>OY776098.1:22266446-27266446 GCA_963675205.1 Catocala nupta
CGTTGCTACGAACTAGCCGGCCACACTCATCGCATTAACACAAAAATTTTCGCCGTATCTCGCTAATGTAGCCCTAGCATAACGGAGACTGGCCATCTGCGCAGGAGACATTATAGTGCACAAGCGTGTGCACAAACACAAGTGCACTCTCTGTTCCCTCACTCACATGATCTGATGGGACAGTAATCCGACACGACTGGAGAGAGATCAGACCACTAGCCTGGCACTGACCAACGGCTTTACGTGCTTTCCGAGGCATGAGGGTGTCTAACACCACCATCTTCCTAACTTTGGGCTGCTATTGAGATTTTTAACAGGAAAACCTAATAATTTTTTTTTGTTGGCCTGGCTCGTATTCTATCTTGAGACCTCATACACAGCATACACATTTACTACCGCTGCGTCACGGAGGCAGTCAACCTTTTGTAACACGGAATATAAAGCATAGCTAGCGAAATGTGAATGCGTAACACTATTATATTACAGTATACAGGAGTGAGACTATATGAATTGTATATATTAGTCCTCGTGTAGTCGGATTAATATACATAATATATAGTCTCATATTTCGCATATATATTATATATGTCGAAGCGCCAAGAATTTATAATCATTAGAATGCAATTTATTTCTATAATTAGAGTTGAATAAAGTGCTATCTATTGGTTTGTTTCGGAACGTCAAGCGTAACCTTGAGTGAGGTCGCCACAGAGCCAATGTGTCAGTTGGAGTAACATTTACGGCTGTCAGTGTCATATTGATATTATATAAGCGATGAAGATGCGTACGCGGACACTTTCGGTGTGACGAACTCGCTGCGTTACCGATCAAATCAGAGATAATCACAGTCAACCTTTATTGTTTAGTAAGTAAGTAAATCATTTATTTGCGTAAAAACATGGTATACATTGATGTTAATATTATTACAGTAGCTCAACATGTTTCGCTAAGATATAACATAGCATGCAAAAATTTATATTTTGACAAAAGGAATCAACATCTCACATCCATAAAATCTTTTAAATTGTAAAAATTACATTCAATAGGCCACTTGTGTAATTCTATCTTAAATTTTCTCGAGTTCAATATTTTAAGGCGACTTGGTATTTTGTTATAAATACGTACGCACATTGCAAGGCAGTTTTTGTTGTATTTCGCAAGTCTTGGCAAATCACTTAATACCAGTTTATGAGGATCTCGTCTGTTTCTGGGATTTACATCATTTGCTGATTTAAATAAATGTTTGTTGTTAACTACAAATATACATACCTCATATATATACAGACATGGTAGAGGTAGCAGACCAAACCTCTTGAACATTGGTCTACATGAGTCATCAGGTTTATGTGTCATAATTGCAGTTTTTATGTTAGTTACGTTTTTAACTTGCTTCAGTGCGTATACAAATTTATTGATTCGAGTGCTTACATTATCTATATGTTCTTTCCAGTTAAAATCTTTGTCTATTATTACGCCTAAAAACCTTGTATGGGTTGCCTCTTCGATTTTATTAATATTAAGTTTTATATTGTTTTTATTATTATTTGATTGATTAAATTGAATGTAAACGGATTTATCTAAATTTATTTTTAAATTATTCATGTCAAGCCAAAGCAGTAATTTGTCTATTGTATTATTTATGTCAACCTCATGGTCAGTCTTGTTTTTCTTTTTATCTGATGTCACTATGATTGATATATCGTCGGCAAATAATATGCATTTATGATTGGTTATTTTTATGATGTCATTAATATATAAAAGAAACAATATTGGACCAAGCACGCTTCCTTGCGGAACGCCATATTTATTTTGCTTATATTCTGATGAGTATGGTATCATATCTCTATTACTGTTAATTTTACTAATATTGACACGTTGCTGTCTATTGCCTAAATAGATATCCATTCAAGTGTAGGTCCTCTAATCCCAATAGTCTCTAGTTTATCCAACAATATGCTGTGCGACACAAAATCGAAGGCTTTTGATAGATCAAAAAAAAGTCCCGTAGTCAGATGATTATTATTAATATTTGAAAGTACTGCCTTCATAAGAGAGTAAATAGCTAATGATGTGGATTTCTTTTTTTGAAATCCATACTGTTCAGTACTTATTATTTGGAATTTATTGCAAAATTCTATTAGCCTTTTATACATACATTTCTCATAAATTTTTGAAAAAATAGGTATCAATGTAATTGGACGGTAATTACTAATATCACTTTTATCTCCTTTTTTAAATAACGGCTTAATAATTGATAATTTTAACCTATCGGGAAATATTCCTGCTGCAAAAGACATGTTTATTAAATGGGTTAAAATACTAGTCAATTCATTACAGCAAGGTTTTATGATTTTAGTACTAATTTCGTCATAGCCCTCTGATCTAGTGTTGGACAGGGACATTATTTCAAGGCGCACTTCGTTTTCTGACATTGGTTTAAGAAACATTGAGTTGACATATCTATTTTGCCTGTAATTTTGAACAGCTGGATCTTGCGGTGACGATTGCGTCAAATTCACGTAATAATTATTGAATGTGGAAGCTATTTCTACAGGGTCTGTAACTACAATACCATTTAATGTTATTGCATCTATATTATCTTTAGGTGTGGTATTTTTATTTATTTCATTTTTGATGACAGTCCAAGTGGCTTTACATTTGTTATCTTGTGTTTCAATATATTTTATGTTCGCATTCTTTTTTGAGCTGTAAATACATTTTTTAAGCATATAGGAATATTTTTTATATATTATTTTATTAGAATTATTTTTGTTTTTATAAAATTCATAGCGTAATTTTCGCTTTGTTTTGCAACTTTGTCTAAGACCTTTACTTATCCACTTTTGCGTATTTTTAGCGGTACTGTTGACCCTGACTCTTACCTTAGGAAAACAGAGATTGTAAAAGAGGCACCACAGATCATGAAAATCATTAAAGGCAGAATTTTTCTCTTGTATTTGCCTATTATTAGTATACGTACGAAATATGATTCCACGTATATTTTGTTGCTTCATCATGTCACAAGCGAGTTAACGTCCAACTCTCCGACATATATATATACAGGGTGTCCAAGAACCTGGCGTCCAACTGGATTCCCACGATGCCCCAAGTTCTAACAGTACTCAGAAAAATATTTTAAAAAATCCACCCCATGTACTTACAGAATTATACTGATTTCAAAAAAAAAGGGGAAATGAGCACCCTGTGACATACTTTTGAATGCTGTGACTGCTAATGCTGATAATTTCGATATTTCTTGGAGGTTTTGTAATCTAGGGTATTGCTGTGTCTAAATAGAATGTAAAAATAAAGTACTTATTGTACCATTTTAAAATAAAATATTATTTTAACTAAAGGTGATATGGAAAACTATTGAATTTCGCAACTTTGACCGACTGTAGTGTAAAAAAAATGTACCAAAATAGTATGGCAAGTGACGTCAAATTTTGACGCGTTTATTCCTCTTTTTAAAAAGGTATAATACTTACACATTAATTTGAAAAAAAAAATTTTGATAATATTTTTACTCAACAACCCAATTTTTACGATGTCTTACAGAATTCTTAGAAAGAAAAATTTACGACGAATTGAATCTAACCTCTAAAGAATTACTGTTGTATGCTCATAAAAATAACAACAGGCCTCTCAAAAAACAGGTTAGACCGTAAGGGACGGTATGTGCATGCATCTCACCATAGTGATTCGTTATTACAACAGGAGGGAGCAAGACAGAAACTATCTTTGCGATTTGCTGGTTCTTCTTTATGGTACCCCATTATTCAGGTAAGAGTGAGGGAGAAAAAGGTTAGAGGTGCGAGTGAGATAGATAGTGACGCTATCTGGGATCGTGCTATTTAGGATAACAGTACGGTCAGTACGCGTCACTGCCTCCTGCCGTTACTACGCACCTCTCTCTTATTGTTACCATTGATCACGTACTACGATTTAAAGCTTTGTTTATTGGACTCGATTACTCTTTGTGCTCTGGACTTTGAAACGAACTCTTTACGACGACCTTTGCCTGTGTTTGGACAGTTTGTGTTTTGTGTGTGCTACCATGGCGACCTACACTCCGCAAGAATACGCAAATATGCACTACATTTATGGAGAATGTAGAGGTAATGGACGAGCTGCAGCGAGACTTTACAGAGAAAGGTATCCGAGGGCTACGCGATATCCCGACCATCGAGTTTTCATTAATGTGCACAGATCACTATGTGACGGGCGGTTCCCCAATCAAGTAGCTGGTGAAGGACGACCCGTAAATGACTTCATACGCGATGAAGTTTTAGAGGCGGTGTCGGCAAATCCAAGCATCTCTGTGCGAGGAATAGAAGCTGATACGGGGATACCGAAGAGCACAGCACACAGTATTCTCCAAAAAGAAGAATATCATCCGTACCACGTACAGCGAGTGCAAAGTCTTTTACCTCGAGACTATCCGAGCCGAGTCGCGTTTTGTGAAACAATCCTGCAAAAACATCGAGAAGACGAAAACTTTATCGACAAAATTTTGTGGTCAGATGAATCTACATTTAAGAAGGATGGCTACATGAACCTACACAACTTGCACGAGTGGCATGTGGAAAATCCGCACTTGATGCGAGAAGATAGATCCCAGTACCGGTTCAAAGTGAACATGTGGACCGGTATTCTCTGTGGGAATATTATTGGTCCATTTGAGATGCCCGAGAATTTGACTGGCGAATCATATTTAAATTTTCTTCAAAATGATTTGCCAAACTTACTAGAAGAGACCCCACCAGATATGTGGTTCCAACACGACGGCTGTCCAGCACATTTTCGCGTATCCGTTAGAGAGTTTTTGGACGAGCAATACCCGAACAGGTGGATTGGGCGATCAGGAACAATCCCGTGGCCAGCCCGCTCACCTGACTTAAATCCGCTGGATTTTTTTTTCTGGGGAACTATGAAGGAGCTCGTTTATGCGAAGCCCATTAATGACATCGCTGACCTTCGTGAGAAGATAACACAAGCAGTGCAGGTGATACGTCAAAAAAGTTACTCGCGAAACATAAAGCGGTCCTTTTTAAGGAGAGTGAGAGCTTGTATTGCCGCGGGTGGTCAACATTTTGAACATTTATTGTAATAAAATATCTTTAAACTAACATTCTTTGCTTTTATTCTACTGGGAACCCATCTACCTGTGTGTATTTCCTTCTTGCTCACTCTTGGAACCGAAGTAAATAATAGTAGTAACATAACAGTTTCTAAGATAAGAAAGGGTCCGACAGTTACCGTTAGTAGGTAGGCACTTCGTAAAAATTGGGTTGTTGAGTAAAAATATTATCAAAATTTTTTTTTTCAAATTAATGTGTAAGTATTATACCTTTTTAAAAAGAGGAATAAACGCGTCAAAATTTGACGTCACTTGCCATACTATTTTGGTACATTTTTTTTACACTACAGTCGGTCAAAGTTGCGAAATTCAATAGTTTTCCATATCACCTTTAGTTAAAATAATATTTTATTTTAAAATGGTACAATAAGTACTTTATTTTTACATTCTATTTAGACACAGCAATACCCTAGATTACAAAACCTCCAAGAAATATCGAAATTATCAGCATTAGCAGTCACAGCATTCAAAAGTATGTCACAGGGTGCTCATTTCCCCTTTTTTTTTGAAATCAGTATAATTCTGTAAGTACATGGGGTGGATTTTTTAAAATATTTTTCTGAGTACTGTTAGAACTTGGGGCATCGTGGGAATCCAGTTGGACGCCAGGTTCTTGGACACCCTGTATATTACGCGCGCACATCGCCAGATATTCATAGGTTCCGCAAAAACGTGGCTATGTTTACACTTAAAAGGAAAAGTTTCAGACACCGTTGCTGCTACTAAAAATTCTAAACTTAAAAACACAATAACACTTCTTCCGGGACGGATATCGAACCCAAGATCTCATGCAAAGCAATCGCAAACATAACCGCTTTAAATAACAATTTATTTAATACCTTTGAAGTGTCTGTGTCAGATAATATCTAGAAATTCTAAATTCTCTAAAATGTCGTAGTCACAGTGACATTCATGACAGTTCTCATGTTAAATTACAAAAATTCGCTTCATTATTTATTTTATGTGGAGCCGCATTTAATGAAATAGTCGTAAGCGCTGATTGCCTAAATTCGTCTTATTCAATTTCATTTAAAGAACTTGTAAGACTAAAGGTCACTCCTACAACTAAAAAGTAAGATTTATCCGAAAGCTAAATCGCATGCTGCCTCACTCATGTTAGGTTAAAGAAGAGAGATGGCGAGACTTTTATCTTATAGATAAATTCTATCTGGAGGTGATAGTACGAGCCCTAAACATTATTTCACAGTAATACGAAATGGCTATTTTGATTTTGGTATACCCCGTGGATGATTAATTTCATTATATTTAACAAAAACTAAAACATTCGAAGTTGTGTGTGTGAATGTTTTTAGAAACATCTGTCTAGATGGTTTAGAGCTAGTGAATGCGACTATACACTAATTTTCGGGTTCGAATACGGTTCGAATCGCTTTCATTATCTACTGCAGCGCCAGTGTCGTTTCAAAGTTTATAAAATCTCTAAAGTATATATAGGAACTACCTCGGGATGTATATAACAAACAATAACATAACGGCTTACCTGATGGTAAACGGTTATCGAATGAATGAATCCTATGAATGTGTTATGTTGTGTAGTGGTTTTAATTTCATCATTAATACAGAACAGGAACAATTTGGCAAGAGTTATCACATGCGCGTTGCCAAGCATATGAAAAAGGAATTAATGGGCTGATCCGAAAAGAATTGGAGGTACTATGTGAGCTCCGGATTCCTTACTTATTAGGTGAAACGTAGTAATAGAGTAGGTACAAATTTTATGCCAGTTTTTGTACTTTCAAGCGAACCAACTTGTTTCTACGATCACCAGTTTATTGGAAACGACGAGCACTTTCACTTTTATAGAAATATAAAGGATGCTTGTAATAAACACTTATTAAAAAAAGCTAACTGCCTTAATAAAATTAATGTTTTGTAATAATCAATGGCGCGTTCTTTTGTTTTAAACACAAAACACAAGAGGATTACTGTCTCACCGCTATTAATTAATTGTCAACGAAGATTTATTTGTTGAAATCCTCCTCAGTTTAATCTAAACCGTTTGCTTAATTTATAGTTTTAGACAACAGTGTTTATTCAAGAAAGGCTGGCGTCCGCAGTGTTTGAAATATATTTATTAAAGTGAATTTGAAAATACTATGTTGAATAGACTGCTTAGATTCAGCATTGCTAGCCGACGAATAGTAGAAGGTCGAAGTATTGCAGAAGATCGCCATATAAATAGCAAGCTTACGTCAAATACTTGAATGGAACCAAGCAATTAGTATTTGCATAGGAGATATTGGACATTAGATGGACGGGAAGTTGAGTATTCAAATCCCACCTTATCCTACCATCGAAAATCTATTTCTAGCACAAGCATTCTTGCTTAGTTGGAAGGGTCAACAAACCGAATGACTTTCGATAATGGCGATCAAATATTTTAACGCATTTTGGGCAGGAGATACAATGCACAAGTGTGCAAAAGCAAACACAAATGTCAGTTCCCAAACTGATAAAATCATGTATCTGATAAGAGACTTGCTTTTGATACAAATATGCCAAATGACATGGCAAACATGCGTTCCGATGGTATGCGGTTGAAGTAGCCAATGATCGCTTATGATACTGGAGGTATCAAAGTCACAAAATAAATAGAAAATGAATTTTGTTTTTTTTTGTCATTTAGTTGGCAAACAAGCAGACGGATTGCCTGATGGTAAGTGTGTTCAATATTCGCTATGTGAGCTTCCAGCACTCTTACTCACCACAAAACGTAATAACAATGTTTCTACTCATATGCCAGCCAGTATCGTGTATGAGGGTAGTACCTTTACAGAATACTAACTAAAGAGAATCTATTTAATATCTTCGAAAATAAATAAAGATCCACAAGTTTTATGCGAATTTATTTTAAATATTTGTTACTTTAAATCCGTGTTTGCTTGGTTGGTGATGTTGACAGTGATATGTTTAACATAAAGTTATAAGTTTACCCACTTTATTGTTTGTATAAAATTTTATTTCTGTCTATTTTCTGTACGATCATTTATTGTAAATATGGATTATTTTCTTCTTAAACCTAAAATATCGCCTTTCGACTTGACAGCTAAATGTTGCCGCTCATGGTTTAATATCATTTTTATAAATAATAATTTATTTTATTTTATTTTATTTTATTAGGAAAACAAACAGTATTATCGACTAAAACATAGAAACAGATTACTTAACTATTTACCAATTACATGTTTTCACATATAAATATATACAGAGCTTGTTTAGCAGTAACATAACAGAAAATTTCTTACTTATAATGGTAGTAATAATTACTTACTTTAATTTGTACAGTTATTGAACCAATGTGAGTTCATTACTTTCTTAAAGACAGCTGGTGTAGTTGTAAACAAATCAAATCCCGAGTTGTCGATCAACCCATTATAGTAGCTAGCGGCTCTTATGAAAAATGAGTGTTGTCTATAATTTGTGCTACAACGCGCCACATTGAGTTTAAGATGAGGATTCCTAACAGATCTAGTGGGAACTCGCAGTTGCACTTTAGAGAGGAGATGCGGAGAATCAATGGATGACTGAGCCACCTTGACAAGAAAACAAATATCGGCTATATTCCTTCTCTCTTTTAGTGTCAATAGATGGAATCTTTTGCATCTCGATTCATAATTTGGATCTTCTGTTTTACACTTGTATTGAAGGTATCTGGTAAAGTTTCTTTGTACTGATTCTATTCTGGAAATATATGTATTGTACAGTGGATTCCATACTTGTGAACAGTATTCTAGAGAGCTACGAACATAAGAACAATACAATATTTTAATAATTTTGGTGTTCGGGAATTGAGAGCAAGACCTCTTTAAGAACCCCATGGCCTTGTTGGCCTTTTGTACTACGGTGTCTATATGTTTCTCATATGTAAGTTTCGAATCGTGTATTACACCTAGATCACGTATATAATCAACTCGCTTTAGCTGACTATTTTTTAATGTGTACCTATGAGCTATTATATTTGTTTTGCGGGTGAATGTAATCAAGTGACATTTAGAAACATTTAGGTCTAAGCTGTTCATCTGGCAGTAAATTTCTAGCCTATTTAGGTCCTGTTGTAGTAAATAACTATCTTCGACACTCTTAATATTTTTAAAGATTTTCATATCGTCAGCGTAAAGCAAAAATGACGAGTTTTTAAAGCATATATGAATATCATTTATGAATATATTAAATAATAATGTTCCGAGTACGGACCCTTGAGGAACTCCTGATGGGACTAAATGCCACTTAGATACTATGCCATTTAACGCAACAGCCTGGGTTCGGTTATAAATATACGAAGTAAGCCACCGGTACAAATTGCCATGGACACCTGTGTTTAGTATCTTTTGTAAGAGCATTACATGGTCAATTCGATCGAAACATTTCGTATAGTCCGTGAAGATACAATCTACTTGGCCAGCGTTATCCATGCATGAAGTAGTAAAGTCAATAAAGGACAGCAGGTTGGATGTAGTTGATCGATTTTTGATAAAACCGTGCTGTTCCGGAATGAAGACCGCAGAAAGAGTGCTATATAATTGATCAAAAATTATACGTTCTAGTATTTTACCAAATAAACATAATTTAGATATTGGTCTGTAATTTTTAATATCTTCTTTATTTCCACTTTTATGTACTGGAGTAATAAATGCGGTCTTCCATATGTCAGGTACAATTCCATCCTTAACAGAACGTGTAAAAATTATTGTTAGAGGCCTTACTAATTCCGTAGCACATTTAATTATGAATACCGGCGGTATGTTGTCAGGACCCGCGCCCTTAGTGAGATCTAGTAAGCTAAGGTGTTTGAACACAGACTTTGCATCTATTTCTATGTCACTCATAGCTATTGAGGTTCCAGCAGCGGTTATAATATTATCAGCAACAATATTTTGGTTCGAATTTGGGAGAAAATTGGATTGAAAGTATGTTGCGAAAGCGTCACAAATTTTCTCGCTGCTGCTAAAGGATTTATCCTCATTAAACATAGTAGAGGGCAGCAAGTTGGACCCTTTTTTGTTCGCTTTAATAAATGACCAAAACATTTTTGGATTTTTTATTATTGATTCCTCCGTATTCAAAATATACTCTTTGTAACATTGGTCTTCTAATATTTTAGCTCTAGCTCGAAGTAAACTAAAAGATTCGTAATCTGATAAGTTACCATAATTTCGGTATTTTTGTAGGTATTTATATTTTTCTTTCAAAATTTTTCTCAAACTGGTATTGTACCACGGCGGATACTTCGACGGATAAATCATCTTGCTAGGGATATACTTATCAATTAAATTATAAAGACATTTATAAAAATTATCCACAGCATTGTTTAGGGTATTATTGACTAATATATTGTCCCACATGTATTCATTTAAGGAACTCCTAATCTTGTCATAGTCTCCAGAATCAAATAAGTATTTTCTTCTAGGTTTTGACTTAAGAAGTTCGTCATTAACGAAAGATAGCCTTATATTAAGGGATTTGTGATGATCATCTTCATGAACCAGCGGATAATCACAGTGGGTAACAGATATATCAATATTACTCAGCACTAGGTCTAAAATTCGTCCCTTTGATATATTACGATGAGTATTAAACTGATTCAAGTTACATTCGAATAGTGCATCTACAAAATATGTTTGCGAATCACCTGCAACCCCAGAGGGTTGCAAATAAGCGCCGTCACTTAACCATTCAATGTTAGGCATATTAAAATCACCCATTATTATAAATGTATCGTCTGGATTTGTAGCAATTAATTGAGTAAGATTATTTGTAAAATTACGCAATTGCGTGTCATAGCTATGTCCAAGATGCTCCCTACAAAGATATAGTGTACAGAAATGAAATTTATGCGAGGGTTTACCCTTTTGTTTAAAATTAATAGTAACCCATAAGTCTTCCGCCGAAGATGACCAATCTGAACGAACCAATGCCGAAAGTTCCCGACGTACGGCTAATAATACGCCACCCCCTTTTTCTTGCCCCAACCTGTTATATTCCCTGTCCCGACGCCAAACAGAGTACTCATTGCCGAATAGTTCGCCATCACTTATACTATCCATCAACCAAGTTTCTGTTACAGAAATAATATCGTAGGTATTTAAATAAATATTACGTTTAAACATATGAGTCTTAGTTCGTAGCCCTCGTGTGTTCTGATAATAGATATTAAGCGAAATCATTTAGACGGAAGTTAATACTAAAACAACTATATAAACTAACATTATAAAAACAAGAAACTATCCAAAATGTGTAGGTTACAATGTTCACTGCACTATAAACACAGTTCAATACCTTACCCGAGCATTCCTTTTTAACATATTCCATCACTAAGCCAGGAAACATATTCAGTGTAAAAACAGTTTTAAAATTTACGATATTAGCAAAAAATACGAAGCGCAAAACAAGCACAACCGAATAGCTAACGAACATAGTTACTAAATAAATATTAAAATGTAGGGTCATTAGTAAAAATGTTTTGCGTTGTATGCAGCCAAAGAGTGCGCTAGCGCAAGCGAGAATGATCCGTATGGAGCGGCGCAGGGGCGCGCGAGCGAGTATTAATTGAGTACGCTGCCACAGGCTACCCACACCCAGTAATATAAGTTGTTCGACGATTCTAGTATGACTCAAGTTAACGCAAATGAATAAATGTATGCCAATGGTTCTCAAACTGTTTACATGTTTTATAAGTAATTTTGAGTAAAGTAATAGTACTATTGTTAATGATTCACAATTTTTTGAAGATCTTTTTCGCATTTTATAAAAAATGATAGTGATGTATCTGATTTTCTAGCCATGATTTTACAGTGTTTTACCCAAACGTATTTAAAATTGTTGTCTCTCGCTAGAGCCTTTGCTTTGCTCAGTAGCGACTTGTTGGTCCGTGTCAGGTGGTCGTTCACGTAGAATGTAGCAGAAGCGGAATAGCCCAAATTAGATATATTCAATTGCTTACTCTTACGCGACAACTCCACGAAGTCTTCCTTCTTATAGCGGCTGTTGAATGCGATTATAATAGGTTTATCGGCATTAGGGATTCGAGTTGGTATGCGAGCAATATAATTAATATCCTCCTTTCTTACTTCCACGTTGCACAAGTTTCCAATTTTCTGAGCGACCTCAAATAGGTTTTCGTTCTTTTTTTGCGGTATTCCCTTTATCTCGGCGTTGTTCGCTCTGTCCCATTGATCCTTATCTTTGAGTTCAGTCTTCAAACTTTCAAAACTCTGCTGAAGCGTCGGTAGCTGACTAGCGGCATCCTCCAACTTGGACACTCGGGACTCAAGAGTGTTTATTTTTTCAGTGAAGCTGCTTATAACACTGTGTGCCATCTCTACGGAATCTTTAAGCCCAGACAGTTCCGATTTGATGGACCTTACATCAGCGACAAGAACCGCCAAAGGTGCCAAATCCAAAGTTATCTTGTTCAGCTGCTCCTGCATTTTGTCTAGTTGGGTAGGCTGAGGTGATACTGCCAGTGGAGAAAGTGATGAGCCAGTCTTACATTTCGGGCAACGCCATGAGCTCTTGCGATTGTCGCCTAGTTTTCGGTAGCCCGCTTCGGTAACTCCAGAACATTGGTAGTCGTAGTGTTGCTTGCAAGCACTACATACAGTACCATCGGTGTGTTCTAAACCACAGCTCGCACAGATGAACATGGTGCAAAAAAGTTTGGGTATCACTGGTTTTACTTTAAACTAACAAGCGTGCGTTCTCGATAGAGGCCTGGCGGCTAATGTGTTCAATATCACCATTAGGAAATCACAGTTACACTAATACTTACAATATAGATGTATTATAATTAGGATTAATAAGCATACCCATACCGAGAGTAATTAAGCTTACATAATCAACATTTGGTTCTTAAAATTAAAAAGAGTAATTAACTTCATGCTTAAGAACTTCGTTCGCATTCAAGGTTTTTGAGTTGATATCTAGAATAAGAACAATAGCATCTTGTTGTATTTAGGTTATTTTTCGAATGTGACTTGTTTGGTCATCAAATAAATAAACCAACTTTTAGTAAGTATAGTAATAATAATAATAATGTCCTCCACACCGAATTTCGGTCACGGCGGCCAATCTTAACGGAGATTGGCCATCTGCGCAGGAGATATTATAGTGCACAAGTGTGTGCGCAAACACAAGTGCACTCTCTGTTTCCTAACCATCATGATCCGATGGGACGGATAATCCGACACGACCGGAGAGAGCCGGAGCGCAGGACCAACGGCTTTATGTGCTTTCCGAGGCACGGGGGTGTCTAACACCGCCAAATTCCTAACTCCGGGCTCGTATTGAGATTTCTTAACAGAAAAACCCAATACCTTTTTGTTGGCCCGACCCGGGATTCGAACCCGAGACCTCGTGCACAGCAGTCGCATTCACTACCGCTGCGCCACGGAGGCATAGTATATTAGGTATAGTTATAATAAAGGTAGTTCTAATATTTTTTCAGTTCAATGATTTGAGTGATAAACGGTTATACAAATACATAATGTATGAAATCACAGAGACAGCTAGTTATAAATATAGCTACAAAAATTGCTAGCAGCGCTTGTCCCAGATATGCAAAGCAAAAAATATCAAAGTGACCCTTGACAATTTTTGTCCGTCGACAAAATGTGGGTTGTGGTTTTTTTTCCAGTGATTAATGTCATGTGCCATGCGCCATAGTACGTCACAATCACGTTATTCGTGTGAATTTATAGTACTCTATGAAAAACTTAGCTTAATTTAAAGCTTAGCTTGGCAGTACCACGTAATCAGGTTTTGGATGGATGTTTTTAAATACCTATCTGCTGCCACGATTTCTTTCCCAATTTTGGTTAACTATGATATTCGCCATTTAAATAATATACTATATTTAATCAAAGCCAACATATGAATTCACATCTGATTTTATAACACAGCGAAAAGTTTGTGTAATAATAATAATATGGATGTACATAGCAGTACCCTAGTAAGGCTCGTTGGACAGCTACGTAGAGGTTTTAGAGGATACCTATGATCGCAAGGCACGCACCTTTGACTTTTTAAATTTATATGCGTTTTAAATAGAGAGAAAATCTGCACGTCTGGAACTTTTCCATAATGTAAACGAAGATGTTTTGGGTTTGCCAATCCGTACTCGGTCTCTTGGGACTAAAGGTATAAAAATGTTCATCCTAGTATGGAAAAAAATGGGTGATTCTCATCGTGGACAGATTGGAGGCTTAGCAATCGGATAGTTAGATAAACTTGGTTGATAATATACAACGTTTTCTGACAAACGCTAACTGAATTCAAAACTGTATCGACACTACATAGACGAAATAGTTCGTCATAAGACAAAAGATGGCGCTGTGCAATTCTGAATCGCGCAAGCTAAGTTTACGCGGTGAGTTACAAGTATCTGATATCAGCCGTCGGGTAGTGGCCCACCAGGCATGATTACGGAGCCTAGTCGAAGAATCCTCATTTTTAGTTGAAAGAACATAACGTCACGTTTCTTCACAAATCAATGATTAAAATACTCAAACCTCATAGACAGCAATCGTATTTATTACAGCTGTTCTGCCAAGGCAGCATTTTATTACCAAGTAAGAGATACTTTAAAAACACTTACAGATCTAAATAACCAATAAATTAAACTAAAATTAACAATATAGACTCAATATTTTAAACAAGAGACGCATCAGAAAGATGATTTTAAATAAAACCTCACAAATTATCAGAACACTAAAAGTATTAAGCTTTGTTTTTAAAGGCTCCCATTTCCATTAGCAACAACTGAATTAATTTGGTATACTCTTGAAAGAGTTGAAATTTGTTTATTTATTTTGTAACAAACTTAGATATTTTTGTTGTTTTATCGTTTGATTGTTTTTCTGTGTTGTTATTCGGTTACTTGGCTGGGATACCTAAATAGCAATTTAGAATAGAAACGTCAATAAAATGAATAAAAAAAAGTGTCTGAGAACGCAGATGTATTACATTGCGTGAACACCGAATTCTAGTTTTAGGTGCCATGTTGTATAGGACGAGCCTACTGCCTTCAATTGGTTACAGCTTCAGACTCCGTAATATTTTTGTGAATACCTTGATATAACACCCAAAAACATTATGTCTGACCCAGTAATCGAATCCAAGACACAACAATCGTATGTACTACCGCTGCGCCAGTCACACAGTCATAATGACATATAATTAGTATTTATTATTTTAATTACTAAAGCCCTCTCTGCTATAAGCCATCACAACAGAGCAATAACTGATATGATAATTTGTTGAATTCTACGAATATTGTGGTGCTGTAGTTTCCGATATACGAAACCACAATACACATACAGTGTGTTTATCACTTTAACTAGCCAAACACAGTAGGACTCCATGCTCTAAATACAACTGCATGTTTATGACATTGAAAGGTATAAAAGAAAATAAAGATGTGTAACTCAATTTGGGTGCCCAGCTAATGCTGAGGTGGTGACCCTTTTCGGCGAGGGCATACACATATTTTTTTTTTTATTATTTATATTATTTTTTTTGTTTTAATTAATTGTGTGTGCTCTGTATGAAATAAACATGATTTCTTTCTTTCTTTATTTTCTTTTCTTTCTAATATATATATATATATATATATATATATATATATATATATATATATATATATATATATATTATATACTATATATTAATGATACTTCTAGATAAAATAACTGTCTACCGGAGTAAGATTTTTTAAAATCCGTTTTGTATTTCTTAGTTTATTCATTACTAGCCTTTGCTATACAAAATTTGTCATTCGATTTGGCATAGTACACCCCTTTGCGGGGTGTACTATACCAAATCGAAAGCGAAATAATCGAATATCAATTGATCGACCACCATAAGTCGAACGTCTAAATACTCGAACGTTCATAATATCGAATCGATAATAAATCGAATATTTAATATATCGTACACTCAATACATCGAGTGTTCAAACTGGTGTAATATGGTACTAAAAAAAATACCACCAATGTTGGTTTTGGGAATAAAACAACTAACCTAACCTAAGCGGAGACGGTAGAAGGTAAGGCGGGAGCTCCGCTTCCGTTCTGTTCTGTACTGTTCCATGTATTGAGTGTGCGATGTATTGAATGTTCGATTTAATAATCATTCGATATTATGAACGTTCGAGTATTTAGACGTTAGATTTATAGTGGTCGATCAATTGATATTCGATTATTTGTCATTCGATTTGGCATAGTACACCCCTTTGCGGCTTCGATCGCGTAGCAGTGGGTTAGGTTAGTTTTTAATTAAAATATAGACTATGTTACTCGGTGATAATAAAACTTTCTAATGTTGAAAGAACTTCTAAAATTTGTTGAGTAGTTTATTAAGTTAAATCTTTACCAAGAAACAAATAATCCAATCTTTCCTCTTTATAATATTAGTAGGTATAGACCAACGAAAATACAAATCTTGTATATTTATAATATTAATATAATAATAATAATAATATTATCTGTTAATGGTCTAATAGCCAAGAGCCTCGATCACCATCTAAAGAGGCACGCGTTGGGTGCTTGGATCAAGGGTTTGATGCAGAAGGCAGTGCTTTTAGATACAGCACGCATTGTGAGGAGGTTCCTATCTCTGGAATCCTAACCACCGGCAGCTTGGACCCTGTTCCCGATGCCGGTGGGGTACCATATATTTTATATTTTTAAATGATATGTATTTTTATAGATATATGTATATTTAAAAATGAAAAATATATTTAAAATATTTAAATAAAGAGAATAATAATAATATTCTACCACATACACACAACACCGTCTAGCCCAAACTAAGCAGAGCTTGTACTATGAGTACTAGACAATGGATAAACATACATATATACTTTTTTTTTTTGTAAATGCCTACATATTATACATAGAAACACCCAGACCAAGACAAACATCCATGTTCATGCACACAAATGTTTGACTTGTGCGGGAATCGAACCCGCGACCTCAGGCGTGGCAGTCGGTTACACTAACCACTACGCCATCGAGGCCGACTTAACTATATAGATAGACTATAGATCTTACTAAGAACATGAAAAGCTATATATCACCAACTGAATTGTGACTGCTTGTAACCAACAAATAAAAAACGAACAAATAATATCATCACTTCATCCATTGTGCGTAACAGCAAAATGAAAATACCAGAGTTATAAAAAAAAAGATGGCGGCACCTACAATAGTAATTAATCAATAGTGTCGCGTATTCAGTGTGATTTCTCGTGCGAGAATGTTTTCACTGACGAATGTGAGGCTTTATATAAAATGAGACAAGCTTTGTGTAAAAGAGGTTTTTATGAAATGAAACGGTTCAGTGTGTTTTATTTTTGATACTGAGAAAATTTTGTTGATAATGTTGTTGATAGCAGTGACCTAATGGGCTGCCACGTAGTCTCTAGTCGCAGTTAATTCACAGTCATGCAGGTTTCTTCACGATGTTTTCTTTCGCCGGTTAATTGAACGATAAATAACTATTTAATACGCAAATAACTTCAGACATCGCGCGTCTTGGGATCGAACTCGAGACCTCTTTGTGGCAGTTCAACGGTCTCCCACTAGGCTGCCGAATATCAAATGAATAATTAAAGTTATTTATTTTATCTTTAACCTATAATCCACCACCCCTATTAAAACCACACTTATCACCACCATGAGTCCCAAGAAATCATAATTTTTACGTGTATTTATATCGAAATCAAATTTCAGAAATAAATACACGTAAAAATTTATGTATCTTTTTTATTACATTTTTTATGTTACTAATAGTCTAATTATTATACACAAAGTAATATTTTGTAATAAACTTAAATGAAAATGCACCTTTTTTAAGTTTACTTGCACCTTATAATGTCCTGTCTATGAAAATTAAGCATAAGGCTTTACCTAAAAAGCAATTGATTGGGATAAAACTAAAAAATATAAAATTTTTGTAAAAAACATAATAAAGAAATAAAAAAAGATAACTAACAATGGCACAATATAAAATTTTAAAACGTGCAACAGGTAAACATACTAATCATTTTTACATTTTTGCTCTATAACTCTGATTATTTCCCTCTTCGTGCCATCATTGGTGAATAGTGACAAAATACTTTGGCGTTTGGATTAAAAACTGAAGTATGAATCAAAAGAGCAAGCACAAGAAAATTGCCGTCTTTGTCGTCACAGTTTGGAGTCAGGAACAAAACTGTTGAATGACTGCTGCTAATTACTTCATCTTCGCTCTGTACATTGTCTTCTTGAATTGTTTATTAGGTTTCGTATAGCTGAAGCGCCAACCTGTTTTATTAATTGTATCTTTTGACGTTTAGCTACCATAATGGAAGCCTAAAATCAAATAAAAAAACAACAACATAATTTTTGTAACACAATACACCACCATGAGTCCTGGGGACTCACATTTGATCATAACTCACCTTTGCAAATCACTTCAGAAAGGTAACGGGTCGCACGACTTCAAACATCAAAATATACATATCATTTTAGTTATTTAAAAACAGTGGTGAGTCCCGGGGACTCAGGTGGTAATTTATTGGTAATCTAGCTATGAACAGTTTTAAGCTTCTGCGGTTCCAAGAAGCGTGATAGCTTCCAACCTTCGTCAATAAGCTGAAAAATGCAGAAATATTTCCTCTTTTTTAATCTCAATAATATACCTAGAGATTAGCACGTTCAAAGAAGTAGATAATAATCTCTTCCACTTCATTGATAGTTATATACATTTCTCTAATATGTATATAAACATTATAAAGAAAAATTTTTTGTATTTTGTTTGTAATGAACATACTTAAAAAATACTGGACCTATAGTAATATTCTTTCACCATTAAAAAGCTACTTTATCCAGGAGTTACATAGGCTGTTATAACATCACGCTACGAGCCACCAGGACGGATCAGTAATGTTAAAACCGCGGGGGACATCTCAACAAAAAATTTATAACGTGAAAATAAATAAATTCCTTTTGCAATTTGTCATATGACGTGAACGTTGATTGATAAATCCATTTATGCAACATTCTCGACTTTTATTACATATCAGTTGTTCATATTGCAAATATGACTGACTCATTAGTCCCGGCGCATAAGTTTGCTTATGCTTGCATGCGATCGTGAAACCCAGGCTTTGATGCTAACAGACTGCAATGCAGAGGGTCTCGGATTCGAACTCACGTCGCGCACCACTGACTTTCGAAAGCAATATGACTTTTCGAAAATATGTGCGTATTGATTGGCAATTATCGCCTGCTCCGTTCCTCGAAGAGCACATTAAGCCGTCGATCCCGGCTGCCATGAACATCTAGGCAGTCGTTATTGGAAAGTCAGTGCCCTTTAATATCCTGATACTAGTCTAGTTTTAGGGTATCGTTAGCCTTCGGGTTGCGGAGGTCAGGTGGCAGCCGCTCCGTGTAAAAACTGATATCCAGTCAAATCCGGTTAGACCAGAAAAGCCGAGCCCAGTGACTTGGGAAAAATAAAGGCTAGGGAGAAGAAGATCGACTATCATTTACTATAATATTTTTTTAGAAAAGTTTGTATCATTTTCAATTTTTATAAGGGAGGGACGACATATTTACAGTATCAACAGAATTTTAATTGCATTTCCTCTTTTATTGAAAGGTTTTCTCGCCTCTTTTATTCTTGTATCGAGTATGATACTAAAATAGACTTTAGAAATAGACGTTTAAATTCTTTGTATAGATATTATATGTACTTTAGGATAGTAATAAACTGAAAGCTTATTTAATAAACCCGTTTCTTTAAAACTATACTATTAACTTAAACTTTTAGGTAATCTAGAATTATTGTGGCAAAAAAATTTTATTACAATAAATTGTTCTACTTGCAGGTAATTTTTGGAACGTCGTTCAGAAAGAGCTACATTACGTAAGTTTATTAGTATATAGCTTTCGGCCACGGCTTTACTCACGTAGTATGTCATTGTATGTACCAGCGATTTTGTGAGACGGAGGGATGACTGTGTTTTTGTTGGTGATTAACCATATGATTATTGTCTTAGTTTATATCTTTGTATTATTTTTTACATTTTTGTTTAATATTTTCAACTTAATTATTGTAATGGATGTATAATATAATTAAAAAATACATTAAATACATAGTCTCACGCTTATATCCCCGAAGAGGTTAGCAGAGATGTACTGCACTCACATTGCCAATTATATTGTTAGGTCACACGTAATAGAGGGTCTGCCTATTGCCTAATAACGGGCACAGTTCGTGACTTCGTGCTGGTACTAAGAATTTCTTGACAGAAAATCACAATAACACTTTGCCCGTCCCGGAAAATGAACCCGAGAACACATGCAAGTCACACTACCGCTTCGCCATTGTGGCAGTCAGCAGGCAGGACAAGTAAATAATAAAATTATCTATATCAACATATTAAATTAAATACAACAGGAAAAATTGAGCTTACGTAAATATTATACACTGAAATTAAACTAAGTATTTGATACGGATTTTATTGCAGTTCATTTTGATTACAACTTTTACCTAATTTAGTATAGGAAATAATTATTGACTATTAGATTTTGCCTGTAAATTCGCTCGAGTAAATGTAGGTTATTTTTCTGGATGACATGTACCCTATATCCATTTCTGTTTCCCTGACAACCTGTAGGTATGCAAATTTCATGACGATCGTTCAACTAGTTAAGGGGTGAAGTCGTAAGTAACAAGAAGCAAACAAACAAACAAACTCCCATTCGCATTTATAATATTACTAGTAAAGATTCTAGAGTCAAAAAGGGGGAACACCCAAATACTCTGAAATAATTTACTCCGAATTTTGAAGTTCCGATTTTCAAAAATCCGAATTTCATAATACCTTCATATGTCTTTATTAAAAATCCCAAAATATATTTTGCAGGAAGCCGTAAATGCAATTTGTTTGTTTTCGAATTTTCATAAGTTCGAATAATCAAATGCTCGATGAGTTCTCGGTCCGAAAAATATGAGGACGATGTGGAGGCCACTGCTCTTAGACCACAAGACTGCTTACCATCAGGCAGAATGGGGCATTTTGACGAGCAGAATAAAAAAGAATTTACTGATACCATCATTATGGTTAACACCCCGGTATTTTTTATAACCACATTGAAGTAGGAGACCCGCTTTGCGGGGCTGCGCTTAGCTATATAATATTTCTTTGTGATTAATTTTGTTTCTAATTAATGTATATATATTATTATTAGATTAGGTTAAATTAGAACAATGACCAGCGAAAGAAAATTGTGTTTGTCTTTATTTGTCTTGCTATTTGGTTTTAAAAGTTGTTTTATTTCGGAATTCTAATTAATCGTTTTTTTTATAATCGGAATTCGTATTTTTGATGTTTTGACTTATTATTAAGTCGGAATTTTTGTATTTCGATCTATTGAAACTCGGTATTTTGAGAATAGCAATTATAAACGTTAGGAATACTATAATTTTGGAATTATAAAATAGGATTAATGATAAATCACAGTTGTTGTTATATTAGGAATTTTGAACCATTCGGAATTACGAAAATCGGTATTTTGAAATTCGTATTTGTGACTGTCGGAATAAAGATTTTCGTATTACTGTAGTGTACTCAAAAAAAGGTATACAAATATGTATACCTTTTTTTGAGTGTGTGAAATACACAGGAATGGCAGTTCTCGTCTGAAATTCCACTGTATATTTTACACAGGTATTCCACTGTCAGTCATTGACCAAGCCAATGGAGCTAAAGAAATTTAAGGTACATAGCAGGTTTTTAGTAAATACAAGCTCTTTTGCTCTATACAACCTTCCAAAATGATCCCGGATGGTGCGGTATGCGCCAGCTGCTTTCTCCAACTAAAAAGCGATAAAACTGTTTGGAATTTCAGAAACATTTACAACTCTTTTCACCTTTATAAGTTACATTTAAATAAATGAGTTTCGTAGTGAAAACATGGCATTCCACGTATTTTTAAACAAACTGTTTCCTGTGGTTTAAAATGTGGCTCTATTTTTTGCATCTAAGGTGATGCTATACGTTATCAAATAGTTATTGAAGTATTCGATAAGTAAGTACATATAACGAATGTATCAATAGCTGTAATAGATAAACACGGCTAAATATCTGGTACTAGCTGTCCCGCGCGGTTTCTCCCACGTTTATGATTACTGCACCGCTCCCCTGGCCTATAGTGTGATGTTATAAAGCCTATGTTACTTCAGCATAAAGAAGCGTTCCAATGGCGAAAGACGTTTTTTTAAATCGGTTTTATGGTTTTATCAATTACGAGCTATTGCCCGTGTCTTCGCTCGTGAAAAATAGGTTAGGTTGACCCGGCCGGCACCCACACGGGGGGGCCTGCTATGGATGAATCTTTTTAGACTCCCAACTGGCCCCCCCGTTGGGTGAGAGAGGGAACACCCCAGGTTTTTTTAGTGGGTATACCAGCACTCGGCTGGTGAGTCCCACACGCCCCGCCGGTGCCGTCCCCTAGCCGGCGGGTAGTGCATCAAGCATTTTTTCCTGGGTATCAAAAAAAAGGTTATGTTAGAATTCGGGCATGCCAAATCGTGGCGGTAAGATCCGTTTTTGAGGAGTGGCTGGAGAGGCGGCATGGCGCTTTCACCTTTCGGCTGATACAGGTAATGACTGGCCACGGTTGCTTTGGCCAGTTCCTGTGTCGCATAGGCCGGCTAGAGACGCCCGGTTGTTACCATTGAGGCGACTGCCGCGACGTTGTTGAGGACATGGCACTGCACACTTTGGCGGATTATCCCACCTGTGCATCACAGTGCCGTGAGTTGATCGTGGCAGTCGATATGGTTGCCCTCTCGTTTCCGGCCGTGATTCAATCTATGGTCCGACGCGAGAGGTCGTAGAACGCCGTCACCTCTTTTTATGAGGAAGTCATGTCCATCAAGAAGGCGGTGGAGCGGGAGAGGGCGCGCTCAAACCCTCACCCCAACCACAGAACCGGGTACCGCAGGGTGCGAGATGATCTGCAGCCACTATGAAGTTTGACCTAGGGGTGGTGGGATTCGTGGGACTGCGATCCTATCAGCACCAGGTCCGAGAGGCGGTTTGCGTGTTCCCACGCTCGCCTCTTTGTAGTGTGTCCGTTCCCCCCACAAGGGGGGGAAAGTAGGGCTTAAATCTAGTGGTGATCAAAGCCTAGTCTTGTTGTGTTGTGGCCTGCCGTTTTATACGGCGGGCCGAAACCTCGGCGGGGTCGCATGTGTGCATGTGAAAGTGAATCGCGCGGCCCCGCCGATTGCGTTTTTGTCGAGGAACCCCGTGGTAGATTTAGTCCGTATTTCGGGCGGTCCATTATTATTATCATCATTACTATTTTTCTCTCGTACCCCGCTGAGTCCGACATAACCCCTCCGCCCGCCCCCACGGAGGGGTCGCATCACTCCACAGGGGCAGGTTTAATTAAAGCAAAAGAAAAGTTTATGTTAGAATTAGTCTCTTTTTAATAAAATTTAGCCTACGTTACTCGGTGATAATATAGCTTACAAATGGAGAATTTTTTAAATCGTTTGCTTTATTTTTGAGTTAATCTTAATACTTATAAACTATCAGTACCCAATTTAAAACTAACATAACCTTTTTATTTTGAGGACTCTTTACATATACACATTCAGCCTTGAGCCTTTGTATATGTATGTGGGGCGTCCGTTGCACGCTTAAGGCAATTTGTCTGTCACCGAAGAAAAATCTTATGTAAAAGAAAATAGCCCATGCTTATCTTAATACGCCACTGAAAGCTACATACAAAATTTTTCAGCGTTGAGCGAGTAAAACTTGTCGCTTCTCTGAAGAACACTCCACTGGTGATACGTGACAGCCTCTCCATCTTAAGTATGGATCTTTGCCGCTCTCTTAATCCCAAAACCTACATCGAGAGCGTCATTAAGCAAGCTTCGCGAAAACTCGGAGTTCTGAACAGGGTGAGGCGGTTTTTCGCGCCTGGACAGCTGTGCCCATTGTATAAGGCACAAGTGCGCCCTTGCGTGGAGTACTGTTCTCATCTTTGGGATGGCTCCGCGCAGTACTTGCTAGACGCTCTTGACAGGTTACAGCGGCGGGCTGTCCGTATCATCGGAGATCCAGAGGTCACGAGTTCACTGGAACCTCTGCAACTCCGTAGGGATATTCCCTCTTTGGCATGTTTCTACAGAATATACCACGGGGAGTGCTCTGAAGAGTTATTTCACCTTATCCCGCCTTCCCCTTTCCTATCCAGAACAACGCGTGCTGGGCTCACATGCCATCCTTACACGGTGGAGTCGACTAGAGTGCGTACCAACAAGTTTGGGTCCTCATACCTCTGCCGAACGATCAAGGCATGGAATTCTCTGCCAAGGTACGTGTTTCCTTCTTCCTTCAATCCTGGGTTCTTAAAGCGGGGCTTGAAAAAGCACCTTCTCAGGCCGTCAAAGTAGATACCTCAACATCGCCTCGGCTGCTATGAGGACGATGTGAAGGCCACTGCTCTTAGAACACACGACTGCTTACCATCAGGCGGAGTGTGGCCATTTTGACGAGCAAAATAAAAAAAAAAAAAAAACACTGCGCCGATTGTAGCGTCTTCGATCCCCACACAAGACAAAATATTTTGCAACCCACATTTTTTGTTAGTTTGAGTCTAAGTATTGTTTGTGTCCGATGTTTGAATATTTGTAAGAAGCCGTAAGACAAAGAAATAATACAAAAGAACAAAAAAGAAAACAGATAATTATTTCGTATGTTTACCTACGTTTAGATAAAATTATATTTAGACTGTTACAAACAACACAGTTACAATAAAAAACCGTCTTCTCTAATCACCCGTCTGAGCAAATATTGTCGCCTTTACTTACCTATTTGAGAAATACATAGGTGTTAGTATATGTTTGTGTATACGTATATACATTGTAAAGGCGCTAAAAGATCAAATGAACGCGATATCGCTACAAAATTACTTATTCTTTTCACAAAGTATTAAAACTCGGAGTTACTTTATTACTTAGCTCTCGACAATATAGCCAAGTTCCCCTCGGAAGCGGACTGCCGTGATTGGGGAGCACAATGAGATATTATGTTGCACTGACTCTCTTGTTTATTATAAAGGGAACGCCAGACATATGAAGCTTCCAATGTGTAACAAAAAGTGTGTCTTTAAGTGCTTTATAAAAAAAAGGTTGTGTTTAAGTGCTATTGCTCCAATTTTCTTTATGAAATAGTAGGTATCTCCCACACTAGGATTTATTCCTGTACCGAGGGGGACTTTACAAACATTCAAATAACGGACACAAAAAATACCTTGATTCAGAACAGCTATTTGTGGATTATACAAATTTTTGTCCCGCGTGTGGATCAAACCCACAACACTCGGCGCTACGCGAGCCATGCAGTCATTATTTCGTTCACATACAATAATTAATTATGTTACCAGCTGGGTTTGTCTACTGTAAATTGTTAACGTTACTTGTTATTGCACATGTGGGCAAGCACGTGCTTTGGCATCAAAGCATATTAAACTTTTTATACAACAAAAAGTATTGAAGGTTTGGAAATAAAGAAATCATAATGCGCCTGTTGGCCTGGCAACGCGCAAGTTTTACCCCTGGTAGTGCAAGTGAATATAATATATGCTTCGATTACTGCTTACTCACTAATTCATATCCATCATTATCATTATCTCAGCCGAGAGACGTCCACTGCTGGTTATAGACCAACCTCAAGATTTTCTACACAGACCGCTCTCGGGCTACCCGCAATTCATAATTGTTATTGGCAACAGTAGAACTTGTGAAACATAGGCTCTAAAGCTAACATTAGCATAAAACTAAAATAAAATACAATAGGCTTCATCATAATAAAGGAACATTCTATAACATTACAAAACATTAATCTCGTTTTATAAAAACATTACTCAAAAAAGCCTCGATAATTTCGTAACAGAATTATATAAAATTCGGTAGACATCATAATTATTTATAACACTATTGTTAGATTCATTAATCTGTCAAGTCTTCGAATACGTCGGTGTGATTAAATAGGTTAAAAAGTTAGATTTTATAACGCTTAATATTTTTTGTCGTCAATCTAAATGTCTACGTCGTTGTATAATGTCTGTCACCGGATTATCACTCTTCAAGTCTATGTTATATAAGTGTAATAAATATTATGTGGTTAAGATGCTCACAGTTGGAGCAAGTTTAATGGGAAAAAGTTTCACATACACTTTGAGAAATTCAATATCGTAATGAAACGTGTTCACGTGAAAGCTAAAAGAAGAGCAAAGCCATATATATATATAATATATACAGGGTGTCCCAGAAGTCGACGTCAAGCCGGAATCAGATAACAGGCTAAGTTATAATAGGTATTAGAAAAATATAAATAATCTAAGATAAGTATTTTAAAATCATAGGCATTTAAAAAAAACACAAATCTACTCCCTGTGACGGTCTTTTCACTCCTATTACTACAGATATTTACTTCTTGAATATTTTTTTTTGTTATGTATCTCGAATAATCGAAAATCGACACGTTAAAAAAGAATTACTCGAGATTAGTTAACAAAAATATATATATATATATATATACACACATATATATATATTGCTGATTTTTAGCTTTCAGGTGTTAATAAAAGTTACTTAACAGGCAAACTCAACAGCACGTTGTTTGATCAAGAAATAGAAACCAAGACTTCACGATCAGCCGTAATCGTAAACACAACCTATCCTATAGAACTGTTGAACTTATACAGTTTATAAACATATTTTATTATATTGAAGTACTGCCGACTAGATCTTTATTTTAGTAGTCCTTTTCGTCTCCTAAACTTTTTTGTCTGAAAATCATTATCCATAACACGTTTGCCATAAACTTCAGTAATCATAATGTTCAAAAATTCGAAATTTTGTTATACATAATTATCTTTACTTCTAAAACTATTCTGTCACAATATCAAGTACTATAATAATTGAATCTTCTAATTTTGCATGCAATAAAATCATATTAAAATTGTTAGTCGTAAAACATTTGCTAAGTTAATTAGGTTTTAGTGTCAGAAACGAATCGCTATAAATCCGAATCCCCGCAGTCTTGTCTGTCCTACACTTAGAGTGTTATTTAGAATCGCGTAGGTGCGTAGGGGCGAGATGACCCGCGGGCTTAGGAACAGGAGGCTGCGAGCGAGCCCCCGCAGCTGAGGCTGGCCGGCGTAGGCGGTAAACTGCGGTGGTGAGCGAAAGCCGTCTGCGACGATTAGCACGCGTGGGACCGCCGGAGACACGCAGCGCCGGAGCCGTGACAAAAGCTATATTGCATTTGCATCTAGCTTTGTAATAAAAATTTGTTTTAAGAACATTATTAGAATAAATAAGCTTTAAATAATTTTAATTTAGGACTTATAACTTTTATTGCAAACGGTTTTAAGTCTTTTGTATGTTAATAATTGTAATATTTATGACAAACAAATTCAGGGCAAGGATTTCAATTTTATGGCAGGTGATATTATGTGACATTAAGTTCGGGCAAGTTATCATTCGGACAAATGATGATTAGGACAAAAAATTAAGGCACTTTAGACTATGGATAAAAAAATTAGGGAACACAAAAGAGAACCCTTTATTTTCCTACTGTATAAGACAGCTTTTGCTAGCAGCTTTGCTCGCTCAAAGACAGTACTTTTTTTCTGGATAGAAGGTATCTAATGTTCTTTTCTGTTCTCCTATCTTATCTTATCTTATCTTGTGTGGGAGCCAGTCAGTACAGACCGGCGACACTTCGACCCAGTGGGATCTTTTGTGTCGACTTCCCCAATAACGACTGCCATAGATGTTCATGGCAGTCGGGACCGACGGCTTAAGGTGCTCTCCGAGGCACGGAGCAGGCGATAATTGTCATTCAATACGCACATAATTTCGAAAAGTCATATAACTTCCGAAAGTCAGAGGTGCGCGACGTGGGTTCGAACCCACCCCTGTGGGACCCTCTGCATTGCAGTCTGTTGGTATCCCCACTGAGCTATCGTTGCTCTTCTGTACTCCTAACAAAGTGTATGGCATATTTCATGATGATCGTTCCATTTGTTAAGGCGTGACAGCAAAACAAATAAACAAACAAACATCCGTATTTCTAATATTAGTTAGAATTATGTTAAAAAGTAACTAGTCTAGAATTATTTCACCAATACAACCTCATTTAAAATGGCGGCGTTGTAACGTGCGATTCTTCAACGTCTCACTGTCGAAACGCTTAGAATTAATTTCCCTTTTCTTATCTTTTCTAAAGATAATTTACAACAACCCAATCCGATAATAACAGGATCTTTTACCAGTTTTCTTTTACCAAAGAAACGAGATTCAACGAAGACTCAGCAATTTACTTACTTTTAAAACTACTTTAGCAGAGTACGGTTTTATCTGGGCTCTAAACAAACCGCTCGATAAAAAGGGATGAATGATGATGGCGGCCTTGGGTGAGTGGGGTGAGTTTTTCTTTCGTTATTCAATTAATTTTGTAAGTTTTCTATTTCTTTGCGAAGCTTATTTTTATTGTCTCGGTTATATTGTGCATTCAGACGTGTATGTTTTGTAGTTTTATAGACTTTATAGGTTGATATCTCGAAATAAAAGGAATCTAAAATGTTTGGAATAGTGCCCTAAAATCTAAAATGAACTTGTTTAAAGTCTACGTAGATTTTTGGAGGTATGCTTTAAAATATCAGTGCTGAATTAACAATTGGCCAGTCTGGTATCAAATTTGGCACACAGGTAGACCACATATTGGGTTAGTTAAATACATTCGTTGGCGCACTTAACATCATAATTGGGCCATTGTTCGTAAGTGATTGACATGAAAAGTTGTTCGGATACTTCGGATAGTTCGGAGCTCCGTCTTGAACCGATATCGCGCAGTATTTCCTTCATCGTTTTTAGATAGTTCAAAAGCTTCGCCTGTTGGTTAATTTGCAATGTTATAGCACTACATTGGGTTAACATATAGAATATTTTCTATCTTGGTATCCCTGTGGGAATCACGCGGTAATAAACTAGCTGAAGAATAAAAAGTTAATAGAAAATGAGGAAATTAAATTGCAGTTCGTGAGCTAATTAAATGCACCATAATTTACTTGCGAAGGTGCCTCGCGTCTGTTGTTTATGCTCTGCATACAAACTGCAACAGAGCCTCTACTTGTGCATGTTACTTGAGACATGTATAAGAGCCTTTAAAAAGCCTACGCTATAAATGGAACTCATTAGAATAACAAACAAATATTTAAATCACGAAATCTTGTATTAGCTAAACGCCACTTGTTCCCTTCGAAATCATTGATCGATTTTTGGGTTGATATATGATTGTATATGAATTTGTATATTGGTAAAACATAATCACACATATAAATATGTATTTCTTGAAGGGGTAGACCAAGATATTAAAGCCCACAATATGGCCAGGATTTTATTAGGATCTATGTAGAAGGTAACAAAAGGGGCAAGGCTATTGTTTCCACCGAAAACATTGCCTAATTTCTCGCTGCTACATAGAATTTATAAGCGGAGAACCCAGTAACGCTTTGCCATAGCCAAACCTATGACACTGTACCTACAAGACCTAACGAATAGAAAATCAATTAGTAATCTTTAATACAATCGAATATCAGTCAATTTTATTTTATATATCAGATACTCAATCAAATTATCGTATATCACTAACTTGCACGCAATTTTCACTTATTTTGCAGTACAGTATAAAAAGTAGCAAGTAGGAGTGATAAAAACCTGTTTACTTTTAAAAAGAGAATTCATTTTTCGATTTTTTTAAAGACGAGACTGTAAACAATATCGATATTCGTTAAGACGATATTCGATACTAAGCAGTATGAAGATAGTGATCATTACCGTGGTCTATCTTCACATCGCGGAGCATGTACCCGCTTTGATTAACTTCCAAACAGATTTTGCAACGAAATCTAATTAAAATCTGCTATTATTTATTAACTAGAGCGTTAAATAGCTGCTTTTGTTGTTTACTTTTTGTTTATAAGCTCAAAAATAGAGTTTAAATTCAAATATTCGATCGGAAACGGGTACCGAGTAATAAAGTTACAGATCTTTCTAATACATTAAAAAAATATTTTTATTTTAATAAATACACATACTTTAAAATAAATATGTAAAGACTTGTTAGTTTTTAGGAACAGAGCTTTAAATGTTACCTATGGGACTACGTTGTTGACGAGCAGCGATAGCTCAGTGGGGAGACCAACAGATTGCAATGCAGAGGGTCTCGGGTTCGAAACCACGTCGCGCACCTCTGACTTTCGGAATTATGTGCGTATTGATTGACAATTATCGCCTGCTCCGTGCCTCGGAGAGCACGTTAAGCCGTCGGTCCTGGCTGCCATGAACATCTATAGCAGTCGTTATTGGGGAAATCAACACAAAAGATCCCACTGGGTCGAAGTGTGGCCGGTCTGTATTGACTGGCACCCACACAAGATAAGATAAGATGGAACTACGTTTCAAATAGCTCTTACACATTGGTTTTAAATTATAAATGCTCAATTTATATAATATATACTAATATTATAAAGCTGAAGAGTTTGTTTGTTTGGTTAAACGCGCTAATCTCAGGAACTACTGGTTCGAATTGGCAAATTATTTTAGTGCTGGGTAGCCCATTTATCTTGGAAGTCTATAGACTATATAACATCACGCTAAGATCAACAGGAGCGGTGCAGTAATGAAAAATGTTGCAAAAATGGCAAAAATCTCTTACATGAAGCAGACGATGTTGCGCGTGTCAGCTATAAAGTAATAGTAACAGCAAAATACACAAATAACGCTTCGTTCTCATTCGCACAAGAATTAATTACATTAAGTTTGATATTAAATACTTTTCTTCTAAAATATTAGACAACAGCCACGCTAGCCCTGGGCCACGCAAAGTACGTCTAAACTAAAAAAAAAAACTATTTCGTACCTATTTCTGCGATCTATTCACACATATAATTGACTAGATGTGCCCGCGGTTTCACTCGCGTTTATGATTACTGCACCACTCCCGTGAGTTATAGCGTGATGTTATATAGCCTATAACCTTCCTCGATAAATAGACTAGCCAACACTAAAATAATTTTTCAATTCGGACCAGTAGTTCCTGAGATTAGCGCGTTCAAGCCAACAAACAAACAAACTTTTCAGCTTTATAATCTTATATATAAAATTCTCGTGTCACAATGTTCGTTCCCGTACTCCTCCGAAACGGCTTGACCGATTCTCATGAAATTTTGTGAGCATATTGAGTAGGTCTGAGAATCGGCCAACACCAATTTTTTTTTTTTTTTTTTTAATCTTTTGGTCAGAACATTTTTTTTATCGCACAACAACGGTTGCCGGGTCAGCTAGTATTAGTATAGATTGTAAGAATCCAACCTATAATACTTAGCACTGACGCAAAAGCGAAACGACTGCTTGCTAGCATTTGTCTTTAGAAAGTCGTTTGTATTGGTGGTATTAAAATGACTTCAAGCATTAGTACAGAATAACCTTATGGTTTCTTTGGTTTTGTTGTTATGTTTACCACCGGCTCTGAGGTCTTGGGTTCAATTCCCGAGATGGGTGAAAAATTTAGGAAATTCGGGTTTTATTTACGCTGGAAATCCTTAGAAGCGGCTAAAATAATTGTTTATTACGTACCTGTCTATGCTTTAATATCGGGTCGGTCAGGAATATGTATAAAGACGTAAGTATGTATGTATTTAATTGATAGTATTTTTTTTTTTTTTTTAATAAGCAACCGTCATCACTGGGTTTTGTGCTTATTCCCCTGACATGGGGATCAGGGACCTTATTGACGTTCTTTATTTAATAACAAGCTTATATTTAATCTTATTTCTAGTAACACTATTTATTATTACAAACACACATTGTTATCACAGTTGATTTCAGTCTTATCTTACATAATATATATTTTACATCTTATTCTAATTTAAGTTTATCTATTGGTGCAGTGAGTTTGTGTTTGTTGTGTTTTGTTTCTTTTGTTTAGGGGAGACCGAGGCAAGTTGTGACAGAGGAGAGTTGTGACAAAGACGATTTCTCGGAACCTATGACCGTTAGCGAGCTGGCACCAGCGCACGATTGTTTCTTTAGAGACGCGCTACTTGACGTAGTACGCGCCAGAGGCGCACGACAAGTGGTTGTGCGAGTACAACGTCTGCATGAAAAAAAAAACGAAAACTAAGTATTTTATCAAAATTTTGATTGTATTTATATCGTGACATATTACATTCACGTGGTTATTCTATTTTTGCTTAGACTGTGTGGTTTTTGAAGTTTCAAAGCGTGGCATTGTCTTGCTGTATTTGCATCTTGTTTCGAAATTACGAATTATTATTCCGACCAGGTCGTGATTTTTGGCACCTAGGAGAGTTGTGACACGCTGTCACAACTCTCCTATTTAGGTTTATTTTGCCCAATCCAGAACCAGAGAGATCGTCAAGTGTTCAAGAAACTACGGCCAATGTAGGGAACAGATCCCATATTTCAAATCCTACAATTGGTACAGTAGAAAACAATGAAGCAAGAGTTGTTACGCCAAATTCAACTATCGGACCAGTTGAAAATGATGAGACAAGAACATGGTATTTAAAAAGGAGGAGTGCATGACGATGTGCAATATTATGATTGATGGAGAACAAGTGGAGCAAGTCTGGGAAACAGACGTGAATCTATGTATCTATGTATGTACATCCACAAACCAAACCACGACATCTTCTAGCAATCCATCTTTGCAAGCAATAACGCAAATGAACCCGTTGCCTCCAAGTCTACAGATCGTATTCCTCTTGCCACTACTTCTGATGTGTTCTCGCCAGAATCAGTAAGGCTGTTGCCAAAAGCTTCACGAAGAAAAAAGAACCAACCTAATAGACGCAAGATTAAATCAGCTGTGCTAACCGACACACCTATCAAGGATGAAATAGCTGCCATAGAAGCCAGTAGAAAGTTAAAAAGTGTGAAAGAGCGTGTTCTAAGCGAAGAATAGAATAAACCTTAAAAGGCCAAGGCCAAGAAGAAGACTAACAAGAAAAGTGCCGAAGAAGATGCAGAAAATGATTGTTTTTGCTTGTGCTGCCTTGAATCCTAAGTCAATAGCAGATCAAATGAGAAGTGGATTCAGTGCCTGGGATGCATAGGCTGGCTCACGAAGATTGCACTGGCGGCGAGCTGCAACGTCTGTCATAATTGTTTATCAGATTAGATTATGATTTTTGACTGACTTTAAAACGACTGATCTTGTAATGATGCCATAATTACTTACAAAAGTTTTAATACTTGTTATGTTAATGTTTCATGTTATTTTAGTTCCTACAATTATGCCAAATGATAACTAAAGTACTTTTACACAAAAAAAATAGTGTATTTTGTTTATAATGCCTGTAAAAATATTTTATCTTTCAAATATAGTCTAGATATACAGCTGTCACAACTTACCTTGGTACCTGTCACAACTTACCTCGGTGTTAGGAGAGTTGTGACAAAGGGAGTAGTTTCAGTTTTCGTGGATTTTCTCAGAAACCTTATAACATTCAATGACTCTGATAACTGCTTTCAAAAGAGTAAGGATCGAGCTACATTGAGGCAAAGAGTTTATAATCGTGGTATGTTTTTTTAATAAGATATATTCATTTAAGTAAAAATTGTCACAACCCTCCTCGGTCTCCCCTACTTTGCTTGCTATTAACTTGCAGTAGTCTATAAACGAGTTTCTTTTTGTTTTGTCCGTTAGCATATTGTAGAAGTTGTTAACGTGGATATTGCAGTCTAGGATGTTTTTCAGGTCGTACCTGGGCTTTTCGTACAAGGGACACTCAGCCAGGATGTGTGGGACGGTTTCGGTCTCTCCCAGCCCACAAGGACATGACGGGTCCTCTTTACATTTGAACCTGTACAAGTATTCAGAGAACCCACCATGTCCTGTGAGTATTTGGGTGAGAAGAGAAAAGGGCTTGATATCGCGGACGACTTTGTACGCCTCTACGGCGTCCGGTAGGAAAATTTTAGTGCCGGCTGCCGTCTCACCGTTTTGGTACCTCCGGTTCATTCGCCAAGCGAGTCCAGACGGAATTCTCGCTTCACGAATGAAACCGGTCACTGATCATAGGCTGGTCTTACCTTGAGGTGAATTGATAGTTATTATCATAATTGGCAGGAGTTAAAAGCACATATTTTGTTTCACATTTAATCGACGAACGATAGTCACGATTAAACTGCATGGCGAAACTCTAACAGCCGCACTCAAAGCAATTAAACGATGATTTAAGTTATACCTTAGATTCACTTAAATAATCATTACACGTGACTGAGTACGGCAGCCAGTATTGTAAAAATAAAACTGTGAATAAGCATATACAAATATACCATAATTAAGCGAAATGAAAACAATCACACGTGAAATTTAAACCCGTATTTTTCGATATCATTACGACATGGCTTGGCACGTTTTGGTGTATCCGTCCAATTATGTTAATGACTGAAGCAACTGAAGCAATCAACATACGTATTCTATTAAAATTGGATCTTTTAATTACTTTTCATTGATTGAACGTTTATTTTCAACGAGAACATTCGTCATAAAGCTTATATTTATTGTGTTATAGACAGATATTATCGATTTTTTTAAGGGCTTAGTATTTAAATAGACTATAAATAATATTATAATAATAAAATACAGGGCGTATTAAACTGTCCCACTTGTTACTTGTTAAATAGGCGAAATATTCAAAAAATCTACCAGTCTGTATAAATGAGTTAAATTGCAGTTTGCAATAGCTAAAAACATTTTTATTTCTTTCTGCTTTTCTCTCTTTCTAATATTATAAATGCGAATATGAGTTTGTTTGTTTTTTACGATTTTACGCCTTAACTGAACATCATAAAATTATCGATACACGTTGTCAGGGGTATAGAACCTATGCTGTACCCCTGACAATATGTATTGTAAATTTCATGATGATCGTATGTCCTTATTTTTGGTACTGTTTATCCGGGAAAATGTACTGTTACTTATCGAACTAAATCTAGTCGAAAATAAATGCGATTACTTTGCATTGTGTCGTAGGTTTAATTTCCAAATCGTGCAAAGGGTAGTTATATTTTACTGGCAAAAAAATATTATGTACTTTAAGACTCCACGCTGCTGTCTTCTGCATAGGAATTATTTGTTTTGTGCTTGGTTCACGGCAAAAGCCTCTTTTCTATTACGTGGTATTAAAGACAGCTGACAAAATGTAGGTGCCATACTATACAATGTAGATCTATGCCTAGTCCCTCGTGGGTAGACAGATGTGGTTCTATAAAGCGTGGAACAGTGTGTGGTGATATAAAGCCGTACTGTATATTTAAAAAACAACCTCAATAACTTAACCCCATTTAAAACAAATTATTTGAAATTTAATGACAAAATCAAACATTTTTTTATAAACTAGATTTTGCCTGCGGTTGCGCTCACGTAAATGAATGTTTGTTTTGAATGAGATTAGGTTATTAACAGTACTTTTTTCTGAATGAAAGTACGCTATGTCGTTTTCTGAATCCCTGACAATGTGTATGCAAAATTTTATGATGATCGGTTGAGTAGTTAAGGCGTGAAAACGTAAAAAAACAAACTCACATTCGTATCCTTGCTAATATTATAAACGCGAAAGTTTGTATGGTAATGAAACTTGGTATAATGATAGCTGGAGACCTGCATTAACACATAAGCTACTTTTTATCCCAATATTTCCACGCGCATCGGGACTTACGCGGGTGAAACCGCAGGGCGAAACTAGTTTATAATATTAATTAGGATCACTCTGACGCATTACCACACAATTAGAATTGCGCGTCGTCATTTTCGGATTCACGGAGGTCAACCGAATCAGTTGTTACTGCTGATTAAGTATCGATTAGAATGTATGATATTGATAAATCGATAAAAAAGAAACTGCTATACCTTAGTGAAAATAATGTACACGGATTTCCATTGCGGTTTTCTATTGATCAGGGCTATATTATGCGGCACAATTAAGGAAGGAAATAGAAATCTTAGAGAAAATTATGAAAACGGATTTATTTGTCAAGGCTTTTCTTTGTACAGAAGCTATATTATGTGGCACTTAAATATGACCATACCTTTCTGTTATATGCTGCATATAACAGTTGCATAGAACAGAAACTTGAAACATCGCTAACACGCTGTAATACAGCACTATATCATCCCAGATTATAATGAAAAGCAGACAACGTCACCGGATTTTAGAAAACAAATTTAATTTTCTTTCTCTAAGATGAGATATATGAGATGAAAAAGATAGGTACTGTGTAAACTTCTTATCAACCCACACAAGATTGTAAGCTGATATACACCTTTTTGTATAAAAAGTTGTACTCGATTATAGTGACTGAAGAGATGGCATACTAGTTTAATTGGTCTTCTTGCAATTGTCACTGCACCGAGTATCCGATCGAAGACAAAAATTGTAGGTGTTACAAAAAGTTGTTACGAATCTGCGTGTCTTTTGTCCGTGGGTTGCATACTTCCCTTTTACGTAACAGGCGGGAACTGTTTTTTTTTTCTTTAATAGAGGTATTAAGACGTCTAGTCAGCGTGACTAACTGATTAATTTGCTATACACTTACAAACAATCTACTCGAATTGTTTTCTCAAGTATGCAGTACATGTTAAATCAATGGAGTCCAGTTAATCACGTACGTGAGCTTTGTACAATGATGCTGCCTTTTTGGTATGTGTGAGGTATATTTCGAACCTCATTTTGGAGACTGCCTGGGTGGCACAGCGGTATTGAATGCGACCGCTGTGCATAAGGTCAGGGGTCCGATTCTCGAGTCGGAAATAGTATTTTGTTTTTGAAGACAGAACCATGGTCTTAAAATTCCAACGCAACACGTGTCACAATTCTTGAGTTTTCTCCTCTTGTATGTATCCTCTAGTATTAACTCAATGGTAGTTTATAATAAATAATAATAAATAAAATTTTTATTGTGTCAAATAATTTGTTTTACAGAAAGTTATGTTCGAAATCTTCTTTTAAGCAAATAATGCTTGTAGTAGAAAACTCCGCTCCTCCATATTTTACAAAGCGTGATAATTAACACAATAATTTGAGAAGATGAAATTAATTCTAGGATACATTATAATAAATACAAACATATACTTTAAAATGTGTGTGGTGTGTGAATGTGTATGCGTGAGTGTGAGTGCATGTGTGTGAGTATGTGTGTGTGTGTGTGTGTGTGTGTGTGTGAGTGTGTGTGTGTGTATATATACATAGATCATTCCGCGTGCTGTAACAATGCTTCTGTGTCCTCATATGTAAGTGGTTTTATCCACTTAACTAATGTTTTTTTGCAGTCATAATATTTTTTTGTGTGTATGTATATCATTTTATTTATTCTATTATATAATTGAGCTGATCGTTTATTATATTGTATACATCCAAATTTAGTTTTTGTTGAAGGTATATTTGCTATATTATACTTTCTTCTTTTTGAGTTTAAACCCACATTAATAGGCAAGGACTTATGCTTTTTCAAGACCGTTTGAACTATGTACAACTTCCGGACAGAGAGTACATCACTAATCTGATAAAGGCTCACAGTAGAAAATCTAAGTTTTTTAAAGTGCATGATCTTGAGAAGTGCGCGTTGTGCCCGTTCAAGATTGATAAATTTAGTCTTTGCTGTACCTCCCCAAACCGGAATACAGTATATGAGCACAGATTGTACAAGAGCAAGGTATATTTGTGTAAGTAAATTTCTAGGAGTTGTTTTGTTATCAGCTTTAACCATTGGTGCCACATGTCTGAGGGTTTTAAACAACCAGCTTAGCTTCCTAATTCTGGCGGTAACTTGCTCTACGTGAGGGTACCAGGATAGTCTATTATCTACTACTACACCCAAATATTTAACTTCGGTTACTTCACGGATATTCGGGCAGTTACAATTGTTATCACCCCCACATGTATGTATAACAATACTAAAATCGTCAGTTGGTGCATTACGCTTTGAGATACTGAAACATACATAATTCGTTTTGGAGGTATTTAAAGATAAGAGGTTAGATTTTAGCCATTCAGCAACATATGTCATACCTGCTTCAGCACAATGCTTGACATCGTGCCAAGAGCTCCCATAGAAGGCAATAGCTGTATCATCGGCGTAAGAAAAAACTTTAGCATTAGGTATTTTCATATTACAGAGGTCGTTTATATAAATTAAAAACAGCGTAGGACCTAACACGCTCCCCTGAGGAACGCCGTATGATACAGCCGCGTCGTCACTAATATACTGGCCAACTTTCACTTTTTGCTTTCTGTTTGAAAGATAGTCCTTTAAGAGGTCGAGAGCTACCTCTCTAACGCCAATTTTATCCAGTTTGTTGACAAGGATAGATGTAGAGACGGTATCAAACGCCTTTTTGAGGTCTAGAAAGACTGTGAGGCATTCTTTTCCATTATCGAGATGTTTTGTTATTAAAGAGGATAGAGCACTAACAGCATCCTCCGTAGATATACTCTTTCTAAAGCCGTATTGTGAGTCGGATAATATATCAAATTTATTCAAATAATTTAAAAGTCTAATATTAATTAATTTTTCAATAATTTTTGATATAGATGTTAAAACAGATATTGGTCTATAATTACTGATATCGTCTCTATCTCCACACTTGTGTACTGGCGTGATGATGGCTTCTTTTAACGGGGCCGGGAAAATTCCTTTTCTAAAGCAAAGATTTGCAAGGTGTGTTATGATGGGGACCACTGCCATGCTGGTATATTTTAAAAACTTTGTAGAGATGTTATCCCAGCCAGAAGCGCTGTTGGACTTGAAATTCATTAATGTTCTATATACCTCATCACAGTCGGTTTCGAGAAGCACAAAAGAATTAACTTGTGTGGGTGTATTACTAGGTAGAGTATGGTAGTTCATGATCCTAGGTTGAATTTCTTGAGCTAGCTCATAGCCCACATTAGCAAAATAATTATTGATGTAATTTACGGATTCAGAGGGGGATGACTTTAAGTTTAGCAATTCTGTATTTTGATGATTTGATTTGTTTGCGTATGTTATAGATTTGATATTTTTCCAAAGTAACTTTGAATTATTCATTGAATTTGTGAGCAGGTCTTTTTCATATTTCCTTTTTAATTTTTTTAATAAATTGTTACAATAATTTCTATATCGTGTGTAAGTTATTTTTAGTGTTATATTATCTGGGTCATGACGAAGCTTTCTTTGCAGTTTATTGCGATTCTGTATGCAGCGCAAAATTCCTTTAGTGATCCATGGTTTGATGATGCGTTTGCTGCTAGGAATATTTATTGTAATGGTGTTAGAGTTAACAGTATCGGTAAGAGACTGCAACAAGAGTTTACATAAATAATCCGGGTCATTACAAAACAGCAAATCACTTATTTTCTTTTCTTGTAAATAGGTTAGAGCCTGTTCGTAGTTAAGTGAAGTAGTAGTTTTAGGTATAGCCTGAGTCTGTTTTTGCTTGGACAATACTAAAAGCGTTGTGAAATGATCTGTGATGGTAGAATGTAGGATAGCAATGGTGGCGGAAAACTTTTTCTTATTTATTTTCAGCATGAAGTGATCTAGGCAGGTCTTATCTCTAGTCGGTAACAAATGCCCAGGCAGAATACCATGAAGGGACAGCATATTGAGGTAGTTTGTTCTATTTTTTTGTTCGTGAGACTGCTCAGTCGACTTCTTTATAATATTAATATTTATGTCACCCGTGATAACAATACTTTGGTGTGAAGTTATAGTGTCTAAATGAGTACTGAGTGAGTTTATGAAACTGTCAGTGTTAGTGTTTGAGGGAGATCGATAGATACATAAGATGTTGTTATTTAATACGTCCACCTGAAGGCAAGAGGCTTGTGATAGAGATATTTCCTTAACTCTGGGTTTTAGTGTATTTTTTACATAAACTACGACTCCATCATTTTGGTTCAGCTGCCTTGTAGTCATATACGACCGGTAGTTACTTAAATGAGGAATAGATTTATTTGCGCTCAACCTACACTCTGTTAAAACAATGATATCCACTTCAAATGTTATCGTAGATAACGACAATAAGAAATCATCAAAATTGCAATATATGCTTCTTATGTTTTGAGATAGAATGGTTAAGTCATTTTTGTTTACATAAATGTGTTTATTAAGGTCCAAACAGTCACATTCAACAGCTCGCGCAATCTCAATTTTGTCTATCTCAGTAACAGTTTGCAATGAATCACTCATGTTGTGGGCATGCTAGAATACAACGTCATTTCAGAGTGCAAGTGTCCAATGTAGTTAACTATGCGATACTTATAATTTGTAGCATGTATTATACATTCCGAGAATACAAGACCTCGTATCTTGTTTATGTATATAGTGTACCATAAAGTATATAGCGTGTAGATATGTGTGTGATTTGTATATGTAGTGTAAGATTGTGTCAAAGTTGAAAGTATGTCGTATGGGTTTATGTTGTGTACATGTGTACATGTACGCATGTATGGATTGTTTGTGTGAGAGTGAGTTATAAAGATATTACATAATAATGTATCAATAATATTTTTAACAAAGTAAATGACTATAACAGCTAGCATGAAGACAACATAAAAAAACAGACATCCTATATAAAATAAAAATTGTAGCATTATTACGATAACGGATAATAATAATGCGCTTACATTATGCAGTTGATGAAAAGTGTAGCAGTCGTAGCAGTAACTTACAAATAGTCATTTAGCTAGTATTAGCTTCTGTACTTGCTCCTCACTTCTAATAATGATAGTCGGTGCTTGATCATTCTTCTTTACATACACGTTGCCATATGACGTCCAGCAATACTTATAGGATCCAGATTTAACTAAGTCACGAGCCAGGAAGTGTAAACGGGAACCCTTTGGAGTCAGATGCTCCGATAGGAATATGGGGTTATCTTCGTGGGTTTTAAAGCCAAGATGCTTGCAACACAGTTTAACCTTGTGTTTTATATTAAAAGACTTTGCTGTTTTCATTATTTCAGTTTTTAAAAGAGTGGAACCTGTTTCCACAATTATAGGAGATTTTTGCTGTTCCAAGTTCCTACCACGCACTCTGTAAATGTCCTTGATGTCATATTTAGTTATATTACAGCCAATCGTTTGTGATAAGAACAAAGTCATATCTATTAGATCTTCCTTTCTTTCATTATTTATCTTAGGGACATTTTTTATAACAAAATTAGTTTTTCTACTACTAGCCTGCATCTCTTCTATTTTATTCTCCAATATAATTATACATTTTGTATCTTCCTTAGCCTGGTTCTCCAACTGAATAATTTTCTGTTTATATTCCTCATTTTGTGCAGTAAGAAATGCAACCGAGGTTTCTATGTTGACGTTAGATTGTTGAATTTCCTTTAAAGTTGTGGTAATCTTCATCATTTCACTGCCTTGGTTTGCTGTAAAAAGTGCCATCATCTTCCTCATTTCTTCTTTAAATTCATTTAATTGCTCAGTAAGACAGTCGTCCATATCCTCCCTGCTTCTTTTGACTCTTTGAAATACGTAGCTTGGCGGTGTTGTATTTCCACTGCCCACCAAATTAACATTAGTATCTGATACAGATTTGTTTAATTGCGAGTCCATAGTACTAGGAGCGCAGTAGTATAAAGGAGCAGCGGTGGCCGCACGTCTGCGCTAGCGCCGGGGGTGTGGTCTAGACGGATGAATCACGTAGGCGTAGTTCCGACCGCTGGGGGGTGCGGTCAACGTTGTGACAGTACTCCAATCGACTGGTAGGAGGGCGTCCCGAGCCTAGGTGTTCAAGATGGAGTCGGGCGAGTGTGCTGGTAATATTATTATATGTCTTACTTGTAGAGTGAGCGGTGGGTATCGCGTAGCTCGTAGCGATGCGAAGTACCAGGCGTTCATGCACGCAGGAGATAAGCGTGGCGCGGTGTTGTATGGGTTGTTAAACTCCTCAAACTTTATGCACTCCTATTTTTTTGTAGGGATTAAATTTTACTTAATATTATTTTAAATTTAATAAAATAATACGATATAGCTCAGAGCACACGTTAACACATATCGGCGGTCCAGGAGGGAGAGGATTTTTGAGTTTGAAACCTTACTTTAAGACTACCTCGGTAACATAGCGGTAGTGAATGCGACTTCGGTGGTAAGGGGTCAGTTCGGATTCCCACGTCGGGCAAACTAGTATTAAACTCTTGTTTTATAAATTTGTTAGTAGCAACACAGTGTGTGTCTGTTTAAAATTATGATGAAAGATTATTATTTATTATAATTATCAAAGTTGCAGGGCAAAACCTTTTAGTGAAATACAGACGCATGTTTACAAAATTTTGTTTTTACGTAAAACTTGGAAAACCTTGTTCTTCTCTTTTACACCTACGCGAACTGACACTATACATTTCGGGCAATCGGCAGTATGCCGCTTTTAAAATCATTTTATTTGCTACCAACTCACATAAGCTGCATTTCCTCACGTTGAACAAAATTAGTATTCTAGCATCTCCACAAAGAACACACTTCACGTACTCCGCGAGACTTCCATGCGGTGTTGAATGACGTGTAATAAAAAATATGACATTATATTATTGTATGGAAAGGGTAATCGTGTAGCATTAACATATGTAAGACTATTATTTTTCCTTTAACTAGTTATCTTGCTAAACATATTGAGACATTTGATCAAGGAACAAAGTAGTTTAGAAATCTAAGGAAAACGATTTTGTCTAGCAGTGGTAGATACCTGCCTGCCAGCGAAAAGCATTTTATTTAATCAATTAAGGTAAAATACAACTCTTACTTTTGGAGTAAATATTGTATAACGAAGGGCTTTGAAAACATAGAAACCAAAGATACAGAGGGTCATTAAAAATATACAAAAGAACGACCAACCTCGGAAAAACTATTGGTGAATCACACATGTGGGGATTGAATGAAATTGTGCAATGTCGAGGTGATCTCTACACCATCCGTGCAATCATGTTCCTGCCGAAGTTTTGCCTGAATTTAATAATGCTTTGCCTGGGTCACGATATGAATTTGGGATCACACAATTAGCAAATATTTACATACACCCGATAAAAGAGATGGGTATGTTTTATATCGTAATAAAAATTCCTTTGATCCTATCCTTGCTAGCTGTTTATTCGTCAAATAATTTCTAACTCGATTGCGTCAGTTGTACATAAATACGACTGCTGCAGCAGCTATACCTGAGTTCTTAGTTTCAATATCCTTGTCAGGAAAAGTGTTTCTGGATCTTCTTGATAAGACATGTTCATTAGGAGCGTCTGTAACTATGCCCATCACACGGCAATAGACTCGCTCAGGGATATCGGGATGACATTATCTATTTAGGTAAACGTAATAAATATTTTAAATGCTAATGTGAGTTTGATTGTTTCGCTTTCATGCCTTAACTACTCGATCAGACGTTCTACGAGACGATCTACGTTGTCAGAGGTACAGAAAAGGACATAGAATACCTTTTACCCAGAAAGCGTATTAAGCCCAAGCGAGTGAAATTGCGGGTGAAAGCTAGTTTCTTATAATCAAACAGATGTACATTAATCGATATCTATTCACTTCTCAAAGGGACACGTGCAAGCGTAATTACATACACAAAAAAGGCTCTTTCAAAAAGGATTTATGTATGAATGTGTGCGTTATTCAATTTAGAACGCGAATTCCGCCAGTAGGCACTCACACATACCTATTTGAAAATGTCCACACATATTAGATGGTAGACTTGGTACGAACTGCGTTCATTGCTCGGTGGAGGACGGTCTTAAAATAGATTGAATATGCTTGTTATGTAATATGTATAATAACCGCCCTGGTGACTCAGTGCTAGTGAATATAATATACAGAGTGCCCGGTAATTAATGGATAACCTTGAAATGTTTTATAGTAGAACTGATGGCCGTTCAGAAAACATATGAGAAATAGCGTGCGGTGATGATGACGCGAGTTTCACGCTTTTTGTTCACCCAAAAAGTACACATATATACACAGTATACATATAGCTCATGGAAAGCTTTCGGTGACGATGACGCGAGTTCCATGATTTTTGTGCACCCAAAAATTGCTCAAAGCACCTACAGAAATTTTTCACTTAAAAAAAAAGAAAACAATTATTTAAAAAGTTCAATAGCTAGTCATACTTTTGACTGTCTATCTATTAGCATAATTATTATTTAATAATAAAACAACAAAAAGCCGATGGAATTTATTTATTTTGGGTTAGAATCCCATACGGGACAAAACTTTGTGTGATCCACATATGATTGTTCCGAGTGTAGGTGTTCTTTGTGTCACTTGTTTGTAAAGTCACCCACAATACAAGATTTATTCCTAGTGCAGGAGATTTTTGCATGACGCCTAGCAAACTGGCAAACAAACATTTTACAAGTTACTGTTTTGGTTTTAGACCCAATAGTCAATATTAATAAGCTGTGCCCGCGGTTTCACCCGCATTTATGATTACTGCGCCACTTCTATGGGTCATAGCGTGATGTTATATAGCCTATAATCCTCGATAAATAGGCTATCCAACACTAAAATAATTTTTCAATTCGGACCAGTAGTTCCTGAGATTAGCGCGTTCAACCAAATAAACAAACAAACTCTTTAGTTTTATAATATTAGTATAGATGTACGGACAAGATAAAAGTCTTATTTCAATTTGCTTTTACTTTATATGAAATTGCTATTTTGCTTAAACCAAATAAAGAAAAGTGTGTGAGAAAAAGACAAATCAATTTTAAATAAAAGAATATAATTTCCCATGTTAGATTTAACTTGTTTTAACTTACCAGCTATTATTTAACAAAATAAATACTTTTAAAATGTTCACCTCTATTTTATGTGAAGCTCTCATTGCCTCCATTACCTGATTCACGAAACGAATACTAGCCACGTTTATCGAAGCACGTATTCCGCTTCTCCGTATTCTACTAAAATATCTAAACATGGCTTTGCTTTACGCTTTTCACAGTGCCAAGGTGTGTATTCTACACTAATATACACATATGAAATGTCTCCGACCAAGGTGAATAGAACGTTTCAACGCGAACACTAAAAGCGTCGCTGAGATGCCGATATTTCGTTCAAGCGATTGCTTCTGCAGATATTTGTGCAGAATATTGCTGTTGAAATTGACTGCTAGTGGCATAGACATGATAAAGTAGGCAATAGATGAATTAGTAAATGTCGGTGTAAAGAGGAGGGTGTAGAGGCATTGGATCAAGAGGTTGTGAGTTCAATTCCTACTTTTGCACTACCGACAGGGACCCGTTTCAAGCTAGCATCTAAGCTTAGCTGGAGGGGTTAATATGAAAGATGGTATTGTGCAAATAGCAATTTTTTTAAATTGTAGTGTTAACTGGGTTAGTGTCACAAAATTGGTTAAAGTATTTCTACATAACTGCACGTGTGACGCACGGGTTTAAATGGTCGAATCAAAACCATTACTTTTAGAGCACTGACAGTGGTGAAGTATCTGTACTGCGAATATCATGGGTTCAATATGTCAAGTGAAAAAAAACGATTCTAGATGTTCCTCGTGTCCGTTTTTGTTTATTTGTAAACATTAAACATTTTTAGTTTATATTACACATATATTGAATATTGAACTGTGTTTTAATAATAAAAACCACAAGACTAATCAAAATATAAAATATGGAAATTAAACTACTATATACGGATTTTATCGCGTTGTAATTACATAATTTTGAAACTATAACACTATTACTAATATTGAATTTTAGTAATTTATAAGCTAATAAAATTATTTAAATTATTGAATCTATTTATATTTAGGTTTACACTTTCCTTTTACACTTACACTTAAGGTAAATATAAAATATTTTAAAATAGTATAAAATGTAGTAAATAATACTTTTATAAATATAGAAAACCAAGTTTGAGGAGTAGAACTCTCATGAGAAGAGCAAGACAACAAAAATTTATTTATCACCATGTTTAAATTTATTATAACCAAGAATAACTATTGGAACAAAAAAAATTTTTTCTGGTGTTATTTTTCTAGAGAAGAGGACACGACACATAAATTGATAAGATGTTTTTTACATATTTTATTATTATTCTTACACCCATTATACAAACGCCCATACATATGTACTTAGACCTCTTGAAGTAAGGAAGAAGGGCGTCAGTTTGTAGCATTTTGGGACCTATGTTTAAAGGTTCCATGTAACTAAGTTTGAAGCTGCTCTGGTCTACTGGCCACAATACCAAACGCCGAACAGCCACTTAGAATTTCATAATAGTAAAATTAATCTACATTTTAGCCGACCCGAAAACCGAACCCGGAAGGGCAAAGTTCCATTAGCGCAACTTATGCCAATTATATAGGTATTGAATCAATGTTTAAATCATTTATTCATTTAGGTGACAATGTTATGAAAATCAATATATACAACGTATAATAAAGAGGAAAATATGTGTGTATGTTTGTAATCTATAGACACTGAAACTACTGAACTGATTTCAATAATTATTTCACCATTAGACAGCTACTTTATCCAGAAACATATAGGTATATAATATTTGTTATGAGCCACGAGAGCGTATCCACGCATTTGATTACTGTCTAATGCGTAGTTTAAATCGCGGTAACAGTGAGTGTTATCAAATTCTAATACTTTACACCACAATGGAATAATCGGTACCGTGGACGGATTACAACGATTAAAATAATTAAGATAGAAACATTACTCAACTTAAAATTTAAATAAAATTAAAAGGGTACTATGGCTATTTTTACTTTTAATGAAATATCGAATTTGACCAAATATTAATAATGTAAAAGATTTTGGAGATAGTAGAATATTTAATAGTCAATTACGCGTAATCTTATGAATGGATTTGTGTGAAACTTGACGAACATATAACCTAAATCCTAGATTACTTAAAAGAAGTTCAAATGATTTATATCCCGGTGCTTCCGTAGTATTCAAACAGGCAAAGCCATGAACTGAATCTATTAAGCAATCAATTTCTTATGGCCAATTAACGTAAATTTACAAGATCCTTTAACTTGGTACAGGGACATAAGTTGTCGACATTCTGAGATCAATAATCGTATCGTTGTTGACTTGCCCGCCATCACTCAGAGCCGCTATCGACAGAACGGCGCCTACCGCTAGAGATGCGAGGAAGTGATATCGAAAAGTAAATTTATTTTGTAAGCATTTGGTTAATATAAGACGTTTTATATTGTATGTATTTGTGTCTGGAATTATTATATTGATACATTAGCAAAACGCGGGGGCGTTTCCATCCACGGTTATGATTACTATAACGTAGCAGGATGTTATTTATTTATTATTTGGACATCCAATAGTTGTTACATTATTTCCACATAACTAAATTTAATATATCATAAATATTAACTAAATTCATAACATTTTAAGGTGTCACAGCATGCAATAATTATGGTGTGACATCATTATCTTAATATATCAAAAAGTAACGAATACTAATTAATTATTCTAATTAGTTACATAAGACATATAGCCTATGTTACTTTTGAGTAAATTTAACCTTTCTAATGGTGAAATAAAATCGGCAAAATCGGTCCAGTAGGTATTGAGTTCATTTATTACAAACAAAAGCATAAGAATAAAAATCTTTCTTCTTTATGATAATTATTATGTATATGGAATCTCACACATATGTATATTGCCGAAATGGTAGGCGGAGGAGGTATTGTACACCTATCTTCTGTTAACAATGAGTTTAGGTCTCACTTATTGGAGGGCGAGCTTATTTATTTATTTATTCTATTTTTTATTTTATTGTCTATCGAGCATATATTTGGATTCCGTGCTGCTCTAAGAATATCCTAATAGAAAATATTTTACACGGCACAGCAGTTCCATTAATTACCGCTACGCCACCGAGAGATCTTATACCATTATAAAATGATAAGAAATTATTGGCTAATATTGTCTTCTGTTTACGCGAATGTTATTCATTGAAATCCGTATATAGTAAATCCGTATATAGTAGTTTAATTTCAATGAATTATTGGCTATTTCACTTAAATTCATAAAATATCGATATCCATGAACATCACTAAAACCGATGTCAAATTCTCTACCTTTTTTCAATACTCATTATTTATTTAAGAAGCTCATACTGAGAGGTCTCCGGGGAGATCCGATTACTTGCGAAGTAGTCTGAGGTCCGTATGAATGGGTCTTTAGAAAAACAATGTGCAGAATAAACTCAATATACTTGAGTCATTGATCTTGCATGAACTTTGAGCATTGTTCTGTAAAGCCTTTCAATGTATTGAAGAAAGTTAAATTCGGGCTCCTAAATCTTATGTAATCCCCTATTGCAAGTCATTTGGCATTTGTGATTCTGAGAAAGGCCTACACGGGTATGAAATCGGAGGCCCTTCGTACAGCCGTCGCAATCTTAACCATTGCGACGAAACAGTCTGCCTAACATAAGGGATATAAATAAACGTGACACAATGTAAGCCTTGTCACATCTATAAGTGCCTATACATAACTTATATGTCGCTTAGTATTGCTTAAAGATTAAGCACGGATGGCGTAGTGGTTTAGTGATCGCGTCGTTGCTGCCAATGCATCGAGTGTTGCGGGTTCGAATCCCACACGGGACAAAAAATTTGTGTGCTCGACAAATGGTTGTTCCGAGCCTGGATATTTCTTGTGTCCGTTGTTTGAATGTTTGTAAAGTCTCCCGCGACACAGAAATTATTCCTAGTGCGGGAGTTGTCTCAATTTTTTTTTAATCGTAATTGGATTAGCCTAGTATCTAGCTATCTCGGCTGCTCGCCTACCGATCAGCACCAGATCCGAGAGGCGGCGTGCGTATTCCCACGCGCGCCTCTTTGTCTCTCACAAGGGGACAGGAGAGAGAGTCTTTTTATGTAGTGGCTTGCCGTTATATGGCGGGCCGATACCTCGGCGGGGTCGCGATTGCATGTGAAAGCGATTCAAGCGGCCCCGCTGTCTATGGTTATGTCGAGGAACGCCGTGGTAGCTTTAGTCGGTATTACCGGGGTATCTTTTCTCGGTAAGCCCGATACAACCGCTCCGTTGCCCAGCGGAGAGGTATGCCTCAATCCATCCCCCAATGTAAAAAAAAACTATCTAGCCATCTCCCTCGAACAGCTGCATTTCAATAGTGGTTACGTCACAATTTGTAGCACGCATCCTTTTTCTGTCATTTGGAAACTAACCCTACTACCAGATTTGAAACGCGTGTGGCTAATTTATATTTGAGTGGGTATATATAAAATTCTTTGTATTTAAGAGTTTAGGTAATGTAATTATTTGACTAAAATAATTAAAAAAACCTATTATATAGACTTCCAGTTATTTAATTTTTAATATTATTTTTTTAAAGGTATCTCTCCTATTAGTTATATTTCCTGTATCGCGGGACTTTACAAATATTCAAACAAAGAAAGAACACCCAGACTCGGAACAACTTTTGGTGGATCACACAATTTTTTGTCCCATATGGGGATCGAACCCACAACACTCGGCGCAGTGGTGAGACGATGACTTAAACCAATTAGGTTATTACAGCCAGTGTGTGACCACAGCCGGTGGAATCTTGTCGAAATGTTACTTCTAAAGATAATACGCATGATCGCGTTAAATGCCTTCACGAATTATATGCTAACGCCTGATTCATAGAGAGGCGGATTGTACGGTTTTCTATTCGCTGCCTTTTCTAATGGTCTTGTACAGATTTGTCAGCCTCGATGGCGTAGTGGTTAGTGTAACCGACTGCCACGCCTGAGGTCGCGGGTTCGATTCCCGCACAAGACAAATATTTGTGTGCATGAACATGGATGTTTGTCTTGGTCTGGGTGTTTCTATGTATAATATGTATGTATTTACAAAAAAAAAAAAAAAGTATATATGTATGTTTATCCATTGTCTAGTACCCATAGTACAAGCTCCGCTTAGTTTGGGCTAGATGGTGTTGTGTGTATGTGGTAGCTTATTATTATTATTATTATTATTATTATAATATTATAAATGTGATTGTCAGTTTGTTTGTTATGCATTCACAACTTAACTATTCGACCGAACATCCTAAAATTTCGCATTGACGTTGTCAGTAGTACGGAAAAGGCCGTAGATTACCTTTGATCCAGATAAAGTATAGTTGCCGAGCAAGCGGAGCCGCGGGCAAACGCTAATCATTACTAATTATAAATGCGAATGTGAGTTATGTAGTTACTTGTTACGCTTTCACGCCTAAACTACACGACTGATCATCGTGAAATTTCGCATACACTTTATCACGGGTGCAGAAAAGGACATAGGTACCTTTTATCCAGACCATGTACAGTTTCAAGCATGTAAATAATAAATATTATTATCTTTGCAAATAGCTTACAGAGCGTTTAATAAATATGTCAGTTCGAGAACTAATCGCGAGCTAAATTGTGTGAACATAAGTTATGTGTCTGGGTCTGACGGGTGCGATGACTTATGGGTCTTCTTAAGAGTAATGTTCTCAATGTGTTTGAGCCTCTTGATATAGATTAGCTTTACTACAATGATATCTTGAGTATAACTGACACTTTCCTACGTAATTTTGAAATATTTAAATTTTGAACTTAGTAGCGCTATAGTTATGGAAAGAAATAGCTAACATTCGAACAATTGTATTTTAAATGTTTTGCAAAAGTTTTGTTAAACCGTCTCAACTTGGAGATTTTTCTATGTGTCTCACGCACGCAAAGAGAATAGAGTCTTCACTTTGCGTGCCTTAGTAACATAAATATCTACTTCTTTTCTAAATAAAATATGACTAGATTTTACCCGCGCCTTCGCTCGTATAAATGTAGGTTACGTAAGGTTCAGTTAGTAACAGTACTTTTTCTGGATGAAACGTACTCTATGTCCTTATCTTTTCCCCTGACAACGTATATGTGAAATTACATGATGACCGGTCGAGTAGGTAAGGAGTGAAAGTGTAATAAAAAAAACAAACAATCTCATATTCGCATGTATAATTTTAGTTAAGATTGCCCTACTATTATTTATCTAACGGCATGAGTAAATACTTAATACTTTTACTACTACCTTATATTGGCTGGGTGACTGCGTGAAATACATTCGCAATCATATTGTTACGTGCTGGGTTCGACGGATAAGAATGTAAACAATATTACCGACTAAAACACGTTTTATTCTAGCACACAATAAAATTTAAAACACAACAAACACTATACTACACTTTTCCACTGTAACTGCTTCAAACTCCGTAGTAATTTCGCTTTCGCTTCGATGAATACTTGACCGCTTACGATTGTAAACTGACTCGGCGAGCGCTGGCATTCCTGTTCCGCGGTTAAAGCGTTTCCGGAGTTTTCTAGAAACGTCATACTCGGTACGTAACAGTACAAAGATTCGAAAATGTGCCAGCGTTCTCTCTACTCTTCTCGTACCAACGAAGTAGTTCCGTAAGATCTAAATAGATGTAATGTAATAAATTATTATACGGAACTGTTGAGTCTTCCCCACAATGCCGAGAGATGGCACTGGGTGTAACAATATATTAATAATGTTTGGACTGATCCCTGCCGCCTCTTTTCGCCATCGTCCTACGCGATAGCATTTTCGTTCCCATCATTTAGATGGTTGGCAGTCCACAACTGTGCGTTTCTTCAGGAATTTTCTGCCTCGCACAACAAAACTGAAGAACGAGCTGTCGGCTGCGGTATTTCCGGACCAATACGAATTTTAACACTTCAATAAAAGAGCGTACTTTTAAAAGGCCGGCAACGCACTTGTAACTCCTCTGGTGTTGCGAGTGGCTGTAATCGCTTACCATCAGGCGACCCGCCTGCTCGTTTGCCCAAGTCCATAAAAAAACAGTTCTGCTAAAATAAAATAGATGATACTTTACTCGAGTATCAAGGCGAACCTCGAACTATTAAATTCTTAGATTCGGGCCATATATAAGGGAAATTTAATAAGGTTATCATAACTAAAATATTGGCTTTAAAGATTTTTGTCTGTCCCCTTGTTTGTATTATGCTAAAACGACAAAACAGAATTCGTTTTCCTAAATTTAATAGTTTCAGATTTACCTTTTGGGGACTTGTTGTTTTACTCATGATTTGCAGGAAAAAATATCTTTATCTGTTTAATAACAGCAACATAAGTTAAGATGGTCAACTTGATGCTGTGGCAGTGTCGAAGTGACCATCTTAACTACTACGCCACCTAATCAATCATTACCTTTTTTATAGCAATTAATATTATTAAACGCTTCAATACGATCTTACATTTCTTTTACAGAACATTTTACAGAACTCAATAAACAGCCGGCGTCGTTGTAATCATTCACATGCGGTTAGAGAATATTTTATAAAGGTGCGAACTCCACAGCGTTTTCTTCAACCCTTTGAAACCGAGACTCGTTTTAATAATACATTCTGCATATGATACGTGTAATCCTCTGAGGACAGATCGAGGTACGGTTGCGGAGGTGATGGTTTTGACAGATATACACACTTAAGTATGTATATATTTTCTTGTCTATGTCCTGGCAGAGGTAAGGGAAAGTGTATTACATCCAAATTTAGCCTGCTATGGTAATATTTTCGTGATATGCACCTTTGGCGTATATTGGACAAAGTTACAGACTTCGTGATAGGTACTGAGATTTTTTTAAGAAGACCCTATTTTCTCTTTAACCGAACCCGGAATTGAACCTGAGACCTCAAGCTCAGAAGTCGCATTTAACATAGTTGCGCCACCGAAGTAGACTATAAAATAAATCTCAAACCATGCGTTTATTTGTAGTGTAATATGTTTACGCTAGTTTTATACATTGTGCTAGTGATATAATTGTATAAGTAATCGATATGAGTAGCCTACGCGTGTAGTTCTTGTAAATAGTTTGCATATATTGTTCATTCAAGTAGCTTATAACCCGGCCGAGTGGCCTGCGCATGTATTATTCAATAGCTTGCATATGTTACTTATATGCAAGTTACTTGCAAGCGTGTATGAGGAATGTTATGAAAGTGAATGAAGCCAGAGAAGTGTGGCAGGATCGTAGCAAATGGAAATCCGTAGTCTCTGCCTACCCCTCTGGGCAGGCGTGAATTTATGTATGTATGCGAGTTACTGAATAATAAAGTTATGTGAGTTGCTTGCGTGTGTAGTTCATGCGAGTAACTTGCACATGTAGTTAAAGGAAGTAGCTTGCGCATGCAACCTGCGCAAGCTACTTACGTAGTGAACAAGTTACATAAGATTAAGTAACACGCCAAAGTACTTGCCATGCTAAATAACAATAAACCTCTAAATTTCAACATAAATTATCAAGATTTTAACGCCAAGTCCATAATTAGGTGCTCACCAAAGATTTAAAGTCTTAATTAAATTTGTAAATTAATTTATATCGTTGTTAACGTTGAGAGCCGGTATATGTACGGCTTGTTAATTTTATGTTGCCTTTTGAGGGTTCAAGGTTGAGTTAAACCTTCGTTTTTTGTCATTATTTTGTCTGTTTTTTTTTATAAATATATAAACTGGCCTATAAGAGGCAGGCAGACGTATGCGTCAGTCTCACCTAAGGCTGGATTAAAGTATTCTTAAATGGAACAGCTACCGACATAAGCTTTCATCATCATCATCATCCTCCTCCTCCAAGTTTGCCATACAGACCGGTCTTGGGCCACCCGTATTCAACCGTTACCCGCGACCTTTACCAGGTGATGACCTGGTAAAGGGTGGACCGACGGGTCCATCCGAGCGCAACGGGGATAGATATAAGTAGTTGAACATGAAACAAATTTGTGACAGTTTTTATGAATTAAAATTTACTTTTATTATTCTTTGGTAATTAATTGTGATTAAAATAATTATCTTTTAATAGTCACCACAGTAAAATATGAGCAATTACCATTATTGTGTATGATAAAGTAATTTAAAATTATTAATTTGCATGTATAATAAATAATCCAATTGGATAGTTAATTGTGGAGGCTTGTCATTCGCAACATTGTTACGTATATATTTATCAATATTTAAATTGTTGTCTGTTAGCCTTCTTCCAAAACCAATAAATAAATGAGTAAAATCAGAGAAATGTTTATCTTTATATGTCTCTTTCTGGATGCCTAGTGTGAGTTGTTTATAAGTTAACGAAATCGAAACGTTTACCGCGTTTGGCTCTCTGATTGGTTAAAAGCTTGAAGCGGGCCAATCAGTGCGCCGAACGTCATAAACGTGTCGACCGCGTTAACGTAAAACAAACTTGCACTAGGCACTCTGTACACAAAGAGAGTGAGTGCCGTGGACCTTAACTGCTACTGCAGAGCAGCGATAGCTCAGTGGGGAGACCAACAGACTGCAATGCAGAGGGTCTCGGGTTCGAACCCACGTCGCGCACCTCTGACTTTCGGAAGTTATATGACTTTTCGAAATTATGTGCGTATTGATTGAGAATTATCGCCTGCTCCATGCCTCGAAGAGCACGTTAAGCCGTCGGTCCCGACTGCCATGAACATCTATGGCAGTCGTTATTGGGGAAGTCGACACAAAAGATCCCACTGGGTCGAAGTGTCGCCGGTCTGTACTGACTGGCCCCCACACAAGATAAGATAAGATAACTGCTACTGCTGCTACAACAAGGATGTTATATACCTCTGCTTACCCTCTCCCCTCCAAATCATGACGTAACACTATTAAGTGGAAGATATATGGAACCTAGACAACATTTTGCTTACTTTTCTCATCAGCTAAAACATGTTTAATAATTATCGTAGTTTCAGACATGACTCTCAGAAAATATCTTTCTAAATGGTAAATTGCTTTATGATTAATCTTGATAGCGCAGCGTTAGTAAAAGCTACTGCTATTCTTATGTATAGCAATATCTTTTTTTAGTGCTGTTTCATGTACAATTCTAGGATCAGCAAAAGTGTTTGGATTTTTCTGACATGAAATTCATTAATAGCAACACCGAGTCGGGACCTCAATCCGGCAGACGACAGTAGGCTCGTTCTTATTACGTTTCAACTATAAATATAGCTGGTGAAATATAGGTGTTCCTAATAAACATCTATCCGTTTCGGATATATTATGTGCGTAAGACTGAATTGACACTTTGCCAAACTTTGAAACTCAGAAGTAACTGTTTTATATACTTAAACATTATTTGGCTACTAGACTCGATGAGTGGATCAGGCATATTCTGTCAACAAATCTCCATAGTAACAGGTTTACGACTAATTATAAAGTCCGCAGATAACGCAGGCGAAACGAAACATTACACACATGATCCGGAGCGATGAACGTTTGTAATGTTTCATACTAATTCCAATAATAATAATAATATTCTATCACATACACACAACACCATCTAGCCCAAACTAAACAGAGCTTGTAGTATGGGTACTAGACAATGGATAAACATACATATATACTTTTTTTTTGGAAATACATATTATACATAGAAACACCCAGGCCAAGACAAACATCCATGTTCATGCACACAAATGTTTGACTTGTGCGGAAATCAAACCCGCGACCTCAGGCGTGGCAGTCGGTTACACTAACCATTACGCCATCGAGGCCGACAACAACAATAACACCACCAGTACCTTTCCGCCTTTCCTGTGTGCCAAAATCATAACAGGCGAAACATTGGCCTAAAGTACATCTCTACCTGCCCAATGGAGGACATTCACACGTAAATCTATTTAAGTACGAGTATATTTATAACTAGCTTTTGCCCGCAGCTTTGCTCGTTTAAGAGTAGGTTAGGTTATGTTAGAAACAGTACTTATTTTAAAAATAAAATATAGCCAATGTTATTCGGCGATAATAAAGCTTTTATATGGAGCAAGATTTTTTTAAATCGGTTTTTAATTTTTAATTAAAGCATTACAAACAAACAAACAAAAAATTTTGTTTTTCCTCTTTATAATATTAGTATGAATATAAATAAAAGTCCTTCAACTAAAGCTCAATAAAATATTGATACCAATAACAATAGTACTCATTCAATAAATTCTACTTGAAACATGATCAGATATTTTAGCGAAGAAATAAGTGAGTACGTTTCTAAAAATAAACTGGATTGGCGATTCAAGACGGGGTGTACTTTTGTATCTCTTGGGAAAAAGCTGAAGGCAATGATTGAAGAAAATAAAATAGATTGGAGCTGAGTCTTATACTGCTGATAGTAAATGTGGCGTTACAGTGTGCATGTAAGTTTAGTTTGAAGTTCTCTATTGTGACGGCTCTAGGAATAAATCTGTTTTATCGTGTAATAAAACTATTCTTCACTATGTGTACATTGTAAGAGTTTAAGTAGCTTGTGTCTGTTACATTGGAAATATTTTTGCATGACTGATTTTGTTTAACTATTTAGAGGTGTCTAAACGTAAAACGACTGTTTTTTAGTACCTGCATTATGCAAAAATCAATTAATAAACGTTGATAAGCGTTTTCATATTTTATTAACTGTTAGCTTTAATGAAAAATTGAGCTATATTTCATCTGGTTCTGTTCACTAGAACTAAAGATATTTTCCTTAGTGTAACCTACGTATTCGAAACCGCTTGTTTATTTTTTAAGTGTTCTATCAAAACTTTAATTACAAAGTTGTTTTACAAGATGCTTTAAAAAGGGTTTATATATTTAAACTTTAACCTATTGAGTGCCACGGTTTTTTATAGAAGACAAACGTTTCCGTGCCCTCCACGCCACGTTTTAATTAGAAGACAATGTCTGATCGTAAGGTTTATTAAAAAATTACATCAAAAAACGTAATTTTATTATTGCCTAAATCCCTACTCTCACATTTTTATTTCAATAGGAACCTAAGTTTATTTTTAAAAACAGCAATATTAAAATAGCCAACATTTTTGAACTGTTATAGATATATAGTTTGGCGCTGGAGGACACTTCGCATTCGGCATAGGTTGGCGCTCAAAAGGTTAAACACAAATGCGATTAACGCATAAGGGCGTTTTAATAAGTTAAACACAACCTTTAAAATAAATACATAACATATATCTGTCAGATATACTTTTTGAGGTACCTTACTACGAAATCTTGACTGTATTAAGGACAAACAACCTAGAGTTTTGTGTTACTGTTATGAATATGGAACCCGAGAAACCTAAGAGAAAATGTGGGTACGATAGTCTATATTTCAAGTTTTTAAACTTTCGCGATTTGTACACATACTTTATATAATGTTACCCTTTCTCGATGTAAAAATAACAGTGAGAGAAGATGGCACCCTGGGACACACTGTATACCGCAAACCAACACACACTGACAGGTATCTTAACGCCTACTCACATCACCATCCGCGACAATTACAATCCGTTGTAGCATCACTGACGAACAGAGCGTATGACCTCTGTGACCCTGAACACCTAGAAAGTGAGCTCACACATGTTCAGGAGGTACTTAGGCGCAACGGATATAAGGGTAGGATACACCGTCCGAGGAGAAGGGATAGCCAACCTGGGGTCAGCAGAGTGCCGGCATACATGCCGTATATAAAAGGAGTAACGGACAAAGTTGGAACAGCACTGAAGAAATACTCCATAATGACTGTATATAGTCCGTTCTCCAAAGTAGTAAGCTATCTACGCACTCCAAAGGATGTTATCCCTTTTCAAACTCCTGGCGTCTACAAGGTGGATTGCAGTTGTGGTAGTTCTTACATCGGACAGACCAAACGTACAATCGCTGAAAGGGTCAAGGAACATATCACAGCTGTCAAGAACCGGGTAGTAAACAAGTCCGCTATAGCCGAGCATTTGCTGGAGTCTGAACCAAACCACTGGATCGAGTTACATAAACCATAGGTTTTATCCACCGATCGTCACTATTACTCCAGGATAGTACGTGAAGCGGTTGAAATTAAGAAATATCGTAACTTCAACCGGGAGGATGGATACCGTTTGTCTACATCTTGGAATCCAGTCATCAGCAAATGTAAACGTCGCCGTAGTGACTTAGGTAGCCAGTGTGTAGACGTCGTTAGTGTTGTGTGTCGAAATACCGACAGTGCGAATATAAATAATAGTGACCAAGTGAGGGTAGTTGCCGAAACCCGCACTTCACGAAGGCGCCGCTGAGCTCACATCAGTCAACCCGTGACCACGATCGATGCAAGTCGGTCGAAACGTCGGGTAATCAATAGGTATTTATTACCTTTTAAATACTTTATCGCGAGTAAGACCCGTTGTCTAACATTATATAAAGTACGATAGTCTATATGTACTATAATTACTCAGGAGATCAAGCAAAATATTTCCCTAGTCTGCCAAAATTATAGTTGGTGACATTAATCTTAATCCTAACTTTAGCTCTAAGAATATTTTATATTATTACTGTTATTTTACCGCTGTGTGTGGTTCAGTTAAAATAAATTGTGTGTTTAATGAGTATGGAGGTAAATTGGATGTGGTTCTGGTGACAGATTGCGTCGACTGCGTAGAAGTAATTGTAATAAACGGTGGAGGGCTGGTTCCACGAAGAGAGGCCTATCATCTACTATTGGAGGTAAGCTTTGTATATAATTATATAGATAGAACTATACAAAAAAAAATTGATCCTAGTAATATCGATAAACGGGGTGACTGGAATTTCTCGAAAGGTAATTAAGAGTTACTGTACAAATTGATCTCTAGCGTGTCATGGCAAGATGTCATCTCTGCGCGAGATGCTGATGCAGCAGTTGATTGTTTTTACAAGATCATATATGCTATTTTTGATAAATGCATACCTAAAAAATATAGGCCCGGTATCCCTGCAGGCGCTATTCCGTCTGGTTTACTTCTGACATTATATCAGCCATTAAATACAAATCTAGGTCTGAAAAGCAACCGAAACGTCGGGGAACACGTTATAACACTCGTGAATCTTGTCTGAGAACACTTGGATAAAGGCATACAAGTTGATGTCCTTTACTTCAATTTAAAAAAAGCTTTTGGTCGTGTAGATATTGAAGTGCTACTGAACACGCTTTTAGGAATAGGTTTTCTCCAAAATTATTAAAACCTCTTGCTAGTTTTCTTAGTGACCGTGAACAATACGTTCGCCTTGGTTGTTTTGTCTCCGCTCCGTATCACACTCGGTCCGGTGTAAGCCAAGGCTCAATTCTGGAACCATTACTATTTAGCACTATGGCTAACGATCTTGAGTCAGTCCTCAAACATAGCAGATGTTTGCTCTACGCTGATGACCTCAAAGTGATGTATGGAGTGGAAACGGTTACTGATACAAAAACAATACAAGAGGATATCATTGCTCTTCCGCAGTGGAGCATTAACAATAAACTTGCTTTTAACAATGCAAAATCCTGCGTCATGTCCTTTATGTAGCCGTGCACAAAATCCCTTGCATGTGCAATACTTCTTGGGTGTCGAGCTGATGGCTCGCGTCAACTTAGTTAAATATTTGGGAGTGCTGTTTGATACACATCTTACTTTTTATGAGCATAATTATGAAGACATTAGTTTTTGACTGTAATAAGAAACTTGGATTCGTAATACATAGATGCGAGATTTTGACAACCCTATTGCAATTAAACTTTTTCATATGGCATTAATAAGAAGCAAACTGGAGTCAGCGTTTATGATCTGGAGGCTCTATGAGAGTACATACCTACGTATTACTTCTCGAGAAAATTCAAAATTCATTTTTACGCTTTTTTTATAATAACACTTTATTGTTATTATCCTTTCCTCTATCAAACAAAATTTTAACTCGGTATATTATGCTTTAATTATCTGGAAGTAAGGCGTAATTACCACTTACTTACCTTTGTTTGCCAGGCTTTGCGTAGTAAATGTGACTCTTGGGAACTAGTAACACAATTGGTCAGGTTATTTGTCCCCATTGTACCTAAAATACAACTTAGATTACGCAAAGTCCAGTTACTAGCTGTGTCTATGCACGTACAGTGGCGCATGCTAACTCACCCCTTGTTCATGCACTAACCTTATTAAATATGCTTCTGACATCAGAATCGGAGTGTGATCTATTTGCTTCGGGATGGATGAATGTGTGTCGCAGTTGTTTAAGATTTTGTGAGATGTTGGATGTTTAGTTAATTACTATGTTACGAATATTTTATTATACTCATGTAAGCAGATGTAATAATAATTTATATATACCTTGTATATTACGTCTGGTAATATTAATGTAAATATTGTTAGATATAAGTTTTAACTTGTACATCGATTTGGCGTATACCGTTATGTTGTCTATTTGTTTATAATAAATAAATTACAATTGTGAAATCAAAGCTAAACAAAAATTAGGGCTGCTTCTTCCCTTAATAATATAGGGACAAAATATTTTTCCCCTAAACACATTTGTGCTGTATAAATATATATGGCATAAATATATATCTTTTAAGGAGGTGCTATGCTATAAAAATCTCATGTGATCTGTGCTTTCTACGCTATCAGTATAGCAAAACCATTTGAAGAGGCGGTAACAAGCGAGCAGTGCCCCGTAGTGTAAGTGTTCTTATGTAAACGCTTCGGGACTTCGGATGTTCTGAATCCTTATTTGCTCCTTTAGGAATGTACTAAAGCGATAGATATCCTCGTGATATCACAAAAATATCTCGTTCTAGTCATTAAGTTAATATGAACTATATATTAGATGAGACAAGTCAGCTATTTTCTTTTTAATACTCGCTGAAGTGCATGCTTTGTTACTCACTAAGCAATAGCCGTGCGCTGAATTACATGAGGATCATTTTGTATTTAGAAATTGTGTGTGTCTTTGTAGAGTTCAGTCTAAGCATGCACTCTAACTCGTGTTACAGATAATCTAGTTGAGTTGTCTCATCTAAAACTTTAAACAGACTTTGTTATTCTAGGCTATATCTGAATACCCACAGGGCAAGTTAGTGAGCGGTTATATTAATATAGTTTTTCCTCGTTTGCGTAGCACGCGTAACGTTAATCTCTGGTGTTCTTCTTTTCATAATATTAGATAACGTATCAATAATTACTGGATATCTATACTATTGATACCTGTCTTGTTAATACTGTGGTAGAAGGGACAACGTTCTATTTGTAAAACGTAAAGTATTATAGAGTTTTATTGTATATAATAAGTATAAATATTTTAATGCTGTAAATGTAAAGATCGGTTCTCAAATTCAGTAAAGTCTAACACCAGGTCTCTATAAAGTAGATCAACACCAAAAAAATTTAACAGACGGTCAAATGCATGTCCACTGCTGTGATTGATTGACTGAGTTAGTAACAGCCATTCAAATTACTCGATATGAGTTCGATCTTGACACGTCGTTAATTACCCTTTCAGGAACTGTGGGTAGTTGTCACTGTATTATATCGTATATCGTAGAATTAAGATTGCTTGGTTGATTTAGTGTCATAACCTTGCCTTCGAACTGATTGTGGAGTCACAGATTTAGTCAAACACGTTGATAGGAAATCACAAAAGTGAAAGACAGTCATACTCCTTGCTTTCGTATAGGAACTCTAGTTCATCAAAGACCTAAGAAAATTGTAGAGTTTCATAGACACTCGTAGCACATAATTATGCTACGCCGTAGCGATTCGTAGATATAACTTAGCTGTTTGTTTACATTCATTTCTCGCTCATCTTCAAAGTGAGGCTCGACGTTAATTAGTCAATTTGACGAAATTGAGCTCGGCGGTATTAAAGCCAAGTGAGACTGACGTTTGTCGTAATGAAGAATAAATGCGACCAGCGTTACGACTTTAAAGTTTACCATTTAAAGTTATACTAGTTTAAAACTTTTATTATTTAAAGTTTTAATAGTTGCAAATTAAAGTTCTAACGTCATTTTTATATGCGCATTACTGCCATGTAACCCAAAACATTAAACTGTGTTTATCAATTGATTTGTAATCAAAGTAACATTATACTATCATTTGTACCTGTATAAAACCAACTACCCCTAAGCGGCTTTGCGTCTAATTTGACGAAATTGAGCTCGGCGGTATTAAAGCCAAGTGAGACTGACGTTTGTCGTAATGAAGAATAAATGCGACCAGCGTTACGACTTTAAAGTTTACCATTTAAAGTTATACTAGTTTAAAACTTTTATTATTTAAAGTTTTAATAGTTGCAAATTAAAGTTCTAACGTCATTTTTATATGCGCATTACTGCCATGTAACCCAAAACATTAAACTGTGTTTATCAATTGATTTGTAATCAAAGTAACATTATACTATCATTTGTACCTGTATAAAACCAACTACCCCTAAGCGGCTTTGCGTCTAAGTCTGATTTTATGTGGGAGTGGCAATAGATTAATTTCAGATGTTTTATTTTTTGTAAGCGTTACTAGGGTATGTGGGTATAACGTCCTATGCTAGATATCACTCCTATATTACTGCTCGCGCAAAAAGTTCTACTCACAATGAACACAGACTCCAGTTGGCCTATCATGAATATGTTAATCCGAAACTTCGAGGTGAATGAAATATAAAAAGCACTCCGAATTTCTTTGTATCAAAGTGACATTACTTCGTTGTACGGACTACTTCGTCGTAGAGTTTACAATAGTCAAAACGCTACTTTACGTGTTTCTTGGTACGAGTAGCACGAACAATTGGCCCGAAACTTCGGTATTTAGGATTCACGGTTGGCCTAGAGTTACCATTGTTCAGCTCTGGAACTTCACCTTAAAGCAGCAACACTGCACAAAGTTATACCGCTTCGACTTTTGTATATTTTCCAAGTTGGATTGCTTCAGTCCAATTCTGTCTTCGAAATTATGCTCTATACCTGATGCTATCAAGATAAGCCTAAAGCCAATCTTCATACGTCTGTGCTGAATCTTTATTATTTTTATGACATTAAATCGCTACCTGTGTTTGTAAGTCTGTACTACTAGGGAAAAGTGGATAATTACATCCTGGCCGCACTAGGGAGTAGGGACCCATCAAAATAAGCGTTGGGTCGGTACCTGCTGTGGCAACGGTGATTGATGGACAGTCTATCCATCTTACCTATGGCCGTAAGCAAAGAGAGGAACACAGTGGTGGATTAGCCTGTAAAACTCCAACACACCATTCCACCCAGGCGAAGATAGTCCATGAGAATTCCCTACTATAAAATATAATTAAAATATAATCTATAATACTATTTAGTTGTTTATAATTTGTAAACTAGCAGAATCTTGCTTATTTTCCCATAAATGAACTGGCTCGCTCGAGATAGAACTGCCCACCAAATTTTCGACTTAAAGTAGCGGTATCAGCGATGTTGCGTTTGTTAAGTGAAAGCGCCTGAGACCCAATCATCCTCGGTCCTTTCCATACTTTCAGTCACCAACTGGCTTTTATCCATCCCCTTCACATGGTCTACAGTAACTGGTTACCATCAGGTGAAACATATACTCGATTGGCATATATGGCATTGCTTCTGTGGTGCTAAGAAAACAGCCATGTTCATAAATGGCGGCCGCTTCAACAACAATAAAATATATAAAACTTGTTTTGCTATTAATTATTTTATTATTTTTTGTCGGCCTCGATGGCGTAATGGTTAGCGTAACCGACTGCTACGCCTGAGGTCGTGGGTTCGATTCCCGCACAAGTCAAACATTTGTGTGCATGAACATGGATGTTTGTCTTGGCCTGGGTGTTTCTATGTATAATATGTATGTATTTACAAAAAAAATAATATGATATGTATGTTTATCCATTGTCTAGTACCCATAGTACAAGCTCTGCTTAGTTTGGGCTAGATAGTGTTGTGTGTATGTGGTAGAATATTTATTATTATTATTTATTATTATTAATACGTATTTAAATACATAAAATGTGCATGTTAGTGTCTGAGCCGGTGTTCTCGAAAGATCCAAGTAACGGATTTTTGAGAACGCCGGCTCCGACGCTTCAAGCTGAAGCTTAAGTCTAAGCCTGCTCTTATGTTTATGCCTAGACGTAGTTGAGTTTTATAGAACCTACTGTAATAACTTTGCATTTAGAGGTTGGCCCAACATTTAATACTGTTTCTGCCCGCAGATTTTACAGCGTGAATCTCACGAGAACACATTACCGATATGAAAAATACCCCATGTGTTATTCAGGATACAGTCTATCTATGTGTCAAGTGTGTCTTCAGCAGTTGACGCGTGATAGTAACTAATATCCAAACATCTTTATATATATTGAGATTAATTTAACCCTTTCGATGTGCCGTGATATCCACAATAGAATAGCTATCTATTTTAAAGTATCATAATATGTGATTCATCATAAGAAGAGCAGCGATAGCTCAGTGGGGAGACCAACAGACTGCAATACAGAGGGTCTCGGGTTCGAACCCACGTTGCACACCTCTGACTTTCGGAAGTTATATGACATTTCGAAATTATGTGCGTATTGATTGACAATTATCGCCTGCTCCGTGCCTCGGCGAGCACGTTAAGCCGTCGGCCCCGGCTGCCATGAACAGTCGTTATTGGGAAAGTCAGTACCCCCTAATATCCTGAGACTGGTCTAGCCTTAGGGTATGGTTAGCCTTCGGGTTGCGGAGGTCAGGTGGCAGCCGCTCCGTGTAAAAACTGATATCCAGTCAAACCCTGTTAGACTAGAAAATGCCGACCCCAAGTGACTTGGGTATAATAAAGGCTAAGGAGAAGAAGAAGTGATACATCATCATAAAAACAGTTATGTACTAATGTGTGGCTCTGAGTAATTAATCAAGCATTCAAACAATGATCATAAAGAAGATCCTAACTTTAGAAACCTATTTTGAAAATTAAATTATAAATTAAAAGTACCTTTATTGACATCACTTTCACAATTATTTGGATCTCTGGCCAATCTGATTAGTCAAAAACACACAGGAGCCACTACATTTATCTTAGAATAATTTCGAGATCGCCTTATTCGCGTAACTAAGCTGTAATGCTAATAGAACCACGTAAACCACTATTCGGTACGCCATGTAATCAGTAGATCATTGTCAGCGTGAGAATGTATTGTGTTCATGATTATCATGTCAGATGTATTGTGACAATGTTTGTACGTGAGGTAGCCCTGAATTAATTTTGAATAGCCCTTCGTTACCTATGTTATAGAGTAAGTATGTTTGTATATACATTTCAAGTTACAGACCCAGTGGCTTGAGTTGTGCCTTGATATGCAACTTAATCAGACAGTTTCTCTTTTTATACTTTTTTAAATTTACGACTGTGTTTCGTCGAAGATGTAAATTGAGATGTACCACACCCAGCCAGTTGATATAATTTTGAGAATCTGTGCTTACTTTGAATATTTTAATAAAAATATCCTTGAGTTTACCATTTCATGCAAACATAATCCCAAGCTTTGGCTCCGGGATCAACAAAGTAGTGTTAAAATATTATACTAAAACTTCCTTTTTTATTGTTACAGATCAGAATACAAGTCACTGCAGAAAATCGGTAGTCTATTCACAAAAATAATTTAATATAAAACATAATAGTGAAATTTACAATTAAAACAAAATAAGTGTTTAACATAAATTAATTTCGTATAACTAAAGTGTAAATGTATTAGTTTGTGATGAAGTTGAGTGTGAGCGCGTACCGCGCGCATGCGTCTGCGCACAAGAAAATCCTGACGTCATCTTACCAGCAACACTACGGGAGTACCGCGGCACCGCCGATATGTAACCCTCTGCAGCCACCCAACTTTACACCACAGGTTAGTGGACAACCTTTATATTAATGTCCTTTTGCAGAGTGACGTTTTATGGCCTAATTACGTCATAACGATAAGCTAACATATGAATAGTATAAGGTCCATGAACGAAGGTTTACTACATATATTATTATTACAAACTTTTGGGTATGATACCATTTTTGTGTACGCCACGCAAAGGATTCATCCATCCATCCGTCAGGACATCGTGTTTATGAATAAGAACACCGTTTTGGCTTGAAACTAGTTGGGCAAACCCGACGAATAAATATGAGTTTTAAAACTTAAACCGTTTTTAAATTAAATATGAATGTATATTTAAATATTTAAATTGTATTTGATTTTCTCTAGGAAACTTATTCTTGCGGACAAGCTTATAAAATGACTATGTCTCTTTGTGTGAGTTTCTGGACTGGAGATTAAGATGTATGGATGTAAGTCGTACATACGAGTACGTAAATAACTAGTCTTTAAATATGAAAGCATACAAGTGAAAGTATGTTATCATTATATTTATATGCATAGGCTTAACATTTCAAAGAAAACGTTCTAAATACAGACTAGAAAAATATTTGTGTTTTGGCCTATATATCACTACCTTAAACAGAGAGTTTACGCTTAGATGATATTGTTGAGCAATTAACAACAGAATTACTGATATAACTTCTATCTACAAAAAAAAAACAAAAATGATGAATATAAGCTAACTTATCATTTTGAGCTATGAGCAATAAGGCTCATGGCATGCAATATAATATTAATGTTTATATAGAATACTATCTAAAATTAAACGATATCTTGATTATTTTTTTGACAATTTGGATCGTTATATAAATATGTATCCAAACATTCCAAATATAATATTATTATAGTTGGTGACTTAAACATTAACACACTAGACGCACAAAGCCTGGTTACCCGTAGATTGATGGATATCTTAACTAAATATAATTTGACTCTGCACATAATATATCTGAATCAATTAGAGGTAAGTCATGCATTAACTTAATTATTAGTAACGTCATGAATGCATCTGGCTCACTTATACCATTATTTTTATCTGACCAGAACACTGCCCAAATCCGAACTTGGCCAGTAATGCATAAACATAAAATACCAAATTTATCTACAACTTTAGAAGATGCTATTCAAATGAAAATATGAAGAAATAAAAAACAATACCTACCTAGCTTACAATATTGAAATTCGTACAACACATCATTTAATGAATTTTATGATTTCTTTTGTCTTTTATATTGTCTTTGTTTTCCAATAAATAGAATAAAGACAAATATATCAAATAAAAAAATTGATTGACAAAGTATTTACGAAAGAGATGTGTCTATAAAAGAAAACTACGCTTGAAACAACTCAACTGAATGTAAAAAATGTAAGTATAAGTACCTTAAGAACAATAAACTATTTATAAAATGCATATTTGCTGCTAAAAACACAGTAATTCAAAATATGTAATAAATAGTAAAAATATATATTATGTAAAGCTCCATGGTCAATTATCAAGTGTGAAACTAGCAGTATGAAAACTTATAACTATGTTACTAAGTTAACTAATAATAACAAAATAGTTACTAATCCACTAGCGATAGCAAACACATTCAATGAATATTTAATTACCAGTACAAACAGAATAAATCATGAAATTCGTAACACAAATACAAATAAACAATCAAAGTCTATTTTTTTGTCACCCATAGATGAGTCATATATACATAAAATGATAATGTCCCTTGCAAATACCAAATCGGAAGGCTATGGCTCTATTTGTACTGAAATCTTAAAAACATATAGTATCCAATTAACACCCATAATCACTATTCTTACAAATCTATCATAAGAAACGGTTTTGTTTCCAGATAAGCTTAAATATTCAGTTGTTTAGCCATTATACAAGAAAGGTGACAAAACAGAGTTAAGTAATTATAGGCTCATAACTCTCCTGCCTATTTTTTCTGAGCTATTTGAAAAAGTTATGCATGATAAATTGACATCTTTTTTCGATAAGCATAATATTATTGATAAAAATATCAGTAATCAACGATTGTTTCAACGATCTAAATCTACTAGGGAGGCGACTTCTTTTCTTGTAAACGATATTTAAAAAAATGTAAAGAATTATTTATATACTACTGTAGTGTTTTTGGATATGTCCAAAGCTTTCGATTATGTGTCACATGAACAGCTTTTGACAAAATTAGAATATTATGGGACTAGAGGACCCGCATTAAATTGGTTACAAAGTTACCTTGAAGACAGATTTCAGTGTGTTGACATATCTCAACTGAACTCACACGATTATGTAGAAACTTTTAGATCGGAATACAAAAGAAATAAATATGGGGTGCCTCAAGGGAGCGTGCTAGGGCCGCTACTGTTTCTGGTCTATATCAACGATTTGCCTAAAGTTACAGATCATAAAATGATATTGTTCGCAGATGATGTATCTATTATAGTGACTACCGATAAAACCATGACAACCACAGAAAACAAAACTGATATTCACAATACACTGACATTAGTTATTAATTGGTTAAATAATAACAATCTTAATGTAAATGTATCTAAAACAAATATAATGAATTTTGAAAATATTGATATTGACTTTAATTACGACGAATACAAATTATGTGACAATTATGAATACAAATTATGTGACATTTCTTGGACTAATAAATAATTCTAAATTTAATTAGAAGGAACAAATTGAAAAAGTGATCAACAAGGTAAACGGATTGTCATTTGCTTTTTTTAAGCTAGCAAAAGTAATGAACCGAAACACGGCATGCATGGATTATTTTGCATATGTTGAGTCTATCCTTCGGTACGGATTGTTGATTTGGGGCAATAGCTCAGAGGTACAGAAAGATTTTATTACTCAGAAGAGATGCATAAGATCAATATGTGATATTGCACCAGATGTATCATGTCTTCCTTATTTTAAGGAACTAAAAATACTCCCCTTGGCCTGTCTTTGTAAATTAGAAGTAGGAAAATTTATTAAACAACAACCTCATGTATTCAAATGGGCAAAAAAATGTTACTCGACATGATAACATAAGAAATCCAGATAGGCTTGTGCTAAACATAATACCGAGAAGCAGTGGGCTGCAAAATAACTCATACGCCATGTGTATAAAACATATAATAAAATCCCTAATCACAAATTCACTACAAAATTACGTCGGTGACTCATGCAGAGCAATTTCTACCGTTCTAAAGAATTTTTTGAAAATACCCTATACAATTGATTTGTAATTGACCTTATATAATTTTATTCATAATTGATATTGTAAACATGAAATTTAATATGTTCGTGTAAATGATATGACCTATAATATATTACATTTGCATGCCATTTGAAATGGCTAAATGGGCTTGTACTCATGCAAATCATTTATAACATATATTAATGTACCCTGTTTATAGTAAAGAAAGACTTCCTATTCTTATTCTTAATGAATCAATTTCTAATATGATGCAGTAGCGTACTAAGGGTTAAAAACAATGCAAGTCCGATATGGCATTCAACAAGATCAAAACAGAAATCTATCTCGTATCCTCTTTATTCTACAATTTTCTTGCTACTGGCTCAACAAAGCAATATAGTTTAATCCTTGTGTTGTGGTGGATTTTATAATCTTTTCTTTTGTAACTTTATTGCTTTCTATTAATATTAAATAAAAGAGATTAAATCCTACGATACAGGGAAGTCTAGAGCCTCTACTCTAGGAATCTGAGCAATGTAAAAATGTATGCCGTTTTAAAGACAATAAAATGATTATTATTATTATGATTAAGGAATACAAAGTACAATCAGACTAAGATGATTTTATTTGTGAATGAAACAAATAATTATTTTGTGAACGATATCAGCGCAGTGGCAGCGGCGAAGTGAGTGCACGTCCTTTACACCAACCGTAAAACCAAATACATATAAATACATATATACTTATATATGTATAGGTAAATAGGCAAGGACAAAACAGTTCAGTACTTTTCTCCTCTGATTGTGAACCGATTTGTTAAGACATTTATGAGCTTTTAATTAATAAAATAATTTTATTAATTAAAATTATGGTACCCTCAAATTTTCAATAAACATTATGATCGAATCTCGACTACTGGGCGAGAACTAAAACAATGCAGTAACGTTCCTTAAATTTCGTATTCCATATTCAAAACTTTAAATTCTAAAACGCAATAGGCCTGTCGAGTTCAATACTTGTACAGCCGAAAGCAGCATTAGTCAGTCCGACAAATGCCACGTGACGTGCGACTCCGACGGGACTAGTTACTTCACGTAACACGAGCCAACTTTTGTGTAACTTGTTCTCGACTCAGCTACACTCGTCCGTTATGGAATTTCCTATGACATTGTATAACGGATACTAATATTTTTCTGAGTAGGTGTAGATATAAACAAATGGCTCACTTTGAGACTAGATTTAAGTCAAAGCATATATCATAAATACTAGATTTTGGGCACAGTACTTAAATCGTTCAAAAAAAAAATATGGAAAAACATCTATCCTAACTACTACCTGAGATTTGTGTTTTTTTTTTTACCATGTATAACTTTCTTGTATACTACGACCATAAATGAATGAAATCCATCGGTTTTTTGTTGGTTTATTATTAAACACTAATTATGCTAATAAAGTATGCTATGCTATAATAGCTTGCACTTTTTAATATACATATATTTTTTTTTTTAAATTTAAAGCCGTAATGCTAAATGTAGAAAGAGCTCAACGTTCTGTCCTTATCAAAACGATGTACAAAAGACATTTTAGATACCCATCCACCCAACTGTACAAGGACTGCAAGGTTCTTAACATGCGGCAGTTATTTTTTTTAGCAACATTTCTGAAGATGCAAAAAGTAGTAACTAACTCAGTAGAACTTCAGAATCTTTTAAGACGTAGGGTATACCTAATTAACGTACCCAAAGTAAATACATCCTTTGCAAGACGTTTCAGTCCATTTATCGATTGCTATGTATACAACAAAGTAGTTAAGTACTGTGATATTCGGCAGTGTTCTATCAAACAGGCAAAAGTAAAGGCAACAAATTGGCTTACATCTCTGTATTATGAATCCACGGAAAAACTACTTATACACCTAGCTTAGAATAGACCTTGAGTTACATAAATATATAAATATTTATTTTTACCTATAGATTAGAAATATGTCCATACATACTTACCTAATAGCCTGTCCTGTTTGTAAATATACTTTTGTTAATTGCGATGGAGCCAAAATTGTATTTCAATTATTGTAATCGGAATAAGGCATCCACAGGACAGGCTTGCCTAGTGTGGGGCCAATGGATTCTATGTGAAATATTGTACTCTTTTGGTAATAAATATGTTTTCTTTTTTTTTCTTTTTTCCTGAACGGCCTTCAGTTCTACTATAAGACATTTCAAGGTGATACATTAATTACCGGACACCCTGTATACAAAACTCAAACTCAAAAAGTCGAGTTTAGAATAATTTTATCCCGAAGATCCAATGGGATCAGGAATAATTTCGTTAATAATTAATATCAGCCAGCCACAGCGAAGCGTGGCCAGGTTTGGTTAGTTTTATATAATAATTTTAGAATTAATTATTATAAATAATTATTACTGCTTGAAATGTTGTGGTAATGTATTACCACCACAGAGGTGTACCTCTGCCTACTTCTTCGGGGAGAGAGGCGTGGGAATATGTATAATGTATAAAAATGAAAAACTTTACCAAATTTTACAAAATGTTGTATAATTGAAATTAAACTACTATATACGGATTTTATCGCGTTGTTTATTTATCACTATATTACAAAATGTTGAAAATATTACACTACTACTACTATTGATTTTATTTTACTAATTTATAAGCTAATAAAATTATTTAAACTATTAAATCTATTTATTTTTGGTTTACACTTTCCCCGACGTTTCGGTTGCTTTTCAGCAGCCATAGTCACGGGGATTCGCGTAAACAGAAGACAATATTATATTGTATAATTTTCATATTATATGAAAATACAATGTGGAAAACACATTTAGAGATTTTTTTATGTTAACCAACCTTTTCTTTACATGACAGTCTTCATTTCTTTATACTTTGTCTGACTTAAATTACTGTATTGTTGATACCATGCTATAGGTTTGCAGCCGATCAAAATGTGGTTTGACCCCAGGGATTGGCATAGTGTTATTGGGTTTTTCAGTGAGGGAAATTTGAAATAATAGTACGAAGTCTGGAAATATGCCCGCTGGACTTCCAAAGGTAGCCTATTATATGAAACTTAAAGATATAATTGGATAATTGTAGTATAATAAACCTCTGCCCACCTTAGGAGACAGAGCCGTGAATTTATGTACAACTTAAGTCTGAAGGGTTAACGCAAACAACTCGTAGAGTTATTACTAACCCTAACCGTAATTATACACAATTACCAAATAAACTGAAATTATTTGCGGTTTAACAAGAGATAATAAAAATTATGACTCCAGCAGTTTCATGAACAAGATAAACACTCTTCAGGGATTAAAAGGTTGGCAGTGCTCGCTAGTTAAAAAGAACAATTTTGGGCCATTTTCAAGGGAGGCTAGTCACATTATATGGAATGACGGAAAATTGCTCCAATTTGACTTCAAAGCGTTTCAGTTGGACTTTTGCAGAATTTTCAGAGGCTTTTCGGTATTGGTTTGTTTTAATTTTAATTGGGCCCATGTAGGTCTTAAATGGGAGCTAAAAGAACAATGCCATAAGTTTGCGTTTATTTATTTATTTTCAGTTCATACGGTGTTATTGAATTTTTCTGTTAGGTAATTCTCAGAAGCTTCAGGGACTCTAGAAAAACGCTTGTTGGCTGCCCCTACAACGTGGTTTATAGAATATAACTAGCGAAATAGGAGAAATACACTAGATTACTGGCTCGTCTGCCATCAAAAGTAATTAAAAAGCAGTGTATCATTTACGCAAACATTTCATTACTAGTCAAACATAAGGTACATTATATTTTCTCAAAACTAACAGGACTCAAAAGCTTTATGTATTTTATAAACGTTTGTCAGCGAATAAATATAAGGAAGACACAATATAAAAGGTCAATTGAAACACAATAGGTGTTCAACGAACTCCCAAAAGATTTGAAAGTACAATGCGTTGCTAAGATGCTTTTAGATACTGTAAAGATTCGAAGATTTAAATGGATAAGGTGAGAGATAAATAAGTTTTTGGAAGGAATATATTTGTACAACAAATTTGTAGTTGTATTTATTGTGCAGTATCACTATGAATGAGAATTTTATGAGAGCGATAATAAACGAAGATTAATAAAAATAATTAGCTTAAAATATTTAGGTTTATGAATGCATAAACATAACAACATAAAACATAAACTAAACATATCACATGTCTGTTACTCAATCAATAAATCGTTAAATGGATTTATATGAATCTTACACTGATAGACCACGTCTTGAATTAATAAATAGTGTAGTTTTTATTCCAGTATGCATTTCCGTGGGATTCATGCAAGCGAAGCCGCGGAAAAATCTTAGAAACAATAAATATTTCTACAAAACATCTGGCGCATTGACAAATTCTTGAGCAGTAACTATGCTACTAAAAAATTCTCTAAAGGAAATCTCAATAACTTTTTGTTTCAATTACTTTTAAAGTACTTTTCAGAAACGTCATTTTACAGTTATTGTTCTTCGCTGAACTCGTTCCAGTTCAAAAAGAACAATTATGAAATAGTTTTTAGTCACTCCGCTTGCAAATTCCACCAAACAGAAAATCGTAAAATAAATTTCTCCCCTATAACGCCTCTTGATAGTAGAATTGTTCCTGCTACTAGTTCTAATTCAACGTAGAACAAATATTTTTTATGTAGAATGCTTTCTGTTGTTGCGCTTGCAAATGCCGGCTACCACCTAACTTTTATTTTCAAGAAGAACGATTCTGTACTTTCTTTTTATTAAGCATTTTAAGTACCAAGTATGTAAATTAAGTACATGGTCTTGTGTAGCAGCGAATGATCATCTAAATGTAGTCATTTAGGGACATTAGACGTGATAAAATTACCATTGATGTAAAGAAATAGTAGTTATAGCAACAATATTTAATAGCTGTTGGTTTTTGTAGGCACATCGACCTTATATTTTTCAATGTTTATTGAAGAACATGTTTTCTTATATTCAAGAATACTGTGGGTCTTCGGGTCTTCAGTTCTATTAGAGTCAAAGTGTTATTGGGTTTTAAATAAAATTCAAATTCTTCATAGCAGCACGTAGTCTAGAATTTATAGCTATTTTTTAATACATGTGCCTAAATGTCCAGGAATATAGGCGTCGGACTGTGTAGTGTATGTATTTATAGATAGTGGCTTAGTGAATAATGGTATTGTTGCTGCTACGACGTTGCATGTTGTTTATACATAACTCGCTCGCTTTAATGGTGAAGGATAACATCGTGAGGAAACCTGCACGTTTATTAATATAAACACATTTATAATATGTTTACAGGATATCCTAAAACGATATTATAAGTTAAGTATACGTAATATTTAAATAATTTTACAAATTTTACACCTTAAATATGTTATAATAAATCTGAGAGTTCTTTATAATGTTTTTGAAGATATGTAAGTCTGCCAACCTGTAATAGGCCAGTGTGGTGGACTATGCCGTAACCCTTTTCATACAGAGAAGAAGCCCGTGCCCAGCAGTGGAACAGTTTAATACAGAGCTGATATTATTATTTAGTCTGATTAAAGTGTACCTACTTTGTGTCCGTGACACAGAGCATAAACCATAGTAGGTACGTTAGAAGAGTATGTAAATAGCAAAATATCTGCCTATATTCAAGCCTCTTTAAATTTCATAAGTACTTCATTACAATATAGAATAAGATAGGCGCAATTTCTCTACGACGGCCGTTCCACGTTGAAAATCCTCGTACCACTTGAAGCGGTAACTGAATGCAGCATAACAAAGAAAACAAAATCCAACAAGATAAGATCTTTTGATGCAAGGTCTCCCAAGACATTCTTGCATTAAATAAAAATGCAAGTAAATGACAATAAGCTTTTAGATTCCCTAACAAATGCGATTCGTATTTCACATTTTTCTCGTAGTGCCGGCGCTGCACGTATAAGGGCACTTGCACAATGCATGAGGGCCGTAACAAGTCACTTGGCGGCCATATTGGTGTGTGGTCCAACTGATCGCGAGCAATGGCAAGAGCAAGTGAAAAAAATATACAATATAAGACAAGTGTAAAGGGATATGTGATGATATGGGCTGTCGATAAGAGCAAGCAGCGAAACGTTAACTGATCCAATCATGGAAACTTTAGAAAGAAAAATCGCTCCTAAAGTACAGTGAGGCGATAAGCCTGAATAAATTTTGTGAAGAGTTATTCCACCTTATCCCGCCCTCCCCTTTCCTATCCAGAACAATGCGTGCGGGGCTCAGATACCATCCTTACACGGTAGAGTCGACTAGAGCGCGTACCAACAAGTTTGGGTCCTCATACCTCTGCCGAACGATCAAAGCATGGAATTCTCTGCCAAGGCACGTGTTTCCTTCTTCCTTCAATCCTGGGACCTTTAAGCGGGGCATGAAAAAGCACTCTCGCAGGCCGTTAAAGTGGAGACCTCGCCTCGGCTACTATGAGGACGGTGTGGAGGCCACTGCTCTTAGACCACATGACTGCTTACTATCAGGCGGAGTATGGCCATGTTGACGAAATAAAAAAACAACATCATTTCACGCATAATTACCTCCGAAGAAAGTATTTCACCTACATGTTTTATTGATGTCTTCCGGGCACACTTTCAGACGCCGTGCTGCCACTGAGAATTTATTTTCAAAAATATCCAATTTATTTTGCCCTATCCGGAAATCGAACCGAAGATCTTACGCACAGCAGTCGTGTCGATAGACAGAAGTAATGTTAGGATCGTAGCAAGCCAGTACCGTATGTCTACCATTGAGGCAAACGGACGTAAATATATGAGAATAATGTATGCAGTAACGCTTAACTAACAAAAGTTAGCAACCTAATTAATTTGCTAATCACAAAACATAAATAATATAATCTACAATATGGCAGCCATATTGTGCGCCATTGACGAACCTAACGCAGTCACACTATAATTGTCATTTCAGGAAATTAGTTAGTCTACGTCATATGAGAATAGGTTCAATTATGAATAGTTACATTAGTCGTGATAAGCCGATCAACATTATTTGCACAATGAATAGGAAATTGAATTGAGTATGATATATTATATTGTAAGTCCATAATTTCACACACAAACACATGCATATTTCACGCCCCTGTGCGTCTCAAAAGTGTTGGCAGATATATGTTGTGATCTGATTATTTATTTTTACACACAAAAGCAAAAAGTCATCAAAAGAAATCTTTTTGTCAAAACAGTATTAAAATCGGTTTGCAAAATAAGGGAGTAATTAATATTCAACATTTGAATATAAGTAAAAGTAGTGGGATTATTTTGCTATCTCCTTCGGAGAGCAGTATTTCAATAGCGGTTACGTCACAGTTCGTATCGTGCATCCTTTTTATAAAAGTTACCGCGTTAATCTATGTATATTTGATAAATAAATTGATATTACTTGGGAACATTACTTTTTTTATAAAGGTACCCTATGTTCTTTTCTGTACCCTTGACTACGTGTATGCGACATTTTATGATGATCCCATTGAGTAACTAAGATGTGAAAGCAAATCAAGCAAACATGGAGTATGTTTGTTTGATTCGCATCGCATTTATAATAATTATTATAGCTAGGATTAAGATGCACTGCAGCCACAATCACTGACGCTACGCTACAAGGTAAACTGAATATAATAATTACAATTTTGGGAAACTGATAAAACCCGCGATAAATGCCGCTTTTATTTATATCCGCGCCGCTAACGACGGCACCATACCATATTCCTCACAAGTCAGCACAATTCTATATATCTATATTTCATTGTAATGTGAATTACACCGGTTACAACGTACTTAAATCTTTTAGAGTTACCTTATCAAGTCGGGAATTCGCTCGTATTTTTACACAAGCACGTACATTATTTATACCGTGAGTCAGGGAGACTGACAATTATGTAGCTACGATCGTAAGATTTTATGTTCTATCTGTGAAAAGATAAATTAGTGTAGTTCCTGCTTTCTTGGCGATATTTTCTCTGACAGGATCACACTTCAACGTAAAGTATAACGTAGAGGGAGTATCTAAGAGATGAGCAGAGATGTCACCCATTATGCTAGCGGCTATAAGATCTTCTTAGAGTAGAAGAGCTTACCTTTCTCATTCATTTATTGAATGTACGGTGTTTGCCTGAGGAAGAAATACCAACCTATCAAAATCCGTGTAAGGGTAATAATACTGTCATTGCGTTTCACGTACAAAACTAGACCTTTTTAAATACTTATATACTTACACTTGTAATCTATTATTAAATCCCTTTTGGCGGTTGGCACCGTGCTTCATACCCTTACTTTTGCAAGCGATCATAGCCTTCCTTGGGCGTTTACTATCAAGCGAACCATTATTATATCAAAATTACTGAATAAAGAAGTTATTCTTTTGTCATTTACCATCACTGTATACACAGTAATCCAACGAACATCATACAACGCTCAACCGAAAAATCAAACCTACAACCCCGTGATCCATGGAACCAACAATGCAGTCTGCGATATGAATTATTTATACTACAAACATCAAATCAGCTGAATAACCATCAATTCGGTAGACAGAACGCCTTAACTTTGAGCACTGAATTAGTCTACTGAAAACAACCTCACCAGCAAAACCCACTTACTTCTACAAACACTTACGTTCCAAAGTGGTATTACAAGAGAAAATCAAACATTGGGACAGAGCCGCACTATTCTAAAGCAGGTTACACTGATATATTAGCACTAAAGTGATTTAGTTTATCGGTACGAATTAGGTGAAGTTCAAAACTTGAAGTGAGTTTTCCGTGGGTGTAAAACAGTTAAATATTTTATACACATACTGGACAATTATGTGCGTGTAATCATTCAGTAAGGATATTCGGCCTCGGTGGCGTAGTGGTTAGTGTAACCGACTGCCACGCCTAAGGTCGTGGGTTCGATTCCCGCACAAGTCAAACATTTGTGTGCATGAACATGGATGTTTGTCTTGGTCTGGTTGTTTCTATGTATGTATTTACAAAAATAAAGTATATATGTATGTTTATCCATTGTCTAGTACCCATAGTACAAGCTCTGCTTAGTTTGGGCTAGACGGTGCTGTGTGTATGTGGTAGAATATTATATTATTATTATATTATCAGGACCGCGTTATCAGGATGAATAGTATCTTTAATTTTAACCTATCATATTGAAACATAAAAGTATTGTGTATGGACGCCGGCGGCTTATCTATAACGGTGTACGGTTTATTTGTGTAACAAGTTACATTCAAATCCGTTTATCGGTTTATGTGTAATTTAGTTGCAAATATCTAAATATCCAAACATACTTACAAACATCCTACTTATCTTTAAATACAATCTAACTTTCATACTAATATTAGAAGATTTTACATCGCAGTTCGCGCTTAAGCCAACATTGAATAGTGCTAGAGCAATGTTTTTTAATTTTGTTTGAGTTATTCGTCTAAGTGGGCTAAGTGTGTGTAGTTTCCCTTAGTATGAGCTAAGTTTAGTTACTTTAGAGTAAATCACAAGGGACCATAGATATTTGTTAATAATTTAAAATGTAGGCCTTAGTTTTGAAACTTCACATTACACAAAGTTTAACATCGAGATTTTTAAATTTATAGCTTGAGTTAAATGAATTTTGAGCATAGCTGTATATTTATATATATATATAATGTATGTTTGGGTGTAATGCAGACTACACTTTATATTATACTGAATATTTATTTTTCTTTTTATGAGTCGTCTTGTGTCACGTAATAGGAATAAATTATCGCGGGCGCTTTATGAATATTTAAAACTATCTATACTCTGAACAACTATTTGTGCATAAAATAAAGATAGTTGTTGAGAGTCTGGGTGTTAAACATCGAACTCACAACACTCGTACAGTGGTAATGACGAGGTGACCACTAAAATCACTACGCTATTCGAGCAGACAAGTACACAAATCAAGAGTGATTATCACTGTCGCAAACTGATATACATCACATACAAAATAATGACAATGTACAGAGAAGAAGTGCTCGCCATTGCCAAGTATTTGCTACAGTGCATATCAGCCGACTCATTCAAGGGAGTAGCACCCTCTTTTAGAAACCAGCTTTCTTACGCTCGTTACCTGTGCATCAATTACACGACTTTATAAGAGTAGCACCCTCTTACAGACAACCAGCTCTCCCGATTACCTGTACTAGAGCGGTATTAGCGTAAACGTGAAGGAAGTTTACATTATTATAATTCTTTCCATGAAAGGACAAAACATAGGATGTCTTGAAGTAAAACTACTTGGATATTATCGCGTTGTTTATTTGACACTTTATTACATAATTTAGAAACTGTTATACTACATACTACTACTATTAAACTTTACTAATTTTTAAGTTAACTAAATTATTAAATCTATTTATAATTAAGTTTGCACTTTCCCCGACGTTTCGGTTGCTTTTCAGCAGCCATGGTCAGGAGGAGACTAAGATGGTAATTTTAATTTAAACGAGTAACATTCGCGTAAACAGAAGACAATATTATAGAAAGTCTTTTTTTTACTTTCGTCTCATTTATAACTACTTCGTCAAAGTATCATCTACGCTCATATGATACCCCTATTATTACAAACGATTATAGTTTACATGAACAGCCTATCATCAGGTTAGCCTCAGACAATTCAAGTCTCTTAAGAAAACACAACTATTTTAACAAAAAAACAACTCATAAAACTTTGAGTAACTTCATAAGTGTGTTCTACAATCCCGTCTATTCGTCATAACAGCAAGGAGATAGGTATTCGCCCTCATTCCTCCATCTTAGAGTGGGAATGATCGTATTACCAAATACGTTTTCCACTCACGCACATACGATACCTATACGTAACATGATGAAGCAATAAACACGGTCCACTCTTCAAGGATATTAAGAACTTTGTATGAACAACGTTGTTGACTTTAGCGGACCAGACGACACGCTTGTTGGTTTTACACGTACTCATATATTATTACGTGCGGAAACAGAAAAGCTATATATATTCTTTGCCTCTATTTCTCTACTCAGTTACCCAGCGGCAGTGTAAGTGACTGGTACCTACTGTATAAGGTCAAAAAGACAAGAAATTTTCAATAACAGGCTCAAGTTAGAAAGTTGTAGGTGTTGGACCACCGTACCTCGGTTATGTCATTATTAAACTGTTGGTCTTGCGGGTAATTACTCTCCGGTAGTGTCGCATTGCTGTCTCTTCGGATTACAAGAGTTAGGGATAGAGAGTGCACGTGCACTTGTGATTGCGCCTTCACTGGTGGTATGGTATAATGGTTGCAATACCTTGTTGGTACAGGTTGTAAAATTCTGAAATTATATTTCATTGGCGATTTAAAAGTCAGTTTTTTAAATCGCCAATTAAATATAATTTCAGTATTTTGACTGAGTTTCTTGCAGGCTTGATCTCATAGCAACCCTTTCTATGAACCTAGCAACTAGCCTAAAGTAGCTTCAGTAACTTAGTAAACTCACCAACCTATAAATTTTTAAAATCATTATTGTTACTTTGTGACCTAAATGAATAAATTATTTTTGACTTTGACTTTGACTTGGTATATTTTAATATATCCTCCATTAGAACAGGCCACTATCATTAAAATTCGTACAACAGAACTTTATTATTAATATTATCTTTTCAAAGCTTTATGGTTTGACTACTTCTTTTGGCTTAGCGGCAGTATTCATATTTTATATCGGTTTACGATTACGCGATTGTTATACATTGAAATTAAACATCTTTATACGGAATTTATCGCGTTGTTCATTTCTTATAAAACACTATTATTACTTAATTTCAAAACTTTAATCGACTATTGTTTAGCATTAATTTTACACTTTCCCCACGTTTCGGTTGCTTTTCAGTAGTTGACTGGGACCATGAACCACCGAGAACCATGTTCATGGAGAGAATTATTTAATTTCAAATTATTAATATTTTTTTATTTATTTTTTTATTTATTATTGTGATTATAATAGTCAACTAAAACATTAATCAAAACTAACTCTTATGTAAAGACTCATTCTCGTTACAGATTTATAATTATATTTGACCGCGGTTTCAGCCGGTTCACTTCTAAAAAGTGAAGTTTGATAACCTTAACCTTCCTCAATAAATATGTGTGGTGTCAGAGATTAGCGCGTTAAACGTGAAAACAATATTTTAGCTTCATAATACTTAGATTTTCCAGTAACTGTAATATTATGCTAAAATTGTTTTAACGATCTGTTTTCAAAATATTCTGAGAACTCAAATTGATGTTGACTAATTGGATTGAGTCTCAAACACTAATGACAATTATTGTTGACAAACCAAGATTAAATTGTTGATCTGAGATTTCTACGATGTAATTGTACAAAAATGTGTTCCTTTTTTATAGAAATACTTGATTACGTTAAAAGAATTAAATGATAGACCAACCCTTACCGTCCTTGGAAAAGTGAGCTTACATATAACTACACGATAAAGAACGATAGTGTAAAATTATTAATATGAGTAAGCGTGATAATACTATTTTTATAATTCATATTCATATTCTTCTGATCACCCACATTTAGGTTGAGTCTTTTAAGAAGTTCGCATCTCTTATACATGTCAAATACACACACACACACACACACACACACACTCACACGCGCCCGGAATACAATACATATTTACGGACTTTGGATCCAACATTTTTTTTAAGTCTTCTGTATTTATTTTCCTATAAAAGTCTGAGTACTTATCATTATTTACATAGCATATTTTCTTCATAAATTGCCGTATTAAGATTTATTTTACGTGATGGGGCTCTGGTGACCTGTTAAACAGGCTTTTATTAAACTAACTTTAGGCACCAGTCGCCTGCAAAGTTACCTAATCTGTGTTTACTTAGCTTAACAAACTTTTGTATGAGAGAATAAAAGGGTATATTATTGTTATTATATATAACCAGATCTTGACCATGGGTTTGCTTGCGTTATTGTAGATATAGAGCTTTTTTAGAACATTTATCACTATTATTTTTTTTTAAACGTTAGTTATGGTTACCTTAGCGAGCAGCGATAGCTCAGTGGGGAGACCAACAGACTGCAATGCAGAGGTTCTCGGGTTCAAACTCACGTTGCGCACCTCTGACTTTCGGAAGTCATATGACTTTTAGAAATTATGTGCGTATTGATTGACAATCATCGCCTGCTCCGTGCCTCGGAGAGCACGTTAAGCCGTTGGTCCCGGCTGCCATGAACATCTATATGGCAGTCGTTATTGGGGAAGTCGACACAAAAGATCCCACTGGGTCGAAGTATCGCCGGTCTGTACTGACTGGCCCCCACACAAGATAAGATAAGATATGGCTACCTTTCTGGACGTTACATCTTTGCGTGAGCGATTATATTTATATATTTACGTTAAGCATTAGTAAACGTTTACCGTAGATATAATCGCTCACAAGCAAACAAGAAGCAAGAATCAAAACTAAAAGTTTGGACAACACCGATATGCCTCTTACCTTTCAAAAATAAAAATGATTCCAGTTGCATTTAACCAATGTAAACACAATATTTTGGTGGCAGAGTGGCGACGATATACGTTCGTTTTATCAGCCGCATGGACGACAAAATCCCCTGGAGCGGGTATCCTATTTCGTTTTACGTGAAACGCACGGCAACCAGATTGAATATTGGACAAACTTATTACTGTGTCGGCGGTGATGTCACCTAATTGGAAATTTCAGGCGATATTAGGAAATATACACTACACTTTATACCTGCGAGATACCAATGGGGTAGATAGAAGTATAGAATACTCACTTTTCATGTTTAGACATTACTCAGATATTTCCAGATTTAATGTTAAAACAAAGATATCGTTGCAGCTGGACAAGTAGTTGTCTTGTCGCTGTTGCCGTGCCGGGTGTTGTGGCTTCAGATCCCATACCGGACAATTAATAGCGTAATCTACAAATGATTGTTCTGAGTTTCAGTTTACTTTGTTAATTATATTGTTGTAAAAGTCGCAATTTAATGCCAGAACCCTAATGTGCGAGGTGGTTATACAAAAATATTGTTATTTCATGCAAATGAGTCAACAGTCTATTTTGTAGTAAGCACTCATTGTGGCTTATGAGCTAATGCTTGCAATACCTCGAGTATCATACGCACATAATTAACTGTAGAAAAATGGAATTAGGAAGAGTCAAAGGAAAAGGAAAAATATATGAACATATGAGCCGTTGGCACTCTTGTTGTGGGCGAAAAAGAGTTACTTCTTTTAAGCCTGATTTTATGTTTGACGATGGTACTTCATAGCTATGGTTGTGTATCTTTCCCAGTGTAAAATCAAATGCAAAGGCAACCCAACCAAGCCCCTGACTAAAGGACGAAGAAACGAGAACAGCTAATTAGCCCTTGAGTTTTCACGTCTATTGCCTTGACGACTCAGAGGATAGAATGGTGATACCAATACTCAGTATTGAGTAGGATTCCTCTTTAAACATGCCACTAGCAAAATGTAGTGCATATCTATGATTTTTTTTTTTGCATATGGCCTATTTGATAGTGAGTATTTACCGTATATGTGATCACTTTCTATAGTAGCAAGAAGCAAAAGGTCAAATAAGTTATTGTTATTAAAGAAAAACTACTAGAAGTAAATCTGGTGTTCTGAAAGAAAATATGGTTTATTAGTTCAGCTCCAGTGAGCTGGCACAAGTAAATCATAGAAGCGTTAAGAGCATCGTTTTCATATGAAAACGATGCGCTTTGAATGGCTTGGGCGAATGAGCGAGTCTATGTTTTATTTTTAATTACAGCTATGTAACTTTAATTAAAAACTATACATAGAAACTTAGTTCGCTACCCATGTTTTAGGTCTCATTTAGTACAGCGAGATAATGTTCGTCTACTGGACACATAATTAAATTTCTGAGCTACAATTAAGAACTTTCAAACAAAAAATACACGCATATTCTGATATGTGACTAACGAGGCAAACCCCCATAGGAGTAGGGACAGCTGTATTAATTACACCCGTATTTTTCAGCTATAGTTATATAGTTATAGGGTCACATTGTAAGGGAATCTATAGCCGTTTACCGTACATGACTCCAGACTCCGTGCTTCTACTGAAATTTTATAGACCGTTAAATTCAATAACACTTTGCGCCGGAATCGAACACAAGACCTCAGGCACAGCAATCGCGTTCACTACCGCTACACTATCGTAGCAGTTATTACAGAACCCAATTAACTCGCTCATTAACCATGACTATGGGACGGTCTTTGGTTTTCCTATATCTCAACGCCACACACACACACACATATACAGAAACACACACATAGTAACATATTAAGCCATGGAATACTCGTTATGTGAACGTCAGCGGAATGCTTCATATATTATGTCCACAGTTAAAACTGTGCTAACAAACTTGTGTGTCCATACAATTCGCATATACCCTCCTTTATGAACAACAATACGAGATTTAATTTCTTGTGGGACGTTTGAAGTGTTTTATTAAATAGTTTGAGTTGTTTAGGGTTAAGTCGTTACGCGTAACAGAGGTGACTGCTTTTGTTCGGTCTTATTTTTGTGCTCGGTTAATTTTGGTTGATAAACCGAACATCCATCGTTTCGAGAAAGATGGTGAGCGACATCCCGGTGTAATACCGACTAAACCTACCACGGTGTTCCTCGACATAACCGCAATCGGCGGGGCCGCGTGAATCGCTTTCACATGCAATCGCGACTCCCTTTGGGCACCACTAATTTAATTCCTACTGTCCCGCTGAAGGAGGGACGGACACAGGATACAGAGGCGCGCGTGGGAACACGCACGCCGCCTATGGGACCTGTTGCTGATCGGGTGGTGGGCAGGGCCCACAAAGTCCACCACCCCCAGGTAAAATCTCATGGTAGCTGGAGGTCATCTCGTGCCCTCCGGCGCCCGGTTCTGTGGTTGGGGAGAGGGTATCTCCCTCCGCCGCCTTCTTGATGGAAATAACTACCTCACAGAAGGAGTTGACGGCGTTCTAGTACCTCTCACTCCGGACCTGAACCACGGCCGGAAGCTAGAGGGCGACCATACCGACTACCGCGATCAACTCAAGGCGCTGCGATGCCCAGGCGGGGCAATCCGCCAAAGTGTGCAGCGCCGTGTCTGCAACAACGTCGCGGCTGTCGCCGCAGTGGTGACATCCGGGCGTCTCTTGCCGGCCTTTGCGATACAGAAACTGGCCAAAGCAACCATGGCCAGTCATTACCTTTTTTTTTTTTTTTTTTTTTTTTTGATTCCCAGGAAAAAATGCTTGATGCACTACCCGCCGGCTAGGGGACGGCACCGGCGGGGCGTGTGGGACTCACCAGCCTAGTGCTGGGATACCCACTAAAAAAACCTGGGGTGTTCCCTCTCCCACCCAATGGGGGGGGGGCCAGTTGGGAGTCTAAAAAGATTCATCCATAGCAGGCCCCCCCGTGTGGGTGCCGGCCGGGTCAATCGGACCCGACCTCCTCTCGTCCCCGGGGGAGAGCATTTCACTGTTCTCCCCTTTCGACGTTAGAAGGCGCGCGGGAACACCGCGCGCGCCCTCTGTGGGTTCTTACTCACGGGTGGCAGGGTCCCCTGAGGCCTTGCCACCCAGAACCCTTAGGTGGGGGGCAGGAGAGCGACATAAGCGCGTCTCCTGCGCCCCCTCCTCCGGCGGCGGATGTCCGGGGCGTAAGGATCTTCCTCACGCCCCCGCTCCGCCGCCTCCTTCTGCGAGATGACAGCCTCGCAGAAGGACCTCATTGCACCCCAGCACCTGTCGTCGCCGACCATCATGGATACGACGGTCGGCAACGAGAGGTCGGGGGCCAGTCATTACCTGTCTCAGCCGGAAGGTGAGGGCGCTATGCCAACACTCCAGCCACTCCTCAAAAACGGGACTTACCGCCACGATCGTGGCATATCCGGTTCTTGGGTGCACCAGTCGTTCCCTTCCATTTGCCACTAGGACCTGGAAAGACCAGGTCTTTCGCCCCGAGTTAGCGCCTCCTTGCGCCAACGGTAAAGCGACGCAAGAAGCGCCGCATCCAGGTCCCATGGCATCAATCAACCTGATGGCCATGGCGCGCTGTTGCGCACGAAGCGCCGAAATATCAGACGGGCCGTCAGGTTAAGATGGAATGTAACCTAACCTACTACCTACTTTTACGCGAGCGAAACCGCGGGCAAAAGCTAGTGTTATTATAAATTTTAAAATGTCTAATAGTTTCCATTTAAAAGAGTAGTGTAGTATCTCAATCACCACGGATCAAACTAACATATTTGTGGTCTAAGTCAAAATCAAAATCTTTATTTCGCTAAAAATGTATAAATATTACTTGGACTCGCCAATTAATTAGTATAATACGAGCTTTTGCCCGCGGTATCGTATGCCTGAAATTAGGAAGTAGATGGTGGAGGTGAAAAATGCACCAGATTTCAAGTTAGACCTCCAGCAATACAATTGTGGACACCGCATTCATTTTATGCAATAGTTTATGCGTGTACAAACATACAGATAGACATTGTTCTTAAATATCTCCTCCTAGATTTTGCCTCCGGTTTCGCTCGCGTTAGTGTAGATTTTGTTACTAAATTTCCACTCCTCGAGAACAGTAATTTATCTCAAATATCGGGTCCGATGAAAGGCCTATCTCCTTTTGTGTATCCTTGACAACGTGTACGCGAAGTTTCGTGATAATCGGTCAAGTAGATAAAGCGTGAAAGCGTAACAAACTCACGTTCTCATTTATAGTATTAGTTAGGATATACAGACTGTGATGAACTTTATTTTATGAATTGCTGTTGAAATATTGTAACAACTACTGAATGTCCAAATAAATAAATATCCTTTATATAGTTACTTCAATGTATTTTAATAACCCACTCGAAAACGGATCCGTCCCTATTGAAGTCATATTTATACACCGTACTTTTGTTTGAAGCACAACATATCATATGTTTTATTTTGGTCAACTGTTGTCAGCTCGAACAAAAGCGGTTGTCAGCGTTACTTATTATTAAAATCTGATATTTACGCTATTTTCATGTTTAATAACGAATTACAAAAGTATTCCCATCTGCTTTGATGAGGGATACATACGTATTCAAATTCTGTTTATAGTTATATCGAATATTCTGATATTACAATTATTTTATTTTGATCTATCGCTGACTAAATAATGAGTTTGTTACATTGATGTTGACTTGATTGTTCACCGTTTAAATGCAAAATATCAGCTTTATAGATCTAAAAATGGGCTGGGTTTTAATGAATCAATCAGCGACGGATTCCAGATTTCTCTTTTCATAATGATTATATTGAGGAGTAAATAAGACTGTTGATCCTGCGATTGGCGGATAGCAATGTGACGGCAATCTGACATGACTGAAGCTCTCTCCGGCCGTGTCGGATTGCCATCCGATCGAGCTATGAGATTGAAGAAATAGAGATTACACTTGGATTTGCACACCCTTCGCCTTAGCTACCGACGCCAAAATTCGGCCTTGAGAACATTATTATCATTTTCCAAATAAATTATGATTACATATATGCAGATGTAATAAAATTATGCCATCATCGAAGCAAATTCATGACTTATTGCTTTTCCGTACCAGGAAATTCCATTAATCAAATCCAAGTGTCTTCATCCAATGAATAAGACTTGCTAAAATAAGTAAATGATATATGAATACGATATACTTATTTTTTCAACCGTTTCTGATAATAAGACCTTTGGCATACATACATACAAGTGACAAAGCGATCGCATACTTTATTATATGTATACATATCCCTCCCGTTTTAACAGCAATAAATAATTCCTATCTTCTTTAAGAGAAAAGTATTATCCATCAAGGAAGCTCTCTCATTTTATTTTGCATGCAATATACAATGTCTCGGCGCAAAATGATTTATATTAAATGTACGTGATGTTTTTTGTCTCTTACTAGTCGTTTCTAGGCCACTGTAACTTCTGTTACTTCGCGTGCTATTCTTATGGAAATTTACGGAGAGTGTATAATAAGGGTTTGTATAATATCCCGACCCGTTTTAAGTCGACGTTGAGAACAATATGGAAGCCTGGAAGGCTTTTGAATGTGACAAAATCTCTGCCTTGTCGTTTTGGAGTGTTGCAGATTAAGTAAATAATATGTGTTTTGTTTTATAAAATAAAAGCATATTATATGTTTATTTTCATATTATATGTTAAGTACAACATAATATTTATGCTAAATAGCAGCGATAGCCAAGTGGGAGACCGCTGATTTTTTGAAGTTATGTGCGTATTAAATAGTTCATTATTGCTTGCTTTAAAGTTGAAAGAAAACATAGTGAGGTAACTTGTATATCCGAGAGTTCTCTACGATGTTTTCGAAGATATGTGAAGTCAGTTAGCCTGCACTGAGCCATTGTGGACTAAGGCCTAACCCTTCTCAAACTGAGCAGAGTGCCCAGCAGTGAGACAGTTTAAAGCAGGACTAATATCATTGTTATTTATATGGTAAGCAAATATGACTGCTTTTGCATCGCAGTGATAGCTAACGTGAATGTTCATGAGGTCTTAGGTTTAATGCCCGGGTCGGAAAAAGTGTAATCAGGTTTTTCTGTCAAAACTTTTTCACTAGCAGCTTGAAGTCTGTAACTGTGTCCAATTTATTACGTGGGTGATAAAACCATCGTTGGTGAGTATAATACATCTGTTTTATTATTATGTCTTTTATTTAAAACTTTCTTCAGGCGACCAAAGAAACGCTCCTGCAACGATTGCTTCATTATTATTATTATTATTATTACAACTTATCCCTTCGGGTCCGAAATATGTACATACATAATATATGTATGCTAAGCAATTATCTGCTTGATATTCAAAAGTTATCGCAGGTTATAGATACCAACACCTGCTTACAAAAAGAGAATTAGGTAATGCGCAGCGCTGGCAACCCGATGGTGTGACTACAAGATAGTGGAGTGACCATGTTTCCTGTGTTGACTCACTCACCACAGGTATATGACATGATGAAATTATACTGCAAGCTTTTGTAAATGTATATTTTCTTACAAAACGCCGCATAAGTTAGTCTTATATTTTCTCATTAACCTACACAATAAGTTTACAATAATATACATATTATATGATGTATTTAATTGTAAACTTATTATGTAAGTTAAACGTCTTTGACTTAGCGATTTTAATTGTAACCTTGATAGGGTTCGTCAGCAAAATCAAATGATTTATTATAAAAGTAGCGCATCGTTATCAAAACATAACACTCACGTAGGAAAAATCTATACGAACACGATCTATCGCATAAATTAATTCAAGCTCCGAATATAATCCCTAAATACAACCTTGACTACTGAAGGGTTGAACGCTGTATTCAATGCATAGGGATATTTAACACCCCTATCGCCGTCGGTCCAGTTAGCTTAATCCTCCGGGTCTTATTGGACCCGAAGTTATTGAGTTGGATACCCTGGCAAAGGCGAATGAGGATTGGCTGCGAGAGGTTATATCTGATGGGCTGTAGTTTATTTTGTTTAAATAACTATTGAGTTATTGTTTGTATTGCCAATTTAAGTTAGTCTTTAGGGAATAGATTGCTCGCTGTAAGCATTGTTAGGTCTGATAGTATTGTTGTTCGAAATAATGTACTTTTAGATTCGATTTCAGTAATACGATTTGGAAATGTTTTTATGTAGCAGTCGCATTAAATGTAATAAGATATTTGACCTTCAAAGGTCAGTTTGACATCGATTCTGAATTCTTGAGGGTTCTCGTGTACACATCATATTTTTATTTTTTAATTGCAGCACCTAATTTTATTTCATTTATTAGTAATATAATATTTACAATATATTTACGTTATTAATCTTATATTTTAATATGATTGTTAATGTTATTAGAATTTATTATTTAAAGTAATTCATACAAATTTATGTGACTGTAAAACAAATAGAATTTACTGGATTATGATATAATTAAATTTTAAATATATTATAATTTAATTTTAAACTTAACTTTTATATTGATATTTCTTCACTTTTAATATTTATCTTTGTTTCTTATGTCATATTATTTATGATATATTTAAAATGTAATGCATGCTGAATTTACCTGTAATTATGACTCAAAATGTTTCTCTTATGTGTATGTGATATTGTAGTAACTGTTGGTGAATCTCCTTTCCACATGACGATAGTAAATAAATAGTCTTATGCGTATTTCTCTGAAGGGTTAGGGAGGGGTAATAAGTGGGCAATACTGTTACCGCTTTGCCACTTCGCCTGCTAGGTGCAGCTACAGACTCCGTACTGGTACTCAGATGTTTTTTGTCAGAAACACCCAATTATAATTTGCCGTATCTGGTCATTGAACCCTGCTTAGCAGTCGCATTCACTATTTTCTACAGCGCCCTGCAGAGGCGATCACCGCGGCTAAAGAATACAGAATGTTTTATTTTCATGGGATAATAAGATGTTTCTATGGCTTGCGTGTAGTACCAGGACAGTTAAAGATATGGGAGTGAGACTATGTAAATAAGTATTTAATTTTGTTCGTGACAAGTGTTATATTACATAAGCATGATTTCTAAAGAGAAATCAAAGGTCCCAGAAATATTTTGGAGAACAAGTGTTTCTATGCTGCTGTAACCGCTTTATATCAGACGATTCATGTAGTTTTACGCCATCTTACTAGTATTAAAAAGAATTAAGATCCATTTAGTACCCGTTTAGTTACTCCCATTACAAAGGCAAACAACTTCAGCTGATAATATGTAGATGAAATATTTATCTACCTAAATCCTTATATATATAAACGTAATATAACGCACATGATAATAAAAACATATCAAATACGCACTACGGTTAATAAAAAGCTATTGTGGATTGTGTTAATCAATTAATTAATAATCAAAATGGCAAGCCAGTAATAGTCATAAAAGGGTTTCTAAGATTTGCGTATTACTCTTAAACATTGATAAACAAAAACATCCTTATTCACTGCAAATAAGACTCATTTTCATAGCAAAACGAATGAGGATAACATTTTCTGTATATAAAAGTAGTACTTTTTATAAATATTTTCTTATAAGGAACGTGTTTTCATCAACTCCTCAAAGTTGTAATATCCCTTAGAAATTGTCCCAAATCTCCTCTCGAGATTAAACCGAAACGAGATCAGCCCGTGAATGAAAGTTATGGTTGAAGTATTCGAGAACTGAGCGTTTGAAGTGTTTACTTACGATCGGTCATCGGGTCAATTTGTACCCGAACAAGCATAATTTACATGAAAGGGTTAAGTCATGGAGGGTTAGGCAAGTTGACTGTTGATTCAGAGACCTTTGATAATTATATAGTAGGTTCATTTAAAGACACGCCTACTTCTTCTAAGGGAGCGTTCGACTGAAATAAAGTTCATTTAAAGTATAAGTTTGACCAAATTCTAGCATAGTAACGTAAGAGTCTGTGGAGGAACAGGGTGTGAAGTCCCTCCAACACAAAGGGAGGATCCTCCGACCAGGCTGGTTCATCGTGCCTGGCGGGCCGCGGTCCGACGGTTGATGTCGGGAGCTTGTATATATACTCAGTCGCTGTGTAAACTTTACTTCTGCGATGCAGAATAGTATGACGTCATGTGAAGTGCGATTGTATCGCCATCTGTTAAAGGTAGGCTGAACTTCTTCGCCTGTGTGGAGTCGCCACAAGTCCAAGTAAAAATGTCTTTCTGTGGATCCTGAATTTGATTTCCGGGACTCATAAAGTAATTTTAGTCACAAATATTTTATGATATCTTATAATCCTAACAAATATTATATATACGAATGTGAGTTTGTTTGTTTGTTACGCTTTCACGCCGTAACTACTCCACCGATCATCATGAAATTCCGCATACACGTTGACAAGAATACAAAAAGGGATAAAGGGTATCTTTCATTTAGAAAAAAGTACTGTTCCCGATAGAAGATAGAAGAAGGATAGAAATTTATTGATGTGTGTGATGGCGCAGGCAAAATCTAGTTATCGTATCATAATCAAACATTATACAGGATGTCCGGTAATTAATGGATAAGCTGGAAATGTCTTATAGTGGAACTGATGGACGTTCAGAAAAAAATATAAAATAATCTATCCTAACTACTACCTGAGATATGTGTTTTTTTTAATTACTATGTATAACTTTCTTGTATATTACGACCATAAATGAATGAAATCCATCGGCTTTTTGTTGTTGTATTATTAAACACTAATTATGCTAATAGATAGACAGTCAAAATTATGCTATGCTATAATAGCTTGCACTTTTTAAAATAATTTATATTTCTTTTTTTCTGAACGGCCTTCAGTTCTACTATAACACATTTCACGGTTATCCATTAATTACCGGACACCCTGTATATATACATAGTCTCGCGCCTAAAGCCCCCAAAAGAGTAGGCGCAGTTGTATTACACCCACATTTTAATTTACCGGACATAGGCCCAGGCTGCTATTAAGAACACGTTGAATGAAAACCTAATGACATTTTTCACGACACGGAAATTGAACACAAGACCGACTCAAAAGCAGTTATTTTATGCATCTGTTTAACCATTAAAATAGATCACAAACGTTACCAACAAATTACTGTTTAATTACCTACTAAATTACCTACTAATTTTCTATATCGACGATCAATGATGATCAAATAGCTTTACGTACTTCCCGTCTCCAAGTTCACGTCAAACAATCCCCAAGGTAAATGACCTATATTGTGATGAAATCTTTAGACGTGTGACCTTTTTTGCAAAGTCATACTCTTTTGTCACCGAGGAACATCACAATTCGTAGGCGGTCACCCATCTCAAGTCTTCACCGCAACCTAGCTGGCTTACTCTCTGAATTAATTCATCAAAATTTTTCACACGGTACGACAGACCCTTCTCACAAGGTAAAACAACTTATAAGTAAAATTAATAGGATGCTATTATAATACAACTCCACAAATTTCCAAACGGAATCGATTTAACCAATAACTGTCAACAACAAATTATTCCTACTCGAACTTTCTTCTCAATTCGAAGTAAATTACGAAGATAAATTTCTCTCACACCCTCACTCGATAATCGAATCGTAGAAATCGTAACGATTGGATACCAATAAATATAGACGTTTATTAGTACATGTCTCTTGGCATTTCGTTTATATTTCGAACGCGTAGAGCTGTGTCTTCACATTAATATTGGTTAGCGAGAAATTGCCAGATATACTGTTTTTGCTGCGAACGTGTTGACAAAATTGTGTTATACTAACCGAGAGTTCTAAAATCGAATATCACATTTATAATTTAAAAAAATGCTTCGCTGCGTCTTGTATCATATATGGACTAGATTTTTCCGTGGCTTGGTACGCTCGAAAGATAACCTATGCCCTTTTCTATTCGTCTGACAAAGTATATGCGAAATTTCATGATGATCAGTAAAGTAATTAAGGCGTGAAAGCGTAACAGACAAACAAATATATTGTCTTATGTTTACGAGAATGTTATACCTTCAAATTAAACACTTTATACGGCTTTTGTCGCGTTGTTTATTTTACTTTAAAACACTTTTATTACATAATTTTGAAAACTCTAACACTACTATTATTGAACTTTACTACTTTTTAAGCTATTTAATTTAATTAAAACTATTTATATTTAAGTTTACACTTTGTCCCGACGGTTCGGTTACTTTACAGCAGCCACGTTCACGGGGTGACTAAGATGGTAGTTTTCCAACTTTTTGTTGACAACTATCATCTTAGGCTAGTAAAACGTAAATTATATTCTACAGGTTATTACTCAGTCACTGAATATATAGAAGATAAAAATGCTTGGGATTAAGTTGCGTCCACTCACAGATTATTTCTAATAATATTATTAAGTTAACTGTAATATGAGTTGCTGTGACTAGTATTTAATTTGTTATTAATATATCTTAGACAATTTTTACCTTTTAAATCTTATTAAAATAAACTACTGTAACAATTACACACAGCAGCCCATATAAGGGAAAGTATATAACATTGAATTATATTGTTAGAAACATATTGCGATTGAAAAGAGTGGCCATGAGTTTCTTGCCTGCTTCTAAAAAGCTCTACTCCCCGAACAGGCTTTTTCAATGCAATTTTTTTATTTCCTTCCTTATTTTATTATTATTTTTTTTAATATAATAGTGAATTGACGTGTCCAAGAATTGCTTGCACATTTTTATGGAAATAAAGATTTTTGTCTTTGAATCAGAAACTCAATTTGTGTCATGTATATTACTCCAGTGTATTATACATTTATTGATGGTAAACCAAATAATAAAAATCGAAAATGAAATATTGACTCAAATTAAAAACTGTGGTAGTTTTAATTTGAGTCAAACGTGGACAATCTGAGAATTGGCTAGGTTAGAGAGGTATTATAAGTGACAAATAAGCAATAATTTAGTGAAAATGAATAGATGCATAAGATGTATGCCAGAATCGTAATAAGAAAAACTCTTTAATCTCTGCTTACACCTCAGAGAAGCAGGTATAAATATAAGTTTGTACATATATGTTAAATAAAGAACGAACTTCCAAACAGCTTTATATCAAAATATGATCAACATATTTTTGACATTTAATTCAAATTAAGATTTCGTGCTAGTGCCTCTGAAAATTCAATAAAGAGATATGTATTTATGCAAGTGTTATGTTACGTATCAAAAGCTGATTGGAATTGAATAACATATATCTACAAGAATAATTTATTCTGATGAGACGTCGTTGAATTCGATAACCTACATGACATGACATTTTACACTTAGTTGTCATAAGTGTAAAATGTCGATAAACTAAACTAATGGATTGAGTAAGCGTTTAAATTAAACAAACGTCACAAAGAGATTTAAATGCCAAATACTTTATAGAATAGTTACATTTTGCCTTCATTCATTCCCAGAACATTATCCAACAGGATATTTTCTTATTATATCATTTAATGTAACTCTAAAGCCGGTTGCGATATATTATAAAGGTTGACCTAGACTTCAATTCACCGGGCACGCCACGATCGTGGCTGTAAGTTCCGTGTTTGAGGAGTGGCTGAAGAGGCGGCACGGTGCTCTCACCTTCCGGCTGACACAGGTAATGACTGGCCACGGTTGTTTTGGCCAGTTCATGTGTCGTATACGCCGGCAAAAGACGCCCGGCTGTCACCACTGCGGCGACTGCCGCAACGTTGTTGAGAACACGGCGCCTCACACTTTGGTGATTTGTCCCGCCTGGGCATCGCAGCGTCGTGAGTTAATCGCGGTAGTTGGATTAGTTGCCCTCTCGTTCCCGGCCGTAGTTCAGTCTATGATCCTGAGTGAGAGGTCGTGGAACGCCGTCACCTCCTTCTGTGAGGAAGTGATTTCCATCAAGGAGGCGACGGAGCTTGAATTTAAACTCTTTCGCCAACTGCAGAACCGGGCGCGGGAGCGCGAGAGACGACCTCCAGCCATCCTGAGGTTTGACTTGTGGGTTGCGGAATTCGTGGGCCTGCCCACCATCCGATCAGCGCCAGGCCCGAGAGGCGGCGTTTGTGTTCCCACACGCGCCTCTGTGTCGTGTCCGTCTCCTCTTTAGGGGGGGGAACAGTAGGGCTTTTAAGTGAGTAGTGCCTATAGGGTAGGTTCTGTCGTGTAGCGGCCTGCCGTTTCATACGGCGGGCCGAAATCTCGGCGGGATCGCGACCGCATGTGCAAGTGATTCGCGCGGCCCCGTCGATAGCGGTTTGGTCGAGGAACACCATGGTAGGTTTAGTCGATATTCCGGGAGGTCTATTTTCATCGTTTCAACATCTTTCTTTTACCCCGGTGAGTTCGACATAACCCCGCCGTCCGCCCCCATGGAGGGGTATGCGTCAATGAATTTGCCCACGTAGAAAAACAAAAATAAGACTTCAATTCACAGATTGAGTAAAAAGTTATTGACATTTTATATTTGTATTTTGCTAGCATTGCATTTGTAAATATGTATAATATAATGATATGTAACGACCTGCGATTTAAAACTATACCTGGCTAAATGTACAGCCAAATTTCGCCAGATATACATATACTGATTTAAACAAAAAAACAGCGATAGCTCAAATTGGATCCCAAGGCGCGCATCTCTGACCTTTCGAAGTTATGTGCGTATTAAATAGTTAATTATCGTTCGCTTTAACGGTAAATGAAAACATTGTGATGGAACCTGCATGTCTGAGAGTACTCCATAATAATAATAATATTCTATCACATACACACAACACCAGCTAGCCCAAACTAAGCAAAGCTTGTACTATATATACTATGGGTACTAGACAATGGATAAACATACATATATACTTTTTTTTTGTAAATTATTTATTAGTTATTCCACCTTATCCCGCCCTCCCCTTTCCTATCCAGAACAACGCGTGCTGGGCTCAGATGCCATCCTTACACGGTAGAGTCGACTAGAGTGCGTACCAACAAGTTTGGGTCCTCATACCTCTGCCGAACGATCAAGGCATGGAATTCTCTGCCAAGGCACGTGTTTCCTTCTTCCTTCAATCCTCGGTCCTTTAAGCGGGGCGTGAAAAAGCACCTTCTCAGGCCGTCAAAGTAGAGACCTCAACATCGCCTCGGCTGCTATGAGGACGATGTGGAGGCCACTGCTCTTAGACCACACGACTGCTTACCATCAGGCGGAGTGTGGTCATTTTGACGAGCAAAACATAAAAAAAAAAAAAAAAAAATACAAACATATTATGCATAGAAACATCCAGACCAAGACAAACATCCATGTTCATGCACACAAATGTTTGACTTGTGCGGGTAACAAACCCGCGACCTCAGGCGTGGCAGTCGGTTACACTGACCACTACGCCATAGAGGCATGCAGGCAGATATGTGAGGTGTGCCAACCTGCACTGGACCAGCGTTGTGTACTACGGCCTAACCCTTCTCACACTGAGAAGAGGCCCATTCCTAGCGGTGGGACAGTTTAATACAGGTCTGATATTATTATTATAAAGACTATTTTCGGGTCGGGGAAAGCCAAGAGACATGTACTAATAAACGTCTATATTTATTGGTATTGATTTTTCTAATAATAATATTATTATTATTTAATTACGCCGATGACGACAATTTACACACTGTGTTATGTGGCGTACTTATAACATAGCCGTCAGAACTGTATACTAAACTAACCTACGGTCTACAAATAAATGATTATAATTATGACATTTCTAATAGCAGTACGGAGTCGGGAGTCTGGAAATATACCCAGTTTATTACGTAGCACCTAATAGACAGCACAGATGGTATATGATGGCATAGTTTATGTGGTCAGCTCGCCACTATCATTGCGTCCGAATCCCACACGGGACAAAACTTTGTATGATCCACAAATGGTTGTTCCGAGTCTGGGTGTTCTTTGTGTCTGTTGTTTGAATGTTTGTAAAGTCCCCCGCGACACAGGATTTATTCCAAGTGCGGGAGTTGTGTTTTTAAGAATAAGCATAAGTACCTAAAACCATTGCGACATATGGACGTGATAGTCCTCTGCCTACCCCTTTGGGGTTGCAGAGGAGAGACTATGTATGTAACTAGTTAAGTGTACATATCTATACTGATAATATAAAGATAAAGAGTTTGTTTTTTTGTTTGTTTGCTTGAACGAGCTAATCTCAAGTACTACTGGTTCGAATTGAAAAATTATTTTAGTGTTGGATAGCCTATTTATCGAGGAAGGCTATAGGTTATATAACATAATGCTTCGACCAATAGGAGCGGAGCATCAATGTAAAATGTTGCAGAAAAGGAGAAATTATTTTATGTGATACAGACGAAGTTGCTCGGGTCAGCTAGTATTCTATAAAGTCAGAGTCTAAATTGCCATCCTCAAATGAGTTCTATACGGAACAAGTTCTATTTACGTTCTCGCTCTCACGTTACGTAAAACCTTCGTATGAACAAGCCTTGTGAAGTGCATCTAATTTGCGTCAAGTCTCTCTTACATATACTTTAGTATAAAGTGTAATATGCTTTTGTAAAGGGCTTTGAATGGTACACAGTCGTTTTACCTACTTGTTTCTTAGAGGATAAGTAGTATTGACGAATTTTAAGTTGCTACAATACTGTTATTTTGCTCCAGACATATGCGATCACATGAACATGCGACATCATCACATGAAATTTTGCTTGCACGTTGCTAGGGGTATAGAAAACCTCACGTACATTTTTATCCCGAAAAAAGTACAGTAAAGTTTCTTCTTGAGCGAGCGAAACTGCTTACGTAGAAGTACGTGGACACATCTACTAAGCAATAGATTGATGTATATTACGCACTCATTTCGATGTGTCCCATGATATAGGGAGTGAAACAATTGTCGTCTACCTACCTCATTTCTAGAAGTGCTTCTTATACTGCCAGAAATATCCAATAAATCTGCCTAACCTGTGAATTGGACCCAGGACTTTACGATCACATGCTATCGCGTACCGACGCGACGGGGCAATATTATTTTTTACTGCAGAAAATTTATTTCATTTTTTGTTTTTATTAAGTGTTCTCTAAATCTGAAGATGGTAATTGACATGAGTTTCGCTCTCTATTACGTGGGACCAAATAATATAACTGTCAAAATGTGAGTGTAATACACTTCTATCTTTGCGAGGATTTGCATGAATTTGATTTTGTACGTAAATAACACCCTAATAAAGCAGGAGTTAATTATCAATAAATAAAAGTCTAAAGAAAAACAACTGCAAATAAAAGGAAATCTCTTCAATCTTAAAATCCGTCAGCAAAATCCCAAAAGTGTAATGAGTTGAATAATTTATTTTTATATATTTGTATCATTGTCATCTTATACTTTTAATAAGACGGTTTTAATTATTTGTTTCCTTTTTTTATATCCGGTACACATAATTAAGAAAGGAAGTATCCATACAGATCCGAAATAACGTTGATGAAACATCCGGTTGTTTCATCAACGTTCTTAATATACAATATATTTCTTATGATTCATGCGCACCAGTCGTTTCTTAATTTTTGTCTTTACTACGCATATTATCTATACCATAATATTTTCTTCAATTAAGTAATAAATTTGTCATGTCTTTACTATGGAAACATAGAGGCAAAGAGAAACACAGTAAGACCAAGAAGGAAGTATACAGATCAACTGAAAGAAAAGGCAAATGAAGAAACATATCGAGAACTTAAAGATTTGGCATCGAACCGAGAAAGATGGAAATTGCTACACTGACAAGTGCACAGCACTTAAATATTGGATGATGGATGACGCATATCTATATACTTCATAAATTATAATTGGTCGATGACTGTAGAGGATATTAAGGACAAATTTATTTGAGGGGCTTTATAAGTGCTATCAAAGCCAAAAACAACTATTTTTAAAAGTAACATCTGTCTAATATTGTCTTCTGTTTACGCGAATGTTATTCATTGAAATTAAACTACTATATACAGATTTTATCGCGTTGTTTATTTATCACTGTATTACAAAATTTTGAAAATATTACACTACTACTACTATTGATTTTATTTTACTAATTTATAAGCTAATAAAATTATTTAAACTATTAAATCTATTTATTTTTGGTTTACACTTTCCCCGACGTTTCGGTTGCTTTTCAGCAGCCATGGTCACGGGGAGACTAAGATGGTAGTTGTCTCAATGTTCCAGTGTAGTTATTTCAAAGTACCTGAACATAATTTAATCATGGGTGTTTCTATTTACGCAGAATGAGCTCAAAGTATCATGAAGTCTAGCTGTGGTTTGTTTCTTCTTGGGTTTGACTATTTGAAGTACTGGATCCCAAGCTGGTGGTACATTCCAACCATCTTCTCTATTGAAATTGGGATGTTTTTTGATTTGAATAGCCTCGCGAAGCATCCTTGGTAGGAATCGGTGTTCTTTAGCGAGAATCTGTGGTTTGTCAAATCTCAGGTAGTGGTTGGTCCCCTGTTGTACATGTTCACACACAGCAGACTTCAACGAGCGTTTGTGTTTTACGTCAGCTATGTGTTCTTTTATGCGGGTGCCTATGCTTCTCTTGGTTTGACCAATGTATGAGAGTCCGCAGTCACAATCTATTTTATAGACCCCTGCATCTTGTAAAGGTAACTGGCACTTGACGAATGGTAAAAATTGACTTATCTTCGTTGGCGGCTTGAAGTATGTGTTGATTGAAGCTCGCTTCAAGATGTAGCCAATCTTGTCAGTGACACCCCTTACATAAGGCAGTATAGCAGGCTGGCGCTCGACTGTGGCTGGCTTTTCTCGGGATCTGTGACAGCGGCGCGGTTGTTGGAGCTTGTTGTCTTGCAGTACTTGCTTGACATGTTGAAGCTCGGCGTCCAGGTGTTTCTTGTCACAGATCCCATGGGCTCTCTGAAACAAAGACATTCCCACGGTAGCTAACTGTTTAAGATGGTGGTGAGATTCACCGTTCAAGTACCTATTTGTATGGGTCTTTTTCCTATATACAGTGTGGCTCAAAGTATGATCAGGATTCCTGATGACAAGTACATCTAAGAATGCTAATTAATTATTTGCCTCTAATTCCATAGTAAATTGGATGTTGTTATTAATGGAATTAAGATGTTCTAGGAATACACTAACACTATCTGTTGGTAATATTGTAAAAGTATCATCTACAAACCTCTTATAAATCCTGGGTGTGATGGGGGCTACACTGGAACATTGAGACAACTACCATCTTAGTCTCCCCGTGACCATGGCTGCTGAAAAGCAACCGAAACGTCGGGGAAAGTGTAAACCAAAAATAAATAGATTTAATAGTTTAAATAATTTTATTAGCTTATAAATTAGTAAAATAAAATCAATAATAGTAGTAGTGTAATATTTTCAAAATTTTATAATACAGTGATTAATAAACAACGCGATAAAATCCGTATATAGTAGTTTAATTTCAATGAATAACATTCGCGTAAACAGAAGACAATATTATGTAAATCAGTACGGACTGGAAACAGCAACAAAATACGCCGGTTAGAAGATCTACAAACTAAGCGCGCAAGATATGTAACATCTTTAAATTTCTTGAAGAGATGTCGTGATCACAGTCTCATTCCTACGTGTGTCAAGATATCAGCTAAGAAAGACATACGAGGAAGCGCTAAGATCTTAAAACAGGCAAGTCAAAAGTTATTAATACAAGTTATCAGACAACATCGCACTGACTTACGCAGCATAAATAGGAACGTTGCGATTTTGTCTAATGAAATACAGAGATTAATAACTCCATTTGATTTTAAACAATGCATCAATGCTATAAATCACAGAGAAAGATCAAAATATAATGCGTGTAAAACAAACAAAATTCAAAAATATGAAAAATTATTATCAAAATCAAATGCCAACAGCAAGAAACGAAACGTCAATGCACGGACCAATGACACGCCGCCGTCATCTCAAAGACAAGCAGTTATTAATCTGTCAAAACAAACTTTAGACAAAACAACCGAAAAAGTATTAAGTAGAGGTTTAAATTATGCAATAACACCGGCTAGGATACCGTATGAGGCCATTATTTGCAACGTCGAGGACTGCCTAGTCAAGAATAACATAAGAAAGGAAGATTTGGAGGCTATACGTCAGGACATTTCATCGGTCTTGCATCGAAGTAAAGTGCCCAGACCGAATCTTCCCAAAGATGAATTCGTCGCATTGAAGAACTTGCGGGCTAGTCCAGATATTACAGTACTCCGTGCAGATAAACGCTACGGTCATAATGGATACGTCAGATTATAAACATAAAATTGAAAATTTACTTTCGGATGAAACAACATATAAACAGGTTAAAACAGACCCTATAAACAAAATATTGAATAAAACCAAAGACATCATATATAAATACTCCGAAAGACTAGATCTAGACGTTAAACAATTAATACCAGCTTGCGTAAAACCTCCAAAGCTGTATGGGTTACCAAAAATACACAAGGAAAACGCTCCCCTACGTCCTATTGTGAGTCAGATCGACACACCAACTTACAGAGTGGCTCAGCACGTAGCGAAGATACTCTCACCACTCAGAGGCAACTCGAGAGCACATGTAAAGGATTCATACCATTTTGTGAGTGAGATTAAACACCTATATCTCACTAACAATGAAACAATGGTTAGTTTTGATGTACAGTCATTATTTACATGCATACCTGTACATGACTGTATTGAAATAACTAAAAGGAAGCTAATAGAGTACAATATGCCTGAGGAATATGCAGAACTACTTAAACATTGCTTAACAACTGGCTATCTGTTGTGGGACAATAAATTCTACATACAAGTCGATGGTGTGGCAATGGGCTCCCCAGTATCGCCTGTTGTTGCCGACATATATATGGAGGACTTCAAGGCTCGAGCTTTACAGACTGCCCCCATCACACCCAGGATTTATAAGAGGTTTGTAGATGATACTTTTACAATATTACCAACAGATAGTGTTAGTGTATTCCTAGAACATCTTAATTCCATTAATAACAACATCCAATTTACTATGGAATTAGAGGCAAATAATTAATTAGCATTCTTAGATGTACTTGTCATCAGGAATCCTGATCATACTTTGAGCCACACTGTATATAGGAAAAAGACCCATACAAATAGGTACTTGAACGGTGAATCTCACCACCATCTTAAACAGTTAGCTACCGTGGGAATGTCTTTGTTTCAGAGAGCCCATGGGATCTGTGACAAGAAACACCTGGACGCCGAGCTTCAACATGTCAAGCAAGTACTGCAAGACAACAAGCTCCAACAACCGCGCCGCTGTCACAGATCCCGAGAAAAGCCAGCCACAGTCGAGCGCCAGCCTGCTATACTGCCTTATGTAAGGGGTGTCACTGACAAGATTGGCTACATCTTGAAGCGAGCTTCAATCAACACATACTTCAAGCCGCCAACGAAGATAAGTCAATTTTTACCATTCGTCAAGTGCCAGTTACCTTTACAAGATGCAGGGGTCTATAAAATAGATTGTGACTGCGGACTCTCATACATTGGTCAAACCAAGAGAAGCATAGGCACCCGCATAAAAGAACACATAGCTGACGTAAAACACAAACGCTCGTTGAAGTCTGCTGTGTGTGAACATGTACAACAGGGGACCAACCACTACCTGAGATTTGACAAACCACAGATTCTCGCTAAAGAACACCGATTCCTACCAAGGATGCTTCGCGAGGCTATTCAAATCAAAAAACATCCCAATTTCAATAGAGAAGATGGTTGGAATGTACCACCAGCTTGGGATCCAGTACTTCAAATAGTCAAACCCAAGAAGAAACAAACCACAGCTAGACTTCATGATACTTTGAGCTCATTCTGCGTAAATAGAAACACCCATGATTAAATTATGTTCGGGTACTTTGAAATAACTACACTGGAACATTGAGACAACTACCATCTTAGTCTCCCCGTGACCATGGCTGCTGAAAAGCAACCGAAACGTCGGGGAAAGTGTAAACCAAAAATAAATAGATTTAATAGTTTAAATAATTTTATTAGCTTATAAATTAGTAAAATAAAATCAATAGTAGTAGTAGTGTAATATTTTCAAAATTTTGTAATACTGATAAATAAACAACGCGATAAAATCTGTATATAGTAGTTTAATTTCAATAACATCTGTCTGTATGTATGTCTACACACGCATCACGAAAAAAATATTAAACGAAATTGAATTCGGTTTTCAGAAGGTCTAACTCCAACAGTACATCTGTTGGAGTTAGACCTCCTAGATTTTATGATAGTCTTAAAATCTGGTGCAAGTTGCATCGTACTACGCCGCGTGTTTTTATCGTATGGAAATGCTCCTTATGCATGCAGGGGGTATGCATAAGGATGCCACAAGGGGAAGTGAGAGGGTTATGTCGGGCTCTCCCGAGACTTGGGGTCTACCGACTAAAATTCCACGGTGTGCCAACTGGCTACTTTGTATGATGGGTGGGTCTCTGGAACTGAAACTACATCAGCAACCCACCCAGCAGTGCCCAGTACAGACAGGAAGGTCTGCGGGAGACGACTGCTAGGTGACGCCCCGACACGATTAAGGGCGTCGCTCCGACTCAATGCCTGATAGGCGGGAGATCCCCAATCAACTGCAAGTGGACTCAATCTATACTGATTTTTGTAAGGCTTTTGATAAGGTGGATCACAATTTGCTTTTAAAGAAAATCGCGTACTATGGTATCCGTGGAAGTTTGCTTCGCTGGCTAACATCTTATGTACAAAATAGAACCAAAAAGATTGTAGTTCAAGGGTTTTACTCTGACGTGATCAGTGTGCCACAGGGATCAATCCTGGGACCTTTGCTATTCGTACTATTCTTAAATGATATAAATACGTGTTTTAAAAACAGTAAAATTCTTAATATTGTCTTCTGTTTACGCGAATGTTATTCATTGAAATTAAAGTCTCCCCGTGACCATGGCTGCTGAACGAAACGTCGGGGAAAGTGTAAACCAAAAATAAATAGATTTAATAGTTTAAATAATTTTATTAGCTTATAAATTAGTCAAATAAAATCAATAGTAGTAGTAGAGTAATATTTTCAAAATTTTGTAATACAGTGATAAATAAACAACGCGATAAAATCCGTATATAGTAGTTTAATTTCAATGAGTAAAATTCTTCTATATGCAGACGACTTTAAATTATTCCGTACAATAAGTTCCATTGATGACTGTGTCAAATTACAACAGGATCTGGATCGATTATCTAGTTATTGCTTGGCCAATAAACTGCAATTGAGTTTACCCAAATGTAAATCAATCTCGTTTACCAAAAAAAATAATATCGTTCAATTCAGTTACTTGCTTTGTAATACTTGATTAGAAAAAGTCTCTCTGATTAAACACTTGGGTATATACTTTGATTCAAAATTGCATTTTGACGCTCATGTTGATCATGTCACGGCTAAGGGTTTTCAAATGTTTGGTTTTCTGAGGCGAACCTGCTGCTCATTTAAGAAGGCTTATTTGCTTTTGTACAAGTCTCTCGTTAGATCTCAACTGGAATATGCCACATGTGTTTGGAATCCACTATACAAATACAGTGACCAAATTGAATCAGTCCAACATAAATATCTTCGAAACATAAATTACAACTTAGTAAAAAGGTGGTCATCGTATCATACTCTTCTAGAAAAAATATCTCTGACAACTCTTAATCATAGGAGAATGTATCTTGATCAGACGATCCTTTATAAAATTTGCCACAATAAATTTGATTGTAATAAACTCATAACCCAAATTTACCTTCGCATACCTAGTCGCTCACAACGTATTCGTAATACTTATACTCATAGACTATTTGCTCCTAAGTTTTGCAGAACCAACGCTGGTGAAAGAGCTCCTTTACGGCGATTAATGAAAAGTTATAACGATAATTTTACCGAAACTGATATATTCGCTTTGTCACCTGCACAATTTAAGAAATGTATTAAACAATATAATTAATATTTATGAATAACTGTAATCATATATCAAACACGCAAAACATATTTTTAATTAAACTAAACATCTGTTGAAATTAAACACTTTATACGAATTTTGTCGCGTTGTTTATTTTACTTTAAAACACTGATATTACTTACATAATTTTGAAAACTCTAACACATCTATTATTGAACTTTACTACTATTTAAGCTATATATTTTTTAATTAAAACTATTTATACCTATGTTTACATTTTGCCCGGACGTTTCTTATAAAGTGTTTAATTTCAATGTATAACATTCGCGTAAACATAAGACAATATTATCTAAACATCTGTTGTAAATTTCATGAAAATAAAATATTGTATAATGTTTGCTAACGTTTGCTTGCACCTAGTTACTTGTACTTTGCATTATTTTGTGAATAATAGTGCTGGTTGTGTAATTACTTAAATTGTTATAAGATATATGTAGTAGTATTAAGCTTTATTACACAATTGCTTATTATCCCAAATAAATAAAAATAAAATAAAATCCCCATTCCCCACGGCCTTCACTACGGCGGCATAAGGTGCGCATAAATGCGCCTGCGCCGCTCAGTTTGCCAGCGGCGGCGGCGGTACGGATCCACTAGGATACTTTCCTCTTGAATCCGCTCCACCGCCTCCTTCTGCGAGATCACGTACTCGCAAAAGGATGCGACCGCTACCCACTTCCTCTCGCTGTCGATCATGGCTTTGATATCGTACTACGCCGCCTAGGAATCGAGTATTATTCGTGTTGATCCGACTCTTGTTACATGAAAAGAAGGAAAATATAGCAAGGTAAGATCTACTTCCAAATTCCACATGTACGAAGTTGTAGACAAAAGCTAGTTTTTAATGTAAAGCTAAAAGGATTTCTTATAAATTGTTTGAATTCGCTATGTTTAGAACTACCATACAATTCTTGTTTTTATATTACATCCAATTTATTGAAGAAGGCTATTAAAACTATTTATAGGTATTTAAGTTAACACTTTCCGTGAAAACCTAAATATAAATAGTTCTAATAGCTTTAATAATTTCATTAGATTAAAAATTAGTAAAATTCAATAGTAGTAGTAGTGTAACAGTTTCAACATTATGTAATACAGTGTTGAATAAACAACGCGATAAAATCTGTATAAATGAGTTTAATTTCAATGGTATGTATGAGATTTCGTGATTGATTTCCAGATCGGGTAAAATGTTATAGTTACCTATCGAAGAGTCCGCAGGCACAGTCTCTGGATCTGTTACTGGCAGGAATGGTCCGCCTCCTATTATGCGTGTCCTAAAATATAGTTGGTAAAATGTGACTATTCTACAGTCACCTCTGCTTTTCCCTTCGGGTAATGCAGGTGTGGTGTTCATTTTAAGTCCTCCAGCTAAGTCAAATTCTGGATATGTGTTGGGAGTACGTTTAAATCGGCAATGTAATAGGTAGGGATCGAACCCGGCCTCTCAATCGCGAGTCAAATGATTTATCCCATGGGTTTAGCTCGAGGAGTTAGCGACGCAGGAATTGTTCCGAACACGGGAGTTGTCTTTAAAAAAAAACTATGTGACTCTTCAAGGAAAGCAATACAGATTAACAACTTAATTTAAAAGGAAGTATTTAATACCTATTCTTTAAATAAATGTACAATTCGTTGTTATGGAGTCGATATGTCGGTGTGCGGACAGAGTTAATTCCCAACTCGGTATCTTGTTCGCTAATCTAGTGCCTGGCAGCAACCTTCCTTTGCACACGACTTGTTTCTACTTGTAGTAATGTCACAGTATATTTAAGAACAGTAGGACAAAGCTGGCTGTCGTGAGTTACAACATCCGAACTTTCTATAAAACTAGCTTTAAAGGCACTAAAATAAAAGTTAAAAGTTGAATAAAATGAAGTATACATTCATATTTCCTCAAGTCCTTTTTCTTTACCGTTAAATGTAGTGATCATTCACTATTTTACACACATTATTTCGAGAAGAAAGGCGTTCCGCAGACGACCCTTTTTCTTTCCAAGCGGTTAATCGTTCGTCATCCGACTTTTCATATTTCTCTTTCATATGCGTTGTTGTATAGGATTATATATTTTTTAATGCCATCTGGCTCTGTTTTAAGAGTTGCCTATGAAACCAGGCACAATTTTTTATTCCATGCCTAGTTTAAACCCAACCTCTTCATTCGCTGTGCTATCCAGGAATTTAAAAGTAATCACTACATTAAATTTACTACCTTCTCTTAAAATTCTATTCGCTGTGTAATATTGGACTACCGCTACAAGTTATACTGTGGCGCCGGATGGGAGGCATCGGCGGAAACATGCATTGGCAACGTTTGCTGGTCGCTACAACATTTAACCTGAGTTGTTACAAGCAACTATCATTTATATATCTCTCTCGGAAATTTAAAACTCTACTAGATGTAAGTTTCAATAAAATATATTATTAAAAATAATATTATTATATTGTAATTTAATCGGGAATTACATTTTTGAGCCAGGGCTTAGGCTAGGTGCAAGCAAATCTTACCCTGAGGTTTGACCCAGGTCAAACCTCAGGGTAAGATTTGCTGTGGCGGGCTTTGTGGGCCTGCCCGCCATCCGTTCAGCACCAGGTCCGAGAGGCGGCGTGCGTGTTCCCACGTGCGCCTCTGTATCGTGTCCGTCTCCCCCTTTAGGGGGAGACAGTAGGGCCTTTATTTTGAGTAGTGCCTATCTTGGGTAGGTCTTATTGCGTAGGGGCCTGACGTTTTATACGGCGGGCCGTAACCTCGGCGGGGTCGCGACCGCATGCGAAAGCGATTCGCGTGGCCCCGTCGATAGTGGTTTTGTTGAGGAACACCGTGGTAGGTTTAGTCGGTATTCCGGGAGGTACATTATTTATTTTCCATCTTTCGTTTACCCCGGCGAGTCCGACATAATCCCTCCGCCTGCCCCCGCGGAGGGATATGCGTCATAGCATTCCCCAGGTAAAAAAAAAAAAAAAAAAAAGTTGCAAGCAAATCTTAGCAACAAAAATTACTTTTTTTTTTATGAAATTTACAACACATTTCACTTATAATAAAAAAAATTTAATTTGCGTGTTTGATATGAAACTAAAGTTATCCATGAATATTAACTAATTTGTTTAAGACACATTTCTTAAATTGTGCAGATAAAAAAGCGAATATATCGCTTTCGGGCAAATTATCATTATAACTTTTCATTAATCGCCGTAAAGGAGCTCTTTCACCAGCATTGGATCTGTAAAACTTAGGAGCAATTAGTTTATGAGTATAAGTATTACGAATACGTAGTGAGCGACTAGGTATGCGAAGGTAAATTTGGTTTATGAGTTTATTACAACCAAATTTATTGTGATAAATTTTATAAAGGATCGTCTGATTAAGATACATTCTCATATGTTTAAGAGTTGATAGAGAGATTTTTTCTAGAAGAATATGATACAATGACTACTTTTACTTAGTTGTAATTTACTTTGTTGTTTCGAAGATATTTATGTTGCACTGATTCAATTTGGTCACTGTATTTGGGTATTTTGAACAGATAAGTCACAAAACGCCTGATCGATGCTTCGCGTGATCAAAAGGCTTGTCTTTTCTTGGCCCAAAGAATCAGCATTGTCATTTAACACTTTCACTGCTAGCTGAAATTCCTGGTGTCACGCGGGAGGCCACTTACCACAGATACGCGGTGCTGGCCTCCCGCGCACGTCTCGTATCCCGCAGATATGCGGAGTTGGCAGCGAATGTGTTAACGTGGTAATGCTGCCAGTCTTCTAGGCACGTTACCAGTTAACAGCGATGCTGACGAATTCTACGACGACTAAACCATTTTTGTAAATATTTAGTATTATAATTATTAGTATTTTATAATTTCTGTTTATTTGTTAATACGTCTGTAAACATATATGATTAATTAGTATAATGAATGATGTAAAAATATTGGAAATGCATTTTGGCATTAAAGAAACGAGTATAAGTACTGGCTCAAAAATTATTAAAATATTTAAATTGTGCGTTTTGGAAATAACTGATGTATTCATATTGCGATCACATAATTGTGACATCCGTAATATTAACAAGGTTTATTTACAAACACCTATTGAAGCCATTTTGACTATTCGGTTTCAATATCACATATTTGGGTTAAATATCAACATAAACATAAAAATATTAGGTCCGCCTGATGCAATGCGGATATAGAATCCAAACTGATATTATAATTGCGACTGTGAATTTATTTGTTTGGTTGTTACACTTTCACGCCTTAACTACTTAACCGATCCTCATATATACACGTACCCCTGACAGAGGTACAGAAAAGAGCATAAGGTAACTTTCATTCAGGAAAAGTACAGCTCCCAGACAAAAGCTAGTAGCTGAAAAAAAACGATATTTACCCTTTTATTTAATTGGGTACTAGTACTGCATCAAATTACTAGTTTTAGCCTACTTATATAAAAATACAATTTGCGTTAGGTTTAAGGCAATATGGTCAATTTGATTTGACTAACTATTTAGTTAGTAACAAACGTTCATATTGAGGATATTAGTAGGATTCATGTAGGCCTTTATCCTGGATGTAGAACGATTGATTAGACGACATATTGTTATTTAACTTAATTACTTTCGCTGCGTACAAAATTAAGACTACACGAAAATATGATTAGTATTATTTACTATATAATAAAATAACTTACACATGACAACATAAAGTCGCGCAATATATAGTGAACAATTTATAATTATTTAATTTTAATACTACGTAAAAGCATGTCGATACGATGCATAAGAAGCAATAAGTTTTCTGTAACAAGATATCGTAAAGCACATCATACAAAGTAGGGATTCTAATTGATCTCTGAGGCACGCTTCAGTGAGCCAGATATTGTTAACTTCGTAAGAGAAAGTTCTACCATATCTACATACCTACGTCTTAAGTAAGTTCTTGAAAGTTAGAAGTTGATAGGTAGCTCCATAAGGCACGATAGTGCTGCCATATTTGAATACTGCATTTACAATGATGTCTTAATATTTTCGAAATGTGTACGTTTATGTTCGGTGAAAATGAAGTAGTGAATGCGACACCTGTGCATGTGGTCCCGGTATGCCTAAAGTCTTATTGAATTTTCCTGTCAAGACATTTTTAATAGCAGAACAGATGACAGGTAGATGAAGCAAAGCAAGTCCATATTATATAAACATAAATTACCATTCACTCACTCACTCACTTAGAGAAATAGAAGTCATACAAGGGGGAGTCGTAGGAAAAAAGTAAATATAGCGTCGTATAGAGAATCGTTCAGAAGGCTCGGTAAAAATGCCTGACCTTCGGAAGGTCAGCTCTTGGTGGTGGTACCCTATCGAATCTCGGAAACGGTGATATCTACGGAAGTCGTTCTCGAACAAAATCTTCCTTAAACTCTGGCAACTTTTAGGGGGGGAGTGGGGGTGAAAAAACATGTCTTCCATACAAAAAAACATGGCTGCCATACAAACTTTGACCTCTAATATCTCCGAAACGGTTAGAGATAGGCGGGATGTGTTCGAACAAATGTCATAGAGGTAGACAAGATCTTTCCAGAAAAGGTCATCATTTTCAAGGTCACCGAGTTCATCGGTGATTTTTAATTGGCTTCGGGGGTTTTCAAGGTCTTTGAATCCGAATCTAAAGTTAATTTTTTGATTGCTTCCCACCTTGCTCCTCCAACCACGCGAAATACTAGTCTATTTATATAATTTACAAAATTTTCTCCCACAGACAAACAGCAAAATCATATATTTAATTTATGTATTATGAAATAGATTTTGCACGCAGCTTCGCTTGCGTAAATGTAAGTTATGTTAGTAACAGTATTTTCTTGATGAAAGGTACCCTATGTCGTTTTCTGTACACTCGACAACGTATATGCGAAATTTCATGATGATCGGTCGTGTAGATAGCGTGAAAGTGTAACAAATAAAAATAACTCACATTCGCATTTATAATATTAGTTAGAATAATAAATAAAAAAATGATTACATGGGTCCTAGAACTATATTTGGTGAAATGTATGTGATACACAATTTGCCCACTCTTTCAGAGTTATAGGCTGATGTTATAGGTATAGTAAGCCGTAAACATGACTGCATTATCTAACTAATATTATAAAGCTGAAGAGTTTGTTTGTTTGGTTGAACGCGCTAATCTCAGGATCTGCTAGTTCGAATTAAACAGCCCACAGGAGCGGCGCAGTAATCATAAACGCGGATGAAACCGCGGGCACAGCTAGTACTCATATATCGCCAGCTATGTTCTTTAAATCTTACATAAAAGGAAGCGAGGCCATTGCCATCTGTCGGGCATATTGCCAGACTCTGTGTTAAGAATACCCTAACAGAAAATCCCTCTATTACTTGGTACTAGAACCTTCAACTGTAAGATGTAAACATACGCCACTAAACAAAGCTTTCATAATAAATAATAACAAAATTGCCTTAAAAGTATGTTTTTGACACCAAAAAGGCGTTTTTGAAGTAAATGGAAAATATAATTGGATGTTTCCGCTACAAGAACTTGGAGTTGCGGACTTGTGATCGCGTCCGGTTAGTAAATCTTATTATTCACCGCTCCATAATTTTATCAGGGAAAATAGCTTAGCTCCAAGGTTTTAATATCGTAAGTGATGAAGTCGAGCGATAATCGTGGGAAGCCAGGATTTCTTCTCGGCGGTGTAACGCGATACTTCTCTTAAGCCATACCCAGTGGCTGGGTCAAGGTTCGTACTTGTACTGACTAATACTTGTATTAGACTGTTTTAATTACTGGCAAAAGGGACATGCGATAGTACCTATCTCCTTTCAACCTAAACCTTTCTTTGTTCAAACACGATTTGGCATAAGTAGGACAGAAATACTCTAAGTCGAGGATATACGTCATGTACATATCTGCCTTGTTTGTCTTATGATATAATTTGCCTTATCATGCAATCTGGGCATCAACTCCAGAGGCGGCCAAGAGTCAATGGTTTGTTTTTAGGCATATTGTCAGTCACACGGAGTTACTAGAAATAAATCCAGTGAAAAGCTATAGTCTCGATTCCTAATATAGAGAACTGGAAAACATAATGGGCGAAATTCGGATAGTTCTAATATTCCAATGCCTTCCTCCTCGAGGTCATCCTTGAAGGAGTAGTATATATGAGTCTATACTATGTTACCAATATAGAGCAGCGATAGTTTAGTGGGGAGACCAACAGACTGCAATGCAGAGGGTCTCGGGTTTGAACCCACGTCGCGCACCTCTGACTTTCGGCAGTTATATGACGTTTCCAAATTATGTGCGTATTGATTGACAATTATCGCCTACTCCGTGCCTCGGAGAGCATGCTAAGCTGTCGGTCCCGGCTGTCATAAACATCTATGGCAATCGTTATTGGGGAAGTTGACACAAAAGATATCCCTGGGTCGAAGTATCGCCGGTCTGTACTGACTGGCCCCCACGCAAGATAAGATAAGATGTTAACTATATGAAGATAATGGTAAAAATGAGTCAAGCATTCTACTCGCTCAACTCGAACACATTCGACACTCAATAACAATACAATACAAATATCGTATAGTTTCGCCACAAACATTCTTAAGTCTAGGTACATGGTGTACATTATTTGTTCAAGAACATACTCAATGTAATCTAGTGCAACATTCTCATTCATCAACACAATATAGTAATATAAGTATAATATCTTCGTATGAAGAACATCAAGTGTAATTTAAAGCGGAGACGCTGAAGAATCTTGGCACTTGTACAAATCATGGCGCGACGCAGCTGCGCCGAGAAACCGGCAACTTTGCGTGAAATTAAATGTTCCATATCCGCGGAAGCTGAGCCGCTTGGGCCGTGACGAGTGACAACTTGCTTCATACGTACCTATAACCGGTGCGTGTTGGATGAACGAAGCCGGAATTATGCCGAGCAGTTCAATTATAATGGAGAAAATGTGTGCTTTTTATATAACGTGTGTTTGGATTTGTGTGTCTTGTTAGACAAATGTGATTTTTATTTAGCATTACTTCGCCGGTTGAGTGGCATAAGTTTGCACTCAAGTTGGCTCTGATTATGAGGTCACCGCTTCGCTTTCCGGTTTCATGAAGTGTGATTGGCTGTTCCTGAAAGAAAATTCTTGGTAATACTAATTTATCTGGTGGTGTCGTAAATGGTAATACTAGTAGAGCTAGTTTACTACGTGGAACTTAAAACATGACTGATGCGGTTGTGATACATTGATTTGGTGATGTTCAAACGCTAGGCTCGGATTCTTTAGTGTTTAAATAATGTTGTTAACATTGGGTCTATTTTTAATCGCCCTCATGGTTATGTACGAGGGCCTCTTTATTTTTTGGTCTTCAAAATGATGACCACACTCCGCCTGATTATAAGCAGTCGTGTGGTTATATCCATACTTTCTAGTTCAGAAAAACATTCTAGCCAACAGCAGATTAACAGTTTTTACACATTTTTCAGAAGTATGAAAAAATTAGGAGTTGTGGTCAACTTTATATTCACCATTACTCCTAATTTTCTAAATTTTCTATCTTAGGTTATCCTAAGGCACTCCTAAGGGAAAGGAAGGCACTTTAAGGAGCTCTGTCACTCCAGGAAGACAACGTAATGTTACTTCACTTCACCATTTCTTGGCTTTAGTTCTACTGCGAATGTATCGCCCCCAATCACTTTATATAAAATACTCCTCAAAGCTTAACATAACTTTTTTTCAGATTGTACGCTATGTGTAACTTTTAAGAAATCTAGGTTTCACTTTATTCCTTAAAGATTTGAAATACGAAGTAGGCTAATACCAATTAAACTTAGCCAATCTGAAAACGTCGTTGATAAATTTTTACTGTGCAGCTTCATTGGTAATACATTTTGTGGTACTTTTTTACGCTTTAAAGATAACCTTACTCACAAATAAGATTATGATGATAGCAGAAAATGACCTATGACATTTTTATCGACGAAAATTTAATTCAACCTATCATTCAACATCTATTCAACCAATCCAATAGAGTACTTTTTAATCGTCGTCCAACCCAAGGCTTAAATACGTTACCAATATAATTAGTCACTGTACTTGCCAACTAGATAAGCGAGACAGCTTTTAATTATTAAAACAAATAATATACGTTAATGAACATCAAGCAAAAGCTTAAGTTTTTTAATCAACTAAAATCCAACGTCTTGACGTTAATCCCGACATATTCAGAATGGTCTCATCGCCCCGCGCACAATGGCGGCAGCTACTTCCGTTTCCTGCAATTTGTCACTTCCGCCTGCCAGCCTCAACTCGACTCTTTGTAATTGGACGGATTCAAATTAAATTTCGAACAGATTGTGTTTTGATTGGCGTTGGATTCTTGTTCAACTGAAACGTTTGAATATGAAAATATTCGTGATATCATTAATTTTTATATAATTGTATGTATATTAAATCAGATTTTAGTTATCGTAACTTATTATAAATGCAGGTTTGTTTTTCTTTGTTTGTTACTCTTTCACGCCTTAGCGAAGCATTATGAAATTTCGCATACACGTTGTCAGGCATATAGAAAAGGACATAAGGTACCTTTTACCCAGAAAGAGTACTGTATCCGAAGGATTCAAAATTGACATAAAAAAAATCAGACTAAAAGAAGTCACCTCGTAAACATGGCTATTGCAAAGCAACAGAAACGTCGGGTAAAGTGTAAAAATAAATCTAAATAGTTTTTATAATTTAAATAGCTTAAATAGAAGTAACAAGTAAAAGTGTTTGACACTAGTAGTTAAATGTCTCAAAATTATGCAACAATAATGATTTTAATAAATAATAAACAACGCGATAACATCCTTATTAAGTTGTTTAATTTCAATATAACCTCACCTTAACTTACGATTTATGTGAGTGAAGCCGCGGCAAAAATTTAGTCTTACATAAGTAACAGAGATGTGTTCATAATCAAAATAACAAACACTTTACACTATTCTTACACTATATATCTCAGATGTTTAAAGATCGAGTTCTAGACGTCTGGGAAGGAGCGTAGCTAAAACGCGGGCACAAAACAACATTCTTTTGTTTCTCTACACAATCATCGCCTACAATATTTATATAAGTACAAATATTAAAACAGGCAGTACATCCCACAATCATTTAGCATTGGATGGTGACTACAACTTCAAAATAAGAACGAAAGTAGAACGGCGAATATCTTTCTTTTGCTGACTATCTTATAAAAATGGACACACCGCAATACATACAAATATTTCTTACTTCTTATTTACATTATAAATCCGAATTAGAGATTGTTTCTTATGCTTTCACGCCTTGTTAACTACTCGATCCGACCAGTCAGGCACACAGACGAGGACATAGGGTACTGTTCATCAAGAAAAAAATACCGCTCCTGTGGCAAATAAATTTATTGACAAAACATACATTAACGCGAGCAAAACCGGGCAAAAGCTAGTCTATTATAAGTAGAGCCATAAAAGGCTTTATCCTATATCATATAAAAGCCTAACATCACATGTCATCGTCGCAATATCGGCCTTATACCATTTTAAGGCCTTCCGGGATTATTGTCATGCCGTCATGTCTTATAATATAAATATTTCTAACTAATATTATAAATTTACTACCGTGCTCGTCCTATACCACAGTTAGAATTATATTTACGAAGTAATTTCCGGGAAAGGCAAATCTTAGTATGGATCTTCTGAGGAAGCGGCAATTTTTTTTAAAGGTTTGTATCTGTTTATGTTATTCGGTTTGCTAAGTAAGTACCAATCTGTTACAAAAAGTCGTAACAGTATAAATACTATTACTGGGTTTCAACCGGTGATTAAAAGTACTGGAGATTTATACAGGGTGTCCAGTAATTATTTGATAACCTTGAAATGTCTTATAGTGGAACTTTTGTCTGGAAAAATATGAAAAAAGATCTATCCTACCTACTACCTGAGATATAATATGTTTTTTTTTAATTACCACGTACCTATAACTTTCTTGTATACTACGACCATAAATGAATGAAATCAATCGGTTTTTTGTTGTTTTATTAGTAAACACTAATTTGCTAATAGATAGACAGTCAAAAGTATGCTATGCTATATAGCTTGCACTTTTTAATATATTATATATATATATATTTTTTTTTATAACTTTTTTTTTCATTTTTTCTGAACGGCCATCAGTTCTACTATAAGACATTTCCAGGTTATCCATTTATTACCGGACACCCTGTATGTATATCAAACTCTTCCATGCCTCAACATCTCACATTTAATTCTTTTCCACTATGATCGAGAACGCTTCATAGTAAGAAGAAGCTTTGTTATTCTTTCATTGGCAAGCAACCTTGGACTATGGTACTCATTTATAATCAGGCAGCCCGTATATTAGTACCTTGTAGCATAAAGAAAGGAAATTCACAGTATTAGCGCGCTGTTTGGACCTTTGAGGTTCCTCAAAGTAGTGGTTAGGGTCTCCTATTAAGCATTTAAGCTATAAAGAGTCTTCTACACTAGGAGCTCAAAAAACACGTATACACGTATGTCTTCCCCTATGTAGATAAGAAAGAAAGAAGAAAGAAAGAAAGAAAAATATTTATTTTGGCACACAAGGGCACACGCAAAACACTAAGAAATCAAAAAAACAAAATCTAAGAATAAAAACCAAAAGTATACAAAATAAAAATAAAATATAACAAAAATAAAAACAAAAAAAAAAAAAAAATATACACTGTAAATTAAAATCTCTGCTCACTGGCAACACCACACCTTCCGCTCAACCAAACGGAAACTGCTTACATTCAGGTCAAGGTTACGTCAAATTGTCAGTGTGCAGCGATACAAACAATAATAAAATAAAAGTATTAAAATTATAGTTCAACACAAATTGAAACAAGTGCAAAAATGTGTGTCCCATCAGTGCCAAAATTTGGACATCGCTCAGCGTACGTTGCGATTGTAAAATCGCAACACTGGTATTCTGCGAAATCCAATTTGGTGACGCCGGCGCCTAGTGTCTAAACATATAAAATAAAATATACTTAAATAAGTAAATATACGTGTAAATAATATATAAACATAATTACTAAATATTGTAAAAAAGTGTGGAGTAAGATAATATAACATGAACATTTGAGTGTATTTTTTAAAGCAAGCGTCAGTGTGATATATAATATGTACATATGTCGCATCTGCCCTATTGTACGCGCGATGCCAGCAATTCTAGGCATTGTGAACAAAACTAATGCGCAGTGACATAAGCAACCAGATCACAGAGCATGTCAACAATGAAAGGTAATCAGAACAGTCATCTTATTTGAACACTTAACAACTTTGTACATAATATTTAAATTGTCAATTGAATAATATATATGGGTAATAAAAATGCAAGAATTGAAATTAAAAAACAAAGAAAAACAATATAAGATAAGTTTAAAGTAGGTAATCAAAAACAAACCTGTTTTGTTATAGGACTAAGGAATATAATATAAATACAAAGCAGGCCCTCGAGATGCCTGCAGTGTTGAAATACACCGCAATAACACAGACTGGAAACCCTTCCATCCAATACCTGACGGCCAAACCCAAGAAGGTGAGTAGGTGTTTGTGAGGATTAGATATAGAAATTAAAAGTGTTATAATATTAACGCATTGAACTGAAATAAAATGTTCAGTATCACTAAATAGAATAATAATATTTAGTAATTGGAATGGTGTGATTTTATATATATTTAAGTAAATAGATTTATAATTATGTAGCTTTTTGTGTTTGTAGCAAAAACTTTTTTAGATGAAAAACAAAGGAATTTTTTGATTTCAGGCTGCGGACTGGTGGTGGAAGGTTATTCCAGCAGTGTGATGCGGCATACTTGAAACTACCTCTAAAAGCAGCCGTCCTGTGCTCAGGAATGGATAGTGGATTTGTGACTGATCTCACCGTATATTTGGATTGAGTTTCTCTCCAACAAAGTTTGTCATACAAGTATGTAGGTGTTTTTGTTTCTATAACTCCAAAAAGTAAAGAGGCTAGGTGTAACTTCCTTCTGGCAGCCATCTTAAGGATGTTATGTTCATTTAGATAGGGAGTGACATGGCTGCGCTTGGGTATATTTACACAAAATCTTGCACATGCATGTTGTATGCGTTGTATAAGCCGTGTAGTGCGTAATAACAGGCATGGCCCATACACAGTATCACAGTAATTCAACTTGGACAATACTAGACTATCTACCAGCTGTTTCCTTATTGGTATACTGAGGAAGTTTCTAATATTATACAATATTTTAAGCCGGTAAAAACAGTTACTTAGGGTCTTGCCTATGTGGGCCTCAAAATGCAATTCTGGGTCCATAGTTAAACCCAGATTGCAAACACAATCTGCTCTAAGAGTTGCCTCATTCATGACAATTATTTCAGGCTTAGCAGAGAGTATGTCCCTTATTTGTTGTCTGCTACCCAGTACCATAAACTTTGATTTATGGGGGTTCAGAACCAGAGAGTTTTGCCTTGACCACTCAGTAACTCTTTGTAGGTCTTCATTAAGTTTCTGAACAGCTGATGATATTTTGTTAGGTTTAAAAGAGAGATAAACTTGCAAGTCATCAGCGTACATGTGGTATTTACAGTTCATGAAGGACTGAGCTATATCAGCACTGTAAATTATATATAATAGAGGCCCAAGTATTGAGCCCTGAGGCACACCCCTATGGACACTACGAGGCTCTGAAGTCTTTATACTGCCATCTGCCCCACGAATTTCCACATATTGAGTTCTACTTGATAGGTAGCTATCAAACCACTTTATCGCTTCCACCGAGAACCCATAGCAGGAAAGTTTTGAGAGCAGCAATGTAGGATTTATTGAGTCAAAAGCCCTGGAGTAGTCCAACATGACCAAAATTGTACCATCCCCCTTATCACGTGCCTCAAGTATGTTTCCCACAACATCACACAGAGCTGTAGCAGTTCCCCGTTTCTTACGAAAACCTGACTGTAAGTCAGGGAGGATGTTGTTGTCCTCTAAGAATGACATTACTTGGGCATATACGACTCTCTCCAGTACTTTGGATAAGCATGGCAGTATACTAATAGGGCGTAGATCTTTCATAGATTGAGGACTACTGATCTTGGGAATGGGGCGCACCACTGCACAACGCCAGAGAGCAGGAAAAGTGTTTGTTAGAATAGATTTATTTACTATGTCTGTTATGGTCTGTACAGTAGCTGGCAGTGTTAGGGAGATCATGTCCAAACTGATCCCATCAATACCCTGAGCGTTTGTACCTATATTTCTTATAATTTTAAGAACGGACTCGCTCGCCACTGGGTGCAATTTGAAAGTAGCTGGTCCATGCCTATGGTGCTCAAAGTAACACAGCTGTGAGATGTTTATATTGCATTCACCAGGCACATCAAGAAAGGCCATGTTTATTGTGTCAGGGTCATCAAAGATTTTCGGCAGTGATCTTTCTGTGTGGTCCGGTAGTATATCAGACTTTAAGTTCGTCCATAGTAACTTTGGATTGTGTAAGTTGCTGTTAATATGATTCGTAAAGAATGCTTTTTTTTCTGAGGAAAGGGCAAAAATAGCCTGGTTTTTTAAATCTAAGTAATACTGTTTTTTATTATGATCATCCTTAGACTTGTGATATCTGTCTCTGGCTTCATCCCTTAATTTGAATAATAGCCGAACATTAGGCGTAATCCAGGGTGTAAGTCTGGCTTTGACGACTAATGTTTTGGTTGGAGCGTGTAAGTCGTACAAAAACTGGATCCAGTAGTTGAAAGTATAAACCATAGAATCAACATCACGCATATCACTAATTTTGGACCATGGGATTGAGGCTAGATCTTGCAGAAAGTACTCCTCCAGTATATCCTTAATAGGGCGAAAAACAATAGTCCTTGGGCTGTGTTTTAATTTTTTAAACAATGATTCACATGTAACAAAAGAGTGATGACCAAGATCGCTATTGGAGTCTACTACTATGTTTTGAACGCTTAAGTCGGTGCATATAACGTCTATCAATGTACTGCTGTCCCCTACAAAGTGTGTTGCTGTTGGAACAACCTGCCGCAGATTAACAGTTCCCAGAAATTCATTAAAAATCCTCGTTTTGGAGTTACAAATATCTAGCATGTTGATGTTGAAATCCCCTAAAACCACCACATTATCATATGGAGCCAATGAGCTAATACTCTCTGTTAATCCTTCAAAAAACCTGTCAATATCGAACCAAGGTGGACGGTACGCCGTGCCAATAAGTAACTTCCGGCCGTTTATTGTTGTAGTCAGCCATAACTGCTCAATATCCGGCTGTTCGGGATGTGTTTTCACACGCGCATTAGTGCCTATCTTGATATAAAAAGCAACGCCTCCGCCTCGTCCGCCCTTTATACACGGTGGTCGCGGAATGTGTTTGAGCCTGTAGCCTGGGACACAAGGAGCCCGTCCGTCTTCATCAGGTCGTAGCCATGTCTCGTTAACAGCTAGTATGTCAACGGCATGCCGGTCCATAGCAATTAAAAATTCATCTTGATTAGTTGCTAGGGACCCAGCATTAAGCAAACCAAACTTTAAACACTTGCTACGTATCATTTTGTGTGTCAGAGAGAGCTATGTATTGTGTGTATAGTATGATAAATAGATAAATGTTAGCTGTGTCGGTGTTATAATGGGTAGTATCATGTACATGTAAATATATAATCAAATAAATTGTGTAAATAGAATAAGGTTTGTGTATAAGATAATATAACATTAAGTTATATCTATTTGTGTATGTAATATAATGATCAAATCTGAAATTATATGTATAATATAAAAATGTGTTTCTTTTAAACGAATAATAGCAACTAATAAGACACACAAGTTCCTTTAACAAAAAACAAATATATGATAATTTCTTTTCTATCAATAAGTAATAAATAAAGACAAAAATAATATAACCAAAACTCTTCCAATTAATAAAATTAGGTGAAACAATGTGCATTTTGTTGTCATATACACTGTCTATAATATTTGTTTTGTCTTGCTTATAATGTAGTTTAAAAATTACTATTAGATTAATTAAAATATGTATAAAGATAAATAGGTGAATTATAGAGAAATTAAAACTATTACTTGTTAACATTTTCAGAGCCGAAGACATGCAGCATATCAGTTTCAGTACGTACGACGCGAACGGGATCGCCATGTTTCTGCCTGGCGAGGATGCGGCCTCTTCTTGTCCATACGAATTGCCAGCCGAGACGCTGAGCAGTATCCCGAGTCTGCCGAAATAACTGCCTGTTTGATGTGGTCAGACGTTCGTTAACGTAAAAACGCTTTGGCGGTCCGGATAAGCCAAGATCAGCAGAGGTTGCACCCCTGCGCACCCGTGCATTGCGCAACAGCTCGTCCCGTAGATCACGTCGTGCCAGACGTACGACGATACGGCGTGGCCTCACCTCCTCTGCACCTGCCACATCCGACGCTCTAATATGCCTGCCGCCGAGACGATCCGCACTCACAATATCCCGGTCGTCTAATTGAACACCAAGCTTAGTTGCCACGAGTTTTATGGTGTGAGTGATATTTTCGCCGGTCACTTCTGGCAGATTAGCAACCTCAATGTCGTTGCTCAGAAGTTCTTGATCTCGATCATTTAGGTCTCGCCTCAATCCAGAAATAACCTCTTCCATTGACGATGAGCTCGTTGAAGCATTGGCGGCATTTTCGAGTGCACTTATTCTCGACTCCAGGCTATCTACACGCTCATTGCAGGCTCTTATGGAATCTTTAATTTCTGAAATGTCTAAACGAACCGCCCGGAACTCCTCACGCAAGTTGCGAAATTCAGCACGTAGTTCCTGTTTAAAATTATTTAGTTCGCCTGTTAACGCTGACATTGATTCCCGTATATCCGCCGATACAGTGACGTTTAGTGGGCTAGAAACTGCAGACTCATTTGGGCTATTCTCCTCCACGGTGTCATTTTTATGTTGGGTTTTTTTGCAGATGGAACACTTCCATGAACCTGCTATTTGCCCCTTTAGCGGCAGTGCTACGCACGATCGGTGATAAGAAGCATTACACCTACTGCATTTAGCGGCCTCTACCGGCGAGACGTATTTTGCACATCCTATGCACCTCACTGACGGCATGCTAAACGCGTGACAAACAAGCCTGAACCACGAATCGATTCGCCTTAGAGTTATATAGCGATATAGCTAGATGGCGCTATAACAGACCAATTATTTTGATGTTTCACGTCTTTAAGTTTTATAGCTTATAAATAGATGGTGCTGTTATAAGATAGTAGCTTATGCGGCTTTTCTATATAAATCAGTTGGTTTTCAGGACTATAGGTTAGTACATAATCTTCAGCACTAATACGCGCACGCGCCGATGTCACTACACACTTTGTTCTTACGTTGTTTTTTGTTTTTGTCTGTAGAAATATATGTTTCAGGTAGTTTGTAAACACGAAAACACTTGTGTTATTGATTTTGTTATCTAATTAGTTTATAAAACACTTAGACACTAGACAACGATGTATATTGTTTATATCACTGTTATAAAAGTTTTGGTAATAAAATTGTTCGCTATTAAACTGATTTATTATTTTTAAAACATAAGACAAAACTTTTAGGGCAATTATTGTTTTGACAGATGATGTACATGCATCAGTTTACATTTATTATAATATCCTAACCATCATTAACGCTAGTCTCTTTTGTTTGTGGTGGACGGTAATCCGTAGGAGACACGTGTCAGTAGGACTCGAATCCTAAAGGGATTCCATAACAGTACCTATATACCTTTTAAACATGCTCTAATTAACAAACTGTTATTTTGCCGCCACTCTCATATCGTTGTTGATATATGAATACCCCGAAACTTACATTCTCATATACCACGTACGTTCCTTATGCAAATTATACAGGCGAAAAAAATATTTTCTAGGGAACTATTCCCCTAAATTTGAATCGAACTCGAAATTAGGAACATTTAGTTCTTCTTGACCTTAAGCACTAATTTAAAAAATCACTATCATGCAGCCGCGAAATATCACTTTTGCACATACCCGGTACAAGTAAATGTAAGTAAAGCTGTATTGGACTATCAGCGACGATATCATAATAACTGAAATTAACCGTAAATATATCTTTGTTATAACAATCCCAAACAGGCTTTGAAATCAAATCCGACTAATTACATACGTTAATAAAATAATTTCTAAACCAAAGCCTAATTTTCTGTCACAATAAATTATTCATAACGCATTGTCATTTTAATTTTATCGTATTATTCTTGGGCATTATATTGAGCTGTTAATGTAAAATGTTTGTTCAAATATGCGGGTTGACCACTAAACGGATTTACGCGGTAGGTTTCGTGAACTGAAGCATAGCTCAATATACAAAACATAACGATTTAACCCGCTCTGCGCAAACGTAACGTGTTACGTGATTGTGTGTTTTCGTGATTAGATTTCGTATGTAACGGAGAAATAGAATTTAATCTTTGTTATTATAGTGTATACATATATGATAAAAAGTTAATTTGGTTATAGTTTTCATCCTTCTACACAATTGTTTGCATGATTGGCGGGGTGAACAATTGGTGGTTGTTGAATGTTGTGGGTTTGAATTCCAATAGGCAATATAAAGGTGTGAATATCATAAATTATTGTTCTGAGTCAGGGTTCTACATTTCGTCCAGTAATTGTCCATTTGTAAAGTTTCCATGCCACAGAGCTTGATTTTTTTTAGATTACTCACGCTCATACTTTTTGCGTTATCAAGAAAAAGAAATAACACGGTAGAGTAGTTGTGTCTATACTTTAGGTCATTAAACTGAAACTTACTAGTTTTCCCTTTGCCTGTTTGTTCGAGTTTTAAGCAAAAGGTATTGTGTGGATTTGATGCAATTTTCAATTTAGTAGCTTGGCTTCCAACGTAAAATCTGTCCACATTTTAAACGCGTTAATAACGTTGCGTGTGAAACTGTTATCCATGCGGACGAAGTCAGATAAATTTTAATGTATTAGAATTGTTTGTGATTTGATTTTAATTATTTACTAGTCGTACCAACAGTATGTATAATAAATCTGGCAAAAAAGTAGAAATGAGATATGCCTATAATGTAGGTACAAACATAATAATATATTGGTGTTGTACAGATCCCATTGGTTCATTGTTATGATGAGATTCTGTAGGTGTTGTAATCAAGAGACATATTTTTTTTATTTGTCTGCTTCTTTATTCTTATCAAATCCCAAGTATGATCTTCTGAATAGTATTACTATAGCTCCAAAATATATGTTTATTATTTTAAAATATATTCAGAACATGTTATATTATAACTGAAACTAATGATATTGGAATATGAAACTAGAATATATTCGATTTCTAATTGCAATCATAATAAGACAGTGACCATTGCTCTCTTTAACATGTATAATACATGTTAAAGAGAGCAATGGTCACTGTCATTTACATCATGTGTCAAGATAGAAAAGTTAACCTAAGCGATAATTAGATGTCACAGAAACTTTGTTCAAAACTGATAGACCACTTTCTTGGCCGACTGTATATGCAGGTGTATATCCAAAGAAAACTTATATTTACGATGTCATTAATAAATTTCCGACATGTTTTATTATAAAAATATATTTTAATCTTAAATGTCGTATGATATATTATATCATTTATAACGGGAATTAAAACGATCATGCAGATTGTTCGCGGGCTATTAAGGCTGCGGTTAAAAGCGTTTGTGTAAAATGTATATGCTGATAGCTTAGTTTTATATATTACGCGATAAATGGCGCTTATCCTCGCCTTAAATGCTTATACAAGCGTAATAGGTAGTTGACTTACAGTTATTTATTATTTAAGTCAAATAGATACATCACTCGAATACTAGAATAGAAAAATTTTGAAATCTACTTAAATATAAATAAGATACGCTTTGAAATCTGTATTTGTCAAATGATAGAAAAATGATGTACGATGCAAACTTTGACTTAACCGTTATTTAAATGCAGCTGTCCGAGGGAGTTGGCGAGATATTCTTACTACTCTCCCACTTCTTTATATCCAAATTTATAAGTAAATATTAATTATTACTCCCTTATTTTGCAATCGATTTCGATAATGTGTAACACCAAAAAATTTCTTTGATTTTTATTTACACTTGTGAGTATAATAATGTTCTAAATCAAACATAGGCAACGACCCTTGGTTTTTTATTCTATCTTGGGGAAATGCTCAATCGCCACATGAGGCGAGAGAGTTATATCGAACTCTCCCGAGACTTCGAAAACCACCATGGTGTGCTACCTCACTGCTTTATAAGGTAAGTGGGTCGCGTGAACTTGAACTACATCAGCGACCCACCCAGCAGGGCCCAATGCAGAAAAGATAAGGTCTGTGGGCGACGACTCCTGGGCGACGCCCCGGCACAACAAAGGACGTCACTCCGACTCACTGGCTGGCAGGCGAGAGATCTCCGTTCTCCCAACTATTCTACTACCCCATTCTAACGTTGTACGATGAATAGCTTACTTGGTAAAGCTAGGATACTATTTATGTATGTCGCGGGTTCATCCTGTTTTAAAGGTTGTCTGTTTCTTTATTTGAAGTTAAGTTTCGACAGAATTGGAGTTAACTCGAAGCCATCCTTATAAAAGCAAATATAAAGAAGCACCTCAAGATAACTAACAATGTGATGAAAATTGAGACATAAAATTTTCTATTTGTCCCCCAACTTGAAGATGGGGACGACGGCCATTTTTCCTTGTCATCGTACGTTTTATATCTCCCTTGATTAATATTCTCATGTATGCTTCAGATGCGGGCTCTTACAAAATAATGGAATTGCCATTTCTTGTACTGCTTCCTTAAGGGCTTTTTGAATTAATAGTAATTTTATGCGTGATTTGATTGTCATGTTTTTCCCGCGAGATAGGATTGCGCTTACTTGCAAGAGAGGGTTTGATTGCTGGGTTTAGTAAAGAGTAATGATGTTTTTCCGTATAAACATTTTCAATTGCAGTAAATAATCTAGACAAAAATAACATCAAAAAGAATCTTTATTCAATTAGGTCCCAAAGTAACACTAATTATGAACGTTAAGATTGCACTTACTATAATATGAATTAACATTTAATTTACCTGTCACTTTTGACAAAGCAAGGGCGTAGAACCAATAAAAAGAACAGGCAAGAAGCTCACGGCCACTATTTTTAATTGGCAGTTCCTTATCCGATGTATGGTAACGAGTTCATATGTATGTACTACGTCGAAAATATATGCAGGCTCGATATTATATATTAACTCTCCCTCACTCGTGTAAAAGTAAATTAGGCTATGTTTGTAACAGTACGTTTTAAAATAACATATAGACTATGTTACTCAATAATAATATAGCTTTCCGAAAATGAAAGAATTTTTAAATTGGTGGAATAGTTTTTGAGTTAAACCCTTACAAAGAAACAAACAAATAAAAAATCAAATTTTTCCTCTTTGTAATATTTGTATAGATCTATGCACTGGTCCAGGCTCCTCAACCTATCAATTATTATAGTTACAATGTACATAAATGAAAACCTATCGTGTCTGACCGTCGGGCTGCTGCTGCGACTCAATACTTAAAAAGGGCACCGTGGCGTTCACAGATAGTACTTTTCGCGCTGCAATAGCGATTTCTTTTCAAGGGAAAACAAAAGATGACAGGATTTTTAATTGATAGTTCTGGTTCACTAATGTCATCTGCGAATCGATCCAATGATAGCATATACATGCTTATGAATATATATATATATATATATATATATATTTTTTTTAGATACATGCAGACATTTTTAAGCCAAGCTCTACGATTTAAAGCTGTTTTGTAGCTTCTTTTGCTGTCAATAAGCCACGCTATATCCAAAATAAATATCGCGAGTAAGTTTGAGTTTAAAGACGATCAGTCAATGTGATAAATGTTGTCTGTTACTGCGATAAATCTAGAAACGATTCAGAGAACAGAGCTTACACTGCATTTTCTAAATCTTACGTCATGTTAGTACCGCTGTTTTGACAAGCAACGTGTTGGGGCTTGAGACTATGTAGATAGTCTGAAGTCATTTCGATAACTATGTTTTAGGTCCTTCGTTATAAAGGCGCGTCTATTGCTGTATGTCGGGCACAGTTCCAGATACCGCGATGCTACTGAGAATTTCTTGGCCGAATAGCACTTTATCCGATTTGAAAATCGAACTCTAGATCGAAATCTAGGTTTGACTTTAGATCACAAAGTTCAGTGGGGTGCTCATATATCGTGATCTTGCAGGGAAACTTAGCTCAGCCGCATACGCAGTTTGGAAAGTAAGACAGCTTACTGATGTAGATACTGCGAGACTAGTATACTTAAGTTACTTTCAGTGTCACGTCCTATGGTATATTATTGTGGGGCAAGGCAGCTGATGTCAAGACAATTCTTATTCTTCAAAAGCGTGCAGTACGTAGCATTTATAATTTAGGACCACGAGTTTCCCTGAAATATCAATTTAAAGAAATAGGCATACTTACTACTTATATATTTGCTAACATTATGTTTATTAAACATAATATTCACTTATATAATAAGAATAGTGATATCCATAACGTAAACACTAGAAATAAGCATAAGTTAGTAGGCCCATATCATCGTTTACATAAAGTTCACAATACATTTGCGGGACTTGGTATACGTCTTTTTAATAAACTACCTATTAATATAATTATTTGCCATTGCTTAAATTTAAAAGCGCCGTTAAAATACAACTCATGAGGAGGGGCTATTATTCAGTCAACGACTACTTAAATGACAAAAACTCATGGAACTAGTTGCTTGTTACATACAGGATTTAAAGATCTGTATTACTTAAGTCAATTTAGTAATGTAGAGGTACCTCGTGATTATTTGTGATGTTAACAAGTAACTTGTTTCTTACTTTGATTATTATTGAAGAATATAAATGCACAACCGCATTTAGTCACGGACTGCCTTTGCATTGTCACAAAGTGTAAGTGTATGCGCATCATGCCATCCTACTGTCTATTTTAGATTTATATTAAAACATATACCTTAGGCCAAATTATTTCATCTCTATAATATTATTATGTTATTATTGTTTTTATCTTTAGTTTTTTAATAGCCAGTAGTATATGGCATAATGGCTACAACACCTTGTTATTCTGAGTTGTAAAATACTAAAATTATATTTAAATGGCGATTTAAAAGAGTGGCCGTGAGTTTCTTGCAGGTTTCTTCTCATAGGCTCAACCCTTTGCCTGAACCTAGCAACTAACCTAAATGTAGCTTCAGTAACTTAGTAAACTCCTAACCCATATATTTTGACGTTCATAAGTGTTACTTTGTGACCTAAATGAATAAATGATTTGACTTTGACTTTGAACCTAAGTCGATATACGAGACGATACTATGAAAATTCGCATAACCGTTACTAGGGGAACATAAACGGATATGGGATACCTTTTATTCAAAGTCCAGAAAAAGTTCTGTTACCAATCTAACCTAAATTTACGCAAGCAAATCTAGTAAATAGAGTCGCATATATTTGACATCATAAGGAGATTCCTAAGCATGCAATTTTCACGATGTTTCTCCTTCATCATTATATGAGCGAAAATGAACTAGTATTTAATACGCACATAACTTCAAAAAGTCAGATTTGCTTACCGTGGGATTCAACTTGAGACCTTTTCGTGGCAGTTCAACAGCCTCCATCTAGACTTGCTAATAATAATAATAAAAATCGTTTATTTCTCACCACAACCGAGATACACATAGGGTCATAGTTACAGAGTAGCAATATTAAACATTAACAATAGTATTTCGGTAGAGGATCACTGGTGCCTGTGGTAGGTATGAAATTACCTGTATTACAGGTCACCAGGTCCAGGTTGCTGCTCTGTTTGTATTTAATACCAATAAATATTTTAGCTGAGCGGGATTTGAACTATCAACAATCAGCATTGACTTTACTAACTTTGGTGTAACAAATAAACTTTAGCATCTTATGCTCAATGTAGTGAGTATGGGAATTTCGCTTTGCTTTTCCTACTTAGAGACGCGTACTAAATTACTAACACATATGTATGTACATAGTCTAAACCCTCTATAATCTTACAGAGTTAGGCAGAGGTGTAACAAACTAAATTATAACTTTTCAAATCAAATTATACATTTTGCCCACGAATCTAGGCTGGATTTAGCCTTAACGTATTTAACCCCGTTCACACTTTGCGAAGTTGGATAAGTTTAACTTTTAAGTGTTTTCGAAGTATTCATAGTGATACTCAAACTTTCAACTTATTATGAAGCTCTAGTTAAACATTTTTAAAAGCGGTGAACTTCCATCGTTTTGTGGGCATTGATATATAGTCTCACGCCTATATCTCAAAGGGCTAGGCAGAAGTATTTTATGACCTATGGTTTTAGATGCTACGAAATAGGGGTGAGCCTATTAGCATCTATCGGGTACAGTTTCAGACTTCATAAGAATTCACAGAGATTTTAACAGGAAATGCCATCAACTCTTTACCTGATCGAGAGATACGTTCAAATCAACGTATACATGTATCTAATGTATGTACATAAAAATGTCTTTATAGCGCAATCGTTGAAGTAATCGCCTCACCACTGCCTATGCACCGAGTGTTATACGTTTGATTCTCATAAAACAAAAACTATGTTATCCATTAATAGAAGTGTCTTGTAGCTTTTTTTTGTTATGTTCTTCTGACAATTTTTTAGTTTCCTTTATGTTTAAAAAAATATCAGAAGACTATATAAATTAGCTTTATTGAGCCATCGGAATTCACAAAAGGAACATTTTTTTCCTTTTTCTATGCTAGATGCTTTCAACATCGACTATTGAGTTTGTAATATTGAAATAATTGAATAAAAATCTCTTTTCCATGCAATGAATTCAACCAACTTGATTAGGTTTCAGGCACTTGTCTCATCGACGGCGCGTACGCGACTAGCGAACGACTAGTTTCTCGATTGAGAAATTAAGAAACAAACAAAAAATATAAAATGGTGTGTAAATAAAAGTCATAATACTAATATTACCTCGATGGCGCAACGGATTCGTTTGCCGGGTCTGGCAAAGTTCTAGTGGGATTGCCTGTTTAATTCTTTTTAAGCACTCGCTTATACTCCGGCTGTACAACTATATTAACTATGCACATGCTCCTAATTCCACTTAAAATTATCTTAAATTCAGACTCGCTCGAAGACCAGTGACAAAACTATTTATCTACACACTCGCGCATAGCGCAGCAGAACAACCACCAAATAAAAAAAAACAATACTAGCTCCGCGTTAAACTATTTTTATCAATTATATTAACACTGGCTTATAAACCAGCAACAAAACTATATTAATTATGCATTCCTTAACAACTACACGACAAAACAATATTAACCACATGATCTTTCATTTCATGTTACTCGCCAACTCACTGTAGTGTTTAGCTGAAGCTACAGAATATACCACGGGGAGTGCTCTGAAGAGTTATTCCACCTTATCCCGCCCTCCCCTTTCCTATCCAGAACAACGCGTGCTGGGCTAAGATGCCATCCTTAGACGGTGGAGTCGACTAGAGTGCGTACCAACAAGTTTGGGTCCTCATACCTCTGCCGAACGATCAAGGCATGGAATTCTCTGCCAGGTACGTGTTTCCTTCTTCCTTCAATCCTGGGTCCTTTAAGCGGGACGTGAAAAAGCACCTCCTCAGGCCGTCAAAGTAGAGACCTCAACATCGCCTCGGCTGCTATGAGGACGATGTGGAGGCCACTGCTCTTTGACCACACGACTGCTTACCATCAGGTGGAGTGTGGTCATTTTGACGAGCAAAATAAAAAATAAAAAATAAAACCATTGCCAATGAGACAAGACAGACCCTTGCGTTGTAACAACGCTAATACTTATTCGAGTAATCAGAGAATTTTATTTTAGCTTCGGTAGTTTTATGATGTTAAAAATAAGCTAGATTTACAAGCCAGAGATTTTAATTGAATAGTTATAATTATTAAAGGTTTGATTTTATTTATTTATTTATGTTCAACTGCTTACTGAACTTAGAGTGTTAACCAACGCATGCAGCAAGCCGTTTCTACACATATACACTACTTAAAATACTAAAATGTGATTTGTTGTGTGATGTTGTTATATAATTATGACTAAACGAGTAACTGCCGATTGTAAGGCATAGGTAGGTTTGTAATAGTAATTAGATAGTTACTTATATTTAAAAAATACATTATTTTTGTTATTGTAATAATATTTTTCTCTTCGTTTCTCGATTCCATTGCTTATTGCTGCTTATAAGGCTGCATTTTGTGGTCATGATAAGGCCGATCGTGAGGTTCCAGATGTGGTTAGGGGTTTCTAGATTTTTCTATTCGTACATTTTCAGTTGAAGCACGAGTAGCTGAAATATGCTCTCTAGATGGCATTTGGCGTCCACTCTACTACATGACATCTAAAACTCTAGGACTAAATTTGAGTGTAATAGTCCGCTGCCTACCCTTCGTGGATTAATAATTGTAATATGTGTGTTTTTATTAAATTTATACGAGCCAAACTGCGGATTATTTATGTATGATGTATATCGTGCGACTGTATAAACATTAGAACAACGGATGCAAAGAACATTCAAATTCACATAATTTCACTAGCTTGCGGAAATCAAACCAGCATAGTAGTGTGATTGCATAAATGACTTAGCCATTCGTGCAATATATAACTCTGTTCACTTAGTACTCTCTTCAATCATATTCCATCACAAATGTCGTTATCCTGACTAATAATATAAATCCGAATGTAAGTTTGTTACGTTTTGATGCCTTAAGTACCCGACTGATCATCGTGAAATTTCGCATACACGTTGGCAGGGGAACAAAAAGGACATATCTTTCAGGAAAATGTACTGTTTCTAACCTACATTTACGCGAGTGAAGCCGCGGGAAAAATCTAGTTATATTTTATAAAAATAAAAGCATATAAACTTACATTATACAGCGGTTTCACACAATCCACATAATCACCGGCGCTGTCTCTAAGTCACGTTACGGAAAGAACAGTAAATGAGATTGTTTACGAGAATCTGGAGCTTAAAGCTCTTAAGGTGACTACACACAAGCTTGCTTCATATCCGGGAATCTTGCCTTTCTTACACGAATAAGGTACCAGCATATTACCATATGTAGCGATGAATTATGTGTGTCAATTATCGTTTACATCGTTGACATAAGACATAACACGACTGATCGATTCATCGTCAAATTAAATTTCGAATATTCGTAATACAATCAGTGACAAATAATTTTTCAGTTGTATCGTACACTTGTTAACCACGTGAGGCCCAACCCTCACTGGTGGAGTGGCATGGTAAGGAGGATCTTTATATGACTAATGATGATTACTAAACTAACTTACTGTTGGGACACTATAGTTGGATTGCCAACGTGACGTAGCAGTCACGTTTCTAGCGAAAAGCTAAACGAGCAGCTTTGTATTAGCAACTGCGTAGTATTAAGTTAAAATGCCATTCCTCACTTAAAGTGCCCTTGCCGTACCGTCCCATACCGGGTCTTTGTAATAATTATCCCTTGGACGACAGTCGCTTTTAAATCTTTTTGCGCTTTATGAGTTAGCGTCTGCTTTAACGTTTTTTTTTTGGCCGAGGTCTCGTACCTTTATGTCTGTAAATATGCGGCTTTATGAGTATGCATCTGGTGTCATGCATTGTTTTAAGCCGGGCTCTCTGTACCTTTATGTTTTGTAACATTACGTAACATTTTGAAACCGGACCTGTTCTAGAAACGTCTAAAGTCATCTTTAGAGTTGATTAGCGAATTATGCAGGAACGATGGGAGGTTCGTAGAACGGAGTTATTGTGTCGTTTCCTTGAGCGCATGAGCCTCGAATATTGAGGATTTTGTAAGTATAAGGGAGATCTGTAGCGATGTAGGGGCGTTTATGGGGTAAAAAGTACGCCATATACTCCAATGAAAGAAATGGTATATGTCCTCTTCTATATTATTTATAGCTTTCGTTAATTTTTCTTTATCGTAGACTATGAAACAAGCATAATTTACTATAATAACTTGATTTTGCCGCGGTTTCCCTCGCGTTAATGTAGAAATTGTTAGTAAATTTGTATCCCTCGGAAACAGTACACTTTCTGGATGAAAGGTACCCTATGTAATTTTCTATACTCTAGAAGACGAGTATGTAAAATTTCAAGATGATCGTTCAAGTAGGTAAGGCAACAAACAATCACACATTGCCTTTTATAATATTAATTTAGGATAATATTAACTATTTATAAATTTTGGTGACGGATTTCTTTCTTTGTATTTGTTTGTTTATAAGACTGTCTAGACTGCCCAGCGAAAGTGAACGTGACTCTTGTACAATAGGTCGTTCTTTGGTTCAATTGCTAAGCTAGGCAAAGTGTTATTATATTTTCTTCTTAAAAAGCTGTCGGTATCATCATGGAGTCTAAAACTGTGTTTGGAACACAGAAAAAGGCTCATACTATATATTTTTATTGCTTGTAATCTAAACCTAGAGATGTGGAAATAATACAGTTCTGTTTGCCCTTTTAGGGATAAAGGCGTGGATATGTATGTGTATGTTTATAAATTGTTTCACAACCGAATACGGATCTCTTCTCAGTACGGGAAGGATTAGACTTCCACAACGTTGGCTCACTGTGTATTGGTAGACTTTACACATAATCAAAACCATTACCTAGAACTCAATGTGCAGGTTTCCTTGCAGTATTTGCTTCCACTTTAAAGGTAGCTATAATACCTATTTTATGATTTCGAAAAGTTAGATTTTCGTGCTGTTACCCCTATATCATCTGGCATTACATTCTGATTATACCAATAGCGTTTATATAGTGTAATATGTATTTTATCCCATACTAGATGTGCCCGCAGTTTCACCTGCGTTTATGAATACTGCACCGCTTCCGTAGGTCGTAGCGTGATGTTATATAGCCTCTAGTCTTCCTCAATAAATGGGCTATCCAACACTGAAATAATTTTTCAATTCGAACTAGTAGTTTCTGAGATTAGCGCGTTCAACCAAACAAACAAACATACTAGCTTTATAATATTAGTAAAGATAAATTCGTATTTAATTTGTAGACATTGAATAGTTTGACATCTGTGTGCATCATCTGTTTGACATCAGTCCTAGTGGTCTGGTAAGTGCTGAATTAGACACCTTTTGCAACGATCGTGGAACACATCAATGTTTTTATTTTGTACAAGATTTTGCCCGCATAGCAAGCAAGCAAGCAGAGCGCTCGCGTAAATGTAGGTTATATAAATTCTCTATTTCTCGGGAAAAGTACTTCTCTGAATTAACCGCTCAAACCCCGTTGACGCCTTAAGGCGTCATCACTTTTGTACCCGTCAAACCCCGTTGACGCCTTAAGGCGTCAAGCAACAAAAAAAAGAGGGTCGCGCGCTAGTTTTTGCCGTGTTTGTATTGAAAGGCCTGTATTTAAAGTCTTGTATTGTATATCATTGTACTCGGAATGAACTGAGCTTTTCGAACGAACCATTTACTAACTGAATAATAATTGTCTAATATTGTTATTGTTATGTCACGTGACTTCGCGCCGAGCGTTCGTTCGTCGATGTTATTTGTGCCGCTGTTTACTGTCGTTTTTTGTAGGGCAAGTATATAAGTGTAATACATTATTGAAAAGCTTATTCTTTCTATTTTTAGAGACAATAAAAACAATACTGACTTACGTTATTTTTGTATAACAAACTGAAGCCCAAAGTAACCTATTATCATTTATCAGTTTTCCCGCGCTTTTTTATATTTGTTGTTTTTTAGTACAGTATTATATCGTATTTCAGGTTTCAATCACTATAATAGTGTTATTTATTAGTGTTTCTATAAAAATATCTGAAAACAACGCACAAGGTTACGACTAATATTCTGTAAAAAAAAAAACAAAATTTACTTTTGCCGCGCTCTAAATGTACTCGTCACGCATGTCAATGCTACTTTCAAATGTCAATATCTTAATTTTTTCTCACAGACATATATAAAAAAAAATGTTTAACTATAAAGAGCATATTTCTATTTTTAGACACAATAAAAACAATACTGACTAATGATAATTTTGTTTGTCAAACTGAAGCCCAAAGTAACCTATTATCATTTATCAGTTTTCCCGCGCTTTTTTATATTTGTTGTTTTTTAGTACAGTATTATATCGTATTTCAGGTTTCAATCACTATAATAGTGTTATTTATTAGTGTTTCTATAGAAATATCTGAATACAACACACAAAGTTACGACGAATATTTTTTAACAAAAATTTCAATATTTACTTTTGCCGCGCTCTAAATGTCCATGACACGCACGGTAGTGCCACTTTCAAATGTCAATATCTTAATTTTTTCTCACAGCCATATATAAATACTTCGTTTTACTATAAAGAGTATTTATCTAGAAAATAGAAAAAGTAAAAACTCTTCTTATAGCATTTATATTTCTTTAGAAACAAATATTTTCAATAACGAACAATTTGTACAGTTCTGCTTTGTTTATCCAGGCGTATAAACTCAAGTATACACTTCAATGCGATGATTCATAATACTTGTCGTAGCTTACAATGTGTATTTCTAAGAAACACGAGCGATGTTATCATAACTCAGAGCTCAAAAACATAAACATCGATAGGGCGTGTCAAGTGGCGCTTTAAGTGCCGACCGCGCGACGGGTGTCCGATTACCGGGTAATCTGTTATTGTTTACATTAAGTGCGCGCGGGGCCAGAAAGGTTAAGGGTTCTAGTAACGTGTATACTCCAGAACACGAGTATCATTTTGAAATTTGCAAATTTCATGATGATCAATCGCTTTACAAACAAACAAACTCACATTTGCATTTATAATATTTCTAGCTGTGCCCGCGGTTTATTCGCGTTTATGGTTACTGCGACGCCCCCTTGGATCGTAGCGTGATGTTATATAGCCTATAGCCTTCGTCGAATAGGCTATCCAACACTAAAATAATTTTTAATTCGAACCAGTAGTTCCTGAGATTAGCGCGTTCAACCAAACAAACTAACTCTTCAGTTTTATAATATTAGTATAGATAGATAGGATTTTGAGATTTTAAGTTAATTGATTAAGCTTGGGTTATTTGATAAGTCCTTATTGTATATTCTTTTGTGTCTCCACTGTCAGCAGCAATAAATATTTCTTTCTTTCTTTATTTTAATGCCAGTGTACAGTTAGGCAAAGATATATCGCTTAGGCATTTCATTGTCTTTTTTCTATTTCAACTTCGTACAAGACAAACCTACTGCCGTCAATCAGGCACATTTCCAAAAAGCTTCTAGACAGAGAAATGAACCTTCAGTTGTAAAGCCCTTCTAACTATTATTATGCAAATACTGCGAACAAAATGACTGGCTTATCTATATAATCATCTACATAAAATAAGACAGTGGGATTGCTAGCGTTCGTTGGCACGATGCCATGTGGCCACGATATTATGTAAGATTATTATGATGGGAATACACCTTTGTATAATACTGTTCTCATAGAAGCAGCTAAAGAGGATCTTCATAGGCTTTTAGTTCTTACGGCTCGGTGTTCTTTTAAAAGAATATAATATTAAAATGGGTTCACATTAGATGAACTAAGCACGAAGCAAAAATGTAATGAAGTAAATTTGTATAACATAGGTGAACTTGCAAACTTGAACGTTAGCTATGTTCATAGCAGACTAGCTGATCCGCGCAACTTCGTCTGCGTCACATAAGAGAACTTTCCCCGTTTTTGGAACATTTTTCATTGATGCTCCGCTCCTATTAGTCATATGGTGGTGTGATGTTATATACTTTATAGCCTTCCTCAATGAATGGGCTAGCCAACACTAAAATAATTTTTCAATTCTAGCCAGTAGTTTCTGAAATTAGCGCGTTCAAACAAACAATCAACTAAACAAACAAACCCTTCAGCTTTTTAAAATAGTATAGATTAAGGCCTATTGAAAAATACAAAATTACTAAAGTTTTACACGTTTTGCCACCACAATGGCGGTACGTCAGTGAAGCAACTGCTGTGAGTGAGCTCTCGGGTCCCATTTCCGGGTAAGGAAAAGTACTGTTCAGGTTTTCTGACAAGAAACACTCAGTAGTAGCATGAAGTCTGGAACTGTGCTCGATAGACGGTTGTAGGTTTGCCCCTTTTACGTGGTAGCTAAAATTATAGTAGGTGAAATTAATGATAAATTGCACCCAGTAATACACATCTCGGTACCGCTTCGGAGTTATAACCATTAGATATGTGTATCATATATTTACTATTTTTTTAACGTCAATAATAGAAATAGTAAGGACTAATTAATGACTTCTTCATCATAAGTCCGACATTATTTATAAATTTTTACTTCTATGATGACATCTTGATTAAAGCAGTCATTTTGCCACTGCCCCCGCACCGCGTGTTCTGGTTTTGATCATCACTAGGGACAAAAAATTGTGTCCGAGTTCTGGGTATTTTTTCTATCCGTTGCCTAAATAATTATTTATTAAGTCCCCTGCGACAGTTATTATTTCTAGTGCGGGCGTTGTCTTTAAAAAAGAAAGAATTTGATAATATCTATAAAATCTTTGAGAATAAATTCACCGAGAAATGGTATATCCTTCATATGAACATTGAGAGCAATAATGCATGAGTGTCGCCTTGATCGGCAGTCAAACGTGCGTGCACGTGATAAATGTGATTCAGTGCCTTCTGATTTTACTCTTCCATGTTTTATTACTGTGCTTTGTACGTTGTCTTGTTCATTGTTGGAGATTGAATATGCAGACTTTGATAAGTGATTTCATATTTATAACGGATAGTAGAAAACTTTACGTAGTTTTGTACCCGTCGATCTGAAAAGCTTAATGTATGGTATGCATTGTTGAGTTTATCTCTATGTACTTTGTTATGAATGAGAAAAGGCCTCCATGTGTATATTTTCGAAAATTACAAGATCTGTAAATCAAATTTTCTTTTCCTTAATATTTTAAAGTAAATAGGTAAAACAAAAAAAAAAAGATGAAGTTCAATAATATTGTCTTATGTTTACGCGAATTTTATACATTGAAATTAAACACTTTATACGGATATTGTCGCTTTGTTTATTTTACTTTAAAACACTTAAGTAAGTAAAGTGTTTTAAAGTAAAATAAACAACGCGACAAAATTCGTATAAAGTGTTTAATTACAGAGGAAATTCAAATTATAAAACCAGACTTAATAATACCATGAACGAGCAACAAATAACTACTGTTTGCGATATGTATTCAAATAAATCACGAGATACTATATCGCAGATTTCTTGACATCACGGATGGTGAAATATTTCTAGTACTTGCCATTACCAATAAGCTTTATCCAAAAACAGTTTTAAGCTGATATCAATAATTGATCAAGTCATTTTCAAGAGAATTTTTATATGTATATAGTTTTATGTATTATTTAGTAAGAGAAGATGAATTTATAAACTAGAAATAAATTATGAAGAATTGAATGAAGTCCAAGATGTAAGGCGCGCAGCATGCAGTGGTGCTTTGCTCCTCAGGCCATGCAGGCGAAGGAATATGTGCATCCCACTGTGTACTCTCTCGCCTCCATGACCTGAGGAACCGAGCTGAATCTTCTGAAGACTTCAGCCTGAGAGAAGACGTGGAAGACCTTGTAAGTAGCTTTTTTGAGAGTGTTATAAAATTGTTAACGTCTTGATGGCTATTCCGAATGACATCGTCGCTAATTAATGTCATATTTTTAGGAGTTTAAATGTACTTCTTCTGTTTATTTTCAGTTTGACTTTAAAATAGTGGTCCCTTTACTAATTGACAGGAAAATTTATATGCGTAATGCGCATATTAAAAGGACAACAAATATAATTATATTTCATCTATGATACGCATTTATATATAGTTATATAGTATATAATTATATAGTACACAGAGAGAATTAATTTATTTTTATTTCAAAATTAAATACATTTATTACATTTAATACATAAATTAGGTCTTCAAATAACAAATTTTTCTATCATCTAAATTAATTTTGAATATATGTTCATTTCGAGAAGTAGTTTTATACAATTGTGTTCAGCGTTAGGTCGTTTAGTATTAAAACCTTAAAATGTGATACTAATTTGCGGTATTGCCAATCGGAACAGACCACAAGAACTAAACGTTTTTCATAAAGAATCAGTGTTCTTTGACAGCACAATATGACAATTGGATTATTTGGATATTAGATTAGTTGGTGATTAGTTTGCCGTAATTTAATGATAATATTATTTGTAATAGTTATGTTCTTTTAGATGTATAAATAATTCTATAATAGACTATAACGACAAATATTACTCAATCAAAGAACGCTGGTTCAGTTAAATTGTTAATCTGAATGAAATTCTGCATATATGCATATAACCTATTCATGTAAACGAGTGTTCGCACAATGGTCAAAATTCGACCATAATCTGTTTTATCTTTACCTATAAATACAGCGTGTAACTGAATGGTATGGTCATATTTAAGCGTCACACTCTGCCATGGTTAGTATGGAAGTCCCTAAATAGACTTCGCACCCAGGTTGGCCGCTGTAGAACGAACTTGTTTAGGTGGGGTTCAAGGACCCCGGCCTTGCTCAGTGTGACTATAGTAAGCTGGAGCAGATAATGGCACATTTGTTGGTATGCCCTTCTTGCCCAATCACTAGCACAATATCAGAGTTTTGTGTGGACAATCCTAACGCAATTAGAATGGCAGAATATTATGCAAATAATATATATTTCACACCAGAACAATTGACACGGCAAAAAAAAAGAATCGTCACATACAATGCAAAAGCTAGACAAATAAATCTAAAGTTCTTAATTTCGTCAAAAGCTACTAAACAAAAAACAAAGAAAATTTATTGATAAATAGAAGAGAAATAAATGTTGAACTGATTTGTCTTTAGCTACACAGATGTAAGCTACATAGGTGTAAGCCACTGTTGTCATTTTATTTATTTATATTCGTATATATATGTATGTTTTATCGGCAACTAGGAATAAATCCTGAGTCGCAGAACTTTACAAACATTTTAACAACAGACACAAAGAAAACCAACATTCAGAACAACTACGTATGGACCACAAAAATGTTGCTCCCTTATGAGTATCAAACGCACAGCATTGCAATGACGAGGCAACCGCTTAAATCGCTACGCTATCCATGCATAACTATTGGACCCGTGCAGTCAATTATTGAACTATCGACATTAATCTCGGACAAAGAACCTTTTCTGAGCAACATTGTCCTTTTGCTGAGTTATCCCAGGTCCAGGAAATAGATTGCTGTAAACGTTTTAGTCCAAACTTCTGAAACAAACTTTAGTCTTCTATGTTTATCTAAGTTTTTAAACAAAACTTTGTTTGCATTCTGTTTTAGTTCGTATACGGGTCGTATAAGGGATTTGTTTTAAGTTATAATGTTCGAGCATGTGTTATAATTTAGCCCAGCTTAGTTTAACTTAGACGGACTTGAAATTAACTTAAATTTAGTTAAGTAAGTTAAGTTTGGAAAGTGTCGCCTTTACCAGAGTTGATGAAAATATCTGGTGTATCTATAGGATATTAACATAATGTTTCGTTCTTTGGATGTCGGGATCTCTTAATTTTTTTTAACATGACTGCTTTCTAGTAATGATCCTCGTGTTAGGGCAATCTTTACATAAACCTTGTCTATATCAATAAAATATATGCTATAGGCAATGTTTCAAGACATCAATTTATAATATCTTTGATTGTCAATTTTAACATGGATTAATTATTTGTGAATCACACCTTTCTCATTAAACTCTTTGTCAGAATTATGGTTATTTCGAACCCATTATACTGTCTGAGCAAGCATAGTACTTTCTAAGGTAAAAAGGGGGCAATTTTTTTGAAGAGTTATTCCACCTTATCCCGCCCTCCCCTTTCCTATCCAGAACAACGCGTGCTGGGCTCAGATGCCATCCTTACACGGTGGAGTCGACTAGAGTGCGTACCAACAAGTTTGGGTCCTCATACCTCTGCCGAACGATCAAGGCATGGAATTCTCTGCCAAGGCACGTGTTTCCCTTTTCCTTCAATCCTGGGTCCTTTAAGCGGGGCGTGAAAAAGAACCTTCTCAGGCCGTCAAACTAGAGACCTCAACATCACCTCGGCTGCTATGAGGAGGATGTGGAGGCCACTGCTCTTAGACCACACAACTGCTTACCATCAGGCGGAGTGTGGTCATTTTGACGAGCAAAATAAAAAAACCGTTGTTTGACAGTAGTAGTTTAAAACTACTACTGTTAAACGATGCTTAACAGTAGTTTCAAAAGTTTCAAAATTGTGTAATTCAAATTAAAATGTAAAGCCGTTGGTCCTGCGCCTAATCTCTCTCCGGTTGTGTCGGATTACCGTCCCATCTGATCATGAGAGTGAGGGAACTGAGAATGCACTTGTGTTTGCGCACACGCTTGTGCACTATAATATCTCCTGCGTAGTTGGCCAGTCACTGTTAAGGCTGGCCGCCGTAACCGAAATTCGGTCTGGATGACACTATTAAAAAAAACTTAGTACATGCAATAAAATCAATATAAGGTAGTTTAATTTTAACGTATAACATTCGCTTAAACGTAGGATATTTTTCGTTCATATCCGAATGTTGTTTTATGTTTTGTCTGTAGCAAAATCTATCCATTGTCCAAAAATATTACTAATTCTCCCATATTCTTTATATATATAAATCTTCTGTGCGTGTGTGTTGTAATTAAACTCCTTCTAAACGGCTGGACCGATTTTGATGAAATTTTTTGTGTGTGTTCAAGTCGATTCGAGAATAGATTAGATTTGGTTTAATGTTTTTTTATTCGTTTGTACAGGACAACGTCTGTCGGGTCCGCTAGTATATTTATAAGTAACTAGCTATCCCCCGGGGTACATAGCGTAATATGTGTTTTTTATCTTTTAAAAATGACATCTTCCGCTCTAGGAATAATTCTTGTATCGCGGAGGAATTTACAAACATTTAAACAACGGACACAAAGGACATCAAAACTCGGAACAAATAAATGTGGAACACAATTTTTTCCCGTATGGGATTCAAACCCACCTGCCATTTAAACCACTGTTACTTCTGAATAAAGTAGCTTAATAGAGAATGATTAAAATCGGATTCGCAGTTTCTGAGTTTATCGATTACAAAGAAATAAACAAATGTTGTCTCTTTATAATATTAAAGATAATAATTGGTTAACAAATAAAATTATGGTTCTTTGTTGAGATTTTTTTTATTATTTTGGCTTCATATAAATTGAATCGATATATGTTTTTATCTAAAAATGGCGAACGATTTCTAGTAACCGCATATACCTTTTTTACATACACGTAAAACAACTGAGACCTCTACATTCAAGGCTACTGTCAATATTGAATGTTTTTACTAAGTAACCACAGTAACTTTTACAGCTTCCACGTTTTATTCTACCATCAGGAACTGCATATCAGCAAGTAATATCAGTAAAGATCATATATTCCGTATACTGAAGACACAACTCGTAAAAATAGTTTGTGTGTGCGACCGTCGTAAAGCTGTCTTCATATTGTTGTGTAAGTTACAGACGACAGCGACTATGGGTGTAAAAATTTTATGTTGTTTTTGTGACGAGTTAAATGTTCAGATTAACTTTATAGGTACTTTAAAATATGCTGTCGCGCTGGGTAATAATTTGTCTGTTGTAGAAAAGTTTAATATTAATATCAAGGACAAAGCTATGTGTGTGTGGTACAAAGTTAAGTTACAGCCAGTGACAAAACTGGATACACATGTAGAATGTTGCTTAAATTGTTTACACGTTTTGCATCAAAAGTTGCTGATCAACAGTCAGTCATAAGGTTAAAAATATAAGAAGACACTATAAACAAAAAATTACTGAATACTACAAAAATCAATAATCATTTCATAGTGACGGAACGGAACGGGTTTTATTGAACCGTTAACTTGCTGTATACTTATACACTACCTATTTATTTCGCCAGTACTTTATGAATTACAATTTTTTCATATTAATAAGTATGTTGTGATTTGGTTATTTAGTTGGAAACTATGACGATTTAATTAATCAGTAGAAAGTTTAAATAACTGTTGCGTATTCTAACACTTAACTGATACGCTTGCACGAAGAATGTATTAAAAGTGCAAGCAAGAAAGGGCTTATTCCCATCTTCCCCCGCATGTCTATTCCCCAATGGGAGAAAATGGGAATTTTCGTGTCATCTTCCTCAGAATTTGTAATCGGGGGAAGTCAGGAAGTTCTATTCCTATCTTCCGCCGCATCTCTGGCCCCGAATGGGGGAAAATGGGGATGTCTGTGTCATCTTCCCCCGAACGTGTAATCAGGGGAAAATAGGAAGTTCTATTCCCATCTTCCTTTGGATAGCTGCCTCCGAATGGGGGAAAATGGGAATGTTTGTGTCATCTTTCCCCGAACTTGTTATCGGGGGAAGATAGGAAGTAAAAGTTTAATTCGTCCCCGAAATATATTTAATAATTAATTTTGTTTTGTGCCACCGCACCTAAGTAAGAGAAACCATGTGCTATGATATTATCTAATATTGTTTTATTTAGAAGATATGAAATACTTATATGGTTAAGTCGCTTATCACTTAGTCTTGTACCATACACCCAGCATCCGGTACCATCTTATATAAATCCTAACATGGCCTTTCTATCTTGTTCTTTTTTGCGATAAAAGAGCGAGAACTGAGGTATTGAAATTTTAACATTTCGATAACGCCTTAAATCTTTTGTTCGAATTTATTTCCCAACGTCATCATAAATTGAGCTTTGTTAGAAAATTTTTCGTTGTATTCGTTTCAGGTTTATATTTTCATAAGATCGTGAGTTCTCTGGTTCGATTCTGTGTTGAGCAAAGTGTTACTGAGTTTGTTTTGTAGGAAATAATCAGTAGCAGATCTCAGTGCTAAACGCTTTTATTGCGTGGCACTTAAAATCATACCGGGTGATATTTTTGTATAATGTACTTCTGTCTAATCCTCTGGGAATAAAATTCAGACGTGACTCTATGTAATTTTATGGTAACTGTGGTTAAGTACCAACTTGTGCAGTAGCTAAGTTAAAAGTAACTAGTTTTTACATACTAACGTAGAATACGAGTAAAATGTTAATAAAGAGGCTTCTAAACGCAAGATATTACTGCAAAATGTCGCTGAATTAGTTTCAGCCATGATCCGGCCAACTCAAAAACATTTAAATGCAACGGCATGCATATGCAGAAAAATATTGACGTGTATTCAATAATATGGCTGTTATTGTCGGCCAGTATACAGCAGCCATGCATTCAAGTAAAATAATGCCTATTTAGAAGCCCCTTAATACATTAGTTATCTATAGTCAATAGCGGTGTATAGAGGAGTATCATGAGCACGCTGTTGACGTATTAGAAAGTAAATCAGTATAATGCCAATATAAAAATAAAAAGTATATGTATATTTACGTCGACGTCGACGACGGAGGGACGTCTTCCTTTAAAAGGCTTCTTTTTCAAACAAGATAATACAAAATGCAAATTATAAACCTAGTATGATTATTTATATATACTCTAAATAGATAAATAAATATTAACAATGAATAAGAACTTTCCAAGTGTAACACGGGCTTGCAATACGATGTGGTCACTTAGAAACCTGGGTGCCCGAGTCCGACACTCACTTAGCCGATTTAAGCGTTTATAACAAAACAGCTACCTTTAAAATAATATCATGCACAAAATTACCCTGAACACTCAAAATCCAGAGATAATATCGTGATGATAACTTTGCCTAGGTTTATTAAAAGTGTAAGAAAATTTGCATTTAAACTGGCTTACTGCTTGCGTCTCTTGTTAAGATTTAACCCGAATATAAAGGCTAAAATATATCCCCGACCTTGTTTCGTACAGCCTGGAAGAAGACTGGCAGTTAGGATTAAAATATGCCCATGTATTTTGCCAATAATTGTACATTGTTACAGCTTACAGGGCGTTTGTAAATGACTTTGTTACATTGTATGCTTTTATTAAAGATAGTTAATATATAGCTGCTTTTAAACCGAAATGAGGTTTTTAAATGTCGGTTTATTGCTAATTTTTACGATTTGTTATATTATTAATAATTATATCTTATAAAATATGTCTATTTAAATTTTTTTTACGTGGGGATTGCTATGACGCATATCCCTCCGCGGGGGCGGGCGGAGGGATTATGTCGGACTCGCCGGGATAAAAGAAAGATTTTGAAAAGATAATGTACCTCCCGGAATACCGACTAAACCTACCACGGTGTTCCTCGACAAAACCACTATCGACGGGGCCGCGCGAATCACTTTCGCATACGGTCGCGACCCCGCCAAGGTTTCGGCCCGCCGTATGAAACGGCAGGCCCCTACGCAATAAGACCTACCCAAGATAGGTTCTACAAAATAAAAGCCCTACTGTCTCCCCCTAAAGAGGGGAGATGGACACGACACAGAGGCGCACGTGGGAACACGCACGCCGCCTCTCGGACCTGGTGCTGAACGGATGGTGGGCAGGCCCACAAAGCCCGCCACCCCCAGGTCAAACAACACTATGTATAACTTAACTAAATTAAAAAAATAGGTGGCGCAGCCGTTGTCACCCTATCTTCCGATAGGGTGACATCGGCTGCGCCACCTATTTTTTGATGCTATAATTTTTGCAAATAGCTGTTAATGTCAGTTCTGCTTTGACATTTGTGAAGTAAATATATATCAAAAACACCATCGCACAATCGCTATACTCCTCAAGAATGTGGCATAAATGTTACCACGAGGAAGACAACTTTTCATCGAAAATTATCATGAGTGACGAGGCCCATTTCCATCTCTGTGGATACGTGAATAAGCACAATTATTGCTTTAGGGGAACTGAAAATGCGCGTATAACACATGAATAGCCATTACACCCGCTCAAAGTAACTGTGTGGTGTGGTGCTGAAGGCGTCATCGGGCCTTATTTTTTCGAAAACGCGAGCAAACGCCTACTGTGAAAGGCAAGCGCTACAGAGCCATGCTCAACGACTCTCTCCTACCTCAACTGGACGAATTGGGACTGGAGAAAATGTGGTTCCAACAGGATGTACCAACGGAGTATACCACACGACCCACAACCGAAATTCTGAGGGCTGTATTTTCGGGTCGCCTAATTTCTCGTTTTAGTGATTTGCACTGGCCGACACGATCGTCCGATGTAACCGTTCTAGACTTCTTTTTGTGGGGCCTCAAAAAGAATATGCGTCATAAATGCGGGAACCCAGCGCCGAAAGTTCTGGCAAGAGTAATGGAAAATGCCATAAATCGGGCCCAATGGTCAGCAATTCTGGCGACCATTTTTTTTACTTATTGAAAAATGAAATCGGACATTAAATAAACACAATCTCAAAGAAAAACTAATGATTTTCGTTTATAAAAAAAATTACAGTCGACTAACATCGGGTGACAACTTTTGCGCTACCTTGTATAATATGACATGTGCATTACTATTATTTGGACTTGATGACACCGTCCGATGTCCAGTTTACTCGAAGTGGGTTTTCGTCGAAGGAATTCACGCCGCGTGACAGCGCTACGAAGATCAGGAAATACTTGACGCTTTAGCCGCGGTCATTAGTACATGCTCTGTCACACATATGCAGTGTGGTCTGGCGTATGTCACGGCGCGTGACATACGCCACAACAGTAACTGGAGCTGGTGTATTTCATAGAGTTTTATTTAAATGCAGAATATTGACAAGTCTCGCTTAACTTATTTGCGCATTATAACAAGAAGTCATGATGAATTATGTCGTATGTTCATCCCGTATGAACATAAGCTGTATAAACAATACACATTTCGTAAAAGTAATTTATATATGACATTATATATAGATATCTTATTTACATTTATATGGGCGTAAGATAAGATCGAATACCGGCTTTATTCAGAAGCCAATTGTAATAAATTATATTTAGAAGCCCTCACATTTTTGGCCAAGACTTTCGCTCATTAGTAAGGCAGCTATGATTTTTTTTTTTTTATTGCATAAGTCGGCGAACGAACAGACGGATCGCCTGATGGTAAGCGATTACCGCCGCCCATGGATACTCGCAACCCAAAAGGAGTTGCAAGTGCGTTGCCAGCCCTTTAAAAAGAAATGAAGGAGGGAAAGGACAAAGGAAAGGATAGGAAAAGGATCCGGGTAACTGGGCCTCCGGCTCTCTCACTCACTGATACGAAACGCAACAGTACAGGTACCGTTACTTCACGCCGGTATTCTGTGAGAGGGTAGTACTACCCCGATTGATCCGGCCTATTCATGCTGAAACCAGCGAGGATCTACTACCTTATAAATAAAGGTGTAATATTTAGGTGTCCTGAATTATTAGAATCAACTGTATAAGTAACGATGTAATTTTATTTTATAATTATTTGTTATTTAGCCGTATAAGCCGTGTAAGGTAGTTGCCACCTTTTACCGATTTTGGTCAAAATAATGGATATTTTAAAATCAAGAATATCGCCACTATTTACTTACTATAGTTATTATTTATGCTCAATTAGCATACTTGAATACTTAATAAGGTTAAACGAATAACAAATTGTTTCATCAGTCTTACAAAGGAGACTACTTTTTAATAACTTATCCGCTATTCAAAAAAACATAACCATTTTCAGATACAAATATCCGTACTGGTTAAAGTGCTTTTGAGTTATTTTGTTAGTAAATTCTCAATAGAAGTACGCAAAGGCCCAACAGAAAAACGGGTAAAATGTAAATGGAACATACATTTACCAACCCCTATGGGGTTATTCCCAAAGAAGTTGCCAGGTGGATATATCCTTACTTATAATATTACATATGCGAATGTGATTTTTATTTGTTACGCTTTCCCGCGTTCGTTACTCAGCCGATCTTCATGAAATTCCGCATACACCTTGTTAGGGATACAGAAAAGGACATACGATACCGTTCATTCAGAAAAAAGAACTATTCCCGAGGGATGGCTACTGTATGAATATAAATATACCCGCGTGTATGTATATACATTGTTATATTTATATACTTACATAGACTCGAACCCGTTGCCTCTACGAGTGCCTAAAAAGTAGTTGCCATACAGAAGAGACTTCGAATGGACTAAGATCAGTTTTAATTCCAAATCGATTCTAGTTATTTTATGTATGAATTTGTTGCCCCTTTTTCTCTTAATCCTTACCCTTCCTTTGTGTTTACGTAACACATAAAAGAAGGGTAAGGATTACATTCAGAATTTTACCTCAAAATTAAAATAATAAAATAAAGTAATAATTCCTCAAAAACAAACCAACTCGTGAAGACGGTAGCAATAGTTGCAAAATATTACTATTTTAAAATTAAAAACAGAGAAATGAATTTTCCATCTTATCTTATTACGCGATAAGAATATATACGACAGTAAGGATTTACATTTTAATAAAGAATATTCTTTCGCCTCTGTCGCGTGTGATTGTTAAAAAACAACAAAGTATTGCCTTTGGATCGTTGCCAAACGAACAAATTGCAGTTGTAGCAGCCTGTATGTACGTTATTACAATATTAAGTCGTAAAAAGAGATGGCTTCTAAAGAAGACTTAAAAAGGCAGCAATTAATCGTCCAGTTCCGAAACAGCACTATGAGTAATAGTTCTGAAACGGTGGTTGCGTAATTGGAAAGGAATTAAACTTGCAATTTAGAGGTTGTCGTTTTGATTTCCAACTGCAATGGTTGAAATCAAAACGACGACGAATCATTCCGATATAAAACCTCTCCTAACAGCATTCTAGCTTAGCTGAAGTAGATAACAAGAATACTAATGATCTGGGGACTTAATTACTGGTCTACTGGATCTACTGTCTAGTAAAAGTTATAAGTGGAGCACAGTTTGATATTTTTACCTTTTTTAGTTGTTCCTTCTAGTCTGGATGTCCTTGTTGTCCGTTGTTTTAATGTTTTTAAAGTTCCCCGCGACACAAGAATTATTCCTAATTATTCCTAATTGCACAAGATGCAAACAATTTATATTTTAATTTCAAACCACTTTTTTTTTTTTTTTTTTGGTTGGCATTATATGTTATTTTTGCTAGAAGTACATACGCTCATATTTTATTATCTAGATACTTTACACTGCTTTATACGACGTATAAATACGTAATTTATAAAGGACGATAACAATATCCTATAACTGGCTAGTTATAGGATACTGTTCCCAGCGGTTTCACCCATGTTTATGTATACTGCGCCGCTCTGGTAGCTCGTAGCGTGATGTTATATAGCCTATGTCACTTCTGGAGAAAGAATATTAAAAATCAGTCCTTACGTTTATGAGTTCATTCATTACAAACAAACATAAAAATCTATTACAAACAAACATAAAAATCTTTTGCTTTTTAATTAGTATAGATACTATTACTACTTAGGTCTAAGGTTGTATTAAAAACTTTATCATAATAACAAACTAGTTATGACGATATTCATATTGGTCATTTGATTAACATTTAAAAGACAAAAACTTAACATAGGTACCGAACTCTAGGCTAGGCTTAGCACTTAGTCACAAAAATAATTTGCAAACTTAGGTCTCTCTTTGAACATCGCGTTAAGTAGGCGCTAAGTTTTTATATTTGTAAAGTTTTGCACGCCTACAGACTGATATGGCATAAGGACGGACTAGACAGAGTATTTATTAAAATCCTTACTAATATTATAAATGCGAATGTGAGTTTGTTTATTTGCTTTTTAACACGCTTTTATTAGCTTGGTATGTATCTATGTATCTGTATCTATGAATCTATGTAACGGAATCTTTGAACGTGATTTTCACCCCTTTCAATCCGACAGATTGATTTGAAACTTTGCACACTTATCGAGGACCGATGACAATATAATAATTTGAAAAAAATAAAAATAAATAATAGTTTTAAAAAACTAAAAAACACGAGTCGTTAATAAATTAGAAAATAAATTAATAATTTAAAAAAGTGTGGGGTGCTTTCTAACATATTTTGATAATTCCAACCCCACGCTTTTTTTTTAAAGGTCAGGAAAAGGACATAGGGATCTTGTCATCCAGAAAAATGTACTGTTCCCGAAGGATAGAATATTGACATAACCTACATTTACGAGCGAAGCCGTAGGCAAAATCTAATTTTTACTAAAGTGCTAAACGGATTTGTGTTTGCTATGACATATTTATTGCCAGTTGCAACCAATGATATTTTATACAGAAAAAAAAACAGATATAATATGTCTAGCAGAAGCAAAGTGATGACTCAAATAGGTATTTTTTATTGCTCTTCGAACAAAATTGGTTTAATAAAACCCTTGAGATAAATGCGGTTATTAATTATTATTGCTAATAATATTATTATTATTATATTAATATACAAACCGAATCTAAATGGAAACAACGCGTGACCATATTGTAGCTAGAATCGAAAAGTTGGTCGATCTCTACATGGGATACAAAAATAGGAGTACCAAGCCTGGGTGTTTATATTGTCTTTAAACGTTTGCAAAGATCCTCACGATACAGGTATTATAAATCCCAGTGAAATGTAATTCAGATTAATTGCACTAAGACTATTTACAAAAATCTTGTTCGACTAAACACTTGTATACTAACGACTGCAAACTCGAGTAACATTATACGGACATGGTTAAAGAGTTGAGTTATGATGAATGATAGTATCCCATTACGTCGTCAATCATGTGTAATCTGACAACCTTAAGGGGCTGGCATTGACCTTGAGTATAGTGTGGGAAGAAATATATCGGATGAAGGATTTGACTAATAAAATAAATATTTCGCAATAATTTTAGGAGCTGATCGTCGACATTGTGCGCCCTTTACAAAAGCTTATATATTTAGATCGGATCGTGAGGTACCGGCTTCGATTCCTGGGTCTAAAAAAATACTTATGTAATAGTAATTTAAATATATACCTAAACAAAAGCCTGCTTATCTCTAAGAGGGTAAGAAATGGTGTATAAAATTCACATTATAGCGTTAATGTTTTAAGTCTCAGTTAACAGTGGCCTTATAACCATTTTTTTTTTCAAAATTTTACACCAATGTCTAAAAAGGATGAATTTAAAATTGATATGGCCTATGTCACCCGGGCCATTATTACGAATCTATTGACACCTCATTCATTAAAATCGGTTCAGTAGTTTAGGCGCTACGGTGGAACATACAAACATACATACTCAGACTGCCAAAATCATTACCGTTCCTTTTGGCTTCACCGTAGTCGGGTAAAAATATAAATGCAAACTTATGTCACTGCAATAAAAAGGCAACAATGTTTGACTAGTAGCGATAGCCTAGTAGGAGACCGTTAGATACAGAGGTCTCGAGTTCAATCACAAGGCTTCTCTGTTTTTTCGAAATTATGTGCGTATTAAATAGTTAATAATTGCTTGCTTTAATGGTAAAGAAAAATATCGTAAAAATCCTGCATGTCTGAGAGTTCTCTATAATATTCTCGGAGATATGTGAAGTCTGCCAACCCGCACTGGGTCAATGTAGCAATGGCTTAACCCTTCTCACACTGAGAAGAGGCCAGAAGTAGGACAGTTTATATATAGAGTTAATGTTATTATTATAAAGGTAAACTTTTGTAACTAAAATAATTGAGCCAAGAACCATTTTATTTTCTTAGGAGTGACAATGCATATTGATGTGGTAGTTTCTAGTATAAGCTACGTTTTAATTGACGCGAAGTTACTAGCAACGTTGTCAGTTCCTATCTCGAGTCTTTACTAATTGCTTTAACTATAGTCTTACATATATTGAGATCCTAAAGCTAACAGAACTACGTCATTGTAGCAAAGTTGAGATTTCTACTTTAATTGTGCTATGTAGTTTGGTAGGTAGCATATTGTTTAGACTGTAATTTAATTTAATGGATTTCTTGTAAATGTATGTGACAGCTGTGCATTTAAGTTGTATTCATATTTATATTTTTAATATTTATATTGCTCACTTATTTGTGCATGCAGTGGCTACCTTAAAAGGTTATGCAAGTGACTAGGAATTTATTGTTTTTTTTATTATTGTGAATGCATTCTTGTAATAACCACTGGTGGTCCTAAAATAAATAAATATTCCCAAGTCCATTAAAGTGTTATTGAGATATTCTGTCTCAAAATTCACGGTAGCAGAATGAAGTCAAACTATTTTTCATTTTACTAAATTAATTACATTTTCTTAAAAACTATTACTTACACAATTTAATTCACTACTAGCTAATATACTGAATGGAAACATAAATTTGTTTTACTTGTGGACTCCAGACTAGATCGAGCCTGTTTCGACCTAGTGTGGATTCCATAAAGTGGCCCAACGAACTCTTTTTTTCTTAAAACAGATATCTTTTGCATTAGGAATTGACAAATAAGACCCAAATTAGAAACAATTATTTTTTAAACTCGGAATTAGGGATCGAGGCATAATACACGATGCAGCACCAATGGCGAGGCAGTCGCTGAAATCACTACGCGATCAGTACAGTCAAACAATAAACTGCAATAGGCTTGCTCCCTTTTACGTAGAACTACAATATAGAACTAAAAAGGCGCAATGTGGGTGTAATAAACCTCTGCCTACCCATTCGTGTATACAGGGTAGATATAAAGATAGTTTTATCCTATATACAGGTTGTCCCGTAATTAATGGATAACCTTGAAATGTCTTATAGTAGAACTAGAACTGTTTAGAAAAAAAATAGGGTAAAAAAATATAGCTGGTCATACTTTTGACTGTATATCTATTAGAATTATTTGTGTTTCATAATAAAACAACAAAAAACCGATCATATTCATTCATTTATGGTCATAGTGTACAAGAAAGATAGTAGTTAGGATAGACTTCTTCATATTTTTTTCTGAATGGCCATCAGTTCTACTATAAGATATTGCAAGGTTATCCATTAATTACAGGTCACTCTGTATGTACTAGCTTTTGCCCGCAGCTTTGCCCGCGTAAAAGTAGGTTAAGTTAATATGTTAATAAAAGTACTTTTTAAAAATAAAATATATACTATGTTACTCGGCGATACTATAGCTTTCTAACAGTGAAAGAATTTTGAAAATCGGTTGAGTAGTTTATGTGTTAAATCCATACAAACAACAAAAAATCAAATCATTCCTCTTTATTATATTAGTATAAATGTATATTTTTTACTTTGCGGCGATATGTTATCCTTATATCTTACCAACTGGCTTTTTTTGAACGGAAAAGCCATTACAAAAGTTCCTGGTATTGAAACATTATTTTAGAGAATGTCCCTCAATATCTAAGGGGTCAAAAGTTCTAGCAGGAATGTCGTAAAAGTTACTCGATAATCTACAAACTTACTTGTGAAATGCCATCCAAAGATTTTATAAGTGCAAGTGACAAATACTAGCGGATTTTGTAAAGATTTCTGAGTAGAAACTTCTGGGGTTAAAGTAAAATTTCGTGGTCATACTTTAGTGCAGCGGTATCACAGCGACACATCAACCTAGACTGTTTGGACTTTGAACTATTAGAAGTGGAACGCTGCGAATTGTGCGAGAGAGTGCGTTATATTTTTGTTACGCTCTATCCTCACCATTACATCGAAACCACTATGCACTGTCCCTTTCCGACAATTCTCTATTTTGTATGTAGCGTAGTTATGCGTATATAGGGTATCTAACTTGATGTGTAGCCGTGTGTACCATCACTTCGGTATCAAGTTACTTTTGTAAGGATGACTGGCCATTAATTTATGAAATTACATTATGAAGGACCGTGACAATCTTGCTTGTTCTTATTAAAGCAGGAATGCCGCTGTTAATATATCTAATATTTAAACAACATGATATAAAGAGAGGGAGAGGGAGAGAGGGGTGAATAAGAGATAGATTGATCTTGATGTATTGCAATGTATATTATGCATATATAAACTTTTGAACTCAGATACACGATTTTTATACACATTTGGTTAGATTAAATATAAAATGGATTGATTTAGATAAAATATTTTTTGTCTCATTGGTCCCGTACTATGCTTGTGTTTGCTACTAAACGTGAGATCTCAAGTTCGATTTCCGGAGCGACTCAAGTCGTTGGGTGTTTCTGTTAGCAAACTATCAGTAGCAAAGATAGCTATTTCTTTTTAGAAAAACAATGGTTATTGTTCTTTATAGAAGTTAGACACTTGGACGCGTTTCAAGGCAATTATGGACTGATATACAAATAATCATCTTAAATGTAAAGGAACTGGGAGCACGATGGAGACTCACAGTACAGGCACAGTGATAAACAGTCACGAAAAGCGCTTTCGCTTACAACTTATACAGAATCCAATAAAACCAAGTTTTACTGACACATTCACATTTTTGGTTTTATGACGCAATCTTCAAACGGGAACTACAGTTAATAATAAATTACTTGGCAACACTTTGTAATTTCATTTTCTGCTGTAAAATCTTACTATAAAACTTACGTCTCAATCTACAGTTTACAAATTGCACAGATGGCATACCGGTTTAAAATGTCGCCTTGCCACAGGCTCTGCGCCCAGTGTTCTACCCCTATACTGGATAAAAATTTCTATGATCCGCTAATAGTTGAGCGGAGTCCGTGTCTGTCTGCGTTACTGGAATCATTCCTAGTGCAAGAAAACAGCAAATAATAATAAAAGTTAAAACTGTTGTACAATAAGCATAGTAATAATAGATAATAATCAACATAATTATATTATTACTATAGTTATTGTAGAATATTTATTATTCAGCACCAGGTCCGAGAGGCGGCGTGCGTGTTCCCACGCGTGCCAGACAGTAGAGTTTTATTTGAAGTAGTGCCTATTTTGGGTAGGTCTTTCGTGTAGTGGCCTGCCGTTTCATACGGCGGGCCGTAACCTCGGCGGGGTCGCGACCGCATGCGAAAGCGATTCGCGCGGCCCCGTCGGTAGTGGTTGTGTCGAGAAACATCGTGGTAGGTTTAGTCGGTATTCTGGGAGGTACATTATCTTTTTTTTTTTTTTAACATCTTTATTTTACCCCGGCGAGTCCGACATAATCCCTCCGCCCGCCCCCGCGGAGGGATATGCGTCATTGCATTCGCCCACGTAAAAAAAAAAAAAAATAAGGATATTTATTATTAATAGTATACCATATTAAAGTATGGTATTCCAGATAGAAACTTTACAAATGAAATTAAGGCACTATTCAAGACAGCTAGCGCCATCTATTAAAGCAACAAAAGAAATATTAATTTACATGCAGAACTGAAAAATAAGACATTTAAAACATTTCCATATAAAAATGAATATCATGGCATATAAAAATTGGGTTCACAGGTCTATTCAAAATAATTATAAAATATTACAGCAAGCTTTATAATCTACGAGTATAAAGAGAAAATAGTATAATAAGGAGGAAATATTTGATTTTTCGTTTGATTGTAAGGATTTAACTCAAGAATTGCCCAACTATGACAATATACTCAAAAATGCTTTCACCATAAGAAAGCCATATTATCACCGAGTAACATAATCTAAGCACTAGAAAATATAGCCGCTGCAACGCCAAAAAGTAGCCACGGCAACCATTTTTATAATTATACTAGCTGTCCCGACAGAGGTTGTCCTGTACACAAGAAAAAAAAGAATATAAACCAAATCTAAACTATTCTCGAATTCACTCGAACACACACAAAAAAAATTATCAAAATCTGTCTAGCCGTTTAGGAGGAGTTTAATTACAAACACACGCACAGACGATTTATATATGTATAAAAATATACATTTTCTATATAGGTACCCACATTTCGCCATCATTCATATTATTATGATAATAAGCTAAAATAAAAATGGAAACGTAAAATTAATTTAAAATCGTTAAAACTATAGATTGAGATAAATAAATGTACACATATTATAATATATATAACAGAAGAAGCAGAAAATCGTGTGAGTGCACAGATGCTCTTTGAAGTTTTTAAACGATCATCACACCTTCTATTTAAGACCCGTCACACACCTGGCTATAATATGTATAATAAAATTATTGTCACAATATTTATGTAGTTAAGTTAGTGTATTAACAATAATAATTTAAGTTCGTAATATAATAATTTCAACCCTGTATTAAACTGTCCCACTGCTGGGCCACGAGCCTCTTGTCAGTGTGAGAAGGGTTAGGTCACCACCATGCTTGCCCAGTGCGGGTTGGCAGACTTCATATAAATATTTTCGAGAATAAGTTCATAATATCGGGAAAAAATTCTATTCTACGCATAAGGGATAATCACGTATACAAGTGATACACTTCTGTCTTGGAAGATATACAAACGCGACAATATATTATAGCTTTGTATTTGTATGATACTGGCTTAAATACACGTAAAGTTTGGAAAGGGTCCTTTATAGAATTAGGCTTTAATGATTGGCCATTCAAATGTTCCTGGAAGGTCTTTCATAAGATACGCTTTAATAAATTACACTTTTTGACAGGTAGGTTTCTTATCTCAGATTAAATTTAAATTAAATGGAGATAGAAGTGATAGCATAATAGTCTGACATCTATATCCCCGAAGGGACAGGTAGTAGGATAGGCATAGGATTTAGGTACCACGTTATAACTACTATAATAATAATGCTCCTTACCATTTACATTTAGAATTTCAGTAGCGGCATTGAGGCAGGCACTATACCCGAGTTCCTGCCTTTGTTTTTATTGATAGAAAAATACACTAACAATTTGTACTATTAAACCGGCGAGCGTGTGTGAGGTATGTGATGAAAGTGAATGAAGCTAGAGGTGTGTGTCCGGATCGTAGCAAATGGGAATCCGTAGTCTCTGCCTACCCCTCTGGGAAACAGGCGTGAATCAAATCAAATCAAACATTTATTTGCATAACTCAGGTACATAAAGTTGGTACATAGTAGGTATTTTGATTTGATTTGATTTGAATCTATGTATGTATCTAATATTAAAATATAGCTGCACGGATTCTGGAGTATCTATAATAAGAGCTATCCATAGAAGTAATGTAGTTGTAGGCCTACTCACTTTTACTTAACATCTTAAACATGTATTTTTTTTTGTGGGTTACTCCTCGACTTATTTTTTCGGGGTACAGACATTATATTACGACATACATAGACTCTGCTTTGAACATTATATTTATTCCCAAACGACTAGAAGAGCCCATTAACCCACATTGCGCGAGTTCAATCCGTGACATAAGTTCGTACTTGTAAGTGACTGTTCATATAATTTTGGTTTTGATTTTAGATTGAGTAGTATTATTGAGGTTTTGAGTAAGGAATTCGCAGTAGCAGCATAGAATCAGGAACTTTGCACAGTAAATAACAAAAGGATGGTCTCGTACAGGCTACTTAAAACCGGCCAGCGAAATGTGAATGTAATCAAGTGTTTCTGTTCAAAATTCTATCGGGACTTCTCTTTTGCTCGTTATTATTGGAAAATAAACTTAAATATACCACGCACTGGTTACAGATACGTTAACTTCCACCCTTTTGCCATTAATGATTATAGAACAATTATTAGTTACAATAGTGTGATTCCCAGAATCTGTCGTGTGCACAATACCTTTTTTAAATGTAAAAAGGTCGATATCCTCTCAGTGTACCTAATGTCTTATAAAAAAGCCTTTTATAAATGCAAGTCGCAACCATTGTGATAGTTGTTGTAAAGTTGTTTTCTTTTTAGATTTCTTTCATTTATTTTTGCTGTCTGTTGTTTTCTTTTTGTTTTATATTTTAATTTTGAGAGTGTCTGATTGACAGTGCAATCTCAATGCATGTCGAGTTTGCCAATCATTTGATTTGCGTTATGTTTAATTAAGAATATATTTAAGTACCTATGCTAATTCATAAGTTTAAATTGTAAAATTTGCTGGCGAACTTTACAATAAAATAAAAAATAAAATAGTAATACATTTCTGCTTACCCTTTCGAGGATAGTCATGACTTTATGTGTGTATAAAATATAATGTGGTTCTTGCATCAAAATCACGATCTCATTGCATAACGGCTGGAGCCTCCAAATCGCGGCCAAGTTTCACTCCGCTACACGCCATTAGCCGCAGTGAGTCTGCAACCAGCCAACAGCGGCATATAAGGCTGTAAAACCAGCGAAAAGGAATTAATAATATGAAAAAAAACATGTTATTTTATTGAAATTAAACTACTATATACGGATTTTATCGCGTTGTTTATTTAACACTCTATTACATAATTTTGAAACTGTTACACTACTATACTATACTATTCAACTTTACTAATTTTAAGCTAATTAAATTATTAAAACTATCAAATCTATTTGTTTTTAAGTTTACACCGAGCAACCGAAACGTCGGGGAAAGTGTAAACTTAAAAACAAATAGATTTGATAGTTTTAATAATTTAATTAGCTTAAAATTAGTAAAGTTGAATAGTATAGTATAGTAGTGTAACAGTTTCAAAATTATGTAATAGAGTGTTAAATAAACAACGCGATAAAATCCGTATATAGTAGTTTAATTTCAATGAATAACATTCGCGTAAACAGAAGACAATATTATGTTATTTTATTTTATTAGGAAGGAACAACAAACAGCAACACTATAAAATTTTACATTAATGTTGAACATTTCCAAATGATAACAATAGTGAAGCCCACAGCGCTGTTCACAAAGTGTTTAAAAAGAAATGCGAGTATCAAAACATTTAAATAAAATATCTACAACAGACCTATAGCTGCCGTGCTGGGCTCAAACGAATTATCATAGTGCAAAAGAGGCTTGGACTGTTTGTTTATACCTCTGAAATTATCATCTCGGATTGCACTGTTTCCCCTAAAATTTGTTTTCATAAACAATATGAAAGTCAATTTGGCTATGTTATTGTTATGTTAAACATACATAACAACAACATAGCTAAATTCTTTTCATATAGTATTTATTTTATTAATTGAATACAATTTGGGAATGCTTTGACCCATATCTCTCCGCGGGGAGTGAGAGGGCAGCCAGTCCGACTGCCACGATGAACTCACGGCGCTGCGATACCTAGGCGGGGCATTCCGTCAAAGTGGGCAACGCCGTGTCCACAACAACATCGCGGCAGTCACCGCAGTGAAGACATCCTGAAAACTCCTGCCGGCCTATGTGACACAGGAACTGGCCAAAACAAACGTGGTTTCTAACCCTTATAATATATAGCTACATAATAATTAACCTTATTTTTTTTATTCCCTAGTGTCATTATTCGAAAAGAAATTTGAGAGGAATTCGTTTGTATGTATTAAATGCTGTCGATTCGAAAGTCTTTGTTGTAAGCGCCATATCTATCACGATTGGAATAGTACCTATCTACATAGAAACTAAAGTAGATATTGGAATGCTCTTTTTTGCTCCTTAGCACGTTGTGTGAACCGCTGGTTTTATACCCTTTAGCTGCCCGCGTCATCGCTCATCAATTTAATGAGTGACGGCTGGCGGCGGCGGCCATTAATCTCGTGGAGACGACCCGCGGTGCACATTGTCATGGTAATTAGAACCCCTCGCTTCAACAATTTGAATTTAGAACTTTCAGTACTGTCAGTTACTGTGTTACTTCATATTTTTTAAGAATCTACATTTGAAAATGTTTATACCTGTTTTTTTTTAATTGGTCCTATTTTCTTTTTTTTAATGGAATAATGTTAACAATTTGGCCAGCCAGTAAATATAGTGCATTATTGATACTTAAAGATAACTCGAAAAATTTCTTTTTATGTTTTATATTTCAGATCCGTAAATAATTGTAGTTTTGCCAAAGCGAGCCTCGAGTTAACGTTACGCTTGTGTAACGAGTAGGTTCAAGTTCGTAGCGCAAGTCCAGCCATACTCATTGAGCTAACATCGGATTTTTAATAAGATATAATTATATATGTATAAAATTATATAATTCAATATTAATCTTTGTATTACTTAAACACTCGTATACAATCATACACATATTAACAATATAATACTTTAATATAATATACACATCTATATATTAATACGTGAAGCAAAAACTTTGTACTCCTTTTTACAAAAATTGCGCGGACGGAGGAGTATGAGATTTGGCACAGTTAAAGTTTATATGGAGAAGGAGTGGCAAATCCTAATAATTTTAAAAAATATGCATTAGAAATACATTAAAAAATGAAAAAAACACTACACGCACACAACCATGCATTTAACACTCGTAGTCGAATCGCGTTCGTATTTCGTAGTATTTCAGCATTGTTCGTCTGACGTCGTACAATTCTTCGTAACTAAGGTTACAAATATACCTTATTTATATGTAATAAAGAAAAAAAGGAAACAAAGTAGCAAGCTTAGGAATATCTTCAATGAAAGAGTATAATTAAGTAAATAATAATTTGTTTGAAAAAGATAGGTAAGTTAACCTGTATAGCCTTGGCCAAATCTAAATAAAATGTGTTTATAAGGGTAAAGTTATAGACAATAAAACCTTAATAACCATTGAACATAAAATTTAAATCAATTATGGTCGAATTTTGACCACTAGGCAACCGCTATTTCTTGTAATTAGATGAATGCATAGGTGTCGTAATGATAAGTGATTATTTCACCATTGTCAGTACCCCAATTGTTGTTGGTTGACGCCGAAATGGTGTAAAAATATGATCAAAACATTTTTTCCATACTTGGTATTTATAAATTCTGTCCATTAGTTGATTACTTTTTAATAAAAATTGCGTTATAGGACTATTTATAGTATAGTTATATTACTACACTATTAATAGTCAGGCAGCTCTTAAACAAAAGCTTATTATCTATTTTGTAATTTCAATGGGTTTATATTAACATGTTAATTATTGAAATGCCAGACGTTATTGAAAACTTATTGTTTCTGGCTGCTGGTATGCCACTGCGATTCAATTGGTTCCACTAGTACACATGAAATTTATCACTGTTTATATTAAAACTGTTTATTTTAACACTTTCTCTGATAATACTTTGCTGCATCTATGGTCACTGGCAGACTGAGGTAGTGTTCGGCTCGAAGTCTTGAATAGTAAAGTTATGATATTATAATATAGTACTCGAACATTATTTATATATAATCCTGTTATTTTTACAGTATTATAATCTCACAGAATCAATTCGAACAAGTAAATCTTATACAGTAACAAACCAGTTAAATTTCGTTCCGGAAAAATCATTCAAAAATCGAATAGCCCTTTCAATCACCAATTGTTTTAAATCAAAGACCTTTTTGTCTTTGAACGCCAAAGTATTTCAACTTCGGATAGGTATACATTTTGAATTTCAATCTATGTTTACTTTGCTATCAAAATAAAAAGCCTTCGCCTTTAAAGTAGGCAATTTTTAGAAGAGGCATTGAGAGGCCTGATGCTTGTATTTGTAGCGTAAAGAGACCTTTGCAAAGCGTTAGAGTACAATGCGCGTCTTAGCGCCTCAGAGCGAACTTTAAGATCAACACTGTAGCTATACAGAGTTTTCGTTCGTATATTTATGTTAATGATTGTGTACTTACTGTTTTACTGTCTTGTGTTATTCAGAAATGGTTGTTTAGAGTCTGGATGTTCTTTGTGTTTGAATGTTTGTAAAATCCTCCACAATGCAGAATTTGATTCAAGTAGGTACGGGATAAGATTACTGTATTACACTTTGTCAAAACCTGACAATCGGCAAATATGAGCATAATTATAAATCAAATCAAATCAAAATAAATTTATTCAAATTAGGTTACAAGGTAACACTTATGAAAGTCAAAGTTACACGTAATTTTTTTTCTGTGAATTTACATTTACTACCACGTTCAGCATAGCAAGGGTGTAGGGCTCATGAGCAGAACGGGCAAGAAACTCATAGCCACTCTTTTTAATCGCCAAGTGTACAATAATATTTCGTTTACAAATCATAACTGTAAGGTGCTGCAATCATTTCTCCATGAACTACTACTCAACATATATCTATATGCCATAAAAGGCAGTATGATTTATAAAATATTTGTTTTGAAGCTACCCATACAGTCCCGCATTAAAACGTGCCTGAACTTGGTCCACCCACAAAGCTTAAACGTAATAAAATTAATTTGCTTCTCTAACATGGGACAGTGCCAGAACTCAGCGAAACTCGCCTTAAATTTGCTTACTACATGATATTGCTGTGCTGTGATAATAACGTCTGTTTAAATTTGCACTGTTCGCTTAGTTAACTCTGTAAGTAATGGAACTTAACTATACAATGCAATGGATATAATACTGGACAAAAAGGTACTTGTCTCTAAAATTTCAGTCACTTCGCGATAGAATGTCTTCAAGTAATTAAAGTGTCAATGTTCAGACAGTAATTTAATTAAATAGACAGATAACATATTATATAAAGCTAGATGGGTATACTGAACAGGGCGGGGTGGTACTTAACACCAGGTCAACGTCTTGTGCTTTACAAAGCACAGGTCCGACCGCACGTGGAGTACTGCTCACATCTCTGGGCAGGGGCCCCTAAATACCAGCTCGACCCACTTGACTCCCTACAAAGACGGGGAGTTCGAATCGTCGATGATCCCAATCTCGCGGATAGATTGGAGTCATAGGAGCAACTGGAGAGACTTTGGGTCTCTCTGCGTGTTCTACCGACTCTTTTACGGGGAGTGCTCTGAAGAACTGTTTGATTTGGTACCAGCGGCCCCTTTCTATCATCGTACCACTCGACAACGAAGCAGGTTTCATCCATATTACCTGAAAGCGTTCAAATCTAAGACGGTACGCTTTCAGCGATCATTTCTCCCACGTACGTGCAAGCTCTGGAATGAACTGCCTGCTTCGGTGTTTCCCGAGCGCTATAATATGTCCTTCTTCAAACGAGGTTTAAAGAGAGTTCTTCTTTCACGGTAGGCAGCGAATTTGCTGTGACCTGACATCGCTGAAGTCCATGAGCAGCGGTTACCACTTTCCATAAGGTGGGCCACGTGCTCGTCTGCCAACAAATATCGTCTTAGCGTTTTCTATTGCCATAAGTAATCTTCCCCAGTCGACCTCAGCTGATGCAGACATAAATAAAGTAAGCAGTATTCTATCGTGCTTAAAGTTACATATTTTAGATTTTTGTGGTTTCTTGCCCGTTCTTGTTATGAGCCCTACACCCTTGTTTTGCTGAACTCTCTTCTCCCTAGCCTTTATTATACCCAAGTCACTTGGGGTCGGCATTTCTAGTCTAACCCGATTTGACTGGATATCAGTTTTTACACGGAGCGGCTGCCACCTGACCTCCGCAACCCGAAGGCTAACGATACCCTAAGGCTAGACCAGTGTCAGGATATTATAGGGCACTGACTTCCCAATAACGACTGCCATAGATATTCATGGCAGCCGGGACTGACGGCTAAACGTGCTTCATACGCAATCAATACGCACATAATTTCGAAAAGTCATATAACTTCCGAAAGTCAGAGGTGCGCGACGTGGGTTCAAACCCGAGACCCTCTGCATTGCAGTCTGTTGTTCTTTAATTTCAATATTAGTTTGGATTATAAAATGATCTATAAATCTATGTGTATATTTAAAACTAATAAATGAACTCCTTTATTTTCAGTACTTTTTATAAAAAAGAAGGAATAGTAAAATATTACACTCATTAGCTTTACGCTTACTTCATTTTTGTAAAACTAGAGTTAGTTTGTCTGACTCTAACTACATTACCTACTGTATCTCATTCATTACGCCAATATTTCCTATCCGAAACAGTTCACCATACCGTGAAGATATGAACATTGGAACAGTAACATCATCACTTAAAATAAAATAGAAGTATACAAAGATTTTTATGTTTATTTCTATATACACTTGTAACAATGTAGATACATTTGGGATTCCATTCACCCAAGGACCCGAAACCCGGCTCCAGAGTTGTTCCTATTATGCAAACTACATCCACCCCACAGCAAACATTTAAATAGTAATATACATACAACAAGAGAGAATTAAATTGTTTGCAATAAGATTCTAGCTAGAAACTACTCTACCATATTATACTATATCTACCATATATGTATATCTGAACTAACTAACTAACTGCCTCTGTGGCGCAGCGGTAGTGAATGCGACTGCTGTGCATGAGGTCTCGGGTTCGAATCCCGGGTCGGGCCAACATAAAGGTATTGGGTTTATCTGTTAAGAAATCTCAATACGAGCCCGGAGTTAGGAAGTTGGCGGTGTAAGACACCCCCGTGCCTCGGAAAGCACGTAAAGCCGTTGGTCCTGCGCCTAATCTCTCTCCGGTCGTGTCGGATTATCCGTCCCATCGGATCATGAGGGTAAGGGAACAGAGAGTGCACTTGTGTTTGCGTACACACTTGTGCACTATAATATCTCCTGCGCAGATGGCCAGTCTCCGTTAAGATTGGCCGCCGTGACCGAAAATCGGTCTGGAGGACATTATTATTATTATTATCTGAAATATAGATGTAGAGTAGAGAGTAGTCGGGTCAGTGAGGGTACCGAAGGCTCAACCATCCCCTCCCCCCCTTCTGGTGGGAGAAAATTTAAAAGGAACGCAACGCACTTGTGATTACTCTGGTGTTACGGGTGTCCATGGGCGGCGGTAATCGCTTACCATAAGGCGATCCGTCTGTCCGATTGCGTCCTAAATCTTAAAAAATAAAATAAAAAAACATCTCTTTATTAAATATATTTTATTAAGATTGGAAAAAGAAATACTGCTGTACTTGAGAATTCTTGTGTCGAGAGATACTTCTTAACAAGTAATTGAACCTTAGAACGTTTTTATACTCATTAACCTCTGAGTCTTCTATCTGTGTGTCTGTCTGTTAGTGACAGGCATAGCTCCGGAATCACTGGATCGATTGACTTGTAACTTGGTGTACAGATACCTTGGGGTCATCTCTCGGTTTGAATATTGGCCCTGTGGGTCAAAAGACCTCGATATATAAGGGTAACAAGGTCATAAGGTCAGGGGATATCCACCAACAGAGTGATTTGGAAGTCCTATAAAGTTGAAAATATCGTTTTCTTGAACGTGCTTATCTCTGCATGTATTAGTCAGTTTGGGTATTTTTTCCATTTTTTGGCACTAGGTTTTGCCCGCGGCCTCGCTCACTTAATTGTAGATTAAGTTAGGTTTGTAACAGTGCTTTTTTCTAGATAATATATTCTATGTCCTTTTCTGCACCCCTGACAACGTGTATATAAAGTTTTATAATGATCGGTTGAGTAGTTAAGGCATGAAAGCGTAATAAACAAACACATTTGCATTTATAATATTAGTTAGTAAGTTAGGATTAACAATATAATAATAGCATAATGTTTAAAGTGGTCACTTCGCCACTATCACACCGCCGAGTTCGAATCCCACAAATTGTTGAGTTGTCTTTTTTGATGAAAAACGGCAAATATAATATCTTTATATATATAAATCTTCTGTGCGTGTGTTTGTAATTAAACTTTGATTTGAACTTTGATTCGAGAATTGGTTAATTTTTTTTCCTGTGTACAGGACATCTTCTGTCGGGTCCGCTAGTAATATATATAGAAAATAAATGACGACGTTTATTTTTAAACTATTTTATTAATATAAATGAAATGCTTAATATCGTAGACAAACTATAAATAAATGAAAACCAGCATCAACAACTGCTCGCAACATTTACCGTTGAACAATAATCAGTAACAAAGTTTGCAGACTCGAAGGCGCCCGCTTGAAAGTAGACGATAATACTACTAATTAATATCTTTGCTTTATTTATGTCCTCACGTCCATTATAGTTTCGTTTGTAATTTGTGTACGAATACCATTATTTACATCCAAAATAATAAATGTGTTCATATAATGACGCTTTTTTAGATTTGACAACATGGTCGGCCGTGTAGCTTGATCCAATGCGAATGTGCGGGTTGGGCAGAGTTATTAAGATTTTCCGCCTAATAACGTTTGAAGACTTTTAGTCCAGGCAGCTAATCTTAACGAAGACTATGCAAATGGAAGCATAAGAGTACTTTTTATTCACTTTACTTTAATTGTACAACGGGATGGTAATCCAATAAGACCAGACAGAGAGATCATGAATAGGGGCGGGTTCACGGGCTTGTCGAGGTACTTCCTAATTTCGACCATTACAGAAAATATGTAGGTACGTACCCAATACGTTATTGTTGGGCTCAAATTGGAGATCAAATCTGAAATATCACTTACGTCAGCGAGTGATATTTCACCTCACTGTGTACCGAGGTAGTCCCACACAAAATACTCTAATACAGCAACATACAACTTACCTCGCCAAAACCATAAGTAATTAAAATCGTCGGCAGATGGCGACAGCGTCGTAATTAAAGTTACAAGTGGTATTACAGTTTTTATTGTTGTGTGCTCATGGACTTGTCGATGTGATGGCTGATGATATGAGGTCGCTGTCTATCTCGATGCATTGCCAGCAATTTTGTATTATCAGCTAACGTAAATGCAGTGTTTGAGGTAGAAAGGATGTATTTTTTATAACATTCTAATAATATATTATATTATGGGATTAAATATAGTGACCATCAAAAATACTAATTGCACAGCAAAATATGCTTACTAAAATATATCATAACGAGCAACTATACGACTCAAATCACTGCATTCCGTCTCGGAAGAGTTAGGTTATGTTAGGTTCCTTCTTAAACCCACCAAAAATTGGAGCCGCGAGGTGGGGCTCCACCGATTTAGTTTGATCTCTTTAAATATATTTTGCTGTACAATTATTACTTTCGGTAAGTATATTTTGCTGTGCAATTAGTATTTTTGGTGGAATAAAGGCAAAAAATTGAGGAACAGTTATATACTACCCTTATATTATTACTAGAGTTTGCCCGTGTAAATGTAGATTATGACAATTTTCTATCCCCTGGAAACAATACTTTTTCCTCGGTTTATGGTACCCTATTTCCTTTTTATAACCTTGACAACGTGTTTGCGAAATTTCATGACGATCGGTTGAGTGGTTTAGGCGAGAAACAAGCAAATTCACATTCGCATTCATAATATTACTTATGATATAAAATTATTTACTAGCAGTCTGGATTAAAGCTTGTCCACACTTGAGCATGACAGTGCTATTTCTGTGCATCTTAGCAACATGGTATGGATATCTTTAGACATGTTCGCGAGCGATTAGCGAGTAGTTCGCGTGCAAATCATAATGCACTCTTGCGGATACGAATAGTACTGTTTTTGCATCTTAGGAACATGTACGGAGACTTTTATACATTTCGTCCCAAAATGCGCGCGCGCGTAGAAATAGCGCGTTCACAGACGTCTGAGGCGCGTAGCATACATGGTTTGTGCGCCGATGTAGATGTGTCATGCCTAAACATATTAGTTCCATGCCAAATATGGCCCTGTAGCATACCTAAGAATTGTTCAAAGAACGCACATAATATACAACTAGAATTAGCACAACTGTTTGTGAAACACAAAGAATAGAATTAAATTCTAACACTGTGCAAAAATTCTTCCATCAAACTTCCAACTTGAAATCTCATTATCATTACCTTTATAGGACGTAAATATATATCTGCCAACCCCTTCAGGAACAAAAAGGGAGTTTATGCACGTTATGAAAAGTCCTATCAAACTTCCATCTTAAAATCTCAGCGATCAGGACGGTACTGATCGTAACAATTTTAATAATATTTATGTAACTGCACTCAATACTTTTAAACTACCACTCGGAACTTCAAACCGAAGGCACTTTACAAACTGTTATGCTTCTAGAGTTCGGCACGGAATTATTTTACATAAATTGCAACTTTACAAAAAATAATATTAACATATAGTTCAGTTTTCTTACTTGTCTTGTTTTGTAAACAAATATGGCGTCTGGCTAAAGATAATACATAGAGATCTATATCCATGTATTGGCTATGATTTTAATTGTCATCTCCATTAAAAAAAAATATTGTGTACCCAGCTGTAACTATATGGTTTTAAAATGTGTTTGTCGTTTAACAAATAAAACATGTGAAAAGTTGGTCGATAACTATTTATTTATTTGGTTAACTCATAGCATATATACGATACAGTTTAGAGAAAAATTTAGATTACAGAGTTCTAATATAAATGCCACATACGAGCTAACACAGCATTCATAAATTGAGACTGAAATTAAACTACTATATACGGATTTTATCGCATTGTTTATTTGACACTGTACTACATAATTTTGAAACTGTTACACTACTACTACTACTGAATTTAACTAATTTATAAGCTTATAAAATTATTAAAACTATTTATATTTAGGTTTACACTTTCCCCGACGTGTCGGTTACTTTTCAGCAGCCATGGTCACGGGAAGACTAGTATGGTAGTTGTCTCAATGTTCCAGTGTAGTTATTAATGATTAAATTATAATAAAAATATTGAATGATTAAATTATGTTTAGGTACTTTAAAATGTACAAAAACATAAAAGAAAAAGCAAACAAACATAACACTACTTATTCTTCTTAAACTAAATGTTTTAGAAGCGATAAGTATTTATTAATATCATGTTGTATCGTGTTTTCTAAGTGATTTCAATATTTTTATCCGGAACTGGCTCTTACTATCGTGATGCACATCAGCATCAGGCACAATCTTCATAAACGAATTCAAATCCCTACATATTCTACTTAACGGTGCGTTCAAATCAAGGTTGGTTTTAGATAACTGTATGGTAAGGATATTGCAAATGGCGTGACGAGGAGGTCTTCTGGGTACGTTTATGGTTACGTTGGAGGTCAAATAATTACTATCTATTTTATTGTACAACAGTTTGTGAATAAATATTAAACCGTGTATCAGTTTTCTGTCACGAAGGGTGTTCATTCCATAAAAATTAAGGCGGTGCTGGTATGGACATCTTGGAACATATTAGAAGAGAGTTAGGCTATGTGACGAATTAATGCTCGTTGTATGTTTTCAACTCGTTGAGAATGTTTTTTTTTATACTGCCCACCTGATTGTAAATGGTCACTGTAGTAGTATCGACGCCTGCAATACCAGAGGCATCATTTGCGCGTTGCCGACCTTGTAAAAACCTTTTAACGCCCCTTTTGAAGAACCCCATATTGTAGCCTTGTGAGAAAACCTGGGCAGGGATTCATTCCACAACCTGAGCGTCCGCGGGTGAAAATTCCTTTGAAACCGCTTGGTGCAGCACCAATTAGGTTGTAAGGTGTGAGAATGACATCCCTGCCGATGGCTAGCGGTGCGATGATAAAAAGTAGCTTAGGGGATCATCTCAAACAACTCATCAGAACACAATCCATTATATAAGCGGTATAACATACAAAGGGAGGCAAAATCCCGTCTGAGACTTAGTGGCTCAATACCGTTTGTGAGTTTGGGCTCATCGACAATTCTCAATGCTCGTCTCTGTACCGCGTCAAAAGGATCAAGCTGATATTTTGGTGCTCCTGCCCAAAGATGACTGCAGTACTCCATGTGAGGCCGGACTTGCGACTTATATAGAAGCAGTCTTTGCCCCGCAGTGAAGTACCGCTTAGCTCTATTGAGCACACCAAACTTTTTGGAAGCCAGCTTGACCTTGCTCTCTAAATTACTGCGGAACTGTACATCACTTGAGATGTCGAAGCCAAGGATTTCAATACTCACACACAGAGGCATGTAAATGGGATTTTCTTAGCGGTGAATGCGCAGGCTTGTGTCTTAGCTGGGTTAAACACGACTAAATTTAGTCTTTCCCATTCAGATACTCTATCCAGAGTATTTCCGATTTCAGACACAAGTCGTTCGCAGCTTTCCTCCACTGCGGATCGAGGGATATTAGCGCGGCCCGTGTAATAGGTATCCCCAGTACTGTCATCCGCATATCAATGAATTTCATCAATTGACAACATATCATTGACATGCAGTAATAACAGCGTCGGGGACAACACAGAGCCTTGCGGGACGCCAGCATTTATGTCCATACGGTTAGAGCAATCACCATCAACCACAGTTTGGATGCATCTGTCGGACAAAAAGCTGGCAACCCATTCGCATAATCTCTTGGGCAGTCCGTAAGATGGTAACTTCGATAGAAGACCTTTGTGCCAGACCCGATCGAAGGCCTTCGCCATGTCCAGGCTGTCAGCCAATGCCTTACCTTGGCTCTCAATGGCTAGTCACATCCGTCAGCCCATCGGTGAATGAGATACACGCGCTCGAACCAGGCAGTGGTCAGAAGAACCAAGAGGTGCATCCACCTGGATGGAGTATCCATCCGAGCGCAAAGTCAGCAGCAGAATAAGGAGCTGGTGTGGGTCTATAATAATAATAATAATAATAATAATAACTTTATTTGCCTTGAATGTAGGTACATATATGAGATGTTACATTTTAGTTGATTGATCGGCTACATTCTACCTTAATTAAGCATGCAAATTTTAATTTGTTATTTTCTAATGACAAACAATATTACTCATTATAATAATCATGACTTAATTTAATACTATGAGAACAAAAATTAATAATCAATGTCAACAATAATATAAAATACAAGAATTAGGTCAATACAGCAAAAATCTTAAATAACAATATAATAGAACAATGTCAAGAATATAATGTAAAATAAATAAAAATAAAAACATGTCAAGAATATTTAAATGTAATGTCATAAATTCACAATGTTTAAATTTCTTTGTCCTCTAAAAAGTCTGTAATTTTATAAAAACATTTTGCGATTAAAAGCGCTGACAATTTCTTTTTAAAAACATGTAATGTCTCGTTTTTAATAGTATTTGGGATTTTATTATAAATTACTGAAGCCATTCCGAAAATACTTTTATCGAGCAATGCAGTATTGTATGGTATCTTATATAATTGATTTATATATTGACTTCTTAAGGGACCTTTTCTTATTTGTGATACAGATGTAAATAGTTGCTTGTTACATTTCACAAATACTGCCATTTCTAGTCTCTACGTCTGGTATTCTGGTAGGACTATGTACCAGTTGAGAAAATCCATAGGCCAGAGTAAACTCATGAGCAGACATTCCGCAAAGTCAGTGGACCGAGAAACAAGCCACTCTACGTGGTGGGCGTTAACGTCTCCTAAGATCACTAATTCTGCAGAAGGGTACTGCTCGAGTACTTTGTCAGTCGGCGATTGCAGATGCTCAAAGAGACGAATCGTATCTGCGTCACCGCTATGAGACCTGTAAAGACACGCATACATACAGGTGTGGCCTCTGTAATCTACGCGTACCCAAAAAGTCGACAGGTTTCTGTCTTCAAGGCCATTAAGACGGCGACAGCAAATATCATCACGGACATACGACACGTGTATACACACAGACCCCTGCACCACGTACAAAATTGTGCTCTAACTTGTAGCCAGGGTATAGGAGATACGATGTGTCGGTCGAGCATGATATTTGCGTCTCCCTAAGGAAGAACAAGGTCGGCTTCGCTGTCTCCTTATGTTGATGGACAGCGTTGATATTCGAGTTAAGTCCTCTTATGTTACAGAAGTCCAACTGTAATGTGGATGAGGATGCCGCTGAATAAACACTTCTTCTAAAGGATATCAGTAGATGCTGTACTATTAGCGCAAGGCAAGACAAAAACGTGTTTACATCTCACCAGAGCCTGGTACAGGCGCGGCAGCCGGAAGGGCCCCAGGTCTCCTCCCGATACAGTAGTTGAGTCCACTCCGGTCTCCTCCTCCGGCAACAACTACTGCATAGGGAACTTTACACGGGCTGGCGGTTCAGTCTCCCAGAGCGGAGATTAAGTAATCCCTGGGTTCGGGTCCGTTCAGCCTGCGGGCGGCCAGCGGACAGCTATTTCACCGGGTCTCCCTGACCGCCGCGTCGACACTTCACGTCCGTACAAGGCAATGGTGCTCACATAATCACTGGTCCCCTCACAGACAGTGCAGCGCCTCCTCAAGGAGCACTGGCACTCCTACTCACCGCAGGAACACAACACACGGTTATTTTGGCTGCGGTCTTCTGTAGGGTGGAGTTACTTCCCCAGACGGGCTGCTCCTGCGAGAGATAACAATAAACAGTTACCTCTATCCATACAATATCACCTTATTCTAAGCGGCTACGCACAAGAGCCTTGTATTAATTGCCCTTAAGTGATTTGCAAAACATGTGGTTTCAAAACGATGGATGCCCAGCTCACTATGTCCGTACTGTGCGAGAATACTTAAACCAAGAGTATCCAGGTCGTTGGATCGGACGACTTGGTCCTATCTTATGGCCACCCCGTTCACCCGATCTAAACCCTGGACTTCTTCTATTGGGGTGGTCTAAAGGACATGATCTACTCAAAATCCATTGCAACGTTAGACGAACTTCGCCAATAATTATTCAGGCTGCGGATCACATGAATAGAAGAAAGTGTGCACGAAGATTAAAACGATCGTTTTTAAGGCGATATCGTGCCTGTATTACTGCCAATGGCAAACAGTTCGAACATTTATTGTATTTTAATAATATAGTGAATTAATAAAATAAATTAATTAAATGTTCGTATCATTTGTTTTAATTTAGTCACAGAAACAAAAAACCTATATTGAATACATAGTAAAAGTGATGAATCAACACAACAATTTACGAAATTTGGTTGTTGTTCTGAAATAGTACCTATGTATATTTTTGTGGCTAGTTTGCCTAGAATATTATACTATTATAGAATCGTAGTAAGTTGCACCAATTTTAAAATATTTGCCTTAGTAGTGTCAATACTTTTGTTTTTCACCACGATGAGTGAAAGTGAACTGAAAGTCAAAATATTACGTAATTTAGAGGAAAAACAGTTTTTGTTCAATTTTTGTGTAAAAACTGCAGGCATTCTGGGATTTTTAATGGTTGTGATGGATAGCAGTGCTATTTACGTTGTCAATACAAAAAAATAACAAGAAGTATTTGTAAAATTGTAGTAATGGTACTTAAAAATATAATAAGGGGTGTACATTTTTTAAGGATTTTGCTTTTATTTTCGTAATGACAAAAAAAATTAAGATCTTTTTCATTTTTCTCGAGTTGTCATAAGTACTGCATACTACATTCTGCGTAAATAGAAACACCAAAAATTTAATTATGTTCGGGTACTTTGAAATAACTAGGTACACTTCAAAACGTTGGGACAACTACCATCTTAGTCTCCCCGTGAACATGGCTGCTGTAAAGCAACCGAAACATCGAAGCAAAGTGTAAACTTAAATATAAAAAGTTTTAATTAAATTAAATAGCTTAAGTAGTAGTAAAGTTTAACAATAGTAGTGTTAGAGTTTTCAAAATTATGTAATAAAAGTGTTTTAATATAAAATAAACAACGCGACAAAATCCGTATAAAGTGTTTAAATTCAATGCTTTAACTTAAAATAAAATATATAAAGATTGCTATTATTTTTCCTTTCCCACGGGAACACCCGTACACTGATATAAAGGGAATACCGGAATAGCTATACAAAATTGCATCTTTCTAAGTCAAATAGTTAGCTGGGTGTTTATAAATCATTCAGTAAGTAAGTCAGTACTTCTCTTTTATGTATTAATGATGGTAGCAACCCAAATTGACACGAGATAAGAAGGTCCTATACAAACGGGGAACATCCTCAAAGTTTACGTAAACACACTAAAGTTTTAATCTTTGAGCAAACTTGTTAGGGTGGAGTTCTTTCTGTCTGTAAACACGAGTTTAATTAACGATAAGATGTATGACGTAATAAACTTCAAACCTATGGAACTCGGTCGGACAGGTAGAGGTGAGTACTTTTATAATTCGCTAGCTCTTACCACGTCACGTTAAGGTAACGTGACGTCTTAATATTACTAATATTGAAGCGATGGTAGCCCAATGGATAAAGTATTGGACTTGCGATCCAGAGTTACCGGTTTCGAATCCCACTCATTGCACTCTTGACATGAGGCTGGAGGGGTGCTGGAGGGGTTAACTTGTAATTCAAACCTAAATTGCTAGTTATCTTTTTAAAAAAGAAAAGTCTATACTAATATTATAAAGCTGAAGAGTTCGTTTGTTTGTTTCTTTGGTTGAACGCGCTTATCTCAGGGACTACTGGTTTGAATTGAAAATTATTTTAGTGTTGGTTAGCCTATTTATCGAGGAAGGCTATAGGCTATATAACATCACGCATCGACCCACGGGAGCGGCGCAGTAACGATAAACGCGGGTGAAACCGCGGGCACATCTAGTAAAATATAAATGTGATAGTATTTGAAAGATTTTGCTATATAATTACCACCATTGGGCGAATTTAGATAATTTTGGTTCACAGATTTTGGAACTCATAGATTACTTTTTAGCTCAGTGTGCGTTCAAATGGGGTTTACGCAGGCGAAGCCGCAGGCAGAAACTTTATTTATTACATACATAGACTCTTCATCAATGCTATCTATTGGATATGCTAAGGATTTTCAGGCTCTGTTGTATTGAAATTTTCCTTCTAGAATACCTCAATATCACGCCTTAATTAATATATCGAACCCTCATGCACAATAGATGCTTTACCGTTGCACCAGCCAGCCAGTTGTATTAATAATATCATTATAATTTAGATATCTATCTAGAAATTATTCTACCTAAATAATTAGACATTACACAAAGTGACAACAACCTAAAATAAATTACAATAAACCCAAATCATCATAAAAACTATATAAACAGTGTTACAAATGAAGAAAACAATGAATATTTCATGTACAAACGCCATTTGTTTTAGAAAACATTTATTGCTACTTCCAAGTATTTTTTTTCTTTAGGTAAGTAAACATAAATGTATGCAATGTCCCCATTAAGCTGATTTCGCATGGAACTGTGCCAGACTTTACAAATTATGAGGCCCAGTGGCTATTCAAGTCACAAATGTAACTTGAATTAAAAAATAACGTTACATAGAATCCTGCTTATATTATAAACATGTAAAGTTTATTATGTTTGTTACACGAGTAAAATGTTGAATGGGTTTGTATGAACTTTATTTTTGCCACACAGATTTATCACGATTAAAATTAACACATATGATACTTCTTATTCTGGATCGATTTCTCACGGGATTCACGCAGATGATGCCGTGAGCTCATTTATTTTTAAATATATAATCATTTTCAGTAATTATCAGGCACATATTCAATCAAAGTCAAAGTCAAAAATCATTTATTCATTTAGGTCACAAGTAACACTTATGAACGTCAAAATATATAGGTTAGTGAGTTTACTAAGTTCTGAAGCTATATTTAGGTTAGTTGCTAGGTTCAGGCAAAGGGTTGAGCCTATAAGAAGAAACCTGCAAGAAACTCACGGCCACTTTTTTAAATCACTAATAAATATAATTTCAGTATTTTATAACTCAGATTAACAAAGTCTCCGTGTTGCTATTATCAATTTTAAAGAGAAAAGTCTAAAACACTAAACGTTTCGGCAATCAAAACCAGGATCTCACGTTCACACTAACAGACCAAGGTGTTTATAAAGAAAAAGAAAAAATTTCAGCATAATTTGAATTTGAGCACCAGTACAAACGTGTGATAGTGTTGCCTACCTCAAATATGCATTATATAACGTAAGATAAAAAACAAACTATCCATGCGGTCTTAAAACCTTTTAACGTTTGGAAATTGTTAAGCTGCCTTCTGTATATATAATTCCTATGTTCTGAGGTTAAATAAACTGCCATTACATCATGTATGTTTATTAATCTTACTTACAATTTATTGATAATATTTGTATGTAGTTTATGTGTATCTTACATCGTACTTAGTAATAACAAAAGTCGTAATTCAAATATAAATTTGCATTACCTTGCTGCGCTAGTAGCGATACTACACATTTCACAACACACTAAACACGCCTCCTATTGAAAATAACTAGATACAAACCTCAAGTTACGTGAAAGTTAACACGCTCTGAAAAGTTCTGCACAGGTGAAACAGATGGCGCTGGTACAAATAGTGTATCGCAGAGAAAATGTTGTTAAGTTCTCTTGAAAAGATTATTTATTTGTTAAATTATGTTATTATTGAATGTGATGGTATTTTAGCGATGGTTTTTATACTCAATAATACGCATTATATCTAAATCGTGTTGCAAAAAATGCGGTCATTTCTAAAGGCGCTAGTAATAAATATTGAAGTCAGACTAATATCTTTTTAGACTCTCTTCCAAATTATTGTTCTTTAAATACATTTATTTATTTCTTTACTTATTATTGACACGGATAAAGTCTTTAAAAAATAGTTTGTTTATAATTGCAGGATAAGCCTTAAAAATAGGAATGCATTTAGCGGCACTCAGCTATGCAAAAACGGAGCAACGAGACACAATGTGACACAAATATTTTTATATCAGTCAGGTATACTGCATCTCTTGTTCGAGTTTTTGATTAGATTACGCAGCTGCAGAACTTTAGCTTCAAGTTGATATACTCACCATGTCGCCGTGTGGTGCACCGCTATAATGCCGTCCCGCTAAGTGCGGTCATGCCTTAAAATAACCATAATATAGATTAAAATGTGATATTGCTTGCAAGAATAACGTAGTGGTATGAGTCGTCACCCTGCTCCTGGGTTTAAACCAATAAACCAAACGAATTGTTTTTGATCCAGTTATGATCGTTCCGAGTCTAGGTATTATTTGTGTCCATTGTTTTAATATTTGGATAAGAACTAGTATGGAAGTTGTCTTTAAGACAAGAAATAAAAATAATATTTGCTCACATGCCACAGCTTCAATGTAGATTTTTTTAACGGACTTATTATTAATTCCAAGCCGAGAATGGAAAATACAGTATTGGCTATTTATTGTACTGGTTTTAAGAATAATTAAAATTTATGCAATGTGACAACCATCTGTTTTTCCCATTACGTGTATGGCGTACCTATATATACAGCGAAAATAAACTTAGGTACGACTAACAATTAAGTTAATTAAATCCTTGTACCACGTAAAAGTAAATAAACTTATTCCTAGAATACCAATTCGTTGCTCGGAAACATGGACTCTCTCATATTAATTAATCGTTTATGACACAAAATAAACAACGTTGTAAAATAAACTGAAGTGCACTATACACGGCGGCCATCTTGTTTACGCATGGCGCTGCTAATAAAACTCATATAAATAATTAATTTTTGGTAAAATGTGATTGGATGTGTATAATATTCTTAACAGCATTAATAAAAATATATTACGCGGTCGGTTTTTGTCGGGTTTGAGGTCAATTATAATTAATTAACCTCAAATATTTCAAGTATAGACGTGCCCTTTTTTTTTTTTTTTACGTGGGATAATGCAATGACGCATATCCCTCAGCGGGGGCGGGCGGAGGGATTATGTCGGACTCGCCGGGGTAAAATAAAGATGTTAAAAAAAAAGATAATGTACCTCCCGGAATACCGACTAAACCTACCACGGTGTTCCTCGACACAACCACTACCGACGGGGCCGCGCGAATCGCTTTCGCATGCGGTCGCGACCCCGCCGAGGTTACGGCCCGCCGTATGAAACGGCAGGCCACTACACGAAAGACCTACCCAAAATAGGCACTACTTCAAATAAAACCCTACTGTCTTCCCTCTAGAGGGAAGACGGACTCGACACAGAGGCGCGCGTGGGAACACGCACGCCGCCTCTCGGACCTGGTGCTGAACGGATGGCGGGCAGGCCCACAAAGCCCGCCACCCCCAGGTCAAACCTCAGGGTGGCTGGAGGTCATCTCGCGCCCTCCGGCGCCCGGCTCTGCGGTTGGGGAGAGGGTTTAAACGCTCCTTCTCCCGTTCCGCCGCCTCCTTGATGGAAATCACTTCCTCGCAAAAGGAGGCGACGGCGTTCCACGACCTCTCACTCCGGACCATAGACTGAACTACAGCCGGGAGCGAGAGGGCAACCGATCCGACTGCCGCGATCAAATCACGACGCTGCGATGCCCAGGAGGGGCAAACAGCCAAAGTGTGCAGCGCCGTGTCCTCAATAACGTCGCGGCAGTCGCCGCAGTGGTGACAACCGGGCGTCTCTTGCCGGCGTATACGACACAGGAACCGGCCAAAACATCCGTGGCCAGTCAGAACCTGTGTCAGCCGGAAGGTGAGGGCGCCATGCCGCCTCTCCAGCCTCACATCCTCAAACACGGGACTTACCGCCACGATCGTGGCGTGCCCGAAGTATAGATGTGCCCTCACCGTACTTAGATCGTACGAAAAGTATTAACGCCAAGTAGAGTCAGCATAACGATTACATAATAAAGAACTGTAGTGTAAAATTTTCAACATAAGTAAGCGTGATAATATTTATTGATATTTAAAATTCAAATGTCATGTTGACATTGAGCGTCGGATGATAACTTAATGATCCAGAAAAATAAGTTTGGGTCTTCCTTTATTTACCGTAATGGAAGTTGATTTCCATCTACCGGGAACAGGTCCAGACTATGCGCTTATGAGATTTCTTGGCAAAAAAACTCGATAACATTTTGTACTGGAGTCGCAGTTACCACTATACTGAGGTTTGTTTAACAAAACAATGTTTTCATTCATGTGACCATCGTTCTCGGTGACAGCATAAAATATAGTACCATTTCTCAATATACGGACTAACTGCTCGTCAATTGACATGATATATTATTTCAAATTGGGACACCAAAATTTCCCTCCATAGCCGAACTACCGATATGAGAGCATTTATCACTAGGCTCGGGAGGAGGCTTTTACGCACAATGGACAAATCCGAACAGATCGTATTAGGCGATTAACAATTGGGAAGCACATTGGAAATGCAAAATTATTCTCTGAAATGCATTCTGTGCAATTGAAAGATTAAATTTAGCCTTCGGAAGTTCTATTTCCGCTTCTTCTAATGATGATTGTTAATATATGGTAGTCTTTTTATTTTATGTTGGGTTTGATAACCGGGTCTAATAAATTTTAATTGGATATTATTGTGATTTTTTGGTAGCATTGGAGTCTGAAAATTTGTTAGAATTTGAGACTGGCCCACTATTGCGTGGTATTTTAACACTGCGGTTTTCAGGTACTACACTTCGGTTTAAAAATTTATTATTGCTGTAAATAGACCGTTTATTGAGAACTAGATTTTGTCAATACCTTTCTATCCCGCACGAACAGTACTTTTTTCTACGTTAAGGATATATGGTACCTCCGTGTGTCCTTTTCTGTATCTCTAACAACGTATATGTGAAATTTTATGATAATCGGTCGAGTAGTTAAGGCCTGAAAGCGAAACAGACAAGCTAAAATTAAACTCATATTCGGATTTATAATATTATTTAGGATGTCAGTAAGCTATTATCTAAGAGAATCTAACGGTAACCAAATATGACAAATATTAGGAAGATTATTAATTTATTTAATTATTTATTACATTTTAGTGAATAGTTTAGATAATAGAGTTCTAATATACACGCCACTTACGAGCTAACACAGCATTCATAGTTAAAACAACAAAAGTATGTTAAATGTTTACAAACGACAGCGTACAACGCGTACCAACAAGTTTGGGCCCTCGTACCTCTGCCGATCGATCAAGGCATAAAATTCTCTGCCAAGGCACGTGATTCCTTCTTCCTTCAATCCTGGGTCTTTTAAGCGATGCGTGAAAAAGCACCTTCTCGGGCCGTCAAAGTAGAGACCTCAACATCGTCTCGGCTGCTATGAGGACGGTGTGGAGGCCACTGCTCTTAGACCACACAACTGCTTACCATCAGGCGGACTGTGGTCATTTTGACGAGCAGAATAAAAAAAACAATTATCGAAAAATGAAAAGCTCATATACAAATTAACATAAACTTACGTTTTAAAATAAAAAATAAGTACATAAGCATAGAAGAAAAACAAACAAACATAACACTTTACATTTATTCTTTTTACTTTTCATTTTCAACTACTTAAGTCTTCAAGCTCACTTTAATATTTCCCATACAAACCCCTGCACTTATCAACATGTCAAGCTAGACGGTAACTACAATACCGCCGAAACACAAGTTTAATTACAGCACCTTTGGCGTTTACATGAAGTACTTAACGTAAACTCGCGCGTTACAAAGAGTGATTAATGACTTGTCGTGTTTAAGGCACTTTGAACAGCTAAACAACTATTTCATAATTAAACAACTGGCACTTAAATTGTTTTAAACCACACTATATTAATTATAACAAGTAGAGACGTTATAAAACCTCAACGTGACAACTTAATTAGAAGTGTCCATTAAACAAGCTGAAATATTAAAATCAATAACAGGCATAATAATAATATAAAAATACAATGTTCTATAATGAAATTGTATGTTGTTGCTTATAAAATGATATTATTGCTTACACAAAGGACTACAAACAAATCTCTATACTAAAAGCCTACGTAAAATATTAGTATTTCTTTAAAAAGCTTTATTTTTAAACTGCCATAGTTTGATTGCAAATCTACTCGCCAGTTTGGCATTGATTTGACTTTTTTATGTTTTGGTACTGATAGACGCTTCAGGTAATCAAATCATAATAAAATCTCACTGTTAAAGCAAGTTTCACTATGGTCTTTGCCCTCTTACTAATACCACGTCTTCTAAAGAAAGTTCGCCGTTTATTGCAAGAACACAACACAAGATTGTAAGTACTATTCCAGTTGGTCTGTTCCAAGTTTTTACGGTCACTACGCTATACACCGTTCTTTTATTTTGTTTCTTTTTTCTTTACAAAGTGACTGCTAGCGAATTGAGTTGCACGTGACCCAATACCTACTAGCATGTCCAGCTTCATAATTATATTCCGTAACCTCTTGATGGCTAATCACATATAATATTGTCTTCTGTTTACGCAAATGTTATTGCTTGAAATTAAACTACTATATACGGATTTTATCGCGTTGTTTATTTAGCACTGTATTACAAAATTTTGAAAATATTACTCTACTACTACTATTGATTTTATTTTACTAATTTATAAGCTAATAAAATTATTTAAACTATTAAATCTATTTATTTTGGTTTACACTTTCCCCGAAGTTTCGGTTGCTTTTCAGCAGCCATGGTCATGGGGAGAGTCAATGTTTAAATTATGTTTAAATTATGTTCCAAAAATGTTGCATCTTAGTCTCCCCGTGACCATGGCTGCTGAAAAGCAACCGAAATGTCCAGCTGCATTTTGAATGTAAATGAGCTGCAGGTTGTATCCTGCACCGTTTTAAAATATGTTTTACTATACGTATCTAGTAATACACATTTTTAAAACGCATGTTTTGATTGTAGCATAATTTCCGATGTAAAAACACGTATAATATGTAGAGTTCACGCTTAAAGCGCTATTGATAAATAAACACAAACATATCCATAAAGTGGTGCAGACGGTGGTGACAAATTAACCTCCCCGAAGCGTTGTAGTAAGTCGAAACTGTTGTACGTCTGAATTGAGGGGAACTATGCGAACTCACTTATTTATCGCTTCACATATTCGCGTTCTGTAAAGATTTTTGTTCAGTTATGCCACGTATACATTCGAGTTATTATTGTTTAGTAGGCTAGACAAATATTATTTAGACTCTTTGATTAATATAATACATAAACCTATTTTACTTTTCTCATTTTCACGAGATTACATACCTGCCACACCTAACTACTAAATTTAGGATACTTTGGAAAAATGAAACAAAATTCAAACATATAATATGTATGTACGTGTTATTCTAATGCATTACATTTCTATCCAAAGAGCAGGTAAATGCTTCGTCTAAGAGGAAGGACCCTCATGAAAAAACGATATACCTAGTTTTATTATTTAAAAAAAAAAAAAATGATAAGATGTAAGAAGATGAATGAAAGAGATAGCAATGGGAGCCTCTGGAACTCTTATTTACCAGGTATAGCTCAGCTTCGTACAGACACTAAATAATTGATAGCACTTGGCTCTTAAAAGAACTCAATCGTACGACCCGTTCCTAAGAATTTTTTTTTGTTTATTTTAACACATTGCCATCATTTTCTATTGTTTTTGCTATATGGCTTTCAATATATTAATGAGTTTTAGCAATTTGGGTTGTAAAGTTACTTTTATTCTTGTTAACACCACGCGCTAAGTTAGAATACTTGTGTTAGAATTAGGTTCACTTTCGTAGTGCAAACCAAGACTCGCGATCGCAAATTCAAACCGAAGCCAATATTCCTAAAATGAGTTTACACAATACTGTGGTATCCCCCATCACATTCAACATAGCCTTAAAGCTAGCATAGCTCTAGCGGTCACTTGTTAACATGGCCGCCATTGAATGAAGCAATCTCGTCAGCTGATCGATTGAGGGGCTTTATACAAATCAGAGAAGATTAAGTGCAATAAATTGTTTGTCAGAATAAGGCAGAGATTAAATCACTTTCGAAGAACTTTTCGCAACAGAAATAGATAAATATTAGCAAGATTTAGAATTGTTCTACCATACAAAATAATGATCAATTATATTTTTGCAGCAGTAATAGTTAAAGGACATTATTTAATCATAATTTATAAGTTAGTAATGCTCTATATCCAGCTACTTATACCTCTGACATAAATATAGTCTACGTATCCCCAAAGTGATAGCTTGATCTCTTTTACAACTACACACAAGCTAGGTCGCTCGTAAAGGTATAAGCCCTCAGCTTTTAGGGCTCTGGCAACGCAGAAAATAAAAGATCTTTTGCAGACCACATTGTCGTCCTACTATTAAAAAGCTGTTGTTATAATAGAAAACATAAAAATGGTGATTGGACATTATAATTTGATGCTGTAAGCCAGTAAACGTAAGCACAAAGTTATGCCACGAGGCTAATGAGACTACAAAAGTATAGATATTATTCAAACAAATTGATTGAAAATAAATACAACTACCTAATTTAACAACGTTCTTTTCAAATTACCCTGCAGAAGATGCATGTGGCCATACATATTTTGTGTAATGTATCTATTTTTATAAACACACTATGTATGCATAATGTTGTATGATTACGTTAAAAATTGTAATTTACGAACTATTCATAAACTGAATTATATAAATTATGTTATTGAGAAATAAAACAATCTGTTTTGAATTTTTAAGAACATAATTACGTCTCGAAATGCCTTCTTAATCAAAATATTTCATACACTTTTCGTAGACGTAGTTATCCCCCATTCTCTCCTCCACAAATGCACAATCGCAACTTTGATCTTAACAGTCCAAGTTGAACGCTCCTCATTATTTACCTTCGCGAAAATAAACAAACATTTCGATATGAAATTGTGAGAACATTGCCCTTAAGGGTACTACAGACTGTAGACTGTAATACGCAAGAACTCTGAACAATGTCTATATTTTTCAGAAATTGTGCCTATCTTGTTGCCGAGCTATGCTTTGTTTTTTATGAGGAATTAATTAGACTGCATTATTGACTATGACTACTTTGACTATATGACGATGTTAGGTTAGGTTACGCCTTGCCACTGTGGCGACTCTACACAGAGGAAGGAGTTCAGCCTACATCCAACTGATGGCGCCAAATACAATGAGCGAAAATGACGTCATAAAATCTAAATCGCACAAGTAACATTTACACAGTGACTAAGTATATATACAAGCTCGCGACATCAACCATCAGGCCGTGGCCCGCCAGGCACGTTCAACCAGTCTGGTCGGAGAATCCTCCCTTTGCGTCGGAGGGACATCACACCTCGTCCCTCCACACCACTTCGTTTGTCTCGATCCTCGCATGGAACAAATATTTGTGTAATCAACAAATAGTAGAAAGTATTCCGAGAGTGAATTCTTTTTTTAAAAATAAATACTTAAACAACTACAACAATTGTGTAGCCAGGTTCAGCAGTGGGAACTAGGAAAGAGTTTTGGGTTGCTTATAGTGTATAGCATTCAACAAATACATCGTCATCAATTCTGCTAGCTAGCTTCGTTACTTTAAAGTTTGGCAACATTTGCAGAACCTGGGTAATCGCTTACGCACAGAGTTTTATATCGTAAGCTTGTAATAGTTTTGGTACTAGTAACCAATTACCTAAGGCGATCATTCCATTGCTACATACACTAAAAAAACCACGCGACTTCACAATACAAATTTTCTTGTCTAGTAATGCCTTTAGACGCGACTGTCTGTAGTTCCTATCTTAATAACGCTTATTCTGATAGTTACATAGTTTGTTTTGAAACTAGTATAGTTTTTGTTGTTTTATCTTTAGATATTGGACATTTATTAATTGTATGTTTCGGCATTAATACGTTTAATTTCTAAATGAAAGGTTTCTTTGTGTTTATACGCATACTTTATTATATGGGTTCCGTTCTCTGGACGATTTACAATATAAAACTCGGTTAATTTATGAGTTATACGGTTGAATGCATTGTGATTGCCGCATACTATTTATCTATACTAATATAATAAAGAGGAAATATCCGCGTTGTTTATTTTAAAATACTTTTATCACATAGTTTTGAAATTATTACACTATTATTGTTAAACTTTACTACTATTCAAACTATATGTTTAATTTATTAAAATCTTTTTTTATTTTTAGTTAAGACTTTCCCCGACGTTTCCATTGCTTTTTAGCCGCCACGTTCATGGGGAGACTGCTGCTGATGATAGAAGCGTTTTTATTACAAAACACTTATATCATTGGCAGTATGTATATTAATACAACGTGATAAAACCCGTATTAACTAATAAGGCTAGACAATATTAAATTTGCGTAAACGTAAGACAATAAGTATTAAGGTAACATTCGTTTGTTTATTTATAATAGATAATCTCTGAAAATACTAAATCGATTTGAATAATTCGTTCACCATAGTAGAGAAGCGGTACCTTATCATGAGCTAGGAGGAACAGCGAGGGACAGCTTGTTACAGCAACTACTACTCTTTGTTTTTAACGTGACGTGGTGATCGTTATACACCGCATAAACAAACTAAGGGCTTTACTGTAGGATAAAAAATAAACTAGTTATATCACTATCTCTACCGACTTAATACGTCACAGCAGGTGGCCCTTCCCCACTTAACAAATTGTCGAACCATAATCTCATTTGTTTACCCGCCGTCTAGACCGAACCTTTATCCCTTCTAATCAGACTTACCCCAGTTTGATGGATAACTGAGAAAAATAAGTGAAAATCACGATTTATTCCACAGATCAACTTTTGTATGATAAATTATGCTTTTAGTGAATTACTTTGTATGTTGGGGGTTATTCGGTGAGGTGATGGTTTACGTTTCATGTTGAGTTGTTTGATTTATAGCAGTTTTAGCTTCGGAATGTCTGTAAGCAATAACTAACACCATGTACTTGATGAGTCTGCCAGATAGTTAAAATGCCGGGTAGTTAAAATGTTGCCTTTACATAATTTGTGTTAAACAAAATATTTCAGAGAATCATGATCGGTCATATATAGTTTAGACGCTGCGATGGGTTTTCCTTGAGATTAATTACGCAAGGAATTATAATATGCATACATCAATTATTTTTACCTTAAAATAATGTCATAAATTGACTGGAAGGTACAACTTATAATAAAAATAGCATGTTCCTAATGAACTTATATTACATTTTATTTTTATAATTCTATTAAAACTTACCAAGACTATACACAGTTCAAGAAAAACTATGTTGTACTAAGTTCATTGAACCCACACGTTAGTCATTGCCTTATTTATTAACAGCAGTGGCGATATGACTATATCACAATATGCGCTTCGAATCGCGGTTCAGTTAAATTTTATAATGTTTTTCGAAACTCTTACTGAAATGTGGATGTAATATATTCTGCCTATCTGCCTTTTAGGGATATAAGAATGAAACAATGATGTATGTAACATGATTCTACAACTCCCGACTTAATATACAGTCTATAAATCTTAAATACTCTTACTTGAAACCTAACAAGAACCTACACAATCTTGAAAGTAAGTAATTATTTGATATAAAGACGAGATTTAATTAAAGTACATAAATATAACTTAGTACATATTTCAGCTATATGGAGGCCACATTTTATATTGAAGAGAATAACTTCATAATATCAAGCATTTCTTAATTAAGCACCGACAAAGAAATTTTGATATTAGTTTACTCAATACTTAATGACAAGAGGCCTTGAGGTTAAAAAGATAGTATGTATATTTGAAGAAGTATAAAAGACTTTGACGGTAATATTTTGTTTATTAGTATTAGACATAGTGCCTACATTTTACTTACCGTAGAATTTAGGGGTTACTTTGAATCGCGGGGTGACAATGATAAAAACTTCGCTTTAGTTTTAAAATTAAATTGTGCGAATTCTCAACGCATCCTTTAAGTCTTTCCTTTACGACTGACAGCAATGTATGTTATTATCATTGTGTGTTTAATCGTTGTGGATGGATCCGTGCCGATTTGGGAAAAATACATAAAATATGTAAGTACTAGATTTGTGTAATTTTGTTCCTGTTTGGGGATACTTTCGATCGCCGTAATAAAATAGGGGGTATCAAAGTAACCGATTATAGAAAATAATAAAATGTCAGTGATCAAACTTAAAAGTTTGATCACTGACATTTTATTATTTTCTCGAAAAATATTTCTTGAAAAATAATCAAATATTAATACTTTCATTATAAAAATCGACAGTACATACAAAACCGATATTTACATATTTTTGTATATTTTATCGCTCGCATATTTTAAGATAAATATAGTTTTAATCCCGATTCTACCTTTTGATTGATCAAAGTCTTCAAAGAAAGAAATTCTACCGGTACTCTTAAACTTACATTCTATACAAATAAATAAAATTGAAGTGTCTGTTTGTAATGTCAAAGTAACAGAATTGAATAAATGATTTTGATAAATGCATATAAAGGTTTATGCGGTACTTATATAAAAAAACAATTATACGAGTTTTGTCCGTCTGTTTGTTACGGGTAATCTCTGAAACAGCTTGACCTGATTTTATGGGGCTTTCATTGACATATAGCTAATGTTATAAGGAGGTGGATACTTTTATTTTGGAAAAGTAGGTGTCCGCAAAAAATATTAATATTTGTTTGTTCAATTACACGCGGACGAAGTCACGGGTAACAGTTAGTTCATTCATTATAAAATAATTCAGTTGTTCCTTTCAGACAATATTCGTTCTTTAAGAAATTAAATAACGTTTTTTTCAGTCTGGGTAGCCTTATACTCTCAACTATCGTTTTTATTTTGCTTTCCGTGGCAATCTGTAATTAAGATAGCACCAATACTCACATACCCCTGACTTTGTGACTTAGATTTTAAGGTGTATGTTCTTGTTGGTTGATAGAAAAAGAAAGGTAATACATAAATAAGTGTGGAGTGAGGCAGAGGGGTTGACCTGTCCAGCGATCTTCAATTTGTATATAAACAATCTAATCGACAGACTCAGCAGCACTGGAATCGGATGTCACATTGATGGTAGGTGTATCAATAATATAAGTTATGCTGACGATATGGTGCTGCTGAGCCCTTCGATTAGAGCTTTGAGGAAGTTGCTCGGTTTATGTGAGTCCTACGCTGAGACACATGGCCTCAAATATAATGCACTCAAGAGTGAACTTATGGTCTTTAAGGCTGGCAGCAAATGCTATTCCAGAGTACCATTAGTTACTTTGTGTAGCATACCACTAGTAAGTGTTGCCAAGCTTAAATATTTAGGTCACTGGGTCTCAGAAGATCTGAAGGACAATGTGGATGTGGAACGGCTGTTCGTTGTAATATGTTGGCACGCAGGTTTGCACGTTGTACTACTCAAGTAAAGGTCACGCTTTTTAAAGTTTTCTGTCAATCCTTCTACACGTGCAGCCTGTGGGTGAACTTTACGTTGAAGGTATACAGCGACTTGCGCATCCAGTACAACAGCGCGTTCCGGGTGCTGGTGGAGCTGCTGCGTTTTTGCAGCGCGTCTGTAATGTTTGCGGATGCAAACTTCGATAGCGTTTCTGCCATCATGCGCAAGCGATGTACTTTACTGCGTCGGGGACGCGCCAGCCCCAACATCATCCTGAAAACGCTGACTGACCGGTGGGACTCTCCGATCCTGGAACGCTGGATACGACTGCATGCAGTCAAGTAAATGGCTTCTTTGGTTCGGACACTCCGAACTGGTCAGGTTACTATGGAATATTATTCTGAAAATAAAAATAAAAAATTATTATAAAGATGGTAGACTATGTATTGTCTCTAGCTATGCGTACGCCATATTTGTTTACTAAATAAGACAAGTAATATTGTCTTATGTTTACACGAATGTTATACGTTGAAATTTAACAACATTATTAGGATTTTCTCGGGTTGTTTATTTTTTATAAAAGACAAGAAAGATAAAATTGACTATCTATACTAATATTATAAAGCTGAAGAGTTTGTTTGTTTGTTTAAAAATTATTTTAGTGTTGGATAGCCCATTTATCGAGGAATGCTAAAAGCTATATAACATCACGCTACAACCAATAGGAGCGGAGCATCGATGGAAAAAGTTGCAAGAACGGGTAAAATTTTCTTATGTGACGCAGACGAAGTTCCGTGGGTCAGCTAGTATGTATGTACATCGATCTGCAAGAAAAGTACAGGCGCCTTTTGCTAGGTATTTTCTGTAGAACAAATGTTTTTTTAAAGGCTACTCTCTTATCCTGATAGAGTATAAACAATAATCTCTTAGCAAGAACTCTCACAACATCTCAAGCAGATTATTACAGAACAGACGTAAGAATACACAAAAGTGCACTATCTATTCGCTAACTTACATAATCCGATTACACGGAAATGCAACACGACTGAAGTGATATTAGATGCAGGACCAATGGTTTTTCCTCTAATACCTGGAAGCCGTTTGAAAGTTTGTATTATAGAATAGAATAGAATAAATAGAATAAAGAATAGTGTGATTAGAGAGAGATGCGGCATGAAAGTGGATATAGTGACAAGAATAGAAAAGGGTATGCTAAACTGGTTTGGGCATGTAGAAACTGGACGAGAAAAGACTGTCTAATAAAGTTTCTAAGGATAGTGTGAATGGAATAGTCGCAAGAGGCACACCTAGGCGAACGTTTCTTGATCAGATTGGAGACGCTCTGGACAAAGGACAGGTTAAGAGCACCTTAAACCGGTGAGCGTGTATGAGGAATGTGATGAAAGTGAATGAAGCCAGAAAAGTCAGGATCGTAGCAAATGGAAATCCGCAGTCTCTGCCTACCCTTTTTGGAAACAGCCGTGAATCTATGTGTGTATTATAGAACATATATGTTCTAAATTTATTTCATATAGGTATAACTAGTTTGTACATTCACGATATATCAGAAATTATAAGTGAAGATGATGAAAAGAAGAAGGATGTTATGAATGAAACCAAGGATAAAATAGTCACAGAAATAAAAGACGAATTGATGACTATTTGACTGAAAATGAAATAACTCCCGAAGTCATAAACGAAAAGAAAGATGAAATGAATTCTGAAATAATAGTTTAGCGAAATGATAATGAGTTATGTAAGTAATAGATTAAATAGAAAATAAAAATGCTTTAGAGATTTATAATGTAGATTTTGTCAATAATTTACTAACTCTTGAGAAGGGTACTTATTTCTGTATGAAAAATACCTAATGTCATTTTCCATACCCTTGATGCGAAATTTAATAATCAGTCGAGTACAAAGTCGTGAAATCGTTATAAACGAACAAACACACATTCGCATTAATAATATTAGTTAGGATTAGGATATTGGAAATTTAACAGCAAAAGTAGAGACAGCTAATTGTCGAAATGCACAACCCACAATACATATAGCTGATATTATGATTCTATAAAACAAAAGAAAATCTACAAAAATAAGGCAAAAGGAAAGAAAAGACATCTCGACCTCATTTTAATCTTACATTAAAATGTAATTTCGTTAATGTGATGGTAATAAAATGTCTGCCACGGGCTATAAATTGAGTATACTTGATTAAAAAGAATATAATTATACTCTTCTACTTAAATAATTATTTCATTTGAGTTTTGTGTGTAATTTTGTAATTATGTAACCCATATTAAAATACTTTTTCTAATTATAAAAAAAGAGCTCTGTAGTTTGGAAAACCCAATAAGACTAAGCCCGACATGCAAATCAAACCTAAGACCACATGCATAAATCTAATAATAATATATAATATCAGTCCTGTATATAAACTGCTGGGCACGGATCTCTTCTCAGTATGAGAACAGTTAGGCCATAGTCCACCACGTTGTCTCATGCGGGTTGGCAGACTTCACATACCTTCGATAACGTTATAGAGAACTCTCAGACATGCAGGTTTCCTCACGATATTTTCCTTCACTGTTACAGCGAACAAAAATTTACTATTTAATACGCCCATAACTTTAAAAACTCAAAGATGCGCGCCTGAATATCGAACTCGAGACCTCAGTGGCCACGCAGAGGTCTCTGTTGCGGCGAGAAGTTATCGGAGGTGGTGTATTTGGGTTTGTTTGATTGAATAGACGCTCGTTCTTCTTTGATGCCGTTTATTGGTAGGTACTACATACATATATATATACTAACTAGGTAGATAGGTATACGATGCTTGGTACGTGTATTACGGTCAGTGATGAGAGCGAGAGTGAGGAGCGCGGCGCAGCGGCGGTGCGGCACGGTATGTATGTGTGCGCGCGTTGTTCACGTTGTTCGACAGTCTCAAGTAAGCTAATCACCAAGCGATAGCCTAGTCAGAGGCTACTCCACTGCCAATTATCGCCACTAATTATAATTCTTATATTTGACAATTGTGAATTGTTTTTTCTTATACAGTGTCGTTGAAAATATTATATAGTTTAAAATTAATTTCGGTTTTACATTCCTCACTTCAATTTCCTTCTATTAAATTCTAAAACATCTTACATATGTAAGTAAAAGCACGGTGTAATAGAACAATCAAATGGGATGATGCCACTTCAAAACAGTGTTCCTGAACAATTCTCTAAGGTTCTGGAGTTCGTAATAAGACTTGAGTAAGTCAGACTAAGTTCTCGAGGAAGAGCACACACACGATCAAACTATCATACCGCTTCTAATTAAATCTTAGAGCATTCCGCGAAATCAACTTTAAACTAAGTTCTATGGATGACATGCGGAATTGCAGCTCGGTTAGTAAAGGACTTCGTATATTAACTCATAGTATTACGGCTATTTATCTCAAACTATAGACATAGATGGATCATACGGCGGCATACCAGCATTCCAGGTCTACCGTTTTTCTATATGTCGTACTATGTGTGCTGAGAATTTCCTAGTAATTGGCTGGCTTAATTTTTGCTTATAAAGATTAATTCGACACTGAGATTATCTTATTCCTCACAGTGAACAAAATCAAATTAAGGTTTAAGCGAGCATTAAGCTAATATCTACGCGCTAAAAGAAACAACTTACCTGGATTGATATTAACACGTGCCAGAGTACATGATCTGTCATTTGGCATGGGTAGGTACTGTTTAATTAAATTTGCTCATGGTTAGGTCCAAATTAAGCATCTCCGCAATACACATAAACTCATATTGCCAATAACATTATTTTTCATTTACGTGACGTTGTAATAAGTTATGCCCGGTGCGTGTGTTTATCGAATCCACAAAAGCTCAGCCAAATGGCAATGGCGTAGCGACTACTTAAACTAATCATATAGGCAATCTAGAAAGATGTAAGAGTAATCATTAGCGATATAAATCATCGACAAGTGTAACTAAGATATCATTTTCCTTATAGCGGCTACTTAGTATATCTCACTTACAAATCATATTATTATCTTTATGTATTCTCCTCGTACAAGTGGTTTGGAGTTCTGCCAAAAGAGATGCTATGCTAACAAAGGCTTTAAACATTTTCATATCTTTAAAAGAATAATATAATGAAGTTTCGTTTCTATAAAAATAAAACTACTTTATATGGGATTTGGCGCAATTTATTTATCCGCGGGGAAAATAACTATAAAATAGTGAATTTAAAAAAAGAAAGAAAACCGACAAATTATTTAAATGTTTAGTTTTAACTTATAAACTTCCTATAATAAGAAGAAAAGTAAGAAAAAATAAATTCTTTATTGCTTTACAACTTTTAAATGGGCACAATGTTAAGAATAAAATGAAATAATAATTATAAGAAAGGAAAAAAAAGGAACAAACAAAAACAGAGTAAAGTAAATAATAAGTAACATCTAGTGACATAAGCGTCCCACAGCTGCAGCAATCAGGACCCCGGTTCAGCATTTGCCTGATCCCAAGAACCAGGCATTGGTCTTTCAATGGAGCCTGTTATAGTGACGTACGTACTTAAGCCAATAAGTATAAGATACATACATAGTTATATATAATATAGAATTATGTACAAACATTTGTATATATAAATAAACGTTAAGTAAGTAAATAATGATGTATAAAATAAATAGATATAATCAATAAAAATAAGGCATTTTAATTTTCATTCCATAAACGGGTTTACTTCCAAAAAAAAAGATAAACGGAATTCGAAATAATAAATAGGAATAAATTATTTTTAACAGCGTCGGCTACTGGCGTGTTTATGGCCAGCGGCAATTGATGCTAACGGCTAATTAATTATACAACATGGCCGGCGAATTTCCATTCTATTATATAAACGAAGGGAGTGAACGAACTCAATAGATTTGGCTGAATTGTGAAAATAGTTTTAGTTCATTCTGACACTGCCTTGTCGGTTCTGTGTCTTAATTTTGCGTTTCCCTTAAAGCCCAATAGTCAAATCAAAAGTTCGATTGCTACATCGGCGATCGACGCTTCGCGTGATCAGAACGCTGTTCTTTTTTGCCCAAAGAATCGGCATTGCCATTCAACGTGGCAAATCGCTCACGAATTCTACGATACCTAAACCATTTTTGTAATAATTTAGTATTATAATTATTAGTATTTTTATAATTACTCTGTTTTTGTTATCACTAATGCATATTTACACACGTATTAACAAAGATTAATTAGTGTAGTTTTAATGAATACTGTATAATATATTGTAAATGTCGCTTATAGATGAAAATAAAGTTTCTAGGTTAGGTAAACTCAACTGGATTTTTTCATTACAAAATTGTTAGTATCTGAACGGAGTCTGGCAATGTGTCCAGTAGATGGAAAGAGACTCATCGGATAACGGAAGTCCTAAATCATAACTAGCAAAATGTAAGTATGATACATATCTGCTTTCCCTCTTCGGAGTCATATAGGCGTAAATTATATGTATGTACCTACTAGTTAGTTATAGAACAAAGATCATAACACAATAACACTAACACAATAACAATTCAATGTTAATCCTAACTTTCCTAACTTCAATATTATAAATGCGAATGTGAGTTTGTTTCTTACGCTTTCGCGCCTTAACTACTCGACCAATCATCATAAAATATACACACACATGCACACGCACGCACGCACTCACGCACGCACGCATGCACACACACACACACACACACACACACTTTTTTTAGATAAAAGGTATTTCATCTAAAAAAAGTACTGTTACTAATCTAAACTTGCCTACATTTACGAGAGCGAGGCCGCGGGCAAATGTATATTATAATTATTTAGTATGCATACCAACACTTGTTTAAATAACTTCTTAATCCTCTAATATATACACACATCTGTTTAAATGGTTTTAGTACACACCCTTAACCATTGCGACCTTTTACCTCAACCGAAATAGACCCATAACCCCAATCCGAAACCCAGATCCGTTCCATTCACGAATCGAATTCGTAATACAGCCGATGATATTTCCAAAGCTTTGTCCTATATCGTTCAATACAAATACTTGTGGCTAGAGAATGAATGAGTGAATGATATAGGAATGAACTGTGTGTTAGGTATGCGAAAGGTTAGATACAGAGATACGTGTTTTTATCCACTCTTTTATCGTCGATGTTCAATATGGCGTACCTACTTAGATTCGTAATTTTTAAATATAATGTTTCTATGGCCGTGACTTAATTATTTAATAATATTTTTATTTTATGGACACCATATTTCACCAGCTTTAGTTTTAGGTCTAACATAATAGGAAAACGAGTCTACAGCTTTGTACTAGATTTGTGAAAAATACAATACGTGTGGCAGTTGAAATAAAAATGACGCACCGTGGCGCTTCATTTTCAAGATAGAAGAATGAACCCTGCTGTCAAGTATGTCGGCTGGAATGATGAATATGATGATGACATCATACCAAGCAGAGCACTCTTCGTGAAAACATGATAGAACAAGTAGACGCAACGAAAGACTACGTTGCTTTAGCGTCTCCAATTCATCATTAAATTTTGGATTATCAACGACAGCAAGTCTCCCTAAATATTAATCAAATGGAACTAGGAGCAAACTTGAAGAACTGACGATTGCAGATAGAATAATTTTCTTTTCTTTTAAAGACGTTTTCGGCACTAGGTTCCTTAGAATTAGGTTTAGGTACCTTTGAAATATCAGCTTGTTAGGTTTCTAGGTACCTTAGAAATATTCAAACAATGGACATAAAGAACACTCAGACACGAAACAACAATTTGTGGATAACACAATTTTTGTGTCATGTAGGGATCGAACATCAGGCGAGACGGGGACTAAAACCAATATGTCATTAGTGAATAAAAATTATATATTACTAGATTTTGCCCGCAGTTTCATCCGAGTAAATCCCGTTGCCGTGGGCATATCGGGATAAAAAGTAGCCTATGTGTGAATCTGGGTCTACATACCAAGTTTCATCGCAATCAAACTTTTACATTTATAACATTAATATAGATTCTAGTGTGGGCGTTATCAAGAAGCAAAATAAACCAAAAACCCAAATGGGATTGTTTATTAAAATCTCAAACAAGTTTGCAACCTATTTAAGGGTATCTGTTACCATAGCCATCAATAACTCCAATATCATTTATATGAGGTCCGTGTCTGTGTAGAATAATCGTATATCCTGTCCTCTTTAACATATGTACACACTGTTCTCCTCAACAAGCACCTGGAGACGATTTCTTGTCAATTTGATTACGTGACGTAATAAGATGTTCTAGTGAAGCGAGGTGACATCCGCCTGACCTTTTCAAAGTACTCTCGTGTTTATACGACAAATACACTTGGGATGTATATTCATGCCTATTGTAAGAAGGGGTAGGTAGAGAGACAAATTGCTATATTCTATTGATTTAGATCTCTTGATTTTGAGATTTAGAGAGCTATAAACAGAGTTATTGTTGTGTCGCGTGGTTCTTCAAATTCAAAGGTTCAGGAGTAACTCCTAAACCGAAGAGCCAAAGGTGAGTGATGGGTTTTTCTTTTCTCAATTATTAATTTATGACTGTTTGCCGTTTACCTTTCGAGTCGCAGTGACACAATAGATATTTTATCATGTTAATTGAAAGGTTAAGTAATGCTGATTCGATTAAATAATTCCTATGTAGCAAAAGCATTTACGAAAATTAATCACACAAATATTTGTTTTATACTAATACAGAACTTATAACACTCTAGGTGGCGTAATATCAGTTTTTTTTATGCGAGTAAGTTGACTTATAAGCATACGGCCCACCTGTTGGTAAGTGGTCACTGTAGCCTATGGACGCCTGCAACACCAGAGGCATCACTTGCGCGTTGCCAACCCTTTGAAAAGGAAAGGTGCAAGGGCAATTGGGCCTCCGGCACTCTCACTCACCGAACGAAACACAACAGTAGGAATACTGCTATTTCACGTCGATATTCTGTGAGAGGGTAGTCCTTCCCCGGTCGAGCCGGCCCATTCATGCTGAAATCAGCGTAAAAGTGAAACAAATTGAGTCGTTTTGTGCAGTCCATTAATTTGTAATAGTAATTATGCAAATTTCTTTATGACATCTAAATGCCAAGGAAAGATTGTATCATCATACAATTAATTAGTAAAAGGTGGCAGTAGCACTGTCACATAGTTTTAACAAAGTACCTTAAAACGCTTACATATTCATATACAGAAATTTTCTAGTAATTTTATGTCAGATATCTAACTTAGTTTAGGCAATACAATGTATCAACACATTTCATGAACATGTTTATTTTTGTGTCCTAAATTAAATAGTAAATGTTTTCCTTTAGATTAAATATAGTGTTAATGTGAATTTAATACAATAGCCTGTAATGTGTTTTGTAGACTTTTATATTTTATTAAATAAAAACATATTATTATTATGTTTCTCTTATCACAGGTACTTTCTAACATATTATATTAGAAAATACCTGGCCCTTTGGGAGGCCTACACGGAGACATGGGTCCAACGTGAAGAGGCCCTTCGAGAGTTTTAATCAAAGGTGTGATGGAACATCTACAGTGGCACTAGCCGCAGCAGGCGTAGGACTATTGCTACTACTACTACGTATGAATTCTAATATATGGGCTATAGGTATGGGTGTTTGGTATTGCTAACTATGGATGAAAAACGGCGTCTGCCCTGAATACTCTAATAGCATCAATGCAATGGGCAGACGGTGACTCGCCAACTCACTAGATGGATAAGTCACTATAGGCATACAAGCCAGCAGCAGAGGGCAACACCGGTGCGAGTGGCTAGGGGTGTCGAGCGGTGCGGCTCCGGTTTCACCATCACGGGTCTCGTGACAACGGAGACCCGGAGCGGGTTTCCCCGTAGTTATGTCCTTGAAAATGACACTTCCACCCCCAAGCATATAGCTCTAGCGGTCCCCCTCTGACCGGCCGACCAAGGCAAGCCAGAGTTGAGAGTTCTACGAGCGCTCTAGAAGTTCCACCCCAGCCAATCAGTAATGGCAAGCCGGGGACGAGGCCCTTACCAACTCTCTGAGGCATTCAGGACCGCAGTGTCGCCACTCACATTCAGCCCGCCACAAGCTGCCCTGCGGTTTGTTATTATTATTATTATTATTATATTCCTACCTAGTCCACCGCCTATATCCCGTGAAGACAGAGACGTATTAGTTGTATATCGTACGTAATAGGAGACGAGCTCTTTGCCTGACCCGGGAATCGAACCCAGGGTCTCGAGCAAAGGACATTCGCTAACGCTGGAGTTAAAAAATTAAAATTAAAAATAGTTTATTTTCATTTACTTACGAGCTAGTTCACAATACATTAATTGAGGTACTCCTTTTAAGTAACAAAATACTTGTGTTAGGAGCCCCCGCTCTTCACGTTATAAAGAAAATAAAACTAGACAGGTAACAAAAAAAAAATAAGGTGAACAATAAAAATAAATTAATAATAAACACCATGCGTGTCTGTCTGTGTGTGTGTGTACGTGTGTGTGTTTGTGTGTGTGTGTGTGTGCCTTGTATGAAATGTATTGAACAGTATACAACATAATTATTATAACTAAGTGTTTTGTGAATACTTACATGTAAGTACCAATTATATTGTTACGATACTACATTCATCAGATCTTCTGTACTACTGTAATTTTGGGATCTCAACCAAAAAAGTAACGCTTTTTTGCAATCATGATTAGTATTAGGGTACATTTTAATGTTTTTTTTTATATAAGTGGTATAATTAATGGAGATTAAATCCTGCCTTAATATATTCCTATGTATTATGTAGAAGTATATACATAAGGAAGGTAGGAGTTTACTGGACCTTTATTTATGTTGTAGGTAAAAAAAGTATTTTTCATAAAGTGATTTTGAATTGTAACATAAGCTGTTTTACCAAACACATTTAATTTTTAAGAATTGGTTTAAGATACACATAAAATAAACAAAGACATGTAATTTTAAGATTTCTCCTTGCTTAGGAATAATTCTTGCGCCATGGGGTACTTCAAGGACACAAAAAATAACCCGAGTTATAACAACCATTTCGGGATCACACAAATTATTGTCGCATGTGGGATTTGAACAAACAACACTGCGCGTCGTAATAACGTGACCATTAAAACCACTGCACCATTCACGCAGACAAATCTATTTATTTAAACATAACACAGTTTTATTACGTTTATGACATACAGCATTATTTATAGCAGCGATAGTCTAGTGGGAAACCGTTGGACTGCCACGCAGAGGTCTCGAGTTCGAACCCAAGACGCGCAATTCTGACTTTCCCAAGTAATATGCGTGTAAATAGTTAATTATGGCTTGCTTTAATGGTGAAGGAAAACATCGTGAGGAAACCTACATGTCTGAGAGTTCTCTATAATGTTCTCGAAGATATATGCAGTCTGCCAACCCGCACTTGGCCAGCGTGGTGGACTATGGCCTAACCCTTCTCACAGTGAGAAGAGGGACGTGCCCAGCAGTGGGACAGTTTAATACAGGGCTGATATTATTATTATTATGACATACTAGATTTTGCCGCGTTGCTCGCGTAATTGTAGATTAGGTAAGGTTAGGTTATTAACAGTACTTTTTCTGGATAAAAGTTACCATGTCTCTAACCTATATATCACTGACAACGTGTATGCGAAATTTCATGATTATTGGTCGAGTATTTAAGGCGTGTAAGCCTAACAAACAAAGAAACAAACTCATATTCTCATTTATAATATTAGTTAGGAGTAGGATTCTCATATGGATAATTATGTTTATAGGTACATACAATTTAGGCTTATTATCACCGAGCATATATACATGGTAAATTTATAATACCCACATTCATCCGTTAGCTTTTTCGATACACGTAATAGAGGCCTACTTTATTGGGATCGTAAATAAACATTTCCTGGCAGGAAAACTCATTAACAATTTGTCGGATCTGGGAATCCAATCTTGCGATAGTCTCAAAGCAATTGATTACAGACTTGTTTCTGCCCGTGATATCGCCCGCGTGAATACTACGAGAACATGTTATCAGGTTAAAAATATTATCCTAAAAAATAATTTAATACTAGCTTTCGTTTGCCGCTTCGCTCTCGTAAAAGCAGGTTAGGTTATATTAGAAACAGTACTTTTTAAAATTAATTATAGTCTTTATTACTCGGTATTAATAAAGCTTATTAATGGTGAAACAATTTTTTAAATCGTTTGAGTAGTTTTTGAGTTAAACCCTTACAAATAAACAAAGAAAAATCAAATCTTTCCTCTTTATAATATTAGTAGGTATAGATATAGATATCTGTGTGAAGTCTAAATTCGTTAACGCGTGATTGAATAACCAATATTCCAACTAACTTTCATATTTCTAATATTAGGTCGCAAAATAGATCAGCGACTATTTTTTTTTTACGTATGCTCTACTCTGTATTTTGTGGGATCGAATCCTACACGGTACAATATTATGTGTGTGTACACAAACGATTATTATTAATCTGGGTGTACTTTGTATCCGTTAAGTCTGCGTATGTAGAAGTCATCTGCGATACACGGTTTGATATTTATTACGGAGTGAAATACATGATGAAATAAAGTAAAGTAAAAATCTTTATCGTAAAAAAACTGTAAACATAACAAAACATTTTATAGTGTCACCTAAATTTAGGAGTGAATACTTAGGTCCTGGATCCAAGTTTTACAACCTAGGCATAAAGTCAAGCTATAAACGGAGCTAGATTCAATAATCAAGCTATCCACCGGCTCGGCTCGATATCAAAATGTCATTGACTATACAGTTTATGTGAGGAGGAAGTAATTCTGGAAATTTCCACATAATCCTCACTCGACGAACACCAAAAAAGGCCGGCACGCCTGAGAGTTAACGATTTTCAGGACACATGGCTACGTAATTCGACGTACAAAATATTTATTTGATTATATAATATAATATATTATTATACTAATGCTATTTAGATTAATATTTATTGTGATATAATATATGTATATTAAGCTGAAGGGTTAAACCGACATATACGAGTATTAACTTTTGTCTATATTCATGTTACGTAATTATAATAGGTAATATTTACAATTAGCTTTTCTATAATAATTGGCTCATTTATAATGTAATCCGCTTTTTGTTACAGGTAATTGGATTTAAAATAAGCACATGCTCGTGTCGTACGTAAGTAATCAAACTGAAACATGAATTACAAGCGGGTGTAGAACTGTTTATTTTAATCATACGTTCGGATCCGATGTAGGTTTTTTGATTTTAAGTAAGTATGTAAAATTAGCAAAACAGCAGCTATCATGTTATTATGGTAAATTCAAGCAATAAAACTGGCAAAATATCTAAACAACCTTGTGAAACATAAATTGAATGAACATTAATCGACATACATAAAGCGCCCTAAAACAAATGCATTTTTTTTAATGAGATAGTATAACTTGCATGCATATCGCCTGATGGTAAGCGATTATCGCCGCCCATGGACACCCGCAACACCAGAGGAGATACAAACGTGTAAAAAAATATATGTCGAGTGTCGATCGTGTCACTCGTTATCAGAATGGTCGAACATTGGAAATAATAGCCAAAACACTTCAAGCAATCGTCTCTATAATTGATTTAGTAAAGAGATATCACAATAACTTAACGATTATTCCGATAGAAACGGATGGAAAACGCGCTGTGTTCGATGCCACGTGGTGTCGTGAACGCGACCATTCGCTCCGCCGTCACAATTCAGAATGCCCATTAGTCACGCAACTCGAACGCCCAACTGTCAACTGCCAAACATGTGACAGCCGACGCCCACCCCACCACTGGCACTGACCGTACCCAAGCAGCCATGTTGCTTGACTTTTCCGTAGATGGCGCTGTAGCGCTAACGCTTCGAAACATAGATGGTGCTGTAGTGCTGACGCTGCGACATATATATATGAGATAAATAAATATGAGAAGCCTGGCTTTCTCGTAAATGTAAAGGTATAGAAACAACAAGTAATCCTTATAAAATCTTTACACTTTGGTTAGCCAAGCAAGTTAGCTGTGTATCACGGGTTCTAACAAAAAATGTCCCGCCTATATCCCGGGCGTGTACCAGATCACTCTGTAGTTTATGGTTCCATCAACTCACTGATACGGCGCTGGCGTGGGATCAAACACTGACATATACTTTATTTCCAACAAGCTTTATTTTGAGGCTTTATACTCTCTTCAAAAGAATAATACTTTGTCTTTTTGGAAAGATATCAAAGGATAATATTCTATAGTCTTAAGTACCGTATAATATATCAATGAATGATATCTACATACATACATAGATTTACGCCTATTTCCCAGAGGGGTAGGCAAAGACAACGGATTTCCATTTGCTACGATCCTGACACACTTCCTTGGCTTCATTCACTTTCATCACATTTCTCATACATGCTCGCCGGCTTAAGGTGCTCTTAACACGGCCTTTGTCCAAAACGTCTCCGATCTGGTGAAGAAACGTTCGCCTAGGTCTGCTTCTTACGACTGATCCATTCATACTAGCCTTATAAACTTTCTTAATCAGTCTTCTCTCGTCCATTCTTTCTACATGCCCAAACCAGCTTAGCATAACCTTTTCTATTCCTGTCACTATATCCACTTTCATGCCGCATCTCTCTCTAATCACACTATACCTTATTCTATATTTCAGAGTCACACCATATAATATGTCCCTCAGCACTCTCATTTCTACAGCATTTATTCTGCTCTCATGCTTCTTTTGCCATACCCAACTTTCACTTCCATGCATAAGTGTAGGCACTAATAGTCCTCTATGAACAGCCAAACTTGCCTTTTCGGATACATGAATGATATCTATTTGATGAAAATTGACAAGTGGTGCAGTGATCATCGGGTAATTTTAGGTCGTAGATTCGTGCGATGCGCAAGTATTTGTTTTTTTAATACTACACCTGCACTAGGAATAAATCCTGTGTCGCGGAGATCTTTACAAACATTCAAATAACGGACACAAAGAACACCCAGACTCGGAACAACTATTTGTGGATTGCACAAATTTTTATCCTGTCTGGGATTCGAACCCACAACACTCGGCGCAGTGGAAGTAAATATTCTATCACATACACACAACACCATCTAGCCCAAACTAAGCAGAGCTTGTACTATGGGTACTAGACAATGGATAAACATACATATATACATTTTTTTTGTAAATACGTACATATTATACATAGAAACACCCAGACCAAGACAAACATCCATGTTCATGCACACAAATGTTTGACTTGTGCGGGAATCGAGCCCGCGACCTCAGGCGTAGCAGTCGGTTACACTAACCACTACGCCATCGAGACCGTCTAGCGATACCAACACTTAAACTACTTCAAAAATACCGCTGTGCAGTCAAAGATTTTTAAATAAGTTAAGATGTATTTTTATCTGTTATTACAATGTTGAAAAATCTCCCATAACGCAGATCCGGATCTTATAAAGACATTATTCTTTTAAGAAGAAATAACAAAGTATTTTGTCTTGCAATGTTTTACTGCGTAAAATCGAGCAATGATTAAACATGAGGAAAGAAAATACTTTGAGATCGAAATAGTCACCTCTCCTCCAACGCGGGTGTTACTGAACTACACTAGTGATGCATTCGAATCCATTAAAGAACAATACGATATCTACTTTTCATGTTAAAAGGCGTATCACACGTACTAATGCAATGTTATCTATACGTACAAATAAATAAAATTGAAGTGTTTGTTTGTAATGTCAAAATAACAGCTTGTTACTCAATACATATGGCATTTAGTAAAAATCTGTTATATACCGCATTATAAAAAACTATTTTAAAATTTTTGTTTTTCTGTCTGTTTTCCTGCTAATCTCTGAAACGGCTGGACTTATTTTGATGAGACTTTCACTAGCAATTTGCTGATGTTATAAGGAGAAGGTAACTTAGGCTATTTTTATATAAAAAAGTAGAGACTTGCGAAAAAGAAGATTTTAACTTTTTTGTTCAGTTCCACGCGGACGAAGCCATTGTACACATCGCTACTTTTGGTGTTTTGTGTGGCCTAGACCCAATATAACTAATATGAACGCAATGTGGACGACCATCTAATACATTGATAGCAATTAACCTCACAATAATTATCCCTTTGCACTATAACTATCCTTTATTACTTCACGTGATTGCTATTACTGTGTTCAATACCTTATACAAGGCTGAAAGAAATTAATAGCCACTAGTAATGTCATTGAATAGAAATATTTCTCGTTAGCAATTACTAGTTTCTTTGCGGCAATTGCTAGACTTTTTGTATTCTGTCTAATTGGGTATCGGGATAATTGAAACCGATACGTATAATGTTACGTGTGTGTTATACTTATTCAATACTAGATAGAACCGCGGATTCGGTCGCGTTTTCGCTCAGGAACAGAACTCTTTTCTGGAAGAACGTCCTTTTCTGTACTCCTGATAATGTGTATGTGAAATTGCGTGATGGTCGGTTGAATAGTTAAGACACCTTAACTAACCAAAAGCTTAACAAACTCACATTCGCATTTATCATATCAGTTAGAATTCAATATAAAAGAGCTGATTTCAGCATGAATCGGCCGGGTCGACTGAGGAAGGACTACCCTCTCACAGAATATCGACGTGAAATAGCAGTATTCCTACTGTTGTGTTTCGTTCGGTGAATGAGAGTGCCGGAGGCCCAATCACCCTCTTGCCCCCTTCTCGCTCCTTCTCCTTCCCACTTCCTTTCCTAAATGGTTGGCTACGCGTAAGTAAGGCCTATGGTGTTGCAGGCGTCCGTAGGCTACGGTGACCACTTACCATCAGGTGGGCAGGCCGTACGCTTGTTCGTCACTTTAGATGTATAAAAAAAAATAGAAGGATAGGACTGATTTATTTCTTTAAATCACTATTCTCATAGGATTGTCTAATACAATAGTTTGATCCACAGTTACTATAGTAAATTATAAACATGGTGATTTATGCGGATTTGATTGTACGGATGGTGGAGTGGTTTAGATATTCGCCACGCCATTGCTACTACGTTGGGTGTGTTGTGCACGAGGCTGTTTAGATTGAATATAAAATCTTTTATACATATTAAAAAGTAACTTACTTAGTAACGTAGTTAGTACTGGGTAGTAAATAAAAAAGTATATATGTATGTTTAACCATTGTCTAGTACCCATAGTACAAGCTCTGCTTAGTTTGGGCTAGATGGTGTTGTATATATGTATATATATTAGCAAGGTACCAGGCTGTCCTGACTTATATGAAGTCAGTACCTAATGTATGCAGGGTGCTTTGCATACAGTTTCTAGAAATCTAGATGACAATGCTTGACTAATGAAAATACAAGCGACCGTGGCGACATCTGCCATTTCACAGCTAAACGGGACACCTACATTATTTATGATACTAAGAACATTGCCGTGTACCAACTCCGAGTTCGAAACAATTTAGAACAATTCGGCACAATTGTGAATTTTGTATGTGGCACAGTTTTATTTTGTTCAACAAAAGTATTGTTGTTTAATTTGTTTTAACTTGTTTGCTTAGTGATTGTTTTAATTTTAAATAGACACTTAAACTGTTAATTTTTAATGGGTGTAGGATTTTCGTTCTCGGGTAATTAGAGTAAATAAAACTGCCCCAGTGACGCAAATAAAATGAACGCGACTTCTGTACATGGTTTTGCGTACGATTTCCGGCATGGGCAGTGCTGTAACATTCTTGGTCAAAATTTCCAGTAGGAGCACGAAATCTGGCACTGTGTCATGGAATAGGCGACCTTATTACGTCGTACTTAAAATATATAATTAAAGTTGTCGATATGTGGATTGTGTACATCTCTGCCTGTCGCAACGGGGATATTTTTGCTAGCGAAGATAAAGCCGCGTGCGACAGTTGTTGTCTTATAATTCTCATATTATCTGTATATAGATACAACTGGTACAAAAACATGCTTTACTAGAAACATTGTTTGTCATAATTTTTACGATCCAAGCTTATCGGAAGCAACTACCGAAACGATACCAATATAAGGCGTTATTATCTAAGGCTATCCATGTTTTTATCGCCTAGGTAGATACCGATAGCACAATAATTTCTTCAATTAACGTGCTTAAGAGGAAACATAAGGGCCGTTTTTCCATACAATAGTAGTCCCCTGTTTCCTCCCTGGATAATGCCAGTAGAGCAACAATATTTTTTCAAAAAATGTATGGCCTCTATTGGCATGTTCCTATGTTTTCGTTTTTTTCATTAATTAATTATTAAAAGAGACAGCCTTCAAAAACCTCAAAAATTGGCCAGATTTTCCGCTGTGTTCAAACATCCAGAAAACAAATTTGAGTAGATTATATAAAAAAAGGAAAACAGAAACACGGCCAAAGCCTTTCTTTAATTTTTAATGAAAAATTAGTTAAATCGGTCAAGTGTTGGAGAAGGAATCAGGGGACTACCAAACGTTGATTTTGTGTACTTTTAATAGGTATTTTCGGTCCAAGCTGCAGCTCTGCGGGCATTGAGCGACAGCAATAGATTTTACAAATACCTATTTTTCAATTCTCTTGCCCGTGTTGTTTCCTCTTAATGTAAATTGACCTGTTATATTGGAATTACATGTTAAACTAAAGAATCACTCTGTACAAATCTTATTACTTTTCGATCTAGCAAAAGCGCGCAGTATTCCATAGTCAATGTACTCTATAATTGGAACATACTCAGCCTAACCTAACCTAAAAATGCCAAGGTTCTAGTAAATATTTTATGTAGGCCAGTTGTATCTAGACTAATAAAGACTAGCCAGCCTAGTAATAGTTGTGCTTTGATTGGAATTATCAAGAAATAAAGGTCAGGAGTAGTTATTGTACCTTTATTAGATCATATTAATTTTAATTGCTTCGCTAAAGACAGTTCCTAACTAACAATCGAGTTACTATAAAACGATGTGTGATTAATGATTATTTCATACAGCTCTGTTATACAAAAGCGTATACTGTATGGCACCAGCAATTTATAATAGATTACCAAATGAATTTAAAAACTTAGACAATAATTTATTTAAAAAACAAGTACATAAGTTTTTGGCGAACAAATGTTATTATAAAGGTAATGATTTTATGGAAGACATTTAATTATTTATTTTGTTTTAATTATAATTTTATTTTGACATCATATTATCTTGATTTGTATACCTACTTGACTTAACTATGTAATTATATTGACTACTTCTATTATGACCAATTACATTTTGAAATATAATATAATTATGATGTAAATTAACTATTGAGACATTGCCATTATTTTATAAATTATCTCAATTATTTTCTAATTTGATATTATGCATGTCGAATAGATAGAATAAAGAGAACTGTAATAATTAAGCAAATTTTGTATAATATCTATATATACCTTTATTCAGCAAATAAATGGATTTGATTTGATTTGATTTGATTGATTAATTATTAATCCAATGATTCTAATATTGATTATTGGTCGTTATGATTAATTCATTGGATCATTGGTTTATTACCTAATAATAGCAATATAAAATAAAGTTAATAAGAATATAAAAGATCATATAGTGTTAAACTAAATGAAGCAATTAGAAAAATGGCTTGTAATTTAATTCTAGTCATGCTAATATTTAAAATGTGTAACTAAGCCTGTGAAGACGTTTGGATGTGTGTAACCTTATCATGTATAACGATATTGTTGAACGGACTTTTATCGTGAAACACGATCCTGTAAGATTCACGCCGATTAAGTCACGTGTTAAAAATCGTGGTACTACTATTTATTATTCGATTAGTATTCGGTAACACCGCTTAAATCGTTAATCGATGGCATTGTCCCGTTACTTTTGTAGTCGCCAATAGTTAGTAAGCACCATACCAGTATTTTATTATTCGAATAGGGAACGCTCTGTGTAAAAGCGATGAACCCTTTAAGGATCGTACATTACGGTCATTATCGATAAACAGTTACCAACTACCGATTCGCACTGCAGCGTTTACTATAATAATAATAATATCAGCCCTGTATTTAACTGTCCAACTGCTGGGTATGGGCCTCTTCTCACTGTGAGAAGGGTTAGGCCATAGTCCACCACGCTGGCCTAGTGCGGGTTGGCAGACTTCACATATCTTCGAGAACATTATGAAGAACTCTCAGACATCCTCACGATGTTTTCCTTCACCGTTAGAGCAAGCGATAAATAACTATTTAATACGCATATAACTTCGAAAAATCAGAGATGCGCGCCTTGGGATCGAACTCGAGACCTCTGCGTGGCAGTCCAACGGTTTCTCACTAGATAAGAAATTTTTCAAAACAGATTTGTTTTCAGATATATTTCTTAAAAAAAATCGTTATTGTCTTTAGATACGTTTACATACATACATCTCTATCTTACGCCTATATTATATTGTCTTATGTTTACGCGAATGTTATACATTGAAATTAAACACTTTATACGGATTTTGTCGCGTTTGTTTATTTTGCTTTAAACACTGTTATTACATAATTTTGAAAACTCTAACACTACTATTATTGAACTTTACTACTAGTTGTACTACCATCTTAGTCTCCCCGTGAACATGGCTGCTGTAAAGCAACCAAAACGTCGGGGCAAAATGTAAACTTAAATATAAATAGCTTTAATTAGAAAATATATAGCTTAAATAGTAGTAAAGTTCAATAATAGTAGTGTTCGAGTTTTCAAAATTATGTAATAACAGTGTTTAAAGTAAAATAAACAACTCAACAAAATCCGTATAAAGTGTTTAATTTCAATTTACGCCTATATTACCGCAGGAATAGGCAAAGTTATATTTCAAACATATTTAGCCAGCTATAATTCTAGATCGCATGAAATCAATTACGTACGATATACGACACAAACCACTGCATTCGTCCTGAAGGCCTTTTCAATACAAAACATTTGTCTCAAATATCAGCACCTAACAACACACAAGAATAATAACACTCAGCTTCTATTTTGACCACGTACATAAACTTGTCGTATCAAACATCCCCCACATACATCACTTGTAAACGTGTAACGGTAGAGTGAATGAACTATATCATTCAGGTATACACGCAAGCAATATGTTTCATTCGCTCCAGCTGGGCGGAACGACGCCGCGTCCCGTTGCGAACAAAACGATGCATGTAGACAACTCCTTACAATTAAGAAGAGGCCAGTAGAGCGGCGGCGAAATAGTTTAAGTGACTAAATGATATAACATAAATAATATGTTATTCGTTGAAATTAAACTACTTTATACTGATTTTATCGCGTTGTTTATTTAATATTTTATTACATAATTTAGAAACTGCCACACCTAGACTTCGTGATACTTTGAGCTCATTCTGCGTAAATAGAAACACCAATGATTAAATTATGTTCAGGTACTTTGAAATAACTACACTGGAACATTACTAACTATCGGCACTCGATGTTTTCCATATTCACCAATGCGGAATCCGGCTAAACAGTTGTTACAGTGGTGGGAGTGCGGGTGGCATAACCTTCATAAAAAGCAGACTAAATACAAAACGCCTTCACAAAATGGCGCGCTCACTTTCGCTACATTAATTTTATTTTGTAGCAGTCTATAAACTCGCGTATTTACTAGCCCCACCATCTGCAGAGCAAGCGTCTGGCGATAATTATCTCTAAGGGCTTCATGTACGTAATAAAGTACACTTGTTTGCTCTGCCCCTAACTTAATATATGTTTTGAAATGATTCCTCTTATACCTCTCGTATATTTTTCTTCTGTCTATTGGTTAGGGTGCTGGCAAACTTTTACTGTGGGGATGAAGTATTGTATAGATAGATGAGGTTTGAGCGTTTATTTGTTAGTTAGTTAGGAGAGGGTAGGTTATTATCCTCACTAATATTATGAATGCGAATGTGTTTGTTTGTTTGTTACGCTTTAACGTCTTTATTACTCGACCGATCATCATGAAATTTTGCATACATGTGACAGGTGTAAAGAAAAAGATATAGCGTATCTTTTATCCAGAAAAAAATACTGTTACTAATCTTACCCAACCTATATTTAGGTGAACGCAGCCGCAGGCAAAATCTAGTATTATATATGCGACTGTGAGTTTTTTTGTTTGTTACGCCTAAACTACTCGACTGATCACCATGAAATTTTGTGTACACGTTGTCAGGAGTATAAAAAAAGGATATATTTTTTTTTTTTATTATTGTTATATTTTTTTTTTATTTTGTATACTTTTGGTTTTTATTCTTTGATTTAGTTTTTTTTGATTTCTTAGTGTTTTGCGTGTGCCCTTGTGTGCCAAAATAAATATTTTTCTTTCTTTCTCTTCTTTCTTTCTTTCATCCAAAAAAGTCTTGTTCCTAAGGGATAATTTTTTTTGACAAAATCTAGTTACTTTATAAATCTATTTTATTACAAATTGCAATTAACAATTGCATTGTATATCTAGGCATCATAACTGGTACATAAATATCGCACATGCAAAACCGTTTTAAGATAAAGCAAGGTCGATGTTTTTAGTAAATAAAATGAATTCATGTTTGTTCTACAATTTGACTTTAATGTTGGGAATAAGCTAAATAAAGCATTTTGTATGCATACTAGTGATAAATAGAATATAATAAACTATAATATCTAATAGATCGAACTAATTAGTAAAGAATGCTGGGCTTTCAGACTTGCATGGAGGTAGCTAAGTTTTACAGAGTGTTTAGCTTCATTACTTTCTGGTAACAATGCTTTATGAGATGTAGGTAAGGCACCTGACCCCTGAATACTAGAGTAAAAGGTAACAGAAGACAGCCCATACAAATATATCCTTACTAATATTATAAATTCAAATATGAGTTTGTTTGTATTTTACGCTTTCAGGCCTTAACTACTTGACCGATCATTATGAAATGTTACATACATGTTGTCAGGAGTACAGAAAAGGACATAAGGTGCCAATCGTCCAAAAATATATGATACCGTGCGAAGCCGCTAACAAAATCGACGGAATAAATTAAATATTTTTCTTTATAACAGATTTCGCCATACGTACGTAATGGCGTAGACTTGCATTTATGTTGAGCTACTAGCAATAGAGAGGATTTTATTGCCGGATCAAATTGCTTTATTTCGAATTTTCAGGCAATTGTCGGTAGCAGAAAATATGTTATCATATCAATGGCTTCTATTCTATCAGACGGATCTATCGATATACTTGTAGAAAGGTTTCGTATATGGTCTCCGTATTATTAAATGCATGTAGATAAAGTAGAATCAGTTTAATGGCAGTGGATAACCTCAATAACACTTTGCCAGACGCAATATCAAATCTAAGACCCCACAGCAGTTCAATTCTCTGCCAGCATGCCATGCCATGGATAGTTCCGAATACAATGTGTACTCGGATCTATACATGGTTGAACATTCAGTGGAACAAAAAACTGTTACTACCAAATCGTAAACTTAATTCTCGTTGTTCTCAATCGAATAATTCTAGGTATCGATTTAAGCCATCGTCTCGATAATTCCCCACAGTGTACAGTGCTATAAGAGATATAAAAATATTTACGATAGAAGAAGCGACTCGAATTTTATGATGTAGTACTCATCATACTAAAATGTTTGAGTGCTTATGAAGCTACCGGTATGACCGATTATTCGGCGGATTTGGAACATGATCATAATTATTATCGCTATTTTATTAGAACTGTTTTGTTTATGGGTTAAGATAGATAAGCATAGGCGTAGCTTAGAGATCCATGAATATAAATTATAAATATATATTATGGGAATGAGCGTGTTATGGGGTATTGTATCATAGGAAAGGTTTGTGGAGTTATTGGAAAGAAATAACAAGAATTGGGAAAGGTTAAGTAAAGACTTGACGGCGACAATCAACTGTCGAGCACTGACTTGTTGGATTTGTGGAATAAACTTGCACTTTTTTCGAAACCAAGGATTGACAAAGTGGTATTGGGTTTTTCTATGTCCATTTTTATAGTAGCAACACCGTGTCTGGCAATGTGCCTAGTAAATAGCAATGAAACCCGCTTTTTATTAATCTTCTTTTTATGTAAATAATTATTGCGCTTGAAATCAAGCGCTGGGTCGCAAAAGACTTTACAAACATAGCAAAATATCTCACAAACAATTATTGCGTTTGAATTTCTAACCCATAACACACAAATTAATAATTCTTCACAAATAATTCTTCCGGTTCTGGCTGGTCTTTGTGTTTGTTGTTTAAATGCTTTTAAGAGCCCCTGCGTTACAGGAGTAATTCCTAATTTATTTATATACTTTATTGGGTTACAAAGCAGTTACACATTAAATATAATGCAACAATTTTATACATGTAAAGAAAAGGGTTAATGTGTAACCCTCACCAATGAGCGCACATGAATATTAAAAAAATAGGAATGAAATAAAATAAACACGTGCGATAATTTTGAACGGGCAAATATAGCAATAATTCTTTTCACAGTTCAAAAGCTCGTTGAGCGGGAAGCGGGTTTGCAAATATATCTAAGTCTGTAAGGTATGTGTAATATGAAATGAGCAGTATACCTCTGCCTATGGAACAGTTAAATACTATACAAGCTAGTACCAAGTTATAATTATCATGAAAGCCATCTAGCACATCCTAGCTTGTTTATTCTCATTTCTGAAGACCATGATCTCTCCATTGACACTTTTAGCTACGATATGACGTCATCTGTTTCTGTCGCCAGCCATTTGTAATATTTCCTCGACATTGTTGTCAAGTGACAACACGAAAAACAGATTATGACTTGAAAGTATCTCCTTAGCGAATTAAGTATTTTCAGGTCGAGGGTAATCAGGGCTACTTTTAAGATATATTTTACCCTATTCTATATATGTAGGTATGTATAGAAGCGGCGATAGCCCAATGGATAAGGCATTTGACTTGCGATCGAGAGGTCGCGGGTTCGAATCCCACTCGTTGCACTACCGAATAGAACCCGGTCCTAAAACAAGCATTTTAATTTATTTGCAGGGATTAACAAGAATACTATTAGTTAGTAACACAGAGCAGCGGTAGCTCAGTGGGGAGACCAACAGACTGCAATGCAGAGGGTCTCGGGTTCGAACCCACGTCGCGCACTTCTCACATTCGGAATTTATATGACTTTTCGAAATTATGTGCGTATTGATTGACAATTATCGCCTGCTCAGTGCCTCGGAGAGCCGTCGGTTCCGGCTGCCATGAACATCTATGGCAGTCGTTATTGGGGAAGTCGACACAAAAGATCTCACTGGGTCGAAGTGTCGCCGGTCTGTTCTGACTGGCCCCCCACATTCCCTATCTTCAGGACCCGAGTAGATAGGGTTTCGGGGGGAGAACTACGGGTCTCCCCCTTTGGACCAGGGTACTGCGGGGTCAGGAAGCCCACTGCGCCTCGAAAGGCGTGTTCTATCGACCGCTGACTAGAGTGCGCGGTGCCTGACATTGGAGTTGGACTCGCAGGGTATGTGGTTGGCCGCTGAGGACGACATGTTCGTTTGCTCGGCAAGCACGTTGCGTTCGAGCGTCGGACTCAGACGCGGCCAGTGCGAACCAGTCGGTCGCATGAGGCACGGAGTTGCCTTTAGCGAAGTGGCAGTGTGGTTTCACTGCCGCAACGCATCTCGGGAGCTTGCCTGCTCAGCAAGTAAGAGTCATAGCTGGAGTGACTCGGGCCACACCCGGCTTGTAGGCCTATTTGGGTAGGCATACGGATGTATGTCGGGAAGTGAGCGTGCCTTACACAGCTCCGGTACCATACTGGAGATATGGGAGGCGGCTTCTCCGTCGGCTTCAGCGAGGTTATCGTTAGCAACTCCTTTGAGTTGCGAGTAGTGAGCGGCTTTATTGCTCCGGTACCTATCTGGAGAATAGGTAGTGTCACTTGGGCACGAGGTAGCTCGCTTACGAGAACCGGATCTCTGAGGTTAGGGTGGAGAGTCGGGATTTGGGGACAAGACCTGTCTATAACTGGTCCCGGAAGGTGCTCTCGGGCACTGGAAGGTACAGCGGCTCCTCTATTATAGCCTAATCGGTTGGTGTAGAGGAACGCTATATCATAAACTGGGATAGTCGTAGAGGAAGGGGATGGCCCCCCACACAAGATAAGATACGATAGGAAGTAACCCAAATAGCTAGAAATCTTTAAAAATGTTGCATTTATTTTTGCAAGACTCGTATTTTAATACGCTCTCCAGCAGTGTTACTTAAAGTAGGAATAAAATATAGTTGACGAAATGTGGGTTTAATACACTTTTCCTCCTTCAAAGATAAATAGAATTTTGATCTGAGGGTTATACATACGTAGAAACGTGAAAATTCATTTTTGCTTAATTAATCTGTCGAATCTTTAAATACCAGACATGATTAAAAATCTACTGTGTCTGGCCACCGGTGTGCTGCTACGACTTAATGGGCTAAATTCATTAGTTCCCAAAGTAGTCCAGGTGGACCTCCAGGGATCCACGGGAGACTCAACGGGGATCTAATTCGTAAGCGGGGATCCACGAAAATTATTTTGAGGAATACACTGACGCGAGAATTCCTAAAAAAATAAAAAGGTCAGGCCGCCTACCATGGTTGGTTCAATCACTCGGATCCGTGCCACTGTAAGAAACCGAGGCGGGGATTTGATGTCATATTCAACACGTAATGGCATATATGCCTTTCAAATAAAAAAATAATTTTGTTAATACCTCACACACAGTTTGTTTTATTTCATTTTAATATTTACCCGCTCTTATTGAAAATCCTTTATAATGAGCCATCCATATGACATCAAAAGATATAATGATGCAGAGAAGTAATGCAAAAACCCACATTCTTCAATAATAAAATGTAATTGTCGCGCAAATGAGTGGGAATCGCCACCTGTATAATGGCTCACGTAACACGTACTTTGTTTTGCATGAGTCATTTTACTTTTATTTCGTCCATCGATCGTTAGAATAGTAGTAGTTGATATCATTACTCGTGGTTGTATAAGACGCAAGTAGCTACGCTGTCTATATGAGCAAACTAAGCGTGAGCGTTACATGCGCAAGCTACTTGCTAAGGATACATGCGCAAGCTACTCGCGTGGTTTACTTGGGCAGGTTCTATGCACAAGCTACTCGTACGGGCAATATGCGCCAGCTACTCACGCTGGTCATATGCATAAGCTACAGAAGCTACTCGCGTGGTTTTCATGCGCAAATTACTTGGATAGGTTACATGCGCAAGCTAATCTTACAGGTAACATGCGCTAACTACTCGTGCAATTTACATGAGCAAGCTACTTACACCATTTACATGCGCAAACTAATCGCTTGCATTACTTAAGCTATAGTAATGGTACGAGTTATTTACGCTAGAGCGTATCTACATTCGTATTTGTAAAAGCCTAATGCGTAATTAAATAATCGATCAATAGTTACTACATTCGAATAATTATTGTTAATATTTCAAATATTTCAAATTACTTGAAGTTTCGAATAACAAATCGAATTGTTTATGGATAATCGTCTATCGCTAGATGTGCTATACCTACAGAAACAAAACACAACGATTTATGACTGTGACCTTTTAAGATAAATATAGTCCCTCGGCCAAGATGCTTTAGTTCAGTTTAAGCAAATTCCATAAGCAGGAGATTTTGCTGTGAAACATTTTTAATATTTATTTGTCAAGTCAAGTTTACACTGGCAACAAAAAACTTACAAATTATAAAGTAATTTATCGGTTCTTTTTTGTTTACCTGGCACACACTTGTACCCAATAAAAGATATAACATCGCCATTGCCTGAGCTAAATTATTGGGCTATAAACAGACACATTTAGCAATACAAGACCTTTTACACACCATTTAATACAAGTAAAAGCAATATAAATATTAACACAGTAATATAAAAAAATTAAACCTCCAAAAAAGAATATGTTTCTCTTTGCTTACCTAAACAGCCAGGCCGCTCGTAAAAACCTATGACGTAGGTAGTGTTACTGTATTTAAATTCGTGTACATGGAAAAGTTTCCCTTTTTATTGGAGTTGTTAATGTGTTCTTTTATAATTATATGCGAAACTTTTCTACGTTCTGATCTCTTTTAAATATTGGTTTAAAACATAAGTAAGTACATTAATATCGATTCAATTAAATCAAATTATAAGTAAGAAGCTCAAAATAATTGACGAGTCAAACATTAGTGTCAACTAGGGATGGAAGATTAACGACAATAATCGAATAATTCGAAACTTAAAACAATCGAGATATTGGAAAGTTTGACGAATATTCAAATACCATAAGTTTTCATGTCGATTTCGACTCATCGTCAAATCAAGTGAACAATATTCGAATACAGAACCAAAGACAACGAATTGACGAACATTCATTTGCGCGATCATGTAATTTTCAAATTCTCTAATTTTCTTTTTCATTGCTCGCTAATGTCAATACATTTCATATTATATGTTTCTCAAACCCTTATAATTATAACAGACTAGCGGACCCGCGCATCTTCGTCTGCTTCACATAAGAGAATTTACCCTGTTACTGCAACATGTTTCCTCGATGCTCCACTCCTATTGGTCGTAGCGTGATTTTATTAGCCTACAGCTTTCCTCATAGTCCTCAGTAGTTCCTGACATTAGCGCTTTCAACCAAACTACCAAACAAACAAACTTTTAGTTGTATAGTCATGTATCTCTCAAAATTGTATTAAACACTAAATTAATTTTAAAACAAACACATACATATGTAGGTACTTCATGGAATGTTGAAGAACGGTGAAGTACATTACAATTAATTGAATGAATAACATTAATCCAGTATACTGAACGCGTTGTAATTTCGCTCAATTTCCACAACATTTAGTCCTCAAATATTATAGGAATTCGACATTAGGGTTGCTTTGTGGTCGTTTCCAGCTAGCCACAACGTGTTGGGGTGGTATTTGTAAATGCCATCACACACATTATTTCAATTCGTGGCTAATCATTGTGATGTCATAGGGGTTCATAGTTATTAATCAAAACTAAAAATCTATAAGTAACAGCGATAGCCCAGTGCGAGACCGTCGGACTGCTACGCATATATCTTAAGTTCCATACCAAAGTACCTACGCATCTCTGAGTTTTCGAAGATATATGCATATTAAATAGTTAATTATTGCTTGTTGAAGGAAAATATCATGTTTAAGAGTTCTTTATAATGTTCTCGAAGATATGAGAAGTCTGCCAACCCACACTGGGCCAACATGGTGGCCTATAGCCTTACCCTTCTCACTCTGAGAAGAGACCAGTGCAGAAAATACATTAAATTAATATCTATACTATATTTAAACCTGAAGTCAAATAACAACTGTACACAGAGCACAGGGCTCTGATTCAAATATTTACTTAAGTAGTTAGTTAATCCTTACTATTGTGATAAATGCGAATGTAAGTTTGTTTGTTACGCTTTCATGCTTTAACTACTTGATCGATCATCGTAAAATTTCGAATATAAGTTGTCAAACGATACAGAAAAGGTCACAGGGTACTTTTCATCCAGAAAAAGTACTGTTCCCGAGGAATAGAAATTAATTGACAAAATCTAGATTCACAAAATTAAATTCGAAAATTAAAAAAAAAGTAAATCTGCAGAACATTTCTGAGCGAGAATACCTAAACAAAAATATATTTCAGGCATTATATGAACTAGGAAGAAAAATAGGAAGTTCTTTGTAACTGTCAATTTAAAAAATACAGAGATAGCAACGCGAACTATAAAGGACGTGAACCGAAAACCGAAAAAAATGCTTTCAAACAGATTCATCATCTCCATGCTATGAATAAAATTAAATCGTTGGCGACCCCGCGACTGACCGCGGCTGGTAGAAAGGATCATCATTTAATTCGACTAAATTCCACGTGGCTTGGCGAAATTTATGCATAGAACCTTTGTAATAGAGTTATGTAGGTATAACTTTGGCGATTTAAAAAATATGCCAGTCTGATATTGTTGCAACAATATGCTATTATCCTGGCGAAAGACTACTGGTAGTAATACTACTACTGAAAAGAGTGGTTTTAGAGCAAAATCTCATTTCAATCTCACATTATATCATAAATAATATTTTAAAATGACGTACTCAAGAAATGTTGAATCATTTGATGGAAGTAAAGATTTTAGATTTGACTTTGAATTGACTATGTTTTGTCCGTTGAGTAAGTGTGTCGCAGGCCCACTTCTATCATACTCTTTTTTATTGTATATTGTATGTTTGATTCATATTCCCGCTCGAGTGCTGCCCCTGGTTTTGTAATCGATCATCGGGTACGATAACCATTTACCATTACGCAGGCTTAACGCTTGTTTATCACATAAAAAGGAATATGTGTGGTGTGTACCTCATAAGGTACGCAACACACAATCTTTTTATTGTTACACGTGTAATGGACACGTGTGTTATAGATTATGTATAAAACAGAAATAGTAAAGTCTTTACGCAGTGGATTAACTCCTTCTTACCGAGCGCTGTGTGTACAGAGTTCGGTCTTCACACGACGTAAAAACTACATACTTATATGAACAACAATAGATATTTTAGTTAAAATCTTGGAATTTTTATCGTCTTTACATTCCCAAATGAAAATTAAAATTACTTCTATGCACGAATATTAACCTAATTTCCAACTGTACGTCATGCCACTCACACCTAATAAAAGTACAAAGTTATTCTCGTACAAAATATGTCTAGACAGACTGACATCTGAGCCAGTGAGAAAAATCGATTGCCCGTACACTTGGCACAACTGTGTACCTATCTATATTTGTCATACGGATACAGTTTAAGCCATATTGGACAATAGTTATACTTCACAAACAGCCTGAAGATTATTTGATTGAGATCTTTATTGAAATTCAAGACATTTTTGTAAGTCATAAAATTGTTTAGGATGCTATTGGGTGCAACCTGAATAATCAGCTGGAGGAGTAGGTGATACCACATTAGATCTGTTTTTTTTAGTTTCTAACAAACAGGTAAGTTTTTTATAAATATATCAGATCTGAGGATGATACGAATGAAGTGGGGCTTTCTTAGCCTTTAAATATAGAATATCTACTACCGACCCGCTCTAGCTTCGCACGGGTAGCACAAAACCATAACAAATTATACACCTAAACCTTCCTCGAGAATCACTCTGTCTATTTGGAAGAAAATTTTGCAAAATTAAAAAAAAAGAAACGGTTGAAAACCGCATGAAAATCCGTTTAGTAGTTTTTGAGTTCATCGCGATTAGACAGACAGCCGGACAGACGCGGCGGGGGACTTTGTTTTATAATATGTAGTGATGTAGTGTAATATAATCACATTTGTCCCTAAGACAGTGCCCAACCAGCCTAGTTGCCTCGATGGCACAGTGGTAATGAAAGCGACTGCTGTGCTTGTGGTTTAATGCCAGTCTACTCGAGTCGAGTCGAGCAAACTATTATTGGGGTTTTCTGTCATGAAATTTCAAGTAGCAGCACGGAGATTGTATCTGGGTCCTGTAGACGGCAATATACAAGCTACTGTGTGACTTAAAAACATGCTGGTGAAATGTGAATTTGCATATCTCTGCCCACCCCTTCGGGTATAGACATGGATATACTCATTTCTATATCCCGAAGGGTTAGGCAGAGCTAGGGCATGGAATCTCTGTTTTACCTCTGTTTCTGTAATCTATTCCACTGCGCTACCCAAACATTTATAATCTAAGTAATAAAGATAATTATTATTGATGTTCCTTGCCAAAAAACTTACAGTGGCCACGTGGAGTTTAGTGGCATTAGTGACTGTTAGCGTGCCTATTCAATATACATTTGGTCGACCAGAAATCGAACCAGGTAGTGTTATTGTATTTAAGTATTAGATTCTATTTATAATTTTATAACATCGCATTAGGTTAAGAACCTGTAATGATAGATAAATAGTTAGAAATAAATAATAATTAATAAATATTTGACCTCATATATAACCACAATCTTTAATATGCAAATTAATTATAAATTATTATACACCTTTTAATAATTTTATTAATGACATGATTAAATGATTAGCATTATGTACACACAAATGATTTACAAGAAATATAAACTAAAGAGAAAAAATAAAACAACAAAATTAAAAAACGTCATAATATTCCTCCGCGTCGTTGTCAATAATTGGCAACGTGCACAGAAGACTGGCAGCATTGCCACGTTGAATGGCAATACTTATGCTCTGTGCAAAGAGAATACCAGCCCTCTGGTCACGTGAAGCGTCGATTAGCCGCTTAGCTAGGTCTCTATAAACAGACCTATCACATGGACCCCATGGCCCCAGCGTTCCGACACTAAACGGCTCAAATATGTACTCACCAATAAGGTTTTGATATTTGCTCCGTTTGAACGTTTCCGCTGATGCAGCAGCAGCACCAGCACAACCCGCTGTGCTAGAAAGATGTGATGGCGCAAGGGTATCGTTTACGTCTGCGTTGTCTGTTGTCGTTGCATCCTACACCAAAGGCCTACCTATTTTTCATGGCAGTAATGACATACCATCTTGTCTCTTGCCTTCGTCGCGTACCAAGCCGTGAGGTTCAAGCTGACCCGGAACGCCAGCAGTGACAAGAGCCTGACGGAGTATGTTATTCAGGTTGACGTGTCGTGATATACGACCAGCACAAATTATGACAGTCTTATATCATAAGATCAACGAGGCAGATATTAAATTCACATGATTAAGATAATCTCTGTGGCACAACTATCAATCTTTAACTTAAAAGTAGCCATTTTAAAAACAATGTATGTTTATCTCCACATAAACCAGATCCAGACAGCTTTAATACTTATTTTTATAGCTGTGTGAAACGCAGCAGAGTGTTAAAGTAAACTTTACTTTACACTTTAACAGTATGGCCACTCTGGTCTCCCACTCAAATATTAGTCCGAGTTGAAAGGTTCAGCTAACACGAGAACTCGAATTTTTAATCGACATAATCTTGTTGGTTTTCGATTTATTATGAAGTCGTTTCAAAGTCGTATTAAATTTATTATTTTACTTTGATTATTAATACAGCCTCGTAGTGGTTAGTGTAATCAACTGCCACGCCTGAGGTTGCGGGTTCGATTCCCCCACAAGTCAAATATTTGTGTGCATGAACATGGATGTTTGTCTTGGTCTGGGTGTTTCTATGTATAATATGTACGAATTTACAAAAAAAAAAATATATATATGTATATTTATCCATTGTCTAGTACTTATAGTACAAGCTCAGCTTAGTTTGGGCTAGATGGTGTTGTGTGTATGTGATATAATATTAAGGGCTTGTACTACCACCTCCAGATAGCATTTATCTATAAGATAAAAGTTTCGCCATCTCTCTTCTTTAACCTAACATGAGTGATGCGATTTATCTTTCAGATAACTTTTACTTGTTAGTTGTAAGAGTGGCCATAAATAAAACTAAGATTTGAACTCGATATCGACCGCAAATTCAAGCGTAAACACAGAGGAATCAAAAAAGCAGTTATTTCTAAAAAAATCAATTCAAAAGCGCCGTGACTACTATTGCTATGTATGAGCTCTAAGTTTCGATACTCCAGTCGGACAAAGTGATAATGGATTCTTCTATTCAGTAAATCTAAGTAGCAACACGTAGTCTGGAACTGTACCCAGTAGAAGTCAATAAGTTCGCTTGCTTTACGTGGTACCTAATCTTATCTTATCTTGTGTGGGGGCCAGTCAGTACAGACCGGCAGCACTTCGACCTAGTGGGATCTTTTGTGTCGACTTCCCCAATAACGACTGCCATAGATGTTCATGGCAGCCGGGACCGACGGCTTAACGGGCTCCCCGGTGCACGGAGCAGGCGATAATTGTCAATCAATACGCCCATAATTTCGAAAAATCTTATATAATAAAACTTCAACTTCACTTTAAATATAACTTCTGAAAGTCAGAGGTGCGCGACGTGGGTTCGAACCCAAGACCCTCTGCATTGCAGTCTGTTGGTCTCCCCACTGAGCTATCACTGCTCTTTACGTGGTACCTAAACTCATTACGAAATATGGGTGTAATACATTGCTGCCTATCCCTTCAGGTATATAAGCGTGAGATAATGTATATATACACTAACTTAATATTCATTGAAATTAAACTACTATATACGAATTTTATCGCGTTGTTTATTTATCACTGTATTACAAAATTTTGAAAATAGTACACGACTACTACTATTGATTTTATTTTACTAATTTATAAGCTAATAAAATTATTTAAACTATTAAATCTATTTATTTTTGGTTTACACTTTCCCCGACGTTTCGGTTGCTTTTCAGCAGCCATGGTCACGGGAAGACCACGTGACCATGGCTAATTTCAATTAATAACATTCGCGTAAACAGAAGACAATATTAATATTCATTATTCTAGGTCATACCATGAGATTTCCATGTCTGAAGTCTTCAACAAATTGCCAAACATTTACTAAAACGCTTCTGACGAAAAAGTCGACAATCCATTTAAAATATTTGGAAAGAAAAGTCAACCATTCAACATGTAGGGATGCAACGACATCATTCAAAACTCTTATTACCCCAAAATACTTGCTCTTAAATCACTTCTTATATTACCATCATAATATATTTGGTTACCCCATAATACAACCCTTTTCCTCAGCGTTTTCTTTTTGTATTTTACGACATAAACCTACGTGATGATAAGCTGCTGATAGGTTTTATATTTATTTTATATTCCCTCGTGAAAACCAACACCGACTTACATAAAATAATGCGAAAATACTTTTTGAGGCAAATTTTACAATATAGTAAATAATCGATCCAGTTTATTTTGTATTTATATAATATTGTCTTATGTTTACGCGAATGTTATACATTGAAATAAAACACTTTATACGGATTTTATAGTGTTGTTTATTTTACTTTAAACACTGTTATTACAGAATTTTGAAAACTCTAACACTACTATTATTGAATTTTACTACTATTTAAGCTATATATTTTCTAATTATAACTATTTATATTTAAGTTTACACTTTGCCCCGACGTTTCGGTTGCTTTACAGCAGCCATGTTCACGGGGAGACTAAGATGGTAGGTGTCCCAACGTTCTGAAGTGTGGAACACCTACCATCTTAGTCTCCCCGTGAACATGGCTAAAAGTAAAATAAACAACGCGATAAAATCAGTATAAAGTGTTTAATTTTTGTATTTATGTTTTTTTTTAAAGATAATTATTGCACTAGGTCTTGTGTCAAAGGGAACTTTACAAACATTCATACAACGAAAACAAAGAATATTCAGAATCGGACTTAGACAGCTATTTTATCTATTTGTGGAGCACAATTTTTTGTCCTGTTTGGGAATCGAATCCCAACACTCGCCACAGAGGCAGTGATAAAGTGGCCACTTAAATTATACAATTACGCTCACCGTGACGTAATTTTAAATCCTTAATCAAATTTTAGTTCTTACCTATTAATACTGTTGTAACTAAATATACTTCTATTTGCCAGCTAACCGAGATTCACAACACTATTATTTTAAATGGTAGTCTACCGCAATAAATCTCAAAGGCTTGAACGCCTCGGATGCTCTGAAGTCCATCGACTGTGAAGATTTCCAATAATTAACGAGCTTCATAACAAACAAGAAGACGAATGAGGCTCTATTTCTCTATCTTCCATATTGCTTTATTTATATAACACTATACTTGAGCAAAGTCCTTATGAATACGTACATATGTCTTGTCTTAGTCAAAGGCTAGGGAAGTGTTCTCTAAACAGATCTGATAGGTTTTTAAGAATAGCCAATTTAAGAGCAGTCTAAATCAACGAGCGCGGTGATGCTATAGATTCTATGGTAGACACACTCTCTCTCCCTCTGGGATACAAGCATGACCTAATGAATGTGCCTGGTTATAGCTTTTGAAGAGCAACGGGTACCTCCTGCACACATACCACGGATATGTTATTTTTATTAAAAATGCCTAGTTTGTCATAATTAAAAATATACAAAAACAATACTTGTAATTCTGTTTTATTAGCAATTATCGAAAAAAATGTGATATTTTGTTTTTAAACGCTTTTCAAATGATTTGTTTATTCAGTGATTATTTTTTGCATCATAATCAAAAACTCTAATCAAGGTTTATTGACGTATGAAGCGAATACATATTTTAAAATTTGTTACTGCCAATCGTATTGATGCCCTTTTATATCATTCGAATCTTCTAAATACATAATTAATCAATCGCAGTAGCATTCGAAAAACGTTAAGTACTATTCAAATACATAATATGAACTTCTCTAACATTCGAATGAATCGTGTGCATAATCGATAATCGTACACTACTCGATTAAAACATAACATACTAGTTCTAATACATATCTACTTATGCCGGTGGTGTCCCGCTCGCTGATATTGTTGCGCTGATAAAAAGTTTCACTGATATGCCGGATGGCAACCGCCAAGGGAAACTAACTGTATGAACATTATGTTTAACATAATAAAAATATGTAGATATAAGAAGGAGAGAGTAGTCCATTCACAAATTCTGGTGGCAAAGACGACTTCGGCACCAGAATTTATGAGAGCACGAAAATTCGCATTATGTGCTAAATGCCGAGGATTAAATGCAATTTACCACGTAATGCGAATTTAATAACATCTAGACTTATCTTGTGTTCTCTTCTACGATTTAGACATTTGGCAAATTACTTAATTATTATTTTAGATTATCCATAACTATTTCCGAAACATCATTGTGTTTAAAAAACATAACTTCTGCACTAGTTTCAAATCCTGTGCTTTGGGGGCTTTACAAACAGTCAAACAATAGATACAGAGAACACTCAGACTCTGAGCAACTATTTGTGAATCTCACAGATATTTGTCCAGTGTGGGTTTCGAACTCACAACAAGCAGCGCTATGGCAATGGCGAGCCGATCATTTAAACCACTAGACACTATTTGTACAGTAATTGAAAACAAGATTAAAAATAATTCAATTGATTGTTTTTAAGAAAAAAAATTCCATTTATAAAGCAATTCGTTAATTTATCAACTAAACTATTTATGAATCTACCTTACAGATTGAATTTTTACTTCTATAAAAGCATCTAAAGTGACGCTTAACGCCACCTATAATGTATAAAGATAAAACAAAATTGCCACACAACGTTGGTAAAAAGTGTTAGAGTAATAAAAAAATAAATACGAAATAAAAACTACTTATTAAAAATATTCTGTCTGTTATTATAGTTTTAGTACCAACCTTATTTTTAATATATTGGCCAAACATACCATATTAATTCTGTGAAGTAATTTGTCCCCAAGTAAGTTGGCCAAACTTTCGTATCAAATGTTTGACGTCAAAGTTCAGATATAATTAATAAGTTTGAGATACTCTCGAAGTATGTATTCCAGACGTTTAATATGTCGGTTTTCTATCAATAAAAGTAACTTGTTTATTTTCTTGTATATATTTGTTTGATTTTAGGAGACCACTTAATATAGCGCGTATCAGAGAGCCATGGTCAATATAAACTTTTTAAAAGAAATATAATATTTGGAAGGAGAGGTACCCGCTACGCATCGTCAGACTGCCCATACGACATGACAGCCACGTCCATCGTGGGATCCGGGCGTACTCTAACTTGCAGCATGCCTTTTGAATACACGCATATTTTGTATGGTCATTGCCGTTGTCGACACCTTTAGGAAAGAAAGAAGAGAAAAAGGAAGTGGGAAGGAGAAAGGGCGGGAAGGGAGAAAGACGGTGATTGGCCTCCGGAACTCTCACCCACCGAACGAAACACAACAGTAGGAATAAGGCTTTCACGCCTGAACTACTCGACCGAGCATCATATGGCGGCCTAGATGGCGTAGTGGTTAGTGTAACCGACTGCCACGCCTGTGGTTGCGGGTTCGATTCACGTACAAGTCAAACATTTGTGTGCATGAACATGGATGTTTGTCTTTGTCTGGGTGTATCTATGTATAATATGTATGTATTTACAAAAAGAAGTTTAGTGTATGTATAATAATATGTATAATACATTGTCTAGTACCCATAGAACAAGCTCTGCTTAGTTTGGACTAGATGGTGTTGTGTGTATCATGCGTGGCAGTCGGTTACACTAACCACTACGCCATCGAGGACGATATAAGGTAAAAAGACGTAAGTATCTGCTAGAATTTTTATATTTAATATCAAAATACTGGCAGATTTTTACTGATTCCAAACAACTACTTAAAATACTCAATTTTGATAAAAATGTAGGGTACGTCTTTTTCCCTTATAACGGCAGAATATACTTTTTTATTTTGTCTATCATGGGATAGCGAAACTTTTAAATACATTCACTCTTAATAAAAGCCACCTGAAGAAATATAAAAGGACCTTGAACTCTAAATTCAAACTAAAATGACTATAATATTAGATCAAAATACATTTATTTTACAAATTCATTGAAGCGATTTAAACTTAATACATTTTATAGACTGTCTGGCTCCTAATACTAAAATTAGTATCAAAACAATTTGAAAGTAATACTATAAGTTACGAAAGCAATCTGAAAGTTCTATATTTTTGGAAGACAATACCTATTAGAGCCAAATTTATTTCAACGCCATCTTACGATCATAGTACGAACTGAAGTGTTTCAATAAAGTTGAGAGCAGTTTTGGTGCTACATACGTACTTTGTTTGAATGTAATTGCTTAGATATCTGTTTATAAAGGATATATTATTAAAAACGATGTCTTTTGTATACCATGAGTAGTATAATTCAATTCTGAGCATGCCTCGTCGGTTCTTTGCCATAAGTTTGCAGTTTATATTTGCCTCACACTGTAAGTTCATAGGCTCAATTTCCGTCTTTTTTAACCCCCGACGCAAAAACGACGGGGTGTTATAAGTTTGACGTGTCTGTGCGTGTGTGTGTGTGTGTGTGTGTGTGTGTGTGTGTCTGTCTGTGGCATCGTAGCTCCCGAACAGATGAACCGATTTTCATTTTGTTTTTTTTGTTTGAAAGATGAATTAGTCGGGAGTGTTCTTAGCTACGTTTGATAAAAATCGGTCCAAGATGGCCGCCACCACAAAATGGCGGATTGCATATTTTTTCACAACTCCCTCAATATGGGTATCAAATGAAAGGGCTTGACTAGTAGTATACTATACACTATAATAAATTTCAAATCCAAGATGGCCGCCACCAGAATATTACATATTTCCACAAATTAAAATTGTTCAATATGGGTATCAAATGAATATTGTGTCGGGGGTTTTTTAAATTTTAAATTTAGTTATTATTATTTTGTTTAATCATTTTCTGTAGTATCATGGAATTTTGCAATGTGCCGTGTAGACGGCAATAAGCTTGCGAGGTTTACGAGCCTTTACTTGTGGTTTATCTATGTTTTAAAATATGTAGAAATGTGACACTTCTGCCTATCCTTTTGACTATTTACAAGGTTGGTTGTTACTTAACTTACACATACTCGGTGTGGTCAACAACGACCTTAAACGTGTTATGACAAAAAATTTATTGACGAATTGCTAAACACATAATTATAACTACTAGCGATCGTCAAGTGGTCGAAATTCGACCATAATGATTTAAATTTTAAGTTTGATCGTTATTAAGGTTTTATTGTCTATAACTTTACCCTTATAATCACATTTGATTTAGATTTCGCCAAGGCTATACAGTTTAATTTACCTAGCTTTTCAAACAAATTATTATTTTCTTAACTATACTCTTTCATTGTCGATATGCCAGCTACTTTTTTCTTTTTTCTTTATTACACATAAATAAGGTCTATGTAACCATAGTTACAAAGAATTGTACGACGTCAGACGAACAATGCCGAAACATGCTGAAATACTTACTACGAACGCGATTCAACTGCGTGTGTCAAATGCATGGTTGTGTGCGTGTAGTGTTTTTTCATTAATTTAATGTATTTCAAATGCATATTTTATAAAAATATTAGTATTTGTCACTTCTTCTCCGTATAAACTTTAACTGTGCCAAATCTCATACAAGGAGTATGAGATTTGGCACAGCTAAAGTAAAATATAAATAAAATATAAACTTTAACTGTGCCAAATCTCATACTCCTTCGTCTGCGGAATTTTCGTAAAAAGGGATACAAAGTTTTTGCTTCACGTATTAATATATAGATTTTCTGTAAGATGAAACTATTTCATGATAATATTGTCTTACGTTTACGCGAATATTATACATTGAATGATGAATGAAAAAATTATCTTATCGCGATGTTTACTAATACTTTGATTACATAAATTTGAAAATATTACACTACTACCAAATCTATAACACTATTTTATCTATTTAAAATTATTAAAACTATTTAGATTTAAATCGTCATTTTTCCAACGTTTTGATTGCTTTTATTTTAACGGGGACATTGGTGAGTCTTCTCTCAAAAGATAAAATACGTATAAAGCAGATTAATTTCTATATTTCATGATATTTATATTTGAGAAGAGATCAGAATGCACGCTAACACTTTGCCCGCTCTGGCTATTGAACTCCTTCCATATTAATACCAATGATAATGCATCAATAATCTAGTCAGAAACTCAATAACTTAAAAGAACATTCTTTTAACTCACATTTAAAAAGCCGAAGAATCTATTTCAAATATACAAAAAGAACAAAATTACTTTTTCACGTAAAGGAGGTTCGTAAAAAATGCCCAAAGCTTCAGACAAGTAGGGCCTATGAAAAAGTAATGTGATTTGGTTAACAAAGTATTCAAATACATCTCTGTGTGAAAGAACTCTTGCTTGAATAAGGCGCTTGTCTTACGGGCAGTGTTTAGCGAGAGCAGAGGGAATATTATAATGAGGTAGCGGACAACGATAAGTGAGAGGTTAATGAAGAAAGATTTGTAACTATGAGCACATGTTAATGGGCGTCGAACGATTACTCCCGCTGGTTTGTAGCCAACCAAACACTTGCATGTGGCACTGAGTAAAAAAATACTCCGTGAGTATCACTGACGAACTGTCGTTCAAGCAGGACAAGCTATTAGTTCTCGCTGGCAATACAAGATATGTAAGTTATTTATATACATGAATAGTCTCACGCCTATATCGCCAATGAAGAAGGCCTCTGCCTTGACGTGCATCCACATTTTGCCAACTATGGTTTTAAATTTACTTTGGAACGGTCTTCCGGCACATGTGTTCCCTCTCTTCCATGACATTGGGTCCTTCAAACTTAGTGTGAAGAAGCATCTGGTCAGATCGGCTGACACTGGCGACGGCTAGAAGACATCTATCTCCTCCTCGTCCTAACTGTCTCTGGACTGTAATTGGGCTTTCCATCAGGTCCATTACAATCACTTTGCCGTGTCACAATGAAAACAAAAAGGTGGCAAACAATAGGATGCGAGCCTTTTGCCGCTCATCAGGCAGGTCCATACTCCGTGCTGCTACTGATAATTCCTAGGCAGAAAAACCAATAACACTTTCCCTACCTGGAACTTGAACCCGGATCTTATGTACAGCGTAGCATACTCTACTGCTGCGCCACCTAGTCATACCTTAAATTCTATCACTTGTAGGCATCATAAAGAAGTAAATATTTATTTGCCAGTCACTTATCTCACTTATCGACGGTGGACGGTGAGACAAATTCCTTAGGAAATATATATTTCCTTACCGAACATACGTAATTGTTAAGCCCGTATTCAGTTGTAAATATTTGTTAGGCAATGTTAGCCTGCATTGTATAAGCAACGTGTAACGGTAAGAACTGGTCATAAAAGGTTTAAGTGCTAATGTAGCCATTATCAATGTCAGATTTTTTGGTTTCTCATCCTACATTGATTAAAAATAGTTTGTAATGTTGGAACATTTGTTTCATTGGAACACAAATCTTAAAAATCTTAAACTAGCGACCCACCCAGACTTCGTACGAGTAGTACAAAACCTTAACAAATTATGCACATAAACCTTCCTCATGAATCACTCTGTCTATTGGTAAAAACCGTATGAAAATCTGTTCAGTAGTTTTTGAGTTTATCGCGAACAGACAGACAAACGCGGCGAGGGACTTTGTTTTATACTAGTAGTGATACGTGATATACGTGAACATAAAACTTTATACCCATTTTATTCGCACGTAATAGTGTGCGAATTGGCCTAGTTCATGTTTCTATGGAGAAGTGTAGAGAGTAAACTTTAAAATTAATTCCCTTTTTAAATGTCGGTCGAATTTTCACCAATGAGCGAAAATACTTTAGAGTAATACAGTGAGTTGTAAAATACTGAAATCATTATTGAATGTAGATAAACCAGTACAACAGTGGCTGTGAGTTTAAGTAAGTTTCTTGCTTCTCAAAGCCACCTTTTGCCTGAACCTAGCAACTAACCTAAATGTAAAGTAACTTTACTAAACTCATTAACTCATAAATTTGGACGTTAATTAGTGTTACTTTATAACATAAATGAATAAATGATTTTGGACCGATTTTAAATAATAGATTCTTCTCGCGTTAATTCTGCGGGAACACATACAAGGGTAAATTCTAGAAATTTGTGAGTAGTACCTATATTAACTGATGATCTAGAACATGGTCTATCTGCATCCAAATCTGTGCAAAAGTTTTCACTTGATTGTAGGCACAGGCATCCAAACAAGATGTATGTATAACTATATTATGTCCATCATCTAATTTCGTAGTTTGTGTACAAAGTTTTATAATTCATTTATATTTCGAGAAAACACTTAATATTATTATTAATAACATGTTTTTGTATATTTTTATGTATGATAGATACAATTTATATTTAAAGTTATATCGCTTAGTGTCTGTCCCTATTCATTGTTTCAATTCGCACTGATTACATGGTAGTTGATGTTTTGTTCATTTACATAAATAAAGTATAAAATTCGAGTCGGCAATCATTTTCCATGAAATAGTATGACATCCACGTTATTAATTTCCTTCCCAAGAGCAGCGATAGCTCAGTGAGGAGACCAACAGACTGCAATGCAGAGGGTCTCGGGTTTGAACCCACGTCGCGCACCTATGACTTTCGGAAGTTATATGACTTTTCGATATTATGTGCGTATTGATTGACAATTATCGCCTGCTCCGTGCCTCGGAGAGCACATTAAGCCGTTGGTCTCGGCTGCTATGAACATCTATGGCAGTCGTTATTGGGGCAGTCGACACAAAAGATCTCACTGGGTCGCAAAAGATCACACAAGATAAGATAAGATACTGATTTCCTTCATAAATAGAGGCAACTTCATATTTAAGCCGCTATTCTTAGAGTTTTAAACTGACAAGTTTTACTTTACAACTTTTTATATACCTTATATATTTGAAAAATAAGTGAAACCATTCAGGTTTTACTGTAATTGGCGCAAACAATTCTACGGTATGTTGAGAAAATCGCAACGTAAAGCGAGTGTAGAATTGCTGTAGTCAGCTATAAGCGAATGGTTGACAGTGACAGGTGATTACTCGCATATACAGTGAAATAAGGATGCGAAAACTTAAACCTTTTGTAAATCAAATACATTTAAAAATAGTGATTTCATATTATTTGAGGCAAAGAGTTCCGCCTATGAGAACATGCCTGCAAGAAACTCCCTTACAGGAATTTATTAACTGTGCTGGCAATAGAAGGGATCCAGGTGGTTTCTTGCTAATAGGGTAGTATTAATATTGTATAACAAAGTCTACATAGCGGAGGTACATATCACAAGGCTGTTCAACGATTTTGTAAAGGACAGAGATACACAAAAACGTGTCAATGAATAGACATAATATATGTATGTACATACATACATACAAATGAGGAGGCACTACCGTCGCACAAACGGAGAATCCTTCAACCAACCCTGATGATCGTGCCTAGTAGACGGTTCGGCTTGAATTGCAATTTTTGCATGCTTGATTTAGATACCATTAAATGTTATATAGTGTGTAATTGAGTAAAGCGCCATATTTTGTCGTTAGTTTTAACGTCTTCGTGTCGTATCTGACATACGTATCAAAATCAAAAAAGAAGTTATTTTTAATCACGTATTTAAAATCACTGTCAGTATTTTCGAGTACGTAGCTTAGCGCTACGTATGTTTACTACGGCGTAGTACTTCGTAGCAACATTTTGATACTGGCTTTTTGAGGTCAATGTATTTTTGTTTTTGAAATATTGCTATTTATATCTCGGATGCAGGCTGTGGTCAATCAATACATACGTGGCATCACGTATATCCCTAGAGAGGTCAGCAGAAATATCAAACTCATAATTTGTCCCACGTAATTGGGTCAAGCAGTATAGCTTGGCTCATTTTATTTAAACAACAATGTCCTAATTTAGATAATTAAGTTAGCAAATGCTACGCAATGGCAATTGGTATGTTGCCAAGTCCTCCAACTTTTCTAAATTATGCAACATTTAAATAGCGTCAACGACGAAGGAAAGTTTCGTGGTAACCTGCATATATAAGAGTTATTCCTAATGTTTTCCACAACGTATATATGACCTAATTCTTCTCATTCTGTGAAGAGGCCCATGTCTAGCAGTGGAACAGTTTATAAACAGACATTTAATGATATCCTATTATTTTAGCTATGTCTTTACAGACATATCTTTTACAAGCATCACGGCATTTTTATACTCCACAAAGATGTGACGACAAAAATATTTTCTTCTATAATGTTGGTAATGTAATCTTATTTGTTGCAGGTAATATTGACACCTCAGAGTATTGATATCTTCTGCGTGAATGTAAGGTAAAAATAATTGTTTGTTTATTTTTATTGTTGCCTTGCTTGCATTCATCCGATTGCTATGAAACTTTAGTGAGTTATTCTGCGCACCCTACAAAGTTCTAGACGCATGCTGGATATAAGCTCATTTTAGCTTGTATATTTAGTAAATATTCTTTAAAACATTTATGTTTTATTATATTCTGTAGAAATACGTTTACTAGGCTCCTCAAGTAAACCTACCAGTTGTCGCAAATTACACCTAAAATCAATGTTCGGTGTATAACTGTAATGAAAAATATAAAATATATTTGTGTTCAATTTTAGCTAACGGATTTGACATTCTGCACTTTGAATGTTGTGAATTTCATATCAAGTCATGTAAGATCTAATAAATAAATTATTTTAGCAGTATCTGTGTTTACCAAAGGCAACGGTCAACGGGTAAAAGTAATGTCAATATTGGAGGTAATAACCTAAACAAACTTTGAGGACTTGACATCGAGAGGTTACAGGTTCGATTTATTTGTCGGCAAGAAAATTATAGAGATTTCTGTTAGGAAATTCTAAGTAAGAGTACGGCGTTTTGTATTATCCTACTGCCAATATCTTCGAATTCTTTACTTGAGCCAGATGTGTAATGCCACCCTACAATTAGTTCCAGACTAAATATAATAAGGTCAAAAAGAAAAACGTATACCTAATTAGATAAAAGAAAATTATCCAAGTATTAGATCATATTATAATATTTCAGTTACATTAATACTTTCCACGTTAAATTGCGTTATATATCACTGAATAAGTTAATTGGAATCTACTTCGATAATTACGGACTGTTGGCAATCGCGTATGATGCCGTAATGAGTGAAATGAGAGACCGCGCCAGTGTAGAGGGTAAAAAGGGGTACGCAACCTTAATTTAGTCAATTACCCGAACATGCAGCTTCATTTGATTCATTTATAAATGAAATAGATTTTGACCCCAGCGTCGCTTGCATTTTAATACATTTTGTCTATAAGTTTGTTTCCTTCGGGAACAGTACTTTTTTCTAAGTGAAAGAAAGCACACAAACCGTGACGGTGGTCAAGAATGGGTTTAATAACTCAAAGAGACGAGATTTTTCTAGTAAAAATATAACAACTCCCGCACTAAGAATAATTCGTGGGTCGCGGGGATCTTAACAAACATTAAAATAAGAATAGAAACAGCATTTAAACTCGATACTACTATATTTTGTGGAACACACAAATGTTTGACCCATGTGGGATTCGTAACACTTGGTACAGTGGCAATTACGGCAAGACGACGACTTAAACCTACAATATCCTTGCAGACAGCTTACTACAATATATTTCCATTAATTAGATGTTTTTTAACTAAAAGTAATGTTTCTTCAATTATATCGCTCAAAACCATTACACGCATTAAATACTGACAACAAAGAATAGAATATAATTTTAAGAAACACACTACAATTGAATAATAAAATAAAAAATGGTAATACGTTCTTAGCAAACAGAAAATAAAACGAAAATAAATATCCTTCTATATATCCTATCCTTAAATATATGTAGAGACAAAACATTATTATAATTATGTCTGTATAAAAAATGACAGCCCTAACTCTGATGGACACCCAATTATGGTTGAGGTACAAGAGAGCATATCGGTTTCATCGCTCCGAGCTTTCATATTGAGGTAACGAATACCTTCTTCCGTACTCAGCGTACAAATAATTTATAATGATGTTAGCCTTTGCAATAATATATTTTGTTTATTTATTTTAATTTGAAGCCAAAATAAATGCGCATATTTTTAAATAAACATTTGTAAAATACAAGATATAATTTAAAAAAAATTGCGTTTGGCCAACGGTGTACCACTGCGACTCAATAAGTAAATACTGAGGCGCATTATATTTTAGGATTGATATTTGAATACAATGTTGCTCAATGAATCCTACTTCGTGGTTCAAGATGCAGCAACGATGTATCTCACACGAAACGTTCATTTTTGAAGTCTCCTATGTCTGTCTTCATTCCATTTCCCTATACGAAGTTTAGTTCGGCTTTTTGTTCTAATGCTATATAATAAAGGGACAAATCAATTTATATGTTTGCTTATTAAAATTCACCAATAGTTGGAACAATATCACATACACACGTGAGAAACATTTTAAGTCTACCCAATTGTATATCTAATTACAGGTGAATTCAACATGCATTACCACTTGGTATATGGTAATATAGATTATCACTTGACATAACAAATATTGTTCTTAATTAAAAACGAAGAATTATCAATATGAAAGGTAAATTTAAAATTGAGATTGTGATCGGAATCCAGTAAATTTTATTTGTTTTCGTCATATTAATTAGTTTGAATTACTTTAAATTATCAACATTAATTACTTTAAAATGTATAATGACAATTATAATTATAGTCCGTTTCAATTCAATTCATTAGAAATTATATACATACATATCTCTTGACTCTATCTCCGAATTTCGCCAGCTATCCTTTTAGGTACAACGTAACAGAGAGCGATACTATTATCCTCCACTGGTATAGTTTTAGACTAGGTGCATCAACTGGGTTCTTCTAAAAATTCAATAATACATTGAAACAACCTAGCAATCAAATTCACGACCTCATACACAGCAGTCGCATTCTCTACCGCTGAACTATCGAGACTATCAATAAATCAACAAATCTGTTTTTTTATTGTAATTTATTTTTGGTTTTAGAGCAAAGTCCTATACAATCTAATTTAGAATAATGGTAAATTTTTTTTTTACCGTTATTCTACATTGAACTGTCTTAGGTATACATGTAACGTATTCTATTTTTTTCTAGCACTAATCTCGCTATAGATTAAGTGACTTTTTGCCACTAGCGGAGTGCCATATGTTGCAGAATTAAGTCTGCCATAAAAAATCTACAACACCTATAGAAAGAAAATGTATCCAAGCTTCCTACACCTTCATATTTATATCAAATACGTGGCGAATAATAGACTATCAAAGCAATGACAAATTGTCCATAGTTTACGACTAGTTTGAGACTATCCCCCTCTCTTTCCCCCTTGCCCTTTACGAGTAGTATGTCCTCTTTCTACGCACCAGCGTTTTATGATTGCGATAAGATGCACAGCTGATGCTGAAAGAGTTTTGTTTTGTGATCGATGTTTGTGAAGAGAAGACGATACCGAATCTTTGTATGTTTGAATTGTATCGTATATTAGATTGAAGTTGTTTTTGTTTTATTGTAGAAACTTTTGTGAGGTTATGTGTGTAGTTTTATTCCGCCGGGCCGCGGATTCACGCGCATGCCAGCTTAACGTACCAGGGTAAAACTTTACTATGTGTGTACTGTTGTATACTGATCTATAGATATGGTAGATTTGTGTGCCAAATTTCATCCAAGTCCATTCTACGGCTTACGCGTGATTGAGTTATAGATATCTTTACAAACTTTCATATTTATAATATTATATAGTAAGATGTAATATAAAACGTTTAGTCTCCCATGAGTTATTCAACTTTGTTTAGCTAGTTTTGATTCTGGTCCAGGGTCTTTGTCGTAAGTATGGAATCCTGGCGCGACGGAGTCGGGAGTAGAAAATGTATGCCATCACAAGACAAAGGTATATAATTATACACATTTTATAGCGTTGTTTCGTTTTTACATTCGCAAATAAATGCTATAAAATGTTGAATAAATATTATATGCTAGTTCTTATACGCCGTTTATACCAAATAACGTGAAGGTAATTTCACATTCTTATCCACTCTTATCGACTTAGGATACTGTTAAACTGGCCTTCTCTAGAATATTATACCATATGACTCGCCTTCTACGTGTTTCGGCATAAAGGGATTTAAATATATACATACATATCTATATGATTTAACCAAGGCTCATTCGCAGAGATCCGAACAAATGTTTCCAACAAATCTACCCCAAGTTATAGGAAGGTTGATTATAATAAACATACTTTGTATGCGGGTCATTGTTAATAGAAAATAAATATATTTTCCTTTGAAAATGTTTGTGGACCGAAAAGGAATCCAAAATTCGTGATTGGGTACACCTAATATGGCAAGGAAAGTAGGTTCATTGCTGTTTACTGAACACAATCCCGATCATAAAAATAATTGAGATTTCTGGGAAATCGTAGCTTTCATCGTCTAACATAAAAGGTTAATTTATACATACGTTTTTCATTAAAAATAAGCGCCTCATGTTGTTATTATATTACGAAGAAAATGTGATTTAAATTATTATATGAAGAAGTAGCTCTCGAAACGATTTTCTTATTTCTTTCATGTATGTACTTTACTTTATACATCGTGGATGTGCGTAAGATGAGGCAAATGTGTTGGTTGTGAAAAATAACTCAACCGGTTCACGTAACTAATCAAATGGATTAACTCATCATAATGATATAAAAATCAATTAATTTTAACATGTAATAAACAATTGGCGAATGAAAAATATGGCTTTGAGTTTCTTGTATGATACCTCTCATGCCAACCTTTAACCTGTTTATTTCACAATATTCAAATAATTTGATTATTTTTGCTGTTTAGATATTTATGTGTCTGAAAAATATTAAAATTTGTTTAAAATTCAAAAGTCTTGATCTGATCTTAAATGATGTATATGATATGTGCTACCTACTTGTGTCATCTACAAGCAAGCATCTTTAGAATAACAGAGGTAAGGTACTGTAAAAAAATTGTTCTCTAAAAAAGCTTCATGTTGTGTTGGCGGTAGTAGGCAGTGGTTTTGTGGCTGATACATTATACTTCACTGCGCTAGTAGAGTGTGAGCTGTCAGGCCTCACATTCCTTAAAAAAGTAATGTAGAATTCTCAGACACGCGGCTATTTAACGCTATTTTCCAATATTGGTTCATCACTTCACCTATTTAAAAATTAAAAATAGTCTTACTATATATTATATTACTATAAATATACAAGACGATCAACAATCTTCTTACTAAACTATCACCATTTTTTTTATATCACGCTATCTTATTTATTCAGTAGAATTAAATACATAAAACAACGCACATCATAACTTTACTTTAACATACGATTCAGACATTTACTCGTATTATTTACAATTACTATGTTAAAACAAGTAGCTCTTAGTATAAGATAGCTCAGTGGGGAGACCAACAGACTGCAATGCAAAGGGTCTCGGGTTCGAACTCACGTCGCGCACCTCTGACTTTCGGAAGTTATATGACTTTTCGAAATTATGTGCATATTGATTGACAATTATCGCCTGCTCCGTGCCTCGGAGAGCACGTTAAGCCGTCGGTCCTATCTGCCATGAACATCTATGGCAGTCGGTATTGGGGAAGTCGACACAAAAGATCCCACTGGGTCGAAGTGTCGCGGGTCTGTACTGACTGGCCCCCACACAAGATTAGATTAGTATAAGATAATAATGTACAGTTACGAACACGATGACGGAAGGTTTTGTCTGTTTACTTAAAACCTTTGATTGTATCAGAAACTTGATTAGCATCCAATTAGCAGTCGTTACCAAGTTCACTGCTATATATCTTTCACTGACTTATCCTAATCCTAACTAATATAATAATAATAATAATATTCTATCACATACACACAAAACCATTTAGCCCAAACTTGGTCGAGCTTGTACTATGTATACTTGTACTAGACAATGGATAAACATACATATATTCTTTGTTTTTTTGTAAATACATACATATTATACATAGAAACACCCATAATTATAAATGCGAATTTGAGTTGATTGTTTGTTTCTAAGTCTTTCATGCCTGAACTACTCCACCGAGCATCAAATAACTGAAAAGGACATAGGGGATACCTTGTACTTTTTCTGGACGAAAGATATCGTCCAGAAGAGTACTATTGAGAGATACAAAAATAACATAAGCAACGGGCAAAATTTAGCACTATGTACAGTGAGTTGCAAAAATGCATACCCATTTCAAAACTAAAATGGTATAAGCCGGTAATTGACGTCATCTAACGGCAATCGATACAATACTGTGAAATAGTTTATTTATATCTTAATAGATGACGATGCACTATTATAAAATTAAAATAAGAAGATTTCTTAATAACTCAATTTTGATGAATTTACTTTGAACAATATTTTAATCTGTATTCACAATAGTTTATTTAAAAAAAGAACACATTATAGGGTAAAACAAAAAGCCAAGAATTACACATAAATTTATAAATTTATAGTGGGTAGTTTATTTAATAAATACTTTCGATGACTCGCTATTCTGTTCGTACGCAAACATTATTCTATCACTGTGTTCGAGTGTCCTTTCGGTTGAGAATGTAATTTCTCATACATTTCACTATAAATTTATTTGCTAAAATGAGTATGCGTTAAAGTACATATTTATAAAACAACGCCATCTAGTTTATTCATATTCGTTCTAATTCAAGTATTCAAAGGATTTTGGACCTTAAGATAGCCATGCGAGACACACGAGAGTACATGCAAGAGCAAACGTGGCAAAAATAATGAATAGAAGAAATTTGTGGTACATTTAATTTCATACTAGCTTTTGCCAATGACTCTAACCATATAATTTAAGCAGACCACATCACATTCTAAAGAGATCGTAGCAAGTCTGTAGTGACTGCCTACCCCTCCGGGAAACAGGCGTAAGTTTATGTATGTCCTAACTAATATTATAAATGTGTATGTGAGTTCGTTTGTTACGCTTTCATGCCTTAACTACTCGACCAATCATGATGAACGTGTATGCACACTTTGTCAGGAGTACATAAGAGGACATAAAACAAGTTCTGTACCCGAGGGACAGAAATTTATCGACAAAATCTACTAAAACGCGAGCAAAACCGCGGGTATAATCTAGTCCACCATATTATCCAAGACGGAATTTATAAAACCATAGGCTTTGATTTTAAACTGAATTCAACCAAGTAAACTATGAAACCATATCGAGGATCTATACCGGAAATATTGGCGGAAATTGAAAGAGGCCTTTGTCCAGCAGTGGACTGAGAAAGGCTGAATGGTTGATTTATTGAAGTAAATTCGTTAGTTACGTTTTCATTTAAGCGGCCTAAAAGCTTCTAACTTGCGTCTATATTCTGCGTTGCAATCGAGGTATATTTTTTGTCGCGGAAGCACGGGCGCGTTCAAATTAAATTCCACCGCGCTCCTCACGTAGGGCCAGCTGAAACGTCGGTCATTGTTTGAAGTACAACACTGCTTTCATGTTTTAAATTCCGTCACTTAAATACCTGCTAAAGTGGGTTGCGAATTAGATTAACGTTGGGCGATATCAATAAAAATAAAACTATTTGAATGAAATTAGCGGCGGTTTGGAGAAGCGGTGGGTGAATATCGATAAAAATACCGATTTTTCTGCTTAAAGATCCAAATAATTTAAAAAATTATCGAATAAATTACAGTTATATTGATTGTTTACTATATTACGTGTTAGCTAAAACATCTTCGAGCTCGAACGTTCACCACTATTTATCAATCATATGATTATCATTCGAATTAATTGACTTAGAATCAGTGACAACGAGTTTATCTATTTTTGTAGCAATTTTCTTATATTATTTCTAAATACGAGTAACTCCGATTTGTTTCCAACCGTTATTTAACAAAGGCTTTCTAAAATAACTGTTGCAAAAAGGGACCCACCTCGCCCTATGGGATTGCCAGCCCCAACAAATACAATAGAAAAATATTGTTAATACCAAACTCCTACGTTGATTGAAGCATCATAAATAAGCCCACGGGTATTACCCAAATTGCATTATATTGTTTTGAAAACAAAAACGTAATTATTTTGGTCCTACACGAGGCATTGTCGAAACAGTTTGGTAAGACCAAGCGATAGGAATGGACTATACATCTATTTATTGTTAGGTTTTTCCCGTGGCTTTGCTCGCGATAGCCTAGATTTTGTCTATAAATTTCTATTACTCGGTGACAGTACTTTTTTTTTGGATGAAAGGTACTGTAACGTAGTGCTTAGTCGGTCACGTACCAAGAACCATACATGGTCAACCACGTATGGTCGACCAGGAAAGTTAAAGTAGCGGAGTCAAGGTATACACTATAGTTTGCAAACTATAGTGTATACCTTGACTCCGCTACTTTAATGTATACAGCGTGTAGAATGTCTGTAATCAGTATAGGTAGGTCGTGGTAAATTATCCTTTATAGAACGTGTATACACGTTCTTTAATTTGAGATTGACACAAATTGTACATGTAACAGGGCGTGGTTCTAGATTAAGGCTTCGGTACGAGGTCCGACTGGAGTACATTGGACCACTTAACTTTAGGACAGCGGCCGGCGGAAGAGTCTGGTTCCAGGGCGTGGCCTTGTTTTTATTTGCCGCCGCTGGGGAGGAAAAGCCGAAGGAGCACGAGCACAGCCGCTCAGCCGCGATCGGTCCGCGTCACAGTACCCTATGCAAAAACATACACGTTGTCAGAAGAAATAGTAGAAGTAGAAGGGAATACATATATAATAAATATTAATTAATACAAGTGACAGCCCTGCTCTGCGCCACAAATGCCACATTTCAAGTGTGCCATCAATACATATATTCTATGGTCTATACCTTACTTTTAAGTTTATTTTTAATCTATGCCTCAGACGTGGCAGGCAACGTGTACCTACGTGGCGTTTACCACGTGTCAACTGTCAAATGCATCGTTTGGCAGCAGGCTATGTTTAAGATTTATTTATCCCAATATTATAAGAAGACTACCTGACCTACTGGACCGATTGCGATGAAACTTGGTATATAGATAGCTGGCGACATAGGCTACTTTTTATTCCGATATTCTCACGGGAACGGGACTTACGCGGATGAATTCGCGGGGGAAAACTAGTATTCATATAATATAATTCTGTGTTTGGATTTAGCTAGTGATTTGTACCCTGTACATCAATCTAATTATACCAATATACACCGGAATTATTGATGCCTCAAAGGTAATAGATGTTCTAGCTTGTAGTTAGGTTGTAAGCCTGTATGATCAAAGGATAATTTACCACGACCTACCGTATACTGATTACAGACATTCTACACGCTATATACAGTGGAACGATATCGCCTTTACATAAATGTATCTATAACTATTTCAGACAAGCAATTATCCGATACTAGCTTTGGCAAGCAGCTTCGTTCGCTCGCTTGCAATATTTTTTTCTGGCTGATAGGTACCTTATATCCGATTTTTATTCCTGACAACGTGTATACGATATTTCATGATAATTGGTCGAAGTGGTTTCCAACAGATTATCGACGACTCGGTTGCTTTTCGTAATTATGATGCAGAAACCAAATGCTTTGCACATACCTATTATTATACAAACACTGATTTGGGACACTCATCACTGACAGAACTGCATCGCATAGCCGAGTCACGATTTGATACACATTAATATAATAATATTTTCGTTTTATTATGATCCATCGTGCTAATCGTAACGTTTTTTCCTCATTCGCATCAAAATACACTTTATTTTACTCTTCTTGTACACGCTTATCATAAAGTTGTTAACCTAGTGTATAACGATCAATATTATTCGAATACAATCGAAACACATGAACATTAAAATAATTCGAAACTTATTTATTCGAATTATTGTCATCATTTCAAACATCACTAATGCATATCGATGCATTTACAAAGTCTATTGCTAAAGTTACAAGTAGCATGTCTGGCGCTAACTAAGTTCATAAAGGTTCAATCTGAGTTCAAAATATGCTTGTTATCGGAACATTCCTTAAAACCACATTCAAACATTTGCTCGTATCAAACTCATTTATATATGAGGTTTAAAGATCTTAGTTTTTAATATAATAAATTTCACCTGTCTGGTTAAATGTATTTATTACTAAAAGCACATTTATGTGTGTTAATTGTTATGTGATTTATTGTTATAATTAAAAATTATTTTATATTATAGTGTGTGTTGGGCCTTTTTGAATAAAAAGAGCGGCTCAATCGCATTATTATTTAGATGCAACAGTTTTTGTTTATTTTATACTAGCTTTTGCCCGCTGCTTCGCTCGCGTAGTAGGTTAGGTTTAGTAACAGTGCTTATTTTTCAATAAAATGAAGCCTATATTATCATCATCCTCCTGCCCTCATCCCAAACTATTTGGGGTCGGCGCAACATGTCTCTCTCTTCCATAAATCTCTATCGCTCGTCATCTCAGCACTCACACCCTTCCTTATATCATCATTTATGCAGTCCATCCATCTTTTCTTGGGTCTTCCTCTACTGGATAATCCTTGCACCTCAATACTCAGAGCTCTCCTAACAACATTTCTTTCATCTCTTCTCATCACGTGTCCATACCATGACAAACGTTCACTCCTCAATTTTTCCGTCACAGGTGCCACTTTCAAACTTCCTCTAATATACTCATTCCTTACTTTATCCATCCTGGTTACACCACACATCCATCTTAACATTCGCATCTCTGTTACATGCAAACGTCTCTCATCCATCACTCTTGTAGCCCAACATGACGATCCATACATGACGGCAGGCCTTATCATGGTCTTATAGATTTTTCCCTTGAGCTTAAGGGGGACTTGGGTGTCGCAAATAGCATTAAAATAGTAAAATATTTTTTTAAATCGGCTCTTTTGTTTTTGAGGTAAATCATAACAAACAAACATAAATCAAATCTTTCCTATTTATAAAATTAGTATAGATTTTGTTTAATTCCCAATTATATTATATACCCTACAGTATAAAACCTTTGCTCACCACTACGAGAATAATCAGTCGTAAGTCTAAATAAATAATCACCTAACCTAATAAACAGTATTGAAATCAAGTGAGCTCAAACTACATTTTAATTAAATTTACAATCACAGTCTTGAGGGATAGATGTAAATTCATATAACTCATTTATAACTCACATTTATAAATCAAAGTACGATTTTAGATTCTATTAATTAAATTGAAGTTAAATTGTGTAATTAATGGGTTTCGTATTCACAATATACAACAAAGTTAACATGCCTTGGCAAAACAATTATTGGAACATTTCAAGTTTAATTACATATGTAACTTATAGTGTTATCTACGTTTATATTTCACAGCGGGGTTGGAAGAACAGTTTCACACCCCCTCTTGCCAGCTATGTTTAAGTCTTCTTGCATAAAAGTACACATCACGAAACCACCAAGTAGACTGATTCACCGATGCTTTTGTAGAAGCCTACTTAATACAGCAAAAAATCTTACGTCTTTGGATCAGATTATAGTTTACTGCGCCATCTTTCAAACAATATAGATTATATAAATACTGAATTACCTATAGCATTATATAGCAGCAGCGATAGCTCAGTGGGGAGACCAACAGGTTGCAATGCAGAGGGTCTCGGGTTCAAACCCACGGCGCGCACCTCTGACTTTCGGAAGTTATATGACTTTTCGAAATGATGTGCGTATTGATTGACAATTATCGCGCGGTCCGTGCCTCGGAGAGCACGTTAAGCTGTCGGTCCCGGCTGCCATGAACATCTATGGCAGTCGTTATTGGGAAGTCAGTGCCCTATAATATCCTGACACTGGTCTAGCCTTAGGGTATCGTTAGCCTTCGGGTTGCGGAGGTCAGGTGGCAGCCGCTCCGTGTAAAAACTGATATCAAGCCAAATCCAGTTAGACCAGAAAAGCCGACCCCAAGTGACTTGGGAATAATAAAGGCTAGGGAGAAGAAATACAGAATGACCTAATTATTAATTATATCGTTCAGTGAAGCGCCTTCCTTCCAAATTTGCCAAATCTTGAACATATTTTGGCCTAACGATAATAATATTACTAAATAATTTAGATTTAATACTAAACTGAGTGTTATATTCGTAGGTTAGATAACCACCTGGCAAAAATGTGTTAACCACAAATATTTTGTTCTTATTCTAGATGGTCTGTGCGACCGTTGCCTGAATGTGTATAAAATTCTCCGAGCTTGATAAATAACAAGTAAGACAAATACATATAATTATCAGTAAGGGAAATGGTAATACCCAATTAGGAAATAGTCTTTCCGAAAAAGGGAAGTCGGATATAGTTCATTCGATAGTATATAATTTGATTGATGCGTCAAAAAAGTGTTTACACATATTTACAGAATACATATTTTGATTTTACCCGGAATATCGTAACCATTCTGTAATATTTCGTTTACAGCAAATATGTCACTAGAAAATTTGATTCGGGCCCAAATCATCACGCGGTATTTATTCAAATCGGCTTTGCTCATAACATTGTTACCTATGAAATCGGATTTCAGGTACGTTTGAACGCTTGCAATTCGTCTCTTACTGTTATTACCACAATTAGATTGCACGAAGAAATTGACGTTAATTCAAACCGGATTCTTCCAAAAAATTTTAACATTTTTTTCCTCCTTAAAAAAGTTCGCGGTGTTTTGATTACTATCATGAATCAAGGCAGCGTATTTAGGGTGTATATACATGGTATATACGATACACAGTAAATTGCCTATTGGAAAAAAGAAGGTAATTGAAAAGTGTTTCTCTGACGTACTACGAAATATAACAACTTTATTATAATAATTATAAGCAGTGGTAGCTGAATAGTTAAGGTATAAGGTATACGATCAAGACATTTTGGGCTTCATCTCCATCCATTACGTCACTATCGACAGTATCGACGTAAACCCATTCCTACTACAAGGATTTAGCTTACCAAAAATACTATAAATTAGTAAATTAAATAACCAGAAATTTAAAAAAAACTTCGGGATCTAGTTATGGACAATATCCTCTTTGCATTGCAAAAGTAACATCAAGGTTACTTACTAAATATATAGGATTATACAACTTGTGCTGAAAGATGGAGAAAGTGTCAACACATTGATACTGCTAAGTGATATAGGTATTACTAAATAGTCATATTTAGTAATAACCACTATACCATGAAAAGTCCCACTAGACCCTCTTGTAGATAAAGGTAAATAACTGACAATAATTGCTTAAATTGATCCATTAAAAAAACACATTGTTTTAAGTACGTCGGACCATTTCTGAATTCCCTGTGGACTGAGGAAAACACTATTGTTTGATTTTGATAGACGAAATAATAAATTAAGTATAATCAATTTTAAATGAGTTATCTCCAACGCTGGATTGCTGGTCCAGTTTAACTGAATCGATTTAAACGGAGCTGGGACACATCTGCTCCGTCGTACCTTTTTATACAACAAAGGCAACTAATAAGCATACGGCCTGTCTAATGGTGAGCAAGCAATAAAGCTTATGATTGCTTGCTATAACACTCGCTGTATTATTCACGCGTTACCGACCACGGGGCAAAGGAATTAAAGATAGCATGAATGCCTAGATTCTTACAAAAATTAGGTTTATAGGCTGCCTCTGAACTCCTACTTTATTTTTTTTAATAGAATTCCCCTACTAGGTATAATTTCTGTGTCGCGGCAAAATTTACAAACATTCAGACAACGGACACAAGGAACACTCAGACTCGGAACAGCCATTTGTGGGATTCAAACCCACAACACTAGACGCGGTGGCAGGGGCGAAGTGACCACTGTAACCATCCGTGCAACTAACTGCTACTGGGTGAAAAGCAGGAATATTGTCTCTACTCTTTGGCTCTCTGCAAATTTTAATAAGTTCTCGGATGACCTGGCTTATTCGCAACCCCTAATGGTGGGATTTACCCCTAAGCCATTTGAAATTTCTGAGGCCAGCTGTAAGAAACCTGCGCTGTAAAAACGATCGCTGCCTTAGGTTGCGTACTCTCGGTGAGAGGTTCTTAAAGAGATGCTATGCTGTAAGTAGGGCCTAGTGTTATCTTACCCCTTGCATCATTAGCTCAGTGAATTTATTTTGGAAGCGATACAGCAGGCAGATTCAATTTGACGAATATCAATTCTAGCATTTGGGCGACTTGATTCACGATAGTTGTATACGCGTGTCTATGTGTGAGTGCGACTGTTGTCACGTATCGTATTGATCTGATCTCCTTTATCTACATGTTTTGTGTTATTGCATTACAAGCAGGCTAATCAGACATGATAGAAGATAGCATTTACATAATAAAAAATATTTGCTTGGGTACAATATATTTATGTTTTCGACAGTCAATGAACCGCCAAGCATCCTAAAAACCACTCCTTTCTATTGTTTAGAATAAGATGTGTCTTCAATTAAACTACTTTTTTTGGATTTTATCGCAATTTATAACATTATTTTAATTTGTTTGATATACATACATAGATTCTCGCCTGTTTCCCAGAGGGGTGGGCAGAGACTACGGATTTCCATTTGCTACGATCCTGTCACACTTCTCTGGCTTCATTCACTTTCATAACATTCCTCATACACGCTCGCCAGTTTAAGGTGCTCTTAACCTGGCCTTGTTGGATATATAAAGTAATATATGTAAATTTAATTTACATAATAACAATATTATCGAAAATGATAGCTCTACTTCAAACTCATGTAAACATAATTTTACTTTTTATTTGGACAAATTTAATACATAGTACTGCATTAATTATGCAAATAACTTATATATAAAATAACCTGTAATATATATTTGGTATACAATTGATTATAATAACACAAAATGTATACTTTATCATGCCTTGATAAAGGTAAAATGTAACAAAGCTCATTCTTTCTATCATCTCGTTACAAATCGTACTGCAGGTACGTATGTTCAATCTGCAATAAAAAACCTTGAAACATGATATTAAATGAGGTTCTAAATTTAAGCTTCCGTCAACGTACTTTATTTCTGGATTAAGGCACAAACGTCCGATTTTCCATTTTGATTTTATAATAAGATTATCTTGACGGATGGTTTAAATCACGAACTTATTTTGCAACAAATTTATTTTGCGTTTGATTCTAAGATTTTTAAAAGTGAGATGCGGTCTGGAATAATACGCTGTTTTTCAATGTAAATGTAACGTGTTGTAATAAAATGTATTGAGAAGTTTAAGTCTCAAATCAAAATGATTGTTGTATTGATTTATGATTATAATAAGATTACTTAATTAGAAAACCCATTGTGGGTTAAACAGTGGGATTAAGAATAACATTATATTTATTCTCTTATGTATAACTTTACTAAATTATTTAATTTGGTTGTTATTTTTGATTAATCGAAAGCATCGAATTAACCATCGGATACATATTGAAAAATGGCTAGGTACCCAATATGGACGAGCATACCTGATGAAGTAATTAGAATTCATGAAGCAAGAAAGATATGTCAAAATCATAGTAAGTAAGAATCTGTCATCTATAACTACCCTTTCAGAGAAACGGCTTCAAATTTTGAACTAAATTTATTAAACGATCAACCAATTAAATTTTAAAATTAATATTAGTAGTAGACCGACATTATTTTCCAAAAATATCAAAACTATGTAACTTTCCATCAAATCAATTCCCAAATTCTCTTTCGTATAAACAACATCGTGAGTTTATTTAATGTTTTTGTCCTATTAATCATATGAACCCTTAAATGTCCACTAGAGGAGAAGGGTTTCAGTGATAAATCACTATAGTGACCGGTCATAGAGAGACATTATTAAAATGGCCACGCATACCAGACGGGTGGCGCCGGGACTTGATGTTTATCAGCAGTTAGACTGATTTTGCCTCCATTTTCATTGTTTTATATGCCTTTAGAACCCTAAGGAAGTAATTGAGGATGTTTATATGCAAATGAATTGATTTTCAAAGGTAAACAAAGTAGTTATTTATATGGTAAGTTCGGAGTTAAGTGAACAATCACTTAACTCCGAACTTACCATATAAAAGCCTTTTTAACCTGTCAATTCTTGGTATGACAGTCATAAATTTAAACCGTGACTAATTAGTTTAAGAACCTAAAATACAAAAGTGTTGGCCTGGATTTTCACTCTCGCAGAATTTCAATACGATGGTTAAATAAAAAAAGTGTGTCTAACTCATCTGTCGCTTCAGAGAATGGTCTTGGCAGCTTTAATTGATTGATTTCTTTTCTCCGGCATGCAGGCTGACCATTTCTGAATGACAGCATTACAGAGCAAGCAAAATAACATCAACAAACTTCAGTACAGTCCTACTTATGAACCACTTTCAAATATTTAGGAGTCAGCTAAATATTAATTAGTGACTGATCAGCAACATCTTTCACTTTAACATTACTCAGCGCAGTGTTAGTAAACTAATAGCTAAATAACAGTAGCAGGTCGTTGATTAATCATTGATTAAGGACCTAAAGGCGATTCAGCTGAGAGGTAGCTAAATGTTAGTTGACGAAATTTATATAAATAAGGCCTCTAGTATCTATTCAGCGGATAGTCTTGTTAGTTACCAGTACGGCAGCAAACAAGGCAAGTTATCCACCCTTTAACCTGAGATTTCGCTCAAAATGTAGTAATATAGCTGGTATGGTACTGTGTCCTTCAGAAGACTGTAGGTATAGCCTGTGGTATATGCCTACGTTGATTACAATTTTCATGCTCCTTAAGATGACGCTATAGTTTCGGTAAATATACTGATCTCCTTGTCTACGTTTGCAACTCGGTGTCTTCTTGACTTCTTTGCGTAATGATACCTGGGGTTATTTATTTATTTATTTGGCTGACAAAACAAGTTACAACCAAAGATATTCTTGTTATATATTATAGAGTATAAAGTCAGATTGTAGCTCTAACTATGTGTGCACAGAATGTTCCAAATAAGAGAGTAAGATGTGTTATTAGGAACAATAAAAACAAAAAAATATTATATATATGACAAGCTAGTATGGTGTAAGTTAGTGTGTTAGAAAGATACATGAATGTTTTTCAACTAGAGATAGAACTGACAAAACTTAGAATGCCTCTAATTTACTTTTAACTTCACTAAGATTAAAGCTTAACTAAGCTAAACATGTCTAATGTAGAATGACTGGATAGCAAATTATTGTACACACTGCTACACATCAAGTTAGACACCCTATATACGCATAACTACGCTACATACAAAATAGAGAATTGTCGGAAAGGGACAGTGCATAGTGGTGTCGATGTAATAATGTAATAGAGCGTAACAAAAATATAACGCACTCTCTCGCACGATTTGCAGCGTTCAACTTCTAATAGTTCAAAGTGCAAACAGTCTAGGTTGATGTGTCGCTGTGTGTACAAACAGCACATTCTGGTAAAATGGTTATAAAAGAGAAAAAGAAAAGAAACATTAATTGCTATAGACAGTGAGACACAAAACAAAATATGCAACAAGGACTTATCAACTAACCTAATCACAAAAAATACATTTGATAAAAAGAACGAGTAGGAACATTTGTGTGTCCTACGGTCGTTGCAAAAGGTGTCCAGTTCAGCATTCACCACGCTGCTAATACTGGCACTGGTTTTCAATTGAGGTAAAAGAGGTATTATTCTTTTAAACTTCTTTAAGTTAGAGAGAGAGATATATGGGAGATAATGTGTATTGTAATCTATCATAAGCTTCAGTAATAGCTAACCATCAGGTAAACAGTAAGCTTCATTGCTGTGTTGATAGTATAAAAAATATTGAAGAGAATAATTAAAATCTGTAGTAATCTATATATTAATACGTAAAGGGAAATCTCTGTTGACCTTTTTAATCATGAATCAGCAATGTTAGATTTGTTAAAGTAAAAGTTTATATGAACAAGGAAAGCAAAAAGAAAATAAATTAATTACGGACGTATTTTGACCACTCTAGTCATTATGAATCTGTTAATTACTGTGTAAAATAGTAATACCTAATCTAAATTACCAGATGATTCATTAGCAACGATCCCGTTACATGCGATTGTTAGGTTCCTGGTTTGATTTCCGAGCAAAGTGTCCTATTTTCAGGCAAAATGCTATTGCGTTTTTATCACGCTTTTATTAGATTGTTTTGTATATATATGACGGAATCTTTGAACGCGATTTTTACCCCTTTCAAAACGACGGATTGATTTCAAACTTTGCACACTTATCGAGGACCGATGAAAGCACAATATTCAAAAATAGTTAAGAAAACTAAAAAACACGCTTTAAAAATAAAAAATAATATTATTTAATAATTTTAATGTAAAAAAGCGTAGGGTGCTTTCTGAGATATCTTGATAACTACCACACGCTATTTTACATTAAAATTATTAAATTATATTATTTTTATTTTTTAAAGCTTGTTTTTTAGTTTCTCATACTATTATTTATTCTATTTGAAATATTTAGTAACAGCACAGTATCTGGAAATATGGTCTTAAACAGAAATTAGCTACCTATTACGTGGGACCTGAAACATGGCTGCTGAAACGCGGATGCAATACACCTCGGTCTAGCTTAACAGCAATGTAAAGATTTGACGGATGGCGTAATAGTTTAAGTGCTTGTCTTGCAGCCAGCATAGCCGGTGCGCTGAGTGTTGTGAGTTCGATTCCCACACGAGACGAAAAATTGTGTGATTCATAAATAGTTTTTTCGATGCCGAGACTACTTTGTGTCCGTTACTTGAATGTTTGCCACACAGGCAAAGTAAACTAGTGCGAGACTTGTGTTTTAAAAATAGAAAAGAAGTAGAAAAGAGTTTTTTCCTGTGTAACTAAAAGATTTCAAATTAAGAACACTTTACATATCAATGTCAATATTATGTTTATAAATTTCAAATGTCGGCGATTCCGCTCACTGAATACATTTACATATTGAAATCCAAAAATCTTTTGTTCATTTCAAAAAGCCTATGCTTCAATAGCATTTATAGAGAATAAATAAATAATTTATTATGTAGAAATCATACAAACTCGTGATATTTCAATATTTTATACTTTCCATTCAGGTTTCTATACTTACAACGTTGTTGACCCAAATTACACACTAGCCCATCCATTTGCTACCTTACTGAAACTGCTTAACCTCGAAGGCCAATAAGAAACTGCAGTTTGATACAAATTCTAGTTGGAATTAAACACTTTATACGGATTTTATCGCTTTGTTTATTTTACTTTAAACACTGTTATTACATAATTTTGAAAACTCTAACACTACTATTATTGAATTTTACTACTATTTAAGCTATATAGCAGCCATGTTCACGAGAACATGGCTTAAATAGTAGTAAAATTCAATAATAGTAGTGTTAGAGTTTTCAAAATTATGTAATAACAGTGTTTAAAGTAAAATAAACAACGCGACAAAATCCGTATAAAGTGTTTAATTCCAATGTATAACATTCGCGTAAACGTAAGACAATATTATGTAAATCAGTACAAATTCTAGTCCTAACCAATATTATAAATGCGAATGTAAGTATTTTGTTTATTAAGCTTTCATGCCTTAACTAATCGACCGATCATCATAAAATTTCGTATATATGTTTTCAGGCCTACAGAAAAGGACATAGGGTAACTTTACAGGGTTCATCCAGAAAATAGTACTGTTTCTTAACGAGCGAAGCCGCGCGCAAACGCTAATAATTAATAAGTTAAAATAACCAAATTTAGATACAATAAAAAAAACTATTGTGTCTGGCGCCCAAACGCTAACTTAAGAATTAAGACCCTAAGGTAAACTATTCAAGCATAAACATGACAATTTGCAGTACAAGTTCTTGCAACTCACGAAGGCGAGCGGGCTTTACTTGTAGTTGAACGTGTACATGCACAGTGCGGTAGTGTGGGTGTTTGACAGAGCGGTCAGTTGCGAACGACACTTACACACACATATACATAAACGCGTTTACCACAAATAAAGCCCGCTCGCCTTCGTGAGTTGCAAGAACGAGTACCTTCCTCCATTCAAACGTTCTGATACTACCAATAACTATTATCTATTGAACCCTTCTACAGTCCCCGAAGTTCTCACTACGGGACTTTTCACATTAATGTTAAAAGCACGACAAATATATAGCCAATTGCATTCCATTGAGACTTTATCGACAAAGACAAAGATCGTCCTGCGATTTGAACCCTGGACCTTGTGAAATACAACTTACTTGAGCGAGCAAATGACTATATTAAAACATTAAATATTAATGATCTGTATAGAATTTACAGTACAATACCGCGGTACAAAAACGTACTCTTACCTAAGGCTATTGAAACAGGTAAGATTAAAATTGTAATAAAAAAGGTAAAAGTATAAATTGTTTTATGTGTTTACTCTGCTTTATATACAGAATTATACACATACACATCACTTTTATAAATGTGTGTGCTTCTTTAATTTTACAGTTTAACTTAAATATATTCTAAATTTATTACAAAAGTTTTAGTCTTAAATTTTATTCATTTTGAACTCACCTATACCTGAAGCCTATTCACACTAAGCCACAAACCTCTGTTGCTAATTAGAACATCAAAAGATAAATCACTTGAGCACTCGTCTGTACAGTTTATAGGTGGTCGCAACTCAGTCGAACGTCGGCGGCGACACAGGGCAGAGTCTTCCGCGACACGCGCGCTCGCCACAAAAACAACACGAAAACAAACCTATAGAAATAAAACTCCGAACAAACAAAATAATTATACTGCCGAATCGAAATAAGTGCCAACACTAGTGTCAATAAAAAAATAAGAAGTGTTTTTGAATGATGTGACAGTGTTCGATATTTAAAAATTAAAAATAATAAATGCTGCCTTGATGGCAACTAAAAAAAATAATGTAGTTCGTTTGCCGTCAGTGGTAAGATTATTTTAAGATGCACAGGATGAAATGAAAAGTGTTTTTATAGTGGCATGGTTACAGGTTTTTACATAATTCCGAGTAGTTAGCACGGCTTTGTTGTGTTGTTTGTTTAATTTGCCATCATTTTATGTAAGTAGTTTTTTTATATTACGTAAACAAACTTAGGTAAGTTCACAGTGACATAAATAAGTATCGTTTTATGAGAAAAGTTTAATTTATGGTAAAATATCACGACGTTTGCCTGATAGAATATTTTGTAGGTGATGTAATTGTTTTCTTACTTATTAAATAGCAATATTATTATAGATGAAACGTTACGGTATTTATATTTCAATAAAAGTATTCAATAATTGAATCGGTACGAAATCGGTTCTTATTTTATGGGACTTTTCTATGAACGTGTAAACCCAAGAACGTAATTTTATTTCTTTAATGCTATGTATGTAATCCTTTAATTAAATATTAATATGAACATAAATTAAATAACCTATTTTAATCCTCACAACTAAACTCTCTCAAAATAAGCAGTATAACCTTAGAAGTTGACCTTTTATTGAATATGTACGTATTTTTATTGTGTTTACGGTACGATACCTTCTACAAAACTGCAAATGAAAACATTTGGCGATGCGTCATTAAGTTAATGCTGAACTACACAGAAATGTTTTTCGAGAAATAAGGCTTATGCTATCTTCGTATGTTTGTGTCCTTTAGTAAGACAAATACAGCGCTACACTTGTTTCGAGAACTCTCTTCTTGTATGGACCTTTAGGCTATAGAAGCGTCAAATATAAATTTAAATTTGTTACCTACGATTGACGGTTTTGACACATTTGACAGTAATGACATTGATGACAGTTAACCTAACCTTAAACTCAAAGTGCTTATTACCTGCATATTTATGCTTATATTTAAGTATAAATATTTATTTAATTATTTATTCAATTGAAATTATATTTTACATTACAGGTCGTTAATGCGCTAGACAAGCTTATATCTAAGACTAATTTAAATATTCAACATATCAATTTAGGTATTATAAGCCTAAATATATCCAATACCATTGAACTATCTTGTTCACTTGTCATAACATTTACGAATATTACAGATATTATACCTCAAATACGCTGTATTGTTTGATATTCAACCTGAATATTTGTTACAATGTTAATACATATTAGTTTCATGTTTCGACTCTGCTGTCCTAATAAACCTATCCCCAAACCATTTAGATTACGTGACTAGAAAGGTTAACGCGATTAGCCACAATACACAATCTCTTTACGTAATTTTGAACGAACAAGGCTATTTTTATCGACATAAGCTTAGCGGTATTGCTAAATTAAATAAACCAAGACCCAGTCACTCTCTTTTCCCCTTGCCGCTCCTTGTCCTTCCCACTTCCTTTTTCTCTTCTTCCTTTCCTAAAGGGTCGGCAATGCGCAAGTGATGCCTCTGGTGTTGCATGCATCCATAGGCTACGGTGACCACATACAATCAGGTGGGCCGTAAGCTTGTTTGCCAAGTCAGTTGTACAAAAAAAAACTTGCGTCTGTAATTTACGTTCACAGAGCTAGGTATACCCTAGCTCTAGAAAAAGTGTTTGTGGAAAATCGTCAAATGAGGGGCGCCACCCTCATTTGACGATTTTCCACAAACACTGTAGCAAGTGAGTCAATTGTCATCACATCATTTTTATAGATACCTACTAGATTTTACCCGCGGCTTCGCTCGTGTCAATGTAGGTGATGTAAATTTTTTATCCCTTGGACACAGTACTTTTTACTGGATATAAGGTTGTTGGATGTATGTCATTTTCTGTACCCCTAAAACGTGTATAAAAAAATTCCATGATGATCGGCCGAATAGTTAAGGCGTGAAAGCGTAACAAACAAAAAACTTACATTCGCATTTAAAATATTACACATACATAGATTCACGCCTGTTTCGCAGAGAGGTAGGCAGAGACTACGGATTTCCATTTGCTACGATCCTGACATACTTCTCTGGCTTCATTCACTTTCAAAACATTCCTCATATTAGAAAAGAAGAAAGAAAAGAAAGAAAAATATTTATTATATTTTTTATTTTGGCTCACAAAAGGGCACACCCAAAACATGGAGAAATAAATTAAAATTAAAAAGATACAAAATAAAACAGAACCAAAAAACAGAACAATTAAAAAACTAGAAAATAAAACAAATACTAACACTATAAATTAATTTCTGCTCACTGGCAACACCACACCTTCCGTTTCACTTAACGGAAGTCGAGAACTGCCTCCATCCAAGTCAAGGCTAGTATTGTCATTTGCCAGTGAGTAGCTATAGAATTACAAACATTCAATTATTTAACTTTAACTTAAGTTTAAAAAGTATTGATATTAAAATATTAGTTAGGATATTTATTAAATTTCTTTGTACAACGTAAATAGTTAAGGTTTTATATACTGCAATTTTCTCAACTACACTAGCCACCAGAAATATTAAATTTACCAACTCAGCATATCACTCCGTTTGCAACTATAAATTCATAACATTCACTGGCTAAGCTAGCGCTATTTTGGTGTGTTTGTAAACTATAATTCGCTGCTTACAGCTACACTTTTTAACTTTTCCCCATATAAGATAAGTAACGTTATCCTTAATCTTAACCATCTATACCGAGTTTACTTCTAGAGATGTTCCGATTGACAGATTTTATACAATCGTATCGTGTCAGATACAACTATACAGGCGATACAAAATTATATATGTCACTTAAATTGTTGAATTAGCTTTATGTAACTGGACACGTGTATAACATAATATAATATATAAAACGGTTAAACTCCTGAATAGTTATTAAGTACTATGTGTTACAGACATGTTCACCTGTGTGACGCCTGACTCCGACTAATATGACACTATTAGTATTATTATTAGATTCGTCTCTAGTTGAAAAGTGATGCGTAGTATTTTGTTCTCTAGTAACTTACTGAATCTATCGACCGTCTACTAAACGAGTGAAGAGGTGTCTAAAGCTACGTTTTCTTAGTTGTAGTTATCACTGCGTAAATTTGCCTGAACGGTTATTTTCTGAATCTATCGACCGTCTACTAAACGAGTGAAGGGGTGTCTAAGGCTACGTTTTCATGACTGTAGTTCACTGCATAAAATTGTCTGAATGGTTATCAATTTCTGGAACATACTGACGCAAGCACTTTCGATCGTTCAGATATTTATACGGTAGTAGACGCCACATGGCTGTGAAATTGGTAAACTTTATAGATGATGAATTTTTGAACGGTGTGTTTTTATATTCAAATTTATTATATCTTGATCTCTATAATTAGTTATTAGTTCAGTGGTGCAATGGAAGTGAATGCGACTAATGTGCTTCGGGTGCTCGATACTCGGGTCGGGCAGTGTTATTGGGTTTTTAACAAGGAATTCTCATTTTTCTGCAGCTCGGACCCTGGATCTGATTCTCTCAAATGAGAATAGACCACCTATTACGTGAAACCATAACTTGAGTTGTATTATAACCTACCCTTTGAGGGATTGTGGTATGAGACTATGTATGTATGTACGGTATTTATTTGAATTACTGATTATCTAAAGTCAATTTATCATCAATCAGAAGTCAGCAAATGAATGTCAATAGCCTTAAAACTCACATGGCTGAAAATAGTGCACATAAGAAACATAGCTCTGACTTTGCAGTCATAAGCGTTTAACAAATTAATTATCACGAGCTTGAAAAGTAAATGAAAACGTGAGAAAATGAACACGGCCGAGGGTTCTCAAAGGTTATGAATAGCCTGTTGACGGGGAAGGTTGCCAGAGGGAAGGTATGCGTTCAACCATTTTAGCTTTCAATTGCAATTCTAACTATATTATAAATGCGAATGTGTTTTTTTTGGTTGTGCTGCTTTTACGTTTTAACTACTCAACCGAACATCATGAAATTTCGATTACACATTGTTAAGGTTCAAGGTTATTAAAAGGTATTTCCTTTTGATACGGTATAGTACCTTTTATCCAGAAAAAAAATCTGTTCCCGAGGCATAGATATTTATTAACAAAATCCACATTACATCGTGAGCGAAACCGCAAATATATTTTTAATACTGTTTGTAATTACTGTTAACAAATATTTTGATGTTTTCCAACCAAAATACCTAGTTGAATTGGCTGCGTAATTATCCGTTTATGTTTACGATGGATCGTGGGTTCGATTCACTATTATAGTGAATTTACGGTGTTATTATGCACGGAGTCTAATAATGCGTGAGGGACAATAGACGCCCCTTTTACGTAGTATCATAGTACATATCAAGCAAAATGTAGACATAATATAACATATTATGTATATATATATATATATATATATATATATATATATATATATATATATATATATATATATATATATATATATATATATATATATATAAGCATCTGGTCAGACCGGCTTCTCTGGACTGTTTCTGCCGTTCCGGGCTTTCCATCAGGTCCGTTACAATCAGTTTGCCGTGTCACGATAAAAAAAATGATATATATATATATACCTGTTAATTTACCTATATATTTTAATAATTCTCCGCGGCCATAATTCAACAAAAGGAATTGTTATAATTACGAAAGTACACGGCTTTAGTCAATATTGTTTTGGCTGTAAAGTATCTGTTATGGAAATTAACGTAATGGATTGTTTCTAGTGGTTGTTCCAATCGCGGTTCGAGAGCTTTCTTTAGATATTTAGAATTTATAATTATATATACAGTAAACAGAGACTTCATTTACGTATAAATAAACTTGTTATGATTGCCTCGGTAGCAGCCTGCAGCAGATGCCTGCAGCGGATGCCTGCAGCAGTAGTGAATGCAACTGCTGTGGTTGGGAGTCTTAGATTCGATTTCCAGATCAGGCAAAAGTTATTGCGGTTTTTGACAACAAAATTTTCAATAGATTACTTCTGAACATTTTCTAGAACTGTATCTGGTATGCGGCAATAGGCTTACCTTGCCTATTATGCGAAATCTGAAAAACAAATCGGAGAAATAAAAGGTGGATGGAATAGATTATGTGTAAACGTTCGGAGATATAGGTGTGAAACGGTACTAGGTTTGCACGTGGCATCGCTCACATTTCCTGTCCCCTGACAACGTGTATGTAAAAATTCATAGTGATTAGTCGAATAGTTAAGGCGCGAAAGTGTATTAAACTAACGAATAAACCCACATTCACATTTAAAATATTAGTAACGGTGTATGTACCTATGCAATAATTGTTTTATGACGAGAAATATCATCAATCTTTGTTCAATCATTCGTCAATCTTTGTTGGTCTCATAGCATAACGTTACCGATATGTTAGCGGCCGGTTATATAGTCTTTAGGGCTTTTTTGATTTGTTTCTCAGGTTGAGTAAACTGATAATTCAATTTTCTGTTTGGAAACTTTCTATAGCAACATGACATCTGATAATGCTTCCTAATCCTTATAAGATGGGTTCTCAAATATAGCTGAGTCATCAACCAGCTATGTTTCAAATCCCATCTTATAAGAGATCTCAAACCTGGTACCAAGTTTTCTAGTATATAAATCCTTCTGCTAGGCAGATACATTCGTATCTATCTAACCTCATCTACGATGTGTTAACCGCGAAATCACGGCCGCAGTGAACTTTAAAGATATACTTGAACTACCGAAAAGCAAACACTACTAAAAGCGAAACGGCTGTATTTAAGCACCAAGATTTCCATATTCAAGTAAATTTCTGCTCGCATAAATTTCGAAACGAAATTTTTATTTTCACTAATCGGTAGGATGCTGAAATTATAAATGACTAGATTTTGCCGCGATTTTCTTGTGTAAATGTGGGTGGTTATCTTAGTAACAGTACATTTTTAGAATGAAAATGACCCATACCCTTTTTATTGCCCTAAGAAGGTGTATGCGAATTTTCATGATGATCAGTCGAGTAGTTAAGGCGTGAAAGCGTAACAAACAAATAAACAAAAAATATCAATTTCACATTTTTTAAATTAAGTTAGTATCAGGATTCATGTTTTGGAATGAGATGGATAGATTGTGTTTATATACATAGCATGTTATGTATTTAAATGTTTGTTTGTTTATATATGTGGGGCACGTGGCAGTTAATGGCATCTCTTGTCATCAACCCGATGTTTTTAAAGGGTAGGATCGAATGTGTTTGTTATGGACAAACACAGAGATTGAATTTTGAAACGAATTCAGTGATTTTATGTGTTTGCCTACGGTATTGTATCTATATGCTTGCGTTACTGTTATATTTCTACGTTGGCTAATTGATGTAAAACGTAACGGGAATTACAGGGCACTTTATATAATTCTAAGGCTACGCTAATGTGTAAGGTAAATACTAAGATTAGTCGTTGTAAAGTTGAAAGTGTACTCTTTGGATGTATACTACAAGGAACTAAATGGCGTTTGTCTCAAATCTTACCTCGTTTATAAGTAATTTAATAGTTGACCTAGACAAAAAATATCTTCTAACTGGATAATAAACAAAATTTTCTATACAGGCTGATTTTGAAATCGTGTAATTCCTTTTAACCACGCATTCTACTGGTAATATAGAATAACCCTGACCATATATTTATTTAATAAGAATTATGTTTTTAGAAAATTAATAGACCGATTTTTTTCATGAAATCGTTTCAGATAGTCATATGTTAACCACCCGACACAATCTTAATATATTACTAATTTAAAAATAATAACATAATAATAACTGATGTCTCTTAAATTATAAGGGGCAATAAAATGGACCGCCCGTTATTATTTACGACATTAATTATTGATAGGTTATTTTATTTTAAATAGTAAAAAGATTAAATTGGTTGGGTAACATATGACTATCTGACACCATTTCACGAATAAAATGATACACTAATTTTTCCAAAAAAATTATTCACGTAAAAAACAATAAGGTCAGGGTTATTCTATACCACCAGTAGAATGCGCGGTTAAAAGGAATTACATCATTTCAAAATCACCTGTATATTAGTAATAATTTTAGATATAAAACTGATGAGGACTTGAAAAGATTTCAACTTTATTTAAATAAAAATGTATCGATGATGGTTTAGTGGTTTAGGTGGTCGCCTCGTCACTGCCACTGCGCCGGATGTTACGGATTCGAGTCCCATCCGGGATAAAAAAGTGTGTGATCCTCAAATAGTTGTTCTAAATCTGAATGTCCATTGTAATCGTTGTTTGAATAATTATTATTTCCCTCACGACATATGAATAATTTCTAGTGCGAGAGGTATCATTTTTAAATAAGAAATAAATTGTTTTAATGTTCGAATGTCTCCCGCGACATAGTATTTATGCCTCGTGCGTGGAATATGATTTTAAAAAAGGGAAAATGACGTAATTAATTATGTAACTCTCTAGTATAAGAAGAAAAGATCAAATAAATCATGTGCTAAAGTGCCGCTTTAATTGTAAGAGAGTTTGCTTCAGAATTTAGATCAAATTAACATAAAATTTAAGTAACCTACTCTTGTCGCGGTCACGTTGTGTTGTTGAGTACTTATGTACCTTTTAAAACGTTGGATATTTGGACAATTGAAATAGCTATTGTTATAAACATAGATGGCTAAAGTTTTTTCGTCTAATGATCTTTAAAAGTACCTACTAAAAGATATACAATATTTTGATATACCAAAAGCTTTAATAGAATATTGAATATAGAATCAATATATTCGAAAATACCTAATATTTATAAACAATATAAAAAGCTTAAACACAATTACGCGTAATGTTAAGGAAATGTTAAGAAAAGCAAATTTACAAGATAATAATAATGTATGATGGTTTTCCTTAGTATTTATAAAGATTATATCTTATTTTTGAACTAGATATCACAAACAAAATATAACTGGAATCGATTCTGTTATTTATCTAAGATTGAAAAGTAATGTTGTAGGTTCAAATTATGATTGGCCTACTTTTATTGTAACGATCTGAATTATTCACATTATATTTTAGAAATAAAATAAATAAGTTATTTCCGTAACAAGTTTGGGTGACCTTTGAGTCCGTTGTTTAATTGTTTTCAACCCAAAAATAAGAAATCATTCATAGAGTAGGAGTTATCTCTTTAAAAAAAAAGGAAATTATGATACTCAACAACAGATCACGTCACACCAAAATATTTATGTCATAACTAATTACATTCACAAGTGTTGCATAATTATGAACGTAAGTAATTCATGTTACGTCAAGTTAAGCTTAAAAACATTTTTGGTGAATAAATTTGTCATTATGGCCAGTGTTATAGATTTGACATAAAACAAAAAATTGTTTACTCCACAAATAGTTGTTCCAAATCTAACTTTTCTTTGTTGTTTAAATGCGTGTAAGTTCCCCAGTGCGTAATATGTTATTTTTAATCCGAAAAAGAAAACAAAAATAGTGGTTGCATAGGATCGAAAGCAAAGCCGTACAGTATAAATTTTATTCCCTCAGTCATATTACCTTTTATAAACACCAAAATAACTACATATATTATTCATGCAACGAAGCAGTACCGAGTGCAGTCAGCACCTTTAGTTAAGTGCTCTATTTGTGTTGCCTGTGTAGTTGTCACCAACACACTTAGTTTGTATAGAGTATAATAAACGAGGAGTTTCTAATAGGAAGCTAGCGTATGCTGTGTGTTTTGTGGCTCTCCCATCGAACTTTCACAATAAGCTACGTTGCAAGCTGAAAATTAATAGCTTTAATATGAGTAAAGCTTGAGTGGCATTGAGAAAACCGGTACGTATGAAAATGTGTCCTTTATTTATTTCACATAATAACTCGGCGATATTCAAAAGAATAACTTGTGTCGATTTTCGTGATAAAAAGTATTAAAAAAGAAGTACCGATCTTATCTATGTTTATAATTATGATGTTCTGTCCTAACTAACCTGTGTATCATAAACTAGATTTTGCTCGCAGGTTCTGTCGTGTTAATTTATTCAAGTCAATAAATTTCTATCCCTCGGGAGCAGTGCTATTTTATGGATGAAAGGTACCTGTCGCCCTTTTCTGTACCCCTGATAACATGTATTCGAAATTTCATGATGATTGGTCGAGTACTTAAGGCGTACAAGCGTGACAAACAAACTCACATTCACCTTTATGATATTAGTTTGGATATCACATATATTATTCATTTTCATTTTTCATCAACATTAAAATAATCATCAAAAGTGAACGTAAATTGCATTTAAGTTCACATTTAATGTCTTCCAATTTAGTCTAATATGAACAGCTCTTATTACGAGAATTGGCCCCCAGATCAAGAATAAAATAACATTGAGAGTCACTTTGGTAATTTTATTACCAAAACTGACCTAACCTGAAGCTTACTTCGTATTTATATTCTCATAACGATTACTTTTTCAATTCACATTCACTTTTCTAAGTTATAATGCGTATTTAACAGGTAATTTAATTTAATTAAAAAGAAAACATTGTCTAAGATTTCTCCATAAAGTTTGCTAACAGTGTGAAGTCTGCCAGCCCACAAACCCGTGTCCAGCAGTGGGAGATTTTATAAAACAGGGCTCGTTATATAACCATTGTTATATTAGGATTACTTGCGATATTTGTGCTGTACTATATGAATGCACAAGGTATAACTATTGTGTCGCGGGGGGTTTTACAAACATTCAAACAACAGACACAAAGAGCACCGAGACTCAAAGGCTTTATTCACACGTACCACAACCACACCACATCGACGCGACAAAAGGTGATCAAGCAGTGGTTATGTGTGAATAGTGCAGCTGCAGCTTTTTGCAGTTACGTTGTGGTTCCTACAAAATGTGAATGTGGTTGAGTTGTCGTTAGTAGTTGCGATGTGGTTGCGATGACGCAATGACGCTCACGAGTGCAGATAGACAGTTCGACACATGTTTTCGTTAAGGAAACGCCTTGACTGATCAAACCTAGTTTAGGAATCAGAGGTTCATACATGTAGTTCTATGCCTACCTACATAAATTTATTATATATAAATAACATAAATGTTAAACTTAGAACCAAGATATGGAGAAGGCACTGTTTCGTGAATTCAGGTTGTTACTTAGTCCAGGGAACAGTACCACATTATGATGTAATGAATGATACATGTTTGGTAGCAAATAAACTTTATTATTATGTTTCTCTTATCACAGGTATTTTCTAACATATTATATTAGAAAATACCTGGCACTTGGGGAGGCTTACACGGAGACATGGGTCCACCGTGAAGAGGCCCTTCGAGCGGCTCTAGCCACAGCAAGCGTAGGACTATTTCTACGTATGGATTCTAATATATGGGCTATACTCTTTTTATTTTTCTTTTCTTTTCATTCTTTTTCTCTTTATTATTATTAAACTCATCGAATTCGAAGAGAAAACATTGTTGTTGCTATCCAGTACAATGCAGAATGAATGACGGGGGAAGGCAGGCGTGCGCGCGGTGTCGGTGCATCGAATTTTGTCCTGTGTAGAGTTCGAAGCTACAACACTCAGAGCAGTGAGGCACAAAAACTACTACGTCATGCGTGCAGTTTAATCTGCTTTTCTGTTTAATTAATACAATCACGTACGAAGGTGTAACAACAAATGAGCTCGCATTCCCAAACAAAGTTTCACGTATCTGCAAAATAAATACGTACGTAGAATAAATTACGTGAATTTTATTCGGCAAATAAACAAACCCAATTAGTAAAATTGTGTTAAATATGCATTCTGGATAGCAGTAATTCTTTTCACCGAAAATTATACCGTAGTAATCTAGGTTGTGAGGCTTTTTATTCGTCTATTTCGGCGAAATGTTTGTAAACAGGTTATGTTGTTTGTGGAGGTTTGTAATACAAGGATTTGGACCGAAGAGGAAAACTTTACCTGGTATGTATTACCGATCATAATACAGCCAGCAAAGTAACTCTGATGGTCTTATAAACACTTTATTGTCTTATATTTACACAGCAATAAAGTGTTCGAAATACTTCATGGCATTGAACATATAGATGTTGACATGGAAATTATAAAACATGCAAGAAACCATGTTAAAAGAAATTAAGTTGTTTATCTATAATTCTCGATTTTAAAAACTCTAGCAACAATTGTAATATGGCACATTTAAATTTTACTTTTGACACCAACATTCGGAAGGATTAACCCTGGCGTCAGTCATAATAAACGCGGCAAAATGTACTACAATACCGCATTTTTATAATTAATAACATATGTGTGTTACGCCGTCACTATTGGCTAAGACAATAGGTACGAAATAACATCGAGCACAGCAAATAATCAGTGATAACTTATTGATAAAAATTTAGGCAAAATATTTAAAAAAATTGAGTATACGAATTTCTTTACTTACGAATACAGCGGTTAATTTGACGTATATTGCTCAAAAAACTTCACAAACCATTAAGAAAATAAATCTATGAATTTGCTCTGATTCAGAAATATTTCTCCGAAGCAAGAACCCTTAAAAAACAAATTGCCAATAAAAGTAATCCAGTCAATAGCGAGAAAACTGTAAATTCACTAAATGGTACTAAGAAATCCTCATAACTCAATAAGGCTCACGCTTGACCGGCTTTATTTATATAAGCTGAGAGGTCCGAACTCTCACTTTTGTGCACTTTAGACGGAGATATTATTACATTAAATGACAAGTGACATTTTAATTACATCTCCTTTTAGATTTTACTAATCTAATAAATTTGTCCGTGATTCTGAGAAGATGAAACTTTATAATTAGAAGAGGCTTATACTTCTAGAGGCATTATAACATAGATACAATCACGTACCTATTACCGAATTGGTAGTGAAAGGTGTATAGAAAGAAAAAGAGAAAGAAAATATTTATTTTGGCACATAAGGGCACACGCAAAACAAGAAGAAATAAAAAAATACAAAATAAATATAAAAACAGAACAATAATAAAACTAGAAAAATAAAACAAATACCAACACTATAATTTAATACCAGTATTTTTATTGAGAGCAGCGATAGCTCAGTGGGGACACCAACAGACTGCAATGCAGAGGGCCTCGGGTTCGAACCCACGTCACGCATCTCTGACTTTCGGCAGTTATATGACTTTTCGAAATTATGTGCGTATTGATTGATAATTATCGCCTGCTCCGTGCCTCGGAGAGCACGTTAAGCCGTCGGTCCCAGCTGCCATGAACATCTAGGGCAGTCGTTATTGGGGAAGTCGACACAAAAGATCCCACTGGGTCGAAGTGTCGTCGGTCTGTACTGACTGGCCCCCACACAAGATAAGATAACACCATTATTTCGCCAATTATGGTTTAATCTCCCACGTAGTGAGGAGCGTGCCTATTGCCATTTACCAGACACATTTCCAGACACTGTGCTTCTACTAAGAGATTTTTAACAGAAGAACCCAGCGACACTGAACACCCGAAAGGTATCGGACGCAGGACCTCATGCAACGCAGCCGCGTTTACTATCGCCGCATTACTAAACCGTCATTGTGAATTAATTGACATTTTGGGTCATCTATCTGTACTATTATAGAACAGTATCCTGTGCCTACGATGCCTGAAGCCTGTGTGAATTAAAGATATCATTAAAAACGAATTGAGATATATATAAATTAAGTGTACCTTTATATGTGCGGATAATCATATGGCCTCGATTGTCCAGTCAGGCAAACTGTTATTAAGAATTTCTGTCCGATAATTGTCAGCAGTGGTTTTTTTTTAACAGTAATAACGTTTGGCAATTGGCCCAGTAGACGCGAATGATTTGCTCTCTGTTATATGAATACTTTAAAGTATCGCTGCATTAAGAGCTCTGAGGCTCATGCTAGCTATTTCATCTTATGATTGCATTTTAAATTCCTATGCTAGAAGTTATTTGCCTATATTATTGCAAGCAATCATAAGTTATAATAAACGATTACCATCACACATCCCCCTTGCCCCTACCCCTTAGGAAATAAAAATACATGAATACTAACATAAATATATCTGAAATATGTTTATACCAGAGCCCTCATTCTATTGTATTTTATATCGACTAAACCTATAAATACCGGGAACAGAAATTAGTACCGAAAATACTGAGGCTTTTCTACCTGTATTAGAATAATGAAAAGGTAGTCCTTTTAGCAAGATTACTAGTAAAGGAACCCTAAGCTTTATAAGCCTAAAGCCTGGTTTATTAAAACGCTATATTCGTAATTTATGAGCCTGATAAACAGAATAAGTGACATAATAAAATCATTTTCCTTTTAGCCTTAATATTCTCCATAGTATTCAATACTAGTTTCTTGTCTACATACTCGTATACATAGTCGGATGTAGGTATCGTATCACTGACACGTAAAGTATTATTTAGGCAAGTGCAATACAAAACAAAGCAATACTCTATCACGCTGTCTGGATCTGGTGCATACAATAATAAGGTTTTATTTCATTTATTTATTATTTTGCTCTTCAAAATGACCACACTCCGCCTGATGGTAAACAGTCGTGTGGTCTAAGAGCAGTGGCCTCCACACCGTTCTCATAGCAGCCGAGGCGATGTTGAGGTCTCTACTTTGACGGCCTGAGAAGGCAAACGCCCCGTTTAAAGGACCCAGGATTGAAGGAAGAAAGAAACACGTGCCTTGGCAGAAAATTCCATGCCTTGATCGTTCGGCAGTGGTATGAGGACCCAAATTTGTTGGTGCGCACTCTAGTCGACTCCACCGTGTAAGGATGGCATCATCAAATTGCGTCAAATATGCAGTTGAAAAGCGTTACATATATAATATACAACAATTAACACGTCGGCTAATCCGTAGTTATTATTAGTGCTATCAACAAATTCGCTATGAAAAGTATTCTTCACTCTTAAAGCCAGTATTCAACAATCTTATTAAAATAAAAGCAAACGCACGTCTAATTCTATTCTCTACTTTATTACGCCTACAATATACTATACAATTTACTTATACTGCCGTCAAGTTTACATCTTGACCTTGTACCAACATAACGAATGTCATTCTCCCAGTTTCCCTATTACCAGTGCAAAAGTTTTTGTGTGGCAATCTCGTTTCTAAGCGTCATTCGGGTGAAACGACGCTTACTGAAAAAAATACTCGATAGTGAAGCTAGATTTCAGTGTTTTATATACTTATGGGTGTGATTTAGAGGGTTCCCCCGTTTTAGATATTTATATAGGATTGCCGGCGTACAAAGTAGATTTTGGAGTATGATAGTATTATTTGTCTCTCCTAACATTTGTAGTATAATTACACTTTATAACAACATGAAAATTATAATTCCTTCTAGGAGCCATTTTTATCTTTTTGTAGGATCCTAGGTTCAATGACGCGGTCTAAAAAGTACAAAGTCTAAAAAGTGAAGTAATTAAAACTATATTTGCTTGCCATACGACTTGGATGGCAAGTGTGATGAATCTAGTCTTGTATCACTCTATCTGTATTAAGCACATTCTAAAATGTTAAGTACTTTTACTCAAATGGCAGCTTAGAGCTAACTCTAAGTTGCCATTTGGGCAAAAATATGACAGAGTACGATATGAAATAGGATTTGAATCTAAATTCTTAGCAATCTGTGCTGTGATATTACTAAGCTATCCACAACCCGTACAACATTATGCATATTACCTCTCTTCTTTATAGTCTCCTTCATAGTGTAGTTTATAGACTTTTATCATAATATGGTTCTAACTATTTTATGATAAATAGCGCTTGAAGTACTTCGAAGCTACTTATAACGTAACATTCTTCTTCTTATATTTTTTTTACCTAACCTTATTATTATTAACCTGGAAGAAGGCCATTAACAGTTTAATGAAAAGTTAAAGTACGGATTCACAATTCCGAATAACAGTTTTTATTTTCCCTAATATTACTTTTACTATTAAATATTAGCTTTCAAGCTTAACTCTCGTAATATATTATTAACACATTCGCTATCCCGTGATAGACACAATAGAAAATCGATTGCTATGTATCCCATGTGATTCATCGCACAGGGAACCTGTTAAAACATACATAGTCTACTACTACTCAGACACAGTACAAACCTTCGTAAACGAATTTTAGATGCTTCTAACATTTGTTTACCAATAGATAGTCAGCAGTTCCAGATTACTTCTACACAAACAAACAAACAAACGGTGCCTCTATATTGCATCTAAAGACTCTTAAAATGTCTAACGATTCCGAAACAACATTAAAATCTCTAGAAGCAACATTACTGAGAAACCTTTGTTAAAAGATATCTTGAATTCGTTTGGCCCTAATTGTACTAACTAGAGTTCTGCGTCTGAATAAAACCTGGAAGTGTAACAATGATGCTGTAAGCCACTATTACCAACAGGGTTCCTTTGTGTTCTACGATGTAGTTAATTGGTGCGAGGCTGCATTTTCCGGTCAACAACCCAACGTAATGAAAACGATCGAGTGTCGCTATACAAAGAAAACTAGCACGAGAATTAGGTATCTCTTGCATCAACACGATAATTAGGTCATTCAAGTTTTCTCTCATAGCTATGAGAGAAAACTGGAATGACATAATTTTTCGGACATGTTGTTGTCACGAAAAATTCTGTAACATTTAAAAGATTCACTTCAAAGCTGTAGGATTTGTAAGTAGATATGTATTCTGCTGTTATATACTTTTATGCGCACTGGTAGAGAACTTTACTGCTATGCATAAGGTATCACAGCCGTTTTCTGTGATTTTTAGGTTAGCATCTTTCTCTCTTTCAGGTTTTCTCTAAACCTGTTCATTTCAACCTATTGAGGTAAAATTTTATACATTCCTTTCGATTTTATTACAACTCGTCTTTATGATAGTTAGTTAGTAGAAAATTTATTGGTGACATACGTACATATATAACAACTTTTTTACAAATGTGTCACCGATCAATTTTCTGAAGTGCATGATATACTAATGAACCTAAAATCTAGTAGCGCTTCTGGTTGGGATAATATTCCTACAAGTTTTCTTAAACTAACTAAAGATCAAATAATCCCAATTATTGTTCATCTCGCTAATTTGTGTTTTGATAAAGGTGTATTTCCTATGCTAATGAAGAAGTCTATTATAACGCCAGTATACAAAAATGGACCAAAAGATGAAGTCAATAATTATAGGCCAATTTTCGTGCTACCAGCTATATCAAAAATATTAGAGAAATTACTTAATAAACGATTAGTAAACTATTTAAATAAAAATCAAATAATTTCAGACACACAGTATGGATTTAGGTTTGGTAAATCGACTGAAGATGCAGTGATAGCTATAACTTCTCTTATTATTAAGCAACTTGATCAAGGAAAAAAATGCCGCTCGGTGTTTCTAGACTTAAAAAAGGCGTTTGACACTGTATCTGTACCGATTCTCGTACGCAAACTAGAATCTGTAGGGATTAGAGGTACAGCTCTAAAATTATTAGAAGATTACCTATCTGATCGAACACAGATGGTTAAGATTGGTCAGTATATTAGCAGGCATTCCAATATCGCATACGGAGTCCCACAAGGGAGTGTTCTTGGGCCCACACTGTTTCTGATTTACATTAATAATCTATGGAAACTAGAGTCAGGTGGTGCCCGAGTATTTTCCTATGCAGATGATACTGCTATTGTTTTTACTGGTGATAACTGGGCAGATGTACGAAAAAACACGGAGTTAGGAATGTCTAAAATAAGCCTTTGGTTAAGAAATAATTTGTTAACACTTAATACCGAAAAGACAAACTATATGTCTTTTTCTTTAAGCAAAAAATCTCAACCCGACAATAACTTTAACGTAAAAATTCATGAATGTAATAATGTTTATCCTTTTAATTGTGCATGTCCGATAATTAAACAAGTTGACAAAACTAAATATTTTGGTGTTATACTAGATCATCGACTATCTTGGCATAATCACATTGAATTAGTAAGTGAACGAACTAGAAAATTAATCTGGATTTTTAAACAACTAAGGCACGTAGCTACAACTTGTCTACTTAAACAAATATATATTGCTCTCGCTCAGTCTATTTTAAGTTATTGCGTTCCTGTATGGGGCGGTGCAACAAAAACAAAATTTTTAGAAATTGAGAGATCTCAGCGTGCTCTTCTGAAAACCATGTTTTTCAAACCATATCGTTACAGTGCAGATGCTCTTTACAAACTATGCGACCTTTTAACAGTAAGAAAACTATATGTTTTGAATGCTTTATTAAAAATGCACAAAACTACAGAATTTGACCAAAATGTATTAACAAATATAAGATATGCTACTGTGATGATAAATAGAGTGAGAACTTCATTTGCTAGATACCAATTTGTCACCCAGGCTTCCTTTCTTTATAACGCAGTCAATAAAATGTATGCTATTTACAGAAAACCATATTATGAATGCAAAAATATCCTTACTTTGTGGTTAAAGGAACTCACCTACACAGAAACGGAAGCACTTCTTCAACCTTCAAAATAGGCAGTAGTTTATGAGTAAGATTACATTCACACACAGACCACATACCGCATCCACACAACAGCTACACACACACACATTCACACACACACACACACACACACACACACACACACACACACACACACATACTTTTATATTATCTCTTTTTAATATTCTGTTTTTATGTTTTCCCTTTTTAAATACATTTTTTCATATTGTTATTAAAATATTAAGATTGTTATTTTTACTTTAGTCACAGGCTATGTCTAAATTTTAAAGATATGGAAGAGTGGGGTCTTCTGTCACAAGTATTTATATACTTAAAAGAAGGCCTCTACAACGTTTGTGTTTTAACCTGTTGATAAAGAAATAAAGGATTTTTTTTAATTATAAGTTGGTTGGTAAGTTAGGACTTGCCAGATGTATTTTGTTGTCAGTTTGGTGGACGCTCTTCTTGTAATAGTACCGTGACTTTTTAAGTAGTTCTGGACATCCTGCCTACTGTAGGACAACTTTATGTCTTATGTAGCATTTATCAATCCTGTCTGGTAAAGTAGCCTGCTTTTGCCTTTTGCTACCATTTTGCTATGTTGGACCCAGCGCTTTCAAAAGCAATTACTCTTTACAACTATTTATGGATAGTTCGGATGTTTTAACAGCCTACCAACTTAACATTGGTCATCCTCTTCAGCGAGAACTTATTACTTATAATGTTCAAATTCATTATAGTGTTATCTATGTGTGTGGAAGGTCTCCGTTTCACGTATTTAACCAATAGCAATCTACGAGAGTGTTTACGATCTTTAAGTTTACGGCCCATTCGACCGTAACTTAAGGAATTACGCAGCTATACAATGTATTTTTTTGAATTAGTTTTATATGTGCTCCTTTGCAGACACTGACAGCACATTTTGTTACAGATCGGGGTTGTAAATAGGCCATTTTCAATTTGAACCATATTATTTAATCCTTAGCGATTTAGCAAAAACTATTTTTCTTAATATTTTACATTTTTATTTTTACTTTATTCAGTTCTTTGGAACACCTGACTGCGACGTTTCAGATTACAGTATTTTATTTGGGATTTCCATTGCAGAAATCGTTTACCTCTGCATACATTGATGCTTTTGCTAAAATGAACAGCCTAACTTACTCTGCGAAATATATCCGGAACATCGGTTCTGTGCAAGTTTGCATGCACAGATTAATAGGTAATCATTAAAAATCTAATTTGCCTCCTTTTAAAACTTTTATGGCCTTCCAATCTTGACTGGTATGCTATTTTGGACATTTTTTATACAGGATTTTATAATCATAGCGATGTTTGTTTTTTACATAAATGTATAGTTTCTTAAAAAGTACTTTATATACAAACGAACATTTATAAATATAGTTGTAGACACATTAAATTCTAAAGCACTTTGAATACTGACTCGGTTGTGTAAGACCAGCTATTCTTGACGACGCGGGATGAGTCAACGATTCCAAATTGTTTCTTAAGTCAGGTACGGACTAATTTATTCTAAGTTGAATGGAATTTCGGCATAATGCTTAGTGTGTGTGGCATTAAGAGGACTCAAGCGTACGGACCGGCTGTTGACAATCAAGAGCTGAATGGAACGGGTGAATTTCCGTAGTCGTATGAATATAATATGCTCTGTTTGAGATATACGTCATGCCGTTGTCTTGTTACGTAGCTATTTAGAATCTCGGAAAACCTTGTTCGTTAAAAATAATCTGTGTTGGCATAGAATACCTGACATAATAAAAAATATATTGTATCTAGCCTGTGTACCGCTGCGACTTAATAGGTTAATAGAACATGCTACGGATTTTACCGTAGTCAGCTTTACCCAAAATGAAGGCATTTTTAAATATTCGGTCGTTTACATTACTCAGTAATAGATCAACTTAAATACTGGACTTTAGACTGCGTTTTAAGTTCTGAATTTTTCAAAACCCTGTGTTTTGGCGTTATTTGGAAGAAGCACATGGGCTAATTCCTCTCTCACTTCTATCACTGCTAGGGACTCTTCATTTGAAGAAAGAAAACAATAGTTTTATTTTTACTATGTATTTTTTATAGTATCAGCATATCATAAATTTTCGATAAGTTCATCCCTATCTACCCCATTTCATTTAGTTGCGATCGTCAATAAAGATGTTTGTGGCTCTGTAGGGAGCATCGAACTTTATCTTCCCTTTAAATACTTACGAATTTTGAGGAAATTCGCCCGTTCGTCCATGTTTTTCTTGTTTTAAGTTGAATACTTATATTGACAAGGGAAGGGGCTTGTTGACTGTTAAATCATGCTGACAAAGAAGCCTCATTTGAGATGTCAATTGTCGTCACAAAATGCTTTCTTGGTCTTTGATACGAGAGATCAGATAACGTATGCTAAGAAATTGAATCCAATAAGCAAAATGCTTATTATGTCACAGATAAGTCCATTTATTTGATAATATCATCATAGTAGGAATGTACTTTATTGATATATATCATCAATAAATTGGACTTCATTTAAAATTTCATTACAAGGGACAGATGCTTTAAAGATAAATTGAATCAGCCCCATTTATATTATTTACTCACAGCTAAAAGTTTTTAGATATACTTGTAGAGAAAACTAATCGAATCCTTCATGTTATCGGACAAACAAGTCTAGAATTGTAATCAAAATTAGTCCCAAAAGTGTTAATAGCCTATGTTGTCTAATAGGTAATTAAGCTTTTAGGCTAAACCTAATGACAACATGCGTGGTTAATACGGCACGAACTAAAGGGACTATTCTGAACAAGTTTGTTAAAACCGAGTCCTAATACGGACCTCTACAGTTAGTTGTTATATGAGAGAGGTATATATAGCACACTCTTCACGGAATTGTATCACATACGACGCTCGTAGCAGCAAATATGTTTAAGATACAAATCAATATTATAAAAAAAATGGTTAATTAATACTTGTCAACGTACCTGAAAATGAAACAAAATATTTACGTTAATATTTAAAAACGCCTAAATTATATTTTCTGGAAGGCCTGCAAATTTTACTTTAAACTAAAAGTAAGTAAGTAAACTAAAACTTTTTTGTAAAACATTTATCCAATTCAAAAGACAAACAGATTAACAATAAAACTAGATTTCTCATCAAAATTATATTTTATCATACATACACATTATATTTATCATACATACACCTTAATATTGCCTTAAGTAATGACTTTATATCATCACAGTGGAGTCACAGTTCCATTCACGGCATGATTATTGCAACTATATACCCTCGAAGGTCAAGTAGATATGTAAAATATGCACACAACACATAGTAGTGGACGAGCCTATCGTTGTCTACTAGGAACAATTCTTAACCACATACTAATAAGAATTTCCTTAGAAAACTACTAGATTTTTCCTACGACCTCGCTCGCATTAGTGAAAATTTTTCAATAAATTTCTATACCTTGGAAACAGAACTTTTCCTAGATGAGAGGTACTCTACGACCTTTCTTGTACCCCTGACATATATGCGAAGTTTCATGATGATCGGTCGAGTACTAAAGCGTGAAAGTATAACAAACAATGAAACTCATATTTATAATATTAGTAAGGATTCTTGCCAATCCAATATTTAAGCCTAGGACCGCACAATAAACATTAAATTTACATAACTTGATCGACACGGCAGCAGTTAGGCTATATAATATAGAAACTTCACCAACTATAGATTCTTGGAAGCTAAGCCAAAACGCCATCTAGGTCATTAGATTAGATGCCCCTTATACCAATTAGAGCGTGAATTGCAAATAGTTCCACCTACCTAGAGATTGTGCATTGATTTGATACGACAAACCTTCAGGTATAAAATTAACTCTATGGGATAATAACATTATGGGTTAAGACATACACCTTAAGCTGATTGCCCATTTTGAAGATAAGAGGTCCAATCTTTGCCATTATCATTATTATTATGGTGTCTCTAATGGTTATATGTCTTTTATGGCTAATTTTCAGCATGGGTCTCTTTGAAAGCCTATAGGATTTTGTTAAGTCTGCAACGTTGTTGCAAAAGATCGTAGGGTATGGTAACCGAAAATAAAATTATAGAAACGCTGTGCGTGCTTCAAAACTTGTCGAAAGGTTGACAAATGTTGTGATGCAGATGCTGGAAATAGAAAATTTTACGTTTAAATGCTACTATGCTACGGCTAAACTTACCATTTATATTAATATAAACGTCTTAACGTCACGCCTCGCCACAACCATTGCGCCGAGTATTGCGTGTTCGTATATCCACGGGACAAAAACATACGGGACAAAAATTGTCTGATCCACAAATGGTTGTTACGAGTACTGGATGCGCTTTGTGTCCGTTGTTTGAATATTTGTAAAGTCCCCAGCAACACAATAGTTAATAGTACAGTGTAATTCATATAGAACACTAATATAAAAATGGTTATATTGCGAGCGCTGTTTTATAAAATGTGCCATAGCCCACAGACGGGCTGGCAGACAACACACACGTTAGCAAACTTCATGGAGAAATCTTAGACAATGCTTTCTCGTAGCTTTCTAGTATTCGCGAGTTTTCTGTTCGATTATTTATTTAATGTGCATTGGTCAGCCGGCAACCAGACTCAATCATTGTTTTTGGTATATCTGATATACCAGCAATGGAAAAAATTGCATTATATTAATCTCACGTCTATATTCTCGAAGTGACAGGCAGAGGTGCATTAAATCGACATTTCACCAAGTATGATTTTGGATGCTAAGTAATAAGACGTGAGCGCGTCAATGCATCCTCCACGTAAAAAAAAAGGTTATATAAATCTTGTCGCAAGGTTAAAAATTAATGATTTAGGATATTAAAAATAATTGCACTGCGCACAGTGGTTCGATCCCATACTCCTGTATGGGATCGAACCACTATGTGCCGTGCCAGTACCAGTTATGTGATCGACAAATAGTTATTACGAGTTTATGTGATCTTTGTGTCCGTTATTTTAATGTTAAAGCCTCGTGAAATTATTACTACTTATACGTTATGTCTTTAAGACCGCAAGAAAAAAAAATATTATCACAATAATGTGCGGTTAATATATTATATACCCAAGTATGCAAATCATGTGCCTACACTGATAAATAATGTTTCTTAGCCTCTATCAACAAAGCCGCGTAAAATTTCTTGTCACATTTTCCCCGATAAACTTATCATATTGTATTGATGCTATGGATTATTTTTCATATTTGTATTGTATTAAAATGTTCGCGGCATGAAGATCATTTATAACTGTCAATTATTGAAATATAATGGGCACGAAAAGATGAAAAATGAGATTCCAACGACCAATCACGGTTTCGAATATACTTTTACTATTTCAGTTTAATTTTTGTTTGTGAAATAAATCATTTAATTTTCGTGTTACTAAGGTACCCTTGTTGGGTATAAGCTTCTTTGAAAAATGAGAAGGTGATTATGCGGATTTACAAGCTTCGCACGGGCGACTTTTTACGTTCTTAAGGAAGTCCTTAAGAATATAAAAATCTTTCAAACATAATTCTCTATCTGAGATACAGGAATGTTTTCTATAATGTTATGATTGAAATTAAACTACTATATACGGATTTTATCGCGTTGTTTATTTAACACTCTATTACATAATTTAGAAACTGTTACACTTCTATACTATACTATTAAACTTTACTAATTTTAAGCTAATTAAATTATTAAAACTATCAAATCTATTTGTTTTTAAGTTTACACTTTCTCCGACGTTTCGGTTGCTTTTCAGCAGCCATGGTCACGGGGAGACTAAGATGGTAGTTGTCTCAATGTTCCAGTGTAGTTATTTCAAAGTACCCGAACATAATTTAGTTATTGGTGTTTCTATTTACGCAGAATGAGCTCAAAGTATCATGAAGTCTAGCTGTGGTTTGCTTCTTCTTGGGTTTGACTATTTGAAGTACTGGATCCCAAGCTGGTGGTACATTCCAAGCATCTTCTCTATTGAAATTTGGATGTTTTTTGATCTCAATAGCCTCGCTAAGCATCCTTGGTAGGAATCGGTGTTCTTTAGCGAGAATCTGTGGTTTGTCAAATCTCAGGTAGTGGTTGGTCCCCTGTTGTACATGTTCACACACAGCAGACTTCAACGAGCGTTTGTGTTTAACGTCAGCTATGTGTTCTTTTATGCGGGTGCCTATGCTTCTCTTGGTTTGACCAATGTATGAGAGTCCGCAGTCACAATCTATTTTATAGACCCCTGCATCTTGTAAAGGTAATTGGCACTTGACGGATGGTAAAAATTGACTTATCTTCGTTGGCGGCTTGAAGTATGTGTTGATTGAAGCTCGCTTCAAGATGTAGCCAATCTTGTCAGTGACACCCCTTACATAAGGCAGTATAGCAGGCTGGCGCTCGACTGTGGCTGGCTTTTCTCGGGATCTGTGACGGCGGCGCGGCTGTTGGAGCTTGTTGTCTTGCAGTACTTGCTTGACATGTTGAAGCTCGGTGTCCAGGTGTTTCTTGTCACAGATCCCGTGGGCTCTCTGAAACAAAGACATTCCCACGGTAGCTAACTGTTTAGGATGGTGGTGAGATTCACCGTTTAAGTACCTATTTGTATGGGTCTTTTTCCTATACACAGTGTGGCTCAAAGTATGATCAGGATTCCTGATGACAAGTACATCTAAGAATGCTAATGAATTATTTGCCTCTAATTCCATAGTAAATTGGATGTTGTTATTAATGGAATTAAGATGTTCTAGGAATACACTAACACTATCTGTTGGTAATATTGTAAAAGTATCATCTACAAACCTCTTATAAATCCTCTTATAAATCCTAGGTAATAGAGAAAGAGCGTTGAAGATTTTATGGATGAATTCGAAATATCTATGAAAATACTTACGTAAATGGAGGAGCTCACGTTGCTAAGGGATGACTGACTGCATGAAATGTGTAGGACTGCTATTGCGCCGAGAGCTGTAACCTCGATCCAAACATGAGTAAAAAATTTGTGTAGTCCACAAATGTTGTCTGGATATTCTTTGAATCTGGTATTTGAATATTTATAAAGTCACTCAAACACATACTAAGATTTTATTATATTGGTTCATCTTTTTAAAAGGAATTTAGTGATATACACACGTACAGAGGACTTGTATATATAAAATTATTAAAAAGTTGAGTTTGTTTATTTAAACGTGCTGATCTCTGTCGGATTTAATGCATTTGATAGCCCAATACTTGAGGAAGATTATAAACCATATAACATCACCCTACGAGCCGTGGAAGCTGAGCTAAAACCCAGCACAAAAAATTCTATATGTACATTCATTCAGAACTAAAACAAATCAATCCTGCGAACCGAAATTAGCAACATAACATTTACAGTGTGTTTTAAAAACATTTAAGTATAAACACATTCGAAAGCTCTCACATATTTGAAGATTTCTTTTAACAAAATTGCTTTGAGGCTTTCGTTTCTTCGGTTCAATTGGTTTGAAAAGATTTTACATTGCAGCAGCTCTCTTTATCTATACTAATATTATAAAGCTGAAGAATTTGTTTGTTTGGTTGAATGCGCTAATCTCAGGAACTACTGATTCGAATTTAAAATTATTTTAGTGTTGGATAGCTTATTTATCGAGGAAGGTTAAAGGCTATATAACATCAAGCTATGACCCACGGGGACGGCGCAGTAATCATAAACGCGCGTGAAACCGCGGGCACATCTTGTTTTACATAAATTCCCGGTAAATTCTACATTAGTACAAACATAGACTTTTAAATATAGCAGCGATAGCATAGTGGGAGACCGTTGGGCTGCCACGCAAAGGTCTCGAGTTCGAACCCGAGGTGTGCATCTCTGACGTATCGAAGTTATGTGCGTATTAAATAACTAATTATCGCTCGATTTAATAGTGAAGGAAAACATCGTGAGGAAACTTGCATGTCTGAGAGTTCTACATAATGTTTTCAAACATATGTGAAGTCTGCCAACCCGCACTGGGCCAACGTAGTGGACTATGGCCTAACCCTTCTCACACTGAGAAGAGGCCCGCGCCGAGCAGTGTACCAGTTTAATATGTGTTATTATTATAGACTTTTAAATTTCCTCAAGGGTAGACAGAGGTGTATAAGACTCAGATTGTGTGACTTTATTTAGGTCCCATGTTATAGAAGAAAGCCTAATGCTGTCCATTGGACATTTTAGTAACAGTGCTACTTAAATAATTCTAATGGCAAAACAATATTTAATGCCCGATAATAAAACCTGGTATAAAGGCAAAATTATGGCACAGGTTCAGCAAGTATAACTGCACGGATGTCATAGTGATTTAAGAGGTCGCCTCGCCACTGTTACTGCGACGAGTGTTGTGGGTTCGAATCCCGCACGGGACAAAACTTTGTGTGATATACAAATGGTTGTTCCGAGTCTGGATGTTCTTTGTGTCCGTTGTTTGAATGTTTGTAAAGTCCCCTAGGACACAGGATTTATTCCTATTGCATCCATCCAAAACTTAAGTGCTTTGCATTTGTCGGTGTAGCAATCTCCATCTTTCTCTTTTCAATGCCATCTCTTTCAGTTCCTTATAAGTTTCAACTTTCACAACTTCTAACAGTTGATCGGAGTACCATCTTCTTGGTTTTACCCTCTTCTTTCTTGCTTCTATCTTCCCTTCCATTATGTTTGTGATAAAATTATCATGTTGAATTTAATGTCCTATAATTTTACCTCTTCTGTTCTCTATGTGTTTCAAAATATCACGTTTTTCATTTACCCTAGTCAATATTTCTGTATTAGTAAGTTTTTCTGTATAGGGCACTTTCTCCATTCGAAGCCAGCACCACATCTCAAAAGCTTCCAACCTTGACCGGTCTCTCAGTTTTAAGGTCCACATTTCGCAAGCGTATAGGGCAATGCTCCAGATTTAAGACAACTGGTTTTACCGGAAAAAACGAATTAAGTAATCCTATTGCGAGAGTTGTATTTTTAAAAAAGGAAAGATCAAAAAATATATTTAGAAACATATGTAACACGGAGGCATTAACTTCAAAGGTTTGAACGTATAAGCCCGGGTTAGCAATAAACCTGTTATAGGCAGGCCGAATTTGATCGTTATTTGGGCATTACTTACCATCCCTGCTGTCAGCGACGGTCAAATCGGGCTGTGAAATAACAATGATAATTTTACTGTCTTTATTAGAACGGATCCGAGGCAATAAACATTTTATATAGGGTCAATTTAACCGTCCAATTTTATTAGCTGCAGAAGTATTATTGTGTTGCTTTTGATAACTGTAATCCTATATCTATATATATATAGGTTGCGTTGTAGCGTTGAGACTATATCAGATTCCCTCGCGTAAAGGTTGTGTTAATAACAGTACTTTTTTAAATCTATACTATAATATTATAAAGCTGAAGAGTTTGTTTGTTTGTTTGAACGCGCTAATCTAAGGAATTACTGTTCCGAATTGAAAACTTATTTTCGTGTTGGATAGCTCATTTATCGAGGAAGGCCATAGGCTATATAACATCACGCTATAAACCACAGGGGCGGCGCAGTAATCATAAACGCGGGTGAAACCGCGGGCACATCTAGTAAAATATATATCGCCTATGTTACTCGGTGATAATATAGCTGTCTAATGGTAAAAGATTTTTTTAAATCGGTTGGTTAGTTCTATTCCCGTGCAAGTTAAACATTTGAGAGCACGGCAATGGATATATATATATACATATCTAAGTATTTACAAAAAAAAATATAATTATGTATGTTTATCCATTGTCTAGTACCCATAGTATAAGCTCTGCTTAGTTTGGGCTAGATGGTGTTGTGTGTATGTGATAGAATATTATTACAAACTAAAATAAAACCTTTCTAATATTACATAGTATAGACATATTGCGACAGCTATGGTTTTACACCCCACGTAATAGGATCAAGCCTATTGTCGTCTATCACGTGCAGTTCCAGACCTTGTGCTGCTGAGAATCCCTTTACAGAAAACCCGAATACCGCTTTGGTTGACCTGGAAATCTAAGGTACAGCAGTTGCATTCACAACCAATACGCCACCAAGACAGTAACTAGGTATCTATATTTACTGTCTGGTGGCATGGTGGTTTAGCATCTGTATTATTTATATAGCGTTATAGATATCTATAACGCTATATAAATAATACAAATGGGTGATATTGGTTTTGTTGCTGTTCTTTACGACGGTAGTTTATAACGTAAGAGGGCTATTTTGGTTGTAACCTATAAAGTTGCAATATAGATGACCACGGCTTCTCGCATTATCAATATTATCCTACACTCTGACCCGTATGCGGTAATAACGTTCTACTCCTGTTTCCGCATTCGAATCATTGCTGGTTTTGTATCACTTAAAAAACAGTAAAACTGTATAGTGGCGACATAGATGTCGTACTAGTTTAAGTCGTCGCCTCGCCACTATCACTCTGTTTGGATTTGATCCCAACACGACACGTTGTTTGAATATTTCAAAAAATGGCGTAATGTCCCCGGCGATTTAGGATTTATTCTGACAGCTTTCAAAACTAAGAAACTGAGTAAAAAGAACTAAGAAAATATATCTTAACAATTGCTACGCAAAATTTGTATGTCCACCGAGGGGCGTAATAAAAAAAATATTGTTAAATAACTCTACAACATTGAGCGTGGCCCGGCACTAGACAAGCCTTACCCGTGAGTGTCCGTTACTATTACAATTTTGAATAAATAGACCACGACCTAAATTAACATATAGATTAGTTTTTATCCCGGTATGTGTTCCTATGGAATTTCCCGTGGGCAGAAGCGTTTCATAAAGTTATGGCATTTTCGCGCAGTTGTTGTATATATATGATATTTTAGCCTAGTTTGAAGCACGAGATAATTTGTAAATCACAGTTTAAGTACTGGGTCTATCCAGGATGTGGACTATATTCATGCTAAATTCCATCCAAATCTGACAACAGTTGAGACGCGATTACGTAGCAGACATGCAAACAGTTTCACAAACTATGGCATTTATAATATTACTAGCTTTTGCTCGCGGCTTTGCTCGCTCTGGTTCATTATTGTAGATAAATTGTACCCTATGTCCTTTTCTGTACCCCTGACAATGTGCATGTGAAATTTTATGATGTTCAGTAACTACTAAGTTATGGCGTGAAACCGTAACAATCCAGCAAACTCACATTCACATTTATAAGGGTAATAATATTTAAAGGTCCAATATATTTGTACATTTCGATCATTTGCTCACTCGCAAAGGAAAAGGTATGAACGCAAGACTTGGCACTCTTCCCTTTTAAAGCACTACCAATTCAATAAAACATTCCGACTACAAAATTACAAATCGAGAAACATATAAAGCAACCAACCGTTTTATCTCTCGGACTGTTTGCCAGAAAATACATGAACCGGACCAGATTCCAGAATATGTCACCGGTTTCCGACTCGCTGAGAATTGGCAACTACAGATTTCCAAGTTAGATAGTACAGTTACATAGTCAAATTTAGTTTCGCAATGGTAATTTCTATATATTAAGATTTTTGTTTCCTTTTTATGCATTTGAGTAATGTGTTTATGGCCGCAACTATAAACATTGAAATGACAGATGCAAAGAGTACATATTCTCGGGCAAATATTTGTCGATCACATAATTTTTTTGTCGTATTTCGAGACGAACACAGAAGAATCGAATCCACAATGCCCGGCGCTTTTACTGCTGCTGTATGGCAAAGTGGTATACCACATTGAATTGGTTGAAAGAACATCTCATGTGTATAGTGTAACAGGTGGCAAGTTTCTCGCCATATTCCAGACACAGCACTGTTTCAAATTTCGTACTGTTGCTTCTGAGTACTTCGGTACAGAACATCTCTACAAATCTAATCCCAATTTGGCATAAAACTTTGAATAGGCCGTTACGTTGTCACTCATTCTTTTGCACCAAGTAAGAGCCTTTATCAAGGCTCTTAAAATAAGCACTATATTAACAGCAGACAACAGTTTTCTCACTGGCAACACATTGGTCAAAGTCTTTCGTTTTAAGACACCGTGGTATATTGGACGCGAAGATATGTCGTAGCTACCCGAACGCTGCCCAGCCGAGTTGGATTCAATGATTAACCTCTTTCTCTCTCTTTCTGGATTATTTGTCCCAGGTACTTGTCGACAGCTTCCAGAGTAGAGTTCCCAACATTAGGTGTAGGTAGGATATGGCTCTTAGACATAATTTTCGTCTTGTCCATGTTAATATTAAGTCATACTTGTCGGTAAACTCTATAGAGATCATCGGAGATTATGCCGAGGTCTTCTATGATCTCAGCCATGACCACGATATTTTCGATTCTTAACGACTCCTTTTGAAATGGTTTTCCTGCTATTGCGAATGTCCATAGGCTACAAGAACCGTTTACCATGTGACGAACAGCCTGCTGAAAATACAACAGCAATAAAATTAAATATTACCCAGTTAACTCTTGGTCGCCATATTAAAAAAAGTATTTACTAGGCACAGAGTAGGCTATTAACGTCCATTTTGTTATGATTCATGACATCATTGTATGTCGCTAATGTCTATTTGGGCGAGATTACCCGAGGCAAACTTTTTACAAAGGATTTCGTTGTTCGTTTGCTTTGTCAAGTACAGCTGACTCCCATTTTATTGTGAATAGGCAGTGTTTCATACTTTGTGTAGAACACGACGACAAATATTCAAAATTATTTGGAGCTGTTTTTCTAAGCATGGTATTGATACATATATAATATAGACTTAAACCTGTATATTGTTATGGAGTATACAAAGGAATTTACACCCACATTTCACCTTTTAACAGTTATAATTATTTTAGTCCTCTCTTACAAGAGATAGTGTGGGCGCAGTTTTTGAAATATATACCTATTATTTGAGATAGTAAAGAGGTGTAAATCTCAATTCTTGTTAATATTCTCAAAAGCGACAGTAGTTTAAAATTGTGGACCTACTTTATAGGTGTAAGTAAAAAGTGCAATTTGATATATAATGGACGCTTGTAATATTAAATGAGTCACTTGCGCTTTGCCGATCCTGTAAAATACTAATCGCTGTACTACCAGCAAAACACAGACCAATTGATGTTTACTTGGTTAAAAGCACTATGACCAAGGACATGAAGATTGATAAATCCTGCTTATTATATCTTGCACTAAGCATGATCTTTGAATAGCGAGGTACCTACGCGATGAACACGAAGAATACCTAAACTTGACAAAACGGTTTGAGGACTACAGTTTTTTGTCCATGTGGTGGCTTTCAGACCCACAACAGTCGGTGCACTGACTTAATAGTAAGACGATTTCTTAAACCACTTCTTTCTTCTTTTTCGTTCAACGCCTTCTTTTTCGCCAACTTGTTGTCAAGAGTTGTTCAAGCCGCCCGTAGGCCTCTGACATGGCTTAACGACTGCTGTCAATTTGGCAACAACCGGAACCGACATTTTATGTGCCCTCCGAAACACGGAGAATCTCAGATGAATTACCACTAAGCGGTCACCCATCTATAGACTGACCGCACCCAACGTTGCTTAATCTCGCTAAACGTTTACCGGTCAGTGAGTGTAACTGGCTATAAATCGAGTCGAGTTATAAAAGTCAGTACATGTTTTCATTCTCAAATTATTCCATTTCCTAAATATGTAACTAAATTTCTCTTTAATTAGTCTTAATCAATTATTAGGTTCTATAATAATATACGAGAGCAGATGTTAGAGGTCACAAACTAGGAGTGAAAATAGACCAGACAGACAGTTACTCAAAAAACTCTCACAGATATCGACCTGTTTATGTCTTTAGAAAGGTCAGCATAATACATAAAAGGTTACGGATAACGAATATAACTCATTGATTTTAAGTGTATACTAGAATAGTTATAACAGTCTTTGAAATAGTTTTGACGAATAAATTTACAGTTTTTGTAAAACCACAATTTTTGTAGACAACTCATCACATCGCTAAGTCCACAAAACATTGTGTGATCCACGTAGTTGTTTTGTGTCTCGATATTATTTGTGTTCGTTTGAATGTTCGGTTGTTCGATTAAATAGTTAGGTTTGATGTACCTACACAAAAAATCAAACGACAGTATGACAGAATATACATGTGAATGTTATTTTGGTATCATTCTCACTAGTTGCATCGATATATTGTTCCATGGAACGAATGAAATCTTTTCTTCACTATTTTCATGGACCTTGTTACTGGAACTAGTGGGTAAAATATTTTGGGCTGTTCTTATTAGTTACATCGTCAATTAATTCCATGGAACTAGTGAGATCGCTAATCTCAGGAACTGCTGGTTCGAATTGAAAAATTATTTTAATGTTGGATAGCTCGTTTATCAAGGAAGGCTAAAGACTATATAACATCACGCTACGACCCACGGGAGCGGCGCAGTAATCATAAACGCGGGTGAAACCGCGGGCACATCTAGTTTAATATAAAAAGAAATGTCTCTGTATAAAAAGCGTAGCATTTTGAAGTACTGCGCCGAGCGCTATGGATTCGATAGCCATCCGTATGGCTATCGAATCTATAGCAAATGGTTATTCTAAGTCTAGGTGATCTTTGCGTCCATTGTCTGATATTTTGTAATGTCCCCGCGACAAAAAAGTATTGTTTAATAGTATGTAATTTAATGTATATATAGTAGAAGTTTATGAATAATAACTGATTATTCATAAGCTTACTTAAACAATATATTGTTATTAAACAAAAATCAACACTTCTGCGTATTGCTTTAGATTGCGTAATACTTAAGTAGTTGAACATCTGCGTCCATCAATATGTTTGACTTAACTTGTTTCGAAATTAGTATCAGGAAACGTTGAATAAGCAGATGTTGATATTTTTATACTCTTCAGTTTAGTATAAACACTAAGTAATAAACAATAACATCTAAACACACACATATCTATGTTTATGTTATGATGTTATGTTATCTTAATTACTTTTCTTTCATAAGTACCTATATGTATATAATGTCTAATGCATTGTTTTGTAAGCTTACTTTATCAAATAATGAAATTACTACATATGTTTATTGAATTATGTTAAACTAAATACTTTATGGTGCTGCAGGCGGGGACAAACAATACAGCAATTGTTACCTACGGGCAAAGAAAGATCTACCAAAACTACGTTTGTCACCGCATGCGACACCATAAAGTGTTTAGTTTAACTGATTTGAATATTCATATGTAGTAATATCATTATTTGATAAAGTAAGCTTCCAAAAAATGCATTAGTCAGTCGAATTTTATATAGATATTGTGATACTTGTTTTTCTTTTTTCAGATCATTACTTTTAAACAGTCGGGTTTTTTGTTTTTATAATAATTCTAATGTCCAATTCTAGTAATCAAACTGTTTAGAATATTCTGATCTCAGTGTGTTAAATATTAGAATTGTTTTGGACTGGATCAGAACAGCTGTATTTTGATTACATTTTATAATGAAAATTATTGATCCTTTAAATGTCCATTTGTACCTCGTTCACTGGCCTATGATTTGTACAATTCCAACCATCAGCTATTTCTATCTGTATTAAATTATCAGATTAAATAACCTTATTAATATTATGCTAGAGATATGCAATTCTGACTAATATTAAAATGCGAATGTTGGTTTGCTTGTTACGCTTCCACGGGTTAACTACTTGACAGACCATCACATCTGAACTTTCGCATACACGCAGCCAGGGGTACAGAAAGCGAAATAGGAAACCTTTCATCCAGGAAAAGCTATTGAAACTGCTGGTTAAAGCTAGTGATATATTAAAGGAAAACCAAATATTCAAAAATTGGTATCCGCTTAAACTGTGTATGTAATTAAAACCATAATGGTCAAAAAAACAGCTTTTAACTAGCTACTGAACCTAAGCAAACATTCAGGATAATTAATTTTAAATAAAGCATCTCCATCACTAAAATTAGGTTTGCAAACGTAATTTTAAAACACTATGGCTTACAAAGTATCCCTTTGTCCGCAATCAATCAGTGTTGCCAAGGAAGTGGATCGAAAAGACTTTATCTACAAAATAACGTCTCCAAATAAATTGCATTCTACAAAATTCTCAAGTTAATTCAATTATTTTGGTCTGAGTGCTTTCTAAGAGCTGCGCATTTGATACAAACAACAGGATATTGGATGTTTTAATTTAATGGATACATCCACACCTCTAATACCAGTTAAAAGAGAACGATAGTTTGTATGTTAGTTTTTAGTTATTTCAAAACATAATGTGTTAAATAAAAGTAATACTTTACTACACTTTTGTATGTACACACAGCCACGCATCAACCTAGACTGTTTGGACTTTGAACTATTAGAAGTTGAACGCTGCGAATCGTGGGAGAGAGTGCGTTATATTTTTGTTACGCTCTATCGTTACCATTACATCGACACTATTATGCACTGTCCCTTTCCGACAATTCTCTTTATTGTATGTAGCGTAGTTATGCGAATATAGGGTGTCTAACTTGATGTGTAGCCGTGTGTACACACATAAGGCGTGCAGAGTGAATCCGTAGTGAACAGCTAGTATTTAATATAAATACCTAATGTAATTCTCGTAAACCGGTACATTAAACAAATCGGTAATTAGAACGGCAAATAGTGAATCGAGGCGCCACTTCAGTAATTTACTATACCTACTAACATACTTTCTAGAGCAGCGATAGCTCAGTGGGAAGACCAACAGACTGCAATGCAGAGGGTTTCGGGTTCGAACCCACGTCGCGCACCTCTGACTTTGGGAAGTTATATGATTTTTCGAAATTTGAAAAATTATGTGTGTATTGATTAAAAATTATCGCCTGCTACGTGCCTCGGAGAGTACGTTAAGCCTTCTGTCCCGACTGCCATGAACATCTATGGCAGTCGTTATTGGGGAAGTCGACACAAAAGATCCCACTGGGTCGAAGTGTCGCCGGTCTGTACTGACTGGCCCCCACACAAGATAAGGTAAGATAACAGACTGTTTAACTTGTTAGTAGGTATGTAACATCGCGATGACAACCATTACAAAATATAATCATAATAACTTTGTAGAAAAGTAATGTTATTTGTAGCCCATATTACTTCTGCATAAAGTAGCTTTGTAATGGAAAAATATTTTTCAAATACGTCCAGTATTTTTAAGTATAATTATTCTTACGAACAATAATACTTACCTTGCCTCCCTATAATATTAGTTTAGATTTCAATTAGAGCAAACAAATACCAGAGCATGAAGCGATTTAAACTACACCGACAATAATATAATAATACTAAGTTATTAATAAGATGTTATTATATTTCAACCTAAATAGCTACTGCAACAAACTAGATTTCAATAACAACACACAATTTCAGACTCTAACCAGCATGGTATAATAAATGTATTATCAACGCTGTTTATAAAGTGTCCCATGGCTGACTATGGGCCTCGTCCTAGAATAAGGCCATTTCACTACTACGCAGCCGCCTAGCCGGTTGAGTACCTATCTCAAACTATTTTTCAAATTATGTACGCTTTAAATAGTTAATTATCATTCTAATGGTGAAGAAAAACATTATAAAGGAACCTGCATGTCTGAGAATTCTCCATAGTGTTCTCGAAGATATGTATGTGAAATCTACCAATCCGCACTGGGCAGCGTGGTGGAACTGCCATTCGCTGACTGTTAGGAGGGCCGTCCACAGCAGTGGGACAGTTTACATACAGGAGTGATAAAATAATGTCATTGTCCACCAATCTGTCCAAGTGCAGGTCGACAATCTTTACATATCATTGAAAACATAATGGAGAACTCTAAGACATGCAGGCTTCCACACAATATTATTCTTCGTTAGGGAAACAAAAATTAGTACTTTCTGATAAATTCGAATATTCAGTGTTATGTACCATCGAATTAAGGTCAAACCTAAAAACATACATAGCGAAATGTGACTATAATATACCTCTGGCTACCCCTTCAGAGACAAAGGAGTACAACTATACAGTATAAAATATGAACAGAAATGTAAATATAACAAAACGCAATATTGTACCATTGTCTTGAAACCATAAGAAGTGTACAATTGGATTAGCGGCAACCAGTACAACTCGAATGACAATTGTATGTACTATGCAATCGGCTGCCCCCGATACATCGTTAGTTTTGCATGTATAGCACTGTTCATATTAAGTTTTACCTCGGCAATGTAGAGATTAACTCTAGAATTATATGGATAATGGTACGCGGGCATGTTGAACACGTGTTGGCGGACTACTAGAACGTGATTCTTTAGAGAAACAAAGCGATGACTTGTTTAATACGTTTCATTTATTTACATTTATCCACTTAAATCTGTTTAAGCATCTATAGCCTATATTCAGACACAATAAAAAGTCTGGAATCCAATGGATAAGGCGTTGCACATGAAATCGACAGGTCGTAGCTTCAAATACCACTTATTCTACTACCTTAGTACGTAAACCTACGTGAACCCACTCCTAGCACAAGCATTTTAGCTAAGCTGAAGGAGTTAACAGAAATGTTGCTAATTTGTACCACACGTTGCAAAAAATACCTGTAAATATCTTGCTTTCTTTTTCTTTTTAAAAGACAGCTTCCCTATTTGAAATAGTTCATGTGTCGCCAGGGACTTTACAAACATTTAAACAACGGACACAACGTGCACCCAGACTCGAAACAACTGTTTGTGGATCACATAAATGAGGTCGCGGGTTCGATTCCCGCACAAGTCAAACATTTGTGTGCATGAACATGGATGTTTGTCTTGGTCTGGGTGTTTCTATGTATAATATGTATGTATTTACAAAAAAAGTATATATGTATGTTTATCCATTGTCTAGTACCCATAGTACAAGCTCTGCTTAGTTTGGGCTAGATGGTGTTGTGTGTATGTGGTAGAATATTATTATTATTATTATTATAAATTTGGCTCGTGTAGGGATCGAACCCACAATACTCGGCGCGGTGTCAGTGGTGACGCTACCTACTACGCTATCCGTTTTATTTATTCAATAAAATGTTCGGGCAAAGTTTTATTAGGCATTTCTACATTCATGATATTGTCAATAACATCACGGAGTCCAGATGACGTGCGAGAATTTCTCATTATTTTTACCGTCAATTGCCGCCTACATCTATGACACCTACATACCCCATTACATACGCCCAATATATATGTGGGATTTATAATCATAGTTGGCGAAAAGTGAGTGGGATCCACGTCTACCATTTCGGTTATATAGACGTGATATTATGACAGTGTGTTTTGAAACACGTCACATGAAATATGTATATCTCATAACATCTTTTGTTGGAACATTGGCACCGTTAATAAATGCAAAGTTTTTGAACGAATCAAAAGATTTGGTGTTTTCTGTGTTCGCATTGACAAAAACATTCGTTAAGTTTTTTTTTTTATCAACGGATGTCCTAAATGTGGCGTTCGTATTGTTGTTTGTTTTGTCTCGAATCTTGTATAAAGCAGAGTTATATCGATCAAATAAAGCGACTAGCATTGAATAGAACTAACCCTTCTTCTCCCTAGCCTTTATTATTCCCAAGTCACTTGGGGTCGGCTTTTCTGGTCTAACCGGATTTGACTGGATATCAGTTTTTACACGGAGCGGCTGCCACCTGACCTCCGCAACCCGAAGGCTAACGATACCCTAAGGCCAGACCAGTGTCAGGATATTATAGGGCACTGACTTCCCAATAACGACTGCCGTAGATGTTCATGGCAGGCGAGACCGACGGCTTAACGTGCTCTCCGAGAGAACTAACCCGATATTTTAAAATTTATAAACTTTCTTTCTCATGACAGTTTCTTTCACCGTTAAAGCGAGCGACAAGAAACTATTTAATACACAAATAAGCACAATTGCTTTGCCCCCTCCCTAATCTTAAATCCTTCTGAAATGCTTACTGGGATTCAAGAATCTATTATATTAATCCAAGACATAGTCTATCTGCGTAGATACTAAATTATACCCAAATCTATTAAACGTTTTACGTGTAATTGATTAACAAACATCTACACAAACTTCCAACAACAACTATTAATGGAATAATGTTTTAACTATTAGTGGAATAATATTTTAAGATAAGTGGAAAGCTATAGTCTCTATAGACCCTTCCGGGAAATGGGCGTGAGTTAATGTGTATATGTATATATTGACTACTTGATTTCGGTGTCAGCATGAATTTCTCGCCAAATATGAAGTTGTGAACTATAAATTAAAAATTTTAAAAACCCCCGACACAACTTTCATTTGACACCCAAAAAGAAGAAGCTGTGAAAAAAGAAATGTATTTCGCCTTTTTGTGATGGCGGCCATCTTGGATTTGAAATTTATCATAGTGTATATATTATATGTATTCTACTAGTCAAGCCCTTTCGTTTAATACTCATATTGAGGGAGTTGTGAAAAATATGTAATCCTCCATTTTGTGGCGGCGGCCATCTTGGCCCAATTTTCATCAAATATAACTAAGAACACTCCTGACTAATTCACCTTTCAAACAAAAAAAACAAAATTAAAATCGGTTCATCCGTTCGGGAGCTACGTTGCCACAGACAGACACACACACACACATACATACACACACACACAGACACGTCAAACTTATAACCCCGTCGTTTTTGCGTCGGGGGTTAAAAATGCAAGTTATGTTCACATTTGACGTTCATTTTAATTTATGAGAGTACTATTTGTAATATTTATGACACTAAGACTACATTGGTACTCTATTGTAAACATAACAGAGTTTGGATTTAGTCTCAGTGTTACTAGTACTCATAATTATAGATTAAATACCTAATTTTCGTATTATCTCGTAGAATTGGTTCTCCTATGTACAATTGTGACTAGATATGAGCCGTTTTAATAACATAATATGTATTTTCGTACATAACTATATACTCAAATACAAGATATGTATTTAAATAATATATGCGAAGTATAAATAGATGTAAATGCTTCGTATTGATTGAACTGGTGACCATCACGGTGAGGCGGGGAGAGGTCACAACTGAATGAAAATAGGCCGCTTCGGAGGAGCGCTGCCGTTATTTATATCAACTTGATTACACAGGCTTGGCTTATTGTATAAATATATTATATAGAAATGCGATTCGAATGCGAGTCGTATGACTGAAAACAATCCTAACTTATTTTTCTTTTCGTGTGGTTAGTGGCCATCCCGTTGTCAAGAGTTGTTCAAGTCACCCCGTAGGCCTTTGACATGACTCAACGACTGCTGTCAATTTGACAATAACCGGGACTGACTTTTCACCTACCCTCCGAAGCACGGAGACTCTCAGATGAAAGGTATTTCATCTGAGCGTCTCCATGCTTCGAAAGTTCTTCGAAAGTTCTTCGCTCAGTGGTAACTAAGCGGTCACCTATCCATAGACTGACCGCAACCAACGTTGCTTAATCTCGCTAATCGTTTAGCGATCAGTGAGAGCAACTGGCTAAATCCTAACTAATATTTTAATGTGAATGTGTGTTTGTGTGTTTGTTTGTTACCCTTTACGCGTTAACTACTTGACCGATCATCATGAAATTTCGCATACTCATTGTCAGGGGTATAAAATAGGAGACACCTTTCATCTAGAATAAAGTACTGTTCCCAAGGGATAGCTACTGTTAACTAATATTATAAATGTGAATGTGAGTTTGTTTGTTTCTTACGCTTTCATGCCTTAACTACTCGACCGATAATCATGTAATTTTACATACACTTTATCAGGGGCATAGAAAAGGACGTAGGATGTCTTTCATCCGAAAGAAAGTACTGTTTCCGAGTAAGGCCGCGGGCTAGCGCTGGTACATTTGTATGTATTATTTGCATATTAGCTCAATAATTTGCTTATCAGATACAATGAAAAAAGCATAGTCTTTGGACTTAGAGTTCCAAGCGTATCGGCTAAGAGTTAAATAGCTACGTAATTAGGTTTAACAGTGACAGAAATCATCATGCACTGTCTGCTGTCCTTCTTTTAAGTGACAATTCTTAAATATAAATGTACCTTCATGCAATGTTCATTCAGTAAAAACTCGCCTGTATCTTAGAAGGATAAAATCGATATTACATCTAAGTAAATTTACTTGCCTCCAGTTATATCTAAGTCTCTAATAAAAAGAATAGCTCCCATAACCACGATATTATGAAAAAAAGTCGTTTAAAATGCCAACCCTTCAGGTTGCTCTATATATAGACAACTAATACCATAAGCTGTATAAAAAAGTCCTGGCAATCTCAATTCCAAAAGATCTTATCTTAAACCAAACACAGCGCGAATCCGGCGTTTTAAATCCGAGCAACTTTAGTACTTTCTAATACCGAAAATGATTTCTCCCTTTTTTAGACTATGACTATTATATTGTATCGGGCGGTCTTCCAATACCGAAGGCTTTTCTCGGTATCATATCAATCACTATGGATTATCGATATCTAAAGTTGGGAAAGAGTTATTAAGTTCGATATTGGAAAAATATTTACAGGAAATCATGTTGTATGATCAAGTACCAACTGGTAATCTATACCAATATTATAAAGAGGAAAGATTCGTTTTCTTTTTTGTAAAGATTTAACTCAAAAAGTACTGAAGTGATTTAAAAAATTCTTTTACCATTAGAAGCTATATCATCACCGAGTAATACAGCTAATATTTTATTTAAAAAAAAAAGTATTGTTACTAATATAACCTGACCTTTACGAGAGCGAAACCGCGGGCAAAAGCTACTGTTCGATATAAATAAACCTAAATAACATATTTCACTTAAATTCTAGAAGGATAAAGAGAAGATTTATAGGGTATGTGTATTTTACGTGCCTGCTTAGTCGTATTTTACCCAGATCATAAAAGAAACATCTTTAGCGAAGCGTTTTTTTCATACTTGGCTTTAGATTATGAAAATAGCAGTAATATGTTTGCCATTTATTTATTTATTTACTTAATTAGAACAGCTGCAGGCCACTTATACAGTACAGTATATATATATATATATATATATTATTTTTTTTTTTTTATTAGAATTTTTTTGGAAAATTTTTGTATAATTTTTATTCTTTACTAATTAAAATAAAATAACATATCAATAATTAATGTCGTAAATAATTACGGGCGGTCCTTTTTATTGCCCCTTATTATTTACGACATCAGTTATTGTTATGCTATTATTTTTAAATTAGTAAAATATTAAGATTGTGTCGGGTGGTTAACATATGACTATCTGAAACCATTTCACGGAAAAATCGGTACATTAATTTTCCAAAAACAAAATTCAATAATTAAAAAAATATATGGTCAGGGTTATTCTATATCACCAGTAGAATGTGTAGTTAAAAGGAATTACACGATTTCAATATCAACCTGTATATGTATGTTTAAAAAAGAAATACAGTTTTAAGAAATTTATTAAGAAGATATTTTGCTGGTTTGTTATCTTGGCCTAATTCATAGAATAAGCTACAAATTGGGTTTGAATTTACGTTTATGTAGAAGTAGAATAAAACACTAATCTTGACATATAGGTATACAGACAACGCTTTTATGTAGTATAAACAATGACAAGTCCGTAAGAAAAAAAATTCTAACTGCGATAAAAATAACGAACAAAAACCACACTAAAACGTTAAAATATCACACTGTAGGCCCCTTTTGCCTTAACGATTACGTATTAGTATTTGCCATTGTATTATTATGCTATTATTCAGCCATCTTTACTTAATTGAATTATTTTATTTCAATAAAGTAATTTCAAGTATTATAGGGATAAGAAAATAATTTAAAAAATATATATAACTATGCCAATTATTAACCTATGGACCATCGTGCATCGGTAGAAACACATAATTGTGGCTCAATGACTAATTGCATTACGCTTCTTATGCACGGGTGTGCATAACTACCAAAGAATTAAATAATTTTTGGAACGAAGTTCCTTATCGCGCGTTGTGAAAGGGGGCTAGACGGAAAAAATTCTTACGAAAAGTTGTCATGACACTTTTTGCTATAGTAAGCTATTGTAAGCTGTGCGGCGTGCGTAAGTAGTTACGCTATCTCGCTCGCACTGTTCATTCATGCGCCAGCAGATTACTTCATTATGGAAAAAACGCGTGACCTTGTGGCCAGCTGCGAGCTAACAGACTTCTTATTATTATGCACGCGCCATGTAGGGTGTGTATCTTTTATGGATTTTTTTAGATTTTCGGAAATTTATAAATTAATTAATTTAAAAAAAATTGTTGCAATTCCTTCACTAATTAATCGAAAGGAACTTCGTTCCATCCGGGTGTCCCTTGACACCTCTCAAGTTTTGTTTGTTTTTATATATCGTTATCCCACTAGTTTTTTATGACAACGAAAGAACTAATAAAAGTTCTTTCATATGCAGTTACAAATTGTCTATACAAGAGCTAAAACAAAGGTGTCTTTAACCGTATCGCAACGAAAGCATTATAATCGAACTTTTACATCAGCTCATTTTGAATACAATGACTCTTCAGACAAAGAGTGCGCAATAACCTTTTCATGTTTGAAGAAGTACTACAAAGTTTTAAGATTTTTGGCTTTATTATACTTTTAGCATTAAAAGTAACACTTGAAATGGGCTCTTTATCAGAATTATTTTCTTTTAAGTTCCTTACGCAAAAGTTTTCTAATACTTAAATGGTCTTTTATAATATGTAATGAACGGTATGTAGCCGCGAACTCAATAAACTTTGTTGGGTTTTTCTGTTAAGAAATCTCAATACCAGCCCCAACTAAGGAAGTTGGTGGTGTTAGATACCTTCGTGCCTCGGAAGATACGTTAAGCCGTTGGTCATGCGTCTGATCTCTCTCCGGTCGTATCGAATTGCCATTCCTATCGAATCATAGGAGTTATGGAACAGAAAGTGCACTTGTGTTGGCGCACTATAATATCTCCTGCACGAATGGTCAGTCTAGAGGACATTATTATAAACTTTATCACGAAACTCCGTAAGGCTGCTGTTTTACTTTGCTTCACTGGAAGGAAACGTACATATTTGTGAATTATAAACCGGAGAAATACACTTTATGAAGCAGCCGCGTTCAACACGATACGATTTGTCAAGGGTTTAAATGCCGCTCCGTGGATAATCTGTCAAATAAATTTTCTCAAGCATTGGGTTATCAAATGCAACAATAAATTTCAAAACCGGCTGTCAGTCCAAGAGATTAAGCGTTCAAGCAAAGAAAAACAAATTTTTCGGTTTATTATATTAGTATGACGGATGTGACATATTTGTTAGTCAATCACGCATGAACAGTCGAACGGATTTGAATGAAACTGAGCACCACCACGTCCTCGAATTACAGTTGTGTGCAACTGTAATTCGTATAATACTTAGTCGATATACAAAAACGTGCCATACGGTAGCACGAGCTACAACACCAGTGCCGCGTGTACTCTGTCTGAAAGCCAACCAGGACTATCATATTTTTGCTGACGATTTAAGAGTTGTAAAAGTCGTAGTCATGATTGTTTGCAATGCTTTTAGTGAGAAGCTAACTTAAATTTATATAATTTAAATATGTAGGTTCTAATATTAGAGTAATTAGTTTATGTAACCGTTCTAATTCATTAGATAAATAAATAAAACAAAATACATGTAGGTATAACCGCGAACATTGCTTAGTAATAAATACATCATTTAATACGGCAACAATGACCAATTTTACGGTATTTAGGTGTTGCCGAGAAATTTCCTTTCGTAGGCGTTTTGCATAGAGACTAACCTTCCTGTTGGAGTTGGAGTTTTCCCTGAAGACGACAACAAAAGATGTTTTCAAAACAGGCAGAATGAGTTATATGTACATATATTACCCTCTTCGGTTGACAATATCCGAGATAAATATCTATAGGCTTCGGTAACCGCTTGTCACTAGGCGACCCAATTACTTATTTGTCTTCTTAAAGGCACCAAAGAAAATATTTTGAAAGACTACTCATAATAATCCTATTCCTTACAATACTTACTGATATTATAAATGTGAATGTGAGTTTGTTAATTACGCTTTTACGCCTCAGCTCAGGGGTACAGAAAATAACAGAAGGTACCTTTTTCCAGAAAAAAAAAAGAGCTGTTCCCAAGCAAAGCCGCGGGCAAAAGCTAGTAATAGGTAAATAATGAACTAGAGCTGATCTCTTTGGAGAATAACTTTACAAACATTCAAACAATGAACAAAAATAATATTACTATAATTTGACATGACGAGTAGTGAATAAAATGTGCCTCAGTGGCACAGAGATAGAAAATGCGACTTCAGTGCATAAGATTTCGTGTTCAATATCCGAGTTAGGTATTCATGAGATATTCTGTCTTTTAATTCTTAGTACGTTGCCTAACCATTTTCACACTGAGAATAAGCCCGTGCTTAGCAGTGTGACAATTTAAAACAGAATTAATATAATATATATTATAATTCTTAGTAGCAGCGCGGAGTCTCTGTGTTCGGTAAACGTCAATAGGATCACTGCCTGTTATGTGGGAACTGCAAAAAGTGGTGGAATAATATATATATATCATGTACATCTCTTACCGCACTAGCTGGCTCTGTCTATAGGAAAACCAGGCAATCGATATACCAATCTTATAGGAATCGAACAAATGGTTCGCGTAAAGGAATCCTTTGCAGAATCATAAACTACACCACATTTTTTATATTTCATAAATTCGGCCCCCTCTCGTTACGCCATGTCCTGACCATCCATCACCATAACGGTCTGTTTACTTTTATTGACGAATTTGTCAGAGTTTTTATTTAATTAAATGGCTTCAGCATGGCGTTTTCCCCTATTTTATGAAGCCAATTTGTAGGCTCGTTACGAGGAAACGCGATTCTTTTGCATCAATTTGCACTTGAAATGTATGTTGAATTTCTATATTTTTGGACTTATAATTCTTACTGATAATATTATAAATGCGAAAGTAAGTTATTTTGTTACGCTTCACCTCAACGTCACGCCTCAGCTACTCGACTAATTTTCATGAAATTTTGCACACTCGTTGTCAGTGGTACAGGAAAGGACATAGGGGTACCTTATCTTGTGTGGGGGCCAGTCAGTACAGACTGGCGACACTTCGACCAAGTGGGATCTTTTGTGTCAACTTCCCCAATAACGACTGCCATAGATGTTCATGGCAGTCGAGACCGACAGATTAACGTGCTCTCCGAGGCACGGAGCAGGCGATAATTGTCAATCAATACGCACATAATTTCGAAAAGTCATATAACTTCCGAAAGTCAGAGGTGCGCGACGTGGGTTCGAACTCGAGACCCTCTGCATTGCAGTCTGTTGGTCTCCCCACTGAGCTATCACTGCTCGTTGACATAGGGGTAACTATCATCCAGAAAAAGTTATTTTCTCAAGTGACAGCAAATCTAGTTGAGTATAAAATAAAAAGTTTGCATAGCAATGTGGTGGTGGAGAAGTAATATTGTCCGTCAAATCTACGACCGATGTGGAGATAACATGCACGGACAAGTAAAGTAAAGTAAGTGGAACTAAACCCTGTATAAAGAATATAATATATAATATTCTATCACATACACACAACACCATCTAGACCAAACTAAGCAGAGATTGTACTTTGTACTACAAGACATTGGATAAACATACATATATATATATTTTTTTTGTAAATACATGCATATTATACATAGAAACACCCAGACCAAGACAAACATCCATGTTCATGCACAGAAATGTTTGACTTGTGCGAGAATCGAATTCACGACCTCAGGCGTGGCAGTCAGTTACACTAACCATTACGCCATCGACGCCGACTAAACGTAAAGACTAAGGCATTCTATTAACTACAATCCTGGCATATTGCTTTCTGGATGGAGAAAAATATTATTGAGTTTTTCTGTCAAGTAATTCGTAGTAACAGCCGTCTAGCGGGCACAGTTCTGCTGAAAGAAAGAAGCCGACGATAGGCTTATGGTGTAACACATACATAACCGCCTACGTCTTCGATGATATAAACGTGAAACAGTGTATAAATGTTAAAATTATTACATTACACAAAAAATCAAATACCAATTAAAATAAATCTTTTTGGTCAAACTGTATCAAAATTAGTTGCAAAACAATTATTATTATTTGTATGGATATTTAAATTAAAATATAAGAAAAAGTGCGCTTGTAATGGAGATATTTCAATATCTCTCTCAGACAGCTGTATTTAAATAGCTAGTACCTAATAGTTTGAATCGTGCATCTTTTTTTCTGTCATTTGACAACTGTATTTTATTAATTTTAGTAATGTAACTTAAATTATAAAGAAATTGTGAGTCAAGTATCCTATTATAGGTACAGGTATAGTAAATTGTAGATGCCTTAAACCAATACATTTTACGATAAAATGTCCTATTTTCAATTTTATATTGATGTGTCAATTTCTCGATATAACAAATGATTTCAGAAAGTGAAGTTGACATAAATTAATGATAAGTAATGGAGCTTGGACGGCCGCTCCATTTTTGAGGGTCGGCTACTTGTTGACCCGAATTTTGCATAGTCTAACGACTATAGTGACTTACTTTTAAGCGAGCTTGCTTATGCTCATTTACTTGCTCCATAGATTGAATAAATATTTATAAATTCGGTGATACAAGATGTGTGCGTTGCCTTGTCGTAATTTCTGCGCAGAGTTGAAGCAATGCCAAATAAAATGTCATATAAAAGGTCTAAATGATTAGGACCAAGGGGAAGGAATAGGACACAAATAAAGCAAATATGATTGCGTGCGTGGAATCATGTTTCCTTGTGTGTAACATAAATAGCGCAAGATCCCATGATCGTATACCCAAGAGTACCAAACGTTTTTCTAAAGGCTAATCAATGACGTGTCAACATCAAATGATGCCAAGCGGGCTCTAACTTATTCAATTAGCCAATAGCTATAGCAATTGGTATGTGTTTCATCATCATACTATTAAGAAATCGTGCAATTAATTCGAGTAACTATTTGAATAAAAAAAAATGTTATTAAACCTACTAGTTAGCTTACTACCTTGAATAAATTCTGTTGTATATTGATACATTTTATTATACACAATTTTACATATTATTATTATTATGAATTGATTATCTATCCATATTAATATTATAAATGTGAAAGTTTGTGAGGATGTATGAATGTTTGTTACTCTTTCACGTAAAATCTGCTGCACCGATTGCAATGAAACTTGGTATGTAGATAGCTGGAGACCTGGATTCACACATAAGCTACTTTTTATCTCGATATTCCCATGGCAACGGGACTTACGTGGGTGAAACCGCGGGGAAAATCTAGTACTTTATAAAACTGAAGAGTTCATTTGTTTGAAACCGCTAATCTTTGAAAATAGCAGTCAGAAATAAAAACTCTTTTGTATTTCAAAGCCTATTTAAAATGTTAGTAGGACCTTTAGGAGCAGTTTGAGTGAAACCAAAGCTAGCTGTGAAATATAAAAAAAAATGTCATATCATTTATTACAATTTTCAACATAATCGCCTTTGGCTAAGGATTAATGAACTGTAAGACTGGTATTTTTTTAAACCAACATGGAAAAAAATATTTCCTTGTTTTAATTCAGATTGTATCTAAGACAAAGGGCATGCCCAAAGGCGATTTTCTCTGAACCAATAAGCTGAACAACAATATCTATACAAGTTTTATTAATCAGTACATTGTTTTGTTTGCAATATAATCTACATAGAGAGTTTTGTTCGATCGTACAGAAAGCAGCATAAGGCGATATACACATGTGAAATTTCTATTGCATCTATCTTTCAACAAATACTAGGTTTTTATAGCAATAGTTAAACATAGTTGATTTGAAGATAGTTGAAAATACAGAAGAATAATTAGAATTTTTAATTCATATAACACTTTTACTAACTTTTTAAATGTTCAGCTACTTACTTTGCAGACTGTATCTACTTCAAGTTAACGTCCAACTTCGCTTACATTACCTCGGTGATGCGCTTTTATATGATATCACAAGAATATTGATTTGGCATAAGATTTATGTATAATGAAAAATACAGAATTCTTTCTGTTCGCATTTTGTTTGTCCGTCCCTTTCACATAGCTTATTTTAAAATACAAGCCTGAAATTTGTGAAATTGGTGTATAAATAAAAAAGAAAAATCACCAGTTATGTTGTTTTGCGGCACTCAGATGACTTGTTTTGTATCTCCCTATTTATTAGATAAACCTAAAACACTTTGACCAATCCGAAATCGGATTCCAGACCTCACAATCGCACGCAAAAAGGACAAAACAATGGGTATTTTCTGTCCTAAAAAAGCTTTAACAATCTCTGGAATGGATAATGGCAATGGATGGATAAGCAGAATCGTAATGGAAAGATTCTGAATTATAGTTTCGTCGGTTCCTAAAATAGTGACGTTTGATAGACAGCCGTTAGCAACCTAGTTCTGGCCTCGCGGCCAGAACTAGGTTGCTGCGGTTCAAGAGAATTACCTACCAGTGCCCATCACGAAGATTAATGACGTTGAAGCTCAAAGGATAATACACTGTCACCAAACTCACACATTACCATTATCCATTCATCTAAGTGGACACCAATTACTCTTACCTCGCTTTAGTCCTTCTAATGTTTGGACTAATCCTTCTATGAAAGCTTGCATTTCCACAATCATTAGAATATAAATGAGGTACGTCGTTCCATATAATTAATTTTAGACCCTTCACATTTATCTTTTCGATGGCCTATTTTTAGAACCGTCACATTAGTCGTGACCAGTGTCAAGGGCATAAGCCCTTATCACTGGTTTGGTTGAGTCGCAAAAACACCACGTGTAATTGACATATAGAAACTTTTTGCAGTGATACTATCAAATTTCACGGCGAAACGATTTTAATTTTATAAAAGCGACACTTTGGCTATTAATATATCCAGTGTCGTAGGTCTACAAATATCTAAACAATGTGCAAAGAAAACCTGGACTCGGACTCCCAATTGTTTATACCATGTGGCAATCAAACCTACGGCACTTGACACATGTCATCCGTGTAGACAAATATATATTTATAAATGATAATAGAAGTTTGTTTCGATTTAATTGCGTAAATTTATCAATGTAGTCACTCTTATGAATAATTGAAACAGACGACTATATCGTGAACGTATATCTGCTTGAAATAGCGGATGTATGTGCAGGTTTACCTTTAGAAACTGTATCACAACAGACCCAACGCAAAAAATTGCAGCGTTTACTCGCGGGGTATTATGTTTTAATAGACAGAAAATGTTTCAAAGATGTTTGTTTTATAAAAGAGCGATGGTTGGTGATGTCAGTTCAATTATCTTTACGGTTTAAAATATTTTCACCTCTCGTTATTGAATTAGGACTGAGAAAACGTAGCTTCTAGCACTATCTAGCGATTGTGTCTACACCAGAATTATAACTAAAGGTTACTATTGAAATGTAATTACTTTATACGGATTTTATCGCATTGTTACTAAACATTTTTAGTCTCCCCAAGAATATTGAGTAGTAGAGCCTCGCTGATTTCAGCATGAATGGGCCGGCTCGACCGGGGAAGGACTACCCTCTCACAAAATATCAACGTAAAATAGCAGTATTCTTACTGTTGTGTTTCGTCCGGTGACTGAGAGTGCCGGAGGCCCAATTAACCTCTTTCCCCCTTTCCGCTCCTCCTCTTTGCCACTTCCTTTTTCTCTTCTTCCTTTCCTATAGGGTCGGTAACGCGCAAGTGATGCTTCTAAACCAGAGGCATGGTTACCGTAGTAACCACTTACCATCATGTACGCCTGTTTTCCAAATTAGTTGTATAATAAAAAATGTCTGCTGAAAAGCAACCGGGACGTCGGGGAAAGTGTTAACGTAAATATATATTGAAATTAAACTACTATATACGGATTTTATCGCGTTGTTTATTTATCACTGTATTACAATATTTTGAAAATATTACACTACTACTATTGATTTTATTTAACTAATTTATAAGCTAATAAAATTATTTAAACTATTAAATCTATTTATTTTTGGTTTACACTTTCCCCGACGTTTCGGTTGCTTTTCAGCAGCCATGGTCACGGGGTCTCCCCGTGACCATGGCTGCTGAAAAGCAACCGAAACGTCGTTAATAGTTTAAATAATTTTATTAGCTTATAAATTAGTAAAATAAAATCAATAGTAGTAGTGTAATATTTTCAAAATTTTGTAATACACTGATAAATAAACAACGCGATAAAATCCGTATATAGTAGTTTAATTTCAATGAATAACATTCGCGTAAACAGAAGACAATATTACGTAAATATATAATTTAAATAGCTTAAATAATAATAAAATTTAACAGTAGTAGTATAGTAGTTTTAAAATTGTGAACTAAAAGTGTTTTAAAATAAACAACGCGATAAAATCCGTACAAAGAACATGCATAACATTGCGTAAACGTAAAACAATATTATACAAATGAACCTTGGGATTTAGTTTAGACTGAAGCAGTTCGACTGAAATATTACTTTCATTCTACCGAAGATGGTGTCGAACATACTTTTGACAAATTCTTGCAGTAAGGAGGACACTGAGGATCGTTTCTTCTGGACGAGGCGGTGTTAATCTTTGGCTCTTGAGAGAATAGTAGAGAATAATATCACTTTAGCGTTGTATGTATCTTTAGGCTATGTGAGGTCATCACACAATCAAGGTCACCTGGTCTCTCTGGTCGCCTTGTTTGTTATCAGGATTGCATAACGAAACAGCACAAAAAGATTGAATATCAAGTTACGTCAAGGTAGGAAGTGAGTCTATCTGTATTTCGTACGTTCGTTCGTTTTAAAGTAGTATTTTATTTTCTGAAAACATTACCAGCCATGAATAATATATTCGATGGATGAAAGACTGAGAGATTTAAGTGCCATTATCTATTGAAGATTCTAAATAAACATTTTATAAGATTATGTATAGGAAATCTGTCAAATTTATTTCTCAGGTAAGATATCTGACGGTGAAAAATGGCCTCTGAGCCATTTTGTCATCCACCCGTCAATATTTACTCTCGAAGCACTTACGTACGAGGCTTGATTAATTTCCTGCTCGGGAACGCAAAGTAAACAATTTATGTCATTTACAAGCTTCTTAATTATACGAAGTTGGCAAAGGAACTTTATTGTTGTGCTAAAGGATTTTCTAAAATACTTAAGACGATATTCTGTGGGTGATTACAGAAACCAATTTCTTACTTAATTAAGTTTCTAGTTACCTTTAATTGTATTACCTGATTACAATATCAAGCCAATGTTTTGATGACAGTTTACGATGTTAATTTAGTCTTAATTAGATATCGCAGACCTGTTTTTTTATCAATTTGTTTTGAGTAAACAACCTTATTAAGGGCCTTCAATATCTTATCATAAATTAGATGTATTTGTGTCTCTTTTCTGATATGAATAAAATAGAAATGGAGCAAACATTAAAAGTAATCTGTAAGTTAGTATACGCAGTTTACATTTTCAAAGTATACATGGATAGATATTGAGAGACTTCATTGAGTACATTTCGCTTTTTATTAAGGCTTGTAAACTAAAACGATACTACATAGAAAACTTGGGTCAAACGCGCGCCTCTGTGTCATGTCCGTCTCCCCCTTTAGGGGGAGACAGTAGGGCTTTTATTTTGTAGTAGCTATCTTGGGTAGGTCTTATTGCGTAGGGGCCTGCCGTTTCATACGGTGGGCCGAAACCTCGGTGGGGTCGCGACCGTATGCGAAAGTGATTCGCGCGGCCCCGTCGATAGTGGTTTTGTCGAGGAACACCGTGGTAGGTTTAGTCGGTATTCCGGGAGGTACATTATCTTTTCAAAATCTTTCTTTTACCCCGGCGAGTCCGACATAATCCCTCCGCCCGCCCCCGCGGAGGGATATGAGTCATAGTATTCCCCCCGTAAAAAAAAAAAAAAAAAAACTCGGATATCGCTAAAGCACAGCGCCCAAGTCGACAAAATACACGCGTGATCTGCTCAACAACACAACTACTCAACACACAAATTATATTGTGGTTATTTAGGCACACGTATTTCATCTCCGAATTCATTGATTATTTATGGTTTTGTTGATATTGCAGAGCTTTTGCTTTTTGTATTTGATAAGTACTTTCCCTAACCTCAAGTACTTTATTTGAGGGCAGACCCCTAATTTAATTCGTAAATCCTTTTGAATCAGTATTTGTTACCTAATTTCTTGTACAATTATATAAAGTATTAATAATTTAATGATTTGGATTATTTTGTAAGTGTTTTTTTTGAGTTCGCGTCTGATATACAGTAAACGCTTTCAGTATAAAGTTAAAAGTAAAGTAAAAGTACCTACTTACATTAGCTATGCCATATAAATAACTCCCAAAAAACTTAATAGCAGAACAAACCAGGAATATTTTACCCGTAATAAATAATGCTGGGAGAACCTCATTCGTTGATACTTACGAGGTATAAAAGTAACATTCGTATATGTGGGGAACGTAGTTTATTAGCGTGTCTTCTAGCGCAATAATGTTATGGCATCGAATTATGAACTGAAGTAAGTAGAACATTCTGGAAGTTTCTTTGTGTATTCCTATGATTTAATGCAGTCATTATGATTGATGATGTAGGGAGTATATGATATGGAAAGATATAAACTTATATGATGGAAGTTTAGTTTGTACTTGTATAATATTAAGTAAATGAATGGAATTTGAGGTATTAGGCTAGGCTTCTAGTAAGTTTAGTGAAGTCACTTAGACTAAATTTAGAGTGTGTGTAGTTCTAGTACTAACTTGTAATAGTAATAAAAAATAATTTAAATGTTTCTATTAATGGATGATAATATTATAATTATCATCACCAATTGGATACCACAAGGCAGTCGACGGCGAAGGGTCAGGCCTAAACGGAGATGGTGGGATGACCTAGATGCTTTTGAAAGGGACTAGTATATAGGGGATATCCACCAACAGATTAATTTCAAAGTCCAAAGGAGAGGCTTTTGCCCAACAGTGGGACATACCAAAAAGCTAATGGAAAAAACAATATATTTGATGACCGTTACTTAATCACGCAAAAACACTTGAAATTGATCACGCAGGTAACCTAAGGCTCTTAAGTAGTATACTAGGTATTCCGAAAAGCCTTTTAGCTTTCTTAAATTATATTTTACGAGTTGCACTTCTAAAGGCTTTATTAAATGGCTCTATTACAATAGACCCATTTAATAGCCTGTTTCGCCCGATAGCTGACATCCTGAAGCAAGCTGAAATAAACGAGAGGCCCAGCGTATCTTACGGACGCAAAATTGTGACGCCTCTTACCATGCATTTTGTATGAAGCTCTATGCGAACTTTAGGTATGTTATACATACCCAAAGTTTGACCTCTGGCCACTCTTGGACGTAAATCTAGCTGCTTATATTATGTTTGTATGAAAATTTAAAATTCTATCTCTTGCCTGAGTTTAAACTATACTAGTCTAGTAGCATACGTTCGGGCGTATCTCTGCACTAGGACTCGGGTTCCATTACCAGGTCGAGCAAAATCCTAATAATAGCTAGCCATCTACAAATGTGTATCATAGACGGTGAAAAGCGTGTGAAAAGCGTGGCCCCTTTGAGATTTAGAAAAAATGCAGGCATAATATTCTACCTTTTGAATCGAATTCCTAGTTGAGTAGGTACAATATTATACCTGCATACAAACAAGACATCAAGATAAAGAAGCTAAACAAACAATATACTTGGTAAGCTGCGTCATCAAAACAACTTCTTAGAACAATTACTTCAAAAAGCATTAACTTTAATTCAAGCTTCATTACTTAGTTATATGTTGAAAGTATAATTTGCCATGAACAGTAATTAATTGGTCGTTTCTCACTTCAGCCAAGCGGACGCAAGAAAGTGAAACAAACAATTATAACAGTGTGGATTCAATTAAAAAGGCATTAAGGACTGAAAAAAGTAGCGCAAGAATTACGAGTCTTAGGAACACGGAGCTAGAAAAAAGTAAGCAGGGAAAAGAAATAGGTTGCTACGAAAAATTTTACGGACGTTTTTGGGACGTTGGGACGTTGGTCCTTTTATGTAAGAAAACGGGCGTTGTATTTGCATAGTCTATTTTAATTGAGGATTTTATTGCTTCACTAGATGTTGCTCGCGGCTTTGCTTGCGTGAATGTAGGTTAGATTAGGTTAGTAACATTACTTTTTTTGGTTAAAAGGTTACCTGACAACGTGTATGCAAAGTTTTATGATGATCAGTCAAGTAGTTAGAACGATGAAGCGTAAAAACAAACAAACAAAATTATATTCGCATTTATGATATTAGTTAGGATTTCAGTCATCCATCTTTAGTTTTAGCCTCTATGTGGAAAATTCTTAGGATAGTTGTTCGACTAATGAACAATTCATGAGTTGACTAATTGTCCTAAGCATACCTCGTATAGACAAAACGCGTCTCGAAGCTTATTTGTATATTCGAAGCAGAATACTGTAAGCTTAATTTCAACCAAATGCCATGCCATGCTATTGTCCATTATCAAAGGAATTTTATATTGTCAACTTTCTGATGCAATATTAGGTATATGGGTTGGTGGTGAGCTCGACACTTTTCAATTATAATATAACATTGATTTAAATATTTTAAGGTAAACTAAGAACTTCAAACAAACCACTTATAAAAAATGTGATGATAAACACGCACACATTCAAAACATGCTTGATTCAAAACCCTTGATTATCTGTACCTTTACATAACTACGTATCTTATCTTTTGTGGGGACCAGTCAGTACAGACCGGCGACACTTCGACCCAGTGGGATCTTTTGTGTCGACTTTCCCAATAACGACTGCCATAGATGTTCATGGCAGTCGGGACCGACGGCTTCACGTGCTCTCCGAGGCACGGAGCAGGCGATAATTGTCAATCAATACGCACATAATTTCAAAAAGTCATATAACTTCCGAAAGTCAGAGGTGCGCGACGTGGGTTCGAACCCGAGACCCTCTGCATTACAGTCTGTTGGTCTCCCCACTGAGCTATCGCTGCTCTACGTATATAGCTACCTACGTACTGTCGTAGCATGCATCCGCAGTCCCTTGTGCGTGCTTCTACTAAATCCGTCTCAAGGGATGGATAACAAGCTTCACTGTACTTTATCAAAGCAATTTCGATATCAACGATTCTACTAGCCTTTTGTTTTAGTTATGCTAAACTATACTATATGTCGCTAAAGACACTTCACTTGATGTTTGTTTCTTATATACATAAACAAAATAACTGCAATACACTTCTACACTTAAACTGAAAGTTACCTCTAACTATAATTATAACTGCGGCAGCACAGCACAATGAATTAATGAAAAATTTATATGCGAGGATTCTGAATAAAAGATGAACAAAAAACGAAACCTTTTAAATACTACATTTGAAACAAACCATTTAATTTTTTTATCTTCCATTTTTTCTATGTTATTGTCGAATAAAGTGCTTTAAAATTGAAATATACTAGCTTCTTCATACGGTTTGGTTCCCACGTTCCTAAGCAAAGATGTTTAACCAGATGGTGCTATGTTTGGGATAAAAGTCAGCCTATGCCACTTTCCGGATCGTAAGCCACCTCTTTGTAAAAATAGTGTCAATTATTTGCTCTATAAAAAGCAAGACAAAGCATCAAACAGTTTCGCATATAACATTATTAAGAAAGTATATATTTCCTTGCAAACAATATAGGAACATCAAAATTATTAACATACACACATCAATATCATCGCTATAGTAAATTATGCTATGCTAGCATTTATACGTGGCTCTGCTTGCATTGAGCGGATTTCTGTTTCCTGAAACGCCTCCATAAAACGTGACTGCACATTTCATTGATTGTTTCGTACTTCAGCAACTGTACAAACAGTGGAAATTGCAGTTGTTATCATAATCTAACTATAAATAAAATATTACACACACTAGGTTATAAGACATAGTAGATGATGCAGCTATAGTGTAATGGAAAACTATTGAACTGCCAGCTAGAAGTTTCATGTTCAATACCAAGTGATGCATCTCAGACTATTTAAAAGTATGTCTGTATTAAATAAACAATTATTGTTTGCTTTATCGTTACAGGAAAACATCATAAGGAAACTTCCATGTCAGATAGTTCTATAGAATTTTCTCAAAGATGTGTAAAGTCTACCAACCGGTCGGCAAGGTGGACTCCATAGTCCACATTGTCGGTCGGTTGGTAGACTAGCCTCACCCGTCTCATACCAAAACATTGGCCCCTGACTAGCTGTAGAACAGTTGATAAACAGGGCTTATGTTATATATAAACTATGTTAGGATTATTTAAGTATTCTATTTATATTTGGTTAAGTTAAAAGGATATAAGACATTTAAACATACTATAAATTAATAAGCAGTTTCAGAAATATCATATCAAACAGGACGCTTTACCATCTCTAATATAAAATTAATTATACCTCATAAAAGCATTTCTAAGCTCCAACTACAAAATGAATAAAGGCTCCATTATTTTAAATTCCTCTCTAAAATGCCGGCAGTTTATTACCTTAGACTTCATATTGTAAAATAATATTACGTTAAAAATATTCATACAAAAGCTTTTACGAAGAGACATTAATAAAAGCTCTGGAATACTTCCAACTGATGAAAATATTCCAGAAACTATCATCTTAAAGAACATCTTGTTCCTTTTTCTAATATAACTATTAGCAGTATAATCTGAACATAATAATAAACAACACTTAAAACCGAAGGAAAATATTTTTTATGTAAGGAATACATTAATGTAGAGTGAGAAATATCTTTATTTTAAAACCACTTATATACAACGAAAACCTATTGGGAGACTAGAAGACTGCAACGCAGAGGTCTCAAGTTCAATCACAAGGCAATCAAGACAATCAACAAGACAATCTTTGACTTTTCAACGTTATATGGGTATTTAATAGTTATCTATCACTTGTTTTAACGGCGAAGGAAAACATCATGATGACACTTGCATATCTAAGACTTCTCCACAAAGTTCTCAAATGTGTGTATAGTCTGTCAACTCGCAATGGTCCAGCATGGTAGACTATGGCCTAACCCTTCTCCCACTAGAAGAGGCCTGTGTCTAGCAATGGAACAGATAAATATGTACATTACACACTGATATGATTATTATATAAAATCACATCTTGTAGCACACACACAACCACATCCAAGATGATCCCTGTATGATGAGCCATAATTGTGACAGATATATAAATTGATAAATAATATGAATAGGTAGTTCCAAAAGCGTAGTGATAGACCGTTACACAGAGATCTCGAGTTAAATCCAAAGGCACGTATCTCTGACTACTTGAAGTTATGTGCGTATTAAAAAGTATATATACATTATCTGGCGTATATCCATAGAGGTATAGCCATATCGACGTATGTATGTCACATAACACAGAATCTCAAAAATAATTAAAGTACCCTCATATTAATTGACGACAGCTTTTTAATAAAATCCCTCGATATTCTGGATAATGGAAAATAAATACCGAATAATGAATCTTGTGTGTAATCTGTAGATAAGCTTGTTGGGACTCAATCGCAACACGATCTGTCCCTTTTATTTTCCATATCGTTCAACAATTTTTTAATTAAGAATTTTATTGGATTCAATCATGTCGTAATTCTGCCAATATTATATCAAATTTAAAGAAAGGATAAATTCATAATTATGAAACATTTATTTATAGAAATAAACTTGCGTTGTAGGAAATTATTATTGGTTCTGATTATGTCAAAATTGAGATTTAACTTAACATAATTATGTGTCTACTATCGCACGGATATACAAACGTGCAAATTAGCTACCTAAATCTTCTCCCTAGCCTTTATTAGGTATTCCCAAGTCACTTGGGGTTGGTTTTTCTAGTCTAACCGGATTTGACTGGATATCAGTTTTTACACGAAGCGGCTGCCACCTGACCTCCGCAACCCGAAGGCTAACGATACCCTAAGGCCAGACCAGTGTCAGGATATTAAAGGGCACTGACTTCCCAATAACGACTGCCATAGATGTTCATGGCAGCAACGTTCTCTCCGAGGCACGGAGCAGGCGATAATTGTCAATCAATATGCACATAATTTCGAAAAGTCATATAACTTCCGACAGTCAGGGGTGCGTGACGTGGGTTCGAACTCGAGACCCGCTGCATTGCAATCTGTTGATCTCGCCACTGAGCTATCGCTGCTATAAATTAGCTACCTAAATGTGTATTTAATATAACTGTACATTTGGTAATATATTTTTAAAGCCTCATTTAAAAATGGTTATAAGAGAATGTCTACCTGACAATATACCGCTATCGAAAATTCCCTAAAGAGGAATCCAGCATCACTTAGTTTACTTGACTTAGAAGTCCAACACAGGATACCCGCAAACTTATAAACTATAAATAAATATTTCGAGAAAATACATTCAATATTTGCGCCATAACTTAAAATGACATTGCTGTAATTGTCGATTTGTCTTAAATCTTTTCCTAAATGATAAAAATATATTATAGGCTAATTAATTTAATATTTCAGTGTAAAACTAGCTTAAAGAAATTAATTTTATTCGGTTTATATATAATTCTTTCTTCGCCATTTTGTGAGCTAGCATATCTGGGTTCAAGGCAAGTATCTTCTTCTAAGATGACAACTCTTTTACGAAGATAAAAGCCATGTACACAAGGTATATCTTAAATTAAAAAACATATATCGTATAAACAACATTACCACTTAAACTGCCTACTAAAACTGCCATCCATGCAATCAGGATAACTCACTTATTCACAAAACAGAATAAAATTACATTCCAACTGCTGCAAGAAAACCTAAGCAATTCCGCAAAATTAAAATTGTTATTGTCCCTCACAAACTCGAGCCTACTATAAAGAAGGTATAAATAAAATACAAGCATCTCAATAATTCCAACAACCTCAGTATCTTAATTTTCTTTCACGACGATAAGCGTTCCTTTATTTAACTTTTAATGTAACAAAATGTCTCCGTTTTGTATCGCCTCACCGAGATTTATTCAAGCTGTAATATATACCTTGTCTCTTTCGTTCATTAGAAGATGAAAAGGGATAGAGAAAGAACGTTTGTGGTTTGGAAAATATTCAGGGTCGTGTTTATTGTCCGTCATAACTTAGTCCAGTTGTCCATCATTTTGATGGCTGTGATTAGTGATACGACTTTTGATCTTAGTAGGGTTGAAAGGCTACAAATTGAGAATGACGTAATTAAGAGCGGACATTTAATGTTCAACGGTTTTGTCATTAAACGCGGCGTAAAGATAGTCACTAGTTATGTTCTAAGCTTAAGCCATCTGTCAAATATACGATAGATCACCGAGGGGATTAAGATAAGAAAGACATGAAAGTAGAATAATTACTTTGGAAACGAGAGAGTTAAGAATTGTGTTGTATGTGTGTCTTTAAAAGAACAGAATAAGTAGTGTGGTAAAATAGCAAACTGGCTTGAAATGGGACTTATAAGATTAATGTCTTTAATTGATTAAATAAACGAAGACTTTCTAGCAAAATAAAAATTGGTCAAACGCGAATGCAGATTGCGATACCACGTAAAAATCTTGATGATACATTGGCATCCTCGACAACTATTATCTTATTGAAATTAAAATAATAATAAAATTTAATCACGATTTCATTCAAGCCATTTATATTTAAATCTATTTGTATGCTATTTAATTTTATACTTTTCTCGTAATTTCGGTTGTTATTCCAATCATAACAGGATGTCATTTTGTAAAATAACGGTTTTGAAATGATGTAGGTACCTTCATTCTAATACGTATCATTTTCGTAAGCTTAAGACATATCAGCCAAGACAACAATAAAAACTTATGATCATGTTTAAGTTAATGAAAGACCTATTTACGTTGTTTTGCGAAGGTCAACTTTATTATTGGCTCAGTTAATCAATGCTATATCTACAGCGAGTTCTTACGTTCTGTGAATTATATCTTACGCCAAATCTTCTTAAGCTATTGAGTCACAGCGGTACACCGGTAGTCACACACAATAGATTTTTAATTACATCTAGAATCTAAGACTAGACTAATCCTAACTATCCTAACTATATATAATATTATAAATGCGAAAGTGAGTTTGTTTGTTACGCTTTCACGCCTTAACTACTCAACCGATCAACATGAAATTTTGCATACACGTTGTCAGGGGTATAGAGTAGGACATAGGGTACCTTTCAACCAGAAAAAAGAACTGTTGCAATCCTAACATAACATAATCTACATTTACGCGAGCGAAGCCGCGGGTGAAAACTAGTTAATAATAAAATTAATAGTATACATTACACAATAATATACTGGGCTATTTAAATTAGGTGAAACTTTATTCTCTGGTAACAGATGATGGAATATATAATGTATATTAGAAATGGTCGTCTAAACGAGAATACACGAAACAGCAGTATTTTCATGTTAATTATAATTAACCAATTATAATTGCTTATTATATGTATACATATAATAAGCAAAACAATTATAGTAGAAGTATAATTACATATATAAATAGGCTTTAAACTTTGAGTATTTCAATCTCATATATTTAAAAAACATACTTTATAATTTTACTTTATTATATTTGGCCAACATCGCGTTTATGAAAAGTAGGTTTCTTACATTTTATCCTTTTGTTTTTCAAATTCAATTTAAATCGTCGTAAACCTATAGTCGTTCAATCACCAAAACGTAAACTCTTACATTCTAGCCGCTCAGTATAAATATTATTTTCTCAATTCCATAGAAGAGGCTAAAACATTTGCAAATACAAATATTATTAACATAAAAACACCACGTAGTTACTAAGAGACATTAAAGTAGGTATTACGTTGTCAGGACCCTCTCAATTTACGAGCTTCGGCGTGTCCAAAAACGAACGTGTTCCAGCTATGAACATCGATTCGATGGTATTAGGAGCTTCTGTTTGAATTTTCTTTTTGCGGTAATAACCCTTTCAGACCTGACGCTAAACGGAAAGGTATTTCAAAATGAAAGTTACTGTTTCTAGCTAATTTGGGGTAGCTGAAGAAAATATGCTACTGAAAAAAATCTAAGAAAACTGAAAATCGGTTTTTCACGATACTCACGATTGTGAGGGATCGGGCCAAGTTTTGGTACACACACAATTGTGAGGGTTGAGAAATAAGACCCTTTAATGTAGGAAATTAAACTTTAATCATCATGAAAACAGTAAAAATGTTCATAAAATGAACAGTATTAATTATTTAACATTTATGGCAGTATTTTTCTAAGATATAATTAACAAAACTAGCATTTATTACTTATTAGGAACATTTTTTTCAGTCTTCATCAAAATTCTCTCTTTGGACGTAACTTTAATCAAATTATAGCCCTCTCCTTATTTTTCATTATGAAATACGTAAAAACAGTGGTTATCTTTAGATAAACATAGATAAACGTTACACTTTGTACATCTAACTTTTGACCGACTGCTGCAGCTCTTTAGTCTACAACATCTTGGTGCTTTTATTGTGTCACATATTGGCCAGTGATTGTATCCATCGAGTCTTTTGTCCATTGTTGGAATCGTAGCTGGTTTGTAATGAGATGTTTCAGACATCTCAGCCAAATCCTCTGTAGGATCGCGTTGCCTCTTTCTAGTAGTTCCACCTAGCAAAAAATCGGACACGGTCAGCTTGAAATCTAAAAAATCCATAGGTTTCTGTCTGTTTGACTGTGACGCTGTACGATATTCATACCATGCGTTAACGAGCGACATATCGAAGAGATGCATGAATACTTTTAGAGGCCACTTCCGTGTTTTGTGCCAAGACCTGTATGCTTCCAACATCTGATCACTGACATCTACTCCACCCATGTTCTCGTTATACTTTTTGACGATATTAGGGCATGGGACAGTCACATAGCTTTTACTCGATTTATCCCATCGCTGTACGTTCTCCACAGGCTGAGCACCGAGGCACGTGGAAGTCATTAAAACAGATTTGTTGTCCTTCCATTTAACTACGCAAACGTTTCTTTCTGCGTTCACTACTTCTTCATAATCACCTCGCCTCATTTGTGAATCCTTCGTAAATGAATATCCTTTAAATCTGTTGGTCATCAGAGTCCCGGTGCCATCAATTTGCTCGTCAATCAATTTTTCCATCAGGGGGATGGTCGTGAAATACCGATCAAAAAATATAAAACTACCTTTAGGTAATGTAGATATCAATCTGAGTACAACAGATGGACCTAGACCAAGTGTCGTGTCGTGGAAAGGCGTAGTATTACCTTGGTATATTTCAAAATCCATAATTAATCCTCTTGACGAGGTAATCACAAAGTTTTTCAGGCCCACTGGTCTAGGTTTTCCAGGAACAAATTGTTTGACTGGGCATTTTCCGAGAAAAGGTACCATTTGCTCGTCTATTGAAAACGTACCATGATTCCTGGGCAACTCCAAGCATCTGTTACGAACTGTGTCAATCATTGGTTGAACGAGCCATAGCCGATTTTGAATTTTCTCTTGAGCTGGAACAGCTGACTTGTCAACAATGTGTAAATTGGTCCTAATCAGAAAGAACCTGTCCCTTGTGAGTGCATCTGTAATATACGGCAACCTAAAACGCTGCAGCCACGCCATCTTGATCCTAGGATATTTCACACAGCCAAGGATACCATTAACACCAAAGAACTTCTTTACATCAGCTGCAGTAATAGGATGTCTCAGCACCTCGTTCTTAGTTGTTTGGTAGTATATATTTGTGCACAGTGCGAGTTTTTCGAACACTTCTTCTGTGAAATACTGCTCAAAGTATTCAGCAGGCGATAGTACCTAAAAAAATGAAAACACGTGTTGAAAAAAGTAAGATAGTACATGGATTTACGTAAAACCAGATTACTAAACAAAATGCATACTTCTTCCACATTTGTAGTAACTGAAGGCATAGGTTTCCCACGAAACACCCGTCTGGTCCAGGTATTTCTAGCAGCTGGTGCTGCCACAACAGGAGTCCTATTGTCTTCCTCCTGGTCTTCATCAGATGGGCTGTCGGGTACTTCCACTGGGGGCATCCAATTTTCGTCTTCATCGGAGTCGCCACCGAAGTCCGAGTCATTTAAGGCGTCCAAGACACCACCGTCGTCAAGTACTAAATTTCTTCTACTCATAGTGATTGTTTAACATCGAAACAATGCCTAAAACAAAGCACAAAACAGTATTTAATTTGTATGAAAATACTAACAAATATTAAAGTTCAAACCGAGCCCTCACATTCGTGAGCGTAATTTTTGCGGTACTAGAATCCATTGAACGTAATCAGTAATCCACTATTTTTAAACTTACGGGCTATTTTCCACTCATTCTAAACATAATAACACAAAAACAAATATGAATAATACTTACCAGAACAAAAAAAAATATCAGCACGGTGACAGGTCCCGACACGTTCACCTCGCTCGAGCGCGGACGCACACTGACCCATAGAGACGCTACCCTCCGCCGCGAAAAAAATCGTAGGCATAAAGGACTGCCCTCACTATCGTGCGAGCTTGTCCCCGTTCGCTTACCGTTCTCGAATAAGCGTATAAAAAATCGTAAAATCATACTCACAAAAGTGAGTACAGGGCCCGAAAGGGAAGAGACAACTTAGCTAAAATGACGGATTATTTCATCATTTTGGATAAATTGTGTCTTTAAATTATGAAAAAGAAATATGGTGGCGAGCGCTGTGAGCCGCCGAGAACGAAAATGTAGAACTAAGAAAGGACATAAGTTATCGACCAAAAAAGTATATAAGACAAATGTGAATGACACGCCTGGAACGATAAGACCTAGACGACTAGATATTTCCGAATCATTCAAATGCCCACGAACGTACGTGAAGAATAAAATAAATGAGAGTTTATAAAGTAAGGGCGATATGCCAAGATCGTAAGAAATGGAAGTCTAAGTTTCCACCTTGCCTCCAAGGGACAGGCCTGTTCTGTGGCCTGGCCTGAGTTTGTTATATAATATTATGTTAGTTAAAACTAATGTTAGTTGTAGTTATATAATAATGAAATATTTTTACAAACGTTCTACCCTTATGAAGAGCAATACTATCGACAAATGTAAGCATATTTGTCTATACGCAGAAAATTCAGTGACAATAACTTTGTAAAAAAATACCAATATTATGACTGTGCAGGCTCTAGAATGAGATGACCTAATATACGAATAGAAGAAGACCTGTCGCACTATATTCTAAGGGCTATAACTTATCCTTCTTTAGATTCAATGAAAGTAGTACTAAAACAGTATACAGCCGCTTTGATCGTGGATACTCTTGAGTTAGTTAAAGACTAAAAAAGTTACCAGCATCAAGCGGCCCGCTATTCATTCTTCAATTACCAAAATAATGGCACAATACACTGCCTTCTTACTGTTTTATAATAGTATGAATAGTATATATACCTAGTAATACAAATGACTTAAGCCGTTACAGCATTACCTCTTCTGTACCAAGAGAAGTAACAAGAATGTGGTCACGTGTCTTCTTTTTACAGCCATTTGCATACCAAGATCGCCAGATTAATTTTTCTGATTACTAATAAATTCCATAAACATTTTGTTTTTAGTAAATATCTATGAATGTCGATTATTTTTCCGGCATTTACGTTAGCGTTACTTTGTTAGTCCATAGCGTAATACTGAGGTCCTGGATTCGATTTCTATGTCAGGCTAAGTTGTTTTACGTAATAAACATCTCAGCAACACAAAGCCCAGAAAGTGCTCGATAGACGACAAAAGGCTGGTTCTGTATAACGTGGGACATAAAACAGCTGGCGAAACATGAATTATGTTCGAGGATTCACTATTTTCGGAATGCATAGACTTAAAATTAAAATAAACCGATAAAAAAAAGGCTGCACTAGAGTATCATTTTAGCTTTTATTTGTGAATGAATAGCATTCACCAAAAAAAGCTAAAATGGTACTCTAGTGCAGCTTTTTCTGAAAATTTCCCTATTAAGCTTGGCTTAATTTCCATAACCACATAACCAAAATTAGTCAGCAAAATAAATGTAAATAGAGCGAACCTCTCTGTTCAATTCGATTGCCCTGAATACAATTGAGCAATTAATTGAAGATTTAGTTCCCCGAGTGATGATTTATTCAACGTTACAAGATGTCTGAAGTTTATTAATAGCCATGATTAGTGGCTATACTTTCATCTGAAAAGCTGTTCGTGATTGGAATATTAAGTTATTAGTATACGCTGATATTCTCTTAGTTTAAATTAATTAATATGTAATATTTTTACGTTTAAACATAATTATGTATTCATTAAAAATTACCTGCAACTTCATCCGCGTAGCAGTTTATCCATGATTTATGTTATGCGCGTAAATTTTTTTATAAGCACTACTTGGTTTATTTGTTCATCTGTGGAGCCAAAACAAAAAGTCAGATAAACAAAATTCTTAAATAATTGTTTGGACTGTTTGGAGTTAGGTCCTTCGCATCAAATTGCCAAAATAATGGCACAATACACTGCCTTCTTACTGTTTTATAATAGTGTGGATGGTATATATAAATACCTAGTAATACAAATGATTTAAGCCGTTACAGTATTTGTCTGTACCAAGAGAAATAACAAGGATGTGGTCACGTGTCTTCTTTTTACAGCCGTTTGCATTCCAAGATCGCCAGATTTATTTTTCTGATTGCTAATAAATTCCATAAACATTTTGTTTTTTGTAAATATCTATGAATGTCGATTTGTTATTCGGGATTTACGTTAGCGTTACTTTTTTAGTCCATAGCGTAATACTGAGGTCCTGGGTTCGATTTATATGTCGGGCTAAGATATTTTTACGTAATAAACATCTCAGCAACACAAAGTCCAGAAAGTGCTCGATAGACGACAAAAGGCTTGTTCTGTATACCGTAGGACGTAAAACAGCTGGCGAAACATGAATCATGTTTGAGGATTCACTATTTTCGAAATGCATGGACTTAAAATTGAAATAAACCGATGACTCCATCTTTAAAATTAACAAACTATTATTACAATTGACTATCTTACGAGGGGCGTTCAATGTATTATCGGTATCGGGTTGATATACTAATGATGAGGGCAATTAAATTATCTCATTAGTTAAAGACACTCTTTGAGGGTATAAATATATTTTTTTATTTAATTGTCACCATTAGTATTTAAGATATCATTACGAAAAGGCAACTACAATGACCGATGCGACAATGTAGAAAAAATCGAGCATCGCGCTGAGATAAAATTCCTTACAAAACAAGGAAAGACTCAAAAGGTTATTCACGAAGAAATGGTGGCTGTTTACCAAAATTCTGCCTCTTCATTATCTACTATTCAAAAGTGTTCTTGTGAATTTAGACGAGGTAGAGAGAGTATTGAAGACGACACCCATGTCGGTGGGCCGGTTAGAGCCACTACTGAAGAAAACATTAACATCGTTGAGAAAAAAGACTTGGAACATTGACCGCAGATGTCTTGCTTCTTCACGACAAAGCGCCGGTTCACACACGGCACGTCGCTATGGCTGCTGTGCGGGAATGCGGATTTAAAGAAATCAATCATCCACCCTACAGCCCGGTCCTGGCCCCTACTGATTACTTTCTGTTCCCAAACCTTAAGAAAGATCTTTAAGGTAAACGTTTTCCAACGATAAAGAGTTGAAGGCTGCAATTGATGAACATTTTTCAGACAAGGAAGAAATTATTTTTAGGCGATATTGAAAGTTACTTTCGCGCTCAAATAAGTGTATTAAGGTGATGGGAAAATACATTGAAATTTTTTTTCCATAATATTTTGCTTATTCTTTCATGCCTATGCCGAGAATACATTGAACGCCCCTCGTATATCGTCTTTGTATAGTATCAATATCAGTCTCATTCACTGATCACAAAACACATGGGTTCATTAAGTTCATTTCCTCCGTACGTTTCGACCGCTGTTACAATTGAACTCATACATTATTCAACCGGTGGTCCTCGGCGTGTGATCAGACCACCGCTATTGGTTTCCAACACATTGTAATTACTTCTACTAATATATTGTATTAAGTCTCTACGTATTAAATTGCCAGTTTGTATGAAGGAAATCGGTGACTTTGTTTGTATAATATTGTCTTATGTTTACGCGAATGTTATACACTGAAATTAAACACTTTATATGGATTTTGTCGCGTTATTTATTTTACTTTAAAACACTTACTTTTGTAAACTTAAATATATATATTTTTTTTCTTAAACTTTAATATAAATAGATTTAATTAAATTAAATAGCTTAAATAGTAGTAAAGTTCAATAAAAGTAGTGTTAGACTTTTCAAAATTATGTAATAAAAGTGTTATTTGTGTTAATTTCGGTGATTTTGTGTTTTGCAAACATTTTTATAGCAAATCCAGCTTTGGTAATATTTTATAAGTATAGTGTACAAGATTTTGGTCGCGGCTTTGTTTGCATAAATGTCAGTAACAATACTTTTGTATGAATAAAAGGTACACTATGTCCTTTTCTATACCCCTGACAACGTGCATGCGAAATTTCATGATGATGGGTCAAGTAGTTAAGGCGTGAAAGCGTAATAAACAAACAAACAAACTCACATTCGCATTTATAATATTAGTTAGAATTAGGATTAGGATTATCGATGGCGTAGTGTCCCTAGGCCTAGTTAGACTGACTTTTCGAAGTTATATGCGTATGAAATGATTATGATGCCAGAAGCATATTTAATGTAGTCAGTGCTCGAACTAGGGTCAAGTTAGCATGGACTACAGTACGTACATAAGGCATAGCTAAAAACCGGATTTTGCGTAGTCTAAACTGTATTTTGTACAATACAGACAATAGGATGGGGGGTAATCTGACCAGCTGTGTTAATATATCCCTGTGCTAGTTCTGGGCAGGCACATTTACCATGTAAAACCTGGCAGCCCAAATGTAACCAAATGATCATAAAGCCTTACTTCAATAGAATTGAAGCAAAGCCAATTTGAGCGAAATACCGGGATACAACAGGGATCTGATTGTGCCCCACTATTCTTGAAATAATCTGACCACGTTACCAAATTCTAAACGCACTAGCGGTTACAAAACGATATAGTAGGCTATTACGGAATACTGTGTTCCGTTCCATTTATATTTCGTTTTCACACTGCGCAGCACTGCTCTCGGCTTTCGGAGAGCTTTGCTATGCTAATATTTTGAATGAGAAACGAATCAGGTCTGGTTTGGATTTTGGTATATTCTAATATTACTGTATAAGCTGTATGTAGGTAAATTTTGTTTGTAGAGAGTTTGATATTAGAAAATCTTGGTAATAACACGTAGAAAATGGAACTATGACTCAAAGCCTGTTTTATGTTTACTGTTCTGTGTGCTTGTTATATTGTTCTGCGCGCATGTGTTTGTACGCCGACGGGCAAATTTATTTGATTATCTAGTAATTCACCAGATGGTAAGCCGCAACCGTTGCTAATAGCCATAAGTGTATTCCCCAAGCACTGTTTCAGTAATACCAAGAAAATACAGTCGGCTCACTTAACAGCTTGCAACACGCAAATTGCTTAGCGACTGAAATAGATATATAAGTGGTACTTAAAAATTTGACTCATGATTGATAGCAGAATCGGAATATAGTAAAACACAAATTTGTTGACAGCTCTTTCGAATGTCTTTCGAATTTACTGTTAAGTCATTTCCAGTACTAACCATGGCGATAGATATTTAATTGCTATGTGGTTACAGACATTGATGAGCTGTTTGACTGATATATAAATTACCCGCCAAGCGCAGCAAATAATGACGACTGCGGGAATGGCTTAATAGTTAAAGTGGTCGCCTCCCCACTGCCACCACGTCGAGTGTTGTAGTTCGATCACACGAGATAAAAAATTATGTGCTCCACAAAAAGTTGTTTCCAATCTGGATTTTCTTTTTGTATCGTGTTTGAATGTTTGCAAAGACCCCCGCGACGCAGAAACTACACATAGAGCAAAAGCTGACTTAAAAAAAAATAACCGTCTTAACAGACTTACGACTTACAAGCTTCCAAAAATAGCTAAGTAAGTTGTCTAACAACCACACCACAAGTGTCATCGCAGTCATTTATACACGTGTTAAATAAATCTAGGGGTGAAACCAAAGTGCACTCTATGACCCCATATCCATTTGTCTGTCGCCTTGAAAGATTTCGGTTGTCACGCAGCAGTAAGGAATGTTTTCACGCCCCTTGTTGTAAATTTAAATGGGTGAATACATACGTACGTACATAGTTTCACGCCTATGGCCTTGAAGGGGTAAGCAAAGATTTGCTACTCCCATATTTCATCATATACGGTGCTGTGTCTTATGCATAAGCAGCAAACTTTTTGCCGTTTACTGATTCTATGCTGCTTATGATATGTAAGACAGGAAAAACCGACAACCGTCTACTTGACCCAAGAATCAAATCCAAGACTTCATGCACAGCAATCGCTTTTAACCTATCGACGTAGATAACAGTACACAATAGTTTATCAGCGAGATAATCTAGAAATTGAACAATGAATACACAGTAGTTGACTCAGACTTTTTAAACTTTAAATGAAATGGTTGCAGACTGTTTTTGGAACCCATTTAAAAGATAACGAAGGTCAATTATACTGAAAATTACTAAGATAAGAAACTTATTTAGATAAAGCCGCTTAATTCCAATTTTGTTAATAGAATAATTTCTAGGATTGTGTAAATAGTTTACAGTACAAAACGGTATAATGACTTAGATGGAGAAAAAAGTCTAGCCATTTGAAATTGCCACAAAAAAAAAACATGCGGGGGCAGTCTTTGGGAACTGCCGATAGAAGTGAAAACTAAGTAACTAAAGTGCGGTGACGATGACGCGAGTTTCACGCTTTTTGTTTATCCAAAAAGTACACATATACACACAGTATACATATAGCTCATGGAAAACGTTCGGTGACGATGACGAGATTTCCATGATTTTTGTTCACCCAAAAAGTGCTCAACGCGCCTAAAGAAGTTTTTACTTCAAAAACGATTATTCAGAAGATATGAGATTCCACAATCGAATGTTGTTCTATTAATCGTCACTGATAATAATTCAAATCCTAATCGATTATTTAAAACTTGAACTGATAATGACACGATGCGCGATGGCTTTAATAGATTGTGATTGATCTATCGAGTCGACATTAGAAGTATATAATGACTAATTAGGTGATTAACCAGTAAGTTTTACAACTTGTGGGGAAAAATAAGAAAATATTATGCCAAAGCAAACAAGACAAACCTTAACAAAATGTTTTGTGCTCTTAAGAAGATTAGACTTGAAAAATGAAATACCTTTTTTCGTCCAATAAATGAGTTAATAAGAAAATATACCATTTTCCAAGACTAACAACAATTTTAAAATGGAACAATTTTAATTAGTATTTTCTGTTATATTATTCCGACTTCATTGGAGAAAAAGTTTTGGAAAGGTCTCTTCGCGACACAGTTAGGAACTTTTAATAAGGTGATTTTTATAATTTCAAGTTTATTTACACACGAAGGTGTGCTGTTCCACTGTGATATCAGAGGACATTTAATTTAAATAAATTCTTCCTGTTACTTTTTACGTTTATGCGAATATATTTCCTTCTGAAGCCACTTCTGTCTTAGTTAGCGGCTGGTTATTTGTTTAACGATACTGCTTAACAGAATGACTGGAAATAGGGATGTAGCTATACAGTTCTGTAAATTATCTGTAAAGTCTTAGAACACCAGACATCATTAAAAATGTATTTTGTCTGGCCACCGGTATGCCTCTGTAACTCAATAGGTTATACGAATGTTAAACATTAAAATTATAGTACAGCGGTCAATGAAACTAAACCACAGCTGCGGTTTAATTATTGCTTAAAGCGCTACTTGAGCTCGTTTAAAATCTAGCATTGCTAATTGAATAGGTTCGCGGAATAAAGGAATCAGTGGAAGAGCCACAACAATGAGGACAAATACAACTTGTAGTGCAAAACAGCATGAAAGTAACATTGATTTACTGGTCTACCACATCTAGTATTTGTCAGGTTTACCATTGCCAGGATTTGTCTACACAACCATGAAAATCTTCCAAACAGAAAGGCCAGTGGTAATACGAGTACAATTGTTCAGGATTTCAACAACAAATATGTATATGTTTTCGTCTACATAAATTAAGTGTATTCATAATTTTATAATGTCCTCGTCAGAATGATAAACGAAAATGATGAAATTACTCCCCGTAACGAAGAATTTCAATGTTTACTATCATACTGTAACGACACTACATCGTAGCTTCGCACCAAGGACATAATAAATCTATTATATCTTTAATCTGTATGTGTAACTGCCTCTGTGGCGCAGCGGTTGTGAATGCGACTGCTGTGCATGAGGTCTCGGGTTCGATTCCCGGGTCGGGCCAACAAAAAGTAATTGGGTTTTTCAGTTATGAAATCTCAATAGCAACCCGGAGTTAGGAAGTTGGCGGTGTTAGGCACGGGGCCTCGGAAAGCACGTAAAGCCGTTGGTACTGCACCTGATCTCTCTCCGGTCGTGTCGGATTACCGTCCCATCAAGTCATGAGAGTTAGGGAACAGAAAGTGCACTTGTGTTTGCGCACACACTTGTGCACTATAATATGTCCTGCGCAGATGGCCAATCTCCGTTAAGACTGGCCACCGTGGCCAAAACTCGGTCTGAAGGACATTACATTACATTATGTGTATTTTACAACACTATATTCTTTTGTTGTCTTATTTGTTTAACTTTATGTACCCATGTTCTGCAAATAAATAATGGTCGGCCTCGATGGCGTAGTGGTTAGTGTAACCGACTGCCATGCCTGAGGTCGCGGGTTCGATTCACGCACAAGTCAAACATTTGTGTGCATGAATATGGATATTTGTCTTAGTCTGGGTGTTTCTATGTATAATATGTATGTATTTACAAAAAAAGTATATATGTATGTTTATCCATTGTCTAGTACCCATAGTACAAGCTCTGCTTAGTTTGGGCTAGATGGTGTTGTGTGTATGTAGTAGAATATTATTATTATTATAACTTCACTCCGTAAGACTGAAATTAATGGTTCACAGTAAACCTACAAAATGACGCCACGGATGACGTAGTGGTTCAAGTGGGTCGCCTCGCCATTGCCACTGCGCCGAGTGTTGTGGGTTCGAATCCCAAATGGGACAAAAATTTGTGTGATCCAGAAATAGTTGTTCCGAATCTGAATGTTCTTTGTGTCCGTTGTTTGAATGTTTGTAAAGTCCCCTGCGACACAAGATTCACTCGTAGAGCGAGAGTTGTCTCTTTAAAATTAAGAAAATTAATAATTATAAGAACAATTTCATAAGAAACATTGTGTGCAAGAATATCGAATTCTACACAACAATTAATACTGTGAACTAAAGTTATTGTCAAAGTATTTCGAAGGCTCTTGATTCAGGTCTCGTCTATTATATGATTTACTACTTCAACTTTAGCTAAACTTTCGTTGCACAAAGTTTTGTTTGTGAGACTCATCTAAAGTACATCAGGAAAGTTTGTGGCATTGTCACGAAGATACAGTTTATTTTTAAATTCTTTGAGGTCAGTGCGATGTTAAGATACAGTAATTACTCACCTCAGGTAGACTGTGTGCTTCTGTTTGCTTCTATTGGTAGTATAAAAAGAGAGATTTATCCAACATTTAGTCAGACATTTTTAAGTACCTGCCTCAAACAGTTCAAGCCTTTTGACCGAGCACAGAGAGCCAATTCACGTACTAAAAATGTTTTAAAACGGGTTCCATACTAGTCCCAGTATCATAAATATCATAGATGGCAACAGAAATGTACGTCTAATGTGACCTAAATCCAATTTAGTTTATATTTCGCGTCTATTAGACTAAATCAAACCCCTATTTAGAATAAATTTTACTTCGAAATTTGGCTCCTAGAACAATCGTGTAATTTAGCCTTTTTGGATTTAACTTTAGGGATGATTATATATATTTTTAGTTAACTGGCAGTTATTGACATTCTATATTTAACTGATTTCTATATGTGAGGCAAATATTTGATATCTAACGGTAGTGGAGTAAACGTAAATATTTTGTAGCGCGAGAGATCAAAGAGCACAAAGCTGTCACTCAAGGGTTGTTTACTGAAAGGGATGAAAGTGGATAACACCAGATTTTGCTCAGTCTCTTGACACGACGTAGACGAGGTGTTATAAGACAAGAAAAGTAGTATTGTATCCGTTGCTAAGTATAATATTTTAGATATATATCAAAGATTATTTTTGATTTTGTTTCGAATACCTTTTTGTTATCTTAATCTTTAATTATAATTTTTTAGTCTTGTCTAGTTATAACAATTCCTTCAAAGCTAGTAAATAGAAAATAAAGTCATACTTAATGATGGAAGTGAAAACATTCAAATAATAAAAAAGGCAAATTTAATATGTATTTCATTATTATCAAACATTTTAAACTTACAACAATCATTCGTCATGCTGCTGCTCAATCCTGGCTGAATTTACATTGTAATGGTGCTGAGTGACGGACGACACAGAGCACGGGCTAGGACGAGCCATCAGCTTCACAATATAAATGTCATATTTGTATCACCTATGTATATGCTGTCACTAACATACTTGGATTGTATAGAAGTGGGGCATCTGCAGTAGTTGTTCTAAGCAAAGAGTCTGAAAAATTATATTATGTCTATTATTTTATAATCTTCTCTATAACAGTTTATCGTAGATACACCCAATAGTGTGTGATAAAGACAAACCTCGCTGTGCAGTTTAATACTTATAAAACTTACAGACTGAATTTAGATATAACTAGTTTTCTTATAACAAAAATTTATATCAGATTTTTACTAACTTTTATACTATTTTATAATTTTATTATATTACCAGATTCTGTCTGCGGCTGCCCCCGCCTAGATAATGTCAATTTTCTATTTTTCGGAAACAGTACTAAATGAAAGGTACCCTATGTCCTTTTCTGTTCCCCTGATAACGTGTATGCGATTCATTGAGCGAATTGCATGATGATCAGTCGAATAGTTAAGCCGTGAAAGCGTAAGAAGCAAACAAACAAACTCTCTTTCCAATTTATAATCTTGGTAAGGATTTATAATAGCGAAGAATGTCAGAAACATTTAACATCGTTAATTATTTGACGGCGACGTCGTTTATAAGTCCATTCTCATGACACTAAGTACTCAATAATTATCAACGAAACTTGGCATTTTGCCACCAACTTTTTAGATCCCACTTGGCAAACTCACTTATGGGAGAAAGATTATCAAAAGGGAATTAATACGATCATATATTACTTTGTCTTGTATTATGCATGATGACTGCTTTGGTGGCGGCTTTCGGTCTCGAGTTCGACTACCATGTTGGGCAAAATGTCATTGGGTTTCCAGGCAAAAAATTATAATGAGTAACTGTGCCCGTAAGGCGGTGGTTATGAGTGACCTAAAGCCATACTTTGTGAAATACGGCAGAAGCGTGGGAGATATGTAAACCTTACTAACTTTTGCCTGTGGCTTTTCTCACTCAAGGACAGTACTTTTCCTGAATGAAAGATCCTATTTCCTTTGCTGTATCTCTGACAACTTGTATGCAAAATTTCATGATGATCGGTCGAGTAGTTAAGGCGTAAAAGAGTAACAAATAAACAAACGCACAATCAGATTTAAATATTATATTAGTTAGTATACCGACGTCAACGTATTGCTACCGATAAGGTTGTACTATAAATTAGGTTATACTAGTATAAGCCTCGCAGTAATTGGAGTAGATTGTATACATTTGATCGCAAACAAAACTCAAAGAAAATTCGGTGCTTGTGTATTAAAATCTTTATTTCAAAGAAACGACCTTCTGAGTATATGTATAGACTATAGACTATAAAGATAAAAGGTCCACAAAACTTTGTCAGTTATTTTATTTAATATATTTATTTGATATTTGTCTATCTTATCTTTTTAGATATCAGCAAAATGTCATGGCCTTAATACAAAAAGATGAAGGAATGGAAAGAAAGTACGTAATACATATTTTCTTTTAGAAAAATACCTTATATTTATGTATATTCCTGTCTATAAGCAGCTTAGAGTTTTTGCCACGCGTTGCTCGAGAGTCTTTAATTCCTTCATTTTCCTAGTTTGACCGCCAATGACATATTTTTATAAAGATTACTAGCAATACAGTTTTTTTATTGATATGTATCTGAGATTCTTTTGTTAATATTACTGCTGTAAAATTTACCGAGGAAATATTATCCTCTAACAAAATATCGACGTAAAGTATTAGTATACGCACTATATTGTATGTCATTTGATGAGTGAGTACATCAAAGGCCCGTCACTCTATCAGCCTTTTATTTCTTCTACTATATTCTACCTGTCCTTCCACATAGGCTACCATTTACCATTACCATCGAACAGACCTCTTGCTTATTTAACACCTTGGTTTATGGATGACAGCGAATTGGTTGTATTTGGAATTCCTTTTGCAACGTAAAAATAAACCATATTCATTAGCGGCAATTACTATTTAGCATTAGGTGGACTGCTGGTTTCTTTGCAAAAACCATACGTGGCTAAGCCAAATCAACGCAATATTACGATAATAGTCTATCTTAAACTATACTTGGTAGTAATAAGGTGACAAGATTACAATTAGACAGGCCCTTAGAGGACCTTAGGAACACTTGCAATAAACAGCTGCAATAAACGATTGTACAAAATTGCCACAATGATGGCACTAAACCTTTTACTCTCACCTTAATTAATAAATGGAGGGTGAAATTGCCTTTGTTGTTACTGTGGTGTTGATACTAATGACGATATTGCTGTTTCTCGTTCACACAAACAAAGGCAAAGGATAATATATTATTAAACTTATAACTCTTTTGTATGTATTCACGCCTGCTTTCGAGAGGAATAGATGAAGCCTCTTGCAGTGTTTACTTTCATAACATTCTTTATCAACGATAGTCGGTTAGGTCGATCAGAGTAGCCCGTACTAGGCCTTTCTACAGAATTTTGTCGAAGTATTAAAATAATGTTCACATAGGTCTTTTCCTTTCGACTGTTTCTATTTCCCTATCTTCAGGACCCGAGTAGATAGGGTTTCGGGGGAAAACTACGGGTCTCTCCCTTTGGACCAGGATACTGCGGGGTCAGGAAGCCAACTGCGCCTCGAAAGGCATGTTCTATCAACCGCGCTGATTAGAGTGTGCGGTGCCTGACATTGGTGATGGACTCGCAGGGGTATGTGGTTAGCCGCTGAGGACGACATGTTCGTTGCTCGGCAAGCACGTGGTGTTTGAGCGTCGGACTCAGGCGCAGCTAGTGCGAACCAGTCGATCGCGCGAGGCATGGAGTTGTCTTTAGCGAAGTGGCAGTGTAGTTTCACTGCCGCAACGCATCTCGGGCGCTTGCCTGCTCAGCAAGAGTCATAGCTGGAATTACTCGGGCCACACCCGGCTTGAAGGCCTATTTGGGTAGGCGTATGGACGTACGTCCGGTACCATACTGGAGATATGGGAGGTGGCTTCTCCGTCGGCTTCAGTGAGGTTTTCGTTAGCAACTCCCAGAGTTGCGGGTGGTGAATGGCTTTATTGTTCCGGTACTATCTAGAGAATAGGTAGTGTCACTTGGGCACGAGGTAGCTCGCTTACGAGAACCGAATCTCTGAGGTTAGGGTGGAGAAAGTCGAGATTTGGGGACAAGACCTGTTTATAACTGGTCTTGGAAGGTGCTCTCGGACACTGGAAGGTACAGCGGCTCCACCTAATATAACTTTGACGGTTGGTGTAAGGGAATGTAATATCATAAACTGGACTAGTCGTATAGAGAGGGGATTTTCTACTCACACACACCTTACATACTAATAATTTTGTGCCGCCTATTCATTCTATATTCGAATTCTAAACGAGACAAATATTCCGTATGTACTTTGTGTCCATTATTTTTATGTTTGTATAGACCTTTGCGACACATTTGTATTTATAGAAGTAAAACGAATACATGCCTAAAATGTTTTCTCTCTCATTAATTTTCAACTCATTCCCTGTGTCCGATTTTCCCGATGAGTACAATCTGGACGTCTTTGAGTCGCGAGTGAATACCTATAGTCTAGAAGAAATCTTTCTTTTAGGCTAGCGTGCTTCATAGACAACCGCATTGTTCCTTAACACCAGGTGAGATCGTAGCGCAAACCGAATTAAAAACAAAAAAATATTAAAATGTTCAGTTTAGTGAACTTTCTTAAATTTGGACCTCTATGTATTCTTTCGAAATAAAACACACGTTATTAGTCATCTCATGAAATTGATAAAGTTACCTGACTCTAAATAAAATGGTTAGGTACATTTCAACGTACAGTTTATTAGGTTCCTTTTTCGATCAATAAACACATAACAATAGACTTTGTATTGTATCTGTCACGGGACTTCGAAAAGGTTATTCTTTACATACAATATATTTCACATACGATATGACTATTGACAGCATTGGAAAAGATTATTTAGGGATTATTCTGCCATCGAGGTGTCTCGATAAGGATTATCCTGTCGACATTGTGAACATATTTTATAGACATGCTGCGATTTTTTGCTACATATTCTAGTTCCAGTAAATTGTAGATGCCCGGATAAACCAATAAAACCTATTGTATCTGGCCGCCGGTGTGCCGCTGCCACACAATAGGATAATCTAAAGCGCTTTTAGAGGAAGTTCCTGAATTATGGGTCATCTGTCTCGACGTTCATATAGTCTTACCCTATATCCCCGAAGGAATAGGTAGAGATGTCTTAAATGTAGCTTTGGTTTTTAGAACAATGTAATAAAGGAAGGGCGGAGTTTATTGTTGTTTACGGTATCAGATTCCTATATACCAAAGTGTCTTAAAAGTATAACCCAATTATACTTTGCTGGTCTCGGGTATGGAACTCAAGACCTTATACACAGAAGTCAGACTCACTACAGTTGCGCCATCATAACCATCGTAACTCGTAGCTCTTGTGTCGAGATCACACAAAGTATATTTTATCACCAGTATTTTCTCCTGTGGAGATCCCATATGTGTCGTTTAAATCCTATCAAAGTTAAATCTATTGTACATATACCTGTAGATTTACCTGTTTGAAGTTTAAGCAAACACATATACAGGGTGTCCGGTAATTAATGGATAACCTGGAAATGTCTTATAGTGGAACTGACGGCCGTTCAGAAAAAAATATGAAAAAAAATCTATCTTAACTACTACCTGAGATATGTGTTTTTTTTTTAATTACCATGTATAACTTTCTTGTATACTACGACCATAAATGAATGAAATCCATCGGTTTTTTGTTGTTTTATTATTAAACACTAATTATGCTAATAGATAGACAGTCAAAAGTATGCTATGCTAATATAGCTTGCACTTTTTAATATATACAGGGTGTCCAAGAACCTGGCGTCCAACTGGATTCCCACGATGCCCCAAGTTCTAACAGTACTCAGAAAAATATTTTAAAAAATCCACCCCATGTACTTACAGAATTATACTGATTTCAAAAAAAAAGGGGAAATGAGCACCCTGTGACATACTTTTGAATGCTGTGACTGCTAATGCTGATAATTTCGATATTTCTTGGAGGTTTTGTAATCTAGGGTATTGCTGTGTCTAAATAGAATGTAAAAATAAAGTACTTATTGTACCATTTTAAAATAAAATATTATTTTAACTAAAGGTGATATGGAAAACTATTGAATTTCGCAACTTTGACCGACTGTAGTGTAAAAAAAATGTACCAAAATAGTATGGCAAGTGACGTCAAATTTTGACGCGTTTATTCCTCTTTTTAAAAAGGTATAATACTTACACATTAATTTGAAAAAAAAAAATTTTGATAATATTTTTACTCAACAACCCAATTTTTACGATGTCTTACAGAATTCTTAGAAAGAAAAATTTACGACGAATTGAATGTAACCTCTAAAGAATTACTGTTGTATGCTCATAAAAATAACAACAGGCCTCTCAAAAAACAGGTTAGACCGTAAGGGACGGTATGTGCATGCATCTCACCATAGTGATTCGTTATTACAACAGGAGGGAGCAAGACAGAAACTATCTTTGCGATTTGCTGGTTCTTCTTTATGGTACCCCATTATTCAGGTAAGAGTGAGGGAGAAAAAGGTTAGAGGTGCGAGTGAGATAGATAGTGACGCTATCTGGGATCGTGCTATTTAGGATAACAGTACGGTCAGTACGCGTCACTGCCTCCTGCCGTTACTACGCACCTCTCTCTTATTGTTACCATTGATCACGTACTACGATTTAAAGCTTTGTTTATTGGACTCGATTACTCTTTGTGCTCTGGACTTTGAAACGAACTCTTTACGACGACCTTTGCCTGTGTTTGGACAGTTTGTGTTTTGTGTGTGCTACCATGGCGACCTACACTCCGCAAGAATACGCAAATATGCACTACATTTATGGAGAATGTAGAGGTAATGGACGAGCTGCAGCGAGACTTTACAGAGAAAGGTATCCGAGGGCTACGCGATATCCCGACCATCGAGTTTTCATTAATGTGCACAGATCACTATGTGACGGGCGGTTCCCCAATCAAGTAGCTGGTGAAGGACGACCCGTAAATGACTTCATACGCGATGAAGTTTTAGAGGCGGTGTCGGCAAATCCAAGCATCTCTGTGCGAGGAATAGAAGCTGATACGGGGATACCGAAGAGCACAGCACACAGTATTCTCCAAAAAGAAGAATATCATCCGTACCACGTACAGCGAGTGCAAAGTCTTTTACCTCGAGACTATCCGAGCCGAGTCGCGTTTTGTGAAACAATCCTGCAAAAACATCGAGAAGACGAAAACTTTATCGACAAAATTTTGTGGTCAGATGAATCTACATTTAAGAAGGATGGCTACATGAACCTACACAACTTGCACGAGTGGCATGTGGAAAATCCGCACTTGATGCGAGAAGATAGATCCCAGTACCGGTTCAAAGTGAACATGTGGACCGGTATTCTCTGTGGGAATATTATTGGTCCATTTGAGATGCCCGAGAATTTGACTGGCGAATCATATTTAAATTTTCTTCAAAATGATTTGCCAAACTTACTAGAAGAGACCCCACCAGATATGTGGTTCCAACACGACGGCTGTCCAGCACATTTTCGCGTATCCGTTAGAGAGTTTTTGGACGAGCAATACCCGAACAGGTGGATTGGGCGATCAGGAACAATCCCGTGGCCAGCCCGCTCACCTGACTTAAATCCGCTGGATTTTTTTTTCTGGGGAACTATGAAGGAGCTCGTTTATGCGAAGCCCATTAATGACATCGCTGACCTTCGTGAGAAGATAACACAAGCAGTGCAGGTGATACGTCAAAAAAGTTACTCGCGAAACATAAAGCGGTCCTTTTTAAGGAGAGTGAGAGCTTGTATTGCCGCGGGTGGTCAACATTTTGAACATTTATTGTAATAAAATATCTTTAAACTAACATTCTTTGCTTTTATTCTACTGGGAACCCATCTACCTGTGTGTATTTCCTTCTTGCTCACTCTTGGAACCGAAGTAAATAATAGTAGTAACATAACAGTTTCTAAGATAAGAAAGGGTCCGACAGTTACCGTTAGTAGGTAGGCACTTCGTAAAAATTGGGTTGTTGAGTAAAAATATTATCAAAATTTTTTTTTTCAAATTAATGTGTAAGTATTATACCTTTTTAAAAAGAGGAATAAACGCGTCAAAATTTGACGTCACTTGCCATACTATTTTGGTACATTTTTTTTACACTACAGTCGGTCAAAGTTGCGAAATTCAATAGTTTTCCATATCACCTTTAGTTAAAATAATATTTTATTTTAAAATGGTACAATAAGTACTTTATTTTTACATTCTATTTAGACACAGCAATACCCTAGATTACAAAACCTCCAAGAAATATCGAAATTATCAGCATTAGCAGTCACAGCATTCAAAAGTATGTCACAGGGTGCTCATTTCCCCTTTTTTTTTGAAATCAGTATAATTCTGTAAGTACATGGGGTGGATTTTTTAAAATATTTTTCTGAGTACTGTTAGAACTTGGGGCATCGTGGGAATCCAGTTGGACGCCAGGTTCTTGGACACCCTGTATATACATTTTTTTCATTTTTTCTGAACGGCCTTCACTTCTACTATAAGACATTTTAAGGTTATCTATTAATTACCGGACACCCTGTATACAGTCAAAATACGAAAATTAATCCAATTTAAGAAAATGAATGCAGAAAATCGAATATACATTCAGGAAAAGACACGATGTAATTGACGACCAAAGACTTTAAATGTCGCAATTAGGTAGATTACAAGACCCAATAATTAATCTCAATTAGCAACAAGGAAGGTGCTATTTCCGCTAATGAAACCCAATTGCTTATTTGTGGACAACAACGTTATTGACATTTTTAATTGAAATTGTGGGTAAGCTTTCTACGATTTTATTTATTGTTTAAGACTAAAGACTACTCTGTGTACTGTACTACATTGCATACGAGCTTTATTAAAATGAGTTGATAAAACTATACATAAGTATGTGAGCTGCGCTTTTCATCATATAAACAAGGGCAATGTTATGAACTATACAATAGTTCGAATATCATTAAAGTAAATAAATTGCTCAGTTTCTTCTCATAGGCTGAACCCTTTGCTTGGATCTAGCAACTAACCTAAATGCAGCTTAGCAGCGATAGCTCAGTGGGGAGACCAACAGACTGCAATGCAGAGGGTCTCGGGTTCGATCCCACGTCGCGCACCTCTGACTTTCGGAAAATATATGACTTTTCGAAATTAAATGCGAATGATTGACAATTATCGCCTGCTCCGTGCCTCGGAGAGCACGTTAAGCCGTCGGTCCCGGCTGCCATGAACATCAATGGTAGTCGTTATTAGGGAAGTCGACACAAAAGATCCCACTGCGTCGATGTGTCACCGGTCTGTACTGTCTGGCCCCCACACAAGATAAGATAAGATAAATGTAGCTTCAGTAATTTAGTAAACCCATTAACCTATTTTGATGTTCAAAAGTGTTACTTTGTGACCTAAATAATTAACAAATAAATTATGTAATATTGTCTTCTGTTTACGCGAATGTTATTTATTGAAATTAAACTACTATATACGGATTTTATCGCGTTGTTTATTTAGCACTGTATTACAAAATTTTGAGAATATTACACTACTACTACTATTGATTTTATTTTACTAATTTATAAGCTAATAAAATTATTTAAACTATTAAATCTATTTATTTTTGGTTTACACTTTCCCCGACGTTTCGGTTGCTTTTCAGCAGCCATGGTCACGGGGAGTCTCAGTCTCCCGCGCGATAAAATCCGTATATAGTAGTTTAATTTCAATAAATAAATTATGACTTTGACTTTGCTCGTAGTAGCTTCAAGACAGGCAATGTTTCTTTTAGATGTCAAGAGACTCGCCCTTTACACATCTATCTACCATATCATATCTGGTTGAGTAAAATACTCACATCTTTCGTGTATGGGTTGCGTTGTATAATGGACGATTCTATTGACGTTTCCAGGGATGTATATCTGAAAATTTTATAACAGCAAAAATAAAAAACTCCTTGTCCATCCTGGCAATTGAGCTAGTGATCCGACGATCACGTCAAGCTGAACTCGAGTCAATCAGTCAGCTTTAAAATCTATATATTTTAAATATCTTTAAATATTAGGCAATTTGTATTCATACATACATATACACATACTTAGGTACAAGCCTATATCTAGGTGTCATACACCCACATTTCTCCAACTATAGCTTTGGCCCCATGTAGTCATCAGTAATCGTCGTCTACTGGGCTCAGATCCCGTCTCAGAGCTGTTACTAGGAATTTGTTGTAAGGCAAACCCAAAAACACTACCTGTCCCGTCTATCGAGCGCAAAACCTCATGCACATTTTATATATCACAACAGCTGCGCCACCAAAGCACTTTAACATATTTGTATATTATCGACACCGTATTGATCGAATCTATGGGAAATAAATAGATTTATTTACCTCTAAAAACGAAATAAAGATCCGTTGGCTAATATTGTATGAAGCATAAATATTCTTGTTTTTCTCATTACTATACACCATTGAATCCATTTGATGAGGGAGTCTCACAAACAAACACTTACTTTACGTTACTGACGAAGTTTATTTGTCTTATGTATGGTCTGATTGAATTATTTAATATCATCTTACGTTTACACAAATTATATATTATAAAACAACACGATAAAATCCTTATAAAGAAGATTAATTGCAATGAATTGTTCAAATTCATCAGCGCAATACAAAGTCTTATCTCACTCCGGTTCCTAGTTATATAATATGTATATATTTTTTTTTTATGTGACTATGTTGGCAAACCATCAGCCCACCTAATGGTAAGTGGTCAACGTATCCTATGGACGCCTGCAACACCAGAGGCATCACTTGCGCGTTGCCAACCCTTTAGGAAAGGGGAAGTGGGAAGGAGAAGGAGCGGTTAGGGTGCAAGGGTGATTGGGCCTCCGGCAATCTCACTGATCGAACGAAACACAACAGTAGGAATACTGCTATTTCACGTCGATATTCTGTGAGAGGGTAGTCCTTCCCCGGTCGAGCGGGCCCATTCATGCTGAAATCAGCGAGGCTCTACTAACACTACTACTACAATATTACTTAACAAAGTCATGTTCACTTAGTAAGGGAGAAGTAAAGTTTAAATTTTTATACAATTCTATTAGTCAACATTTCACAAATTTTAGCCAGCTCTGTCCATTTCGCTTCAAAGTAATATCAGCCTTGAAGCGGCTACATACTTGTAAAATGCAACCAGATGCAATGTAACGCTTCAATGTCAAATTGTATTATTTTGTACGTCCAGAATTAGTCTTATATAGCAACCTATGACATTGCCATAAATTGACTAATTTAATCATGTCTATATAAAAAACTAGAATAGCCTTTTAATTTTTTTAATAATCCACTTTAATTAATTATTAATATTTGTGTTCATAATTTGGATTTATAGTGTTGTTTTGCCTTTAAAAATAAATATTAATTAAAAAGTCTGTATGAAAAATACAACGTTACCGAGTTTTCCATATATTTCTTCATGCAAAACAGTAATAGCACCTAATACTATGAATATCTGGCGTGGCGCAACGCTCTGCTACTTTTACGCGAGAAAACACTTCCCAGTACATATACTTTACACTTTAAAAGTGGCACGTGTACCCTTCACCGATTTAGTGACGTCATAGATGAAGTTAAATCTTACAGATTATACATAATATCGTCTGCAAAATTGACGAAACTAAATCTAAAACAAGTTTACTTAACTTTCTTTTAGTAAAATTAGGACGCCTCTAAATTGGGGTTGACGAAATTAAGAAAAATCTTGCAACAAATACTTTGTTTTTCTCAACAAAGGAGGATCGTGGGTTTTAGTAATTTTATATTTATTTTGTTTATGTGTTTATTTGTTTGACAGTAAAGTCAGATAGAAGTTTACTTAATATTCTTCTTCTTCTATTAATCTATATTATAAATAGGTTAAAACCGCTGATGCTCGATTCTCTTTATTACGTTACAACATATTATTTTAGAAATATATTTATATAAACGCCAAAATAAATAATTTGCTAATAAAATATGTAAAAGTCAAAAGATGTAATTTGAATAAACCTCCATTGAATCTGTATAATGTAGTTTACGTTCTATATGTACTCACGTAGATGAAATAGAACCAAAATCATAACCTAGCATCACATATTGAGTACAATAATTATCAGGACCTCTATTGGCGTCGAAATCATCAAAACAGAACCTACAAACCAAAAGACCAGCTACCAAAAAGCTCTTCGCAGTAAAATACAGTAACACGTTCCTAAACTGGAGATACAGTTCAACAATTCACCCTAACGATTACAAAGCAGATTCAACGAGGCAGTTCTTAAAAAAATAATTCAAATTATTCCAATTCGATTGTGAAAATCCCGTCGTATTCGGTTCGAATTAAGCCGTGTTTACATGCCACTCGTCCCAAGCCGGCACGTGTCAACACACTGCTGACAGGAATTATGAATTCAGAAATACCCGCTGCCAGGTCACAGGGACGGATTTCATGTCGTTTTACAAGTAAATCATATTGACTTTGTGACGAGTTTACACGTTGTCTAACAGAATAGAATATGTTTTATAAGATACGAGTAACTATAAATCCTAACAAATATAGCACCTCGAAAATGTTTGCAGAAACGAGAGTTGATGGCTGCCATGCTATTGTCCGCAAACGGGTGGCTTCCCTACTTACAAGAGTGAGGATTAGTACTAATAGCATCCTAAAGATCATTTCGGAAAAGTATGACTCCGGCATAATGAAGAGGTTCATTCGAATCTTGGTCAAGTAGCTTGATCTGTTTAAAATATGTACTAGCATAGCGTAAGTAAAATTGTTACTAACATTATGGACTTTGTCTGAATAAAATCAAATAACTATACCAGTCTTGAGGCGGCTACATATGTACTTGTGAAATGCAAACCGATGCAATATTACGCGTCAATGTCAAATAAAACCGTATTATTTTAATGTGCGTTTGTTTATTACGCTTTCACGCCTTAAATACTCGAGTAATCATCATGAAATTTCGCATACACGAATTCAGATGTGTAGAAAAGGGCATAGGGTAACTTTCATCCAGAAAAAATACTGTTACTAATTTAACCCAACCTAATCTACATTTAAAAGCAAGCGAAGCCGCGGGCAAGATCTTGTAGCTAAATTAATTAATTTTTATATATGTACGTAATGAAAAAAATATGTATGTACGTCCGCCACGTTTTGTTTTTCATTGAGTCATTTTGTAATACATACATAGGTTCCGAAAATAATATGAACGAGATGGGTGTAAAAACTCAGGATTCAACCTCTTCGTCTTCATGAGACCTTTTTTTTTGTTTCATCCGCTTTTTGTAATGTCCCGCTGCTGAGCAAAAGCCTCTCCCTTTGACTTCCAAATCACTCTGTTGGTGGAAATCCCCTGACTTTATGAGCTTGTGACCCCTATATCTCAGGGGTCTTTTGACCCACACGGCCAAACCTCGAGGAATGACCCCAAGGTATCTGCACACCAAATTACAAGTCAATCGGTCTAGTGGTTCCAGAGCTATGCCTGTCACTAACAAACTGTCACTAACAGACAGGCACACAGACCCACATAGTGTTTTCATTCATCTTTTCGAAGAAGACTCAGAGGTTAATAACTACCGTAGGATGTTTTATTTGTCTTGCAGATCACTGTTCTTATTGGTTAAGCTATAACGCTAAAAATGAAGCTACGAGCAGAGTATACTGCATTTAACTTCTATTATTTTCTTTCGTTTGTTGCATTTTAAAGTCTTCTTTACCTGCCCTTTTACATTTTTCTTCGAGTATAATCCTAAACAGTTCTTGCACCGCATCAAATAACCATTTTATCTTTATTGTACGATCTGCTTTACGTACTAAATTTGTTACTAATTCTTCATTCATCGTTTGAAATATTTCTTCTCTTTCTTGCTAAGGTTAACAGCATAGAGAACATAAATAAATAGAGATTTATATTTGTCAATAAAGCAGTCACTAATTTCAAATTTTCAAACGCAAGAAATAATTACTTTCTGATTTTTCAGTTTAACAGTTTATTTTCAATTAACCTAATATTTAATTTTCATATGACCTTAATTTTATTTTTGAGTGTAGCAATTTATTTTATAACTTAAAATTCCTTTTAATGAAGAGTATAATAAGGTCTCGTTGTTCTTATTGTTCAATAGAACACTACAAACATTTAGAGCTTTCTAGAAATATTATCCTCGTCGCTCTACGCGTTTTTACGAAAAATTCGATATTGCGGGCGGTTAACAGGAGGCGCACAGTATAATAAATTATTTGGTGGACAACGTGTCCAATGATAAAGTGGAAAATAATATTAAAATTGTATTATTGCAATGTTTTAAAGCAAGTAAATCCTACGTAAAAATATATTTTCACTGTAGGATTTGCTTGCTCTTTAGTATTGTCCTACGCCCCCTATTAAACGAGAATAGTCGCACGTCTAAGAGACACTATACATAACTGATGAAAATAAGTAGGTATAGCACGTGTTTACCTAACATTCTGGCATTGATTTAATATGTATTAGGTACTAGAGGAGACAACTCACTTTTGACTGCCTCCGTGGCGCAGCGGTAATCAATGCGACTGTTGTGCATAAGACATCGTGTTTGAATTCCGGGTCAGGCTAACAAAAATTTATTGGGATTTCTGCCAAAAAATCTCAACAGCAGCTTGGAGTTGGGTTAGGAAGCTGGCGATATTAGACACCCCTGTGTCTCAAAAAGAACGCTATTTGTCCTGCGCCAAATGTATCAGATTATGAGGTTGAGGTGTAACGAGACTGTTTGTAATACGCGTTGGAGTCCATGTTAGTTTGACCCATGTGCTTACTACAACAAAACTTCTAAGAGCAAAATTTTAATATGCGAAATATGTATTCGTGTGTGCTCTTGTTGCCTTCGGTTCGACATTCACTAGACAGTATGGTAGACACGTTGTTCAATTTTATTTTAATAATAATAATAATTAAGTATCAATGAGGCTGACATGAAGCAATCGTTGCAGGAGCGTTTCTTTGGTCGCCTGAAAAAAGTTTTAAATAGTCTTTTATCAGGTGGCAACAAGGTGCGCGCTTGTAACGGTTGGGTCATGCCGGTGCTCATGTACTCCTTTGGCATACTTAAGTGGACTCAGACTGAACTGGATGCCCTGGACCGGCGGGTCCGTACACACTTGACGGCATACCGTATGCATCACCCACGTTCGTCTGTGATGAGACTGTATATCCCGCGGAATTGTGGAGGCCGAGGCTTTCTGAATGCCAAGGCCCTTCATAACCGCGAGGTATGCAACCTCAGAGAATACTTTCTTCAGGCAGACGTGGATATGCATCGGGATGTAGTTGCTGTAGACATCGGAGTCACCCCGCTCAGTTTGGCTAAAGAGAACTGGCGCAAGCCTGTAGTACTTAGCACTAACGATCGCAGGGATGTATGGCAGTGCAAGGAGCTTCACGGTAGGTTCTACAAGGCTCTATATGGAGCTGATGTAGATCTGTTAGCCTCCGTGAACTGGCTACGTTTCGGTGACCTCTTTGGGGAAACCGAAGGGTTTGTCTGTGCTATTGCGGACGAAGTTATCAAGACGAATAACTACCGGAGATATATCTTGAGGGATGGTACGGTTGACATTTGTCGGGCGTGCCACCTACCTGGTGAGTTCCTCAGGCATATCGTTTCCGGTTGTTCTCGTCTTGCTAACGGCGAGTACTTGCACAGACATAACCAAGTAGCCAGGATTATTCACCAGCAACTTGCTCTGAAATACAAACTTGTAGATGTTGAAGTGCCGTACTACAGGTATGTAGCTGAATCAGTTCTCGAAAATGGTCATGTCACGTTGTACTGGGATCGAACTATCATCACAGACAGGACTGTTGTGGCCAACAAACCTGACATTGTGGTGATAGATCGATCAGAGCGCCGCGCATTGATTATCGATGTCACCATTCCGCATGTCGGCAATCTCGCGAAAGCTGAAAAAGATAAGCAAATTAAATATCTCGATTTGGCTCGCGAGGTTGTCGACATGTGGGATTTTGATTCGGCAATCATTGTGCCGATAGTCATATCTGTCAATGGTCTAATAGCCAAGAGCCTCGATCACCATCTAAAGAGGCTCGCGTTGGGTGCTTGGATCAAGGGTTTGATGCAGAAGGCAGTGCTTTTAGATACAGCACGCATTGTGACGAGGTTCCTATCTCTGGAATCCTAACCACCGGCAGCTTGGACCCTGTTCCCGATGCCGGTGGGGTACCATATATTTTATATTTTTAAATGTATTTTTATAGATATATGTATATTTAAAAATGAAAAGTATATTGAAAATATTTGAATAAAGAGAATAATAATAATAAATATATCAGCCCTGTATTTAACTGTCCCACTGTTGGGTACGGGCCTCTTCTCACTGTGAAAGGGTTAGGCCATAGCCCACCACGCTAGCCTAGTGCGAGTTGGCAGACTTCACATATCTTCGAGAACATTATGAAGAACTCTCAAACATGCAGGTTTCCTCACGATGTTTTCCTTCACCGTTAAAGCAAAGTCGAAAAGTCAGAGATGCGCGCCTTGGGTTAGAACTCGAAACCTCTGCGTGGCAGTCCAACGGTTTATTTTGAATTTTTTTTTTTATTGTTATATTTTTTTGTTCATCCATTGGTACGATACTTCTTGGGTAAAGTCCTCTCTCTTAGATTTCTAAAGAACCCTATTACTAGCTATCCCATACCAGTCCTTACAATGGCATTCAAGTCATTCAGCTATGTAGGTTCCGAGCATAGGGCTAATCGACAAAAATGACTACATGGTGCGGATTAGCTGCTAGATCTGGAAGGCGCAACGAGCGATACACGCGTTCTACCACTTTTAAAAAGCTCTCTCGGGATAAGTACTTTTTTGTGGATGAACAGTACCTGTTCAATAGTTAAGGTAGCGTAACGAACAAACTTATAATCGCATTTAATATATTATTTATAATGTGAATATGCTTGTTACGCTGTTGTGTCTTAACAACTGGACCAACCATCATGAAATTTCGTACACACGTTGTCAGGGGTATAAAAAAGGACATAGAGTATCCTGAATCCAGAAAAAAACTCGTGGGATGGAAAGTCGCGGACAAAATCTAGATTATAATATTTGTTAGAATGTTTTAAGGCTAAATTTCAATATTTCTCTTTAATTATAGTTGGCTTAAAACCGTTGATGTGTCCTACAGATTTAAGTCTCCACAGCTAATCATTAGATCAAACGATATTTTCTGTTCACTCACTTGAGATCAGCCATCTTTCATTGCAATTAAATTCCTTTTACGCAAGTCTTCATCCGGTTCTTTGTCTCGCTTTACTGGCCTTTTTGTTACTTAAGTCTTTTATACTATGCCACAAAATAGTTAAGTGTTAGCACAGAAGCTGGAACTGTGGTCGGTACATAGTAATAGGCTTTACGCTATTAATAATAATGTCCTCCAAACCGATTTCAAAATATTTCAAACAGAAAAACTATAAATCTAAATAGTCTAATAATTGAAATAGTTCGATACTTTCAAAGGTACCTAAAAGTAGTTTAAACAAACCGCGATAAAATCCGTATAAAATAATTCTTTTATTAGAATTTTATATTCTTGAAATAAGACAGTCCAAAACGTCTCTTATCTTTTGAATAAACAATGACTCAAATTACACCAGGGTATTGCGAGCAGTTTTCAGAGGAGACTCGCACTCAACTTTTTGTTCGAATGTCTGCCAAAATGTAACTCATTGGAAAATATTAATTAGCGAGCCGAACTTAAGACAACTTCTTAAAGTTCGAGTCCGTTAATTATTACTAGGTACTACTAATGATGATTTTAACTATTATTTTTACGAACTTTTATGTTAAAATAAATAATTTTTCACGATCGGAATTATTTTTGCTTCTTGAACATAATACTACTAGATGTTCCCGCGGTTTCACCCACGTTTATCGTTACTGCGCTGCCCCCGTGGGTCGTAGCGTGATGTTAAATAGCATATAGCTTTCCTCGATAAATAGGCTATCCAACACTAAAATAATTTTTCAATTCGAACCAGTAGTTCCTGAGATTAGCGCGTTCAAGCAAACAAACAAACAAACTCTTCAGTTTTATAATATTAGTATAGATTTTGGTAGAGCCGCGATAGTGAATGGGACTCAGTCTCATGTGACTGTTGTATATGAGGTCTCGGTTTCGATTTCTAGCGTCAAAGTCAAAAATCATTTATTCATTTAGGTCACTAAGTAACATTTATGAACGTCAAAATATATAGGTTAGTGAGTTTACTAAGTTACTAAAGCTACATTTAGGTTAGTTGCTAGATTCAGGCGTAGGTTTAAGCCTATGAGAAGAAACCTGCACGAAACTCACGGCCACTCTTTTAAATCGCCAATTAAATATTATTTCAGTATTTTACAACTCATATCAACTAGGTGTTGCAGCTATTATACCATATACTACTGACTTTAAAAAACTAAAGATAATAACAATAAATGTAAATTGTTATGGCATTTTTCTGTATAGAGTGTCGACTCACAGAGTTTAACACTCAATACCCAGCTCGAAACTTTTCTAACTTAAAGCCCCTGGTAGCTTTATTCAAAACTATTGACATATATTTATATATATATATATATATAGTTTCTGAAAAACTACACGAATGGCATAGTTGTTTTAATAGATGCCATTGTCATTACACCGAGTTTTGTGGGTTCGATACCCTTACGGTCCGAGTTTTCTCTGTCATTGTGTGATTGTTTGTAAAGTCTCCCGCGACACAAGAACGCGACTTATAAGCCGCATTGTCGCAGCATCTACGCTGAGTATACGTCTAACAAACGCTTACGCTAGTATGAAGGGAACGTTATACAGGAAAAGACTGGACATATTGAAAGGAGGGTATTCAGTACTCGATTCTGGAAAGGAATATCTAAAAAAATAGGTACTTAAAATTTGATCTAGTTATCCAATACAAACTTGCGGTCACTCTTGCGCATATACCATAGCTAAACAAAACCCCCCGCTACCGCACCCTGCACTCTTGCGAATTTCCTCCTCCGCCCGTCCTTTTCTTAATAAAGGTCATTAGCCTCGGTAGCAGCTGTGTGCGACTCGCGCAGTGTCCACATGTTATGAATATTTCATACAAATTTTCATAAAGGTTTTCTATGCAGATTACACAGTTTTTTTTTGTTTTTTTTTAATTTTTACTTCTGACCATAAATTATCATATCCTTAAGTATATACAAGGTTTAACCAGTCACACTGTATACTCTAATGTTAAAAAGTACACAATAACTCCAGTTCCTAGATTGTACGTTTCAAAGACATTAGATGCTGAACAGAGTGAGTGAGAGTAGAGTGCTTACAGAGCCTCGTCCAACCAAACAAATTTACTTCAACTGAAGGACTTAGGTCACTTGAGCACTCAGACCCTTGTTTATTTGTGTACATATGTTCCATGAGCCTCTTCTTATTAGAATGGGTAAAGATGTGCGGGTCGGAAGGCTTTACATAACATTATATACACAAAGACTTTCCTATATATCTAGAAAGGGGTAGACAGTTACGTATTACTCACATTTCGCATAGCTATAGTTTTGGTAATGATCACGTGATGGGTGGCGAGCCTATTGTAAAGGGATATTTTCTTTTTTTTTGCCATTGGTAGCAGACGAATAGGCGGCCCACCTGATGGGAAGTGGTAACCACTGCCACTGCACTGCAATGTCAGGTCACAGCAAAGTCGCTGCCTACCGTGAAAAAGAACTCTCTTTAAACCTCATTTGAAGAAGGACATATCATAGCGCTCGCGAAACACCGAAGCAGGCAGTTAATTCCAGAGCTTGCTCATACGTGGGAGAAATGATCGCTGAAAGCGTACCGTCTTAGATTTGAACGCTTCCAGATGATATGAATGAACCATGCTTCGTTGTCGAATGGTGCGGTGATAGAAGGCCCCTTTATGCTGGTACTAAATCAAATAGTTCTTCAGAGCACTCCCCGTGAAAGAGTCGGTAGAACACGCAGAGACCCATAGTCTCTCCGTTACTCCAACAACTCCAATCTATCCATGAGATTGGGATCATCGATGATTCGAACTGCCCGTCTTTGTAGGGAGTCAAGTGGATTGAGCTGGTATATGGAGGCCCCTGCCCAGATATCTGAGCAGTATTCCACGTGCGGCCGGACCTGTGCTTTATAAAGCATAAGACGTTGACCTGGTGTGAAGGTGTGTATGTGTTGCTTCTGAGAATTTTCCTAATTGAAAAACTCTATAAAACTAAATCAAACTCGAAAATCATTTATTAATTAAACCATAAAGTAACATTTATGAAGATTAACTGCAAGGATGGTGTAGTGAGATGTGGATACCTCGCCACTGTCACTAAGTCCAGTGTCATGGATACCGTGGCCGAATTCCACGTGCCTCAAAAAAATGTATATTCCACAAATAGGTGTTCCGAGTCTGGCTGTTCTTTGTGTCTATTGCTGGTTAAGGCATTGGATGTACAATTATTTTGTACTAGCTGTCCTTTCTCTGTATGAAAGGTACCCATTTTTTTCTGGACATGAAAATTTTCTATACATTCTGTGTATGCGATATTACATGATGATCTTTCGATAAGGGTAGGCCTGAAAGCGTAACAAAAAATTTCACAGGAACCCTTCCAAGTGCGAGAGAAGCCTTAATTTTTTTAAAATTAAATTGTCTCATCTATTTACTGCAGTAACACTTTGCCCGACCCGGGTTTCTAACTCAAGACGTTGTTATACTAGACCAAGAAGACTCAGCAAAGAAAAGAAGAAAGTTTAATATATAACTATCAAACTCACATTCATATGACAAAATATATATTGTGGAAGTCAAACATTTATCTTCGAGTCAAATATTTGCCTTTGTAGTGAGCAAATATTATGCAGCTGTATTGAAATCCGATGCTTTGTGAAACGTACACTGAAGGGGGATACGGCCGCGACAAACAGAACAATGTTACGATCAATACACAGAACTTTCAAGCAGGTTGATGCACATTATATGTGTTTATGAATAAGTATAAGAGTACTTGGGACCGAAAGGTCACGGGTACAAATCCCAGTCAATGCTCTACTGACGATAACTCACTTCTAACACAAGCTTCCTAGATTAGCTGGAGGGGTTAAGAAGAATACTAGTAAATTGTTGCCCAAATTGCTCCATCCATTCAATATTTAAGTGCTATGCACTTGTTGGTGTAGCAATTTCCATATTTTTTATTGTCCAATGCAAAATCCTTCAGTTCTCGATATGTCTCTAAATTTGCTTTTTCTTTTAGTTGATCTGTATACTTTCTTCTTGGTCTTCCTCTCTTTCTCTTTGAGTCTTTTTTCATTTCATAATATTGGTAATAAATTTGTCACGTCTAAGTTAGTGACCAATCATGTTTCTTCTTCTATTCTCTATAAGTTGTAATATTTGTCTGTTTGCATTTACTCTTCTCAATATTTCTTCAATAGTCACTTTTTCTGTCCATGAAACTTTTCCATTCGGCGCCACCACTACATTTCAAAAGCTTCCAATCGTTTCCAAACTCTTTTAGTTAAGGTCCAGGTTTCATAAGCGTATAATCATATGTATCATATGTATGCTCATATGGAGCATTGCCTTATACGCCTGTAAAACCTGTTTAATAAGTTTTAATTTATTAATTACTTATCAAATTGCAACTAGAACAACAACTAGACAACTAAAAAAAATTGAAAAGAAGTACGCTAGGTTTACTTTTCTTTTTCTCTACCTACATATAAAAAGTGCCTATTTTCATTATATCGTCCAACGTGTACACGAATGTTACATATTTAATTGAAATTAAACTACTATATACGGATTTTATCGCGTTGTTTATTTAGACTGTATTACAAAATTTTGAAAACGCGATAAAATCCGTATAGTAATTTAATTTCAATGAATAACATTCGCGTAAACAGAAGACATTACATATTTAAATTATGCTAATATATACACATCCGTATAAAAGAACATATTGCTAATATAAAATACCAAGGCTCGATGAAGCTAGACTTCATCGAGCATGTATGTGTTGATATTTGAGAAACCATAGATATAATATTGTCTTCTGTTTACGCGAATGTTATTCATTGAAATTAAACTACTATATACGGATTTTATCGCGTTGTTTATTTATCACTGTATTACAAAATTTTGAAAATATTACTCTACTACTACTATTGATTTTATTTGACTAATTTATAAGCTAATAAAATTATTTAAACTATTAAATCTATTTATTTTTGGTTTACACTTTCCCGGACGTTTCGGGTGCTTTTCAGCAGCCATGGTCACGGGGAGACTAAGATGGTAGTTGTCTCAATGTTCCAGTGTAGTTATTTCAAAGTACCTGAACATAATTTAATTATTGGTGTTTCTATTTACGCAGAATGAGCTCAAAGTATCATGAAGTCTAGCTGTGGTTTGTTTCTTCTTGGGTTTGACTATTTGAAGTACTGGATCCCAAGCTGGTGGTACATTCCAACCATCTTCTCTATTGAAATTGGGATGTTTTTTAATTTCAATAGCCTCGCGAAGCATCCTTGGCAGGAATCGGTGTTCTTTAGCGAGAATCTGTGGTTTGTCAAATCTCAGGTAGTGGTTGGTCCCCTGTTGTACGTGTTCACACACAGCAGACTTCAACGAGCGTTTGTGTTTTACGTCAGCTATGTGTTCTTTTATCCGGGTGCCTATGCTTCTCTTGGTTTGACCAATGTATGAGAGTCCGCAGTCACAATCTATTTTATAGACCCCTGCATCTTGTAAAGGTAATTGGCACTTGACGGATGGTAAAAATTGACTTATCTTCGTTGGCGGCTTGAAGTATGTGTTGATTGAAGCTCGCTTCAAGATGTAGCCAATCTTGTCAGTGACACCCCTTACATAAGGCAGTATAGCAGGCTGGCGCTCTACTGTGGCTGGCTTTTCTCGGGATCTGTGACAGCGGCGCGGCTGTTGGAGCTTGTTGTCTTGCAGTACTTGCTTGACATGTTGAAGCTCGGCGTCCAGGTGTTTCTTGTCACAGATCCCGTGGGCTCTCTGAAACAAAGACATTCCCACGGTAGCTAACTGTTTAGGATGGTGGTGAGATTCACCGTTCAAGTACCTATTTGTATGGGTCTTTTTCCTATACACGGTGTGGCTCAAAGTATGATCAGGATTCCTGATGACAAGTACGTCTAAGAATGCTAATGAATTATTTGCCTCTAATTCCATAGTAAATTGGATGTTGTTATTAATGGAATTAAGATGTTCTAGGAATACACTAACACTATCTGTTGGTAATATTGTAAAAGTATCATCTACAAACCTCTTATAAGCATATACGCAAGCTTGTATTAATTGTTGCGTAAAACCTCCAAAGCTGTATGGGTTACCAAAAATACACAAGGAAAACGCTCCTCTACGTCCTATTGTGAGTCAGATCGACACACCAACTTACAGATTGGCTCAGCACGTAGCGAAGATACTCTCACCACTCAGAGGCAACTCGAGAGCACATGTAAAGGATTCATACCATTTTGTGAGTGAGATTAAACACCTATGTCTCACTAACAATGAAACAATGGTTAGTTTTGATGTACAGTCATTATTTACATGCATACCTGTACATGACTGTATTGAAATAACTAAAAGGAAGCTAATAGAGTACAATATGCCTGAGGAATATGCAGAACTACTTAAGCATTGCTTAACAACTGGCTATCTGTTGTGGGACAATAAATTCTACATACAAGTCGATGGTGTGGCAATGGGCTCCCCAGTATCGCCTGTTGTTGCCGATATATATATGGAGGACTTCGAGGCTCGAGCTTTACAGACTGCCCCCATCACACCCAGGATTTATAAGAGGTTTGTAGATGATACTTTTACAATATTACCAACAGATAGTGTTAGTGTATTCCTAGAACATCTTAATTCCATTAATAACAACATCCAATTTACTATGGAATTAGAGGCAAATAATTCATTAGCATTCTTAGACGTACTTGTCATCAGGAATCCTGATCATACTTTGAGCCACACCGTGTATAGGAAAAAGACCCATACAAATAGGTACTCGAACGGTGAATCTCACCACCATCCTAAACAGTTAGCTACCGTGGGAATGTCTTTGTTTCAGAGAGCCCACGGGATCTGTGACAAGAAACACCTGGACGCCGAGCTTCAACATGTCAAGCAAGTACTGCAAGACAACAAGCTCCAACAGCCGCGCCGCTGTCACAGATCCCGAGAAAAGCCAGCCACAGTAGAGCGCCAGCCTGCTATACTGCCTTATGTAAGGGGTGTCACTGACAAGATTGGCTACATCTTGAAGCGAGCTTCAATCAACACATACTTCAAGCCGCCAACGAAGATAAGTCAATTTTTACCATCCGTCAAGTGCCAATTACCTTTACAAGATGCAGGGGTCTATAAAATAGATTGTGACTGCGGACTCTCATACATTGGTCAAACCAAGAGAAGCATAGGCACCCGCATAAAAGAACACATAGCTGACGTAAAACACAAACGCTCGTTGAAGTCTGCTGTGTGTGAACACGTACAACAGGGGACCAACCACTACCTGAGATTTGACAAACCACAGATTCTCGCTAAAGAACACCGATTCCTGCCAAGGATGCTTCGCGAGGCTATTGAAATTAAAAAACATCCCAATTTCAATAGAGAAGATGGTTGGAATGTACCACCAGCTTGGGATCCAGTACTTCAAATAGTCAAACCCAAGAAGAAACAAACCACAGCTAGACTTCATGATACTTTGAGCTCATTCTGCGTAAATAGAAACACCAATAATTAAATTATGTTCAGGTACTTTGAAATAACTACACTGGAACATTGAGACAACTACCATCTTAGTCTCCCCGTGACCATGGCTGCTGAAAAGCACCCGAAACGTCGGGGAAAGTGTAAACCAAAAATAAATAGATTTAATAGTTTAAATAATTTTATTAGCTTATAAATTAGTCAAATAAAATCAATAGTAGTAGTAGAGTAATATTTTCAAAATTTTGTAATACAGTGATAAATAAACAACGCGATAAAATCCGTATATAGTAGTTTAATTTCAATAAACCATAGATACTTACGAAAAAACACCGATGCCTACCAAGGAGGCTTCACGAGTCTATTGAAATGTAGGGCCATCCAAACTTTAATAGAGAAGATTGCTGCTGTTACTTCCCACAGCTTGGAAACCAATAACTCATTTAGTCAAGCTTCAAAAAAGCAAACACCAATAAGGGACAAGGCTATTGCCATTTATCGGACACAGCTCCAAACTGCACGGAGTGTGGATATGTATCTGATAAACACGACTATGAATCTCTTGACACGATGTCCGAGCCGATAATCGACCCTAACCTCATACTCAGTAACTCAGCAGTCACCTCAACTGCCGTTGCCTCACTAAGATAGTTCGATATATAAAAACAGTAACTTCATGGTACTTTGCCGTACTAACAAAAATGCACAAACCCAAAAGAAACAAGTCAGTTCAAAACAACCTGGCATCCATATTAAACATGTATACCTACACTGTCGATATTAGTTCACGAAACTGGTACATTTGGAGACCATAATAAAGTTTCACTAACAGAAAAACTTAAGTAATCTTTCTTAGAAACATCGTCCTTTCAAACTTTAGTAGTTTTGACTGCCTACGCGATAGACGATGGATGTTGTACAGACATGTATTATAAATACATTGCAATTCGCAGCATGATAATATGAGCTTAAATATAAAGTTGTTGCTTTGTGTGAAAAAAATCGATAGCGTTGTGGTTCTCATATTAACTATTCATCGATATTTTTTAATGATTGACTCGGCTTTTTTTTTCTGGCTGGTATTTATTAATTTAAGACAAACCATAACGGTGTGTCTTAAATTAACAAAATAACTACCACGATGCAGCAAATTGAAACAAAGAATAGAGGCAGACGCTAACCGATGTAACTTTATATACAAATTTTATAAAAAGTTATTTACATTTATTATTAATAATACATGTTATAAATAATACATATAATCATATGAATGAATGTTTACATTAACCATTGTTTTTGTACAGTAACCATGAAATTACATAGATGAAAGATGTTAAAGACCTAATACTAAAATTTGCTAACCGTGCAGAATTTAACAAATATGCAATTTCAAAGATGTATGTAAAAATATGTGTGTGTATCTACTGTGACTACCAAAGTATATATTTACTAACTACTAGTTATGTTACACGGTTTGACCGGCGTTAGACATTACATTTATAAAGAAAGAGAACACATTTATAAACTACTTACTTTAGACCGCGGCTACGGTAGCTTTTTTCTTGCATAAAACTCTCGGTACCTCTTTGATGAAGATCGATCGAGAAGTTAACACTTGAAAGCAAAAACAAATAGACAAACAAAAAACAATTATTAGTTAAGATTGGAATCATCTCAAGGTTAGGGAAGAGAACAATGTATTACCAAGATAAGTAACCAATGTGTTATACCAGAAAAAAACACATTTACATACACGTCAAGTAAGATATATCCGAATCTGTTTAATTCTGTTTACAAGTTATTGAGAAACAAACATCGTCACAAACTTTTGTAACCATTTATTATTTTAGTTGAATTTATATCCTATTAAAACTTAATCTATATATAAATTATAAAGAGGAAAAGACAATAAATAAAGCAAGACTTAAACTAGCGACCTCGACAAACTATGTCGTCGCTTTGCCTATTCGTGGTTCTACGTCAGGGATTTAAATGTTTGCCACTGTTTCTGTGAATGTAAAATGACTGTTAAAGATAATGCAGCCTTATTATCTAGTGCAATACGTTCTTTTTCGACTCACGAGAGCATTTTATTTTTCTAATTTTTGAAGCAGCATGCTATTCATGATCTTATCACAACTATACCGTCAATCGATCTGCAATTGTGTCATTCACGTACAGCCATACTTGTCAATAGGACTTTCACGATAAAATGAAACTTCAACCCGGATGCTACTTCACCAGGGATTTGGGTCGTAATGAGCAGTACTTGTGACGTCAGCACTCGGCCAGGTTTACTTTGGACTCCAACTGATGTTGTTGCTCAGTATTTTTCCCTTTTTTATTTTCCTTGACGGCCATTTTGGATTGGTTAGTGTTGCCAACTTTTAGAGATTCTACAGAACCAAATATTAAATGCCGTCTTCAAAATTTGTTCTTGCTTAATAAATGTATTTAAATGATGAGAATTATCACCAGTGATGCATGTTAGGATAAACGAAATAATTTTCTCTACCATAAATCTACTCAATACAATGCACGTCAGTCGCTACGAGATAATCCTATTTCAAGAATATCTCCACTCAAACCTAGAGATAGTCAACTGAAGCTCTACAAAAACGCAAAAACCGAAAATAATCCGGGGCAGTATTTCAAACATCAGAAGATAGCAGGCATAAAATCTAATGTTTTCTCCTGTTGAGGTGGGTTTCAAGGTTCATAGGCTATAGTAATCCACTTGCTTCTAACTAGACGTGTATTCCTTTGCCCCTTAGAAAGTAGTACTAAAATATGTAAATTTAGTAAAACACTGAGCTAACTGACCTGATCACTACAGTTATAATATACTAATAGCTAGATCCTTTAGCTAATACTCAGTTTACCTTTAGTAAATACTATGCCATCTGATCCCTACTTGTTTAGAAAAAACTCAATAAATAACTCCTTTAGAAATATGTTATATATTTATATATTTTATCATTGCTAGTGACAGTGACAGGTATAAAGAAATATTTCATAATATTAAACCTCAAGACTGTACCTCAAGTAAGAGAAAATTGACACTGGCTGGCAATAAACGCCTACTTATTGAATATTTAGTTTCGAACTGTGAAATGACGTCACTGTATATATAAATATTACTATATTGTATTTTTTGTATGTCATTTATTTTTCACTTGAATAACACAATATTGACAGAACGAATTGCTATTCCAATGCTTTATATATTCTACAGGCACTAATATTATAAATACTAAAGCCATCAACAGTAAACCAATGGTTAAGCCATTCAACTTAAGATCGTGAGGCCGTCGATTCGACCTCTATTTTCTTTCTACTTCATCTTCTATCTACTTCTTAAACAAATATTTAGCTTAGCTAGAAGTGTTAATAAGGATGTAATATTTTGTAATCTTCATAAAACAATTAAGATTGTTGCAGTTAGTAGTTAGTTGTTTCTTGGCCGAACGGATAAATAAATTTAAGTAATTTGGTATGGGGTTAGTGCTTAGTATGAACTAAAGAAGGACGCACACATTGACTTAGGAATTTACGGATAACATTTACTTACAAACTTTTTGACGTACAAATGGCAAAACTCTATCTATATGTGAGTGAATAAAATATTCTACTCATTATATAATGAAGACTCAATAATTGACTGACTTTTCTACGTAAGAATGCTTCATTTTTATTTATTACATAGCACAAATATGACGCCTTCATGTCGCGTAATTTTGGCTTGTCGGCCGATTACAGTAGTGTGAGAGTGTACGAGCGATCCGGCTTATATGAGGGGACAACTACTAGTTAGAGATGCCGGGTGTGAATCCCAATATCTTTCTACACACATTATTTCTTCAAAATATTTATATTTCTATTGAAATCGCGCATTTCAAGTAATTATACATACAATAATCGCTAGTTTATTCCGCTTACAAATGCGTCTTCAATGAGCATCTAACAGGCTGCTATTAGCCAATCAAGAAACGAGGAAACGCTATCATAAACACGTAAGCATTATATAGTATAGATGATTAATTATCTATTGAGTTATGCCTTTGAATGTTATCGGAAGCCAGCTATTCATGTATGCGTATATAAATTCTCATACAGGGGTCGATAACCTTATGGATAAAGCTTTGAACCTGCGATTGAGAGGGTTAGTATCACAGGAGTATTAACTTCAGTGTTATATGGTCCTTTAGTTTTCATTGACTGCTTGACATCGGGCTAGCTATATTTTAGATTCCTGCTTTCGTAATGTAAAAAAAAGGCATAGAAAGGCTTGTTAGGCTGTACGAATTGTCTATTGGCATTCAGCAATTGCTTCAATGAAAGGGTTGCAACTTACAAAAAGAACACAATAATACTTGTATATAATAGAGTACAATATGGCAGCGATAGCCTAGTGAGAAACCGTTGGACTGCCACGCAGAGGTCTCGGGTTCGAGCCCAAGGCGCGCATCTCTGACTTTTTGAAGTTATATGCGTATTAAATAATTAATTATCGCTTGCTTTAACGGTGAACATAATTATCGTGAGAAAACCTGCATGTTTGAGAGTTCTCCATAATGTCATCGAAGATATGCGAAGTCTGCTATCCCACACTAGGCCAGCATGATGGACTATGGCCTAACCCTTCTCACACTGAGAGGAGGCCCGTGCCCAGCAAAGGGACAATTTAATACAGGGCTAATATTATATTTTTATCTACCTCCTTATCACGTGAATCCTGAAACCTAAGCTAGCTGGCTAAGTAAGAGTGTTATTCAGCAACTAGGACTACACATAGCAGCTCATATAAGAAAAGAATATAAAATTGATTTGTATTGTCAATAAACATTTGGCGGTTGAAAAGAGTTGACATGAGTTTCTTGCTTGCTTCTTCTCTTGAAAGTTCTACTCCTCGAACAGGCTTTTGTCAATGCTAAATTGTAATATATATTTTATTAAAATATTTTATAAATATATCAATCAATTAATTGACGTGTCCAAGAATTGATTAAACATTTTTACTTTTGCTATACCAACCTATTCGGGGATATTATCTGTATGTAGGTACATATATATAAGTTATTGATATATCCGATGTCTAAAATCTACACTTATTTTCGTCCTTAGTTTGGAAACACCCAGAGGTAATGAATCGTTGTCACGTACAAAAAAGTTAAATCAGTTCAAACCCGGTAACTGGCAAACACAACTGATCTAAGATTCAAAACGGTCTAATTGGGATTTACGAAGTTTAGATCGGCTTTACGAATTCTTGCAAACGAATGCTTAAGGACCAATTAAATATAAGTTGGCGACATCTGAGGCATTCCTGATTGGTCATCAAAACTCGTGACTAGGAAATAATTAAAAAGTATTCAGCAAAAAACTTAAATTTAAATTTCAAATAAAGTTTATGGTAACATTTTAAATAGCATAGCTATATAATACTGAGAAAACAGACGATAACATCATACCATGTCGTTATTGAACTGTTAAAAATAGAGCACCGAAAACTTTATTGAGAATTAATGCCGTCTGTTTTACGTAACTTTGCCATCGCTTGCCGCAAGTCGTCAGCAATAAGACCTATTAACTAGCAGTATTTACAAATTTGAAACATACCTATTTACTAGGTATGTGTCGTGGAATGCCTAACCTAACACGTTTATGTGCTCAGCAGTAGACGTCAAAGGGCAGGCGATGACGTCACGCGTCAATTTTAATGTATCCTTGAAATGCGTAGAAATAAAAATAATTATAAAACTTAAATTGTATTATTATAATATTATTATAATATCGTTGGCCTATCGATATAAATTTAACTGCCTAATATACTATGAATAATTAAAAAATAACGATTCAGGTACTCTAAAACGTCAAAAATCAAACAGCTACGAAAACTCGTGACACATATGATAGCCTGATTTAAATGTTAGATTTTGCGAGCGTCAGGAATTGCAGTTATCCCACACGTCAGTCAAACAATGTTACCAGTCTAAAAATAGAAAAACTCGACGTTCGTAGCATTTTTATTGTATTCCATGAAACAAGTCACATACGTTCGCAAATTTAACCACTTTTTAACGGCTTTTATCTTGGTTTCTTTTGTTTACAACTTTTCTGTTATGTACGTAAACGTTCAGATTTTTACGTTTTTCATTCAACGAATAATACCAAATATATTTAAAAATACTAATATTGTGGCGGTGTTAGTATGTTATTTAAAATTTTGTTTAAATATATGAAAACGCCTTCTATATTTTACGATAAAAGTCATTAGAAGTTGTTTAAATTTAATACTTCAATTTAAACTGCTTACATATTGTCGTAACTCTGGCAAACACCGATATTATTGAAACAAAAAAATTACACGGGCTTTGTCTGAGTATTATAACTTTCAACCTACGTAACAGTACTACTATATACGGATTTTATCGCGTTGTTTATTTAGCACTGTATTACAAATATATTACAATTATATAGTATATTACAATCCGTATATAGTAGTTTAGTTTCAATGAATAACATTCGCGTAAACAGAAGACAATATTATCTACGTAACAGTAGTTAAATTTCAATTGCTGATAATTCTGTTCATATAAATAAATATTGATAACGAATTTATTTTCAACATTAAGCTGTGAATATTAATATAGCTGTATTTAATAACTCCTTCCCGCTAAAATAGCAAATACACAAACGACATTCTAAATCTGTTCATTTCAAAATTACATCTTACATTATAATATTCGAAATTCAATTTGAAACGTTGATTCCACATTCACCCGGATACATTCATCAGAAATAAAATATAATTTTAACGAACGTTTCTGGCAACACCGGCTGTCAGCGTCCCACTTCAAACGTATCCGAGCGGATTACTTTTTTCATCGAACTCCCTTCGGACTATAACGAAACATTGCGCAAGCTGATATATTGACCGGAGTTTAAAGTGAAGATTGACAGGTGTCGTTTTTAATTTCAGAAGCGATTTGAAATGCAGTGTCGTTTGACTTATGATAGATTTTTTATTTTAGAATTGAGCATTCAGTCTCTAGTTAGCTTTAACTAGGATCGAAGTTTGGCTTTGAACAGAAATATGTAGGGAAAGTATAAGTGACATTTATTTCGCAAGTAAGCTGCTAGTCACATTAATCATTGGTTAACAAGTTATATCAACTAAATTTGAGTTTACGATGTGATGAGGTTATTATATCCCAGGGGTGAAATTCAAAGATATGTGTAAAAAGTCGTCGTGTATATTCGATAAACAGTTACGTCAAAAACTATTTATGTGTTAAGATTTATCTTTTTTAATAATACTGTTTGACTAAGATTATTAATTTGAATCTCATAAATGAGATATTACTCTTAAATTGTACTTGTTTTTATGACATCAATAATAATTAATAGGCATTTCAAAACTTATTTATGTCATTTGTGATTTTGAACTACCTATACCTGATTTTATTAATATGATGTAGTTAGTTATAATTATCTTTTATTTATATTTATGCACCTCGGTAGCTACTTTTCATACATACTTATTAATGCACGCATGTTTATTTTATTTCCATATTTCAACAAATATTAATTAAATAATATTATTGCACGGCACGTTAATTTTCCATCTCTCTCTCTTAATGTTTTATTACAATTATACGAATGCATCTTTCAATGTTTATAGTTTGTACTTTATAAACAATTATTGTTTATTTACATCAGTTTATTGTCCCCTCTGCACGACAAAGGTCTTCTTCTAGCACCCACAACCGCCTTTAGCTAGCATCGTTGCTGCTATTTACTTTATTATTATTTGAAGAACATGGAAATATATAATAAACTCTGAAAAATGTGCTATGTGAATAAGCCGTGGCAGTCTTACGTTATTGCGTAATGTGTATTTTACAAAATATGCTAATGAGTAGTTATATTTAGATATATACATAGAGTAACACAAAGCTGTGGTCATCCTTAATTTGCCAAAAATACCAGTATTTTCAACAAAGATGTTAATTTCTTATTATTGTATTAAAATAAAATTCTTATTAATCATAACCAACTTTTCGAGAGGCAATGGGACATTTCAACTACCGTAAACAGGCGTACTAAAAAAATATAAAAATTAAAAATCACAGAATGTGTCTTTTCTGCTGGAATCTCAAACATGACAAAAAGGCATAGTGTATCTTATAGATTTGCGGCATACAATAGGATAAATAAATATATAAATAAAATATATTTCAAGTATACTCCTACAAAGTCATATATAATCATTATAATATATGAAAGAATCAGTTAAACTATTAAGTCGCAGCGGCGCACCGGTGGCCAGACACAATTGTTGTCTAGCGTTTTAAGACTTAACAGATTAAAAACAATATGACCACGTCTTTTTGTTACACGCTACTTACATACAAATACATATACACACATTTGCGTCTACATTACCATTATAACACTTCACCCTCGTTTCCACGTAAACGTGATTTCATACCTACAAGTTGTTATTGACTGGCTTCAAATAAGCATGTTCATTGATCTTGTAAAGGTCATTAAACAAATCGAGGGTATACATTTAGGATTAGATATACCCATGATGTCTTTGAGTTATTAAGAACTAGATATGAGTGGAGACATCTCAAGTAATTTCTTTGCTCTCTAACTTACTCAACCTGAGCCAGGAGTGCGATATTAATTAACCATTAGCTTAATACAAATGATGACATATTTTAAATATTTTACCATTTTGCACAGAAACGTATTGCAATAATCAGCTAAGTTGGTTCAAGAGTCACTTTGACTCGAGAGACAAAAAAGGAATACTTGAGATGTTTGCTTTAGTAAGGAGTGCACATTAACTCAATAGATATGGTACCATTACTTTGCTTAAAAAATACCAATTCATAGATACATTTGAAGTATATATTGCTCATATAGATTATAAACATTTAGAAGCATAACTAGGTGTATAGGTTATTATGTAAATTCCTGTAAAATATACGATATAAGACTTGGTTGAATTAAAAAGAAAAGTGTATTTATAACTTAAACACAAATAATATTATGTACAAAGAGGAGACGATACCACTTATACGGATCCAGGTAAGTTTAAATTTAGAACTGATTTTGAAAGAAGGAAAGAAAGTTTAAAGTGAACATAATAATGTTTATGGTCATTTAGAAATTACAAATAAACTAGTTATCACTAAAACTATAGTGTTGTTTTCGTACTTCGCTACGTGGTCTATGGATTCCTGGACGGCACAGCACTAGATGGAAGCCGAAAGTTTGAGTGATTGCCGCGCTCGGTTTTTTCGATTTGTTACTCGAATCAAGTAGTTTTTATATTTCTTTGTAGCACTACCTCCCAATTTATCTTGCTGCAAATCAAGTTCAGAGCGTCAATTTATTAAACTTTCAATAATTTTAGTTCAAGGATATAAACCTACAGATTTTAAAAACATCTTCATTTTGGAATACAAATTTACTAGGGTAACTAAGGTGTAGCAACGATATCCTAATGGGGAAACCGTTGGACTGCAACGCAGTCGAGTTCCAATTTATAGCACGTACCTCTGTCATTTGAAGGTAAGTGCGTTAGCATTAACGCTGAAGGAAAACATCGTGAGGAAACCTACAGTCTGATAACTCACCACTTTTTTTTGAAGTTCCTTGAAATCTGCCAAACCACACGCAGCCAGCGTGGTTGACAATAGTCTAACATATTTCATAATGAGCAAAGGTCCGGGTCCAGCAGTAGGACAGCTTACAAAAAGTTCTGATATACTAATATAGTTTTGGTTAAGGAACCAGCTGCTGATTTTTCATGCAAACTGTAAGTATTCCGAGATCAAGGAAGCGTGGGAATTGCGGTATGTGATAGATGAGCTATCCATCACTCGGTAATGGCCCTTTTAACCTGTCATGTTGGCTGAACTGCACCACGATACGAATATACGGAAAGTCGAACGAGAAATTAGCCGTCTTAATACATTTCATTATTTTAGAATCCTGGACCATACAATTTTAAATTGATTTTATATATATCATTTATGTACTCTTTGAAGCATAAATAAAAAATAAGATGGATATGCATAGCTTTTTTAAAACGTCCCAAGAGCCAATTGCATATTGAGTATAACATTTGGATAATGTTGTTTTTAAAACAATTTTATATTCTGTAATCTTAATGTTTTGTTTTTGATGATACTTTATATTGTAGCATTGAGAAGATTCTATACAATTTAGATTTTTGTATATCAATAAATGTATTAAATTGTTTCCATTCTAAGATTTTATTGCGATCATTCTTTAAATTATCGCTTGGTCCCTCGTGTACAAGTAAACTATTAGCTGGTTTTTAAATATATGTGGATGAAAGTTTACGTTCATAACTGTTACTTAGCGTCCTAAGTAGGATAATGATTTTACTTTGATTACTCTGAGGTTCTATAAAAACGCAAATCAGTCCAAGAATATGCATTCCTTCTACTTCAAGGTCCAACTTTACAAAGAATTATCATGTTAAGTACTTTAAAGACGTTCAGGTTTACTGCAATTTTAGTTGTGTGGTTATAAACCTCCTGCATGAGTGAGCTCATGAATTTAATTGCATATAAAACGAAGTATTTTAAAGTTAGTATTGTGTTGGACTTATTTATTTAAATGTAGCTCAGATGTCGTATATATTATTGTAACTATTTAAATTCCTCCAGACTAAATTTCGTTCATGGCTGCCAATCTTAACGTAGACTGGCTATTTTATATATTACTGATTTATTATTGTGCACTTTTATTCACAAATCCGATGAGACAGCAATCCTATACGACCAAAAAGTGGTCAAACGAAAGAGCAACAGCTCCAAAATTCTGCAATATGTTCTTTTACTGCACAGATTCACTAATGAACACCCGTTTAATACTTACAGATCCCCTTACAATAACGATTTTATCCCAAATCCAGGCTAAACCTTAAATAAAATACCATTATTAGCCATTTGAAACCGCAAATATAACGCAAGAAGTAACTCAAATTTGATAAAGAAATTACCATGACTCCTTGAACTCGCTATTGTGAATAATTTAAATTCCAAGGCAGAAAACGTAAAGATATAATCGGTTAAGCTTATTACTGTGCGCCGGGATAGTCTTAGTTTAACTTGCTTTAACCCTCTGGCAGTTGGCAGACGACGAATTAACTTTGAACAGTTACGGGTTAAAACTTAACAGTAAAGTCGTAAGGAATACAAGGTTAAGAATTTTATCGTGTGGCTCACCTAGTTTCCAGTTTCTTAGGGCAAACTTTAGACTTACTGATAGCGGAATGTTTAAAGGGAATAAATAAAATACTTATTGTTTCTTTTTGTTCACGCTTTGGAGAAGTTTAGTATGTTAAGTGATAAATCAGTGCATTAACTAAACACGGATTGCGTAAGTGGTCACTTTGCTGCTACCGCGTGGTTTCAAATCCTGCACGGGATAATTATCTCCGTAGTTCACAAGTTTATTTTTTGCGTCTGGATGAACTTTGTGTCCGTTAATTATGTGTTTGTAAAGTGACACAGCAATAAATCGCTAGTGAGGAAGTTGCTTTTTAAATAAAAAGAAATGAAGTAATCACTACATATTATAAAACAAAGTCCCCAGCCCCATCTGTTCGAGATTTACATGCGGTTTTCACCAAAAGACAGTGTCTCATGGTTTAAGTGTATAATTTGTTAAGGTTTTGTTCTACCCTTGCGGAGCGGGAGCGGGTCGCTAGTGAAATATAAAATGCGTAATTCCTAGGGCAAATTTAATATCTCGCGGCAATGCGCATTTAGTTAAGACATCGGCCGTGTTAATTCATTTGCACTAATATATATGTAAAATATAACAGTATATTCTTCTTCGTTCCCTCAATTCTGAGGATCGCGACCACAAATGATGTCTCTCCAATAAGAGCGGTTGAGAGCTGCGTGGACTGCTTGTTGCAAGGTGCCGCGTACTGCGTTTTATAACGTTCGACCATCTTTTTGGTGTTCTACCTTTGGCGCGTTTTCCGTTAATTTGACCCAATATTAAGAGTTTCTCTAGACAATGCTTAGGTGACCGCATGTTATGTCCAAAAAAACTGAGGGCCCTCTCTTCGCAGATGGTTGTAAGCCGCTTTGTGATGTTGAGCTCTTGTAAAATAGATTCATTTGTCCTCATGGCGGTCCATGGTATATACCAATAGTATATACCAATTCGTAATACATTTATCGAGAGATGGTGGTTATAATTCCTTCCTATTTGAGTTTATAAAACTATCGTCGTGAACCTAATCTTAGCACAAGCATTTACTAAATGGAAGGTTAATAAGTATATTAGGAACTTGCAAACTTTGTATCTAAGTGTAAAAAATACCATTAGAGTTAAATCTTGCATTGTCCATTCCCAAAAACATAAACAAGATAGTCGCAAACAATCTCTTGAAGTTCAAAATACAGCAAATAATTTGCTAACGTCTAATACCTTAGTAATTTAAGTGACCACTGCGCGAAATTGTTGTGGTTTCGATCCCCACTTCAAAATTCATGTAATCCGCAAATAGTTGTGCCAACCATTGGTTCAATGTTTGTAAAGTTTCACACGACACAGTGATTATTCTAACTAATATTATAAATGCGAATGTGAGTTTGTTTGTTTGTTACACTTTCACGCCTTAACTACTCTACTGATCATCTTGGAATTTAGATTATACGTTGTTAGAGTAACAGAAAAGGACATAAGGTACCTTTCATCCAGAAAAACAGTCCAGTTCTTGAGGGATAGAAATTTATTGAAATAGTAGATTTCAATTGAAATTTAAACACGAGTGAAGCTGCGGACTAATTTTAGTACAATATATTTCTCAAAATGATCATCGTTATTCTGATAATTATAACAACATTTCGACAGTATACACAAATCCGCAGCCCAATAACCTAGCGACAGTTCCCATTACAGTAATAAGGAAAAATCCTATAGCAAAGTAAATATTTTCACGAAAATCCTCAAGGAAAATTTCGTAAAAATATTACCAAGAAAAATATATTTTATAAGGTGCTTTCATAAGTAATCTATTTTGTCATTTACTTGAAGTATAAGTCAGTATAATAGTTTAATAGACTTGTGCGAAACATCAAATTAAAATTTAGCAAATTTGACAAAAGTTAGTCTAATTCTGAAGTGACGAAGTGAAACGTTGTAAATTATAAATGGGCGTATTGGATTAACGTGAAAATTTGCTGTCAATATTGAATCAACTTGTTTAATTGATTAAATTTAAAGAGGAAGATCAACAGTCACGAAGTTTAACGTAATAGAAATTGTTTTTTGAATAAATGTGCAAGAAATACGTTCGTTTTGATGTTTTTATAGCTTTAATTTTATTCATAAAAGGTAAATGAAATTTGCATACATACATAGACTGGCCCTACTGCGGACAGACTACCATACTCCGCTAACTGTGAATTTCTAAACGTTAAATGTGAACACAAACATTTTGAAGTACCTACTGCAAATGCATGCTTTAAAAACACAAAGAATCACTAGCTATTAGATATGAGTCTATTTTGCTCATATGCAATAGATTAATCACCAGCCGTAAACTTATATTCAGATATGATGCACGGTGTAAAACTCGAACGAGTTTGTGTTTGCATCACAAAAAAAATATTAATTGCAACTTTAATTATTTATGTAGTGAATAAAAAAATATTTATATTATTATAAAACTTTGTTTTTTATTTTGAATCCGGCTTTCAAACTACTAATCCGTGGTAAATAAAATAACCTTTTCTTTAGTTAGTCCTTTTATTGTGGCCGGTTATTGGATATAATTACATAACAATACGCTACAAGCCCCAGGAGCGGCGCAGTAATCATAAACGTGGAAGAAGCGGCGGTCAGCTAGTACTTTTAAATATCTTGCGTAAATTTAATGAACTATACGTTAAAATTACGCATAGTGATTTTTGCTGCAATACTAATTTCAAATAGCCAGGCTAGGTCTAGATCCTAATCTGTCTAGATTGAAGAAAGACAAAAAACACAATGAAGACACAATGAAGAAAAAAAGTTTATCTGATACAATGAATTTGAGGAAATGATTTTCAAAATGCAGAAGCGCTGCATTCGCGCAATGTTTCACCTTCAAAACACAGATAGCTGTCAGCCACTATTTAAAAGCCATAAGATTCTGACACTTCCGTCATTATATATAAAAGAATTAGCAGTGTTTGTAAAAACCAATCCGCATTTGTTTCCACGGTTGTCTGACAAAGTCATACGCAGTCGACGTGACGTTGACCGATTGTGCGTACAATTTTCAAAAACATCTTTAATGCATAGCAGTGTATTTTGTATGGCACCCATTATTTATAATAAAATACCAAATTGTTACAAACAATTAAATATCAATGCATTTAAATCTAGTCTCAAAACAGTGCTTATCCAAAAATGTTACTATCATATCAATGAATTTCTAAATGATAAATTTTGACATTGACATTTTCATAAAATTTTGACAATTGACATCCTTATAATTATTATTTTTTTGAATACTTCGTACGTGACATTTTTATATTGTTAATATTTCATTAATTGTTATCAATAATAATTTCGAGACATTTCTTTATATTGCTAATATCTCATTAATTGTTATCATTAATAATTTCGTGACATTTTTATATTGTTATATTTCTTTAACTGTTATCATTAATAATTTTGAGACATTTTTATATTGTAAATTTGTATTTCATTAATTGTTTACGTTATTTTTTTTCCTTGAATTTTAACAATCTGTGCACTATTTTTATTCTAATGCAAATATTGTATGCTGGAATGGCAGGACATAGTAGAAATAAATAATTTTATGTGAACATCTACTGTACCTATGATCCACAATAAAGTGATTTGATTTGATTTGATTTGATCAGTCAAGGCTCCTGAAAGTAAGCCATTCATGCAATCAATCTCATACAGCCTTGTTTATGTAAATGCAAATGAAAAACTCTTAATATCTCTCCATATCTATATATTAATACGTAAAGCAAAAATTTTGTACCACTTTTTACGAAAATTGCGCGGATGGGAGGAGTATAAAATTTGGCACAGTTAAAGTTTAATTATGGAAAAGGAGGGGCGAATCCTAATATTTTTATAAAATATGCATTAGAAATACATTAAATTCATAAAAAAACACTACACGCACACAACCATGCATTTGACACAAGCAGTCGAATCGCGTTCGTCGTATTTCGGCATTGTTCGGTTGACTTCGTAGAATGCTTCGTAACTATGGTTACATACATATGTAAGTCGTGTAGGTGACTAAATGTAATGTGATTATAAGGGTATAGTTATAGACAATAAACTTTAATAACGTAAAATTTTAAATTTAAATAAAGAATGGGCGAATTGCGACCACTTGGCGACCGCTAGTTCTATTTAATGCCTGGGAAAGATAAAATATTGCACAATCATGAACAGGCAGTGTACAAAATGCTTACGGTCCATTATTGCAAACCTACAGAGGCCTTAACAGGTATCCATTGGTAATTTTCCGTGCGTGTAGTTTTTAATAGAAGCGTTATTGACTCAAAGCCTTCCCAGTCCGTTTTGTTATAGAGCATTATACATATTCTCACAACAGTATTCTGAAATTCATTGTAAAACATGTATATTGTGTTTTCTTAATGGATAGTTTCCGCACTATACATAAGTAAAGTCTGTTTTTTAATCTCGTAGACTAAATTGACACATGCAAATGTCAAATTTACAAATAATGTTGCCAGCTCTTTTGTGCAGTGTTGTACCTACGATACCGGTTTGTTGAATCGTAACTTTTTATCTTTATTAGACGAATTTTATTTTCATTCAAATAAGAATAAGAAGTACGTTACATAAAATTTTAAAACACCTTCGATTTAAGTTCATGACCAGAAAACGCTGCAGTGTATTAATTTACCGAGATGACATAACTTTATGGCGGCATCGTTATTTGCAAAAAATAAAACAGTATCGTAGGGAAGGTCGCTCAATATATTATCAAGATGAAACGTGGATTAATGAAGGTTGGTACTAATATTAGCATTTAATTTTACTTGTTTCTCGAGAATGTCGTTTTTATTATATTATTAGGTATTTATGTTTTTTATTATTTTATTCACATACACACTAATAATAATTTTAGGCCATACTGAGAATAAGCACTGGGTGGACACCAGTGTGAAATCATCATGTCAGACTTTCTTAGAAGGGTTAACCACTGGGTTAAAAAGGCCTTCAGGCAAGGGGAGACGACTTGTAGTGTCCGATGTTGGAAGCGAAGAGGGTTTCGTGGATGATGATCTATTAATATTCGAAGCGAAAAAGGGGCTAGATGATTACCACAAGGAGATGACTTCTGATATATACGAAACTATACTGACTATATCTGATATATACTAACTAGTTAAAAAATATTTTTCCGAAATTAAAAGATAACGCAGTACTTGTAATAGATAATGCTCCATATCACACCAGGAAACTGGAATCGTTACCTACTTTTAGTTGGCGAAAGGGGCAAATTCAAGATTGGCTAAAATCAAAAAAATATTTCATATGACGAGACAATGTTAAGGCCCGAATGAAATGAAATTGCCCGAAAGCACAAAAAAGCCTATGAAAGATATGTCGTCGACGAGATGGCTGCTGAACAGGGTGTCACTATTTTGCGACTGCCCCCTTACCACTGCGAGCTAAACCCGATTGAGTTGGTCTGGGTTAAAGTAAAGGGGCATGTCGCTAAAAATAATAAAACGTTCAAAATGAATGAAGTACGAAGCCTTTTTGAAGAAGGGCTTCATCAAATGACCCCGCAGCGGTGGAAAGACTGTTTTAGGCCATGTAATTACAATTGAAGATGAAATGTGTCATCTGGGCCATTTAACCGACGACATTACTGATAGGTTTATCATAGAAGTAGGTGGCAATTCTGATGATTCAGAATATTCCTCAGATATGGAGTCATTATCTGAATCAGATTAACGCTAATACCTGTAATTAAGTTATATAATTAAAAATATATGTTTTACATTATTAATTTTGTATTATTACGTTTTAAATAAGTACCTACACATTATTTCAGGATAACTAGTTATAAAAAAACGATACTTGATTTTATTAACGCTAAGTTTCGGTTGTGCCACATCACTATTTAATAATTGCAATAAACTGACAACACTCGTAATGTCAATTTAGTCTACGAGATTAAAAAACAGACAGTAATATATGTATCGCGGGGGACTTTACAAACAGCGGACAAATTAGTTTTTGGGAAATAAATTACTTATAATATTGTCTTACGTTTATACGAATGTTATACATTGAAATTAAACTACTTTATAATTTATACAGTCACAAAGAACACCGAGACCCAGAACTATACTTTACGGAACACGCAATTTTTTGCAATTCAAATATACTATAATTAATAAATACTAAAATATCTGAAAAATAATAATGCAATGATATGTTTCTTAGTGCTTTGCCCGTCCTGTATATTTTTAATTCAGCAGAACGTAATGAAAGTTAAAAGGAAATTAAACATTTTTCTTATTTCCGTTCGATCACCGATAACATTTATTCTAATCCCATTATCAATTTAGTCGTAAAATATGAAAACACATAATTTAATTAAAGCTGTTTATTAAAATAACGAGTGTTTGGTAACGATAGTAGAGTGGTATTAGTTAACGGCTATCTGTATTTGCGGTTGAATTTATCATTTGATGGAAATCAGAGGCACTGCATTGTATTTTAGGCATACTAATTATAATAAACTCAAATTTGTTTTTTATATATTTCAATAATTTAACGCCTGTTGCATATCATGCTAAATCGTCTTAATATAACAAGCTTCTTTTAAACGAGCTTGGTTTGTTCTTAATTTCTTACAGTCTCGATGTTTAGTTATAAGAAGACTAACTTAAATATAAATAGTTGTAATAATTTAATTAGCTTAAAAATTAGTAAAATATAATAGTAGTAGTAGTGTAACAGTTTTCAAAATTATGTAATAAAGTGTTAAAAAAACAACGCGATAAAATTCGTATAAAGTAGTTTAATTTCAATGAATAATATTCGCGTAAACAGAAGACAATATTATTTATAAGTAGAGATTTAATTTATATCTCAAGAACATAATTTATTTTATTTATGTATTATAAACCGCAACCCAGCTTAATCTAATTCACTAGACTGTAAAATACACATAATTGTATAAATATTAAACCCACAAGCACTAATAAAATTAAATTTGTTAGTAGCTTAATGCAAGGCGCTATAGCGAACGTATATACGTTGTAACTACGTGCGGAATAGAATCAAAAATAATATCAGCCCTACTTTATAAACTGTCTCACTGCTGTGCGGACCTCTTCTCAGTATTAGAAGAGTTAGGCCATAATCAACCTTGGTGACCCAGTGGCTTGACACATCTTCGAGATCATTAACTAGGCCTGCCAGACATGTCAGATGCCTCACGATATTCTTCTTCAACTTTAAAGCGAGTGGTAATACATTATGTGATAAGCATTATTTAATACGCACATAACTTTGAAAAGTCAAAGTTGCATGATTTGGATCGAAATTGATCTCTGCGTTGCAGTCTGCGTAGTAGATAAATTATTGCCCGGCTGGATCCTAAAGCATTCTATGCATGCTTATATTTTGTGTGTGTCCCTTGCACTGTTCAACATTGTCACGACACCGCATGAATGCATGTCGAAGACCAATTCCCGCACTTTTGTACACCCACACATTAAAAACGATTTCTAAGTCAACCAGCCTGTCGTTCCAAAATTGAAAATTATTTTTATTCGCAGGCAGAAGAAGGCACAAACCGAACATCAGAAGGTGAAGACAACGATGGTAGCGAGATCAACGCGGGCTCTTCTCGTGTATTGTCTGCCGCTACATCCAGAGAAGAAGATGACGACTCTAGTAATAATGCCAGCAGCGAGAGTAAAAGTCCAGGCCAGAGGTTCGTTGATTTTCCCTGTAGTTTGTTTAGACTAAATAAGTTTGTACAGATTGGCTACTGCGATATTACGAAATATAAAGGTGCGATCCACATATAGGACATGCGCGACTTATGGATGTTGGAAATTTTATCGTTCTGTCTTTAATGCCTTTGATTCAATGGTTGATAGGCATGTATCTTACTTACGTAATTCTTCCAATGAACACGTCATGATCGGTTTTGATATTGTACGGCAATCCGTTTATGTCGCATATAGCGATGGCTTACGTGGTGGCGATCAGATATGTTCTATTTTTATGTTTGAGATTATTCTAACAGATGCGTGTAAACGCTTGGTCATTAGCAAAGGTCACATGACTCTCTCATATGATACTGATTACTACTGACAGCTTGTTCGTGGACCTGATCGCTTTTTTAGACGTATTGGTCGTAAAGCAAATCATTTAACAAAACTTTAGGGTCTTTGATTCTATAATTTTCCTTTTTTAAGTTCCGCATGCATCATTCTCGATATTTTCCACATGCATGTCCATGACATGTAGTCCAACTAGGAGAAGCAAAGTCCGTCGTACCGTGGCCGACTGTAGTCATGTGAATAACGAGTACCAACAGTGACAACCATTTCAAGTAAACAATGTCATACGTCACAATCCCATGTTTCGAGGAAATGTTGTTTGTCAATTATGAGTCAAATTATTTCTGAATCTTTTGAACGCACCTTTATTTTCGTATATCGTAGTCATATTATTTTAAGTAATTATAAGTCTCATGATTATTCATCTCATATTCATGACTTCAGTTGTATTATTGTAATGTGCGACTACATAATATGTAATAAATATATAGTTAGGTTATTTATATTAAAGACCAATCAACTGCATTTGGTTAGCAGCAATATCTGGGTTATTAAGCATTGTTTCATGACTGCATGCATAACTAATGGTTTAACCATGAATTTACTGATATGGTTCTGAATGGCTCATGAAAATATATGCGTAAAAGTGTTTATACATCAAGACCCATTGCAGAACATGTACTCGTATGTTATTCCGTATACAGCTAAACCGAATTGTAAAACTGTTATTGCGCATGAAGCAAGCTACTCGAAGAGATTACACGCGCAAGATACAATAAGGATTACATTTGTAAGAAATGTGTCACCCGCGCGATTGTCTTGCGTTGATCGTTAACATGATGCATGCCTATAACGCGAGCAAATGCCTCAACTTGCGCATGTTACGGCTCTCGTGTAAGAGCCGATAAGAGCCAATAAGAGTGTGAACGCACTTTAGAAAGAAATTTTCTTGTTTAAGGTTTTAACACATTTTTAATAATAGTTAAAAACAGTATAAAAGTATTTACATGCTACTTTGATTTTTACCATAAGTGTCCTATGAGAAAGGTATGATTTTTAAAATCAATAACAATAAAATAAAGGTTTGAGTAAAGAAGTAGACGTACTCAGTTTTCAAAAATATCTCAAATGTACTGAGCGTTACGTTTTTAATGGCGTCCATTCAAGAACCCTTAATTAGACCATACCTTTCTGGTATACGTTCTATAGACTAAATAATCATCCCTATTAACACATTCTAGATAAGTAGGGATTTATAAAAAATATACGTTTATAATTAGTATATATCTATGTTTTATATGATTATATTATTACTCAATATTATATAATTATATTAAATCACAACGATCAGCGTGGAAAAGTCTAGATAATAAAAGTGTGATTATTGTACTCATAAGTTCTAAGTTTTACAATTTATCAATCACTTAGGCACTCCAATTAAATAATAATTGGAGTGTTTAAGTGCTTAAGAGTTTAATAAATAAATTAAACTTAACATAATTTTATAAAGTAATTCGAAATAACACAATATAACAGTTTGTTAGTAAACGCGTACTAAATCGTACAAAGGGTAAAGTATCCATATTAAATGACAACTTGTAATCTACAATTGTCATTGTAATAATTTTGTGCCATGCCGATCAGTTAACCAAAAAAAAAACTTATTTATAATCTACAGAAAATTGCAGGCAATTAATATTGTACTCGTACATACATACATATCTGTGTTTGTGGTAAGTAGAGATCCTAGAAGAGACCCTGTGCTGTTAACGGGACGACCGAAGGTCTATTCCATCCTAGTCTATTCTACTAATTACATAGTAACTCCTTTTTTACCCTTGCAATTAAATTTGCCAGCTGGTAAACATAATAAGTAGTAAAACGTCATTAACGGTAAATAAATATTCCTTTAGTCACATTCAAAATAACTTGCAGCCACGATAGCATATTGGGTGAAACTTAAAAATTATTAGATAGAATCATTGAAAATCACACTAAAATTAGAGATACTATATAGTAAAGTATTCACGCTTAAAACTCCGTTAGGTTTTTAGCATCAATACTTTACTTTATAGCCATCTAGGGGATAATTTTTTATCTCAATATCTACATAATAACAAAAATTTGGTCACTTAAAGAATATACTTATCTTTTACAGAATGGCTAAGTTTAAAGTAATAAGTTATAAGTTTATACAAACTTTTAGACTATACATAAACGGCTTTATTCATAAAACTTACAAGAGGGTTATTAAGTCGTTATAAGTAAAAATTCTAAAAAGTATCGTTCATAATAATCTCTAGCTTGCCTAATAACGATGCTGTATATAATAAAGAGTTATAGAAAATTCATGAATAAAGTATTTTTATAACGCATTTATTAAACTACCCATCATATTAAGCCTTTAAGATATTTTTATGAATACGACGTAATATTTTCCAAGCATTTTATATGTAGATATATATAACACTATATAAGTATTATTTGTAAATATACGCACACTTCACAACGTGATGTAATTATATAAATTTTAATTATTTGAGCATATACATAATAGCTAGTTACAACCTAAAATACGTAAAGACAGAAATTTGGTTTTTGAAAAATATACTTTCCTTTTACATAATGACTTAGTTAAGCATATGGTATATACCTATATATGATATATAATTATAGTTGGTGGGCCCGAAGTCTCGAAAGAGGCCGACATAACCCTCTCGCCTCTCTTTGTGGCGAGGAGGAAGGCATCAGGAGCATTTCCTCACGATAAGAAAAAGGATATGATATATATACATATATATATATATATATATATATATATATATATATATGTATATCATAACCAGTCAATAGCTAAAACCTGAAATGCATGCACGCCTTAAAAGGATGATAGGTATCAATACAAATCAGTTACTAGCTTTGAAACGTCAGACATCGACATTCAATTAGTCAATTGAATGTCTGAAGTACTTGAGTACTATCGCGTAGCTCAAAGAGCGGGTTCTAGGACTTTGAATCAGACTCCGCAATTGCCTCAGTGATGCAGTGACAGTAAATGCAACAGCTGTGCATGATATCCCGGGCTCGATTCATGGATCGGGCAAAGTCATTGTGGTTTTTTGACCAGAAATTTTTAGTAACAGTTTGGGGCCTGGAACCGTGTCGGTTAACGAAATGTGAATGTAAAGCTTCTCTGCCTACTTCTTTGAGGACAGAGGCGTGATACTATATATGTAGGTTTCGCGTATAATGTAGTCTTGCACTAAGGGTTTTGAAATACATTTCCTATTAGGGTAGATTGAGAGGGCCAAAACAGATATGAAAAATTATAGAATTATTTCTTTTATATAATAGAAATTCTAGAAATTCTATCAAATTTTAAGCGGTATTTAAGGCTCTCAGATAAGCAAATGTGACAAACAGACAGATGGACGGACGGAGAAAGACATAGTAAAATAACATTCACCATTCACAGGATTATTTCACAGGATTCACCATTTTGAACATAAAAAATCTCAATTAGTTCTAGAAAAACCCCTTATATCCTTAAATTACATAACACTGCTGATTTATTTACTCAATATACATTTAAAGAAATACATTAAAATAACTGCTATTAAATACTACTATGACAAAAATACAGTTATTGTCATTAAAAACTTTATAAAGACAAAGCTGTCAATTGTTGAAATGCCAGACATATTTAAAATCTGTTGTGTTTGACGGCCGGTATCCCGCTATGGCTCAATAAAATTAAGTTACAGCATTTAAATACAACTATACGAAATATAGTTATTGCCATAAATAACATTATAAAAATAATCCAAATTATTATAGTGCATTAGAATCGCGTGCAATCGATGTTCGACAAGCTACCACCGTGCATTAAACGGATCAATATAATACGTTTAAGGCTTTATTCAGGGTCGACTGAAACATAAAATGAAGTTAATCCTCGAACAAGATAGAGTTTTAAACTGACGTTATGGAGAAGCTGTAAAATGCGTTTATATAACTATTAGATTTTACCCGCGCCTTCGCTCGCTCGGGCACAACACTTTTTCTTGTACCTCGACAACGTGTATGCGAAATTTCATGATGATCGGTCAAGTGCTTTAGGTGCGAATGCGTTTCTTTGCTTATCAATCAACATTCTCGCGTTAGTGTAGATTTTGTCAATAATTTTCTGCCCCGCGGAAACACTACTTTTTCTGGATAAAAGATACCCTATGTCCTTCTCTGCACGCTTGACAACGTGTATGCGAAATTTCATGATGATCGGTCAAGTACTTTAGGTACGAATGCGTTTCTTTGCTTATCAATCAACATTCTCGCGTTAGTGTAGATTTTGTCAATAATTTTCTGCCCCGCGGAAACACTACTTTTTCTGGATAAAAGATACCCTATGTCCTTCTCTGCACGCTTCACAACGTGTATGCGAAATTTCATGATGATCGGTCAAGTACTATAGGTGCGAATGCGTTTCTTTGCTTATCAATCAACATTCTCGCGTTAGTGTAGATTTTGTCAATAATTTTCTGCCCCGCGGACACACTACTTTTTCTGGATAAAAGATACCCTATGTCCTTCTCTGCACGCTTGACAACGTGTATGCAAAATTTCATGATGATCGGTCAAGTACTTTAGGTGCGAATGCGTTTCTTTGCTTATCAATCAACATTCTCGCGTTAGTGTAGATATTGTCAATAATTTTCTGCCCCGCGGAGACACTACTTTTTCTGGATAAAAGATACCCTATGTCCTTCTTGCACGCTTGACAACGTGTATGCGAAATTTCATGATGATCGGTAGAGCACTTAATGTGTAAACGCGTGTATACAAAATCAAATTCGCATTTATAATATTATTAAGGATTAGAATATATTCGGATAAAGGTAAAGCAGATCGTCCAAATAATAAAACAGGTTACGTAAAATGTTGCTAAATCATCGACCTTAACGCCTTATTGTAAAAGATAGTATTACGTTAGTCCTTTTGAATAGTACAGCCTTTTAGAATTCAGCATGAATGGGCCGGTCCGTCCGGGAATATACTCTATATCTCTATATCCTCTCACAGTATCCGTATTGAAAGCCTTTAGTTTGGTGAATGAGGCCGCTGATAGTTCAACCACTCTCGATCGCCTATCTTTTCCCCCGGTCCCTGCAATGCCTGCGGTGTTGCAAGGAAATAGGGGATATGGATATATTGGATTGCTCGGATGGCGTAGTGGTTTAAGCGGTCGCCTCACCACTGCCATTACGCCGAGTGTTGTGGGTTCAAATCCCACACGGGATAAAACTTTGTGTGGTCCAAAAATGGTTGATGCGAGTTAAGGTGTTCTTTTGTTCACAGGACTTATTCATAGTGCGGGAATAATCTTTTTTAGAAAAAAGAAAATACATGGTCACTGTTTAGCATCAAGCAAACCTTGTGCTTATTAGTCGCGTGTGTGGTTTACGGTGGGCTGCGCGTTGGTAGCGTTTCTTTAGCATTGCAACCAGAAAACTTCCAGAAGACAGCCATGTCGATAATCTGCTGTTACTGTTAACCATCAGGTTGCTTGTCTACCACCAGCAGGATTTTTTTTTTTATTTATTTGAAAGGCTTTGTCGCTTAGCGACCACACTGCCTTATTAGAAGTAATACATAGTAATAATCAACAAAACATTAAATCAATAATTTATACAATTGCTTAGCCTCATTGGAGGCCGGGCTAGCTAATATGCTATTACAGAATCCGATATCAGAGGTTTTATTGTTACCAAAAAGGGTAATAATAGTAATCCTTAGGTCGTTGTTTCGTCTACACTCCACCAGCAGTAATAAAAAGCGCCAAAAACATCTCAATTACTCTTAGTTTGAACCGCGAAAATAGTTAAAAGGCTTTCGTACTCGAAGTTTAATTACGTAAATCTTCCAACTTTACTACGAACAGAGTTCAATTTGTCTAGTCATCGAGACTATGTAAAATAAGCGTCGCTAAAGTACGAAGGTACTGAAACTCTTGTGGAACTAGCGAGGTGTAAACATGCAATGAAGTAATCTACATACATATTATGTATTCCTCAAGAAGATAGGGAACAATGGGATCTGGGATTCCGTTCAAAGTGTAAGCATGCAACTGCAGAAGTACCATGCCTGCAGAAACAGGCAACTTTCTGATGTATTTCTATTGTAAGAAAAGTTGCCAGGTTTCTGGAAGAGGTGCTGTTCGCTGTGCTATCAACTAGGGCATTTTCAGACTTTACCTCCCATTCATAAAAGACAATACCTTACGATGAGCTGCAAACTTATGCTATTTAGCTAACGAGGCAATAAATTTCAACACTATCTGTATGAGATCTGCCTGTCATTCTTGTGTAACAAGTTGCCCCTAAATAAAAACCATGACTGAACTGCCCCTAAAATCCAATATCAGCATGCGGTCAATATATGTTTATAGCACAGTGAATAAAACAATTGAAACGGATGCATAACTTGATTATACGGCCTTGCAAAATTGACGAGCTAATGGTCTTATTATCGAGGGGCTACGATTCGATTAGGGCCCCTAATTACTTCTGAGGGCATTAAGTAAGGGGAAGGATGGACAATCAATTCACAGGAGTTTGCCTTTTTTGCCCTGAAATTCTTGTCTTCGTGGAGCGTGAATTACATAGTTGCGATTGCACGTACATGTTTTGTATTAGCTGTACGAAACAGCTGCTTGCTGTTAGTGACATTAGTTTACGCTTATGTTTGTGGGCTATTCTGCAGACATAAGGTAAAAGACATAGCTACATTATTTTTCAAAATTGAGTTTTAAGTATTTAAGTATTTGGAATCAGCAAAAAAGACGCAACTGCGGGTATTTTAAATTAAATATAACATAACTGGTTAAAATACTGTTGTCATAAGGAAAAAAGATGCATCTTGTCTTTTTTCCATAAGATTACAGTATTTTGAAGTAAAATCCTGGGTGCGATCCCTGAGTCGGGTTAAAACTAAATAGCACATTCCGTTTTGCTGAAAGAATATTCTTGGTAGCAGCATGAAGTTTGAAAACTACCCGGTATACAGCAAAATTATGTGGGACCTACAACACAGCCGATGAAATGTGAGAGGAATAAATGTCTGCCTATCCTTTCTTAAAAGTACAGGAATAATATGACTTCTAAAGCGACAGAATGCCTGCGGTGCGTTGCATTTGTAAACCAAGCCTATTATGCTGTTTTAGTCCCGTACAATCTATCCAAAATTTAAATGTATGTTGGTTAGGTAATACTGCTTTCATGACCTTCCTCTTTTGCTATTTACCTCTATTTTTCCTTCGATAGCAAAATCATGTCTAATTAAGTGTCCAAATGCTATTCCTCTTAACGACTCAGTGTTGACGCCACATACGTTGATACCTTTGCGCTATCATATCTTCTGAGCACGGTGAGCTGTGCCAGTGCAGCTGCTGTAGTTGCGGAAAACCTCAAACGGCGCAAATACAGTAATTTAATTGGCTATTACGTTTTTGAGCCTTCTGGGGTGGAGACGCTAGGTTTATGGGGTCCGGGCGCTCGTGCGCTTTTCAGAGATATTTCTATTCGGCTAAACGACGCACTGTGGGCTGAAAATCGACCTCCATAGACATAGAAATGAAAGTTGCTAGATGTTCGTTTTGTTGACGGATATGGCTTCTATTAGCTATTATACACATAACAATGTCATCTGAGCTAACTCCGCACAAAAATGAATTTATTATAAGGTTTTTTCGAAAAAAATGTATGGAGCTAGCATGAAAAATCTGAATATCTCTGAACTTGCAAGGAAAACCGTAATATCCTCAGAGATGGTTATAGGACTAATTATTTGTGATTTTTTGACATACTTCATATAACGGTACCTGCTGCAGAATTTTTTTTAAAAATTATCCTATTTTTAATTAATTTTTTTTAACATTAAACGATTTGTTTTGGTGTATAAGTAAAGAAACAACACGTTATATGCATATAATACTAAATCTTCGCCAGTTATTTGTTAAAATATCAAGAAAATTATTTTTGCCTAACATAGTATATATGTTTTAAAATAGTTAATTGGATACCATTACTGAACTTTGCATACAGGTAAACTACTGAATAATAAATTAGCCTTCTAATGAGTTCTGAATAAGAGATTAAGTGATTTGCAATGTCGCACAATGGTAACTACGGATTACACTAATTAAAATCTTACAGGTAAGTACATAAGTAACTTAAATAGTTAATTAGATATGTTACGAGTTCTAAGAAATATTTTCGACAACTGTCTAATGAGGTCGTTAACTAATGTTGGACTGAAATATAAAATGGTTAACATTTTGCATCATAATTTAGTTTATTCTAAGCTTTGTTACCCCTAACATATCACTGTGAAATTTTATAATGGAAAGTTTAAATACCAATTTAGACCTATTCGTTCTTCTAAAATGTAAGAGTACTTCATTTGATCATGAGGTATTGTTTAGTGAAGTTATATCCCGCCTAGACGTTTGTCTTTCCGTTGAAGATCAAGTGACTCTAAAAGAATTTTGTCGGAGATTTGTACGAGCTGCATCACAAAGGTGGCAAAAATCTCACCGAATTCTTGATACTTTTAGAAAACAATACGAAATTTGGCTGCAAGCAACTATCGATTGGCCAAGTTGTATAAATTTAGTCGCTCAAGAACCAACTGTTGCTGAGGGATCAAGATCAATCTCTCCAGAACCCTCAACATCATACTCTGTTGGTACAATGACAAAGAGGTCACGAAAAACATTCGAAGATCTGGAAAGCAAACAGAAGAAGAGAAGATCTGATGAGCATAAAACTGACAATCCCAGTGAATTGGCATATACAGCAGCAGCGCGTTTTAAGGAAGAAGCTTGTGAGGATATCGCATCTGTAATCGAATATATGCTGAAACATCCTGAAGCAGCCTCTAAAATTAAGGAAACGCTTAAGCAACCGGTGAAAACTATCTTATTTACACCAGAAAAAGGACTTGGATTACTCCTTTCATTAAAATTATCAAAGTGGCAATACATCACTTTACGAGAGTCAGCTATTCGGGAAGGTAGAAAGGATATTTATCCATCCTACTATAAAGTGCAACAAACCAAGCTGGCATGCTATCCTCCGAAGCAATCAGTGTTAGTGACCGATTCATCGGCAAGAATAACCCTTCAAGCTTTACTCGACATTACGGTCAAAAGAATCCTCCAAAGTTTTCCTAACGATGATGTGCAAAATGAGGATTTAAAATTGATATCTAAATGGGGTTTCGATGGTGCGTCAAACCAAAGCCGATACAAGCAGAAAATGGATAGCGATCAAGACGATTCAAGTATTTTCATGACTTCCTTGGTGCCACTAAAACTGACTGATGGAGACAATACTTTGTGGATGAACCCAAAACCATGCTCAGCAATCTATTGTCGTCCAGTTCAATTTACTTTTGTGAAGGAAAGCGAAGCAGTAGTCATCGAACACAAACGACGAATGGATGAAGAAATTAAGGCTCTCATTCCTACAGAGTGCAATAATAGAAACAGGGTGAATCATCACCTAATGATAATAATATAATATAATATTCTACCACATACACACAACACTGTCTAGTCCAAACTAAGCAGAGCTTGTACTATGGGTACTAGACAATGGATAAACATACATATATACTTTTTTTTTTTGTAAATACATACATATTATACATAGAAACACCCAGACCAAGACAAACATCCATGTTCATGCACACAAATATTTGTCTTGTGCGGGAATCGAACCCGCGACCTCAGGCGTGGCAGTCGGTTACACTAACCACTACGCCATCGAGGCCTGCACGTATTTGTCTCAAGCCAGATCAAGTTCATCATGCTATTTGTGTCTGGCAAAATCGACAGAAATGAACCGTTTGAGTGTAGTAACAGCAAAGACCGTATCTTCTGATATATACGAGTTTGGATTGTCATCTCTACACGCTCGTATAAATTGTATGGAATGTTTACTACATATTTCGTATAGACTAGATTTTAAAGAGTGGGCTGCGAGATGTAACGAGCACAAAGAAATGCTAAGTAAGAGAAAAAAGATTATTCAAGACAAATTTAAAGACGAATTAAATCTATTGATTGACATTGTTAAACAAGGTTCCGGAACTACTAATGACGGCAACACTGCAAGAAAGTTTTTCAAATTTCCCCATAAAACTGCAGCCATTACTGGGTTGGACGAAGAACTAATAAGAAGATTTGCTGTGATTTTACAGGCAATAACTTCCGGGGAAAAAGTAGATATAATTAAATTTAAAGATTATGCCTTCAAAACAGCAGAGAGGTACGTGGAATTATATGACTGGTACTATATGTCATCAACCGTCCACAAATTACTTATACACGGGGCAGACATAATCGAGAAGAATGATGTTGTACCCATAGGAAGTCTCTCGGAAGAAGCATCCGAGTCTCGCAATAAAGATTTTAGGAGGTTTCGGGAACATCATTCGCAGAAAAAGAGCAGGCAAGATTCGAATCATGATATCCTTAATATGTTAGTTGTTTCTTCGGATACTTTTATAAATGTACAAAGGCCCAAGTTAGATGCCAAGAAAAAGGAGGATTTATTTCCTGAAACCCTCAATTTAATTCAGTTTCAAGAAACTGACTTTGAGTTTCTAGGCAATCTAGATTCTGATTCAGAAATCGACGAGAGTGATAAGGAAAACTAGAAACTTTTTGTGCTTATTATTATTTTTATGATTATAATTCTATTCAATGTAATTTTTTCATGATCTTTCGTTATTTAGCTTTAGTACGTAACTATGTTTTGCAATTGATTTATTTTTAAATATTTTATATTACTATTCTTGTACCTATTTATATTTTTGCATACTTTTGTACCTATGTTTTGTTTTATATAAATTTTATCAACTATTAAAAAATACCTTTTTAATTTATTTTCTTTTTATTTAATGCCTATTATTAGCGTTAATAAAATAACTAACTTATCGATTGATCTTTACTTTGACATTAGTAGAATTTAATGATTTAAAAAAATACCTTCATTTAGACATAATAATAAAATAATTAGACAGTTGTCGAAAATATTTCTTAGAACTCGTAACATGTCTAATTAACTAATTAGTTTACTTATGTACTTACCTGTAAGAATTTAATTAGTGTACTCCGTAGTTACCATTGTGCGATATTGCAAATCACTTAATCTCTTATTCAGAACTCATTAGAAGGCTAATTTAATATTCAGTGGTTTACCTGTATGCAAAGTTTAGTAATGGTATCCAATTACCTGTTTTAAAACATATATACTATGTAAGGCAAAAATAATTTTCTTGATATTTTAACAAATAACTGGCGAAGATTTAGTATTATATGCATATAACGTTTTGTTTCTTTACTTTTACAATAAAACAGATCGTTTAATGTTAAAAAAAATTAATTAAAAATTAGATGATTTTAAAAAAAAATTCTGCAGCAGGTACCGTTATATGAAGTATGTCAAAAAATCACAAATAATTAGTCCTATAACCATCTCTGAGGATATTACGGTTTTCCTTGCAAGTTCAGAGATATTCAGATTTTTCATGCTAGCTCCATACATTTTTTTCGAAAAAACCTTATAATAAATTCATTTCTGTGCGGAGTTAGCTCAGACGATATTGTTATGTGTATAATAGCTAATAGAAGCCATATCTGTCAACAAAACGAACATCTAGCAACTTTCATTTCTATGTCTATGGAGGTCGATTTTCAGCCCACAGTGCGACGCTTCGCTTCTTCTTAAATCAGCATTGCCATTCAACGTGGCAATCCAGCCAGTCTTCTGATTTTTTTGCTGGTCGACAGCGATGCTGAGGAATTTTACAACGCTGCCTAAACTAGCCATTTTTACTACATTTTACTGTCCTATATTTTGTTCCTTTTTATTTTATTTATAAGTAGGTAGATTTGTTAATATTAGTTAAGTTGTAAATTATAATTGTTGCTTTTATTTTTGTAAATAAATAATCCCTCTTAACTTCTCTATTTGTTCGAGCAATTGTCTTTTTAATAGGTTTTCATTTCTAAGTTTTCTACCAATTTCTTCCTTGCCAACAAGTCATTTTAAAAGCTTCTTTCCTTGCTCTATATCTTTTATTGTCCTTTGTTCAAATAGCCAAGTTTATGTTTGAATGACTTTTTCTTTTCAATGTAACTTTGATTAAGTTGATAGGATAACCTGCAATATTACTGGAAAATTATACTAGTCAAACTACCAACAATGGTAAGACAAAACAATGCTTTCCCTTTGTGAGGATTGTGATATTAACGAGAAAATAAAAGTATTATTGTTGTCTGTATAATAGAGTTTCTTCAGAGTTAAAAACGCGTTAACTTGGTCAACAATAGTTTGTAGGCCACGCGCCAGTCTGTTCCAGATGGTTATCATAACTTTTTTAATAACTTGCTAATGTTTCCTTGGCTTAAAGATTGTATTTAGAATTTTGGGTCGACATGGTCAATCCTAACTAAAATCTCTTTAAATGCGGTAGGCATTCTTTCATTTCATTCCTTCGGTCTGAGACTATGTATATATTACAATTAACCCTGCCTTAACCTAACATAAAATAAAAACATAAAAGCAGTATTCTTCAGCATACTCGCATAATATCTAAATTTAAATGTGAATAGGACAGTGGGAAGACTTAAACGATCGCTTGCTGATAAAATCTACAGTAAAGTCAAGTTATAGCTTTGGTTATACATCGTGTAAAAGAACACTAACAGCTGAATTGACAGTGACATAATGCATTTGTTTGGATGCTTAAATAAAATGTTTAAAATTGTCAATAAATTGTTTTATGCCAGGGTACAAGGTTATTTACTTATTTACTTACGGCCCTTAAATATGACCACACCTTTCACACGCTATATATTGTGGTGACAATAAATGATGCAACAGATTTTTAAGGATTGTAGCAAGTCAAAATTCATAGTCTATGCGTACTGCTGCGGGAAACAAGTCCAAGTCTATATATATCCGGAATTTTTTTCTCCCGCATTAAGACTAATTCTAGTGTCGCGGGAACTTTACAAACATTCAAACAACGGACACAAAGAACACTCAGACTCAGAAAAACCTTTTGTGGATCACACAATTTTTTGTCCCGTGTGTTATTCGAACCCACAACACTCGGCACGGTGGCAACCGCAAAGTGACTGCTTTAACCACTACGGCATCCGTGTTGTCAACGTTGAGTTGGGGTAACATGTCACACTTACAAAATTACGCAAAACAACTGTATGCGCAAAAGTAACTTCTTCTCCCTAGCGTTTATTATTCCCAAGTCACTTGGGTCGGCTTTCTAGTCTAACCAGATTTGACTGGATATCAGTTTTTGCGCAAAAGTAACGAGATGGGTGTAAAAACCCAGGATTCAACCTCTTCGTCTTCATGTGACTTTTTTCTTTTAATTATTTCTCCCTCTGCTTTTTATAATGTTGCACTGCTGGGCAAAAGCCTTTCTCATGGACTTCCAAATCACTCTGTTGGTGGATATCCCCTGACCTTATGACCTTGTAACCCCTATATCTCGGGGGTCTTTTGACCCACAGGGCCCATATTCAGCAGTGGTTCCGGAGCTATGTCTGTCACTAACAAACTGTCACTAACAGACAGACACACAGACCCACATAGTGTTTTCATTAAACTCTTCAAAGAGGACTCAGAGGTTAATAACCGATTAATAACTTTACTTTTGTTTAATTTATTTATAATATGGTATGGTAATGCGTTACTGCCTCAATGGCAGAGCAGTTATTTTGTATTATATAAAATAAAATAATAATAATATAATACATTCTATCACATACATATAACACCATCTAGCCCAAACTAAGCAGAGCTTGTACTATGGGTACTAGACAGTGGATAAACATACATAAATACTTTTTTGTAATTACATACATATTATATTGTCTTCTGTTTTCGCGAATGTTATTCATTGAAATTAAACTACTATATACGGATTTTATCGCGTTGTTTATTTATCACTGTATTACAACATTTTGAAAATATTACACTAAATTAGTAAAATAAAATCAATAGTAGTAGTATAATATTGTCTTCTGTTTACGCGAATGTTATTCATTGAAATTAAAAAAAATTCAGCAGCCATGGTCACTCCCCGTAACCATGGGTGCTGAAAAGCAACCGAAACGTCGGCGAAAGTGTAAACCAAAAATAAATAGATTTAATAGTTTAAATAATTTTATAAGCTTATAAATTAGTAAAAGTAGTAGTGTAATAGTTTCAAAATTTTGTAATACTGTGATAAATAAACAACGCGATGAAATCTGTATATAGTAGTTTAATTTAAAAATATACATACATATTATACATAGAAACACTCAGACCAAGACAAACATTAATGTCCATGTACACAAATGTTTAGATAGACAATAGAAAAAGCACCTGCAATATTTAGAAATTCTCGTTAGCACCACGAAGTCTGGAACTATGATAGGCGGCAATAGGCTCCCTTATTACGTGGCAGTTATCTTATCTTATCTTGTGTGGGGGCCAGTCAGTACAGACCGGCGACACTTCGACCCAGTGGGATCTTTTGTGTCGACTTCCCCAACAACGACTGCCATAGATGTTCATGGCAGCCGGGAGCGACAATTTAACGTGCTCTCCGAGGCACGTAGCAGGCGATAATTGTCAATCAATACGCACATAATTTCGAAAAGTCATATAACTTCCGAAAGTCAGAGGTGCGCGACGTGGGTTCGAACACGAGACCCCCTGCATTGCAGTCTGTTGGTCTCCCCACTGAGCTCTCACTGCTCTATACGTGACAGTTACTGTAGCTAGCAAAATTTGGGTGTAATACACCTCTGACTACCGTTTGAGGTATATAAGCGTGAGACCATGTATGTAATATGATACGCACATACAAAAATAAAACTTTCATACATCGCCATACACACACATTATTATAGTAATATTAGATTTTGTCCACGGCTTCGGTCGCATAAATGTAGGTTAGGTTTTTCTTTCTGGATGAAGGGTACCCTATCTCCTATTCTGTACCCCTGACAACATCTATGCGAAATTTCATGATAATCGCTAGTGTAGTTATGGCGTACAAGCGTAAAAAACAAACTCACTTTCGCATATGATATTTGTTTAGATTTATGTGACTTGTTACCCTAACTCAATTCCTGCCTACATATCATATCAAAACTCAAAACCTTACATTTTAGCTCCGAAACTGACATATTAGGCCTATAGCTATTTATTTGCCCCAAATGTTGCCCATTTATTAACCTAATCTTCTTAACGTCAATCTATCTACGGGGAGCTTTATTTATTTTCTATTGCTATTACTACCCTCTAATAAGCATTTTACTAGGCCTACACTAGGAAAGTTTTAATCCCCTAAAAGCAATTAAAAGATTCAATTCCAATTAACTATTGATTTAATTTAAACTCGGTCGAACTGAAGATTCAATTATTATTGAAACCGATTTTTCCTTTCAATTGCGTAATAAACTGTATCTAGGGGAATTAATGGATGTTTACTCTGAATTCTGATAGTCAGTTTCATTTAACTTTTAATGATTGGGTTCTGACGAGGGTTCTGAAAGATATAGAGATAGTTATAATAACATATCTTGATTTGATGTACAGTTTGTAATAGACGGGCTTGGCCACGCTCGCTATTACTTAATTATTTTGTACTATCCTTTAACAATAAGCAGTGATGCCTAAAGGGAGGACGATAGACTGCCATACAGAGGTCTTTATTTTGGCCCAACGTGCAGCTGTGATTTTTTGGACCTATGTGCGTATTAAATAATTAATTAAATATCACTTTACGGTGAAAGAAAGCATCGCGAGGAAACCTGCATGTCTAAAAGTTCTCAAAGATTTATGGAGTGCAACCTGCACTGGGTCTCTCTGTTGGTGTGCTCTATGGCCTAACCATTCGAAAAGAAAAGTCCCAGGGCCATTAGTGGGTCAGTTTATATAAATGGCTTATATTTATTTTATATATGTATATTAAGTAGCACATATATATATTATTATATATATATATATATATATATATATATATATATATATATATATATATATATATATATATAAATCTTGTTTCTATATCACAAAGGGTTAGAAAGAGGTGTATAATATTCGCTCTTCATCAAGTATGACCAATCAATATATTTAAATTAAACTACTATAAACGGATTTTATCGCGTTGTTTATTTGACACTTTAGAATTTGACAATTTACACTACATACTACTACTATAAAAATTTACTAATTGTGAAGCTAATTCAACTATTAAAACTATTTATATTTAAGTTTACACTTTCCCCGACGTTTCGGTTGCTTTTCAACAGCCATGGTCACGATAAACAACGCGATAAAATCCGTTTATAGTAGTTTAAAATCAATTAATAACATTCGCGTAAACAGAAGACAATATTATGTCAATCAATATATTTTAACTTTAATTTCTAAACACAAATGTCCAGTATTACCTTGCCCGATCCAGAATTGTACCCGGTAACTTACAACTGTCTGCAATCGTGAACTAATGTCATGAGATCAACGGCACCTATATCCATCATATATTATGACGAGATGAATTTGATATAATACGAAACATTACACGGACTTTATTAAGAAAAAAACAGCCACGAATAGTTATTATCAAAAGGGCAAAAAGTACATCAAGACATTGATGTCTTGATGTACTTTTTGCCCTTCGTTTCAATGTTCGTAAAAAGGTACTCCTACGGCACATAAATTGTCCCTAACGCAGGCGATCTCTTTAAAATAATATAAAATAAGACTCAAAAATGATCACCAGAGGACTATCCCAATAAATATTCAGTAATAATGACATCACATTATATAATACACTAGAAGCTTTCTTAAAATAGAAATATTACACCTGCACAAGAATCATCAAAACCAATTCAGTAGCTACTATAATAATCTTAAACATAAATTTGATAATTGAAATTAAATTACTTTTAAACTGATTTCAACGTTGTTCATTATTTTAATCATATCTATTTTACATATGACTAAAATATGTCTCCATCCGACTTTCAACAGACCGTGTCTGCTGAAAGTCGGATAAATACAGAGAGCCTTAAGAAACTGCTTAGAAGCAACTGAAACTGTCATCATATAAATATTTATTACCAAATTTAAGCCGCAGTAAAATCAGTGTAATGTAGCTTAATTTCAATGTATAAAATTCGCGTCAACGTAAGAATACTACAAACAAACAAAAACATGACATATATTGTAGTGTATGATAAAAAAATGCTATATTTCAAATGACTAAAAACTTGAACGTAGAATATTTGACCGTGTGAACGTAGGAAAAGGACTACAAAATACTTGTAATTTTACCAACATCATTTTAAAATACTATAAATAAACACAATTTCTAATAAGTACTTCAATTTAATCAAGGCCGATGCTGTACGTTAGATGAATACAGCACACAAGATGAGCTAGCGCATTCGGCTCAAGCTAGCCTGCTCATGAATGCACTAGTTTACCTTCGGCCTTTTAATCTGAAATCCATGTATCTGAGTATCTATATATACAAATGTATTATGAGATCGTATCTCCCCGCGTAATGTATTGAGCTGGCGTTGTGTACCTATCTATTTTGTGTTAAACGTAAATAATGAATGAAAATATATGTATGAGTTTTAAAAACTCGATAATAATGTATTACAATATTTGGATGTTACCATTATTTTATTCTATAAAAGAAGAATGCTATTGGGTCTATTAAATAGGAGTAAGTACTTTTAGGCAAGTGTGTTCCATAGTCGACCTGTCGACCTTAACATCAGGTGAGATTGTGATACAAACTCAAGGCAACCAAAATGTTACATTATTATAATATGATCTATGTATTCAAACTTAATATACAAATAATTTAATTCATATTATTTTATACGCCATTTATTTATTTCCAGTGAAGCAGATTCTTATATTGATTTATATAATAATTTTAAACAGTATCTTTCTGAAATAATAATTATTTTGAAAAGAATGTTATTTATATTGTTGTAAATAATTTTATGGTATGTGTTTCTAATATATTTTAAGAAACTGGTAAATAAATAAGAAATCGTTAATCTATGAAACAAAGGTTACATGTACAAAAAACAAATCACAGATCACAATTTTTTTATATTGCTATGTATGAATTACTCAATCTAGCCTAATCCCGTGTCATAGAAAGCAGCTAATCGGAACAAAGGTATAACAATTATACGGAACATTTACGTATAGAAATTACAGCTGTCAAATCAATGGGAATTTAACGAAAATTTCATTTTAATATCATCAAAAGTGTAATAATGTTATAATAGAATTTGATTATAAGCAATTTTCCCAACCTGTTCAGGCTGTTGAGCAAGTTGTCTCCATTCACGCCAAATGCGAGACCAGATGATATGTAAGTGGCCAACAATAAGGCACATTTTGCTTTGGATACGCTTAGCTGCGGCCCTAGCAGAGAGCACGACCCAATACCAATGCTGATTACGTTTAGATAGTAAAGCAAAGTGGATTTCAGAAGACATTTCAAAAGGTTTCCAACAAGAAAAAGCATTAATTATTATTAAAATAAATATAGTTATACTTAAAAAAAGACGAAGAAAGAATGGTTGAAATCTAAATCCGTTACAAAATGTTTGGTAGCCATTTGTAATGTCAGTTGAAAGCCACGCTAAATCGTCGACTATACGAACGACTGACACGTAATCGGCGCCCTACGCCTCACGATATTTGTGCATAATGCAATAAGTATATACTGTTGGAACTAGTTAACGACCCTGCACAGCTCGGCGTATAGACGTCACGTAATGCTAAAATATTGTACAAACACCTAATTTAATTACATTGTACTGCCCATGAACGAGATTAGTAGGCTGACTTATTTATATGCATGTTATACTTTTGTGAAGTCTCGTTGACTTGTATCGTGTACCGTGAGTAACGTGTTGTCCGCTTTGGTGGTAACGACCAAACTTGTTTGTTTATTTTATTGCTCGGTATCGCTTCATAGAATTTAGTATCTGAATGGTTTAGTGACGAAAGCACATACCCTATAGCTGTAGACAGGCACGTGTTTAGTGTACACATGTGAATAAACCTCCACAGAGGAGCACAGTTCGAGACTTACCGACCAAAGCGGCAACACACACTCAGCGAGGGCTTCTACCTACATCGCACACACACACCGCCGTCTCCATATAACACGATACATCCCTTTATAGGCGACCGATCATTGCATCGAGTTCGTCAAGCTCTCGCAAGTCCATGCAGGACTCTGAGAGGCCGGGATCTGACACAGACAAACGCGGCCATAAATGGAGACACGTCCAAGCTGTCATGGCATACTACCAGGCACTCAGGAAAATAAAGAGGTTCGAACACTATCGGACCACCGGTAAAGCCGCATCGTTGTCGATTGTTTATATTTCATTGTTTGTTTATGATTTCCCACTAATGTGCTACCTTCGTCAGTGTATAGGAACTTCGGGAATGGTACTTTACTCACTGGATTATGTGTGTTTTTCTTGTGAATATTGTGTCTTACTAGTTCACCAAATGATTCTACTTTCCTACTGTCACTTGGGACAATCAGAACGTGTTCAGTGTTATTTCATTGTTTAATTGCATTCTTAATGTTTCGATAGATAAGATAGTTTCGAATTCCTAAACTTAGATGCAACTAGACTAGTTTTAGACGAGTTATAGATTCGACTCACTGATCTCACTCTACAAACTATCATTATATGAATTTAACTTTTTATTTCTCTAGTGTGAGTTACCATGCCGCATGTCGACATAGAATTATTTGTTTGCACGTGTTTAAGATCTTTCTGTTCACATAAAGCTCTAGTGCCTCATCGCACATGACAATGTAAATAGAACTATTATCCAAAGTCAAGATTTCAAAATTTTCCTTTAAAAAGAAATGAACAGAATCTTAAAGAATAAATATTTGCTTAAAGAACTGAGTAAAGTAATTACTATTATAACTTTCTTGTCTGTCTAATTTACTCAAACTTTCTGAAAGCATGGCTACTTTTGCTTATGAACTCCCTGTTGTGTTTGCGACTAGTGTGCTAGATATTGACTAGGACATATGACTGCAGAACAAAGTCGAATCAGAGATGGATGAAACTCCGGACGACGGTGCAGCTCAGCTCAGCCATACAGAAAAAGCCTCCGTTGAAGAGAGAAGACTCCTTCCTTAAACGATTCTCTACGAGACAGACGCCGGCAACACAAGAAACTGTAAGTAAATTTCTATTTTCTTAGATTACTTAAGGATTTGAAGTTCTGGTTTACACTTCACAAGTAAGACGCTTTTGGTAAACAAGGACTTATGACAAATACCAAATATTTCAAGACATTTCTGTTTAACAAAAATTGTGGCAAGGGCAGTCTATTTTACGTCCCACCTGTTCGTATGCGATAGCTACACCAGGACATGAAACGCGCGTTGCTGACCTGAAAAATAAATTTAAGATGGGATGAAAGGATAGGAACGAGAGACATCTATAAGCCTTCGGAACTATCCTACGCATCAGGCGAAACGCAAAAACAGTGTAACAACTGTTTCACTAGTTTTCTGTAAGAGCGTAGTAGATTCTCGGGAGAGTCAGCTCATTTCTAGTCACCAAATAATTGCAAACAGCAGAATCTCCCACTCTGTGTTCATATTCATTAATTAAACAGCCTAATGAGCACTAATCATAATTTCTAATTTTCCACATCACTTAACTTACTTCTGATTAAGGTCGAGTAATAAATTTGCTGGGGACTGTCAACATCTTCATAAATTACAGGTCAATAAATACGCGTCAATATTGCGCTTCGGCCAACGACCATATAGAAAATTGAGGACAAATAATAAATATATATAGACTCATAGCATCTCCTTTACATTTCCGAAAGTATAGCTATACATACATATATGGTTTTACGCTTATATATCCGAATAGGTAAATCTGATTTCCATCCACTTCTCGCCAGCTGCAGTTCTAGGTTCAATACTTTTGCCGTCGGGTTCAACACCAGATTACATGCTGCCACTGAGAATGATGTGAGATGATGATGATGAGACAGAAAAACCCATTAACACAATTTTCCGAGCCGAGAATCGGAACCCATTATTATCCATATTTCACTAGTTATATCAAACTCCACATATCGCCATTTATAATTTTTAGGACCACGTAATAGGTTGCGTCGCTGTTATCATCTACAGACACATTTGCAGACTAGCTACTAACAAAAATTCCCAAACTAAAAATCCCACTAACACCTTGCCCAACCTATACATCAAACCATCACTCTCACACTGAAATATACTCAAATCTATCAAGTCACCAACACAAAGTAACACATAAATATATTTCACCTGAATACCCGTCGATAGTTTGTAAACGTATAACAGACAACACCGCTCATGCATTTGAACAAGCACAGTATTGAATTTTGAAGCCTGTAGTCGGATTAAAGCTGACTGCTCACTGATACCGTGGCAGCGAGTTCGAATTACTTCGTACTAATATTATGTAAGAACCACGTGTGAGTTTTAAAGTTATTGGAGTGTGAACATTGAAGGATGGACGAAAAATGTGTTCTGTATTTGTGAAATTAAAATGGGGCTGAGTGGAATACGTCTTTTTTGTGTTCCGAGGTTAATAATTCAGTAGATTGTGTGTATGCCTTGGTGGTGTGGTGGTAATAAATGCGACTGTAGAGCAGGGATGTTGCGAGTATTCGCATCCACATCCGAAATTGTGGAGCTTCCGCATCGATTTGGACATTTGCATCCGCATCCGCATCCGCAATAATCAACGCGGATCTTAATGCGGATCCAGATATAGCGTAGGTTACGATAAGAAAGAAATCAGTTGTTCAGTAGTACGTGTTTAATTTACGAAACAGGCTTGAACCTGCGCAGGCGGTGATATTAGATACTTTTTATTATATAAGATGAACATCAACATCCGCATCCGCAATTGCGGAGCTGCCGCATTGATTTGGACATCCGCATCAGAATCTGCATCCGCGGATATGAGTTTTCAAATATCCGTAGCCGCATCCGCGGATGTCAAAAAACCTGCATCCGCAACATGCCTGCTGTAGAGTATAAAGTGTTGAGTCCAATGCTAGGGCCGAGAAAAGTCAGGAGTTTTAAAATTTTAGTAGCAGTATGGAGTCTGGAATTGTTCTTGGTAGACGGTAATATACTCACCTCCTAAAACCTATGATTATACTCTTTCTCACGCCGGAACGTTAATAATATTGTAGGTCGTGTGTGTATAAGCCTCGGTGATGTGGTAGAAGTTAATTCAACTGCCGGACATGAAGTGTTAAGGTCAATCAAAGTGTTATTTGTCAAAATATTATCAGTAGCAGTATGGAGTCTGGAACTGTACTTGGTAGACGGCATTAGGCTCACCCTCTGAAACGTGGGCCCTATAATTAAAGTCTTTCTCATGCTAGGACGTTAATAATACTGTAGATTGTGTGTGTGTGTCTGTATCGGTAACGTGGTGGTAGTGTTGGATTCAATACCCGGGTCGGGCTAATTGTTATTGGTTCTTTTATCAAAAAATTCTCAATAGCAATATGGAGTCTGGAACTTGGTTGACGGTAATAGGCTCGCTCTCTATACCTACAATGTGACCTAAAAATTGTATTGTATGTAGATAGGATGCAATAAACATTGACAACAAGATGAATATATGATTTCAGTAAGATGTTTTTAAAAGAATTGGTTCAAGACAGAGAACAGTAAAAACTGAAGACTGATTATGATATTTAGTTATTTGGTTCACAAAGCAAATTACAATTAAAAAGTAACAGGGTGTAGCTTATATGGTATAAACTCAGATTGTAGCTCTAACTATTTATGTAAGCACAGTATATTCCAAGTAAGAGAATATACACATACACAGTGCAACCTGATCAAAATTTAAATCAGTTCAAAAAGGTAAAAAGCTTTATTACTCGTTCTCTTCTTGAAAATCGAATTACTATGTTATTCAAATCACGTTTTAAAGTTATTATATACCATAATTTAAGTTACCGTCTAATAATTCGATAACTCAATGACAGTATCGATTATACATACTATGGTAACAGGATTAATAGAGTAACACGATGACTCGATTGATGGATAGGTGTCATTATAAAAGCATGTTGATCGATGTTGATGAATGAAACAGACTATCGGGAATTAATACTGTATCCGTATCACGTCGCAGGAAATTCGCTCACCGCGATACGCTGAACACTAATTTAGGTTACAGGTCAATACATTATGATGTCAGGTCAACTACATACATACTAAGGTCTGTACATCCCTGAAAGGAGTAGGCAGAAGTGTATTACACAGCTGTTTTTCCATTGAAATAAAATACTATTTCAGCCTCGATGACGTAGTGGTTAGTGTAACCGACTGCCACGCCTGAGGTCGCGGGTTCAATTCCCGCACAAGTCAAACATTTGTGTGCATGAACATGGATGTTTGTCTTGGTCTGGGTGTTTCTATGTATAATATGTATGTATTTACAAAAAAGAAGTATATATGTATATTTATCCATTGTCTAGTACCCATTTTTTTTTTTTTTTGTCCCAGGAAAATCCTTTAGTGGGGGGGGAGAGGGAAGTTTTGTGAGACTCTCCGCCCCTGAAGGGGGTCGGTATACGCACTAAAAACTTGGGGTGAGCAGTCCCACCGCCGACGGGGTGGGACAAGATGGGGTCGCGTTAGCAATCACCATCCATTGTCTAGTACCCATAGTACAAGCTCTGCCAAGTTTGGGCTAAATGGTGTTGTGCGTATGTAGTAGAATAATATTATTAGGAATAATGCCTGTGTTACGTGCAACTTAACAAATATTCAATCAACGGACAAAAAGAACAGACTCAGACCGACTATTTGAGGAACATACAATTTTTTGTCCCGTGTGGTGATTGAACCCACTCAGCACTAACCGCTGCCATAGCATTGGCGACCATTTTAATCACCACGCTATCCAAACTGTCAGCTATGTTTTTAGGTCACACATAAGATCTATTATGTGGAACATAACTAAGTCTAAGGGATTTTCTGTTCCAAAATTCTCAATGGTACCGAGTCTTAGAAATGTGTAAAATGAATAATATTATATTACTTGCCGACTATTACCTTTGAATCATAATCAGGCGTGAGCTTACACTGCGGAACTATGCTGCCGCACCGTTGCCAATTACTAAATGAGCTGGGATGCCAGGGGCAATACCACTCGCTTACAGAAACCCGGCAAATACAAGTAGTACCTAACACTGTAACAGATTTCACCAGATAAGACCGTTGCTTATATTTCATCCCACCTGTAATTTCTTAACCTGGTCGGCAACACACGAATAATACACCTGGTATCACAAACAATCAATAACTACGCCAACATTTTACTGTTAATCAACACAATTTTCTACAAGTACCTCAATTATGTATGGCCAGTGTAATAAACCAAAAAAGTAGGAATTGCCACTAAGAGTACGGTGAGCCACACGGAATTTAACGTAGACAGAATAAAACGCTACAAAAACGAGAAATAAAACTTAGTACCAGCTTCTTTGCACAAGAATTTAATTATATACGACTGTTGAAGTTTCCTTTTAAGTTTCTCTACGCCAATGTAACCAGAATACTAACCGTCTCTATTAAAAAGATATAAGAGCCACTAGCTAAAAAAAATGACAGCATTATTGAAATAAAACATATTGTTTTTTTAATAAATACTATGTGCTCCTCCTACCTTCAAAGCTGTAATGAATTTAGAGTTCACCCTAGTTCCGAATTCCAAAGTTAGAACGAAAACGCACGCGTCACTATATTAAATGTCAAAGTTATGATTCATAGTCTGTAGACGTCAATTTGTTAAAAAAGTAGCACTAACACTTGCATGAAAAGGTATACAGGAATAAAATAATCCTCTTTTCTTTTAGGTAGAAGATACGGGCTCAGAAGGAGCGACAGGCGAGCACAGGTCAAGCAATCGGACGAGACGGAGAAAAGTTCGAGCGCCAAGAACCGTTGTCAACCCCGACGAGAATTTCTACTTCTACTGGCTTTGGCTCATCACTCTCTGCGTGCTATATAATCTGTGGACGCTAATTGTCAGGCAGAGCTTCCCTGAATTGCAGGTAAGTTGTTCTAAATTTGAGACCAATATAAAAATAATGGATTTCTTTATGGTTACTTCACAGAGGTTTTATCGAATTTCGGCGATTATATTTTTTCGTTTAACTGAATTGTCTAAATTTGTTAATGCTACTAAACTTATGGCCATATAAGAACTGATTACCGTAGCCTATGAATACTTACAACACCTGGAATAAAATTGTACATTGCCGACCTTTTAAAAAGTATTCACTGTTCTACTTGGGCAAAAATTTACTAAGTTACTAGTCTCTGCTGATAGCGCGACACTTTGAAGAGCCTAGAAACCTCATTGCAAGAACATACTACAATATTATTCTGTACCGTAAAACTTCTTCTCTAGTCCATCCAGCTTAGTCGCAATTCCAGATTAAGTAGCTGATCTTGTTGCAGTAGGAACATAAATCTGGAAAATAAAAACAAATATTCAAGATATTTGTACTAGATAGACGAGAAAACGTCTATCAATCAATCAAACTTCACGAAACTCCATAATGTTTAACAATACTGTCACAGCTTTTACTGTTGAGGAGACCAAAGACAGTTTTAATAATCTAAAGCCGACGTAATTCCTATTTATTGGTTAAAATACTAGCAGTATCCTTAGACTTAATGTTTAATACTTTTGCATTGTAGTGCAAATGGAAGTTGCGCATTAAGTTAATAATTTAATTCCCATTTGCACCAAAGTACCTTTTAGCTATTTTAAAAACAACAATTCATGACCTCGGTAAGTTCTGTACACAACTAGTATGTACTTCTGAAACTATCTCGTCTCTTTTTGCTTCTAATTATTTATTTGATTACATGGTTAAAACCGTTTAATGAAATAATCTATACTCCTATACTAATATTATAAGAAGAAAGATATTAATACGTGAAGCAAAAACTTTGTACCCCATTTTACGAGAATTGCGCGGATGGAAGAGTATGAAATTTGACACAGTTAAAGTTTATATGGAGAAGGAGGGCCGAATCCTAATATTTTTATAAAATATGCATTAGAAATATATTAAATTAATGAAAAAACACTACACGCACTTGCTATCGCCACAAAACATATTTAGGAGCCTGGATAGCTTACTCAACGCAAATCCACAGCACGAGGTTCTTTGGCTGAAATCTTCTGTAGAGCAGAAATAGTTCTCCAGTAGTACTGCTCCATATTTGAGTGAAGATATTTATAGAACAGCTCGCTGTAGTCAATTATTTAGGGACGCCTCGCCTGTGGAAGTTTTAGCCTCTTAAAGCAAACCTGCGTAAGAGTAGCTACTCTTATTGCTGTTTGACCGGAGAATAAGATTTCAAGACGCTCAAATACCTATCCCTCCCATTAGTTTCCTTTTATCCTATCTTAAAATCCTTTGAGAGCTGGCGACGTGCGATAATACCCGTCTTTCAAGCAATCATAAGCTACGGTGATCGCTAACCATCAAACGTAGCCTATATTTACCTTGATTGTATAAAAAGATACCATTGTCCCTTCCTTACTTCTATTGTCTATATCTTGTTGTTCCTATCTTACTTTGATGACGTCATTCTTACCCGACGTTACGACTAATAACTTATATTTGTTCCTTACGATACCCAATACTAGACAACAAATACATAATTAAAGAGAGATGGTGCCCAACAATAGTAATATCGTATCATGAAAATAGTAGTCAATGCCGTCCGCCGGTCTATCGTCCCATACATTATTCAGGTCAAACATCACACGGAAATATGAGTCTTAAAATTTTATAACTAAGTCGTATATTTGTTTGAATGTATTGATTGAGTAGTATGAAATTGTTTGGTTAAAAATATTCTATTGGCGCCAAATAGCAGTCAGAAGTTTAACTATATTGATGTTTGTGACGACTAATAAATCCTGTGATGGTTATCGAAACAAAGGCAAAATTAAAATAAAAGTGATTATACCTACATAGAGATATGCCTGTTTCAACGTTGTAGAACAGAAAAAACCAATACTTACTCGACCCATGACTACGGTTTCGAGTCATGACTCGAAACCGCCACCTTGCGATTGGTCTCAAAGCGCCAAATTATGACATAGAATCAACGAGACTATATTATTTAGAGTATCTGATTTAATTTTAATATTGCATGTTTACTTATTAAAATTCATCGTCTGTATGTTTGTTGCCGCAAAACTCGAAAAGTAGTTGATGGATTAACTGAAAATTTTACACAAAGTGGCATTTCTATATATAAGTATTTTTATATACTTATATCTCGAAGTTCGTATGAAAACGGGCAATTAAAAATATCAGACTAACCAACAGCAAAATTTGGCCAAATTTAGCTAGTATTCTAATAAAATAGCTGCTCTACAGTACACGTCTGCAACTACATACGACGCCGTTCTACTGTTTCTGCTCGTATAAGCATGACTTGCAATCGTAGCGACTTGGAACACAATCAGAGAAACCACAATTCGAAAGACAGTTATTTCGCGCCATTGGACGCCATTTTACTTTTAAATTGAGGATGCGCCGAAGGAAACCCTTGTACAGTCTAGTCGCGTTTGTCGAACCATCAGTGTTCTATATTTTATATTTGAAATAGGAAGCGATGTTTCAAAACGAAATTGAGTGTAACGTTTTGTATGAATTATATTATTATGTCAGTTGACATAATGCTTTAAACAAGGTATCTCTGGCTTTTACAGGTGATAGCCAATTCTTAATTTTGGAATATTGATTTTATTTAGTGTTAACTATTGTCCGTAAACTCGCCTGCGTAGAACTGGTGAAACTTGTTTGGCAATTGCAATGTGTGGTCAAATTTTTTGTGCGCAGATGTATTACAATCAGTTCAGCTATTCTCAAAATTGGCCGGTATGGACCGCAAATTATTTTACAAATTATATCTATATTTATAATAGTTTAGTATAATATCTTTCCCAGATTAAATGAATTACAAAACAATTAAATTAAAATCTAGATCGCAAAAACTTCGTGAAGTTCTCATCAAATAATTTATTTCAAGATTTTATCCAAGTATGTAGAATAACTTTTAATTTGTTGTGAACAAATTAAAACTTATTTACTGAAAGTCCAATGGCGCATAGGCAATAAAAGTAGAAGCGTTTAATTAAAATCGTTGAAAAAGTTTCGTTATTTGCTCGTATTATTTTAATTATATCTGAATCATACATACATAAAATACATAGAATCAAATTCATAAACAAAAATCAATTCTCACAAAGAAACAGTTATGAAGGTTTGTTTATACCTTGAGGTGTATTACACCGATATTTGCCATTTATGTTTTAAGTGCCATATAATAAATGGCACGCCTCAATAGGCATGCTATTTATTAATCTGTCAGTTAAACGACGATTCATTTACATGGCAGATACACAGTCTAATATTGGATAGACTGACTTGTCGGTGTAGCAATTTCCATCTTTCTCGGTCCGATGTCAAATCCTTCCTAAGGCCTGGCAATTGTCTACCAGGAAATCGCAATAATACTTTGTGTGACACCGAAAGAGAACTCAGAGAGAGTCAAAATAATATTTCGGGAGTAAACAGACGTGATTTCTGATATACAGACCTATTCAACAAGTAAATTATGAAGATTTAACCCTAGCGTACAAAACCGTCGTAAAATTGACAACATTAATTTTATGAGTTGAGGTAAAAGCAACGTTGGCGTTGATTGAGTGTCAGACAGCGTCACTCTGGCTTCTCGTTTCACTGCTCCAATCGCGACGGAATAATCGTCTCGGTCGTTCGTCTTGTATTATGCAAACATTCGGTCGTAGCGTCGTAAAACCTACGAAAGTTTAGTAATAATGTATCAAATAAATGAAAACACGATATTACTAAGTTGCAGATTTCTATTCGGAGAGACATATTATTATGTTCAATGGCCACTTGTCTTGGAGAATATAAACATATGATAGAAAGCGGTTACTATTAATTAATGTTTAGTTTATTTATTTTACATCAAACAGAACGATAAAAATATAAAAGCATGCAACAACTGCTGGATTCATACTAATCTTACAATTACGACCCAGCTTCTTACTAAGAAGTCAACTGGAGTAAATCTTATATAATCACGTGCAAAGTATTAGTGTTAGTACTGCACAACTTACGGTTCACAGTATCGCAGCTTCATGCAAATATAACGAGTATATTATACGTGACACCTTATGACCTCAGACAAACCAATGGAAAGACGAGCTCTTGGGAAATTGGTGAAAAACAAAGCACTGCTGCAATTTCGATAATCTGCTTTGGCTTTTAATATTTCACTTGCAATTTAAATGACTTGCATTCAACTTATAACGTCATCAATGTGAATCTAAATACAATTTTTTTAAGACATCTTCTGCTCTAAGAATGATTCCTGTTTCGCGAACTTTACAAACATTTAAACAACAGACAAAGAACATCCATTTGTGGATCACACGAATTATTGTCCCGTGTGGGATTGGAACCCACAACACTCGGTGCAGTGGCAATGGCGATGCGACGATTTAAACCACTACGACATCCGTGCAGTTATAAAACCTGGTGGTTTTATTAATTTGGTAATTTGAAATCAAAATACATATATATTATATATATGTAGGAAAAGGGGTGTTTCCATTGAAAATGCATGCATCTCCGTTATCCATGCTTATTTATTAACCTCTGAGTCTTCTTCGAAGAGGTTAATGAACACACTATGTGGGTCTGTGTGTCTGTCTGTTAGTGACAGTTTGTTAGTGACAGGCATAGCTCCGGAACCACTTGTAACTTGGTGTACAGACACCTTGGGGTCATTCCTCGGTCGAGTTTGATATGGGCTCTGTGGGTCAAAAGACCCCCGAGATATAGGGGTCACAGGGTCATAAGGTCAGGGGATAGCCACCAACAGAGTGATTTGGAAGTCCAAGGGAGAGGCTTTTGTCCAGCAGATGGGCATTACAAAAAGCTGATGAAAAAAAAAAGATACGTCACATGAAGACGAAGAGGTTGAATCCTGGGTTTTTACACCCATCTCATTGTAATTAATAAAATAAATCAATTATGGTAACACTTTATGAACGAATTAAAGAAAATAAAGAAATACTTTCACGTGAGATCCGTCGAGTTCGAACGCCGACGACCGAAACCCGCACCCATTTTTTTTTTGTGTTTTTTAGTTTTCGACCTCAGATGGCCTTGACAACTATCCGCGGACTGTGGGTGAGCGCAGAAGGCTCCCAACCCGTGAAAGCCGCTCCCACAGCTGTGCACGTCTTTTATAAGGCTACGGTAGTGAGACGTGTTAGAATGAATCACGTGTTGCTGCACAAACAAGTGACGTAGTCGCATGACTGTTCGTTCGAATTTCGTATTTGAATTTTATACGTTTATTTTAAAATATTTGCGCCGATATATAATCGCACTCCTATATCCTCAAAGGAGCAAGCAAATTTACACCTTAGCTAAGCAAATGTGGGTGTAACATATTGCACATTACACCAGCTATGGACTTAGGTCTTAAGTTATTGGAGACAAGCAAAACAAAACACTTGTCTCATTTTAGTCTGGCACAGACGAGGTAATAACTCATTCAAAATCACAATATACATATACATATATCCCCGAACGGGTAGGACAGTATCCCGAACAGATATGTACTATATCCACATTTCTCTATGCACAGTTAAGACCCACGTAATAGTGAGCGAGTCTGTTACCGCCATAATGGCAGACTCAGTGCTGCTAATGATAATTTCTCGAAAAAATACCGAACAACACTGGAACCAGAACTTCATGCACAACAGTTGCATATACTACCGCTATGCTTCAGAGGTTGACAAAAAACAAAATGTAATGTTATAGTAAGTTTAAACTTTTGCGTTCCATTTTATATGTTTATTTGTAACGTACCATTTTTTTTTTGGAACAGTTGGACCGCTCGCTGTCACAACTTTGTAACTACTGCCGTCGCAGCTTGTAACGATCTGGTCAAACTTCAAGCGTAGAATTAAGTTAAACAATATGCACGATCGCAATAATACCTGTTGTAAATTATATTCATTTGTAATGTCATAGGATCCACAATTATGCTCAAACTAGACAGCTTAGCTTGTACCTTCACTCTACTTCTGTAGAGTATCGCAGCTAAACAATCTTGTGTTGTATTTCTGCAGTGAGTAATGTTTCCAGACTACTTGAGAAATCGCTATCGTATCTAAAGTTACATATTACCTACAAATTGTAGACAAACAGATACACTTAATCCGAGATAAAATAAGCTTTGTGCCTATGGCGAGCTTGGAGTTGTAACATAATTCTTGCATATGTTATTTAGAAAATAAATAAAACGCATTTCCTCTTTATTTTTTAACTAATTGTGTCCGGCAGTTAATTTTTATATTATCTTCTTGTTGTATATGAAACATAATCGTCACATGATGATAGATAGCCGATAAAATTCCTTAATAAATACGAATAGACAATAAATGTGCATGTTTGTCAAATCTTAGTCTCGTTGTAGGCATGAGCGCTCACAAACAATCTTCTCAGCTTTATAATTATTATATATTCACATGTATATATAACTCTTATATGCGTGCATATGTCACTGAGCTTCTCCTAAACGGCTGAACTGATTTCGATGATTTTTTTGTGTATGATTGTGTAGGTTATTGGGCAGATTAGGTTTACAAATAGGCTTGGTAGGTGACGCCAGCAGTCCAACGTTAGAGCAGGACAATGTTCGCTAAAATAAGTATCTTACAGATATCACTTGGATGATCTCACCGAAGCATATTGAAGTCATCCTAATGCTAGACTGATTAAATAACGCTATTTTAGTAAGGCAAGCCTGGCTTTTCGGTTCCTGAAAGAGTACTGTTGCTATTCTGCCTTTAAAAATAGAAATGTGTACCGACAACCGCGCGAACGGGCAATGTTTATTGATTATGTTTGCACACACTAATTGGAATATGTATAGCAGATATTTGTTGGTATAGCTTTGCATACTATAGAGGTCATTAAAGTTATCTTTGTACCAGTTTGCCGGCGAGGTAGGTAGAAACTACAGTATTGTACTTGTTATGAACTTTGTGTTTAAGTCTCTCTTGCTTCTTTGACTCTCAGCAAATGCAATCCCTTTCGTGACTGTCATGATACGATAGTGATACGATATTATGCTTTCAACATTAAAAATTAACTTTTCCGTACAAGAATCACACAATCGTGCGTTATATTTGAATATGAATTTAAGCGCGAATCGTGTACTAGTTGGGCTCAGCTGCCATGGTTAATTTTCTTTTAAAAATGGCTGTGCTCTTGTTAGGTCGCACTAAAGAGCAGCGATAGCTTAGTGGGGAGACCAACAGACTGCAATGCAGATGGTCTTGGATTCGAACCCACGTCGCGTACCTCTGACTTTCGAAAGTTATATGACATTTCGAAATTATGTGCGTATTGATTGACAATTATCACCTGGAGAGCACGCCAAGCCGTCAGTCCCGGCTGCCATGAACATCTATGGCAGTCGTTATTGGGGAAGTCGACACAAAAGATCCCACTGGGTCGAAGTGTCGCCGGTCTGTACTGACTGGCCCCCACCCACACACAAGATAAGATAAGATAGGTCGCACTAAGAAACGAATTTCATTACATAAAGCAACGCAGTGAATGTATAAAAGTGATTGTTTTGTTAAAGCAGAAGTTCAATTCTGCCGTCCGCAAACTAAAAAGACATTAAACCATATTATGCGTTCTATGTGACTTAACGTCCTTATAGTTAGAAAACGGCAGAATAAGTATTATGCTTAAATACTTTACCTTTATGCTTTAGGTATTTAAATACAGCTAATAAACTAATTACAAACTAGTTATAACACATAATAATAATAATTTATTTAACTGAATTTCATCACAAAAATTTTTACAATGATAATTTTATTATTACATCATCAAATAAATTATATAATTCTGTAAATAAAATCTTATGTCCAGGCTGCCTATTTGTAGGCTATGTTGTTATATGCATGTAACTTCAAAATATTTCTATGAAAACCTTGATACTCGTCGAAATCAATCAATCGAGACATTTCAACAAAATTGAATAAAATAAATATATAAGTACTTAAGGTCTACAAAAATCTCAAGTCATCTTGCTCCTTGATTAAATCGCATTGCAAGATCAGAGCAAATACATCATAAATTAAATTCTGTTTGACCAATCACAAATTCGATTACAAACTCACCTTAAGTTGTTTTCCAACGAAATCAACAACGAAAATAATCAAATATTAAGCTGAATTGTGGATTATAGCTACATTTTATAGAAAGACGTTTTTGAGCCAAAAATTTATAATAAAATACCATGTAACATAAAGCTGTATAATATAGAAATATTTAAAAATAAATTTAAAAAGATCTTGACGGAGAAGCGCTATTATAGTATTAATGATTTTTTGAATGACAATAATCTTAAATAAATGAAACTGATTTTTTAAATTTGTTTTCATTTACATTTTGACATTTAATTTATTTTGACTCTTACCCAATGACATTTTTTTTTCACAACTTTTTCTTTTGACATACAAATGTATTTATCTGAATGTATTTTAGTTAGTTAGGCATGAGATTTTAACTTAATTGCTTACATTTTATTGATTTATTATCTAAATATGTAATTTGATAATTTAATGTTTTTTATAATTTTTTTTATACTCGACCCGTTCATACGCCTCCATAGGCAGATTTTGGTGGTACTAATTTAATAACCTTTTGTAATCATGTAATACCCAAAATGGATTGAATTAATAAATGATTTGATTTGATTTGAGCAGCTGAATCTTAAAGACATGAACAAACATTTAATTCTGAACATTTTAATAATAAAAATATATTTTGCTTTTTGCAGTTTGAAAATATATTCCCCTTATTCGATAAGTTTGATCGAAACGCATAAAACGTTAATTAAGTTAAACTGAAATAAAAGTTGGCCCATAATATTTGATTTATGATAACTTTTGTGGAGGGTGTCATAAAAACTTTGTTTAATTTTATAAGACTGCGCATTATAGTAATAGGCATGTAAAAAATTTTACTTAATGAGAAATGGAATTAAAAAGACCATATCAAAGTCGCACCATTTGGTTCAGGAGGTAAATGGATATAAAAGTTAAACATTTCATTGTTTTAGTCCGCAAGTGTAGCGCAGTGTCTGTAGTTAAAACCTTGTTACTGTCAGTATGTTGACTTGTCTCTTGTCAGAAGTACTATTTCTGTACGGAACGTATGACAAATTCATAAACCTCTGGGGGGAAAGTACAATGGTACAGTCCTCAAAAGTTATATGGATACGCAGACAGATTATTACAAGTGCAAGAGATTTCATATAAATAAATTACCAAATAAATAATAATAATATTCTACCACATACACACAGCCCCGTCTAGCCCAAACTAAGCAGAGCTTGTACTACGGGTACTAGACAATTAATAAACATACATATATACTTTTTTTTTGTAAATACATACATATTATACATAGAAACACCCAGACCAAGACAAACATTCATGTTCATGCACACAAATGTTTGACTTGTGCGAGAATCGAACCCGCAACCTCAGTCGTGGCAGTCGGTTACACTAACCACTACGCTATCGAGGCCGACAAACTCACTCACTAAACGACCCAATTTTACCATGTTCAAATATTTTGTAGATTAAGAACCCGAACCGGTAGCCCTACATAAATTTAGCAAGGCTATGATTTCTAACTTCATTAATAACCATAATATTTCAAACTACACTAGTGGTTATATCTAGAGAGGCTTGCATTTACATAACCCCCTAGATTGAAATCATTTATAAAAGCTAGCCAGCTTAAATGACGACTATGGGATCTTGTAAATATGTGAACATAATTTTCACAAGCTGTCATCCCATTTCAACATTCCAATTTCAAAATATTCACTTATCACACAAATACTTCGCCCAAAAATAATCATAGACAAAACTATAGTTATTAACCCTCTGGTTACAACTGTTCAGCAAGCTAACACTTCCGTCTCCCTGGAGTTTTCTCATACAGAGGTAGGTATCAAACACCCCAGAGGTTTAATCGCCCCCGATTCTGTTATAAAACGCCAATCGATTCGTTTCGCACCCTGTTTGGCTGTTTGTCTTGACTTGCCGGTATTCGACTCTTTGATATAGGATATTACCTTTTTGGTCTAAGATTCATCGTTTTCAGTTTATTTATTGCGAGAGGAGTTTTATATTGGAGGAGGTTGTTATGTCATATTCTAGCTCTTAGTCGTGAAACACCAATGTTTATCTACATAACGCACAGTCGAAAAAAGTGGGTTGCTTACAATGATTCCGTATTATAAAATCGCTGTCTCCCGCAGTTTTAATCACGTTTATTTGCTGCGCTCTTGTTACTCGTGATTCTATATAGCTTAAGTTACTTTTGGATAAAATAGCTTACTTATAGTAAAAATTATTAAAATCGGCTTAGTACTTTATAATAAACCAGATTTATTTAATGTAGATTTAGTCAAAAAATTACTATCCATCGGGAACAATACATTTTTTATGGATGAAAGTTAGTCCTTTTTTGTACTTTTGACAACGTGCATGAATAATTTTATGTTTATCGGTAGAGTAGTAAAGGCGTTAAAGCTTTACAAACAAACACACTCACTATCGCATTTATAATATTAGTTAGGAATAAAATAAAATAAATAATTAATACTTATATATAAACTTAATACCTTTGTCAGTATGTAAATATTGTTAGGTGTAGAATTTGATTATATTTTTACTGTTGATACAGTGCAAATATCAAAAAGTGTGATCAAGTGATGGTAGTTGCCGAAACCCGCAATTCATGAAGGCGCCATTGAGCTCATACCAGTCAACCCGTGACCACGATCGATGCCGAAGTCGATGATGATGAAGTCGGTTGAAACGACGGGTAGACCCTTCTCTCTACAGACTACTGATACAGCATTCCCACTTTCCCACCTGTTTAAGTATATAAGTGAGAGCCGCTGTACCTTCCAGTGCCCGAGAGCACCTTCTAGGACCAGTTATAGACAGATCTTGTCCCCGAATCCTAAGACGCAGTTCTCGAAAGCGAGTTACCTCGTGCCAAAGTAGCACTATCTATTGTCCAGATAGGTGCCAAAGCAATAAAGCCACTCACCACTAGCGAACCCTGAGAGTTGCTAACGATGTTCTCGCTGAGGCCGGCAGAGAAGCTGCCTCCCATATTTCCAGTATGGTGCCGTAAGGAGCTATAAGGCACGCTCACTTCCCGACGTACATCCATACGTCTGCCCTTTCTGGCCTACAAGCCGGGTATTGCCCGAGTCACCTAGCTATGACTCTTACTTGCTGAGCAGGCAAGCGCCCGAGATGCGTTGTGGCAGTGAAACCACACTGCCACTTCGTTAAAGATAATTACTTGCCTCGCGCGACCGACTGTTTCGCACTAGCCACGCATTAGTCCGACGCTCGAACGCCACGTACTTGCCGAGCAGCAAACATGCCGTCCTCTGCGGCTACCCACATAGCCACTACGAATCCAACCTCAATGTCAGGCATGGCACACTCTAATCAGCAGACGATAGAACACGCCTTTCAAGGCGCAGTGGGATAGCCTCACTCCGTTATACCCTGATCCTAAGACCCGTAGTTCTCTCCCCGAAACCCTATCTACTCGGGTGCTGTTGATAGGGACACGACGGGCGATAAAGAAGCATTTAATACCTTTAAATAATCACCAACGCGATAAAGACTCGTTATCTAATATTATAATGGCGATGGCATAGTGGTCAGTGTAACCGACTGCCACGCCTAAGGTCGCGGGTTCGATTCCCGCACAAGTCAAATATTTGTGTGCATGAACATGAATGTTTGTCTTAGTCTGAATGTTTCTATGTATAATATGTGAGTATTTACAAAAAAAATAAAGGATATATATATGTTTATCCATTGTCTAGTACTCATAGTAGAAGCTCTGTTTAGTTTGGGCTAGATGATCTTGTGTGTATGTGGTAGAATGTGGTAGAATATATTTCTATCGTGCGGAAATGTCTGTCCGTTTCTATACTCCTGACAACGTGTATGCTAAATTTCAAGGTTATTGGTCGGGTACTTAAGGCGTAAAATCATAACAAACAAAGTTACATTTGCAATTATAATATTAGTTAGAATGTGATCAAATCGCAAAAGTCTGAATACGTTTATCAGTTCAGTAATTTCGGAGTTTATCGATTAGAACGAACAAATCTTTCCTCTTTGCAATAATAGTGTAGATAAAAACATTTTAGTGGCAGAGTTCGCCGTTGTCATTTATTTAGTGACAGAGAACAAATGAGCCGGCCTCTCCAGTGAAAAATTACCTCTCTTACAAGACTGTTTCTTGTAAGAGAGACATTAAATGTAGTAACACTGTAATTGCATTCTCTCGGCAAGTTGGAGGTTCCCATTTATAATAAAACTACCTGAAATACACTACACGTTTTTACCTTTATCTGCCTTTATCTTGTGTCGGCCATCGGTGTGCCATTACGACTCAATAGGTTAAGGTTATGTGAGTAGATATTTTTACTACTGTTACTAAACTGTGATTAAATACAATTTTCGGATTAAGTAAATGAATTCATTTACTGTAATTTTTTTCTTATTTGGTAAAATACGTATATATTAATACGTGAAGCAAAAACTTTGTACCCCTTTTAACGAAAATTGCGCGGATGAAGGAGTATGATATTTGGCACAGTTAAAGTTTATATGGAGGAGAGGCGAATCCTAATATTTTTATAAAATATGCATTAGAAATACATTAAATTAATGAAAAAACACTACATGCATACAACTATGCATTTTACACAAGCAGTCGAATCGCGTTCGTAGTATTCGGCATTGTTCGGTTGACTTCATAGAATGCTTCGTAACTATGGTTACATATATATGTATGTGGAGTAGGTGACTAAATGAAATGTGATTATAAGGGTACTTATTAAGTTATAGACAATAAAACTTCAATAAGGATGAAATTTAAATATATTATGGGCGAATTTCGACCACTTGGCAATCGCTAGTCTGCGTAAACGTGTTTACGACTGTTGTGTATGAGGTCTCGGATTCGAATCCCGGGTCGTGCCATCGAAGAGTAATTGGGTTTTACGGATAAGAAATTCTTAGTTGCAACCCGGAGTCAGAAAATTGACGGTGTTGCACATACCCGTGCTTCGGAAAGCACCTAAAGCCGTTAGTCCAGCGCCTGATCTCTCTCCGATCGTATCGGATTATGAGTGTTATGCAACAGAAAGTGCACTCGTGTTTGTAAACATACTTGCTCTATAATATCTCCTGCATAGAAGGCCAGTCTTCGTAAAGATTGGCCGCCGTTACCAAAATTTGGTCTGGAGGATTGAGTAAACAAACAGTTGTTTATAATTCTATCAATTAAAACACTACGCACTAATCAATTGGATTTCAGAGAGCATCCTTTGTTAGTAGTCCCATTTTCACTCACTTATTAGGTATAGACGAAATACTTTCTTCTCGCGGAGTGCAATGAGTTTCAACAAGATTTCATCGAAATTGAAAATTGAATTATTTTGCATAATATTGACTTCTGTTTACGCAAATGTTATTCATTGAAATTAAACTACTATATACGGCTTTTATCGCGTTTTTTTATTTAGCACTGTATTACAAAATTTTGAAAATATTACACTAATACTACTATTGATTTTATTTTACTCATTTATAAGCTAATAAAATTATTTAAACTATTATATCTATTTATTTTTGGTTTACACTACAATAGTAGTAGTAGTGTAATATTTTCAAAATTTTGTAATACAGTGCTAAATAAACAACGCGATAAAATCCGTATATAGTAGTTTAATTTCAATGACTTATTTTGTACAAGTTCGAACTCAATCAAAAATAAAATTGTTAAAGATTTCTTTATAGATTAATTATTCTTCTTTTGCTCTCAGGTAATCTCCTTATATCACGATGTGTTTTTCTGGTTGAAGTGTATGAATTATTATTGCTTTTTTATGTTTCTTGTTTTTTGTTGTTATTTTCTATCCAAGTTCATCCTTTTTTTTTTTCATTTGTTTAGGTGAAGATACGATAACTAACTCATAGGAAATGAGAGTAGTTATACAAGTGGTGTACTAATTATTATGTGAAAGCTTGTAATTAGCAACATGTGTATCATAATTGTACCTGATCAAATGTACTTATTACTGTAAGCTTTCCTAAAATAAATAAATAAAAAATAAAATCGATTAGTTATTGCTTTCAGACTATATTCGTTATCTAATAAATCAAGATGGCTAACAGAAAAATAATAATGATATTCTACCACATACACACGACACTATCTAGCCCAAACTAAGCAGAGCTTGTACTATGGGTACTAGACAATGGATAAACATACATATATACCTACTATACTTTTTTTTGTAAATACTTACATATTATACATAGAAACACCCAGACCAAAAAAAATCAATCAAAATCAATACGTGGAGTAGATATCTATGTATATATTTACTGTCTCTCGATTCCAGTACGCCATATTTGCTTCATTAATTAGGCAAGTCATAAAAAATCGACTATAGACAGTGTGTCTTCTACATATTTTTTTAAAATAATACCTTTTATTATTATAAACTTATTTCTTACAAACACAAGCAACTATTAACAACAATAGACACGATGTTTCCTACATTATTATTTGATACTTATGTTTTCGCGAATGTTATACATTGAAATTAAACTAATTTGTATTAATAATAATTTTGTATTTTTGTCGCGTTATTTATTATAAAATACTAAATATAAAAATTTACATGTTTCTTACAAAAAAAGCAACCAATGAAGCTTTAAATACGCAATAAAAAATATTAAAAGTATGCCAAATTACTCATGAAATAAAAACAATGAAGTGTGTTAATAAAAAGCGGAATCGTATAAAGTGAAAAATTGAGAAAGTTCTCGAAATGTTCGTTAGGTACGCGTATTAATAAAACAAAGTTGGGGTATTTCAATTTAATATAATATTTCATTTAGAATGCTTTGCCAAAAACTTTTAGACGAGTACGTGGCCAGTGTTTCGTAATAAGTGAGGTTACCACCGAATGGTTTTCACAGTGGCAACACTGTTTAACGCAGTTTGTTTTCTGGCAACTTTGTTATATCTACCATATTACTTGCTAGAGTTGCATCACTGAAATAAAAAATGTTTATTTTGAGCTATTTACTTTTTAAACAATCTTCACAGGATGTTAATAAAATATTTGTTAACATCTTACTATTTATATTTTTTCAATCGTACACACCAACAGTTGTCCGAATAAGAGCATTCCACGATTCCATACAATGTATATTTTAATAATGTGACGCCTTTATTCCTAAAGGGGAAAGTCATAGGTGTATTTCATCCAATATGGTTCTAGATCCCGCGTAATAAGGGATGAATTTATTTTCGCATTCAAAACACAATTGAGAATTCGTGCTGCTGCTGAGAACTTGTTGACTGAAAATCTAAATAATATTTTGTCCGACCCGGTAATTGGATCCGAGAATTCATATATGTTGATTATTTTATGGCCATTTCTGTAGAAAGCAGCGCAAAAAGTAGCGTTTCTATAGAAATATAAAAAATAGATATGTTATGACTGGCTACGTGGTCTGATAGTAAGCCCTCCGATCCATATTTCGAGAAGATTCATGTCTACAACATGCACGACCATTATATTATCATTCTTTATTTTTCATAATTTCCTATATATATAATATACTACCTGTACGCTTAGCGCTTAACACTTAGAGCGGATGAAGTCGAAGGACTTCATCCACTCTTCTAAGCCTTATGTTAAATAATCTAAAACCTTCAAATTCAAATTCTTAATTTCACTAAAAATGAACCTTATAAATCAAATATAATGAGTATGTATGTACATTTTAACCCTTAAAACTAAGATGTTTTCCTTAGAATTGCGTTTGTATATTTATTTAGATAAGGTTTTTTTTAACAATAAAGTTGCGATACCTTCTGAACTAGTTGAAACTGTATCTCAGAAGGTTACTATCAGTGCTAATAGTACTAATAGTGACTTACAAATACGTGGCGATGGTGTTTAGAAATTAAGGGATATTTAAATTATAAATATCCCTTAATATGAATGCCAAATATATTTTTAAATCTAATTGGTTGTTTCATAGTTTTTTTATTTTTTTATTTAGCTCGTCATAGTGACCACACCCCGCCTGATGGTAAGCAGTCGTGATATAAGCGCGTTCAAACTAACAAACAATCTCATCAGCTTTATAATACTAGTATATAACAATATACAAGAATAGATACGACTTACGTCTTTTTCTAGAACTTTCTAACCAAATGCTATCAAAATCCATAGACAAGAAAAGCATTATAGATAGAAGTGACCGATCAGCTATTTCGAGTGTATTCAATCAATAAAGTAGCGTTGTCGATCCTATCGTCTACATTGTTTGTGGTACAAACTTATTTCGTTTACGTATTTCGCCGATTTAGCTGGTATTCCTTTTATTGTTTGCCAAATAAAATACAAATGAATAAAACAATAGTCTGTCTGACACTCAGAAAACCAAACGCGTTAGCTCTTTTACTTAAAGCATTGCTGAACGCAGATGTGTAAGATTTTTGATTTTGATTTAAAAAGTAAACACTTATGTTTTAAACAGTATGTAAAAAACGATAGCATCACAGTTTTATTTTATACTAAGCATTATTTAGCTAGACAATTGAACTGAATAGTGCACACCTAATGAAATTAGTTCTCAAAGTTGATGGATGTTAGAGAACGGGCGGCGCCGCGCGCCGCGGCGGAGCAGATGCAATTCATAACTTTGAGAATCACGTCAACCGTAAATGCTGACTTACTAGCAAATTACCTTTAATCACGTTAAAATAGTGTTTAAATAAGTACATATTAGTAGCAATAACGTATTATATATAGTCAGTAAACAAGAAAAGCAAGATTAAAAAATTCAACATAAAATATTGCTGATTGACAGTACCATGAACCATAATGTTAAATTTAGATCACTATATTTTCTTTTGATTGGTTTTTCACGTTAATAAGTTTAATTGGTTATAGTGCGCGCATATAATATTATCACATTGTCTATGACCATTTTTAAAACATATAAACAAGACTATAAAAATAAAAAGGTCTTTTAGGATTCCATATGTTTTCTTGTTTGAAGATGTAATTGGTTTAACATCGCGCATAAGACTATATTTTTATATTATGAAATAAAATAACAGTATTAAATAAAACGGCATCTTTATTCATAGCTTGTATACTTTCAAGAAGCACTCAAGACTAATAAAAGCTTTGAATTTGATTACCTAGAATCTACATGAAATGTAAATTTGTATAAGGAAAGCTGCTCCACGTGTCACGATACAGACGCGAAATAAATAGTTAACCCGTGACAAGTAGACTAATATAATAATAATAATAAATAATTTTTGCCAAGAAAAATTGTGTGTATACAGTAGACAAAAACCGTTCACACTAGGCTAGGCCTGTCTCATGGAAGAAGTAACAAAATTTAAGATTGGTACACAGTTCTAAGTACTTATAATCTAAACACAGTGAATACAGTTACAGTAATAGAAGTAAAATTGTTTACGGATTATTAGGAAGTTAAGACAGTTAAAAGAGATTGTCATTTTATTATTCTTAAGAATTCTTCCGAGTATTGGTAGGGCCAGTTCAGCAATTGCATTGTTAATTTTATTTTTCACCCTTCTCTCCAATTTATTTTGTACTAATTATTGCTCGCAGCTTCGCTCGTGTAAATTTAGGTTAGGTAAGTAACAGTACTTTTTTCTGGGTGTAAGGTCTCCTATATCCTTTCCTGTTCCTCTGATAATGTGTATGCGAAATTTCATGATGATCGATTGGATAGTTAAGGCGTGAAAGCATAACAATAAAACAAACTCAAATTCACGTTTATAATATTAGTGAGTATTAGAATTAATTGATTTATTATGTAGGACGTAGTCCTAGAGAAAACATCTCAAGTATTTTTTTCTGTAACATGTGTTGGAGCGCATGCTCTCTAAGCCACTTAGCCAATTATTACGACGACACGTTTAAGTGCAATATTTTAAACATACACCTTCATAAGTATTACGCTACTGCTTAGTTAATAATTGCGCTCAAAAATATCGTTCCAATAACCGCCTGGCTCAGTTAAGTGAGCTAGTGAGCATGCACTCAAATTTACTTGAGAGGTCTCCTTTAATACGTTGTACCAAATAACTCAATGGATACTACAAACAGACGGATTCTAGTAAGACATATGCTTGTCTCACAGAATACTGACAGCCAGTCAGACCCAGCTTTCATAAATTCCCCTAACAATTGAAACAGGGTGTCAGGCTCAGAATGATCAGCCGACCAAACAGTACGTCCAACTTAGGCGATTGTGGAGTAGGAGATTGTGTATCCTTGGGAGTTCTCTGTATAAAAATACAGAGAACTCCCAAGGATACACAATCTCCTTAAAATCGTTGTGTTATTCAGCTTTAACTGCGATTGTCATTATGCGCTAACGAGGAACTATGATATATTTGAAGAAGAGTTGACGTTATGTTATCCAATAGGTTAAAGATAAGTCAGAGACCTGTTGGCAGCTTGAAAATCTCTGACACCTAATAGCTAGGAACCACTCTACTATGGTATTTTATAATGTTAACTGTAGGATTCATTATGATGACTCTGTCAGCGCCATGGAACTGAATGAGATTGCGGTGCATGAGGTCTTCAATACTCGAGTCAGGCATTTCTGGGTTTTTCGATCAAGGTATTATCAGTAGCAGTATGGAGTCAGTGGCGTAGCATGGATGTCAGCCGCCCGGGGCGGAAGATAATGTTGCCACCCTGTTATTTAGTTATTTCAATTTAAAAGACTATAATATACAGTCATTCTAAAGAACTTTTTGGCATGAGCAGTCATCATTATTGTGTATTGCACATCTGCTCATTCCTGTCGTTCGTTATGAAATGGTTCAACCATTTGCAAGATATTATTATTATTTATTGTGGAATTGCGGGCCGCCCCTGGCGTCCCCACTACGCCACGCCACTGCATGGAGTCTGTAAAAGAGCATGTATTCAGACTTTGTGCTGCTACAAAGATTTTCTGGACAGATTTCTGTACGAATTGGTTGCCGCCTGTAACTTGGATCCCAAAATCATATTTGGTAAATTGCGTCTGTATTATTCTTCTGCCTTCCCCTTCGGGGATATAGGCTAATGTAACTATATATTATATATGTCATCATGACTCACTTCTTAACATTTGTTTGACAGATCTTGTGCCACTACTTCTGGTTGGTGTGCGACGGCATCAGCGACGTGGTCTTCGCGTTGGACCTCGTCGTTCAGCTTCGTACTGGATATCTGGAGCAGGGCCTCATGGTAAATATGATAGCTATACGTGCTAAGGATAGATATTTTAATGCGAGGTTACTAAATAAAATGACGGATACCAAGAACCTTAATTGTTCTAAGTAATTTATTTACTACCTATAAGATGAGAAGAGCAGTTTTGCGTAAAGAATATCGGTTTTATACTAATTATTTTATCAATACTTGCCAAAGCCGAATTCGGTGATATTTTTCACATGTTGACACAAAAAACGTAAAGTCAAGCAACGACTTGTCAAGCTTGACGGGGCTTTTAAACAAGCAATTTTACTGCAATATCTGGCTGCGAACTTTTTAACTATAATCCGGCTGCTAAACATATTTCAACACATCAGCCATTCCAAATATAAATCTTTGTTTAGCCATAATTATGCAGTTTATTTTATTTTATTTTATTTTTAGTTCATTGAAATTGGCCATGGTCACGGGGAGACATGGTCTCCCCGTGACCATGGCTGCTGAAAAGCATCCGAAACGTCGGGGAAAGTGTAAACCAAAAATAAATAGACTTAACAGTTTAAATAATTTTATTAGCTTATAAATTAGTCAAATAAAATCAATAGTAGTAGTAGAGTAATATTTTCAAAATTTTGTAATACAGTGATAAATAAACAACGCGATAAAATCCGTATATAGTAGTTTAATTTCAATGAATAACATTCGCGTAAACAGAAGACAATATTATTTTTAGTTGTCTATGTATTCTATAATATGGCTATTTTTGCCAGCCAGTATTAGAGCCACACATAGCAAAGAAATTAATGCTGTTTAGAAGTCTCTTAGGGTTAGCCATAGATAAGACACTATATCTACCTAATCCTCAAGACCGAATTACGGTCACGGCGGCCAATCTTAACGGAGACTGGCCATTTGCGCAGGAGATCCGAGGCACGGGGTGTCTAACACCGCCAACTTCCTAACGGGCCGAGCCGGGCTACTATTGATAATTCTTAACAGAAAACCCAACAACTTTTTGCTAGCCCGATCCGGGATTTGAACCCGGGACCTAATGCATCGCATTTACTACCGCTGCGGCACAGAGGCAGTTAAAACACTATATACTGACAGGTTAGCTATATGCAAAATATTGTCGTATGCCAGAATATGGTTGTTATTACCTACCAGTACATTGCAGCCACATTGTAAAAAATAGTACCTGTTAAGAAACCTTTTAATGCTATGTTCTGTTGACAGGTGTACGACTCAAAGAAGCTCGCGAAGCACTACCTGACGTCACGTCCATTTCTGTTGGATATCGCCTCGCTGACACCTCTAGACCTGCTGCAGTTGAAGATCGGCACCAACCCCATCATCCGCTTCCCTAGGTTTCTTAAGGTTAGTGCCTGAAATATACATTAATTATAGATTTGTTAATTTAAAACTCTGGCACAAAAACAAGGATGGTAGAAAAACGAATTAAACTTAGTTTAAATAAATATGAGAATTTTAATAAGTTAGGTACCATCTACAACTAACTAGGTATAGGTTCTTAATCGCAATGGTAAATATGTAAATAAAATAAATACCTATTTATTTATTATTGCCTGAGGTCGCGGGTTCGATTCCCGCACAAGACAAATATTTGTGTGCATGAACATGGATGTTTGTCTTGGTCTGGGTGTTTCTGTGTATAATATGTATGTATTTACAAAAAAAAGTATATATGTATGTTTATCTATTGTCTAGTACCCATAGTACAAGCTCTGCTTAGTTTGGGCTAGATGGTGTTGTGTGTATGTGGTAGAATATTAATATTATTATTGTCCGACGCTACGACCGACTGTCGACGATCTTGGTCAGTCAAAACGTCAAGCAATAATGATTGCCAGCTGTCCTTTTAGTTTCTACGCTATAAGGTAGAAGCCTACCAAACATATAACAATAACATTTAAATTTAGCGCTGCTATTGAGCCATCTTCTCAAAAATCTCTTAACACGTCTTGATCAAACTGTAGACCTCATGATCGTAAACAAACGTATAAGCAACCAGAACAATCAGACAGTTGTTGTTTTAATAACTAATATAATATAAAATCTGATGTTTGATTACCACATAGATGTACCCCTGTTTATACTAATGCTCTGATCTAAAGACGTGACATTAATATCTCACAAATACCTCATTAATATTCTGAATAAATTATATTAAGGCCGTCTAGCTATCGAGCAAATTGTAGACAAATTATGTTTGCAACACCAAAATACAATGTCTGTATTCAAGATTCAAGCAAGTAAATTTATTAGATTTAATTATCTTATAACTCGCAATAATTCGTTCATTACTATCATTCTTTGGTAGATTGCATCAGTTGTAACCTCGTTGGTCGTACTGAATGCGTCCTCCACGAGGTAGCATATTTTACCTTTGAGTAGGTTAGTTTCGTGTAGAGGCCCGTCGTTTCACACGGCGAGGTTGCGATTTGCATGTGAGAACGATTTGCGCGGCCCCGCGCTTCTGGTAACGTCGAGGAACATCGTGGTAGGTTTAGTCGGTAGGATCGGGACGTACCCGGGTGAGTCTGACATAACCTCTCCACCTCGCCGTGGAGGCATTCTCCGAGAAAAAGGACAGTCCCCACGAAAAATAAAATACGGCTGCTCTGCATGAGGTTTCGGATTAGCTTCCCGGACACAGTGGTGTATGGGATTTTCGTTAAGAAACGTACGTACGCCAATATTATAGCAGTATGAAGTCTGGGGCAATGCCCAGTAGGCAAAGCGAAATGTTAGCGTAAGTCACTTTGGACGATAAACTAGTGTGCCTCTAATATGTACTATAAATGAATACATTCTAACTAATATTATAAATGCGAATGTGTGTCTGTTTGTTTGTTAACCTAACCTAACTTGCATATAATTGCGATCGAAACTGCAGGCAAAGTGTAGTACAATATAAAAGTAACCTTTAACCTTCATAGTGTCTAAAAAACCTTCGTAACTATCTTGTAAAAATCACCAAAAAGATGAGAGAACAACTGAACGCCTACGTCTCGCATTACGGTTAAAAGCTTTCGTTCTAGTAGGTCTATACGACTATAGTGGTATGACAGAACTTAGCAAACATGAGGCATGCTCGTTGATACTTGATATTGTACTATGTAATTCTATATATACTAGAATCATCACTACATCTAGAAGATTTCGCCTTGGGTAGATGTCACGATAAAATTTATAATCGCCATCTAGCGGCACTTTATATGTTGAAATTTAATATTAACCTACCGCCTGACAGCGATACGCCGGCAACCAGACACAATAGGTTTTGAATTATGTCTGGCATTCCAATAATTCACAGGTTAAAAAAGATATAAAATTTCACTTTACCTGGAACCACTAAACTCATAAAAATAGTTTATTTGTTAAAGATAAAGCAACCATCTTGTAAAAATCACAAAGAAGATGAGCAAACTACTAAACTCCTACGTCTCGCGTTACGGTTAAAAGCTTTAGTTCTAGAGGGTCTACACAAGTATAGTGGAATAACAGAACTTAACAAACGTGAGGAATACTCGTTGATACTTGATATTGTAGTACGTATGTAATACTATATATAACGCCTTGAATTTCTAGATTTCGTCTTGGGTAGATGTCACGACAAAATTTATAACAGCGCCATCTAGTGACTACTTCCACTTTAAACGTTGCAGTTTCATATTAACCTACTGACTGACAGTGGTACTCCGGCAACCAGACACAATAGGTTTTGAATTATGTCTGGCATTCCAACGAAACGATTTTGTGATATGAAAAAAAACTCATGTTTCAAGTTATTGCCAACAGACCTGTCTGGACAAATTTTATCAAAAGCTTTTTATGTTTATGTTTGTTAAAGTTTATGGTATGGTGCCGACATGATAAACATCTAACGATCTAATACTGATCGAACTGCCTCGTGATGCCTTAAAGGTTTTGTTTGCTGATTGTCAAGTTCCGTATTCGATTCCAGTGTCGATAAAATTGATTTTGAGGCTTTTTCCATTAGAAAGGTACCTTATCAAGAAGTAATATAGGCAATAAAACATCACGCTTCGAGCCTTGAGAGCTGTACAGTAATCATAATCATGGTTGATAGACAGGAGACGGGAAAGATAGAAAGAAAGAGTTAAAAAGTTGTAACGCAGTTTTAGCTACTGCTCATAATTGTCAGTTTCATTTAGAATCGTCGTACTTTTTACTACTACTACGCTTAGGCGAGTTCTACGAAACACAATTATTTTAGTATAATAAGCGGAAATATGAAAAACTGTCTGTTTCTTTAAGAAATATAAAAGATTTTCTTTTGAGCAGTTTGTTCTTTGTGCCACTATCCATTAAAAGCAACGCAACATCCGACTAAGGAAGTACCTGCGCTCTACACTACTAACAATCTTGTATAATGTTCCCGTCATTAGTAGAAACTCTTAAACGCTGTTAAGGTTTTTATAACACTTATATACCAAACAAACATATATGCTTGATAGTAAACGCTAAAGATGATTTTAATATCACGGGTAAAATTCGTGTATTTCTGAAGTTTAGAAAGAATTGTAGCACAAGAGGGAATGATCAGAGGGGCGTTTGGTAGGACAGATTAATTCTTTTCTTGACAGCACATAGCTCATGAGCCTGAAAACCGTACTCAGTGCAAGCATAGCCAAGCAGGCTGCTAGGTTACACTTAATCCTGGCCGTAATATATTACGTAAGTCATAGGGTCGGTTAGGTTATGATAGCTGCTTTCCTTTAAACGAACGCTAGCCTACGGTCATACACTAGGTGCGCTTCCAGAGTGGATACTGATGTGGAATATCCTTACACAAAATACCCAGAATACACAACCATGTGCTGACATAAGCATAAACTTATACCATGGACCCAACACTGCTGTCACATATTTATTTTATTGTTTTATCTTATACTAGATTCTGCCCGCGGCTTCGCCTGCTTAAATAGACGTTAGATTAGATTAGTAACAGTACTACACATGTCCTATTTTGTTCCCCTGGCACCGAGTATGCGAATATATTGTTATTTATACAGGGTGTCCGGTAATTAATGGATAACCTTGAAATGTCTTATAGTAGACCTGAAGGGCGTTCAGAAAAAAAGAAAAAATATTTAATAGAAAATATATATTAAAAAGTGCAAGCTATATAGCATAGCATACTTTTGACTGTCTATCTATTAGCATAATTAGTGTTTAATAATAAAACAACAAAAAACCGATGGATTTCATTCATTTATGGTCGTAGTATACAAGAAAGTTAGACATGGTAATTAAAAAAAAACATATATCTCAGGTAGTAGTTAGGATAGATTTTCTTCATTTTTTTTTCTGAACAGCCATCAGTTCTACTATAAGACATTTTCAGGATATCCATTAATTACCGGACAACCTGTATAATACTGCTAATGTATACTGCAGGTTCTATTATCCATTAACTACCGCAATGCACGAAAAAGTTACCATATGGCTCTTGTTCAAATCTTATGAAGACACAGAACATTTTATTGAACTGAGTATGTTAAGACTATACGAGAGACCTGGTACCCATACCACAAGTTAAGTCTTACTTTGGGTACCAGTGGTCAACAAAATGTTTGTACATGTCAAAACTTTTATAACCTATGTGTTATTACTTTGTATGTATTTTTTTGTGACAATAAAATATTATTATTATTATATTCATAATAGCTATTTCATGATGATCGGTCGGGCAGTTAAAGTATGAAATCGTAACAAACAAACAAACTCCCATTTGTATTTATAATATTACTAGTGGTGGTCAAGGTGGTCAAGGTAGCCTAGTGGTCAAAATTCGACCATAATTGATTCTTTTAAGTTAGATCGTTATTAAGGTTTTTTGTCTATAACTTTGCCCTTAAAAATCACATTTCATTTAGATTTCGCCAAGGCTATACAGGTTAATTTACCTATCTTTTTCAAACAAATTATTATTTACTTAACTATACTCTTTCATTGACGGTATTCCTAAGCGTATTTCCTTTTTTCTCTTTATTACATATAATAAGGTATATGTAACCATACTTACGAAGAATTGTATGACGTCAGAAGAACAATGCCGAAATACTACGAACACGATTCGACTGCGTGTGTCAATTAATGCATGTTTGTGTGCGTGTAGTGTGTTAGGATTCGCCCCTCCTTCTCCATATAAACTCTAACTGTGCCAAATTTCATACTCCTCCGTCGGCGCAGTTTTCATAAAAAGGGGTACAAAGTTTTTGATTCACGTATTAATATATGATTATATTACCTAAATTTACAAGAAGCACTATTTCTTTTTTAGAAAAGTTGTCAAAAAAAACTTTTAAAGGAATACATATTTAGTTGGGTTTACACGTGGAATCTGTAGATAGGTAGCAAAACTTTCCCTGTAGTTCAACTGTGTGGAAAATGTGCAATATAAATGTGCATACATGAAACTAGCATGCCAAGAATATCCCAAGCTTGTAGCTTTAATGCTTCGACAGATTTACTGTTGTGTTTACTTAATACATATCTAGTCTCGTCGTGATGTTTATCTTGAACCAGATAGTGCCCGCGTGTGTGTAGATTTTCGCAATTATTTTCTATCCTTCGGATATAGTACTTTTCCTGAATTAAAGGTACTTTGTCCTTTTTTGTATTCTTGACATCGTGTATGCAAAATTTCATGATGATAAACAAACAAACTCACATGTGCATTTCGAATTTGCAAGTAAAGTTCTTAATTTTTGACGGCTAAGTGGCGTATTGAGATGAAACATGAACCAGATATCAAGGTAGAGTTCCAGCAATACAACTATGATGACCGCATTTAATATCATGCAGTATTTTTGCTTAATGTGCGTACAAACATATATAAAGTTCGACAGACAGCCAAAAATCTAATATAAATGCTTCTATACTTTTTATAAAAATGCAGCGATAGCCTAGTTGGGAGACCGACGGACTGCTACGCAGAAGGTTCGAGTTCGATCCCAAGGCACGCATCTCTCGACTTTTCGAAATTGTATGTGCGTATTAAATTGCTAATTATCGCTTGCTTTAACGGTGAAGGAAAACATCGCGAGGAAACCTGCATATCTGAGAGTTCTACATAATGTTCTCGAAGATGTGTGTAGTCTACCAACCCGCACTGGACCAGCGTGGTGGACTATGGCCTAAACCTTCTCACACTGAGAAGAGGTCCGTGCCCAGCAGTGGAACAGTTTATAAACAGGGCTGGTATTATTATACTTTTTATAAAGACGCCTTACATTATTTTCTTAAATATCTCCTACGTACAGACATTGTCAAATTATAATTTTATTATTTGTATGGGTACTAATAATATTTGTCTGTTATTAATACACGTGGCGACAATAACAAACGAAAACACTTTATTTATAACATATCATAGTCCACCACGCTAGCCCAGTGTCGGTTGGCAGACTTCACATATCTTCGAGAATTATGGCGATCTCTCAGACATGCAGGTTTTGCATGCGCGTTTTGAAATCGAACTTGAGACCTCTGCGTGGCAGTATAACAGTCTCCCACTAGGCTATCGCTGCTGGAAAAAGAATGAAGATACTTTATAAATATAAAATATAAAAGTAACAAGAAAACATAAAACGACTAATCCAAGGCTTTACGGTATTATTTCTTCTAGAACATTCGTTTTAATACCCTCAACCAATAGATGCGAAGTATATCATAAAATCAAGTGACATAATATTTTCAAATACATAATGGCGTCTTCCTGAAATGTAATAGTATGCACTCGCCACATTTCAGTACGAGTACATACGCATTTATTTGATAAAATGCAACAAATACTTGGCGTATGCCGTTAAAACGTTTCCCTAGTATCGTATTGGATACTGTAATTTCCTTCTACTGTGATGTCTCTAAGTTATTTTCTTTATGACATAATATTTATAGAATTTAATTGTTTATTTGAACTAATCTAGTTCTTAAATAATCGTTTCTTGAATATAGGTACTTGGTGTTCCTATATTAGACGTCGTTTTACTTACGGCCAGTTAATTTTGATTACATATTCTATAAAAAATATGTCAATATTAGTTTGAAATTGACATATTTTTTTATCCATTGCTCAAACGACTCGTTCCTTAAATATAGAAACTGAGCCGTAGAAAACAATCTTAACTAATATAATAAATGTAAATATGAGTTCTTTTGTTACGTTTAGACTCTCTGAGAGCACCGTCAAGGCAGCTTTGAATGCACATGGCAATGACAAACACAGGTTAGAGTGGAAGGCTCTGAGGGGTCTTGGACACTCCAAGAAATTCATTGCAAACAGAGCCACAGGCTTCACCCGGAAGTTCTGCGGGTATAACAAGAGCCAAATACGCCTGCTCACAGGAGCGTTCACTGGCCATTTCGACACCAACGACTTCCTGTGCAGATTGAGATTGGCTCACAATTCGATCTGCAGAGCCTGTGGTGAACAGGACGAGTCCATATCGCACCTACTATGTGAATGCGACGCGTTGGCTGGATTGAGGATGGGTCTGATGGGATTGGCATATCCAAACCCTGAGGACTTCAGGCTTCTCCCTCTGAAGTGTACGCTACGACTGATGCAGTACATTCATAAGGAGATAGCTAAGGGCTAAATCTTGGGGCCGACACAAAATATCCCAATGGGTCAAAGTGTCGCCGGTGTGTGCTGACTGGCCCCTATACATAAGATAAGATACGTTTTGACGCCTTATTTAACACCAAAGGGTATTTAACCAGGAAAAAAATTATAAAAAGATTATTTAGATCTTGTTCTACTGCTAGCCCAGCTGCGGTCTCGGGCCGACATGAGCAAATAATTGCAATACTAATAAGAAGTATATTACAGCCACATTATCCTTGATATCGGTATTTAAGACTCATAGGAGGTACTTATTATCACATAATAGGCACAGTGCCAAAGAAATATTGGTTTATAAAGACGTGCGCGTTGTTATTGATATGAGTCTGCTATAGGAAGATATACTCTAAGCTATATTAATAACTTATCCTTTGAATGTTAATGCCACATGAGATAATAATTGGATATAACTATCATTAAGCTCCTTTTAAACTAACTAACTATTTTTCAAACAACCAAGAGGAATTCATATAACGTTTTTCACCCGTTTTGAGCTCGTAAAACGCCTGATCAACATTTGTACCTTTCCATTCCAATCCGCTTTGCCATTTAACTTGCTTCTGCTGCCAGTCTTCCGAGCAGACTACCAGTCGACAACCTTGCTGGCTATTATACTATGGCGTAGTTGTTTAACTGATTGCTAGTGCGCTGAGTGAGATCGAGAAAATTTCCTCCAGTGTTTCACACAGGGAGATTTTGTAAGAACCACAATTTTTTTTAAATTTTGTCCTCGGACACAAGGACAACCTGAATGTTCTTTTTGCCCATTGTTTGTATAGTCACCGGTAACGCAGGAATTATTGCCAAAGCCGGTGTTGACTTTTAAAAATCAGCGATATTATATTTATTTTAATTTTAGCCTCAAAGCGAGTTTGCAAAAATATGTCAATACGCATTCATAAACAGGCGCAATAAACATCTCGCGTCATAACTCAAACATAAACAAAGCATAGATGTAGCAGATTTAATTGCCGGAAAATATCAAAAGACGATTCAAATATGAAAAGCGTCTTTCATATCTAGAGTAACACTTGAAGAAATTGGATTTTTCATATTCATTTATAAACGCATCTCGCTACTTCAATATCGATATGAATTCCTAGTTGCAATATTTCAAAATATTGTTTTGTGCTGCCAGCGAAATATAAATATTTTCTGTATTTACCTCTATATGAAAGTCTCTAGCATGCAGTGAATCGTGAAATAAATGTATTCTGAACGACATTCAAGCATAGGGATAGAATGCTGCTTCTAGCCAGCGCCATTAATGCGATAAATACTATATCTTAAAAATGTATATATTAATTTCTATAAAGTGGTTTTATTTCAATGTTTAAAATCCGCGTTACCATAAGACATTATTAGACTACACGTAAGGTGTAGTGATTTCAGTGGTTGCCTCGCCACTGTTATGGCACAAACGTTATGGATTTGATACTCACGCGAGACAAAATTTTGTGTGATACACAAATAATTGTTTTAAGTTTGGGTGTTTTTTGTGTTCGTTTCTTGACTGTTTGTAAAGTGCCTCGCTACACAAGACTAATTCTTAGTGTTACCTTTTCTTTACAAAAAATAAGATCTATTATCGGACCGCTCAAGTGTTACGTAAGCTGATTTTTTGCAATTATAAACTCCCCGTCCCCCTCGTCGTAAGCAACGCTCTAACTTGTAGAAAAACCGAAAATGTAAAAAATAAAAGTGCTGTCTTAATCACCATCCAGATCCCCTCCCCATATCCCACATGTCATCAAAAACCTCCCCACCCCTCTGTAGTGCTTATGTTATACTTGAATGCCCCCTAACATGTTATACTATTACAAGCATCAAGTTGAAAGAGACAGGTAGTTAGATAAAACAATAAGAACTTTCTCACAAGACCACAGTTATTCAAAGCATGTTTACCTTGCAGGTGTACAGAGCAGTGAGCTGCTACTACATAGTGGAGTCCAGAACAGTGTACCCGAACTTCTGGCGGGTCATCAACCTCATACACATCCTGCTTATCCTGGCGCACTGGTTCGGCTGCTTCTACTTCTTGCTGTCCGAAGCTGAAGGGTTCCAGGTCAGTTCTACAAGTTAATTTTTTTCTTAATAGGGTTTTATTTTACTGACTAGCTTTTACCCGTGGCTTTGCTTGCGGTGACAGCCAAGGTAGGTTTGTAACTACTTAAACGTGAGATGTCTTACTATAATCATAACGTAACATTGGCATGCACAATTAAGCACATAGACGCAACACGCGGCGTGGGCGGCTTACACCTACTCCAAAAATCACAATGATTTAATTATTCACAAGAATACGCAATTATATTTTAACTTTACAGTGCGTTTTTGTTTTAGAATATTCTTTCTTGAAGTCGGTTTTCTTTTTGGTTACAATTTTTGTTTATTTATCGATTTTTAGTGAATCTGATTTTCTCTGTTTGATTAGGGGTAGACCTACTAAACGCACTGCTCATATGAGACAGCGCCGTTCAGACGAAACAAACGAGGAAAGGGAGAAGCGCCTATCTCAAAATAGGAAATCTACCTCCTGGGCCATTTCAAAAGAGACTTGCGAAGAGCGCATAAATAGGCTTTCGAAAATGCAATGCATGACAGAAAAAATCGGGATATAACATTTAAATCATTTTTGACCATAGTGCATCTCATGATAATTCCAAATATGGTTGGAATGATATGTTTTATTCCGGAGTTCCGGTGCCTAATGGCATCAGCGTCATATTAAAAGTTGTATTATATAAATAATTTTGTTATTAGCTTTTTTGTGAATACATTGTTGAGTTTAACAGTCGCACATGACCCTATACTAATAAATGCTATCAAAAACCAATTTGGAATTGTGTAAACAATACATATACATATATGTATGTGATTGCAGCAATCACGGTAGATTTGCTGTCGTTTATTAAAGAATTCCGTTGTATAAAACCGAAGATCATTATCAGAACTTCACTAAATTAGAATGGCACTATTTTGAAATACTACGATGCGCTTCCAAACCATCCTACACAGTTGTTTACTGTGTTCATTTTACATCAGCATAAAATGAGAAGATCATCAATGTAGCCGAAGTCAACCAAATACGCATTATTAAGGATAACTCAAAAACTAATAGTCAGATCTTGACAAATGAACCAAATGGAAAGCACCAGCTTTCAAATAAAAAAAGAATCATCAAAATCGGTTCACATAGAAAAAAGTTATGAAGTAATGTACACATAGAAAAAAAAACATACAGTCGAATTTTGAACCTCCTCCTTTTTTTTTAAGTCGGTTCGAATAAAATATAACCTATGTTACTAGGTAATAATATAGCTTTCTAATGGTAAAAGGATTTTTGAATTCGGTTGAGTAGTTTTCAAGTTACGCCCTTACAAATAAATTAACAAAAATCAAATCTATTGAAATTAAACTCATTTATACGGAGTTTATCTCGTTGTTTATTTAACACTGTATTACATAATTTTGTAACTGTTACACTACTACTACTATAAAATTTTACTAATTTTTAAGCTAATAAAATATTAAATCTATTTATATTTAGGTTTACACTTTCCCCGACGTTTCGGTTGCTTTTCAACAGCCATGGTCACGGAGAGACCCGTGACCATGGCTATGTGGCACGTCGTTAATTTCAATGAATAACATTCGCGTAAACAAAAGGCAATATTATAAAAATAAAATCTTTCCTATGTGTAATTTTAGTATAGATATAAAAGGATTACCTCGAACGTAAGGTAGGGCAGGTACCAGTTGACAATGGGATACATAGACTACGGCAATCGCTTATCATCAGCAGGATGTAACCTTGACCTCGATATCTACTTTTGTAGTAAATAATATACATAGGTTATTTTTCAGATATAAGAACTCTATACTATGACCACACCTTAATGTTACATGCTGTAATGCTGGCTATAAATTGCACAGCTGATTTCTTGCTAGATTGATTACAAACCGTCAGAAAATTTTAGAAGTCTAATGATTATCAAAGATACTTGTTTCATTCATACACATATCGCCAGATACGTTTTTAGATCTAACGTAAGTAATCTTATTGTTATTGAGACACATTACGATATATTACCAAACTTAATACAGCTACAGAAATCTACATATACTAATATTATATATAGGTATAGAGTTTGTTTGTTTGGTTGAACGCGCTTATCTCAGGAATAACTGGATCGAATTGATTAATTATTATAGTGTTGGATAGCCCATTTATCGAGCCAGGCTATAAGCTATAAATATAATATCACGGTACGACCAATATGAGCGGAACATCAATGAAAAATGTTGCATAAACGAGGAAAATTCTCTTATGTGATGCAGACGAAGTTGCGTGGGTCAGCTAGTTTTCTAATAAAAACAATTTGTTCGACTCGGGAATTGAACCTAGGACATGATTACGATTGCACGCAAACATAACCTCAATCTTTTGCCACGAAGATTAAGGCAATACATTAATAGTAGGTAATAATAATTGGAGAAACAGCAACATTTCCATATTAATCAATTAGCAATCGGTATCGATACAAACTTCTAAAGTTTGAAATTAAATCAACTTTTAGTAGAAGTTATATTGAATTTGCCTATGTAGCTCTCGAATAGAGAAACTTGTTACCTCAACTACGATACTACGAACAGATTCCCTATAAATTGAATCGTTTTAACACTTTATCTCCGATTGTGTAAGAAAAGCTTATAAATATATAAATAAAATATTTTTACAAACTGGTATTTTTGTATCAGTCGTAGGATAATGGTAAAATCTTTATTTTTTTAAAGAAGGTCATTATGACATCCGTAATTACAAATCAAAAGCTGTCTAATAGTTTAATTTTAATTTAGTTTCTTTTGCATGTATAACTTTGACTATAATTAAACTTCAAGTTAACTATTAATTACTATATTCGGTTGTTGTTTTAAGACTACTATATACTAAAACAAAGTTAAAATAAATATTCATTTTAAAACTCTATTAATCTATTCTTATTGCTCACCAGAAGTTGAATACTATAAAACTCCAAACAAACATTAGTCTGTACAATATTCCGTGAAATATATGACATATAGCTTTTCTTATATTTTCTAAAAGTATATATATAAAAGATAGTGCTGGCAATACTCTAAGCTGTTTATAGATAGTTAAATGGATAGATAAGAAAAAGATAAAATTTCAAATAGTTTTTGAAATGACGGCTCTGTTTTTTTACTAAACCTTACTTCAATATAATCGAATAAATATAATATAATATTATTTATATATAATAATATAATATATAAATAATATTATATCTATGTTGTATATCCGTGTTTAAGGTTGCAATTAAAATCACAACCACATTCATAGAAACTAAATATTAGTATGTATATAGATCATGTTTCGTAAAGAATGGACACCTTGTAATCAAAGCCTGTCTGACTACCTTAACCCTTTTAGAAAGCAAATATATACAATACTGTATCCTAGCCAAAAATCATTTAAGTAAACAGCATTCACATTCACATTGACATTCAAATAACTTTACATATTAATGTAACCGTGCCGTGTGCGCTAATATCGCTTTGGACATCATTTCACCTAGATTTCCTAACTCACTCATATCTCTCAGATTGAATTTGTAAAAGGCCAAGGTAGAGCCATCTTGTATTCACAACACTAATCCATTTGCTTCGTATGAATATTAAATATATTCTGAGGTTTCATAAAAATATTTTTATTTTACCTGAGAACACTTTCCACGTGCAGTATAGAAATTAGAAAATTTTCTTGTTACTCTATTCTTTTGACATTTGTACAAGAAGTTGCTTATTATAAATATAAACTAAGTTAAAACACATACCCTAAAAATATATAGTATTTTTATATTGATGGGTAGCATATCATATCAATGCGTATGTCTTGCTATTTTGGATAAAATCTACTATTATGCAATGATTCTTTAACACTAGGTGATGTGCTACAATAGAAAGGAGAACATCGTTTTGCGCGTACGTTACTTTATTCTTATTTACTATCTAGAAACATTAACTGGAAATATAGTTATTAAATAAAGTTGCCATTTGGCGAAAATTAGTATCAATACATTTATTTATTTATTACTGCTAATCATTCTGACTAAATATGACGATATAAAATATTAAAAACATAAACATATATACATCTTTCTTATAAAACTTCAAACATGTAAACAATATATTATTCATATAACTTATAGAAATACGTTAAATAAGAGTTTTAAACAGCTGCAACACTCAGACTGGGAATTAGAAAACATTGAAACAACGGGAAACAAAAACACCTAGACTTAGTATTTATGGATAACTAAAAATGATTTCCCATGTGGGAAACCCGCAACAATCGCCGCAATAGCGAGATATACACTTAAACCATTATGAAAAATGTGCATTCGAATACACGTACGTCAGTAAATTATTGACGAGAGGGTCGCAAAGGTCCAGTGACGTCAATACATAAGATTAAAAACATCATAAGGTTCTGTATTAGAAATTTGAGTTAGTAAAAGTGTTATTGGATTCTTGTTTGTGAGATTTCTGTACCCTATGTTATGTTTTCGTTCCAAGGTCGGGTCGATCAACTTGACCTTGGAGTGAACAAATAACAGAATCTGGATGTGACTTACCTCTGCTTGATCAATATATTCACGCCCGTCTTTCGTTTGAAGAGTAGGCAAAGGAGTTTCAAACAGGCAGAGGATTTATCATTTCGCTTCCTGTTTTAGAGTTTACGGTATAAGATGATACGATGTAGAGCCTATTGGCGTTCAAAAGAGTAGTTACTTTACTTTCGCCCCATTTAAAACCAAATATGGCTACCCTTTAGATTTAGATATCACGTTTTAGGAGGTGAGCTTATTTCTATATACCGGGCAATTTGCCAGATTTCTTGAATCTACTGAGTAATTGGTACCTCAATAAGACTTTGCCCAAAACGGCAATCGATTTCGCATACTGTTGATCGGTCGCATACTGCGAAATCTTATATTTCAAGACTAACGACATATCTGGCTAATTATTACGCTTTCACGGATTAACCTAGGATGGATATATTTAACCCTAAACAAGGAAATACTACATTCTACTTTTTAAATAAATATGAACGAAGTCAAGAATCTTATTCTAGAAACAGGAAGCTATAGTCTGGTAGAAGAAGGTCTCAAGTTCCATCTTAAGGCACGCACCACTAACCTTTCGAAGGCAGTTGCATACTAATTAGAAATTTATCGGTGGCTTATATATACGATTGCTATTATTGTATAAGATTACTATATTAAGTCAAGAATAATAGTCAGTATAACATTCTATAAATAAATATATTTAATATCGAAATACATTACTAAGTTTTACGTGTTATTTTTAGATAACAGTAGATTGTATAAGCTGAAAAGAACACAGACATTTCCTTTCCTATATTACTACTTACATTTGAATAAAACGATATCTTAGACGTAGAAAAAGCACTTCAAAGGAAATGCAATTTAAATCGGTGAAAACTATATTGCGTTTTTCTGGAGCTACAGTTTGAGCACTAGTGATTTTTTTGTTATATTTCAGAATACAGCCATTTTGTGAAGGGTAAATTTACATTAATATACATTGTAAGGACAATAATTTTACTTTTAGGTCTGTCTTATTTACGCTTTAAAATTAAAACATTTGTTACGGATTTTATCGCGGTACATTAAAATTATTATAATTTTCGAACTATTTACAAACTGCCCGGTTTTAGAGTATTTTACAAAATCTGTAAACCATTTAATTTATATATTTCACTTATTTATATTGCCTGCAATGTATTTGTATTATCAACTGAAACACCCGGGGAAATGACGTGGTTTTTTAAATAATTGCAAGGTAGAGATCAATAGACCAGGATAAAATATATAATAGTTTAATTTCAATTAATTCGCTTAAACGTAAGATATGTACCATAATTAGATAACCTGACATTTTCTACTTGGCCCTTATTATTCTTATTTTACTAATGCGAAGTTATTTTTGTTAGCTAATTGAAAATCTTTTACCCAGCTATGAACCAACAGATAAGCAATATTTTTTGGGTAGATATAGTCCATCGTATACTGCCTTTCTTATCTTTTCAAAGTTTATTTACGATAGGTCGCAAACGACAGCCAGCTTATGCTACAAAACACCAACAAACCAAAATACACACAGATCAAAAAGTCAAGGATTGACATTCCACAAATAGTGTGTTCGATTTCCTCTTTAGATCGCTAACAGCTAGCTGGCTCGTTGACGAGGGTAGGTTAGTTTCCCTACGACGCACCCACCCGGATCTCATATCACGGCTAACCGTGTTAATCGAAATGCCAGCATTGAAGCCTCCAATTTGAATCATAAACTCCCACATGTCTTTCGGTTAAAGGTCAATTATTAATTAGGTTATAGGACAGATTGATTGATGCTATTTATAATTACGCCCGTCGCCAGTAATGTTTGCAATCTCAGAGTACTTCGACGAATTTTCTGATTTTTATAGACGCTCTCTTGCATCTAACAACTACGTACTGTAACTTGAGTAAACTTACTAAGTAAAAAACTATGATATTCATACGTGTTACTTTGTGACCTATATGAATAAATAAGGGTTTGATTCGGTTTTACATAATATAGTAAACTCTCAAACTAATCAGATGTCACCCGCTTATTTTTAGTATTTATTTGAATTGTTCATTAAATAGATTAATTCTATTTAATGAACAATTTAAATACTACTTCATTATTATGTAATAATAAAAAAGTAATAATAATAATAATATCAGCCCTGTATTAAACTGGCTCACTGCTGGGCACGGGCCTCTTCTCAGTGTGAGAAGGTTTAGGCTGTAGTCCACCACGCTGGCCTAGTGCGGGTTGGCAGACTGTGAAGACTGTGAATATATTCGAGAACATTATGGAGAACTCTCAGACATGCAGGTTTCCTCACGATGTTTTCCTTTACCGTTAAAGCAAGCGATAATTAACTATTTAGTACGCATAGGTATAACTTCGAAAAGTCAGAGATGCGCGCCTTAGGTTCGAACTCGAGACCTCTGCGTGGCAGTCCAACGGTTTCCCAATAGGAAAAAATGTTTCAAAATTATGTAATAAAAGTGTTTAAAGTAAAATAAACAACGCGACAAAATCCGAATAAATTGTTTAATTTCAATACTAAAGGCACGCCTTATTGCTACTAAGAGTTAGCTAACTGAAGATTGAAACTAGGAGCTTACGATAGCCTTCGAGTTATTACTGAGAATTCGGTAACAGCAAACCTTGTTACAGTTCACCCCGTAACATAAAACCCTTAATTGGCGTCAAACATGCACACAAACCTATGTGATCAATAATTCAATTATATTGCAACATTTACGATTTTTCAAATAGCCTGTTTGTAGAAAACCCGTTAATCATAACACAATAAACTTTTGATTTGATTTTTAAAAGGCAGGCTCTGTACTATGAATAATTCCTGTGTCGCGTGGAACTTTACAGATATTCAAACAGACACAACGAAAATCCAGACTCTGAACAACCGTGATCACACAAATTTTTGTCCCGTATGGGGTTCGAACCCACAACATTGCGCAGTGACAGTAGCAAGGCCACCATTTAAACGACTATGCAAATCATGGAGTCCGTAAACTTTACGTTAGAGGTTTAACTTTCACTTCACTAGACATCCATTCCGTCGACTGTGAGAATGCCCGAGCTTCATGGCTACAACTTACATATAAAATCGCGTGCAAAAATTATGTTCGCTGCATGTAACTTATAAAACTACACTTGTTTACATGTGCCACAGATATTAAGCGTAGTTTTGTGACATGTTGTCAGAAAGATAATACAATTATTTGTAGAGTTAAAGAGATGGCTACTAGGGTTGCAAGGAGACGAAAATATCGATATAAATTTCGATATTTATACAGAAGGTCTGAAAATATCAATGATCGATAATATCGACAGTTTCAATGCGATATTATTGATAATTCAGAACTTTCAAGTTAGTAGTAGAAGCGGGCAAATAAGAAGCAAATAATAAATATCGATATACATATCGATATTTATATCGAAGGCCTGAAAATGTCGATTATCGATAATATCGACAGTTTCAATGCGATATTATCTATAATTCAGAACTTTCAAGTTAGTAGTAGAAGTAGATAAATAATATATGGTTAGATATCGATAAAAATATCGATATTTTAGGGTCGATATAATAGATATTATCGAATATTCCACATATCGTTCGATATCGATATTTAATTTCTTGTCGATATGATAATATTGTATCGATGATGGTTAGATATAGATAAAAATATCGACATATTTAAGGTAGATATTATAGATATTATCGAATATTCGATATATCGTTACATTGCTAATGGCTACCTTAAAACTGTATCGCAAAATTTCTTATTCTTGGTATATTACTATAGGCGAAATAATTGAAAGTTTTAGTTTACTATATTACATAATTGGTTGTGACATAATTATAATTACACCAACATGAATGTCTTGAAACACTTAATTTTACACCCGTTATCTGAAGCACTAGATTCAAGGCCTGTGTCATGAAAAACTATACAAACACTTCAACCAATGCTTTATAATCAAATTGTCAACATTTCTTACTAGCTACTAAAGATCCGCGGCCACTTAACACGCTCATCAGTAAATTATATACTAGCGGCAAATTATATTTTAAATTAGATATGTTACATTCAAAATATAATAGCATGTCGAAATTCTGGTATCCAGATCTTTTTTGATTCGTAACTGCACTTGTCTGGATAACTTTAAAATAGTGCGATCGGTATTAGTTATAGAATGAGATTACGTGTAATGATAGTTATATAATTCGAAGAATTGAGCTTTTAATGTTATCGGATCTACAGATAAACAGATTTAAAGAACTCGCGTACGTAATTGTGATCGAAGGGGCGCGGGGAGGGTGGACTGGCCACTGAGGGTAGGACGCTGTACGTGCGACAAAGGCGAGGTACTCGCCAGGTCGAAATGGACTGTGATTGAATGATGCGTTTCTTTCTACTTCTTTTTCAGAGCTATGATGCTGCATCTGGAACATTACTTTGGTTAGCTGGTGCTCATGTAACGATTAAACGGATCTACGGATTTTGTTAAACCGATTGTGTTTTGAGACCAATAGAAAACAGACTGAACTGACTGACTAGTGTAATGGTTTAAGTGACTGTCTCGCCACTGCCAAAGGGCCGAGTGTTGCGGGTTCGAACCCTCGCGTAACAAAAATGTTATTATATGATTTACAAATTTAACAGTTGTACCGAATCCGGCTGTTATTTGTGTCTGTTGTTTAAATCTTTGCAAAGTCACGATACAATTTTTATTCCTTGTCTCTCGCACTATTACTATAAGTCTTTTTAAACATAAATGTCGAACATTTTTACATCTTCACTTCGCATGCACAAGCAACAATTCTGCTTGTTTTTGTGTGTCGTCATTGCTTGCGGCCATATTTCTTTATCCACACTATTATTACACATTATATGAAAGTACAAACATAAACAAAGCTCATGAAACAATCCGGAACGTCTTAAATGTAGTGGTGGCAGACGGAACTCGTTTCGTCACTGTTGTAAAGAACGCAACTATCACTTAGTTAACGCTCTACTTGAGTGTTATTGCATTTTACGTTCTTTAAAATGTTGCGCACATTACGGCGTACGTCTAGGATGTGTATGTAGGACACGTATGAGTTTAATAGGCAGCAATAAATTGTTATATTTTACAGCTAGCATTATCGTGTCTCTTTTGGAAAATATGAGCATAGATATATGCATCTTAAGTAATATTATTATCAATACGAATGTTAGTTTGTTTGTTTGTTACGCGTTTCACCTCAATTACTTGACCAATAATCATGAATTTTTGCACAAACGTTGTCAAGGGTACGTAAAAGGAGATAGGGTAGCCTTTTATTCAGAAAAATACGGTGCTCGAGGGATACACGTTTGTTGACAAAATCTAGTATTTGCGGGTAAATCTGCGAGCAAATCCAGTTTGTAAATAAAGCGATAATTTTCTTCGATAAAGTATTTATGTAGTAATAAGTTTGAATAGATATATATTTACCATTTAATAACAGTATATACGTACACTGATTCCCGCCTAAATGAGCCGAAGGAGTAGGATTAGTGTGTTACACCTAAATTTTACGCGCTAAATTTTGAAAACGCAAGTGATAAGAGACAAATAATAGCATCGATAGCTTAGTGGGAGGCAGTCCACACAGAGACCTAGAGTCCTATCCCAAGGCGCGCAAGTCTGACTTTCCTAAGATATATGCGTATTAAATAAATTCATTATCGCTCCGTTAAACGGTGTGGGAAAACGTTGTGAGGATACCAGCATGTCTGAAAGTTCTACATAATGTTCTTGAAGACATGTAAAGTTTGCTAACCCGACTATGGCCTAACCCTTCTCACGCTCAGAAGAGGGCCGTGCTCAACAGTGGGACAGTTAAGTACCTGACCGATATTATAAGAGACAAACCTCTAGCTTACCGGACACATTTTCAGACTTCGTAGGGCTATTAAGAATTTTCTACTGGATATTTATGGTCGTAGTATACAAGAAAGTTATATATGGTAATTAACAAAAAAAAAACACATGTCTTAGATAATATATAAAAACAATAAAATGTGAAACGTTAGCACCTGTAGGTACTAATGTATGTATACATTGTATCACAGGTGCCAGCGCCTTCCACTATGCATGCAAATATAAGCAGTAACTCATTGCAACGACACCAAAGAGACCAGAGAACATAGGTACAATTATAATGTTCTGTGATTGTGATTGATATAACGTAAGTTATGAATATGACCTATTGTGTGGCGGCGGCCAGACACAATAAGTTTTTAATTATGTCTAGCATTCCAACAATTAAAAGGTTAACTGTGTTTAAGACTGCACCGAGCGTAAGACGCGGTTGAACTGAATGACAGAGCTCGATATTCAAATCGGCGCGCGGCCGCCTAAGTACAATTGTATGAAGGATTGGAAGTGCTTTTTTGTTAAATATGTGTCTTTATTATCAACCTATAACTTAAATATTTTGGACGGACAAATTGTAATATAACTATTTATGTTTCGTTTAAGCTGTAAAATAGGATAGATTTCTACTGTTACAATCTAAAAATCACGTAACACGAGCTTAATTTTTGCATTTTTCGTACAAATTTACGTAATTTTGTAGGCGAAAATATTAATTATTTCAAGTTTTATACACGGAGTAATTGTAAACACATTCATTGTTATGGTAAATGTATATTTTATATTTGTATTAAACAAAAAGTGTTGATTTTATCAAATTAACTGTGACCGCCTGTTTTGGCACATTTCGGTCGGCGCAGTCTTAACCAGGGTAATTTAAAAGGTGTGTTGTCTAAAAATAGAAATAGCAAAGTACTAAGGTATTCACACAGCAATTGTATCGACCACTGTGGGAACAATACCATACCATAATAATATCAGCTATAAACTGCCCTACTACTGGACACTGCCCTCTTCTCACTTAGAGAGCTAGGCCGTCATAAGCCACGTTTGGTCAGGGTATGTTGGGAGATTTCACAGATCCTACCCAAAAGAACATTGTAGAAATGGCAAATATACAGGACTCTTTTCGATATCTAGCTACACGGTCATAGCACGTAATTATTAACATTTAATACGTAGCTTTAAGAAGTCAGAGGTGTGCTGTGGCTTTAATCTAGAAACCTTTACGTACAACAAAAAGCAAAAAACGGGTCCTACTTTAGAGAGAAAGGGAAAAATGGATGAATATAAAGGAAATGAGAGAGGTGCCAGCCCCTCTCATTAATTTCACTACTTTACAAGTAAAAATACCCACGCATGAAACCAATGCATATCTTTAGAGTAAGTTACCCTTAATTTGATACTGTAATAGAAAAAAATGCTTGTCACATTTTGAAAATATTTATTAAAAAAGATCGTTGAAATTTTAACTTAATTACATAAGACAAAAATTAGAAAGGCTTAATTTACTTAATCTTTTATACTGGCCGGAGTCAGTCTCTCTTAAAATAGACCAGCAATAATCGGCCAGCATATTTTTATCTCAAAAGCCTTGGTACCTCTCCTCAAACGATTTTAAATCTTGATGGAAACGTTCGCCATGCTCATCACTACGCTTCCCAAATTTTCAGGGAAAAATCCAAGTGCGATGCAAAATATGGATTTTCAGTGACATATTGTTGTAATTTTGCAATAAATTGGAAACAATTTCTTCATAATTCTCTGCTTTCTTGTTACCTTAACTAACAAATTCCATTGCTGAAGCCTTGGAGCAAGTAACTCGGGTTTGGTTTTAGAAAGCTGAAGGTCTCTCATCAGGTCATTTAATTCGCTCAGCGTAATTATGTTGGGTTCAACCTTAGACTCACCTTCCATGAAATTATCGTTACTGCTTATATCGCATTGGTTTAAAGAAAATTTGTTCGTTAAAATCATTTATTCTGGTTTATGTTTTGAACTTGAAGTACTGGGCAATGAGGGGTAAGGTAATCGATCAGAGTGTGGCACAGGTTTCGTGACGGATGGAACATCAGGATATTGAATATGCTTCTTGTTTTAGTTATTAAAACCAAACGTTTTTGTAAGGCAAAAGTAACAGTCTGTTGCGTGGTTTGTTGGTTCTCTCCACTGCATTGGCACACCAAATTGTAAGTATTTATTTTTCCTGCAGCCCAGTTCATAAGTACACTTCTGCAATTTTCGCACACTACTCCAGGTACCCATTTTTTATCAAGGTTTGATACAGAAATTTGGAAGTATTGCAAATAGGCTCACTTTATCGCTTCTGTAATGGGTCTCTTTTTTTTGTTACGATTATTTTGCCGTAAACATAACAAAAACTATTTGGGCTTAATTTACACAGTCTTGAAGGCGTTTTAAAAAGGACAACAAGTTCATCAATAATTTTAACACAACAATAATAAGTAACAAACTAAGCTCGAAACATAAATCGACTAGACGGTATATTTAAAAAATATGACGTGATAAAAAAATACGATAAATGTTTTAGTGATGTAAATGTATACACAAAACAAATTCACCACAAATTGTTAAGAAAAATGTTTTTTTGTAAAGTAAGTAGTGTTTCCAATCATCCCATATTTATTTGTAAACCTCTTTCGATGTAAACCTTGGCATTTATGCAGAGTGATATGTAGAAACAATGTTTTCACAATCAAGTTAATTTGCAATAAGAGGGTAGTTCTTTCCCAGACGAACCAGTTCATTCGTACTGCCACTAAATAATTGGCAACAAAGAACTTTCCACTCAACTCAAACTGTTGTAAATAAAGGCTCCTAATTACAGACAACCAGACTTTAAAATTGCTTAAAAGTTCACTGCTTGTGTCAACCCCTGATAATATTTATTCAAAATTATACCATATTCCTCACTCGTACGATTCAATTTCCATTTAAATGGTGTCTTGCAGAGGGTGTTTATTTTATAGTCTATAGTGCTTTTGCGAGTCATTACTTTTTTATTGTTAGGTCTCATTGAAACGAGATTTATTGTGCGGTCGTAAAGTTGTCTCCGTGACCTGTGATGTTATTTTGAGAGCTTTGAAATATGTGAAGGCAATTGATATTTTAATTGTTGTGAAAATCTCGGTGGCGGTAGTGGATGCTACTGCTGTGCATGAAGGCTCGGGTTCAATCACTGTTCGAACAAAGTGCTAAGAGAGTCATCTTTAAAAAAAAAATGCATTGAGCTTACGCTATTTTTTTTAATTAGAATTCAAAGTAATAATAAGTATAACTGGCGATATCTCAACGTACCCACCAGCTATGCTATCTCTATAATACAATATCCATATAGTAATCAATATGTATATAGTACCATGATCAATCTTGTACGTATTAGGTATAACTGTATGACTGGTTTCGTAACAATAGTTTGCGTAAATGATCGCAGTCGATCTCCAGGTCCTGGTTTCTTTACCAAAGTCGAGCAAAATGTTTTTTCTATGAAGTATTTTCTTTGGCAGCATGTTACTGTCCCGCTACAGATGATCGTAGCCAAACAACCTCAAGTTGTGTAATGAGAGAGGATTCAACTTTCAAAGTTCCTTAATAATAATCGAATGGACTCTATATGTGCGATCTATGTACGATAAGGTACACATATATGATTTAAATTATTGGTCAATAACCCTATTTATCTACGATTGGCAAAGCAGGAGTGGTTCAACCGATATTACACATGCCCATAGGCTTCAGTAACAACTTACTATAAAGCAAGCCGTATCATAGATTGCTACATTAGTCGTCTGTACAAAAACGACTAAAAGGCTAAAAATGTTGGTACGTTTTATGGTCAAAGGCATTGGACAACTTTTAATATGACGATAAACACACAAAGATGACATATTACTAAAAGAATGTTAATCCTAACACACACAACCACAACAAATGAAACTTGGATGCACAAGCTTAATTTGTTCCCGTGCTCTATGCATGCAACAAATGCGCACACATTTTAACAGTACCAACTAGCATTGCTACACAATTAAGCTTCCAAAACTTGCACAATAAATTGTCGAGCGCAGTCCGAGGGCTATTCACAATAGTGTCTAAAGTTATACGGTCAAGAAAGAGGGGACTTTATTGCGGTTTCTACAATGACGACGCACAATAGACCCCAGTCAGGATCTGCAAACCTTTAAAAGGTTTTATCCTCTTTTAATTTCCGTATTAAGCTGTACCGTGTGGTTGAGTCAAATGGAAACTTTTTTCCGAAGAATTTTACGCCGAGCTATATTAATGGTGTAATTTAGTGATACGTTTACGTATGAGAGTAAAAAAGACCAACTATGCAGTTTGCTTTTTGATAGAGTGATGTCTCGGATGGATCAATGGTATAAGTGTTTACAACGTGCCGTTTTCTGGGTTTGATAAACACACATAATAAATTAACGCGGGGAGACTGTGAGAGTATCTCTGTGAACATGGCTACTATAAAGCAACCGAAATGTCGAGAAAAGTGTAAACTTAAATATAAATAGTTTTAATTAATTTAAATAGCTTAAATAGTAGTAAAGTTCAATAATAATAGTGTTATAATTCAAAATTATGTAATAAAAGTGTTAAAAAAAACACTACAGAGAAAAAGGGATAAAGATGGATGAATATAAAGAAATGAGAGAGGTGCCAGCCTCTCACATTTATAATTATTTATGTTATTTCGAAAATAAGTAAAAATGATGACATTGCAGCATTAGAGCGTAGACTCAAATAACATCGATTTCCATTTTGTATACTGAAAAGGACATTGGATACTTTTCATCTAGAAAAAAGTACAGTTCTCGAGCAAAGCCGCGGACAAAAGCTAGCTATTATATAAAGTATACAAATTTTGTTAACCATTTTTCTTATCTATCCACAGGGCGACTGGGTATACCCACATCGGCCGGGAGACTACGCTACCCTCACCAGAAAGTACCTCGGCTCCCTCTACTGGTCGACTCTCACACTGACGACCATCGGAGACCTCCCGACACCAGAGACAAATGCCGAGTAAGTACATAGTTTATTCTACTTTCGTTCGAACTTTTCTACTGATGAATACTTGATACTTGCTCGAATGTTTTTTGTGCCAAGGAGGATTTGACATGCCGTTTTGAAATATTACAACGGAATGATACGGCTCGTATCAAATACTGACTGTAATATATGTCGTGATTTTACCATGTGTGTGTTAGATTGATGTTATAATAAAACGCTGACTGAAGATAGTAACTGGTTTAATCTTGAAAGCCATCTGTCATAAAAATATCTACATATGTACACTTACATTCGAACGCATACTCTTACACATACTCACACACATACACACCGGTGCTGGAGGTCAGCTAATTAATCTATGGAAATAAACTCACACGTACACGTTACCATGTAACGATAGCTTCGACTCAAGGGGTTATATAGCAATAGTTATTAATTATGTAATTGAAATGTGTTATGACTAACTTAAAATTGGTTTATAATATAGGTATGTAACCTATATTATTATCTAAAACTATTTTACCTTGACTTCTAGACAAGTATGATAAAAAATAAAAACAAAAATATCGGCAATCTTTGGGGACTGCCGATAGAAGTGAAAACTAAGTAACTAGCGTGCGGTGACCATGACGCCAATTTCACGCTTTTTGTTCACCCAAAAAGTACACATATATATACAATATACATATAGCTCATGGAAAGCGTTCGGTGACGATGACGCGAGTTCCATGATTTTTGTTCACCCAAAAAGTGCTGAACGCACCTAAAGAAGTTTTGACTTCAAAAATACAGATGGCTTCAGGTTAAAAAAGGTCTTACGAATGTCTTCAAGACCGCGTTTTATTATAAAAGGGCGTAAGGGTATAACTTGAATACAGATCATGTTTCAGCAGTAATATATTTACAAAAGTGCCAGCTAAAATATATTGAAATGCTTACAATAATTAACAATTTATTACATATCCCTGTTACTCTTGAATACAACAACTTAATAAACCTACATTTTATTAATCTCTGACTCTTCTTCGAAGAGGTCAATGAAAACATGTGGGTGCTCATATGTGGGTCTGTGTGTCTTCTAGTGACAGTTTGTTAGTCACAGGCTTAGCTCCGAATCCACTAGACTGATTGACTTATAACTTGGTGTGCAGACACCTTCGGGTCATTCCTCGGTCGAGTTTGAATATGGGTCCTGTAGGTTAAAAGACCCCCGAGATATAGGGATCACAAGATCATAAGGTCAGGGGCTATCTACCAACAGAGTGATTTGGAAGTTCAAGGGAGAGGCTTTTGCCCCGCAGTGGGAAATTACAAAATGCTGATGAAAAAAATTAATATAAAGATCACATGAAGACGAAGAGGTTGAATCCTGGGTTTTTACACCCATCTCGTTTTAATTCGCGATCAAACACAATCGAAAATAAAGTTAAAAAATAAACATATATAAAGCGTTTCGTACATAAAACACAATTATTTTTCAATAACGTCAGATCGTGTCAGAAAATTGACATAAACACAGCTCCAATAAAAATCGTTGGCTTTCCTTTCAAGTGTTACCAGACACTTTTCGTGTATTATTTTTCAAAAGAGTAGTCAGACACGAAACGCCGGCCTCATCTAGTTTTTAAAATATGATTGACATGTAAAAGTATTTCTACAAACCTACTTACAGAAATAAATCATTATTATTATTATTATAAAAGAATTTATACTTTTTGTATTTCTGCTAGCAACTTCAATAAACTAAAACAAAACACTCTCGAAAATTCTGTCCAATTTGTTATAAATTCTCTGAACTTTGAATACCTTAAATTGTATGCCATATTTAAAGATTTTACATTTTAACGATCGAATATGGATTTTTGGATTCAACACCACCAACACAATTCAAAATAGACTTATTTTTTGAAAGGCTGACGTATCATGTTTACCAAAATAAATAAGAATTGTTTCACGTCAGTCGTATCTAATGTCAAGACTTCCTTTTGAAATAACGATATCCTTTTGTATTTCCAGTTGGGGGTATATCCATATTTAAATTATTTTGATAAAGATATGACGTCTACGTAGCGTCATATTTCCCTTCCATGTGATAATTATATTTGGCATAAACATAATTTTATATTTAAGTTAATAAGTGTAAATAAGTTGATAGGATCCAATTAAAAAATTAGTTTATTTTCGAGGTTCCTTTAAAGCCATCAGTAACAGAAGATGCTTAACATAAAAATCAACACACAATATTATATTTAATTAACCGAATGTATTTTTGTTTTATAACTATATCTATTCTTAAGACTGCGCCGAGCGAAATGTGCCAAAACAGGTGGTCACAGTTAAGTTGATAAAATCAACACTTTTTGTTTAATACAAATATAAAATATACATTTATCCTAACAATGAATGTATTTACAATTACTCCGTGTACAAAACTTAAAATAATTGATATTTTCGCCTACAAAATTACGTAAATTTGCACGAGAAATGCAAAAACGTAAGCTCGTATTAAGTGATTTTTAGATTATTACAGTAGAAATCTATCCTATTTTACAGCTTAAACGAAACATAAATAGTTATATTACAATTTGTCCGTCCCAAATATTTAAGATATTGGTTAACAATAAAGATATTTATCAAAAAAGCACTTCAAATCCTCCATACAATTTTTCTACGGCGGCCGCGCGCCGATTTGAATACCGAGCTCTGTCATTCAGTCCAACCACGTCTTACGCTCGGCGCAGTCTTAATTTATTTATAATATATAAATACATAATACATGATAATAAGTAACTAGTTTGAGATTTTGATAACTTGTCCTTTAAAATTTTAATTTAAATATTAAAGAGCCATGAACAATCGAAGGATTAATCAATAAATACTTTTAAGGTAAACTAATCCATTAAATAAAATAATTATGAAACGAAATATTGTAATTAAAATAAAATAAACAAAAACCAAAACTAAAAGCAATTACTATCAAATTAAAACTTTTAATTATTATGATAAAACGATGTTAATTTCACAATTACAATGCGTCGGTTAATTACGTACATAATTAATTATTTGAATGGCAGCCGAACGGGTTAACTTCAAAATAAATAGCATAACAGAAAATCCTTAAAACGTTATGTTCAGAATTCCATTTTCAGTCCCTCAATCATTAGGAATGGTCATTAAACCTTGGTATTTCGTGCTTAAGAAATCACCTAAACACTTGGCAAAGCCTTGGAACGCAGTCATTAAAACGTGAGTGAAGTAAGAACTATTTCAGTAATACTGGCATATTACAATTAAAAAGAAAATAATGAATTTAAAGTCTTATTGATAGTGGGCAATAAGTTTACTTATTTGTTATTTCTTTCTGCATCACTAGCGCAATGGCAGTGAATGTAACTGCTGAAGTCAGGTTAAATTCCAAGTTTGGGCAGAGTATTACTGGGAGTTTTAGTCACAAATATCTCAGTAACAGTACAGAGTCACATTTTGCAAGATAAATAAACAAATAATTGGATCGCTCCCTTTTAGGTGGGACTTAACCTTTTGATCGCCACGGTCTTGTATAGAAGACAAACGTCTTTATTAGAAGTCTAATCGTAACATTACATACATAAAATAAATAGTTTATTTTAATTTGGCCGTAATTTTACTTTTGCCTAAAAGTCTTGATTTACATTTTATTTCAATAGAGGCATTTGTTTATTTTAAAAACAGCAAAATTTAAATAGCCATAAATTTTCAACCGTTATAGATTTATAGCTGGAGCGCTATCGCGTTCGGCATAGGTTGGCACTAAAATGGTTAAAATCATGACTAGGAAAATATGTGTGTAATACATCCTGTCTATCCCTCCGATATGCATGAAACTTTATATATGTTCGAAAATATGTCTTATGTATAGGACATAAGACTTATTTTTTATAGAGGTCATAAATTCAAATATATTCAGATACCTCTTTATCAATGCAACATAAAGCTTTATAAGAAACAAATTTCTATCGGTTCTATTTTCAAAACTATTATCGAAATGCTATAAATTGACACTGGCATAGATACCTTAACGTATTGAAAAGTAATAAAAGTAAAACTTAAGAATGGACCCTAGCAGACCGTGTGTATAGCCTATAAAAAATATCAATTCACGCTCACTATAAAACTTCTAAGAATAGACTTCAAATAACGATACAAAAAGCGATATTTTATAATAAAAAATAGTGACTCTGAAAATAAACTGCTCATACATGTTCTGAATTTGAAATAAAATACTTTATAATAAATTTATGTTAGTCAAAAGTTTTGTATCGTCAATATCGCTGTGAAGTTTGTCAGCGAATAAAAAAACAATGCAGATATGGCACTCTTTTTTATTTCAGCACTAACTGTATCTAAATGAATATAATATATATGATAACTTTAGCACAAAATTATATTCATTTCACATATTTTATAAAAAAGTAGTGAATAGTTATTACGAATACTGTAAGGTCACTTTCTGCAAACAAGTATTTGGATATGTTTTAAATAAATGCTAATCTAATAATCATTAATTATAATAGGAATGTACAATTATCAAGGGATATGATAATATTACTTGAATATTACTTTTATTTGATATGGCAAGACGAGTTAAACCGTCTATCTGATACAATTACGCATATTGTACAAAATGGAAAAGCTATCTGAGTACTAAGAACCAATTTAAATGTAAAAGCTGTTTAAATATCATATCAATATTATCAATGAGAGCAGTATATTCATAGGGAGATAGCTCAGGGATAGACCTCGCGGCCGACACAAAAGATCCCACTGGGTCGAAGTGTCGGCGGTCTACACTGACTGGCCCCCGAATAAGATACGATAAGATCAATGAGAGCAAATTACTTAATCTATATAATTGCGTTAAACTTAAATAATAACATTACAGAAATGAGCCCAAAACATATGAGATCTTAGGATATTATAGCTAAATAGTTTCCTATAAACTCTTTATATAGAAAGATCTCTGAATAAAATGTTTCCTATATTTTGTTTTTGTAAGTTCAATCGTTAAAGAAATACATTTTAAAGCCAAATGAACTTAGCAGACCTTCAATATGTCTATATAGACTTTTTTATATATATTTATACGAAGTTAATTTTCACTTTTAAATTTTATTTAGTATTACCTAGTAATTTAATTACATTACTATTTGAACATTTTTAGAACCAGTACCTAGAACTTTCTATTTATTTCACGGACCGCAGAGGCGAACCCCTATGGATCGCTGGCCTATTTTATTAGTCCGAAAACTTTATCTATATAAAAAGCGGTCAGATAACAACTCCACTAGCAAACTCTGTAAGTAGTTATTTTTTTCGGAAACAGAATAGAACCGATTCCTTAAAACGACACAAGATGAACTGTTTTACGGATACACATGTTCTTACCACATAAAATACCATAGATAATGATGTTAGAGATGCTCCTTCTAGTATATTCTGGGCATAACGTAATGATGTGTAGTCAAATCAATGTCACTCATAAAGAAATGTAGTGGCAAACGAATCACTTGAATGATTTATATGTTGATAGCATGTGATAGTTATATAAATTGTGGGAAATACTGGAGCTTAAATTACTGGAAAATGTTCGAATAAATGTACATATTTATGTAAAAACCTATTTAAATCTATGTTCGCAATTTCGATTTGAAACCTTTTTCGTTTAAATTTAGGACTTTTAAGATTATATAAATAAAATATATACAGTAGCACCACGGAGTTTAAAAAGGTCCCTAATAGTGTTTTTATTACGCAAAACTTAAAAACAGCTAATGAAATGGGTAGACATAAACCTCAGTATTGACTTCTGTTTACGCGAATGTTATTCATTGAAATTAAACTACTATATACGGATTGTATCGCGTTGTTTATTTATCAATGTATTACACAATTTTGAAAATATTACACTACTACTACTATTGATTTTATTTTACTAATTTATAAGCTAATAAAATTATTTAAACTATAAAATAAATAGATTTAATAGTTTAAATAATAATAAAATCCGTATATAGTAGTTTAATTTCAAAAAACATAAACCTCAGCTTTTGCCCTTCGAATATACATATGTAAGCGTGGATCTAATATATAATAGATAAATAATAAGTTGATACCATAAAGGCATCGTTTGAACATTTAAAGTATAGAGCTCACAGAATGTTTACCATAATTGCTTCAATTCAAGAGTAACAATATTTAATAAAACAATAACAATAATTAATTAGAAACACTAATACTGAAACAATAAGATCTGTATTCAATTTACAAACGCCCTTAACCTTCCACTTACGCACTTTACCTCGAGAAAGCAATTTTCTATTCTATTGTAGCGCTTGTAAAAATACAATTAACCAGGATTGCTTTCCCAGCGGTTTTCAATCTTTCCTCGACTAAAGAGCGTAAAGGCATTGTATTGTTAAACTAGGCTTTGAAACAAGCGGCAGCCGACGCAACGGATTTGCATGTAACATCCAACTAGATGATGCATGGGCTCTTTAATCTCTGTCGTTTACAGGGTTAACAGAAAAGCGTGGTCATATTTTATGTGACGAAACACTATAGCTACTGACTAGAGACATTGTCTTATTCTAAACATGTCTGTAACAACTACATAGGCGATACAAATATGAAATTATATTGTTTATATGATGGTGCTGGGTGGGCTCGGCAGCGACTGCCATTCAGCATAATTTATACTGCACGAATAGCGTAGTGGTTTAAATGGTCGCCTCGCCACTACCATTACGCCGAATGTTGTGGGTTCGATCCCCACACGGGACAAAAAATTGTGTGTTCCACAAATTGTTGTTCCGTGCCTTTTTGTCTCTTGTCAAACATTCAGTTTACAAAAGTTCCCGCGACACAAAAATTATTCATAGTGAGAGTTTTCTTTTTAAAAATATAAATGGTAGAAAGAAAGAAAAATTACTAGTAGAAGCACAGTGAACCTTATCCCATACTCTGTGGATCATTCCGATGTCTTGTTGTCTTGTGACGAAATATCTGTTCAAAATGACCAATTAACCATAAGTAGAAAAGCTATTAAAATAAATTTTAATTTTAAAATATATTTAAAATTTTAAAATTAAATTTTTTTTTTATTTTTTATTATTAAAATTTATATAAAAAATCATTGAAAAGAAGCAATACTAACCACTGTTATCAAATTGAGATGGTAGATTATATCAGACGGATCTGTATCTTCTCCTTAGGTTCATATTCCAAAATTGAAATGACCACGCCTTACTGTGACCCTGCTGTACCTTACCACGCTTATCGCGACTAATATACAAAGCGCCTGGTTCATGGCAGCCACTTGGTACAAAGCCATTACTCAAGGTTTTAGCCGGCGCTTCAGCGGAATGCAGCATAACACTGAGACTAATAGAATTAACACAAAGGTTCTATGTACGGTAGCACGCAAGGAGGCCCCAAATTTCTGCCGCGCCGCGGGCTCAAATCCCGCCTGCTGCAGTTCAGATCGAATCGAGGGTATGTCTCATTGTATCACGCGATTGGTCAGATCATTTTAAATTTCGAATTTATGTTACTATTTCTGAATTTAGAACTTTAGCATTATGTTTCCGAACAGAGTGCAGGTCGACCACATTTACATGGTGTGTCGTGGTTACGTAATCTTAAACCAACAGTATCGATAATACTTGAACAGCTTTCAACTTGCGTTCCAAGTATAGATTTACTCATAATCATAAATATTCTATTCCTGTAGTGTAAAACATTATAGAAAGTAAATTTTTCCGTGGGTATAATTAAGATACTAAAATTGATAATGATTAACACAATGAAAGCAGACTGTTTCTGTCTAACTCACGTAATTATGTAACATGTTTTAGTACAACATAGGAGAAGTAAACATTCATTTCTCCCATGTTTGTTATTAAATCAGTCAACTGGTATAAAGGTTTTTGAAGCGCTCTAATGATGTATGGTTTTGATCAGTTTAATTTTTATTCAGGTTATATTTTTACTGCACTTATAAGTCAGGTCAATTGCACAAGTACATGCGCGAGCCTCTATAAACTTGGTACCCTCGTACCAGAAACTAAATTTAATTTTAAATGTAGAACAGAAATTCATAACAACAATTAACAAGTTAACAATTTGAATTTTAATTATAGAACGTATGCTTCTAAAGCCACGATAATCGAATCAAACGTTAAATTAATTTCGGTAGTTTAAACGTTGTTTTAATTGAAACATGCCATAGACGAAAATTTATTCTACATTAGTTACGTTACTGAAATTTTATATACGAATAGCTGATCCGCGCAATTGATGCTCCGCTCCTATTGGTCGTAGCACGATATTATATAGCATATAGCTTTACTCGATAATCGGGGTATCCAACACTAAAATAATTTTTCAATTCGAACCAGTAATTCCCGAGATAAGCGCGTTCAACCAAATAAACAAATTCTTTAGCTTTATAATATTAGTATAGGTGAGATTTTTATACAAGCCACATCTATGAGATAGTAGACGTTTCTAAGAACATTAAGCATTCAAGCTATTCGCGGAATTGTATTATTTTCATCGCGACCACAATTTATTGTTGATAAAATCAACAATAAATTGTGGTCGCGATGAAAATAATTCACATTGACGGTATACATTTCAGTAAATACGATATTTATTGTTATAAATTTGGTATTTTTCTTTTAAGTATAATTAAATAAATGTGTAGTATGATAAAATTATGGTTGGATGAATATCCCATTACGTAGCCTCGAATTTTATGCTAATAGGAAGGAATAAACAATATTATTCCTATTAGAGAGACAATGTCGCAATACCGCATCAACGCTTAGACGGGAGGTTACTCTCAAGTTTTTTTCAATAGTAAAAAAATCTAACAATTTGCGTAACTAATCTCTAGTAATCCACTTCGCATGATTAGAAGGTTGTTTTTTATTGGCGCTAAAGTATTACCATTATTTATCATAAGTTTACCATTATTACAAAAGGAATAAGGAGTGGCCCTGGGTTTTCAAGCCTGAAAGAGCAAACATAGTTAGCGGTACTTGGTGTAAAACACTTCTGCCTACCCCTTCGAGTCCTGATATAACTAAAATAATTTTTAAACTAAAATAATAATGAGGCGCTCATAGCCAGTTGCACTCACTGATCGGTAAACAATTAGCGAGGTTAAGCAACGTTGGGTGCGGTCAGTCTATAGATGGGTCGGCAAGAGACGCCCGGTTGTCACCACTGCGGCGACTGCCGCGACGTTGTTGAGGACACGGCGCTGCACACTTTGGCGGTTTGCCCCGCCTGGGCATCGCAGCGCCGTGAGCTGATCGCGGCAGTCGGATTGGTTGCCCTCTCGCTCCCGGCCGTAGTTCAGTCTATGGTCCGGAGTGAGAGGTCGTGGAACGCCGTCGCCTCCTTCTGCGAGGAAGTAATCTCCACCAAAGAGGCGGCGGAGCGGGAGAGGGAGCGTTTGAACCCTCTCCCCAACCGCAGAGCCGGGCGCCGGAGGGCGCGCGATGACCTCCAGCCACCCTGAGGTTTGACCTGGGGATGGCGGGCTTTGTGGGCCTGCCCGCCATCCGTTCAGCACCAGGTCCGAGAGGCGGCGTGCGTGTTCCCACGCGCGCCTCTGTGTCGTGTCCGTCTCCCCTTTAGGGGGAGACAGTAGGGCTTTTATTTTGTGTAGCGCCTATCTTGGGTAGGTCTTGTTGCGTAGTGGCCTGCCGTTTCATACGGCGGGCCGTAACCTCGGCGGGGTCGCGACCGCATGCGAAAGCGATTCGCGCGGCCCCGTCGATAGTGGTTTTGTCGAGGAACACCGTGGTAGGTTTAGTCGGTATTCCGGGAGGTACATTGTCTTTTAACATCTTTCTTTTACCCCGGCGAGTCCGACATAATCCCTCCGCCCGCCCCCGCGGAGGGATATGCGTCGTAGCATTCCCCCACGTAAAAAAAAAAAAAAAAAAAAAAAAAATAGATGGGTGACCGCTTAGTGGTATTTCATCTGAGCGTCTCCGTGTTTCGGAGGGCACGTAAAAAGTCGGTCCCGGTTGTTGTCAAATTGATAGCAGTCGTTAAGCCATGTCAGAGGCCTACGGGCGCCTTGAACAACTCTTGACAACAGGTTGGCACCTAACCACACGAAAAGAAGAAAACTAAAATAATATAATTAACACACATTAAAAAATACTTTTCTTAAACGATTTCAAACGTGAAGATATTTCATACATTCTCGAATACCGATTAAGAAACTTTGTGGAAACTGCCTCTAGATTTGTTAATCAAAACTTTTTCAACAGTAACAAGAGCCGTTATACAAGATTATAGGTGGCTCGACAAGTTGTATAAATTATTACAATGTACAAACTTTAACGAACACAATTTGTATAGCGCCGCTTGAACTTGATAATCATAGTCTTTCTATTGAATTTGTTTGCTGGTTAAATATGAAATTTTCAACGGAAAGTCTATTTGTAGTTGTAATAATTTAGTGGATAACTTACGCGACTATACTGAGCAATGTGAGTGGCTTTCTAGTTAGCTTAACTATGGTTCTTATAAAATCAAGGATATTACATAACGTTTAAAATGTTTACGTTCTATTTTAATATGCCAATGCAGTAATTCATTTATATACCGGCGTAACTGAGGGTCGCTTAACTTCATATTTTGTCCACACCAATATGATTTTGATTTTTACTAATTGTTCTAGTCACTACGGATTCTGCTACGATACTTGCTACGACTTCATCTACGATACTGTAGCTAATAATGTAGCAAGTATCGTAGCAGTATTCGTAGCAGCTACGAGATACAGTAAAAGTTAAAATTAAGGCGCCGGCCCCACTGCGGGCGGTCTAGCGGTCAGAGTTCCGAATTCTGCATTCTGCGTTCCGCGTTCACTGTTATGTATGCGGTGTCTTAGAATCCAACACACACAAAAGCAGTCAGACAGCGGCGGTCAAAGAGAAACTGTATATTATTAAAGAGGAACTCGACCGCAGAACGCAGACCGCCGGGGCGATGTGTTCGGCGCCTAAAGCTTCGATACTTGCTACGCCATCATCTACAACACTGTAGCTGATGCCGTAGCAGATATCGTAGCGATATTCATAGCATATACATTACAACGGCAATCGTTATTACCTTACGTAGATTTGAATTGTAATAAATGAATATATTGAATATTATTATCCAGAAAGTACAGCTAAATAATTATAATGAAGTAATACAAAAGATTATTATTTGTTTAGTTGTAAATTCCAAAAAAATATTTTCAGAGCCCATAATCGGTATGAATATTATAAGTCATACCGATAATGGTTTCTTATAATATAATAAAATCAGTCTTTTTATATACCACATATTATTTTACGCATTAAAGATTTTCTTTTCCATATAAAAGTATATTATTTGTGAAGCGTGATACATTTTTATAGTAATAATAATGTAGCACTAATCGTTATTTTTGATAACAACCTTATGCATTAGTAACAATGTATAATATTTGGTACTTTAGCTCGATATAAATACGTGCAAATGCCGAAAGATAGCTGAACGACCTCCAAACTAAATTTGAAAGCTTTCTATTCGAAGAGGTTTTGTGTGTTTTACAACTAACCCTTTAACGTATACTAAAATCAATTACCAGCTAACCCGCGCACTTTGTTTCACTTAAGGGTGGTGAGAATGAGCTTCGCCTAATTGTAGACTCTAAACTCAACGTTTTATTAGATCGCTCTCCTTTCATTCTATATAACTTTTCATTTTGGTAAATAAACAAATTGTTTTCAGTAATTTACTGAAAATAGTTTAGGTGTAGCAGCGACACAGCGCTGGATTGTCGTATCGGATTCGATCCTAAGCCTCGCATCTCTGACGTTTCAAAATTGTGTACGTTTTAAATAGTTAATTATCGCCCACTTTAATCGTGAAGGAAAACCTCGAAAGGAAACCCGCATGTCTAAACGTTCTTCATAATGTTTTCAAAGGTATGTGAAGTCACACTGGACGAGCTTGATGGCCTACGGCCTATCCATTCTCAAACTGAGAAGAGGCCCATGCCCAGCAGTGGGACACCTTATTCTATTATACACTGAATTTAACTGATATCGCTCTATTTGTCATCTCACTGCTAATGTGCTAATATTAAGTTTTTACAAATCACAGGGAAAAAAAATCTTCATATAGATCTATGGCTAGCAGTAGTGAATACAATTGCTGCGTATCGTGGTCAATACCTGGATCAGATATAGTATTATTAGGTTTAGCTTCCAAGAAATTGCAGAAAAGTAATAATAAAACTTTACCTGGTAGACGGCAAAATACTTGTGTTAAGAAGCCTAAAATAATAATCGGTGAAATACAAATATAATACACCTGTGGACGTCAGACATATAGCAAATTTTTCTGATTCACAATTCCAAGTATCGTGATATAATCTAACTAAAGAGCATTCACGAAGATGCGATTACCTCTCAAGAGACCATAATTAAGGGTACACGGAACACGCAATACTCATATTTTATCCGCCATCATGTTTTTAGCTTAACCATTTACCGAGTGATGAACTAGTGTTACTATGCTACACGTATATAAAGCCTCATACTATCACTTTTACATTTCGCACACGCGTTTACTAAGCCTTCTATTCACGAACTATTTTGATTGATCGGTGGAATACGGTGATATTTGAATGATAAGCAGCCTTCAATATTCCCATACATTCTAGCTTTTCAAATAAATGAGAGTTTATGTTCAAGACCGAATGAGGGAAATATTCATAAATTCGAAGTACATTTGTTTAAGAGTTTTTACGTGCTGTAGTCTGTTCTGGTGCGCCGAGTCCTACGGGTTCGATCCCCGGACGGGACAAACATATGAATTATCATGTAATTATGTTCTTTGTGTCCGTTATTTGAATGATTATAAAGTCTTTCGCGATACAGAAATGAATCATAGGGCGGAAGCTGTCTTCTAAAAAAATAAGCGTGTCTAATTTTAGGGATTTTAAATCTAATTATGGTATTTGCGCTTTATTTTCAAAATGTTATGAATTCGCTCTGTAAACTAAAATAAAAGTGTAACATAGTTGGAATATTATTATATTTGTAGTCACTACTATTTAAATATTGAGTGTAAAGTTATCGATGCTTAATTTGCAAAGTAAAAGAAGTACAATTATTATTATACTCGGTTTTGCCCGCGGCTTCGCTCGCTTAACATAATCGAACAGTACATTTTTCTAGATGAAAGGTTTTATGTCCTTTTCTGTACCACTGACAACGTGTATGCTAAATTGATGATCGGTCGCGTAGTTAACGCATAAAGCATAATAATCAAACAAACTCACAATGGTAGTTATAATATTAGTAAGGATACCTATGATACACTTTTACATTAGTCTATAGAGAGTACGAAATACATTTGAAAACAAAGCGCATATAAATTAATTACATTTCAATACCTCAAAATGTGTCACTTATTTGCGATCTTACCATTCGATACAGGCCACAAGCCATAGACACTCTTAATAAAATACTTTGTATTATCTCGATAACTGGATAGCTATCAATATTGACCAGTTGCCATGATTATCTAGAGTCTAGACGATGGCATAAAATAAATAATCTAATTTAGTCGCATGGCAGTAACTAATTGTTAGTATTTTTCTCTCGGACGTGTTGGCGTCGTATGATAGTGACGCAAATAGAGATAGGAAAGGGACACACGTTTATATTTTGAGATATCGTTTAATATTCTAAACGATCTGAGCTATCCGCTATGTAAGGTGAGCGGACGTTGTATAATACTAACTGTCGTACGGTCTATACATGTATCCTGAACAATACAATTGTATACAGAAAGCAATACTCGCCGCTAAATGATAGAAGAAAAATATTTGTTGATACCCTTATTTAGAAAATGTACACACGAATCTACACGTTTTGTCGAAAAGAGCATAAAGAAAAATCGGTTGCCCGATAAGCTCTGCCGATTACGTGGTTTGCACCAGAAACATAGAGATTTTCACCGACAGAAATTTTCTTACATGCAATAAAATACGAAAAATATTATAAACCTACGTTCGATTTATAGAATATCTATTTACGCAAATTTTAATTCAACTGAATTGAAAAGATTTTGTTACTGACATTATATAACTAGTTTTGCCCGCGACTTAACTGGGTGAATACCACGTTTACCGTGGAGCGGGAAACCGGGACAAAAAGAAAACTCTGTATTAGGATTACGAAGACTGTACTTTCTGTCAAGTTCCATACCATCCGTTCAACAATTTACGCGTTCTTGAGTAACAAATATACAAACATCTCCTCAAACTTCACAATTATAATAGTAGGATAAAGAGACAATAATGTTTGACACCTGGATACACGAGCAATATATTCTAATTCATTCTACAGATTGCTTTCAATCCATTAAACCGAATTTACATAGTAAATCGAATAATATAATAGCATAGCTATGCTGTGTATATTCAGTTGACTGTCTTTACGCTTCATTCGGTGGAATAACAATACAGTTAGGTTGTATTCGAATCTCGGGCCGGAGAATTATGAAGAAAATCTCAGTGCTTGCATGGATTTCAAAAATTTGCTTGTATCTTGTAGACATCTATTTATGTGAGTAAATTTTTCTTTTTCTTTCTTTAAATATTTTGTGAGTAAATATCTCACTGTTACAAATCCTATTTTATATATGAAGATACTGCATTTACCAATTTATTTGCTTTTTTGCACAAAACTAAAAACTATTAAATAAGCCGTAAATGCGGTTACAGAGAAAAACATAAATTATTCGTAATTTTTACCCTTCTCACACTAAGGAGAGGCAGTTTATGTGCAGGACTAAGGTTATTATTATTATTCATAATTTTAAAATGTAATTTAATCCTTACCGTATAAAAGCTAAAGTATGTCTTTATTTAATGCTTTATTTTTTATTTTGTCGGCCTGGATTACGTAGTGGTTAGTGAAACCGACTGCCACGCCTGAGATCGCGTGTTCGATTCCCGCACAAGTCAAATATTTGTGTGCATGAACATGGATCTTTGTCTTGGTCTGGGTGTTTCTATAGTATAATATGTATTATATTAATGCTGCCACTGATCGACGTATTTCGACATAAATATAGATATAGCCGAAAACTGACATAGGCGTGAAAATATGTAGGTAACACGGTTCTTGAGGAATATATTTCTTCGAGCCACGGAATAACTAGACTTGTTATAAAACCATAAAACAAATCTATAAAAGATCTTATCTGGTTTTATTGACTCCAAATTCCAATTTTGCAATCGATTCATTGGTGCTTTGGTATAAGATGTATTTTGTGGCAAAATATCAAAGCAGCAATGAATCGTTTGCCAAATTGGAAATTGAAACATGGCACATTTAATGCTATTACAAACATTGATTTCGTAATACCAAAAGTGCTTTGGGCTTTGTAATGCCTTCGAAACGGCCCAGATCGGTCGTTCAAGAAATATAATTTGATTACAATGTTATAATATTCAATGTTATAGTCTGCTATTGAAACTGTGTCCATAAGCTTCAAGTCAAAGACAGTTAGTAAAATTTTATTATATTGGGTAATCGGATTGCCTATCCTATCAATGCGTAATGTTATATTCAATTAGTTCGCCTGCATTGCAGGTGTGGGAAATCGAGTACTGAAATAGTACAAGGACCATTCAAGTCTTTCTATTTAATAATACCTAAATATTGCTAAATACTCGACAATACGGGGATTTTTCTTATGATAGCTTTGGTTCCATTTTTATTTAGATTGCTTTGTTGTTTTCGCTGCTAAGCTTCAACTTAAGTTTGGACTGGTTACAAGGTTGTGGAGTCAATTCCCGAATCGGGCAATTTTTAGTATCTAGCAATAACCCACAATTGGCTCACAGCTCTTATTTCTGGGTGGTCTTATTTAACTGGCGAAATGTTGATGTGTAATATCCATATACCTACTCTTCAATTTAAATATGTATATACTTATTATGTCTATGTTACTTCATGATCTTGATTCATCGCGAATTCTATATCTAAGGTTCACGTTTGAAAATTTATTTCACAACGCAGCTTCGCCTGTTAATATTCTATTGGTAAATTTATAACATTGTGTGCCAAATTTCATCTAAATTATCTAAACATCTTAATCGCCGATCACATTTATAAGGCTTATCTCCAATCTATATAAAACGTAGTCAACAAACTCTTAAATTAATCTCCAATCCAATTTTAGCTGAAATATCAATATAATTTTATGCGTTGTCACATCCCCGGCTACATCTAGTAAATATTAATTTGCTATATCCCATCGTATATTATCGCTGTATTCATGCGTACGTGGAGGCGTGATAAGCCAGCTTGCACAAAATGGTCGAAGGACACATCACGTTCGGCATAACAATGTGAGGGACACATGGAGAGCCTACACGGGACTTAGGGGCTTATAGGACAAAGCATGATGTATAAAGTACATGTTTGGCTTAATATCCAGTTTGTCAACGTCAAACAAGTAGATAAATCTTATGAAGGATCTACTAATGTTTAAATTGCAAAAGAATAATTTGAATAGGAGATTTGGAACAACTGATGTGTTGCCAAACTGTCTTTGCGCAGAAGCGAATCATTTGTAACGAATATGTCTGGATTCTATGACGTTGTCGTCCAATTTTAAAAGAGTTCGGTATAGTAAGTCTCTTTTATAATAATAGTTACAATATATAAGCATGATATCAGCCCTACATTAAACTATCCTACTGCTGAGCACAGGTCTCTTCTCATTGTGAGAAGGGTTAGGCCATAGTCCCCCACGCTGGCCCAGAGCTGGTTGAAATTATGGAGAACCCACAGTCATGCAGGTTTTCTTACGATGTTTTCATTCACCGTTAAAGCGAGCGATAATTAACTATTTAATATGCACATAACTTCAAAAAGCTAGATATGTGCGCCTTGGAATCGAACCCGAGACCTCTGCGTGGTAATCCAACGTTCTCTCACTAGGCTATCGCTGCTTAACTTAAATCTATATTAAGTTAAACTAATTACATATTCAAGTTAACAATTCCAGTTTTGGTAGCTCCTATTAAATAAAAATTTACTTACGTTAGAAGCCACTCCTCTTCCTTAGCCAATTTATTCAAGATTAAGCTAGATAAGTCTAGATGAGACATTTTATTTGTACTAAGTAACACTCATAAAAAATTTACCTTTGGATGAAAAACTAATGAAAATAAACGAACTCATAATAATAATATAATAATAAAGTTTATTTGCTACCAAACATGTATCATACATTATACATAATAATAATAATAATAATGTCCTCCTGGGCCAATCTTAACGGAGACTGGCCATCGGCGCAGGAGATATTATAGTGCACAAGTGTGTGCGCAAACACAAGTGCACTCTCTGTTCCCTAACTCTCATGATCCGATGGGACGAATAATCCGACACGACCGGAGAGAGATCAGGCGCAGGACCAACGGCTTCACGTGCTTTCCGAGGCACGGGGGTGTCTAACACCGCCAACTTCCTAACTCCGGGCTCGTACTGAGATTTCTTAACAGAAAACCCAATAACTTTTTGTTAACCCGACCCGGGATTCGAACCCGATACCTCATGCACAGCAGTCGCATTCACTACCGCTGCGCCACGGAGACATTATACATCATAATGTGGCACTGTTCCCTGGGCTAAGTAACAACCTGAATTCCACGGAACAGTGCCTTCTCCATATCTTAGTTCTAAGTTTAACATTTATGTTATTTATAGAAAATAAATGTATGTACATAGGTAGGCATAGAACTAAATGTATGAACCTCTGATTCCTAAACTAGGTAAGACCTGTATCTTAGAAATCAGTAGCTTCTACCGTACATTGTGGCTAAGATACAGTAAACAATTAATTTAATTTGCATATGAGATAAAAAGGTAATAAGCGTACATAGTCAACCCTACTGTTACTAATACCTTTTTTATTTTTTTTATTTTGCTCGTCAAAATGACCACACTCTGCCTGATGGTAAGCAGTCGTGTGGTCTAAGAGCAGTGGCCTCCACATCGTCCTCATAGCAGCCGAGGCGATGTTGAGGTCTCTACTTTGACGGCCTGAGAAGGTGTTTTTTCACGCCCCGCTTAAAGGACCCAGGATTGAAGGAAGAAGGAAACACGTGCCTTGGCAGAGAATTCCATGCCTTGATCGTTCGGCAGAGGTATGAGGATCCAAACTTGTTGGTACGCACTCTAGTCGACTCTACCGTAAGGATGGCATCTGAGCCCAGCATGCGTTGTTCTGGATAGGAAAGGGAGGGCGGGATAAGGTGGAATAACTCTTCAGAGCACTCCTACCTACTTTTACGTAAGCGAAGCCACGAGGAAGAGCACGTGTTCTACAATTGTATTAAAAAATCTACTTCTCTATAATGAACCGTTATATTATCATATCATTATTTAAATTAATCGATTTATAAAGTTGTTTATTTTATAAGCGGTAAGTCACAAAAATTCTCACATCTTAGCTTGAAAGAGAAACAATCTCAACTATAAACTAATTTATAAGTCTATTCGATATATCACACAGAGAAACTAAGACTGTTATTACAAATAACTCAAGACCTACAAAAAATATTCTAGAACTGTCATTAAATTCGTGGTATATATTTTCCTTGATATGATCACAGTTTTCTTTGCGCGTTCTAGCGTGCTAATACAAATAGGTTTTATTTGAGAAATTCCATCCAATTTTCACGGTGGAGTAACTATAGATTTTTATATTTCTTATGTCAACGTCTACGAAACTGTGTCGGTTAGTATGTACATAAACAACGATTGCTTGTTTATTTGTTGTTTTGTTTTCTTATACTTGTATTTTATAAGATAATATTCTTTAAGAAAGATTCCTTTGTTTGTTTCGGCCTGGCCTACAAACTGGTAACAATTTCAAGTATAAAAATCTTTGATAACAAAAAGTGTTTTGTTAATGAGTAATAATGAAATGTTGAAGGTACAAATAGTTTACAGGTGATTTCAATTTATCAACCTTTGTGAAATAAATTGTACAGTGGAAGTATTTAAAAAATATATATATTAAAGCGAAGTGCGTATTAAAATAGTTAATTATCGCTCGTAAGGAAACCCTCAGAGAGTTCTCCATAATGTTCTTAAAGATACATATTGTTACGTGCTGGGTTCGACGGATAAGAATATAAAACAATATTACCGACTAAAACGTTTTATTCTAGCACACAATTAACTTTAATACACAACAAACACTATACTGCACTTTTTCACTGTAACTGCTTCAAACTCCGTAGTATTCTTCGCTTCCGTTCGCTTCGGTGAACACTTGATCGCTTACGATTGTAAACTGACTCGGCGGTGCACGTGCGCTCTATTTATACGCGGGTAAAGTGCTTCTGGAGTTTTCCAGAAAACGTCACACACGGCACGCAACAGCGCGATGGTTCGAGAATGTGCCAGCGCTTTCTCCACTGAACTCGTAGCGACAAATACGTAGTTCCGTAAGATGTCAATAGATGGTGCTGTAATTAATTATTATTAGAAACCGCCGACTCTTCCCCACAATGCCGACAGAGGGCATTAGCCGTAACAATATTATGTGAAGTCTGCCAATCCGAGCCCGTGCCCAGCAATTGGCCAGGAAATATTATATATAAGGCTGATATTATTTTAGTTTATTTTATTTAGGGCGAACAAACAGATAAACAATCATAACGTTGTCCACATATTTAAGTTATAATGAACTTAATAAACCTACAATTAATCAAAATATAATAATATATAATTATATATTATTATATTTTTTTTATTTTTACTTGCCTATTAAAAGCTAACACAAACATCACTGTGATACAACTCCTAGCTTTACTTAGAGCCTTTATAACAGAATTGAAAACAAACACAATATTTCTAACATATATGTGCTTGTAAAAATAACGTATGTTTTCCTCGGTTGCACTCAATCTATCCAATAAAACTCGAAGCAACGCGGACTGCAAAATCCCATTCTGTAGTAAGCGAAATCTTTCTACTTGAACAACACGTACCAATGTTTATTTACACACATGTAATTTATAGGAGACGTGCTTTAGAATTTGTAGTATTGTTTCTAGAATATTCTAGTTAATTCTAGAATGTTTTTATCGTTTAAAATCACGCCTGCAAAGCAAATGCTTAATGGATGGCCAAAAATATATTGTATATGTAGATATAATATATGAGTTAATTGCAAAGGCACACCTGCGGCAAGATGCAATAGGTTTTTTAATTATCTCTGGCATTCCAATATAAATTTTTGGAATGAGGATAAACTGTCAACATTTGGTGATAATGAATGTGACATTTTAGGTAACAGGGCTAGCTAATTTCCACCAGGAATAGTGTAACGTGTCAATTGTTGGAATGCGAGATATCATTGAAAACCTATTGTATTATCTATCCGCCGGTGTACCGCTGCGACTCAATAGGTTAAAACTGCGTCCTACTTTTGAGAATGCCGCAACCAAAAACCACAATAATGCCGGTTATAAAGCTCCATTAGGTACTGCGAAAACATGAACTTACGCAAACACATTAACGAGCTTCGAACATAGTATAACTCACGTTATGTGCAAACTATACAGAGTTTGAACAATGGACAGAAGATCGGAACTTCGAACACCAATTCGTGTGAAATATGTAGAAACTAATTGTATGTCTAAAGTGTGTATGTAAACTAAAAATCCTAACTTAATATTATAAATGCGAATGCAAGTTTGTCAATTACATTTCCATGCCTTAACTACATGACCGATCATCATGAAATTTCACATACACGTTATCAGAGGCACAGAAAAGTATATAGGGTACCTTTCATCCAGAAAATAGTACTGATACTAAACTAACCTCACATACACTTACGCGAGCGAAGCCTCGGGCAGAATCTAGTGTAATAAGCGTATGTACGCTTTAGAGATTATAAACAGACGAGATAATCATATAAAATGATAAATATCACTACTCCTGTAACGCATTGGTAGTGAATGCGACTGTTGTGCATGAAATCTCAGTTTTGAGTCTTAAATCAGGCCAATAACTTTATTGGATTTTCCGTCAAGAAATTATCAATAGGATTCCAGTTCCAATTAAGTTGTTAAGTTAAGAAATTGGCGGTGTTGCACCCTCGTGCCTCGGAAAGCACGTAAAGTCGATACTGTGGCTAATCTCTCTCCGATTGTGTCGGTTTGTCGTCGCTTATGTAAGCTAGGTAATATGGAATGCATTTGTATTTGCGCTCACATTTCTGCAGTATAAATAAAATATCCTACAGATGGCCAGTCTTCGTTAAAATTGGCCATCTTAGAGGGCCATTTGCTTACAATCAAGCGAAGTGGATTCATTTTGATAAGACAGAGTACAAAAATAGAGCTACAATTTCGATATTGAAGGCAAGACATCATAGAAAAGCACAACGTCTAGCCAAAAGTAATCTTGGAAATTGTCATAATCCGTAAGGAGTCGTATTGACAGTGACGAGCCTCTAGAGAAGTATTGCTCGACGTCTCAGTCATGTGGAAGAGATGAGTGGCAGGCGGTTAACGAAAAGGATTCATTGAGCAAACGACTAGAAATATGAAACATTATTCAGAAACGATATTGTACAATGTCTAGACCTAAAACCAAGTGCGGCTAACGAAACACGAGTTATAGCACACTCAGAGGGAACATGATCTCGTATTACTTAGAGCACAATGTCTATTGCAGATTCCCTTACTGTCTCACTTTAGTCTGTCAAGTCTTAGAATAACAGACATAATTAATAATCTATTGTATCTGACCACCGGTGCACACTACGACTCAAAAATTTAAATGATACTTCTTTATGCTATAAATGTTTAACTTTATTTCATACGGCAACAGAGAATCGACATGATTTTTGTATAAAGATAGCTCAGTAACCTAAGAAATATATGGGCCACTTTATCTCATAGTCTGATGCCGTACGACCTGGGAAAGATCAAGCGCAGGACCAGTGGATAATTGAGAATTTCTTAATAGAAGTTTCCAATAGCGTTTTTATTGCCCAGCTTGGCAATCAAACCCGTGAGCTCATGTACAACAGTTACTACCGTTGCGCACCATATAATAAAATATATTCGTAACATTAGCCAGAGAAGTGTGACAGGATCGTAGCAAATGGAAATTCGTAGTCTCTGCCTACCCCTCTGGGCAACAAGCGTAAATCTAAGTATATTCGTTACAATACCTAACCCGCATTAAAACTTATTATAATAAACTCTAATCTCAGAAAACAATAACTTCTACTTTAAGTAGTTAGCCCAGATTTTACGCTTTGTTTAATCCTTGGAAAGACAAGAATTATGAAGTTTAGTCAACAAACCGTTTATCATAAGTTTTTACGAGATCCTGTCTCTGACTTGGCCTAGTTATTAAACTAGTTAAGTTTCGATACCATAGACAAAACAAGTTTCTCTATAATTTTATAAATATGAAGATAGAACTTAGAAAATTTGGCGACGGAAACTACTTCTAAAGTATTATAATTCATACAGATTACATAAACCACCCGAGTCCTACGAAACGAAACGGCTAAGCAGCTAGTTATTTATCTTTATTGGCCAACCAACAATTATTTACACTTAACGTTATAAATAGTTCACTGAAATACCTAGACAGTGTAACAATCTATGATAGATCAGTGCCGCGTGCTCAATCCAAATAAAAGAGTCCGAAAAGAAATAGAAAATAATTTCACAAATAAAGATAGGTACAATGCACTTGTATTTTAAATAAAAGACGACACTGATTTTAGATTTAATACATAGTGGATAGAATCAATTAGATTTTTTAATCTCAAGATATGTATTTTCTTGGTAACGCGACTGTATACGACTGCCGTGCATGCCGTGGTCGAATTCGATTCCAGGATTAGGCAAAATGTTATTGGATATTCCTTTCAAGAAATTCATCCATTCGTCACAGTCTTGAACTGTGTATCTCGCGAAATGTAGGTATAACACATATTAAGTGTCTGCCCTTTTAGGTTTATAGACGCAAGAGCGTATTATTTCATCCAACTTATAGATACTGGATAAGATAAATAGTATTTGGCTACAACATCGCATTTTATGGTTTACAGTATACAAAATATTCGATAATAAAACCCAAATAAAAGCCATTGCTATATAAGTTGCAACATACCTAATATATTCTACCCTATCTATACAAATACCTTACAACCATAGCACCGTAAATAAAAGTTCCGTTCTCAATAGGGCTGCCCTACAGACTCAAACGAAAAACGATCCAAAATCTACAATCCTTGAAATCGTATACCGAGTACAAGGTCAAAAAATTAATGGCGCTCCGAAAATTGGCGGCCATATCGCAGCAGGACATCGATAAATCTGTCGAAGCGAATGAAGAGGTTCACCATAAATAACCGCAGGTCAAACACTAGCCTCTACTCCATGTCTCTGATTTATGACATCCCAAGACAACCCTTAGATTAGCTATAAAACACCCACTTGAAAAAGGTTAAGCGCAATGGGCACGCTTCAAGAAATATGCGACTTTCCAACTTAGCAAGGTGATTGCGAGCGTTTAGTTTTTGCTGAAATGACTGTTTGGAAGGTAGGGATGACGTCAGCTGGTCATTATGACCCTCCCAATACTATAAAAAGCTAACACTTGGATCGGTAGACAAAGTATTTTGTGACAATAGAAAATTATTGGTGATCTACTTAGTAATGCTTCGTTGGGCAACGCTATTGTTTTTGTTTCGTACGTATATTGACTACAAGTCAACGAATATAAACCAGTGTCAATAAAGTCATCTTGATGTATAAATAAATCAACTAGCTTTTGCTTACGGTTTCGCTCGGAACAGTACTTTTTTTCTAGAATAAAGATACAAAAAAGGACATAGGTCCTTTTCTGTATTCTTGACAACGTATATGCAATATTTCATAATGATTAGTCGTATAGTTGAGGCGTAATTTAACAATAATTGGGTAACATAAACATAATAAGTATATCCAAGCACTGATATTTTTTACTGAGTTTTATTCTCAAGCGTATGCGCCCAACACAAAGCGTTTGCCCAGTCTGCGTCGCTTAAGATAACACGCGTTTCACAATGCTATTGAAACTGCATTCAACACAAAAAACAGAGCGTAACTATTGCTTTATATGTGATATAATAGTGCACAACAATCGCTATGCATTCAACGCAGCGTATACCGTATAAATGAATTGAACGCTTAGCTCTTTTATAATTTCTTAATAAATTATACATACTTTGGAATCTCGCAATGAGGGCTATCGCGTCTTAATTATACCGCTAGAGGTGCTAGTGGCTAGTAAGGTCTCTAGACGTCATACTCTATAGTCACTTCAACAGAAACCATAGACAGCGAAAAGTATTGCCGCCAAATGCGACTTTTGACAGCAGCTGTAACAAGATTGGCAGGATATTTCTCGGTAGTTGCGCCGACTGATGAGCCCCTCAATGACGTAATATAAATACACGCGACATGCATAAACATCACGGCACTCGAAAACAGCCTAAATACATATAGACAATAAACAACTACTTAGACGCACGAAGAAAGGAAAAGAAAATTAAATGTCTACGGAATTCCTGTTGTTAGAGAGAGATAAATATATTTATTTAATTACGTTGTCATTCTGTGGTGCATGCTCATTGGCCGAGCGCGAACACGTGACTTACCTCAGGCGCCAGCCGCCGTTAGAAGGCGTCGAAAAAAAAACATTTCTCTTTATACTTACGCATGAAATTATACTTTATTATCTTTCACAGTTGCCGTATAATTTTTACATTGCCTAAAAACACAGGCAGGCATTTTTTTTTGTTGTTGATGAAGTTATTTACTCAATTTATTTTAATGACACTTACACCCGCGACACTGGTGCGTACGTGACTAAATAGACTTCTGGTTATTTTTTAATTAATTACCTTGCATTCATGTTGCCACTACAGAGCGCGGATAACGTATCTTTAGTTTATATATCATTGTAACCCCTATTGTCAATGCAAAACAAAATAAAGTGTTGTCAGTCCTATTTTCAGTTGATACCCTGAATATATTATTAGCTGCGACGACCCGTTAGTTTATTACATTAGTATAAAATGTATTTTAGATATTTCAATGTATGTCAGTTGACTAAACCTATTTCTAGACTGGTTCTGACCTTTGATACTGTACCAGTGAGGCAATAATAAGCTATGCAACAAAAACAATCCGAGCGTTGTCGTCACTTTATCTGTTATTATCATCTAGAAAATTCGGCACGGAATTGATTGACTAATGATGAGTGTGAATATATAACTGTTAAATTTTGATAATTTTTTATTAAATATGTGTGGGAAATTAACTGTCTGTGTCTACAGGTAATAATTTAGATATTTGAATATTGAAACTGGCCATAAAACGATTAATGTTAAAGTGGATATCTATATATTAATACGTGAAGCAAAAACTTTGTACCCCTTTTTACGAAAATTGCGCGGTCGCACGTATATGAAATTTGGCACAGTTAAAGTTTACATGGGAAAGGAGTGGCGAAATCTAATATTTTTATATAATATGCATTAGAAATACATTAAATTAATGGAAAACACTACACGCACACAACTATGCATTTGACACACGCAATCGAATCGCGTTCGTAATATTTCGGCATTGTTCGTCTGGCGTCGTACAATTCTTCGTAACTATGGTTACATATACCTTATTAATATGTAATAAAGAAAAAAGAAAACAAAGTAGTATCGTCAATGAAAGAGTATAGTTAAGTAAATAATAAAGTTTTATACAATAAAACCTTAATAACGATCAAATTTTAAATTTAAATAAATTGTGGTCGAATTTTGACCACTAGGCGGACCACTAGTAAATTTTACTTTTGACACTAACTGTTATTTACAATTGATTATACTTTATTAATAAAAAATTGCACGGAAATAGCGATTTAAGTGGTTGCCTTAGCCGAGTGCTATGGATTCGGTTCCCACACGAAACAAACATTTGTACGAACCACAAATAAGTAGTTGTATCGAGTATTGGTGTCCTTTATGTCCGTTATTTGAGTGTTTGTAAAGCTCCCTGTGATACAAGATTAATTCCTAATGCGGCAGTTATGGAGAAAAAGACAATAAGAAACAGAAAACTAAGAAAAAAAGTAAAAGTACATGATTTTTAAATTAAAATATATCCTTAATAAACAGTATTCCTTTATAAATATAGCGAGAAAGCAGATTAACATCTTGCATAATAAGTCAGAGGTACTTCTACAATTAAATTTCTTCAATTTAAGCGAAATGCCATTCCAAATACTAATCCCACACTCGACCTTTCAACCAGTTGCTGTTATATAACGCTTAAAGCCATTACCGATCATAATTCTCAAGCTATGCTAACGTAAAACAGGTTTAATTACATTATTATATTGAGTTTCCTTTGCCATACAGCCAAGTGCATGCTCGCATGTCGAGGGACCTCGTTAAACTGTTATATCATATACAGCCTTATATGGAAGCTCACAGGAATGTTATTAAACTTTTTCTTACGTGTATCTCCGTAATAAGGCAGGTTAATAAGATAAGATTAGATGAGGCAGTGGCTCAAACGTAGCTATCCTAACTTATTCGAATGTGAGTTTGTTTGTTACGATTTCACGTCTTAACTACTCGACCGATCATTAAGAAATTTCACACACGTTGTCAGGGGTACAGGTAAAAGGACATAGCATACCTTTGACCAGAAAAAGTGCTGATACCGATGGATAGGTAGTACAGAAATTAAATTATAATGCTTCAATCTAGATTGTTTCAAGTTAACATATAATAAGTTTAAAATACAATCAATATAATGTTATCATCTCATCTAAATCAAAAACCAAACGAACAAAATTTGATCTGTATCCACAACTGGCACCGATTGCTCAATGGCTCAGAAAATAACATAAAACATAAGTAGTTACACACTGTTAGAAGTTGTTGGACGATACTACTAATGACAGGCATTCGGCACAACTTTGAATTAGTTCATTTCACGACTCATTGTACTGGAAAATTGTTTTGTTGAATGAAAACCTTGTACTACACATCGTTGTGTATTTGAATTGTTTAATTCTTTCGCTTAAATCGTCATTACTTCTTTAGCAGCCGGCCAGACACTATTGGCTTTCAATTATGTCAGGTATAATAGGCAAGGAAATATATATAAATATACGGAAATTAGGTATAACTCGTTTGACGTAAGATTATGTTTACCTATGGTAGACTATGAGGCTGGTTTAGATTTGAATTGACTGGATTTTTCTGTTTCGAAGTTCTGAACTGCATGGAGTGTGAAAATGTGATTAGTGATTGACTATAAACTTGCGCCCTTAATTGCGCGTGACTATATATACATACAAATGTTCGATTGTAGGTATAATAGTATATAGTCGGCATCGTGCATTTATAAGGGTCATGTCTATGTATATGTATAAAGAGCAGCGATAGCTCAGTGGGGAGACCAACAGACTGCAATGCAGAGGGTCTCGGGTTCGAACCCACGTCGCGCACCTCTGACTTTCGGAAGTTATATGACTTTTCGAAATGATGTGCGTATTGATTGACAACTATCGCCTGCTCCGTGCCACGGAGAGCACGTTAAGCCGTCGGTCCCATGAACATCTATGGCAGACGTTATTGGGGAAGTCGACACAAAAGATCCCACTGGGTCGAAGTGTCGCCGGTCTGTACAGACTGGCCTTCACACAAGTTAAGATAAGATGTATGTGTATGCTAGGTTAATGCTTATTATGTGGATTTTACAATTACTTATTCTAGCTCTTTACATTTCTGTTTTGTAGTTTCTCTGTACAACCAAATATCTACAGGATATTCGCTTAGACTTGGGTATGGAGTGTTTTAAATCGGATTGAGAAATCTATATTACTAAATATGATACTAAAAAGCCCAACATATTCAAATATTTTTTTTATTTTTGTATATTTCGTAAACTCTATAAATATTTGTCCTATTTCTATTTACATATCGTTACTTGTGGATGTTTAAAACGCTGTGATTTCGTTAACAACCGTTTGTGGTAGACTAAAAGCAAACAATGTTAAGCCCAGAGTTCCCTCTTTCTACCTTGTTAGAAAGCGAGCTTTAATTATAGCGATACCGCTCCCCGGTGTTGATGACAGAACCGGTACACTCACACTTCGGGGCCAAGGTTGGTCAACCCTTCCCTAAAGTCAAATGCAGATAATTTTACCTTTACATATTGCCTTTGATGTTGGTACTAATTTTGGCGCGAAGTTGCAAAGACATCGCCAGTCGTTGGTAGCCATGTTTAATTTTCTCCCGCTACTTTTTGAACAAATTCGAATTTGGAATGCGTCACTAACTTTCGAACCCGCTTTCTCCGATTTGAATTTCGAAATGCGTTGTTTTGTTAAATTTAAATTTGAAACTGTTTCGATTCAGTTTTATTAGAAAACGTTTTTATTTCTGTTGGGTTTTGGTGGCTTTATAAATATTGTAATTTGGTTTCATTGGTTAAATTAGATTTTCTTTTGTGAGGAATTGTCCTATCACCCAATAGGTAGCGAATAAAGGGATAATCTCGAAAGCAACGACCAAATATGCACGTAGTTAAATAAGGCGACAAAATAGTACCGGCAATAGTCGCAATGAAAAAGAAATGATTATGCTAATCCTTCAATCACCGTTAAGGAAATTACAGTCACATTTCATATCATCAGTCAGTATTCTCGACAGTTTTTCTTAAATTGCAATTTCGAGAAATTACATTTGTTTCTTAAATTTCCTATTAAATACATTAATATATTCTTCGACTACAGCTAAGAGGTTTATTTATTTTTTCTTTATCAATTCATTGATCTAATAACTTTCATTATTTTATAAAATAAGAGACAAGAAAGATAATATAATTATTTACATATGTTTATACTTAGCAAATAAACTAACGCATTTATTAATTGCAATTAATTTCCAGGATACCGTAGACTAAAAGTATTTTTCTAGAGCGAGCAAACGTTCACCAAACATTTCCTCGCTGTCAGTAGAACAGATTCAATTATTCACAGTTACACAGAATTTTAGACAACGTCTTGAAAACATAAAAAAACTAGATTATACCCGCGGCTTCGCTCGCGTTCATGAAGATTTTATCAATAAATTTCTATCACTCGGGAATTATAGTGGGTAGTAAGTACTTTTTCTGGGTGACTTGTGCCCTTTTCTGTACTCATGGTAACGTGTATTGTAAAATTTAATGATGATCGGTAGAGAACTTAAGACATGAAACCGAAACAAACAAACCGACATTCGTATTTATAATACGTATTAGACAGGATTCCTATAAATACAATTACACAAATCAAACGTGTTTTGCAGATATTTAAAAATACATTATACAAGACTCAAAATGGAAAAGGAAAGCAGTCTCTGCTACTGACAACTTCCTAACATAAAACCAATTCACTTTTCCTAACTTGATAATCGAACTTGCAACCCTACGAATGCCCGCAAACTTCAACGCAACCTAATCCTACGAGGCAAAGAATATATTCATTTCTATCATAGATCTTTATTATCTTTTGAAAGGCTATAAAGCTGGAGAGCTATAAAACCATAAATGCCATAAACACAGTATAAAACTTGTTGAGACTCCATCAAGTCGGCCTCGATGGCATAGTGGTTAGTGTAACCGACTGCCACGCCTGAGATCGCGGTTTCGATTCCCGCACAAGTCAAACATTTGTGTGCATGAACATGAATGTTTGTCTTGGTCTGGGTGTTTCTATGTATAATATGAATGAATTATTAAAAAAATAGAATATAATATATGTATGTTTATCCATTGTCTAGTATCCATAATACCAGCTCTGCTTAGGTCGGGCTGGAAGGTGTTGTGTTAAAAAAAAACAAAACCTTCCTTCTTTTCTTCATTTCCATTTTTACAATACTGTGTAGCAGAAGTCTTTGAAAACATATGATTAACAGACACAAGTATACCTCGAATCAGAACAGTCATTTGAAGATCATATAAATATTGACCCGTATAGTTTTATAACTGTAATACATCTTTGGTTAGCCTCTCTGCCTTTAGAAATATATAGGACTAAGACCGTCACTATATTATAATTATGTCGAATTTGCCAACGTTTCAGTTGTTTTGAGCAACCATAGTAACAGAGCGACATAGTTGTAGTACATCTAAAATAATGCTTTAGAACATGTGATGTTGTATCAAAGTAACAAAACATTGTATAATTTATTAGACTCCACTACATCTCAACACTGCAGCAAGGTTTATCCTTTTCACCTGGAAAAGTTTCCAGCACAGTTCGCTTTAAAGCGCCATTTCTGTCACGTAAATGCAGCGCATTGAACGCACACATTGCGACAACAAAATTTTGTATAAACCTACGATACTAAGATTTATATAACTTGCTGTGCGATATAAATAAATACAACTCGTATTGCCAGTTTCCATTATTATAACTAGAAGTTTTATTACCTTAGCAAAAGGCTGCAATTTCCAGAATTTTACTTTTCTTTGTATAATTCTTAAATACAACTCTCGGGCTGTATTTATACTCTCACTGGTAAATAATCAACATCATCATTAATCGAACGCGATGCTTTGCAAACACCGTAGCAAGGATTGAAAAGGTTCCTAAAATACCGAGAGAACCGGTATTTAGCGGTTTCGTTACCAAAACCGGAACCGAAAACTAAGCCTTTATTACACCGGTTCTTCGAACCGAGTTTGAATTTGTTTAACTTTATACAATACGATGCTATTTAACGCAGTACGATAATTATAAGGTTTGATAGCAGCTACCGGTGTCCACCGTACATTAACAAATAGGTTATTGTTAGATTTTTTTAAATCAACAGTCACCTTTTTCTTAATTACCTTTAAATCATATGGGTCTGGTACCAGCATTTGCAAATTCTTATCAGGAAATATTCGTTTCAATCCGACAGGAACCCTATCGACATGGATAACCATTTTGAAAGCCGAAATGAGGAACCAGTTTCCATATTTATACCGGTTTCAGTTCCTACACGGTAGCTAGTGAATATCTGTTGAGGCTGTGTCGCTGAGACGCTTTGTAAAGACAAAAAATGGTATATATAGCTGCGCGCAAAATCACAATCAACATAAAGATGTTTGTACTAGATTTTGCGCGCAGCTCGCGTAAATGAAGGTTAGGATAGATTTTCTTAATTTTCATTACCCTATATCCTATTCTATACCCTCAACAACGTGTATACTAAATTTCATGTTCATTGGTGGAGTAGTTAAGGCCTTAAAGCGTAACAAACGAACTCACATTCACATTTATAATATTAGTAATACGTAATATAATATGTATGTATTATACTGTATCTAGTTCGTTATCTTTACAATGTTTGCTCATTTTCAAGAGGGAATATGCGCGAGTCAGTCTGAGCCACGATTAAGCTTTCAATTAATTTTGTCTTTGGAAAATACTGTAGTCTCTTCTTCGCAAAGTGTGTTGTATTACGGAAGAAAAGTCTGTAATTTGAGTTTAAACGATGATGGGACGACAAAATACTTTAGAAAAGGATTTTTTTACAATGATCTATATGTTGAACGAAATATAATTATCGCACTTATAAAATGTATAAAAATGTTTATTCATTTTATATAATAGTAAGTTTGCGGCCGGTCGAGAGATATCTGGTTCGATACTGATAGATAAAATATAAATAATAAATAAAATAGGCTAAATAATATAATATTTTATTTATTTATTTATTTTACTTCAAATAGAACTACTTGCGCCAATTACACTATTTCTTTAATACCTCATACATTTTAATAATAAATACTTTCCATTCATTCGCAAAAATATTAACTTCTGATAGAGTCTAAGAAAGCGTGAAGGCTCTCTTAGACTTTATCAGAAGTGCTTTAGTGTCCGAGGTATGGGTGAGTTAAAGCGTGCATAATATACCTATGTATATCATGCATAGCGAAAGTATAAGACATATAATATGCATATATATTAAAATTACAACAAACGTTTGAAAGTACGACTGATGAAATCTAAGTTCAAGAATTCTACAAATAAAATGATAGCCAAGCTACTACAAATGCTGATAATGAGCTAAAAAAAGAATCGCGAATTCCTAATTTGAATGTTATTCATCCCTATTTTTTTAAGTATTCACAAACAGCCCAATTACGCAACATTACCCTTAATACAATATCTGTGTATAGCAAAACAAGAATATTACATTTGTGTAAGTAATTCAACCTAAATAAACACGTATAAAAAACCTCATCTCTTACACTAATATAGCTTCATTGAATATTAAAATAACGACTTAGATTATATATATTTTTTACATTTAATGACATAACATCATCTTTAAACGCATCTTGTTTATAGTTTGTGTACAAATGGTATTTTATTTTTTTATTCGTGTGACAACGGCACACAAATGACGATGTTTAACGCTATTCATATAATCTGTGTCTGAAATGGCGGCCATTTTAATAATGCCAACATTCCTGGCAGACGTTTTGAATGATTTACAAGGGTTTTTACAACAAATTCTCTTATACTAAACTACGCAATAAGATTATGCTAATTTTATCTAACAACGATTTAAATGAAGTATATTGCTATGATCTGACCAATCGCAGGTTCGTAAACATTTCAATTTCACCACCATCTTGTATGTAATAATAATTAAAACATGTCTTGTTTTCTTTCAACATGTGTTACCAACCAGTGTTTTTCAATAACAGCACGTATATAAAGATAATAGAAAGAAATAAAAAATATTATGGCAACTCATATTGCAGTTGGATCCTCGCAATAATGCGTTTTATTGCACAGAAAAGGGTTTTACTGCTTCGCCACAATAGATTATTGTACCTAAATCCAATAAAAGATCTTCAGTTACTCGTATTTTGCACAGATTTACTGGGATATAAATATGTAAGTGTAGACTTATCCTGTAAATTTGATCAAGGGAATGTGCGTTTTTCCCGTAACATTTTAAATTGTTTTTATAAAAAGAGTTCTGCAATTTACACTCTAATTTAACACAAGTAATTGTTGGAAATTATCAGTCTATGAACAGTGGACTACATTTATTTTTATTATTATCGCAATATATTATTTTCTGTGTTATTATATACCGTATTGATCCTAAAGTTCTAAAGTTTATTCAATAGATGGCGTATAGAGTAGCCGTTATAATACGATATTCAAGTAATTTGTTACACTTGATGAAGGATTATCAATTTCTTTGATGATAATGCCACGACGCGGTATGCCAAGGATGCAAGTTGAATCCATGTTTCATGGTTGTAATCTTCCCTTTCTATAATGTATCCATTTAACATATTCAGATTAGCATAATTCGACGGTAAAACAAAACACTGCGGGCTTCGAGAATATTATATTACGTAATTCCGCGGTAATGTACGGCGCTGTATATCTTTTTGATCATATTCGATACAAACACTGTCTTAAACATTTTGTTGGAGGAAAACAGCCAGTGTGGAGAGTAATAAAAATTAAAATGGCGGCGGCAGAAATTTGGAGGCTGTTCGCTTCGCGCTGCGAACTTCTGGTAACAACAATAAATGTGACTAGTTACTTCATCATGAACTGTATTTATTTTATTTGTTACTTTTATTTATCACTCATGGATGTCGATAACAACGAGTTTAGAAAGTTTTCGAACAGCCTTCACTGATTGAAACCGCCATTTCGTAGTGTCGCTCATTTTGTACGTTTACTATTGCTTTGGGGTGTTTTGTATTATCGCAACTGTTCGAAAACTTTGCACTGTTTATCTTTTGTTATTTGTTTTAGTTTACTTCATTGTAGTTAGTATTGATATTAATATCTGTTTATATTTATTTTGTTGTAGCAACACAAATTAATGCACCTTTACTTGATTATCCTTTTATGTCTTTATTTTTTTTATACATACTAGCTACAACAAACTATGATAATATTATATTATCTTTAGATACTTATCGTACGCTCTAGCGAACAGTTTGTGACAGACTAATAGCTCGAAGCATTACCTCATTACGGCTTCACTAATACGGTTAAGTGAGTAACCGCTACTGATAAAAGGCTGTTAACGTAAGTTTAGGTCATTTGACAAAAATCTGCCGACAAAATATAATCTTGGTTAGTTGGCTACCCGGTTTTCAGTTTATTGCGTAATATACCTGAACATTATAAATTGCTTTAAGCTCACATTCGTTTTATTAGAGAACTTTTCGTACTAACTAACTCGTTGAAACGATGGATGCTTTGATGTCTTTGATTCTTTGAAATATCACGATGACTGATGACACGGTAAATAAATGAATAAATAAAAACCCACATATTAGCCTATTCAAGATTGATTTTTATGGACCGGTTCCGGTTCGGACCAATCCAAAAAATATTGTATTTGTTTAAATTCAGTCTTCATCACAAAATTGTTAGAATCGACTAAATTATTCTCATTAAGGTTACAACTATTAAATTGAGGGTGCATTTAATAACCAAGTTTATATGTCCGTTAACCGGGTTAAAATGAAGAGAATATTATAGTTATCCTATTGATCAACCTATTGTCGAGCAAAGACTTTTCTTAACAGTTTAATCTGTCAGCGCTCTTAATTCCCGATATAATTGAAAACCTATTGCGTCTGATCTGCTGCTGTGACTCACAACTTGAAGAACAAAATACATAAATACGACAACCACGTAGCTAACAGTCCGTTTAACAAACTGTTCGCCCAGCTTTCCCTGCATATATTAGTACACATATATAAACGTGTGTTGTTTCCACTTCAGGTACGTGTTCACAATAGTGAGCTATTTGATAGGCGTGTTCATATTCGCCACGATAGTCGGCCAGGTCGGCAATGTGATCACCAACAGGAATGCCAATAGACTGGAGTTTGAAAGGCTGTTGGACGGCGCCAAGACTTACATGAGACATCATAAGGTAACTTTTTTCACATGTACCTACTGCAGATTACGTCATAAGTTGTTAAAAATTTATTAGACTTTGAATTATTCTATCATTCCTAGTAATAAGTGCAAAAGGATGGTTAATTAAATGACAATTAGTTAATGCGAACTACTAATTAGAATATTTTATTGAGATTAAACACTTTATACGGATTTTATCGCGTTGTTTATTTTACTTTAAACACTGTTATTACATAATTTTGAAAACTCTAACACTACTATTATTGAACTTTACTACTATTAAATTTAAGCTATATATTTTCTAATTAAAACTATTTATATTAATTTAGCAACGTCGGGGCAAATTGTAAACTTAAATATAAATAGTTTTAATTAGAAAATATATAGCTTAAATTTAATAGTAGTAAAGTTCAAAAATAGTAGTGTCAGAGTTTTCAAAATTATGTATCTAATAACAGTGTTTAAAGTAAAATAAACAACGCGATAAAATCCGTATAAAGTGTTTAATATCGATGTATAACATTCGCGTAAACATAAAACAATACTATAGAATATTTTATTTTATAAAATGGTAACGAAACCGCAAATTGTATTCAGCTGCTTATGCCACTGACTGTGTATGTGTATTATATGTAGTAGTTGTATTCACTACCGCCTGCTGCCTCGTTGGTCTAGTGGTAGTGTATACGACTGCGCATCATAAGGTCTCGGGTTCGATTCCCGGGTCGGGCTTGGAAAACATTACTAAGATTTACCGTCAAGAATTTCTTAGTAGCAATTTATTAAGAATTTCTGTCAAGAAGTTCTTAATAATTAGCCCGGAGGTAGAAAGTTGTCTGTGTTTCACCCCCGTGCGTCGGAAAGCACGTTAAACAGTGGGTCCCGGCTGTCATGAACATCTATGGCAGTCATTATTGGGAAATCAGCGCCCTCAAATATCCTGACGACTGCTCTTACCATAGAATGATGTTATCCTTCTGGGTTACGGAGGTCAGATGGCAGTCGCTCCGTGTAAAAACTGATATTCAGCTAAATCTCGTTAGACCAGAAATAAGCGAACCCTCGCATAAGATGGGATTAATAATCGCTAGGAAGAAGAAGAAGTTGTATTCACTACCGGTGTGCCAACGAGGAATTCTATCTAAAAATTATGTCATAGGAGTACAATTTTGTTGATGACATAAATTTATGCTTATGTTTTTAATCAATCGATAACCTAATTTTCAAATTAATTCTATACTAATTTTTCGTTCATTCAATCATCAAATGCAAACGATTCGTTCTGCAAATCGATTTTAATTAGAAACCATTACAACACAAAACAATCGATTTAAATCAAAACATCGTATATTACATTTGTTTATCATACTCAGCTACTAATACCCACTTCCTTTACTCTGAGAAGGAAATATTTTGATTTTGAACTGTAAGACAATATTGTCTGGCTTAGGCCAGAATATTGCTCTTAATAAGCCCGTGAGGCAAATTACAGAAATTACTAAAAGCGTGTGGCTAACTTATGAGAAGTTACTGATAAAGATATGCAATAATTTTGTGTGTAGGTAACTGTTTATATTCCTTTAAGTCTCCTTTCTGTCAATCGTTGGAATGCCAGAGTTATTAGAAAACCTATTGTGTTTGATCTGCCGCTGCCACTCAATATGTTAAAGTGTATTGAGAATAGTTTTTTAGTCTAACCACTATAATAGGATTTAGCTGAATATAAGCAATTGCCATCATTGTTTTTAAGGCTAGGCCAGATGTCTGAATATTCCAGTTCGAGTTTGCCATATCCAAGGATATATGTATTGAAATGTTATGTTATATGATAAATTGAAATGCTGCTTGCAAATATCTTCTCACCGTTTGCCTGAACCTAGCTACATATTAACATAACTGTACTCTGACATTTATAGGGATATCTTTGTGACGTCAGTAAATACATTTTTGAGCTAGACTATGAAGATGTAGCTAAAATTTCTAGAATTACTGTTTCTTTAATATGGCCGCAGGCACAATATGTTTAAATAACTTTTAAAAGTTACTGAATAATACCCAAATTACAATGTTTTCAAAGAAATCATCCCAGTTAACATTATTGACTCAGTTTATGTCTATTAAATCCATTGTAATATAGCATAAAAGAAATTTCTTTTAGCGATTAGTCCTTCTAACTATGCCAAATGATCTATAGAAAATATAGACTTTTTGAAACTTAGACGTTTTGTCTACATAGACATTCTGCAATCTAGTTATTTTGTTTACTCAGACATTTTACTATCCAGACTATCTGACCCTAACCCATAACTACTAAACGACTAGGTAGATAACTCATATAAGTAAAAATACAAAACTCACTTTTTGCCGCATTAGCATTCTTATAAGAATTCCGGCATCATTTTCATCCGGCTTACGTAACGACATCACATATTTCGCAGGTACCAGGTGGTATGAAGCGCCGTGTGCTGCGATGGTACGATTATTCCTGGTCTCGGGGACGCATACAAGGCGGAGGGGACATCAATACTGCCTTGGGATTGCTGCCTGATAAACTGAAGACCGAGTTGGCGCTACACGTCAACCTTAGTGTCTTGAAGAAGGTATGTAGCTTAATAAAAGTATATTAATGCCACTCTTGACTTTGAGATTAGAATACTCTATACGGATTGAATCCGGGTGTGTTTTGTAATTTTGTCCCGTCAACGGGGTAAACTATTGCATTTGCCCGCAGCTTCGCTTGCTTAAATATAGGTACGTAGCTTTTTTCGGGATAAAAGGTACTCTATGTCCTTTTTTGTTCCCCTGACAACGCGTATGCGAAATTTCATGATGATCGGTCGAGAAGTTAAGGCGTAAAAGCGTAACAAACAAACCCACATTCGCATTTATAATATTAGTTAGGATTAGAATTAGTGCTGTGCATTCAAATCCCACATGAGACAAATACTTTGATCTACAAATAATTATTCTGAATTTGGATGTAGGTACTTCGTTTCTGCAAAGTTTGAGAGCTTCATCCATAATGTGGAAACGGTCCCAAGAAAACAGAGATTCTAACAACTTTATATGGATTTTATTGCGATTTATTTTAATTACAATTATTTTGTTAAATACATATGTACCCATTATTAATAAAAGAGCATTATATTATGCGCAAATGATAGATATAAATAATGTAGCAAAACAGCTGCTTATAGATATAATACGACTATAAGCTTAAATATTGTTTTGTGCTCCAGTAACGAATGAGGTTTCTTAGCTCTTGAAAAATAATCCATTTTTTATTTTTTTAAAGACATCTCCCGCACTGCGATAATGCTGTAAACAGGCGTAACCTTCGCTTCTTACACTGTCAGCATAGTGACTCTTTCTCTAAGGATCTGTGACGTGCTAGCGAACGCCTGATGTAACAGCTAGCTACGTACAATCAGTCCAGCCGTCCATCTTAGGTATGGATCTTTGCCGCTCCCTTAATCTCAAAACCTACATCGAGAGCGTCATTAAGCAAGCTTCGCGAAAGCTCGGAGTTCTGAACAGGGTGAGGCGGTTCTTCGCGCCTGGGCAGCTGTGCCTATTGTATAAGGCACAAGTGCGCCCTTGCGTGGAGTACTGTTCTCATCTTTGGGATGGCTCCGCGCAGTACTTGCTAGACGCTCTTGACAGGTTACAGCGGCGGGCTGTCCGTATCATCGGAGATCCAGAGGTCACGAGTTCACTGGAACCTCTGCAACTCCGTAGGGATATTGCCTCTTTGGCATGTTTCTACAGAATATACCACGGGGAGTGCTCTGAAGAGTTATTCCACCTTATCCCGCCCTCCCCTTTCCTATCCAGAACAACGTGTGCTGGGCTCAGATGCCATCCTTACACGGTGGAGTCGACTAGAGTGCGTACCAACAAGTTTGGGTCCTCATACCTCTGCCGAACGATCAAGGCATGGAATTCTCTGCCAAGGCACGTGTTTCCTTCTTCCTTCAATCCTGGGTCCTTTAAGCGGGGCGTGAAAAAGCACCTTCTCAGGCCGTCAAAGTAGAGACCTTAACATCGCCTCGGCTGCTATGAGGACGATGTGGAGCCCACTGCTCTTAGACCACACGACTGCTTACCATCAGGCGGAGAGTGGTCATTTTAAGGAGCAAAAAAAAAATTACTGGTAGTGAATAAAAATCCTTATTTCATCTACTCTATGTCTAATGTTGAAATGGCCACTGTATCGTAAGAATTAGTACTTCATTCTCAAAACTAAATGCTTTAAAAGTTACAGTATACGACTGTGGAGTAAGTTATGAAACTTATAATGAATTATTATCTTTACACTGTACCTATAAATATGTAATGGCGATAGTCTAGTTTGAGAGGCATCGAGTTCGATCCTAAGGCGCGTATCTCTACCTTGTCGAAGTAATGTGCGTATTAAATAGTTAATATGTACGCTTAAAAGTGAAGGAAAACATTGTGTGGAGACCTGCATGTCTGAAAGTCCTTTAGAATGTTCTCAAAGATGTGTGAAGTCTGCCAACCCGCACTGGGCCAGCGTAGTGTACTATGGCCTAACCCTTTTCAAACTGAGAAGAGGCCCGTGCCCAGCACTGGGACATTTTAATACAGGGCTGGTATTATATTTTATTTATTTATTAACTTGGACATCCAATAGTTATTACATTGATGCTTATTCTAACAAAAGAAATACTAATACTAACAGTTAATGCATCAGTTTTTAAGGTGTCACATCATGCGCCATTAAAGTATAGGGACGGTAGCTCTTAATCAACTAAGATAATACATTATTTAAAACAAAAATAAACTTAATATATAAAAAACTTACATAAACAGAGATATATAAATATTGACAGACATTACATACATATGTATATTTACATTATCAAACCAGAGACTTAATATTGGCTCCTCAATAATTCCAACACTTTAGTTCTGATATTTAACAAATTAATGTTAAATAATGTAATATTATTATATTATATATTATCTTTGTTATTAATTATTTACTTCTTGGTAGGTATATATACTTACGTCAACACACAACTAAAGTATGTTAGTTGAAGCTAGAACTCAACAATTTATTTAAAAGCCATTCTTAAACTTCACGACCTAAGTTTATTGTTTTCAGTTAAAACTTTAACAAAGTCCTAACCTTATTCCTAAGTTGACGCGTAGTAAGCGGACGCTGTGTGTTTTCATTGTGTCTGTATATGTAGGTATATTTAAGGGAGTTGTATATTACATAGTCACTTTTATATATTAGCAGATTAACATGTCGATTGTTGGCATGCCAGACATAATTGAAAACCTGTTGTGTCTGGACGTCATATAATAATAATGTCCTCCAGACCGAATTTCGGTCACGGCGGCCAATCTGAACAGAGACTGGCCATCTGTGCAGAAGATATTATAGTGCACAAGCGTGTACGCAAACACAAGTGCACTCTCTGTTCCTTAACTCTCATAATCCGATGGGATGGTAATCCGACACAACCGGAGAGAGATCAGATGCAGGACCAACGGCTTCACGTGCTTTCCGAGGCACGGGTGTGTCTAACACCACTAACTTCCTAACTCCAGGCTGCTATTGAGATCTCTTAACAGAAAAATCCAATTACTTTTTGTTGGCCCGACCCGAGATTCGCACCCGAGACCTCATGCACAGCAGTCACCTTCACTAGCGCTGCGCCACGTAGCATATACCAAATTAGACACGCTCATGTTGTAATACATAAACACTAAAATTTAATTTATTTCATTTAAAATAAATCTCACTTTTAATTAATAGGAAAGGCATAGCAGTTTCCTTGGAAAAGTCCGAATTGAGAGGTCATAGAGACTCATAGAAAAACCTATTACGAGTAGGTTTTCCTATGAGCAGTATCCTCCCTTTCTAATAATCTGTTGTATATTAGGTATATGTAATTCATATGCCAAGAAACCTGTGAAGGAAGCTCTGTTCTATAAATAAAACTTTCTCGTTCTATCTCGCATTATGTTCGCAGCATAGCAACTCATTTTTTATCAGGACTAACCAGAAGAAGAAACAGAATGTCAGCTCAGTTGTAACAAAACAACACTAATATACTTTTTTATCAGCCGAAATTAACCTTTTAGTAAGTGATCTTAAATTGAACAAGATTCCCGGAGTATATCTTTTATGTCGTTGACATAGCATAAGTATTTTTTTCTTAGAAGCTGGCATATAAAAGTCTGTTTATATTTGGTCTTAAATTACCGTAGATGTAAATGTACGCAGTAAACTCTAAGAAGCAAAACAATTTCTTGTTCGCAAAAGTAGCTCTGGTAGAAACACGGCATGCTCCTCCTACGTGCTTTATTTCGTAGAAAGGCGATTTAAATTGAAGAAATAGAACAGGTATAAACAAACGCTACAAAGTACAACATTTCTGAAGTATTCCGCATTTGAATAAAAGCCATTCATGCTTATAGTCTAAGTTACAGATGTATTTATTTTTGTAAGGGAGGCAACTTACCTCATTTGCAATTATTTTATTTTCTGTGTTTATTTCACTATGTAATGTACATATATTTAATATTGCTTAAATCATTGCTCATATAGGTTACAATAAAGACATCATCATCACATTATCATGTTCAGACGGTAATCCAGGCAACTGTTTAAATTATTTGACTATTTTTACAGGTTATGTTCATTCTCGCATTAAAATAAATTTCAATAGGGATAAGTACACAAAAACTGACTATTATAAAATTGTTTTCACATGATTATACAGCTAAACATAGTTTATACATAATTTCACTTAGTAATTACGCCCTTTGTTATTATTATTATATATTACTTTCTAATTACAGTCATAAATTATACGGCAGTAAAACATTTTACCTGTGGACGTTGCCTATCAGATAATAATAATTTATTATCAATCACACATGTGAATTAACATTTAACATTCTTATTTACATTTAATGGCGCCTTAAAATCATTACCAATCGAGACATGTCAAGTTTAAGGCTTCAAGTGTCTATGCGCAATTCTAGATAACTGAAATGTTACTAGAAAAAAGCAGACTCAATCTTATCAAATGCACTCGAATTAGAAAGTACTAGCGACCCGCCCCGGCTACGTACTTAGACAAACAGAACGGCGGGGGACTTAGTTTTTAGAATGTAGTGATATGAAACAAGTGTCTGTTTAAGTAATTATAAATTTATTTTATATTATTTACATGAACTAAATCAACAATCATAATTTACAACTTAACTAATATTAACAAACCTAACTACTTATACCTACCTACGTTAAACAAAATGAAATGGCACAAAGTTACCTAAATGGTAACAAAATAATAAAAAATGTGTCTGTTTTAAGTGTAATAAAGATCATATAAACTTGAAGAGACGAGTCGTGAATCCATCGCTTTAACACTAAGGTGACCTATTTCCGTCAGTTTATATCTGCGTCAAGGTCAGACGTCTCTCGGCTTTTCTTTTACCTACCGACCACTCTAAAGACATTCATTTACAGTCCAGTGGAAATTCTTGTGAGAAAAAGCCATAATGTCCGTTTTACTGAAGCATTTTATTAAGTTGTGCAGAATGGAAAAACTCAGTGTCATAAAGTTATACCAGAAATAAATTGGAGATACTGTGCCTTCGAACATTCAGTCTGGTTATTTTATTCTAGGAATGTTTTTGTCAAATAGTTTTGCTCATTTCCTTTGAGTGTCGCCAGTTATTGTTTTTGTGTCTGATTTCGACAATAATTTTTATTAAAATATGAAGGCCATGAAAATTACAGTTCAGTATCGTTTAATGACCACTGTCAACTAAATAGTTAGGCTGACCAGTGAGCATGGAAAATGTTTTAACATTCGTAAATTCTCGGTCAAAGTTACTGTTAACGGACTCCCATTGAGCTTAATCAAAAGTATAGATATTGATATTGGTTTTAGAATATTTGTAGTTAAAACTTGGTAAAATCGTAAGTTATTAACATAAACATAATGTGTTTTTGACTTGGACAGTAGAATTTGACCTATTTTCAATTCAATTCAAAGTCAATTTTTAAATTGTAATTGCAAATTGTCATTCCGTGCCCTTAAAAATTATAAAGTATTGAACAGTTAGAGGCAAAAGTTTGTAAGTATTTGCGAGATTTTAATTATTTCACCAATTTGATAATGCTCTATTTCTTGTAGCGGTAATAGTTCAAAAAATGTTATATAAGTAAGTAGTCAGTATATACTCACAACTAATAAATAAAAACTACTAAATAATATCTAACATTGGTGCCAATTCTGTTGTCACAAAATTCTCTAATCTTAGCTAAAAATCTCTAAAATTTATTTTAGTCCTGTCACTTTTAGCGATTTCAGAATACGAAATATCGTTTGACAGGACTAAAATAAATTTTAGAGATTTTTAGCTAAGATTAGAGAATTTTGTGACAACAGAATTGGCACCATTGTCTTCTGTTTACGCGACCATGGCTCCTGAAAAGCAACCGAAACGTCGGGGAAAGTTTAAACTTAAATATAAATAGTTTTAATATATTAGCTTAAAATTAGTAAAATTTAATAGTAGTAGTAGTGTAACAGTTTAAATTATGTAATAAAGTGTCAAATAAACAACGCGATAAAATCCGTATATAGTAGTTTAATTTCAATAATTAATACATAAAAATCTTATATATATATTTGTTTAATATTCAATTACTTATGTCGCTATCTGTACACACTATTATCGTTACAATGCCTAGTACTCAGATCGGAGCTATAGAATAACAATAGAACAATTATTGTACATGAACGAACTTGCTATAATTGCCTCTAAGATTCTCAGTCCACTAAACCTATTGACCTTCTCCATATAAGGCGAAGCTAATCATTTATATCTTTATATATATAATTCTTCTGTACGTGTGTTGACAGTGAACTCCTCCTAAACGGCTGGACCGATTTGAATGAATTTTCTTGTGTGTGTTCAAGTGGATTCGAGGATGGTTTTGATTTGGTGTCTTTTTTATTTTTTTACGTCTGTACTGGAATACGTCTGGCGGGACAGCTAGTTATCTAATAAAACTGTAACTGTAAGATCTGCAATCCTGTAATACAGATATATATTTTTAAAACTAATCTCATTTTAATATCGCTATGAATCTCAATCTATTTTTTTGCTTGTTTGCTCCGACATCATGCAAAAACAAATTTTAATACAGTTGCACACTTTGGTAGCTTGATGTTCAACTTTAAAATCTAAACTACGTTACATTAATTTTTTATAACTCTCCATATTATAAAGTCGATGATATTTTCACACTATTGCATTAGATTATACCTGCTATAATATTTTTAAATGTCAATAAATTAATAAATTATTCTATTTGATAAATTCGGCAAAATGAGAGACTGTCATGATTTACGGATATTATGATAGGTAATTGTAAATTATAGTCAACGCTGACGTAATTGCGGACAAAATATAGTATATTAGCTGTCCAGCATGGCTTTCCCTACGTTTATGATTACTACTGCGCGCGTGTATCGTAACGTTAAACGGCTTATATTACTTCCGGATAAAGTAGATTTCTAATGTTGAAAAAATTTACAAAAACGGTTTTGTATTTTCAGAGTTTATCGCTCACAAACAAACATGTCGTTCCTCTTTGATTTTAGTATAAATTATATTATTTGTAATGCTCCTATCACGTAAGAATCTTGTCTAATAATGACACTTAATGAATAACGATCATTGCAGCCTCTCTTGAACATAGTCTGGCTGAACTATTTAGCTTTTAATAATGCCTTAGTTAGCAGGTACGATATTAAATAACTATAAACATTATAGTAAATTTAGATACAGGCATGTATGTTAGCATTATGTGTATTCTAGAAAGTTCCATAAAATGATATATGAATTATCTTCAGAACTAAGAGTAAGTGTTTTGAATGGAATAGCCGTTGACGTTTGTTTGGTGACGGTATAGACTTGCCGGCTCGCACATTTGTTACTAGAAACTGCCGTGAAAGTTGGTATACTGTTCGTATACTCTAATAAATCCAACAGATCTGATCTGATCTGATCAGAACAACTCCAAGAAATTTGTAAGCTCAAATAACATTATTCCCATTCCATTTTAGGTTTAAAGATCTTTATTAATAATTAAAGAACATTACAGTCCACTCAATGAGCATAATATAACATTGAAATTAAAGTAAATAACACTTAAAAAGTAATGCGATCGTATGTATATTATATTAAACCAATGATAATTTTTACATTGCACCAAAGTTTCAATAATGTTAAGTACATTAGATCTACAATACATCATTTCTTACGTATTCTAAGAGTTTGTTCTATAATTCATTTTTAAGAACTCCATTCTTCATTGTTACTACTTATGTCGAGAGGGACTTTACAAACATAAAATAAACAAACACAGACTCAGAAAAAACATTTGTCGGCCACACAAATAATTGTGGGATTCGAAACCCATAAAGTTCAGACCGCCAAGGCAAGGCAACCTCATAACCAAGTTACATCAGTCGTGGTTACAACCAGACTGCTACCTAACACGATCGCGGTAAACTCGTTCATATCATATAAACCTTGCAACATTATACACATATACAGCGTGTAACAGAAAGGTGAGGTCATATTTTAGGACCGTAATGTATATCAGTAAAATTACCTATGTACCTCTTAGATCAAAATAGGTTCTTTTTTAAAATTTCAAGCATTTTATTCATTTATTATTTAAACATCGTGACAAACTTTGACTGCACGGATGATGTAGTGCTGTGGATTCGAATCCCAGACGGGACATTACTTTGTGTGATCCACAAATTGTTGTTCCGAATCTAGGTGTTCCTTGTGCCCGTTATTTGAACGTTTGTAAAGTCACAGGATATCCCTAGTGTAGGAGTTGTCTTTTATAACAGAAGAAGAAAACGCATTACATCATTATCAAAAATACGCCTGGTAATTTTCGGGTACAGGCAGGTCACCGAGTCAGCTATAAGTGTTGTTTAAATATCGATTAGAATGAACTGATATTGATAAGTCGATAAGAAAAATATATATACGTAATAATTTATACGTATTTATACGTATTTATTTGTCGCAGTTTTCCATTTCACAGGAGTTATTATGACCACACCGTTCTGTTACACGCTGTATAAAAACTAGCTTTCGCTCGCTTCTCCGCTTGCGTAAAATTAGATTAGGTTATGTTTTATGTTAGTACCTTTTTTTAAATAAGATAATATTTTTTAAGTTAAACTCTTACAAACAAATTAACAACAAATCAAATCTTTTTTTTTATAATGTTTGTATAGATAAGAACAAAGTTACTTAACATGTTATTCCATTACAGGTGACGATATTCCAAGAGTGCCAGCCGGAATTCCTTCACGACCTAGTATTGAAAATGAAAGCATACATATTCACGCCCGGTGATTCCATTTGTAGAAAAGGTAAGTCGTAAAATGGTTTACGTGAGCCATTCCGACGAATTTCTTTTGATACAATAAGAATTGAAATAAAAGAAGGCTCAGAAGAAAGAATCATATGTGTAGTGCATCAAAAACAGCAATTTGGGCTATAGATATTAAAACAACATTAAGGTTTTGGGATTAGGAAGGTAAACACTTAAAGACTATTCAATATCACTTTGAAGTATCTTTCATATAAGTAAAATTTCCATGTCGTATAGAATTTCAATTAATTAATTATAAATTAGTATACAATCTTCTAACGATCATTAGGCAACGTGCGAAAATTGTGTATAAATCTTTGTCGTATCAATGTTTTGAAAGTTGCAATAGCGTTGCCCTTTAAACATTTATAAAGTTTACTTTTTCTGTATGTATTTATTGCATACTACATTAATTATATTATATTATATACACATTTTCTTGTTCTAGGACGGGTAATTATTTAGTCCCGAAACAATTATCATCTCTCTCTCTCACACCATTTATGGCGTACCTATAGTGGGAATGGGAGATGAAACTCAAAACTAAAATCTTTTACGCTATTCAACAGTCGGTCACGCCATTCACCTATTCAATTATTAACTTTCAGTAAACAATGATCTTCATTATTCTTCATCAATCATTCGTGTTTTTGCTCGACTGACTAATTACAGTTTCAAAGTCTTAAAGGGTAACTTAAAACTTATTACTATTTGTTAAGAATCTAACGGATAGTTAAGGTTCTATAGCCTATCTATTCAAATCAAATTTTAACGGTTTAGGCGTATGTTCTAAACAAACTCAAAAGCCGAGGCAATCACACCAGTGAGTTTCAATTTGGTTTATACAGCCTGTAAAAGAAAAGTATGGTCATATTTAAGTGTCACATAATATAGCCCCTGTATAAAAGAAAACCGCGACTAATAAAAGCATATCATACATTATTTTCACAAAGATACAGCATTTTCTTTTTATCAACTTATCTATATCAGCACAATCTGGTAGATACTTAAACAACACTAACAGCTGACTTAGTGCCTTACGTGTACCTGAAATCACCAGACGTAAAAGTTATGTAAAATTGTCAAAATAATCTGTTTTAATCTGGGGCTGAGGCGACCACACCTTTTTATAACACGCTGTATGACTTTTGACTGGTCGTAATAAAATGTTCTCTACCTGATAAAGTTAACTCGGGTGATATAACAATAATCATATATTATTCAATTTATGTCGCAGGTGAAGTAGCCCGGGAGATGTTTATAATAGCAGATGGCATCCTAGAAGTAATATCGGAGACCGGACGAGTATTAACCACTATGAAGGCAGGGGACTTCTTCGGAGAAATCGGGATATTGAATCTCGACGGTCTTAACAAGTAAGTTTCTGTTAACTCTAGCTATTTATTGAGTAGATACAAATATTGACAGGGTTAGGTAAGGTATCTTTGTTACATATGGTTCGGATAGTAATGATTTTATTTCGATGCTAATATGATTAAATTTACGTGAAGGCAACAGATATGAACGTGTAGATATTTATGTTACTTACCTAAATATCTGCTCATGTTTGTGTGTTCGTGTTACGAGGAATAAGACTTCCACTTCCCAAATGATGTATTTGTATAAGAAAATTCACAGTATCTTTATAGGAAATCCAAACATGATTACATACACGTCGCATACTTGGCACCTTTTTATCTTTGTGTAACTTTGTGTTAACTTACTTTTGTAACAACACAGAAATAAAATGCAAATTGTATGAGTTATCATTGTTTAAAACCAAGAATTATGTGGATGAATACCTAGTTACATTGCCAAAATTTTTATAATTTCCAGACGCACTGCCGACGTTCGTTCTGTAGGTTATTCAGAGTTGTTCTCATTATCTCGCGAAGACGTACTCGCAGCAATGAAAGACTACCCTGAAGCCCAAGAAATATTACAAACTTTGGGAAGGAAGAGATTGCAGGAAGCCAAAAATATGTCTAGAAAATGTGCCAAAGGTAAAGTGGAACATAAATTAATTGCAAACATTGCTTGTCTGGAATGCAAAGATGAAATAATCTTTGAACAAAATTGGCTAAAGCTTATAATTTATTAATAGAAAAGTATTGATTATTATCTGATACTCCAAAATTTTTCACTTAGGTCCAAAAAAAGCCAAAGGTGAGTATCGATGAAAGCCTAAATTGGGACGTCCTCGAAACCTTTTTAAGCATTCAGAGAAGTGAACAAAATTCTTTTCACTTTATGAACTTGTTTGTAAATGTGTGAATATATTTGTAGGTGAAGTGAGTCCAGACAAAATGTCTGGAGATGACAGTGCATCTAAAAGGATCGTACATAAGCTGCGAAGTGACGTGAAGGTAAACACAGCTATTAAGTTCCTTTGATATTCATTCAAATACAAGAACTTGGTAGATAAATGCATACTTGGAACCAATTACGTGCAATACTCATGAGACAAGCTTGCCGCTTGCTTGTTTTATACAAATATTGAATCTTTCCAGCTAACTTACAGGAAGGCAATTTCAACTATTTATTCAGTATGCTCCGTTCTCTTACATTACATAATTATCTTTAGTTGTCTGGTTATTTTACATAGACAACTAAAGATATCATGATATAGCCCATGAATTTGGCAGCATATCAATTTAACATACTATTTATCAAAACAAATTTTTCAACTTAAAGTTTTAATCAGTAGCAATTGCATCACTTTGTTTCCTTGACCAATTTGAACTCTTTAAAAAGTTCCTTAAAAAGATATCTCTAAAAAAAGAAAATATATTCTTGGTTGTCATTAAATTAATAAACACAGAATTAAAACTACTTTTACAACATTTATGGATTTTCTACAAAAGTTATATGAATAATACGTAAAACTAATAAACTGGCAATAAAACCTGTTATACATTGGAGCTATATTAGTTCAAATTTCAATCATTCTACCTGCATTTTTTTACGTAACTTAATTTTATTTAACATTTCGAGATAATCTGTTTCCACCCTATCCAGGTAGCTTTTGAATTTATGTTGTACAACATTTTCATCGCCAGGGCATTCGCAACGCAATCCGCAGTAGATCGCGCGTAGGACGCCGTTCAGGAGAATCTTTAGAACTACAGGCCCTCGCTGGTGCTGAACGCGCTGTTACTACGGAAGGCAAAGTACTGAGGAGAATGCCGAGGGTCGAGAGTGATGATTCTCAACCACACAATCCAGATGTTAGTGTCGCAATCTTAGTTGGCTAATATGGCTTATTTGGCTTGTCAGTTTTTCAACAGCGGATATCATTTTCGACTATATTAAGTAGTTACATACGGGATCCCTTCTTTTTGCATAACGTTTTCCTCTAATATACTTTGGCTTAACTAGTTTGGCTTTTTTTTTGGTATAATAGTACCTACATTGCCATGATTATCTTTGGCATGCAGTTTATGTTGTCATAATTATCTTAGTGACAACCAAAAAAATTAGTTCAGGTTGCCACAGGGTGACCCTTGGGCCACCCCAAGCGGCCAGTTGTGATAAAATACAATTTGACTGTTAGATTATGCCTAAAAAAGATGCTTAGGCTGTTATGCGAAAATATAATTAGTACAAACAAAAGTATGCCATGTTATATTGTGTCTTATAATTTTATGCAAATGAATAGGGAACCGTTACATACATACTAATTTTATCTCAAATATTCAAATGTATGTTATGTTCATTTAACTCTGTCCTTTAATTATGTTGTCACCTACCCAGTTCTTTCCAGTAGTGTGAATGATGGCATGTTCTATATTCAGAGTTTCACAGAATACAAAACACAAAAAGATTCGTTAGGAGCAGTACTTCACTCTAAGAAAAGCATATGGAAAAATAGAAACCTAGGAAAGGCACATATGCTAATATGGATTTTATGGTCTTCTGAATTTTTAGTCTTTCTGAATATGAATCCATTACTTCCAGGATATCAACGGTGAAACCACGTCAGGCAGTAAAGATGGTGAGAAATGCATATCACCAATAGGAGCAGGCTTACCACTTTTATCGAGATTGAAACTATTAAAAGAAAAACAAGTATGTATACTTCAACTCTCTTAACGCACATTCATTTCCAAGTCGTTATATTATAATTGTAATGTTTGTTTTCAGGATCGTGAAGAAAAAGTAGCAAAACAAAGACATTCAACATCTTCAGTAGTATCGCTGTCTACACAACCGACTCCTTCAACCAGTTCTGCACCCGATGAAACTGAAGTTATTGGAGCTGGCCTTCCGTTAATCCAAAGACTACTATTACTAAAAGCGAAAGAAGAGAGAGAAAAGAACCAACTAACCCCTACTACTAGTAACCAACCCTCTAGTTCCGATACTATTAGCCCCAGTTCTATCAAGAGTCCTTTAAGTCCTACGATAAAAACTCTTAGCCCCATTAGAAAAGGCTCCGAATCTAGTTCCCCAGGTAAACTTCAAAGTCCTACGACTAAAACTTCTAGGAAAAATTCTTCAGGGTCCAGTGATGGTGCGTCTCGTCCTAAAGTTAGTTTCAGGGACAAAATATTACAAGTGCAAAGCGATGGTACCGCCGTCTGTCAACCACTCAATAAAGATATAAGTGAAAAACCAGCAGCTGTAGTCGAACCTACGCCGAAACCAGAAAGCAACTTAATTTCCATACCCCATTCTGTAGTTAGCAAAATAAAGTCTCCGGCCAAAGCAGTGGGATCAACTTTTCGAGACAAATTAAAATTATTGCAAAGTGGTAAGGACTCTGATAACACACCGGTGGAAAAAAGTAAACCTACGACAGTAGAAAAACCTCCGGTGGAAATTAGCCCTATGCCGGTGACTGAAGGAAAAGAAGAAACAAAAAGTAAAAAGCCCTGGAGTAAACTTAAAAAAGCTGCTATTTTAGGTGAATCTAAAAGTCAAAGCAAATCTAGTGTAGAAGAGAAGAAAGATACTGAAACTTGTAGTGAAGTTAAAGAAGAAAGTAAAACAGAGGCAGCTGTAAATATATGTGTGCCTACTGTAACCACAGCGGAACTTGTTAAAATAGACAATAATAATGTTGAAGTTGCTAGCGATAGTGATAAAGATAAACCTAAGCTTTGCTTAACAGGCCCTTTGGAACCCGTCCAAGAGAAATCATTAGATTTATTAACTTTATCTCCGAAGAAGAATGTTACTAATGCAGCGAAACCTGCTGAAACTAAAACAATGCCTATGACGCCAGGAATATTGTTACCAAGAGTTAAAAAATATAGATCAATAGACGATTTATCACCAGAATACGGTGGGTTGCCATTCGTGAAAAAACTGAAAATATTAAACGAAAGACAAAAGCTAGCTGAACTAGAGAAAGTTGTTAAAATCCGTAGTTCGAGCTTAGACTGCACAAGTTCGTCAGAAGATTTGCTTTGTGATACATTAACTCGGAGTCATTCAGAGGGTAGTACTATGGACAAGCGGAAATTCAAGCGAAAATCTATCGATTCTGTTGGTAGTCACGAATCTAATGAAACACTAGAACGAAGAACATTAAAATCAATACTAAAGAAACTATCCGAAGATGTTACGCCTGCTGAAAGTCCCGAACGAAGTAATGAATTGAAGAGGTTAATTCGAGCACCAACGTTAGAAGGATATGCAGCAAGACATTCCAAATTTGCAAAAAGTGTGACATTTAATCGTCACACTTTACCGTCGCCACCTGCTAGTGCTCCTGCTGATTCCCTAAATGACGACGTATTCCAAATGCCTGAACCAATCACCGACCCTATACCTCGAATATCCCCACCACCACCTACAGAACCTGAAGTACCAACTATAGAATGTCCTAGCAATCAGATAGTAAGACCTACGGACAACGTAACTCAAGACTATGGAATAAATATAAGAACGGAATATGAATTACAACAAAACATAGATCCTATGTATGATTTCAAATCCCTTAGACCTGAAGAAATCAAAGTGCCTTCAGAAAAACCTAAACTCACTTTAATATCAGCCGTTGCTAATCAGAGGAAATTATTACGGGGTAAATAAATTTTCTTATTAATTATTATATTTTATTTTAATTTTAGACATGCTATATTGTGTAAACGAAGAAGATTTATATTCTTTGACAGGCTCACTCGAGGAACAGGAATACTTTGGAGAAGTTTTACTTGGAATCAAACAAGTCATACAAGGTCATTTACACGAAGTGCAAGGAAAATTTCAAGAAAGGTAATTTCGTGAACATTTATATTTATGGTTCAAAAGATAATCGCAATAAAATAAATTAAGTTTTTGAATGAGTCTCTGGAGTACGATAGGCTAAACTAGAACTGAGATCAGATAAAATATATTTCCAATATGTATTTCTCGAATCTTATTATTTTAATTTCTATGATACAGTTTTTTGTTATACTAAAATATTTTCTTAAGGTGCCTGATATTGCTACTGTTATATCACATGCTGGGTTAGATAAAAGCCATTTTCAATTATAGTTCTCTTGTTAGACGATTTTCTAACTTAATAACTGTCAATCTAAGCGATCTATTACATTACTGGCATTATCAGCAGGACAGAATTAGTATAGCTAAATTGTCTTCGCAAGTTGATTATAGCATTCATCGAGTAACATTACCAGTGTGGCTATTTAGAAAATCTCACAAAACTATACTTTATAACATTTAAGGTTCAATAGTCTAGAAAATGAAGTTCGCAAACGAGACGAAATCATTAGCCAGTTACAAAAGCGTATTCAAGAACTGGAGCGCCTGGGTCTATCCGGGATGAGTCCTACGCAGCAGCCACCTGAACTAGAAGTAAAGGTAGCAGAGGACCAAAAGGAGGAGGCTGTTGCAGCGAGTCAGCCTGTGTCTAAAAACGGGAGCTCTGGCAGCGAAGATGCCTCAGGAGCGGAGGAAGGATTTATGGTATGGCATTTTTCATAAATGCTGCAATTGTATGTCCCTAAAATTTTATAATTGTAATAGCTTTTTTATCAAAATTATTATACATTAGTAACTAATAAACTTTCTCGTTGTATGATATGTGTATAATTCGTAACGGTCAGTCAGCTTGTGACCACTACCGGTGTTACCTGATCGAAACGTAAAATATCAAGAAGGAAATTATAATGCATGACCGCGGTAATAGACGTTTCATTATTAAAGTTAAAATATCAAAACGGAGGATAAGTATAAATACTTATCCTCCAGATGGTAAAGAAAAATAATAATGTAAATGATGTACGTGACATAACATACCCATAGAATAATATATATGATGGACCCATAAAATAATTCGAATAATATGTTACCATCAGACTACATCCTAATCTGTAAAATAATTAATTGACAAATCCGATATTATGTATGCAATAACTGGATAATCTATCTTAATATTTAAAATAATAAGCAAATTTTATTGTTGTTATTTTATACAGTTTATGATGCGTAAAATAAGTAATCTGCTTTATCTTACAACACCTTTTTAATCCTAACATATTTCAGAGAGGCGACTCCCTAGACACAGTCTTTGCAACATCACCACCGACGGCAAGCGCTGACGAAGCAGAAAAAGATAGAACACCTGAAAAAGAAACCGCTCCAATAGAAGAAGCCGTATCAACTTCGGAAATTACTGAAGAAAAACTAACCGAACTAACTGAAGGAATAGAACTAGGAAAGCTCTCGTACGCTGAATTACAAAGTTTAGCCGTTTCCTTATCAAGACATGACAAAACATCTTCAAGCAGAGAGGAGTGGACTGTAAGCAAATCGAAAAGATTGGATCTTAATTTAGATGGAAAGGCCGGGACGTATTCGAGGAAAAGAGCCGCAAAGTTGAGACAGAGGAAGTCTTGGGAAGATCAGAGCGATCAAGAGAGTATGGAAATGCAGGATCTGACAAGGTACAGTAGAAGATTTCTAACTTTTGAAACTGGACAGTGTCGACAGTACCAATATTGAATAACTTTTAGATATAATTGAACAAATTCTCTTGACATTGCATGCTCAGGATGTTTAGTAACTGCAAATTTGCTTACGTTTCTCTGCTTATGTTGATTAATATTATGCTGTAGTGTACTTGCAATACTTGAAATACTATTTTATGACCCTCTTTCAATACCATTTAAGAACAAACATTGCTAACTATAATACAAACGCTGCAATGCTTTTCTGTTAAAATAAAAACTACTACAATATTTTTCTCTAGGCCAATGTCACCCCACACGACATCTGAGGACCGCTCCCTTCTGTCCCCGGAGCAATCCAGCCTCCGTGCCAGTCGGCGAGCGATGCACCCATTCCACTTCTTCGGCAGTCACCTAGATAATACCAAGTCCAAGATCAAGAAGACACTGTCTGTGGACACGGGGATGCATCACACCGGCAAGAACGATAGGAGTGAGTTTTTGTGGTTCGATCGTTATTTGGAAACAAATTCATCTTTTTAATTTTATCATATTGACAATCAATTAGTTTAATTTTTATTTGGAGTAGATCTTTTTAAATCTATACAATACGACACTGCTCTTATTTTGGATATTTACTAAGAAGAAAACGATAAGATGATTATTACTTGAAGCTGGAAAAATACTACATACTACTGGCACAGTATCTTAATTTTTTAAATATTTTGCCTTGGCTTTGAATTGAAATATTAAGTGTACCACTGATCAATCAATATTTATGGCCTGCATGCCACACTATTCAACATTGATGAAATCAGGTCCATTTCCAGAACAAGGTCGTCCTCGGCAGCACCGCAAGTTCAGTTTAGGTTCGTTCTTCGGGTACCACCGCGGCACGCCGCACAAGACCACCAACAACTGCAGTGAGGTCGTCCTTGACATGGGCAGCGATTACAGTTGGAGTGATACGTAAGTAAAATTCAAACTTCATACTTCATTAAAGCAATAGTGCACCGCTAAATCTCTGAAAAACCTTGGATAAAGTGTTAGTTGGAGTCCGATATAGTGTTCTTTTCCTACTGTCAACATTCTAAAACGATCTTTTAAAAAGTACTCCTGCTAGATATAGCGGTACTCATTATTTGGAGCAGCGATGCGATATTCATATATTACAGCTTCAAAAGAAATAGTAACATTACGTTTAACAATTTAAAATGACTTCGTAACGAGTTTCAAGAAAGATTAATTTTACGAATGTAAAATCGCTGAGATCGCTCTTGGTTTGGAACTGAATATATTGGTGTTACATTGGTAGACGTAGGGCTAAGATTAGGTAGTACAATAATATTTAAAAAAAACGAAATAAACAAGTGGCACCTCTGATTTTACAAGACTGGCTATGTCAAAAGCTTATCATTAACAGCTGACCATATACCAGACCCCTTAGTGATAAAAAGTCAATGAATGAAATATGTTATAAATTTTTTCTTCGCAGTATGTTAGAAATTTTCTTGTGACCGTATAACATCGTAATTAGCTTCGCCTTTTCTTATAACTATAATGTTTAAGGACGTCAACATCATCAAGCAGTGACTCGGAGTCCCTGCCTCGCACGCCAATGTTCGAGGAGTTCGTGGAGAACAGCTCTCGTCGCGGCCGAGCCAGCAGCTCCAGTCACAGCAGTATGTCGCCTATCAGAGGTAATATCCATTAACTAGAACGTACGAGTATACTAGACTGTACAATAATATACCTACTAGACTACTTATTAATCTCGTGCTAAGTTCTTGATAATCAAGACCCCGATCTCACGCGCAGTCGAAGAATACTCATTTGCAGTACATAGAGTGAATATGTTCCAGATAGACGAAACTAAAACATAGTTAGTGGAACGTCAGTCTAATATGCCTTTGCCAATTTTCATCAGGAATATACAGACGTCAATCTTTTGTATGTATATACCTATATATTATTTTGACTGAACTTTATAAATTAAAAGGTTCATCCTTGGTTATACAATAAACCAGGTAATAGAGGCGAAAAATCTTTAAATATTGGTACTCTAGATGTTTTCAAGCATTATTTCCAATGCCAATACTTAGTAAATATTAACATACTATGAGCTCTATCAGGAAGCGGTGGAGACTGGGAAGTCATGATGCTAGCAGACGAGCTGGAGAAAAGAGAGAGGGAAAAAGAAAGGGAAGAATCGCGGAGACACCACTATCCGAGCACTCTGAGGGACCTAGAAGAGGTAAAGCCATGTGCAATCAGGCCTCAGTGGACCATCTGTACAAAACCCGGGGTTAGTTCACCCGGACTTCGTAATTGACTATTCTTGTATAAAGTAACATTAGTAACAGTCTGGAGTCCAGATCACGACATTGTTGGCGGCAATGGGCTTGCTCAGCTATAGTACTAGCGATGTGCGATTAAACATTTGTATTCGAATGTTAAAATTACCTGTAATCCGGATACAAGACAACTTTTAAAGATCGTTTTGACGCTCATGCTCTTACGAGTATCATAATACCGTTTTCAAATTTTAGTTACGATATAAATTATAATTGCTTTAAATCTGGTCAAAGTTTAGAATAGGTATAGATAGACTGCAATCAGTCCATTTATGGAAATGTATGTTTTGGTGTATAGAAATTTGGTAATAGTTAATATAATATACATAAAAATCATTAATCTCTATCTTCCAGGAATCAGACACCCCTCAACGCGAAGATAGTCCAGATGAATTCTCTAACATAGAAGACTCCAACTCTTCATCCACCACGCACCTGCTCTCCCACTCCATCAGCGACGCGTCGCAGAAGTCCTTGGAGACGTCATTCACGGAGAAATCGCCGCGACAACCTCGGCAGCTACGTGTAGGATCTGTAGGAGAACCGGTGAGAAATACACCCATTTTGCTTTATTGCTGAAAAGAAAAATCCTGAGCCGAATCGATTAAACATAAAGTTTACTCATCATATCAGGTTTCAGGTTATATTCGTATTACCATGGCTTACATACTAATTTCAACTATTTCGGCAAAGTATTGTACCAAGGCTTAAAATAAATAAATTAACAAAATATTGAGTGGCAAAGCTCACTGTTATCCATAATTTAGTAACAGTACGAATGAACCAGCTTTGCTCTACACCTCCCATTCCTTTCCTTTTATCCCATCAGAAATTTGTTTTCCCTGACGTTGGCACCGTGTTAGTTATATCTATGCTGTTAAAAACGTCCATAGGCAACAGCCTATGGAAATTTTTAACAGTATAAGACTTGTCGTAGTTTACTGCAACTGGAGTAGACAGGACATGTCTTATGGTAATGGTACGCTTGATTGTTGAAAGATTTAAATATTATACTAATATTACCATTAATACTTTCTAGGCGCGACCAGATTCGTCTCTTCGTCAATCCCGCGGCCTGATCCTTCGAGCAGCGAGCTTAGATCGCGAGACCACGCCAGCCACCTCCCAGGCTCGACGCTTCGGTTCCCTCAAGAGTGCAAGTACCGACTCCCATAAGAGACTCTGATCCGTCTGGCCAAGCGGACTCTCCCAGTCCGGGGACGTCGTCAAAGAAAGAGGTCCAAAAACTATTGTGATAGACGACGTGGCTCAAAATACTCAGATAATTAATGAAAGTAAGAATAATGTTGAACAAGGTGGCAAAGACGGTCAGAAAAGTGATGAAGAAGCTAAAAATATAAGCAAAGATAAACAAGAGGATAAAACTGAAGGAGTACTTGATAATGAAACTAGGGCTGGTCGTAATAGAGATCAAGGGAATGGAGGTAACGATAGAGAGATTAGAGATAAAAATGTAAACGAACGAGAGAATGAAACGAACATATTCGATCAGGTAGAGAGCGGTCAATTACTGATCGTTATTATTTTGTTCTACGACGACTTTGACTATATTATTTTGTTAGTGCTACAATAAGAACTGCGTTAAGATCGTGTGATTCGTTTTTATGTCAACTTTCTATCTTATCTAACTATCGTAGACTTTATCCTATCTTAGATCTATTGTAGATAATTTAGCCCTTAGTGTATAGTACATAGAATCTGATTAATTATTTAGTGTTCTAATTGTTTAAAGTTTAGCCAGCCTCGTTGTGTTAACTGTGCACAAATAATATTGTTCTATTGTCTATTTCATGTATGTTTTAAAAACGTACATTAATGGTTCCTCCTGTTTCACTTGCTAATTTAAGTAAGTTATTGCTATTTAAATTTTATGCATCTAGTCAAAGAAATCTAGTCCTTATTTTACTAATGTTACAGTTGAAATCAGATATCTATTTAACATGTTTTATTATAATTTCATTATATTTATTTAAAGTTGTCTGTTTAAAATAAATACATTATTATCTATAAACCTATGAAGTGGATGTATTTTAATTCATTTACAATGTACCTTACAAAAATTAGCACAATATAAAATATTATTATTGACATAAATATTTAATAAATAAAATCCTAATAATTTATGAACTCTTGATATTAAGTAGATAGGTAGTCGTATGAAATATTTAATTTTAAACAAAGTCCGTTTATTTATTCAATAATAGTGCCAAAACTATTTATTGTAGTATCTTTTGAATAAAATGATTTATGTAGATGTTATAATTATTGTAAATAATGTATTAAATAAAACGTTTATTCGAAATATTATTGTACATTAGAGAGTTATTATAATGGATATGAAAAGAGTTTTAGATAACTTAGATATTATAGATCTATCAATTATGCTAAACTGAAAGTTAGTTAACGATAAAATAAAATTATAAATTATAATTTTAACCCCTAAATGTGTAAGAAACTAGAGAGATGAATTACTATATCGATACAGAGTAAGTTACTTACACGCACTCTGTGACTCAAATAATAATAATATATTATATTATTAAATAGAGAGATCTGCTCTCCGAGAGAATAGGGCATAATAACTATATTATTGTGGAGATTGCCTTCGAACTACTGCAGACAAAGCTCCTCTGTCAATAGTAGGTATTCGTCTACGATATTCTACGAACTGCTACGAATCCATAGGAGTGCTACGTAATGCATAGATGCCACATAAAGATGCTACAAGGCTATCAATTTCAAAGTTTTTTGTTTTAATTTTTGACGTCGTTTCGTGGCTATGCTTAAATTTTCATAGAATATATTGTATGGTTTAAAACTAAAATGTCCTTCGTACATGATTATAATTAGCAAAGATAAGTGCAACGCTGAGTCTCCTATCGCGCTCCTCACTCCAGTCGCTCTTTCGGCAAAGCCTAAACTAAGTAACAACCTATTAGTAGATGGGATGAATAATGACTCAAACAGAGATACACGGAAGACTCAAAAATTAAAAGGAAACGCGTAAAATATGTTACTGTATCAAAAGTATTATTGTTGGAAATAAAGATTGCGAGCTGCATCTGATAATGACAATTTAAATATAACTGACAGATCTTCAAAAAACATCCCGCTTTCTGATTTCTAAATACCATTTTATATAAATATGTATTATAATCACTATTACCAAGAACATAAATATAAAAGCAATGGGACTCACTTACATAAAAATGTAAATACCTTCTACAAATAAATATATAAATCTTAATTTATTTATAAGAATTATTGTCGAGGTAAAGTTACAGTTTTGTTTAAGCAATCCTTTATGAAACACGCGTTTCCTTTTAAGAATAACTTTGCTATCGAATATTGCTGCTTTATTTTTTTAGAATTCACATGTCACATAGAGCACGTGCCAGGTAAATCCCGTGGAAAAATAAAGCTGCCTTACACAGGAGCTTGTTCCAAAGTCGAGGTTAGCTTAAGACATGTCTTGTTCTATCAGACTCATTCTGTAGTAGGTGTTCTATGTGTACGATTTAATTGATTTCATCGACGCTATATTGACACATGATACAGAAAAATAAAAATCCGAATTTCGATATGACATAATCTAAAATAAACAGAACTAATAACTGGGTACAATTTTACATTTTATAAAGTAGGTACCGATGTTAATATTGTTTTGTACCGAGCACAAGCTTTCATGGTTTCGATGTAAAATTAATAATTATGATGGTAAGGCATGGTTATTATGGTTGAGCGAATGAGTGTGATACGTCACACATACACAAACGTTTTTTATTTTACGCGGCAAAATGAAGTTTCTACGCTATTGTGACAGTGTTGGCCATCTTTGTCATAGTGTATAATATTGGCATCTATGGTAAATAGTTTCATTTAATTATAATTATATTCCAATCTTTGAAATGCTCCGATCCTTAAAATTCCGTGATGTAAATGTACTTTACAAGATAATCCTTGTGAGTTTGAAAGTCACATCTGTTATAATTAACCGTTTGTTAAAGGTTTCAATTCATTCACTCATTCATTACTTCACACTTCTCTCAACACATCAACATTATCCTTGGTAGATACAGCTGATATATGCTAAATTCATTTTGATCTTACGTAACTAGATTATTCAGTGAATAGTCTAGCACACTCTGGTACACTGAATAGTGTCCAGTCTTGTTAGAAACCAAACAGCAGGAAACATTTTTATATATAAAAATAAAACTATCTCGAGAAAGTATTTATTTAAGCAATTCTCTTCGTAGCAAAGTAGTAGGTACAATTGCTTAAAATGAAAATCAATATTTACTATTGACTTGTTACACTCATTCGCATGAAATATTTTAATCAGAAGCACTTTAGTGAGATAGATAATATCTATGACGAATGAATATTTTTAATTAAACTTAAATTATTAGTTTTAGGTGTAATCTCATACGAAAAGATGAAAATAAAATTAAAATATTGAAAACTAACATGTGTGTTTTTTTTCATCTCCACCTATATTCTTCTGCATTAATTAGTCGCGGATTTCATAGCCCTGCAGGGCTAACCCTGCACCTGCCCCTCTGCCTACGCAGAGGTATATTATACCAAAATTTCGCCATCCGTTTTTAGGTCACGCGTAATATACTGGACAGTAGTAGTAAATAAATCGGGCCACATAAAATCCGACCGGGCCGGGTAAAATTCTTAAGAAACACGTAATAAATTAATCAATTTACCCAATGAGTTTTCATTTATTTTAATCATGATAAAATGCGCTTTCTGTAGGTATAACTTTGATAGTTGTAAGTTTTATACTTTTTGAGAAAATTGAATCAGAGTTCCGAGGTAGCGGGTGACCCGGTTTATTTGCTGTGTGTCCAGTATATATGGCGAGCCTATTGCTACTTATCGGGCACAGTTACAGGTATTGAAAATTTTTTGACAGAAAAACCCTAATAACAATTTGCACGACCCGGAAATCGAACCTAAGACCTTATGCACAATAGTCCTAATCACCGCTACAAAGACAGTTTATATCTCATCAATAAAATCATGGTTTCAAAAGTTGATTTGCGTAATTACAAGCTACGCAAATGTTACAGTAGTTTATTAGTCCGATTTGGTTGTCAGCTTCCTAAAGCTTCTTTACTTACCTTTTTGCTGGCAATAAGACATTGTTGTGAGAAAATAAGGATGCTGCCTCACCGTGTGCATCATGAATTTCTAATTTAAATACTTCCATTTTTGTAAAAGTGGCTTCATCCGTAAACAAAATGAACGTGACAGACGCGTGCATAAAGTGGCATAGCCTAAATCTCAGAAAGTACCTACTATCTCTGGTTTAATAATTTTTATTTAAGTAGATATTTAGTTTATATAGTATCGGAAGCGATCGTATTTTGTGTGGTGCAATAATTTATCAATGCAGTAAATATTATTATTATCAGTGTTGCCATTTTGTGATAGAAAATCTTAACTAAATAGTTAAATGTAGTAATAAATCTGTAGAATATGACATTACAGCGGTATATTTAGGTCCCTCAATTCATTAATGTATATTAATAAAATACGCTTGTCATAAATTTTACTTAGATACCTGTGTGAATTAGTTAAAAAGAAATAATTGTATTAAAAACTATGTATTTCTTCAGATAATTTCATGTTTTGCAGATACATCAGTAAATATATAATTGTGTGGCGTATGTATATACGCACAGGCAACATATAACTTTAAACCTGGAATCGAACGGAGCATCGTACGTCTAGCCGCGACGATATCAAGTTTCTAACTGGTGACGCGCGAAGCTTCCCTCTGCTTTTTATACATGGCACTACTTTTATACTCGCGAACAGTTTTCCACGAAATCATTCGTAAATGTTAGATTTTTGTTTACTTGTCGCTGATTGGTGAAAATGTTTATTGTACACATTAGTGTTAGCGTAACTTGCATGACTAATAAATGGGATATAAGATAGGTGAAAAATTTGTAAATATATTCTCAGTTGAATCAGTCTGCGTGTTTCATTATAACCCTAACGGTTACCAGCTACGGACCTGGCTTCTGCCCGCCTGCTGGTAACTCGTTAAATTGGTGACCCCTGACCTCTCATCGTTCTAGTGCTGTTGTAATATCAGTTAACTGAACCGACACCCAACATCTGTTGGTTTTCGGCCAAATCTAGACGTACGAACACGCTACCTTATCGTCATGGCACAAAAAATAGCTGAAGAATTCACCGACAAGCAAGTAACGACCCCTCTCCACGGTGATGTCGCTACAATCTCACTGCCTGCACGTCTACCACCATTCTGGCGTCAAAACTCACGACTGTGGTTCGCACAGTTTGAAGCCGCCGTCGCCGCCAGCAAGATGGGAGAAGAACAGAAATTCAACCTCGTCGTCCCGTTGCTAGGCTGTAGCGACCTCGAACAAATCGGCGACATCATATTAAACCCGCCATCGACCAACAAGTACATTACGCTAAAGAACAGACTGATATCGACGTACCAAGAATCAGACCATCGTTAGCTACAGAAATTACTCACCGGCCTAGAACTGGGCGACATGAAACCTAGCCAGTTATTACGTAAGATGCGCGATTTGAGCGGTAAATTACTAACCGACGAAGTTCTAAAAGTTATGTGGCTCAACCAATTACCCACACAAGGCCGCGCCCCCTGCCGCCCGATAAATACAAAGCTGCGAAGCTAGAATTTGAAAAGATGATGGAGATGGGAATCTGTAAACCGTCAAACAGTCCATGGGCCAACCCGCTTCACGTCGTTAAGAAAAAGGATGGTTCGCTACGCGTGTGTGGCGACTATAGAAGATTGAACGCCGTTACAGTACCCGATCGCTACCCTATTCCGAGAATTCAAGATTTTACGTACCAGCTCCATGGAAAAAATCTTTTCTAAGGTAGATCTCAAAATGGCGTACTTCTGGATACCTATTGAAAAAGAAGATGCTGCGAAGACTGCCATAATAACCCCATTCGGCCTCTTCGAGTTCAACTGTATGACGTACGGCTTACGCAACTCCGGCCAAACATTTCAACGTTTCATGCACGAAGTACTACGAGGGCTCGACGACAACGTATTCTGTTTCGTCGATGATTTACTAGTGCACTCAGAAAACCCAGACGATCACAAGCGTAACTTACAAAAAGTTCTCGAACGACTCGACAACTACGGCGTCACCCTAAACATCGTCGATAAATGTGAGTTCGTCAAAGACAAGATACAGTTCCTCGGTTATGAAGTTACACCGGACGGAATCAAACCCACAGAAGAACGCATTCAAGCCATACTTACGTTTCCCAAACCAACTACAGTGCAAGAGTTAAGAACATTTTTAGGCATGATCAACTTCTACCGTAGCTGCCTACCCCATCAAGCCGAATACCAAAATTTACTAAACAAGTATCTACACAATAGCAAGAAAAACGACAAAACACCTATACAATGGACACATGAAGCTGAAACAGCCTTCGAACAATGCCGACAAAGCATTCTCGAGGCTACTATATTATCGCACCCGATACCTAACGCTCCGTTATGCTTACTCACCGACGCGTCTGACACTAGCCTCGGCGCAGTCCTACAACAAAAAATAGACAACGTGTGGAAACCACTCGCCTTTTACTCAAAAACAATGAGCGAGACGCAGAGAAGATACAGTGTATACGATCGCAAACTTCTAGCAATGTATACAGCTGTTAAAAACCTACGCCGACTGATAGAGGGCAACGAACTCACCATATGTACGGATCACAAACCATTGACGTACTATTATACGGGTTATTGAAACTTGGTTTTAAAAAAAACTATTTTATAAGCTAGAATATAAGTGCAATATATTATCAAAAGAACTGGTACACTTGATTTAGAAATATAGTCAAAACAATTAAGAATGAGACCTCCGACCCGTATCAAGAATGAGAACGAACTGGCTCTCGAGCCCTGAATATCGGCGTACATTCTCTAAACTGCTGACATGGCAACAAAGTGAGGTGGATACAGTGCTCAGCCGAATCCCTAGCATGTTAAGGGTATAACAACCCCCCGCATAGAATTGAACTTCGGGGATGAGAACCGAAGTTTAGAAAACAGATTCTCGTAATCGTGGTGCTGGGATTGGCGATCCTTCTGATTGCGCTTCTATGTCAGGATTATCATTCTCAATATTGGTCGAGATTCTCTTAAATCTAGGAATTACATTGTACAGTTTTAAGACTATGAGACATACGATTATTACTATAATTAACACAACAAAACCATTGAATATGAAATAATGTGTCCCATATTTTATTATAGCTGGTTCCTTTTTGATGATTTCGTCTAGATTCGATATTAGTTTGTCGTTTTCTTTGTTTAATTTTAAGTCGTCAAGATTAATATTTTGAAGTGAAATAGGAGACACAATATTGTTTACACTATCGGGCTTAAGATCTAGTTTACAGCAGGAGTCGTTGATAATATTAAAATCTAACCTAGGAACAGGGATACTTATATTTATAGCACTATTTGTCGATATAAGTTTTATACTTTTTGTATACACTGTACACTTTTCGGGGATGTGTAGAACACCTATTCCCGACACTATCACTTCACTTGTTTCCGCGATGTTGCAATCAACGTATATTTTGTTTGGACGCGATTGTATATAGATCCACTTATTGTTTGCGATTGGTTGCCAAACGTCCAATTCACCCGTAATTGTTTTTGTTTTGCACAGGATAGGAATGTCACTTGTCGTTTTCGTTAAAAGTTCGCTTTCACATGTAGGATTACCGTTTGTCAGTGACACAGTGGATATTTCGCAGAGGAAGAACTCAGAGTTTACAGTTTTACATGTGTCTAAAGTATCTAGAGTACAATAACTAATCTTATCATTAGAGATGGCAGTATATAAGCTTGAGGGTTGAATCATACTATAAGTTCTAGGCGCGTCCGTTCCGTGAGGACTAGGTAACGCCAAATTATGATACAAATTAAAATCATCGTCAATAGCAAGAGGAACTTGTAATACAAATACTAACTTATTCTTAAAATAATAACACGCTACATGAGATATGCTTAAAATTAAGTGGATATTATCTAAACTAACTAAAAAAGGAATTCTAGAGCCTCTAGGAAGATGTCGATCATTATTAGCGAGCTCTTGGTAAAGTTGAGCTGGAGTGAGTATACTCGGGTGTAGTATATTTTGTTTAGTTAGGATAATAGCGTTTATCAAATCTTCGAGTTGAAAGGAGAGCGTCATCAATGAGCTTTCGAGATTATTAAGTATAGATAGGGCTTTACTTTCAGCCACCAAAGTATTCGAGACGTTTGCGATATTATTTGTAAAGTTAACAACGTTTACTAACGCATCGTGTAGATGCTGCTTGTTTATATTCAATTTCCTAATAGTTTCTTCGAAAGATTTTAAGGTTGATGTAGTAACTAGGATATTATCTTTTACTAATTGGGCTAGGTTCTTTTGATCGCCCTGAATGGATTCTATGGCTGAGTCATATTTCAATGCATCGTCTTCGTCAAGTGTGCCAAAGATGTGTTTGAATGCGGTGCCTATTCCACCAAACCATGCAGATCGGCGGTTGCGTTTGGACAGTAAATGAGACATAGATTCGTATTCGCGTGTAATATCTTTGTATCGAACTGTTAGAGGGGAAAGTGTATCTTTACACTGGTCAAGGTTTGATTGTTGGCAAACGAATCGAATGGTACTGATAACTTCATTTAGATTAACGAGATGTGGCTTTATATAAGATATATCTGTATGACTAATAACGTTTAGTTGTCCATTGATAATTTTCAGTTTTCCTAACCCATCAAAGAAAATGCCGGAGCTGGACGTTAGCGGCTGGACAATGTCTGGTTGTGCACCGATCGAGATGCTGAAATAAGGTAAAATGTAAAGTGAGATAGAAATTTTGATTTGTTTTTATTTACATAATTTCAGGCTAAAAAGGATGTGTAACTTGAGCTGGTTTAAGTTGATCGAAATGATGGGTTACATGACGCCTATTAATTAGAAGGGTAGCTGTGTGATTATTGTGGACTCTTATTATCTTGTATGGTCCCTTCCAGATGGGTGACAATGCATTCCTTAATCTTAAGTGGTTTCGAAGGTAAACGTAATCCCCAGCTTTGTATTCTGGTGGTCGTTTAGTGCGTGTGTCGTAATAGGATTTAGAAGACTCTTTGGATTTAAGTATGTTTTCTAACGCTTTGTCTCTGGTGTATTTGAGCTTATGTTGTAACCTTTTGATGTAGTCACAGTAGGTTGTGCCAAGGTCTCTTTCGTATACGGATGTAGGGATATAGGGTTTATGACCGAAGATCAGTTCGTAAGGAGAGAATTTTGTTGTAGAGTGTGTAGTGGTGTTGTAGGTGAGTATAGCAGTATATACAAAAGTAGGCCAATTATCCTGGTTTTCATTGATAAATGATTTAAGATATTCTTTCAGAGTAGAATGACTGCGTTCTAGAGCGCCTTGTGTCTGTGGATGATAGGGTGATGACCAGAGTTGTTTAATTTTTAGGAATTGGCAAGTTGTTTTGAAAAGTTCTGAGGTAAAATTGGTACCTTGGTCACTCAGGATTGATTGAGGTATACCAAATAGAGATATAAAGTGTATAAGGCAATCGCTGATTTCCTCGGCTGTTGTACTGCGTATGGGATAGGCTAATGAATATTTCGTAAGGTCGTCCTGTAGGGTAAGTATGTATTTCAATTTTGCAGGTCCAGACTCAGGAAGGGGTCCGACAATATCTAAAGCTATACGTTGGAATGGGGTAGTGGATGTGGTAGTTATTTCCATGGGAGCTCTATTCAGTTTCCTAAGGGCTTTATTCTCTTGGCAAAGTTTGCATTTTTCACGTAATCTTCCACGTCACTTCTCATTCCTTTCCAATAAAATTGTTCTTGTATTCTATTGTACATACGAGTCGACCCTAGATGACCGGCAATTGGGATGTCGTGATTATCACGAAGGATTTTGGGTCGTTCACTTAGAGTGGGGTAAATGATTTTGTTTAGGTACACGTGGATACAGATTTTTGTATTGTGGAATATGTAGGTAAGGATATTGTAAATTTTCGTGTAAGAGTGTTGGTCGAAAGGATTTTTAAAGTCTGAGATTGCGATATCTGTGGTTGATGGGCAGTGTATTATTTCATTTCTCACATGCTTCAGAGTATCATAGATAGCGGGATAGGAAGATTCATCAAAATGATGTACTTTAGTAAAGATAAGGTAGACGTCTTTATCTTTATAATTTATTTTTTGGAAGGAATGCAATTCCTTTTCGGAACTAAGGATCTCCTCTTTATTTGGGTTATCGAATAAAATTTCAGAGATGTAGGGGTTTGATTCGTCCATATCGATTGACGTGGGAATTAGGATTATTTTGTACGGACATTTAAGGAGGTTTTCGTTGTGTTCTTTCAAGAGCGTGTTAGGATTAGTTTCTTTATTTGTTATTGATTTTAGGAATTTAGAATAGTCTTCGCATTGTATTCAGTGGGTGAAGGGATTTCGATATTGTCAAAGTCAGGGTTAATGTCGGCACTCTTAGGGCTTAGTTCTAATGGTCCTAAGTCTGTAAGATCTAGTAAAGGTCCTTCGTCTTGAGTTTGGTAAGGGTCTGAGGCGGTGCTAGGTCCAGGTATAGGGTTTGTGCAGGGGTCAGGCATAGGGTTCGAGTAAGTATTCTGAGTAGGATGGTTTCTTGGTTTAATATCTCATCGTGGTCAAATGTAAATGGTATATGGGGTGGTAATTCTAACAATGGATCTTCTAATAGATTTTCAGGCAAATCATTGAGGTTTGGTAAAAAGGAATCGGGAGATGGTAAATCTACTGGGTTTGTAGGGAACCGAGATAAGGCGTCGGCGTTAGTGTTTATCTTTCCCTTTTTGTGGATAATGTCATAGTCGAATTTCTCTAGCTTTAGTCGCCAACGAACTAGTCTGGATCCCGGATCCTTACAATTAAAAAGCCACTGTAGTGGTTTATGATCAGTGACTATCGTGAATCGACGTCCATAAAGGTATGGTCGAAAGGCTTTAGTTCCAAAGACAATTGCAAGGCATTCCTTTTCAGTGACGCTGTAATTGCACTCGGCTTTGTTAAGAGTGCGGGAAGCGAAAGCGATAGGACGATCCTTTCCGATCTGTCCTTGGGATAGAATTGCGGATACGGCGTAATTTGAAGCATCACATGTGAGTAGGAAAGGTTTAGAGAAATCAGGGTATGCTAGTACTGGTGATGTAACGAGTTTATTTTGGAGGTTTTCAAACGCTAATTATTGTTCGTTATTCCATTTAAATGGTACGTCTTTCTTAAGGAGGGATGTCAGTGGTTTTGCAAGTTTAGAAAAGTCAGGGATGAACCGTCTGTAGTAGGAGACGAGTCCTAGGAATGACTTTACATCCTTTGGGCATTTTAGGACTGGGAATTCGGTGATAGCTTTGATCTTTTCAGGATTAGGTTTTACTCCATCACTGTTTATTAGGTGACCTAAATATGCGACCTCTTTGCGTAAAAATTCGCACTTGTCTGGTTGCAGTTTTAAGTTGTAAGTTCTGAGTCTTTCAAATACAGAGGACAGGTTCTGGATGTGAGTCGGGAGGTCTGGAGAGTAAACAACGATATCGTCAAGATAAACAAAACATCGTGAGCCTTGGAGGCCGGACAGACAAGTGTTCATTAGTTTTTGGAAAGTGGAAGGGGCATTTTTAAGCCCGAATGGCATGCTCGTGAACTGGAAGTGACCTTGTAGTATTGAGAAGGCAGTTTTAGGGGCGTCCTCCGGCGCCACGGAGATTTGATGAAATCCTGAAAATAGGTCTAGTGTTGTGAAGTATTGGCTTTTACCTAACTGGTCTAAAATTTCGGTAATTTGTGGGATAGGATATGTCTCTCCAATGGTGATGTCATTTAGTTTTCTGTAGTCAATCACCACTCTCCATTTGCGTTCTCCTGAAGCGTCTGATTTTTTGGGAACGACCCATATAGGGGATGACCATGGCGAATTAGAGGGTGTAACTATATTTTGTTCGAGCATTTTGTTTAATTGGGATTCGACTTCGCTTTTATGGCATTCTGGGAATCTATAGGACTTCGTTTGGATTGGGACGTCTGAGTTAGTTCTAATTTTATGTTCAATAGCTGGAGTGTAGGAAAGTGGTTCGTTTGGAAGATGAAAAACGTCTGAATAATTAGAGCATATATCTAACAGGGCAACTTCTTCTTCGTCGTTAAGGTGCGATGTTCTAAGTAATTTGAGAACATCTTGTGTTCTCATTGATGTGTTGGAATTTTGAGTTATATCAGAATGGGACATGCACGATTGGGTTTCGAATGGTTCTAAGTTAAGGTTAAGGTTCGAGTGGATTGTGACAGGTTCTTCAGAAGTATTGACGACCGTGATGTTGACGCGATTATTTTCCTTCACTTTCACTATACAATTAGCAACTAGTAATGACTCTGAGATATGTTGATCTATAATTAGACCTTCTTTGATACTTGGATTTTTAACACTGCATTCGATAACAGTTTCAGTTCGAGGGAGCACTATATATAGGGGCACTGAGAATATTAATTGAATAAGATCGTCACCTATTCGTAACGCGTTTTGATTATAATCGATTTGGCATTGTAGGCTTTTAAAAAGGTCGTTGCCGATTATACCGTCGTGACTTAGACTTATATCTTCAACAACGTGGAATTCGTGATAGTATGGTTTATTGAACCTTTTGAATATCTGCATTTGAAAACTGCCTAAAGTAGGTGTTACTTCATCGCCGGCGTCAATGCCCTTTAATGTAATTATATTATTACTCAGATCTGGAATTTGAGACATTGAACTCGATTTTATTAGGCAGATGCAAGAACCAGTATCAACTAAAAAGGATAACGGACGAGAAGCGACTGAAGTTTGTATTTTGACATAGGGTAAGTATCTTTTTTCTGTGTTATTATTAAGTTTGTAAATTTTAACTAATTTCTTTTCTGTTTTCAGGTTTGGTAAAGGGAGCGAGACATTATTCGGAGTTGGCATGCATGAATTTGTGTCATTAGAAATAGGATATAGTGACTTTTTTGAATTGGTAATTGATTTGGTATGATGCAGTTGTACGTTGGGTTTAGGAGTTGGATTCGGCGATACATAAGATTTAGGATAAGATTCAGTGGATTTGGATTTAGAATAAGATTCAGTGGATTTAGGAATTGGATTCAGTGATACATAAGATTTAGGATAAGATTCAGTGGATTTGGATTTAGAATAAGATTCAGTGGATTTGGATTTAGAATAAGATTCAGTGGATTTAGGAATTGGATTCAGTGATACATAAGATTTAGGATAAGATTCAGTGGATTTGGATTTAGAATAAGATTCAGTGGATTTAGGAATTGGATTCAGTGATACATAAGATTTAGAATAAGATTCAGTGGATTTAGGAATGGGATTCAGTGTATGGATGCTATTAAATTGGGGCTGGTTACCCTGGTTGTTAGCATTCGATACAGTGGAGTTTGTGGTATCGGCTTTTGTTCGAATAGTGTAATTTCCCGGGCGATACCCGACGGGAAATTTTATTCGTTTAAATCATATTCCTCGTCGGTTACGCGTTCTTCAGCCTTGTTTATATTATGGACGGCACGGGATGGACCCGGTATCGGGTTCGGTTGTGAATTATATTGCCGACCCTGTGGGGTTTGATTATTAAATTGGTTTTATTATTATTGTACTGTCGTTTACGACAATACTCAATAGTATGTCCAATGTTTTTACAATAGCGACACACTAAGTCGTTAGTATTGAACTTTTTGGACTGGTCAGGACGGGAACCCTGCGGTATAGGAGAGCGGTTTGTTTGGGGTTGGTATTCGCGTCGAGGTTGAAACTTTTGTTTATCAGCGTTATTAGTATAGGGTTGAGAAAACTTTTTGGTAAAACTGGATAAGATTTTCTCTTCAGCTATAGCGAAATTGACTGCCGCATTAAGTGAATCGGGGTCGCGGCATCTTACAATTTGTGAAAGTCGCGGCTGTAAACCTATCACAAAAGTGTGTGCAGCAAGATCCTGCATGGCTGCTACTCGGCCTGTTAGTTCAGTCTTTCTCTTAGTGGGTATGGATATGTTTATCTCAGTTAAGAGCTTAGACAGACAGGTTTCTATTTTTAAAGCGAATTGATTCACAGATTCGGTAGGACCTTGTTTACATTCCTGTAATTCCGAAAGGAGGTGTGTATAATGTTTCTTTTCCCCAAACTGGTGTTTGAGAAACTCTACAAATTGTTCAAACGTGTCAAATTCTTTAATGCTACACGTTGATTCTGCTCTACCTTCCACTTGGCTAAGGATATATTTGAATAGTATGGGCTTTTGAGCCTTGTTAGCTAGATTATAGGCATTTTGGCAATTAGATATAAATGAATTTAACTTTTCCCTTGTACCATCGAAGGGTTTAATGAATTTTAAAAGAACGTTAAGTTCTATCTTTTCTTCTGATTCAGCACGGGGCGCGACACTTTTAGAGGCACTAGGCATATCTTCCTTAGATTCGTATTTGGAAGTCATGATGGTAACTAGTTACGTAACAAAACACAACACAAAATAAAATACAAAAGTAGCAATAAAATAAAATTATAAAACAATAGTTATAAAATAATAGAAAGGAAATTAGCTCCTTGACTAAGTTAGTCAGTAGAGAAATAATACACGGTGACTGTGAGCTTATCAGTGCGCACTACGGATGTCGAATATAAACAATTTTGGGCGTCGTCTCGACGACTATGAATGAACAGTATGTAGAATACAATGTAGGAACATTTATTTAAGCTTAGAACAATGACGTGATATAGTAACAAGTAATATACTCCGTTGTTTTATAACGGATTGAATTTATAGAATATATGAATTGACTCTGAGTTCGACTCTGTTTTTAGCGGTTTAATGTACTTTGGTAAGTTATCACTTACAATAGCGCTGCCAGGACTGCTATAAGGGCTGCGGGACTCATCACAGCAGCAGGACCACTGAGTCAGTGGTCACCTCGATCGAATGGCCGTTAGCACGGCCTGCCGTATTCTCAGGAACAGGACACTTGCAAAACGCGCAAGCTCGTATCGTATGGCGACGTAATATTCGTTTTACACTTCCGCACAATTTGTTCCGATACTTTCACAAGGTATAACTGAATACGTAAAGTCTGATTCGGAGACGTATTCGGGTAGGTAGGGGATTTTCGTATCCCACCGCTGCCACCAAATATTATACGGGTTATTGAAACTTGGTTTTTAAAATAAACTATTTTATAAGCTAGAATATAAGTGCAATATATTATCAAAAGAACTGGTACACTTGATTTAGAAATATAGTAAAAACAATTAAGAATGAGACCTCCGACCCGTATCAAGAATGAGAACGAACTGGCTCTCGAGCCCTGAATATCGGCGTCCATTCTCTAAACTGCTGACATGGCAACAAAGTGAGGTGGATACAGTGCTCAGCCGAATCCCTAGCATGTTAAGGGTATAACAGTACGCTCTAACAAGAACGCCGAGTAACAATGACACACCGCGTCGAGAACGACAATTGCATTTCATAAGCCAATACTGCACTAACATCAAATACATTCACGGTGATAAGAACGAAGCTGCTGACGTGTTATCACGTATCACAGAAATCGAACTACTCAACGCAACGATGGACTACGATAAGTTATCTCAAGAACAAGAAACGGACGCCGAGCTACGTGTTTGCATGAATAACCCCAGACTGAAGTTTTCCCGCGTAAACCTACCGGGAGTCAAACGGCCTATTTGGTGCGAAACATCGACAGCGAACATTCGACCATACCTACCATTGCCTTATCGTGTCGCAGCCTTCAAAGCACAACACGAACTAAGTCACCCCGGCGTTCGTACAACAAGAAGAATAATGACGACAAAGTTTTTCTGGCCATCTATAAACAAAGACGTAGGTATATGGGCCAAGGCGTGCATCAGCTGTCAACGAGCGAAAGTTCATCGACACGTCATTAGCCCGCTCGGTGAGTTTCAAAAATCATCTCGTTTTGAACACCTGCACGTGGACATAGTTGAGCCACTCCCACCATCAGATGACTATAGATACTTAGTTACTATGATTGACCGCTGCACTAACTGGCCAGAGGTAATACCTACTCGTGACGTTACCGCCGAAACGGCCGCGAAGGCCGTATACGAGGGATGGATATCGCGGTTTGGATGTCCTCTACGACTTACTACAGACCAAGGTAGACAGTTCGAATCGTCTTTATTTCAAGCTTTAATGAAGAAAATAGGCGTCACTCGAATACGTACTACTGCATTTCACCCGCAAGCTAATGGAAAAATCGAACGATGGCATCGATCTCTGAAAGCGGCACTGATGGCAAGAGCAACCGATAACAGATGGATCAATGAATTACCTACAGTATTACTAGGACTTCGCACCGCCCTATGTGAAGACTCAACGGTCAGTCCGGCCCTGATGACATACGGATCTACGTTACGCGTCCCATCTGATTTCTTCGCGCCTACCAAGCCGAAAATTGAAGATGCGGAATTTGTCCGTCAGCTGACTGAAACAATGTCGTCATTATCACCAACATCAACAAGGCAAGCGTCAAGGTCAAACACATTCATACACAAAGACCTCGGGACATGTACGCATGTGTTTGTGCGCAACGACATCGTGCGCAGACCTCTCGTACCACCATACAACGGACCATATCAAGTACTACAACGCAGTACCGACGGCAAGCACTTCACACTGCAACTTCCGCTTCGCACCGCAGTAATTTCAATCGACAGATTGAAGCCAGCCCATTTACTCAACGAGGAAGACTCGCCAGAAAACACAACATTAACAAACACGCCAGCCCCGGACACATCGCCATATCAATGCGGACAGCCTCATCACAGTCATCACCTTCACCGCGAAATTCGTACGTTACCAGATCCGGCCGAGCGGTGAAACAAAACGTACGCTTCGCTTAGGCGGGAGTATTGTGGCGTATGTATATACGCACAGGCAACATATAACTTTAAACCTGGAATCGAACGGAGCATCGTACAACTAGCCGCGCCGAAACCAAGCGACGCGCGAAGGCGATCAAACGGAGCATCATACGTCTAGCCGCGACGATATCAAGTTTCTAACTGGTGACGCGCGAAGCTTCCCTCTGCTTTTTATACATGGCACTACTTTTATACTCGCGAACAGATTTCCAAAAAATCATTCGTAAATGTTAGATTTTTGTTTACTTGTCGCTGATTGGTGAAAATGTTTATTGTACACATTAGTGTTAGCGTAACTTGCATGACTAATAAATGGGATATAAGATAGGAGAAAAATTTGTAAATATATTCTCAGTTGAATCAGTCTGCGTGTTTCATTATAACCCTAACGGTTACCAGCTACGGACCTGGCTTCTGCCCGCCGGCTGGTAACTCGTTAAAATTGAATAGAAGGACCTAAATACATATACCGCCATAAATCTGTAATGCTATATTCTACAGATTTGGGAATAGCTTAAAATATTTAAGAAAATCTTAATCAAATACATTAACCCAGACATTTAGAAGATTTAGGCTATGCCTTAGTTTTTTAATCATAACAGTTTTAATTCACGTTTTAGAAATTCATTACCCCTTGCTTTAAGTTTTTACTATTCTTTACGAGGTAATTTACCTATAAGTCTTATTTCGTTTCGCGATGATTTAAAAAATAGGCCCGCGATCCAGCCAGATGCACACTGCCTCACCGGCTAAAATAATGAATAATGTATTTCTGCCGTGCACATTACCAGAATGTTGCTAAAAGTCCAAACACAAAAACATATTAACACAATGCTCAAACTCAAATTCGGATTTAACGATCGTTTTCGATTTGATTTTACCCCAAACATATGTGGTAGGAAATAAAGACCGCAAAAAAAGCTATTCAACAAGTTAAATTAAAATGAATTATTTAGACCAGAGACCATGAGGTTATTATTATTATATTTATACCAAATGGAAATTTAGTTAGGTGCACAGTGCATGAAATGATAAGTTCTTCTATAGACGAGCAATCTATTTGTGATACTATATTCTCTTAAATTAGCTATACTAATTTATTATCATAGTTTATCACATAAATATTCGCCTACAATGGAATAACACTACTCTTATAATAGCTTCTTAAGCCAATTTTCATATAGTCTATGTACCTACATATTAAAAATTGGCTTTGGTAAATGGTTGTAATAATATATAATTTTGATTTTGCAAAAGAGAATGTTACATAGTTTCAACGCATTATTTGTTACAAGCGCCTCTAACAGAAATATAGATGAACACATGAACAGATGATATATCCTCGTGTGCGAAAGTCGCACAATAGAGGTGAGTCGTATATACTAGAACAGATCCGAATACTAGGTATTTTACGAGACTACGTGGCACCTAGTCCAATTTACTCAAGACTAAGTCCGTATGATCTCGTACAATAATAGCATTCGCTGTACCGTTTCACTTACTCTTACTTGAAAACGTGTCATGCTATCTTGCTCACGTACGACGTACGAGAACGAGACGACGCAATACAAATTGTCTTTGTCGGTCAGTTGAGCTTACGCAGGTTGAGTTCACAAAAATATTTTGACATGACGTATCGCGGACTCGGAGTATTTGATTGCGAACGAAGATCGCGTACTTCTTAGGCTTCCTGATACTGTGACTAATATCGTGATCCTGATACGAAGTGCTTTTAGACTACGTGTACTAAGTAATTAAGTACGAACATTTTGTTTTAATTTTGTTATAGAAGATTAGATGTTGTGATTAATGATTATGGAATTAGTGTTTTTTTTTAAGTTTTATTGTAGATTATTGTGATTATTGACTTGGTTTAAAGTCAGAGCCAATAAAATCGGTGCAATTGTCGGGGAAGCCGAATTCCGGAATTCGCGAATTATACCCCTTCATTCAAAAGAATAATTTTGCAAATCGGTTCCTAAATGACGGAATTATGATTAGTTAACAAACATAAAAAAATACAACCGAATTGAGAACCTTCTCTTATTTTTTAGGGTTGATTTTTCAATAGTCAGATAATTTTTATCTGGAGAATATGTTTGACGTATTGACAGCTTTTGTATAGAAAATATGTCATACCGCCAAATTTATTCTTCAGATAAAAGTTATCTGAAGATTGAAAAACCGGCCCTTAATGAAATGATTTCATCGACCTAGTACCTAGATATTGCTCTACTAGATTTACGAAATAGGAACTCAAAAGAGCATTGTATATTTGGGACTAGGTGGACTAGGTGGAACGGGTATTTGGATCACGTATGGAAACAGATTAGGACTAGGTGCACCTAGTCCCTGATTTAATACAACCCATCTCTATCGCACAAACACAAACACACAGTACTAATGACGTCTACAATCTATTTTTATTCTATGGTCTTGATCAAGAGTTTAGTCGGAAATTCATTCATTCCTTAGCTTCATTCATTCGCCTGATTTCCTTTGACAGCAAGAAAATGTCAAATTTATGAAATCAATAGATAGCTATTCACATCAAAATTAAGTTAGAAATTAGTTTTGTTGGTTAATTTAATTCGTATTTTATACTGTCATATAAAAAGCAACACTATCATCTCAAATAATATAAAACGAGTTGCCATTCGGAGTGCTTAGGACGTCGACATGTCGCCTCCTAAGCAGCCCTGTAGTTTGTTTAAATTGTGTGTTAAAAGTTGTATTAGTCTTATAAATTCTGCTTGTTATGTTATTGAAAAGAGTTATCCTGAAAGTAAATTTCACGAGTGTGAGAAAGAGGCATTCGAATTGAAATGTCACTTGATGTCTATGCTACCAGCCAGGTAAATCTTTGTTCTTTATCTTTTAATTTTTCAGATTTTATTGCTTATAATTTTCCTTTTTATAGTTGGCCTCGTAATGTATTTTTTGGTTACATGACATAATCTATAACTGAAGTTTTTTTATAGATACAGATAGGTAGCCATGGAGCACCCATATTTACGCAAACTTATATTTTTATTTGAGCTGCTACTTTTTCCAATATATGTACTTCATATAATTATATTTGTAAATAGCATTTCTCTGGCCTAACTAGACTATACAATATATCTGCAGTTTTTGTAAAAAGCTACTAATTAATCTAAGTAAGTTTCAATTAAATATTGCATTTATACACAGTTTACTGTTCCAGTGAACATTGTTTATTTCACAGTCTCGACACAGGATACATCAGTAGGTATCCTGTGTCGAGACTGTGAAATAATTTTGAACTTGGCTTTGTTACATATTCTTCATAAAATTACATTATTAGAATAATAAAAATGTTTGAATGCTCTTGAGATAACCTTTTTATTTAATGTCTTTGGAAAATTAATATCTAATAGGCTAAAAGCTTTATGTTTTTTAATACACATTTTATTCAATAAACCCAATCCACAAGACAATTATGTACATCATAAAAACCAATGAACTTATATTGTATTTATCTTATCCATAAATAAAAATATTAATGGAAATTTTTCTAGATCCAAATACCTAATATGAAATGCCAGAAACATCTTTAGTATATTTGTGGATGAAGCTTTTTAACTTTGGTGCTTTTCAATTTGTATATAAATAATAGATACTGATTATGTGTAATCTTAGCAGATATACCAAATAGACAATCAAAACTAATTGCATTATGACTAACAAGTTCAAAAGGTCATGACTAATAAGTTATAGACTGAAACACAGACATAATAACTAACTTTGTATCATTCTAGATTTGATATGTATCAGTTTTATTATGAAGCACACTTACAAAAATAGCACACATGTCACACTCATATTTCTTAGAATGTACTCATTTCATTTCTCTGGCTCAATTAACCTACTGTATGTTTATATTTTCTTAAACCCTATGATTGTCCATTACCAAAAACAAATCCATTTGTAGCCGATAAACAATCGATTTTAAGTGTTAAGGTTAAAAGTGGCACGCATTTGGTGGCTTGTATCTGAGCCAGTAACAAATACACTGTACAAATGTAGCGGCTCATATGCAAGCCTCTGTCAAAGGGCAGGTTAATGACCTTTTTAATTATTTAAGTGACTTGATTCATATACAATTGGTAAAACACTTGGTATATAGCATTTTCATTCACATTGCTATGTGAATAAAAACGCTTATTATGTTCAAGAACCTGAAGAGCCAAGGCTGCCTATTTAGTTTTGCTTATTTATGTACTTGTTGAAAGTTTCCCCATCAACACATCAGTATATACCTTTATAATTTAAAATAGAGAATAGTACAAAGTGACATGCCTTTACAGGTGTATACTTACAACATCATATGTACAAATTATAAGTATAATTGTCCTAATGATTTTTATATTATGATATGATTAATTTGGAGGAAACCAAAGTAATATAACCAAGCCACTGCCTACCAAACAGAAAGGGGACATTCCCAAGTTCTTCCAACCTACCCTTCCACTTCTTCTCTACAGAGACAGGAGTACTACAACACAACACTACAAATTGGCCAGTATACGGCACGGACTGATGCCACCGATTTTTCTTATTTTAAATTTTATTATGTTACGCTGAGGTTCGTTAATTAGTCCGTGTTATACTTAGCTCTGTTTTTTTCTATTGTTTGCCACTATCTGTGGCAATAAATGTTTTTCTTTAACTATAAATTAACATAGACAAGAGAAGAGCAATGTCTTTAAATCTTGAGCTGCTGCAGTCAGATACAATTGATTTTTAATTTATATCTAGCATTCCAGCAATAGACTGATTAATCGCCTTACCGAGTATTAAAACCTGTGATTCTTTTAAAGTAATTAAAAACGTACACTTAGCCAAACTACACACATTTATCATTATGACTTCACTCACATTTCTGCACGCGAAACATGTATTAATTAAAATATTTAATTGTTATTTTATGTTTCAGGTTATTTGATGTCCTCTGTTCAGAAAGAACATGCTGCCAGTACCGCGGCGACCCTCGCGTTCAGCTCCACGTATTGACGCACCCCAACATGACAGTCTTCCGCAAATGCGACCTCGATAACAGCATACCTCAACGGTTCTGGATCGATACTCTCTCCAACTTCAGTCGATTAGTCGTTCTCGACCTCAAATTCATTTGCACTGACGAGATACTCCAAGTTATTGGCGTAAGTTGCCCTTTACTCGAGGAAATTAACATTGTCTCTAGAGTAGACATCTGCAAATCCCTATTTAACGCTTCAGTTTTGATCAGAAATGTTTCTGACGCTGGCCTTTGTTCGATAACCAATTTAAAACAGTTAAGGATTCTGGCCATGGACCCACCGCGGAACGAGCGAGCGAATCGTATTGGTCGTTGTGTCTCTCAAGCCGGTATTATCATGTTGATCAGTGAATTACCCTACCTAGAAGAGTTAAGGATTGAGTCCTGCGATATCGGTTCTACGTTGATCGGAACAGTGATGGATATCGGGCCGTTGAGTCTCAGGAAAATTAATTGTCATTTCGCCTCAGCTGATGGTATCAGAAAACTCATCAAAATATGTCCCTTTCTTCGGGAACTGTCCGTAACACATTTGTCTGAACACAACAAGGACGCGATATTGGAACAGATCTCTATGAGCGACTTGAGGTTGAATAGGCTTGATCTATCGTTCTTTTCCTACACGGATTCGATGCAGCAATTATTAACAGTAAAAGGCAGTTATCTAACTCATTTCTCACTGTGGGAAATCGATCATTCATTGACTCTGGACGCTGTTATATCGCTAGGCATGTGTTGTCAAAACCTGAGTTCCCTTTGTATTATGACTCAATCAAAATGTTTAGTCATACCGAGGTATTTCCGGCGACCGAAGAAAATTTTCACCGAGCTCAGAAATTTGACTATAGGTAACGAAAATTTTAGTATAGATAGTTTGTTGTCCTTTTTTTTTGAGTGTACGGACAATTTACAGAAGTTGATATTGAAATATCAAACAAAGACTAATATAGATGATACTTTACTGCATTTACTAAAGAAGGGACACTTAAAAAATATGTATTATTTATGGTTAGACTGTACTCTGGAAGTATCAAAGAATGTAGTAAAACAAATAATACAGATGTGTGACAAGCTACAAATGTTCACAGTTGACTTTGCAGAGGAGATGAGTGATGTACACAAGTACATAAATGAAAATAATTTGGATTTAAAACTAGGTAGCTATTAGATTCACTCAGATTATTTAGTTTTAATGTAATCAATTAGCATTAATAAAATACATATTTTTAAAATTTTGTTTTATTGATCCTTTTAAGATGCAGGACATCCTAAGCACCGGTGTGGGTATTATTAATCTAGCAGGACAATGCCTCCCTGCCAATGCGCCGTATTGTGGGGAGGGACAGAATTACCGCTATTTTTTTTGTAACGTTACTGCTTACCATTATTGTAACGATACTAAAAATATTGAAATTAAACTACTATATACGGATTTTATCGCGTTGTTTATTTATCACTGTATTACATAATTTTGAAACTATTACACTACTACTACTACTACTATTGAATTTTACTAATTTATAAGCTAATAAAATTATTTAAACTATTAAATCTATTTATATTTAGGTTTACACTTTCCCCGACGTTTCGGTTGCTTTTCAGCAGCCATGGTCACGGGGAGACAACTTCCTGTGACCATGGCTGCTGAAAAACAGGTACCAAAATTTATATCGTTAAAAGTAACATTCATTATGTTATATTCATAGGTACATTGGTAATACATAACGGTGTGCTTTTTTTGCACGTATGAATTCAAATTACAAAGGGCCCTGCTCGGCAGACTACATTTTCTGGCTGAATTTCTTCTGTTGTTAAAGATCACTGAGAGTTGTTAATACATGAATCGAGAGGTACATTGGCACAAGTTACGATTAGTATTATTTTTATGTATTCCGAGCGTAATAGAACCGCGGGCCCCGCTGGATAGATGAGGTGATTTATTGTAATTTCTGTCATAATAATTGAGGTACATTGGATCTTGTTAATAAATTCGTGAGGTATTTATATTGAACAAACAAAGCATTGCCGCTAGTGTTTTCGGTCTAGCTCGAGGGGCTCCGCTACGATACACATGTATCAATATGCATCTCTCTTCCTAATGAAGAAGTAGGGTGAATCTGCCGAAGCGATGTTGTCAACTCGCCGTATCGGCTGTACGAATGGCTCATGAATGTTTGTTTCTGTGTCAAATTTCTATGTTGTGGGTGTTAAAAATATAGTTTTCAACGGCCTCCGTGGCGCAGCGGTAGTTAATACGACTGATGTGCATGAGGTCTTGGGTTCGAATCCCGGATCGGGCCAAGAAAAAGTTATTGGGTTTTTCTGTTAAGAAATCGCAATAGCAGCCCGGAGTTAGAAAGTTGGCGTTGTTAGACACCCCCGTGCCTCGGCAAGCACGCAAAGCCCTTGGTCCTGCACCTGATCTCTCACCGGTCGTGTCGGATTACCGTCCCATCGGATCATGAGGGTTAAGGAACAGAGTGCAATTGTGTTTGCGCACACACTTGTGCAATATAATATCTCCTGCGCAGATGGCCAGTCGCCGCTAAGACTGGCCGCCGGCGCCGTGACCGAAATTCGGTTTGGAGGACATTATTATTAATAAATTATATCATAAGTGGAAATCACTAGTTGACTATGTAAAAAATAATGTCATCATTAATGATAATTGCAAAGATGATAAATTTTAACTAACTATAACTAAACAGTCAACGGTTTTCCAGAGAAAGCAAATTTTGTAACTGATGCAATATGATCGAAAACAATCTTATTGCCTGATGCTATAGTAACGTTAATAGCTATATCTACTGGCGGCAACGTAACATAATTGTAATGACACCACTATGAACTTTAGCAACAACAAAGGTCTCACCAGCAATATTGTTACCACGGCAATATTACCTATTACTGTATAGTGGTGTCGTCATTACAGCCGTTAACAGGCCACTGCTAGACTTACACACATAGTGGTATAGTATATAGTATTCTATCTTCATTAAAATGATCAGAACACGAGTCATACATCATCAGTCCGAAGAGGAACTCTTCGGACTACTCTGCAATCTCGGCATAGGTAACCTACCTAGTGTTGCCACCTTGGTGGTTTAGTCACCACATCTGGTGGTTTTCCATGACTTTTAGTGGTATTTTTTCAGCATTTATTTATTTTTTCGTGGTTATTAGCGACTTTTTAAATGGAATCTGGCAACACTTTTCAGACTGGAAAATCGCCTACTGTTCGAATGTTGTCGGAGAGGTTACTAAATTCTATAATTCTACACTCTATGATTAGGGAATCACCAAACACAGACGTTAATCATTGTTTATTGTTTTCATTTCATCTGTACGCAGTAAGCATGCGATTTATGAATTTAGTATGACTGAGATAAGTACCTACAAGTACTTCCATAATATAGCAAAGAGCAATTATAGACTAGGTAGGTACCTATATTGTGATGTTTTGTTCGCCATACCGCACTCGAGGATCGACTAATCCAAAAACACAACATGTACCTACCTATTCTTATTGAACATTTAATATTTCATTCACAACAAACTGCACCTTTTAAATTGAGAAATATGATATTTACCTATAATCACAAAACAAGAATGAAATTCAAGTATACTCCATTTGCTTTGGTACTTAAGAATGCGCCAAACGTAAGCCGCGGTTGGACTAAATGACAGGGCTCGACATTCAAATCGGCGCGCGGCCGCCATAGTAAAATTGTATGGAGAATTTAAAGTGCTTTTTTGATAAATAAGGTAATGTTGGCTGAGAAAGCCCACTGTCCTAAAAGGCCCAAGAGCCAGAAAACCAATTAAAATTGATATAAGTCCTATCCTGCTCAACTCAGGTATGGAACGGACCAATAGAATCACAGGGAACACGGTAGCACTCCGCGGTCGGCCGCCATCTTGTCAGTCTTGCCCCGTTGCCCGCCAGCCTCGGTCGTGGTCACTCATTTTGCTAATTTTAGTTGCCACAAAACGTAAGTTTTTACTTATTTATTTTATGATTTTTAAGTAGATATTGGTTTTGTTTCTATATTTGATCATTACTCTTTGGAATTCACAATAATTTCGTGTGATTTTATTTCGAATTGTTACGAAATCGGTGGATTTGTGTTTCAAGGCCTTCGTCGGCTTGAAAGGCCCACCATTTTTGTAGCTTGGGCCTTACAACGCTTGGTCGGGCTTTACAACCCAAATGTGGTTTGATAAGGCCCCAGTTTTCAATAGTTGACCGGGATATATTATATTAAAAACAACATTACTTAAACTGAGTAATAGTTTTTAACCGAATTTAAATAGGTAAAGGTTTTTAATTTGATTATAAGTTTTAATTTGGTGGTATGTTCTGCGATATCTATGCTAATCGTGCACCAATTTAAATGTTTTTTTTAAATAGTTAGGTAATACTGTCCATACTATATTCCTATTAAAAATAAACTCTGATTTGCCCTTAGGTCGACAACCAAATGTCTTCACCTAAGAAAAAACGAGGCCTTTGGTCCGAAGATAATTTAAAATCAGCTATTAAAGCTGTACAAACAAAACAGCTTACTCAGCGAGCTGCAGCTGATATGTGCAAGATTCCGAGGCGAACATTGAGAAATCATTTAAAATCAGGCGTCACTTCAAAAATTATAGGCAAACAGACTACAAGAATTATGTCAAAGAATTAAGAGATTTGCTGCAATTGGGTTGCCTCTTACTCCAAGTTTTATAAGGAAGCAGGCATTTCAATTTTGCGAACGTTTTGATATACAACACAACTTCAATCGCAAAAAGGAAATGGCAGAGCCCGATTGGCTCCGACTTTTTCTGAAACGCAATCCCTCAATCTCTAAAAGAAAACATCAAATTATGAACCCTGCTAGGGCACAAAAGTTAAATAAGCCAATTGTGCAGCATCATTTTCAAGAAATTAAAAACTTTATGAAGAGTTGGATATCTTCGATCACCCTGAACGTCTGTATAACATGGACGAAAAGGGATACAGAATCACCATGCATCATCAGCATAATGTTTTAGCTGCGAAGGGCAGTAAAAGAGTACGTCTCATCGCTCCCGAGCACGCTGAAAATGTAACTATAGCAATGTGTGTAAATGCTATAGGGACCTACATCACCCCTATGATATTTTTTAAAGGGCAACGAAATAATCCTGAGCTGTCAGAAAATTTGCCAGCGGGAACACTAGTTAGAATAGCTAAAAAAGGGAGCATGACTCTGGACTTGTTCGTAGAGTTTATCCAGCACTTAGGAAAACATAAAGTCTCAGGGAAATGCTTATTGGTTTTTGATGGTGCCAAAAGCCACATGTCTAATGAAGCGGACCAAGAAGCGGAAAAAAATGATATTATTCTATATTGCCTGCCATCCAATACGACGCACGAACTACAACCCTTAGACAAATCTGTCAACAGATCCTATAAACATTACTGGGACGAAGAAGTTTTGAGGGTTTTGTATAATAAACCAGACACAAAATTAACAAAAGTCACTTTTAACAAAATGTTCAGTAGAACGTGGCCCAAATGTATGACGTACACAAATATTGTTAACGGGTTCAAAGCAACGGGATTGTTTCCTTATGACCCAGAAATAATTCCCGATGAAGCATATGCCCCATCAGTCCTGACGGAAATTCAGTTTCAGCAAGATGTCGATTTGAGTAGCCCTATTCCAGTAATGAATCAACCTCAGTGTAACATGATTGGCCAACATCAACTCTCAAGCAATGAGGATCCAATATCACCACAATTTTCGTTCAATCAATTATTAGCATCGTCACCAATACTACAACCTTCAAATATTTCTAACCTTTCTAACTACCGTTCATCTCTTGTTGATTACAGTTTGTCAATCCCAGACGTATCTGATGATGAGACAGAGAAAGGTATCCATAGTCACGAAAACATTACGGACAAAGAAAACAGAGCCTCTCCATCTATACTGAGTGTTCTAGAAAGTCATGTCCGTAATACAGAGTTACCTCACAATGTCGGAACATTGGGCCAGTACGACGAAGCTGTTTCTAGTTGTTCTGGACTGCAAAAATCAAATAAAAATGATAGTGCTGACTTTGATACTCTCTGTAATTATTTCGGCCGAAAACCTTTTACTCAAAAATACTGTGTACGAGATTTCTATAGTTTTTCATCGGATGATGACACAGACTGTTCTATCCATGAAGGCTATGTTACCCCTAAAAAGTCAATTACACCATTTGTCGAATATGATAATCACGCCAATTTCTCAGAAACTTCTAGTAGTATCACCTCACCACTACATGCGCATGGATACTTGCCACACTTCATAAGCGACAGCGATCGGCGGGTAAATATTGGTCCTTGGTTTAAGGAGTAATATTATTGTACTAACATAATTACTGACTTACGTATGCTAGAAATACCTCATAAAGCTAGAATTAAGCACAATGTCTGTTTCACGTACACCTCCAAAAAAGCTTACCTCGCCCACCCAGTTTGGATCCGATCCTGCGCTTTATACACCTGAAAGCCAGCAACAAATAGATTGTAACATCACAAGGCGATGCAAACGCCGGTTTAATGATCCTTTAAACACAGCAGATATTTCATTGTCAGACTTATTAACAAAAATGAACGAAATAAAAAAGCAGCAAGATGATAGATTTACTAACATGGAACTATCTCTAAAGGAACTAATGAACCAAAACGCTGAAATAAAAAAATCGATGATGTTGCTGTCCGACAAATACGACGACGTTATTAGTGACTTGAAAACTCTTAAACAGGAAAACTGTTCTTTAAAGAGCCATATCGGGACCTTGGAGGCAAGAATGGAACAGTCTGAAAAAAATGCACGGTCTACCATGATCGAGATAAGAAATGTCCCAGTCACAGAATCTGAGAACAAGGAACAGCTGGTTGAGATAACAAAAAAGATTGGAAACGTCATTAATATTCCAATCCTAGATTCCGATATTCGTGACGTAGCTCGTCTAAAGCTGAAAGATAAACCCTCGGGCCCTATATCGTTGACTTCACATCAGCCATAAAGAGAGAAAAATTTATTAAGGCCACTGGATCATACAACAAGGCAAATAGTGAAAAACGTTTAAGTACTATTAATTTGGATATGGGTGGACCAGCAAAGCCAATATACGTGGCTGAATCTCTTACTGCTTCAATTAGACGACTATATTATATAACCAGATTATTTGCTAAAAAACACAACTACGAGCACTGTTGGACTTCGTTTGGCAAGGTTTTCTTGAAACGTAATGAACGCCAACCCCGTATACGCATATCTAGCGAAGAAGATCTCCAAAAACTGGAAAAAAATATCTGACTAGTTCTACTTTCTGAATTACATGTTTACATTCCAACTGCATGCATTATTTTGTACGTTATTTATTTAGTAATCGCCTGTCTCCACTCTCTTCACCTACACTATATACATAACCATAACACACTAACTACTGCAATACAAGTGATTAATAATACTCTACACTATATTCTATCAAAAAGTATTTATATAATACAAAGAGGTCCTCAAAATATTTTACAATCTATAAAATATTATGTCGTACCTAATGCTATTTTAAACGTTTTTCGCAACCATTCAACAAGATTGATATTCATACATCTCATTTTCCATAAAAATAAAACAGAACATAATGCTATGACCAAATTAACCCACCAATATGATCCTTCAAAACTATTACTCATGTGAAATTCAATGAGTTAACTAATTTACAAAATGAAATAGACTCTTTTGATGTTGCTGACTTTGTTATTTGTGATGCAGTGGAATGCTCTGGCCTGCTACCAAAGTCCAAAAAATGTCTGAAAATGTTTCAACAAAATATTCGAAGTGTAAAATGTAACTTACCTGGATTATTACCGATAGTAGTCAGTACTGGGGTGGATTGGGACTGCATTGTCTTGACAGAATGCTGGTTGCTTTCAACCTCTTACTTACCCTCCTTAGATGGCTATGAAAGTTCTGCTACCACTAACAACCTCACGCAGAATGAGGGTGTTGTTGTGTACTATAAGAACAGTTTGTTTATATCAGTTGAAGAACCTGTGATTGAGGACGCAAACTGTCTTGTGATTACCTTAAATAAAGATACAGTAGCCTTAGCCATTTATAGGCCTCCCGGGTATAGAAATATAGATAAATTTTTACATTCCCTTAATCATATATTATTAAAATACTCATCTAAGCAAAATGTCATATTATTGGGGGATATTAATATTAACATTGCCGAACACAGTGCTGACAATAATCTTTCTGCATATCTAGATATGATGGCATTCCACGGTATGTTGCCTGCATACACATCACCTACGCACAATAATACATGTCTAGATCACACGTTTCTGAAGACTAAATTAACAGCTCGTTGTCTCATACTCCAAACAACAATTACAGATCATAATAGCGTTGCTTTGTACATAGCTAGTCTTCCTAAACAAAAACCTGTCAAAACTGTAAAGTACTTAGATCACGATCTTATAAACGCCGAACTTAAAAATGCTGACTTCAGTCCACTATATACAATCAGAAACGCCAACGAGGCTGCTAATTTCTTCCATAATATTCTTTATACTGTTATCAAGAACAACTCTAAAGACGTCAAAATATCAAACAGAAAAAAAATTCTAAAACCTTGGATAACCCCAGGCATTCTAAAGTGTATTAAAAACCGCGATAATCTGTACAAAAAAGTAAAGAAACACCCAGATAATGAGATATTCAAAACTACTTATAAAAGATACCGAAATTTTTGTTCATCTTTGTTAAAAAAACTTAAAAGAGATTATGAAAAACTACAATTTCAAAACGCAGGAAGAAATAATAATAATAATAATAATAATCTTTATTGAACATAATATTTTTTACAATCTATGTGAAGTCTCTGACTCTTGTGCTAGGTGACAAACCTGTGTTACAAGAGCCAGTGCCCTTTTCCATAATTAAAAGTTACATTAATCTTATGTAATAAAGTTACTATTATGTTATTTTATGGCTTAAATGAGTTAACAGAAAAAAGAAGGTATATAAAATAAAAGGAATGCAAAATTGTTTCTAATGACCGTCTGTAAGTGTGTGTGGAAGTGTTTGTATGTGTGTATCGATGAATGGTTAGTGTGGTGTAAGTGAAAGATGTGTGATTTAATGAGTGTGTGAGTGTGTGTGTATATCGATGAATAGTTGTTGTGTGGTGTAAGTGAAAGGAGTGTGGTTTAATGAATAAGCGAATCAATGTGCGAGCTAGTAGTAAGTAAGTAGGTAATCTTGTAATTAGTGGTGCAAAGGATTTTTATGTGATTGTGGTTATAATTTGTTCGGTTTCGTCATATTTTAAAGATAGCAGCCATTCTTTGACTTTACATTTGACCATGTGCCGCGTGAGTTTGTAAATTGAGATATTTTTATTAATTTTGTTGTAAATTTGAGTGCTCAGATATGAAAAGTGCCTACGTGCGAGAGCGGTGTGGCATATTTTTGTTGCACATACGGGATAGCCAGTTCTTCGGCTAGTAATGTTTGGATCTAGCGGTAGTGTGGAGTGTCGACGTAAGATGGTGCGGAGAATATATAGTTGCCTCACTGTCAAAACTTGTGCCTCGGAGTATAGCTGGGCAGTGGGGTAGGCTCGTTTTCGGAAATACATAATTTTGAGAACTGCACGTTGAGCTCGTTCCACTCCAAGCATCACTGTTTTTAGGGTCCCTCCCCATACCGGAATGCAGTATGTGATAATTGACTCACATAGGGAGCGATACACCAGTGATGCTGTTTCCAAGTCGGTTGAGTACCTAAGCTCCTTAAATACGTAGATAAGTTTCCGGATACGGGAACATAGATTATTTGTGTGCTCCCGCCAGTCCAGTCTCTCATCAATAAGAACACCCAAATATTTAATATTTGGGACCATAGCCAGAGGGAGACAGTGACACTGTGAGCGATCCTGACAAACATGGGCTATAATAGATTTAGACTCTAGAGGTGGTTTGACGGAGTTTGTTGGTGTGAACTGAATAATTTTGGTTTTTGACAAGTTAAGTGTGAGTAGATTAGAAGATAACCAGTTCATCACCGCTCGCATGGAAAGTTCGGTTGAGTATTTGGCCCTCGTCCAGTCTTTTTCATATATTAATAGGGCTGTGTCATCGGCATATGTGAAGATATTGCAATTGTTCAGAGGTAATTGACAGAGATCGTTTATATATATTTGAAATAGCGTGGGAGCTAAAACACTTCCTTGTGGTAAACCGTAGTTGATGTTTTCCACGTCACTAATGGTCGAATTAACCTTGACACACTGGCTACGTCCACTGAGGTAGTCTCTGTATATGTCCAGAGCCACACCACGTATGCCCATACGCTCCATCTTGTTAAGCAGTCTAGAAATCGAGACAGTGTCGAATGCCTTGGTTAGATCTAGGAATAAACCGTAGCATTTCAAACGATTGTCTAATTTATCGACCAGGGTGTTTACAAAGTCTGATACGGCATCCTCGGTGGAAATTCCTGAGCGGAATCCGAATTGATTATTTGCTATTAGTTTATTTTTACTTAAAAACATTGTCAGGTTGGTGTTTAAAATATGTTCCAAGATTTTAGATAACGCACTCAATACTGAGATTGGACGGTAGTTGGAAACATTATCTTTAATTCCACTCTTGTAAATCGGATGGACTATCGCGCGTTTAAAAGCTTTTGGAAAGATTCCCGAACTGATAGCACAATTACATATATGAGCAATTATAGGGGCCAGGGTGTTGGAAGATAATTTTAGTACCTTGTTTGGGATGTTGTCCCATCCGGTAGCACAATCACTTCGTAGCTTTGATATTATCGCTTGCACATTATCTGCATGTACTAAGGATATACCCAGTGAGTTACTTGGAGATAAATGAGAGACAGGACTTGTGGCCTCGGTAGATTGGTTAAATTTGGACGCTAGAGTCATTCCAATACTAGAAAAATATCTATTGACATCATTTAGTGAAGAGACTGGGTCGGTGGAAGATTTGAGTAAAGCATTAGGAGACTGTCTAGGTTGGTTGTTGTTTGTGATTGACTTGATTACATGCCATGTGGCCTTCGGATTGTTTTTAGCGCTTAACAGTTCAGCTTTATGATAGGCCCTTTTTAGTCTTTTTAGCAATGCATTGCAAAAGTTACGGTACCGCTTGTAAGTGGTTTTTAGAATGTCATTATTAGGTGACAGTTTAGCCTGACGATGCATTTTGTCACGGTTGCGAAGGCATCGTACTAATCCAGCCGTCATCCAAGGTTTACGAATAGTTTTGCGATTAGAGGTGCGAGTAGTTTTGGTGTGTCTCGTAATGACTGACTGTATGCCGACAATAAATAGATTTGTTGCCAGGTTAGGATCAGATAAATTGAGAACAGCGCTAAAGTCGTAATTGTCTAATTCGTTTTTAATGGCTATGTAATCAAATCTTATTGTGTTGTGTTTAGGTGGACGTGTGGTATTTTTATTTAAGGCTAAGGATATTGCAATAGGTAGATGGTCCGTAATATGTGTGTCTATTATGATAACACTAGCTGAAACCTTCGATCTCATCATGACATGATCCAGACAATTATTAATTCTCGTTGGCAGAGTGTGGGCGGGTAGTAACCCGAGCGTGGCTGTCAGGTTTAGATAGTCATTAGCGTGGCGATCTCTATGGCCTGTCTTAATATCAATGTTGAGATCCCCGATGAGCATTAAGTTATCATATGAATTGAGAGATGTAACGATGGTACTTATACTGGAGAAAAAATTTGTGGGGTTTGAGTATGATGGGGAGCGATATATTCCAATTATGGCTAAATTATTATGGCAGCAAACTAGGCAGTTGGCATCGGCGATATCAGGTTCCTGGATGGAACAATTCAATGTTGTTCTGGCATAGATTACGACACCATCATTTTTTATAGGATTATTTTTAGTGGTGTGAGAGGTATAATTGTCTAAAACAGGAATATTACCCGAAGTCTGAAGCCAGCATTCTGTAAGGATTATAAAATCGAAACTAAGTTTTGTCGAAGTTAACATTGTAACAAATTGGTCTAAGTTCCTTTTAATGCTCCTGATATTGATGTGAATGATGAGCAAGTTGTTATCGTGTTGTCCTGTAAAAAACTGACATTGTTCCGGTTTACATGAGTATATGTCAGCAACTGAGATGTTATCCAGCTCATTAGATATTTCGTTAATATTCATCATTTTAAAGTAAAAGAATAATTCGATGCTGCTATAGTTGGGCCGAGGTTCATTTGAAATAGTGAGGCTGTATTTTGTAGAATACGTATAATATAGTGTGAGTAGTTGGTGTGATGTGTATGGTAGTGTTCTGTGGTATGTGTAGTGTATAGTATTTCTGTATTTAGTATAGTGATATTTTTTTTGCGGTTGTATGAGATTAGAATTATAGGATTACAAAAACGTGGTAAATAATCAAAGCCGATTGTTGTAACAGGATAAGTAGTAGTCTTATGGTATACCTTTTGCATTAATGGTCATTTTTCACGCCGTAGGGTGTCTAGGTCGGCTTCGTTTTTTATGATGACGTGTCGTTCTCCATCCGCTTTACGCAGCAAAACTTTACCGAATGAAGTCCAGCAGTATTTGTACTTATTTGTTTCAGCAAAGCAACGCGCAAGGTAGTAGGTGCGTTGAGCTTGTAGTGTAAGTTTCTCCGAGACGTATACGGGTTTTCTGGGTCCCGGAAGTTTTAAATGAGTGGTGTTTAGTTTGTTGTCTTTGCTGGCTTTATTGAAGTCACGGACTTTCTTAAGGATATTCTCCTTTACAATAGCGCTTATAAAGTCAACGGTAATCGGGTGTGTGTTACTTTTTGTTTTTGTTCGAAAAACATCCTTAATTTCATTCTTAGTTATCGGACACCCAAGGACGTTAGCGGTCTCCGAGACGATTGAGAGTAGATCTGCCTTGCTTTCTTCCTGTTTTTGTGGCACGTTCCTGATTTCAATCTTTGATGAGTACAATTGTCGCTCCACATTATCCAACCTTTCTTCTAACTCGCGGATATAACGACGGTCATTGTTGCGTTCAGACTCCAAGTTTTTGAACTTTATTTTTATGTCATCGTATTCTTGAGAAATAAAGGTCAGGGAATCTTTTATCTCAGCATTTTGAGCCATAATTTCAGACAATGCCGACTGTAGAGCCGCTAGTTTGTTGTCAGTCTCAGTAGTGGATGCTGAGAGTAAAGCACGAATTTCATCCAGACGTGACATACAATCACAATCATCGCGTTTGCGTTTCAGACGCGTCGTAATATTAGTATCACCTCCCAATGTCGAAAGATCCGGCGATGACTCGGAGTGAGAAAATATCGGATTGACTGAAGATGAGCTGCTCTTCTTCTCCTCTAACAGAGGGGTGCTCGGTGGTGTTCTTTTCAGTGGCATTTTCTTGCGCCTTGTTGAATGCTGATATTATCTCCCAATATTGTATTTTATTCTCCTTTAATGCTCGAACCAGTCTTATCAATATCCGCTACCCGCTCTCGCTTATGTATTGTGGCCAACAGTTGCTACGATGTGACGTACTAGTGGCGCGTAGATGTGTAGGTACGTCGCGTCGCAAGTAGCTCCTGCGCCGACCTTTGTCTCAGGTGTTGCTATCCTTTTTTAGCTTAGACTAAAAAAATATGGAAAATTGTCAAAGAGATAACTTACTTAACCAAACCCAAAGACAGCCCGAGTGAACTTATAAACACCAATGACCCCCTAAATTCAGCAAATAATATTAACCAATATTTTGCAAATATTGGTAAATCGATAGCAGAAGAAATCACAAAGAATAATCTGCAAACAGAACCCATCAATTTAAACTCGTGTAGCTATTCTTTCTGTCTACTCCCCACGGACGAAGATGAGATCAGGACGTTAATAACAGAGTTAAAGAGTAATTGCTCGGTCGGTCTTGATATGATATCTAGCAACATCTTGAAGGCAAATATAGATATTCTAACATTACCTATAACATTATATTTGTAACTTGTCTTTCACAACCGGTGTGTTTCCGAAGATTTATAAGAAAGCTAGAGTTCACCCGTTACATAAGAGTGGTGACAGAGACTGTGTCAATAATTATAGGCCAATTTCAATTCTCCCTACGTTATCAAAAATCTTAGAACGCATAATTAATAAAGACTTGTTAACTATTTGGAAAGCAAAAATCTTCTGTCACAAGCACAGTTTGGTTTCAGAGCCAAAAGATCCACCTCCGATGCTGTACTAGAACTGACAAATTATATAGTTAACAACCTAGACTCAAAGAGAAAAACTATTGGGATATTCTTAGATTTAGCAAAGGCCTTTGACACAGTCTCTGTCCCTATTCTGCTTGTGAAACTCGAGGGCCTTGGCGTCCGGGATCTTCAATTGAGACTTTTCAAAGATTACCTAACTGACAGAACACAGTGTGTAAAAGTCGGAAACGTAACTAGTGAAGAAGCCCCAGTGACTTTTGGAGTTCCGCAGGGCAGTATCTTAGGACCGACACTGTTCCTAGTCTACATAAATGATATATGTCAGCAAAGGGTTCCTGAGTCGAAAATTGTTGCATTTGCGGACGACACGGCCTTGCTTTTCAGTGGCAACTCTTGGCATGAAGTTTTTATCAACGCTCAGATAGGCATGAATACTGTGACCAACTGGTTAAATAGGAACCTACTAACGTTAAACGTCGATAAAACATCCTACATAACATTCTCCATTAAAGCCAATGACATACCGGATCCCTCTTTAAGAATTGTCTCCCATTCGTGCCCCAATATGAATGACACAATTTGCCAATGTTCTAAACTTAAAAATACTGAATCCATCAAGTATTTAGGCGTAATTATTGACAGAAATCTTAAATTTTACGAACATATTAATCACCTTGCAGCGAGAGTACGAAGACTTATAGTAATTTTTAAAGCCTTAAGAAACACTGCCACAAAAGCTGTAATAAAATCAGTGTATTATGCTCTCTGTCAATCTCAGCTTGAATACTGTATCACTACATGGGGTGGCGCATGTAAAACTCACTTCTTAAAAATTGAGAGGGCACAAAGAGCTCTCCTTAAAGTTAGCTTGTTTTTACCTTTTTATCACCCAACGGCTGACCTCTACTCAAAATGGAAGGTACTTACTGTGAGACAGCTCTTCATCTTAAAAACGGTCATGAAACAACATTCCCTTACCACTTATGAACCTGAAACAATAAAAAACAAACGTCGCAAACACAAAGTCTGCTCTGCACCGACTTTCAAAACTAAAATGCCACATCGGTTTTTCTGCTACCAGAGTACGAACTTATACAATAAGTTAAATCGGGTATTAACAATATATCCATTACCCAAAACCAAATGCAAGTCTTTGGTCTCGGGCTGGTTACAAAATTTGGATTATAATTTCGCAGAAAGTCTACTACATTCTAATCAAATATAAATGCATACGACATAAATTCATAACTTACACCACACACCACACTTAGTGACTTACACATCGACTCACTACACCTGACATCCAACACTACAAAATGATACCACACATTTACACTAACGTCATACACTATCATAGACACCTTAACACACACACACACACACACTCGCAACAGGCGCTCTGTTTAAATGTCTGTTTATAGTTCGTTTTTACTTCTACCTTCATAATTATAATTATGTTTTTAAATTTTTTTTTGTATTGAATCTCCTTACTTGTAACATTAGAGTTTAATATAATATAATAACAGGTTCATAAATTCTATCAGTTCTTCCGTGGGGGACCTGGTGATCTGTATCACAGTCATTTTATGTCTAACACAGACACCAGCTCCTCGCATTATACCTAGCCTACCTACCAAATAATATGTTATACCTAGAATTAAGCTTTTAATTGTGAGGAGAAATAAAGAATTTATTATTATTATTATTATAATATTCCTCTAATTGACATTACCAAAAATAAAAATGACGGTTCGTTTCATAAACTAATGCCTACTCCTAATTATGTCAAAACAAAATCTGAACACACTCGCAAAAAGGCTATAAACTACAAAGGTGTTAAAGTCACAAAATATTTATTCAAGGAAAAGAAAGAAAAGTAGAAAAGGATAACAAGAAATCTGCAGTGGCTTCATCTAAGATAAAAAAGAAAAGTAAATCTGTGAAATCTATATCCAATAGAGAATTATGTGATAAAACGGATGCAAAGATCAAAAATAAAATGAAACAACCCAAAAAGGTTAAGGAAATGACATCAAAAAAACAAAATGATGAGGACAGATGGTATTGTCATGCTTGTCTCAAAGAAAAAGTTGAGAATATGAGAAGTTGCAGTCTATGCAATAAATGGTACCATGAGACCTGCGTTGGTTTGACAAAAGCCGACAAAGAATTTGTATGCTCATACTGTACTACATATGTAATGGTAATTTACCAAGATTGCACTAAGTTGATTTACTTCAGAATAATAGATGTACCTATAAAGAAACAAAGAAGACTAAGTTAAGTCTGATTAGTTAGAACAAAGACTATAAACTAAGTTACCTACTAAGTGCCATTTCGTTTAAAATTCAAATTTTATACATTTAATATAAATGATACCAAGAAGGTTAATTACTTTAGTTACCTATACTACATATAATTTCATAGTGAAAATTAAGAGAGACTCCATTTGATTATAATAATACCAAATAGAAGATATTTTTCGTACGTAAATGGTATTTTTATTATTTTCATTCCTTTACATTTATACACAGGATTTTAAAGGGCCTTCTAATACATAGCTGGGGCCTTCTAATACATAACTGGGGCCTTCTAACCCAGCATAGTATATTGTAGCCCAAAGTATGAAAAATATAAATTCCAAAATCTTGCCAAGTAATCCTTAATTCTGTCATAATTTAAATATTTTCATCGATAATACCAAAATTGTTACAGTAATCGCCTAATAACACGATATCTGGACTATTTTATTACATAACATAAAAGTTATTTCTTTTCATAGACTATTGATGTTCTTAGTTTCTATTTATATTTATCAATATTGACGAAAATTACAATTTCCATATTTATGTATTTTTAAAGCTTTTCTTATTTAGTTACCCGATAAATGACGTAAAATCTTCACGGGCTTTAACAGACATAGCGTGTTTAATAAGGCCCAAAATAATGGTTTTTAAAAACGTTAAAAAATATTGCAAATACTTATTACAACTATAAAAACTGTATTTATTTGTATCAAGATATAAACAAATTTTTCATAACAATAATATTTTTTTTGAGTTGAGGTGGTTAAATAAAGATCCGGTTGTCACCACTGCGGCGACTGCCGCGACGTTGTTGAGGACACGGCGCTGCACACTTTGGCGGTTTGCCTCGCCTGGGCATCGCAGCACCGTGATTTGATCGCGGCAGTCGGATCGGTTGCCCTCTCACTCCCGGCCGTAGTTCAGTCTATGGTCCGGAGTGAGAGGTCGTGGAACGCCGTCGCCTCCTTCTGTGAGGAAGTAATATCCATCAAGGAGGCGGCGGAGCGGGAGAGGGAGCGTTTAAACCCTCTCCCCAACCGCAGAGCCGGGCGCCGAAGGGCGCGAGACGACCTCCAGCCACCCTGAGGTTTGACCTGGAGGTGGCGGGCTTTGTGGGCCTGCCCGCCATCCGTTCAGCACCAAGTCCGAGAGGCGGCGTGCATGTTCCCACGCGCGCCTCAGTTTCGTGTCCGTCTCCCCCTTTAGGAGGAGACAGTAGGGCTTTTATTTTGAGTAAGTACCTATCTTGGGTAGGTCTTATTGCGTAGGGGCCTGCCGTTTCATACGGCGGGCCGGAACCTCGGCGGGGTCGCGACCGTATGCGAAAGTGATTCGCGCGGCCCCGTCGATAGTGGTTTTGTCGAGGAACACCGTGGTAGGCTTAGTCGGTATTCCGGGAGGTACATTATCTTTTTAACATCTTATTTTACCCCGGCGAGTCCGACATAATCCCTCCGCCCGCCCCCGCGGAGGGATATGCGTCATTGCATTCGCATTTCATTTTGTAAAACAATGGGCCTTCTCAGCCGGCTTTGTTGTATGTTATGTATCTTTATGTCCTTATGTATCTTTATTGTCAACCAATAACTTAAATATTTGGGATGGACAAATTGTAATTTATCTATTTATGTTTCGTTTAAGCTGTAAAATAGGATAGATTTCTACTGTTATAATCTAAAAATCACGTACTTAACACAAGCTTACGTTTTTGCATGATGTAATTTTGTAGTCGAAAATATTAATTATTTTAAGTTTGTACACGGATTAATTGTAAATACATTCATTGTTTTGGTAAATGTATATTTTATATTTGTATTAAACAAAAAGTGTTGATTTTATCAACTTGACTGTGACCGCCTGTTTTGACACATTTCGCTCGGCGCAGTCTTAACTAAAGGTAAACAATCTTGATGTGACTTTTTACACAAACACATATTAAACAAATAAACTACTGCTTAAACTAACTGTTTAATTGATTTAGTTATAGTTATTGTTGTATTGACATTGATCATTAGCAGCATTTTATTTTTAAACTGAGTTTTTAGATAAAAAGTCACATCAAGATTGTTTACCTTTAGTTAAGTACCTAACCAAATAGAGTATAGGTACCTACGATCCGAACATCGAAACATTCGAAACAAAGCGCGGGCGGCGCGGCATGTTGACGAGTTGGCAACGTTGGCAACGTAGCATCTCACTAAGTCTTATTCTTATGAGTTAACGTTATAATATGTAACACTATTTTTTAACGTTAAATATCGATCCATTATCGATATTTTTAACGATAACTAGTTAACATATGGTACCGGTAAGGTTTTGGTAGTTTTACCGTTAAAAAATATGTAACGGTAACCGTCCCTGATTGTGGGTTCTACCCTGGGGGTATATTAGTCCAGTTTGTAAACTTCCCCACTCTCAGCATGAGCCTACATAATATGAGAATGGTGAGGCCATAGGACTACGTGCTGGCTCCGTTAGCAAATTTATGAACATGTTCGAGAACAATATGGAGACCTCTAGTCTATTAGTAAACAAACTGGTAGCTAAGGTCATAATATAGAGATCTCTATGTATAATGTTTCTTTTTTTGGCATCTCTTTTTATTATAGAATGGATAGTCTGAAAACAATCATTAACGAAAATCCTTGTATGTGAGCCTATGAAATTCTCAGTCTCTTGGCGGTACGCAGTAAAGCATACTATTACGTGCTCTATAAGATGCTAGTATTTGCCTAACTTTGCATCAGTATTTATTTGTCCTTTTTACGGCTTATTATGCGCATAATACGTAAAAATATTAATGTATAATAATATAGCTGAAGAGTATGTTTGTTTGAACGCGCTTATCTCAGGAACTACTGGTTCGAATTGAAAAAGAAGCCTATTTGTCGAGGAAGGCTAAGCTATATAACGTCATGCTACAACCCACGGGGACGGCGCAGTAACCATAAACGCGCACAGCTAGTATTATATAAAAACACTTGGACAATAAAATTATTTATTAGGTACGTATTTTACAATATTTACAATCATTTCATTCAGTGCAAAGAACAATGCAGAAAATATGATTTTAATTTAAAATATAACATGTGCTATGTACGACACCAATTATGATACTAAGTTAAATATTATTATAAATAAAATTCTTATATCTATTTAATGGATTTTCACAGCTAATTGTACGTTTTCGCATTAATTATAACTATGCTATAATTTTCTTATTTACCTATAATTAATATTAAACCCCAATACCTATACCTGTGAAAGCTTTAAAAACATCGAATCAAAGAACACCCAAATTATAGTCAATAAAATTGTATTTCTACCAAGCATTTTAGCTGGAGAGTATAAGAGGGTTGTGCATTTGCATAGCCAGAAGATTGTTTTTTTGTAGTCAGCTCTTTTTCGGGGAATATCGTCTGCTTGTATCCAGTTATGCTAAGAGTTCGCTATCAATTTGAGAACTGGGTATCAAGAAATACATTTACAGATATACCTACATATATTATATACATTTACCATATAAGTACCTACATAGAAATATTTAAATAATTCCTGTTTCGCTGGGGACTTTAAAAACATCCAGACAGCGGACACAATGAACACCCAGACTCTGAACAACAATTTGTGGATTACACAAATTTCTGTCCCGTGTGGGATCGTGTGTGTTGATATTATGTATATGAGAACAATATGCATAACTTAGATAAGCAATATTCCGCTCGAAAATATCCTTCACCGTTGCAGCGAGTGATTATTATCAATTTAATACACACATCAAAACCAAAAAGAAAAATGTCATATTATTCAGGTTTCATAATTCTGCTAAGCGACACCAAATAAAATATTCTTTATACTGCATATAGATTTAATGATGCCATGTAATTGTGACATTTAAATGTCAGCACGACGGCGATGGCATCGTAAATTAGGCAGAAAGACTAAACAAAGTAGGTAGGTACCTATTTTAGCAAATTATTATTTTGTAACTTTTTATAAGTACCTACAATACTTTCGTCTTCGTATAAAAGGGCTTCTAAGCGGAAATTATTTTTACTACAATGTGGGGCTAAAATATACCTATTCGCCGTCAATAACAGTCCATCCATCCAAAACTTAAGTGCATTGCACTTGTCGGTGTAGCAATCTCCATCTTTCTCTTTCCAATGCCATCTCTTTTAGTTCCTTATAAGTTTCAACTTTCACAACTTCTTTCAGTTGATCGGTGTACCTTCCTCTTGGTCTTCCCCTCTTCTTTCTTGCTTCTATCTTCCCTTCCATAAAAGAAAGAATATTACAGAAGGGGTAAAATGATAGGACACGTAATTCGACATGATAATTTCATCACAATAACAGCCATATTATTAAAATACATAAGTCAATATTCGCATGACTATCCAAAGAATTATATTTGGAATGGCTGATGCATTCAAGTATTTTAGCTGGACGGGCTATAGTTAATCATTGCAGCCACATATTGCAATAAAATATTGCTAGAATTAGTCCCTTTAGTCAGGACTGCCAAATGGAAAAACCATATCCGTATATATAATAAATTTTCGTTGCTTGACAAAATCTATACTAATATTATAAAGCTGAAGAGTTTGCTTGTTTGTTTGTTTGATTGATTGAACGCGCTAATCTCAGGAACTACTGGTTCGAATTAAATATTATTTTAGTGTTGGATAGCTTATTTATCGAGGAAGGGTAAAGGTTATATAAAATCACGCTACGACTCCCGGGGGCGGCACAGTGATTACTGTTTCACCCGCGTTTATGATTATAAACGCGGGTGAAACCGCGGGCACAGCTAGTGTCACATAATTTATCTAACATCTACTCTATGTAGTTCGGGTAAGGTGTCCTCTGTTGGACACCTTACCAGCCAGTCGTACACAGTGGACCACCGCCCTACAACGCAAACGCGACGTTGCCTGATCGTAGTCTAAACATGAAAGGACTCGTAACATACCGTCCATTGTAATTAATAATGACTGATCCAGGCCCATCTAGTTCCGTTACAAATCATCAGTCATCGCCAAGCACGTGAAATGGCCAAAAATGTTATAGACATGCGTGTTGAAGAAAATCAGAACAACAATTTGAATTTCACTCTGAATAATGCGTTCGATCGAGCCGTTATACTGGACTTCCGAAAAGAACATTGGCTGTAATTCAAAATGAAGCCGAAAAAGGGCCTATGTGTTCACCTTAAAAGGAAAAGACTATGTAACAAAAAGAAAATTTAAAAGTCGATTATTTTGATCGAAGTGTTAAGTGTGCAGTAGTGTGAAGGGCAGCAATCGCAGAACAGCATCATTTAAATTTCCAGTAAACCTATCACTTTTGAACTTTCCTTTATAATTATTTGAATATTTTTTTATTAGTCTCTCTCACTCATATAAGATCACTTCCATGAGAACATGGTTAATAAATATAGGAGTGTTCGTCGTCACAAAAATAACAATAAAATACAATAACAATGTTGAACTTAAATAGATAATATATTCACAGATACCCGTTCAATAGATAAAATTCATTTATAATATATATAATTTAATTAAAATAATGATTTATATATTAAAATGAGATTTTTGATATAGTAAAATGAGAAAGTATCTTTTAATGTATTATATGGGTTAACATTTTTTATAACCGAGGGTGTCTTGTTGTAAAAGTGCGCTCCTTCGTAAGTTATCATACTTTTACCGCAGTTCGTGCGAATTCTCGGCAGAGCGAGATAGCTAGCGCGGCGCGTACGAATAATGCCCTGGTTTGCAACCTTTTGTCGTTTACTAAATACTAGTCTTTAAGGTTGTTTACTGAAATGATGATTAAGACTGAATAACTTAGTTGATTTAAAGGATGGATCTGTATAAGCCAAGACTTAAATTGTTATAAAAAGCTTTGTTATTTTTTCACATTTGTATGCTTAGTTTAAGTGTTAAATTTATCTCAATAAAGAGAGCTTGCCATCCTTTTATGTTTTATTGATATATCTAGCAATTTTCTCAAAATTGACACTTCAAGCATAAATAATAGCTCTTGCAATATTACTATGGTTCACTGTGTACTTACTGGTTCACTCTAGACCTACCCTACCCTAGTTCATTGTGTAACAATTTTCATTGTGTACAAAGTATATTCCAGCAGGTTCATGACTTAAATAAGTATACAGAATGAATTCCAGATAAATAACAAATTTTCTGATAAAAAATAATAATTCTGTTATATTCACTAAAACTCAAGTTATGGGTGTTTAACTTTTTCGTGGTTCACTGTTGAACACCTTACCCTATGTAACCTGCAATATATTTAAAATAAATAAAAGTCACATTACATACACAAAGACATTGGTATTTGAAGAGACGTTTGCGTACTGCCTTTAAAAATAAATTATTAACAATACTTCGTAAAATTTTAGCACTATTTGGAATGACTTCAATCCTATTTCTCTTCTATTTATAAAATATAGTCCAATTATTGCTATACAATACGTTAAAGCACAATAGGTTAACTTCATACACTAAAATATCCTAAAAATTATGTCTCAATTCTGTTATGGGAAGACTGTGTGAAGTCCAATACTTAATAAAATATTACATGTGGTTGTTATTGAACTATAGATATAAATGTTTATATTTAGAACCAGTTTCTGCAAGATAAATGTTATGCCATGCTTCTTATCTAAACTAATAATAGAGAGACAGCATGTGATTTTAATTATGAATAACTTACTTGAAGAACTTGAATCAGACCATAAACGATTAGTAGCGCTAGGTGTAACAACATCAATTGATTTAAACAGGCTTCTCAAGAAAACACTGTTTTTAGTTGATTATTGCGCTGGCATTACAACGTTACCTTTTTAAGGGGCTACAAGCGATACCTCTGATGTTGCAAGTGTTAAAATGCAATGGCAACCGCTTTCTACCACGCTGTGTACACTTGTTTGGTGTAAGAAAAGCTTAATTGCTTATTTACAGAACCGCTTAAAATATGTTGACATCTGCTCGAAGCTATTCATTAACTTATCTTATAGCAAAACTGATATAAAAATATACTCAATGCAATCGCTGTTGCTGTCTGTAAGATATATAATATTCGTTACTTCAGACCTGAAACACACATGCTTACAAAACCGCGGGAATTGGCTTAATGACTAAAAAAGATTTTAGTCCGCCTTTTTTAGATTAGCAAAAAATATTGGGCACGTATTTTTTTGATCCACAAACTAATAACAACGAAGATACAACGCGTTTAAATTTCGTGTTACGTCACTTGCCTACATACATTTTATCAGACAGTGACGTCACAAGCCCCTGCTTCCGAACTTTAATGCGTTATATCTCAGTATTTTTTTATTGTATTGTTAAAACAAAAAATAGGTGTCCAATATTTTTTGCTAATCTTAAAGACGGACAACATTTTTTTATTCGTCATGTCTACTTATTATGAGCTAATCATGACATGACCCAGGCGCAAGATTTATGCAAATTCATGAATCGTGAATCACTTATAGTCAGTAAATATGTATTTTGTTCATACCCCTTTCAAAACATGCCTCTGGGGTCCCTCGGGGGTCCAGGTGTACGCACAATATTGAGAAACACTAGCTCACACAATAACTTTTCGTATAGATTGTCCATTAAAAGCAAGTGTATTTCAGATCTTATTTATGCAATGGTATTTTGTTAGGCTGTATTTATTGAGTACAAAAGGCACTATTCTATTTATGACGTAGAAAATATGGAATGCCACAAATTAGATTTATACAGATGTACGACGTAATGCAACTAGTGAAACAGCTGCTCACCTAAAAGATTTGCGTTAAGTGGTTTCGGTCCAAGTCTGCCGAATATAATATACTGTATTAGCCATTTTTTATTATAAACATTCAAACAACGGACACAAAGAACACCCAGACCAAGAACAACTATACCTATGTGGAGCACACAAATATTTGTGTCGTTTAGAGATCCTACTTACAATACGGTGCAGTGACGACCAATTAAGCCACTGCGTTGTGCGTGAGTAGCAAGACGAGCAACTAAACCACTACGCCAGTAGTAGAGCCTCGCTGATTTCAGCATGAATGGGCCGGCTCAACCAGGGATGGACTACCCTCTCACAGGATATCGACGTGAAATAGCAGTATTCCTACTGTTGTGTTTCGTTCGGCGAGTGAGAGTGCCGGAGGCCCAATCACCCTCTTTCCCCCTTCCCACTTCCTTTCCTAAAGGGTCGGCAGGTGATGCCTCTGGTGTTGCAGGCGTCCATAGGCTACGGTGATCACTTACCATCAGGAAGGCCGTATGAATGCTTGCCACATTAACAGTGTAAAAAAAAACCGTGGTTATAAAAAGTCGTCACAGGACACGACCTTCCTTTCAATTTCGGTTATAATGTGTATTAGGTGATTTTACTAATTTTAACAAGAGACACAAAGAACACACACTCTCTAAATATTGTTTATCTCGTTTGTATATAGAATACACAGTATTCGACGCACTGGCGAGGTAACCACTTAAACAACTGTTCCATCCATGCAGCTATATATGTATGTCGTTGTATTGAATTGTCTATCTGTATATATGTAATTTGTGCAAATACCGACTATTATACTGATTTACATTTATACTAGCCAATTGGCAGTGACATTTCGATGTGAGAAAGCTTATGCGATACTTAATTTAGAACGAATATGACATACTATCAATGGTTAGAACTACAGTCAATCGTTAAAATCAAGTGGCGATGTTTTCAAACCAAATTCAATATAAAATCTTTGCACACAAACAAATAACAAGAAATATTAAAATTTAATAAGTAGGTTTTTTGCATTCAATTATTTTGATATTGTTAGGATAGGGTATTTGTATTAACCAAACCTTAAAGGCATAACATAATCTATAAAAAGGTTAAATTCACATTTTTTTTTAAATGCAGGTTTGCCTCATAACTATAGTAGTACTTTTACTATTATTTAATTATGTCATACAATAACATAGTAAAGGCATGTTATTCAGTATTCCGTAGCCTATGGATAGATACCATATTACATTTGCTGGTCTTTATTGTTCATTCCAGATTAAATACCGCATTAATTGACATGAACGACTTAAGGCGAGGTCAACGTTCAGAAATAAATTCAATTAACTAATAGTCTCCTCGAGACCAAATTTTAGTTACGACGGCCAATATTAACGGAGACTGGCTATCTGTGCAGGAGAGATAACAGTGCACAAGTGTGTGCGCAAACACAAATACACGCTCTGTTCCCTAAATCTTATATCCAATGGTACGGTAATCCAACACGACCAGACACCAAAGACTTTGCGTACTTTATAAGGTACGAAGCTACTGAAATTTTTTGGTAGAACCCAATAACTTTATATTAGACCGACCCGGAAGTCAAACTAGAACATCATGCAGCAGTCAAGTTTACTACCGCTGCACTGACAGCGCGTCCGTGGCACTGTCAAAGTATTATTAGAAGAGTGACTGAGTTTCATGAATAAAAATATTTGAAACTCATGTCGTAAAAAGTTGACATATGTGTCAACATCAATTACTTTATTATTAGAAAATGTTTTCTCATAATTTTCTGGCCTATGCCTGTATTATGTTACACCCATATTTCGGCAACTATATTTTACTCATAGAACGTAAAAAAGTTTTCGTTTTCCTCTTTGCTACGGCCCTTCTTAATAAAATAGGATACAACAGTGGAATTTTCACCAACTCCTCAAACATACTTCTAATTAAATTCGTTGACAGTTTAACTTTCCTCTGGACTTCACAAGTTTGTGTTTTCCATGGTCACCTGTTAAGCCTTGCTACACAGGAGTTACAATGGTGAACCACTAATTTAACACGTGCCTTTAAAAAAAACAGGTAAGAAAACATTTTGCCCGAACACGGGAATCGAATTTGGGATGTCACGATTAACAAACAAACTTATGCCATGGCACCAACCAGACATTATTTAAACATAAATCGAGATTTAAGTTATTTTCAACGATCTAGACCTCACCTTAACCCTATCTGCTTAATAATAAAATATATTACTAAAACAAACTACATAAATATCGTATGAATTCGCATTATTTCACTCATATACTTACTGTGTCTAAGCATTACAAAAAATAAGTTATATCTATTTAAATACTAAACTTATTCTAATGACAGCACAACTTCTGACGCAGGTTTTACACTATTAAGTAATATCGCGTGTTTATGGACCCTAAAGTCTAGCCATAAATATAAATAACTACATAGACTCATGCCTCTTCATTCCCTAAGGAGTAAGGGAAGGTACCCAAACTACGTGGCCCGTTTAGGGAGGAGAGTAGGATCTTCAAAATAACACGCTTGGTTACAGGGGCGGAGAAAAAGGCTCTCCTCCCTTTCCCGCTGCTCCTTAGGTTTTCATCGCATAGTCAATATCCTCTAGAAAAGTCTCGCGCTTTTTCCAGCTATATTGAACATAGCTCGAAAAAGAGCGAGATACAGCGACAAATATAAGGCAAATATCTTTTTTTAACTTTCTGTTAGCAAAAAATTATTTAATAACAATATTTATGAATTACTTCGTGTAAACTAGAGAGGAGCCCCTTCCTCTCTAGTTTACACGAAGTAATTCTCTTGGCATATACTACGCGTGGTCACCGAGGGAACCAAGAAATGAAAAATATGAGTTACATAGTATAGATAGCCCTGGTCCCTAAAAAGAGATATGTTACATAGATATATAATATATTTTAATAAAGGGCGCGCCTTTTGTCTTTATCGGAGACAAGTTGCTGCTGAGATATTCTTTACGCAGTAACACTTTGCTCAGGCATCGTGCCTAAGACAATATACTCACCCCCTATTACTACAAAATGTTGGTGTAATACACCTCTGCCTACACCTTCAGATCCCAGAAGGGAGAGACATAGTTATATTGAAACAGACGTGAGCCTATGTATTATTAATATACAAAAATGCCTACATGACGTGAATATGAATAAATTAGCAGAGAAAGCCGATCATAATTACCCAACAATATAAAAACAATAATAATTTTGCATTGCATGATATACTTACGTGTATATAATACCCATTACATATTATATATATCATGCAAGGCGAAAGTTTAAAAGTTATAAAACAAAAGTTCAAAAGTCAAATAAGTTCACCACTTCACCAACAGATGGCGCTGATATTCAAAATTGGAACACATCCGAATAACCGTTAAATCCACTAGCTGAGTTAATCAGAATAAAACTGGCAGTAAATAATTGTCCTTTGCCTCACAATACACTGAGTCACACACACACACTCACTTTACAGGAACTTTTTCCTGTATCTCTTGTAACCCTTTGCGTGTCAAATGGCCAGCGGGTCAGTCAGGCCATTCGTATGCTATGGCATAAACTCCCCTTCCGGTTCCTTGTCGTTATCTTTCTCGTCCTCGAAGAACTCGTTCTTCGGCTCCACAGTCTTCTCGGCTTCCTCCTGACTGATCCTGACATCTGGGTCTGGTTCTTCCTTGATTCTGTATTCGTCGGGGAAGAAGTCACCTGTGGAGAATTTTTATTTATTTAGCAAAATATAGTGAGGGCTATCGCGGGAGAAATTACTGCGCGAGGTGCTAGAGCAGAGGTTCTCAGACATTTTTTCTCATAGACCACTCAAAATTTAGCTGGTCACGGTGGACCCCTTGCAGCTACAACTCTACCATATTCCTAGACTAAATTTAAAAAAATTATTAGATCTCTACGGGCTAACCTTTTTTGTTTTATAGAAATTCTCGGGTCTTCAGTATTCCTCAAAATAATTTTCGTAGACCCCCGCTTACGAATTGTGAACCCCCATTTATTTGTCACGCCAACGTCAGACCCCCGTCGAGTCTCCCGTGGACCCCCACTTTGGGAACTACTGAGCTAGAGGATAGTGAGGTCTATAAACGACATCCTATCTAATATTATAAATGCGAATGTAAGTTTATGTCTTACGCTTTTAGTAGTTAAAGCGTAAAAGCGTAACAAACTTACATTACGGTTAAGTAGTTATTCGGGCATCATGAAATATCGCATACATCGTGGCTGCGCTTCTATACTGCGGCTGCGTCGCGTAAATGTAGGTTATGTCAATTTTTTATCCCTCGGTAGCAATACTTTTTTCTTGATGAAAGTCCCTATGTCCTTTTCTGTTCCTGACAACGTGTATGCAAAGGAGACCGACCACCTTGTATGGGACCCTGGCCTGGGCGTGGACAATTTTATATTGTAATAACAATATTAATTTTCAGTAGCCTAAACTAAGTAGAAAACATTATTCTATGAAGTTTAGTATCAAGTTCGTTAAATAATAAAATAAAACACAAAATCACGTCAAAATATCCACTATACGAGCGAACAAACGCAAAGCGAATGATGGAAACAGAGTTGACAGATAAGTCAAGTATTGCTAGAATATGAAAATAAATTACCCAACACACTTTACAATTTTGTTATATTTTATCAAATATCATTTTATTTTACATTAATTATTGTTGTCAAATTGAAAATATGAATATAGTAAATAATGAAAAAATATTAACGTAGTTTCAGATTTCGTTAATATTTCTAAATGTGTTTTTTTTAACACTATCTTCCGGTTTTTGCTCACTGTTTTTTTACTAGGCAACACAAACAAGCCATTTGGATTGTCCATTTGAGTTCCACGTTTTAAACCAAATGAAAATATTTTAAAAGCATTTTTATTATACGTCAATTTCGTACGACTGGATAGTAACCAATATTTATTATATATCAGGGGCATGCACAAAGATTTCTGATAGAGTATGCACGCCCTACCCGAAAGCTCTGCGAGGGCACTACATTTCATTTATAAATATTTTTGTGTGTATATATATGTGTACAATAAATAAATAAAATATCTTACCAAATTCAATTCAGCGACTTTTCGACATGGCACCATTGATGATTGTGTGTGTGGCCACCATGAATATCCAAATAAGTGACTGATGGTGAGAACAAGCCACCTAAATGATATCCATTGTGGCCTTGTAGGTATTACAAGGCCGTGAGATGTTAAGAGTGTTTTTTGCGCAAATGAACAAAAATAAATTACCGAAATTACTAACATACTTGACTGTACTTTTAATTTTTATAAATCAAATCAACGCGCCTGTCTTTTTTTAAATAATTCTGTAAAACGTCGTCGTAAAAATTACAAGATCGTTTTAAAATCATTAAAAGTTCTTTTTCAATTGAAATTATAGACAAATCAGTGAGTCTACTTTGGCCCTGTGTGTTTCGTAGATATGTATGGATTCTTTTTAAGCAAGAAAATTATCGTTCAGCCGATCGATGCGCTACTAACTGGAATTGTAAGTATTAATTTTGCTTATTTGTTAACTTCGGGAAATATGGCTGTTAAATTGTTTGTATGTAGATATTGAATAAGAGCAAATATTCCTAACGTTTTTAATTCGTCTGATTTATAAACGCATCGGAGCTCATTCCTAAGGCGATCCGCGTTAAAGGAATGTTCATGCGAATTAATGAGTTCGACGATCGATTGCTCTGAAAAATTATTACAATACAAAGTATAATATTCATACAAAAGTATATTGAAAAACTTAAGGTCTTTTAAGTTTTTATAACGACTACGACACTCGTTCAAGACATTGTCAATAATCTCGCGCCTGTAATATTGTTGAACATTGTCAACACCTCGTTTTCTTTTCGGTCGATCGCAATTTGGTTAACAAACAAAATAGTTTATTTGTGTGTACAGAGCCCGCTAGGCAGCTATAAATATCATAATACTTTTTATTAAAAGAACGTGTCGTATTACCTTTCTGTTGTTTTAGATCTAAATCGCGAACACAGCGTCCAAGATAAATTATTTTATTTTTGTCATCAAAAGATAACGTCTAGAAAACACCAGTTTTTAATTTATTTAAACACACGTCACCAACACAGATCTCACAGGTATAATTTACCATAATTTACAGTAGGTAATTCCGGTAATTTCACTAATTATTTTGTAGGTAATGTGGCTACGTTAGGGTGTAAAGAATAAAAATGACTCCACTCACGGTTACATCATATATATTGTCCAGGTCCGTAGACACATACACTAAAGTTCAGAAGGCACTAAAGAGTAGAATAGACAAGCACAAGCACATAATACAGTTTAAAGTCAAAGCACTTAGATATAGAAGATATAATGTTTATAGCGGAAGAAATACGAAAGATACATAGGCGTTTACATAAGCGAGTGACTAGCGCTCCGCGTCGTGGTCCTTTAATGACTGTTTTGACCTCTGCGCATGCACACGCGGTTAGTAAAAATATAACCGCTATGTACTCAGGAGTGGTAATAGGGTCTAGGCCTTGTCGATAGCCCATTATCGATATTGGTGTATCGACAAACCGGTATCGCCAGGATGTACGGAATGTTTTATTAATAATATAATATGTAAATAGATACAGATATGTAATGTAAAATATGTAAATAGTGAAGTGTAAAGTAAAGTTTATATATTAATATCACATAAATATGGTAAAATTAACTCAGGGAGCCTACAATTTAGATAACAATTACAAAGCGCTCAAAATCCCCTCGACAGCTCTGTGAAATATTTAATAATGGCGTACGATGCTATATTGCTAAAATAATAGGCTTATAATAAACAACAATTATGATGTTTTTGACAACTATTTAAACTGGTTGGATTTTCGTTGTAGGCAGTGCCTTCAGTCGGCAAGCACAAACGTGCAACACACACAAGCAAAATATTTGTCTCGTAGACAGCGTAATCGATTGACGTTTAAATGTACTGCTAATAAGCACGATTCTTTCGTGCTTCCAGACACCTCTCTATTATATTATATATTCTATTTGTTTAGTAGTTCGCTCAAGGACCAATAGATGGCATTAGATGGCAGTGGCACAAGCTATTTGTTTAATAGTTCGCTCACGGACCAATAGATGGCAGTGGCACAAGCTCTTACTGTATCTGATAATTTTATAGTGTATTTATTATTATTCAGCTTGTAGTATTTAATAAATAGATTCGATTATATAGATTTACATAGGCCAGCGGACTAGGGTATGCACTGCTTATTTGCTTGTATGAAGCGCACGCGCCTGTTATATATTAAAACAAAACTTTTAATATTTTATTTTGTTTATAAGACGATTGTCCATGTTCAAGCCGAATATGGACGGTCTCCTTTCACAACGATAGGTCGAGTAGTTGCGGTTTGAAAGCTTAGCAAACAAACTTACATTCGCATTTATAATATTAGTTTGGATGTGTTACCTGTTGATTGATTATAGTCAATGATATTATTGCTCCTACACGTATACATACATACAGTAGGTACTTATTAAGTAATATTCTTCCTTCGAATAGCAATCAATGCCAATGCATATAAGGGGACATTCATTAATTACGTTAGCTCAAAATAGGGAGAGAGGGATCCAGTAAAATCTTATCAAATCTCATTTAAACTTGGATGCCCCCAATTGAAAATCTAACGTCAACTTTTGAAAAACTAATTATAAAACATATTAAAAAACATCGCTTTTACCTTTCATCTCCATTTTATACTTTAAAAAAATCTCATGCCTGTTAAAATATTTACTTAAGAATAAGAAAAAAAAAATACTTTCAGGATTTTTAAAAGAAAGACAAAATGGCATAGACGTTATCGATTATTTTCTATACTCTATTTAGTCTTTTATCAATTAGAGCGTAAATCTCACCAAGGGCGAGGGAGGAGTCCAAATTAAAAGAAAAACAGCTCACGTGTAATTAATGGATGCCCCCGTATATTAATATTGGAATGTGACATTTTTGAATTGTTAGATAATATTTTACTTAACCATGCATTGCAAATAATTAATTGTCATGGAGTGTATTAATTTTCTTTTTTTTAAGACAACGCACTAGCTTTGATTCCTATGTCGCGGGGGCTTTACAAACATTCAGACAACGGACACAAAGAACAAGACTCAGAACAACCATTTATGACCACACAATTTTTTGTCCCGTGTAGGGATCGAACCCACGACACTGCATCGGCGGTAGAGGCGATGCGACCACTAAATCCACTACGCCATCTTTGCAACCATCTGTGGACATAAGTTAACATACAAAGGGGAAACATTCGTTCCATTCGTTATTTTTATCTAATTAGGCAGTGATGCTTATTGTCCGAGAGTTTGTTCGGTCTATGGGTTTCAAGTGTGCATTGTGTATGACGTACCTGGTACGTGTGTCATCTGCACGGCGGGCGAGTGCTGGCACATCTTGAGATTGTCGTACACATGCTTCGATATCGCCTCCAAGTACTGCTTGCTGTTCGCGTTGTTTGTACTGACAAGACAACGTATAGTTATTAGTGCTATTTTGACTGCCTTGGTGGCGCAGCAGTCCCTGATCAGGCAAAATGTTATTGAGTTTTGCTGCCAAGGAGTTCGCAGAAGAAGCACAGAGTTTGGAACTGTGCACGATAAACGGCAATAGCCCCGTCCCGGTATGCGGTTCGGTACGGTAACGGAAGACAGAGGGATGCCTAAATAGGCGTAAGACTATCCTTACTAATATTATAAACGCGAAAGTTTGTATGCATGTATGGATGTTTGTTACTCTTTCACGCAAAAACTACTGGACCGATTGTGATGAAACTTGGTATGTAGATAGCTGGATACCTGGATTAACACATAGACTACTGTGTATCGCGATATCGCAACGGCATCTGGACTTATGCGGGTGCAACCGCGGGGAGCAGCTAATGTCTGTATATGTTTATACAAGACGATTGTATGGCAGTTTAAGCGGCGACACAATTTTTAATACTACCAAAGTGCAAATCAAGCCTACGGGTAAGCTTAGTAAGGTTACCGTAAATTACGATCACCAAATGATTAATTTAAAAAAAATCACATTCACACTGTACCATTGAACTATCCAATAGTGTCGCCAAGAGCTACCATGGAACATAAATGACAGGTAAGGTAATGTTAGTCCAAACATTGAAATAGCGATTTTGAAAGAACTCTGCCTACATCTTCGATGTTCTTGGCGTGAGATTGTGTATGTATACCCAGGCGCGTGCGCTTCATACAAGCAAATAAGCACTGCATACCCTAGTCCGCTGGCATTATGTAAATCTATATAATCGAAATCTATTTATTAAATACTACAATACAATATACAGATATATATACACACAAAAACATTTATAAATGAAATGTAGTGCCCTCGCAGAGGTTTCGGGTAGGGCGTGCATACCCTACCAGAAATCTTTGTGCACGCCCCTGTGTATACCTACATACAACGATATACAATGATACCTTATAAAGTATCAAATTCTGAGAAGTAATGACATACGCTCGGAATCGAGTCCACGGTCACATTTTAGATGTCAATCGGAGGTGTCTAATAAACAGGTAAGTGTTTTACTTCCAATTTCAAAAGTATTACCTGCTGATCTCTGGATGCAGTTGGAAGTCAGGCGCGAAGAACTCCAAGTATTCGGTATACGGCAGCTCGTTGGAGATGTTCTCGTCCACCAACAGAGACGTCTCGTATGTCCAGCATCGAGCCACGTTTCGTAGGGTGTAGCTAGAATGTATAAACGCGAAAGTTAGATATATTTTATACTAGATTTTGCCATCGGCTTAGCTCGCATAAATGTAGATTAGGTTAGATTAGTAGGAGTACTTTCTCTGGATGAAGTCAGCCTCGGTGGCGTATTAGTTAGTGTAACCGACTGCCGCGCCTAAGGTCGCGGGTTCGATTCCCGCACAAGTCAAACATTTGTGTGCATGAACATGGATGTTTGTTTTGGTCTGGGTGTTTCTATGTATAATATGCACGTATTTACAAAAAAAAAGTATATATGTATGTTTATCCATTGTCTAGTACTCTGCTTAGTTTGGGCTAAATGGTGTTGTGTGTATGTGGTAGAATATTATTATTATTATGAAAGGTGTCTTATGTCCTTTTCTGTTCCCCTGACAATGTGTATTTCATGATGATCAGTCGAGTAGTTAAGGCGAAGGAGTAACAAACAACAAACAAATTCACATTCAAGATATAAGGATTGTGTGCTACATTTTTTTTTTCAGACATTAGACATTTATTTATTTTCCGTCATTTCACATTATACAATTCCTTATAATTCTATTTAAGTATAATTAATTAATTAGATGTACCTGTTATAAGAACGATTGACATTAGTAATTTTCCTTATTCTTATCGAACTAATATATCGAATATGAATTTGTTTGTTTATAATGCTTTTCCAACTTAACTACGACTTGTTACGAAATAAAAGCGTAATAAATATTTTAAAATTTTTACGGAAATTTGCGTTGACCAATCATCTTGAAATTTCGGATACACGGTGTCAGGTGAACAGAAAAGGATATAGGACCATCCAGACGGTAGGTATGTTCATCAAGGAAAAAGTATTGTTACCGAAATTTCATTAAGATCGGTTGAGTAGTTAAGGTGTGAAAGTGTAACAAATAAACAAACAAACACACATTCTATCACTCACATTTATTATAATATACATTACATGACATTGTATTTTAAGTGTCATAGGGCCAGCGAAACTGTGGGTCTTGTTATTTTAATGTTTATAAAGTCCACAATAGTGTTTTATTATACCTAGCGTGGAAACAGTTGTTTTAAAATAACTTGCTAACGTTTATAAATATAGGAATAGGGCAGAACAGTAGCCACATCAGTTAGAATTGCTTTATAAAATTGTGCATTATATTTTTATGAATTGCGTAGTTTGTGAACCTATTGTCATATAAGCTGGGCCACTTAGCTATTATTAAAAAAAAAGAATAAAGAAAAATAAAGTAAAATAAGTAAAGGTTCTAAACTATTGTAGAAATTGTAATGTATTCATCAAATTTAACGATTTTAACTAAGTGAAAAATCAGCCTCTTTTAATAAAATATCCACGCACGTGCAAACTCGCTAATTATTTTAGTGGCAACACATGCAATCTATTGTTGTTATTTTGCTTATTAATAAATGTAACAACAAGCAGCAAACAAAAGGATAAATAAATTTTGATAAATAGAAATTGAATGAATATGATGAAATGAATTGAAGTTGAAAAAGAGCGGACAGCTCTTTTTCAACTTCAATTCATTTTTCATTTTCAATTCACACAGTGAGCTTCTACATAATTCTAGTCATTTGTTTTAAAAAATAATTCGTAATTTGGGTTACAAATTACTGAATACCAACTAAGATAAAATTCTTGTGCTGTAGAGTAATGTGTAGGATTCGACCTATAATATTAATAAATATTTTGTTATCAATAGGTTCTAAACACCAACATAAACACAACAACCAACAACCTTTTGTTAAATAATGGAGACACATGTATTGAAAACTTCTCCTTGGTCTTACCAAAAGACTACCACCACTTCCAATTTCAAAGTATATAAAAACAATAAGTAACACATACCCGCCTCCCCCCACCACAAGAGTGGGCACATTGAGGTTCTTCACAAATTTGACGCACTCGCCATGCCCACGCGTGGACAGCGAGAAGCAGCCTAGGCGATCGCCAGCCAGCGAGTCGGCGCCGCACTGCAGCACGATGGCCGTGGGACGGTAGAACTCCATCACGTTAGAGATCACGGGTTTGAACACCTATTAATACAAACAAATTAATTAGTCCACGTACGTTATCCACACAAACAAAGTATTTCTGAAAAGCTAATCTTAAAAATAATGTCCTCCAGATCAAATTTCGGTCACGGCGGCCAGTCTTAACGGATACTGGCCATCAGCGCAGGAGATATTATAGTGCACAAGTGTGTGCGCAAACACAAGTGCACTCTCTGTTCCCTAACTTATTAATAACATTAATGATCTGATGGGACGATTTCCCATCAGATCATGAGAGTTATTAATAAGTTAATCCGACACGACCGGAGTGAGATCAATCCAATAATATAAAGAGATTGGATAAGCAGATGCATATTTACCTCAAGTTCATTTCTTTTCTATGTATTTTCTTAAAGTTAAAGAAAAATTAATTTTGTAAGATATCCTTATTGTATAGTACTGAGTTCAATAAAAATATTTACATTAATTTATGTTCTTATTTATCACATCACTGTTTCCATTCACAAATACTTGAATGGGGGGTTAAAATTTAATGTAAAGTATACATCAGACTAGTTAACCAATAACGGAATCCCGGGCTTTAAAATTGGGCCGGAAAATATTATCAGATGCCGCTTCCATAACATATTAGCCGAAAATTAACTTTAGGTAAATACGCATCCGATTATCCAATCTCTAAATATAACGAAATCTAACTCATGTCAAGTCATTACTTTTTTTATTTAAAAAGAATAACTTCCTCATTTGTATAAAATCTTTACAAATACAAACACATTTCCCGAGCTATGTTCGACGTTCCACTATGTTGTAGGTTCCACTTCATAAGGAACAAGCCTATCTTCCAGGCATATTACAAGAATATATGCTGCTATTGAAAATTTCATAATAGAAAAATCCAATAACAGTTGACCATCTTAAAAATCAAACTAGACACATCACAATCGCACACCATCATAAATGCAAATTTATAAATAACCAAGGACCGACCAGGAGACAATAAAAATATGCACAAACTAACCTGCACATAACTCTGATCATCAATCCCTTCCTTCAGCGGTACATTGACAGAGTAATACCTCCCACTCTCTGCTCCAATCTCATACATATCTCCGGTGCCAGGGAAGAAGTAGTTGCCGTACTTGTGGAAGCTGACAGTCATGACTCTGTCTGTGAGGTAGAACGCTTCCTGGACACCATCGCCGTGGTGGACGTCGATGTCTATGTACAACACTCGAGGATGGTACTTTAGTAGCTCCAAGATGGCGATCACAATGTCGTTTACATAGCAAAAGCCTGAAAATTATAAAGAAAGTGTTGCTTAAATTATTTTGTATCAAGAAGATAGACTTGGTAGTGCAGTAATATTGAATGCAATTGATGCACATGAGGTTTTCAATTCTCGAGGCAGGTAATATGTTATTTGATTATTCAAAATGTAAATCACTGTTTGGAGTCTGAAACCGGGCTTGGTAGACAGCAATAGGATTGCCTCCATAAAGTGGGATGTGTGTGTTTAATACAAATCTGCCTGCTTTTTGTGGATTTAGACGTGAGACTATAAGACCACGTAATGACACATAAACCTATCTACCAGATTTCCAAACACTGTCTTGCTACTGTGATTTGCTTTAAGACATCGCCAATATCTATTGGCCAGATCCGAGAATCAAACACCTCACAATCAGCCTTTACATTTTGCTGTTTTAATAATTCCAACACAATAGAAGAGGAATCTAGCATTGTTTGTAGAGCCCATTTCATAACAGATAAAGCCAATAAGATTACCCCACCTACCAAATTTGAGACCAGGCTAAACTTATGCCAAGAGATTAATGGTAAAAGGATTGAAACCTAGCCAGTATCAATTGGTTTATTACAAAATGTGCCTGTTTCACAAATCTGCTGATATTTTTTATTATATATAAATCTGTATAATCCATGACAAATTGTGCTGTCTTAATATTGTCCAAACAATATCAAATATATCTTATATAAAGATAAAAAGATATTTAGTACTAACCAGAAGGTTCAAACTTCTTAGCATGATGCAGTCCACCAGACCAGTTGATGGCAATGTCACAAGCATTATTATTTAGCTTCATTGCTCCTTCGAGAGATGCACCCGTATACATTGAACAGAAGTCGAAAAGTCCCTCGAATACTGGACAGTCATCACCAACATTGTAATGCAGCAAGTCTTTGGAATAACCTGAAATTATCAACACATTATTTGTTACAATAATAATCAAAATTTCATTTCTTAAAATCGTCATTAATATATGATTATAATTATTATACTTGTCTTATTTCAGGTATTTTTCTAACATATTACATTAGAAGAATATGTACCTGGCCCTGGAGGCCTACACGACATGGTTCCAATATAAAGAGGCCTATGTTATTTTATGTTGCCTATACAAGTATACAAAAATGCTTATCACATAATTCTATGATATCGAAGGAGTAAGAGATATTTTAATTATGTATTTTTATATGCTTTTGTTTTTTTATTGCTTACATACATAAGGCCCAGTGGAGCTGTACCCATCCCTGAAATGTCTGGTGCCTACCTCAGGATGGAAAGTTTCTACTCAAAATTCTAGGATATTATGTAGACAATCCCTGTTCATGGGTCAGGCCTCCCATGTAAAATAATGCTAGGTATGTATACCAATGTTTTTGTTTGCTGTCCCATAATAGACACAATAGAATATCTATTGTTATGCTCATATGTGATACATCGGACAGGGAACATATTAATCCTTCATATATCATGGCAGTCATTAAGACAAACAATACAAGAAAAGTTTAGGATATTCCAAAAAATATACAAAAAGGCATTAATTTCTATATACAGACACTCTTTTAGCCTCTAGCTCAGTTTTTATTGATTTAATATTGAGTATGGACACATTCAAATGTTTAGATTAAACAAGTTATCAGTGGGATCTTAGTCTTTACAGCCAGATGCATAATCAATGGACATACCAAACATGTCACTTATGACTATACTCATTTATTGGATCTATATTTGCCATACCACTCAGGCATCAGATTACTCATATCAGATCTGTTTCTATTGTTGTTATCACTCTGTGAGGATTCACTGATATAATATATACAAGCAAAATCTAAGCATAACCTATTTACTATAAAAATAATAGATTTTACATGTAAAATAAACTCTTACTTTGAATGTTCTGTGGGGTAACATTTTGCAAGAATTCTATGTAATCCTCGCTGTGAAAACGACACATATCATGGGCGCTCGCTCTATACGGCTTGTATATTTGCATCTTTTTGTGAAGTCCATAATTCAGCACCAAACTATGAGTTACAGACAACCTATGAGGCTTCATAGGATGTCCAGGCCCGTAGTGAAAATTACCAACATCGGCGTTGTAGAAATATGCAACCTTGTGTTGAGTCATAGTGGATAAACAAAAACGTATTCCTTTAAAATCAAAATAATGCCAAGAACCAAAGCAATAACCAACAAACGTTTAGTTAATTGTATGTCACCTAGCATCTTCTACTATTTATTACACTAATAGAGAATCATTTTGTTATCGTATCAATATTTATATTTGACAAAACAATAACTTATTTCAGTAAACACGAAAAAATCAGCAATGAAAGAATGAAAGCTTCTTGACGTTATTTATTTCACAAATTGACAGATTGACAACAGTTTGACAATTATGTATCAGATAACTTAACAGATAAATATTAGTTTTAAGAATGAATGAGTGGACTCATTCTTTGATTGCTTGAAAATGGACGAAATATCACAAACTGAAAATGGTATCTATGGAGAGAAAATGTATTGCCAATTTTTACTCTAATTTAATGTCGTCAATTGATTTCTTCACCATAGCGCATTAGCGCCCGTTGTTATGATTTTGATCACAATAAATAGTTTGATCTTGTTGGATGGCTACACTGGACAAGAATATGTGTGAACCACAAATAGTTGTTTCAATTCAGGCAGCTCTTTGTGTACATTGTTAGAATTTTTATAAACCTCATACAACAAAATTAAAAATATACATCGATCATGTGAATAAGAACGTAAAATAATAGTATTCGAAGAAATATAATTTTTTATTATCTATGCCAAACTGATAAAAATAAAAACTAACTGATAGCTAAAATTGTCTATTGTCTATTATTGCCGGCTCGTGTCCAGATATCAGTTGATTTTACGTCTTTCTTTTTATACAGTTTTATTGTTTTTATCAGGTGAGATCGACATTATTGTATTTTAAATAATACTATAACATATTTGTGGCATTACTGTCATGTTCATAAAGAACATAACTGTGCACTAAAGATCGAAGTCATAACTCCTTCATTAGTGTATAACTGCATGAGCATGCCGGGTAAAAAATAACAAGTTGTTATAAACTCGATTACGTAAGTTCTGGCTCCATCTATAACTAATAACGATGACAAACTAGAATTCTCTGGCCTTTTAAGATCGCATATACTGTGGCAAAAGATATAAGTAATAAATAGGACAATCTTGGCGATGCGGTAACTGACGCTGATTGGCTTTATGAATTATTACTATGTTTATACAACCTAGAACTATAATAGATAAAAGAGTCCGGTTTTATCGAAATAAGTTGGTTTATAAAACATTGGTACTTCGATTTTGTATATACTAGTTATATTACCGAACGTATAAGACTTATTTTGTACTTGCCTACCTATATGATTTCAGTTCATAGTCCATTGTAGCAATACAAAGGTAAGAAGTACCTTTATAATATCTACAAATAATAAAAAACAAGTGGTTTTTTATTATAGTTTAGTTCAACTACCCACAATAAGTTGCTTTCTTTTCTATATTAAACTACAATATCTCTAATTATAACTAATTATACTCTGTACTTCTCCAAGAATACTCTATAGCTGTATAGGAATAGTTTTAACACTCTTGAGAATGCTAAAATATTATAAAACCTTTTAACTAATGTAATATTTTAGGAGAGAAAATTATTTACAAAGAATTAGGTAGCTATTTCTGGATTAGATACTAAATATTTCAAAAACCTGTGATATTTGATGTATAGCACTTTTCACTGGCAAGTCTGCTTACCGTTAGACAGCATGTATGACTACTCGCCAACTGAAAGCAAATAGGTTTAAAACAAAACTCACACAAGCCAATATCTCCATTCAAATCAGAGCAAGAAATATATATTTGTAGACATAACTATTTGCCATACCACTGGTTACTGGTATGCCTACCATAGCACTGGTTACCGGTATGCCTACCATAGCCGATTGTCTACGTAACTTGGTACGCTGATGTGTTGAATGTTGAGTGAGCATGACAATGATGTTGATGTAAAATAGATTAACAAACTGACTCCCACACTTGAACTTAACAACATGTACCTATATTAGTGGTACAGTTGTGAACATAAGTAGTTTATAATGCAGATAACACAGATTTTTTAAAAAGTAGGTATATTATTTGTAGGCCTTTTGAAAAAAGGGTAGCACAATATTTTACTAGCTAAATAGTCTGCAAGTTTGTTTTATCTAGTGCAATAAAGGAGATTTATTTCTCGCATGATAAAAAAGATAAATAAATGTAAATAATATTTAAACTTGAACTTAATTCATCTGCTAAATATAATGTTTGACATTGTAACAACCCTTTGTTCTTTCTGACAACTTATTATAAATACAATATTTTTAAAGTTTCGGTTTGTAACTAGATAAATGGTTGTATGTATGTATATACAAGTGCCCAGGTACATGCTTAAAATCCATGCAAACACCAGTGATAGGCAATTTTAACATGCTGTCATGTTATGCCATCAGAACAGCTGATTTATTTATCAATTAAACAATATAAGCTTACAGTAAAATGCTTATATGCTATACTTGTTTGCCTAAAGTTAGCATTACACAGAGCAACATTATATAACCTAAAGATTTAAGATAGTAATAAATAAAATATTAATAATAAATAAAAATGGTGACTATTCCTATTTAAAAACATTTTATATTCAAGTGTATTTAAGTACACTGTTTTAGCCATTTGACTTATTTTATTAAATAATTATAAACATGTATTGCATAAATACTTTTATACACAATGAATGTTATGTTACATTTGAACAAGGAGACGAAACCAGTTTATAAGATGTTTATTGTTTAGCTAAAATTGATGCCTCATCCACATCTCTAAGGTCATGTTCTAAATAATGAATATAAATGTTGCTTATTCTTTTTTTAAATGCCATAATAATAATTGATTATTCTAAAATTATTTAATAATATCAGTTAATGTTATATTTATGTACTACTCTATATTGCCAGTAATAGTAATTACTGGTAATAATAGGTACTAAAGTCAGTACAATGAATGGGTTATGATTTCTAGCATTTCAGTTTCAAAAGTGAATAAATCTGGACCTAGCAATTTAGGTGGACTAAATTAAATTGTCAAATTATAAGATAAATTAAAAGTATGCATTAGGTACATCCTCATATTTTTTATGGAAACCACTTTCATTATAATTTAATTGTCTTTCGTTTTTAGTTGAGTAGATAGTGCAATGTTATAGTAGGTACAGATTTCATCTACACTACTTATCACAGTAATGTCAATCGTAGTTAATTTGTTTACTTACATATCACATTTAAAATATATAATATATTTTTATAATCTGAAAAATTATACTTTCTAATTTAAAATGTCCCGAATATTATGGACCTGCTAAATTTGTGTTTGTGGTTTAGGATAATGTCACGGACCTAGATGTATGGCATTAACTACCTATGTAAAAACTAACCAAACCATTCTCTATACAACTGTACCTACTTCTATGAATGACATACATGGCGCCCGAGACCGGTACCATATATAACTGCATACCGCGTATGCCAGCCAGTCACTCGCTCCGAGTAATCATTCAACGTCGGCAAGCTTATTACCTCTTTTTGTCTGTGCTTTTTTTAACAAAATGGCGCGAATATCGGGCGTATTTAGATGTGCGATTGTTTTGTTAATAGCAGACAGCACTATGGTCAATTTTAGGGTGCTTGCGAGAGGTATGGCGACCGTGGCGAAGAGTATGGAACAGCACCAGGTGGTGCCTGATGTCATTGCAAAAGCTCCCGCTGCACTGCTTAATGTAAGTATTTATTTATTACTTCATCTATAATTTTTGTGTACAATACTACTACTAATGTAAATTAAATAATCAATAAAATCCTTGAGTTACTGAAATGGAGTGAAATTTCGTATGCCGGCAGGTATTAAAACAATCGACTAAATTAAAAACAAGAAATTTGGCATAATTTAAGTACATAAGCCCTTTTTAAAAACTAAGAAACATGGTTTAAAATCTTTTTGGCACTCTCAATACCTACTATAATTTACTGAGGAGAAACAGCATTTTCTTGGGGTGTAAGTACCCAAGAGATATAATGAAGCATTACATGTTTTAATTTATTTTATTTTCTAAGGATATCCGACAAAGAATACATAAAATTGCAAAAACAGTGTATTGTGTAGTGTACTCTTTACGTTTACGAGAAAACAGCATGCACTACAACAACAAAACTTACAATAGAAAATTTAAATAAATTAATTAAAATAAGCTACAATATACAACAAAAGAAAACATAATCGACAACTAAAATAAATTATTCTTTCTAAGTATCTTTTATATTTTGGTAAGGATTCACTAACTTAAATTTCATTAGTCTTTGATATTTTATTGTAGACTTGTGACTTTGATATGTTAACTGATAAGGCATACACAACTGCAAATCTACTTAAATATTAAAGCAGAGGTTAATGCACTTAATTTTGGCGTGCTTCTAAAGAACGAGTTATCGAAGTAATATCTAATTATTAACCTATTGAGTCGCAGTGGCACACCAGTGGCTAGAGACAATACATTTTTTAATTATATCTGGTATTAGGACAGACATCAGCGTATTCCGTCAAACTACGTTGATGTCTTTTAGAGACAATACTGGGCGTGTAGGTATAGTGAGGTACCGGATAAGCGATATTGCATCACTGGATATTATAAAACGAAGTCCGCCGCCGCGTCTGTCTGTCTGTTCGCGATAAACCCAAAAACTACTGAACCGATTTTCATACGGTTTTCACCAATAGACAATTCACAAGGAAAGTTTAGGTGTATAATTTGTTAAGGTTTTGTACTACCCGTGCGAAGTCGGGTTGGGTCGCTAATTATATAATAAAACTGAATATTTATATTTAATCGCGCTTATCTCATAAACAACTGCATCCGATTTAATAATATAATATATTATTAAATTGGATGCAGTTGGTTATGTATACAACATATTATGTTGTAGATGATTATATTTAAAAAAAAAAAAACAAATGTCAAAATAAATTTATTCAAATTAGGTTACAATTAGGTTAGTTATTTATTGTTGAATACGGTTTATAGCCTTTAATATCACGGTACGATTCAAAGTTACGGACAGTAATTATAAAGGTGGAACTGCGTCCAGCTAAAAACGATTTCACCCATGTTAAAACGGATTGCGAAATGGCTTAAATGGTCGTCTCGAGTGTGAGTGGGCTCGATCCCCACACGGGTCAGTGTGGTCCACAAATGGTTCCAATTTTGGATGTTCTTTGTATCGGTTATTTAAATGTTTATCGCCATAAACAACATCCACCCGGGTAGAGTCTGAAGCAAAAGCCAGTATATCCATAGCGAAATACACTTCTACTAGTTCTCAGTCTAAACATTCGGGAAAGTGCAGACACGGTTCTATGTTATGCAAATTTTTTGTTGTTTTGCATGCTTAAGAAAGTAGTTCGCGTCGAATTGATATACGAGTTTGTATAACTCTCTCTAAAGTCTGCAATACACGTTGGCCAAGCGTAGGCCAACGCGAGTGAAGGCAAACTGATACAAGGCAAGTACTACCGTCTAGACGTTCGGCAAGTTTGAAGAAAACCAATGCAAGCGGCCAATGTAGACGAGCTTTGTGGAGCTATCCACACGTTGGGCGCTGTCAGTCTTTATTGAGCATTGAAACAATATAGTCGCTGTAAAAGTTATTGCACCTGCTAGTATTTATTTAATTATGGCACTCCAATGACCTATTCACGATTAATGAGCGCATATAATTATTATATTAGTGTATACCGTAGTAGACTTGTAAAAATAATACATTTCAGTTCGCCAAACACGAAATGGCAGCCGGACCAACATGTGGACGCTATTGGCCGAGCGTAGACCAATGCCTTTGATTTGTGTAGAAAAACCGACACCGCTCCGAAGTGAGACGAGTGGTCGCGAGCGACTGCTATTTGTTACAAGCTACGCAAATTAAGCTCTATACACGTTGGCGCTTACCTTCACTCGGCCAACTAGGCAAGTGATACCAAGCATTGGCAAGCTAAAGCAAACACACCGTCTATACGTTGGTATTGGCTGTCACTCGGCAACGTTGGCCCAACATGTATTGCTGGCTTTACATGCATTGAAATAAGTACCTACTACCGAATAAATTCGGTACACGTATTAGATCCAGTTAAGTTTGCTCTAAACCTCAAATAAAACCTAATGCCAAATTAAGCTAACTGCACAGTTGACGTAGTGGCTTTAAGTGGTCGCCTCGTCATTTCCACCGTGCCGAGTGTTGTAGGTTCGAATCCCACACGGGACAAAAAATTCTGTGATCCACGAATGGTTGTTCCGAGCCTGGATTTTCTTTCTGTCCGTTGTTAGAATGTTTGTAAAGTCCCCCGCGACACAAGCATTGTTCCTAATGTAGTAGTCATTTTACACAAAATGAAATAAATAATTTTCAAACTTACGAATAAAACATGGCGCCGAATAGGCTTACAGCCGCGTATAGATACTCATGCGCATATTCCATGATCTGTGCTGTAAATATCAAAATAATTATGCCGAGGAATACGTAAATATCTACAAAAATCCATCGTTAATTACTAGTCTGTTTATTATGATGTTAATGATTAAAATGCTTTATGTTTTTTGTATGTGAGCTCGTAAAACTACTAAAAAACAACCATTTGTATGAGTTGGCTACTGTACGTCTAAATTAATTCTGGGAACATATTACGTACCTACTAGTATTTATTTGCCAGCGATTCCGTCCTTGTAGATTCAATTTGGCCGTAAAGTTATTTACGTGAATTACAATCAGTGGGGAGACCAACAGACTGCAATGGTGGTCTCGGCTTCGAACCCACGTCGCGCACCTCTGACTTTCGTAAGTTATATATATGACTTTTCGAAATTATGTGCGTATTGATTGACAATTATCGCCTGCTCCGTGCCTCGAAGAGTACGTTAAGCCGTCGGTCCCGGCTGCCATTAACATCTATGGCAGTCGTTATTGGGAAGTCAGTGCCCTATAATATCCTGACACTGGTCTAGCCTTAGGGTATCGTTAGCCTTCGGGTTGCGGTGGTCAGATGGCAGGCGCTCCGTGTAAAAATTTATATCCAGTCAAATCCGGTTAGACTAGAAAAGCCGACCCCAAGTAACTTGGGAATAATAAAGGCTAGGGAGAAGAAGACACTCGATACTGCTGAACGGAATCAGATTAAGTCTTGGATATTAAATTGAACGCTAATATATAATAATAATAATATAAATATAATATTCTATCACATACACGCAACACCATCTGGCCCCAAACAAAGCAGAGCTTGTACTATAGGTACTAGACAATGGATAAACATACATATAATTTTTTTTTTCTTTTAAATTATATATATCATACATAGAAACACCCAGACCAAGACAAACATCCATGTTCATGCACACAAATGTTTGACTTGTGCGGGAATCGAACACGCGACCTCAGGCATGGTAGTCGGTTACACTAACAACTACGCCATCGAGTCGTCTAATCTACTGACTATGAAAACTGCACCAAAAATTCCCGCAGTCTACGCTATTAACAAACATAGATACACAAAATGGCAATACTAAGGCTTTCGATGCGGTCTACCAATAGTCGAAATGAATTGATGAAAACTAAACGACTACACGCATGGCGTAGTGGATTAATTGGTAGCCTCGGCCCTGCCACTGCGCCGAGTATTGTGGGTTCGAAACCCACAAGCGACAAAAATTGTGTGATCCACGAATGGTTGTCCCGAGTCTGGATGTTCTTTGTTATCCGTTGTTTGAAAAGTAGAAAGTCACCGGCGACACAGGATTTATGCCAATTCCGGCATTTATCTTTTAAAAGTAAGAAAGAACTTTCAAAGCGGGCTGGTAGATCCAGATCGTCCTACATTAATATTGATGTGCAGTAATAGTCTCGAAACAATTTTATAATAGTGTTAATTGGATTCTGACGATTAATTTGGACACCTCTTGCTTAATAATACCACAGGTTCAAAAACAATCGTTAATCGGACAATAATAATAAAAATGGTAGGTATCGGTAAATCGATTCGTTAAAATTTATAGACAGATAAAGAAATCCATTCAGTTTACGTAACAAGTATAGAGCTGGTTGCGATTTCTACACCTTTTTATTTTATCACTTTTATACATATGCATGTAGAAGTGATAAAATTAAAAGTTGTGATAACTAGGAAACAAAAGAATTGGCGAATAGTTTCCTGGTTATTTATCACTTTCGAGTCCTAAACATTGAAATGTAACATAGTTGAACTTACGTAAAATGCAATGATAGCATTTGGTAGAGTATAATATATGATATGGTAGGTATGGCTGACGCCTGCATATCCGAGAAGGGTAGAAAAAATACGTACTTTTCGCCAGCAACGCCTAACGTTTAAGAACCAGTTTTATAAGATCATACAGTTAATACCCACACTATAATATCTCCGGTATGTCCCATGTAAATATAATCGACTACATTGATATAATTGTAATTCTAATCCGCGCAAGGGCTAGTCGAGAACAATAATTATTTTGTATGACAAAACAATTCAACATCTCACCTGCTTATCAACTTATAATTCTGCCGTAGAAGCGTAATGGCTTGGTATTAACAAAGGTATCATTTAAAATGAAAAATGACGATTTTTGATCATACACTGCCTTTACAATTGTGTTAAAACGTATACAAAGGCTTGACATTGTAATTTCATCCACGCGAAACCGGCTCTGGCTTGTCTTGACCACACATTCAATAAGTCGTCTTTTGAGGTAACGTGACATACATTACACTGGTTTTAACGACAGAACTCAATCCACGTCGTGTGGTGAATCAGATGCTCTTGGTTAAATGTTTGCTTTTTAAACTAGCACAAGTTGGTTTCGGTTACTCTAAAGTAACAGACACTAAAAGGCGGTTAAGTTTGTACAAATGTTTTTGTGGGACAGTTTTCTTTGAGAGATGAGCCAATCAATACTGGAATATTCCGACTAGGGCTTGAGTAGGTTTCAAAATAAGGCAAGCGGTTGTAACGATATATGAAGTGAAGTCTATATTTTCCATCTTTATTCTACAATAGTTTGCATGTCGTGGATGACTCGCTAAAACACATTAAACGTCGAATATAATAAAGTTTTAAATTCTGTATCCAGTAAGTGGGATAATCCTGGCTTTTGGGCTTATGTGAAGTTATAGCCATTATCTATTTACTACCTTCAGTCTACAGTCAGTTGCAGCCAAATAACCTTATGGTGTGTTCGTTATACGAAGAGTAACTGCTCTCATACTCACGTAAGCATACAGCTGGTCATGAATTCTCAGGACTCTCAGCTTTGATAACTGGCGTTGCGTAAATATATTATTATAACTACGTAATAGCGAATCTTGCGTCAATGTCTGGTTGCAGCAAATAAATGAGCAGTGTTATGCTGCTCAGAAATTTTCTGTACTAACACGAAGCTAAATAAATGTGTTCTGAAATTACTCTTTAAGTGTTATAAACGCTATTGAAATATTTGTTTAACAAGTGAAGTGAGAACGCTTACACCTCATAACGACTGTTGATGAGTTTACGTGACAATGGCGTTGACATGCAACATGGTCGTCTCAATTACCGGACTCGGTGTAAACTGACTGCATCACTCGATTTATCCAGAACGTGTCATGGATTTCCAGTTCGTTAGCTTAAGCTGTAGGAACAAGATAAAGGTCCCACGTCAAAGTATTTTTTATTTGTTATGTGTGTCCTCGCATTCAGATTTTACTTTATTTTACTGTCAAAAAGCGTACCAATTATATATCGTTATATATCGGGACGCCCGAAGTATCATTTTCTAGCAAGAATGTATTTAAGTCAGGAATGACATTGCCTGTACTTAGTTATATATTAGTCAGTCGGGTTTTTTGTTTTTATAATTGTAGTTTTTTTCGTTGCACTTTGTCCTTGGTTCATCAAATAACTGTGATTGTGATGCCTTGTTAATGTAATGATACATCATTAGGCGACATTTTTAGTTTGCACTTGATAATCATTGTGTCACATGAAGCTAGCTAGTTAGAGCGACAAATTGCACGTTAACTTACAAATCATTTTGCGGTGCAGCAAACCGTAAAGAGAAATATGATTATTGTCATATCGTAATTATACAAATAAATAAAATTGGAGTGTATGTTTATAATGTCAAAATAACAGATTTTTACTAAATGCATATTATGCTCGCTATTAGAAAATATAATTATATTTCTTTGTTTAATGGAACTTCCACACTAGGATTAATTCTTTTGCCGCAGAAAACTTAACAAATATTCAAACAACTGACACTAAGATCACCCAGATTCGGAACAACTATCTGTAGATCACACAAATGTTTGTCTTGTGTGGAGATCGAACTCGCAACACTCGGCGCATAGGCGATAGCAAAGCTCTTTAATTAACTAGCTTGCTTTTTTGGCTCTTTAATTGATACGTTACATATCGGCATAAAAAGTAATAAGCTAACCTTGTAATGTTTATCCAAGACTCGGTCTATCTGTGTTGTATCGAATTCCGTTCAACAATTTACGCGTGATTAAGTGAAAGGGTTTGTAAGCAGGCATTATTTTACTGCAATGTGAATGTTATATATACTGGCTGGCAAAAAACAGCCATATTATAGAACACTGTAATATATTGCTATTCAAACAATCATATTTAGAATGGCCGGTGCATTCAATTGTTTTTGAGCTGGCCGGTTGCTGCGCGTACCTAGATTCCAATTTATTCTGGTCCAGGTTACGGTAGTAGGTTCCATTCTACAAAAGGTCTGACTTTTTTATTTACATTCTAATTCTTGAACATCCAAATGTTGGCAAGGCCTCATTTTGTACTAAAGTTTATATTGCCAAACAAGTTTCTCATCGATACAAGCTGCTATGAATTACATACCATATTGTTTAGTTCCGCAGTATATGTTTGCGTACATAAGTAGGCAGATCTTAATAGCAGCACGTTGTTTAGTAATTTGTCCGCTAGACCGCAATAAACTCGACCTCTGGTCCGTGGGATCATGCAAAATGTGGGTGTAATAAACCTGTGCCTACCTTTTCGATGATATAAAAGGTCAAAGTCTATGTTGTGTAACATGCTTTATTACTATCAGATCCTTTCCTGCAGCATTATAGGGTTCTCATTGTCAGTACCTACCTACTCTTGCCATTGACGTACGTACCTACTTATGTATATTAGGGTGGGCTTCAGGAATGAGCCGTGCTCACTCTAAGATTTTCGAGTGCCGGTTAGAGTGTAAAAAAGAATGCGCAAATGGTTTGAGACATTTTCAATAGAAAATCCAATTCTCATAAAACTTTGATTTTTAAGAAATCAAAGCTTTATGAGAATTGGATTTTGGCATTAAGTTCTCTCGTGTAAAACGACTAATAATACCTAAAACATGTCTTATTTAGTCGAAATCAAATCGCCATTTTACCGCGATACGTATATATACTACAAAAATACTGAATTTTCACACATTGAATCAAGTATTTTAATATTCTATTGTATAGATACTATAGATGGTTAAAATGTAAGCAACTTTTCTTCTAGTGACGTTTTTGCTACCGTCAACCGTTCTACGTAAAATACGAACCTAAGGTGTATAGAAACTGAGCAAAATAGCGCAATAACCGTAAAATGGTTCATTAATTCTATGGGTATGTGGCTTGCTCACAACAGTCACAACCCTAGAATTTTTAGCTCTACACTGCTTAAAAATCGAGCCTCTTCTAGAAAATAATCTCAGCTATGCCCATGACTAGCTAGAACATTCTCAGTTACTTGTATTTCTAAGTATATATTGTTTACAGGTGGTATACCCGAGCGGCGCGCAAGTGAGCGAAGGCAATGTGCTGACCCCCACACAGGTGAAGGACAAGCCCACTGTGAAATGGGACGGGGCTGCCGACCAGTTCTACACACTCGCTATGACTGGTGAGTAAACGACAGAAAACTCTACAGTTTGGATGGTCCATTACTTTTCCGAAACAGAGACTACGGATTTCTACTCGTTACGAACCAAACATCATTCTTGCTTCTTTTAGTCGCATAATATTTTCCAAGCGTGCTTTGCTTACCCAGATTTTTACTTTAATATACTTAAATTCTTATTTATTTTATTGAGTGACAGCCGCCTACCGACGGCTAGACACAATAGGTTTTCAGTTATGTCTAGCATTCGGACAATATACAGGTTAAAAAAAATTAGTCTACTAAGTTACTTCTGTAATTTCACGAATATAAAAAGTCTATATTATAATAAATAATACATTAATATTCTCCTCGGCCATCCTTCTCAATAAGAGAGGGATTGGACCATAGACAACAACGCTAGCCCAGTGCTGGTTATAAATAATCATTATAATAACAGCCCTTTATTAAACTGTTTCACTGTGGACACGGGCCTCTTCTTAGTACTAGAGAGGTTAAACCACCACGCTGGCCTATTGCTGGTTGACAGACTTCACATATATTCAAGAACATTAAGATCTCTCACATACGCAGGTTTTGTTGCGATGTTTTCCGTTAAATCAAGCTATAAAAAAATAATACGCAAAATAATTTCGAAAAGTCAGATGTAAGTGGAACCGAACTCGAGACTTCTGCATGGCAGTCGAACGTTCTCCCTTCCTTCTCTAGGCTATCCCTGCTCTTGATCCATATAAATGTACCTCAACTCATATCAAGATTGTGTCAATCTGGTTATATCATATTATTTCTAAAGACAATAAAGTATTTCTTGCGGTAATTAGATACCTACCATTGTCTTAGATAATTTACTTAATACTGTATTCTCGTATTATCGTTACAAGTTACGTAGGTATATCTTCCTCTTAATGATTGGTTAGAATGCTGTAGTAAATTTACAAGGTTGGTGCAATTACCTACAGGTACTAATACTTGTCTTGTAATATAACTAGCGAGCCTCCCCGGATCCGCACGGGTAGTACAAAACTTCAAATTATACACCTAAACCTTCATTGCACACAGCTTTTGGTGAAAACCGCATGAAAACCTGTTCGTATTTGAGTTCATCGCGAACTGACAGGCAGACGTGGCTGGAGAATTTGTTTCATATTATGTAGCGACATCAGCCAGCCTAAATAATAAAGAAAGAAACAGCTCTGTATATAAACTGCACGGGCCTCTTCTCACGATGAGCAGTGTTACATGGGTTACCTTCTGTTGTAAAAAAGGGCATAAAGGGGTCGAAATAAGGGATGAAAATTCGTCATTATCGTGCCTAAACTATTGAACCGATTTTTATTAAATTAGGTCTGTACCTAATATACAAACTTTCATCTTTACCTTTTTACAGTCTATCTCTGTAGATAGACTAGACCTCAGGAAAAGAAATAGGTTATCTTTTGCTGTAAAAGAGGGCATGATGGAGTTAAAATAAGTGATGAAAGTTTGTATGGGAATTCGTCATTATTGATGATAAAACCATGAGTCTTTGTATTTAGGCGCTTGATACGAAGTAAATAAGTAAACATTTGTTTCAGCGAATTTGAAATTTTGTTCTACATGGAGATGAAATAGGAAACTTTAGTTCGTATTACCATACAAATCTGTCTATTTCTACAATACGTTTATTTATCGGCAACATTGTATAATTAGTAAAAATGCCGTCTTAATATAATATGCACACGTAGCGTGAGCACGGGACACGCTATGGACAATGCGCCGGCGCCGCGGCGGTGGCACAGCGCGGCGTAGTGAGAAACTTTTACAGATTTTTTTTTCATTAACAAAAGCTAGACTTCATGAAAGTTTGAGCTCATTCTGCGTAAATAGAAACACTAAAGATTTAACTATGTTCGGATACTTTGAAATAACTACTCTTGAGAACATTGAGACAACTACCATCTTAGTCTCCTCGTGAACATGGCTGCTGTAAAGCAACCGAAACGTCGGGGCAAAGTGTAAACTTAAACATAAATAGTTTTAATTAATTTAAATAGCTTAAATTCAGTAAAGTTAAATAATAGTAGTGTTAGAGTTTCAAAATTATGTAATAAATGTGTTTTAAAATAAACAACGCGACAAAATCCGTTTAAAGTAGTTTAATTTTAATGTATAACATTCGCGTAAACATAAGACAATATTATTAGCAAAAGCGGTGAGCGCGGAAAAATGTTGCAGCAGTGTAAACTGTTGGTTTAGCATGAATGTACGATGTCCCATAAAAGAGCAATCGAAGCACTATATCGCACCATGAAAGATATCAAGAGCAACCAGGGTATCATGGGAGGGATGGTGGTACTTTTAGCTGGTGACTTTAGACAGACCCTGCCGGTTATTACTAGGGTACACAGACAGATGCAATAGACATATATAGACAATAAATGCCTGTTTAAAAGAGTCTGTGATAAAGCTTTTATAATACAAAACAAAACGTGTACACCCGCACGTAAAAGTTTTGTTTGACTACAAATATTCGAGTATAACTACAGAATGATTTTGACGGCTGCTTTAAGATTGTATGTAAATTGTATGATTACACTAAGACGTGCATTCTGTCAAATTGTCGATAACATAGATGATTTAAAGGATTTGCAGCATAGGTAATCATAATGTCTATTCAGATCTACAAATAAGTATGGGCATTCGAGAATGGTTGTGTGACAGGTCAATTTTGACGCCGACAGACAAGACAGTTGACCAGATAAACGAATAAATTATGTCAGATGTTGAGGGAGATGTTGTCGTGTACCTGTCAGTAGACAATGTTATGGACACTGAACAAGTACACCGTACCCTATAGAGCAGGGTTCGCTCGGATCCGTTTTAAGAAATAAAATAATTAATAACCACCGCGGTCCGTCCTCCATTTTATAGAAAAAAATATTTATTAAGCAAATGTAATTAGCTCGTTACTTCGCCCGGCCGTTTTCGAATTGACGTAAACAAAGATAATGCGGGGTATACATTTTTATTAAATTACGTACTCTGTAGTGCAAGTTGCTGTGTTCTTGCGGTCCGCATAAAATGGGTCGGCGGTCCGGATGCGGACCGCGGTCCGCCATTTGGCGACCCCTGCTATAGAGTATCTCAACTCTTTAAAATTATCAGGATTGCCTTCCCATAAGTTAAGGCTGAAAGTTGGTGTTCCAGTCCTGTCAATGAGAAATCTTGACGCACTAAGACAATGTAATAGTGCACGGCAAGAAATTACTCAGCTAGGACGCAATAATATAAAAGCGATAATCATGACTAGAATGGAAAAAGGAGAAAATGTTTTTATTCCCCGTATGCTGATAATTCCGACCAATTCGCGATTTCAGTTTAAAAGAGTGCAGATTTACGAAAATAATAAACAAAACTGTTTTCCATGGGCAACTCTATGTGGCGTACTCACGAGTATCAAACACGCAAAATTTATGTTTTAGCAAAACAAAAAACGTATTTTATGAAAATGTATTAAAATAAGCTATTTGCAGTAAACCATAGCATTTTTATGTGTATTATTTGCAAAATAAGTATCTTAAAAGTTAAAAATACTGTCCAACATAGATATAATTATATTTATATGCTGCCCAGTGTAATTATTCCACGCAGATGAAGTCGCGGGCAAAAGCTAGTACTTATAGAAGTCTTAAATAATTTCTCGCAAGCCAATCAGACGACATCTCTTAATCTACGTATTACTACGAAATTAAAAATTTTAGCGTATCAATTCTGAAATCAAACATATTTTAGTTACAGTAGCAGGCGTAAAATATGTTAATTCTTATTTCCAGAAACATACGATTTTAATTAAGTAACTTGATAACAGAAATTGTATTGTAAATGTTTTGTTAAACCATTTGTTTAAACTATAATAAATTAATAATATTTCTTTATGAATTATATAAGTTAGAATTGTTATTATATTATTATACAATTCATGTGTGACAACGATTAGATTTATACGGCTATTTAAAATAACCCGTACTTCTTTTTCAGTACTTATAAACATTTACAAAATAATTCTTATTATATACATACATACATAGATTCACGCTTGTTTCCCAGAGGGGTAGGCAGAGACTACGAATTTCCATTTGCTACGATCCTGACACACTTCTCTGGCTTCATTCACTTTCATAACTTTCCTCATACATACTCGCCTGTCTAAGGTGCTCTTAACCTGGCCTTTATCCAGGACGTCTCCGATCTCACCAAGAAACGTTCGCCTAGGTCTTACCCTTGCGACTGTTCCATTCACACTAGCGTTAAACTTTCTTAGTCAGTCTTTCTCGTCTATTCTTTCTACACGTCCAAACCAGCTTAACATACCCTTTTCTATTCTCGTCACTATATCCACTTTCATACCGCATCTCTCTCTAATCACACTATTCCTTATTCTATCTTTCAGAGTCACACCACATATATTCCTCAGCGCTCTCATTTCTACAGCATTTATTCTGCTCTCATGCTTCTTTTTCACCCAACTTTCACTTCCATGCACAAGTCTAGGCACTAAAAGTCCTCTATGAACAGCCAAACGTTCCTTTTCGGATACATTTCGACTGTTCATAAAAGCGCGTAGATTAATTAAACAAAATTGGAAGTCTTTCCGATGTTCCTTGCTCATGTTTGAATCGGAAACCCACGACCACCGAACGCAGGTTCAATGTCTTATTTATACATTCAGCTACCGCTGTATTGATTAGAATTTCCTAGCTGGCTTAAATTGCGATGCCAAGAAGATACATATAGACATCTTATACAGGATGATTTTGAAATCATGTAATTCCTTTTAACCACGCATTCTACTGGTGATATAGAATAACCCTGACCATATTTTTATTTAATTAGATTTATTTTTTTTTAAATTTATTTTTCCGTTTTTTTCGTGAAATGGTAGTCATATGTTAAACAACCGAAGCAATTTTAATTTTTTACTAATTAAAATAAAAAAACATTATTAATAAATGTAGTAAATAATAACGGGCGGTCCTTTTTATTGCCCCTTATTATTTACGACATCAGTTATTGTTATGTTATTATTTTTAAATTAGTAAAATATTAAGATTGTGTGAGGTGGTTAAAATATGACTATTTGAAATCATTTCATGAAAAAAATCTGTACTCTAATTTTGCCGAAACCATTATTCTAATTAAGAAAAAATATGGTCAGGGTTATTGTATATCACCAGTAGAATGCGTGGTTAAAAGGAATTACACGATTTCAAAATCATCCTGTATATAAAATTCTCGTGTCACAATGTTCGTTCCCGTTCTCCTCCGAAACGGCTTGACCGATTCTCATGAAATTTTGTGAGCATATTGAGTAGGTCTAAGAATCGGCCAACATCTATTTTTCATACCCCTTAGTAATAAGGGTTGTCAACCCCTAACAATTTTTTATTCTTTTGGTCAAAACATTTTTTTTATGGCAAAACGACGTTTGCCGGGTCAGCTAGTATACATATATGTATATAGATATACAGGGTGTCCCGAAACTCAAACTTTGAAATAACTACACTGGAACATTGAGATTACATTATTATTAAAATCACTGTAAAATTGTGAAAATTGTGATCACAGTTCTTAAAATTGCGACCACGAGCGTAAAATTTTCATCATTTTCAAAAATTTCTATTATCGCTGGACTAAGTGACATGGATTTTCTTATTTTATTCATAGCTGGTATACCTTGGCCTCTCGCCCGGTACCAGGTTATCGTTGAGTTTCGGAACACCCTGTATATATACATATACATTTATAGATAGACATACTACGATAATAAAAATAGAAGTTGCTCTTTCACCACCTGTATAACACAACAACGGCATATATAGCTATATATCCCTGGCGTTCCTTGCCATGTCAAGGTCACCTTTTACTATTAATAGTAGAGGTTGCTCGTCCGTCAACACAGGCAATAAAAATATCTTGATACAGCGCAGCTGTGTCTAACGTCATTAACCACTCAGTATACATGATACTAAAAGGTCGTTCTCAAATTTCATTAACTCTTCCGTCTATTAAATAAGGTCCTGAAACTTCTCGTCTTGAAATTGACTTGATTAACCAGTTAGAGAGCGTGCGCTCTAACTCGTATTACAAAAAAAAAATACCTGAGATGTCTCCTTTAGTACGTTACATACATTAGCTCAATGAATAATAGGTTTTCTATTAGCTATGCAATAGCAACGCGGAATCTAGACAAGATTGTGGACAATAGACTGCTCCAGCATCATTCCCTTAGCCTTATTATTATAGACAAGATATTAATTTTAAATAACCGTTTCCAGACCCCGACGCGCCTTCCCGTAAGGACCCCAAGTTCCGTGAATGGCACCACTGGCTGGTAGCCAACGTGCCCGGGTGCAGTGTGGACTCCGGCGAAGTGCTGTCCGACTATGTAGGCTCTGGACCCCCGCAGGACACCGGCCTGCACAGATACGTGTTCCTCGTCTACAAGCAACCTGGCAAACTGACCTTCGACGAGCCTAGACTGACTAACAGGTGACTATTGTTGATATAACACGAAGTAAACAAATATATCCTCTGTGGATATTTTGTCCTATGACTAAGTCCCTGGTCAAAATGTGGTGCTCATGTCTCCGGCCGATCTGAAGATGCCTGGTTCGATTTTCAGTAGCCAGACGAAACCCTATTGCGTAATTCGTTTTAGAACTTTTGAGTAACACGGCAGATTCAAAAATAAAGTAAATTTTCTTTATTTACCTCATTACACTTATGAGCGTCAACGTTTATTGGTCAGTTACTGTACTCAAGTTACTGAACTAAACATGCAGTAAACATTTAGATTACCGAAGGAAACATAAAAACACAAAGAGATGATATAGAAAAAAAAAAAAGTGACGATGGATACTGTTAGTACCTATCTGAAATGTAATGATAAATGACGATAAAATCTTACGAACGTGATAACACGTATACGCGATACAATATCGACTGTTTATACGTGTCGTATCAGATTGCAGATATTGTAGATAAACTTCAGGTCTCAGGTTAGAATCCAGAATATGCTGGGTTATGTTACTACTGCATGAAAGTGAAGACTCAATAAAATCCTGATTGGAACGTTTTCTATTGTACCTAAAACCAAATAGGATCAACAAAATTTCTTTAAAAATAGTTCAAATTTTCAAAAGTGCAGATATAACAATAATCTGTACTGGATTTACGACGTCCGTCACTATGAATGTGACATATCTATCGTCTAATATGATTGTCTAAATAATATGTTTTATTCACAGATCCGGCGACAACCGCGCCAAGTTCTCCATCGCTAAATTCGCACAGAAGTACAAGCTGGGCGACCCCATCGCGGGCAACTTCTACCAAGCCGAGTACGACGACTACGTCCCTATACTGTACAAACAGCTCGGCGCGTAATAACCATGCTCACTTTAACATACCCTATCTTAAAACAAACCGAACTTCTGTGACGTCACACCGTCCTACGTCATAATGTATCTCTGTGACGTCAACTTCACCAATCCACCATGTTCAAGCGTACTACAAGACACCAATTATTTCCATATCTAGCTTAGAAGTTTACTCTTGTTAAGCTGTTTTCATCCAGACTTAACGTTAACGTATACGTAAACGTTAAATATGCCGTCTAATAACTTGTCAGTTTACATCTCCTTTAAATATTCAAAAATCGAATCGTTTTAAACTGAAACAGTTAACGTATACGTAAACGTTAAATATGGTTTCTCATATCAGTTGACATCTGGTTTGAATGTTCAAAAATGAAATCATTTTCGTTTGTAACAGTAAAGGCGTAAGTCAATGGCGTTTCTCATTGACACTATAACAAAAAACAATAACATTTTAAACTGATGTTTTAACATTAGTATTATTTATATTTCTGAGCAAGCTAAAACGATTCCTCTTTGTAATATAAAAACCATGAATTAGTCTAGAAGCACTAATATATTTACGGCCATTTCACCACAAACAAGTAAAAGTTATCCGAAAGATAAATCGCATGGTGTCTCACTCTTGTTGGGTTAAAGAAAAGAGATGGCTTGACTTTTATCTTATAGATAAATGCTATGTGGAGGTGGTGGAACAGGCCCTTAGAGTAAAAATTTAAAAAAATATCATTAATCTCTTAGAAATGTTCTGTTTACTGACTCTATCAACTTGTTTCAAGATGGGTATTAAAAGACTATGTACGAAGTAGATATGAAAGTTCTGAGACAGATTTCTTGCATTTATATATTATATTTATATTCCTTTGTGAGTACTATTTAAGAATATGTTGTGTATATTTGTGATTGTTGAAAGAGTTTTAGATAAGTAAAACAATTTTTTACCCTTTGAGCATCACAAAAATTCTAAGGCCTCAAGGTTCACCTATGGGTTCAACCGACTCTCATTGTTTTAGGAATTTGTGAACACCTGTGTGTTCACACCACAATCAAGAGGTTTACTATCTTTCGAAATGTTATATAAATGGTAAGCTACTAGTGCTCATAGCTTCAGTGGCGTTAGAGTTGTCGATTGAATGCAGATTGTGAGTTCTAAGATTCGATACCCGGCTCAAGAAAATTTTTTTTAAGTTATTTTGTCCAGAATAACCAGAAGTAGCACAGATACTAACGATGTGCCCAGCAGATGACAAAGGACTCGTTCACTTGTAATGAAAAAAACATAGCTAGCGAAAAGTGAGTGTGGATAACCGTTTAAAACTGAGATGGGAATTCTTCAAATCTTAACCTATTCAGTGGCAACCACACACCAACAGCCAGACACAATACGATTTCAATTACGCCTGGCAAAGTTTATCTAATTGGATAAAAAGCTATCTCCAATAACATATATACACAACATGTTTCAATACAATTTGTTTTTTGAATATTGTTTAATCATATTTGCTGGTGCAATCTATATAGTTGTATTCATAAGCATTGGTAAGCGAAAGTGTAAAGGGATAATTCTAAATAGCCTTGGAAGGGATAAATATAGTGATACCTTATTAATGTTGAAATTTTATTTTCAACCTTTTTCTTGTCCCACAGCCAGGTGATGAGTATTTTTCTTAAAAAGAAATACTACTCTCGCAATAGGAATAATTCTTGTGTCGCGGGGGACATAACAGACTTTCAAACGACGGACGCAAAGAACACCCAGACTATACTCCATTTGGTTAGGTACTTAACTAAAGGTAAACAATCTTGATGTGTCTTTTTATTCAAAAACTCAGTTTAAAAATAAAATGCTGCTAAAGATCAATGTAAATACAAAAATAACGTAATATTGTCTTATGTTTACGCGAATGTTATACATTGAAATTAAACACTTTATTAACCCCCGACGCAAAAACGACGGGGTGTTATAAGTTTGGCGTGTCTGTGTGTGTGTGTGTGTCTGTCTGTGGCATCGTAGCTCCCGAACGGATGAACCGATTTTAATTTTGTTTTTTTGTTTGAAAGGTTAATTAGTCGGTAGTGTTCTTAGCTACGTTTGATAAAAATCGGCCCAAGATGGCCGCCGCCACAAAATGGCGGATTACATATTTTTTCACAACTCCCTCAATATGGGTATCAAATGAAAGGGCTTGACTAGTAGAATACTTATACACTATGATAAATTTCAAATCCAAGATGGCCGCCACCACAAAATTACATATTTTCACAAATTAAAATTTTTCAATATGGGTATCAAATGAATATTGTGTCGGGGGATTTTTAAATATAAAATTTAATTTTTTTATCATCTAAAAACTTAGTTGAAAATAAAATGCTGCTGAAGATCAATGTAAATACAACAGTAACGATTACTAAATTAATTGAACCGTTAGTTTAATCAGTAGGTAGTTTATTTGTTTAATATGTGTTTGTGTAAAAAGACACATCAAGATTGTTTACCTTTAGTTGAGTGCCTAACCAAATGGAGTATAGAAACAACTGTTTGTCGATCACACAAATTTTTATCCCGCGTGAGGGCCGATTTATTTTTGTTGACGAGCAGATAAATATGTACTATGCTGTATTTTGCATTTACTTACAAATACCAATGGCTTTTATTTTTCTATTGAAAATGGTAAGCTATAACTGCTAAGCAAAAAAATTCAAATCGGTTCGAAAAAAGGATAAAATAATACACACGAGAATAGACACCCTATATACGCATAACTACGCTACATACAAAAGAGAATTGTCGGAAAGGGACAGTGCGTATTGGTGTCAATGCAATGGTAAGTTATAGCATAACAAAAATATAACGCACTCTCGCGCTATTGACATCGTCAACTTCTAATAGTTCAAAGTCCAAACAGTCTAGTTTGATGCGTGTACTGAACTGTTGTGTCATTGCCTATAATCTCTAAATAATAGATTTCGGTCACTATCTATCAGTGTAGTACCTAGTATGTTTGCACATTTTATCAAAACGGTTGACTTTGAATTATTGACTGGCTTATGGAAAGATGGAAGATGTGCTACTTTTGTCGAAACGAGACGTCGTTTCGGAATACAAAAACATCGGAAGTGAGTCAATGCTGAGAATGCATCGTATTATTAGAAGGGATGTAGAATTTATGCCGAGTGCACCCTATTTGAGATAGCATACACGTTCTACCGATTTGTGCAATAGACCCAGCACCGACCTCTATAGCATTATTTATTTATTTAAGGATTTTCAGCAAAGGTATGTATGTTAAGCAAGTTACTGTCAAGCACAATAAGCTTAATATGCTTCGTTTACATATAAACACTACCTAAATAAAATAATAACTGTTTCATAAAAATATAAACTAATACCCTTATAATAAGATTATATTATATGATTATATTGGGTGTTTGTTGGAAAAATAAAATCAAACTAATTGGCAAATTGCTCATTTTTAAAGTCGGGTGAAATACCTACATATGACTTGACCTTATTGTTAAGTGCTGTTTATCAGTCTGGAGAATACACATATCTACCTTAAATAAATAGAACAGTACTTATCAGAGACACTCCAAAACTTTGTATCTTTTTTATCATCGAGATTATCACAATATTATCCATAGTGCCCATCGGTAGGTAGACGAGATGAGTCGTTTAAACACCATAATTTTATTGCTTAGTGTTATTTGTTTTGTGAAAGGAAAAGGCTTACAAAGGGAGGTGGTATCGTTTATTGAGCATGAGTTAGTACCAGATATACTGTCCGTGCCACCTGCTGAGATATTGTCTGTAAGTATACCTAATAGAAACATCTATTATTAAATAAATAATATCAGCCCTTTATAAAAACTGTTCTACTGCTGGACAAAGGCCTCTTCTCAGTGATAGTGCACCACGCTGGCCCAGAGCGGAGTGGAAGACTTCACATATCTTCAAGAACATTATGGCGAACTCACAGACATGCAGAGGCTCTCACGATGTTTTCCTTCACCGTTAAAGCAAGCGTTAATTAACTAATTAATTTACACATAATTTCTAAAACTGAGTGGTACGTTCCTTGGGTCGAATCTGAGACCTCTGCTTGGCAGTCCAATAGTCTCCTACTTCATCGCTGCTCCTGTATAATGGCATCTGGCTAGTGCTAACTTGTACTGTCTATTAATTAATTAACCTTTTTAGAAAGAAGAAGAACGTACCCTTGTCACTCGGTTGACTGGTATTTCCTAACCTTTCTTTCACCCTTCGTGTGGTGTAGGTGAAGCATGAAAGATAGTTAGACCATCCCTAACCGTAGCTACTCGTTAATAAAACTATGAGTTCCATTAATTTTAAAGTAGTTTTTGTTTGCCTAGATTTATTTATTTGTAGGTAGTGGTATAGTTTTACTACAGCTTGCCTGTATATCCAATATTCTGTTCCATTACAACGTACAATTAATATTCAAACTGTGAATATACAAAAAGTAAACACAAGTAAGTATACTTAAAGAACATAGCCCATCCACCTCGCTGGCCCAAGGCGGGTTGTTCACACATAGAGAATATGGATAATCAAGTAGGTACTTAAATGTGGTGGACCGAAAACATGAAAAAGGTTGCTGGGTTAGATTGGATACGGAAGGCAGGAGACCGGATGTTGTGGCGTAAAATGTGCGAGATCTATGTCTAGCAGTGGACGGCATCGGGCTGATTAATTGATTGAAGTAGTGTGTAGGTACTTGGATAGAGATTTGTTATTGCACGCTTTCTAATATCTCGATCCCTAATGGTTTTCTTACCGAAATACGATATTGTCTATACCTATAGATGGTAAAAGTTTAAGGTCATAGCACACATATCAACTCGGAAACGGATCGGCACCGTATCAACTCGAGCCGTGCAGTATTGTTTGTATGAAACTCCTTACTGCAACGCACACTAACAGGAATCGTAATCGCCTCGTCTCGGGACAAGCTTGCAGTCCTCGCGCTTACGGCTCGTCGTCCCCGAACTTACCGTTACATCTCTCCGTGCACTACTGTTGCCAAACGTGCTGTCATTTACAAGATCACTAACAGTCGTGTTGCGCGCGTATTTTATTGGATTTGTAGGTTACATTTTAAATAAAAATAACGATGAAAGCGATCATTGAAGAAGTGAGAAAATATCCATATTAATATAATTTAAGTGACCGCGGCGTAAGCGCGGCGTCGCTTAGCCGTAGCCGAGTCGACGTACCGGAGCTGTTGATCCGCTTTGGTTACGTTAGGTTGACGCCTGTTTGACGGCGAGGCGAAAGGCGATACGGTAACTATCCCTTTCCGAGTTGATATGTGTACCTTTAGTCTCCTCGTGAATATGGCTGCGGCAAGGCAACCAAAACGTTGGGGAAATTGTAAACTTAAATCAAATTAGTTTTAATATGTAATTTAAGTAGTTCAAATAGTAGTAAAGTTAAACAGTAATAGTGTTATAGTTTCAAAATTAGGTAGGTAGGTATGTAATGAAGGTGTTAAATAAAAACGCGATAAAATCAATGTGAAAATGCTTAATTTTAATGCTAAAATTATTTATATGAACGTAGGCAGGCTAATATTTGCGTTCAAATGCTTATATTGTTTGTAACTAGGTAAGGTTTCCTAATGGAGTGCAGGCACTAGAGGGTAACCAGCTGGTGCCGAGCGAAGTGACTGGCGTGCCGACGCTGGAGTGGAACTATCAGGCTCATAAATACTACACGCTCATCATGTGTGGTAAGTATACACGATATAAGACCTAACAAACACGCTCACAACATGGGATCATGACATTCTTTATTCTACACGTATCGGTATGCCTATTGCTGTGGGCTCTTGGATCACGTAAACTAATTTAGATGAAGATAGAGGTAGGTATATTACATACACATTTCACTAGCAAACTATATATTACGCCTGCGACGTAATACGTAGGTAATGCAGAGCAATACCTATTATTGCCGTATATTGGCCACACTTTCAAAATCCGTTCTGTTACTAAGAATTGCCTAACAAGAAAGCCCTGAGACACTGCTCAACATGAGTAATTTTTAAAGACATGATTGATCCAAAATTATTGCACTTCCCAGATGCCGACGCTCCCTCCCGCTTGGCGCCTGAAGCTCGCTCCTTCCTCCACTGGCTCGTCGTGAACATTCCCGGTGGAGATATGACTGCAGGCCAGACCCTCACCAACATCATAAACTCGCGACCTGAACCGCTGACAGGATTCCATCGATACGCGTTTCTGATTTATGAACAACCTGCTTACATTGATTTCGAAGAAGGGCCTAGGTAACACTACATTATTGAAAATATATTTATTTACCCATAGCAATGTTTGCATAGACGGCGTGTGGTTGAGTGGTCGCTTCGCCATTGACACTGCGCCGAGTGTTGTGGGTTCGAATCTGACACGGGACAAAAATTTACAAAGAACTAAATAAATGTATGTTGCTCTGACCCGGAAATCGATCTAAGGCCTCATGCATAGCAATAATAATAATAATAATCAATATTTATTGCAGACCAGGGCCCATAAAGTGTTAGTAAAAGTCAAAATCCTTAACCTAATGTTAATAACATTTCAATTTCATACGTAATATGATGTGACAGGCCCGGTTTTTGGACACTGTCTACGTCGTGTGTAGTCGTATTCAGCGTCCCAAAATCGGACTGTCCCACCAATCACACAATGTGCTCAACATGCTGTGTGAACTACCACGCATTCTGCGTAGCAGGAAGCACACCGTTTGCGGAGAATGGCATGGAAACCGTCTTCCCTTGCCTCAAACATCCCAGAAGCGCTGCAATAGCGCGGCAGCCCAACCAGCATCCTGAACGCGTCATTATATTGAACACGCAAAGCGCTGGAAGCCCTCTGCGTATAATCAACCCACAGACTGCACGTGTAGAATGTCTGACAGTAGGCTCCAAATAGAGTTATTTTGACATCTTTAGTACGCCGTGTAAATCTACGGATCAATATATTACATCGGACTGCCAGCGCTCTGCGCTCCCATTCAATATTCATGTTATCGTTAAGCTCATCTGTGACCCAGGTATTTAAACCCGGTTACTCTTTTTAGCAAAATATTATTAATGAAATCTGTGGCACGTTCGAGTAACATTTGGTGCCCGCCTTGAACACAAGTAGCTCACTCTTTTTGGCATTATACCTAAGCCCATGGGCCACCGTATAAGCTTCACACATTCTTAGAAGCCGTCTGAGCCTACTGATCGATGGACTCAGCAACACCATATCGTCGGCATAACTTATATTAACTACCGATACATCACCTAGTCAGTCAATACTCTTATATTTATAAAGAGGCTGATACTGATGGAATATAATATTTCAAAGATAACCTAATGCTTGATTAGGTTATCTTTGAAATATTATATTCCTTGAGAGGTAGTCGGAAGGAGAGGTAGGTATTATAGGTACCCATATTTCGCGAGCAATGTTTTACGTTCGACGTAATAAGTTTGAGCCTTTTATTGTTAATCATTCTAACAAACATTGAAAAACAACAACACTGTGCCCGAACTGGGCGTCCTACTTTATTCATATTTATAAATTATTTTTTTCAAAATGTGTGTAAAACAGTTACTAATTGGTACTCTCTAGACTCTACAACTAATTTCTTTACAGCGACGAATTCGAGAGGCGGGTGAACTTCATGCCCGAAGACTTTGCGAACAAGTATAACATGGGAACACCGGTGGCAGGTAACTTCTACCAGACTGAGAACTTTGAAGACTTAGTAGAAACTATTGATATGATTAAAAATTTAACTGTTTTGTGATATATTTAATAAAGTTATTTTACTACTTGCTAGTTTTTTATATCCAACCACCTTTAAAAAAGGCAAAATGCTCGTCTGGCTCGTCTTTTTGGTTTAATGGCCGCATAGCTTTTGCTTAAGCACCGAGCGTGTTCGATACCCAAACCCAAATTATAACCTCATATAGCGGGTGGGGTATCCTTTGCGTTGTATTAATGATTGTGAAGTTCCTTGTGACGTAGGTAGGAATCAAGATGAATGAGAGACAATGCCTAAATAAAAAAAATACTACTCAAATAATGTAATGGACGTCGTAAATCTGATCCAGACTATTATGTTATTATTTATACCTAACTGCACTTGCGTTGACAATTTGAACTAATAAGTAGCGTAATAAATATGCAAAGCGCCTACGTGAAAGGAATAGCAATCATCCGAACAATTGCGCTGTAACTATTTTGTAAGTGAATTTGTTGCACCGATTTTGTATCGAGAACAGTAGGAAAACGTCTCAGTTGGCACGTTTTTGAGTCTTTACTTTTCGTGTGCCTAAATAACTAATGATCCTCATACATTACTTTTTATTTATTGTGACTAAATAGGCCTGACATGGTACGACTTATTGAGTAAACAAAATACGATATGACGTGTTTTGTCAACAAAATCAATATTACATCATTCATTTTGTAATGATATTTCTAAATACCTATGTATATAATTAAAATCTTGGCGCTAACAGTGCTTGGTGAGTAATTTAGTTTAGTATTCATACACCCATATTATGTAGATACTTTTTGAAATGAAAAGAAACTGTTACTACCTTATAGTCATATGCCGGCTATGATCAATTACGTATTAAATGAATATCGATTTCGTTTAAATCTCGAAGATTCAATTACATTGCTATATGTATAAATGTGGTAGATAATATGGTTTTATTTATTAAATTGGACTGTTACGAATTATGAAAAAAATTACAAGTATAAAATATGATATTTCCTATGGATAATTGCAATGATTTTAACACAGAATAATAGTCTTAATCTACTATTTTAATTTCGGTAGGCTCTGTCCCTTGCACCTGGTGTCAGGTATAATATCAATGGATGCGCTTAAAACTTTTACAATTAATTTTAAACTACTTAAAAAAAATACTAAATTACTTATTAAGACTTTTTAATACTCGAAAATGTTGATAAACTACGAATATAGCTTTTTAGATTTATTAAGTGTATTGTGTAGATCACAGAATACAGAAATGTATTTTGCTGCAAGTCGGCACTTCAAGTGATGCAGGGAAAAATTGTCGTCAAAGACGGCTTTGTATTAATTTGTCTTTGATACTGTTATGGTACCTTTTTTTTCGTATTTAAATGACATGAAGATGTTTCTGCACATTGCTAGTTTGTTGTTAAAACAATTTCTAATATGTTGTGAAATTTTAATTATGTCCTACGAATTTCGGTCACAGCGACCAAAAACATAACTAGCCCTTTGCGTAGGAGATACTTATTATAGTTTACAAGTGTGTGCGCAAACACAAGTGCAGTCTCTATGCCCGCATTCTTATAGACGGCAACTCGACACTACCAAGGCTTTGTGTGCTTTTCAATGCATGGGTTTGTGCATCACCGCTAAATTCCTAACTCCGAGCTGTTATTGAGAATTTCTTGACAGAGAAACTCGATAAATTTTTGCTGGCCTGACCCGGGAATCAAACCAGAGACGTCGTGCGTAGCAGTCGCATTTAGTACCACTGCACCGTGGAGGCAGATTTGACGTTTTACATATATAAAACTAAATAAAACTACAGCTAGTCTATACTTCTTTATCTAGCAAACGCTAGGACGAAATGTATAAATAAGTGCGCCTTATCTTCACTATTGAGATATGATACGCTTTGGTCTTAGTTTATTAAAATAATGGCATTTGCTGGCTTCCAACTGTGCTTTCAAGCAATCATAAAACTAAAATCTTGGTATATATTTGTGGGAGAGAACACTGGCAACAAGGAGAGGCGGCCAAACCAGAAACAAATAAATACAAATTACACACTCACATACTTTATACAAAACACAATATTAATAAATATTCGGACACATCAGTAGTGGTAGCAGCTCAGACGCCCAAGCCCTTGTAGAGCAGCGGCACATAATCATCGAACTGCGCGCGGTAGAAGTTGCCCGCCACAGGTGCGCCCAGATTGTACTTCTCGGCGAATTTCTTCGTTGAGAACGCAGCACGACCGTTTATGGACCTAATAATAAATAATAACTTATGAAAATACGTAATAATTGTTAACTAATATTATACTTGTGAATGTGAGTTTGTTTGTTACTACTCGACATAGGTTACTTTTTACACAAAAAGTAGGTACTGTTCCGGAGAGATAGCTGGTAAAAGAATATAAACAAAAATAAATAAAACCAAAGAGAGACAATTTCGAATGAAAATACACAGAACACATGCATAGAAAGATGAAGTTGTGTATTACACTCTTTAATTCCCATGTAATGCGCATCCAGTCGGTCGCATGATTAAACAGCTTCGTCAGAGAATTTTTTTATTACCAAAAAGGTCCCAATTACATGAGCGGTTACCGCTCACAACTTGGGCAGGGGCAGTACCATCTTCTAATAATGGATCGTGAGGTTTAGAGTACGATTATCGTGCTGGGCAGTGTTATTCGTTTTTATTTTATTTTAGACAATATTCAGGAGCAGCTAAGTTCAAGCATTTTGGCAATGTGCACGGTAGACGACATTCCTTCATTATCAATTCCGTGGAATTAATATTAAAAACATAGTTCGTGAAATGCCTAACCCTACATCTCTGTCTACCCCTTCTGTCAAACATATAGTATAGGCGTGGTATTATAAATTGTATATAAAACACAAATACTAACTTATTGTCAAGTCTAGTCTCATCGAAGTTCAGTTTGCCAGGCTGTTTGTACGCGATGTACACGTATCTGTGGATGCCAGTGCCTTCAGGAGGTCCAGAGCCGATGTAGCCGGACAGCACCTCGCCCTTGGACACTTCCCCCCCGGGGATGTTGCCTACCAGCCAGTGGTGCCATTCGCGGTACACGGGCTCGGGACCATCGTAGTTGTCAGGGTCTGAAAAGGACGTTCAAGATTTCTGTATTTATATATATATTTCTAGGGTTGATACCTCTGCTGCGAGGAACTTTACAAACGCAGAAACAACGGATTCAAAGAAAACTCAGACTTGGAACAACTAATTGTAAAGTTTAAAATCAATATAACATTTCAATCATACACATAGGTATTTACGTCATAATTAAACCAATCTAAACACTAAAACTAGAATATGAATAAGGTGATTCACACAGCAAATATAGAGCAAAAGGCGTTGCATTTAAAAAAAAACTGTTTGCAATTATTACACAGAACATACTAATACATATACAGCTGTACATAGCGCCTTTCTTCAGTCCAAGCGACATAGATTTGACTAAAATTTACGGACTTATCTACTAGTTACATTGAATAGAATCAGACGAAACTTTTAAATTGAATCCCAAGCTACAAAATTGAGAAAATTTAATCTAAATCCATACAGTGGCTTTTGATTTTTTAATTGGATCTTGCATATTGTTTTTCCCTTTAGGGATCGAACAGATAACACTTGCATAGCCATAATTTTCTATTTTGTATAAGAAGTCAATGCCCGTTATAGGATATTGCCTGTGTCGCGGGGAACTTTACAAACTTTTAAACATTGGGCATAAAGTTGACCCTTGTAAAGTTTCTAAACTCGTTGTCTGGTGTGGAGAGCCCACAACACTTGGCGCAGAAGGTTTTTGATGATATTAAACAACCGGTTGTTGATGTTAAGTTACGACCATTATTCGATTGTTACCGTAATCTTATATATAAAATTCTCGTGTCACAATGTTCGTTCCCGTACTCCTCCGAAACGGCTTGACCGATTCTCATGAAATTTTGTGAGCATATTGAGTAGGTCTGAGAATCAGGCAACATCTATTTTTCCTACCCCTTAGTGATAAGGGTTGTTCAGCCCTAAAATTGTTTTTAAATCTTTTGGTCAAAACATTTTTTTATGGCAAAACAACGTTTGCCGGGACAGCTAGTTATAAATAAAATTGTAATTTGTATTGACTGCCTCATTATTTTAATGGTATGGCTCTTGATCGTATGTTCTCGGGTTTGTATATTTTGTTTCAGTTTGAGCTTTATTATTCGGGATTTATTAGGAATTGCTGTAGTGAATCAAAGGTGCAAACAATATGATGCACATCCAGTTCACATCTTTCCCTTTCATCCCATGTTTAATTTATTTGCCCGATAGTCAGCAACGCGCGAATGCAGTCAATGACATGACATATTCATGACTTTCGGCAAGATTCTATACTGACCAGTGAAGATGAGTGTGTAGTAGGCATCAGCATCAGCTTCGAAGGTGACGCTGGGTTGGTCCTTCACCTGTGTCGGGGCCAGTTCATTGCCCAGAGACGCAACCGCACCGCTCGGGTAACTCAACTAATAACATAATATACAATTTATTTAACCAGGATCTCTGACAAAGAATATTCACAAAATTGCACAAACTAATGAACATGAGTTTTGTATACTCTTCCTATACTTATAGAAGACCACAGCATTATCCTATTTTATTTATGAAGTTAAAATTAATAGAATTAATAGGTTTTCAAAAGCATTTATAGATTTTATGGTATCTAGCCATTCTTAAAAAGAAAATATTGAATCTTATACGCCTCAGATTTCATTATGGTATTTGTAAGCGCTGTAAGTATTAGTTAGAGAATCCGAGCTAGATCTTTGCCCTTGCAATGTTAAGTGTATATAATGTACTAGCTGTGCCCGCGGTTTCACCCGCATTTATAGTTACTGCGCCGCCCCCGTAGGTAGTGGCGTGATGTTATATAGCCTATAGCCTTCCTCGATAAATTGGCTATCCAATACTAAAATAATTCTTCAAATCGGACCAGTAGTTCCTGTGATTAGCGCGTTCAACCAAACAAACAAACAAACTCTTCAGCTTTATTATATTAGTATAGATATAAAAAGTTATATTAAAGGTAGAATAACTTCGTGACCTTTAAGCGATATTTGTACGTCAGAAAGTTCTCTAAAATGTTCTTGAAAGTGTTTAAAATCTATCGGTCCATTTAACCTATCTACATATCCTAGTAAGTAGAAAGCAACTAAAACAGATTCTGCCTGATGTTCTACATATATTCTGTAGAGAAGGCCTCAACTTTTGGGGCTTTTAGTTCCTACTACTACGACTACTTACTAGCTCCTGCTAGTAAGTACTTTTTGTTTAAGAAGTAGGTTCCTAATAACAAATTATAGAGCGAACACAATTTGTTATCGGCTTTACCTGATTGCTATTGGAAAACAATTACGTACTGAATCCATTACATAATTTTCCGGCCTTGAAGCTTATCAATGGAATTTATTTCAGTTCCATTATGGCGCGAATATATTGGCGCCAAAATATCAATAGTATGTCGTACATTATTGTTCAATGATCGCAGGTATATGTGTCATACATACCGAGAAAATGGATGTTTAATAAGACTATATGTAATTATATGTGGACGACTGTGTCTATTGATATCAATGAATGCTTAATATTAATAAACGATAAAGTGACTACCCATAAAGAAAATATTCCGATTGCAAAAAAACTTATGTACCTACGTAAAGTGCCAAAGATACTCAAATTGTAAAATACGTAAAGGAACAATCTGTTACTCTATTTTAAAAGCGTATTGAGGCATTACTGGTTCAGAAATGTTATTGTTAGAAGTCTTTCTTGAATGATACACTATAATAAATATTGTTACTACCAATTTGCCACTGTTTGTATTAAGTATCTCTATCAGGTTAAATTTAGTATTTACTTTCTGCATTTTTACTTTGTGTAAATTATTATACCCCTTTTATTAAAATTTTTGACTGTATGAATTTTTGCATAATGGTCAGACAAACATGTAACCATCATTATTTGTAAACCTAATTTCTATGCAAATAAATATTTATATGCCTATTTTCTATCTAATTGTATATTATAATAGTTTTATTACATATGCAAACAGCGATATCCTAGTAGGACACCGTTTGACTGCCATGCAGAGGTTTCTAGTTTGATACCAAACTCGGCATCTCTGACTTTTCTAAGTTGTGCGTATTAAATTGTTAATTATCGCTTGCTTTACCGGTGAAGGAAAACATCATAAGGAACCCTGCATGTCTGAGTTCTCCATAATGTTCTCGCAGATATGTGAACTCTGCCAACCCCTACGAGGCTAGCGTGGTGCAGTATGGCCTAACACCGAGAATAGGCACGTGCTCAGCAGTAGGACAGTTAAATACAGGACTGGTATTATTTATTATTATTACTTCAATTCTGTATCTGATAACAGACTGTTATGCTTAATGATATTTTTAGTTAACTTTATAATCTCATTAGATAGCAAAATACGTGGAGTAAATATTGATTATTATTTTTATAGTTGATAAGCATGTCTGAGTATGATGGATGACCGGCGCGTGGACGTATCGATTACTTTTACTTGTAGTATGATCTTTTAATAACCATGTACCGAACGGTAGACCGTTGGACTACCATACAGAGGTCTCGAGTAATGATATACATATTTGAATTAAATAGCTGACTAAACTATCGCACGCATAAGAGTAAAGGAAAACATCGTGAAGAAACCTGCATGTTTGAGAGTTCTCCATAATGTTTTCAAAGGTGAGAAAAGTTTGTCAACCCGCACTTGGCAGGATTATTGCCTTACTTTTGATCAGATCGGAGACGTTCTGGATAAAGGCCACGTTAAGAGCACCTTAAACCGGCGAGCGTGTATGAGGAATGTTATGAAAGTGAATGAAGCCAGAGAAGTGTGTCAGGATCGTAGCAAATGGAAATCCGTAGTCTCTGCCTACCCCACTGGGAAACAGGCGTGTATGTATGTATGTACTTCTCACACTGAGGAAAGGCCTAGCAGTTGAATATTTATTATAAAAGTAACTTATAAAAGTATTTTGCTAATCAGCCCTAGCTGAAAATGCTGATTGTGATAGTACATTTTTTTATATAATATATTATGTCACTAGTCATATACGTATAATACACTGATTAGTGTAGTGTTATATTATCTTTGACAGTAGGTATCTGCCTAGCTGCGATCTTATAGTATCTATGTACACACACCGAAGAAATGTAACGAAAATACACATTGTTTAATCAATTAGGTATAATAATCCAAACGTAAGATTAAAAATAACCTCTATTGTAGATCTAGCTCGCCTATTATAAACATATAATGACAAACGCAAAATAGTCAATGGTGTAGATATTATGTTTGCCATAAGTACTTTGTTTTTATACTTATGTTAATGTTCTAATGATCTAATGATGTTAGAAGAAAAGAACTTGTTATGAAAACAGGCTATAATAGATTTCTTTTTTAAAGGCAACTCTCTCACTTGGAGTAAGTCCTGTGTCGCGGGGGACTTTACAAACTTTCAAACAACGGACACAAAGAACACCCAGACTCGGAACAACCATTTGTGGATCACACAAAATTTTGTCCCGTGCGTGATTCGAACCCACAACACTCGACGCACTGGCAGTGGCGAGGCGATCACATAAACTACTACGTCATCCATGCAGTCAATATAGATTCAACTTTAATCCGAAACGTGATTAAACTTTCTGTGTCACGTATAATAGTTATATTTACTATTTTAATAAAATTGCAATCCATCAATCAAATTTTAAATATTAAATGACAAAAACTAATTTCAGAAAAAAAAATTACGTTAATAAGGTAGTTTTAATTCGGAAAATACTTTGAAATATCAATACGAAGTCTGCAAATTAGAAATTATTAAAATGTAAATTTAAAAGGTTATATCGCTGTACGAATTAAATATTAGAATTATTATTTGATATTACAAATTACTTGCTTGCTTTAAAATGGTGTCAACGTCAATATGTCATACAGCTCCCTAATAATAATATTAGAATACACTCGTTTCTTAGTTTTATTCAATTGAGCATACTTACTCAATCCATATAAATTTTATAAACCAATAAAATAAACAACAGTATAAGCAGAAGTTATGATCTGCAGATTTTTATGCAACAAAAATGTTGTGATGTAAAATTTAGATTTCATTGTAAATGAAGCTGCAGATCCAATATTTTATTTCTACTATTCAATAACATTTCATTGTTATTTCTAGTACTAGATTTCAAACCTGTAGATCACTATAATATTCTTGAAAGAAGTACAGTTTTTTATTTTAAGGGTACATCGACGTTTCGTCCATTCATATCTCACAAATATGATACGAAAATTTATTAAGACTCGTCTCGCGATTGTCTCATTATTTACAATGTATGATAATTGTTATTGCTTACCAATTTTATAGAATAATGTTCATAATATTACTTGTGTTTTTAGAAAATAAAGGAGAATTTACGATACCGTTGAGACAATTTCCATAACTACAGTTTTTAAATTATATTCGTCTGTTTTAAATGCGAAAGCGTGTTTTTTCCGAATGGCACGTAAACTAATAAATTCAATTTAATATTTTATTTGCAATCCACAATGTATACGTAGATGGAAAATTTTATGGAATGCATAAATTCGTATTTTAGTTTTATATTAATATAGTAAAGTTTCTCACAAAGCCTGTATGCTTTTGGATTGTATCTGTACTGCAGAGGTGAATTACCTAATTCACCAACATGTCGACAGCTATGTTTGTAAGTATATTTTAGTCTCCATACCGCTACTAATTTTTTTTGGTAAGTGGTTGGTTTTGTCAAATGAATGTTGGGATCTCAAAATACCTTGCGGTATAGAATCTTAAAAGAGAAGCATTTCTTTCGCCAGCTTGTCTTTTTAAAATATTCGGATTAAATAAAAAATGCTGAACATAATGGCTGAATATAAGAATAGTTTAAATTCATTATACACTGCCATTCCTTCGGTGAGCCTTATCACTGTGAGTGAGCACCTTTATGCAAATAAAATTAAAGGATAGAGAGAGAGAAAAAATACCTAAATTCTCGTTTTAAAAGATAATCACATTTAACTTATTTTGAAACTGACAAACATATAAGTAGATGTCTTACCTTGATGTTGACGGTGGGAGCCGTCGGGATGACATCCGGCACGATCTTGCTGGACTCAAACGCTTGCGCTACCAGAGACATGATGACTGCACACACAAAACGTCAACATTATAATCAAAACATGTAAGCCGTATTGGAATTCCAGCTTATTCTTGAGCGCCAGCGGCCAGTTACAATTGGTTTTTAATTATATCTGAAATGCGAGCAATTTATAAATTCTGGAATGCCATAAACCTATGGGTTAAACCTTGAATAGCACAGCAGCTGGTACGTAAACTGGAATAAAAAGTCTACGGATATAGGATCAGAAAATTGCATTAGCGCAACTTATGTTCTGTTATTAGCAGGTAAGGTTTACTGGCTGTTAGCTAGGTAGTAGATCAGCGGGATAATTTGGCCTTGTACTAGCAACACGACTTCGTTTTTGACGGCTTGGCAACGTGCGACACATCCCTGTAGTACACCAGTTAACCGTTCACAATACCTAGGGGCAAAGCGCTGCTAAATTATATTTAACTACCTGTTACCAGTCGCTTTCCTTGCAATTATCTTCAAATAGTTCTATATCCTCTAAAAGAATCATAGAATCCCATGGTATCACCATTCAAAATTTCATTAAAATCGTTCTATAGTTCAGCAGTAAATGTGTTTCAAACAGACGGAGATATTTCCACACCACTTCCTCGTTATGATTACCGCTCTACTTCCACTGAGCGTGATGTTATATCCTATGTCCTACAGTATTTAATAAACTTTACACAAAAATATTTTCAAACTGGACTAGTAGTTCTAAAGATAAATTCGGTCAAACAAATAATTCAGTTTTATATTTATATAGATTTAAAATATTAGTTTGATTCAAAACAATATTTCTCGGTACCTACCTTTCAATGCGATGGCTTCAACAACACTGAATAAAAAAACGCTTGTAAAAATCACAACTCGGCATGTATGACGAATCTCACGTAATTAATCATATTGCCTCTCTTTCTAATCAATCCAATAGAAAGAGAGGGGTATTACAGGGTGCAGTGCAAATAAACACTGGCCACCTATTTATAAAAGGAATTATTTTGATAAAGTTACGATAACCCTGACATTCAGTCCATTAATATTTGTGTGATAACAATTTGATGAAGACATTATTTAAAGCCAAATACAAACTTTGTGATCTTGTACAAGTAAAGCAATTTGGAGATTTCAATAAATAATGTTTCAATAGGTGATGTGTGTTACATTAATACGACACTTGGAGTTTACGTTAACTTATCAGGCTCTGCTGCCTCCCGTGAGTTTAGCTGGCTGGAGAATAAAGTTCCTTCATATGTAGAATAAAAAACTGCCAGAGCACCACAGCGGTAGGTAATTCTACTGTTCAAGCGCTCGAGCCCCAGCCCGGGCAAAGTACTTTTGAGATTTTCTGTTAAGAAATTATCAGTAGCGCCATGGAAGGTAATGCTGTCCTTGGTTCTTACATATTTTATTCATCTCAAATATAGCTATCTAATTAAGCGTGTAATTATTAATATATCTCTGCTTACCTCTTTGGAAATATACTATGTATGTAGTAGTCTGTATTAGAATGATTTAAATCTACCTAAGCATTGTATTTTTCCATGTACCCCCAAATACTACACTTACCGTGTATATGTATTATCTAGTGGTATCAACTATGGACTCATAACTGCTACTGCAAAACGCGAGACTTAGCTGTTTCCTGACAAAAAAGTTTTGCAAGACGATCATACAAATTGTCAAATCACCGCTTTTCTAGAAACGACAATAGTACAGTGTAAGGTCAGCGATAGTTTGAACTGCCATGCAGAGGTCTTGAGTTCGATACCAGCTCGCAGCTCTCACTTTTCGAAGATGTGCGTATAAAATAGTTAATTATCGCTTTATATTACTTTTACTACTTCGAATTTGATCACAGAACTTCAGAATTTTTGAAGTTTTATGTGTATTAAGTAATTAATTATCATTATAACGGTAAAGAAAAACATCGTGAGGAAATCTGCATGTCTGAGTGTTCTGCATGACGTTCTGGAAGATGTGTGAAGTCTGTCAACCCGCACTGGGTGAGCGTGGTAGACTATGGTCTTATCCTTCTTACACTAAGAGGCCCGTGCCCAGCAGTGTGACCAGTTTATATACAGGACTGTAATTATTTACAATGGACCAGATTGCATTCGGATGGTATTCAACAGTTCTGCACAAAAAGTAGGTAGTTCATCCTCTTCGCACAGTTCAAGTTATTATAATATTTTGTAATTTTTATGTATAGTGTAGTACATAGTATATCTTAAAGTATTTAATTCTTCTGTATGTGTGTTTGTCACTAAACTCCTACTAACGGCTGGAGCGATATTGATGATCTTTTGTACATGTTTGAGCGGGTCTCTGGATGGTTTTGATACAATATTGGAATCGGTAGGTGGCGCTGCGATCGGGTTCTAGGATTTAGTTAATGCTAAGGTTCTGGCAAGGCAACGTCTGTGGGGTCCACTAGTATAGCATTATATTGGAATATTATTGTATCTATAGCAGTGCTGTCAACACATTCAAATATAATTTTGCATATGGCCAATACCTGGATATAGTTTAGTTTACGTGTTGTATTTAACACAATCTACACCTTAACCTTTTAGTATGGACCAGTTATTAGTGCCTATAAGTAGGTATATCAGACATTCTTATCAGTCAGCCAACTGAACTCGATAATTCGGATCAATAACGCCTTTATTTATAATCACAATTAGCCGTTTGTTGATTATTTAAAACATGTTTGTAATTCCTTATCATTTTTGTTTATAATTACCTACATAATGTCGTGGACAAATGTATTATGCAATATCGTAACATCTATTTGATAGCCGTTTAGAATTATATAGATTTTATGTATTCTACACATATCAATTGTGGAGGGGACTGCGTGGAAAGTACCGACTAGCCGTTCGATGAGCTGGTACTTTCTATCACCTGTCGAAGTTCATTGGCAGTCTTTAACAGATTTTATGGTTTAGCGTTAGCATGATTGTGGTTTTATATGGAATGTAAATTGATATTTACATTCCATATAAAACCACAATCTGGCTGTACCTTCTTTAAATATAAGACTGATGTTATATATAGACAAGATACAGCCTTAACATCAGTCATATTATTTTGACAATAAAAACGTTTAAGTGTATTATGTATAGCCACACAAGGACAGACATGCAGAGTCTTGCTCATTTCAGCATGAGCCAATTCGTCCAGGGAAGTATTATATATACTATCAATACAATTCTTTTTGATTTTTAACCGACTTCAAAAACGGAGGAGCTTCGCAATTCAACTGTTTGTTTTTTTTTGTATCTACCTATGTTACGAGATCATTCCGCCAATTATGAATCGATTTAAATTTTTCTTTTGTTTGGTAGATCGTACTCCAGAGGTAGACCCATATAAATTTTACCAAAATTAATATAGCGCTTTTTGAGAAAATCAACAAATAGCAAAATATATACCCAGGTCTACTTTCTTCCAAACGGCGCTGTTATTTAAGCAGCGTGTTTAGTAGGCCTACCCATATTACATATAGGGATCAATAAACATTAAAAATACACTTACGTCCAACTAAAAATTGGAAAAGAAAATTAATTAAAAAAATACAAAAACCGACTGTATAACTATTTTGTACTTTAAGTTGGTACTTATAAGCACAGTTTCGAAGTCGGAATTTATATTTAAAAAAAAATTATCATCTTATGTAATGAAGTATATTACTTCGTAATATTATGGGATAAAGTATGGAATTGCCGATTTTTACTGAAAAATGTAATCTCGTTTTTTTCTAAGATGTACCATATTTATTTAAACGAAATATTTACCCTGATTATCTATACATTGATGCCATCTAAACGGAAGTTAATTTATACCTTTACAATAGAACACCGGGGATCTAGATTCGACAAACTGTAAGAAAGCATTTTGTACTGCCTTCTGGGAACAAAATTTGTATCACGTAGAAAATTGTCCAAATCATAAGAAAAATGGTAGTCGGTTGGAGCAAGGTCTGGCGAGTACGGAGGATGACGTATGGTTTCCAACTGCAGCTCCTGTAGAGTTACAACAGTTTCTCGGGTAGTGTAAGGTCTTGCGTTATGATGGAGAAATAATGGTGAAGATCGATTTTTCACTGCCAGTTTCGCCACCATTGTTCGAAGTTCGGCACAGTAAACATCTGCTGTTATTGCTTGACGAGACCTGAGAAAGCTATAGTGAATAACACCATGAAGAGACCACTAAACAATTACTATTAACTTTTTATTGATAAGCTTTGCTTTATGGCACTGTTGCGGCGTTATTTTTTCGTTTCGGCCATTGCATTTTTCACTTACGGTTATCGTACGGAATCCACTTTTCGTCACATGTCACAATTCGATCATTCGATCGAATTGTGACATGTGACATTCCTTTATTTCTGTTCTGATTCAACAAGGCAACACAAGTTTCAACATGCATTTCTTTCTGCAGATCAGTCAAATCATGAGATACCCATTTTCATATTTTTTTATCTTATTGATTTGATGCAAATGAGCCAATATTGTAGGTAGGATAACGTTAAACCATGCCGCTAATTCCTGGGTAGATTGACTCGGATCGGCTTTCACCGTATTCTCCAGCGTTATTCACCTGTGTTTTGCGGCGGTTTTCCACGTGGTTCGTTCTTCAAGTCTAAGTTTCCATTACGAAAGCGTTTAAACCAAAAATGCACGGTGCGTTCATTAGCAGTCTCCTATCCAAACGCAGCGTTGATATTGCGAGCCGTTTCTGCCACGTTAGATCCGTGTCGGAACTAGTATTCAAAAATGACTCGGATTTTCGAAGTATCCATCTTTACCGTCTAAGCTAAATAAAAAAAACAATTGAAAGTCGAAAATCGAATGCTGCACATTTTTTTAAAGAAGAATCTTATAGACACACGTTATCATGTGGAAAAAGTTTCACTCGAAAATCTCACACCATGAAGATTTTATGTCAATTCAAGGTAGGTATCTATTACTATACAACGGCAACTTCATACTTTAACCCTTATTATTAAAGCTATTTATAAATTATAGACCCTGTCTGTCACAGCATAGTAAGTAGTTATATTAGAACGATATAGTTTTAAGATAAACTATCAATGCATATGTCGTAGTTATTTTTAATATGTATATCTATATAAATGGCAACTAGCGCACCAGTTCTAAGTCCTGTGTCGCGGAGGGTTATACAAACATTCAAACAACGGACACAAAGAACACCCAGACTCTGAACAACTATTTGTAGCTCACACAATTTTTTGCCCCGAGTGGGGGTCGAACCCACAACATTCGGTGCAGTGTCAGAGGCGCGGTAATCACTTATACCACTTCACCATTTGCGCAGCCTATTGTATAATTCTTGATAATATAACATAACAAAATACTATTTATTCTATCTTATTTTCAAATTCGCCTGAAACTCTATGACGGCAATCTGTCTCATAAAAATGGAATGCGGTTCATTTTTTTATATATTATTTATTTAAATTATATATTTGCTTTTTACGATGGCCCCCATTACTTTTAATTCTTTGTAGAGCGAACAATAAGATTTGAAAAATTGTTTGAAACGATTTAAAGACTTTGTGGTCGTATTTCCAAACATCGTGCTGCAACTAGGAATATCGTAATGTAAAACTTGGGAATCGAACCCGAGTGTCAAGGTAAGCCCAACTTGTGGCATAGGACAAACGAGGCTGTTTAAATTGTGTAAAATGAGAAGTAAATATAATGTTGTTACTGTTTAGCTTTGGTGATAATTTAATGTTAAATAGTTTACCAGACTTTAAAATCAGGAAGATACACTAGATTTTGATCTTGTGTATCGTTGGATTGGGATCAGGTTAAGGAAATGATAAACTAACAGTTATTTCGATAGTTAAGTAAAAATAATATTTGATAAACAAACATTTTATTATTTTCAAAACAAAACCTAAAATGAAACAAGTAGTAACAACAAAAATAATGAAACAGTTATTATTAATGCACACTGAATAATTATTAAAACACAATCTTATTCGAAATATTCTACGCGAATAATTATTATGCCAAACTAATTATGACTTTTATTCGTATAATACTTATAGTAATTACATTTACAAGATTTAATTATAATGTTAATCTAAATGTTTCTTAAATGATATTATTTAAAATAATAAACTCTCTTAACATTCTAATTACCGATTATTTATGGACAATCATGAATTAATCACTATACACAAATTAATAATTACATATTGATTATTTAAAGTAGACAAGGTATACTTTCGCATAAAAGCTTTTAGATCAGCAATGTAGAATTTTCATTGAAATTAAATTTGATGTTAGTTCTACAATAAATCAAAAAACGTAAACACTACGACCATTTTTCAAACATATACAAATTTTGACGACTAGTTTTCCACATACATATATCTACAACTTCAAAATCAAAATTGAAGTCGTCTACGCGGTTAAAATCGACACCAATTTTATTTGATTCACATGTATTTCTTCAAATCGTTTCTGAACAGATCACAAATGCAAATAAAAGCAATAAGGAATAGACCAATAAATACTGTTATATGACTACAAGCTCAAATACAAGCTTTTACCAGTATCAAAACAGAACCAGAAAATTAAGTATTCTATAGAATCGATCAATAATATGAAGATTATATTGTCGTTACTGTCTATAATATGTATTCAAACAGAATAAATAAATAACAATATACATATTTTGTCGAATTTCCATTTTTGCCTGAAACTGACCGACAGCAATCTCTCACACAAAGATTGGTGGCATTTCATAACATCATCAGCGCAGTGAAGGTCCTTTGCGAATCGTAAGCCTACATATCAAGACTACGAATAATGGCTTACAGTTTGCTCAAGTTACGACAAAATTGTCAAAAGGTATTCAAGACTATTTTGAATGTTATCAAACTACATTTTATGATGGGTACCGACCTTATTTTTTTATGTAATAAGTTGTTACTTAATAGTTAAACATTCAAACTTCAAGTTTCGAGAGTTTTGTCGTAATCGAACGTTTATGACAAATCATCAGAACATAGGCTTGGCTTTGTCTTTCTCAACTGTCAGATCAGAATCAAAATAACAGAAATTGAATAGACGACAGTCACTCCACGATAAAAATCATTCGTGGTTGAATATAATATGCAAAATACAATAAATATGTTTTATGAAAGGTTTTGAAGACAAAAAAAGCTTACACAAGTATTATTTGTTTATAAAAATATCAAACGTTACTGTTTAAACGAAACCTAAACGTTAAATTACGCGTTCATGACTACGCCATTTTAAATTATATTTACACAGAATTCCCGGCCTGACCTCCGTGCCTGTTAAACTTTACAATATAAACGATGACGGTCATATCTACAATCTACTATTGGATAATATTCTTAAATCAGTCAGTCCTCGGATTAGTACATTAGATACAATCAAAGAACTACGTCTGATCACACTAATAATCCGTTAAAATGATTAAAAATATAAAGAATTAACTACAATACCACAAATCAAGACGATATTATATTAAAAGAAGAAGATTTTACTTTACTTATAAATCTGTTGAAATGTAGCTCATTGGCGAAATCAAATTAGCCCGTGCCAAATTCAACGTCTTCATATTACCTACACAACTTGAACGGTAGCGAATGCACTGAACGTGACTTTCTTTGGTGGTTCTGCACTGCAGGTCCTCACAACTGACCTCTTCGCTCCGTCCTGTCCTGTCTTCAACACAGGCTTCAGATTTGCTACGTCACCATGAGACTGGGCTTTGAATCTACCAATGGTATTGCTAGGATTACCCAGATCCCTCAATTTATTTGTCAGTCCAGTTATCCTGTGAGAAATATTTGAATAGTTGTTTTTCTTAGGATCCATCTGCTTCTTCGGCTCGCTTAATTTCTTAGGTATCTCCAGACTCTGTAATGACGTGAATTTACGATGATCCGTAGTCAGTAGATTTCGTTTCATATCCGTGTTAGGTCGTGGTAGTCGTGGCGGTCTTTGGAGGAAATTGTTCGGTCGGAATGGTATCGGTGTCAGTTTTGGTTTCTGTTCACTTGGCAATCGATAATACTGGGGTACTGGCTCCAATCTTTGGGGTTTTCTTAACGTGAGTGCCATCGCCATCTTAGTTGGTCTGGCGAGGCTGTCGAAGGCCGTCGTTGAGAACTGAGATCGGCTGCTCTTCCACTCTTCGCGGTCAGACTCGTAGCCGGTCACTGAAATAAAGAAACAGTCTAATTTAATTCAAGCTCCTTAAAACATATTGTGTTATCTGGCACTAATATAATATCTTCAATTTTGCTAAACCTTTCGGTATAAACTATAACTAGTAATTTTAAGCACGCACTCAATAAATCAAATGTAATATACAGGTTTAACCAAGATGTGTCTTCACTTCCTACATCTTAAAATAGCGTAAATGTATTACTAATTAGCATATAAGAATATTGATGAGGTAGCTTTAGGTATATTAGAATATGTGCCAGAAGTGCGTAATTTGTTGATATGTAAATTTGACCGAATTGTATGCACGCAGTTACATTACATCAGATACTTGGTTTTAATTCAGACCACGCCGCCGCTTCCGTGCTCCCGCGCATACGAATTGCGCGCATGTTTCGAGACTTGACTGATGTTGATGACCTAGCTGATCATTGCAAGGATGACGACTGTTTACAGGAAAATGTAAACCTTGTAAGTTTATGAAGCAAAGATAACGTATCTTTGTTGTTTTAGGAATTTCGTCCATGTTGAGTAGGCATGTCCCGAATTAAGTTATACAGATTTCTATCTTATTTTAGTAATTTAGCAAATAAGTTGACTAACTTTCTAATAACGTTTGAAAGATGCACGCGTGCAGTTTTATACGTGAGCAGTATACAAGTTACACACAATTAGGTATTTTACTCAACTGTATTTATCTAACTACTACCTTGTATAATTATCTTAGATCTAACTAGTTTTTGTTCGTAGCTTTAAATGCGTGAATCTTACGGGCACAGTTGTAAATAAGGGTATTAAAAGTATTCCATGTGTCAATCTGTCAGTGTGCTAAGTTTCTTCCCATTTGGTTCAATAGTTACGCGTAATTAAGTAATAAACCTCCAAATGTCTTGACAAACTTTCACATTTATATTATTATTAGTAGTAAGATGCAGTTGGTTTATTATGATATCTCTCTTTAAATCTTCTTTTTTAACAAAAATATAAGTATAAATAAATAAAATAAATATAAATATAAGTAATATTTTACATTTCTTATAACATTTAACTCTATGTATCGTATGCATCTTATCCGTTCAACATGAACATGTAAGGACACAGCTTATTATTATATCTAACGAAGAAAAGATTATTTTTATAGAATAATGCAAACAATGTTTAAACATTATAGCTTTACGTCTGTTAGTTTGTCTGTCATTTAGACTATGGCTAAAACTTGTAAGTTGCAAAATCTATGCGTGTTTAAACATATTCAAATCACATAAACCAAATGAAATTTATTGCATTACGTTATTTACCCTCAATAGTAAATAAAAAGAGCGAAATATTTACACTTTTAAAATACGTAGTTCGCTTCTTTCTCGCCTGGACATTCATATTTGACTGGAGCAAACTGTGATGCAATGCGTAAACTATTATTTTCATATCTAAATTATGTAACGTCATTTTACTTAGTTTGTGATTCAAAACATAATGCTTAAAGCACGCCTGTTGCTTTTTCTAGGTAGATGAATTTGATAAAGCTTTTGATACAAAAACATGAAAGATTTATTTCATAAGATGTACATTTAAAATGGCAAAGAAAAATATTGTTTGTTTTAGATCGATATTTTGACCTTAAATTAAACATCGAATTACTGCTATAGTAGAAAGTAATATTTTTAAAAGGTTAAGTGAAGACATTCTACAATTTCTTCTATATATTAACATGTGGAAATAGGCAGGCTTCCAAATGCGATGTATTATTTAGTTTTTAACTGGATAAACTATAATATGAATTACTGTTATTAACAAGTTCTCACACCTCACAATCTAATTGGTGCTGCACCAAGCGGTTCCAAAAGAATTTTCTCCCGCAGACGCTCAGGTTGTGGAATGAACTCCTTGCAGAGGTTTCCCACTAGACAACAGTACGGGGTTCTTCAAAAAGGGTGTTAGAAAATTTTTACAGGGTCGGCAACGTGCAATTTATGCCTTTAGTGTCGATGACCATCAGGTAACCGTATGCTTGTTTGCTATTTTTGTAGTATAAAAAAGTATATATGTACATCACATTTGGATGCCTTAAAAATATATAAAGGATTATTTATTTTTGGACTACCTTTGTAACGCATCGCTAGTGAATGCGACTGATGTTGACCATTGAAGTACTGCTGTTAAATTTTACTACTGTTTGAGATATTTAAACTATTATATTATTAATATTAAGCTTGACACGTTCCCTGACGTTTCATTTGCAAGCATTTTAGCAGCCATGGTCACAGACATGAGAATCTCGAACAACGCGATAAGTCCGTATAAAGTCGTTTAATTTCAATCATACTCTTTGAGAATATATAGGCATGAAGCCATGTAATGTTATTATAGACATTGACATAGACATAGACCGAAGCTATAATCGTCGAACAGCGTACGTCAAGGAACTATTCTAGGCCCGCTTCCGAATTGACCTTTGTCGGTTCTAAGTTTACGGCATTTAGTAGTTAGTTAGTTGTAAGTCAACATAATTATAATATTTATAGAACATCTCTTTCGTAAACCTTGTCATAAGAACAGCATACAATGTGACCTTAATCTTAATCGATGAATTTAAACGATGATATTGCGATGAGCTGCGAAATAAATAAGTTAGAGCTAGATTAAAAAACCTTGGTATTTGGAATATATTTACTATGTTCTGTGAGAATCTAGATATGATTTAATTTGCTTCGCGTCTAATGCATTCGAGTAGAAAGCTTAAACAATTAAGTGTTTAAATTATATCGTTGAATATTAACGAAGTAGATCGAATTTTTATGGTAACAATAGATTTATATTAATGATATAAGTGGTTCATACTGTTACAAAGATTTTTAGTACTAGTGGATTCAATTACGACATACTACACAATATTAATATTTTTGTCAGATTTCGATATTTTAGAAGAATAATTTTTAAATATGAACTGTAGTGATTGACCATGAAAAGGATAGTAAAACCCAATTAACCTCAATTAAAATAAATGTCTAATGTGAACTTAATGCATTTCATTTGACATTTGGCGTTAATTCGACGAGATCGGAACTCCATTTTGTAGTTTTATTACGTAAATTAACCATCTAATAAAAACAGAAATTGCATTTAATCAAAGCACATTACCTAATTAATAAAGCAATTATTCAAGAAGGCCGAGTTACATTATTCATGTAGATACATATGTAGGAAATATATTTATTAAATTATAAATAGAAATTGTAAACTTGCCAACTTATGAAGAACGTGCCTCTGTATGGAAGTCAGCCATTGAAGGTTTACTAACTTCCTACAATATAGCTTTGTCTTCCTCTAATTAAATTATGAATACGAGATATCAGCTAACAGGATTTATTTAAAATATTTTTATTACTTTTCAACTATTTGACATTTACGTAAAATAGTGTAAAATTCATTTCACATCAGTTTAATTAAAATGAAAGGTCACTATGTCTATTGCGTGCTTCTGGTTATTTTTTAATTAATTGAACATTAGAATATTATGCTCAGTTATTATTTTATAATTACAACATAAATATAAAATACATGATATACCTACGTTCGCTATTAACTGCATTAATTGACATTTACTGAGGAAGCTATAACCTACAAAGGTATATATCACATGTAAATACAGTACTGGTATATTTAACTAGTCAGATATACAGCGTGTAACAGAAAGGTGTGGTCATATTTTATGGCCGTGATGTATATCTGATAAATAACCTAGGTATGTGCCTCAGATCAAAAATAAAATTTTAAATTTTATTAAAATTTTTAACATTTTATTTATTTTTTATACAAAACATCAAAACAAACGCATTCTGTCACTATCCAAATAAAACCTAGTCATTTTTGGATTCACAGTGGTCAGCCGACTAAGCTGTTTGTGTTGTTCAAGTATCGACTAGAATATGTGATATTGATAAACCAATAAAAAGAAAATGCTGTAGGTATCTTAGTGAAAATAATGTATAAGGATTTGTTTGTCGCGGTTTTTAATTGTACTATATTATGTGACACTTAAGTATGATCACACCTTTCTGTTACACGCTGTATTTAACTCATAACTAACGTCATAATGATAAAAGCATTGAGTCTGGACATGATAATTATCGCTCACTTTAACGGTAAAAGAAATCATCGTGAGGAAAACTACAACGTTCTCCATAAAAGTTCTCGAAGATGTGTGAAGACTGCCGACCTACACTGGGCCAGGGTGGTGGACTATCGCGTAACCCCTCTCATAGAGAGAAAAGGCCCATCCCCAACAGTGGGACAGTTTAATACAGGGCTGTTATTATATATTATCATTAGTCATAGCTTAGTTGGAAAGACAACAAATAAATATATTTCCTTTAAAAACATTGAATTGCATCGATAAAGTCAGTAGCATAAAATAAACAGATAGGTATTCCTTTGAGTGACAAATGTTGCAAGCCCGACCTCATATCTTTCAGAAATTGCCCGCCAATCGCAATTCACAAAATGGCAGCGGATACACGACCAATTTTTACTTGCTGATGAATTATACTAATTTTTAAATATACTACCATGCTGTTGATTTACGTTACGTCATGGGTTCAATGTCCAGTTAAGTGTTATTTGGCTTTTCAGTCAGCTAGCAAAACACGATGTTTGTAATATTGCACGGCATTCATATTTCTTGAGACTTAAAAGTGGAAAACACTAATCTTAAATTTGTCTTAAAATAAAAAAAGGTTTAGGAATAAATCCTGTGTCGTAGACTTTACAAACATTCAAACAACAGACACAAAGAACTACCAGGCTCGGTACAACCATTTGTGGATCACACAAAGTTTTTTTCCGTGTAGGATTTGAACCCATAACATTCGGCGTAAACAACTGCGCCAGCCGAGCAGTTATTGCACTGTACGTGCTCATATTTACTGAGACTTAAACGTGGGAAGCTAAAATTAAGTATTATACGTGTTCTGCCAACTTATCGAGAAAACTCGCTTGATACTTATACAATAAGGACAAATATAATATTTGTAACATAATATCAGGGTTACAGTAACAGTGTATGTTACATTATCCAAGCATGAAGGGCAGGTTTGATTCCCGCGCGGGTCACTTTACGCTTCCGTGGCCAGCAACTGTTGCATGATATTCTGTGTCATACGCTATACTTAACATGTTACACGCCTACATAGGCATACACCTGTACCTAATTCCCGAAGGGGTAGGCAGTTGCTAAGTATTCCTACATTTCACCAGATGTTTTAAGTATAGGACGTCATTTTTCGCTATCCTATAGTTCGTCCATTAGGCATATTTGCCGACGATTTGCTACTTCTAGGAATTTCTTAACAGCAATTAAGGCATCGAAGCCGTATCATCATCCGCAATTTTATGCCATGGGACAAAAAAGCCGTTATTGGTGCCAATTCTGTTGTCACAAAATTCTCTTATCTTAGCTAAAAATCTCTAAAATTTAGTTTAGTCCTGTCAAACGACATTTCTTATTCCGAAATCGCCAAAAGTGACAGGACTAAACTAAATTTTAGAGATTTTTAGCTAAGATAAGAGAATTTTGTGACAACAGAATTGGCACCATTGACTGTGGGTGTAAATCAGCTCTGGCTAACCATGTAAGGTATATAATATTGACGTGATGTTATATACATATGTCGTAAACCATGATTTTCTATAAGATGACCTTGTATAACTTTATATTTTTTATTATATTATAAGTATAATCAATCCAACAATTTATATTATTTATCCAAAAGGAAAAGATAAAATAGCGTAATATCAAAAGGTTAAAAGGAAATTAGAAGATAGAGATACGAGGCGATTACTCTTCCCGATAAGAGGAGATGCTATGCTCTTAAATTGAAGATGATGAAGAACTTCGTTCTAAATATACATACACGTGTGCTCAATATTCAAGCAATTCTCAAATATCGAAAGATACTAACTACGTGTATATATTTTAAAACAAAATAAAAGTTTATGATTATTCGCCATTCGTACTAAAATTTATTTCAATAAAAACAGTTTTCCAATTGAAAAACAACCTTATATTTTATTCCTTGAGGTGTATAATCAGATTGCTATGTTTGACATTTGAAGTACTTTTAGCCCGTTGTAAAAGATGTACCAATCAGCATTATGTATGTGGTTATGCAAATAAAATTGTTCTTCGACTATTTGACAATTTCATGCAGAGATACGTAATAAAAATATGTATTTATTACATTTATATTAGAGAAAATTGGTTTGCGTAACATTGTAATTTTAGAAATAGGAGATAAAAGTGTAACTTTCTCTCGCCAGAGGAGCTACTGGTACAATGCGTATTAGTTTATGGAATACATTTAAATCGTGTGTGTTTGAATTTATTGATATTAAATATAATTTTGCGGAATGGAATTGTAAAGTATTGCTAAAGAATCATGATTACATTAAATACAAGTTTCGCCACCTGAATTCCACCAATTTTACGGTTCGCATTATCAAACTTTATTATCAGAAAGATAAATAGATGAAATAATTAAAGCATTGAAAAGCATGAAATTAGGAAAGGCTGGTGGTTATGATAGGATTACAGTCGAAATGCTGACAGCTGGACAGGGTCTCATAGTAAATCAGTTGTGCCGCCTTTTTAACTTGTGCTGGAATACCGGCCGTGTACCTAGTGATTGGTGCAAGGCCGTCATAGTACCTTTATACAAGGGAAAAGGCTTACAGCAAGATTGCAAAAGCTATAGAGGCATTAGCTTGCTCAGCGTCGTTGGTAAATTGTATGCGAAATTGTTAATTAAAAGGATTGTGAAAGTAACCGACGAGACAATATGGGATGCACAAACGGGATTTCGAAAGGGTATGGGATGTACGTATCAGGTCTTTTCCTTACGGAGCATAGCCGAGAAAGTTTTGGTCAAAGGTCAAAAGATCCATCTTTTTCAGATCCACGAATGCGCAATAGAAATTGCGCATTCGTGGATCTGAAAAAGGCTTATGATAAAGTAGTGAGGAATGAACTTTGGTCGGTTTTGTCCATGTATGGAGTGAATAGCAACCTCACACGAGCTCTGAAATCTCTTTATGACGATTCCAGAGCTTGTGTTAGGATAAATGGGACTTTCACAGAATGGTTTCATATCGAAAAAGGTGTTAGACAAGGATATGTAGCGTCACTCTGGCTGCTTAACCTATACATTGACAATTGTTTGAAAGATTTAAAAGATTGTGAATGGGGATTAAGAATGAATAAGTTACTTGTCAAATATCTACTTTATGCCAATGACCAAGTTATACTTGCGTCATCGGCGGAAGAGTTGCAGGCGATGGTAACTATTATGCATGGTGCTTTTAAGAGTAAAGGAATGAAAATGAATGTAAGTAAGACGAAAGTAATGGTATTTGAAAGGGAGGAGTGCATGACGATGTGCAATATTATGATTGATGGAGAACAAGTGGAGCATGTGAAAGAGTTTGTATATTTGGGTACTTTGTTTACAAGGGATGGTACACATGAGGGAGATATTGAAAGAAGAACGATTGCTGGCAATAAAGTGAATGGCGCTCTACGCGCTTTTATGAACAGTCGAAATGTATCCGAAAAGGCACGTTTGGCTGTTCATAGAGGACTTTTAGTGCCTACACTTAATTATGAAAGTGAAAGCTGGGTGTGGCAAAAGAAGCATGAGAGCAGAATAAATGCTGTAGAAATGAGAGCGCTGAGAAATATATGTGGTGTGACTATGAAAGATAGAACAAGGAATAGTGTGATTAGAGAGAGATGCGGCATAAAAGTGCATATAGCGACGAGAATAGAAAAGGGTATGTTAAGTTGGTTAAGGCATGTAGAAAGAATGGACGAGAACAGACTGACTAAGAAAGTTTGTAAGGCTAGAATGAATGGAACAGTCGCAAGGGGAAGACCTAGGCGACCGTTTCTTGATCAGATCGGAGACGTTCTGGATAAAGGCCAGGTTAAGAGCACCTTAAACCGGCGAGCGTGTATGAGGAATGTTATGAAAGTGAATGAAGCCAGAGAAGTGTGTCAGGGTCGCAAATGTGTAGCAAATGGAAATCCGTAGTCTCTGCCTACCCCTCTGGGAAACAGGCGTGAATTTATGTATGTATGTATGTAAATATTGTAATTGTTCAATTAACTTTTGGTAACGTTGTATAATTTCTTTGTACCTATATCTTGTCCGGACAAAACAAATACTTTTAAAGCTAATTAATTTAACTTGGGTGATTGTCCAGAAGAGTTACCTACATAGTTCCTATAAAATCTCAACAAATTGTTTATATCTTGTGTACATTTAAATTAACGCTGCAAATCATTTCGGTGGCAATTTTATATATTATATCAATATTCATATGACATTTAATTAGCTTGTAGTCGTAATTAAATAATCCTGCAATGCTTAGAAAATGTAGAACTACTTAAGCGCTAAGCTATCAAAAAGTGGAGTTCGATGATATTAGCGTTCTAATTGTTCGTCGCTGAATCTGACGGGTTTGATGACTTTACAGTGAGCATTGAAGGCTTCCTAACCTTGATTGATGATGATTGTTTGATGATTTGCGTTGACAGCGCGTTCCCTGGTCAGCAATACACAAGGTAACATTATACATCTATTGAAATACTAGACCGCTAGTCCGAACGAGCATTTATTTGTTAACTTTGTTATGCTGATAACAGCATAAAAACCTTTAGCGAATACTTACAAACAAAGGTACAAGACCACACACGTCCAGATATAGCTCGTCTAATTCTTTTTAGATTTCATACCAAATCGTTTATAGTTCACGTGATGCATTTCATCGTAGTGTTTGTGTATGTCTTTTTCTACTGCCTGTTTTAGCCGCGATAAGTGTTCCGGTAATTGTTTGATAACAATGATGTTTGTATAACATTTATGTGCTGACTTTCCGCATGTGATTTAGTATTGTGTGATCTCCTATCCATTTTGAATATAATCCATGCTGTGCTACTATGAATTTCATTACAGATCCGGAAATAAATTTTTTTTTTTGATTCTCTTAAATATGTATATGAAAGTTACGAGGCTTTTAAATCTGTTAGAAGATACTTATCTTATAGATTTAAAAGGCTTGTGGTGTAGTCATTTCTTCACAAATGACAAATGATGAAGAAAATTATAAAAAGGACGTCCTCCTTATATACTATTCTGTGACAAACCGCTCGCGCTGTTAAAATACAGATGTGCGAAAGAAATAGCGATACACCCAACTACGCTCCTATATTTGTCCACAGAAATTTAAAATTCAACTGCTTTTCAATTTTGCAACTAGTTCAAATACTTTTTCCACAAAATTCTTTTATTAGAGTACCTACTATTTGCCGTTACATACAAATAACCTGGAAAATCAAACAACTACCCTACAACTTAACTTAAAACCACCTTAGACATTCTTTAGATGTATAGAACACTAGCGTCATGCCCCGTCTTCGCATGCATAGTACAAAAACAAATTATACACCTAAACCTCTCTCATAAATCACTCTGTCTATTGGTAAAAACCGCATGAAAATTCGTTTAGTAGTTTTTGAGTTTATCGAGAACAAACAGATAGACGTGGACTTTGTTTCATAATATGTACCGATAGTGAAGTTGTGAAACAAAATGTTTAATTATGTACACACGCATTGCGCGTTGACAATGCTTGACACGGATGCTTTATCTGTTACGAGCAGACGTAGACGGTGATTTCATGTGTGTTTACATGTCTGCTTAGGACACAGCCTGTTTAAGTACTGTGTTACGACGTGTTTGAGTAGTCTAGACGGTGAATATTATTAGGTCGTTTCAACTAAGTGTTTGTACGGTTACTGTAACTAAGTAAATTAAGTATGCCTACGTTGTTATCGCAAGTCAGAGTGTTGAATGAGGATAAGATATTATGATTTTTTGAATTTTATTAGGAAATCAGGTGCAAGACCATCGGCTTTAGTTGTTTTATCGGCTCTAGGCATGGGGAGTGCAACGCCGCCAACCTTAGGAAGATGGCGGTGTTGCAATCCGGGAGTCTGGAGTTAGGACTCCGGGCTGCTATTAACGACTCTTTGATAAAAATATCGAAAATCTTTTTGCCAGCCCAGCACGATATGTTTATATTTTAATCCTAAATTATATAAATGAAAATGTGAGGTTGTTTGTTTGTTTGTTACGCTTTCACAACGCATCGCATACACATTTACAGGTGAACAGAAAAGGACATAGGGTACCTTACATCCAGAAAGGAGTACCTACAGTTGCTAACCTAACCTACATTTATGCGAATGACGCCGCAGGCAGTGGGTATAACTTATTAAACCATAGGTATTTTTATTACACCTTATACCACGAACGTGACAAAATTTCCAATTAATTAAAAGCTCTATTTTATTTACAATACTGATTAAGGCTACACAAATATTGATAAAACAAACATGCACATATATTTTCGTACAAAGCTAATAGGTTAGTCGCTGACCTTATTCAAATAGAGCCAGTGGTTTGAGCGTAAGCACACAATTGCTTGATTTCACCAAACGCCAAGCTTTTGAGGGCGTACGTGTTGAAAGAGCTAAGACGAAGATTATGAAGTAAATTTTCTAATTTTATTAAAATAAAAGCATTGTAGGACTATGTATGAGGTCTCATGCTCGATTTCCAAGCTCGGCAACGCGTTTTTAGGTCTTTTTGTCAAGTAATCATCAGTTATTTTTCTTTTAAGTACTCTCTCCGGTAATTCCCGCATTAGGACTGGTTCCTGTGTTGCGGAGAACTTTACAAACATTCAACCAACGGACACAAGAACACCCAGACTCGGGTCAACCATTTGTGGATAACACAAAGTTTTGTCTCGTGTGGTATTCGAATCCACAACACTCGGCGGAGTGGCAGTGGCGAGGCGACCACTTGAACAACTATGTCATCCGTGCAGACAAGTCAGTTCTAGTGCGGAGTTTGGCAATTTGAATTCTTACTAATACACTATTAGAGTTCAAATTGCTTTACTTCCAAATTTCGACTTAGGTCTCTGTTTTATTAAGAGAACGATATATGTAAAAGCCCTGTTGGCGCTGTTTACTTTTATGTTTACAACTGATCTTCCGCTTATAGATGTTCTAAGTCTGGATGTTCGTTGTGAAGTCGACACAGGTGAAAATCTTAGTGACGCAATTTTCTGCTTTATACATAAAAAAATACGAAGAATTTAATTTGTATTGAAGATAATTATTAATTTTAAATTGAAGATAATTTTTTGACTATTCTTACACGTTACTGTTTACTAACCTGCAAACACTACGAGGAAGCTATCAGTGCCAAACAAACGCTTGTAACCGAATTTGGCAAGATTACAGCGGGTAACCTGCAATGTTTATGCCAAATAACGTTGACAAAATTGCATCATAAAGAAGATAATTTTGCCAACTAAATTTCCACATACTTTTTTACGCTGTTTTAAGCGTCAAAACGGCCAAACGTGTATAGTATGGGTCAGCAATAATAGTTATTTATTATTTAGAACTTAGGCCTAGACTATGGTCTAGAAAAGAGACAAAATAATACATATAATAATGCCCCTTTCCTACCCACCAATATTTCTATTACGTGCAATCACGTAATAGAAATATTGTAATGTAAACGATTAATACAAGGGGTTCTTTGGAATCTACAACGTATAACAGTATGTCCAATTAAAATGTTTATTATATAATTTGTAATAAATATTGTAGTAAGTTAAATAATTAATTTTGTAGGTTCATTCAAATATTAATTTCCAATTTCCGTATCTTCCACGAAGTTTTATATATGTACTTCCAGGTCTATACCAGTAGTTTTTGATATTAGACATTTTCGCACATGCCATCGATACGATCGAGTCATTATGTACTTATAGTTTACAAATGAGCTTATCTATTTGATGGGAAATTCGATGTTTCAATATATACCCATTTGAAATGCTTTTTTTCTTATATTTAATACGATAATTTTAACACTATTTTGTAAATTACACGTTGATCCAAGGATCCACTATGCAATCTTAAAATAATTATCAAACATTATTGTTACACGCTGTATAGACCAATTTTATATCTAAATCCTCTATCTTAATAAATATGTAACTAAACTATCACATAGTTACATATTTCCACATTTTTCATTAAACTTTTTTAAGAATTGAACCCACAAACCTAGCAGACATACGCTTGCAATATGACTTCTCAAACCACTGCGCCATCGGTGCTGTTAGATAACAATCGTAGCAGTAACAACTGAATGGCGCTCGATAAAGCACGACCCGGCCTCCTCGGTCCGTGTCGGCTCTTTCTCCCATATTGTTAGTATTCAACAATTCATTATTGCCGAAGACATGGCCGCCATTTGTACACTTACTTTTGCAACAAATAATCAAACTGCAGGCCGGTGTCGAAAGATGACATTTTGATCGAGTTTCGAAACTCTATTTGTAGTAAGTTTATGTGGGGAAAAGTTTAGTTTTTGTACAAAATGGTGGAATATAAGCGTATGTCCTAATGGTAAGCTGTTACCGCTTGCAATATCAGGGGTATGTACTATTCGAGTAACTCCCGCACTGGGGATTAAAGTACACTCAGCCTGGTAGCTAGAATTTGTGATAATATTATATTACGTTTATGCAAATGTAACTCATTGAAATTCAACTGATTAAATGGTTAGTAATGTCAATCAGTTAAATCACATTCATAAAAATTGTAAAATGTATGTAAATATTTAGTTAAAAATTTGCCAAGTTGTAAAACTGTAACAATTTTCATAGCTAGGTACGGTACCATATGAGAAAATGCAATTGAACTTGGCGCTCATTTCAATTTGTTTGCGTTGTCAGTACTGAACTTACTCCCTTTTTCAGTTGTTTTTAATGGTTTTATTATTTTACCGCGATAAAATTCATATGAAGTAGTTTACTTGCAATCATTTTTGGATCCTTCAAATAAAATTTCTAAGCAAACACTGCTGCACTTTGTGCCATATAAAAGGTTTAAGTGGAGATTGACGTGCGATCTAATCAGAAATCGTATATAATACCATCCCAGATATGTCTTCAATGTGTATAGACTTCGTTTCTAGTCATTAGCACGTATGACTATGAACATATTTACATATACACCTATATCTATCTCAAGATTACATTCTACTGACCTTCGTGCTCGTAAAAGCCTATTTATATAAAACGGTGTCGTATGACTGCATTATAAATTAATTGCTAAGCCTCACAGTATTAACCAGGATCTATGATAGACTTGGCTTACGTCTGTATGTGTTAAGGGAGCAGGCAGAGGCGTTCAACATTCATATTAGTGACTGTCCTAGCGTTTCTGGCGGTACTGATGTTTAACACTTACTTAATAAAAATTATAAAGAAATGTTGGCAGTGATATCAATCGATGTTCTTTTTAGATAGTCTTTGCTTTTCCTATCATTCAAGCTAATTCTAAACGGATAATTGAAATTGGTTCAGTGATTTAAACGTGAATTTAAAACACACAGAAAATACACTTTAGCTGTTCTAATATTAAATTATCATTTTGGTTTTATAAACGTTTAGATATTCAAACTAACACCCTGCTACTACGTCTCACAATTCAAAACACAGTCATAAATAACAGCCGCTATTAATATGCCAAAATGGAAATTAAAAATAATTTACATCTAAACACACATATTTAAACATCTGTGCCAACCCTGCGTGTCGCAACAGTGACGTCACATCTCGATAAATCGGTTCCGCCAATCACGGTGATTCCACTTAATTGAACTCCGTGAGTAATTCTAACGCAACAGCTTGCATCCTCGATTTTCAAATCTGACATTTCGTAGGGGTGACAAAATCGATTTTCTGATGAGTAAATGTACGAGACCGAAACCGATTTCGTTTTCTTTTAGCGTGGTGCATTGGATTAAAAGTGAACAATCTCTTTAAAATTTAACTATGTATTCTTTAACTTATCTTATTTTATATAAATAGAAAATCTAATGTTTTTGTCAATAATACATTAAACAATTTATAGGTTTTATATGAAAACGTTGTATCGTCACGATTCTTCGTAATAACGAGTTATAAACTAAAAATATCTAAATAAGTAGTATAAATTTATTTATAGTAAGTAATTTTTTTTTGCCTTTTTACTAATTCTACTTAAAATTATATTTTATATATACATGTGACATAATTTTACATAAGTTATGAAATCTACAGATATAGTTGTTTCGAATATCAAGGCGACAAACAAGCAAACGAGCCGCTCTATGGCATACGGTCATTACAGCCTATGAACCCTTAAAAAAACAGGGTTGTCATTCGTCAACCTTTCAAATAGACTTGCTGAGTTGCCAAAGCAAGGGATAAAGATAGCACTGTAATAGACAGTAGATATCCTGCAGACATTGCCATCGTTCCAACGTCGTGCGTCCATCTGCGGTGGGTTTAGTTTCCAGATTCTTTAAGGAATATGAAAACCTACCTTCCGCAGGAACAAGTTTTTTTTTTACTACGATGATTTATAAATCAGATATCCTTTCCCAGTCATCCTGTCCTAATTTGAGCGACAACTCAGCTGGATTAGTAAAGATATACAAGCAATATCAATAAGGTACTACTAAAATCTAAGGCAGCATACGTCTATACGTACCTACCTATTGTTTTGTAAGGTTACACATATGACATGTGCTAAGGTCATCGAAACACATGAAACATGTCACGATCTACATTCTATCTCCGATACTTATAGAGAGCCTATCATAAGTGTATATAGTTTGGAAAGTATCTTAAAATATTTGATTTGTTTGATTGTTAACATGTCATTTCATATATTTTTCTTAGTAAATAGCGCTTTTAGTAGAAAGGGTTTATAAACTAATCAAAATGTCTGGCAACACACATACATAGTCTCTCACCTATATCTACAAGGGCGTAGGCAGAGGTTTCACGCGCAGGTTTCGCCATGCGATGCGCGTTATATTATTAGAGCTACCCAAAAAAGTTTTTTTAATTTTTTTCGTATATTAATAAAATTTTAAAACTGAATATTCTTCTAAATACATCCACTTGCGGCAAAATCGAGTACTGGACGCAGCAACAGTGTCCCTAGTACTTCAGCTCGCGTGCAGAAGGCATGGTACACGCGCGATTCGATGTTCTCGCGATTAGCATGCGATTTACACGCAAGCGGCGAAACGCGCGTTTGTGCATGTGGACGAAATTTATAAGTCTCTAGTTTCTCACAATCGCGCGATTCGAAACGCGCGTGTCTAAACGCGCGTAATTCTCGGCATCTGGACAAGCTCTTAGACCTTGTCCTCAAGTGGCGAATTCGCCGCGAAATGCGCGCGAATCGGGATACTTAAGATGCCTTGTTGCGTCCAGTTAACGCGCGATCTCCAGAGTAAGTGCACTTATCGAGAGAAATGGAGCGTCAAAATTTTAATATGGATATGTTTATAGACGAAGTAGACAAATACCGGTGACATGGGAAATGCTCGCGCATTGTTACGCTCCTTCTGGACGCAATGGTCGCGCGTGATGCGCACGAGAGAATCGCGGCGAATTTGCCCCTTCTGGACAAGCTCTTAGCATACATGTAATAGTTAGTGAGCTTATTGATATATACAGGACACAGTTTAAGCCTCAGTGCTGCCACTGAGAGATTCTTGATAGAAAAACCAAGTCTTCATACGACCCAGGACCAGACCTCATGCATAGTATTAGCATTTACTACCGCTGCGCTATGTGTTACATATTTATAAATTATATCCTATAGCTGCGTTTTGACGGCTGTTCCCAATTATTACAAACTAGATGTGCCTGCGGTTTCACGCGCGTTTATGATTACTGCGCTGCCTCCGAGGGTTGTAGCGTAATGTTAGCCTATAGCCTTCCTCGAAAAACGAGCTATCCAACACTAAAAAAAATTTCAATTCGTAACAGTAGTTCCTGAGATTAGCGCGTTCTACCAAACAAACAAACTCTTTAGCTCTATAATATTAGTATAGATTTTATATTATCGGGTATCGAATCTGGGACGTTAGACATAACCTATCCTACTGGACTACCAAGACAATTATAAAAATCTTATATATCTTCAATTTGCAATTTATAATACTATGCGGGTAACTGAAAGCAATAGCTTGTGCTTTTATGGATACGGTTATAAGTTTGTATGTTATTATTATACAGTTTAAATACTAAACCGATTTCAATGAATTTATGCAATAGGATGCCGAGATATCCTGCTACCATTTACATCGATATTTATATGAAACTCGTCGTCTCTTTAGTTCCGTGGCATAAGTTTACATTCGACAATAAAGTCTCGGGTTCGATCCCTAGTCAAAAAAATATAGATACATTTTTCTGTATTTTATAGACCATGTAATAGAGCGTATGTTTTATTATATACTCAAAATTATCTTACAGGAAAACTTAATACCGTATTGCTCGGTCCAAACATCAAACTGAGGACCACACGATTGACCCAACGACGAGTTTACTAATATATGCAAGCTCATTTAAAACTCAGTAAGGACTAGACATTAGATTTTTATAGACAACATTACGGGGAATGGAGACTGGGTCGATCGTGACTTTGCTTTTAAACGAAGTTACGTATACGAACTATACTGCCCATACCAATACTATTAAAATGTGGCTACAGTATTCACGAAAGCAAGTACCAGCGATAGCCTAGTGGGAGATTGCCACGCAGAGGTCTCGAGTTTGATCCCAAGGCGCGCATCTCTCTATTAAACTGTCTCATTGCTGGGCACGGGTCTCTTCTCGGTGTAGAAAGGGTAAGGCCATATCACGATGGCCTTGTGCGGGTTGGCATACTTCATATATCTTCGAGAACATTATGGAGAACTTTCAGACATGCAAGATTCCTCAAGATGTTTTCCTTCCTAGTAAAAACGAGCGATAATTAACTATTTAATACGCACATAACTTTGAAAAGTCAGAGAGGCGCGAGTTAGGATCGAACTCCACACCTTTGCGTGGAAGTCTAACGGTGTCCTCACTAACCTGTAGCTGCTCCTTTGTGAGCTGACTAAGTAACACATAATTAAGAAAGAAATATTTCATTGCACTGCTCACTGTCTAAGAATAGCCATGTGCAATAGACATATGTAGTACCTTTCGTACAAATGACGAAACAATGTTTACAAAACATCTAAGCATTTTATTATGTGCAGCAAGTAATGTCTTGCACCGTGTCGCCGTCCATGTAAATGGTTTGTGACACAGTCTTCAGTTCAGAGTGAATGACCGCTTACGTAAACAGAAGACCGTCGGTGACCTTGACTTTTTAGATTTTATAACAAACATATGCGTTTTCTTTCCAGAGAACCTATGAAAAGATTACTTTTCTGGAAGGAAAAAGCTTTGTTATCATACTAACTAACACTTGAGAACAGTATTTTTTTGTGGACGAGAGGTATTATATGTCCTCTTCTGTATTCCTGACAGCTTTTATATAAAATTTCATGATGATCGTGTATTCGCATTTATAATATTATTAAGAATGTATTGATAAAAGTGAACAATTTTTCGCATATGATTATAAACTCAGCTGTTTCGCTACAGCATTCAACAGCTTTCGAATGTCTTTTAAAGCTCGATTTTTATCTCGATATCAAACTACAAAGCAATGCGAGCACGCAGATCGCTATCCTGATTCCGAACAATAGCTAGGAAACGTCCTATGGCCTGGCTTTTATCCTTTCAACTACCTATATAAAAATACTGAATTGAATTTTAAGCCGCAAATACAATGAGCTCAGAAAGGACAAAGGCTTTTAAAATACGGAAAATGACGATTCCGTATTGCTTTAAATGAGGATGTTTATGAAATAACAAGTACTCTGACTATTGACGCAATCACTATTGTTTTAGATGAATCCCACAAGAATATAGATGAACTTATCATGGGTCATCATTACTTAACTTCAATCTACTTGTATAATATTTGAATGATGGAAAATTCAAATTAATAACCTTCCTACACGTAACTACGTTTCCTTAAAATTACGTAAAGCACAGGTTGTATGATGTTCTCTACTTATACCTCGTAATGATAAAATATGGAGCTTTCGCATATTGATGATGAAAGCAATCAAGCACATCAAGTTAGATGGAAGCTGACCCTAATATATTTGAACGTTAGGATCATTTATAACGATTAATTTATAGAAGACTTTATAACTAGATAACATCTAAAAGCATTCAATATTAGATTCATCATATAATATACCATGCCCGCAGCTTTACTCAAAAACAGTACTTTTTTGAAGATGAAACGTACCTTATGTCCTTTTCTGTACCTATGATAACGTTTATGCGAAGTTTCATGATAGTCGGTCAAATAGTTAAAGCGTAAAAGAGTAAGAAAACTCACATTTGCCTTTATGATATTAGTGAAGATTAAACCATTGAAATGAGTGTAATTTCTTCCTTTTTAGATGGCCATCCATTAGCAAGGTTTAATTATATACTTGATGGAAATTAGTTGCAATTATAATCTTTATCGTCGCCAAAAGCTACGTCTTCTGCTAGTAACCTCGTAAAGATGCATGTCTAATGTTGCAAGAGCTAGGCAAGATATCGCATTGGTGGCTTAGAATGCCTAGAGGCTATCAGCGGGTTGCCGCATAACTTGGCTAAAATTATTCGATATCTTTCGTACGGCTGTTTGCTAGGTGTCTTTTTATCAGCGCAATATAATATGGGTAAAATCTAGTAACAATGAAAGAATTAAACGATCAATGAACTCACCTTTATTACTTGCTGGCCAGATGTTGTTCGTCGCGTTCTTTTTGCTTTTGTTATCTCTGAACATGAGAATATCCGGTACCTTATTCAGTTTGTTATCCTTCGGTATTATGTCCGGCGCTCGATCAACATTCACTCGCACGAATTCGCCTTTCAACACTTTAAGCTGATTGTCTTTCAAAGGAGGAGGTTGCGGAGCTTTTGATTTTTTATGAAACAACCTCTTTCTATCTGATTTTACCGGTATTTCTATATCTGTGTATATTATACTATCTATTTCGCCAACATCGTTTACATCGTTCCTTATTCCGATCAGACTCATTGGCTGATCAAATCTCGTGTTCAAATTCTTCTGTTGAACAGATATGTGTGTCACTCCGTCGTTGTCTGTAGTCTGCATCAAGTCGTATTCATTACGTCCTTTATCAAACAAACTGTAGTCGTCCATACTATTCTTTCTACTCTTAAAAATGTCATACGTTTTCTTCTTAGAAAATAAGTTTTCACTGCTTGAGTAGTTGTTCGTATTCTTCGTCAGTCGGTTCCGCATCTTGAAGTATTTATACGTAAAGTATATCCTCTTGAAGTCTTGTTCGTTCTCAAATTTGAGCGCGATCGCTTCCTTACTCATGTTTTTGGTTATATAAAAGACTAGAGTGTTGTCACAATTAGGATAGTTCTCGATATTAACACAGTTTGATATATCGTCTATAGAAACGTTTTCACATTTGGTTGTTTTCAGTTCGGTGTAGTCTTTGATGAGCTTTTTGTCTTCATCACTGATATCTTCCTTTGTGAGGAGTTGTAGTTGGTCCTTCTCGTTGAAGCCGACGACGATGTTGTACGCCTGGTGGGAGGGGTTTTTGATGGTAAGGATGTCCAGTTGTTGGCTAGCGCTGTGTAATTTCTGGCGCGCGACTATGGCCGCAAAGCCGCCGGTTCTGGCTGTCTTCTTCACCGTCATTGTACTGTAACAAGCAAAAGGGCAATTGTTAATACAATATATTCTTATTATTTATTGACTACACCTCACCCTGCACTCGCAGAGATTTGGGTGGTTGCCTTGCCATTATCAGTGCGCTAAGTATTGTAGGTTTCCGACTTTATATGATTAGACTCTGGGTTTTCTTTGTAGGTACCCGTTATTTGAATGTTTCTATAGTCTTCCACGTCACAGTTAATAATAATTAGAAAAAGGCCTTTTTAAAATCAAATTCAAGATACATAATTTATAACTGAGCAATATTTGATATGTATAACTGTACTACAACACGAGTAGCTTTTTTATTATCAGCCTAATTCCCACTAACTTTGACCTCGTGAACTTTTTGTTAAAGTTTTTTGACCTAAACGATATTTCAACAAATCAATAATAATCTTTTAGCTATATGCATTCAAACTGCAGATAGAAAGTTATATTTTAATATCAACGAACTACTAACATCCTTCGTTAAAGAATCACATAAAGCAATAAAAAAATATTAAGTTAGTGTAAAAACGTGAACGAACGAATCGATGTTCAAATAATTGCGTTCAATCAACACTCGATATTTCAATCGATTCCATTTGTTACCCATGATAACGTATTGGCAATCTATTTCGAATCGATTCTGACTACCAATACTGTACAAATGTCATAAACTTTAAAGTAATCTTGTAATTGTGATAGCACTTTTGATTTCTCCTGCTTTCTTTCGATACATACAAAATTGGTCACAATTACGTTTGACTAATAGCGAGTGGCGTGTAATTATGTCCAATGTTTTATTACAATTTTAGTGAAAATATCTGCACTTCGACGAAACAAAGAAATCGAAAGTGCGTTTTCTTTTTCTTGTTAATCATGTGTGAGTGCCATTATTTTAATAAATTTGGGATACCAGTGTAAATATTATATAATCATTTCTTTTAATAATAATAATTTATTTAAAAATGAAATTACATTGTAGTTACACACACAGTCTTATTGTTATACACGATGACAGTATACATTATCTACAATAATGGTGGGTGGAGTACCTACTGTTCTCCTAGATAGGCTACTGAGCAGCCTGTGTTAGAGAGTTACAGTGCCGGCCCCCTACTGGTTGTCAAATTTTATCGGTACACGTCATACATGCCTAGATTTGTACATAGATCAAAATGTATGGTCTATACAAAGGCATTTCTTTTATTTAAATTAGTGTTCAGTCTTGTGTGTAAATTGGTGTATGTGTTGTGTATGTGTGTGTGTGTGCGTGTATGTGTGTGTGTGCGCGCGTGTGTGTGCGTGTGTGTGTGTGCATATGTGTATTTGTGAATGTATTGTCACTTTATTACCAGGATTTCAGTACTAATCATTAACCGGGGTTGTCGATAAGATGGAAGTACTTAAAGATATTGTTTGATGATAGCGTAGTGCTTTAAGTGATCATCTCGTCACGTGTACGTTGTCTGAATGTTTGTAAAGTCATCGGCAACACAGGGTTTATTCCTAGTGCGAGAGTATTTTATGAAAGAAATGAAAAGATTTTTTGTCGTGGTGGCAGTTAAATCTACGGTCGACCTTTTAATGGTGACCACCATGCCGACGTAGCCATAAAGTCGCTACTTACTGTCTCGTACTTCAGCCCTGACCACGCTTCTTATACTAGGCGAATACTATCATATTATATCGTCTTATTAAATCGCAAGTTATCCAAACAAGACAATAAAAACATATTATTGTATCGATAAATAATAGATAACAGCATACCAGTTCTATACAGCCACGGTCAAATTCATTACGTTATTAAATGAAGAACATGGTTTAAAAAACACTGCACTAAGGTAATGCCTATATGACGGTAGACCTACTTTTAATGGTTAGGTGAACACTATGAACGCCTAGATTCGAATCTAACTGCCCTGTGGTAGTCCGTAATCTTTGAGCATTCCTTACAAATGTAGGCATGCTATTACGACTGTAAAAAGCAACATTCAAACATTTGTAATCGTTTATTGATTAACTAGAATAGCTGTGAGTTTCAAAACTAAACACCGTTTAAATTGATACGTTTAAAAACCACTCGTAAAACGATTGGAAGCATCGCCATCGTTTTAATGACTGCTATGGTAAGGAACTAGGAAGTAAGAAATGAAGAGCTACCTAAACATGGGTAGTGTTGTTATTAATGACAGTGGAAGTAACAAACCGCAGGTAGGTTAATGTACACCTCGACTCGTTAACGGCGAATTGCTTCACTTCACTAATCGTTCATCAACTGACACATATATTAGTTACGTGTTCAATACATTTATGTAACAGCCCGTTTCCCTAATCACAAAGTGGAAGTTCTAGTAAAAATCACAATTAAAAACTGAATGTGTAGAGAAAGCGTCATATAAAATAATATCATAGACAAAGACAATAATGATGTGAGCGTGTGACATTTTTAACAAAAACAACTTCCTACTGGAGATGAGCAATGAATTAGAGACGCGATTACGTATGGTGTAAAGTAAAAGATTTATGTATTGCAAAAGTTCGGTGTGAAAATGTTATTGTCTTTTATCTAATAAAAATGACAATTAGGAATAATCGCTGCGCAACAAATATGGCAATAATGAATACAAAAAATGCTAGGCTAGGCCCGCTTGGCACTTTGAATCACACAATTTGACTGGCATTTAAACTGCAATCTGAGTTTCTCTGATGTCTTCTAAAAATAAAAATAATTTTTAAACTCTGAATCACAGGGTGCTACATGGCACGATGAACCAAACCATCTTATACGATATTTGTGTTAACTTAATAATGAATGAATGACTTCAAAAACAGCGATAGCGTAATCATTAAACATGGTAATTGTAAGAGGTCGTGAATTATATCTAAAATTACTAAGGACGTTAATCCATTCAAACACATGCATTTTAACATGTATGTGCCAGAAGATTTATAAATACTAATCAGTGACTTGCAACTAATATAACTAAATTTTAAAGTCAAGAATTAATATGGCGTCCGGCCCATCGACAACAGGTTTACACAACAAAGTATCTATAAGAGCAGCTAATGTCAAATATTTACTCAACACGTTGCGATCTCGGGCTTGTCACTGACAATGCATAATAAACGTCAAATTTTACGAGCAATTTCGCATTGATTAAATACCATCGCTTAATTTAATAGACCTTTTAATCTTATTTTTATTTTGAACCAGATATTGCCCGCGGCTCTGCTTGCGTAAATGTTAAGGCAATGTTATGTAAATGTTTAATCCCTTGGTAGCAATCCTTTGCTAAGATGAAAGGTACCCTAAATCAATTTCTGTACCCCCGACAACGGTATGCGAAATTTCACGATGATTGGTCATGTAGTTAGGGCGTGAAAGCGTAACAAACAAACAAACTCGCATATGCATTTATGATATTAGTTATGATAAAAAAAATCGTGCGCTTGAGATTATAATTATGGCTTAAGAATTATATTTAAACAATACATAATGAGTAATAATAACGTGTATATTTTTTGTTAAATTGAGTCGCTAGCGTTTGTGTTTCGAACCACATAACCAGATGTTTCGCCAACAATGGCTTCTTTCGTGAGAATAGTAATTTACATAATATGTAGTGCACTTCCGAATGGCAGGTCTAAGTGGGTGAACTTTGTGACTGTTGTAACGCACAACTACCGGATTATTGTTGAACAAATTTTAATTACGACGGATTAACATCAGTAATGAAGCTTACTTAATAATTACGAAAATAGGTATTTTTTGCTTTTGGGTTGATGTTGCGAAATTTTTAGTTGCGGTTTCGTGAAGGATTATGTCGTTGCTTAATAGCTTAAATAAGGAATGCCTATCGCTGGTGTGTAAATAACGTGATTTAAATAATAATTATATCTTTGATCTTATTTTATATAATACGTAAACAAATAGGTAACTTCCAATTTAATTCCTAAAATTTAGATGAAATACATTACGTTGATCAATGAATCGTATTAATAATACAATACATACATTGTAACACTCTTTCTAGCAATAAAGTATTTCTATTTTCTTATTAACCCCCGACGCAAAAAGGACGGGATGTTATAAGTTTGACATGTCTGACTGTGTGTGCGTGTGTGCGTGTGCGGGCGCGCGTGTGTGTGTGTGTGTGTGTGTGTGTGTGTGTGTGTGTGTGTGTGTGTGTGTGTGTGTGTGTGTGTCTGTGGCATCGTAGCTCCCGAACGGATGAACCGATTTTAATTTTGTTTTTATTGTTTGAATGGTGAATTAGTCTAGTGTTCTTAGTTATGTTTGATGAAAATCGGTCCAAGATGGCCGCCACCACAAAATGGCAAGTTACATTTTTTTTCACAACTCTCTCAATATGCGTATCAAATGAATTTTGTGTCGGGGGATTTTCAAATTTTTAATTTATACAATAATTATATTTTAAATGTATAAAGTACCTACTGGGTTCGGTCAATGTGCTATTCGATTTATCTGCAGGAAAATTCTTAGTACTATGTGTTAATCAAATGGTAATAGGCTTGCTCCTTATTACTTGAGATATAAAACACCTATGTACTGTGTGTATAGTACATGTGACGATTCGACTCTTCTTTTCCGATTACTGCCAGCTACATTAACATAAATCATCGGTCCAAATTTAACTGGCGGCCATCCTACGTCGGCAAAGTCACGGTCACACAAGAACCTCAACTGTGTTAGTTCTCCTTCATATGTATATGACCAGCCTAATACACTTTCGTATTAAAAACACAAATAACTTTTACGAAACAGTGGTTACATGATATTATTACCGGTTTCTCAAAGACTAAACATAAAAATTATTTAGGATACGGCTAAACGCGTATCAACTGCTAGGATTGGCTGTCTGAAATTGCAACAGTCAATCAATTAATTTGATGTGAGTTCGATTTTGATGACGTGGATTAACATTTTAGAAATATTACTAACAAGTAACGCTAAAATATTTAAGATAAGGCTAAGTGTTAACTAGTGACTAATCAATCTCCATTAATCCCCAAGTGAATTGGGAATAATAAAGGCTAGGGAGAAGAAGAATCAATCTCACCTATTTATAGGTTTACTCAGCATTGAGTGGTAATTGAATAGTTAACCTACAGCGGCAGGCCGTTAATTAAACGTTAAATAGTAATCAAACTTAAGAGCTACTCAGTTGAGAGGCTGCTTAGTATCAGTTAGAGAAATTTTATATGTAAGAAGCAAGTATTTAGCTTGCTATTTTGATAACTTTCGTTTTCGGTCGGCTTACCTCATTTCGCATACGATATTAGCATATTTGTTTTTAAAATACCGGAAACCATAATTAACGTTGAATGCAAATATTAATAGCAGGAGGTCAATTAATTGTATTGACAATTATTTTACATAGGAGTTGCTTCCTTATGGCAGTACATAGCAGAATTGCTTATGAATATTAATATTTAGGTTATTGGTACTGTAGTCTGAATAAATATAATATAACGAGTTGCAATGGCTCTGTGGCGCAGCGATAGAGAGCACGATTACGGTATTGGGTTCGATTCACGGGTAAAGTATTATTAGGTTTCTCCAGAAGAAATCCTCAACGTTATGACGAAAAATAACAAATTTTTTATTCATCTTAATACACGAATGGCGCTGAAGTTTGAGTGATTTCCTCAGTATTGCCTATTTTTATTGTTGTGGACACGAATCCTACACGGGGCAATAATCTTGATGTTCTTTATGTTTGAAAGTCCCCGCTTTACAGGAATTCTTGAGTTGTCCTTATTAGGCGCCGAACACATTGCCCCGGCGGTCTGCGTTCTGCGGTCGAGTTCCTCTTTGGTAATATACAGTTTCTCTTTGACCGCCGCAGTCTGACTGCTTTTATGTGGGTACGATTCAAAGACACCGCATACATCACCGAGAACGCGGAACGCAGAACTCGGAACTCTGACCGTTGACCAACGGTGTGACGACCGTGGCCGGCGCCTTAAGATTTAATGAATAAAAAATAAGACACACAATGACAAAATGACATTTAAATTATAAATATAGAGGCATTAGGCTCACTCATATTGAGAATAGTGAACTAACCTAAATACTATTGCATGCGATCTAAGTGCAGCTTGGGTCAAATTTTTGCGTTCGTTCGAAGCCGTTTTCATTCGTAGCCGATAAACAATCAGATTTAAGCGTTAAGGTTAGTAAAATAAGGTTTAAAGTAGCGCGCACTTGGTGGCTTGTATCCAAGTCGGTAACAAATACAGGATACAAAAGTATCAGCTCGTATGCGAGCCTTTGTCAAAGGGCAGATTAAAGTACTATTCCCGAGGGATACCTAGTATAATATAATACAACAAATATACGGAAACAATTTGCATCGTGCGTCGTTGTGATAATCGCAGGAGTTTCACATGCGCATGCGGTTTCACTGTTACAATGGTTCTTCTCATAATTATACACTTTAATACCACGCACTATTATAATACGGAGAGCACCTGTGTTACTTGCCTCTGTATTATATAAATAGCAGTGTAAACACTATTGTTATATTAAAACAAAGTAATACGTGAAGAGAAAACTTTGTATACTTTAAGCATATTACGCGTAGAAATTGAGATTTTACATAGATTTAATCTTTAAGTTTATAAGGTTCTTCCTATAAACAAGTTTGAAATTATTGGTGGTCCTCAATGTTATGAATTACGGACGAACTTTGACCCCTAGACGATCATTATTATAAATAAATATGTATAAAGGCTATTGTTTTATTAACCTAAAGTAATTAAAATTATTTTAATTAGATTTGCCGAGTCTGATTACGCTGTGTACTAAAGACATTTGCTTTATATTCCAACTGTCTACTTATTAGAACATCGTCACTTTTGGCTGCTTTGATTATATTATTACTAGATGTGCTCGCGGTTTCACTCGCGTTTATAGCTACTGGGCCGCCTCCGTGGGTCGTAGCGTGATGTTATATAGCCTATAGCCTTCCTCGATAAATAGGCTATCCAACACTAAAATAATTTTTCAATTAGTAGTTTCGAGTAGTTCCTGAGATTAGCGCGTTCAACCCAACAAACAAACTCTTCAGCTTATAATATTAATATAGATTTATTAAGAGAGATTTTCGTCTAACTTGTCACCCCGTGAGTTTGTAATCGTGAGGTGCCGGGTTCAATTAAGTTTTCTGTCAAAAAACTCTCAGTAGGAGCACGCAATCAGGAAATGTGATGGAATTGTGAACTAGATGGCAATACGCTCATCCCGGGCGTGGGTTCTAAAACATAACTTCGCGAAATATGAGTGTTTTCCTTCGAGACTATAGGCGTATGAATACTTATGGAAAGGAAAATAATCACTTAAATAATAATAATTTACCACATACACACAACATCATCTAGCCCAAAATAAGCAGAGCTTGTGTTATGGGTTCTAGACAATGGATAAACATATATATATGCTTTTTTTTGTATATACATACATATTATACATAGAAACACATAGACCAAGACAAACATCCATCTTCATGCACACAAATGTTTGACTTGCGCAGGACTATCGAACCCGCGACCTCAGGCGTGGCAGCCGGTTACACTAACCACTACACCATCGAGTTTGCACAGAAGTTTATTCTTTTCTTAACCAAATCGTGAGTTGAAGTCGCAGTGAGCAGGGCACATAGCGCGTAGAACCGATGGCCGTTGGGACAGAAAGGTTTTGGAGTGGCGGCCACGCACCGGAAGACGCAGCTGGGGTAGGCCCTCCTACAAGGTGGACCGACCGGTAAAGGTCGCATGAAGCGGTTGGATTCGGGTGGCCTATGAGCGGTCTGTGTGGAAAACCTTGGGGGAGGCCTATTTCCAGCAGTGGACGTCTTTCGGCTGATATGATGAGATGATGAACCAAATGGTTACTTAAAGACCTCATTCACTTTTAAACTAATATTAAACTCTCCTACTCCGAAAACTAACTGGAAAAATACCCATTCGTTCCGATGCAACTCATATCAACTTGAAATCGCGTTCTATATATAAACCTGGCATTGTGAACCATAGCCTTATACGATGCAGCCTTAAATAGCCTGTCATTTCTAGGTCAATGGCTATAATAGCCATAACGTATGTGGAAGTAGGCCACACATCTCTTCCGATGTAAATAAGGGCATTCAGACCCGTAGACCTCGACTTGAAAGGTCTGGACCGACCCCTACGTGGTAGGGTTACCGCTTTATGGGTATGGTTATAAATAACGAGAATACCTTGGGTTTTATCATAAATGGATCTAATGATTGTGAGTCATTGTGAGTCGTATTTATGTGCTTTAAGGTCTGTCCTTATTTGATAAGTGGGATTGCCTGTTTATTTTTTTTTTTAACAAAATCCATTAATCAAAGGCAAAGTCAAGATTGCATCGGTAGCGCAGTGGTGATGTGACTGCTGTGTAGAAGGTTTCCAATTCGATTATTGTGTTGGACAGAGTGTTATTGGGATTTTTTACAGTAGCATCACGAAATCTAGAACTGTGTTTGGTAAACGGCAATAGCGGGCGAGCCTCTATAGTACTGTACCATTCCCCCGGTGAACTTTTAAGTACACCAGGTGAGTGTAATCCATGATCAGCGATAGCTCAGCGGGGAGACCAACAGACTGCAATGCAGAGGGGCTCGGATTCGAACTCACGTCGCGCATGTCTAACTTTCAGAAGTTATATGACTTTTCGAAATTATGTGCGTATTGATTGACAATTATTATCGTCTGATCCGTGCCTCGGAGAGCATGTTATGCCGTCGGTCCCGGCTGCCATGAACATCTATGACAGTCGTTATTGGGAAGTCAGCGCCCTATAATATCCTTACACTGGTCTAGCCTTAGGGTATCATTAGCCTTCGGGTTGCGGAGGTCAGGTGGCAGCCGTTCCGTGTAAAAACGGATATCCAGTCAAATCCGGTTAGATCAGAAAAGCCTACTAAGTGACTTGGGAATAATAAAGGCTAGGGAGGAGAAGAAGGTGAGTGTAATCCATCTGTGCCTTCTCTTCTGATAAAAGGTGTGAGTTTATGCATGCAAACTAAATAATAAAGCATTTAAAAATGGGCGTGCCTTTGTCTTAGTTCACATCCAAAAAGAGCACGCAATCATTTTGTAACCGATAATTAGTGTAATATATGATTTTCATGCATTACATGGGCATCTAACCAGGATTATTCGATTGTTTAACCAGTTTCTTAACTTTGAACATGTCACAATAAAATAGGTTTTCATTCTTAAATTAATTAACTAGTTAAAAAACCGTTAATACAGGGAAATTACAATTTACATAAACATTAAGACAAGTAAAAACTGAATCATGAAGTACAAAAAGTAGCAGCCCTATGAAGCATGGCCAAGGCAGGTCATACGGAAGCGAATGCGTTCGCAATGAACTGTGAAATTACCTCGCAGCTGTTCAGTGGATCTTTAATGAAGTAGGTATTATACATCACTACCTTGTACCGAGTAGGAAGCAAGGTTTTTGTCAATACCACACTCGCTGCAGCTGCTGTAACATCTGTGAAGCCAGCCAGTACAGCAGTGACCATAAAAACATCCAAGTTATACTCTCGTAAATTTCTAAGAAAAGATAAACTATCTTGGAACCCGCAATGAGTTTAATTCTAACTAATGCTGATTTATGGGTAGTAGAGCCTCGCTGATTTCAGCATGAATGGGCCGGCTCGACCGGGGAAGTACTAAGCTCTCACAGAATATCGACGTGAAATAGCAGTGTTCCTACTGTTGTGTTTCGTATGGCGAGTGAGAGTGCCGGAGGCCCAATCATCCTCTTTCTCCCTTCCCACTCCTTCTCCTTCCCACTTCCTTTTTTTCCTAAAGGGTCAGCAACGCGCAAGTGATGCCTCTGGTATTGCGGGCGTCCATAGACTACAGTGACCATTTACCATCAGGTGGGCCAGAGGCTTGTTTGCGACCTAAGTTGTATAAAAAAATAAAATTTAATAAATAACCTATACTAATATTATAAAGCAAGAGTTTGTTTGTTTGCTTGAACGCGCTAATCTCAGGAACTACTGGATCGAATTGAAAAATTATGTTACTGTTAGATAGCCCATTTATCAAAGAAGGCTATAGGCTATATAACATCATGCTACGACCAATAGGAGCGGCGCAGCAATGAAAAATGTTACAAGAACAGCTAGTAATATTATAAATGTGAATGTAAATTTGTTTGTTTGTTACACTTTCACGCCTTATCTACTCAACAACAGACCGCCATGAAATTTCGCATACCCGTTGCATAGAAGATGAAGTTATGTAGGTACTCGTAAAGTCGGGAAAATATAAACTGGATTGGAACCCGCAATGACTAATCCTAACTAATATTATATACGCGAATGTGAGTTTGTTTGTTACACTTTTACGCCTTAACTACTCGACCGCCCAACATGAACTTCCGCATACACGTTGTCAAGGGTACAAAAATTGACATAGCGTAACTTTCATTCAGAAAAATGTACTGTTCCCGAGGGATAGAAGTTTATTGACAAAATTTATATTAACGCGAGCGAAACCGCAGGCAAAGTCTATGTATCGTAATAAAATAATGATATGAAATGTACCTATGTTCAAAATATAGTTCCGAGCTTTTTAAGTTCACACTTGACGCTTATTATAATTTCGGAGAATATTTACTATCACTACATATTATAAAACCAAGTTCCCTGCCGCGTCTGTCTGTCTGTCTGTTCGCGATAAACTCAAAAACTACTGAACGGAGTTTCATGTGGTTTCATTCACCAATAGAAAAGAGTCATTCGTGAGGAAGGTTGAGGTGTATAATTTGTTAAGGTTGTGTACTACCCGTGCGAAGCCGGGGTGGGTCGCTAGTTTATGATATTTATGAGACTGAGACTATTTTGAACAACTTTTACGACGAGAATAGGCCTTCTGAAGTTAAGTTAATTAGAACATTGGTCGATCGTAAGACCCTGTTTTAGTTTCGAGTGAGGCAAATGTCACCGAGGTTTCTGTAAAAAAATTCTTAGTAGTGTCAATGTAGACTTTAACTTGACTTTGAACGTAAACATGTCCCTGGTAGACGTCAACAGCCCTGCCCTCTGTCTCATAACTTCTTTGCAAACATAAACGCAGACTTGTGACAAGAAACTATCGAGCACCTGTAGTACATTATACTAATGCAAAAATACAAATAGCAATTGTACCACACCCAACATGGGTTCAATTAATCACAATCTGACGCGGAAGCAATCTCTTAGACAATTTGAAGCTAATTGTGTCTAATCTTGTACTACAATTAAACAGACGAGACAAACATCTGCATCTGAAATCTCCACAAGAAAGGCGACTTTCACGTGGTTCTCTGGAAACTGCGATATCTCCCTGGGAATACCACACAATACCCTTATTGTACAACTTACCAACTTAACTATGCCAACAAATTCAAGCTATTATACACCTTATTTTATTATGCATAAATTCTATGTCGTAAGAAAGTAGTGTTGGCAGAAGTTGGTTCTGGTAAGGTCTTGCAAACGTAACAATGCTACTAGAAAAACGATTATAAGTCGTATTTTGTTAGATATAAGGTCTATCTTGTAAGAACGACGTGAAGGTAGTTGTTGGTTCTGGTCCACGTTTGTTGTTTGATTGTTAGTGCAGTGAGTATGTGACACTTTGCTTTTATTCCGGTTAAATAATAAGGCTGTCTAGCTAGTCCAGTACTGGAAAAGTACATGGGATCAGACAGAACCTACAAGATCTCGATCTACATTTGAAATTTAAGCATTTCTGAAAAGGTCATAATCTGGTCTCAAAAATGCTAACTACCTTGGAATAAAACCAACACAGCCTAAAAAAGGGAGTGCCTGCGCTCTACAGAAAATCTTTGAACCTTTTTGTACCTCTAGTGACAGGAAATCCAGCGGTCCATCTCGTGGTAAGTGATAACCGCCGAGCTTTAACAATATGTCTACACAGCTAAGCCGCTGCCTACCGTGATAAATGTTGTGGTGCTGCGGCAAGTAAGGTGTCCAGGTGATTTGAACCCACAGCACACAACGGCACATTATTTAAAGAGCTGGGTGTTGCAAAAGTCTATTGGCGCCGGTAACCGTAGCGTACGTTCGTGAGGTTTCAGTTATAATTCCCGGATTAGACAGATATGATTTCCTGTCAAGAAATCGTTTGTAGCAAAACGAGCTGGCTTTTTGTAACGGTAGCTATTTATAGACTTGTCTTCTATTAAATGGATCCTAAAAGCAGAGCTGGCAATATGTATATCTCACCTATGCCTTTACCTTCAGGATACACAATCCATCTATCGCGAATTCAACAAATAATAAAATCACTTTGAACCAACGAAACTGCATAACAAGTGAAGTGTATCAACCACGTTAGAGATTACACCGGACGATTATAATGTATGCAGATGTATTCATTAAAAGTGAAATCAACACATACTCGTTATTATCTGACGAGTTTCTCATTATTAAGATAATACCTTATATCTATTTTCTTTCTTATGATCACACCATATGATTGCATTTCTAAGAAAAACGTTTCAATGTCATTATAAACGCAAATGACGGTGACAGTCCTGGACTTTCGACTTGCTGGTAATTTTTGAGATCACTGCTTAGCAGGTCTTGGGTTTGATATCTGAGGAAGGTCAAATGTTATTGGGTTTGGTGATTGTGTTGTGGCTTTATGTAAGATCGGCAACGCATGAGTAAATTCGGTATTATTCCCTGCTTCATCTCCTTGCAGCGCTAGTAAATGCAATAGCTAAATATAAGGAATCGGAATTGATTTTCGGTTTGGTCAGTAAGTTAAAGTATTATTAGATTTTCTGTCGAGAAATTCACAGTAGCCAGTAACCATGGTAACGGGCAAGGAGAAGATCGAGTTAGAGATGACTTTTTTATTAGAATAGCACGGCTGGCATCGACTTTGACTGATATGGCAAATTATATTATGCAAAAGAACTAGCAGATATGTATGTTACTAGTGCATGCAAAGGGAAGATTTAAAAACGTTCCTTGGTCTCAAAACAAAATCAGTTCAAAAATCGGTTCAACAAAATCAGCAATAATTTAACATTCAAAGCACAAATTGTTCGAATGACGGCTATCTTTGTTCGTTCGTTCTTTTAAATAAGTTCCATCTACATATATTTATTACGCTACTTCTTCTCCCTAGTCTTTATTATTCCCAAGTCACTTGGGGTCGGCTTTTCTAGTCTAACCGGATTAGACTAAATATCAGTTTTTACACGGAGCGGCTGCCACCTGACCTCCGCAACCCGAAGGCTAACGATACCCTAAGGCTTGAGCAGTGTCAGGATATTATAGGGCACTGACTTCCCAATAACAACTGCCATAGATGTTCATGGCAGCCGGGACCGACGGCTTAACGTGCTCTCCGAGGCACGGAGCAGGCGATATTTATCAATCAATACGCACATCATTTCAAAAAGTTATGTAACTTCCGAAAGTCAGAGGAGCGCGACGTGGGTCCGAACCCGAGACCCTCTGCATTGCAGTCTGTTGGTCTCCCCACTGAGCTATCGCTGCTCATGGATTACACTCACCTGGTGTATCTAAAAGTATACTAGGTGAATGGTACACTACTATAGAGGCTCGCCCGCTACTGCCGTTTACCAAACACAGTTCTAGATTTCGTGATGCCACTGTAAATTTACTGACAAAAAGTCCGAATAAAACAGCCCGACACAGTAATCGAACTGGAAGCTATCGCTGCTAATAAGTTAAAATACCATCACATGTGCAGTTATTTATAACAAAATAGTCTGGGCATGATATTTTCGACGTCCATTATTATGAAGGTAGGAACCACTTGAATAAAAAAACGCTCTTCTCACTAGGCACAAGCTGTACCTACTCTGCCTTCTTAGCATTCGGAAAGTCTATTTTAAAGTAAAATGTTGTGTTAATTTTATATACAATTAGCTGGTTCGTTAATTTTATATGCCGTTGTTGTAAACTTGACCTCGAACATAATATTAAGTTATATTTAGAAATGCAATTACTGCCTCACTAGCTCAGTGGTTGTGGAGGTAACTGTTGTGCATGAGGTTTGGGTTCGATTCAGTGTTTGCAAAGTGTAGAACTGTGAATCGATAGACAGCATTAAGCTCTAGTCTATTATCAGATATGACTACATATAGTGGTGATGTTTATTTGTTTATTAAAAGAAGAAAATGCCTCTAATAGAAATAGTGATGCTTACAAAATTTAAACAATGGATGCGATGAATACCCAGTAGAGCTTTTAGTGATATTTATTTATTTATTTCAACTATATTATTTCTAAGAAAATATTCCCCCATTTGAGAGTATCATGCATGGAATTGCATACTCTTTTATATAAGAAACATTCAATTTCGTGAAAAGTGCCAGCGACATAATAGATATAAAAAAACATTTCTTCGTTTTGCCGTAGTTGTACGAATATAACCGTGTACCGGAAGTGCGTGTAACCTGGTCGTAACAAAATAGTATAACCGTGGCATTCTAGATATAGAACTCCTAGATCTAGGGATTATTTATTGATCCCCTATAATAGCAACCTCACGCGCAAATTTGGTTTATAAAAAGATTTTAGCATTGTTTGACAACTAAATATTCAATCTACATACGTTTTCAGATACGACATGTCTGTGTAATGTAAGGAAATAGACATTGCAAGTTTTTTTTTAATCAACTCCCTCCCTAGGATTTATTCCTATGTCGCGGGGGACTTTAACATTCAAACAACGGACACAAAGAACACCCAGTCTCGGTACAACCATTTGTGGATTACACAAAGTTTTGTCCCATGTGGGATTCGAATTCACAACACTCGGAGCAATGGCGGTGGCGAGGCGACCATTTAAATCACTACGCCATCCGAGCAGTCAAAGTTGTTTTATTTTATTATTTGACAGAAATGAAGGAGCATTGTTAAGCAAACATTGTGATAATCACGAACAGCTAACGTCGTAAATGGTAGATGCGAAATCCTTTATACAGGGTTACAGGTAACTCGACGTATTCCCGGCAATAATAGATAGAGGAGTTAAAATGCTATAAATATAACCTCCCATATGTATGGCGGAAAGTTAACCGTTTTCAAGATATGTTCGAAACACTTTAACTCGAGCAACGTTAAAATTATCAATTAGATTAAAAACATTATACAGCTTTATTTTGGAACCTTCGACACAAAACTGGTTAATAGTTATTATGATTTTAGTCAAGGGCCTATGCAGCGGTCAATATTGTCGAGCTAAATGTTTCAGGTTCGAATCCTACACGAGTAAATTTGTAAGACCCATAAATTATTGTATCGAGCCTGGATATACTGTATGTTCGTTAAATGTATTATAAATCAATAATAATAACATAATCGATAGAATATACCAATATTTTCATAATTATATTAATTGTTAGCGCGATTGCTTATTAATTACGGATGATTAAAGTCTAACGTAGAAGTCAATTTGTGTAATTATTGATTACGCTATTATTTAACAATTATACTTGCCATGTTGGCAAAAAGCTACGATAGCGATAGCCTATTGAGAGACCGTTGGACTGCAACAAATACATAGGTCTCGATTTTGATTCCAAGGAACGCACCTCTGAATTTTCGAAGAAATATGCGTATTAAATAGTTAATTATCGCTTATTTTAACGGTAAGGGAAAATTTTTAAGAAACCTGCATGTCTGAGGGTACTCTATGATGTTGTAGAAGATATGTGATCCCTGCAAACCCACATTAGGCCAGCGCAGCGCGGCGATGACTTAAACCTTTATCACCCTGAGAAGAGACCCGTGCTAGGACAGTTCATATACGTAAGTACATATACTTGGCAATTAATATGCCTACAAGTTTTCCAAATTAAGTATAACTCTTAATTATGTAAGAGAAGCTGTTGCTTGTGTCTACTGATTATTAATTTCCTAATAGAGAGTCTAAGGAATCGACCTCGGGACATTGTAGTCAGAGAGTGCAGTGGCGGTAGGGTAGCTTAATGCACAAGGGACCGGATATGCGATTGAAAGGTTGTAAGTTCAACGTTGACCTAACAGAAGCAATTAGCTTAGCTGGGGGGATAACATAACTGCTAGTAATTTGCAAAGCAAATTGCTAATAATCTTCAAAAAAATGGCGCTTGCGTCTGCGTTAACGTCAAACGCGTAATTAAACATTCAATTATTGCTTTTAGTTGAATAATTTAGGTCATAACGTAACGCTCAACTGAGCAATTTAATACGCCTCGCGAAAGAATATTTGGTCTTTCAAACAAAATTCTGATATGATATATTTTAACATTAACGGAGGTAAGCCATCTGCGTGTATGCGCCAATATATTTGCGCTCTCTGTTCACTCACTCTGATAGCCTGCTCTGATCCGAGGTACAGGGATAAAACACCGCCATCTTCCTAACGTTTACCAAGAAATTCGGGACAGGAAAACCAAAGAACATTTCTGATGCCTACAAAGCCTTACAAACATATTATAACAATACTGAATTCTAACTAGAAAAGACGCACTTTTTGACCTGTTAATAATCGCTTAAACATAACTTGAATTTTATTTTTTGCGGACTAGTTTATGGGAGGTCCGAAACTACTATGTGGACCGGTGCAGGGAACAGTTCTAATTCTTTCTCATCAGATACTATGTTGAAGCGTAAGCAATCATTTAATGGTAAAATATAATATCATATGGTAAAATATACCTTTTAAATACTGATTGATAAAATAAATCTGCATTACTTTATATTTTTATTCCTACCCATACTTGCAAAATAAAATATCTTTATTGCCTCGGACCATGATTGGCAGCCATATATACGCCATTAAACGAGGCTTGGAGATTGATTGCGAGGCGAGGATGATTCTGATAAACGTTTTTATTGTATTGTATTATGACAACTTCATTAATTTTAGAGTAGTAGAGCCTCGCTGATCTCAGCATGAATGGGCCGGCTCGACCGGGAAAGGACTATTCCTACTGTTGTGCTTCGTTTGGTTAATGAGAGTGCCGGAGGCCCAATCACTCTCTTTCCCCCTTACCGTTCCTTCTCCTTCCCATTTCCTTTCTTAAAGGGTCGGCAACGCGCAAGTGATGCCTCTGGTGTTGCAGGCGTCCATAGGCTACCATTAGGTGGGTATGCTTGTTTGCCACCTTAGTAAAAACATAACAGATACTCTGGCCTTTAAGAAAATAGCTGTTATTAAGCAACTGTCAGTTTTACGTAACAGTATGACATTAGACGTAGATAATAATTGATCATCGAGATATACTAATAGATGGCAGCTACGGTAACCTGTTGACGTAACGTTCACACCTGTTCAAACCGGTTGAGGATCGCCATTTTGAATAAAGAAGAAAGTTTTTTTACGTCGCGTAACCCAACAGGGCTGTTATTTTTTTTATATAAGAACCTTATTTGAACAACTAGAGAGTGATTTAATCAAGGGCGTATCTAGACCACAATCAAGCTGAGCCCCTGATTAAAATAATATTTGAGAGGTATGGGACAGAATTATTAAGAATTATATCATTAGATCATATTTTCTTTACAAGAGACATGAGACATGAGAAAAGAAAACATCAAAAGTTTGGAAAGAACAGACTTAAATAATTAGTCGACAATTAAGACTTATTATAAGATTATCAGTTAAGACTTAGTCTTCATCAGCGAACTTCAAGTTGACTCAAGACAAAACGTCATGTCATGCCTTGAGTCGAACTGAAATAGATATAAATTAAAAACAAAAATATTTAATCTCTTTTTCTTATCGTGTGGCTGATCGTCAGAAATTTTCAATGCGCCCATAAAACAAGAAAAAAGATGATTAAACCAGCAATAAAACTTTACATCAATAAAATAACTAGTTTACTATATAAACAAAGATTTGTGAGATTAGTTTTGACAAGTATGTTTTATATTAGAAATCAATAGAAAGCAAGTGTAGGTGCGTCACGTATTCGGAGTGGAGGTAATTAGCCAATCTTGTTTTACAGCGGCACACTGCGCAGGAGTCGACTGATTAACGCTAACGCTCAATAAACTTGAAGTATGACGGCTATAGGCAACCTGTTAGAACATAGCGTAATATGATATAAAAAGAACAATACAATACGTTGTTTGTTTTGTTTTTAGTTTATTTTACATCGCCTCTGTTTTATTCCACTTTTTTAGTTTATTTTATTTTAGATATATACTCTATTTAAAATAAAAAAGTATCTCATGTAGCACCTAGTTAGTAAATAATTAACAAAATAATTATGTATTGTTACCTAATCTATGTTTACAATTATTAAGTATACTAAAGGAAAAATATTAGATAGATGATGATAAATAAGTGCAAAAACATGCATAAAATATATACAATATTTAGTATGGAACAGCATTAGTCTTGTCAGAAAATCGTATTTGATTTACTACGATTATTAATTAACATACATCAAAGGTTGCAAAGAGGCATACCAGCCTAATAAGCCGTGGGCCGTGGGGTATTGCTGAACCTAGGGAAAAGGAATATGAGATGAGATGCAAGGAAAGAAAAAGAAAATTTAGCAAAATGATACTCATACCGACCAAGCGAAACTTAATACGAAGTTCCTACTCTTACTCCGGTTTCCAAAAGCGAGCTTCGAACTCACTCATATCGTCACGAAATTTGCAACAGCAAACATTTCCACTTAAATTAATTAGTTTAAATGATAAATTCGTAGTAGTTGTAGTACGGTAGTTACGGTGAACAGATAGCTCACGTTCCAGTTGCGCGTGCGTCGGTGTGATAAGCGGCGTCTGCGCAGACGTGGCAAGTTCGTCTACTTTTACTTTATATCATGTCGAGAAAGTAGTGGGTGATAAACGTTCGCGGCACCCATGTTCAATACACACTAATAGTTATATATTTACAACCTTATATTGTTTACTATAAGGTTCAAATTTTATCGTTATAGTTGTGGTCTAAGTAGCTCTCGTAAGATAGTAAATTGAAGTCCCTTTTTAGATTAATAGCTTTAAGAATTGATGGCGATTTTGACTTCTGATTTTGTGAGTTATGTAAGATTGTTTGTCAAAATATTACTGGTTATTCTGTTTAGAAATGCTTCTCACTCTGCTCTGAGCAACGGATAAATTCAATTATTACGTGAGCTACTACTCGTTACCGAAGAGCGGGTACGACCTTTTTTTCGTTACGTTTTCAGCTATAGTTTTTGCCACGTGCAGGCTTTGGAATTAATAAGGTACCTATGGCAAAGTTCCTTGGCCGCTGTCATTCTTTAGGCAAACGTTAAAGAGTTTAATATAATCATCATGGGCAGTGTCTTTAATGTGTACCCTTAACATGAGCGGCAGATATCGCTGCTAATTATTTGGTAATGGTAGAACCACCCTTTTACTAGTAATAACACTGTAACTATATTTCACCCAGATGTTTTAGAGGCTCGTAGGTATATTAATCCCGCCTTATTCTTATCCATTTCTCCTAAGTATTATTCCTTTTTTGTAGTGTCAGCATCGCGCTAACCCGTGGCTTTGTAAACAACCATAGGCCACGATATCTTACTAACAGAATATGATCTGAATGCTTGTTTGCCCCCTCAATAGTATAATAAAATGAAATATTACAAATATAAAATCTTAGCTACTGGATATAAAGTATTACCTCTTCGATTCTACACGCTTTAACTGCCTCAACTAGCCGCCGAGTATAATAAAATTCGACGTCTGTCGATTTAATATCCAGCTTAAATAATATAAAATTTATTGTTTAATAAACAACGTTACCAGGAAGCTAGGCGGAGCGAGGAGGTTGTTCAACAATAACACTGGCTCGGCACTTGCGTGAGATTGCACGCGCATGCGCTCTCACGGGCACCAGATGCCTACGTCCGATGTACCACGATTATTTACGAGCCAACCCGGAATGCACTTGCTTGTTTATTGGCAGTTTAGAATTATATTTATTAGTTAAGTTCGGACGGGTCAAGTGGTGAAAACTTATTGGAGTTGTGCAACGGCTAATGACGGGTCTCGTGTTATATGAGAGGCATCAATCAGAACTTATAACTTAGTTAAAGTGCTTCTAACTAGTAAGGATGTACTCAAGGATTTAGTTTTATGTAAATGGGAATTGCATATGGAACCGTATCGCAACTGCGGATACAAGTTACACACATACGGATGGCCAGCTAAGTACAAGGCGCAAAAACAGAAGAACTTATACACAATTATCAAGTTGGCTGCATGTCAATTACTTGCTTTTTTCTTTGGCATCATGTTTTGAGCTAGATATCTGTAAGTGCCTAATCTGTGGCGCACCGAGGCATGTAATCACTTGCAAAAAGTGCGGTAGCAGAAGTCGGATCGTACACGTTGCGGCTGTGGCCACATGTCGGATCATTTACAGAGCGACCACAAATTACTTAGATACAGATGGACTTCAATAAAATTCCGATAAGACTTAAAATATAAGCAGCGAGAAACCTGATCGCTTAGTATTTTAAAGCTCCATCGTCATACATACTAACGTACTACGAGTACTTATCTTAGTAAATATGCTATGCTGCGATGAACGATAAAGATAACATGATATATAAAAAATTTGGGATTTTACCCCTCTGTTGAGGCTTTTACAAACAGCCAATTAACGGACACAAAGAACACCCAAACACAAAATAATAATTTGCGGATCACACACAAGGATTCGAACTCACAACGATTCGAACGCGGCAGTGGCGCGATCGTTTGCTCTTTGTACCATATGTGCAGATAGATTACACTGTACAATATTTCTCGCCTTTTTCACTAATTTACATATGCTTACACATTCACGCCTACCTTCACAGGACCACCACTAGATGGCGTTAACGACTATATAGAGACACGGTCTTGTTTATGACTCAACAAGTTATACGAAAATGACGGCGACGAGAATAATAGATCATCAAATTGTCATCAATATTCGTAAAAGGAAACGTAATAAAATATAAGACGTATGCATCTAGGTGGCCAGTTACATCACAACTGTCAGACTGTGATTAAATATTGGATAACCTATCAGCCCAATAGCGAAACCAATTACAAGAATGACTGTGTGTTTTCACTTAGCCAATTTAAAATACAAGCTTTTGATACAGCTTGTGCCTAAATGCCTTTTAGGTTTTAAGCTTCCTCATGAGTATCCTGATCATATTGTGGCATACGTATGTTGAGACTAATAATGTTTACAACCGATTATGAGGTTGAGATTCGATTGATTCGATCTCACTTAGTTCGGGTTAGCCTTTAGGCATTTATAGAGAACATACCAGACTACGTACTACGCCAAATTACACTTCGCTTGCACTAGGACTCCAACCAGTGGCCTTATGATCGGTCGCAAAAATCGGTATTTATGTTACATAAAAAGTCTTAAACTGCAGTAGTGTCCTTAAAATATTTTGCCGTACGTTAAACTTATTCCGAAATATTATTTATATGTTTTCGCAACAAAATTGCTTGATGAAATCCTGTTTTAAGATATTAATATCTCTATCGTTTTTGCATTCCGTACACTCACATAAATCATGAAATAATTTGTTATGATTCAATAACTTAACCTTCGATTAGCTTGAACATCACGTATCAATAATACAGTCGATGGCCTGCTATCATAAATCACGGATTGACAATTTGATGATCATGTAATGTCCGTTTTAGGAACACATCACGATACGCACTGACACGACTCTATGTAATGGTTACATACGAATTTTTAGTAGTAAATTATGGTGTTATGTGGTCTTGCATAAGGGTACGTGTGTGATATGTATACCTAGTAAAAAGTCCAATATTTAGTTAATACTACATTTTGCTCAAAATATATTTACGCTTTTTCAGTTTCATTGCATTTCTTATAATGGTCCACCTGATGGTTAGCTATTGTCGCAGATTATGGCTACATCAGAAATTGGTAAAGACGGCGACCTGAAGGTGGTTGGCCACTTAAGTTACCTTGGCGCCCTAAGACGTGCTACGGAACACAACTGGGTTTTTAACCTGCAATCTTTTGAATGTGGGTAGTAATCCCTACTTGGTTGCTCCTGGTTTAAGATTCCACAGCACCGTGCTTTTTTAACGTATACGCTTCTTAAATGCCGCTAGAGCTAGGGTGCGAGCTATGTCCCGGATTTTAAAATGATACAATACCAACATTTGCGTACCGACATTATTATTTTTAAAAAACCTGCTGTAAGTAAAATTAATTACCTACCTATTATAAAAAGCGGAAAATATTATCTAAGGCGATTAAATAACAAATAAGAGAACTTAAATACAACAGAAAATAGACTAGCGGCGATAATATAATGTAAAAATGACTAAGTAAAGATAAAAATAACATAGTTACAACAATCAAAACAAAAAAATATAATACTAAATCTAACTCCAAATAACAACAAAAACCAGAGGACAGTGAGCCGAGATGTATACAAAACCGTTGAAGTCTATTATATAATAATATACATATGTCAAGTTATCTAGGTTAAGTCTTAATGCCGATAAACACTTCAAAGGCTCTAAGCACAAGTCTATTTAGCTATAATTGCGGATGCTTATACAACTAACTATCAACATCAAAGCCCACAGCCGGAGGCACCTCATAAATCACTTTCAACTTAAAATGTACGCAAATAAGCGGAAGACTAACCCCGCTACTCGATAATCGTAATTGAATCGTAGTGGATCAGGAAATGTTGACAAATGAGTACAAAATGGCGACCATCTTAACCTGCATTTATGTATGTCCGTCTTAGAGAGTAGTTATTTGAACGCTTTTCCAGAGTTTTATTGCATTTCTTATAATGGTTAGCTTCTATCGCAGATTATGGCTACATCAGAGATTGGTAAAGACGGCGACCTAAAGGTGGTTGGCTCCTTAAGTTACCTTGGCGCCCTAAGACGTGCTACGGAACACAACTGGGTTTTTAATCTGCAATCTTTTATATGGGGGTAGTAATCTAGTTGGTTGCTCCTGGTTTAAGATTCCGCAGCACTCTTTAATAACTAAAGATTATATTTCAATTACATAATCAGCTATCAGTGTTCTCATTAATGAATAAATAGTTATCATGCTGTCTTCAATTTGTTCTGCTCAGATCAAATAAAACACAATCCGTGAAATATCTGTTGTTATAAATGGGTATAGAATCGTTTTTATTCATACGACATTAATAAAATTCTAAAACCTCTCTATTACCACAAGAAAACAAGCTTTCTATCCAAACTGAAGAACACCCGTTACAAAACGGTAATTTTCCCACGCTTCAAAATCTCCCTGCCGTCATATGATGTCCCTTACTGAACACTTCCCTGAGTACCTTACCCTACCAAAATCATCTTCGCATTATGCAATATTACACTTTCACTAGCTCACACCACATTAGTGCACTTAATGTCTCCTGGACCTCGCCAACGTTTTCAACTCATTTACCTGCACTTTGACACTTCCTTAGTTGCCGTTAGCTTGCTGTTACTTGACGGAAGGAATCTTCATGACCATTCAACCTGTGTGGTCGGTATTGCCACAACGAATTTCTGTGAAATTTACCATGATTTCCTTATTCAGGCAGTGTTGGTATGCAATTGTTTCATAAACAGTTTAGTCGATTTTCAGGCCGTGATAAAATAATTTATTACGAAAACTTTCGCGAAGAATAAAGTAAATAGTATATGTACTGTTTAAATAAATCAATTCTTTTTTATAGCAAAGGGTCGGATAATTGATCGGTGATGTATGTAAACATACTCTGCTTTACGATAATCATCACATAATAGCTTATGGTCGCTTACAATATCACTTACTTGTTGCCAATTCTGGTTAAGAGAAATTAATAATAATAATGTCTTCCAGACCGAATTTCGGTCACGGCGGCCAATCTTAACGGAGACTGGCCATCAGCGCAGAAGATATTATAGTGCGCAAGTATCTGCGCAAACACAAGTGCACTCTCTGTTCTCTAACTTTCATGATCCGATGGGACGGATAATCGGACACGACCAGAGAGAGATCAGGCGCAGGACCAACGGCTTTACGTGCTTTCCGAGGCACGGGGGTGTCTAACACCGCCAACTTCCTAACACCGGGCTCGTATTGAGATTTCTTAACAGAAAACCCAATAACTTTTTGTTGGCCCGACCCGGGATTCGAATCCGAGACCTCATGCACAGCAGTCGCATTCACTACCGCTGCGCCACGGAGGCAGTATAGTAGTACTACGTTTGCAGCCTAACAACTATAAGTCACTGGTCCCATGCTGATACTAAGGTGATTGCTATCTTCTAAAACGCATAAGAAATAAGCGATGCTGTACTGTACGCTCACTGTAGTGTTAATAAGTAGCAATATACAGTGTCAGTTTTCATGAAGTGCACATATGAAAATGAGTGAAACTAGACATAATTTTATAGCTAGGAAAAAAAGAAATATAATAATAATATTCTTCGATTTATACCTATTTATATTTTTTCTTTAGTAGTTATGGACCTTGTACCAAGAAAACCTTGTAACTTTTGAACCAGGTGGTTAACAGTGTTAAAACAAAAACAGTAATAATACGCAATGTGTAGAAAATAACGACAGTATACTATTTACATCCAAAAAAATACTGGTGGCATAAAAATAAGGAACATTTTAGACCAAAACTGAGTTTCGTACAATGTTTTTTTAAACAATGTTATAAAACTTTTTTTATTATTTTTTCTAGCAATAAAATGATGTCTAGTTTCACTCATTTTCATATGTGCACTTCATGAAAACTCACACTGTATATATATTACCTATCAGAGTTGTGAATTCGCGTAACAAAACTTATCAAAATTGAATACCTACTCTAATAAATATTTTACATATGACGTTTGTTTAAATTTAGGAGAATACCATTTATGATATGACATTTAAACTAACATAGCACTGAGACTAGACCTTAACTCTATTTCAACAGTTTTCATTACGAGAATTTGAAGTTTGAACTAATTGTGAAGCCTAGATTCCGATGTATTGATAGCGAGACAACTTCACCCAATGCGCAACTTGCTCTGCGGTCGCCTAATTGCTAACAAATACTTTCCCACGTAGTCATTGCAGTTCACTTCCTAATGCCGGTTCGTGAAATACCACAAGCATCTTCTTTTACGTAATATCGTACGTCCCTATTAGTTGTTTGTGTTCAGAAACGCCAAGAGCTCAATTATACGCATGTTTTGGTTACGTAACATTTGTAGATAAAACGTAGGGTGGAGGAACATCGCCGATTATGATGTTCATAGTAATTTGAGTTGTGATATAAGATTATTGAGACCTACTGCGTGCATGGAAAATATAATGATTAGTGAATGAAGCATGAGAGGTATGCCTGGATCGCAGCAAGTAATAATCTGTAATCTCTGTCTAGACTTTCAGGGAACAGATTCTATGTAGATTATATAAAATTAAAAATTATGTAGTTAAACATAATTTTTTATTTTTTTTTATTTTATCACTTCCTTGGTTTTGTAGGATAACTTCTTACCCTTGCTGTTGATTATGAGGCTCTAGGTTTCACTGTAGTATCAGGCAATTTAAAACCCAATTTAAAATGCCACCTAGTCTCGATCTTTATGTAAGATGTGGGCCTAATATATTGCCACTAGGAGTACTTTACAGAAAACTTTAAAACACTGCCAAACCTGAGTGTTGAACCAGGTCCCGACTGTCATGTAAGATTAAGCGACGTAACCTACGAGGAAAGCGTTGCACATAAACACAGTTATACACATTTAGATCTGAATGAATCTAAGATCATTGCATTAGCCGTGGCGAATCAATTATGCAATAAACTTAAAGATGTCGCTAGCCAGTGTCAGGAACATTGAACTTAGCATGAATTAGAAATGTGCGACCATACTAAGGGTTAATAGCGCAAAAATTATGAATAGACAAGGCAGATTTGGGTTTTTAGTATGAGAAAGCCTTTTCAAGTTAGGATATCTATACAAATCACAAGATAAGTCCTTTAAGATCCTTAATTCCCATACGATTATAGTTTTAGTTTTAAACGGAGATTGCTGGTCTTTTTCGAAGAAATTCTATCGTTATTTAGTTTCTTTGACCCTTGGCCGTAATTCTGCTTTACTCTTCAAAGAGACACGATTTGATGTATGCTAATTTGTAATAACATAAATATACATAATTGTAAGTATAGATATTACAACTTAAAACTAAACAACGACAACTAGAAAAGTTCCTCAACTACACGCAATATTACTGTAAAATAGTCTTGAGATTAAATTTTCAGTCTATTTCAAGTGTCATTAATGTCATTATGCATCAGTCACAATTTTCTCCACCAATGGCTTCTGTTTCCTTCACAGCCTTCTACAACACCTTACTACTGACATGCCGACCACCTAGTGTTAGAAACTAACATAGACTACGGTAGTCACTTACTATCAAGCGAAACTCATCTCTGGCTATAGTTTTAAGTACTAAGGTGTTACAAAATGTATCACCTCTAAAGCTTTACCGTTTTTAAGGAAGTAATCTTAAATAATATTAAGTAACGAAGTAGGTTCGCAATCGTGTCCTCTTTGATCATTCCTCTCCACGTTAAAACGGTCACTGACTGTTGCAAAAAGATGTTTACATTCTACCACCGACAATAGGACGGCATGACAAAAAAGTTCTTCATTGTTTACATTTGGAAACAATCATTTATGTTAGCATCGGGACAAAGTTACCCGCAACGCGGGGTCAAGTACGTTAAACAATAAGTAGTCATTTGACGTGGTAATAAATAAGATTTGTAATAATGTTTATTAAAAACGGTAATTTGTTAATAATTTCTATAAAAAGTAGTAGGTACTTGCAAATGTTACACGTAAAAATAAAATGTTCATCTGATTAATTTTATATAAAAATTCGTATGCATATAGTATGCAAAGTTACATCGATTAGCCTTTGCTTTTGCAGGCATAAATCTCTTTTTAATCATGAAGCTATGTTTAAAGGTATAAATAAATTTGTTGTAATCAAATACCGCGATAAAAGGCGTAACAAGTTTCAATGTTTTGTAAGATTTCCACTTAGAAAATGGTTGTAAATCATTGTTGTAATCCTTGCTATAAAAGTAATAATTATTTGTTTGTAGTGCATTCCATTTAAGTTGTTACCTACCTTACCTTACCTAAGAATAGTTTTTAAATATATACACAAAAAAATTATTAAGTCCGGTTCTGTCAAGATATAATATTAAACATCATAATTTAATAGATAGGTACATAACATAATACGTTTTGCATTATAATGCACAAAACACATTTTGCATTATAATTTTGGTCGATAGATCAACAAAAACGCAGCTGACATTTGCATTGAAAATAAAACTAAAACTATTCAAATAAAAGTATTGCTTAAGTAGCAATAAACAGCACGAGCTTAACTTTGGCACAATGGACTGATTTCTTTGCCTCATTTCACGTTCCCGCGCACAGATAAAGATTAGTCCGCTTTTTTTCAATATGGCGCGTACAATAAGATGAAAATGAAAGTTTCTATTAGTTTTTGCTATAGTTCACTTTCGTTGGGCTACGTTGAGCACCATGCACATAATAGACAGCTGATAATGAGATAGCAGTACCTACTGTTATTATGGCATCTCGTATATATCAGGAGAATATGGAGGGTTTGATTTGATGACTCATTGAAATTGTAGGTTCGCTGTGAATAGATTGGAGAAAATATAGAAAATGATATACGTGTGTCACGACAACAAAGATTTCATTAGAAATTATAATCATGTTGATGGCGTGGCACACACTTTGATTGACGACCATTTAAACTCAGACACAACGTAGTATCACACTTGTATAATTCCGAAAGATATAGGTAATCTTAGGTGATCATACTAATCAGGTAATAAAAGATAACTCTCCTTAGACGATAAGCATAACCTTACGATTGTGATCATGAGTAAAAGGGGACAAATTTATAAGGACCTAAATATAAATAGGTAAATGTGAGTAGTTATATTACACATCTACAAAATCTCTTGGGGATATGACAGCCACAGCGCTTGTTGCTTATACCTAAACGATTTATTATGTACCCGATATACACATTTCTTAATATCGATGGTACCTTCTTTTAAGCGCACTTTAAATATAAAAGCAAACATAATATTAAAACTACGAACATGACAAATTATTCATTTTATAAACAATGATCTTACCTTGAATATAATATAGTCTTGCAAAAATCATCATAGGTAACAGAGAATAAAATCTAACTCAATAATAATAACGTAGATACACATGCCCAAAGGAGGTTTGTATACAATAGACCGCAGCGGGACAATCTGCCATAAAGCAGAGTGATTCACTATGCATTGTCTATGCACAATACATCATGGCGAATTCAAGGGCACGATGACTACATCTTCGCTGGGTTATGTTTGTATAAACACTTCATTTTGTCATAAACTGCAAATGAAAATACGTTGCAAGATGCATTGAAATACGGTGTAACGGCAAATAGTAAAGCAAATGCCTTTATTAGTCGATGCCGTCTAACGTATATGCCAATGTTCACATACTTCTTAAATTCTATAGCGGTATTCTACAGCGGTTATTTTGTAGCTCTTTGTAGAAAATGTTAAGTAGAGTGTAGATTTAAAAGACACAGAGCAAAAAGTGTAATTTTAAGATCTTTTTAATAACTGTTAATAGATACCTGTCTTGTACTTTATTGACTAATTTCGCTTAGTTTTAAAGTTATTCAAAGTTAAATTTACTTATCTACAAGTGATATAGACAGTGTTGCTACTTTAAAATAAGATAACTAAATTAGCGATCGCTGAAACCCAATTCAACAATAAACCATGCCGTATTAATGATTAAGTTAATGAATAATAATAATAATATTCTACCACATACACACCACCATCTAGCCCAAACTAAGCAGAGCTTGTACTATTTTAGTATTATACATAGATATATATATACATTTATTTTTTGTAAATACATACATATTATACATAGAAACACCCAGACCAAGACAAACATCCATGTTCATGCACAGAAATGTTTGACTTTGACTTCAAAACAATCTTGAATGTTTTTAAGAAAACAATAATACGTTGTGAAACAAAACTAAGAGCGTATAAATAGAAGAAAGTGTGAGACGTTATACAATTACAATATCGCCATTACAGCAAACGTCAAATCGTGTGAACCCGTTTTTATAATGTGGCTAAACTTTTCTAAATGTCAGCTTAAAGATTTACAACTATTCATTAACGTCACGATATCACTCCAAAGTTTACGTAACAATTAAAGAGTTCTTCATCGCCATCTTGTTCAATTAAGATGTTTGCGTAATGGCTTCTTCTTCTTTTTGTTTTGTTAGTAGATAATTTATTGTCGGATATTGGTTTTATAATAGTATTCAGTACCTTGATTCGGTCGGTAGCGGCTTGGTTGACTATCCTTAGCATTGCTTTCGCAGTGGCAATGGACAACCTGGTACTCAGATATCTTGTAACTGAGCATATCCATTTTAAGTCCTTGGTTCTTTATTGAACACGCATATGATACGGCTTTACATGTTATCCGAGATGAGGTGTATACTTTGCCTTCTAAACACCCAGAATTACATTATTACTTACTCAAGAAACGAATCCTCAATAATATCAGTTTATTTTTAAACTACTAGACCAATAAGATTAAGTTGGTCGCCATTTTAAATTAAGACCTTTTGCATAACAGCTGTAAATAGAATCTTCCTACAAAACATAAGTACGATGCCGGAGCATTACTACATTGAATGCAATTAATGAATGTTGGTAACACTCCGTGGCAGACAAATTGTTGGTTTGCAGTAATAGACCGTAATTAGAACATTGGAATAATTGAATGTTGTTCAATGGAACGACTGAACGGGCGGGTAACTTTGGCTACTTATATTGTTTTTCCGTGAGTGATGCGTTGCATGTTGCACGAACTAATCAACTCCTAAAATTGCAATTTCACACAAATATTTTTAATCAATTGTGAAAAAATGTTGATTGGAGTGTTTACCAGTTATATCTGCTACTGACTGTGTAATTTCGTATCACGACAGTCGGTTAGAGGAACTCGTTTAATACATTGTATTAATATCATAAATAGGTAATTTAACTTTGTAAGAACAATTTAATTTTTTTATACTGCAATAGGTAACAAAAAGCATACGATCCGCCAGATGTTAAGCGGTTATCGTAGCCTAGGAAGCCGTTTCAAGAAAAGTGGAATAAAAGGTAGGATTAAAGGAAAGGAATGGGAGAGTTAAGTATGTGAAACTACGAAACACTTATTTACCGGGCTACTCATTCATACTGTCTTAAAATAATTAATTGGCAATGGTGGCAAATAAAAAAGCCAACAGCCACAACCAGAGAGAGAGATGAAATATATATGTATAAATATTTCATCTTTTAAATTTAAAGATGTTTGTTTACATATTGTAAGAAGGAAAATTTCACAATCTTTCATATTCCCTATTTACATAGGCTGAATGGAACTATGACCTTGACGTGATTAAAAAGCAACTAGCAGAACGTGTAATCGGATATCCTGATCAAATAATAAACGAATATTGGTATCGAGTTGTAATCGAGAAACGTGACGATAAGACTCTGTGGTCATCACGCACGATTGGGGAACGATTGTCAATCGTAAAAGTGAATTTCGTAATAACTATTCTGTGCTATATTGCTGTGTGTAATGTTAGTCGAATCGCTCATGACCCTCTTAAGAGGGTGTATGGTATTGCAATACAGTAATTTATGCATAATTCGTGTTATTATGGACGAATACTAATTGTTCATGGGTACACGTTGGACAGTTCCATTCGTGTTTATAGTCATTTAAATGTTGAAATGTTGCTCATTTACTACGTTGTTGGTAATATAAACTCGTGGGTCATCAGAACTTGTGAATTATGTATCTACTTCAGCCGGCCGTTGAACCTGAGCCTAGAATATTTGGAATAATATATCATATGCACTCAAATATTGCTCGGCAAATTACCGGTGTTGAGAAATGTATGACTATTCCACTTAAATAATATTCCCGAGCACCAACAACAGTTTTTTTAACTGTATGACGTTTGGGTTACAAATATATTCTTGTAAGCCCCTCCAGCTAGAACGCTTGAATTACATAGGATAGGTTCACGTCAATAGTACAATGGGTACGATTAGGACCTGGGACGCCTCGATTACAAATCCAATGCCTTATCTATTGGGCTACCACTGCTTGCAAATTTTAACCATAATAGAAATGTATACCGACTTAACTAATTATTGTTCATTTGATGAACGATGGACAATCAAATTTACATTCTTGCAATCTCTCTGTCGTATCCCTAACATTATCGATTTACTTTAGAACAAGGTAACTCAAATAAATACTTAATTTTCGAACATCTTGCTAAATTCAATGACATTGAAGTACACAGATATTAAAATTTTAAAATAACTCTTGTGTTATTAGTGAAACAAACCAGCGTGTATGTTTAATGCAAGAACCTTTTTAAAAACTAAATAAGTGAAACTACTATTTATATAAATTTGTTTGTTTAGTATCGGTAAATTAAATTTTATTTATTTATTAATAGCCTTTTTCAGACATAAATATACACTTTATATATATATATATATAGGTTTGTTTTTATTCTGTGTGCCTTTTGGCAAAGGCTTCCTCCATTAAATTCAATTAAATAATAACTAATACCCATCCAGCCTTACCAATTAAACAATGTGAATCGACATTTTTCGTACAAACCCGAACAATTTCAAGAACTATTGCCATGCTCAACAGTTTTATATGTCACGTCTATTAAAGACAGTTTAATTGAGTAATCACGAACTAAATCAACCAATCACTTTCTCGATTCGACGTTTTACTGATTTACACAACAAGATCACGTTACATTGACAATCTCATATAAAAGGTTTTACATGTCAATGTAATCAGACGCCGCAAACCGAAGCGTGTTTGACACAGCCTATAAGTCGTATGTCATGATGACGTATTGAATTTAAATTATTTATTTGTTAAGATATATTCTTCCATTTTCAAATATCACACCTCTCATTTGAACGTTCTAACTAATATTATAGATGCGAGTAGGAATTTATTTGTTCCGCTTTCACGCGTGATCTACTCGACCAATCCATATCGAAATTTCACATAGACGTTGTCAGAGGTACAGAAAAGAACTTGGGGTGCCTTTCATCCAGAAAAAGTACTGTTCCTGAGAGATAGAAAATTTACATAACTTACAATTACGCAAGCGAATCCGCGAGCAAAATCTAGTGTACTTATAATTTTATAAATTTTTCTTATAACATGTCCGCTTCTACACTGAGATTAATACCTGTGTCGTAGGGGACCTTACAAACATACAAACAACAGACACATGGAACACCTAGACTCACACGATTTTTTGTGCCGTGTTGGGATCTAACCCACCCTTTATTCTTATAAGAACAAATTTTCAAAAAGACAGCAATGGTACAGTTGCACACTATCACAATTAAGTTTATCAAATAGGCCATTAGCCGAATAAAGTAAATACATTTTTTAATATTCAAACAAAATATTGCTTTGATTTTTTGTTATTTCTGCTTACATGTACTTTGTCTTTTTGAGAATCTGTCCGTTTGAGAATATGTCCTTGTGAGAATCTGTCTTTTTGAGAATCTGTCCTTATGCGAATAAAGGCTAACCCACAACTCACAGCGCATTGACAGCGGCGAGGCGATCGCTGAAATCACTACGTCATTCAGGCACAGATAATATAATAAAAAAAAATATATATTTAAAATTAAAACTACTGAAAAGCACCACAAATAAGATAAGTTTAGAGTTATTAATAATTTTGAGATATAATATCCATTTGCAATGTGTATATTATATTATTTTCTTGTGTTGTTATCGCAAGCCTGTTAAAATTTTATAACCATCTATTACGAATGTTCGTTGCAAGCATATAAAACGTTATTAGAATGAAATCACAAATAGCTGCCAAACTCTCTTGTATGTCATTAGTTTAAACATTAGTAATTCAATGACCACACAAGTGGAATGACAACATTTGTCATGTTGCGAGAAGTTAAGAAGTCAGCCTTGTTGGTCCCGAGGCATACATTTTCCAGGACGGCCAATTTTATTGGTTTAAATAGAATCTATGTCTAGCTGTGTTTTCATACCCTCCGTAATAAATTAGGAATTCCGTTCCTCAACAAGCACGTAAAGCCATTAGTCAAAATGTCCTGCGCCTGATTTCCTTCTGGTCATGTCGGATTGTCGTCCCATCGGATTAATATAGTTAGAGAGTAAATAGTGCACTTGTGTTTACGCACACACCTGTGCACTATAACATCTATTGAGCAGACGGCCAGTTTTCATTAAGATTGGCCGTGATCGATATTTGGTCTAAAGGACCTTACTTAATAAAAATGGACAATGTTTTTTAATATGCCTGTTAGGTAATTCCTAATACCGTTTGAAGATTGGAAATGTATCCAATAGGTAAGTGTCAATAGGCTCGATAGGCGTGACAGTTATGTTTTTACGTCGCGTGTAATAACTTGATATATACAAACATAACTGGCGAAACAGCTTCACTGACACGTGCACGCATGCGTGCAGAGATCTCGATAAAATGCAACTGTATTCCAAAGTCGCTGGACGCACGCGTGTGTGCGTGTGCGTGAGTGTGTGCGTGAGTGAGTGGATCTACTTTCGCACGCTGTATTGAAACTGCGTTCTGTACTTTTGTTTTCTGTGATTGATTACCTCTTTGCAAGAGCAGCAAAAGCTGATGCTGTGCATTAGGTCTCGGGTTTATTTCCTGGTCAAACAAAAAGTTATTGCGACAAGAAACTATCAATAGTAGCCCAAAGTTAGAACAGTGGAAATGGCAGTGCTACATAAACTCTTAACAGCAGCTTGGTTTTAGGACATTGGTAGAGGTGCATAATCCTGTGCACAAGCACGTAAAGCCGTAAAGAACCAACGGCTTTACGTACTTGTGATCAGTCTTCGGCAATCCCTTCTTACTATGGAAGTACGGGAATAAAGAGTGCACTTATGATTGAGCACATTCTTGTGCACTATATCACCTGCGCAGAAGGCTTGTCGCCGATTGCCCTGCGTACCGATATTCGGTCTGAGAAACAATATTCTGTACATAAACATTTGAGTCACAGACTGTAAACTTGAAATTCCTATTACGAAATACATATATTTCTGTATCTGTATACTAACGGTACCATTTACGATTTGCTACATGCCTTTACTACAGCTTTATTACGAAATGTTCATTAAAATAACGTAAGTACAACTTAGCCTAGATAGCGGGCAAAAATATTTCACATTTACGGGAAAATTATACGTTTAAAACGGAGTTAGTTTTGCGTATTGTCATAAAATTGATGTTTTATGCGAACCAGCGAATGACATGAAATTTCCCGCGAAAATGTACGAAGTAATTAACCATAGACTAAGAATTTGTAGATATTGTTTTATTAGTTTGTTAGAGTATTTAGTTTTAGGGCAATCGAAAGGGTAACTAGACGATTATTCTCTGATCCGTAGACTAATTATAAATAATCATATGATACGTCATCTTTTTTTAATTCTTTGAGATATATTCAGTAATTACTAGTTAATCTGACAAGTCTTAGAACACCAAACATAATTAAAAATCTATTGTGACTGGCCATCGGTGTGCCGCTACGACCTAATAGGTTAATTACAAATTTTCTACAGAATCCAAGTCTGTTATTATAATTAAAATTGGTACACTAGGTATATATTAACAAATAATACTGAACGCAATAAGTTTAGATAATATTTTAAATTGTATAATAATCAGGCTCTGAGAACATTTCTGAACTATATGGTCTCACTCCCGAAGGCAACGGCTCGGCGGCGGAGGTGCATTATACCCACAGTAGCAGATATACTTTATTAACAGATATGCTTTATTAACAGATATGCTTTTAGATCCCACTTAATAGAAGATGAGCCTATTGTCGTCCACCGTGCACAGTTTCAGAGAACGTAGTGCTACTGAGAATTTCCAAATCGAATAATAATGCACTACTGACTGAGACGAATCAAACTTAAGAACTTTTGAGGCCTTGGGTTAGAATATCTGAGAAAATCATCATACACATCCGGATGTGTATGATGATAGTACCCAGATATTCTAACCCGGACATTATCGGGTCTGCTAATAAGACAACAATAAACTCATTTATATTACGTGGAACATAAAAATAAAGTTGATGGAACCTGATTGTAATAAACCTAAGCTTACTCCTTCGTCGTCATCAGTCTATAAATAATGTTATATCACTATCCTAACTAATATTTAAAGTGAGTTTGTTTATTTGTTTGTTACACTTTCACGCCTTAACTACTCGACTGATCATCATAAAATTTTGCATACACGTTGTCAGAAGTACAGAATAGGACATAGAGTACGTTTCATCCAGAAATAAGTAGGTACTGTTACTAACCTGACCTAACCTACATTTTTGCAAGCGAAGCCGCGGGCAAACCCTATTCTATATATATAAAAATCAATGCCCCTTTTCGTTGTAATTAAACTCCTCCTAAGCGGCTGGACCGATTTGAATGATTTTTTTTGTGTCTGTTCAAGTGGATTCGAGGATGGTTTAGATATGGTTTTTTTTTTTATTTCTTTTTTTCGCCTGTACATGACAACGTCTGTTGGGACAGCTAGTATATTATAAAAAAATGTCCCCGCCGCGTTTATTCACGATAAACTCAAAAACTACTGAATGGATTTTCATTCAGTTTTCACTGATAGACTGAGTGATTCATGAAGAAGGTTTAGGTGTATAATTTGCTAAGGTTTTGTACGGATAGTACCGTAGTAGTACAAATACAAATATAACATGATGTTCGGGTTGCTATAGATAACATTGTGAAAGTGATAGAAAATGCACAATATACATGTATTACAGGTGCATATATGTGTGAGAGAGCTGAAGTCACGAGTTATACAATTAGTGCGGAGAGATGATCGTGACGCGAACACACGACGAACCGTTTGGTTGTTACCACTCAATACTATTATAATTTGTTTGATTTTATTATATTAATTAGGTGTTTTATAGTGTTTATGGATTTATATTATGACACAATCTGAAATTTTGCGATAATTAGAATACAATATTCAAAAATATACCTATAATAGATTAAACGTAAACTGTGCACTGTTTCGTGCAACTTTAAATAAAATAATTATAAAATTTTTAAAAGGATATTAATTTGGTATATATACTCATGGGGATGGTTACAGAATAAAAACTCACTTATTCGCTTACACACAATCATGTAACTAATTACATGATTGTGTGTAAGCGAATAAGTTGTGTGTAATAGAATAGTGAATAGAGCAGATTGTATATAATATGTAATAATATCAACCCTGTATTAAACTGTCCCACTGCTGGGCACAGGCCTCTTCTCAGTGTGAGAAGGGTTAGGCCATAGTCCACCACGCTGGCTCAGTAAGAGTTGGCAGAATTCACTTATTTTCGAACATTATGGTGAACTCTCAGACATATAGGTTTCCTCACCATGTTTTCCTTCACCGTTAAAGCAAGTGATAATTAACTATTTAATACGCGTATAACTTCGAAAAGTCACAAATGAGCGCCTTAGGATCGAAATAGGCCTAGTGGGAGACCACTAGGTTATCGCAGTTCGTATACACAACTGTCTTTAAAATTCAAACATAATATAAATAACGTACCTACAAATATAAGTAACGATTTAAAAAGCAATTATAAATAGAATTAGAACTTACGTTGTTTAAATTCCTTCGTAGGTTTCACCTGAAATAATAAAAAATACCATAAGTATATAATTGGGTAAATAGTAGCTTTATACAAGCACAACACAAATCTTGGAGGACGGTCTGCATATTGAATACCTAAACTTAAAACGCTAACCTCTACCCAATAATTTTATTTTTTTTGGATTTTATTTATGGAACATATTTTTTTGTCTTTTTGTACCTATATAAAGATTAGGTAAACATCGCCTATGTTACACAAAATAGTTGTATACTGCTGACTAGAACTAAGTGGTTTGAATTCGATCCTCACTCGAAAGTGAGATTTCTATGATCCAGAAAGAATAAAAACCACCATCATGTTTTTAGCTGTCGATTTTTAAATCCTTTTACTTTTTTACTAACACATTCATAATCCATAGAGCAGAGATGATGAGATAATATAATAAAGAAAATATTACAAGGTAATCATAGAACACGTAATAGCAGTTGTATGTTAACTTCACCAAAAATAATGCTTATATCAACTAAGTCTCGGCTCTATAACATGCGTTCTCCGTCACGTCGTTACGCCTAATACAATAAAAAAATAAAACAATAATATTTACCAACGATCCAATTTTTAGCTCACTCATTAAATTAACGAGCTGTTATATCATCGTTATATAACGCGTTATGTATAACAGTGTAACAACGGAAACTGCTATGTTATTTTTGACGAAGTTCTTTTCTCACATATGTATGTTGTGTTAGACAGCTTGCTGGATGTAGCGGAGCGGGCAGTACTTAATACCGCCAGCGGAAAGCTGCATACGTAAGTTACATACTACTACATAATTACATACGATATGGCATATCTAACACATATTGATCCACAACCTATACAGCTAAACTTTTACATGTATAGCTAAGAACGAATTGTATTTAAAATAGATTTTAATAAAAAAACATTAGAATTAGTTCATGTGTTTGGGAAATACGAAGTCACAGACAGCTATTATTAGCAGATTTCCAGCTGCTTTCTTTGTCAAATAATTATGTATAAAACCGCTATCTAACAAATAGCCTCTATGTCAAATAATGTGTACCGAAGTTTGAAGGCATTAAACTTATCAGAAGATCTCAAATCATTATTGTGCAGAGATGGAAACCAAATCCTACCATAGATTTCTTAAAGCAGAAGATATCTATAAACTTTCACTACGATAAACAAATACTATTATTATATTAAAAGCAGTATCTATATACTTTTTAATAAGTTTATGTGCTCAACGCGTATAGCATAAGATTTTTCACCGCTTATAAGCATTGCTGCAACGTTATTCGCGTCGTGTGACGACCAGTGCGACACGCTCCGCTTAACGCTTAACGCTCCGTCTCTCACAGCGCATGTCCTGAGTGAAAGTGCAATCAGATATGAGAACACCTGATTGATGATACAATTATTACTTTTTTTTTTATTATCTGCTTTATGACACTCGCTCTAATGTCTTCTGACAGTTCATTATCTATGGCTCTGATGGTTCAATGTTAGCAGGTTTAGCTAGACTTACTTAGCGTTGCTCTTGGATTTTTGACTGAATGGATGGCGTAGTGTCTTAAGTGGTCGCTTCGCCATTGCTACTGTGACGAGGGTTGTGTGTTTGATTACATATCTTTTGTATGACACTCGCTGTAATGTATTCTATTTATACAACGTGTGACAGATATAACGCACAACCTCAAACATCCCAATTAGATTATTAAATCGTAGTAATAATATTATCATTAAAATGTTACTTTTATGTACTTAAATATTTTAATTTAACGAATTAGTTCTCCTTATTGTGCTCGGATAGTATGGATATTACAATAAATCTAACATTATTGCCTTTATTGCATCAAAAACCTTATTGCCTTCCTTGAATTATGATACATTTTCGTTTATTGCGCCTGTTCAAAGATAAGGATGACTATAATTTACGATGTTTTAATTATTTTAGGACAAAAAATACCTATATTAAAATGTCATAAATGGATTCAGTAGCCGATTCTGAACAAACTGATACTTTCAGGAAGTGCGTTTAATATGTTACACGTTGTATACTTATTGTATTTTCTAACAGTTTTTCATATCTATGGGTCTGATGGTAGGGAATCGTTTAGCTAGATTTCCTTAGGGTTAGTAGCATCGCTCTTAGAGTTTTGACGGCATGGATGGTGTAGTGATCTATGTGGTCACTGCCACATGTCACTTTGTCGGTACACAGCGTCGAGTGTGGTAGATTCAATTAAAATTTGGTATAATCCACAAATAGTTGTTCCGAGACAGGGTGACATATCTCTCCGGATAGGCAAGCTAAAGTAGCAGTGGGCAGGACACATAGCTGGTAGAACAGATGGCCATTAGGGTAGAAAGGTTCTGAAATGACGGTCTCGCACCAAAAGACGCAGCAGGGGTACGGCTCCCGGAGTCGACCTGATGGAAGTGAGATGCAGGTGGCCTAAGATAGATCTGTGTGAAAAATCTTGTAGGAGACCTATATCTAGCAATGGACATTTTTCGGCTGAGATGACGAGTAGCATCGTTCTCGTCGGCAATTTGTTTAGGATGCTCCATTTTTAGTGTGTGCATTTATTCAGTGCCGTATGATTACATTTGTAGCTGTGGTCCTGAAACTACGAATGGGGAACCAAAATGGGAGTGGATATACCGCAAATTTTTGCCGTAACGTCTTGTGGCAAATTAAGCCGGTTTATCGCCTAATTACTAGCTATTTTGTAAAACCTTATTATGAAACTCACATCTAATTCCGCAATTAAATTACACTTTAGCTATGATAAGCTTAATAAAATGATTACTTTGTTACTTACCAAAGTCGAAATCGAAATTATACTTAAAAAGAAGTTGGTATTTTCATCTGCAATTAATTAAAACTTCGAAATTTAAGTTTTAACAGAACAGGTTTGCACAGATCAATTTGCAGTACGAACTGAATTGATTCCAAGACTCCTACACAAATTGCTCGCTCAAACATCACGACGACATCGCTAAACACTTCGTACAAGTAAATACAATTCACACATGCACTCTCGGTAACTTTCATAGCATTGTGACGTCACTGAGTCGCAAGGAAGACTCACTGTCAGTCAGCCGCACGACACACGATCTCTATGATACATCGTGCCTTTGTATTATAAACGTATCACATTTTATGTTAAACCTCCTTTCTCTGACGTGACGTCTGCATAGGAGATGTGTGCCTGTGTTGCCAATTATTCATCTCTGATTTACAGTTAGGAATAAATTGTGAATGGATTATATTGTAATACAGGGAGCAAGGTTTTACGGTCTCACGGCAAAACCGCTATTTTAAGTCAAGTCAACTGCAGCGGTAGAAAATATTTTTTTGGTTCGTGTAACATTAACATTCTACAGTGACATTACAAAAAGTAAAATCCATGTAAATATAATCCAATTCTGTAATCGTCTACATGGCACAGTTATACCTTCCGTGCTGCTAGTGACAATTTCTTGGCACAAATTCCTAATACTATCTACTACTTTGCCCAGCAATCGAACCTGAAACCTTATGCACAACAGTCGCATTTACTACTGCTGCACTACCGAGGCAGTCAATCGTTAAATGTCAATCTCTAAACAAAGAATTATGCGTTAAGATCGTTTATTAATCTTATTGATCCAGTAATATAATTATAAACACTTAAAAAACCACCCACTCTCTTCTTAGATGGCCGAGTCAAATATTATAGGACTTCTGATACAATTTTAAAATAACGCAATTGCGCCCGAGCCTTCTTACAGCCATACAAGACTGATATTATTATAGCCAAGTAAGCTAAGATATGAGCCATCATTTCATTTTGCGTAGTCAAAAAGCTATAGCTAACAAATTTAGCACATACTTCAGTATTAATTAAAACAAAATTGGTAAGTATGAAATAATTAACTTTCGAGCCATTATTGTTTACACGCGTACATTTCCTTGTTTATGGTTCATAGAACTTCCTTCAACGAATCTATCATTAGTCTTTAATCATTGCACACATTTCTATTACATGCATAATGTTTAAACAATCATCTATCTATTCAAATGATAAATTTTATCGATCTTATTTTGACATGATCCAAAGATAATTATTTTCATAGTCTGGTCAAACCTACTTGTAACCTAAATGTCTCCTTTTGCCCTAAAAACACAAGGATTGCACCACACAGTTGTCGGTTAATATTTAAATTAAGTAAATGTTCTTAATGACACTCAATGACCAAGTTGCATAATGTAATTATTGAAAAACGAATTTATAAACATTCTCGCCACATAACATAGACCCGCTAAATAGAGTAACGAACCGGAACTACTTGACACAGATAAAAAATGTACTAACATAAATTATAAATACAGACAGTGATTATAAATATTTTAATTGCACTAAAACATTTTATTGCGCTGTAAACTATAGCAATACTTTTTAGTAGCGTAAAATTGTTTGGATATTATACTGTTATGTAAGTATTAATAATGATTAATTACGAATATGTATGTTATATTTTTAATGCTATATCTTATTAACGTTGACGAGGCATTAACATTGAGGTTTAGAACCATAAATTATACTCTTAAGTGAAACATGTATGAAATCACAAGGACTTTTACGTATTCGAAACTGGCAAATTAATATTTATTACATTACATTAAATATCAGGTACTTGACACTTTTTGTGAACTCAGTATGTTTTTGGCAAATAAACTGATAAGAGAAAGGTTATTAAAATAAATTATAGCAATTTGAGATATTTAATATTTCAAAAACATGCGTATTTATTACAATATAGTATACGTGCGTATAATGTAAAGTAAAATATTGTTATATTATAAGGTCATTTTGTGAAAGATTGTTATTTTAAGTTGTTTATATGTCATATTAATAGTGTATTTTTTTTTACTATTACTATATGTATATTTACATTATTAATTTAAAAACTTATTAATCTAATATATATTAAAAAACATAACATAATTACAAAAATATCTACTAATAATTATAATTAATGTAATTGATATATTATATAATCTTTCTTATTTAATAAATAATTAAATGATGTTTGATCTATAGCTGAACAAAATAAATAAGCTAAGAATCAGAATCTTATAACAATTTCACCAATTTTATACTTACATAAAATTGTAAATATTATTGCTACGTAAACTTGAAAACTGTTCTAAGAATGCGGTAGATATCTAAATTATTATGTAGCAACATTTAATGTATACCGTCAGCTACACTGAGTACATAAGTACAATTTTACTGCATTTATGAATAATATTACTTCACATTCATGTAAGCAGACACTTGAATTGTAAACAAGTCGAGATTTAACGTAAAGTTGAAATAACTTTACGCGACCATAACTGTAAATTGCCGCCGAAATTATTATTTTTCAACCGTCAGAGGAAACCCGGTATGAATAAAAAAGGTACCACTCACTAAATATTATATCTACAGTCTACATACACCCTTCCAAAGTGAATAGTGGTCTTTATGTAACATATAATTATCGGTATTACTTTCACATTGAAAGTATCAAAGAAATATAATACCGAAAAAACAAACGACCAATTATTTTTAAAACGTCGATATCGTAATGTCCTGTCGGTATCGAGTACTCGAATCGATTCGGTCGGCTTTAATCATTATGGGGGCGTGAATTGGCGCGAAAGTGACGACCACCAACGTAAGTTTAAACTTTGAAGTAAGGTGTTTAATATTTTATATGAATATATTACTTTTAATAACAAACAAAAATTACAAATATTAATATAGTACTACTTACATAATTTAATTATTTCCTTTTATATGTAGAAATACTATGTACTGTTTTCTTATGTCTAAAATTACTTTAGTTATGGCTATGAGAGAGTTGAACTGTTTGTTTAAGTCTTGAAGTGTAAGTTAGCACAAATTACCTTTAAACTTTTTTAAATATGTGAAATAGGAATCAAATAAATAGCAATAATGTGAATAAGTATTAACTATCCAATTTATGTTTAATGTGTAAAAATCGCGTAAATGTGAGTCTAGTATTGAAATAATACAACTACAACAATATTTAGTTATTACACAAATTCAAGAAAGACAAATAATTGCAAATATATCTCTATATTTATTAAAAAGGTCAAAGCGTCAAAACTAAAGATAAGCTGTCATTGTGTGTCAAGATAAATAATAATATTTATATCTTATATTACAAAAATAATAATCACCGAACAAAAAACATAAATTGCCGACGCAATGACAATAAATTGGAAATGATTTGATTAGGTAATCATGTGTCATGTTTATTAGATTGACGCCATTTTATAACCGAACTCCACTACAACATTCTAATTTCATAAATCCGTTTGTAAACAAAATGATAGTGGCCAGTGTGACCGGTGTTGCCAGATTAGTTAGTAGTTCCGTGTGGAGCGGAAGCTTGGCAGTTTGGTGTGATCGACTGTGCATCAGCTTTCATTTCTCCGAAGAGCCCGGAGCGGCAAAAAGTTGTGGAACAAGGTGTCCATCGTGGCGGGTCGCGCGCCCGCCTTGTAACAGCAAGTGCCCAATGTCCATTGACACGACATAAACATGACTGATCAATAAGCAATATTAAAGTTATCTAATTTTATTAGATAGTAGTCTAACTGGCAGAATATTATTCAATAGGATCTGTCAGGTTATAATAAATAGGAAATATATAACCAATAGGAACATTATTTACAAAATTATTATTTATTTTATTTACGTAAATGCCCAAGTTTTCTATCATTCTGTTTTTGATAAACTCGAATTCATTGGCCCATATTTGCCCTTTTCGTATTCTAACTTAACTGAATTTGTGATATTATCGAAATAAGGGTATATCTAGGGCTATCCTCAGCTCAGTAGTGATAATATGTATTCTATGCCACAGCCGAAATAAAATATAGATATCCTTTTATTTATTTTATTTGCACTTGCAGATCACCTCAAACTTTTTTGGCAGTAAACCTGTCTTGCCGAATTGAGCTTTAAACTCGTGATCTCACTATGTCAATGGCGCAAACATCTACTTCTGCATCTACAATGCTTGCTATATCAAGGTAATGCAAAAATATAATATTAATAATATTTCAACTGTCGTCTAACAATGGTAACGTATCCGAGAAAGTGAAAGGGCACGGATCCACCGGCGAAGTGGCAGTCTCTCAGTGTTGCCATCATGGCGGAGCTTTGATCAGTGTGCGCGCGCACCGTGCGAACCACGCTCATTGCTTGACCTCAAATTGTGATATAATATGCATTTACCACCTGTCAGAACATGGAGTTATGCGCTGAGGAGCTTAATGTGGTTTCTGCGAAGAGTAAATTAAGTTCTTAATAATTATTGCTGTATATTGTTTAAATATCGATATTTAAAGGTTCTATTTATAGGGTGTTTCCGAGATTCTTTAAGTAAGCCCACGCTGTTTGTTAATCTTATCTATAGGGCTCTCTACCTTTGAACTGCAATAGAAAGCTGGCTGACATATTTCTACTGCCAATTGTAGTACACGATGACACGAGGCAGTGATCAACTAGATAAGTCTCGTGGGATAGTCTGCTGTCTATCTGCGTAAGATAGTATAAACCCCAATTTACAGATTTTACAACAGTGTACCCAAAAGCTGCCAACACTACATTATCTTAATTTAATCTTAACTTATTAATAAAATAATACAACATCTATACTCCATTTGGTTAGGTATTTAACTAAAGGTAAACAATCTTGATGTGTCTTTTTTATCATTTTTTAATCTAAAAACTCAGTTTAAAAATAAAATGCTGCTAAAGATCAATGTAAATACAACAATAACGATTACTAAATCAATTGAACCGTTAATTTAAGCAGTAGTTTATTTGTTTAATATGTGTTTGTGTAAAAAGTCACATCAAGATTATAATTATAATTTCTTTATTGATACCAAATAGATGACAATACAACCTATTACTAAATTTAGGAGTGGAGCTCTTACGACTAAGCTCGCCCCTCTTTTGCGGATTTCTTCTCAACTTAATAGGGCTCTATTTCAAGACTACGTGTCAGGTATAGGTAGCTGGACATTTTTACAGAACCTGATTTATAAACATATGGAGGTTCCCATTCAAGAAAGTTAAGATTTTTTGGCTCCATTGTAAAAATATTAATGAATACCTTTGGCTTTTGACCTTAAACTGAGCGATTATAATTACATCTTTACCCCTCAGATCTAAGAAGTCACGTGACAAAAAATAACAAGTAATAAAAACTCGCAATTAAATAGTAAATCATGTTAAGTATTATAATTAAATAATTATTATAGACCTAACAAAACCTCAAAATCAGATTACAAAGAACACAGGCTAAAATCAAACTTAAGTATAGTTTTTTTACACAGATAAACAATTGAATTAAGATTGCATGAACTTTACCATAGATAAACATCGGATTCGGATTTAAATTACAGGCTTGACCTTGACGTTATGAGAAGTAATTTGGGAACGATTAAGGAAACTAAAGACTAATGTTTTTGTTATAAATTATATTATTATAATACGTCGTTCAAATTGAGGATGTAGCTTTAGGGTCCAATGTTACAATGATTTTGATCATTAACATGTCATTTTTAATATATTGCATAACATTATGATTCGATGTAATAAATTTCAAAAAAGATTTGAAACATTCTTTTTTTAAATTCGTGTCTAATTCAAATAAATTATTTATTTCTTATTTATGGCCATCGCTTTGCAACATGCAGAACATTTAGCAGCGCAATATCGTCTTACATTTACGCGAATGTTATACATTAAAATAAAACTACTTTATCGCGTTGTTTATTTTAAAACACTATTATTACGACATTTGAATAGCTTAGAAATGCATAAAAATTACGTAACAAATGGCGATTCTTAGAACTAACACGATAGATTAAAAAATTAGGTACTACGAAATTCTGCCAAAAAATTAGAATAAACAACCTCCTATTATTCCGGTCAAGTTTTCCTCATGTACTAGGTAAACAGAAATCACATGAAGCTAGCATTTATCTTACAAAGACGGCCTCGATGGCGTAGTGGTTAGTGTAACCGACTGCCACGCCTGAGGTCGCGGGTTCGATTCCCGCACAAGTCAAACATTTGTGTGCATGAACATGGATGTTTGTCTTGGTCTGGGTGTTTCTATGTATAATACGTATGTATTTACAAAAAAAAAAAAAAAGTATATATGTATGTTTATCCATTGTCTAGTACCCATAGTACAAGCTCTGCTTAGTTTGGGCTAGATGTTGTTGTGTGTATGTGGTAGAATATTATTATTATTAAAGATGAGCTCAAACGTGCGCCCACGTACATGTGTGTTTATCACTAGAATGTACGGCGCAATAAAATTATAATAACTACTCATAACTCCTGTACTACGTGTTTACTTTCAAAAATATTGTTGTCCTAGAATAGTTACGGAGATAGAAATTTGAACTCAAACATGTATGTTTTGTTAGTCAATACCCAAGAGATGGTTGAAGGGAAATGTAGACCGTGTTACTAATAAAGACGGTAGACTAGTAGTCGACAATAAGCTCGCCTCCTATTACGTGCACCTGGAAGTCATAATTGGCGAAATGTAGTTATAATAAAGATGATAGAGGCATAAAACTATTATATGTTTTTTTACAAATTCCCACACTAGAAATAAATCCTGTGTCGCAGAGATATCTAAATATACAAAACAACGAACATAAAGATTATCTATTAGTCAGAACAACTATTTGTAAATTACACAATTTTTTGTCCCGCGTCTAATATTTTTTGGATGACGAACCCACAACACTTGGTGCAGTGGCTATGGCGAGGCAATCAGTCTATATATGTAATCTTTCCCTTTTTAGGATTAACAGTAATTTGGGTTATAAATGATCTGTATTCTTGCTAACCACTGCAGCTAAGCTAATATGCTTGTGTTAGAAGTCATTTACGACGGAGTTGCAGTGGTTGGGATTCAGACCCTATCTCTGGGTCGCAAGTCATTACCTACTAGGCTATGTAGCCTTGTCGGACTTGTGAGTTTTTCTGTTTGTAGTTTAACATATGTTATACTACGCACAGAAAAAATAATTTCTAACATCCGTTAACTATATAATAACAATACCCTTATATAAAACTTGACATAATGCACACCATAAAGCATTGTAAAAATATCAATGTCAAATTAACGTTAGCATAGCTCGCCATAGACAAAAGATTGACATCGTTTGTCATCTGTTGTTGTCTATGAGCCAATCAATTAGCATTTATTATATATACCTGTCGCACTATTGTTTACAACATGAGTTACGAGACGAGATTTTTATAATAGGACATCTTTAAATTAAATAATTTGGAGCTATACACAGAAGGAAAAATATCTAAGCGCGGCCAATGAGGATAAACAGCTAAAACTGCACTTCTGATACAAAATACTAGCTATTCTTAGGTTATTTCTGAGGCTCAGTGATATTGAATGCCACTGCTGTGCATGACATCTCTTATTTGGTTCCTGTGCTGGGCCAACTAATATTTATAAATATTTTAGTTTAAGAAATCTCAGTACCATTGCAATGTCCGATTACCGTCCTATCCGGACTAAAGGAGTAAAGGAAAACTGACTAGAATTTGGTTTGCACAACACTTGCGCATTAGGTATAATAAATAATATGTCCTACAAACTATTATGTTTGATTCAAAAAGAGTTGTAACTGCCACTAATTTATAATTATTCTTCCAATGAAGATAATAAGAAAATAAAATCCAATATGATACGTAAATGCGACGAAATATGCCAACGAAAAGTGTATTTCAATAGATCTCTTACTTTAAGAAAATGAATAACGACAGACAAATGATATAGTTATATTTCCAAAATGCTAAAACAGATTGATTAAAAACAAGAAACGTTCACACACCGCTATATTCAATGATTAATTACGTTACGCATATAACTTAAAAAAGAATACTTTAGATCCGCAATCGACATAATCTTTTTTTTATCTACATTACATCACATGTTAAACATTGCAATAAAGTTAAACTGAATTAGTTTCAGGAACTTTTCGTGTTTAATGTATAAATACGTATTGTGTGTTGCATGAGTAGGAATTAGGAAATTTATTTTTATGTCTTACATGCTCTGTGATGAAACGGTTGTGGCATGCAAGGACGCGGCAAATGAGTTCCCGTTCACTCCATCCTAGAGGCTAGGAGGGACAGAATGGAACATATTTGTGGTCGAATTACGTAACTAATTCATATTAGATATAATGGCATTTGCCTGCGTCCCTTTCGAAAGTAGACTATGGCTGTTCCTCAGTTTTTAAGATTGCCATGCTGTTCAGTGGTTTATAAGTGAAAATAGCACAATCAGATAGTTTCGTTCATATTTATATTGGTATAGTAGGTGTGATACACGTCAGATAACAGCAGCGATAGCTCAGTGGGGAGACCAATAGACTGCAATGCAGAGAGTCTCGGGTTTGAACCCACGTCGCGCACCTCTGACTTTCGGAAGTTATATGACTTTTCGAAATTATGTGCGTATTGATTGACAATTATCGCCTGCTCCGTGCCTCGGAGAGCACGTTAAGACGTCAGTCCCGGCTTCCATGAACATCTATGGCAGTCGTTACTGGGAAATCAGTGCCCTATAATATCCTGACACTGATCTAGCATTAGGGTATCGTTAACCTTCGGATTGCGGAGGTTAGGTGGCAGCCGCTCCGTGTAAAAAATGATATCCAGTCAAATCCGGTTAGATCAAAAAAGCCGACCCCAAGTGACTTGGGAATAATAAAGGCTAGGGAGAAGGAGAGTAGATGTGATACACCCCTGCCTTTTGGCCTCCTTTGGGGACATTATATAGGTTTCAAACTGTATGTTTGTAGAGTGTACATACATAGATGATCTCTTTTAAAACATCGAGTGTGAAATAGTAATTGAGTAGTTATTGTCACCTCACCTTGTCATTTCAATTTTTTATTACACTATAGCGCTTGAATAGCACCGTAGTCTTAAATAGATGTATGATACTAAGATTTTACAAGCAATATTTATGTCTAATGTATTGCTAATTTTAGTTATTGATTTGGCAGTCGGTTGCCCATCTAAAGGAAAGCGACGTCTATCTTCACAGTTGTGCCGTCTTTCCTTCGTCTTAGAATAGAAGAATTAACAAAGCATACCTGAGTCACCTGCACAGCAAGCGAAGAGGTTCAACGGATGACGTTATGATTTAAGTGGTCGTTTGTGATCCAAAAATGTTTGTTTATGGATCTGTTTGTTGATTGTGTCTGTTTTTGAATGTTTGTAAAGTCCTTCGAGATACGGGAATAATTAATAGTGCGAAAATATTATTATAGAAAGGATAGATTTCGCAAAAGAAAACTTGTAATCATTTGTGCCGCCTGCTAAACGAACCTATATATCTCTATAATCATTAATATACAGAAATATATACTCCTGCTTACTACTCCTATTTAAGTATAATCCATGCGCAGAGTGTAAATTTATATGCAACAGAATTGTAAGGAAATAGTTTACGTGCATAAGTGCCTGCTGCCTTATATGTGTAGAGTTATGCTCAGTAATGTATGGCTCGAAGGTGCCCCAGTTCCGATTAGTTACCAACTGGGAAATTAACAGGTAATGCCTAATCTAAACTTACAATGTACTTGAAGCTACGTGTCGTACCGCAAAACTGCAATTTTGAGCTTGAAATGTACTGATAGATATACTTTGCTGTACATAAATACAGTTAAACTTATATATCTGCTTAATTTTATTTCTGTAGACTAACAAGTTACTATAAACTAATCTATACCTACTGATATTATAAAGCTGAAGAGTTTGTTTGTTTGGTTGAACGCGCTAATCTCAGGAACTACTGGTTCAAATTGAAAATTCTTTTAGTGTTGGATAGCCCATTTATCGAGGAAGGCTGTAAGTTATACAACATCACGCTATGACCAATAGGAGAGGAGCAGACAAATCCTACAGTAACGCGAGCGAAGCCGCAGGTAAAAGCTAGTAAAAAATAAACTGCATACAATCATATAGCCTAGACATCCTGGTGGGATACTATTGGACTGACACGCAAAGGTCTTGCGTTCGATCCCAACGCACGCAACTCTGACTTTTCGAAGTTATATGCGTATTAAATAGTTAATTACCGCCACCTTTAACGATGAAGAAAATCATCAAAACCTGCATGTCTGAGAGTTCTCCATTACGTTCTCAAAGGTATGTGAAGTCGGCCAACCCGCACTGGGCCAGCATGGTGGACTATAATGTAAGCCTTCTCACATTGAGAAGAGGCCCATGCCCAGCAGTATGACTGTTTAAAACAGGGCTGATATTATACATATATACAGTTAAACTTATATATCTGCCTAATTTTATCTTTAAAATGGATAACATTTGAATAGCAAATAGTATTTTAAACTTCCGAGTGGCAGCGGCACACCGGCGCGGTCAGATACAATAGGTTGTCAATATGTTTGGTATTCTAAAAATTTACAGGATGAAATAATTACATATGTGTCGCCTAATCGCACCTCTTCACACTGAAGTAATAAATTTAAATAAATATTTGCCTGACCCGAAAATCCAACCAGAGACTTTATACACAGCAGTCGCATTACCTACCACTGCGACACCACTTAAATACAATTCAATTTAAGCATAATAATTTTTATTGTCTGATATGTTCACAGATAAAAGGTGAATTCTCAACGTGAACTTCCAACTGCTTCAATTATAGCATCGTCATAATGTCTGACAGATTGGCGGCACCATTTGAACATCGCAGTACGATGTTATCTATAGAACTGCTGTTCATTTCACTTTGAGTGATGTATCACTTTACTAGAGTAGGAAATGATGCAGTGGATCTACCGGTAATAATGAGAATTCTTTCGCGTGCTAATGTCGGACTATAAATCGAAGGATAACTGAAAGTATATCAAATGAACGAGAGTCTAGTGCATCGTTCGTCGCTATCCCTTGGGAACAGTACTGTTTTCTGGATGTACAGTACCCGATGTTCTTTTCTGTTCTTCTGACAACGTGTATGCGAAATTTAATGATGATTGGTCAGGTTGTAAAGGCGTAAAAGCATAATAAATAAACTTACATTCGCATTTATAATATTAGTTTGGATTCAAACTATTGCGAAAGGATCTTTTTCTCTCTTCAGTTTGTTATCCTTATACGGGAGGACTGCTGAATACATTTTGAATCAGCCATGGGATTTGCCGTGTTCTACGGTACTTTAACAATTATTCAAAAAACTGACATAAATAACATTCAGATCCTACACTCTTTCTGCCTAGTCCCTTATAACGCGTTAAAGTATGTCACTTGAGAAAATCAAACTTTCAACAATAGACAGGACTTGAATAGCTAGATGATAATTATTCAGTTACTACAATTTATAGCAGAGCGATATACCGCAAGCTTAAAGCAATTTCCATCGCCACAAACGAACTAAGTTTAACAGTTTAACATTTTCGACATCGCGTGTGCTGACAATGTGGGCACTTAATAGCTACTTTAACTATTAATTAGGTTATTTTCAGTTACTTCGTCTATACTTAAAATTTACTGTTAGGAAACCAGTATGTAGTATAAAATGCCATTTAGTATCTGTATGTCGTGCATAATGCAATATAAACCACAATGCCACTTTGCTGAGGATTTATTAGAATTTTAAAATATTGCACAGATTTATAATTGTCCCACAATACAATTATTAATCAATGCAATATTTCTGCAAGTTACATTGTCGCAAATTGCTAAAGAGTTGGAATACGTCCAACTGTTAAAAGATACCACACCATGAAGTAAGCCATGGCGTTTTGCTGACTGTATTTTAAAGCAGCTAAACTGTAATAATCCCTTCTTCACTTTAAAAGCCACAGCTTAAGAAGCTCCTTTTACTACCATAAGTTTCTAGGGCTTGATAAAGCTTTGTGTTTTTAGGACAGTATCGATTATTGTCATGAGAACACAAAGTCTAATCAAGTGTATACATGGCTATAGAAACTTATAGCCTACAAATCCGAGTACACTGTGTCCCTAGCCCACACCAGTTAAAATTGAAAATGGGTCTTTAAAGATCACTGTTAATTTTTTTTATTATGTTTATGAACCCTTTAAGGAGTACTTTAAAGGGTACGTAATCTAGAGTAACACCTATCATTAGACGAATTGAATACTTGTTTCCCGCCTTTATAGTATTAATCTATTTATTAAGTAATAGGTACTCATATGTGCTAAAAGTAATTAAATTTTAAATTAATATTAATTGTAAAGCTTGCAAATCTGTCTGACTGTCTAACCCAAAGATTCCCAAGCCACCCTAAACACGATCAATTAAAAACTTAACGATCTTCAAAGACAACAGCAATTTTTGAGGTTATTTATATCGTCTATTCACTATAAACAGTGAAATCACGATAGACTAAATCGAAGGCGACAATAATATTTTACATTCAATAGCCATTTAAAACTTTTTAAACGATTTCCATATTATCGCCTCTGCAAACTTTGTTTATCACACCGAAAGATATCAAAACTTTGCTGAAGACAACTTGACATTGAAGCTAAATCTAAACTTCAGCGAAGCCGCCGCAATATGGCGGCAAATCGCGTGACCATAGACTATAAAGTAGCGTTATGTGCTGTATGCTGAGTGCGCGAACTGTCACCTTGACTTCTACTAGCGCTAATAATTATATTACGTAACGAACAGAACATATACAGCTGGTAATTTTGATTTTTATCAAGCTGCCTGACAAGCGGTCGACATTCGATATAAATCGTGTATTGAAAACATAGATGTTAATTCTCGATCGATAGTATCGATGATTTGTATGGTCGTACTTCATTTATACATGGAAGAATTTCTTAACGATGCGACGATGAAACGATTAAAAGTTATAGTTGATTATTCTACAGCGTTTTCATAAACTAGCTATTAAAATATATTTTCTTACTAGCTAATATAATATAATTATATTATATTTCACATTAAATTCTTTATCGATATAAATTAATTAAATATAAACAATAAATTAACAACTGAACACTTACAAATATTGTAGAACTTAATATTTGTCATAACATTCTTGATGTTTCGAAATACCAATGCCTTTTTTCTTATCGTAATTTATATTAATTGTTTTTCGATTTATAGGTATTAAATAGTAAATTGACTATTCGATACTAATAAATCGAAAAATAATCGATATAAAGTTTGGATGTATTATATCGATAAAAGCATCGTTATTTTATTTCTAATAGGCACCCCTATGAGAAATGCTTGCGGCATAAATATGGCTGTTCGCAGTTTTATGAATACTGGGTGCTCTAATCATACATCAAGTGTAGGTTTTATTGATTTTATGGTCGTCCATAGATTCCAATATAATTGTACCCTAAATAGACCTAAGTTGACTTTTTTTATTCAGTAACAGTCTAAATTTAGAACTATATCAAAATATATAAGTTATAGAGATTTACTGACGAATGTTTTCGCTCATCCTTTTTATAAAGTTTATACTAGCTTTTATCCGCAGCTTCGCCCGCGTGAATCTCACTGAAACTTATTATACCTAGTGATAAAACGTATCCTATGTATTAGTAGTAGTAGTAGAAGTTTAAAAGACAACTACCGCATTAGGAATAATTCCTGTGTCGCGGGGGACTTTACAAACATTCAAACAACGGACACAAAGAACATCCAGACTCGGAACAACCATTTGTGTCTCACACAAAGTTTTGTCTCGTGTGGGATTCGAACCCATAACACTCGGCGCAGTGGCAATGGCGAGGCGACCACGTAAACCACTACGCCATCCGCGCAGGACCATTATTATTAAACCGGGATAAAAAACAAAAATAAATTTATTCAAGTTAGGTTATAAGGTAACACTTATGAATGTCATAGTTACACAATCTTTTTACTGTGAATTTACTTTTACAGCCACGTTCAGCAAAGCAAGGGTGTAGGGCTCACGAGAAGAACGGGCAAGATACTCATAGCCACTCATTTTAATCGCCAAGTTTACAATAATATTTTGTTTACAAATTATAATTACTGTAAGGTGCTGCAACCATTTCTTCATGAACTACAGAACATACTCAAGCATTTAATAAAATTTGATGGTAGCCTTTAAAGCAGCAGTATGGTAAATAGGAGCATCCACTTTACATGTACATAAACAATCAGGATAAGGCATGATTGTAGTCCGTAGTTTAATCTAACTGCTAAAATCCAGCACACAGCATCTATCGGTAAGCCAAGTTTCATATACATATCCGTTAAACGATTTACATGTGATTGTATAACTTGCAAACATCTTCACAAACTTTCACATTTATGATACGGGTATGTTTTTTATATAATAGTATGCACCAATGAAACCAAGAACCGAAGCATCAAATAATATTTCTCTTAATTTATTATCAAACAAATAGTAGTCACAACTAAGGTCTAAACTACGATTGAAAATATAATAATATTATATTAATATTCTACTACATACACACAACACCATCTAGCCAAAACTAAGCAGAGCTTGTACGATGGGTACTAGACAATGGATAAACATACATATATACTTTTCTTTTTTGTTTAACTTATACGATAGAGCGCATCACGCCGTTAAACAATTATATTTGTGTAAGAAAATATTATAATATAATATTAATTATATATAATATAATAGTAAAGGGAATAAATAATTAAAAGAAAATATAATTGTGATGGTCACTGAACTGCGACCCGAAATGCGCTTGGCTTGCAGACTTCGTTTTGCTCTGGTCATGCCTTCCGATCGGTTCGTGATTTAAGAGCTTTCGTGACCATCTGACGTAACAACTTGTTTACAAACAACTCAAGCGAAATTCACGACTAACAGAACAACAGTTGCTTTTATAAAAACAGTTATTAGCTAATGCTATTGGTTCGAATAATAAAGAAATGTTGTTCAATAGAATCAATTTTAAGGTATTTTATAAGTGCAGTAGCTTCTATTGTAAATAAAAATTGTTCTTGAAATTAAAGTGGACTGCCCGATTGGTACTGGGCTGTAAGTTAATTTTATGCATATGTTTGCAGCCGACTGTTAGGTGTAGGTTCCGATGACCGGGTCAGGAAACTCAGTTATACTTTGCCTGACCTGACCAGAAATTCTATTTAGAAGTACGTAGTCTAGAAATATGTTTGGATGGCAAAGGAAAATAGTTTGATGATTAAAATAAGTTTTTCTTCCCACTATAACAATGAAATTGTTGACATAAAACCATAAAGGTTGTTTACAAGTTGGTTAATCATCTGTGACCACACGAGCCAAATTTTAAAGCGTATTTTTTACGTGGTCTTACGCGTTTGCCTGTGTCGCGGGGAACTTTACAAACATTTAAACAACGAACACAAAGAACACCCAGACTCAGAACAGCTATATATAGTCTTATTTTTGTTGTAGGTATGTTGCAACTGAAGCCACAGCAGCTCACTCGGCGTAGTGGCAGAGACGAAGCGACCAAAATAATGCGCTATCCGTGTAGTCAGTAGTATTAATAATACTCAGCGTCGTCAGATATTGACAAAAGTTAAGAACCTTCTATAAACACTATAGGACATGAAAGCGAAGGCTAAAATATTCTCGAAAGTACTAAGGGCTCTCAACATTTTGTTTAAAATCGTGGCAATTTACACTGACGCGTGATATAGCCTTGACAAAACTTGGCTTGATAGTAATTTCATAACATTTTGAATGAAGTACGACAAGAAGCTGCCTGACACTGCGCACGTCTGCTGAAAATAAATTTTGTAATACGAGGAGCGCTATCATACTAACATATTAACTTCAAGGCACTTAAGATTTTTTTTGACTAGATATCTCTATTCAAAACATTGAGTTAATATAGCTAAAGGAGACATGTTAGGTAAATTTATTGTAGCACGAGTTTAGAGTACATGCACTCTAACTCACATAGCCGATTATTGTAAAATCACGTTTTTGTGTGCAAAATTTTAATATTTAAATCAATCCAACATGTATATTACGCTAATGTTTAATTAATATTGTACCTAAACGTGTCGTTCCAAAAACGTCTGGCTCGGTTTGAGCAAGTTAGAGAGCATGCAGTAACGTATCAAAAAAAAATACTTGAGATGTCTCCACTAGTACCCAGTATTTAATATTAATGATTCAAAACAATTATTCTCATCTCGCAGAAATAAACTAAAAGACGCAGGCATATAGGACACTTGTAAAACTGCCCGTCGTTTATTTGTCTGCGTCGCGAAACCGATGTAGAAGCTATCAAATAAATTAAGCAATAAATCTAGTCACACAAATTAGTTGTATAAATTTTAGTATGCTAAAATCTGACTATTTAATCCTGCTTTATGGTTATATATGACCCAGGAATTACAATCGTTAAGCCTAACGAGTAGCACAGAGCATATAAAAAAGTAAAAGATAAGCACTACCGCTTTCTCTGTGTGTTTGAAATTCGAACTCGTTACCATATGTAGCTAGGGAATCTTGTGATAAATTAAGTTATGAAGTATTTTATCTATGTTAGGTTATATTGTATGCTCGTCTCGCTAGACTGTAGTATAAATCATTTAGGTTGTACAACGCCTGGAGATGCGGCCATTAAACTGAAAAATAGTTGCGCTTCATCCAGTTATAGTGTTGGACCTAAATATAACTGTCAAAATGTGTGTCTCTGAGGTTCTAGATTTCAGTTCCTCCCCTTGGGGGATAGGGGGTAATGACATCTATATAAATATCTACATCTATAAACAAAGCCTCTTAAACTAAGGTCTTTAATTAATTTATTTTTAATGCTGTTACAAACACGTACATACTTGCCTGCCATTACAACAAAAATCCTTATGTTTGTTTATTATTTAAAAAGATTCGCATGTAATGTTTTTCTTTGTATTTAAATTGCAATGTTTAAATTTTCTCTTTTCCATTGATGTATTCGAAGTTTTAGAAAGAATAAATATATTTAAACACTTTTGTGTGTTTACTATTTGCGATATGTTTTATTTGCCTTGTTTGATTTACACTTAGTGTCAAAGTATTAAACAGAGAAAGTATACAGCATATGCGAAGTGTTACTATTTCATTATTGCAAGAAGGTAGGTAGTTACTCTCTATACAGTTGACCTGTATAGGTTCTTGTTCAGCTTTTTAATCTTAGTATAATGTGATAATAATTATAATATCTACCACTATCTTAAGATTGACCTTTGGTATCTAGGTACTATGAACAAAGGTACAAATACATTACGTAACGCTGGTCTTCAATAAGTCAAAAATTATACGAAACAAAAATGACTGTTGTATTTTTTTAAATACTGAAAGTACTGTTTTTATAAAAAAATATATAAATATACAAATGGCACATAATCGAAATTTCACAGGGAGTTTTATACAATAGACACAAGGAATACCTAGGCTAAATCGTATTTGCACAACAACACACCAAAGCTTCTTCGCATTCAGATGATTACAAACAAACAGACAGACAGATTTATTTTTATTTACACATACAGATGATCCGTGAAGAATAGATTTCTATAACCTAATAAGTAAAGTGAGCGAGTCGTTATCGGCTTCCTTTCCTCGCAAAGGTTTGTATGTCATGGAAATGCTGGCAGGTATGAATATGGAAGCTTTTCTCTTAGCTCAGTTCCACTCACAAGTGTCCCTTCTTGTCAGTTCAACGTACTGATTTTAATGCAACCCAGATTCATGTGTAAGCTGAGTCATTACGTATGTCATTGGGTTAAAAGTAAAATCAATCAGTATTTACGTGTAAACTAACGGGTCCTGAAGGGGTAGGTACAATGAAGTATAGTTTATACTATGTTTATAAGATCCATTTAAAAGCGAGCGTATTCCCGACTCAGAAAATTTCCTAAAAAATTTAAATGAAAAGAAAGAAGGAACCGAGTACGACAAAACGCTATATCATCAATTCATCACTCATATGTCAGTTTCCTGCAAGTCAATGATATATTGTCCATGGAGCCTCTTCATTCATAAAAATAATAAAAATGGCGGACCACTTTCACACATAGATAATAATAATATTATGTAAGTAAAACTATTTTTACATTACCATTAAACATTTAACATTTAACATTAGTATAAATGTTTTCATTAATATAACGTAGTTTGCGTGCTAATTTCTGATGCAAGGTGAACAAATACACACACTTTTGCTTTTGTAACTTTCCTTTGATATTTCTTGACAACCCATCATATAACCTAACTTACATTAAATCACCACATAGTATCTTCACACACCAAGTGCCATAAAACTAAAGTTTTCTGAACACGAGGGTTAAAGGTCAAAGATCCCGTTACTCTTTTGGAAGCGGGGTGTTCCGTAACATCGCGCTATCATTCAACCTTGCTACTTTAAGGTAACAGCAGACATGTGTGACACGAAGGGCATTAGTTGTTTCTTGAACGTTTTACTGCGGGTGATATCGCGAGATATATTGAATGTGCGGCGTCTAGACACCTTTCGTACTATTTATATTATTTTATACCGCAAAGGTGGCAAATAAACATTCGCTATGTAGATGATCGAGGTAGTTTATAGGGCTTTCACTTTGCGTCATTACTTGCGTGTTATCAACCTGGTAATGTAAAGTTGTATGGAACACCTGTCTATCCTAGATCATGAATATATGTAAAACCTCAGAAAACTCAACTAATGCGTTTAAATATTGAGACAAAGTCAAATATCTTTACTTCTATAAAAAGGTGTAAACACTTCTTGAACTTAAATACCAATAAAAATTAAATTAAAAAAAAAAACATTAAAAAATGTCTGTTCGAGGAGTAAACTTCTCATGAGTCTCATGAGAAGAAGTAAGCACCAAGGCCATTCTTTTCAATCGCCAAATGTTTACAATAGATTTTTCAATAATAGAAATCAATTTATTACTTCTTTGTCTAATATTAGATAACGAGATATTTTCCACAGTTACACCCATATTTATTTATTATTGCTCTGTTCCCGTACCCCGTAGCGTGAAGTTATATAGCTTCTAACCTTTTTTTTTTTAAATAATCTATTAAACGCAAAAAATATTATTAAATCTGACTAGTAGTTCCAGAGATGGGTACATCCAAACTAACAAAGTCTTCAGCCTAATTATATCAATATGTAAGTAATAAACAGGATACAAATAATAATATAGTCTAAATAAAGGCTGGTGACGTTGTCTGTTCATCACAGTTGACTCCAAAACTAATCAGGATATGCATGCCATCGGCAGCCGTTTTAGCAGTTCGATTGTACGCCGTCATGGATTCAAAAGCAATTACTTAGCTGTCAATCATCGGTGCATGAGTCGACATTAATGAAAAGATAATTTCAGCCTATTGTGTTGTCTGCTATCTTTTGCGTGCTTCTTTACGATACATCCATACTAATATTATAAAGCTGAAAAGTTTGTTTGTTTGTTTGGTTGAACGGGCTAATCTCAGGAACCACTGGTTCGAATTGAAAAATTATTTTCTTGTTGGAAATTTTTTTTATTATTGGGGAAGGTTACATGCTATATAACATCACGCTACGACCCATGGGGGCGGCGCAGTAATCATAAACGCGGGTGAAACCGCGGGCACATCTAGTGTTTTTATAAAACTATTGTTGAGTTGTAGCGTAGCTCAGTGGGGAGACCAACAGACTGCAATGTAGAGGGTCTCGGGTTCGAACCCACGTCGCGCACCTCTGACTTTCGGAAGTTATATGACTTTTCAAAATTATGTGCGTATTGATTGACAATTATCGCCTGCCCCGTGCCTCGGAGAGCACGTTAAGCCGTCGGTCCCGGGTGCCATTAACATCTATGGCAGTCGTTACTAGGAAGTCAGTGCCATATAATATCCTGACACTGGTCTAGCCTTAAGGTATCGTTAGCCTTCGGGTTGTGGAGGTCAGGTGGCAGCCGCACCGTGTAAAAACTGATATCCAGTCAAATCCGGTTAGACCGGAAAAGCCGACCCCAAGTGACTTGGGAATAATAAAGGCTAGGGAGAAGGAAAAAGGAGCGAGGAAAATTGTAGCGTAAGTTTGTGTTTATATTTGCGTCCGATCGGAAAGTATTGGTTTTGGTTTCCTAGTTCCACATAGTGTTTTAGGGTTTCAAAGACAGAGGTTTGACTGCTCGGACAGCGAATTGGTTTAAGCGATCATCTCGCCATTAGCGTCAATGCGCCGGGTGTTGTGGGTTCGATCCTCACGCTGGACAAAAATGTGTGTGATTTACAAATGCGTTGTTTCGAGTCTTTTTATTTATGAGACGTACAACAGTATATAACAGAGGTAAGAAAGAGATAGACTTGTTCTGATATGCATGCCTATTATATATACCTACACACAGCATTCAGTACATTAAAGACTGCAACGATGTGTTACAATTACAATATTTAAACAAAAAACAACAGTGAAATACAGTATGAACAGTTCTTAGTGTCCATTATTCTAATGTTTGTCACCACAACGATAATTGTATAGACATAATAATATATGCCTTTACAATTATCAATTACCTAACTTTCAAATCCGTAATATGGATTCCGGTTCATTTAAAATAAAATAAATAACTAGGTTCATTATAAAACGCGGTATTTACGCAAACTATGTAACGTTTCGTAAGATGTTACACAAATTTAATTAAAAAGTAATTAATATATATTTTTAATAGTTTTGACGGCTGGTTTGTTATGTAATATTTAACTCACTAACTGTTTTTTTGGTCCAGTGACTTATATTTTCGATTACGTTTGCTGTTGATTGATGCTAATGATGATCGATGATACATACATTACATAGTCTTACGTCTATACGCCTGAATAAGTAGGCAATGGTGTATTACATTTACATTTCATCAGTTTTAGGTCCCATCTGACAGGAAACAAGCCTATTCTGCCACCATAAGGAAAAAAGACGTATCAAAAAAATATTGCAACATTTAAGATATTTACCTTTTTGAAATCAGTAAAAAAGACGCATCCGTCTGTATGCGATGTATTTATAAATAAGAATATATTGAAATAAAACTACTATATACGGATTTTATCGCGTTGTTTATTTAACACTGTACCTATTACATAATTTTGAAAACTGTTACACTACTTTTACTGTTGAATTTTACTAATTTTAAGTTTTACTATTGAATTTTACTAATTTTAAGCTAATAAAATTATTAAAACTATTAAAGCTATTTATATTTAGGTTTACACTTTCCCCGACGTTTCGGTTGCTTTTCAGCAGCTATGGTCACGGGCCCCGTGACCATAAATATAAATAGCTTTAATAGTTTTAATAATTTTATTAGCTTAAAATTAGTAAAATTCAATAGTAAAAGTAGTGTAACAGTTTTCAAAATTATGTAATAGATACAGTGTTAAATAAACAACGCGATAAAATCCGTATATAGTAGTTTAATTTCAATGAATAACATTCGCGTAAACAGAAGACAATATTAAATAAGAATATAATTAGGAATTACGTCTTGTTTTTTTATGACGGCAGTATTGCTGTCTACTGGGCACATTGCAGACTCCATGGTGCTTCTAAATATTACTTAATAGAAAATCCTTAGCCCGACTACGGAAAGAATAATATTAAACGGTTATGGAAGGATTATAGCATATTGATATAGTCTCAGTCTACCTCTCCTTCGAACAAGGACATTTAGGTCACTTCTTTTCTTGCTTACCTTACCTGGAATTTACCTAAAACTGAAACAGTTTACCTCAGATACCTCCACTCTACAGAAGATTGCAGCTAAAGTATAATTTCTAATGTGTTCCAGTACAACTACGGTTACCAACACATTTTGTATTTGTAGTACAATGACCGCTTTTTTGTTAGGTTTGAACGCACGATTTATAGACCTGACATTGCCTGCTCTTATAGTCTACAGTAACTACTTAACGTCATCGCTGTATGCTTGTTTACCCCAAAGATACTACAAATAATGGCTGTTTATACAAATAGTACTGTTTTTATAAGTGTGTAGTATTAACTGTCATCAAATCGCCTAGAATAAATTATAGCGAAGTACAAACGTGTTCTAATCCACAATGTTGTAAGTGTCGGCTTTCTCCGTGTGAGAACCGGGCACAATGAAGTGAAGACTCGTCGCGCTGCGCCCGCGCATGCGCGTGCAACAACCGCGCACCACTTGCCGCTCATTAATTAGATTCTTTCACGTGTGAAGTTTACGTGGGCGGCGCTCATTACTGAGATTTAGTGTGTTGACAATTAGAAATTTATTTGAGTAATTGATATCAAACGAGGTGCTTTAAAGTAGTACGTATACTAAATTAGCAAGCTCTGTTTATACAGAACTTGACTTGGCCTAACTTATCGCTATCTCAATAAAACAGTGACTTAACTCGAAATTTGGAAGTAAGGCAATTTAAACTGTAATCTTGTGACTATTAATTACTAACGGTCGCCTAGTGGTCAAAATTCGACCAAAATTCCTAAGCTTGCTACTTTGTTTAGTATAGGTAAACATAGTTACAAAGAACGACGTCAGACGAACAATGTCAAAATACTACGAACGCCATTCGACTGCGTGTGTCAAATGCATGGATGTGTGCGTGTAGTGTTTTTTCATTTATTGAATGTATTTCTAATGCATATTTTATAAAAATAAAGGATTCGCCTCTCCTTCTCCATATAAACTTTAACTGTGCCAAATTTCATACGCCTCCGACCGCGCAATTTTCGTAAAAAAGGGTACAAAGTTTTTGCTCCACGTATTAATATATAGTTAATATAATATTTGTGTTAAGTAATTGCAACAAAGTTCAAATTTGTTAAATCCAAAATACTCAGATAAGTTTTTGTTGTATGAAGAGTGCTGAATGTTATGTTAATCCACGCAGTTGTAGATCTAATCAAATCATTTATTGTCAACTAAGTGTACATAAAGTGGTATTACCAAGACCGTGGTGGTTAGATATATGCCTATTAGCGAATTTCTACTAATATTATAAATTACTACGTTTAAGAAATTACCTCGGCACTATGCATACGCCGCCTGTTGTGGGTTCAATCCCTATTATAGGCAACATCCATAGCTTTAATGTTTTAAAACACCCTGCAATACAGAAGTAATTTAAAATATTCGAGCAGTCATTAAAAAAACTAACAATTAACAATAAAATACTGTTAATCTAGCTGCTTGTGTTACATACATTTGAAAGCAGCGATAGCTCAGTGGGGAGACCAACAGACTGCAATGCAGAGGGTCTCGAGTCCGACCCCACGTAGCGCACCTCTGACTTTACGGAAGTTATATGACTTTTCGAAATTATGTGCGTATTGATTGACAATTATCGCCTGCTCCGTGCCTCGGAGAGCATGTTAAGCCGTCGGTCCCGGATGCCATGAACATCTATGGCAGTCGTTATTGAGGAAGTCGACACAAAAGATCCCACTGGATCGAAGTGTCGCTGGTCTATACTGACTGTCCCCCACACAAGATAAGTTAAGTTACATACATTTGGATGAATTTTGATCCTGTGATACGTTGAGCGTTAACAAAAAACATAAACTTACGTTAGAGGACAAATCTATGTAAAATATGAAATAATTATAATTTAATGATACCTACATTAGAAATAAAAACAGCTCCCAGAATTAGTGGCTTGCTATTGTCTTTAAAATAATATTGGAACGTAAGTTCTTATATTGCTTAAATACAAACTTCAATTTAACACCTATTGATCACCAAATAGGTTATTTTTATAAGAGCTTCTAGAACCAAAGGTATACGACGCATAAAGAAGAGTAGTATCTACAGCAGTATTTAAACAACGATTAATACCTGTGCAGCATTAATAGAAGCAGATGTATAAACAGCCAATTGATTGATATTCATAATAGTTATTGATAGTCAATCATCACGACGATTGAGACTCGATGTGTCATTAAGCGTGAGAATTGTATCACTTCACTTCATTTGAAGTGTTAATTTTATTTATTAAGACTTCCTTCACGCACAATTTCATACGTATCTTCTACGTATCCTAACATAGATTAAAATTGATGTATCAGTTTTATTTGACAACTGATTTAAATGAAACAAGCAATAAATGCTATCCCTCGATGCATAGACAAGCAGTTAAAAGATTGTTTATGGTATGGTATGGTCATCGGCAGGGATGTCATTCTCACACCTTACAACCTAATTGGTGCCGCACCAAGCGGTTCCAAAGGAATTTTTTCCCGCGGACGCTCAGGTTGTGGAATGAACTCCCTGCCTAGGTTTTCCCACAAGACTACAATATGGGGTTCTTCAAAAAGGGCGTTAAAAGGTCTTTACAAGGTCGGCAAGGCGCAAGTGGTGCCTCTGGTATTGCAAGCGTCGATAGGCTACGGTGACCACTTACCATCAGGTGGGCTGTATGCTTGTTTGCCACTATATTAGTATAAAAAAAAATGTAAATCCATTTTTCTTATTTGGTAAACATCAAACTCATTATAAATAGAGATTGCAAAATAAAGGAAATACTATATATACATAGCGATGGGTCCCTATGACTATGCAATAGTCTGTAGCTAGTAATACGCTATTTTACATATTATTGGATTACTAAATAAGATAAGTACGAAAACCACCTAAATACTATCCTTCTCCTTAGCCTTTATTATTCCCAAGTCACTTGGAGTCGGCTTTTTAGTCTAACCGGATTTGACTGGATATCAGTTTTTACACGAAGCGGCTGCCACCTAACCTCCGTAACCCGAAGGCTAACGATACCCTAAGGCTAGACCAGTGTCAGGATATTATAGGGCACTGACTTCCCAATAACGACTGCCATAGATGATCATGGCAGCCGGGACCGACGTCTTAACGTGCTCTCCGAGACACGGAGCAGGCGATAATTATCAATCAATACGCACATAATTTCGAAAAGTCATATAACTTCCGAAAGTCAGAGGTGCGCGACGTGGGTTCGAACCCGAGACCCTCTTCATTGCAGTCTGTTGGTCTCCCCACTGAACTATCGCTGCTAAATACTATCATCTAGCTAAAATAAGTTCTTACATTTTAACTAATATTATAAAGCCTGACTAATATTATAAATGCGAATGTTTGTTCGTTTGTTTTTACGCTGTCACGCCTTAACTACTCGACTGAACATCACAAAATTTCGGATAAACGTCGTCAAGGGTATAGAAAAGGACATAGGGTGCTTTTCATCCAGAAATAAATACTGTTAACGAGCGCAGTCACGGGCAAAAGCTAGTAAACATATCAATGTACATAATCCAGTAAACATACTGACAAGCATAAAGTTATCAATGAAACTTCAATGAGTCTCTCAATGGAATCAATTAACCTCTCAATCCGATTAGAAAGTTCAATCGTTTAGAAAGGATTCAACATCTCCATAATATTTTCTTTAATATTAAAATGTTTGAAGAATGGGCTAAACATTATTATAAGATAGAAAGTGCTGATAAAGAAATCAATCTTGTAGATCTTAGAAGTTAACAACAATGAGAGAATGGAAATACTAAATCGTGAAAACTCCAGAACTAATCGAAAGAGTTAAATTATGTTATTATGAAAAAGCTGATGACTAGCCAATTGACCTATTTGCGTTGTTGTCAGTTTCTTAGCAATGCCGCAAACTATATTAAAGTTTATAATTTTTTGCTAAAGGTAATAATGGTTAAGTTCTTGCAATCGGGTCGTCAGTTCAATACCCATCCATTTTACTACCGCGATGTGAGCCAACTACTGTCACAAACATTTAGTTTAGTTGGCGAGGTTAGCAAAAATACTAGTACATGAGTTGCTGGCTTTCGAAAAACTAAATGTGCAGAAAAAGTGAACATCTACTAATTACCCAATTAAAGGATTATTCCGTGCGAGCATAATTATGTATGTATTGCTTACGAAATCCCAAGACTTTCGTTCCTTATCATACTTACACAGAGACTCTATTTCTGCAGAGAAGGCAAAGCATAACAATTTTCACACCTTTCATTCATTCTCACACCTTAAAACCTAATTGATGGCGGACCAAGCGGTTCCAAAGAAATTTTCTCCCGCGGACGCTTTGGTTGAGGAATGAACTCCCTGTCGAAGATTTCCCACAAGACTACAGTATGGGGTTCATCAAAAAGGGTGTTACAAGGTTTTTACAGGGTCGACAACGCGCAAGTGATGCCTCTGGTGTTGCAGGCGTCCATATCCTACGGTGACCACTTACCATCAGGTGGGTCGTATGCCTGTTTGCAACTTTAGTAGGATAAAAATATTAAAATATATTGTAATGGTTTTACTCTAAATAAATATTATTTATATTATTTTCATTGGGAAAAAATCAATTGGCAACATGCAAGTAATTGGTTGTTGCTAACGTCCGTATGCAACTGTCAACTATTTATAATCTAGTGTGTCCTCTTTGTTTACCTACTTTTCATATGACTGCGCGGATGGCGTAATGGTTCACAATTCGTAAGCGGGGGTCCACGACAATTGATTTGCTTTCGATAGTGAAGAACTAAAATGTTGCCTTGACTTCACCTATCAATCTAGGTAGATAATATTTTAAGAAGCTCAGCGACTGTTACTTGTTTAAACGTCGGTCGACGGATATTTTGAGGAATACAAGCTGATGAAGAACCGAGAATTTCTACAAAAAAAAAACTACAAAAAAGTGAGCCCTTAGAAATTTGATAATTTGTTTAAATTTTAACGCAATTTAACTTTTTGGTCCGTATATACCGATTTTATTTGGCGGATTAAATTTCTAGCTGCATAGGGTCCACCGGAACCAGTTAAATTTTGAAAGTGGTCTATGACAAAAAGTCTGGGAACCTCTGGTTTAAGTGGTCGCCTCGCCGCTGCCACTGCGCGCCAAGTGTTGTGGGTTCGAATCCCACACGGGACAAAAATTTGTCTGATACACAAATAGTTGTTCCGAGTCTGGGAGTTCTTTGTGTCCGTTGTTTGAATGATTGTAAAGTAAGACACAGGAATTATTCCTATTGCGGTAGAAGGCTATTCAAATATTAAAATGTATTATAAAAGTTCAGTAGATACACAATGCAGTGCGATCTATACAAAAATTATCTTCCCAGAAAAATCGCGTGTTAAATATCTAATTTCAGCTATAGATTTTATTTATCCAAGTAGGTACCTACTATACAAAAATGTTTAGCACGCAAATTTGCCGGTATTCCGAGCGACAAGTGATAATCTCGTTTTGGCGATCGTAAAAAAATAACAACATAATAATACCTCTTTGTTGAAGAAAGCCTGAAAGTGTCGCGACCTTGACCGATGAAAGTGAAATTGTGAAGACAGTAGCGATAATTTTAGACCATTGTAATTTAGTAGGATTATATTCTTTGACAGGTGACTTCTTTTTTTAGCCTACTAACGTTTTGTTTTGTACAAATGCATTGCTACTTGTAACGGACGTTCTTGAAGAAGTTTCAGATACTATTCTGGTGTCAAGAAACTATAACATACTATGATGCAATATGGCGGACATTGCAAGATAAAAAAAATTAAATAATTTAAGTGGCTTATATTTTTGACTGCCTTATTTCTGTCAATCACGAGGTCGAGGGATTCGAGTTCCAAATAGAACAAATTGTTAAGCGGTTTTGGTTTTTATTAGGTAATTCTTAGAAGCAGCAAGGAGTCTAGCAGTCTGGCCGACAAACGGCAATAGACTCGGCCCCTTTAATATGGCATTTAAAACATAATTGGTAAAATGTTACAGCTACACACTTATGTGCCTTTCCCAACTGGAATATATAGTACATGATTGATGATACATTGGGTTTGTTATAATTTTCAATGTCATGCGAAGGCGTTCGTTTTTGATTGATTGATTCAAAATTAAATTTATGCCAACTCATTCATTTCAAAACAATCGGTGCTTGCCCAAAGCGATATAGAGCATGAGAGCCTTGTTCCAACTAGACATGTTACGTTCTACATTGTTTATGGTTTACAAACAAAATGGTGTCGTGTTGACAAGTGAGGCCACTGCCTCTTCAGTGGTACAGCAGGCTTTCGTAAGGTTAAGGTCTAAAGTTATAAAAGAGTTTAATATATTGAAGTTCCATTTTGCTTAAATTTTAATGACTTTAATGTTTATAGCGTATTAAATAAGGACTGGTCAAATTTTAGGGTCGTAAATTATTGAAGTCACAGTAAAGAAAAATATATCAAATATAATATATTTTTACTTTTTAATTTGTTTTTTATGAAAATGCAGAATTATAAACACAGTTTACTATGGTTACATGTCAATATCCGTAATTATGTTTCGTAATTATTTTACTAGGGATAATCCAAACGTAACTTCAATCTCTTAAGAGTCATCACTCGTCACCTATACTTCCATTTAACTCACCTATTTGATAAGAAATTCATTGTCTCTCAATAAATCCCCAATATCTACACGAAGTCTGGAACTGCGCAGGACAAATGGCAATAATGGGTGACTTAAAACCAAAGCTGGCGTGTTTACAACAACCTTCTTTCTCTTAGGTAATATAGGACCTAAGACTCCAAAGAGGAAAATATATAATATTGTCTTACATTACATTTACGCGAATGTTATACATAAGGGGAGACTAAGGTTAGTCTCCCCGTGACCATGGCTGCTGTAAAGCAACCGAAACGTCGGGGAAAAGTGTAAACTTAAATATAAACAGTTTGAATTAATTTAAATAGCTTAAATTGTAGTATAGTTTAATAATAGTAGTGTCAAAGTTTAAAATTATCTAATAAAAGTGTTTTAAAATAAACAACGCGACAAAATAGTATAAAGTAATTTAATTTCAAGGAAAATATATTATATACAGAGGTATTAAAATAATTATATAGGTATACGAAGTTTATATTCATTTGCTCTACGGAACAAGCCAAAGAAATAGACGTCCTCTCAAAAACCTCTAATTATAATAAAATTAGCACCTACTGCGCTACTTTTTTCGATACCTACCAGGCAAACATATACAAGAAAAGGTTTATATACCGTTCGTCAAGTATCTTTATAATAAAGAGCTTATTTCATTGATAGAATATTTAATAGGTGCTTATTATTTCTAAGTCGTTGAGGTGTTGAGAGGGAACGTGTCATTACTGCACGCCTATAACTGTAATAAGATGTGGATCAATAACTAGTGGCCACTTATATTTAATTGTATTCATTCATCTTATTAAGTACTACCTGTTAACCGCGTTTTTGTCCGCGGGGAACTTAACAAAAAGCAAATTTTTTAAACGCGGTTCTCTAATTTTTCTAAAATAAATCTAGCCTAAATTACTTCTTATAATATCAGCTATCTGCCAATGAAAGACCCGTCAAAATCTGTCCAGTCGTTCCAGAGATTAGCCGGAGTAAACAGACAGACGATAATTTTCAAATTGATTTTTGATATAGTACCGTATACCTATACTTTCATATGCATTTAGTAAAAAGCTTTTATTTTGACATTACAAACAGACACTCTAATTTTATTTATTTGTATAGATCTGTAGACTATCTCGACCTGCGATGATCAGCAGTAGTCGACGCGAGTGCTGTGTTGAGCTCACAAGTTTAATCCTGAGGCAAAGTTATATTGGGTTATCCAGCGAGAAACTCTTTGTAGGAGCATGGAGTGTGGTATCGGGGACGGTTTACAGAGCCCAATATCATACTCTATGTGCCGGAAAGTTTCCATCTACGGCATAATGCCCAATTTTACATGGGAGCTAAAATCAGAACTAGTAATATGAAGAAAGAAAGAAAGAAAGAATCATTTATTTGCACAGAATAGAAGTGGTATCAGATTAAACAATGGTGAATAGTTCAGGCTATATTCTGCCTGTATTAGGCATGCAAATATTAATAATTATATAAAACAATTAAAATATTAGTAACAAAATGGCTAGCTATATTATTATTTAGAATATTTATCACTATTATATTACATTATATTAAAACTTACAAATAATTAGATCTATTAGTTTTACGTTGCATAAACTCTTCTATTATATAAAACCACTTATCTACTAGCCATTTTCTTAACTTAAGTTTAAAATATTTAAATAATAATGTCATAATATATTCTATTCTATCACATACACACAACACCATCTAGCGCAATTTAAGCAGAGCTTGTACTATGAGTACTAGACAATGGAAAAACATACATATATACTGTTTTTTTGTAAATACATACGTATTATACATAGAAACACCCAGACCAAGACAAACATCCACGTTCATGCACACAAATGTTTAACTTATGTGGGAATCGAACCCGCGACCTCAGGCGTGGCAGTCGGTTACACTAACCACTACGCCATCGAGCTTATACAAGAGCGATTCTCTTAGACTCCTAGGCAGTTTATTAAAACTGATGTGCACAAGTGATTAACATTCTTTTTATTTAAGGTTGTTCTACAAAATGGAATTAATATTTTAATAAGATCTCTTGGTCTGTATTTAGTTACATGATAGAACCTAAAATCATACGTAACAAAATATTACACGCCCCTGCTTACCCCTTCAGGGGTAAGCAGAGACTTCTTCTTCTTCTGCCCAGCCATTATTATTCACAAGTCACTTGCGGTCAGCTTTTGTAGTCTAACCGGATTTGACTGGATATCAGTATTTACACGGAGCTGCTGGCACCAGACCTCTGCAACCCGAAGGCTAACGATACCCTAGGTTCGTGGCAGCCGGGACCGACGGCTTAACGTGCTCTCCGAGGCACGGAGCAGGCGATAATTGTCAATCAATACGCACATAATTTCGAAAGGTCATAGAAATTCCGAAAGTCAGAGGTGCGCGATGTGGGTTCGAACCCGAGACCCTCTGCATTGCAGTCTGTTGGTCTCCCCAGAGACTATATATGTATATATTACATACTATAGCATTATATGCATGTACTGATTAACCTTTTAAGTAGTGCTAGTATCCATAAGCGGCTTACAATATAAATTTATGATCTATCTATGGAGAATATCGAAGCACATGTGTTTTATACAATAATATATGCGCGCTATGTATGTATTAAATATCCTTGAAGAAGTAAAATATACAGACAAGTAGACTATGCTGGTATGTATATACCAGCCTCATCTATTTGTAGGCGAGGCCAGGCGAGAGCCTATGTATGTAGACTCTCGCCTGTTTCTTAAAGGGAATACGAATTAATTAATTTTACGTTTATAACATTTTTGTGTGCACAGAAATGGATGTTTGTCTTGGTCTGGGTGTTTCTTATAATATGTAGGTATAAATTTACAATAAAAAGTATATATGTATGTTTATTTCATTGTCTAGTACCCATAGTACAAGCTCTGCTTAGTTTGGGCTAGATGGTGATGTGTGTATGTGATAGAATATTATATTATTATATTATAATATACGGATATCGATTTGCTATGATGCTGACATTATGTCTCTTGCTTTCATCACATCACATTTTATTGCACGTTTAAGTACCCTTAACCTAATCTTTCTCCAGAACATTTTATATCTGTTTTTTTTAAATAAATCTCTTTGGAATTTTAGTCATCCGGCCTCTTGTCTGCCTACGACCCGTTCAGTTAGAATTTATATAGAATAGTTTAGCGAATCATTTATGTATTTATGGAAGTATCTATTCGTTGGCAGCACTGCGATACCATGACGTCATTGACGACGCAAATGTGCAACTTCTTACTTTACAAAATTCTTATAAATTCAATCAAATTTACGAAATGCCAGTTCTTAAAAATAAAATGTAATTGTTAAGCTATATTTTTATACTGAATCATTATTTTATTTTATTTATATTATTTTTTATTTATTTAAATACCGTCGTCTCGAAAAGAAGAAGATTTTATTTTATAGCATTAAAACTGTGACATTACTATGGCTAGAGAAAGTGATAGAGGTATACCTCTATCCCTCTCTCTAGCTCTAGTTCTGCAGTGTGAAGCAAAAATTGGATTACAAAAATTAGTCAATTTAACTCTTAACAATGTCGGCACCCTACGGCTGGACACAGAAGTCTCGCTGTTTACTTCTTTTCAAAAGCCGCTTTTATATTATCGTACATGGTTATTATAATACCTATTATATTAAATACAAAATAATATAACTACAGATCAATTATAATTTACAGCTGTGAGGAGTCCACAGAATCACTATGAAACCTATTTATCTTTTCTAAGACATCCAAATCGGCCGCATCTTTACATACACCAGAGCAAAGAAAAAAAATTAATCAAATAAGCTGGATACATGAACAACTAGACAGATTAAACGCAAGTTAGTTTCCTAATGCGCAAGTACGTTAAACGTTAAAAGGACAGTGCAGAGCATTTGCGACTGCACCGGCGAACCGACGCCGCGACCACGCATGCGCGGAATGCGGTCACCCGGTGTAAACATTTAGCTTGAATCGCGTTAAATAAAGTGAAACCTTTATACTGATTATATCAGGTTTTAGGATTAATTATCACGGCAATTAAGATTATTACTACTGCATTGGCCCCGTGGCTTAAATTTGTCGACAATTGTAAGGAACCGAATTTTATTTCTGGACCAAACAAACCGTTTGTAAAGACTTTTTATTTTTAAATCTTAACAGTAGCAACTATTCTGCAACTGTGCTCGATAGAAGGCAAGAAGATATGCCGAATAAATCTATGCGAGACACAATGTTTTATTAATTAATTGGACTGTGTCTGGTTTATCGCCAATGATTTAATAGCCTCACAGAGGTCAATGAACCATCTGTCAGTTTGACGTCAAAAAAAGCGGGAAATCTCTTTTGACGTTTGCCAAATAAATCAATTTCGCTCTCGTTTCTAAACAGAATCAGGTTTTTCGTCCATTCATTAACACGTTCAAGTATTCAAGTTTACTAAACAGGATATGTCAATAGATTTCTCTTGACGCGAGAAACTGTAATAATCAATCAAAAATGTCAGCCAACCATAGAAGCCTACATTTAATACGAAGATGGTCGTAATTTTCTTCAAAGCCCTTCGTTCATTGACAAATAAGGATTTATTTGAGTTTATGGCGAACGAATGAATTTGTTTGGTATTTCCTTTGAGGCGATTAATGTTGGTAATCTACGTACAATCGGTAGTTATAAACTTTACGCTTAGAAATATATATAGTTATTTACTTTTCTTTTAATAATTTATTTTAGAACTAGCCTAACTCTATTTGTATACTATTTACTACTGTTCGGTTTTGATATCGAACCCGACTTCTTAGCGCGCACGTGATGTGACTTATTGTAGTTCAGGAACGGTAGCCATATTAATAAATAGGCTGCTAAGACAATTACCTGTAACAAATAAAAATGTTTATCAATAAAACGTACATAATATTTACATGTAGGTATGAAGAATAAGTACATCCAAATCAGACATTCTTATAGGTGTAGGTGATGACCTACACCACGTTGGCCAATTGTAGACGCACAATTCGCCAACTATGTTTTGTCCCACTTAATAGACACGAGTCTATGGCACTACTGATCACACAACAACCGCTGGGAGTTTCACAAAAAGGTCCTATATGAGTTAAAAATATACCTCAATACCAGTCAGTCAGTAATATTTAAATAACTACTAAATAAAACTTACAAATATAACTAATGTTGTTGAATACTGAATTCCAAGTTTCGAATTATAATCGTTTCTTTAAAATTTATACAATATTACTTTGTAAAATTTTTCCTTTTTTGTAAAGAATGTTAGATTCAAATTTAGAACTCCACTTACACGTCAAATCCTTTGAAATGTGCTGCTTAAGTCAGTATCAGTGTTGAATGCTCAATACATCCGTTTGCATTTGTATAAACAATCTGGCTGCTTTAAATGACATGGCATCGGCGATTACTCAGATATCGGAAAACTCAAATTAGGCATGCTAAATGTTAATCTCGGGTAGCATTCCCATGACTATTCTTGGATAGCTAGGACATAGTAAGGTTTGGGAAAGATTCTATACGAAAGATACCCGATATCCTTTCTGTTCCCCTGACAACGGGTTGCCGAAATATCATCATGGGATAGTCGAGTAATTAAGGCGTGAAAGCGAAATAAACTGACATTGGCATTATATTAGTCAGAATTTAAGGCTAGCAATACAACTGATGTCTGTGCTAATCTAAATAATATGGTGACAGCTAACTTCAGCTTTTGGGCCTTAGTATGAACTGATATAGCACATTTGAAAATGTAATATAATAGCTGATAACAGAATCTGGCTGCGCTCTTCTATAGTGTACAAATAATTCGCTATTTATAGTATAGAATAAATACAAGCAACCAATCCATTCCTATCGATGCCTGCCACTTTAGCCTTTAAGCATTAATGTAAAATAGCGAGAGCAGGTATAGGGCGTCATTGAATTAAATGGAAAAATGCTTGCCATTTATTTCTATTAACAATTATACTGAACCACATATCCGACGATAGCACAATTTTAACAATACTAAGATGGTCAAAAATGCAGCTTCGTAATCACAAGTAGATAGTATTTTTTTCTATAGCTGTCCTTTTTATTGATCAACTCTCAAAATCCAAAACAAAGTTTCCGTTAAAAAAATCTAATCTTAATAACTTGGCGGTAATCCGTTGTAATAAAATTACTGGGAAGAGAGGAATCTGCTACCGCCGGATCGTCGTTACCAATAGTTTACTTTAAAAAAAACATGCGGGGTAGTCTTTGGGGACTGCCCATAGAAGTGAAAACTAAGTAACTAGCGTGCGGTGACGATGACGCGAGTTTCACACTTTTTGTTCACCCAAAAGTACACATATATACACAGTATACATATAGCTCATGGAAAGCGTTCGGTGACGATGACGCGAGTACCATGATTTTTGTTCACCCAAAAGTACACAAAAAGTGCTCAACGCGTCTAAAGAAGTTTTCACTTCAAAAAATTGGCAGTGCTATGCGCAGCAGACACATTGCCTACTTATTGCGCCACCAAAACAGCCTATCCTATCCTCGTATCAGATAATGTCCAGCTAACTCAGAACGTATGGCACTTCTAATGTTAAGTGCATTCTTTGCACTTATTTACGGTTATACGCAAATGAAGCACTAAAAATGTCTCACTTCTCAGAAATACGAGACCGCTGTCCGTCAATTACCTGATTTAAACTTACAATACTTTTACGCGAATGTTTTAGTATGAATAAGTTATTTTACGCTGTTTGTAGGTACTACAAATGTGGGCTTACGATTATTTTGCGTAATAAAACAGATTTTGACTGTTGAGTTGTTTAAGTTCCGAGTTCGATTACTGCGCGGCAAACATTTGTCGCCTACCCTTTAAAAATAATAATAATAATTGATGCAGAAGGTTACGGTGCTAGACAAGGCACGCGTTAGCCGGCCACTTAGACCCCAAGGGTCCTCATACCTATTATTTTTTTATGTATTAATTTATACATTTATTTTTATATATTTAATAAAGTTTTTTCTTTTAAAAAGAACTCAATAAACTCAATAATAATAAAGATTATTTGGTAAGGCAGCCAGTGATAAATAATACATTATTTTGTTACTTAATGACTGTAAAGTATTCTCACAATAAAGTAAAAGAACTGAATATAATGCATTTCGGCATGCCTAACCTTCACAAAATAGACCCATACATAAACTTTAATACAGTGCAAAATACCATAACAAACGAATTGCGTAATTTATACGCATAACATTTGCGTAAAAATCACAAACCATTCCAATATTAAAAGCTTACATTGAACCGTAACAAACGCAAATGCCGCTACAATAAACGCTATTCACGCAATTTGCAAGTTTTACGCATAAATTACGCAAAAAAAAGCAAGAAGCTTGCGCGTAACTCGGCTATCTGTAAGCAATTTACGCTTTATAAATATATGTAAGACATTCGACTCGCCATATACGATGTTATTTTCGTAAAAGCACTTGTAGAAGCGAATTCGAATGTACATATTTGCAATATGGTTAGGAACAGACGGCGGAACATTGAATAAATTATAGTCAATGCATATTTACTACAAAGTATTTTGTCTGCACGAATGGCACAAAGGTTTAAGTGACTAACTCTGCGCTATACCGCGCACAGGTCCAGTTTTGATTCCCATACGAAACAATTATATTTTTACAAGTATTTTTGTTAACCCCCAGTATAAAAATACTTGTGTGAGGAATAAGTTCACATCGGTAGTTCAATGATATTTGAACACGTGATCTGATCGCAAGTTCGATGTCTTAACCATTGGGCTACCGGCGTTTTGTATAATCCACAAATAGTTGTTACGAATATTCTTTGTGTTATTGGTCACTTAGAGTCTCTTGTAGATGACGCAAGTAACTGGCGCTAGTTGAGGCACTTACATGAACCGTATTTAGCCCGTATGTAGCCCGCGCAAGTAGCTTTCACATGTAGCCTGCGCAAGTAGCTTCCACATGTAGCCTGCGCGAGTTTCTTGCGTATGTAGCCCTAGCGACTAGCGAGTAGCTTGCATATGTAGCCCAAGCGACTAGCTTGCATAAGTAGCCCGAGCGAGTAGCTTATATATGTAGCCTGAGCGAGTAGCTTGCATATATAGCCCGCGCGAGTTAATTGCGTATGTAGCCAGCTACTTACGTCACGTAGAAACACCATTACCCTTTATTGTTAGAAAACCTGTCACTAATCTGAAGAACATTTATTCCTGTAAAACAAACTTGTATTTTTCAATAAAATGTTTTAAACCAAGGGGTCCCAATCATTATCAATCTTTGGCGCACATACATGTTTAATATTTTGTCCTGGCCTGACCTATCTAGCTGGTCGAAATAGATAGGTACAATGATACTAGTCAGGTAGATAGGCAGAAAAATTAAAACATGCAAATTATGAAACTAAACTGATTATTTATAAGAATTAATGGTATAGAGAATCGCTTTATGGCGCCCTTCTTCCCTTTCTATGTCGCACGGAGCACCCCGGCGCACACTTCGGTAACCCCCCCTGCTGTAGACCTGGCTACCAAGCTGTTAACCTGCATTTAATTGGATGCGGCAAAACATTAATAGTAAATACAATAATTAACTATAATAACTCGCTTCATTACCAAGTTGAAGTAAACTTGAACCAATTTAAATGAAACGATTAGTGTGAATTTCTTGTTATTCTCAATTAAAGTTGACGTAAGTAATAACATAGTTACTGTAGTGATATTTACACTAATTATTTATGTAAATGTTTACATTTTACATATTATGTTTGTTTACATTTTAAATTGTTATTAACGTAAGATTTATGGATTGTTACTTGGTTTATTTCGATTGAATTTATTTCATTACGTGTATGTCGTTAATGATTTGTTGTTGCCGTTGTTTAAGTTTGTTTATGACGTTTGTGGAGGAACGCGAAGACCCAGGTTTCATTCCCGAGTTTGGCAAAGTGTTGATGGTTAACTGTCTTACCGAGTGTGCAAATGTGTTCGATAGATAGCATTGTACTCGTCCATTATTGTGTACAAAACATACAACAACTAAGACATAGCGAAATTGGGCGTAAAACTTACCATTGGCTTTACCTTTCGGTGAATGTATAAGAAGCTGAATAATACACAGCACACTTTAAAATTTATATTATAAGTGATGATGATTATAGATATTATAAATGTAAAATCTTGTGAAGATATTTGGTCGTACGTTACATAATCACATGCAAACAGCTAAACCGATTTGAATTAAATTTGACACACAGACAGACCACGTCCTGCATTAACACGTAGGATACTTATTTATCCAGTATTGTATTCACATGGTATTGACGCGGGCGGAGCCGCGGGCAGAACATAGTAGATCAAATAATCACAGGCAGCCGTGTCATTTGTACCTACATTAGATGCTTCAAAATGCTCTTAAATTTAGTCTGCAGATCTTTAAAAGTCATAGTTCAATGCCAATTCTACTCGTAATCGTTATTTTGCATGCCGGACCTTTATTTTATATTTTGTTAACTACATTCATTCGACTTGCACTAGATCAAAATTTATGTGATCGGAAGAAAGGCTTATGATAATTGATAATATTGTCTTCTGTTTACGCGAATGTTATGCATTGAAATTAAACTACTATATACGGATTTTATCGCGTTGTTTATTTATCACTGTATTACAACATTTTGAAACTATTACACTACTACTACTATTGATTTTATTTTACTAATTTATAAGTTTATCAAATTATTTAAACTATTAAATCTATTTATATTTCGGTTTACACTTTCCCCGACGTTTCGGTTGCTTTTCAGCAGCCATGGTCACGGGGAGACTAAGATGGTAGTTGTGTACTGATGGTAGTAGTGTAATAGTTTCAAAATTTTGTAATACAGTGATAAATAAACAACGCGATAAAATCCGTATATAGTAGATTAATTTCAAAGGCTTATGATGACAGTGAAGTTAAAGAAAATTACGAAAAACATTTCATCAGTTTCTCAAATGTTTATTTTTATATACTATTTTAAGGCCTTTAATTATTATTAGCGGAAATCTCAACAATTATAATATACCCGTAAGCGTGAGACTATGTAAGTACTAGTACTTAGGAGATATCCCTCAAGTGCCAAAAGAAGTGTGTTACACCTATATTTCACTAGCTATGATAGGCCCCACGTCACATGACGTGAGCCTATTGATGTCTACTGGACATATCTTGCTACTAAGACTGCTCCCGGCAACATCCAATAACACCCAGAAATTGACCAAGAGACATGCACAATCGTATGCACTCTCTCGTAGCGCCAGCAGTATCAAGTGGAACTTAAAACATAGCTCACGAAATGTAAACGTAATACGTTCTACCTACCTTCAGCGGTGAATATATTTTGAAATTTTCTCCTTTTATCTAGTATCCTATAAAAAATCTACTCGTAGAAATTAAAATGATATTCAATTCACTTTATCAGTCCCATCAGATCCAAGTTATTTGGCCCTTAGCAGTTCCAAGATATCGCCGCATAATATGCAAAACGCTAATAATTTGCGAGACATTTAAACGTGTTGCCACACTCGCTACTCGGCGAGAATGCTCAGCTTCCTGCGTTCCGGGGCTGAACTGAGACTCGGCTAGATTGCGAAGCAAATTTAGGGTTGCCAAGTCAAGCAAAACAGCAGCCGTCACTTAAACGTCTAAGACATGGCATTTGTAACACCGGTAGAGAAACAAACTCGTCTGATCACAAACGGATGCCAAAATCCTAAAGATGGTAGCAGCACTATCATTCACACTTTCCACAGTCCATCCTGCAGAGAAAGAAGTCAGTTTTCTACAACCGTGAAGGTTAACCAGTGCGTCAAGGACTTCTGTAAATACTACTAATGACAGAGGAATACAACGCGGTTTTCGACTTCGATCTATGGGAATTAAGTCGGGTTTCTCCAAGATTGAGCGAAGATGGATGGTCAGGTTTCCTCAAATCCAAATATTTTAAAAATAAAACAGGAAAAGATTAAGTCATCGCCTTGCCGATTGTTCAAATGTTGGTAAAGTCCGCCGCAACACAGAAATTATCCTTAGTGCAGGTGTAGATTTTTTAAAACATGTTCATAACTTTAAACTTCCCAAATAAGTTCAAAACTCGCTCCGGAAATTCTTAGAACTAGGCTGTGCTCGATGAGATTGACAACCCTTAGAGTTCAGCTATGCACCTGTTTCGTTATATTCTATCGAGATTTCATTAAGAGAACGATACTTCCTATAGAATTCGTATTAATTAAATACTTTTTATCTTATATGGGATCTTAGTATGCGTTTGGATGTTGCTAAAGTATTTAAAATGGTGATTATCTTTTATGGCAGCATCAGGAATGGACGCAAATATATTCCTAGAAGAGTATTTTAGAAAGCCAATTAATATAAGATATAGATATAGTATAAAATATATAAATATATGTAGCATAAAGTCCTGGAATGGATACGCAAGTCGGAAAACATATATACATATTTTATTAGCTAATAGATGCCAAGAAGCTAAATGAAATAAATTTTGCTCGTTAAATGTAAATGTAATAGATCTAGTTGAATACGAGCGAACAAAAGTAAAACCAAGCGAATAAGGCAAATTAAAAAAATATTACACAATTATTTAAACAACGGACCACAATTCAAACTGTTACATTCCGCTCTTTAAAAAATCATATAATTATTATTTCAAAAGCATTATTCCACCTAATATACTCTGAATCTGTAAAATGTAATTTAATTAAATTAACATTAGTTTACAGAGGCGCGACAGAAGCAAAAAAAATGGATTAAATAGTAATTAATATAAAAAAATTGGTCACAGATTTTGAAGCTCCTCAACGACCTCGTATAATAGGAGGCAACGACAAACGACAATTATTAATAAATATCAAAACAACCTAAAACACGCACCCTTTGATTCAGCTGTTAAATTAAAACACAATAAAGCATCTGAATATGAAATCACAACGCAAACCGTTAATTTCGTCATTGTTTTATTTTAACTAAAAACATTGACAATATGACGTCACGTTGTTAAATAAATCGTTTGCACAGATGTCCAAACATCGTGCGTTAGTCGAACTGTGGTCGAACTGTTTCTTAAGAGTGGAAATTACGTCTTTGTCTAAATAAATACAAAGTGAGGTATAAGGAATCAAGTCGATCTCGTAAAACATAGTCCCAGAAGACAGGTCTAGGACATTCGTTTTGCCTTCTTGTAAATACAAGAAGTCAACACATAGTGTAACTCTTCGGCAATCTTCTGAAGTGTAGAGGAAATCCTCCACATTACAGAAGATTGCCGAAGTGCCAAACATCCATGTGTTGCAAAATTGTTTTGGTAGTGTGGCAACCTTCAAATGATCCGTTCTGGATGGAGAGAAGGTGTATGACAGATATGTTCTAATTAAACATAGGACCGAAGATTTATTTTGGATTTCTCGGCGGCCATTTAGACGAAAGTTAAGTCTAACAGCCCCTCTATAAAGAGGAAATTATAAAAACTATTAAAAATTATTTGTATTTAGGTTTACACTTTCCCCGATGTTTCGGTTGCTTTGTAGCAGCTATGGTCACGGGGAGACTGAGTCTACCTAAATACAAATAGTTTTAATAGTTTTAATAATTTCATTAGCTTATAAATTTATTAGTAAATTTCAATAGTAGTAGTAGTAGTGTAACAGTTTTCAAAATTATGTAATAGGTACAGTGTTAAATAAACAACGCGATAAAATCCGTATATAGTAGTTTAATTTCAATATTGCTTTTATAATTTTAAGCACAGATTTTAAGTAACTGACACGCATAGTTAAAGTAGGCGAGTATATACAACTTACATTCCCATAGCAAAACTTTAATAAATAACTTTAGTAAAACATCATTTCTTTCAGTAACTGACCACTTGATATTGAATCAACTTCGAAAAATTTTATGAGCTGTGTTTCTGAACGGTACTCTTTACCATAGAGTAGGTATATAAAGTAAACTATGTATGTATGCTTTAAGCTCTCTGCACTTAAGCAGGCATAGAGTCTGTCTACCTGTTAGGTAATTTGTTATTTCACAAGTTACAAAAGAGGTAGCTTATGTATTATATCAGTAGGGAGACAAAAAATAACATCCACCTACCGTTAAGACTAACTTAGCAAGTTGATATGACATTATTTTCACCACAGGAAAAAGCAAGAAAATCCAGTTCCAATTAGATCATTACAATAAAAAGTTGGTCTTACACGTAACTCAATAAAAAGTATTGCAATTAAAAGTTAGTTTGGTTATAATAACATTAGAAATTACATATAATTATGTAGTAATATACTATATGTAATATGTACTATATGTGGTGACAAAATATAATAGTTATCCCAGGTTTAGTCGAATTTTAAATAGTAATAAAATCTCCACAATTTATAACCTGTCTCACTTCTAAATACTCCTACTCTGTTTGACGTACGTATGTCTATAGACCATACTGACCCAATGCGGCTTGGGCAGCTTATTTTGGTCACCATGGCCTTATCTCTCATTTTTAAACCTTAATAATTGACTATTAATATGAATATAATTTCGTAAAATCAAAGATGCGTGTCGTAGGATTGAACTTGAACCCTCTGCGTGTTTCTTTCGTTACATTAAGCTGTTATTTAAGGCTTGCAGACACGCGGGACTTCTTGCATCATCTTTCCTCAAGTAAGCACAGAGAACGTTACATGAAAAATAATAGTAACGTAAGCCTTTTAAACAGATCTCAAAGATTGTAAAAATAAAAAATAGTATACATAATATTGTCTTATGTTTACGCGAACGTAGTACATTGAAATTAAATAGGAAAACCAACGATTTCATGATGGGTACCTTAAACAAAATACACTTCAGCATAGCATAAGCTTAGTGTTTTTGTACATAAACAGCGATATAATCTGTATGAGGTAAGTTTATTTTTAATAAATACTGTTCAATATGTAGTGTGCTTTCCGAGGAGCTCATAGTATGGCGCCTCATATTGCGTTACAAATCTGAGCATTACAATAAAGAGATCGATTAAACTTATACGTAACTCTTCACTTTGTGGGAATGTTAACAAATTACAGTTTACGCGTTAGTACGTACCGTGAAACAATCGTGTAAATATACTATTATATTACAATGCAATTGTAAATTAAATAACGCCGGGTAACGGATCGTATCATCAAATTTCGCTGTGTGCGTCTTGCGCAATAGTATCGACTACCGAAGTACAGTGCGCAACACAATCTGTGTTGCGTCACGATTCTTTTGTTGACGCTACTTGTAGGGTTGCTCCGTTCGAATAAAATACATCGATATAAAATATGTATGCTAAAGTCTAATTACAAAAACTGTTCATTTAAAATATGTATTCTGAAGTCTAATTGCTAAAATTTAAGAATTTAATTGGAGTATAATTTGTCTACAAATTTTTTACAACTAGGATAATTTGCCGCTATTAACGGCTTGTTACCCTATGATTATAGACGCTGATAGGTCCAACGAATCACGTTCTCCTTAAGAAGTAAATAAAAGCATTTTAAATTTAAGTAAATCTATAAAGACTTGGGAATATGTATCACAATTTTGGCTTTATCACCATTATTTTAACGGTCTCACGACCACTACTGATCAAATGTCTGTCTCAAAAATATAAGTAGCTTTCTGCCACAGCAAATGCCGGACCAATTTCAGTGTGGATTTCAGAAAGATATTGGGATAAACAAAAACATCAAACGCTCGTTTATTTTTTAAATATTCGAGAAATTAAGAAGTCTTTTATGTGTGTCAGAACATCTGCTAATATCTATTTATACGTATTTGTGTATAAGAAATGTCACACACAGCTATTTAGAAAAGAGATGTTTCACTTTTGTATAGGACTCCGGCTATAACTTGTACATCCTCAGGAAACCTGGGAAATGTACCCCTAAATACATTAAGTTAAACAATTCTTTATTAATTTCTAGTATTTTTGTTGCGCAAAATAAAATATAAAATGTTTGACGTTTGTCGTGCAGACTATCTATGACAAGTTGGTAGATGACATTTATATATAACCTAGAATGCTAGAATTGTCAGAAGTAAAAGAAATCTTGCTAGAATAATATTCACCTAAGAATTGATAATTCGTGTAAAAATTAAATAAAAACGTATGAGTTCAGGAAAGTGTAATAAGAAATACCAATTCAGCATTGGGATATTTATTATCAGTCATATGACATTGACAGTTAATGTCAAACATTACAAAATGTTTCGTTGCGGGGTGCACCCTGCAAAATCATTATTATATTATATGAATATATTTTTTTTATGTTGATTGTTTGTTGAAAAGATGTGTATTATAGTTGAAATGAATAAAGATATCCTAAAACATATTTATTGTTGACATACATATTTATATATTATTTACATTATTATATAGTACTTTCGTACTTTCAATATGATTTATAAACGCATACAAAATTACCGACCACCGCCATATTGATGATAATGGCAATAATATAAAAACTATTATTTTTAAGCGCAAACCTAATTCGACTTAAATTCAGGAAATAATATTTTCCCTCGATTCCTGGTATTTTTTGCTATTTTTGGCTGATAGTACATTTCATAGCCGAAAATGAAATCTCCTTTAATCTGAAAGCTTGTTAAGTTGTTTGGCAGTTTCTTCCTCAATCACGTCTAAACCGTTTAACTAATTTGGATGAAACTTTGTATACAATTAGGCCATGATCTGGATTAACACATAGAATTTGTATCCCGGTATGTATTACCGTTGGATTCAAGCAAGCGAAGCAACGAGCAGATACATGTATACAGTATAGAACTCTATCAATTTTGTCAACCCTATCACTACAGTATATTATGCATGGCTGTCATGCCTTTCCACGATACAATACGATAACAATAAATAAATACATTATAAACTAATAAACATGACAATGTTACGTTACAATTGAAACTTTGACATTCAGGCCACAACAAATAAAATCATATGCACGTGCTTTATTCACCTTCTTTCAACAAAAACTACTTAGATCCAAAGAGAAAATTATAGATTAAATACATATATGGTGTTTTTATTATAGGTCTTGCCTGCAACTTTTTTAATTTACAGGGTTTGGAATATGGACATAAGATTTTTTTATTTTACTTATTATTTTAATAATAATTAAAACGATTAAAATCCGCTCTATATATTCTAGTATGATACTGGCACAAATAGACAGACCTTTTAAAACCTTTGTAATTGATTTAGACGCCCATAATTAGACAAAAGCAACGAGTTTTAAAAATTTCTGTTTTAATACGGATCGGTCTGTACTATAGACTCACGTTACCGAGTAGATATTCCAAAATTTAGCTGCAATATTGCTAGTGTGTGTAAGTGAGGTATTCACGAGTTTAGTAATAAAGCTATCATTCTTGTTTTTCAACGTGACAAACGAAGCAGACTATAAATATGATTTTTGAATGGCCTAAATGTCTAAAAAGTTTAATAAACAACCAAAGTATCAAAATAAATTACAAATACCAAAGACAAAAGAGCAATTAGTTCCGCTTATTGCCACGAAATATTTTCTTAATAAGCGTATGAGTCAATGTCCAATGCACATGAAAGTACGTATTGCTAAATCAAATTGCACGTGTGTGAGCACTTTTCTTTTTAGTTATTGTAACTTTCAATTTACTAACAGACTGACTAAAGAATAAATAAATTGTGTCTTCTTACTAACTGCTACTAGCGATTGCTGCCATAACTAGCCGCTCATAATTAATGCCTTCTTTATATCCTAGGACATTATGCCCGCGACTTGGCTCGCGTATATGTTGGAAGGTTAGTAACAGTAGGTACTTTTTCTGGATGAAAGGAACCCTATGACCTTTTCTGTACCCCTGTCAACATATATGAGAAATTTCATGATGATCAGTCTTGTAGTCAGGGCGTGAAAGCGTAACACACAAACAAATTTTTATTCGCATTTATAATATTATTATCTATTGATAGACGTTTATGTGACTTCACCAGCGCCGCTACAGCATCGCCGCTAAATTATGTTGCTACCCGAAAAAGGAACTATCAACCTGTAGAAGAAGAACTATAGAAGATCGCAGCTAACAAACAATTTGTTATGTTCTGAAATTGTGATTTGCTGTAGTGCTGAAATAAACTGACCGCTGGTATTTGTTCGTAGCGCTAGCAGACCAGCTGTTACTTTTTTATGGACATGCTAGATGTATGTATGTATGTACATATGTCTATTGTTACAATTTCTGAACGTTTTAGTTATTGCTTACTATCAGGCGAGCTGTATTTTATTTGCCACATTAATTACACAATAAATTGCAAACAAAATACACTTAATATGTCAATATTATATGCGATAATGGTATTATAATAAACAGCATTAAGTTTTATAACAAAGCTGCTATTTTCTAATAAATTAATCAATAAGAATTAAAGTCAAAATAAGTGTATATAAAACGCTAATTGTTTACAATAACAATAATGAAAATGATGATTTTCTATTAATTATAATTATTTAATTACATAAAACTGTCACTTAACAATTAATGTCTGTGGTAATGTGGGCCAAAGTTATAAAAATATAATGCAATTTTATCTGTTGTCTTTGAATCCGTTTCATCCACGTTCGATTGCATATTACCTTTCACAACTAATACATTTCCAGTGTAATTTGACTAATAATGTAATATTACTTACGATTGTCGCTATATTATGTAATTGTACAAATATATAACATTATACATAAACTAATGATACTATTACAGACTCAAATAATGATAATAGTAACATAAGAAATAATTTGATATCTATGCTTCACCCAATATATGTCACATAGTATTATGCATAATCTATCGCTATTACATATTGGTCTTATGAAATATATAGGTATCTAGATTTTATTTTAAAAATGAAACATTTTACCGATGAGGCAAGCACTAATAATCAAAGGCTCTACGAAGACTTTACTTTCGACGTTTGATCGTCGCATCGGCATTTTGATTCGTTCATAAACGTTTCCAGAGATGCTTTAGGGAAACATATGAAAAGACAGGGAAATTATGCAACTTAGTAGTACCCCTTTTTAGACTCGTTACTGTATATCATAATTAAACAGTAGGTATCTAAACCTACTGTATTATTATTATATACATATTGCAAGCAATAGAATTAACATGGAACTGGCTCCAAAATGGATACAAATTACTCTAGATAAAATGCATAGACTTAGACTATTAGTCTATGATTATATGCTTCCTACATTTTAAATCTTCAAGAGCCGATATCGAGACACAATGAAAAACATTGTGTCTGGCCGCAAGTCACCGAACGTAGGCCAAGTGGGTTGTACATAGTTTGCAGCAAGGGACGAGCGTTTTCTGGCACTCCTTTGAAGGACTAGCCCCGCCTTTTAAAACTAGCTCTCTTTAACGCGACCAAACTATAGAAATTAAGTGTAATCAATTTAATTGTGTTACACTTATTTTATTTTAAGTGACTTATCAACTATTAGTTTATAGTATTGATATTTATTATTGAATGCGTTCTTGGAACACTCATTTAATTTTAATGAGTCGGCCTCGATGGCGTAGTGGTAAGCGTAACCGACTGCCACGCCTGAGGTTGCGGGTTCGACTCCCGCACAAGTCAAACATTTGTGTGTATGAACATAGATGTTTATCTTGGTCTGGGTGTTTCTATGTATAATATATATGTATTTACAAAAAAAGTTGTATGTTTATCCATTGTCTAGTACCCATAGAACAAGCTCTGTTTAGTTTAGGCTAGATGATGTTGTGTGTATGTGATAGAATATTATTATATTATTATTATTAATATGATGTATCATATCATGTATTCAGAGATCATTTATGAAGAGGTAATATATGATTTTATAAAGAGTGTAATCTCTAACTGAAATATAAAATGATACAATATGATGATAGTTTTTATATATTTTAAATTTCTAGAGTCATGAAAGAAGTTTATAATATTATTATCTATAAGCTAACGATGTCACGCACATTGTACTATTATTATCTATTACATAATTATTATCTATGCAATAAAAACCTTTCACATAAGTATTTACTTTTCTTTATGTCTTAGGATTTCTATATTTAGCTAATATAAGTAATAAACGCAATACCATACGTCTTAGTTCACAATTGGCGTAATTAGTAAAAAAGTGAGTATTTGGTATAATTGTTGGCCGTCCCAATATCTCGGCGATAGTTGGCGCACGCGACGCTCTTAAATATGGCTGCGTAGACAACCGCATACCAAACACTAGTACTAATCATTATTTACGATATAGCGCAGTAGTAAAAGTTAAAGGAAATAAGATTTAATTTATGAACAAAAATATTTTATAGGTACGATTCATCGATAACTTTTCTCGTCGGTCACTTACGCAAAATGGAGGCTAAGTGCGATAACCCAAGTCCAACTAACTAACTAACTACGAACCATCGATGGATTTTTTATTGATGTTAGTAATCAAATTTAAATATTTCGATTCGCTTCTTACATATATTATTAACGAGATAGTGTGTTTGTTGGTTTGTCTTTTTAGCATTTAGATATGGTAGGACGTGAATTTATATACAAATGATTTGTGGGCTGGATAATAAACATTACTTTTTATCGCAAATAAACCTGCTATTTGTTACATTTTCTTTAAAACTTATTATAGATGAACCAAGACGCGATTAAAAACTAGCAAGCTTATGATCTAAATCTAAACACGTAAAATTTTATAGCTTTCATTACATTGGTTTTTTTATTCCATCTAAAATATGAAAGAATGCTTCTGTGTGTAATGTTTATTAAAATTCTACAAAATGTTTGTTTAACTTTTATAGTTACCATAAACATGCAATATAAAATCATGAAAACATCAAAGAATTATGAAAGTACTAAAACAAAACATATAAAAGAATAATTTTAATCTTAAAATGTATAAAGACGCCTTTTATTATGTATGGGAGGGAATATTCGGGCAACATTTTAAAACCAAATTTTGATTTGTTATATGGTACCTAAGTTACCCTGCTAGTGCACAATCTCCATTATAACTAATCTATCATAAGTTTATAATATGCTGTCCCTTTTTTACTAATCGTCGGGTTACCTATACAGAAAGGGCCACTGCACATTCTAGTTCCCGAAAACGTTTTCAGAAATTTTATTATAGGTCTCGTCCTCAGAGTCAACAATACTGTTCTCGTAATAGCAAGCTTTCTCATGTACAGTGGTACTGCAAACCTAACTACAAATGAATACCGGCGAAATAAAACCAATTATCACTCACAATCTTTAAAGTTACTACTGATAATCTCACTGAGACAGATGGAGAAGCCATACCCCGTATCTGCGAAGCAGCTATAAGAGCCGTTTTTGACAAACTGTTATACTAACTGCTGCAGCAGTGGACGTCTTTCGGCTGAGATTATGAAGATGAACAATATTACAAAGTAATGCATAGTAGTGTTTTGTTCGATTTGGAGTTACCCGACTGGTGAAATACTTTCAGTCTACGAAAGTTCGCAGCCAAGCAACTCTCTGTTGTTTCATTTAATTTTGTAGGCAATACATTTCTGTTTCTTATGCTTGTGTTCAGGCAATGATAAAGTGTTAAGCAGAACAAAATGACGCAATACTGTCATCAATTATGGCGTCATCGCCTACCAACAGCAAAGCTGTCATCATGCTTTATAAAAATAATAAGTAGGTTTATTAATTTCTTAATTGATAATTCTCTGAAAAGCCAGTAGTTACCGAGTTGTAATGTTTTTATTTTGATACTTGCAAAAAGCAATCCAATTGCTTTTTGTTTAAAATGTCAAGAAAAACTTACTATAAGTACTAATTGCTAAATAAAATATATGAAAAAAGAAACAAGGAAGATTTTTTATGTCTTTATGATTTTTAATGAATATTTAATTGGGATTTATTTTGTTGTGTTAGTACTTTTCAGTAGTCATCGTCACGGAAACAACGGTTAAGTAGCGATAGCCTACTGGGAGACCGCTGGACTGCCACGCAGAGGTCTCGAGTTCGATCCGAAGGCGCGCATCTCTGACCTTTACAAGTTATGTGTGTATTAAATAATTAAAATAAATGTAAGCTCGTCAAAATATGAACTTTCCCTCGCTAGGAATGATTTCGGTTTAGTAAATAACATCTGGATGTCATTTGTGTTGTGTATTGTATTGTGAGTTTAGTTTCAGAACAACCATTTATCACACATATTTTTGTCCCCTGTGGGATTCGAACTCACAACACTCGGCATAGCGGCAATGCACAGGCACACGCGCATTGCTGCTAATATAACTCTAAACGCAAATCCGCTGGTAAAGATATTAAAACGATTCACTATTATTTGGACAATTAATTGTCCAACAAGCAAGTTCTTGCTAGACTTTCTCGTTAGCTATGTTGCGGGATAGGTTTTCTAACTAATATTTAAGTGCCTACAAGAAACAAGTTACTTACGTACTTGTAATATCGATATCGTTGTAATATACCATCTTCTAGTCTTAAGTGTTACTTTAACATATAATGTTATATTGGCCCACTGACAACTGACAACTAACAACAAACGCGATTTTAATTTTTAAAATGCAGTCCTTTCACGTCGCCGAAAAAGACATTTTAGAATTTAAAAATGGAATTTGTTGTCCCTTGTACACTCAGCTCGGTGTTGCCATAACATCAATATTTATTTATGGTTAATAATAATTTATATATTTTATACAACTGAATTTACAAACAAGGCTACGGTCCATCTGATGACTAATTTAAATGTTTATCGTAGCCTTTGAACGCTTGTAATACTTGTAATATAAATTATGATGTATTTTTAAATATACTAAATAATTAAAATGTATGTGAACATTAAACAAAAGTAAACTAACATACATTATACAGCATAATGAAATAAATTTAAATGAAATGAATGTATGTTTCTCACTGTTTTATTATTTATCATTAATTATGCAAACATAGACTCACGCCTGCTACCTGGAAAGGTAGGCAGAGAGTATAGCTTTCATCTCTTCTTGCTATGATACTTATAGGTATATCATCCTTGCTTTGTGCACAACAAAACTAAGTCGGTTCAAAAGTAAAACTAACGTATTAGTTTAAATAAAAGTATAAATAGCTACACGCCAATTCCTTTGGCGGTTAAATTTGGAACTAATTGCCAGAGTATATATACTATTTTAATTGACTTGACATGAGCCCACAGAAGCTTTACCTTAAAAATATTCGTCGAATCACGGCGGTAATTTCATCATATAATTTACGCGTGGTACAGGCATAAGTGCATATTTAATGTATGTACTTAAATATAATATTTTATGTTTCGTGTAATAAAATGGTGATGCGCAAACGACCATGATTATTAGAATCATGGCCATGTGAGCATCATTTTATGGAAGCACGTCATTCTGCAATTTAGGTACGATCTAATACAGAGGTTCCCAGACGTATTTTCTCATGGATCACGTTCAAAATTTAGCTGGTTCCGGTGGACCCTCTGCAGCTACATTTCTATAATATTCCATATTCCTTGACTAAAACGAGCTGACCTATTTGACCTGATTTTTTAAAAATTCTCGGCTCTACAGGCGGGCTGGTCTTTTTTTTTAGAAATTCTCTTTTCTTCTGTGAAATATTAGTATTCCTCGAAATAATTTTCGTAGACCCCCGCTTACGAATTGTGAACCCCCATTTTTTTGTCACGCCAACGTAGATCCCCATCGAGTCTCCCGTGGACCCCTGGGGGTCCACCTGGACCACTTTGGGAACTACTGATCTAATACAACTTCCTAACTAATATTATAAATGCAAATGTGAGTCTATTTGCTTGTTACGCTTTCACGCCTAAAAACTTATCATCATAAAATTTCGCATACACACAGAAAAGGACATAGGGTACTAATGATCCAGGAAAAAAATAATACAATTACGCGACCAAAGCCGCGAGTAAAACTTGTAAACAGAACATAAAACATTCTCGAATAAAACTTGTTCAAACAATAAAATGTAATAATTATATCTCACATATTACTGATATCGGCATATTCGCTCTTTCGATTTTAAAATAGAGCTATGAATTTTTATCTGCAAATACTAAATACAGACGCGAAATTCTTATACAACATCATCCTATAACAATGGTCTGACCTTTTAAGTTACCGTTTTTGTATTTTGTTTCAAATAAATAGAAAAAGAATAAAATGTTGTATCAAAAGTCTTTGATTCCGCTCATATCGAAGCAACTATCGTCTGAAGACATATCTATCAGACAACAGAAAGCTACAGCCAAGTCTTTGGTTACCTACGATAAGCACCACACCATTTGTAGTCTTCTTAAGGGAGCGATGTGTTATCAGCAGGATACCAGAGACTCCCGGCAGCCACTTTTCATTGGAAGATTGTTAGCGGGCAAAATAAATGCTGACAAGCGTCCATAGTCTATGGTAACGCCTTAACTCAGGCAGGCCGTACACTTGATTGCTACATATATAGCGCCAAAAAAAAAATTTTTCTACAAAATTATGACAATGTGAATACCATCGTAATTTTTAAAAAAAGAAACAACAACTACACCAATAGCATAAGCTAATCATTCATTTAATCTAAGTACATAAATTAAGGCATTACGCACGACCTTATCGCTAAAAGCAATTTCTTTGAGCCAACCTTCAGATGGACAATAACAAAACAACGAGTAGTTTAAGCGTAACTAAAAGTACTATGCAAATAATTTATTCCTTGATTGTCCAATCACAATAAATTAAGTATTACTTTTTACGATCCCTTACGTCACGTATTCAACGTTACATAATGTGAGTAACGTAGCATTTTCTCGGGCTATCATGTGTTTAGGCAAACGGCGTGGAACAAGTTACGAAGTTCTTAAGGTAACATGGTATTGTGTAATGCGGAAGATACTCATCATCTTCATTTGATTAATGTATTCTTTAATGTCAACTTTGAATTACAAGAAAGGTAAGTTTTCACAATTTGAGATGTCAGTACTGAGTCGGGTACTTTGAAATAACTACACTGGAACATTGAGACAACTACCATCTTAGTCTCCCCGTGACCATGGCTGCTGAAAAGCAACCGAAACGTCGGGGAAAGTGTAAACCTAAATATAAATAGATTTAATAGTTTAAATAATTTTATTAGCTTATAAATTAGTAAAGTTTCAAAATTATGTAATTCAGTGATAAATAAACAACGCGATAAAATCCGTATATAGTAGTATAATTTCAATGAATAACATTCGCGTAAACAGAAGATTTGAATTTGGAAAAGATGGCTATAGTTTCACAATGTGAGATGTCAGTTTTATATTTGGAAGAAGGTAGCAATGTTTTTGTTTAAACTGTGGTGCTGTTAAGTGCTGCATTAGTGTGCCTCTTAATGCCGATAGGATAACAAAGAAGATTAAGACATACTTCACTTATCCGGTAAATTCAGTGCTGTGAGGAATGTGGAGACAAATTACCTGAAACAAAATAAAAGTTTTATATATTAATTCAAAATACCAAAATAACATGCTTTATACATTGGCTAAATGCTAAATGAAAGTTTTAATTTAGATTTTGTTTTATTGCAACGTGTTTTGGCAACACTCACAGCAATAAAGTCCAACGCCATTACCAGATAGTATGTCGGTAAACTTAATTAAAGCATACCGATGGCCGCTCTCACATTATTCCTCAATTTTGTCTATCAATTTCGAAATTTGAAATAACATTCCTAATTCAAATGTTTAAACACGAGGAAATTTAAAGGCAGTTCTGCAATTGCGTATCGAACGCGTGCACTGCATTCCGTGCATCGCGTGCCTATATGTAATTATGGTGGGTGCCTGCTTTTATAACAAGCGAAGTGTATTTCATCCGCGTAAGTGAGTAAGTGACAACTGAGTAAATGGATCATTTTATAATACGCAGATTAACTTTATTGGCATTATAATAAATATCTCGTTTTGTTTATGCTACGATTTTGGCAAACAAGCATACCAAATTAAGCCCGCCTGTTGTAAACAGTGCATGTAGTTTACGGACGCTTGCTAAAGCAGAAGTATTATTTGTTTTCAAAACCGGAGATATGTAAGTCACACTGTCATGCTGCCAGTACAATGTCTATTCATTACTTGAGGAGACCGTGTGCTTTGACCATCTAGGGAACACCAGAACTATAACACAAGATTGTTTGGATTCGATATTTGCCCAATAAGGCTGCTCCAGTATAAGTCTGAGATGAGTTATCGGAGGTTTAACCTATTGAGTCGCAGCGGCACACCGGTGGCCAAACACAATATACCTATTATTAATTATGGACTAGGACTAGGATGCTGATACTTGACAGGTTAAATAAGGATGCCGCGGCGTCGTACATCTCCTAGAGTAACAACAGAAGCCAAATCTGAACAAGCATTCTAATGCTCGTTCAGTTTTTGCAAAGTTTTAGTCGATGTTTGTGACGTCTACATCAGAAACATCGACTAAAACATTTTAACATTTTAAGATAAGCTAAAATTCTTACAATCCATTAAATCCATTTAAATAAAAACAAAAAACAATTTCTAGTACATAATCTCATTTTTGCAAAAATATCATCGTGTGGTATCAGTAGTTCGGACTACTTTAGCCATCATATTACTATAATTGCTCGTGTTTTTTTGCTAATAGTTGTTTTAATGCAAGAGTACAGTTGACGGCACACGCCTCAAATTATTCCAACCCACTTTCACCACGAAGAAGCTATCATGTTCAATAAAACAAGCAACACTTGACGATTTGATCTGTCTGTCGTATTTCGTAAGTGTTCGAAATACAAATTTGAAATTACATACATGTAAGGCATCATTACGTGTTTTTCGAATCGATTGACACTTTATTTAATATTATCTGTGACCTATCAATCATTTTGTGTAACTTTAAATATAGAGTATTAACTTTTTAAATGTTAGTTTTCTCTACGGCATCGTCATTGGCGCTCGTAATAAGTATTACAATTTACAAGTGCTAGTGTTTGCTTATCTCAGTGCCGTATAAAATATTTAACATGATTAACTGGTATATATTAATCTACGACATAAATGTTTATAATAGTTAATAGCTAACTCTTGACAGATATCAGACACCACCAGCTTCTTCTATTCAAGCAGTTAGCCGGTACTTCTCTTGCATCTTGCCCCACAAAATTGTTTTAGTGCAATCATTAAGAAAGTGTAAGAATTAACATAAGTTTTACTGAGATATTATTACTATGGAAGTAGGTAACAGAAATAACGTAAAACCTCGTTAATAAATTTCTACTTATAGTCATTTAAAGCTGTGCAATAAAAAACAAACGCACATCCAATCAAAATTACAATCTATGGCTACAATATTAACTTTTAGATAATATGTTCTCTTTATAAAAACAAATGTAAAAGGCGGGATAGTATTTTATTCAGATACCTGCTACATTTTTAAAAATAGAATTTGCAATGATCCTGATGGCCTTAAAGGCAGCCTTTACTACGTTCTTTAGTTTATTAATAGAAATTTTTCTGGTCTAATTTCCGCGTTGAGCTAGAAATGAAAGAAAAAGTGAGAGTGGGCCGGGTGCTCATCATCCCGTGCAAGGTGCGGAGTTAATTGAGGGAGACGGCTTACCGCGATACAGAAGCAATAGACTAGTAGGAAACCTGTTACGCTATGCACACTTACGATTTTTTTACTATACATAATTGGCGTATGTATTTAGGCAATAAAATTGATAGCGCTTTCTTAATTTAAACGTTTTTATTGCGAAAGTAGATATCATTTAAATTAAATAATTTATTTAAAATAGGTATATATATTTTTTTTCCTTTTATGGCAGACGTGCAAGTGGCCCACCTGATGGAAAGTGGTAACCGCTGCACATGGACTTCAGCAATGTCAGGAAACAGCATAATTTTAACATCATTTCTTTATCAAGATCGTTTAATAAAAAGAGATTTAATCAGTTTTTTTATGTTGAGAACTGGTATCGCACATACCTAAAGACTATTATTAACTGTGTATATGTACATATGATATTATATACTAAATATGCCACTTTCATAATGGTGGACGTCGAAAAACTAATTCAGACTATATTATTATTAATAATTGTACCTACTTGTATCGAAAGTTTGATAAATATGTAACGCAAAAAATTACAGAAGTACAAAGAGTTTTCATAAAATACATAGCTTTAATTCAATAGTTATATTAGGTATCTTATTTTTATGAACCGATTTTGTTTTAAGAACTATAAAAAAACGACTCAATTTGTTCGTTTCTTCGTTTCTGTGTCTGCACTTTTCCTGCGCTAGTAACATATCTGCTTCTTTTCTTTATTGGTGATCATATTAAGTTTGCAAATGTCTAACATGATTGTAATGTTCATCCAGTGAACACGTGCCTTTCAAATTGTCCAGGTGAATCAAATGCATATTCTTATAGGTAATAGTCATTAAAAGCAAGGAACACGGTTGGAATTCCCCATCAACCTATCCGTCTTGTCATGTACAAGAACAGGGAACAAACTCACAACATTCGACGGTTTGGAGACATTAATTGCTTCAACTATTGCGTCTTCCGTGCATTCATGTCGCCATTTTTCAAATATTATTAAACCTGTATTTAACCTGCTTTAAAACTTTTGTGTTGCAGGTATATTCAATCCTTAACATGTTATGTTTCAGTGGTCCGCCAGCCGGCAACCAGACACAGTTGTTTTTAAAATATGTGTGGAATCCCAGCAATTGACAATTTACCAGAAATAAAAGGGATCATGCGTAAGTAATATCTGCCTTTTAGCCAAATGTCAATCACCAAAAAAATATGCATGATCGCGTAAATTCCTGATATGTCTGCTAAGCTTGGATCTCTCCTCAGTATGAGAAGAGTTTAATCCCAGCACGAATTGACAGACATCACACATCTTTCAGAACTCAACATTTTAGACGAAGATCTATTAAGTCACTGGACTTTCTTTCACCGTTAAAACAAGGTATAATTAACTATCAATACCTACTAATATTTCGAATGAAAAGGTTTGTAAAGATGTTCGAATGTTTCTCAATAACGCGTAAAACACTAAAAAGATTTTGATGAAATTATGTCCTAATTTAAGGTATAGGTACTTTTTATCCCGATATGCCTGTAGACAACACGTAGGCGAGTAGAAAATAGTACGCATATAACTTCAAAAAGACAGACATATGCCATAGGCATAGTGAGGTGCCGTGGGATCGCACTCAAGATTTCTACGTGGCAGTTCAACGATACCTAATCAATAGAAAAATGTTAGATCCTAATTAAATATACACACAAGTGGCTACGTGACAAGTACGACCGTTCTATGATGCGTGAAGCCACCATTACGTATCGCCCATGGGAAGATTACAGAAGAAATGCAAACAATTAAACATTCAAGGCGTCCATTGTTACATACATATTAATGTTTATTCATATCCGAGTAATTAATGAGTCAATTATTCGTTTATTAAAAGACGCAATCGTTCGATGCGTTCCCAATGCGTCGGTTGCGTGCAACACAATGTATCTATGATAAATTACATTACCTACTGCAATACTTGGGTTTTGTGTGCTGTGGCCAATTGTATATTTACCGATTTGTGGTAAAAATTACGCCATTATACTTGTATATAAATGCCTTCTTTTTGATGTTCCTTATGATATTGATGAAACCCTTATACCCAGTGCTACAGACAGTCATGAACATACCGTAAGAATAGTGACAAAGAACCTTTACATCACCCATTTTAAGGTACCATGGATTAGAAGGTGAACTTAGAGTCATCTACCGAGAAGTTACAGGCTACGAGCTGCTACTAAGAATTTTGTGAAAGAAAAATTCAATAATGTTTTGTCTGACAGCTCTTGCATTAACTATATCTGTGCTACCGAAGCAATTATCAATTAATCGTACCGCTCAAATTTAATTCAACATTTTGCAGCGTCGTGGATTAAAGTAGCATAATGCATTACCGATATAATGATGTAAAAACTGTATCGATTTGGCGACTCTCTCGATGACAATCAAATTGACATCGCCATGGAACACGAAGACATAGCTGCTGCATAGCGATGCAGCATTAATACAGTTGCAAAATTAGATTAACGAAACAAAAGGGAAGTTAGTTAGTTGAACGTGTACTATCCGTACTTAGCCTAGCAATTGGGCCATTGTGCGTAAGTGAACAACGCAAAACGTTGTTCGGTCACACATACCACCTCAGTTCCGTGCAGAATGATAGGAGGCGACCGATGTTACGCAGTACTTTCTTCATCGTTTCTGGATTGTGCAGGAGCCTCGTTGGTTGCTCACGCTTCTACAGTGTAGGAACACATACCTGTTCAGGTTTCTCCTCGGTCTCCATGCAGCCTATAAGGTGCTGTCAGTGTTTCTTATATTGAAGAGGTGTTTGTTGAGTGAGCAGACCTGTTATAATGTCTATTATGCAACTAAAGAGTATAGAATAGTCAGTAGAATAAACGTTAAGATATTTGGAAAGAAAACCGAACTTAGAGTATGCTAAACTCACGAGCGTGCATGGAAAATATGATGAACGTGAAAGGGACAAGAAAGACTTTTGACAGATTTGGTAAATTTAAAGCTTGCGTATCTCTTTGGATAACGGGTGTGAATCTTTGTATGTATGAAACTAATCTCGCAAACGTGAGTTGCATTGCATTGGTCATAAAGCCGAAATAAAATGCATCTATCAGCAAAATGTCAGATCAAATCAGTTAAATCTAGTGCGCTATCACGAACATAATTTTAATCTCTACGATGACGTACGGGAATTGTATTAATCCTTAGTCGCTTGTTTATATTAGCGTAAATGCCACAGCACAAATGTCATAAAGAATAAATATACAGAAAAAATATTTATTCTATGTTATTGTCTTTGATCTGTACCATGAAGGTTGATTCAATAATAGACTGTATTAAATTCTATTGTATCGGAGGGCGCGGGCGATGCGAAAGGTGAATAACTTATTGGTCACTCATCGAATAAAAGGTCAGTGATTTTCACAAGCTTATAACTAACGAGTACCGAGCTACCGGGCGGCGTACTGTTTATGCACTGTTTCATATTAATTCTACTTATAAAAAGCTCTTACGAAAGGAGAGGGAGTTGTTATATTTTTGCACGTATTTTTGTGTGGCCACACGCACATGTTTTTTATTGATTAGTATTATGTATTTAAACGAAAAAACGATATTAACAAATTGTGACCTGTGTATCAGTTAGCAGTTTGGTTCAACAAATTTACATAAAAAGTTTGCTCTTTGGGAAGGTGTAAGTGATTTTATATACAAATGGAAATAATGTAAACTTGTTCATTTTATTTTTATTTGTATGATTGGTTGGTAGCATATTGTAATTGATATTTCTCCATTTATATTATTATGTTAATATTATACCTTGCTTATACTATGAATTAAGTATTGTAAATAACAAACATCATCGAATATTATGTAACTAAGTATTGGTTATCATTAATTAAAAAGGTTAGTAATCTGAAAAGCTCTACCTAAATCTTTGTTTGTGAGAAATTAAATGAAAATAAGTCTAATGTAGGCGATTATTCCAAGGCTCTTGCGCCTAACCTACTATAATTATTGATATAGTAGTCGTAGTATATACCCACTACAGATAATATGGATGTTTCTATGTATAATATGTATGTATTTACAAAAAAAAAATATATTATATTTATCCATTGTCTAGTACCCGTAGTACAAGCTCTGCTTAGTTTAAGCTAGATGGTGTTGTGTGTATGTGTTAGAATATTATTTAATGTCATCCAACCACATTCGAAAAGAGAATGAACATCAAACTCAAAGTGACCAACACAAAACCCGATTAGCAATACAAAAGGCGGTCCAACTTACACTGGTCAATATTTTGTTCCTTTTGTATACCCAACAATTTGTCGCCAAGCTTCGCATTGTAGGACGGTATTCAGAATTTTACGGCTGTCAATTCTTAACTATCATCGTTATCGATTCAATGTAATCGATAATCGGTTCCACAATCGAATTCAAGGGCGTGTCATCGGTTTCCCATGATGAATTTCGACATTACATTTCCGGTTGAGCGGACTTCCGTTTTTTTCAATGTACTCATATATGTAAATAAAAAGGTAAGCCGGTCCGGTTTAATTACGTAAATACGAAAACCAGATAATATAAACATACTTAAGTACATATATTATTGGTATATTATTAAGTTATTTCTTCATCTTTAGGCTTTTCATTCCCACGTACCAAAAACTAAATTACCATTTCTTTTTTTCTTACATAATGTCATGCATGCAAATTTTATGTATTCCTTCTGGTTGACCATCGACAAAGCAGCTTATTAGCAATTTCGAAATATTTGACATTGGAAACTAATTTTACATGCTTATAAATTGTCCGATTAGTAATTCTTTACTTTCAAGCGATAATGTACTTTATTGGTTTGTTATAAGCACTATCTCGTTATATATAAGAATACGGTAGACTCGTACGATTACTAAATATTACTATTATGGTATTATAACTCTTATGTACAGGTAATACGAGCGAAAGGTGACAAGTTATCAAATGTCAATGATTCTTAATTATGATGTCATTATTGACACTGCTATAAAAAGGCACTGGCTGTGTAAAGTGACAAGGCGAAATGACATCGGTTTATTTAAAAATAAATACTGTTTCCAGTGACGTAAGTTTACATTTTCGATTACTCTCGAAGGTGTGAATACGACCTTAATATAGTCGGACAAATTATGCAGGTTTTAGTATCGGATAAATTCAGCACGAAATAAGAAACTGTCTAACTATCTTTATTACGTAGAAGTATTGGTAGAGTTGTCTGCTTCTGCGACGCAGCGGTGACCTTAAGGTATCAGGTTCAATTCTTCGGGTGGAGGAATGTGTTATTGAGTTATGTATGAAGATATTTATAGGATCAGCACGAGTTCGAAGCTGTGCTCGATAGAAGGCAATATGCTCGACATTATGAAGAATTAAAACTAATATCTCGCGAAATTTAGCTGTAATAGACTGCTGCCTACCTATAAGGATATAGGCTGGACTATGATTACATTGGCAACTGGTAAAAATTAAAAATGGATTACATACGCCTCCGCCTAATTCAAACTGCATGTACTTACCTACATACTTTTCAAGCCGTCAAAGTAGAGACCTCAACATCGCCTCGGCTGCTATGAGGACGATGTGGAGGCCACTGCTCTTAGACCACACGACTGCTTACCATCAGGCGGAGTGTGGTCATTTTGACGATCAAAATAAAAAAATAAAAAAGTTAGGAAATACTTACTTACATTTTCGGCTAATATAAATAATATTCAGATTAAATATCTATTTAATAATATAATTCAAATATGTTTATATATAAGAATAAACGAGTATCAGCAACACATAAACTACAACTGATCAGTTCTAATAATTTTTATTATCATGGCGCACGTTGCGCACAGGAATTTGCCCGCGAAAATTTGCATAGACAATCTAGATTATGCGTAGTTATGGCCCAATGTTTGTCGAACTTTATCTATTTAAACAAGACCACCCGAATGTCAAGTGCCTTTTAATATTAGAAATGATTGATAATATTACATAACCCAATTAGTATCAACATTCTTGTCAGCACTATTCCTAAATCGCAGCTATTTTACAAATGCCAGACTAAGGTCAAACAACTAAAACATTGGCGATCACTTGCAACACGAATATATTAATATTTTACCGAACCCGTTTAGATACCTACGCGTATATTGATAAAACTTACATTAGGATTCCAATCTGTTCTTACAAAGGATAATAATTAATAAATAAATCGGTCTTAGCAGCTGTTACTGTTTGCAACTATTACACTACTACGATTGAACTTTACCACATTTTAAGCTATTTAGATTATTAAAACTACATATTTCCATATAAGTTTACACTTGCCTCGACGACGACGCAACGTTTCGGTTGCTAAGATGGTATCTAGTTGTCTCAATGTTCTGAACTGTAGTTAATTTTCTTTTTAATATTAATTTATTATTCTAAATATCTTCTAATTAAATTAATCACGATGGCAACAATCCTTGTCAGTTGGCACATCTGCTTTACCTTGAATACACATGAATTACAAACGGATCTGCCACTTATCGCCTATGTTAAGTATGGATAATATAATACAAACCTGCTTTGAGGTGAGGCGCGTTTTTCTTATTAACCTTGGCATATGACCCTTCAAAAATTAGTGCCGATCATTTGTCGCAACACGTATGAACGAGGTTTTGTCTCTGAGTACTCAATAGCTTAAATGCATTGGGACTTTCATCATTCCATTAAGTATTCATTTTATTTAAGTAATATGTTGAAAGCCATAGTTAGCAACTTCAGTTATTATAAATATTAGCCGCAGCTAATAGAATAATTAACGTATGTATTTCATTAAACCTAACAATCCATATTATAGTAGAATTGTGTACTTATTTTTTGGCAAACTGAATAAATAATCTTACTGTAGGAAATGAATGAATGCGTAAGGGGCGATAGACTAGTGGGAAACTGTTAGACTGCCAGGTCTAGAGTTCGATCCCAAGGCACAGAGGTCCTCAACTACCTTTGAGAACCTCTGTAACCGCACATTGTGAGGAAAACTGCATGTCTGAGAGTTTTCCATAATGTTTTTGAAGATATGTGAAGTCTGCCAACCTGCACTGGGTCAGCATGGTAGACTATGACCTAATCCTTCTCACCCTAAGAGCAGCAGTAGGAAGGTTTCATACAGAGCTGAAATTATAGGAAATTTATGTTTAAGACCTATTCCTTACACACTTGTAATATATAACAAACATAAAAATCTCTTTAAAGAAGAAATGAACTTTGATCCAAACTTACGGATGACCTGAATCAGGCTAAACCAAATGCAATCCGCGTTGCCTTAAACTGGTCCAAAATGGTATGAAATGTGTTGCCATCGACACGATAAGTATGTATCCAAACTTATCCAAAGATATACGAGATTTTACAAAAATAAAAATCTCAAAAAACTGAACTTTGATCGAAAATCAATAAACATGATTTTGGTCAACAGTACTATATTATTGAATGCTCAAACATTATGGCGCGTATTTTAAGGCATGACATAACATAAAGAGTTGCCATCTTCACTTGCTAATAGACAAGCGTTAATTTATGCCGTGGCTCCTCCCATATAAGTTATGATCATCATGTTTATTCTATTACGTTCAGAAATATATTTGAATTGTATGTACCTCTTTTAGTTTTGCGTCGCGATCTTAAAATATTTGACTGACGATAATGTGTCTAATCTGGCTGGTATTTAAATAGGTACCTATTGTAAATATTTATAGTATTTTGAATTATTGGAATATTATTAATTATTTATGCAATGAGCAGACTTGACTAGGTTTGCTATCTTTTAAAACTGATTTGTTCCAACATTGCACCTACATGTCAAAAAGTAATAATTTGGAAGAGTGTCAAATTAAAACGTTTGATATCAAAGTGGCCGAGCTTACTTAGATAGAGAAGTAAGAAATAAGCAAGGAAAGTCTGGGATCAAGTACTACGTCGGTGCCAGAGGAGACATTTTAACTTACTTATTTGAAACACAGGTTAGAGCATGTTCTCTAACTCACTAAATCTGAGCCAGGTGTTAACTAAAACGACACGTTTGAGTGCAATATTAATTAACAATTTCTAAGTTAATTTTTTTCTCTAGTTTGTAGTACACGAACTAGGGGAGAAAATTTACCTCAATGACTATTACTGACTATGTGACAAATAAATAATGACATCTATACGTCACATCACGTCAATGTCCAGCAACGTGAAAGGCCATTATTTTCTTATTTGTACTAACAGCACATTAACTGTCTGTGCACATAATGTTTTAATGGTAAAAATCTAGTTTTTCGCTCCAAATTTCACGGCCACGATCATATTGTGCACGCCATCTTTATAACACATGGTCTATAAATCTATGGTCGACCTTCTTACCCACGGCGGCGGGAGAAATTGTAATACATCGTTTTATAATCGTGTGAAATAGCAGTAGCTTTACTGATAACAGTTATAGCTGCTATTTGATATAAACTCAATAAAGTTTTAGATTAATAAATAGCTTTGAACTGGGATATCTTGAGTGGATATTGATTTTACTCTTGTGAGGTTATTAAAGCATAGGCATTTTAAGTATAGACAGTAACACGTCATTACAATGTCGATAACATTGATTAATCATCTATTATTATTTTGTATATTAAAAAGACAACTTTATAAATTCCTGTGTCGCAGTGGACTTTACAAACATTCAAACGACGGACACAAAGAACACCCAGATTAAAAACATAAATTATTGTCCCGTCTGGGGACCGCAATAACGCAATAACAATATTCGGCATGATGGCAGTAGCAAGGCGGCCACTTCAACCACTACGCCGCTACTTATAAAAACTTTAGGATAATACAGCGCCCTTGGCCTAAAAAGACAAATATAAATCAAAGTAAGGAAAACGCTTTTCAATGTTACGTATCGACAACATTGAAAAGTACGTGACATGGCGGAACATTGAGGAAAGTCATCTAAACTCTTTTATTTATTCAAGGATATACTTTATTGTGATGTATTGTGTACTAAGCTTGCTTTTATTAGAAGTTTTTATGTCAATCAATAAATTAATCAACCTGTTGCTGTCTACACAGCTAGACGTAAAGATATTTTATAATACAATGTGATTTTGGAAAGAATTAGATTTGAAATTATGATATGGATATGCTATCTTTTAATCCATAGACTCTCGCGTATATCTTTGGTAGGCAGATGTTTTACACTTTAATTTAGTCAGATATCGTTTTAAGGTCACGCTTTATGGTACAAGCCTATTACTGCCTATCTCACTATGAATTTTTTGACTGAAAACACAGTAAAGCGTTGTTCGAGCCGAAAAACGAAAATGATACGCATTGACAACTGCTGCGCCACCGAGACAATTAAAAATATTTAATAAGGTTTTTAGTTGTTAATAATTATTGTAGTCAGACAAGATTACCTATAATATTAGATTCTAATATTTAGGTTGCATGCTACTAAAAGTGCTAAAACTATAATTACACATTTAAGTAGTGTACTAATTAATATAGATGAAATTTAATATAAATTAATGAAAGTTGTTGATTAATATAAAAATAAAATTCATATAGAACTCTTACCATTGAGGTTTTACCGTGTAAAACATGTGCCACCACAGAATATAAACATCGGTTGGCCTGTATCATTACCGCCTGTGCCGCTACAGTCGCGACGAAAGTGAAATGAAGCACAACCTTGTTTTCAACTCTTTTTCGTCGCGAAGCTTAGCAAACGTGCTTGACACACTTTATAAAACTTACACTTGTTTGACGCTGCTTTTATTATGCCGAATGCGTTTCAATGTATGTGTTCAACACATGCGTAACAGAATTTTAATTAAGTGGATCTTTTTAAAAGCTTTACTGTAGATGTTGTACAACCAGTTATCCGCTTCTTGGTATGTGCTTATTTGTTTAAAGTATCTACGTTAGCAGCCATTAAATATGAAACGACAAACCTAAAAATTAACCATGGCTTAAAACATGTTTGTGAATTAAATCTCCATGTATAGACAATTTCTTCTTACCTGTTTAATTTGGTAAACAAAGAAACTCATAATAAAGTCACTACGGCCTTTAACGATATTTTTTTATAAATGACTAAAATAGAAAGACTTCACCTATAGATTCGAAAACATTCCATCATATTTGTTTAATAAATAAGAAACGTAAGAAACAATTTACTGTAGTTATGCGTTTTGTGATGTAGGTATTGTGTTATTGGTCTGAGTTTATAACTTCTGTAAGAAGAACTACCTTAACTCCGCTCGGCTAAAATATGTATGACCTTTGCCTACATTATTGAAAGCGTAAAATTCTTAAAAAAAACAGGACTTAGAAACACGGTGGTTCTAGTTTCTGTGATCTATGGTCAAAACTCTGTTCCATAATTATATTGTTATCAATTTACATTCGCAAAATAATATGAATGCATAAATCATACTGTAAATAATTAAATATAAGTAAGTTACAAAGAATGAGTTCTATATCCACCAATTGGAACAACAACAAACAAGCCATTGACCTCTTGTGCAACAATACACTTACAATACTGTTCGGCTTAACCAATACCAGCACAATCGTATTGCAGACATACATTTTATTATAATATTGTAACTTTTTGCACCTGTTTACTTCTGAGTAAACCTAATCTATACCTACTAATATTATAAAGCTGTTTGTTGTTTGTGTAAGTTTGTTTGGTTGTTTAAAAGCGCTAATCTCAGGAACTACTGGTTCGAATTGATAAATTCTTATAGTGTTGGATAGCTCATTTATCGAGGAAGGCTCTAGGCTATATAACATCACACTATGACCAATAGGAGCGGGGCATCAATAAAAAATGTTGCAAAAACGGGGAAAATTATCTTATGTGAAGCACACGAAGTTGCGCGGGTGAGCTAGTATTGAGTATAATATGATCATTTGTGATATCCCAAATGTATCCCGCATGTGGATATGAAAATAAAAGCGTTGTTCCAAAGAAATGTTTTGAAATTCCCAGCAGTTTTTACGTGATTTGGTTCAGTGAAAGTACTACAAATAAATAGGTACTGTGAATCTGAATTGATCTTATGTTGGCAACTGAAGCTTTGGTTCGCCGTAATCGTAAAAGCCTTAAAATACAGTGTAAGATTATATTTGCTAGAGAATTGATCTATATATGATATGTACTAAAACGCACTAACATTAAAATATATTACATTCTTTACCCATTTTTGAGATGTTACAAGTTTTAAAAGACCTTACTGCTTTTAAAAAGCTACTGAATGTAATCGATTTTATGAATTTAGAATAACCCTATGTCAGAAATAGGTGTTCACGCAGGTTTTTTAGGTATATGAAATCTATCTTTATTCTTCAGATAAGCTTAAAACAGCTTTAAAGTAGTATTCTTCGTCTAGAAACAGTATTGTATACAGAATACTTAATTTAAATAATTTACAATTTTCAAAGCTGAATTATGTGTAAAATTTCAGCTCAATACTTCGAACGCTCTCTGGGTCACGAATGACCCCAAACAATAGATATTCTATTGTATCAGCTGTACAGTATTTAACGAGTTAGAAAGACACAAGTTGATTCTCATTCTCTCAATAGAAGTTACAAAACGCTGAACAAATCGGTATAGCTAACAAATGAATTAGTGATTATGACAAGGTTTATACAAGGATAATGCTTTCGTCACGGGTTTTTACTAATATTAAAACAATACACAAGCATAACACCGTACTCAGGACAAATATTGTCCCGTATTGAGATCAAACGTTGAACGTTCTTCGTATTTGCCCGTAATTTCACTCGTTTGGGAACAGTACCTACTTTTTCCAGGATAAAAGAAATTTCATGATGATTGGTCGAGTAGTTAAGGCGTGAAAGCGTAACAAACAAACTCACAATTACATTTTTAATCCTAACTAATATTATAAATGTGAATATGAGTTGGATTGTTTAGGTAAAAATACGTTTCTAGAGGGATAGAAATCGATTAACAAAATCTACATTTACGCAAGCGACGCCGCGATCACAATCCAGTATTATATAGTTAGGATATTACGGTGGGATATTAGATAACAACACCCAGCGCCAGCAAAATAAAACCAGAGATAAAGGAAATAACATGTTAATATTTTAAAAGACAATCATTGCGAATGCATATAGAATGTGACCTTATGGTTCGTGACCAGTCGCAACAATAAGCAATAGCTACGTTATACGTATTCTGTACGATTCAATGATCTTTATTTAGCATGTTATACGTTTGTACATAGATTGTCTTTTCTGTCCAATGGCGTAAGATTCCGTTTACCTACGGCAATCGTGAGATCCCGGTCTCGTTTCTAGTGTCGGGCAATGTATTATTGTATAGTTGTATTATGGTGGTATACAACAGTACGTACCACGCGAGTGAAGCCGTAAGTCGTAGCTAGTATTATGATAAAACAATAATTAAATAAGAACACACACATTCCTTTTGCATTATTCCGACTAAAATTTACGTCTCGCAAAATAAAATAACAAAGTGTATAATATTTAACCCTTTCAAAAACAAAGTAGTAGAGTTTCAATGCTGGTATTAGGGATAACTGTCAAACAGAAAAATTATGCATGATACAACTTCTGTCATGAACTCATGACCCATAAATAAGTGCAAGTTTGCAAGAAAGATGGCGACTTATTTAGGTACACAAAATTGGTTGCAAAATTGGCACAATTACCATTTGTGTAAAAAAAAATCTAGAAGACTATTTATTATACCCAATAAAATAGTAGGTACCTACTACCTCATTTTATGCCAAATTTTCATGACGTTTTCTCAAAAAGCTTTATTTTGTAATGTTTTTGTGTCTGCAATAATATAACTCTATTCTGTTTTAACTCGGTATGTCGTTTGTCTTTTGCGCCAACTAGTCACAAACCTAAAACAGCTAATTTGCTACATCGTGCATCTTCCCAAGTCGTCTTGCTGTACGGATTACGACATCGATCGACAAATATTTCACTCAAACGTGAAATCTCTCGTTTAGGATTGATGTTGCCCAACTATTTACTTATTCAGGCGACCAACGCGTTGCGACGTTTGAGCAATATATATAGATATATATACCAGAAGATTCTTACAAATCTGAATTATTTTAGCATTAGAATTAATATAAGATTAGGAAGTGTCTCAGTTTCATTTGTTGAAGGTTAAATTAACTGCGTTTGAAATTCCAAAACTTGTAATATAACACTGTTACTATTAACGTCATATTATCACCATTAAAATGCGCTTTACTATGATTTATTGTTTACTAGATTTTGCCTGCAGCTTCGCTCGGAAAATGTAAGTTAGGTTAGGTTAGATTAGATTTGTAACAGTACTTTCTTCTAGATAAAAGGTAACCACCTTATTTCCTTTTCTGTTCCCCTGACAACGTGTAAGCAAAAATTCACGGTAACCTAGTAGACTAGTAGTTAAGGTGCAAAAGCGTAACAAACAAACTCACATTCGCATTTATAATATTAATAACGACACAAGAAAGTTGACTAGACGAAGCCGCCACGATTCAGTGGCGGCCAAGATCTGCCGGAGCTGCAGGATGAATACGCGAGCGATCTCTGCGCCCCAGCTTTGGACCGTGTGAAGGAACACCGTAGTAGGTTTAGTCGGTAGACTCGGGACTTTCTATCTTTCCCCGGGTGAGCCCGACGTAACCCCTTCGCCCGCCCCTTGCGAAGGGGTATGCGTCACAGCATTCAAGCACGTAAAAAAAATAAAAGATAAGGTAGGTAGGGTTAGATAAAGTGGAATCGACCACTGTACAGTTCTTAATTTTTTATTTATTAATTGGAGATGAGGTGATTGCTATTATTTTATTTTTCATAATTTGTGTGCCCTACAGGCGCATTTGTGTGCTGGGTTGGTGGAGAATAAAAGCCAGGAGCGGTTCTTCCTTGTAGATCTTCTTTTTTTGGGTGTTGTTCTTATTATTGCTGCCCGCTGACTGTTAACTTCATGACCTGTCAGTTCTCGCAGCTCTCTTAGAGCCCCGTGTGTATTCTATACAGCTTCAATATTACTCACATCATCTACAAGTGCATTATTCAACATCTGCAGCTCTGATACACTGTCTATTTACTTGTCCAGCACAATTTGCGAAGAAGGAGGACCTTTATCGCTATTTTAACTGTAGTTCTATAGAAATTAATACTCCTATAATATTAATATTTTAACATACCTATCATGACCATGTTGCTTTTTTCTCTGATCTCGTAGAACGTAAAATACAATTACAAAAATTACACAACACAATCTATTAAGTGCATTATACGAGTTACATAACAGCCTAGTATTGTTTAAAAAGTAATCTAGTTATATTAAAATGCAGGCATTTAACTGAAATTCTCTTTTTTTAAGTAGTTGGTTGTTTTTCGACGATGTGTTGCACAATTTTATGTATTTTTAATGTAGAGGCTGCTCGTATCCGTTCACCACAACTGGTACTAGTTAACTTGAATATAAAAGTTCGATCGCAATAAGAATTTGGCCACTACGTCCAATTTTGGACGAGGACATTTTGTGTAATGACCGTTTTGGCAATTCTGGTGTAAGTCTCACTTTATTTATAATTTGTAAAGGCTGTTAGTAGTTCTACAGAGGTGTTTATTAAAATACTACTTATACATAAACTCACGCATATTGTTCGGAGTAGGTAAGGTAGCACATACGTACATTGCTCAAATAAGTCTCTAGAAGAAAAATCAATGGACGAATCGAAATGTAGGTATGGAAAGATGTCCATCGTGTCAAGGTGAAAATCAAGGTGGTTTATGTCTTGTTTTTTTTTACTTTAGTTTGCCTGGCACAATCTGATATTCCATCGAACTACTTGAGGTTTCCAACTAAAATGTAATTTGTTTCACTTCACTCGTGTTCTATTTAAAATAATATTCAAAGTTAAAAATGTCGTTAAAAAACTCCTGTTACATCAAAATGTAGGTTATTCCAACAATTACGTACATATAATTACCTACACACATTTAAGGGTCCAAGCCTTAGCTTGACCCTTAAAATATGAACACAGCATAATGTTACACGCATTGTAATAACTATTTAATAATACTAATAATCTGCCAAGTCTTAGAATACGAGACATAATTAAAAACCTCTACTGACTCAATAGGTTAAAGACGTTACATATCAATATCATTTTTTTTTAAACAGAGCTCTCAATGCTGTTGGACAAACTGACACCAAACCATTCCATCACTAGTAGTAGATATCAAGTCTATCAACATAATATAAGTGTTTATTGCCGAGAACTCAACCCTCTTGCGAAGCTTTTGATAACACTTCGACACACAGTATCTGTTTTAAAGTGGTTCCAAACACGGCAGGAGGCTATTTTGACTTCGTTCGCAAAGACTATGAAGTTTTGCCACTCGATATTACACAAAGCGTTAATGTAGGTATATTCAGACTTTTAAGTAGTTTAGTATCAAGTTCACATTGACTTTATAAAATAATAAAATGTTGCTCATGATGATAAAGTCAGTAAATGATGACACTCATAAAGAAATTTATAAGGTCTTAAAGATTTCTAGTTCTACTTTCTGAAGAATTATTGTTATAATTCTAATAGATACTGTAATTCATTCTCAGCTTTAAGATTATCTACCTAATAAATCTAAATAAAGTGCTAAATATTATTTATACTCTCTTTAATTTATCAGCCTAAAAATACTTAAAATCTATTCGATCAAGCAAACAGATTTAAATTGATTCCGCTATATAACGCCACGAAAGTGTGACATCGTAATAGTTCCGATGACACGTGATATTTATTAACACATTCCATAAACAATCAAAAACTTTCTTTTCTTTGATAGACAAAGACTCAATCGTTTATAACTCGATTGTTAAATCGACTAAAAGCAATATCGATATCCTCGTTAAGTCTTAAATAGTTTACAGAGCGTTTAGTTAATGCTAGTTAATGTTAGTTCGTGTTAAGAGACGCTATCATTACCGACGCAGTATGCTACGGCTATTACTTTTTATTACTCCATTTGTGATGCAACCTGCGCCTTGAACTTTGCCGCTGTTTGCACATCAAATCGCCAAACAATGAACTGTATGAAAGTGCAGGAATCAGCCATATTGATAAAGCGTGTCAAAGTAAAATAATTGCTAAACCCTGCAGCGTAAGGAGTAATCTTGTGTGAATTGGGAAACCGTTTAAATGATACCTCAAAATACGGAATACTGGGAAAATAAGCTAATGGCAACGGTAAAAGAAATTTAAATCTATACTTAATATTAGAATAAAGGATTTTCATTAAAGTAAAAAGACTGCAATTTTAAAGAAGTGTAATTAAAACTAAATCGGAGAATAATAATATTGTAAGACATTTGATATTTCTTCATTCTCTTAGCAACGATTTTCAATCGTCAGTGGGCTATTATATATTATTATGATATAAATATGATAGATATCCTATAAAACTTGTCCAAACGCAACATTTATACCTCCTTTAAATCATTATTTGACGATGACGGAAAAGTCGGCAAATAATTTAATCATCACTACATAGGTATTATAAAACAAAGTCCTCCGTGACGTGTCTGTCTATTCGCGTTAAACTCAAAAACTACTGAACGAATTTTCATGCGGTTTTCACCAATAGACAAAATGATTTATGAAGAAGGTTTAGGTGTATAATTCGTTAAGGGTTTGAACTACTCGTACGAAGCCGGGTAGATCGATTATATAATTTGTAACGGGTATGAACGCGATTATGCATAATGACTACCTTTTGATGCTTGACGTTTTGACCAGGTTACACTTGTCGTGGTCCGTCACTAGCTGCTCTGAGTCAGCTATAATTACAAATATATAAAACATGTACATATATTATGTAAAAACATACATAAATAAAGATATGTAAATGGAATTGAAATACTAGTCAGATGTTTTGTCCATAATTTTATCTATAAAGTTGACGCACTTTAGCCTTTTGCGAGCTTTGGATACTATTTGCATTTGTAGTCCGATTGCGTCTGTTCCGCCAAGTCAGGGTCAACTGCGCAGAATCGTAGCGCAGCATGACTTCGTCTGCATTAGCTTATGCTATAAAGACTAACCAATCTCTGATGTTAAGGAATTTATTTAGGTTTTAGACTTACTTAAGTGTATTACTTTGATATCCTCGATGGAGTAGCTGTAGTCTGTGCGCCTGCTGTGTGTAAAGTGTAGGTAAAGTGTAAATCAGTCAGAATTTCTGTCGTAATAATCCGTATAGCAGCACGGAATCTGGAACGGTTACCGGTAGTCGAGAGCGGGCTCGCTCGCTATTTAGAGAGCATAAAACCATAGTTGGTGATGTTGGATGTAATACTCTTCCGAAAGACTATGTTTGTACAGGAATTACTACGTCCAATGGCGAAAGTGTAAGACATATCCTTAGTTCAATTGCCGTCGTAAAGTTTCTGATCGCTTGTGCAAAGAGATTGCCAGTTGCAAGGAAAAACGTTAAACTTAAATCGAAAAACATCGATGATATTAAAATAGACAATATTGTTTATATTGTCTATTTTAATGTTCATACATGGTATAAGACCTTTGAATGACCTGACCTTACCTATACACTAACACAAAACAAAAAAGAAATATGTATTATTGGGCACTGTTTTCTTATAATAAAACTGATAAAATTGAATGAAATAAATGGCATAGGAGCAGAAATATCTATATAAGATAATAAATGCTAATAAACTATCAAACGAATTTAATCGAATCTCCTTCGTGATGAGAAAATTATCACACGAGAAGATACATTTATTATGGCTGTATGATAATTTCCAGAGTCAATTAAGTACAATGTAAGGAATACAAAAAGCAAGCAATATTGAATTTATTCGAATTAAAAGAGGATTCACGCTCAAGTCGGACGCGCTAAATGTCAAGGTGAACCGCAAGATGGCGCTATGGCGTATGGAAACAAATATGGCCGTCGAATGCGGAGACGGGCAGCTTAGTTATTTATTTTCTTTAACTGAACACAGTAAATTTTAACTGTAGAAGATGAGATTGTCTACATTTTTCTTAATGTATCTCAAACTCCTATCTTAAACGAAATATCCCTCCACGGAAGATATGGAACTCATTCGTTGAAGTACTTTTATGTTAAGCCACAAAGAAAGCTGACATTTCTTCTATTTTGACATCTGGACTGTATAAGCTTACTTTTGTTGTTTATGATGTTACAGAATTTAGGGGAAGATGCATTTTCTAAATATTTCAATGTTTGATCTTAGTGTAAAACCTTATTTCTAGGCACTATAGGAGATAGTTAAGATAGTGCCTAACTATATCCTTAGGCTTCTGTCTATACTAAGGCTCAAGTCGAGTCTATAAATATTCTGATGAGTCTGATGTTCCTCCCAAGAAAATCCAAAAATAATTATCTGTACTGGAACTGTCTAGTAATGGAACATAAGAGCCAACAGCAGACCGGCAGCTGCTCAAACAGATGCTACAGGAACAAGAAGACCCAAGACTAAGACAGACTATTTATCGGAAGCTTCGAACAAATCCGGCGAACAACCAAAGCTGAACACAATCTATTGCATATTACTAACAGTACAAGTTATAATTATAGGCTATATTAAACTCCACGGCTTAGACTTGAAACTGCAACAGATTTTTGATAGATTAATCGCTACCGGTTTGTCGAAAACGTGCCTCTGTGTTCCGCTATAACTGGGCAACACACGAGACGCCTGTGTTGGCTTGCAGATTATTAATCATCATCAATCCTATATCCATACATACATAGTTCACGTTTGTGTCCCAGAGGGGTAGGCAGAGGTGTATTAAATCCACATTTCACTAGCTAAGCTTTTAGGCCCCCGTATTAGGGAGTCATTTTGCCGATAGTGGGTACAGTTCCAGACTCCATGCTGCTACAATGAATCCCTTGACATAAAAACCCAATAACCCCTACTCGCAGTCAAGTATAGAACCTGAGACCACATGCACAGCAGTCTCAAATATTCCCGCTGCGTCAACGACGCTCTCCGTTTACCAGATCACACTGACTGAGAAGACTGGATTTCTGGAGCAGCCAGTCTGGAAAAGCATCGAAGACTGTAGCCAATCAACTTTGTGTTCTGTTTCTCCAGTAAAGAAGGATACTGGGCTTTATGAGGAAGAAGGAAAGGAACTACGATGGCAACAGTATCAGAGTCGGCCAAGTGCGAGTTATACCGTTAGTGTTACACGCTATGTAAGTACCTAAATGTTGCCATCAGCCGAGTCGTATGCTAATTTGCCACCTTGATTGTAAAAAAGAGGAACTTGCTTGTACCTATGGGTATACGTATAATAAATGTCAAAAGACATTGACAGGCACATGTACGATCAGTAAAACATCATAATCGACAAATATTAAGACTAAAGAAAATATCAACTCAATCGGTCTAACAAAACAAAAGGTAAGTACTTTTTTATTCAAATGAATTCCTTTATACTAAAACAAAATATATATAAGTAATTGCGTTCATTATTATATTACTACTAATAATACTGAGAAAAACTAATTGCATTTTAGGTCAGAAATGTGCAATGATGCACCCATATTACACTAGTTATCTTTAAGTTCCGCGTAATAAAGGGTGACCGTACTTTGATCTACCAACTTTAGTGCCAGCAACTCGACAGCGAAACGAATATACCATCATAATTATATCGAATGAAGTCAAATATAAAATAATAATTATAATATACATAAGCTTAAACTTATACTACTAAACCAATAATTTAATCATGGAATAACTTAATATTTAAATAATGTTTAAATTATTGGTAATGAAAATATATTTGAACAGATTAACAACGTCAACTTTTTATTTTTCGTAAATGCAAATCAAGCAAATATGGAACAGACGATGTACATACTTGTATTGTTTTACGTTTACCCGAATGTTACGCATACTAATTTTATTGACATTTATTTAATGACTAAGTATAGATGCTTAAAATATTCAGTGACTGGATAAATGTAGCTCTAGTCCGTTTTCTTGGTTGTCTAATTTGGTAAAAAACAAACAAATTTTAAATTTTTCAGTTACTACTTCCAGACTGTATTTGTTTCTCAATTTATTGTGGTGACAAAAAAGACACTACACAAAGATGCGCCTCTATATTATTAGGTATATTAGCCACTAATACGCGATCTGTAAAAATAAATAAAAATAGTTATTAAAAAAATTATTTAAATGTTATATTCATTCAATTATAACATTTTAGCTAAATTGCTCTATAATCTCTAAATGGTAGTCATGGAACAGGTCTATGCTAATAGGATGATCTTCCATCTTTGACAAAACTGACCACAGAGGCTTTACATAAATTAATTAAAAATATTAGGCAAAGGTCATAAAACATTCAGCCTACCCGTTTGCCACTTTTAGATTATAAAATAAAAATATAGAATGAATTCTTCGAAAACCTTGACTTGATAGTCCAACGATCTCCCCACTAGTCTATCGGTGCTTATTACATAATTAACTATTTTAAATCTAATACAAAAATAAGCGGTAATTTACGAAACACGTTGTGTGTTTACCGTGTAAACTACACATTAGGGTTAAGGCTTCATGCGGTAAATGTCCTTGCCTCCTAGTCAGCCATATATTTGTAAATGATTTGAATATTTTGTTGGTTTTATTACGATTCTTCAACTAGTTTGGATTAAGAAGGCAATCTCGCCTGTTTATGGGAACCGTGCTATCATAATAATATTCTATAATAGCATATTTTTTGCATAATTGTATATTGTAATATCGTATATTTTTAAGCAATTTACACCAAAACCACAATAAAGCTACATTTGAATTTGATTATGTTTATTTATTTGTCTAATGTAGGTATTCTTGTATTTAGTGGTAAAATAAACTTCAACATATTATCATAATTTTGTGTGAGCAAGTAATTTCGTATCTTAGATAAAAAATTGATTGAAAGATGTGCTGTTCAGAATTTAAATTAAAAATCGACAAGTCAAGTCAGGTTGACACTTAGTTCTGAAATAAAAACAGACTAATTAATCAAAAATAAGTGACACATTCCACTAACTGCGTCTCAATTCCGGATGTCTTGTTTTATTTTATTCGTTCGTTTCTAATTTAAATTTAAAAACAGCTATATCAGCAGTGATACGCACTTGACCGTCTATTGATATAAATAATATCGTATAAACTGGAAATTCGAGGTTCGTGTGGTTTGTTGTCTATTATCATATTGCGGAGGCCGTGAGCGCTACCGAGCCACGTGCACAGATACATAACACCCGTACTAATTATACTGAACACACGAACATCATGTTTTCCAAAGGATTTCCTCAGATGCTTATCTTTTATAATATTAAATAGATCGTAATTATTAAAAGCGCATTATTTATGATCCATGTTTCTACCTTAGATATTTATTTAGGTAGGTATAGAAATCGTTTTTGCACAGTGTTTACCTCATGCAACGTGAATACGATACTTTATTCAAGTAGCAGAAATAGGGGTGTTCCGGCGTCATCCGATGACGTTTCATCCTACACTGTTTGTTTTTTTTATTAACTCAACCTATTTATGTACGTTCCTTACTCAACCGACAGCAATTATTTCACTTTTAATTCTTTATTCACCTGTAAGTATTCCTAGCTCAACCGATTACAAAATTACCCAAAAGTTCTAAGGTTAGGATGACACATAATGGTCTGAACGAAAAATACTGTTTTAGTAAACTGTATCTATACTAAATTCGAGAACTTTGCGCATTGAAATGTCTTCGAGCAAGAGCTGAGCGACATTTAACTAGGTAATAAGTATTTGCCACGGGTAGAGTAAGGAAGGCATTTCGGTTGAATAAAGCAACTTTATTAAAATAATGTTATCGGGCCAGTTAGGCATACTAGTTTAGAATGAGTCAAGAAATAAGAAATGTACATAAATGTACTTTGTACCCCCTTACTCTGCTTTACCTATAAACCTAAGAATTGATAATTTTTGTACCTTTATATTTAGCTAGCTTCCTTTAGGAACAATGCTTTTTCTCGATGAAAGAAACCATATTATGTCCTTTTGTGTAACCTTGACAACGTGTATGCGAAATATCATGATGATCGGTTAAGTAGTTAAGGCATAAAATATAACAAACAAAAAACTCACATTCACATTTATAATATTAATTTAGGATTTAAACATTCGATAATCTGAATAACTTGACAAAACATGTGTCAAAGTTACTCGAATTAACAATATTCCTCAAGTATATTTACTGAATAACTTACCGCGAACTAATCAATACTATGTATTACTAGACTAAAATAAAGACTTTATATATGACCAGTTACAAAACTGAATTTAACAAAGAGGTTTCTATTAATATAATTGTATCCATATATTACGTTAAGGTCTTCCACTTTCAAACATTAAAATGATGATAATATCGTTCGTTAAAGTATCCTATTATAGAGGAAAGCGGACATTGATAGTTGAACTTTATACCTACAAACTTTCATTTGACTTGTATAAGCCTGCCTAGCTATGTGCTAAAGGTTATTATTATTAATAGTTTATTTTCTCCTACACACGGTACTTACAGGCGGTATATGCCATGATCTTAACTAATATTATAAATGCCAATATGAGTATCCGATCATCATGAAATTTCACATACAGTAATGTCAGGGGTACGGAAACGGATAGGGTTACTTTCATCCAGAAAAAGTACTTAGAAAAATGATATAACCTACATTTACGCGAGCGGAGCCGGGGGCAATATCTAGTATTATAGACAAGAAGCAGATATGTTACTAACGCACGCAACTTAAAAACGTCTCAATTTGGACATTTCTTTTATATTGAAACAAAATCGGTTCATTGAAATTAAACTACTATATACGGATTTTATCATATATAGTAGTTTAATTTCAATGAATAACATTCGCGTAAACAGAAGACAATATTATGAAAATCGGTTCAACAAAATTCCTGGCAAAACAATTAAAGCTCAGTTGGTTAAAATAAAGATATCTCTATCACTTAAGCTCTTTCCATATCTATTACTCTACTTATAAGTTTAAATAGTTAGCACAAGTACAGATAAGTATAAGTTTTCAATAAGTGTGTTTAATATTGCATGCATCTCTCTTAGAAGAGAAAATTTATACCATGCTATGTAATAGGTATCTATTACCTATGTAATCACTATATATTTAGAAATAATAAACATTTTCCAAGATTTGTGTAATTATACCTACTGGTGGTGTGCTTATTCTATAAAATATTAATATCAAAATAGTTCGGCCTCCAGATTTTCGACGTCGATTGCTATGAAAGTGACGTAATTATCTATTTCAGAATATCATTAGGCACGTATATGCATTCCTAATGTTATATCACATGAATGGATAATGTACCTTTTTTTTTTTTCTTTTACCTGGGGGAATGCATATCGCATATCCCTCCGCGGGGGCGGGCGGAGGGATTATGTCGGAATCGCCGGGGTAAAGGAAGATGTTGAAAAGATAATGTACCTCCCGGAATACCGACTAAACCTACCACGGTGTTCCTCGACAAAACCACTATCGACGAGGCCACGCGAATCGCTTTCGCATGCGGTCGCGACCCCGCCGAGGTTACGGCCCGCCGTGTGAAACGGCAGGCCACTAACGCGAAGGGACCTACCCAAAGGATTCACTTCTATAATATACCCTACTGTCCCCCCCCCCCCCCCCTAGAAGGGAGACAGACTCGAAACAGAGGCGCGCGTGGGAACACGCACGCCGCCTCTCGGACCTGGTACTGAACGGATGGCGGGCAGGCCCACAAAGCCCGCCACCCCCAGGTCAAACCTCAGGGTGGCTGGAGGTCATCTCGCGCCCTCCGGCGCGGCGGCCGGCTCTGCGGTTGGGGAGAGGGTTTAAACGGTCCCTCTCTCGCTCCGCCGCCTCCTTGATGGAAATCACTTCCTCGCAGAAGGAGGCGACGGCGTTCCACGACCTCTCACTCCGGACCATAGACTTAATTACGGCCGGGAGCGAGAGGGTAGCCGATCCGACTGCCGCGATCAAATCACGGCGCTGCGATGCCCAGGCGGGGTAAACCGCCAAAGAGTGCAGCGCCGTGTCCTCGACAACGTCGCGGCAGTTGCCGCAGTGGTGACAACCGGGCGTCTCTTGCCGGCGTATACGACACAGGAACTGGCCAAAACAACTGTGGCCAGTCAGTACCAGTGTCAGCCGGAAGGTGAAGGCGCCATGCCGCCTCTCCAGCCACTCCTCAAACACGGGACTTACCGCCACGATCGTGGCGTGCCCGATGGATAAAGTAACTTAAGACATTAATTAATATTAACCTAATCAATAAATTATTTCAATGCTAACATGATAATTACGTGACTTTTATAAATTAAATTTCAAGAGACATAACATGAACTCCTTGTTTATTTCATATAACGAAATATTTAATGTCGGCTATAAATCTTAAAACGTTTAAAGAAAGTTCAACTTCTATTAAATACAAATAAAGGGTAATTACATTTTAAATATTTCATTAAATTCTAAATTAACCTTAAACGTCATAAAGTATAAATTAATTGGTAAGTACGGCGTTTTAAATTTTTTCTGACGCTTATCTTCTATGTTTCCATGGTATGATTCTTACACAAGTTGTTACTACTTTAGTTTAGGAACTCATTTGATAAATGAATCTGGACAAAACCTTTACGTATGCAAGGACAGAGTACATGCAATTATCGACCCGCCTTTCGCTTTTAAATATTTAAATTCATTAAAGATGAGATGGCTACTTTCAAAGAACATTGAATATAAATAAACAAATCAAATACTTAAAAAACATAAAGAAAATTACAGAAAGATAATCAAAGACATTTTTTATATCTACTTTACTTTTTTTATTGGATAACAAAGTTTTAACAAACATTCTCAGCGCCGTCAATTTTCTTTTTTTTAGTGGAACTGATTAGAATCGAGCTCGTTTCACTTTTTTACTCAATGCGTACAAAAAGGCTGCCAGTTTTTTCTTAAACACTAACGAGTTAGGCTTTTTATGCTTTGTTATTTAACAAAGAGTGAAAGATTTTAGATTTCTATGGCTATTAATATTATCTTTGAATAATTATGATCTCGCAGTTTATCTAGAAATGTTAGTATGATAAGAAAGAAAAATTATTCTTATATTTGTAGGGATATAAAACACACATGTTAAAGCAACATCAGAGGGTCAATTATTGCAATAAAAACTGTTCAAAATAGAGTTCCGGTCTAGTCTGAGTGTCATCAATACAAACATTGTCAACTGTGAATATAACTTTCATTTGAATTCACATTTGGCGTAGCTAAGATTAGATCGTAAGTCTATTTTGAGCATATGATATTACGAGATTGACCTTCAGATTACCATTTTCAGATATTTCTTTTGAGTTGATTCATATGATCAACTTTTATACCAAGTTACAAGATTATTCGTGAACGGGACAAATAGATACAGGCGCCGTGTTTCTGCTGGGAATTTCCTACCAGAAAACCCTATCAAGATAGCACGAAGAGCACAAAGAGACAAGATCTAATGATACCCAGAAAAGAAGCAGAAGATTATTACCTACTAGCGAACCCAAAGTGAAGACATACAAAATCGGCGCGACTAAATCTAATGCAATAAACATGCAAAATATAATTGTTTGAATTATATCCATATCTTTCATGTAAACTTATTGTATATATCTTATTTGTTCAAATTGCCACCATGAACAAGAAGACATCCTAAGCTCATTTCATATCATTAGTGAGAACAATTTCACCAAAACATTCACATTTCACATTCTATAAAAATCTGGCATTTCCTTTTTTAATTTCTGAGACGAACAGAGATAAAGGAACCAAAATAAGGACGAACGGAAATATCAAAACATTACTCATTTACCACGATGTGCTCACGTATATAAACAGTGTGTTACAACATATAGTAGATGGAAAACCCTCGAGCCGTGTCTAGCAAGCCGGTTTTGAAGGGGTCATCACTTTCTCGACGCATCCGTGAACATTTTCGTCTCTCATCTCAATAAATATACCCATCTTAACGTAACAGATACTTATGTTAAAATATATATACAATTCTTATATATCCGCGTTTTCTATCATATACATAATAAGGTTCAAATGTTAATGGATAAAGAAGAATCCTTGTTTACATTTATGTTAAGTACAGGATTGCCATGTATTTTATTCAAAATTGGTCGAAAAAGAAGATATTAGTCTAATAAAATTACTATTTATTGGCAGGTAGCTTGTGACAGATTTGTTTTTGAAAAGTAGCTGTTTCTAAACGCTGCAGTGAATTAAATAATATTGGTAGCACTATTTAATTATATGCGCTTGCGAAAAGAGCTGTCGATAGGCTTTCTCGCTTCATGTCATTGCTTTTTCATGATAAACTTTTGTTAAACGAATGGTTTATGACATAACCCGGATAAGCCTGTCAGTACTTGAACTGATGACGTTGGAGAAAGATGTTGAAAGCCGAGATGTATATGACTAATGACATAGATTCATAATTCACATCACGCTTATATTCCCGAAGACATAGGCAGAAGTATATTACCTACATCTACATTTCGTCAGCAATGGTTTTAAACTTCCATGTTATAAGGGTATTATAAAACCTATTTCTATCCACCAGAGACAGTTGTAGACTCCGTATTCCTACTGAAAATTTCTTTATAGAACAATCCACAAATAATTCGCTCAGGAATCCAAACCAAGACCTCTTGCACAGTAGTCGCTTATTCTTAAACCATCTTTTAGCAAAGCTAATATAATATAATTACATCTGGTTCCTAAATAACAAATTAACATAAGAGGTGGTTAAATGCATATTAACACCTATGTTTTGCTGACTGAATTAGCAATAGCCAATCAAATAATTGAAAATGAGTTTGAATTTGACAGATCGTTGATGAACCATTCAGAAACCGGTTAACAGTCTACTAAACACGAATATCTATGCTATCAACAATGCCAGTATAGATAATGTTCGGTAAGACAGGCGAGGAAATACTGGCTTACCGCTTGATCTTCCTTTCATTTTCGTATGGTTGGTTCATTCAATGGACCAACCTGTTGTCAAGAGTTGTTCAAATCGCCCGTAGCCCTCTGACATGGCTTAACGACTGCTGTCAATTTGGCAACAACCGGGACCGACTTTTTACGTGCCCTCCGAAGCACGGAGACGCTCAGATGAAATACCAGTAAGCGGTCACCCATCACCCACGGATCAGTGAGTGCAACTTGTTATTCGGTACCATGTTACAGGGGGCGAGCTTATTGCCGCCAAGAGGCTCATTTTAATGACAATTTCCTAACAGATATTTTTTTACAATACTTTGTCCGACACGGTTGCAAACACGGGACTCACTGCCGAACGCAAACGTATGCCACAGAACCAGCGAGGTAGTTTACTTGATTAAAATAAATGTAGTTAAGCGACATATAAGATCAACAGACTGAACGTAAAATTTGAAGTCCTTGGTATACATTGAGGTCAAAAATGTAACTGGTTCATATTTCAAAACGCCTTAAGAACTTTTATATGAAAACAAGACAGGTGAGAATATTATGAGTACTTACTGTAACTATTATTAAAATATTTAAATCATAGATGTACTTAAATCGCACGAAAATGTGTCCACATTAAGAAAAGTGAACTCACACATTAAATAGAGAACGATTTTGTACAATATTCAATATGAGTGAGCGTGGTAATACCGTATTTATAATTCAAATGTAATTCTGTGTCAAATTACAACCAGAAAGGTGACCATATTTAAACGTAGTAGGACATCTGTCATTTAACTCTTTTCTATTAAGTAGGTATTTAATTTTTTAGTGTTGAGGCGAAAGAGACATTCTCTACCGTCAAGCTACCTTCTAATTATTATTATTATTATAAGTATAGTAAAATAGAGCGTTTCTACTGGTATCTAGAGATAATACATAGAGATTCATATCTACGTATTCTCTTTCTTTCTGTCATCTCTATTTATTAGAGAATTAATATAGCTTAAAAGCAGTAACTGAAATTATAATGAGAATAGAGTTTACTAAATAAGACAAGTAAGAAAATGTCTACACGAACTTATTACGACTGTTAATTAAAATCAAATCAAATCTGAACTTATTTATAAAATATAATGTTCTATTGCTTTTTTAGTAAAACGTTACTTATACGTAATATACACATATATAATTATATTCTACTTATAGTATTTTACTATAATATTGTCTTTTTAATATAAAAATATGTTATAAGTTGTTCAGTTTTTCGTTCAACATTCGTTAGAGCAGTGTCTTTTATATTATTAGTACCAATTACTAATGTGTAGCCTGCGGTATTAAGTAAACGGTAATTAATTATCGTGTGTGATGTAGACACATTCTTAGTTTAAAATGATGCCAGAGACTAAGAAAAGGAATCTTAGAATTCATCTAATAAGTAGGTACCCTACCTAGGTACTATACTTCTTTACTCAATGGTTTTAGTATTATTATTTCCATAACAAGGTACCTATTATAAAATCTGACAAATAAACACATAGCAACATTATTTTTCACTGCAAATAAATAAAAGTTCTTACCTACTGAGTTACAAACGAGTAAATTTACAATAAATAGCCACTCGTATTAGCGATAAATAGTTGCAGTGTACTTAAAAATGTGAGCTATGAAATACCACTGCAATTATAATACACAATAGACAGGTTCTTAGAAATAGCAGTACCGAAGCATTTAGCCTTCACTGTTGACAACTAACGTAGCTAATGTTTGTGTATAAACATAAACATGATTCTTAAATAGCTTTTGCGAAAACGTCTTTCTCTTTAACTACAGATATAAGAAAACCTTATTATTATTGATATTAGTACTGTTATGTACTTACCTCGTTGGTCCTACACCATAAGTATCTGCTTACGTTCCCGGATAATTTCAACATTCCCATATTCCAAAATCTCACTAACAATCTAGTCTAGTCTTTGACATACCCGGGTAACATACGTATAAATCAAAGTGTGAGTAAGTAATTTCTGTTAGCCAATTCCCAGTGGTAGCACTCCGAAAAGACGGCAAGATGGCAATTGGCACCTTATTAGATACGAAGGATATATACATATTCTGGTTTTGTCGTGAATTATAATCTGTCTACCCATTCAGGAATATACATGGGTACTAGTAGGAAGCGCTTTTTGTCAAATATATATTTTTTTTTCAAATAAAATATAGCTGCCAGATTTGACTGGAATGCAGTGTTTAACGGAAAACCGGTATCTCCCTTTCTCTATATGTTGATAAACAATACGATATTGACTTTTTGAATTCGTTTACGAAACAAAATGCTCCGTATTTACAACAGTTTAAATTCGATATTATTAAGTTATATGTTTGTAAAGATAAAAACTTAAGCAAAAGGCGTATATTTTTAATAAATTGTCTTTTATTGTCTATTGACAATGGTACCTAAGCCGTTCTCCTTATGACTGAAAATATTGTAACCAGTCAAAAAGTCTACGTTTGATTCTACTTTTGATTAGAAGGTACTAAGGCACACTAAGGAAGCAACATTAATTAAAATTCTCACTATTAACATGTAATAATAGAAAGTTATAGAAATGGCGGTGACTTTAGATCGGAACAAGTTTAATTAGGTAAACTGGTATAAACTACACTTAGCTGGTAAATGGTAAATAATCATTTTTTCGTCATTAATTGGAACTCTATATTTATGAACTACTTAAGAATAACGTATTACAATATCAAGATAGTCACAATATATACTATTTTCATCCATCGCTTAATAACGTTTTAATATACCATACCTGTCGCGGAAGTGCGAAGGGAGAGTCAACCCGTCCTTCCGGGCCTTTTCCACTTTTCACATTCACTGCCTTAACACTCAAAACGCTTGAATCCAAAACAAATAGGTACAAGTAAAAAACAACAAAAAAGCACTAAAATTAAAAATATCAAATGTCACACAGTTCCGAGTTCATTATTACAATTTTCAAAAAAGGAATTAATCACGGAAACGAAATCGAAATTCGAACGATCGTACGTCACTAAAGTGGTGCGTTCAGAAACCGGTAGCGTGAAGCGTGCTCGCGGCAAAGAGGTTGGTTATCAACTGCAGGTGAGACGTCGCAATCGGTGCCAGCGGCGGCGAGAGGCTGGGTGTGTTTGGGGCCGCGTGTGAATGTAAAGGTTTGTCGATTTGAACGTTAATGACTGTTGCCGGTTCAAGCCGGACATTAAGGGACAAAACTTGGATAGTCAGGTGAAACTTCCTTCCTTCCTATAGGAAAAACTGCGTTGGGATTTCCTTTGATGAGGGAAATGAGGTGAAAGTTTGCAAACAACAAATACCTAGACGTAGTAATAAATCATGTTTGTGTAATAATTATTTGTGATATTAGCGGTCTCTAATGCTTCTAGAAATCATTGAGCGCTAACTACAAAAGTTAAGCGATACACAATATGAGTATACTTAATGCTGAAGAATTCGTATGTTTTTTATACAAGAAAGTTGGCAATAATTTGACTGTATAAATGTCGAAGTGGTTTAATTGGTCGCTTCGCTAATGGTAATGACTCTACGCCGAGTCTTATGGGTTCCAATTCACACAGGACAAAAATATGCATAATACAGAAATGGTTGTACCGAGGTTGGATGTTTCTAATGTCCGTTGTCTGTATGCTCGTTAAGTCCCTCCCTATATAATAATAATTATTACTAGTGTAGGTCTTTTAGTTATAAAAAAATCGTCATAAATGATAGCCGCATCATAGTGAGCGCTACCATAGCTTAATAGCTTGCAATAGGAGTAAGTATCACTCGCATATTGGCGACCCTAGAGAATGCCTGCTTCGGTGATTCCCGAGCGCTATGATATGTCCTTCTTCAAACGAGGTTTAAAGAGAGTTCTTCTTTCACGGTAGGCAGCGGCTTTGCGGTGTCCTGACATTGCTGAAGACCATGAGCAGCGGTTACCACTTTCCATCAGGTGGGCCACTTGCTCATCTGCCACCAAAGGCAATAAAATATATATATATATATATATATATATATATATATATATATATATGAAAATAGATGTATAGAAACATTGGTTTTATTATTAAAAAAATAGAACTCTTGAGCTATGAATAATTCCTGCACCGCGGGTGAGACTAGTCAAACATTCAAACAACGGACACAAAGAACGCCCAGACTCGGCACAAATATTTGTGCTGTGGAATCGAACCCAAAACGCTACAGCGCAGCGGCAGCACCGAAGACACCACTTAAACTTTTACCCTTTCCGTGCAATCAAATAAAAAGGAAAGTCAAATAAATAGGAGACGTATGTGTAAGCATTCTTTAGTCTTTGCTTACCGAACGGAACTCAGTAACAGAGCGTCTTATGGCAGCCGGCATCGTTAATAGTGTGATAATTTCGCAAGCGAACCAGCACTTTCATACTATCATATGTCACCAAAAAAATGGCAGTCTTTTCCACTCGGGTTTGTTTGGGTTTTTATGACAATCATCACTGGAACCATTTTGTGTTTATTAGTATCCAATGTGAAAGTAAGTTTGTTCGTTTGTTTGTTTGTTACGCTTTCACGCCTCAACTACCTACTCGACCGATCATCATAAAATTTCGCATACCTACACGTTGTCTGGAGTACAGAAAAGTACCTTTCATCCTGAAAAAGTTCTGTTCCCAAGAGATAGAAATTTTACAAAAGCTACATTTAAGCGAGCGGAGCCATGGGAAAAATCTATTCGTTAAAAAATAATATATCAACACGCACTATGAAATAAAGTGATAAAATACACTCATCTTCATACGTTGACTGCATGGGTGCAGTGTAGTCTTCTGGATGTTTTTGTGTCCCTCTTTCGAATGCTTTTTAAGTCTACTGCGGTACAAGAATTATTCTTAGTTTATGAGATGGCTTTTAAAACAATAAAATGACAATTTACACGTCATTCAACGTCGGTGTTATCGCTGTTCACTGATAGAAGTTAGAACTTAACCATGGTCTATAGAAGTGCGAACAATACCAGGTATAAAACGTTTCAGGATTCGTTCACTACGGTATTATGAAAATACCCAAACTCACTTAAGCTCTCACCCAATCCAGTTATCAAAAATACCTACGAAAATACAAAAAGCTATTCAAACAAAAGAAGTCAAAATTTACGTTTTAAATAGTCTGCTTAAGGTCGGATGCCAGCCTCCTAGCTTTGGGAGGTTAAAATGGATCCGTATTTGTAGACACCTACCGTATAAATACGGACCCATTTTAAAGCCCGTCACAGACGTGGCTATAATATATATTTTGCCCTCACTCGGTCTGCGGTCATCCTTGCAAGCGCACGATTTTAAAGCTTAATTTCTGTACAGAATGTTCAAATATTGAAATAACACTGTAATCAATCTAGGTACCTAAATTAATTCGACAAGAGCACTTCTTTTAGATCTAATTGAAAGTACCTCTGAGGATGATTCCGATGCTGAATTTGATTTGCATGTTGCCTTGTCAGAAACGAAAAATAGAACCATCTGGGTTGTGTCGCATATAAAACAAAAGAGAACTCGTGGCGAATTTAATTTCTATCATGATTAAAATTTGGGCGGGCTTAAGGCCGTCACAGACGTGGCTATAATATATATTAATATGAATCATAGCAAGGCATATTACGACATATTTTCTATATAAATTTTCGAGTGACCGCACACGCAGCTATAATATACATTTCTATGACGTCACCAAAATATGTCGACATATATATCTTGGTATATTTTGCCATATTAATATATACTTTGGTATATTAATATATATTTTGATATATTTTGAGGATAGGGGTGTTCCATTTGTTCACCGAACGCCTGCCCGACGTCCGTGCTCGATAAGCACGAGCTTAAATTACGTACTTAAATTAAAATAAAAGTACGTAACTTTATTTAATTAAAATACAAGTATTGCAATTATCATAATGATTGAAATATGATTTGTTTTAAATTCTTACCTCAAGCAAACTGCAAGACGTTCTTCAGAACTAATGCTTTGCGCATAACCGTATCGCATTTTATTAAATCATTTTTTATCAATTCATGAACTTTTAAAGTACTGTGCAAATTTATTCGATGATAAATTTTAATCATGATACAAATTATATTCGCCACGAGTTCTCTTTTGTTTTATATGTGACTCAACCCAGATGGTTCTATTTTTCGTTCCTGACAAGGCAACATGCAAATCAAATTCAGCATCGGAATCATCCTCAGAGGTACTTTCAATTAGATCTAAAAGAAGTGCTCTTGTCGAATTCATTTAGGTACCTAGATTGATTACAGTGTTATTTCAAAATTTGAACACCTGTACAGAAAATAAGCTTTAAAATCATGCGCTTGCAAGGATGACCGCAGACCGAGTGAGGGCAAAATATATATTATAGGATAGCTCCCGTGTGTGATAGCTTGCTATGCTATAATATATATCTCGATATATTAATATATATTATAGCTACGTCTGTGACGGGCTTTAAGTGAGTTTTCTTAGGTATGTAAGCAACGTACCTACTTATTTAAGCCGCGCTAGTCTAATGCATAAATCATTGGTCCAGCGATACAGAGGTCGTGGGTTAAAATCCCACTCATTGAACTTAGTTGCAGTGGTAGTTTTAAGGTCAATAAACTCGCAAATAGATACCGAAATTGCTAGCAAAGTTTAAAAATGTCAGCGCATCGGTAGTGTATGTCCTATGAATTAAGTATTTTAATAATAATAAAAACAACTCCTGTACTATGAATATTCCTGATAAAGAGCAGCGATAGCTCAGTGGGGAGATCAACAGACTGCAATGCAGAGGGTCTCGAGTTCGAACCCACGTCGAGCACCTTTGACTTTCGGAAGTTATATGACTTTTCGAAATTATGTGCGTATTGATTGACAATTATCGCCTGCTCCGTGCCTCGGAGAGCACGTTAAGACGACGGTCCCGGCTGCCATCAACATCTATGGCAGTTGTTATTGGGGAAGTCGACACAATAGATCCCACTGGGTCGAAGTGTCGCCGGTCTGTACTGACTGGCCCCCACACAAGATAAGATAAGATGAATATTCCTGTGTCGCGGGTACTTTACAAACATTCAGTTAACGGACACAAAGAACAGTCAGACTCGGAACAACAATTTGTGGATCACACAATTTTTTGTCCCGTGTGGGGATCGAACCCACAATAATCGGCACGACGGCAGTGGCAAGGCAACCACCTAAACCACTACGCCATCCGTGAAGTTAAGTCAAAGAAGTCTCTGGTTCGATTCCCGGGCCGGGAAGTGTTATTAGGTTTTCCTGCTAAGAAGGTGTCAGTAACAACACGGTCTTTGGAACTGTCCGGTTAATCTAGCTATTTTTGTTTTTCTATGACAAAGGCGAACATGCTTATGTACCACCTGAAGGTTAAGAATTACCAAAGTATTGGCGAGTTTCGACCTTAGGAAATAGGATTCTAATTGATTCGAACGGAAATAAATGAGAAAGCAGATAGATAGATCTGATATGAGTTTCCGGTCCGATCTTCCACTCCAATAAAGCAAGCAGAACATAATTTCAGACGCTGTGCTGTTACGACCATTTCCTATCCGAAAATCCAATACCACTTTACCGGACCTCAGGCATTGAACCTAACATCTCACAATTGACCGCATACCTACTATTTATTACCAGTGGTCTAATCGCGCAGCCATATATTTAATCTTGTTACTGTTCAAGTATGTTATGATTATGATACGGGTACAACAATAGCTGTCATGCCAAATAAGTCACAACAATTTTTATTATTACTTAATTAAGGTTCCGAATTTCCGATAGCTCAGTGGGGAGACCAACAGACTACAATGCAGAGGGTCTCGGATTCGAACCCACGTCGCGCACATCTGACTTTCGGAAGTTATATGACTTTTTGAAATTATGTGCGTATTGATTGACAATGACAATTATCGCCTGCTCCGTGCTTCGGAGAACACGTAAAGCCGTCGGTCCCGGCTGCCATAAATATAGTATATTATCTATAGCCATGAACATCTATTAGTGCCCTCTAATATCCTGACACTGGTCTAGCCTTCGGCTTGCGGAGATCAGATGGTAGTCGCTCCGTGTAAAAACTGATACCCAGTCAAATCCGGTTAGACTAGAAAGCCCAAACCCCAAGTGACTTGGGAATAATAAAGGCTAGTGAGAAGAAGAATTAAGGTTCCGAATTTATGTGTGTAAACTGCTATTTTCATGCCTTGAGGCATGTATTCTTAGTTACATAGTGTCATTTCTCATAACTGTACATGTAGTAAAATGTGCTATCGACAGTTGGTATCTGAAAAAGGATCCTGGTATCCCAGGATCCTTTTTCAGGACTGGATGTGGATGTCGATGTATTTTCTTTTTAATTTCAATTATACATGGAGCATTTAGATTATTAACATTGGTAATAGGTATGTAAGCCTCTCCCGTTTTAACACATCGACAAAGACGCATAGCGACATCTAGTTCAATGTTTTCGCAACATGGATCCGAAACCCGGAGAGCACTGAAGTAGTACTTAGTTTGCAAAAGATCCTTGTGAAATAACTTAGTGTATTCTAGTATAGTATTATATTATCTGTGGTGTAGTGTTTCTGGCGGTAAATGCGATTAACACAAACCCCAAGAGAACTTCAATTAGCAGGCAACACGATAATGTTCTCGGATTTTGCAACTTACAAAAGTGTCGGCTATATTCTATTTAATTGATAATTACATTTTTAATGATAATATCTCTTCTGCGCAATTCATTAGTGCTCCCCCGCCATAATAATTCATAGATAGAGGATTTTTAATTTGCACTATTTCGCACGTAGTTCGCCATCTATCAAGAACAATACGAATTATGAAGCTGTTTTCCTTACAAAACTATAAACTAGATGGCGCTGTTATATGTAAAAATAATATAACTATTTATTTATTTATTCATTTGCGAATATGGGTATACATTTGCAGATCTTATTAGCTAACAATTATTGATCTTTCACCATATTCAACCATAAGGCATGGAAAAAAAAGAAAGAGAAACGACATTGTAATTAACATTAAAAATAATACTACATATCTAAAAATAGCAATAAATTAATACAAAATGTCAAGCAGCCATAATAATTTCTTAAAATTTCAAAGTAATGTCAAGTCATAATAATGAAATGATAAAATGTCATACAATTATAATAAAATGTCATATCATATAAATAAAAAAATTAAAATTTGGCAGACTTCTAGGTATTTTCCATATGCTTGTCCTCCAAGAACTCTCGCAGCAAATAATAGCATTTGACTACAAGCAGTTTTTGAAGACGCCTTTTAAATAGTTGTATATTTCCAATATTCTTTATATGCTTCGGTAGTTTATTATATATGTGTGGTGCAATACAAAAAAGCTTTTGTGCATCAAAGCTGTTTTACTTGCCACTACGCATAACTTATCAGCATGGCGAGGTCTTGTATTATGTTTAAATAATTCCATATTTTGCCTTACAAACAAGGCACACTCATAAATGTAAATGCAAGGCAAAGTAAGTAAATTGTTTTCTCTAAAGTAGGGCTTGCAACTTTGGAGACACGAAGGTCCCAGTCTCGACTGGTCCTGGAGGCCAAATGGAATGAAAATGCCCAGCCCGCTACGGGGTGAGGACCGTCGAGGCTGTCTGTCGTGTACTAAGAGAATGGACGGACAGACGGCGCGGACCGCTCACCTACCGGCTTACTCAGGTGCTCTCCGGACACGGGTGTTTCGGAGAGTACCTCTGCAAGATAGCCGGTAGGGAGCCGACAACCAGATGTCACCAGCGCTGTGCCCTGGTCGCAGTGATTGCAGTGACCGTCGTGTCTAAGATGGTCGGCGACGACAGGTGCTGGGGCGCAATGAGTTCCTTCTGCGAGACTGTCATCTCGCAGAAGGAGGCGGCGGAGCGGGGGCGTGAGGAAAATCCTTACGCCCCGGACGTCCGCCGGAGGGGGCGCAGAAGACGCGCTTATGTCGCTCTCCTGCCCCCCACCTACGAGCTCCGGGTGGCGGGGCCTCAGGGTACCCTGCCACCCGTAAATTAAAAGCCTGGAGAGGGCGCGCGCGGTTTTCCCGCGCGCCTTCGAACGTCGAAAGGGGAGAGCAGTCAGGCTCTCCCCTGGGGACGAGAGGTGGTCGGGTCCGATTATGACCCGGCCGGCACCCACACGGGGGGGCCTGCTATGGTTAAATCTATTAAGTTCCCAACTGCAGCCCATTGGGTAAGAGAGGGAACACCCCAGGTTTTTGTGTGTATACCAGCACGTCTTGGGGAGTCCCACACGCCCCGCCGGTGCCGTCCCCTAGCCGGCGGGTAGTGCATCAAGCGTTTTTCCAGGGAAACTAAAAAAAAAAAGGGCTTGCAACTTTCGGGCACTTTAATATTATACAGGTGTCCGGTAATTAATGGATAACCTGGAAATGTTTTATAGGGGCACTGATGGCCGTTCAGAAAAAATATGAAAATATCTATCCTAACTACTACCTGAGATATGTTTTTTTTTTAATTACCATGTATAACTTTCTTGTATACTATGACCATAAATGAATGAAATCCATCGGTTTTTGTTGTTTTATTATTAAACACTAATTATGCTAATAGATAGACAGTCAAAAGTATGCTATGCTAATATAGCTTGCACTTTTTAATATATATATATATTTTTTTTAATTTCTTTTTCGTTTTTCTGAACGTCCTTCAGTTCTACTATAAGACATTTCAACGTTATCCATTAATTACCAGACAACCTGTATATAGTTCTAATGCATCGTTTCTGTACCTTAAACGCTAGATGGAAGTCAGTTGAGTTGCCCCAGAATATGATACCATACCGCAAAGTCGATGTGACCATGCTATGATAAGCTGTTTACAGTGTAGTTGTATTTGCAATGTTTCTTAGCTTATACAGTCCATAGGCGTACCAACTCACTTTAGTACGAACATGTTCTATAAGTGCTTTCCAGTTCAGTTTGTGATCTATTTTTAAACCTAGAAATTTAGTAACCTCGCTCTCTTCAAATGTATGACCTTCATAATGAATGTCTAATTTATTATACATATATGTTTTTTTCGTTCTTTGTCTAAAATCTAATATTTTGGATTTGTCTAAATTAATTTTTAAATTATTAATTTGTAACCATTGTATAATTAATGCAATAGAGTTGTTAATGTCCGTTTCAAGAGATGTCAAAGATTTTTTTGTATAGAGTACAGTGCTATCATCAGCGAATAAAGTCATATTGTATACGTAATAAGTAATTAATGGGAGTCATATAAATAAATAATTAAAAGTAAAGGCTCCAGCACACTACCCTGTGGGACTACATATTTTACAGTTCTTAAATCGGATCTATAAACCAGTTCAGACTTTGTTTCAAGACAGATTGTCGAAATTTCTGTGACTTGCTATCTATTAGACGGGTATGATTTTAGAAGCTCATGAACGATGCCGTAATGGTAGAGTTTGTCTAAAAGAATATCATGTCTTACGCAATCAAAAGCCTTTGAGATGTCCATAAACATGCCAATCGCTGGTTGTCCCTTACCCATATTTGTAATTACACAATTTAAAAAGTTGAACATGGCCATATTTATATTTTTATTTTTCCTAAAACCATATTGATCTGATACTAATATATTTTCTTTTTCCATGTAAGAATAGATATTGTTATAAACAACTCGTTCTATAATTTTCAATGTCCAGTTTATCTCCTGCCTTCGTTTTCAATGCATCTGGAAATATACATTTTCATTGCACAAGTTAATTGAAATGAGATAAAATTGGACAAATAATACTGCCTACATCTTTTATCACTAATTTTAAAACGCCATCGTATCCAGCACTGTTGGTGTTTTGATAATATTAAATATTTCCTGATGAGTTGCAGGCGCCATAAATATTGAATTACTGTTATAATTATTTGATTTAATTTTACCTTTATATACATTTTGATTATTTACCATGTCAATATAGTGATTATTAAATGCATTACATATACACTTAATTGTCCTTATTTATTTTGTCTATGACTACTCTTCCGTATAAACGCTATGATAATAAAATAAGTTTAATAATAAGCATTGTTCAATGCCAAATAAGTTCACAAGACAGTTTAAGTTGCTAAAATGTTTATTTGTTTTTCTTGGGGGTCACATTATTTACACCAAAATAATAAATAATGAAATAACAGAAAATAAGCTTATAACTGTAATTATATTAATTGGCCCGTTTACGCAAAACACAACAATGTATGCTGCAGCGCAATAATAATTATACTTCGAAAAAGTTACAAGAAATGAGATACAAGTTAGAAGACAGAGAATTTTATTTTAGTGCTATCTCTTACTTTCTCAACTTGAGATTGCCGCCATTCGGAAGTGACTTGCACTTTCAAAACATGGCGGTAATGACACGTTGTTTTTGTAGTTAAACAAAAACAAAATATTTTTTATATTACGGCAGCATATCTACAGCAAACATTAAATGATAAAGTCCACTTATTTATATAAAAAATGTACTACTACAAAATAACCATAACAAAACCACTGACACTATTTTTCTGATAACTCAGTCTTTCCCAAAATATATAATCACACTTAGGTTGAAAGATATAACATGATGACTACACTAACACATAAATTGAATAACACTACTAACTAATAATCTGTTGTATGTAGTAATGCCACGTCTATGCATTAAGTCTCAAGTTGGATTCTCGGTTTGGGTTTAGCATAAAGTAACATGTAACTTTGACTACAAAGATGACGTAGTGGTTTAATTCCGCGCCCCGGCTGTCGTGAATACGATCCCCATACGTAACAAAACTTTATGTGATACATAAATAGTGGTTCTATGTCTGGGTGATCTTTGTTTACATTGTTTAAATGTTTTTAAAGTACCTCGCGACACTGGATTTATTTCTAGTGTAATTGTGTTGTATTTTCTAAATAAACATTTTTAAATTAAGTAAGCTTTGCTACGCTTTTCAGGTCATTAACGGGAGATTATTGTTGTGTAAAAAGACAAGTCCCATTCTAGGAATACTGTACTGTACTTTGTACAGCACAAATTTTGTAGCTTTTATTTAGTTAGTCCAATGGTCTCTCTCTATTATATGGGACTCCAACATAGTTTAGTACTCTTTTAGAGTTCGAAAAAACTATTATACAACAGCTTTGTCCGTCCGTCCGTCCATCTGTCTGTTATGCAACTTTCAAGTCAAGAACCGTAAGAGATAGAGACTCGCGGTCAACGCCATTCGACTCAGCATAGTCGATATACCCCAAAATGACTATGACCTTTGACCTCAAGGTCACGCGATACCATTTTTTCAAACTCTAAGATTTTTCTCTCAAGTTTACGTATACCATACATAATTAAAAATCTATTGTCTAGCCACCGGTGTGCTTCTCAACAGATTAACAAGACCAAGTGGCAAATTAAAGATTGCAAAAGATATAATGTTTGTATTATCCTCCCTTTCAGATTTACAACATTAATCAATTTATGTGTTAATATTTAGGCACTTCCCATAATTTTTAAGGTCTATCATGAAGTTTCATAGCTGTCAACGCATCTCAAATTACTGACATGTTAAACCATCAACACATTAATACAAGATTCTTGAGCCACCAAACATTATTCAGGTGATTATATTATTAGGAAGAAAATTATTGACCCAGAAGGCCATTGAGCTCTAATGAAAAAAATATTAAATAAAAATAATTGGAAACTTTCTAACTAGTGTGTTTGCATAATATGTTGATTTATTTATATCCAATTTACTGTAAAATGCATAGTTTTACTAATATGCTGTATACTAGCAACTCTAGGATCTCTGTCAATATGTTCTAAACATGCCTCTACTATAAACATTTATCAAAACTGAAATGTGTAGAGATACATTTTGAGCTATGAAAACTCATAGTAGTACCTATAATAATTGCACTGATGATACTTATATTTAAAACATTCACACTTTTTACACTAACGTCTATGTCATCAGATCATCACCGACGGCAATAACTACCGTGTTTCTTTGAGCCCTATAACTGTGGTTTCACATCCTTGTTAAGTATCAAAGCTGGGTTTTGCATGTCTAGCTGACATTGTGCAATGTCACTGAGAGCTCCTTGTATCTTCTCTAGAAGAATCTCACCTTGACGGACCACCTGCAATTTTAAATATTAGTCAATAAGTTTGTGCTTATCTTTACGGCTAATTATGTCAGTTCAGCCATGGTGCTATAAAGTGTGTCTGTCACAAAATGCTATAGCAACATGCACATGACTATCAAGTACAAATCAAAATGCTTGTCTAATTTTATGAAGAATACAATATAAAAGAGTAAGTAACATTTGATGAAAATCCTCTTCAGAAATTATATTCATTCCACATGCTAATTTGTAATTAAATTTATTGACAATACAAAGTGAATCAGCTGTATTATTTACTTACTAAACTTCATACCAAGTAAAATGAGTATAGCTTTGTGCATAAAGTTTATTTTAATATAAATTTAATAGAATTATGAGCATCAGTTATTCTAATAATGACTTATAGCATAAATATCCAAAAAGTGGTCTTTTCTAACCATCCTGCTATTATAATTGACACACATATAAGATTTTGTTGCACAGATAGCCAGAACTTGCTTTTATGGTATTAGGTGTTCATAAGTGCACTACCTGAACTCCTTTGGGTAGCAACTCTGACCCACTTTATGACTTAAATAAATTGTGAGAGTAGTTATAGTACAAAAAATCACCTAACGATGTTTACATCCTTAATTCTATAGAAATTTGAGAGGATTGTTCGATGCAAAGTTCTCTTTTCAAAAATTACTTACTTCTTCTAACTGCTCAGCAGCCTCTTTATTCTCTGCTTCCAAACGCCTCAAGCTTTGGACCTGCAGTTCAGTAGAACTCTCCTCACTTGGTAGCGACTCGATCAAAGTGTCAATATCCTTAGCGCACCGAGATATCAGCGTCGCAAATAACATAGCATAATCTTCCTGGTTTTGTTGCTGTTGTGGAGTCTGAGACCCACTACGGTCGAAACCAGGGAACTTGCTAGGCGTAGAAAACTGCTGCAATATGCCAATGCTGTTGCAAAAGTGCTCAGCTTGCTGTAAATAATGTAAACAGTTAGTACGTTCGATGGTATCCAATGATAAGCTAACAAAACTAAATAAACCTGGTTTATGGTGTCCTGAAGTTGTGTGAGACGATCTGCCATATTGAAGATTAAGGGTGTATAGATATGAATTCAGAGGCTTTAATAATTAAATGATATAAAAATATATGCAGAACCGTAATGCAAAGCAAAGAACTCAAGTAAATTGAGCCGAAATTTGATGTCACTTGTCAAATCTATCAAATATAATTGTCAAATGTCGATTCGTGCTGGAACTAGTTACTATTTGTAAACAATCAAATATATACAGTGACTATTCTGGGTACCTAGTCGATTTATTTATGACTATTTTATAATTGTATCGGACTTGTATAAATATATGATCTACGCGTACATGCAAATCTGACTTAATAAATACCATAATAAATAAATCCCAGTCACAATAAATAAATACATCCCAGTTTCGATTTAAATATTAGTTAATTATACATTAGAATATTATAAGTATAACCCACAGACCACAGCCCACAGCCCACAGACGTATGATATGTGATTATAACCGGTTGTTATTATAATTTCTCACATCATTTCGTTTTACAAGAATACCTCTTCTCAAAATATAAAACATATAAAAAGGGCGTCCATTTCTAACATCCTAAGCACTGCACCATGCACTTAGGTATGTAGGTATGGGTTGTAGGTACAGTGCACAATTATTCTGAGTGGTTCAGTAAGATAATCCAATTATTTTAACACATAATTTGAATTATATGCTTTACAGCTGCTACTGCTTACACTGGCCAACTTTAATCAGAATAATGATTTTCTTTAAAGTATAGCCAATTCGTAGCATAAACTATTAACAGCTAGTACTTTTTAACTTTTTTATGCGCCTGGTAAAATGCGCTGCAAATCTAATGACCGTATTTCAGCGTCAAACTGTCAATAGAAGAAAGAAAGAAAGAAAGAAGAAAGATAATTATTCGCCAAGAATATGGCACATTAGATGGTGACTGATGTCACAGTAACAGCGGGCTGTTACATATGCACTAAAACAGGCATGTAAATATTTTTGCTTAAGACTAGTACATTATTACAATAAAGTACATAATATAAACAATTTCAACCTGTATTTAACTGTTGTATGAGTATTATTTTCTGTGGGTATAGTCACTTTTTTATATAGAGTCGTATGTATAACATGCACGTTCAGCTGACACGTACTTTATTTGTACGAGCGTATAAGCGCGTATGCTCTTTTTCCATCTAAATTCATATTGCTACTAACTGATCCCCTGGTAAAGCGCCAAATGTAGCTCTTGTATAATAAGTGAACGTAAAAAGCGCAGCAAATAGGGTAGTTTGAAACTGCTCTTATGCAAGAATCGAATTTTACCTTTTAGCGCACTAGCAATTGCTAGGCCAAACGCAATAACACCTGCATCATTGTACAGTTATCCTATATACCTAATAATAATATCAATAATATCAGCCCTGAATTTAACTGTCCCACTGCTGTCCATGGGCCTCTTCTTAGTGTGAGAAGGGTTAGGCCATAGTTCTCTATGGTGGTTCAGTGCGGGTTGGCAGACTTCACATGCCTTCGAAAACATTATGGAGAATGAAGTCAGTCATGCCGGTTTCCTCAGGATGTTTTTATTCACCGTTAAAGGGTAAGAACCAAATTTTTGACGTATTAGCGCAATGGATGAATGTGTCACACAGGATAATAAATGTAGCACAATGGAGTTATTAGGGTGTGTGTATGGTTGAAAATTTTAGACAAGTGTAATCATTAAATAAAACTCATAAATTTGTCAGTTAATCAATAGTATAACAAAAATATGCATTCACAAAAATCAACAACTTTAAAAACAATACGAAACACAACTTCGTGTTTGTAAATTCGAGACGGTAACGTTTGAATGTTGTGAAAGATACAGTGCCGCCATATGTTTTGTATTTTTTATATAGTTTATGTAAAGTATCTAGTAATAAAAGCTGTTTCTGTCTTTGTATTTACTTACATATCTACTCTTTTCTCCCAAAGTCAAAGGCATAACGAAAATTCTCTTAAAAAAAATTCATCGCAATAGCTGTCTTGTCTGTCTTGGGTCTTCTTGGCGTTGAACTGGACCAAGTTCTTGGCACCCCATTCAGATATGCGGTTCAAGGTCTGGTCAAGTTCAACGACAAAATCCTGCCTTTTCCCCTCAACCTCAGCCTGTTTGGTCCCAGGACGTCCGAGATATCGCCCATACACGGTACTGTCATCCGCATAACAATGTATGTAGCCGAGATTCAACATATCATTGATATGCAGAAGAAAGAGCGTACGGGATAAGACGGACCCCTGAGGCACTCCTGCATTGACCTGCATAAATTTGGAAGCGCGACCGTCGCAAAGGACTCGAATACGACGCTTTTGCAGGAAACTTGCAATCCAGGTGCACGGTTGAGGGGGCCGGAAGCTCGGAAAGAAGAGACCGGTGCCAGACTCTATCGAAAGCTTTGGCTATGTCTAGGCTGACAGCCAAAGACTCGCCGTGCTTGTCCATAGTCTCACCCCAGAGGTACGTGACGAACGCTAGAAGATCACCCGTTGATCGTTTAGTCCGAAAGCCGTATTGGCGATCATTGATCAACGAGTGATCCTCCAGGTAGCGGACAATTTGGGTGTTTATAATCCGCTCGAACACCTTGGAGAGCACCGAGGTGATAGCTATGGGTCGATAGTTGCTTGGCTCGGAACGGTCCCCCTTTTTGGTAATCGGTTGAACGTTCGCCTCCTTCCAAGCCTCAGGCACAGTGCCTGCGGCGTAAGACGTCCGGTATAGGCGCGTAAGTGTGGGAGACAACGCCGCTGCACATTTTTTGAGGACCACAGCTGGGATACCGTCAAGACCCCTGGCTTTCCGAACATCGAGAGACTGCAGTATCGCACGAACGTCACGTTGCCTGATATGTATATCAGGCATGGTGTAGCCGCAGTTGGCAATGTTAGGCGGCTGCGAACCGCAGTCATCGATTCGGGAGTTGGCCGCAAAGAGATTTGCAAGCAGATCTGCTTTCTCCTGCGGCCGATGAGCCAGTGATCCATTCGGATATCTCAAAGGGGGCAGCAAGGTCTGGCAGAAGTTGGACTGCACGGCTTTGGCCAGGCGCCAATAGCTACGACTGCCCGCAGGATGCGCCATGAGTTTCTGGCCGAACCGTGCGAAGCGCTAGGCATCCGCTCTTAAGTATGCCCTCTTGCAGACCTTTGTGGCTTGGTTGAACGCTGCCTTCAGGTGATCCACGTTAGAGTCGTGGAGAGCGCGAGCCCTGGTTCAAGCGCGGTACGCTGTCTGTTTGCGTTCAACAGCATCAGCGCATTCACGACCGAACCAGGGCCTTTTCCTGCCGCCGCTCGTGACATCACTGTATGGAATATAATATTCTATACCCAGGATGATTTCACCAGCGACAGCAGTAGCGCTCTCTGATGGATCCCTGTTCTCAAATCAGCGTTGAGCTCAAGGGATGGATGTGAAGTACTCCCGCATTCCATCCCAGTCTGCTGACGAGTAGTGCCACAGTCGTCGTTTTGCCTCCTCGGGTCGTGGTCGTCGTGGTCATCGTATAACTACAACAGCTGTGGCACAAACCAGACAGTGGTCTGAGGTGCCCAAAGGAGCACGAATCGACACACTGTACCGGTTCGGGTTACTCGTCAGCAGCTGATCAAGCAGAGAGGGCGCCTGACTTGCAATGTCCGGTATCCGGGTGGGCTGGAGTACCAGTTGAGACAGGTCATGCGTGAGAGCGAACGCATGGGCAATTCGTCCCGCGTGGTCTGTTTTGGAAGAACCCAACCAGGTCTCATGGTGGGCATTGAAATCTCCCAAGAACACCAACTCAGCGTTCGGAAACTGCTCCTGCGCGTTGTCTGCCGCTTGACTCAGGTAATCAAAGAGTGGAGTTGTCTCAGCGTCTCCTGAATGAGATCGGTAGAGGCACATGTAGATTTGGCTGAAAGAGCCATGATCTACGAGTACCCAAAGGACAGAGAAGGAAGGGTCCTCTAGGCAGTGTAGACGGCGACAGCAAATACCCGCCCTAACAAACGAGCATACCCCGGCTTTCGCGGGGAAACACTCCTCTAGCACGTAGCCGGATATTACAGGTAGGTCGTGTCTGCAGGACGTCGTATTTGTGTCTCCGTTAGAAAAAGCATTGTCGGCCGAGCCGTCTCCAGGTGGTGATGGACAGCATTAAGGTTAGCGTGGAGTCCTCTGATGTAAATAAACTCCACGACTCAGGAAGACTTTGCTTTATTTTATTTCTTGCTTTTTCTGAAATATTAGGAAGTTTATCGTGAATAAATATGTATGTTTTAGTCTGAGGAAAAAGCTCAGGTGAACTAGGAAAATTTTCGATTTCAACTGATTTTAATTGATAGTTGTTAGTGATTAGTTTGTTTGTGTTTTGATTCATGACGTCTTAATATTTTCCTAAATATTAATTTTTCCACGCAAAGCTACTATTTGCCTGTTAATCTTTTATTTTCGTTTCCTACTGTGCTACGATAGCAATGATATCTTTTCTTCTTCGACTATCATTGGTTTATTATTTTTCTTGTCTTCTGTTACGTTTCGCTTCCCTTCATTGTTTTCTTATATACTGTTTTCCACTTTCACTCATGTCGCTTACTTTCCTGTTTCTAGCTGTCGTCCTCACTAAATTTTCTATTTAAATTCTTCAAATTTTAAGGATTTTCTGTTTTTGGTTTTTCGCAATACTAGCGACATCTTTGAGCGGATGATAAAGGCATCTAAAATTGTAATAAAATGATGAAAAATAAAAAGTTGTAAACTACTGTAAAGGGTACACATCAAGTTAGACACCCTATATACCTACGCATAACTACGCTACATACAAAATAGAGAATTGTCGGAAAGGGACAGTGCATAGTGGTGTCGATGTAATGGGGAAAGAAGGATAGAGCGTAACAAAAATATAACGTACTATCTCGCACGATTCGCAGCGTTCAACTTCTAATAGTTAAAAGTCCAAACAGTCTAGGTTGATGCGTCGCTGTGTGTAGGTACATATGTAATACATACATACATACATAAATTCACGCCTGTTTCCCAGAGGGGTAGGCAGAGACTACAGATTTCCATTTGCTACGATCCTGACACTTCTCTGGCTTCATTCACTTTCATAACATTCCTCATACACGCTCGCCGGTTTAAGGTGCTCTTAACCTGGCCTTTATCCAGAACGTCTCCGATCTGATCAAGAAACGTTCGCCTAGTTCTTCCCTTGCGACTGTTCCATTCACACTAGCCTTATAAACTTTCTTAGTCAGTCTGTTCTCGTCTATTCTTTCTACATGCCCAAACCAACTTAACATACCCTTTTCTATTCTCGTCACTATATCCACTTTTATGCCGCATCTCTCTCTAATCACACTATTCCTAATTCTATCTTTCAGAGTCACACCACATATATTTCTCAGCGCTCTCATTTCTCCAGCATTTATTCTGCTCTCATGCTTCTTTTGGCATCCCAACTTTCACTTCCATGCATAAGTGTAGGCACTAAAAGTCCTCTATGAACAGCCAAACGTGCCTTTTCGGATACATTTCGACTGTTCATAAAAGCGCGTAGAGCGCCATTCACTTTATTGCTAGCAATCGTTCTTCTTTCAATATCTCTCTCATGTGTACCATCCCTTGTAAACAAAGTACCCAAATATACAAACTCTTTCACTTGCTCCACGTGTTCTCCATCAATCATAATATTGCACATCGTAATGCACTCCTCCCTTTCAAATAACATTACTTTCGTCTTGCTTACATTCATTTTCATTCCTTTACTCTCAAAAGCACCATGCATAATAGTTACCATCGCCTGCAACTCTTCCGCCGATGACGCAAGTATTACTTGATCGTCAGTATAAAGTAGACATTTGATAAGTAACTCATTCATTCTTAATCCCCATTCACAATCTTTTAAATCTTTCAAACAATTGTCCATGTATAGGTTAAACAGCCAGGGTGACGCTACTCATCCTTGTCTAACACCTTTTTCGATATTAAACCATTCTGTGTAGGTCCCATTTATCCTAACACAAGCTCTGGAATCATCATAAAGAGATTTCAGAGCTCGTGTGAGGTTGCTATTCACTCCATACACGGACAAAACCGACCAAAGTTCATTCCTCACCACTTTATCATAAGCCTTTTCCAGATCCACGAATGCGCAATAGACCTTTTGACCTTTGGCCAAAACTTTCTCGGCTATGCTCCGTAAGGAAAAGACTTGATCCGTACATCCCATACCCTTTCGAAATCCCGTTTGTGCATCCCATATTTTCTCGTCGGTTACTTTCACAATCCTTTCAATTAACAATTTCGCATACAATTTACCGACGACGCTGAGCAAGCTAATACCTCTATAGCTTTTGCAATCTTGCTGTAAGCCTTTTCCCTTGTATAAAGGTACTATGACGGCCTTGCACCAATCACTAGGTACACGGCCGGTATTCCAGCACAAGTTAAAAAGGCGGCACAACTGATTTACTATGAGACCCTGTCCAGCTGTCAGCATTTCGACTGTAATCCTATCATAACCACCAGCCTTTCCTAATTTCATGCTTTTCAATGCTTTCATTATTTCATTTATACTAATAGGGCTTTCATCATTCCTATCATTATCATTCATTTCGAAACTTTGCCCATGCGATTCCTCTCTTTCAAATAAACTTTCAAAATATTCCTTCCATCGATTCAGCACGGTTTTTTCTTCATTCAGTAAACTTCCATTCTTATCTCTGATCGATTTCAGCTCTGTGGTTAGGGTTTTACCTCGAACCGAGCGAATGGATTTCCAGAAAAACTTTGCGTTAGTCCGGAAATCTTCAGATAATCTTCTATCAAACTCGTCTTTCATTTTCTCTTTTTTCCTTTTAATCACATCTTTCACTATCTTCATTCTTATAAACTTATTCCTAGCTTTATTTACATCCTCATTCGTTGCTTCTTGTATTCTTTCATTGGCTCTGACAGATAGCCAGTCCAACCATGCGTGCTTCTTCTCACGTACTACCCCTTGCACATCTCTATCCCACCACGCATTCTTATATTTTATCATTTATAAAACCCATATTAAGAACGGCTTCTAAAATTTGCCTAATTCATTATATAGAGGTACATAGCCAGCCTAGATGAGGGAACATTAATAACATTGAGACAAAAAACATGAGAAGAATATTGACCTGTGTAGGATTCCAACCCACATTTAACTCGGCGCGGTGTGTAATGGCGAATTGTAAGAGGGTAGTTACTTAACGAGATAAGAATTATTGTAAACATACCTTTAGGAATTTCCGTTGTAACATGTCGCACAATTTAGTGTCACAAATCTCACAAAGGAACAAAAAAATTTTACGACTTAACCTAAAACTCGCCACAATTCACAAATTTGACAACGTATTAATCACATCTACGCTTTTTTTTTAAACTTAATATTCTATTAATGCTTATTATATATTTGATTACGAAAAAGGTCACTAAATCCTTATATTAGGTATATTCATATAAAGTTACGCAACGATAACGACACACGCTGATATTAGTAGAAACAAAATGCTCGAAAGACAATAAAGAAAATATGGAAATGATTTGATTGTCAATACAAAGTCAATTTTACCAAACCGATCATTCAAGAATAAAAAACTTCTATTTTGGTTCATAGGTTTCGAAAATATGGTGTATCACAACCGGAGTATTACCTACAACGGAAAGAATTTTAGGGATGTATTATATTTATAATATTACTTGTAAAAACTATATTATCGTAATTTATTGTGCTATTATGTATAAAAACTATTAATAGTGTTTATGGGACTGTATTAATTATTGAATTACAAAGGCTATCTTCCATTACAAAAAAACAACAGCGAAAATACTCTTGAGGAGTCACATAAGGGCACGTCTATTTTACCTATAGGTATGGCGGTGAAATACACCTATACTTACTCCATTTGGTTAGGTACATATCTAAAGGTAAACAATCTTGTTGTCTTTTTTATCTTTTTATCTAAAAACTCAGTTTAAAAAGAAAATGCTACTAAAGATCTATAAAAATGAACAATAACGATTACTAAATCAATTGAACCGTTAGTTTAAGCAGTAGTTTATTTGTTTAATACCTATGTATGAGTTAGTGTAAAAAGTCACATCAAGATTGTTTACCTTTAGTTAAGTAGGTACCTAACCAAATGGAGTATAGTATGATTATATTTTTTACATGGAGAGGTATGCAATTAATTCTGTTTTTTATAGGATTACAGTTTCAAAGATATTCTATTGTATTATAGCAAAAATTCTTTATTATTTTCAAGCACATTAAGCGCGCAATTTATTGTCTCTATTGTATCGGACATCGTAAAAAGTCAGTTTCGGGCAATAATTTGGTCCTGACACTAAAACGAGCGACATTTAAATATTTAATCCGCACATAATTTCGAAACCTCAGAGATGTGCGCCTTGGGTTCGAACTCGAGACCCTTGCATAAGGGTCCAACGATCTCCCACTAGGCTATTGTTACACACAGTTTTTGAACTCTCTTTAAATAAATACATAGGTCTGCCTTGTATTGAACTTTATATTTATTAAATTAAGCAGTGTACATAGTATTTTATGACTAGAAGTAAAAATATCACAATCCAATCAATTTATGTACAGTCAACAACACCAATTCAGCCGTTAAAATATCTATAGCGCAATAATCAAATAAAAAGCCTTTTAAAATACTTGGTGTCTATTGATTGTACCTACTGTAGGTCGTCTAAACTGAAATTGCGCACCTGTTACCTCATCAAGTCACGTCCCCACAGTTTTATCGAGTTCATTGCCATCGCACTGATATTAATTGAAAAATAGATCATCGTTCATTTCATGTGAGCCCAAAGCCCAAGCATCTATCACTTAATACTTCAGAAGGTAAAATTATCACGCTGTCGACCTTTCACAGATCTTTGGTCAGTCAGCAAGTAGCAACAATATTAGATTGCTAGTCATTCTGCCAACGATACAGCAATCCGTCAAGGACTTTGCAATTCTTAGTCGAAGCGCAAGAACAACGTTATTTGGCGTTGATCTTTCACGTTTGCTCTGTACTCTATTAACTAACAAAGTTACTTGATAAAATAGCTGCCATTAAATATTATGTACCTATATAATTATATAGCCTGATTAGGCTATACAAGTCATTTTATATACATATATATGTGACCTAAAGTGGTATGATACCAGAGAGATGGCAATGATTAGATACCTAATATGCAAAACAATACGACTTACGTCAACAGAATAAACGTAAAGCACCCTACACACCGAATCACCGGTGGTGCATGTATGCCGACACTTATGGCCCAAACATATAAAAACAATTATAGACCAACGCCAACTCCCACCGGATGTTTAGTCGGTGTGTACTATACTTAACGGGAGCGCGCGTAATTTAAGTTTAGATGACCTATACTTAAATGTACAGACAAAGGGCGACATTCGTCAGAAAATAATTTCACTATTTTAAACACTATTGTGCCATAACTAGGATTATAAGGACTAGAATAGAACTTTGAAAAATACGTTGCAGTTATTGCAAATGTAAACAGGAGTGGCAAAAAATCATATCCGTAAAAATAAATTGTATCATAACAAATATAAATAAGTATACATAAGCTACAAAATCAATATCATAAATCCAACAGTGCATAATATTAATCTTACAAACATAAAATGATTAATCTGTTAATTACAAAATTAATAGGTCCATAGATTTCAATTTAATGACTTTATAAGTAAAAATAAAAGAACAGACTCATTAGAAATCCTTACTTTCCACAACTGTTTAGTTTGCAACATACTACTTAAATTAAATACAAAATAGGTCACATTATTCCTAAGCTACCTGATTACATGATAAACCATTTGTTTTGAGATGAAGTCGATTCTATAAAAATATCAGTTTTATATCTATTAACAAAAGAATATCTAGATTAAGATGACTAGTACTTACTTAGACATGACTGGTGCCAATAATTTTCAACATGTACAAAAACAATTTTCATATATAACAGCTTAAAATAACTTTCATGGACTCTTCCCATTTAACAAGGAACATAATTTAACAACAGTGATGATATGTGACTATGAAATGTAACATTTAGAGTGAATATCTCTGTTTCAACGGTACAAGAATAGGTTTGCAAACAACCATCTAACAAAGCTGCTAATATTGAAAAGCTTTATCAACAATAAACTATTAAATAAGGTCTAAATAATTAAAGCCAATAAGGAACACAATTACTAGGCAAGTGAATAGAGGCCAACACACAACACAAGTTAGAGTGGACTTACTTAACAGTCTTTTAGGGTGAAAGGTTTTACTTAAATTACAATTTATAATAGTTATTGTTTCTGTCCATACTTATACATATTTAAAGCAAATTCACTATATTTTGAAGGTTGATGTGAGGTGGTGTTATAGCTTTAAGTCACTTGATCAATAAAATACAAGAAACATGTTATTGACAAAACAATAATTGTGATAAGTTGAAAGTTTGAGTTGCTTGAGTTCAAAGCTTTTTGATAAAAAATTCAATATCAATTATTGTATTTAATAAATAGGTAAATAATTTATTTTCATAGCTAATATATCATTATAATAACTTAATTCCTGAAATCTTTCAAGTGGTTTAAAGCCATTCAACTAAAAACAATATTTTCATAATAAACTTAATGTTGCGATTTTTAATATTTAGTTATGTATAAGTGATTATAAATTATCGTGCTAGTACACCTAGTTTACTTTTCAGTTGTGAATCTGCTGGTAAGGCTAAGGCCCACTTACGTAAACCAACAAGCATGACTGAACTCAAGACTAAAACTGCACCACATACAGAGAACTTGCTTGGAATTTCATTAAAGAACATGACTTGCCACAGAAATGCGAATACAATGTCAGCAGAGCGTGCAATGGCAACAGGGCCAGCCTGCTCCATCTGCAAAGACATTGTCAACAATATTTGGCCCAAATAACTAAACAGTGCCAAACATACAACAAGAAACCGTTCAGTACCACAGTTTGGCATACACAATACACCAAATACGAATGAGTAGAATAATGTTTGTAATATTGCTATAGCACCAAAGTTTGTCATTATAACAGAGAAATGCAGCCCTTTGAGCACACGAAGCAGAACATAAGCATTAGCCCCAAATATTGTTGAGAGGAATGCAGCCACTGCACCTCTCAAGCTATTATAATTCTGATTGTTTTCAGCACCAGGATCATCACCAAATAAAAATGGTGGATGTGTTATTAAAATAACTCCAATAAGAGTTAATATAATAGATATTGTGTTCCAAATCCCACATGGTTCTTTCAAGAACACCCGAGCAAATAATGCAACAAATACAGGCACTGAGAATACTATAACTGATGCGTCTGCCAATGGCATGTTTCGGAAAGCGTAAAAACTTAAAGCTAAGCCCACTGTACCTACCACAGAACGGGTTATTAAAAGCAAGCGTTTTCCTTGTGGAAATATAGGCTGCTCTGTGTATATCACAACAGGTATGGTTGGTAATAGTACACCAATAAACCGGAACATAGCCAATTGCATCGGGTCAATGTTAATCAGGCTCTTAACGATGACCGAGCATAGAGAGAAAAACAAAGACGATAACGTCGCCAATATGAGGCCGAGGTATGGACATCTTTTTATCAGAGGTCTCTTATTTTCGAGTAGATTCGGCAGCGTCTCGTCGCCACTTCCCGCCGACAAGTCGACAAGGTGTTGGAGTTCTAAATGCTCCGGCATAATTCCACATAAGCCACCTGAAACCGCACCCCGTGTTTTAACATGACATGAAAAATTAATAACTCATAAAATACAATTTTTCTCATTAAATACGAACCTTTTGTTGAGCTTATATAAAAATGTATTTTTATATCTTTCTCGGAATTAAAATTCAAGTAATACCATTCTATAAATAAAAAGACCAGTAAAAATAACACTTGATCAAAGAGCTTTTCACAATTTTCCTGTAATGTCAATTGAATTGACATTGACATTCCTATTTTTCTATTTACCGAGTAGTGATGGCCTCGCGAATCTATAGAGAATTCTCGCATACGTCTACAGACAAAATTATTTAAAGAAATCTTAAGTCCAATCAAACTTAAAAACTTAACTTGGCTGCGCTGAATACATTGTGTTTGTACTGGTACAGTGCTGGGGCATTTAAACACAATTTTCTCACCGCAGCAATAAATACATAAAATATTGATTGTAATTCGATATGTCAATCAAGGCGAAGCAAGGCGCATTATAGTTGAATCACCAGCTTTCTAACTCCTGGTTAATATTGAGAATTCTTAGCAAAAGAACCCAAATTTTTTTGATGGACTTACACGGGGTTCCAACCCTAGACTTCATACATAGCAATCGCGTTCACGCCTTTATTCCCACGTATTATTTCGCATACTTTAGCTGTAACCTTGTTTGTGTTGTAATTCAAAAAAATTGTCGATTATTGGTATAGTTAAATTACTGTTTCCTTACGTGCGTTACGCACATATTTTATTAAACATTACTTAACCTTACTGGTTCGGGCACGCCACGATTGTGGCGGTAAGTCCCGTGTTTAAGGAATGGCTGGAGAGGCGGTATGGCGCCCTTACCTTCCGGCTGACACAGGTAATGACTGGCCATGGTTGTTTTGGCCAGTTCCTGTATCGCATAGGCCGGCAAGAGACGCCCGGTTGTCACCACTGCGGCGACTGCCACGGCGTTGTTGTGGACACGGCGCTGCACACTTTGGCGGATTGCCCCGCCTGGGCATCGCAGCGCCGTGAGTTGATCGCGGCAGTCGGATCGGTTGCCCTCTCGCTCCCGGCCGTAGTTCAGTCTATGGTCCGGAGTGAGAGGTTGTGGAGCGCCGTCGCCTCCTTCTGTGAGGAAGTGATTTCCATCAAGAAGGCGGCGGAGCGGGAGAGGGAACGCTTAAACCCTCTCCCCAACCGCAGAGCCGGGCGCTGGAGGGCGCGAGACGACCTCCAGCCACCCTGAGGATTGACCTGGGGTTGGTGGGCTTCGTGGGCCTGCCCACCACTCGATCAGCACCAGGTCCGAGAGGCGGCGTGCGTGTTCCCACACGCGCCTCTGTATCGTGTGTCCGTCCCGCCCTCAGGGGGACAGTAAAATTAGTGGTTGTAAATTTGTGTAGTGGCCTGCCGTTTCATACGGCGGGCCGAAACCTCGGCCATGGTGTTAAAACTTAGAAGAAAACAGTTGAATTATAACGTAATCAAATTACATAGGTTACCGTGTTGGGTTTCTATAAGATGACTAAGTGATATTCAATTTAGTTGTATTATACTCTGAAAGTTGCATGTGACAACAGCTAGATGACGGGGAAATCAGTATTTGAAAATTTCACGTTATTACCAATTTTTAATTCTCGTAACAATTTTTAGCTTTTAATACATAAAACTATTATCAAACAATAAGTTTGATTTAAAAATGAAGTTCTAAAGTTATCGCTTACCTTATTTAATTAATGTTATTTATTTTCGAACGATACGGACCTGTCACATAGATAAAGCTGTTTTCAAATTTGACATTTAATCATTCCGATAATCTCTCTTGATTATTAGACTCAAGACCTTGTTTTATTTTTTATAATTCCATACTTGCCCTGATCTTGGTTTTCATTTTTAAGTGAATGTACAGGCACAGATAATATATATATATATATATATATATATATATATATATACAGTATTATATTATACTAGTACAGATACTCAATCCCATACAAAAATCTTGGCCACGCCTAACTCTGGCTATTCTATTTGCTATTTTGGTACCTATCTTTTTACACTAGATGGCAGCACAAAACTAGCGCCACTGCTGCCATCTACCTATAACAAGTACACAAGTTCTGAATCCTATTTGATAACAGCTCTTATGAGATGACGTTGTGACAGTAAAATAGGTACTTGACTGTTTACCACGGATAGAACATATTTAAACGAGCCGATGCAAAATGTGCGCGACCTTAAAAATAAAAGTTATCTACCTATAGTGTTGTGTGCCGAAATGCGTACGATCACACTTTGGTGATTCTCATTTACTCGGTTGGATTTTCGTGAATATATCGTGTTGCTGTCAAAATTTGACATTGTATATATTTTTTTCATATAATTTTAATGAATGCTTTTTAAAAAGTATTAATAAAACAATATATTTCATTATGAATGCGATTGTGATTGATGTTTGGGTACTACTTTGGCAGTTAGTTATCTATATTTCACTATAATTGTAAATATAAAATAACATAAAATATAGCGCTTAGATTTTTGAAAACAACTGTGCAATGCCTAGTATTTAGTCTCTGTTGAAATTTACTGAGTTATGACTATTTATAAAATACATCACATAGATTATTTTGAATTTAACTATCGAAAAATAAATATAATAACCAGCACCTTTTTTTTAAGACTCATACGGTTACTCTTTTGCCGTATAACAGACTCAACACAAAAAATCTATTGAACATAATTTATTTTCTGTGTGAGAATCGAACCCATAACACTCCGCACGTCGATAAGTACCCGGTTTAAGCGATTAAACCACTACGCCATACTTGAAATCAAATCACACGCACGCGCGAGTATCGCGGCGGCGGGCAGCGTTCGATTTATTCCGGTCAGCTTCGTGAATTTTCGTGTATAATATCGTGTATGAGCGCTGCCGGTAGCCGCGGCGCGGCGTCGAGTAGCGCGCCTGCCTGCCGCGTCGATTCTCAATAGAGAGTCAAAGCTTGATTGTCAACTGAAGTTGTGTTATGAAATATTAATTATCTGGACCTGCTTAATACTTTAACAGAAGTTAAAGCTAATAATAAAATTATTGATATACCTCCTATAAAATACAACGTACCTATTAATAGATTAAAAAACAACTGAGTTAGTAGGTACCTATGCTTTACGCCATGACTAATATCATGGCTCGTAATCTTTTAACCATGTCATAATAATTATTGACATTGTATTCTTTTACTTTTATATCCATATTAACTATTGATTTTGTAGGGAAATCAATAATTAATATGTAATAATAGTTTAAAGTCAAGTAACAAAACAATAGATAAGTACCTACCTAAATTTATCTTATCTTGTGTGGGGGCCAGTCAGTACAGACCGGCGACACCTTCTCGTTCGAGGCTGCGAGCCTCCTCGCCGGATCGATGCCATGGGACCTGGAAGCGGCGCTCCTGGCGTCGCTCTATCGTTGGCGCCAGGAGGCGCTAGCTCTGGGCGAAGGACCTGTTTTTCCCGCTGTCGAGGCGGCAAGGTCCGAGCTCCGCCAGGTCCTAGTGGCGAATTGGAAGGAGCGACTTGTGCACCCCAGTGCCGGGCACGCCACGATCGTGGCGGTAAGTCCCGTTTTTGAGGAGTGGCTGGAGAGGCGGCATGGCGCCCTCACCTTCCGGCTGACACAGGTACTGCCTGGCCACGGTTGTTTTGGCCAGTTCCTGTGTCGTATACGCCGGCAAGAGACGCCCGGTTGTCACCACTGCGGCGACTGCCGCGACGTTATAGAGGACACGGCGCTGCACACTTTGGCGGTTTGCCCCGCCTGAGCATCGCAGCGCCGTGAGTTGATCGCGGCAGTCGGATCGGTTGCCCTCTCGCTCCCGGCCGTAGTTCAGTCTATGGTCCGAAGTGAGAGGTCGTGGAACGCCGTCGCCTCCTTCTGCGAGGAAGTAATTTCCATCAAGGAGGCGGCGGAGCGGGAGAGGGAGCGCTTAAACCCTCTCCCCAACCGCAGAGCCGGACGCCGGAAGGCGCGCGATGACCTCCAGCCACCCTAAGGTTTGACCTGGGGGTGGCGGGCTTTGTGGGCCTGCCCGCCATCCGTTCAGCACCAGGTCCGAGAGGCGGCGTGCGTGTTCCCACGCGCGCCTCTGTTTCGAGTCCGTCTCTCCCCTAGGGGGGAGACAGTAGGGTTTAATTAGAAGTGAGTGCCTTTGGGTAGGTCTCTTTATGTAGTGGCCTGCCGTTTCATACGGCGGGCCGTAACCTCGGCGGGGTCGCGACTGCATGCGGAAGCGATTCGCGCGGCCCCGTCGATAGTGGTTTTGTCGAGGAACACCGTGGTAGGTTTAGTCGGTATTCCGGGAGGTACATTATTTCTTTTCCATCTTTCTTTTACCCCGGCGAGTCCGACATAATACCTCCGTCCGCCCCCGCGGAGGGATATGCGTCATTGCATTCCCCAAGTAAAAAAAAAAAAAAGGTACAATATAGTTACCTACCAGGTAGTCTTAAATATTTCTTTTTTTTAATAATTTTGCTACACAATGCCTTCCAGAAAGAGATTTTCTCTTTCTGCTACATCAAAACACGCTAGGCGAATGAGACTAGCTAGATCTCAAGAATCAGCTGTGGAGCGAGAATCCCGGTTAAGCCGCATGCAACCGCAACTACAAAGTAGCCGCAACTACAAAGTAGAAGAATGACATTAATTTTAGCATAGGTGATTTCTATACGAGGAATACAGAAATATTATGATTTTGTAAACTTTGCAAACTGAACAAACACTTTTTAGTTAAAATCCACGCGGACGGAGTCGCGGGTAACAGCTAGTAGTAAATGATAATATTCGAAACGAAATGTGATGTCATAATATCGTCACGTGACGTCGACAACAGGAAGAAGCAAACCACAAACAATTTTTAAAAATATTGCTAATTTATATTTTTTGAAGCAAAACAAATAGTAAACATCAAACTAACAAAGCGGTATAAACAAATAACAGTCTTTAATTTTATAGAATAATTATTATGATAGGTTACTTAATATTTACCTAACTATTTTTAGTAAAATGTTGCTATGATTTACTAAAACTCAATTTCTCTAAGCATGTCTATCGTAAGTTTGTAATTCAATTCAGAATAAGTAGGTAGCACAGAGATAATGATTATTATAACGCCGACGAGTCTGACGACTGCGCTATATCTAATTATCTACTGCCGCACAAGCAAATGAAATTTGACAATAGAAGTTACGAGAACCGACCAGGTGTTTGAATATAATGCCATGTAGTACAATAAAACGTACAAAGTAAAATATAAGTACAACAAAACGTTTTGTTTAATACATTAACATTTGTTAAGCATACATATTATTCATATTATAAGTAATTTCTTATTAATTAGTATCAGTAGGTAATAAACAAATATGGAAGTAAACCAAAAGCAGGGTATAAAATAAAAACACAATGTTCTACTTGTATAAACATATAAAAGAGCCATCTAGCGTCTCATCTAGCCCTATAGGTAAAATAAAATGATAGGTAGATTACAAGTGTGATGTAAAGAATACTGATATATCGATATCTTTAAATCATAAAATAAATGCGTTTACCTTGATGCTCGTTAATTAAATATGTACAATGTTTATTTATAATAACATTTTATGGTCAATTTTCTTCCAATAAAGCATTTTGATTGATCTTAATATTAACATTGGAACTCACAGTGCCATCTATGATCTATTTTTGGAACTGTTTACTTTTTGTTCTAATTGGTACCCCATGGTACAGGCTACCGAATTTTATAGTTAAGTATATACATACTTAACTATAAACTTCGCTAGCCTGAAAATTCACTTAGAATCACTACATCATTATATAGATATATATTTACCCACGCATAGGTATGTATGTATTTGAAAAAGTTGCTTGAACCGAACGCCAGTTAGCGCTAGTATCGCCAATGCATTGAGTGACGTCTCTATCTTCCTATATACAAATGTACTCTGTGACCTCGGCGGGGTTGCGATTGCATGTGAAAGCGATTCGCGCGGCCCCGCCGATTGCGGTTATGTCGAGGAACACCGTGGTAGGTTTAGTCGGTATTACCGGGATGTCATTCACCATCTTTCCCCGGTGAGTCCGACATAACCTCTCCGTCGCCCTGCGGAGAGGTATGCGTCAAAGCATTCCCAAAGGCTAAAAAAAAAACCTTACTGGTTAAGTAATGATGTAGTAAGGAAAAGTAAAATAATTATGTATATGGATAATAATTTAGTCGATTAAATACTAAATTTACTAGTACCGACAGATGATAATTGACAACTTTGGCAGTGATAAGACAGCAAACAACCGGTAATTTATAAAAAGTAAACATTTACATTCACAAGATGTTAATGTCGCAAAAATTTATCATTTTCTATGCGTTATTTGCAATTAAAAGAATATGAACAATTGTGTATTTTCTAAAGTACCAGCGGTAGTTGAATCTGTTCTTAATGACATAGAAAAACGAATAAACGGCGTGGAAAATAAAGACTGTTAGTAATTTGGTTATGTTTACAAAGTTTCTGCTTCTTGCTAACTTGTTTATTACTCTTACTTGTTTCAGTATCCGACGAAGAGTTGCTTTCTTTACATTCTGTTTTTGGAACTGTGTTAGAAAGAGCGTTGGATATATTGGAGAAGTATCCGACTTTCACTGCATACACAACTGCGAATAAATCGAGAGTTTTGTTGGAAATCAAAGGAGAAAACGACCGTTGTTACCGAGTCTTCTCTCGTATTAATTTCTGCCCGTGCCTTTCGTTCAAACATCAAGTTATTGAGCATAGATCTCAGGTATTTTGTAAACACGTACTGGCGGCTAGGTTAGCTCAAATCCTTGGTCGAATAACAGTGCATGAGGTGACCCAGGATCAGTATTTAATGTTGCTGCGTTCTATGTACGATATTGACGAGAAAAATGGATGAAGGAACATCTCAGTATTATTTTACGGCTTCTATGGACTCTGGAAAGACACTGTGTAGTTTGCTAAAAGCTATTCAGTTTCAAGAGGTAACATACTTTTAAATTTTTGTCATACTTATCCTGGTAGTTTCAGTGAGTAGTTCTACCGAACTACTCACTAAAGCTATTAGGATTAGTAAATACTTCACTAGAATTGTATCCCACTTATCAGTTGGATACAATAGTAGTAAAGTATGTCCAATCATCTTATCAAGCACTTTTCATCTTCCTAAAGTGCTAGATTATAAGTAATCTAGCACTTTACCGAGAACTTGGAGTGGATCAAATGTATGTAATGTCAAAATGTTTTCTAGAGGACAGGCAGATACTACAGAATATTTTCATTCATTAGTGTAACCGACTGCCACGCCTGAGGTCGCGGGTTCGATTCCCGCACAAGACAAATATTTGTGTGCATGAACATGGATGTTTGTCTTGGTCTGGGTGTTTATATGTATAATATGTATGTATTTACAAAAAAAAAAAGTATATATGTATGTTTATCCATTGTCTAGTATCCATAGTACAAGCTCTGCTTAGTTTGGGCTAGATAGTGTTGTGTGTATGTGGTAGAATATTATTATTATTATTATTAATTGAAATTGAAACTACTGTTTATGTTTTTTATTGCAGTAAATTTATAAAACACATTACTTTTCAAAATAAATAGGGATGAATTAATCTGTTAAACTATAGTTTAATTACAAAGATTACAGATTTCAATTACAACTTTGGTATATTTCCCTTACACTATTCATGCCCTTTATTTTACACTTGTTGCTTCTTTGAATTAATAGGCACTGTTAGCCAAAGAGTGTTTAATGTTATTATCCCTACATATTTCCTTGTAGATAGACAAATCTGATCTGTCTCTCTTGCTTCAATCACTTTTATCATCACACTGTTCAAGTGGTCTTTTTATGTTGCTTTAGTTTTAGCTGCTTTTCTTACTAGCACTCCAATTTTGTAGAACTATGTTCTAACCCTTCTCACATTGAGAAGAGACCCAGCCTAGTAGTGGGACAGTTTATATACAGGGCTGATATAAAATATTTTTATATATTTCAGTCAGCTGTGTTCTGCGCATTACCTGAGGGTCTGAAGCTGACAGTAGAAGAAGGAAAGTGTGTACAGGCTTCCGCTTATGTTCCCTCTGACAATTTCACAGAGTACCATGTCAGAGAAGATGTTGATGTTATGTTTAAAGTAATTACATTTTAATTATAATATTAAAGGGGTAGACGGATGTCTATCATAGCCACATTTCACTAGGTTTTTTGGCTATCAAGTGGATAAATTGTCAGATTTGATGCTGTAATTGCATTGCATGAATAATGTAATAATACTTTTCAAATTAGTTAGTAATAAAGTTGTAGTTATTAATAATTTAGAAACAGCTACACAACATTTTATTATAAACTTTACTGGGTTTGATCTGTATATCTGTCTGTCTGTCTATATAATTATTTATTGTGATATTAATAGAGATAAAGACAAGGAAGTGATGTATTGAATTAATTATTTGCAGATAAGTATAGCAGTTTTGGCAGAATGTCTGAACATATTTGGTTCCGGTGAGGAGTCTAGTTTGAAGATGTACTATAGAAGTGAAGGATCACCATTACTATTAGTGTAAGTTTCTTTAAATGTAAGATAATGAGGGATGATTTGCTGTTGCCCAATCTCAGATTAGCTCTTAGATTATTAGGCGTCATCTTGCCTTATCCACACACAAGAAAATAAGGAATTGTCACATAGTGAGAAATCTTTTGTACTTTTATAAAAATGTTTGTAGTGTGCCAAGACCGCATTTTTTGTTGTGGCATATCCTCGTGGAATTCTTCAGCCTGGGGCTCGCAGGCAGAGGGGTGTGCCAGACTTTTACCTGCTAAACCAACTTTGTGTTCCTCTCTTTATCTATAGTGAGGGGTGAAGGAGGAGAGGTCGGTCAAGCAGTCACCACGCTTGACTGATTGTACTTGTTATCAAATTTTATGGAGTCTCTGCAAAAAACGAGAATGAGAAATTAAATATTTAGCCCAAAAAATTATTATTTTCAGTTTGCAGCCTCAAACAATGCACAACGTGATGACAGACTGTGAGATATCGACGCAGACGGCCGACTCAGTGCTGGAACTTCGAGACGAGGACGCGGAGGAAGTCGCTAAGTTAGTGCTAAAGGCGCCCGCGTTCCTGGGGCTGCTGGCAGACCTGGAGCGCTCCTGTGATATCATTGAGTTGAACCTGTCGCCTGACCACCCGAACGTTAGCATTATCACGTATGGGATGCAGGTAACTGTTTGACTGGTGTAAATAGGGTCCTTTCCTACTAGATAAGCAGGTGTGGGACATGAAGTGCATCTTCAAACTATTAGAGCTATTGGAACTAAGATATGCAGGTATAGCAACAGAAACTGAATACAATCAACAAGAATAAAAACAAGAAAAGATAATACAAGGATAGTCTCTTTTATTATCTTTCTGCATTAACTAGGACATCGAACTTCCTTAAGAATTTTGTTAGGAAAATGGTATGCTGTTGGCAGATGGTACCACTATTCCTAACATTATAATCGTTAAAAGACATAAAAGCCGTTCTCAATCCTGCCCTCACGACAGTGGGCAGTTGCTTGGTTGTGTTATATGCGACAAGTCTGTATTGACTTGTCGCTATGTCTATGACCGGAGGTCACTATGCCTACGCACATTAAAAATACGTCATATAATATGGGGAATACCTGACCTATTTATTGCAATCTCTGATGTTAAGTATACACGAGAAAGCTATCAAAGATATTCAATCACAAACAACTAAACAATATGTAAACATTCCAGGACAGGTCCTGTATCGACATGCCGAAGTCTTCCGACATGGTGCAGAGTTTCAGCTGTGAGCATCCGGTCACGTTGAAGTACCAGCTACATCACATACGACTTATTATGAAAGCGCTCGCTATATCCTCGAAGGTATATCTCCAAATCAACATAGAATATTTAGAAATTATACTCTCAATCTGGATACTTTGTCTAAACAGGCAGTCACAATGTCTTTAAAGCAGAGAAGATCCTCCAATCAGACTTAGGTCACTTTGACCTAGAATGGAGACAACAACTTAGTAGGAAACTAAACATGAGACACTCTCTGGGTAAATGGGCTGACATGAAATAAGGAAGGTGGTTAGCAGGATGTCGAGGCGCAAATTGGGGGAGGCCTGTCTTTAGCAGTGCACTAGGAAAGACTGGTTGGACCTGAAAAGAAAGAAAATTTAAAAAAAACGATACCTTTATCAATATGATTAAACAACTCTAAAGGTTGGACATAAGACTAGAGTTGAATTAACAGCTAAAAATGTTCATACTACTTATAGTCTGTTTCAAACACCAAGTCCCTTTTGACACTTCATAGCACGTAAATCTGCACATTTCTTATAAATTTCTAAATAAACAATTATTCCTTATGGTACTAAAGACTATTCAACATAATTAGAATCTATACAAAACCTGATATAATTGTTTCATAAACATAATCAAGTAATAATTTCTATTGATATTAGTCTTAAATAATTTAAACATCAAAATGAAATAGGATTTTACTACAATACCATGGTAACACGCACCAGCGTATATTTTTTACTTTCAGTCCTAGTGACGCGACAGTATGAATCGGATTAAAATTTAAATCGAACTAATTCGAGGTAAAAACAATTGTCCAAGAAAAACTTTTGTAACTTTGTATTTGGTATTAACTATAATTAGGTTGCAAAGTACCTTCAACCCCGTTCTGCAAACCCTTAATATATATATAATCTTTATCAAAAAATGGATTTGAAGATACGATATTGGACGTATTACGTTTAAATATCCCATAGATTTTAAAGAGTAGCCGTTCTGCCAATCAAAATCTGTTATACCACATTGATTTCCCCTTATACTAAGTATGGAGTATGTCATACTAGGAATTAATCAAGGATGAGCCCAGATTATTTTTAATTAGTGAACACGTTATGTGTAACTATTCTTTCAATATGTCAAACTCGGTATGACGGCTTTTTTGTTTTTCTGATTCTATCATTTCTGCTTCGATTCTAAACCCACGATTAGTTTGTTTGGAAAGTTAATCGGTAATCGATTTCGTGATGTGTTGATTGAAACGGTCTCTTCGCTATTGCTGTTCAATGATCATCTGTCAAATGGGACTTCGAATTTGAAACGGACTATAGGTACCCAAAATGAGCTAACTGAAGAATTTCGTTAAACCTGTTTCTAAAATGATATTGCACTTAAAATACATCTTCTAACGTATTACTTTTATCAACAGATAGTTCTGAGGTGCAGTTCCAACGGCCTTCTCTTGTTACAATTGAAATTGGAAAAAGAAGATCAACGACAAATGTTCTCAGAATTCTATATTGTACCTTTATTAGACGACTAAGATCTGATTAAAAATAAGAATATAATAAGCTATTTGGCTTGGAATTGCTGGAGTTTATAGGCGGCAAAAACCACTTTTCATTATAGAGGCTCCTACCTGACCACAAGGCAAAAAATAGTGGTCAGAATCAACCAACCGTTTGTTGAACTGCACGATAATCGAGTATGTTTGGTGCGGTGCTTGGTAACGTTCAGTGTGACGACAGATATAAGCAAATAAATTACCTGAGATACTGCTCATACTTCGAGTGACCCTGACGAAATACCTTCATTATTCAGAAAATCGTTTTTAACTAATCTAGTGCTAATATAAAGCGTGTGATACCTACCAGTAATGACTTACCTATCTGCTTTCTCCAGCTATATCTGCAGCGCACAAGCCCGTTTTCTTAACATGCTCATCCAATGCGAAGCATCATTCCTTTGGTTAACATACTATCAAAATAGTTGCCAAGCATAGTTTAGTTCATTCTCTCACACCTATAGACATAGTATATAGAGTTATGAAGCTGGATCAACGCTAATAATTGCATTCAGCCAGCTTGATCCAATATTGTTGTACAGACACGTCTACGTGTGAGCGGGTCCGCGCGTTAATTCACGTATATATTGACCCAACATGAAACAATGTTGGCGTATTTGTATATACATATATAAGGGTAAATTTACTTTAGTTTTATTATTAATGTTTTCATTGGTTTATGTTGGGCCAACATGTTCACACAGCGACACATTAACCTATACTGTTTGGACTTTGATCTATAAAAGTTGAACGCTGCGAATCGTGCGAGAGAGGGCGTTATATTTTTGTCTCATTCCCGCTGAACGGGACGCGACGCTCTATACTTACCATTACATCGACACCCCTATGCACTGTCCCTTTCCGACAATTATCTATTTTGTATGTAGCGTAGTTATGCGTATATAGGGTGTCTAACTTGATGTGTAGCCGTGTGTACAGTCACCTGTAACAGTGCACGGATATCTTAAGGCCCAAAACCCTGTTGACACTCGAATTAAAATGAATATGAATGAACTAGATGGCGTTGTTTTATAAATATTGCAACGCCTACTTATTTTAGCAAATAGGTGAAATTTATAAGGATGTATAATCTCAATCGAAAAACTCGAACACAGGGATAGAACAATGTTTGCATACGCGCTAAACTACCCACTATACATTTATAAATTAATTTGTAATTCTCTGCTTCTTGTTTTCGTTGAAATGTGTTCTGTTTTTAAATAAACTATTGTGAATAGAGATAAAAAAAAGAAGTTTAAAGTAAATTTATCAAAATTAAGTTATTAAGAAATCTACTACTTTTTATTTTATTGTAGTGCACCGCCATCTATTACGATATAACTAAACTACTTTAGAGTTCCTGTATAGATTTCCGTTAGATGGCGTCAATTGCCAGTTTAGTTTTGAAATGGGTATGCCTTTTTAAGCTCAATGTACATAAATCATAACATAACACAAAATAATTTATAACAATAAAAATATGGATTTGCAAAATATATGACTATATTTCGTTCCTCCAAAAATTACATATAACTTATAAGGAATGTTTGTTATGTTTAACATAGCTGAGTTATGAGTACAAATACCGGCTTCCACATACAAATTAAGCCTACTTATACCATATTGATTATAATAATTCGATACAGTTATAATTATCATAATTTCTCTTGATCAACAGTATTCAAAAGAATATCTATGAGTCATCGTAAATACAAAATAATAGCATAACATTGCTATCACGTACCTCCGAAAGGCATGTAGGTGCGATACACTCATATTCCGCCAACTATATTCAGGTCTCACTTGATAGTGTGAGGACCGTCTGCATGATTAACTGCATCGAATTAAAAAACGTGTCTATACATTAAATAGTTACATTCAAGATAAATTTTATTTAGCGTTATTCAGTTTTATAAAACCAACAAACATGTTATATAATTTATTAATTGTTAATATTACGATCGTTATCAATTCCAACAACATTACACTTATTTTTTTTATACTCTTTAATTTTTTTTATCCTAATTTTACGTTTTGAATTAATTTAGAGCACAAAATGATTGAGATGAGACACATTTTAGTACAGATTGCGTTTTTATAAACGTTTAACTGAAACATTGGGATAAGCAATAAAGATTAGTTTCTAGCGGTTTTTCCTAGAACATTTTGATACAATTCAATGCTATACAAGTACAACAATGTAATAAAGCGTAATGGCGGGATTCTTTTATAAAATTTCCCGTGGCGGCTCCACAATCTTTGGTCATATACGACCAACATAGACAATGCTGGATGGTAGTGTTGCCAATAAAATAATAATAAAAATACTACGTTTTACCAAAGTAACTTGAGACTTTTCCTATATAGTCGGAGGGCAGTATTTACACTTTTTTAACACACTTTAGGTACAATTATTTTAATAAATATTACAACTAATCGAATCTTTTACATTCCGTACACGTAAGTACCATAACTGGCAAATTAACTAACTGGCAAGAATTTATTTTTCCATACAAATTGTATGAATATTTTTCTATTGTTGGGTGGGTGGTTGTACGGAACAGTGAAGTCGATAATTATTCTATTTGTATTACAAATACCCCCTGTATTATTTATTCGGCAACATCTATGAACTTGACAAATGTGATATATTATGTTGGGTCTTCAATACAAGCAGGCGTTTTACAGAATGCAATATTGAGACGAATGTTTTGAAGATTTTTCTGGAAAGTTACAGCATATGTATGAAATGACGTGTTCAAGAAATTGTAAAATCGTAAAGAAAATGTATGTTTGATACTTTGTCGGTTAATCAAAAGGAAATTATTCAATTATACAGAGCTTGTTCAACTTATAGTTTTACCAACGACGACTTCGGGTCTCGGGTCTATGTGCTGACTGCTTAATATCTTAGAAAACGTTGGAAACGTACTAACTGCGAGAACACAACACTAGGCTATATGGCCGCGATCTTCTGCATGAAGGTATGTATTTCTAGTGCTTTCAATAGCGGGGGACTTAGCTTTAGGCCGGCAAATTTACTTTAGCCCAGGTCTTATAAATTGGCAAATAACTTTTAGTCAATGTACGTAAGTAGTGCATATTGTCTGCGTTCCGAACGGGTGTTTTCAGTTCGCCAGTTAAGTATTAAGTCCCACATAATCAAAGCCGAGCTAATGTCTTTCTCTATTGTCATAATCCGTGTTTCGTGCTGCTTAGAATACCCTAACAAAAAGACCCAACACTGACCGAAGAACGACACAAACTTATGCGTAGGACCAACAAGCGATCCAGTAATTGGTATTATAATTTAAGGTGATTTATATTCATCATAAATAATTATTGTAATACAAAATCATTCATTACAATTGTCACTTACTACTAAACATGAATTAAGTACACATTATATACGTAACATATATTTGGCTAAGCCTCAATAGTAACTTATCAATAACTTAACACTATGATAAATATAACTTACCTATTGCACAAATAAATAATTGCGGAATTACGGCCAAGTACAAGCTGGCATTAGAGCGATATCGTTCAATAAATATTATTATAACAACTTATTTAATGTCGATTAAAGGTTAGATTTCACTTATGCGTAACGATCGAAATTAATAATAATCTTATTCGTCAATACATATTTTTTCCTAAATCTTTTGACTAACTTTATCGACTATTAAGTTTAACAGTTTGTCACAGTAAGTTAGTTAAGGGTAGTCCATACAGTTTAAATATCGCGTCGCAACAATAGTGCGGTGTATGATACTGTACCGGTTAATCGTTCGGCTAGCTGGTATCTACGTTACTGATAACGATTGTTCACAGTAGTCAATTATATAAATCCGCCATCGCTAATCGCATAAATAAAATGTCTGCTCATTATTTCGCGTGATTTTAGTTCGTTCGACGAATACGCTAAGTCCTCTTTTTTAATTCCACATTTACATCAATTAAGAATAAATCCCCTTGGTGCAAAACAGGTAGCTAAAAATCGTGCAAGAATCGCCTACTTATGAGGTCTTATGTTCATATAATGTGTTCATCCTGTTACAACACCCGATATTTGTCATCGCTAGATTGTGCGGTAAGGTTGTGTATTCTTACAATACCAACATAATCACGTTATATTAGGACCTAAGTCACTGGTTCTTCAGACAGTCCTAGGTAGGGCGACATACTAACTTCACCATATTTTCTGTTTATTGATTATATTATTGATTGGTGGACAAATAAGTGAACTCCAACCTTTAAATGATTAAGACGTACACAGACTAGCTTCATTTTTGTGCGATTCAACTACCGACATCAAACAGTAGGATATAGCTGAATCTAAAACAATAATGTCTGACAGTGCGAATAATTAACTAGAATCAACTGCGAATACCATACATTCACAGTCCTTAAGCTAAGTGCCAAAGAAAGGCTATATTAATTTAACATTTGGCTATGGTGATCATAGATAATATAATATTTTACTATAAACATACTGTGGAGTAAACTCATGCTTTAACATTCTGACTTGCCGAGATATTTTTTTTAATTTTGTGCTTGTAAGAAGTAAGACATTGTTGTATTCAAGCTGTACTACACCGACACTGTAAACACTGTTCTTTATCATTTTTGAACTAACCGAATACCAAACACAGATTTATTCGATATTAGATGCCCGTTATACGATTTTAATCGATTTCTATTCGATATAAAATATTGTAAACAAATTTGTTTGCTGTTCTATTCGATACATCAAATGGAATCGAATAGATTTAATCGTCGTAATGTGTTCCATAGTATAGTCGTAACAGGTGCCAACTAAAACGGTATTAATTCATTTTGTGTTTGATAACTGAAGTTAGAACGAACCATCTATAATACAGTGTCTTACTGTCTTTGACTGTAACGAGGAACAACGTTTTTCTCTTCAAACCCAACAAATGCCGAAAATATGTCCACAAATACACTAGAGAAAACGTGCAATTAACTTTATAAAACATTTTTATCTTCAGACCATGACATTTATAAAGTCAGTTCATCTATCTTGTATACTCGCTAACCTTATTCGAAACTGCACTGCAGCCGCAAATCTGCAGTTGGCACGACTGCCTCTTGCAAGCTCACTTTTATAAAACTGCATTTGTGCAATAAGCTTGCAGTTGTGGCAACTGCATGATACTTACACTATATAGCTTCACAGTGCAGTTGACTGCTCTACCGTTAGTCTTGATAGCTCTCGTAACACCTCCACTACATTTTAATCAGTTCATGAAATTCCCGCTAATAGATTCGACGGCAACTATAAAAACTAATCGTAGTACAATCCATTCATTTTCGTTCCACTTCAGTACAAAACCTACAGTCCTATCTTTACTTCAAACCAATTCGTTTCTCTAATATCTACACAATAGTAACAGGTAAAGTACCGGCACAGCAGAATGCCGTACCGATCACTTGCCTGACCCTCGATGTCGCTCCACAGTAGTCGCGTAGTTAAACGAACGTGTATTGGTTGTCCACCGCCCTGATGTCGTGGTGAGCGCCACTGGCTACCAGCAGAGCTTCGAGCTCCGCGCGGCGCATGCGCACATCGCTACCATGCGTTACCTCCAACTGCAATTCACCGAATAATAATTTATCTACTATTACAGAGAAGTGAAATTATCTGAAGGTTTCTATCTGACGGTTTTTGACGGATTGAATAGTTTTAAAACTGATCATGTAAATAAATGAAAAAAAGATATTTGGTTATTAGATAGGTAATTTTAAAATGTCGTGTTTTAGCAAAAAATAATTAATTAGAAAGCGCTACTGTGTTTACATCAACAGCTACAACAACGATGATACAAGCTCTAAATAAATAAGCATAAATAATGTAATAAAAACTTACCAAAATGAGTATGCTTGCAACACAACACACATACAAAAAAAAAAACGAAGAAAAACACAGCAAAATAAAAAACAAAGCCATTCCATAGAATAAAGTTTAATAATTAAAAATTTACAACCAAGAATTAAAATTAAAGCTCGGAAGAACAAGATTTTGTACAACTATAAACAATATAATTATTATTTCTAATTTAATTTCATTGTTAGTACATTATAATAACAGTCCATTTTATCAAACTTGAGTTACGATGATAAATAAATTCTACAACAAGGAACATATTGGTTGCTAGCATATTTTTTTACTGTGCTCATAGACATTCATGAATTTCAATTAAAAAGTCTGGGTAACTTTGACACGCCATTTTTAGTATTTTGACTTTTGATTGTCACTGGTTGCTTTAATAATAGTCAGCATTATATTAGACTTGTTAAATAGTAGAAATGCTTTTTGGAAAAAGTCTTTGTGAAATATTAAGCAGCAATATTTAAAACAATAATTCAAAATAATTAATACAAATAAAATAAAATATATTAATGAACCGTTTAAAAAAATTGCTATTCAGTATTTAGGAAGTTTGTTTCATTCAATTTTTTTATATTACAAATAAATGATAAAGTCATTCAATATTTGATATTTTACTGTCCAAATTACCCAGAATAACCAAATATTTTTACAGCTATGTAGTTAAAGCACTGTCTTTGTTCAATACTAGAACCAAAATATTCCTTTGAGCCCCAACTATCTTGGAACGTACTACTATTAAACACCTAAATAACTGGCATATAATGTTAGCTTCATAACGAAATTATATGAAAATGCAAACTAACTAACTATACAATACATTCTAAGTTAAATGCGATTATTCAAATATTGTGATTCCTTTACACCTATCTACATAGGCACTTAAGTATATAATATCTTAGTTTCATTTATTTTAAATAAATTTACATTTATTGTCATCAATAAATAAAATGCAATACAGGAATCAATGGTCATACACATTATACTTAATATAAATGTTCATAATATTTTATTTTCTATATAAAACCATCATAGGTTCAATATATATAAGCTACTTTTAAAGCTATAAGATGTAGCCATCTTAAATTAAAGCATGTTGACCATTATTGGCAAAGATTGGCGAACTCTTTCTATAATAAGTAAATATTAAGTTATGTTTGATATTGTTCTGTAATTGCATACAAATTAAACACTCTTGGGCCTACGTTTTGTAGAAAATTAAGCCAACATTTCTTCAAAAATTATACATACCCAAAATAAATGAAATATTTTTCACCCATAATAAATGAAATAATTTTAATACACAAATTAAATGAAAATTACGTTATGAAATCACCTCTACATATTGAAGCCGTAGGGTCATGTGAAGGCATACATTTCATAAGATATGTTTACTAACTATAAGATAATATGTTTACTAAGGACTAAGGCAGTGTTAGACGGCCTAATTTTCTAAAGTCGTAGGCTTGGCGAGCATAAGAACAAACAACGCTGAGCAAAATAAAAGTACAAGCTACGCTCTAACAACAACAACAGCAACGAAAACACTGAAGGCAGAGTATAATAAATAAAGGATTTTACTCCAATCAAATGTTTTAGCGTCTGTTTAGTTTAAACATTGATAAGCATCTCATATTCTTTGAATGTTGTTTAGGATCCTACGTTATTATAATCGACAGAAATGTCTCAAGCATTATCTCTTCATATATACAATTGATTATGAAGTTATAGTTATTATACCAATTCTTTATTATTGGTATGTTGCTAATGCAGTCTCTTAGCACTTAACAGCCAAACTATATTTTAGTATATTAAGATTTACTTTATAACTTATCATTTAAATATAGAAAACCAAGGTAGAATGTAAATGTACATTTTGATAAAATAAAAATACTTAATATTTACGTTTTCGAGCCCTATAAAAATATATTAGATAACAATAAATTAAAATATAGACATTTGATTTGGCTTTTGCTGGTTTCAAAGTAAAACAAAAGTAGCAAATAGGGAAGCTACAAGTTAGTTCAAACGCTTTTTACCTAATATATTTTTTACTTTTACACGTGTGTCTTTTTAAATGTTGTTTATATGTTTAAAGAGGTACTTTTAGAGACTTCAGAAGTGGTCATTTCTACGTAGTCAATCGGTGCATCGGCCTAAATCATTTAACTTAAATAAGCATATTTACTTAAAATAGGAATAGAAATTCAACCCCCTTTCTCTAACTTTACTAGACGAAGATATTTTGGTATACAATAGTATCAATGTTTAAACTAAACATCTAAAACAGATTTTGCAGTAAGACAAAACAAGGCATATTATAAAACGCGAACTTTTAATAGCTTATAAATCCATAGACTAACGCTAACCTGTCGATCGTCTATGGCATTATACATATATACATATACTCTTTACAGGTTGTCTCTGGATCAAATTCTTTATTTAAACTTTACACTGTTAATTGGATATATGGTGGTTGTTGACTTAAATTTAATAACGTTATTATTGATAATTCGCATTTTATAATAAGGCCGTATACGTTTATGCATAAATATAATCATGCTTCTAAAGTAGCATGTGATAGTACACTAAGTTTTGGGCATCGGCATCTAGCCTTACCTTGAAAAGCAAGTGATAAGAAAGAATTAGCTTAAATCAACAAGACTTTTTATTTTGTAAATACGTATTTGTTTTATTATTTTCTTTGGGCAATCGTTTCTGGCTGAATGCTAGCTTACTTAGGCACATATTTATTTATATACAGCATGATATATATTATTCTGCTGATTTTATTTATATGTATTTCTTTCCAGGTACCGATCTGGAAAAATTTACTGAAGGTCAAGGGTAAAAAAATAGGTTTTCCGCGATTTTTAGCAAAACAATTATAAATAAAATTTAACAAGTCACCGACTCGGTGACTTTTGAAATTTTATTTATAATTATGTTTTAAGGAATTTTACCGATTTTTTTGTGAATTTATGTATCTTCGGATGTCTAGATTGCCCGGACTATATGGTTCAGAATCGTAATGACAATGAAAAGTAAGTATAAGCATTCTTAAACATGTTTTTATTGATAGTCTTTTCCTGCAAAATCTTATTTTGCTTTTTTAAAACAATGCAAGCAATCCTGTGCTTTTCGCTTAAACGTGATGAAAATTGATTATTAAAATGTTAATATTTAAAATATCGTCATAAGTTGTTGATAAAGTGTCGATATTTATTTTGGCAAAATCTGCAAGTAGTGTTGTGAGGTATCTAATTTTATATCGATGTTTCTATAAGCTTGCTAGCTTGCCATTTTATATATTTCGTTTGTAGAAATGATCCCAGCAAGCTAAATAAACAGCCACAAACATTCTGCCCAATAAGTATTTTTATAAAAGATGTTGATTTAAACAAAAATCTGTTTTGTATAGAGCCAAATATAATTACATTATAATATTGACTTTCATAGCATCTTGGTATTCTTTGTTTCTTTTTAAAGCTCATAGCGAAGGCGTTCGGTGGGAGAATATGCCTCTTTTGTATTTGTTGGGGATTTAATTAATAATATAGAGCAAGACTGGCTCCTCGTTTCGATTGCCAGACTAGTTTCACACCAGGTTGGGGCAAATATAGCTTCTAGTGTTGTATGGTTTTCTACTAGAAATATATCGATATCGATTATCAAAAACTGTTATGTCAATATTATTGGCGATATTTTAGTATCACCAATAATATTGACATAACAGTTTTTGTGGACATACTATTGATACCGAAAAATGTACAAGACCTTATTTATTTTTTATACAAACAGTTGATTCTATTGTATATCTACTAATTTCAATGCATATGTAGCATGTATAAATGTTCATTTTATTTTATTAATATTTACTTTCGAAAATTATGATTTGGTATCAATAAATATGATTTGACATCTTGATTTAAGTATCGATACTTGTATACAGGGATATTGATGTATCACTGTTATCTATTGCACCTGTATGTTTAGTATTAAATTACATGAAATGTAATTTATATGCATGATTTTAGACAAATAAGTAGGATATTAGTACCTTATTTATTTGTCTAACTTGCTCTATCTTGCCATTTAATTCTAGTGTTGATATTTTGTAAACCAAAATGCTTGAGAGATACCGATATCGATATCTACGTGAGTACACACGGCTACACATCAAGTTAGACACCCTATATACGCATAACTACGCTACATACAAAATAGAGAATTGTCGGCAAGGGACAGTGCATGTAGACCCATCACGGTGCACTAGCGCGTGTGGCGACGCCCGCGGCCCATTCAGCGTGAATAAGACAAAATAACAAAAATATATCGTACTCTCTCGCACGATTCGCAGCGTTCGACTTCTAATAGTTCAAAGTTCAAACAGTCTAGGTTGATAAGTCGCTGTGTGTACTAGTCATGATGTATATTATCATATACAAATACCACCAACGAAAGTTATCATTCAAATATGCAGTTGGATTTGTTTGAAATACTTTCGACACTACACTGAAGATCAACGATTGATTATGTGATGATTCTCGATTGTTTATCAACATTCGCATAGTTCACATTCTGTCAACTACGCGTAACGTTCCACGAATTTAACTTATACTGATGTATGAGCAATCTTTGTATCGTTTATTTGTTTTCTATTTACAATATTAAAAATAGTTGTACTAATATAACCGAATGTAGAACTTTTTAAAGGTATTTTAATTGGCTAGTTGTGATGTTTTTATAATCAACTTGGTGTAAAGAATCGGTTAAATAGGTTGATACGTTTGGGGAAGCCATCACACAATAGTGTGGTCATATCTAAAAGTTGTAACATGCATATGGTATATAGTCAAGTCAGTGTCAAAATGAAAGATATTTTTTTGTTTGTGTCTAAAAGATAGATCATGTATCGACGTAGTATTACCGTCTTCCTTTGTCTTAAACTTTGTTATGTCAGGTTTATTGAAATCTTTCTTTTGAAACTAAACTGTTCTCTTAAAGTGATATAATAATATATTTCAGGCTTTCAGATTATTTATTTTTTAAATAATAAAGTATATTTCTTTTATGTTTTGTTCTGTTCTTATAGAAAGGGATTACGTATACATTACGTATTCTAGCGATAGTCGCGAACCTGCGTTTTATTAGAACGACGACTGTGTTTGTGATTCAAGATAGATACTATTCTTAGACTACAATTATTAAACATGACCATTTCTACTCACTGCATATAAAGAATTTTGCTCCTTTCGGCAAATTGGAATGGCAATCTACTCTAACACTACAAAACTAGAACCCGACCAGTCTTGTCAAGTTCAAGCCAAACTACAAAATTTCGAGTCTCAATGTCAAACAATCGAGAACCACATCGCGACAACTAAGACGAATGCTACACGTTCAATATCTATCACGATACTTTCTACCAGTACCATGATACATATATCATGATACAAAACCTTAATATTTAAAAATGTGAATGTGAGTTTGTTTGTTTGGTATGCTTTAATTACGAGATTATCATTGTATAGAAATATCTAAAGTATTTACAATAAACTTAAACACAGGCGCGTACTTTTGGATATTTACTATTTATTAAACTCTTATTTGAATATTGCAGTATCATTATCGCGAGAGTGATTACCATGCAATTTCCCATTCACGATGTAAGGGGTACAAAAAAGTGCTGTTTCTGATAGAAATTTATTGACAAAATCTACATTAACGCGAGGAAAGCCACTTGCAAAGTCTAGTATCGTGATAAATATTGAACGTGTAGCATACGCCTAAGAGTTGCTCACTTGTTGCCTGTTGTCCTGGCACACGACGTATTCGGTCAGCGTGACGTCAGCGGCGCCGCCAGATTCCAGCGGAATGGGGTTGGCGCGGAAGTGTTCCAGCATGTCGTGCACGTTCGGGAACCAGAGGTGTTGGACCCGGCACTGACCCGTCTCTGAGAGAGTCATGCGTAGATGTTTGGCGCGACCCTAGAAAGTGTGTATTGTTCGTAAGGTTACTTAAATCTGTAGTTTTAGGAAGAGTAAATTTGTTGTAAAATATAGCAGCGTCTATCAAAATATTGTTAGACAACTGATGGATTGCCACGTGGAGCTCCCAAGTTCGATCCAACGGCGTACACCTTTCGACGTTACAATACACTTTAATGCTAAAGAAAAATATTGCATTTTGAGACTGCTCCATAAAATCGAAGATGTGAAGTCTACAATTCTGTGCTGGGTTACCGTAGTGGACTTGAGCGTAACAGTTTTAAGAGACTTGTTGCCAGCAGTTGGACACTTTTCAACAGGGCTGATAATATTGAACTGTCGTATCACAAGCGTTTTTAGCATTACGACCTAGAATAAAATTCTTGAGAATATAGTTGAGTTATAATTAGGAGAGAAAGGATAGAATTATAATTAAGGTTCTAGTCGTCTTTCTGGAGTTAAGGACGAGTGGAGTATCAAAAGACTCGTTGCGGTTAGTTTTGGCTTCTTGTGGTCGCAATTAAACTGTCCAACAGGGTGAAAAGAACAAAAAATTAAAAGGCAACGGGTTCTTTTCTATACCTAGACCTTTGAAGTTTCTTCGCTTGGAAGTTTCCTACGCTTGCTACTCGAGTATATGGAGGTTTTGGTTGGTTACCTGGAAGTTGAAGGTGAGCACGTACTCGCCGCGGCGCGTCTCGCTCTGCCGCACGAGGTAGCAGCCGTGCCCCGCGGCGCCGCCCGCCAGCACGCACGCGGCCGCCGCCGCGCGCGCCAGCGTGCCGTGGAACCACGGCCACTCCGCCAGCGACACGCGCGACGACGACTCGCACGCCTCCTCCGCTATTGGACCTGCACATTATGCTACAGTTGTACCTACTATCCTTAATAATTTTATAATATATATATATACACACACACACACACACACACACACACACACACACACACACACACACACACACACACACACACACACACACACACACACACACACACACACACACACACACACACACACACACACACACACACACACACACACACACACACACACAGTCTCATGCATACAACAGAAGGGATAGTAGAAGGGTTTCGGAACTACAGAGTTTCACGCCTATAACAGAAGGAATAGCAGAAAGGTTTCGCGCCGACGCACTATGGGACAAAACCGTGCGTACCATCTCAAAAATAGGTTTTGTGAATGTTCGATATTGCATATTTTGTTAATGCACATATATGACTGAATGTCTAATACATATAATGTAGTATTTTAAATAGATTATTTCGATGCTCAAAATAATGTCGATTATGTAGCACAGAATGCCACCAATTTACAAGATCATATTTTGATTATTTTCAATGCAAATCTATAAGTGTGATATATGATTAGAATCGTTATTAAGTAATTAATATAAAAAGTATTTAAGTACACTTTTATGTAAGAACTGGAAAAGTATACAATTGTTTTTTACAGTATCGAATATCCTATTCTTATTAGAAACTTTTAATTGTCTTTTGGCAGTTAGCGATGTCTGACGATGTCGTAATTTTGATAGCATCACATAAAACAGCTCATATAGAAGTGGCAAATAGGCAAAATAATTATTTTGGCCGAGTTTGCTCGCCCTTAAAATGAGACGAGAAATGTCTGGTCGTAGAAAATGCAAAATATATCAAAATTGATTTTAAGATTTGATTTAGTAGATTTTTGGGAAATAAGATTATATTTGACATTTTATTGTTAAATAATATTATCTAATAACTAAATTAAAGTTTAGGTACGGTGAGAATACTGGGTAATGTATTAATTTTATTTTTATCATTCTGTTGGATGTGGTTGATGTTTGTTATCACTTCGATCGATATATTGCAGTCTTATATTGACAAAGGCAAAAAAGCAAAAAAACGGTGTTATTCCTCACCCTCCAGCATTGAAGTAACCGATACAGGTGCTTAAGTAAATCTACAAGATTTGTTGGATCACACTACAGTCCGTATATTAAAATTGTAAATGTTTACAACCCAACAAAAAGAAATCTTAAATTGTTTATCAAATGCGGATATGATGGTTCATCAAGACAAAGAATATAATCAAATTTAAACAGATGAAAGTAACTTAGTCTCAAATGCAAACTTATAGCGTCTTTGGTACCTACCAATAAAGCTGACTGATACTTATAGAAACAAATGAGGTTCGTTGGCAAATTCCAGCTTGCTCCTCTATTCGATATTGCCGACCAATTCTGATGGAATTTGCAAAATAAACGCCAGAGAAAATCCGTTCGGTGGTTGATGATGGTCAAATTAATAATTTAAAGATTTCTAAGATACACAAGGAGAACCAGGTAATTGAAATTAGTCAAGAGCTATTCTTAACTATGGTGGATGGAAAAGTTACAGAAGTTCTAACTGACACGAGTTCTGAAGCTGTGTGTACGGTGTGTGGGTTAAACCAAGCGAGATGAATAATTTGGAGAAGATTGAATCAAAGCGAGATAATGTGAATGCTTATGAGTACGGATTGTCTACGTTGCATGCGTGGATTAGGTACATGGAGTTAATTTTACATATTTCATATAATATATAAATCTTAAAATTGGGCTGTGAGAACCCTGGAAGAGAAAAAGTAAAGAAGACAAGAAGAACCTCGTAGAAAGTTTCTTTCGGTGCCGAATGAGATTACATGTTGATAAACCCCGGCAATGAAGTGGAAATAGCAATGACGGCAATACAGCTTGACGCTTTTTTGACAACTACTATTGCTCTTCAGAAATTACAATTACATTTGATGAGGATATTATTAAAAGGTTCTATATTATTCTTCAGACTTTGGCATCCGGCATTGCAGTAAATCCAGTATTTTGGTGAGTATACTCGCGCTACTGCACAATTGTACGTTACAACATATGTATATATGGCAAAACATGCCTTTGTCAGTACATAAGATCTTCATACACGGGGAAAGTATAATTAGACATTTTGCCTATTGGTGATATATCTGAGGATGCCCAAAAATTTCACAATAAAGATGCTTGAAACTGCTCTAGGTCCGCAACGAATGAAGACGTATTTCATGATCTTCTATTTACATCAGATCCATACATATCAGGTATGAAAAACCATCAGCCACTGTTTCCAATGAATTATTTCCAAGGAACTTAGACGAAGCCAAGAACCTATTACATATTTAAAATGAAGAATATATATAGATTTTTCCCTATTATATTAGAGATGGATTAATATATGTTTGTCATTTATTATATGTTATTTTCATATGTAATATTAATAAAAATACAATCAACCTTTATAATTATTGTTCAATATGTTAAGTAAACTATGTTTTTGTATGGAAAAGTGTCATTTTTATTTCTATATTATTTTTTTATATATTATAAATAAAAAAATGCACATCATATGTACCATTATTTTATAGTATATATATTATAGATAATATGTACCTTTGAGCTAGTTACTTCAATTAACAACAAAGTTACAGATTTTTGAAACGGTACGCACAGTTTTGTCCTATAGTGCGACGACTCTCTCGCCTCCTCTGCTATTGGACCTGACCATGTATACTGCAGCTGTACACACAGCGACACATCAACCTAGACTGTTTGGACTTTGAACTATTAGAAGTTGAACGCTGCGAATCGTACGAGAGAGTGCGTTATATTTTTGTTACGCTCTATCCTTACTATTACATCGACACCACTATGCACTGTCCCTTTCCGACAATTCTCTATTTTGTATGTAGCGTAGTTATGCGTATGTAGGGTGTCTAACTTGATGTGTAACCGTGTGTACATTATATAAATACATTGTTCATGCCTATCATCCCGTAGAATATATATACACAGAGACTCATGCCTTTACTCCGGAGGGATAGGGAGAAGGGCTTAGAAATTTGAGCCCCATTTCACCAACTATGGTTTTATGAATACCAAGTGATAAACGGCGAGCTTATTGCCTTCTACCAGGCACAGTAATAGTCAATTAAATATTTGAACACTATTAAACTACTCGATTTGACCCGCGGCTTTGCTCGCGTTAATGTAGATGTTGTCAAAAAAATTCTGTCCTGGTACCCTATGTCATTTTCTGTATCCCAAACGTGTATGCAAATTTTAAAGAAGGTCGGTCGAGTTATACAATTTTTGGGAAGAGAGGAACCCGCCGCGCTACCTCGAATTACCCACCCCAACTATAGCAATACGAAAAAGGTTGACAATATATAACTCCCCTGGATGGGGACAGTCTCGTCGTGGGACCCGGGAGTACTCCAATGGGCATTATTTCGAACACAAAATTCGCCTCAGCGTGAGGCATCTTCAGGGCAACGAATGAGTCTCATATTTCAAATAGTCTCATGCCTATAACTCCGAAAGTACAGGTAGAAGGGTTTAGAAAATGGATCCATATTTCACCAACTAAAGCCAGTTATAGCCGTTTAAGCTCTGCGTAATCGTGGTTGAAGTTATTGCCTTCCAACAGGCATTTCAGTAAGAGACTCCGACCGACTGCTTTTTCGGCAGAAAGCCTAGATGGAGCGTATCCTCATCAAAATTGTCTAGTGCCTAATCCTAGATTCCATCCAGATCATCTCATTATTTTTGAGTTGTACGTTGGCCATCGCGTTGAGGAGCAAGGTTAATGTCTTTTAGTGGAGTTACTTCTTTGAAGTGTAACGTTGCAAGTTAAACGGAGTTCGTAAGGAGTCGGATCCGCTTGCAGAGAAAGTCCGCCTTACCCTTTGGCAAAAAAACTGGAGACAAGTATTGAAATTAAACTACTATATACTATTTTGTCGCGGTTTATTTTAAAACGGAAATATTAGACATTTCAAAACTATTCTAAGTTTTCAATTTTACCGATGCGGCGACGTTTCGATTCCCTTTCACCAACCATGGTCACAAGTAGAATATAATATTAGCGGCGATAGCCCAGTGGATAAGGCATTGGACTTGCGATCGAGAGGTAGCGGGTCCGAATCCCACCTATTGCACTACTGACATGAATCCACTCATAACACAAGCATTCTAGCTAAGCTGAACGGGTTAACAAGAATACTAGTAATTTAAAACCCAAATTGCTAGTAATCTATAAAGAAATATTTAAAAATATCGTATAGTGGTTTCATAATAAATCCGTACCTTCAATTTCAAAGTATAACATTCGAGTAAACTAAAAACAAGACTATGTTGTTAATTACTTACTGTTATACAGAAACTCAGCTTCCTCTGTAGTATCAGTAGCGAGGTCAACGTTACTGGTGCTGGCCGGTAGATCTCGCCTCGGCGGCAGGTCCGGCGGCGCGGGCTCTGGTAGACCAGGCAGAGCGTCGGGCGGCGGTTGCGTGGTGGGAGGAGACCGCATGCAGTACTTTATTGTAGCTAGCCACGACTTCATATCGTCCACGTCAGCTGCTTCTATTACGTATTCCATATTGTTGTCCGCCTGAAACAGAAGTGTTATTTTAATTTATTTACGTTAAACTAGGATAGATAAAACTTTCGCGGCAGTTGGATTCGTTGCCCTCTCATTCCCGGCCGCGGTTCAGTCTATGGTCCGGAGTGAGAGGTCGTGGAATGCCGTCGCCTCCTTGTGTGAGGAAGTGATTTCCATCAAGGAGGCGGCGGAGCGGGAGAGGGAGGGTTTAAACCCTCTCCCCAACCGCAGTGCCGGGCGCCGGAGGGCGCGGGATGACCTCCAGCTACCCTGAGGTTTGACCTGGGGGTGGCGGACTTTGTGGGCCTGCCCACCATCCGTTCAGCACCAGGTCCAAGAGGCGGCGTGCGTGTTCCCACACGCGCCTCTGTGTCGAGTCCGTCTCCCCTCTAGGGGGGAGACAGTAGGGAATTTTATAGAGTCAGTCCTTTGGGTAGGTCTCTTCGTGTAGTGGCCTGCCGTTTCATACGGCGGGCCGTAATCTCGACGGGGTTGCGACTGCATGCGAAATGCGAAAAGCGATTCGCGCGGCCCCGTCGATAGTGGTTTTGTCGAGGAACACCGTGGTAAGTTTAGTCGGTATTCCGGGAGGTACATTATTCTTATTCCATCTTTTACCCCGGCGAGTCCGACATAATCCCAACGCCCGCCCCCGCGGAGGGGTATGGGTCCAAGCTGACCTTACGTAAAAAAAAAATAGGATATATAATACTAATTATTTTTCTATTATGTTTCTCTTATCACAGGTATTTTCTAACATATTATATTAGAAAATACCTGGCCCTTTGGGAGGCTTACACGGAGACATGGATCCAACGTGAAGAGGCCCTTCGAGAGTTTTAATCAAAAGTGTAATGGAACACCTACAGCGGCACTAGCCGCAGCAGGCGTAGGACTATTGCTACGTATGGATTCTATTGATTTTATATTATATGGGCTATAGGTATGGGTGTTTGGTGGACCGGTATATTGCTAACTATGAATGAAAAACGGCGTCTGCCCTGAATACTCTAATAGCATCAATGCAGGACAGGGCAGACGGTGACTCGCCAACTCACTAGATGGGCCCCCTGATAAGCCACTATAGGCATACAAGCCAGCAGCAGAGGGCAACACCGGTGCGAGTGGCTAGGGGTGTCGAGCGGTGCGGCGCCGGTTTCACCATCACGGGTCTCGTGACAACGGAGACCCGGAGCGGGTTTTCCCGTAGTTATGCCCTTGAAAATGACACTTCTACCCCCAAGCATATTGCTCTAGCGGCCTCCCTCTGACCGGCCGACCAAGGCAAGCCAGAGTTGAGAGTCCTACGGGCGCTCTTGAAGTTCCACCCCAGCCAACCAGTAACGGCAAGCCGGGGACGAGGCCCTTACCAACTCTCTGAGGCATTCAGGACCGCAGTGTCGCCACTCACATTCAGCTCGTCACAAGCTGCCCTGCGGTTTGTGCGCTTTAATTTAACCTGGTGATACATTTTTTGTTTATATCACAAGGCGAAGGTGATAGTTTTAAAGCTAGTGTACTGTGCCCTACGATATCGCGTTATTTTATAATTATGAGTCTCTAAGCATTTTCGTATTATTTATGTAATGTATGCATTCAAATGTTAGATCACAAGCTGTTGTGAATCTGAGAACCTAATAAATTATAATAACTAAGATAAGATAAATGTTAATGCCGAAAGACGAGACTTGGCGTCCTGAAATACAGGCCTCGAGCCTAGTTTAGGCACCAGTCTCCTACAGTACATTGGTATAATAGCAACTAAATATCGAAAATGTATGTGTGAGAAAATAAATATTTTTTATTATTATTATTTCTATATAATTATGTAAATATACGGCACTTTCCTAGTGAGAAACAGTTGCCATATAGAGGTCTCGAGTTCGATCTCAAGGCGCACCCCTGAATTTTCGAAGTTATGTGTATCAAATAGTTAATTAATTATCGCTCGCTTTAACCGTGAAGGAAAACATCGTGAGGAAACCTGCATGCCTGAGAGTTCTCAATAATGTATTCGAAAATATGTGAAGTCTGCCAACCCGCACTATGGCCTGAGATGAGAGGAGGCCCCTGCTCAGGAGTGGTAATGTTTCTAAACAGGGATGATATTATTATTAATACTAGCGGTCGCCAAGTGGTCGAAATTCGCCCATAATATTATCACATTTCATTTAGTCATCTACTCCACATACAACTATAGTTACGAAGTATTCTACGATATCAGCCGAGCAATATCGAAATACTAGGAACGCGATTCGACTGCTTGTCTCAAATGCATGGTTGTGTGCGCGTAGTGTTTTTTCATCGATTTAATGTATTTCTAATGCTTTTTTTTATATTAGTACGCCACTCCTTCTCCATATAAACTTTAACTGTGCCAAATTTCATACTCCTGCGTCCGCGCAATTTTTGTAAAAAGGGTTGCAAAGTTTTTGTTTCACGTATTAATATATAGATTTATTACTCGTAATTTTTTGTAGAAAAATTAGAGAAAATCGCAACGAGCTAAGAAGAACTACGCGCAGTGTGGCTCTACGTACAACAGTATGCTTAGAAGAAGATGGTGGTCATTTTAAAAATTTAATAAACTAAACGTTTTTACTGCTTTTTAATTCTATTTCATATTTTTTTAAGTTATACGTCAGACTAGATCTTTCTCGATTTTTGTACATGAATGCGAGTACTTCATTTAAATGATAAATATCACAATAACGAAAAGAGATAGATCCATTATTGTTCCCGAGAATTTGTAGATTAACTCATAAAATTTAATAAAACATTCTAAGAAGTACACCCCAATGTCCCAGTTTTAAAGATACAGACAGAAATTAAAAAACAATACATTTTTTTAAAATAAATAGTAATGTATTTTTTAAACTTACGTTCCCTTTGATTTTTTTAGTTATTTTTTTATCTTATAACCTAGTTAAACTTTCTAGCTTTCAAATGAGACAACTTTGAAGAAAATACACCGTTTACATAAAGTGAAAAAAATAAAAACTAAAGGGTAGATTTACATTTAAAAAAAATTTGAAGTGCCTTGGTATTTGAAATTAGTACCTTAACAATTTTTCCCGGTTTTTTATCGATAATATTTTGTCTAATATCCGCATATTTCGTTTGATCAAGTATAACAATAACACATTGTAAAGTCGTGAGACTACATATAAATGTATGGTATTAAAAGTAAATAACACATCTAACATTATACTATGGTTATATTTAAGATTCATATTATGGTCATTGGCCACCGATTCCAGGTAGGTAATTGACTTGAAAATTCCGAGAATATTTGTTAATTTTATATATAATAACAGAAAACCAAATTCATAATTAATATATTATACTCTACTATTTCATATAACTCTCAGAACCGAAACCGATTGCCATTGAGGTAGAAAGCTTCTGCAGTGGCGGCCACGTACCGGAAAACGCAGCAGGTTTAGGTGGACTCCACAAGGTGGGCCGACGACTTGTAAGGGTCGCGGGAAGCGACTGGATGACATGAAAGACCGATCTGTGTGGAAAACCTTGAGAGAGGCCTATGTCCAGCATTGGACGTCTTACGGCTGATAATGATAATACTATTATAAATATATATCTTAATCACAAATAACATAGAAGGGAATTGGTTAAAAGTTGGCACAAAGATAAAGACAAATTCTGAAATAACGTATAGAATAATTTTTACTCTGGTATGCATTCCTGTAGGATCTATGGAGACATAATATACTAATTTCTAGAAAAATATCTTTTATAATTGATAATGTAAATCTGACGTACATATAACTCTTCACAGACAAGATATTGACTGAATTATGCATAAAAATTAAAGGATCAGGACAGATAATATTTGCTTATGTTTGTAGATGATTGTAAGGTGGCAGCAAATTTTATTTGCCTTATTGAGCTACAGACTGAGCCTTTAATTTATGTGACAAATACAGTGTTATTGTGATGTTCTGCTAGGAAATTCTTAGTAGCATCACAGTTGCTCAAAATGTGTCAGGGACATCTCTCTATTTCGTAATGCAAAAAATCTGTTACAGGATATGGGATAAACTTCTCAATAATTGTGCCATTTTAGGTAATGATTCAGAATATGAAGGATGAATGTTACAAATTGTCAGAAAAATTATAACAGCCATTTATATTGAATTAATGCTTGTGGGATTTTACCTGTTACAATGTTATTAAGGAAGTTTATTCATTAGCTCTTACAAGCATCACTCTACGTCCTTCCTTAAGGATGAAGCTTTCTTTATGCATATCAAACTGCATCAAAATTGAGTCCATCTTATAGTAATCTAATGTAACTTGGTAAAAGAAGTTTTAAAAGATTTGGTTGTTAAATTTAAAAATTGTGTCTGCATATTACAGGTATTTTTGTTTCTTTAAGAATGACAAGGCAGGCAATGTGTAAGGATCAACTTTTCGGTAATAAGTAGCTTCATTACAACTGGAAACATTCTTATCCAACATAGCTTTTGCCCGCTGCTACACTCGTGTAAAAGTAGGTTATATTAGCAACAGTACTTTAAAATAAAATATATTATATTATGTTACTTGGTGATTATATAGCTTTCTAATGGTGATAGAATTTTTAAATCAGTTGATTAGGTTTTCAATGAAATCCTTACAAACAAAAAATCTAAAATAATATTAGTATAAACATTTGCTTAAATGATTCTCATGAATTTGCAGGCTCTTGTATTAATTACACTGTGTGACAAATTAAGATAAATACCCTCCTTGAAATGTTTATTTTTCTTATTAATTCCTGACATACTGCAATAATGCATACTTCTTTTCTTTCTATTACAGCTTTTTTTTCTTCCCAGTTTAATAAATTAAACAAATACTTGAAACAATTAAATATAGTAACTTTTTAACTACTGACTTCAAATATAAAAAGCTTGTTACTCAAGTATTATATTTATAATATATGCCTTCAAAAGTGTGTTATGAGGAACAGTTTAATAGGAAGTGGTGAAAAGTGATATTTGAAGGGTTTATTAGCGTTAAATATATATATCATTGGATTTTCCGCATACAAACTCTGTTCTTTCAGGCCAAATTTTAGTGGATAGTAATGATCGATGAATTTGCCATCCCTCATACAAAGAAAACATCATTATATACTAGTAACTTTGAATATGTTAACTATTTCTCATGTGCATAGAATGATAATATAAAGAAATGGATCCGTTTGTACCTCCAAAACTTGACGTGATGGACTTTTTTTCTATGACCCATCAGCTATTGATTCCAGCGATCAGTTAAGCGGGTACTAAAAGTGTGTCACGCAGTGTTATTTGCAAATGTTTACTGAGTGCTATCTTTCTTTAGTACTAGTTATTAGTTTGGCAATCTTTTATATGGAGAAGGTCTATCATGGCAACCTAGTTTAAATGAATTCCTAGAGATACCTAATGTGCTTGACCTCTGTTTAAATGTTACATAATTATATGACTCAATTAGCCTTGACCAATATATTAGTTTTAATGGCTTAGCTTTCTACTATAGGATAAACCTACCTATTAAGGAATTATCTCTGATCTCTCTGCTCTGTAAAAGGTCATTCATGTAATGTTTTTTCATAATGACAAGTTTATAGTGGAATTGGAATGGGATGATGTAATTTCCTTGTAAAAACTATAAAGGGCCAGCTAACTAACTTGATAAACATTTAAAAGATTTGCAGTTGGTGTATGTGTAATAAAATATGATTCTCAAATTATTAAAGTAGTAATCATTCTACCATATGAATTCTGTGATCATTTTTATTACCTTACCACATAAAACATTAAATTATTTGGATGAAATTTGCACTGAAGTAAACAGGATCCAACCATGAGACCATGTCTCACGGATTAGGATATAGATTGCATTTAGCCCATTAATGCATTTCTGTATTAATCATGCAGGAAGTCACAGGCTGAAACTTGTATATAATTGTTTAGTTGATTTAAATGTATAACTCCTTGAAGTCTAAGTAATAAACCATGTTCAATATTTACTCATATTACCGACAGTACCACTATATTTTCTAACGCCTTTATCTATCTTGTAATGGTTTATTGCTATGTAACTTTTAGGTACTGATTAGTAAATCTCATTCATGAAATTATGTAATTGATTATGCAAATAATTTTATCTACTGATAAATATATTATTATCAAATTATAATATTATTATTTTAGTAGCTCCATTATAAAATTAGCACAGAATTCTTATAAGAAATTATTCAATGTTCAGACCATAATACAACACTTTTAGCATTGTGTCTGATTTTTCTGCTGATTGATGAATTATTTATGAAATCTTATTTATGTACTTTTGTGATTACAGTATGTAATTTCAAGTATGTATAAACCTGTTTATTCTGTAAATCTATTGGCATGCTTAAGAATAAGGCAATTAACATTTGAAAAAAATTTGCTTTTGCCCATATTCATAATGAGTTGCATATTGAGGATGAGTTCAATAAAGCACAATGAAGATGACTTCAGTTTGCCTAACTCTTGTATGAGCAAGAGTTAGATGGAATATACTAAACTATTATATTTTGTTCAGTCAAGCTAGGGTTGTCTATACTAATACTACTGGTTGTATTGAATAAACTCATTAACTACAAAACCAATTTTAATTGTTCTTTCACAATTAGCTACTTTTCCAGAAGTAACTTATGTTACAAGCCGTAGGAGCGGCGCAGTAATCATAAAAGTGGGTAAAACCGCAGGATGCAGTAGTGTGCCTATATGATGTTACTACAGCTATATTATAAACCATAAATTTAAAAGTATATTTGTTAAGGCAAACTGACTAAGGTACTATTAATTTGGATTAAATGTATTTAAGTACTAGATTTTATATGCTTTCTCCCTGTTCATCTATATTCTCATATTGATCTAGCAGCATAGAAGTGACATCAAACAGACACGGCTGTGCATGAGGTCTCAGGTTTTATTCCCAGGTCAAGATTGATGGCCTCGGTGGCATAGTGGTTAGTGTAACCGACTGCCATGTCTGAGGTCGCGGGTTCGATTCCCGCACAAGTCAGACATTTGTGTGCATGAACATGGATGTTTGTCTTGGTCTGGGTGTTTCTATGTATAATATGTATGTATTTACAAAAAAAAACGTATATATGTATGTTTATCTATTATCTAGTACCCATAGTACAAGCTCTGCTTAGTTTGGGCTAGATGGTGTTGTGTGTATGTGGTAGAATATTATTATTGTTATTAAGATATCCTCATAAACAGAAAGAGGTGCAGGGTTTCATTATGTGGGTCCTAAAATCATGGTAGACAAAGTGGTTTTGCACCTTTCTATTAACCCTTTCATAGATAATATTATTTATTTGCATAGATAATACAAATATTGTAGTTGCCTTTGATTAAAAAATCAATGAGTAAAATAGGCAACCTACTATGAATCCAGAAAGAATGCAAAGTTTTTATGGGACAGAAAGTTATTCTTTTCCCATCTACAAGCAAAAGGTGGTCATACATAGGTTTTAAATAATTTACATTCTCAAGAACTTTTAATAATAAATCTGTGAGAGAATAAGCAGTACTTACCTTCAATACAAATGTATTTTCATGATCGGGCATCTCTAAGGCAGTGGTTTCACGAGCTTCTGATATAAGGAAGCAGAATACACCACTGCGAGGTTTCTGTGCCTTTGGTGGTGAGTAGAATTCGAGCATATAGCCACCGACAGTCTTCACTAACGCCAGTCTGCATCTCTCCCATTTCTGAGGACCTCCAGGTTGTTCCAAACTCTCCGGAGTTAAATAATTTACCAAACCTTCTTTCCTACATTCTACAACTATCTTAGCTAATTTAGTCTTGTTATGTTTGTTCAGATTCGTGGACAACTCCACTTCATCAGAGTGTTGTTTGTGGAACAACCCTTTTCCACGCCTCAAACCCTTGAAAGATAACCTTCGGAAAAATGGTTTGTGTAGCGTTTTTGGTGAGTCTGTGTCTTCTGAATAGTCACTTTCATCGTGTCCTGTGTGCGTGCCGTTAGGAAGCTTGTGTAGCGCCTTCAGTTTGCCGATTTCATACTCGAATTGTTCCGAAAAACACTCAACGAATTTCTTCAATAATTCCTTTGACGAAGCTTGTGGCCGCACTGCAGGGTCGTTGGTACCGGTCTGAACGTATTGTAAGCAAGCCTTGGCGAAGTCCTGAGCGGCGGCTTTAGCCTGACGCTCGCAGAACTCGACCCATCCGTCGGGATCGCCGTCGGACGGGCCCGCCATGGCAAGCAATTTCTTTAGCAGCTCCACTTGGAAGGCGTATATTTCATGCGTTACACTAAACACAATAGCTTGCCGAAGATAATTCACTACTATACGGCTTTGTAATGAGTTTCATGCCAATTTTGTAATCAAAATAAAATTCACGATGCTATCACAAGTTTTCTCGCGAAAACAAGTTTTGTTGCCAGATTGAAAAAGTGATAAAATGCATTTCTGTTTATGATTATTTGACATTGTAAAAATAATAAGCTTTACATTTTTTTACATAAATAATATATTTCCTATATTGAATTTATTTCCTCAAATTATATTTTACATTGATATAATTTAATAGATTTTTCTTCCTATATATTTTATAAATTGGGTAATAGATGTCACTGCTTTAACTTGGACTCGATTATATTAGTTTAAGTTAGCACATCTAGGTGGCGTTGTATTTTAATTATGTTATCGTACAAATAATTAAGTGTTTTTCTAATAAGTTGTTTTATGTGTCTATTTTGTTCGTGGTATTTACACGATTAGTGAGTAGCAATACATCTAGTACGGGTCAGCATAAACTCTTTACGTTGAACACCCAAGGGATGAGAAATGGCAGCACAGAATATACAATCATGTGGTAGTGAAAGTGACTGCTGTACTGCTGTTCTTGAGGGCTCGGATAGGTCTACGAGATTTCTGTAAAAAAATCTTACTAACAGTACGGAGTCTGGAACTGTGCCCGGTAAATGCCGATAGGCTCTACCTCCATCACGTAGAACCTAGAAAATTTAACTAACTGGCGCAATGTGGTTGCGATCACAGATATTTCATTATCTTATAAGTCTGTGGGTGTACTGCATCTCCATCTTCCTATTTCCTGAATATATGCGTGAGACTAGTTTTACGCCACGGGTTGGAAGCCTTCTGCGCTCACCCACAGTCCGCATATAGTTGTAAAGGCCATCTGAGGCCAAAAACTAAAAACTACACAAAAAAAAAAGAACGCCAAGTATATGTAACCGTATAGCGTTGTCTATCTAATGTTAAAGAAAAAGCGCTTAGCAGTGCTGCCACCGCAAGCGTAAAACAAACAGGTGGTCTCCAGTCTCTCTCTCTTTTTGTGAAAAGCACTGAATTTGTAACCCTTATCACCAGTTTGTACCCATTTAATAGGTAACTTGAATAATTCATGCCTATATAAAAACCATTATACTCGAAATAACATAATAAGCTAAAGCAATATATTGGTTTATTGTAACAAAACTTGTATTATGTATCATACAAGTTTTGTTTTCATTGTTTTCATAATCTAAAGTATCTAAACTATGAACTCTAAACTCTCTAAAGTAAAATAGTGCTAGGAGTCAACCTTGAGTAAACTATAAAAAAATAATTAAATAAACACCATCTAGCGAAACAAACTATTGCTATTTGCAAATAGCGAATGCAAAATATTTAGAGAATTAATTCAACTAAAAACACATAAAACTACATTTATTCGATGGGAGGCGCGCGCTACTGTTTGTAGTTAAGTTTTAGTTTCCGAAGTTAAAAGTCAGGCTAATTGTTGTAACACACGTAAATGTAGATACATTTTCTAAATCTCCCGACGAGATTCTTCTAAATAACTTTATTTTGTATCATCTCTAATCAATAATGTTGTATACCTATCACCACTGCCTTTTATGACTACTAAGAACAGCCCGTGAGGGATCAGTAGGACACACTTGTCCTTTTCATTCCCTACGAGAGTGGAAAATATAGATGGAAGCATTATTATTTATTAGGGTCGGTAAGGAACCTATCTCTTTATTTTTACCGCTTAACTCAAGATGATAGTCATGACAAGATGTTTAACCCAACAATGCATGATTTTCTAATTTGCGATGAATAAAAATTATTTGGTTTTATTGGGTGTGGAAATTACGGGAAAATAATTAAAAAAATAAAAATAGATATTAACGGGAACAAAAAACTAATTTAATGGCCGTCTCACATATGGCACATTATGCATTAACATATATCGTAATAATGGGTAGGTACGTACCTTTTTTTTTTTTTTTTTTTTTTACGTGGGGGAATGCAGTGACGCATATCCCTCCGCGGGGGCGGGCGGAGGGATTATGTCGGACTCGCCGGGGTAAAAGAAAGATGTTGAAAAGATAATGTACCTCCCGGAATACCGACTAAACCTACCACGGTGTTCCTCGACAAAACCACTATCGACGGGGCCGCGCGAATCGCTTTCGCATGCGGTCGCGACACCGCCGAGGTTACGGCCCGCCGTGTAAAACGGCAGGCCACTATGCGAAGAGACCTACCCAAAGGACTCACTTCTATAATATACCCTACTGTCCCCCCCTAGAGGGGAGACGGACTCGAAACAGAGGCGCGCGTGGGAACACGCACGCCGCCTCTTGGACCTGGTGCTGAACGGATGGTGGGCAGGCCCACAAAGCCCACCACCCCCAGGTCAAACCTCAGGGTGGCTGGAGGTCATCTCGCGCCCTCCGGCGCCCGGCTCTGCGGTTGGGGAGAGGGTTTAAACGCTCCCTCTCCCGCTCAGCCGCCTCCTTGATGGAAATTACTTCCTCGCAGAAGGAGGCGACGGCGTTCCACGACCTCTCACTCCGGACCATAGACTGAACTACGGCCGGGAGCGAGAGGGCAACCGATCCGACTGCCGCGATCAACTCACGGCGCTGCGATGCCCAGGCGGGGCAAACCGCCAAAGTGTGCAGCGCCGTGTCCTCAACAACGTCGCGGCAGTCGCCGCAGTGGTGACAACCGGGCGTCTCTTGCCGGCGTATACGACACAGGAACCGGCCAAAACAACCGTGGCCAGTCAGAACCTGTGTCAGCCGGAAGGTGAGGGCGCCATGCCGCCTCTCCAGCCACTCCTCAAACACGGGACTTACCGCCACGATCGTGGCGTGCCCGAGGTAGGTACGTACCTATATTAACTCGAGAATATTTTAATTTTAAATATAATTTTGTAAAACAATAGTTTCTTTTATTTAAACAAAGTTCAACTTGGTATTTATTGCAAAAGATAAAAGACTTGCGGCGACAGCCTGGTTACTTGCAGCGTTTCATGTTCCATGATGGAAGATGGTCAATTCCGTCTAGCCTAACGCTTCATTTGGCTTTTGTATCTTTGCAGCAATTACATCGTCAGAGATGGAGGATGGTCGATCCCTCTTCTTGTTAATTTGTGGACCACACATGCAAAGCGATTTTGCCACATCTAATTTGAACTCCCTGAGCTTTAGTGGCGTAGTTTGTGTTTGTTCTTCTACTCTTTTATACAGCAACCAACTATTTATTATCATAACATCAAGAAGATGGTAGAACAAACGCAAATACCATTTTCTTGTCCTCATTTTGATTTTGTGTTTTTCTAGGAAGGAATCTAATAAGTCCACTCCTCTCATGTGTTTATTATAATTTTGCACTATTTCGGGGCAATCTATTTCAATGTACTTCTTTTGTTTTCTGCAACATCTTCTAACTTTTTGAACAAGCTGCTGCCCGTGAAAGACAATGACAAGACAACGGGTTTGTTGTCATACCACATAACTGTACTAACATCAGTTCCATCCACGCCAGCCACCCATTCTTCTGAATACCCCTACATTTTGTCTATTTTTAAGTCTGTTATCGAAGGAATAGGTAAATCCTTTCCCAGAACTTTGTTGATGGTTCCAAGCAAATGTATTCCTACTTTTTCTAGGTATGAAATCAATTCTGGGCAAGTATAATAGTTTTCAAAAAATAATTAGTAATTTTGCGAGACGAACAACAATATTTGCACTCGACATCAACATTGGCCACGGGTGAAACAATAACTGAAGTGCTAAGCAGAGGTTCTGATGAGACATATTTGGGACTTAGTACACGGGTGTCATCCAAATCATTAGACTTCACAGATTCACTTCACAGATTTTGTGAAATAGTCGCTCGCAGAATTTTTACGTCATCGTCACTATCGGCTCCCGAAGATTACTGGCCATCATTACTATCAGATGGCATCAAATATTGCTGGATATCCACATGTAGACGTTTCTTCCACATTATCGAGGAACTAAACAATTTTGTAGGTATAAGGACTATGAAAGTGAATGCATAGCATGACTTATCAGGCACAAGACAAAAAAGCTAAGTATTTATATCTTATTATTATTCAAACAAAAAATATTACTTACAGTTTATTTAAGGACAGTTTTCTACGTACACTGCAATTTTTATATTCGCACTTTCTCCGCAATATCTATTTTTAATAGCACAACAAAAATATTATAAATCCGTCATTCGCGCTGACCTCCGAGTTTTGAGTTATTGGCGGGGTCATTGTGAGTGTATCGGCATCTAGTGGAAATACGTCGAACTATGTTGTTACAAGGACCTTAAATTTCAATTAATTTATGAACAGATGTCGCTGCTCTTCATATTTTTTTTACTACAGGCCATCAAATTGGTTGTGACTGATCGGTCACCGGATGCACTGTAGGGTTAATAAAATTTAATTATAATTAAAAATGATATTACATTTCTATATACAGTTTAATTCAAACCATTTGCACAAACTTGTATTAATAAACTTATCTTAAAAAAATGAAATTTAATTTGTACCTAATGTAAGTAATTCGCAAATGAATTTAAACGCAAACAAAATATATGCTAGCTGGAGATCTCAATATTGTCTTCTGTTTACGTGAATGTTATTCATTGAAATTAAACTACTATATACGGATTGTATCGCGTTGTTTATTTAACACTGTACCTACTACATAATTTTGAAAACTGTTACACTACTACTACCATTGTATTTTACTAATTTATAAGCTAATAAAATTATTAAAACTATTTATATTTAGGTTTATAACAATTCAAAATTATGTAATAGATAGAGTGTTAAATAAACAACGCGATAAAATCCGTATACAGTAGATTTATTTCAATGGAGATCTTAATATATTTTAAAATAACCTCTGGAAAATCGTACTTAGAATCTTAAATGATTTCATATTTATGTTTAAACTACTTAATAATAAAATCGATTGCCAGCTTTTAAGTAAATTTAGGTTTCGCATGCGGCACAAGTCTTAGTATCCTCGATATAAAATCACACCACTTTGTCCGACTTTGCGTCGAACAGTATGCTGTTTCACCGGTCCCCAGGCTATGCAAGCTGGTCAATGAATATAGTGACTTAATAGCCATTCACTACAATTCTGCAGTTACTACGACTAGTTTAGTGTCAGCACTTTGCTGCAAAAATGACCACTTGATATATTTTTAATCGGTAAAATTAATGAATTAAATAATTACATTTACATTTCACTTTGCATACCTTTTTTATACTTTAAATTCGTTAAAAATCTATTGTTATGTTACTAGAAATATCTTTAAAATCATATACTAATCTGTAACGAATACCTAAAATGTTAAATTACTTGAATTTGTTATACAATGTAACTTTTAATATCATTATGTAGAATAATAATTATGTTCTAATTTGTAAACACGTTGCATCTAGTGTTAACTAATAATTGTTTGTTAAAGAAACCTAATGTTCCCGAAATTGTTACATATTATATAAGAAACATTGTATACAAGCGTTAGTGAATCATATCAAATAAAAAAATATATCTATGGCAGTTAATAACCGATTGCACCATAGAATTGACTGCACGGTTAGCGTCGTCGTTACGTCACTGCTACTGCTCAGTTGTTGTGGGTTCAATGCCCAAATAGGACATAAAATTGTGTGATCGACACATATTTTGGTGTTCTATGTGTTCATTGTTTATTATAAAGAGGCTGTATTTTAAATAAATAGGTAAGGTTAAGGCAGGTTTTCTCCGGCCTTGTGTCGGTCCTTTCTTTTGACTGTCTATTTGCAACGGCATGCGGCATTATATAAAAACCACTGCACTAATTTTGAGGTGGCTTACACAGTTTAGTTACTGGGAGTGCCACTTAAAATCAGTATCCCATTTCAGTAGAACCAGCGAATAGAGAGAGGGAGAGAATACTTACTATAATGTCGCGGGCAAAACTCAGACGAAGTCGTGGGATAAATATTTAATTAGTCCGTTGTTTATATTAATTGCGGACTATTGATTGTCTCCTTGTGTATAATTAACGATAATAAAAAAAAATTTATTTTAGGCACAGGACCTAAGCTATATTTTAGGGAGTATGACAGATGTTATACGTATTACGTTCATCAAATTCCGTATTTAATCTTATATATAAAATTCTTGTGTCACAATGTTCGTTCCCGTACTCCTCCGAAACGGCTTGACCGATTCTCATGAAATGTTGTGAGCATATTGAGTAGGTCTGAGAATCGGCCAACATCTATTTTTCATACCCCTTAGTGATAAGGGTTGTCCACGCCTAACATTTTTTTTAATCTTTTGGTCAAAAAATTTTTTTATGGCAAAACAACGTATGCCGGGTCAGCTAGTGATGGTATAAATATTAAAAAACTTTATTGATAAAATTGCACGAATAATATCGTTCGATAATCGAACTACAAAGTACCGGGCAGGCTCGCAATATAAATCGAGATATACATGATATATATATTTAACATTATTGACATAATACTTAATAAATCCGAGTTTTGTTTTTAATTTCCGAATCTATGCCAAACAATTTTTAGTTCGAATTATTATGACTGCGAGATGCCATTTTAAAGAAAAGTATAGGGTAATGCTTTGGATTATTTTCACAGTTAGTAGATTAAAATATTATGTGATTACAACACACACAGCTTATATAACTGACAAACCTTAGCTCTTGAGTCGTCCCTGCATTTAGTAGTGTCGATTATCCAAGGACGACCCAATCTTTTGGGTGCAGCTCTCTTGATAATACGATTGGGTAGGCTTGGCCCCCCCCAGGCTCCATGGAGAGGGCGCTAGTGTTTTGTCAATGGATTTTATAAACGTGGAAGCAAAACGCTCCGTACCCATGGATCAAACAAACATTATAGAAAACATGTCTCATTACGTTTATATCTTTGTCTGGCCATATTATGGTAGGAGGACGCAAATTATGCAGAATTTATTAGATGAAAATGGTTCATTTATTAAGCATGCGCAGAAACTGGTAGAACCTTTCAAACTTTTAACTCAACCAGATTTGATCGTCGCCAAAAGCTTACTTTAGCATTTTACTAAAACCTATGGTGAGAAATAATGATTTTTGGCGTCGGATTGTAAAATACGAATTATCGATATCGTCATTATAAATAAGTTATTTTAAATCAAGGATGTCGTGAATATTTAGGTACTTTTATTTTAATCATACTTAAATAATTATATCGGCTAGAAAATACGGCTGAAATAATAATTGGTTACTTCTTAATTGAGTTCGGTACAAGTTTGGGAATCTGACTTGTATTAGTGTGGCAAACATTTAGAAAATATTCAAACGTTCAATAAACTTAACATACGACACAATTGTTAGACAATTATGTCCTAACGTGTGTTTTTTCAATACAATTGCAATTTTCCCTGTCTGCTGCTTTTGTCTTGACTTTACTATCACGATACATATTTTCTTCTTTGTGGTAATTTAGGTTTGTTACAACACTCTTGAACCCTTCAATATTTATATAGCAATCAATCTCATGACACGAGTCTCGTGGCGGGTCAATGCCGGCATTAAATAGGTATCGTTCTAGGGTCACTACGCTGTCACATCAATACCGAGGAATAAAAAAAACGATATCGACGAATCGACAAAAATTTGTGCGTTCCACAAGAGTAACGATACCTAGCCTAGTGGGAGATCGTTGGATTGGCACGCAGAGGTCTCAAGTTCAATCTTATGACACGAGTCTCTTGGCGGGAGTCACGCAGAGGTCTCAAGTTCAATCTCAAGGCACGCATCTCTTACTTTTCAAAATTATGTGCATGATAAAATTAGTTTATTATCGCTTGCTTTACCGGTGAAGGAAAACATCGCGAAGAAACCTGCATGTCTAAGAGTTCTCCATAATGTTATGAAAGATATGTAAAGTCTGCCAACCCGCACCGGGCCAACGTGGTGGACTATGGCGTATCCCTTCTCACACTGAGAATAGGCCCGTGCCCAGCAGTGAGACAGGTAAATTCAGGGTTTATTTTATTACAAGTAGTTGCTCTGGGTCTGGGTTTTCTTTATGTCCGTTCATTTGAATACGTAGGGAAAGCATTCCCGTATCTAATAGGTTAGATACCTCTAGCTAAATCTAGCTAACTTCTTCTATGCCTAGTATACCTCAGGCAAAGACAATGCATGAATAGATACCTAGGTCACTATAAAGGTTACCAGTAATACTATGTAAATAAGGACTATACTATGTAAATTAGGATTCGTCAAAAACTTAAGCATACTAGTATCTAAACCTAGCTCCGTTTTAGTTTATATTTCCTTAATAAATTTAATTGTTTTTGAGAATTGAGTATATGGATATGGCTTCTGAAAAACGATTATCTATTTCCAAGTTGCCATCGGACAGGAAGTTTCTAATTTCCATTTAATTTTATGAACAAGCTAGATGCCCTTAGGAATTAATAAAAATATTCAGTGTCCACAAATACCCGTGGAGCACTTACATGCGTCATCGCTATCAGATCTTTTCTCATAAACTCCGTCTAGCGTCGATCGTAAAGTGTGCGCGCCCGTCTCTGTCAAATTTCCAATAATCTTATTTTGGCGCGCATCAGCCACTCCGATGACAGATATATGGGAGCCATCTTGCTTGCGAACGACGCGCATGCGCGCGGCCGTTCACCTGAACTGCGACGATAGTTTTACGACATCCCTCTATATTTTGCGATGATAAAAATAATAGTTACACCTTGACCACGGCCAGAATATCGGTCAAACTGTTTCATGTTTTTGTGTAATCGTAACAACTTTCGATATTACACTAGACGAATACACTACGAGAGGAAAATGTATATTTATTCATGTCGGCTGTCTAGTAAATGCGTTATGAATATTGAATCTATGAAAATAATTTGTTTTCTATTCTATACATTTTGTTTGCTAGTAAACATACTTCAATGACATAGTTGCAGTGCATGAACGTTAAGTTGAATGTATTTTTCGAATTAGATTCTTAATAAGATATAGGTACCTTTTCACGATTCATTGTCGTTTTATTATAATTCGAAATAAGTATCTTTTATGATACAATTGCTTTTTTTATGTTATATTTAATATAAAGACAGCAATCGGTTTTCTTTTTTACCCTGCGATTTTCAATGAAATAGGTAAGTGATTTGCAGTTCGATCAGATCCACCAGTTATTTAAAAATTTATAGACGTTATAAGATTTATAACACTTGTAATGAAACTTTTATCAAGTGTATTTGTATACTAAGTACTTATAAGCTTATTTTAAGTTAAATATTATCAACTATTCAACCATCTCCTGTGCAGAACAACCCTCTAAATTGTACAAAGTATTACAAAAATCTGTACTTATTACTTTTTCCATGCAGTTTAAGCAAGCAAAATGTATGTAAGTAGGTACAATTAAAATATTATAATGGGTCGGGTTATAAATTTCTTCCTTAAAATAATATTCGTAGGCCTCAAAGTTTATGTTATAATTTATAAGTATTAATTACTTTCTCTGAAGCTTTCGTTTGAAGAGGCTGTTTGAGAACAAAATTACGGGGAGCGCACTCCTGCGCAGTTTACGAACGTTTCCAGTAAACAAACGCTACTGTTTCATGTTTACAGTGAAAGTTATGTACCAGTAGAGTAACCATGATATTCTTTAGTGCATGCGGTATAAGACACTCGATATATTTTTTTATAGTCTGCTTCATTTGCAAACACAACATATTTTTGATTAGTCTAGTTTACTGCGACAATTCTCACTATTTTAGTTCCTCACTCTATTATTGATCGCAGTCAAAGAATTTGTTATGTTTTTGCGTTTTGTAGGAACACCGAAAACCATAAAACGCTGTGTCGTTAGCAAGGAATCAGAGGCAATAATTACTTGCAGCCTAAGGAACAAATGCCTGATTCCCTGCTAATTACCGAGCAAATCTTAATTACAGAATCTTGCAACATTCTGGTAATTTCTTTTTCACATTTAGTTTTGAGAATTGAATAAGGCGTTTCTTAGGAACTGTAATTGTATAACTGCGGGGTGGAATAAAATACCTGTATGACAGTTGTTTTGAGTGGATTTTCAACTTCAGATTTTAAACTTCTTGACTTCGAATCTCGAACCAAGCAACGGTTACAATGGCCTTTTGGACGCTTCGATCTCCAGAGGCATCACTCGTACGTTGCTGAAGCTTCAGAAAGGCACGCGCAGTTTACATATTATGTAGTTTATTGGTCGCTTGCTGAGAGAACAACTTCTTAATACCTCCTCTCTTGCTATTCAATCTAAACCTGGTCACCTTAATTACCGTAAAGACACAGCACGAGGTTGTTTTGGAGGTATTGGTTTGGTGTTCAGTCGGGTTGCATCAGTTAAAGTAAATACGGTGAGCAGCCTTCGCTCCTCTAACCTAATAATTAGGACAGATCAGCGGTTATATCATAAACAGAGTAGATTAGTCACCTATATACGAGATGCTCACATCTCCTGTCAGTGTTCTCCTGGCTGTCGCGCTAGTAGCAATTAGCGCAAGGGGTAAAGGTCATCCTACTTGCTTGTAATATAATTGATTATCATTCGAATGTATTTTTCGTGTATTGTTATAAGCCTCTGAACTTTTATTGTGTCAAAAATTGTTAAATTAATATGAAATTATTCGTAGACCACACAATACGTATAAATACTTTTATTTTATCTTTATGGTCTATTAGTTTTTGACCGCGGCTATGCTCGCGTAAATATAGGTTATGTTAATTTGTTATCCCTAGGGAACAGTACCTTTTCTGGATGAAAGGTACCCTATGTTCTTTTCTGTAAACCTGACAACGACTATGCTAAATTTCATGATGATCGGTCGAGTAGTTAAGGCGTGAAAGTGTAACAAACGAACAAATAAACAAACTTACATTGGCAATTATAATATTACTAGGTTTGCCCGCGGCTCCGCTCGCGTACATGTAGTTTAGGTTAGAACAGTATTTTTTTCTAGATAAAAGGTAGGTTACCCTATTTTCTGTACTCCTGATAATGTGTAAGCGAAATTTCATAATTATCGGTCGAATAGTAAAGGCGTGAAAGCATGACAAACAAACTCACATTCGCATTTACCATTTTTGTTAAGATTGTAAATTACCTATGTTACCACAAGTAAATTGATTGATTGCCTGCAGCGCAGACCTTATTAAGGCATATATATTATAGCATTATTACTGAAAATAATACTTCATCCAAAACTACAAGAATCTGTCCCAACTTTCCAATACAATTTGGTGTGAGTACAGAGCCGTTTTTCTGGCGATGCATCCGGCGGCGCACGAGTGCCCGCTGACAGACATATGGACGCAGGAAGACTGCGTCGTTACCGCTGTCGTCGCCTGCGCACACTAAACTTAAATAAAACCAGCGCTACGTAGAGATACTCATGATTTTTCACTGCATACATGTACTTTTACGTTATATTTTAGGGATTTTATTTACAGTTAGAGGTCGTTGTAGTGTTGGTTCTGTTTTAAAGAGAAAACGTTCGCTTAATAACAAAGTATTTAGTCGGTACTACGATATTTCTGTATGAAATTTGTCTGAAGAACTTGCGTATTTTAATGGTAACTTTTTTTTATTATGGGCATATTAGCTATTATCGCCATAGTCGTTTGTAACATTTTACAGTCTCGTTCGTATGTCTCTTTTAAAAGAGTGGTCGTGAGTTTCTCGCAGGTTTCTTCTCATAGGCTCAACCCTTTGCCTGAACCAAGCAACTAACCTAAATGTAGTGTTAAACGGCAGGCCACTGCACAAAAATACTTCCTCCACCGTCCCCCTGGGAAGGACAAAGACGACAGAGGCGCACGTGGGAACACGCACGCCGCCTCTCGGACCTGGTGCTGATCGGGTGGCGAGCAGGCCCACGCAGCCCACCACCCCCAGGTCAAACCTCAGGGAACCTAAATGTAGCTTCAGTAACTTAGTAAGCTTACTAACCTATATATTTAGTCGTTCCTAAGTGTTACTTTGTGACCTAAATTAGTTAATGATTTTAAACTTTGACTTCTCTATTCAAAGTGTATTTTGTTTCCATAGAAAAATACTTCATAACAGGAAAAGCAATATTCCCGTAGAACGCAACAAACGGACATAAGACACATGTCCTATTACGTGATACCCAGAACTAGGCTAATGTGGAAATAAATTTATTTTTACTGAAATATAGATCGTGTCTTTAGTAATAAATTGAGCACTAGATACATAAGTAACAAGGTGCCGTCCGTGGCGACACCCGTGTTTTCAATGAGCCACGGCGTTATTTATAGCATCTTTACTATTGAATTATGTTTTACTTCTTTTTGATATATTGTCTTAAAATGTAGTTTCTTTAACGATAACGTATGCTTGCAGCTATTTAAAATGCTAAATATATAACAACTGCTTCGCAAGTTCTTATTCTTTGAAACTCGTTAACATTTAAGCATGTTTGCAAAATATGGAATCATATTCCAAACAACATTGTATTAAAACTAATATTTATAATAATATCATTTCAATTGCCTATTAATCCGTTACAATTTAAATAACCTTAGTTACTGAAAAGTCTTACACTTGACAAAGACATACAATATAGCCATTGTCTTTGATACGAATTAGCTCTAAATTCGAATATTCCATCAACAGTACTAATAGTACTAAGTAAATCGTGACAAACGATTCGGCTCACCACTCATTAATTCTTTGCATTCAATACCCAAATAGACTGCAACATTAAACAACCTATTAGCTGATCATTTGTTTTATTTTTTAGCCCAACTGCTTCTCCGTAGCGTGCGTGGGATGATCTTTGTACACGACCAGACTCCACCTTTCATCACACTGTCTCACTCATCAACACCGATATCGCGTATGTTAGAGCGAAACAAACTTATGGGTCACGCCTTCCATTCAATCAGCTTGAAAATATTAACAGAACATTTCTAATGATACAGATAATAGAATAAAATATTATGAATTATTATGTTGTTATGTTTCGTACGGATATCTTTCGATACGATAGTTTCGAATAAAAATAATGTGCTAATAAAAATAAATTAGGTCCGTAAAATATTTTTATAATATTCGACAGTTACATGGTTCGTTTTTTAAATGTTCCATGTTCTGGATGTATTATAACGGTTTCTATTAAATTGTATGTCAATAATTCTTTTTATTCCAATTTATTTTGAATTTAAACGTAAATATTTCATTCGGTGTGGCCTTACCTATGTTTTTGCGTAACATAGATTTTAATATTACAAATTTATTAGTTGATATCAAAAGAAAAATCGAAATAGACAACATATATTTTGCTATCTGCTACAAGTTTATTTAGAATATATAGTGTAAGGGTTGACCCTATGATTAAAATAACATTTGTCTCTGGATTATAATGTGGTTATAAATCACGTAAAAATGTGTTTTACGCAATAAAACTAGGTTTAATGATAGATAAAAAATGGAGCAAAAATGTTTATCGTGCCTCCATTTTTATATCGCTTGTAAGTTACTGTACCGAGTCCTTTGTTTTATGAGACTTTGTTTGAGGAATATAGCTAATATTCTTTTTTCATGACGTTATATTAGTTGTATGTATTTCTGTTTAATTATTGGCTACGTTATGTGTGTATATTTATAGCAGTTGACAACTGATCGACATTGTCTTGTGTAAAATTAAAAACATCCAATCTATTTAGACCTCTTAATGCCGAAAACTTGCCAACAAATCGGTGTTCATTTCATAGGACAGTCGATGAACATTTGTAAGATTTTCAATTCTTCTATCATTCAAAGTAACAATTTGTTTTGCATGTTTGTTTCTTTGTAACGCTTCCACACCTTAACTACTCGACCGATCATCATGAAATTTCACATAAGTACACGTTGTCAGAGTACAGAATAGGACATTTCATCCAGAAAAAGGACTGTTACTAACCTAAGCACTCTATATTTATGCGAGTAAAGCTGCGGGCAAACTCTAGAGTTAGTTAATAAATCCTTTATAATAATTAGAAATTTTAATTCATAAAGTAATCGTATAAATTAATTTATTGTATAGCTACTTATGTCGCTGACTGTATACTGTCTGAAAAAGTTAAGTTACGCGTAATTTTAAATAATGTAATAAATGTAATGCTTTTTAAAATGAACCGCGATAAAATCGGTAAACAGTAGTTTAATTTTCAATAATTTGAGTGCCTTAATTTTTATGGGCGGTGGCATATTACAAATTTGCCTGCTACTTACCTCAAAGTTTGACATAACATAGTATATTATTATACATATACGTAACGGAAAGATTATTTATAGAAAATATAAGCTATACTTATTTATTTATTAGAACAATTTTATTCGTCAATATAATATAATAATATAATAATAATATTTTACTACATAGGTATACACAGCACCATCTAGCCCAAACTAAGCAAAGCTTGTACTATGGGTACTAGACAATGGATAACATACATATATACTTTTTTTTTGTCAATACATACATATTATACATAGAAACACCCAGACCAAGACAAACATCCATGTTCATGCACACAAATCTTTGACTTGTGCGGGAATCGAACCCGCGACCTCAGGCGTGGCAATCGGTTACACTAACCACTACGCCATCGAGGCCAACTATATATTAATCAATATAAACATACATACATAGATTCACGCCTATTTCCCAGAGGGGTAGGCAGAGACTAGGTACGGATTTCCATTTGCTACGATCCTGACACACTTGTGAATGGAATAGTCGCTAGGGGAAAACCTAGGCGAACATTTCTTGATCAGATAGGAGACGTTCTGGATAAAGGCCAGGTTACGAGCACCTTAAACCGGCGAGCGTGTATGAGGAATGTTATAAAAGTGAATGAAGCCAGAGAAGTGTGTCAGGATCAATATAAAATATTATAATATTAAGTTGTTCATACATATATGGACATTTTTTTTTCTTATTTTCCTCGTCAAAATGACCACCCTCACTCCGCCTGATGGTAAGCATGTATGGTCTAAGAGCAGTGGCCTCCACATCGTCTTCATAGCAGCCGAGGCAATGTTGAGGTCTCTACTTTGACGGTCTGAGAAGGTGCTTTTTCACGACCCGCTTAAAGGACCCAGGATTGAAGGAAGACATATATGTAAGTAAGTAAGGGACTATATAGTCTTACGTCCATATCCCCGAAAGGGCAGAAGTAGACCTGTATACTACACTCTTTCCGCCAACTATGATTTTAGGTACCCACGTAATAGGGAGCATTGCCTATTGTCATCTGCCAAGCACAGTTCTGTAGTACGAGCACCTACTAAAATTTCTTGACAGGTAATCCAAAACACTTAACTGGTCTCGGAATCGAATCCGAGGCGTAATGCGCAGCAGTCGCATTCACAACCATCACGCTAATACTTAAGTAATAAACAAATATCATATTAATATATAAACTATGACCTGTGTAGAATATATGCATATCATTAGGTATCTTGTAATTTTCATACCAGCTCATCTTGAGGATCATGATGTTTGAAACCTGTCTGGTTGGATTAAAGGAGGTTCAGGTTTTATGCGCTTATTCAACCATCTGTCATTGGTGATAGGATCTTGAATTAATTGATAACAGCTTAAAAAAAGCGCCCGCACTTTCACACATTCAACCGATGACACGAAAACACTTCGAACCAGAACACTTTTTACGGATCATACAATTCTTTGTCACCTCTGGAATTCGAACTATACTTGAAATAGCGGACCCACGCCTTCTGCACAGTACCGTCCCCTATTCTGTGTATTTCAGTCCTCGAGTGCAATGTCATGTGTTGTACTAGCCTAGGGACACAACCATTTCCATGAGCGGCACCTACCGTTCCCCATCAAGTAAGCAGGCCTACCTGATGTTCGCAGCTCGCCTGCTAACTAAGCCAAATTAAAGAAAGGTTATTGAAGCTGATTCAAACCTCTTTGGTAGATTTTGCATTCCATGTGCCGCTGCATATCCAATGTTCTTCTATTAGATGTGAAGTGAAGAACTATTTATTTTATTATTGCCTGTTATTATAACTACCTTCCACCTGATGGTGAACAGTCGTGTAGCCCACGAGCAGAACCCTTCACACCACGTCCTCACGTGAAGTGATATCGAGGTCTCTATTTTGACGGCCTTAGGACACCGTTTTCATGCCCGGCTTAAAGGACTCTGGACCGAATAAAAAAGGATCGCTTCGGCATAGAGTTTCAAGTATAACCAGTTCAGCAAAGATTTGGAAAGCCAGCCTTCTTGGTACGCGTTATAATCAGCTCTACCGTGTTGTTCTGGATAGGAAAGGCGAGTGTGGGGTGAGTTGGGAGAGGTCTTCAAAACACTTCCATTGGAATAGTCGGTAGAAATATTTTACTTCCAAATTGAATAATGTCTTATTATCCTTCTCAGTCGACTTCGTCGTGTTTGACTATATTTATTTCAAAACAATTGTCGATTTGATTTCGGTAAACTATGGTGATGGCGCTTAAATCAAAGTTACGGTTTCTAATATTCCTAAAAGCGTTTAATAATATGTGTCGAATCCATGTATAACATATCTCAAATTATATTACAGTTTTGCTAAAGCGAATTCAGCATTAGTCCTTTGCCCATCATCAACCATAAGCGACTGACAAATAACTATTTTCTTGTTCAAGAAACGTAGGTACTCGGGACATAAACTTTTCAAAGGAGTAAAAAAGGAACGTAAATATATCTACATACATATAGTTGACCGTTGACTGATCACACTGCTGCTGGTCAAAGTTCAGGTCAATAGTTTTTATAGATGTCAACGTCCGCAATAATAATTCCAGTGTAGTGGGGGACTTTACAAACTCGCGACAAAGAATATAGATTCGGCACAACCATTTATGGATGACACAGAATTCTCTCCGGTGCAGGTGTGTCGAATCCACAACACTCGGGGCAGAGGCGGTGGTGAGGCGACCACTAAATATATAATAATAATATTATCAGCCCTGTATTAAACTGTCCCACTGCTGGGCAAAGGCCTCTTCTCAGTGTGAGAAGGGTTAAGCCATAGTCCACCACGCTGGCCTAGTGCGGGTTGGCAGACGTCACATATCTTCGAGAACATTATGGAGAACTCTCAGACATGCAGGTTTCCCCACGATGTTTTCCTTCACCGTTAAAGCAAGTGATAATTAACTATTTAATATAACATATAACTTAGAAAATTCATAGATGCGCGCCTTGGGTTCGAACTCGAGACCCCTGCGTGGCAGTCCAACGGTTTCCCACTAGGCTATCCATGTATTTGCTCAACGATACTGCCTCAAAAACACGTTTTCCGGATAATAAATAATTGTTATGTTTATTAGATACTGTATCATAAGCTAGTATTAAACAGTTATCACAACTTATTGTATGAATATCAATGCCTGGTGGCACAACGGTAGAGCATGCGACCAAGGTCTCGTGATTGATTGAGTGACGATACAATCACTTCTGATTGCTCCGTTAACAGTAGACTGAGTTTTGGAACCCTACTCATCGTAGAAACACAACATGATATTTTTTGTATGTGGTCTTTTGTAAGCTGAAGGTAATTTTACAATTGAGTATCTGCGACTTTAAGTATAAATGCTGTAGTGTGTGTGCTAAAGAGAATATACTTGCGATTATGTATCGTAAGTACATATATTCTCTTCAAAGTTTGATAGATTTTCTATGTATTCATACAGCGTTGAAAACGTTTATTAAAAACTCTACCTATTCCCTTAAGTACCTACTTTTTATACTGTTTATATACTGTTCCACTGTTGAAGGCAGGCTCTCCGTATAATAATGGTAACGCCATGGTCTACCACGCTGGTCCAGTCTGGATTAGCAGACTTCGTAGTGTTATCATTCATAGAAAGGAAAACATCGTGAGGAAACCTGCATGTCTGAGAGGTCTTCATAATGTTCTCGAATACATGTGAAGATTGCCATCCTGCAATGGGCCCGCATGGTGTACTTGCCTTACCCTTCACACACGAAGAAGAGACCCATGCCTAGCGGTGAAACAATTTAATACAGGGCTGATTTTATAAATACACAACTTCAAAGAGTCGAAGGAAAAGTGTTTTAGGATTAAATTTGAGGCCTCTGTTTTGCAGTACGAAGTTTTCCACTAGTCTATCGCCGCTTTTACTCCCAAACAGTTCGTTGCATATCTCTTTTATATTATGTACCGGTTTATAAATGAATCTAAACCATATTGTTTATAATAACATTCCTACCTGTGAATCAGTAGCTGCAGTGTATGTTTACCTCGTGGGTGATCAACGAGCTCTCTTCTTGGTACCGCCGTAAGTGTAAACAGATCTTACTTATGTGTCGAGTGACGATCAGAAGCATAGTCTGCTAAAGCCGACGATGCATTGAAGTGCGCAACATTTGTTCGTGATTATATATTTCTGTGGCATCAGAAATATGGTGATTAATGTAATTTGGTAGATTCCGTAGTAAATACATTTACATTGTCGATGTATCGGTAAATAATCTAAATTGACATAATGTGTGTGTACTGTGACATAATATTATGTAATTGGTATAAGAGAAACCTTGTTTAAACCTGCAACGCTGGTCTAACGAATACAGTCCGACCATGGAAGCATCTTCACCCTACAGAATATTGAAATCAAAAATCCAAGAGCTAGAAGTGTTTCTAGACTCCTTATGAGGACGCTGTGTTGCCAGCACGAGTGTAATATTTTTTCTAGCACAACGACTACATGTTTAAGGGTTCGGTTAAGTGTCGTATAAGCTGCCGAGTGTCGTCTGCCGCCACCTCTATCTGGGGGTGGTGCGGTCGATGGCCCTCTACGGGTCGCCCATTTGGGCCGGCGCCCTCGATCGCCGAAACATCGCCCTCCTGAGGAAACCTCAGAGGGCGATGGCGATCAGGGTGTCGCGGGCGTACCGCACCGTCTCCTTTGAGGCGGCGTGCGTCCTGGCGGCATCGCCGCCCTGGGATTTGGAGGCGGAGGTCCAAGCGTCGGTGTATCACTGGCGCGTGGACCTCCGGCTCCATGGTGAGGAACCCACTTACGGGGCGGTGGAGACGCGAAGGTCCCAGGCTCGACTGGTCCTCGAGGCCAAGTGGGAGGAGCGACTGGCCCAGCCCCGCTACGGGGTGAGGACAGTCGAGGCTGTCCGTCCGGTGCTAAGGCAGTGGACGGACAGACGGCGCGGACCGCTCACCTACCGGCTTACTCAGGTGCCCTCCGGACACGGCTGTTTCGGAGAGTACCTGTGCAAGATAGCCGGTAGGGAGCCGACAACCAGGTATCACCACTGCGAGGAGTGCGACCGGGACACGGCGCAGCACACGCTGGAGGAGTGTCCGGCGTGGGCCGAGGAGCGCTGTGCCCTGGTCGCCGTGATTGGCCCAGACCTCTCGTTGCCGACCGTCGTATCCATGATGGTCGGCGACGACAGGTGCTGGGGCGCAATGAGGTCCTTCTGCGAGGCTGTCATCTCGCAGAAGGAGGCGGCGGAGCGGGGGCGTGAGGAAGATCCTTACGCCCCGGACATCCGCCGCCGGAGGAGGGGGCGCAGGAGACGCGCTTATGTCGCTCTCCTGCCCCCCACCTAAGGGTTCTGGGTGGCAAGGCCTCAGGGGACCCTGCCACCCGTGAGTAAGAACCCACAGAGGGCGCGCGCGGTGTTCCCGCGCGCCTTCTAACGTCGAAAGGGGAGAGCAGTGAAATGCTCTCCCCCGGGGACGAGAGGAGGTCGGGTCCGATTGACCCGGCCGGCACCCACACGGGGGGGCCTGCTATGGATGAATTTTTTTAGACTCCCAACTGGCCCCCCCCATTGGGTGGGAGAGGGAACACCCCAGGTTTTTTTAGTGTGTATCCCAGCACTAGGCTGGTGAGTCCCATACGCCCCGCCGGTGCCGTCCCCTAGCCGGCGGGTAGTCCATCAAGCATTTTTTCCTGGGAATCAAAAAAAAAAAAAAAAAAAAATAAAAAAAAAATTGTCGTATAAGCTAACATTTAACGAGTTGTAAAATACTGTTAATCTGAGTTGTAAAATACTGAAATTATATTTAATTGGCGATTTAAAAGAGTGGCCATGAGTTTCTTGCATAGGCTCAACCCTTTGCCTGAACCTACTAAATGTAGCTTCAGTAACTTAGTAAACTCACTTACCTATATATTTTGACGTTCATAAGTGTTACTTTGTGACCTAAGTGAATAATTGATTTTTGACTTTGACTTTGACTTGGAAGTATGTACTTAATAGACGTTATAGAATTCCTTCAGATCACGTCCAACATAAGGTTTACTGAACTTAAAAACGCCTATTGCGATTAGTGCCCGAAGTTACAAAAACGTTTATTCTTATAAATCGATAATATTAACCTATTGAGTCGCAGTGGCAAAGCGGTGTCAGACATAATAGATTTTAGTTGTGTCCGATTGTTTAAGACTTTCCTGCTTAAAATAAATTAAAAAGGAAAGGCTCAGGCATTTATGGTATTTTACCTAAAATAATCTTAATTGAGAGTCACAAACGGACAATATTTTTAAAGACCAGATTTCGATCCTAATCTTTTGATTGTAAACTGTTATCGTACGTAGCCTATGATAGCTATCATAGGCTACGTACGATAACAGTTTTGCTTTGCACGTGTGGTATGTCATTACAAGCTGTAATGACATACCACACGTGCAAAGTACTAAAATCTTATATGAAATTAAAAGATGGATTGAAGTTGATATGTGAGCCTTTGAAAACTTTTTAACGGACTAATCTCAGTAACAATTATAGGTACCACTTACGTCGGCTTTTGTTTGAATCCCGCTTATTTTCTAAGCTATAGTCTTTTTAAAACACTATAAAGGTAGCGATCAATTAGGTTGTAGAAACAAGGCCTGATGGCGAGCCATTATGGAACACTACAGATGATTTTAACTTCAGCCTTACCAACATCACCTAATCAATTGTCTTCACCTGTGGGAGAACGAGACAGCGCGTTCCAGGTGACATAGCTTTGTCTTGCATATGAAATGACAGCGCTTTAAGACATGGTGGTAAGTCCTTAGTTTATTACTCCAGCGTCGTCGTAATAATATAACATAAGTTTATTTGGTCTTACGATGGACCTCTATTGTCAGAATACTCTCGTTTAACGCAACTCTAAGATTTCTTGTACCTACCAGGAATCCATAAACCAATCAGTTAAATAATTCAAACCTGATATACTGGCACAAATATTTGCTCGTTTTGACACTATGAATATAAATTATGAATATTATCTGCTAGAAATGAAATGTGGTTCAGAATATAGAAGCACCAAAATATCTGTTTAGTCTGTTACGACATATTGGGAAGTGATGGGTTATTATTATCCTCGATCAATCCGCAGTTTCACTTTCTTTGAGTAAACATAAATATTGTAATAGTATCAAATACAGTATTCTTAGACAAATTGAAATTTATAACACAATAGTTGGTAGCTTGTAAGCGTTTCAATATTTTACTTAGATAAAGGCAATAATATCGTATGATGAACACTCTGGAAAAATACTTGCGCAAGAGTACATTATAGTTTTGAAGAGCATGTTTTCTATATATTCTCTATGAATCAATTTTAATTGGTGGATCCTGGACCTTCTAAATTAATGTTATTACTTTGTTGTTGTTTTGTTGTGTCTCTCTCCGACCCAAACCCAAGGCAGACTGTAAATCAAACGGACAGGAGTAGTTTAAAAATATATGGTGAATATCAATGTGAAATAGCAGTATTCCTACTATTGTGTTTCGTTCGGTGAGTGAGAGTGCCGGAGGCCCAATCGCTCTCTGTCCGCTTGCCCACTCCTTCTCCTTCCCACTTCCTTACCTAAAGGGTCGGCAATGCGCACGTGATGTATCTGGTGTTGCAGGCGTCCATATGCTACGGTGATCACTTACCATCAGTTGGGCCGTATGATTGTTTGCCACCTTAGTTGTATAAAAAAAAAGGAAAGCTGACCTCACCACCATTTAGAATTAATAATGACCGGGAAAAGAGAGAGCTTCTATGATTTTATTGATATTGATACATACCTTTTTATCGCAATAATATGTTTATCAATATAAAAATATTGTTGCGATAAAAAGGTTACTAAACTTATTTATAAATTAAAAGACACGAGAAAATGTAGAGTTAATTTGCTATATTGCTTTCTTAAGCTGATTTCTCATTGCTCATATACTCAAAGCGATCAAACATAAACAATTTTACTAGATAGACTGTAGATGATTTATATTTAAATACCTACAGAATCTGTTTACAGAATTGTTACCGAGGGACTTGGTACATATGCGTTTTAAAGACATTATCGACATAACACTGGGACTTTAGATCGTTGGCGACATCTAAAGGACAAATGTGACTAGAATGACACACTATTTTTATAAAATAATTTTTGATCTGATACAAATATTACTAAGATGCACTTTTGCCAGGTTATCTTGTTGATTTATTTACAGCTCGTCAATTTGTATTATTGACATTATTTGACTCAAAATTTGGAGAACTATATATTAGAATTTTAAATGCTTTCATAATGTATTCTATTCTCAGGTTAGTGCTAAATATTTAAACCAGATTCTTTAACTAGTAACTGTAACACAAACGAATATTTTCCACGAGGCTGCATCGCTTTAAATCTGTTTGCGTTCGTAGAACGGCTAATGTATGGGCAATATGCAACTGTACAATGTTGACTTTTAAATTATAACTTAGACTCAACAAACAGACTCTGGATAATATCTCGAGCCGAGTGGGCGACATGAATAGGTACATAAGTTTAAATTTTAAATCAAAACGTTCATCGTCGATAACATTCGTCTAGGTAGCGGTGGGAACACAGGTAATGTCGAACGAACAAACAGTGCAGTACATAATTCACATGAAAATAAATAAAGTGGATGAAGCGAGGCGAGAATAAAAGCTCTCGCTATTGGGCGGTGGGCGGTCGAGGGCGGGCTCGGCACTGCCGACGTACGCCGACGACAGAAGCGTTCCTCTCGCGCCGCGGTCTGCGCGCGCGCCGCATAACTTGATTAACGCACAGAAAACTGATTTATTGTGTCGCGTTGAAAAAATAATCGGCCGTCGGTGAAGAAATGTGATGGAGGGACAAGAGTGGCGGGGCGAGTGGCAGCAGCCACGCCAGCTCGACGGTCAGTGATCCAGTCTAGTGTCTCAGCACGTCCTTTGTGTCTCCCGTCAGCCGTGGCCAAAACGAATATGTCCCAGTGTCCGTGTCCCGCCGTCGTTTTGTCAAACTCCCGCTTTATTTAGAGGAATATAGGTATGTGGTAAAGGTCAGCAAAGCATTCTGACGTAAAAAAGTTTAAGATGTTTATTCTACATTAAAGTGCCAACCTCAACCGTTTTGACTAAAAAGTAAAAAAAGTTACCCAAATTACTAATTTGTGATATAATTATACATTAATGAATTAATTAGCATACCTATTTCCAAATCCAAATGAAAGTTTTATGTAACGTTATGTTGGATACTTTTTGTCGCGCGTAATGTTCAAAATGATATAAGTGGACCACCAAGACGCTGGCACAAAAGACGTGCTCCAATTTTTTGCATGCTTAATGACTTGCAAGGATTCAGTGATATTTAAAAATGTAGATGGATGTATGTCTTTCAGCAGACGACGCTCGACGTAATTTTAGAGTGTCTTAAATATTTCAATTGTATTATTAGTAGAAACGTGAATGTCATATTTTTCGTAGCCTATTTTTCTATACCACCGTGTTTTAGATGTATTACATAAAAAGTGTATCGGTCTGTGTGAGAAAAAGCAACATATAGAAGTGAATACCTAAAAATAATGTTGTGGTAACCTATTTGAAAATATTTAAATGTCGAAATTGCAGCTATCAAAATTTGTATTCAAAATAATATGCGCCCGCATAGGTATATTACATTGCCATAAATGATTAATTTCTTGGGAAAAACAATTATCATCTTATTTGAAAGTACATAACAATAGTCTGTTTATTGAGTTTTAATAATTTGTTTCTTTTTTAATAATATAAATTTTTCAGAAGTTTATATAGCATATCAAATTCAAAAAATAAAATTGAGAAATTTAGCGCAAATAAGACGCATAATAATACCGTAAACAAATTACTTTTATTTATATTTCATGTATAAAAAAATAATTCCCCCTTATACATATTAGTCCAACAAAAAGGGAACAGCGGCCATAAAACATGTATTTAAAGAATAAAAAAAAATACTAAGGAAGGTGCCAGCAATGTTCCCTATCCCAGCGATTCACGTCCGTACACAAAGTATACTTAAAATACCAGTTCATCAACTAATTCAGTAGTGCTTATAGCTAGCTAATCGTGACTCAGATTCTTTGCGTTGCGATCGCGCCTCTTTGATAGCGTTCATTCATCCATCCGTCAACGAGGAGTGTGCGCAAACGCAGGCGACGCCCGCGCCGACGAGTGACGCCCAGCCTGTCGCTCCGATGCTTTCACATCTTTTTACTTTGGATACTCTTTCATCTTTTTGTTCACAAAGCGATGCTTGAATATTATGATCGTTAAATATTTTCGGAATGTGAGACAATTTTTACATATTATTTGGTTCAGATGGTCACTTTAGACAGGGATTTCTAAACAAAATTAAGACCGGTAATTTAATTATTAAAAAGTTATTTTCTCACTAGGCATGTAATGCAATGTTTTTTTTTTACTCGTCTAAGTTGCCACACGACTGCTTACCATCAGGCGGAGTGTAAGAGCAGTGGCCTCCACATTCTCTTCATAGCAGCCGAGGCCGAGAATGTGTTTTTAAAGGGGTGTATTAGGAGTGGATTAACGTCGGTTGTGAAAAGGGTGGGATTCAGACCCACGACTTCTCGATCGCAAGTCCAATGCCATTGAGCTACCGTCGTTTAATTAGCACAATAACAAAACAACCTAGACTATCTAAGTATCACACAAATAACCATCTGCCTAACCTTTTTATAAAGATAACGCGACTCTTTAAACCACCTCCACACGAATGTAGTCATAACCATATGATGTAATAAAAAAGATACAGATCTTCCAAATTTAAAGTTATGTTTTTAAAACAATAAAGAGTAGAGCGGGCTAACACGTCAATGTAGATTGATGATCCGACAAGGGTGGGCGACATTTTTTGTGGTAATTAGCCGACCGGGCGGACATGGAAAAACATCAGATACTTCACTTGAATGTTTCAAACCATTTTGTTATTTCAAAGTTTACTAATTACTATTTGTAAGTGTAGCTGTTGGCATTCATTTTAAATTGTTCTTTGTGACATAACTTTTAGGTGAGACACTGCATAAAACATGATAGTTTTATAATGACATCAATAACTACCTAAACCTAGGTAGTTATTGAGTACCTCAGCACGAGTTTTATCTGCATCTATTAAACCATTTTTAATGGGAAAACCTTAACGTAATATAATTATAAATTAATATACTTAGGTAAGACTGGTTGTGGAGCTGTAGGTAAAATATGTAGTTACGGTGATGTCGATTTTCGGGTTAGGTAATAGATGAAGTGATTTATTTATAAAACAAACCTGATGACATCCATAATCATAAGGCCATTTGGCACTGATGAGTCGTCATATATTTTCGTGTTGTGTAATTGCTTCAATATCTTTAAATTAATTAATCTTTTATAATAAAACTTAATATTCAATAAAAAACAAACCAAAAGTTAAACTTATCCTGAAAAATTAGAGAATGGACACATGCAACTCGATTTCAAATCTTGGTGTCCATTCATAACCTGTGTAAAGTTATCCACGACATAAGAACTAGCTAGCGCGAGACATCGACATTAATAAAAATAAAGGAACTTGACAGTATTCTCTACGAGTATTACAGTTTTCTGATGTATTAAAATATAATTGAAACTTTATTCGATGCTGTTCGAGAGACAGACACTAATCGGTAACAACGACAATCATCAGTACACATCACGTTTTTATGATCCAGCGATAGGTTTATGAATTATATATTAACCAAAAATTTATACGATGAAGAACATCCGGTGTTATTTCATGACGAAATGTTGTTTTACATTTATTTTATGTGACATGATTAAATGGCATAGCATATCGGTTTTTGACTTGATTCCTAATAATATCAGTATTTCGAGCAATATTCCTGAATTGTCATTGAGAAATCTACACGATCTTTCTCAGTGTAGACGGGTACCGAAACAGGCCGATTTGCTGCAATCTGCTAATTCTAGTAATAAAATACATATGTCCAAACTAGAGTGCTGATCTAGTCAAATAAACGTCAAATGTGAACTAAAGTGCAACTTAAGTTCATTTTTATGATATTTATTACAAAGCACACTAGATGGCAACCCTATTTAGAACAGCTATTATTACAAGAATTGTTCCTCTGAAGAAATTCTTTATGCATCATGTTAAATCAGTTCAATTTATGTATTTATTTCTACCAATTTAACAAATGATAGTAAACGATATTTTGCCTGCTGTCTCGCTGGCGTAAATACAGGTTATGATGGTTTAGATTAGTAACAGTACTTGTTTGGATGAAAGGTCCGAGTAGTGAAGGCGTGGAAGCGTAATAAACAAACCAACAAATCACATTTGCATTTATAATATTAATTAAGATGTGAGACACTAATAGCTGATATAATTTCATTACAAACGTAATTAATATACTAGGGTAAATAAGAAACTGACACTATAGTAGTTCATTCTTCTATTTCAAATTCCCACAGCCAAATATTTGAACTCAAAAACAAATCAGTACTACAGTTTCAAGTACAAATCCCAGCACATCATAAGCACTTCACTTGGAGTGAAGGTATAAATCTTGTTGAATTTTTAGCGAACGCCACGTAGCGTCTGAGCTCGTTCCACTCGAATGTGACACACATGTTAACCTTAATATACTGTAATTATGATCTATACTGTTTACCTAAAACTGATGTGTTTTAGATAGGAATTTATCAACGTACGTTATTTCCAGAATGATAGATACTAAAAACTTGAATTTCATTATTCTAATTGGTCAATTGAATTTATAAGTAACCAATTTGGATCAATCTTTCAAACAAATTCTATTCAAATGGTGTGTATTAAAAAGGTGCAATTCGCGGGTTTAAGTCTCGTTGTTCTTTGTGTCTGTTCCATCAATGTTTTTAAAATCCGTACGTATTCAAAGTAGCCTAATTATTTTAAAAACTAAAACTCAAAGTAAATATTTTAAAATCTTCTTAAGTTTAAATGTTATATGTTTTTGTTAATCCTTACATAATCGAGAAATTCGTGACCCTAGCAGAAAACACGATGACTCTAACTGTATAACATTCACGAGGGTGAAAAAAAGTTAACACGTTGCAGACTTGACGTCTACACGTGGCCCTTATCTTATCTATGCATTTTGTCTTACTACTCTCACCTCTTCATTTATCTCGTAAAATTGACGTTTAACAATCATCTCGTGCAAGTTGCTGGCTGGAAACACATTTTCACATTAGAAGAGACATAAATTATTTTTATGGCATTCTTGACTTTTTTGGCCGTACGTGAGTTTGCCTTTACTAATTTATTTCGAAATTAGAGCGAATTCAATAACGAGTTTCGAAAGAATTATGACAAGCTCAACTTTGTAAGCTAGTAATAATGTACCTATCAATTTTATTATTAATTTAAATGATTTTGCTTATTCGCAATATTTTTAGAATATTTACAATTATTCGTTATTTTAATTGGTTTTGTCTTATAATAGACAATTTAACTAGTATTAATAAAGGTATTAAAAAAGGAATACAAAATATACAGTTAAATTATTATTAGTATACACATGTTACTATTTAATATCAACAAAATCCCATGATATGACGTCAAGAACTATTAAACTACAAATTCAAAACCCACTTTTCAATACAAACTTAAACAAACAATAAAAAACCACAATAACATCAAAACAAAGGTGTAAATGTGTACAGTTTAGATCGGACCACCTACACAAAATTTCAATCACTAATCCACCGTTGACATGCCCTTTCAAATTCTCACGGCTCACAAACAAACGATCTATTTCGAGTGTTCAAAAAAATATGAAACAAAAAATATACAGGATTACGAGAGTCGGTAATGAAAACAAACAATTGGGGCATAATTCACGATACAGAGGCAAGACGAACGGTGGACGCAGCTGGCCATGTTCTCGACGTGACGGAATAAAGTTGGAGATGATTGAAATATGAATGGAATTAAAATTCACATGCGGCGCGGAAATGAGGCCAGCTTTGTATACGGTGGCGCTTAAATGCTAATTGCTATGTAAATTTTTGATGATCGTAGTTATGCCATAGAACACATTATTCCAGTTATACTGAAGATAGGAACAACTGTGTCAGTATCGTTAATGCTAACCCATACTGTTTGATACCGACTATTAATGATTAAAGACAGAAAGTACCGGATAATTAAACACTCTTCTTTTTTGTCTTGCCCTGTACGATTCTTTAGTAGCGTCTAGCAGATTGTATGAATTAGCTTTAGCTAAACTGTGGTATGAACAAAAAAATTTTCAGCGTTATTTTTATGCAGTAGCATTATAGTAACCAATCTATATGTTCGGAATCAGTAATAGAATCGATTGCAATCGTTATAAAAAAATAAGTTAAGTAAAATAATTTTTAATATGAATCGATCTTATGGACGTTTAGTAGTTTTTATTATTTATTATAAATATTACCAAACTTATATTACATATCTTTAGCGTACCGTATTTTTATTTTTTGTGTTGGAGAGCTTCTTCTTCTCCCTAGCCTTTATTATTCCCAAGTCACTTGGAGTCGGCTTTTCTATGGTCTAAACCATCTTGCATATAAAATTAGTTGTAGTAGCGATATTGAATGTATGATTCTTGTCAGGATTCCTATCATAGTCTTGCTTTATGTAAAGCTTCAGTTAATTAAATACATACCTATATCATTTAGATAGACAAATAAAAAAATTACTTTTTGATTTCAAGTAATTACAAAGTCATGGAAAGTCATTGCTTAGTAAGCGTTTGCCCATCATAGATAATTGCAAAACTAAGGGTATTGCTCGCACGTTGCCAAACAATGTAATAACAGACTTTGTCCCTTGCGCTGGAAGCATGGTCCAGAGAGAAGACAGGCACAGGTTCAGACCTCTGAAAAGGCATCGTGGTTTCAGCGCATAGGACAAAGACTGTTGTTGCCGTTGGAGTTCGTGGAGGTTCCATAAATCCGCCTAACTCTAAGTACACAACGCAACGTTATTTGTTTGCGATCTTCAGGACAGAGTTGAGCTCCCGGTGTATTCCACTTTTATTAGTAACGGAAATTCGTAATTACACATACATATCTATGTAAGTGCACATACCTGGTTATGTAAGTGTGAGCTGTCATTCTAGTACATAATCTATCCGCTTAGCTTTTGTTTTATTGAGGAATTGTAATACAGCGGTGACTCCGCTCAATCCTGACTGTGGAAATACCGCTACACTATAAAAGATGACAGCCAAATATGGCCTTGTATTATATTGATCCAGTGACAGGGTTCTTCCATATTATGTAGGTTACTGTGAAAAGGTGTTGTATAGTCAACAGTGTCTTTAGACCCTTGTGTCGAAAGCCCATCATAAAAGGCCTATTTACACGATATCAGTTTTTTAAAGAAAGTATTATCTTTGTCTTATTTTGCGAATAAAACAGTGTCTTTGTTTCCATGATACTTGCGTTAAGAAACTTGCATCGTGTCAAAGGGCCTTTACTTTCATGCAGGTTAAACGCGCCTGTGATGTCTATGGTTTACTAATAGTCTATTAACTGCGACAACCGTTTACTGCAATAGACTATAACATATTGTCAACGACATTTGCCGAGTATTTAACAGAGTTAATTGTATAATATACAGACTTCACACAGGCTAAGGTAATTTGAAAACCCTTTTTTGAAGTTACGTATGTAGAAGAATAAAAGTATTTATGAAGAACCTAATTTATAAAGAAACATGGAATCTGAAAGTATACCTTTGCTTTTAAGCTTACAACAACTCATTAATTTTTAACATTGTTACATTTGAACCGAATTTGTAATGTGTGCTATATCAAACAACAAAACCGTAAAAACTATAAAATACATAAAAAACAACAATTATTTTCAATCATAGCCTCTCAGTTATTCGATATGCAAACAGTTAAAAAACAAATCAATTATTTTCAGTCATAGTTTCTCATAAAGTTATTTGTTTATGGAATGGTTCAAAAAGAAACAATGCAATTTATTAATTTGATGTTTGTTTTGAATTTAGAATTTCTGTTTTGAAATACGATTAAAATCATATTGGAATAATGCGTGAGATAATGTATAGTCTGTGGAACGGCGCGCCGGCGCTCGTCTTCGGTTAACCGCGATATAGCATCGTAAGTAAAATAAACAATGGCGACTCCTCTGTTTGTTATCGTAATATTTTAATTTTGAACGTGTTTGTTATAAGCACCGGCAGCTCTCAGCTTTAAAGTATCGCTATCTATAAGCGATGTTTGTTTGATTTCGTTAATAGTATCATTTGATTTTAATTTACGATTCCTAAATATTTTGAATTTAAGTTTTTCTCGCGGTTAGGTTATGGAGAACTTGTGAAAGGATATGATTTGACAAGAAAAATATGGCGGCAGGGATTAGTATGTTTTGAAATATTTGTATTGGTTACTTTGTAATGTAATTTTTTAATGTTTGGTTTTGTAATTTTTTTGCTCTTGTGGTCAAGAAGAAACCAAAGAAGCTTTTACCATTTAGAGATCGTTGTTATGTCTTGTGCCTCAAAGACGGTGATTAACACATCTCTTACAAGAACAGTGGTAGGGTTGGCGAAATGTGGGTGCGACATTTCCTGCTTAACCCTGCATTTAGGTAGGTTTACATTAGGTTATGTGAAAGAATATTAACTGTGTATAGATTACATTTAAAATGTCGCTACATTAAACTAATCTAATCTAAAACGTGCCTCACTGTTCATTCGTATTGACTTTTTTTAACATTTTTCGTAGTATAACAATTATAATAAGTCACCGAAGGGTTCAGTACAGGTGCCTTACACTCACAATTCACCAGACTTGTTTAGGTCCTTTGTACCTATTAAGGACCCTCTATACACAGCTATTGATCGCAGTGTCAAACTCAGTATTGACACAAAAACTTTTTTATAGATAGGTACATTCAATATCCAATCTAGCATTGGATATTGAATGTATCTATAAAAAAAGGTTTGAGCTGCAAATAGACTTCAAAACCAGCATTGTTACTGTTCTTCTTTCTGGATGAAAGGTACCCTGTGTCCTATTCTGTACCTCTGACACGTACCTATATGACAAATTTCATGATGATCGGTTGAGCAGTTAAGCGTGAAAGGAGTAATAAACAAACTCACATGCGCATTTATAAATTACTTAGAATATTATCTTTGGAATCGGTCAAGATGACAAGACATATTTATTAGAAACATTATATTTTTATGCAGTGACATTCAAACAAACAACCTTTTCAATAATTTGTACTAATTATAAGAAAGAATGCATTACAACCAGTCACTCCGATAGATACAAATCACTGACGTTCCCCGTAAACCGAGCTATGCGAGCCACATGCCTCGTTTACCGTCCGACTCCCGTGTCGTGCCCGTATACCTCCCGGTAGTACACCGGACCGTCTCCGTAATGTTATTCTGGATAAATTAGCCCAATTAGTTCCGATGTCGAAACGCGGTGCGTACGCGCACGTTGTTCCTTTTTCAAAAAGATAGGGTTGCTCCTTGCTTAACTGCGGTTATTTATTGGATTGACATTTTTCATACCGGTCGACTTAATTTACATGGCGTTTGGTATTTTTGTTGTTCGAAGAATTAGGTAAGGATTAGAAATAATTAAAATGCAAAGAAATAATAATAAAGAATGTTTCTATTTAGTAAATAATTCGTAGCTGCACATTTGATATTTAATAAAACCTAATATAGTTTTACTTTAAATGTTATATGCGTGACAGTTAGAATTTGATCGCATAGCACAACGACCACTATCCTATGCAAGTGCGACGAAGATTTCGCTTCGAAACCCAACAATCTGTAATTCATAGATAGCTATTGGAGTCGAGGTGCTTAAGTCTTTTATTAATCTTCTAGAAAACTGGAACAGCCTACTAGCAGTAACATTGCCTCAAAGAGTATGCAACGCTGAACGAAGTTATCATGTAAACTTCCAAATGACAGTCCAGTCACTAGTCGTGATGACTAGTCAGACAATAAAGTCTTAAGCTGAACACTACGTATCATATACGTCTATGGTCTAAAAAGAAGACACATACACAACTTAAAACCAAAATGATTGAAGCTAATTTCAACTCTATCTGTTCTGAAATAAAGTTCAATTCACATTAATGGAATACTGACGTTGTTACCTCGCGTGTGGTAACCATTGCGTCAAGCACTATGGTGTGATTTACGCGTCGGTCAGGTCATCACTTCCCGCGCGGCGTCATAACTTAATCCTGTGGCATCACATCAATTATACAGGGGATTGTTTGACGCGTGACAGTGTTTGTTTTTCATACAATTCGTGTATAAAGTATGGGCTTTATTGCCGAACATCTTTGTTTAGCAGGCGAATATTTGTAATGGATGACTTGTTGAATGTTGATCGTAGTTCGAATATTGATTGTGTATTTTGGTATGGTAAGCTTTTTTTGTATTACCAAGGTGCTGGTATCCACTAGTACGCATTGGTAACCCTTAAAGAGAAAAATTATATTGAGCTTATATTGACAGCACGGCACCTTCTCAAAAGAAAAGCATACATAGTCTGATGCCTATATTACAGCTACATTTTATCAGCTACCTATATAGGACCCATTAAGGTGAACCTTTTACCGCCTAACGAACACAGTTCCAGGCTCCGTGCAGTGACTGAGAATATTTTGACAGAAAAATTCAATAATACTTTGCTCGACATAAGAATCGCATTTGATATCTCATGCTAAGTGCTCGCTACCGCTGCGATAACAAGGCAGAATATGATACTTATTCAAGAATAAGATATTAATTGTAACTTCTGACTTAATATTGACCCACCCTAATGGCCACTTTGAACCTATTGATTTAAATCACCAAACGCTAAAGTCTGTACCCCATTTCCGTGACCGTTTCTTTCACAATATGTACCTAACAGTTTAATTGTATTACATTAATAAATCTTCTGAACTGCTACAGCGATGTCCATGAGCGACAAATACCGCTTAGCATCAGGTCAAGCAAAACAAAACGGTTATAAGCTATTTGGCAGCAGTCAGTAAGGTAGTCTTAGTTTCTGAATCGAACTGCATCATCGTGCCATTCAAATATTTTTAAAGACGGACTTTACTCTCATACTAAACTCAGTCACAAAGAACACCTAGACTCAGACCACACATATTTTTATAACGTGGGGGATTCAAGCCCACAATACTCAGCATAGTAGCAGAGACGAGGCGACCATAATATCATACCAAAAAAAGCTTATCCTTTAATATGTAACTAAGTGTTTCAAAAGTCATTACTTTGCCGTCGGACGCGCACGATTTATTTGTTTGACATTTAGTCGGATTCCACACAATAAATAAAAATACAGTAATAAATAACTTCGTGCTCGAATTTCTGACTGATTTAAGCGGAGCGCAAGCCGTAGCGATGTGGTTGCGTGATGCGGTGGCGTGCGCGGTGGCGATCAGAACATGTTCCATTATTTTGCGTGCATTATTGTCTTAATTGGAAAATGTGCATGAGCGTACCCCTCGTACGCTCATTTTCCGACCATGAAGTTGACCCAACTTATTTCCGCATCGGCGATATTACTGACAGTAAACTTTTTCTTATCGTAGGTAATCTTTTACATGTAATGCTTGCTTAAATTTGAATCGTTCATGCTTAAAATTAAAATAAAGGCACGCAAGATAATTAGGTGCTGTGATACGTATCACAGCACTAATTATCTAATATATATAAAAATTGCCTCTTCCTCCGGTCCTCCGTTGCATCTTTAATATAAATAGAAAAATTATATTATGTTTGTTGCTACAAGTATTTATAAGCAGTGGTAGCAATACATCTTTATGTATGACATTGGACTTATGATCGATAGCTCGTGTTCTATTCCGAATCATTGCACTACCGGCGCGAAACCCTCTACGAATACAGGTATTCTAGCTGTAGAGGTAAACAAGAATACACCAAATTTTTCAAGAAAAAAAAATCAATATTATCAGGTAGTCACGTTACAAATCCTGGCAATGACCACACGTTTTTGTTACACTGCGTATACTTTAAATTATAAAACCACGGCGTGGCGTGAGCTCGGCTAATGGCGCGTCGCGGGATCAGTTAACAGCTAACGAGGCTTGGGACACAAATCACCATTAGTGCTGCTGACGGACCATGACCCCACTCCAGCGCAATTTTCTTCAACTGCACTAAAATAATCTGATTTGAAGACGTAAGGATTGATAAGTGCTAAATATTTTCTTCCTTTTTTTATTTTTTTATACTACTAAAGTGGCAAACAAGCTTACGGCCCACCTGATGGTAAATGGTTACCGTAGCCTATCGACGCCTGCAATACCAGAGGCATCACTTGCGCGTTGCCGACCTTGTAAAAACCTTTTAACGCCCTTTTTGAAGAACCCCATACTGTAGTCTTGTGGGAAAACCTGGGCAGGGAGTTCATTCCACAACCTGAGCGTCCGCGGGAGAAAATTCCTTTCGAACCGTTTAGTGCGGCACCAATTAGCTTGTAAGGTGTGAGAATGACATCCCTGCCGATGGCGAGCGGTGCGATGATAAAAAGTAGCCTGCTATTAAACTGGACTTGAGTCCTAAAAATTACTTTCTTTTTATTAAACTTAGCTCTTTAATTCCTTCTATCGCCATATCTTTCTTGTATCGATAACTCAAAAATATTAAGACGATGGATAAAAAGCATCGTCTGTAGACGTGTACTCCAAAACCTATTTTAATCTCCAAAATAGGTATCTGTGTTTAATTAAAATCAGACCTAATATTTTTTTAAATAAGTTTTCAATGCACATTATTAATTAAAGTTTTAATTTTAACTTACGATGATATCATTTTACCACCACATTAGTAGTTTAAGAAGTGTAGGGTACAAGACTACTCACACCCAAATCAAGAGCAGGCTGATGGATGCCACTACCCAACAGAAGATTGTAATCCAAAACAACATTAAGTTATGCTCTTGCAATAGTTTTACAATCTGATATCAGCAATGGACCGAAGTTTTTGTCTCTTTCACTTGTAACACAAGAGGGAAAGACAAAAATGTCGATACATTCTGCTAGGTGATATTAGACTTGCAGGTATCGAATTCAAGTAAATAACTTGCGTTCTGCAAAAGTCCATACGCAATTGAATCTTTTTCCCATCGTTAGAAAGCTTCATAGCATTACATACGCGCGAGCAAGCTGGCAAACAAATACACGACTTACCTGTATACCTGTTTGCCTTCTTAGGGCCGATTTTCAATCGTCAGATAACTTTTACCTTGATCAATATGTTTGATGATTTGACAGCTTTTGTAGAAGACTCGAGTTAAGCCGCCATATTTATTTCTCGAATAAAAGTTATTTGACTACTGAAAATCAGCCCAAGTAATATAAAAATCTAGTAATAAAATCAGTCAAAGTTAAATTGCGTTAAGTCTGTTGTATTGTGTGATGTGTCTTTGTCATCAAAACGAGTTAAGAAAGCACTCGTTCAGTATCTTGTAACCCACTTGTTGGCAAACTATCACCTCTTATTGCCCGCTAATAGATTATATTTAAAAGCATTAGCTGATAGGTACATCAAACAATCAACGTCTTAAATATTTGATATTAGTTTACCATTCTTATTGGTATTGCATAATGACACATGATGATGCCAGGTGCCAGATAGCAAGCAGGACTCGGCTACCAGAATAGATATTGGCACCATTCAATCACCAATCACAACACATCGGTACTGCGAGCGATTGATATATTTAAAGTATATATAATTGCAGAGTATTTGTTTTCTTGATTTATTTATAGTAAGTCTAGCGATAAGGCTACTAAGTCAATTGAGTATGAAATCAAAAGGTTTTGTTCTCACATAGTTTTATTTTACTCGCGTGCATATCAACGGCAAAACACGGAGATGTCATCTGTAATTTCAATATGTCTTGCCAGTGCTCAAGTAGCTAAGTTGGTTTCATTTTTAATGTTTTTTTAGTTTGGACGCATTTCTATTAAATAATATTATTTATGCGACATTTCTAAAGAGCTGACTTTAAAAAGTATGATATGTCTCATAATATCATCATAATAATTGCAAGAAACTTAAGGTCATTATAAAAAGAATCTAAAAATGCTGCAGATAATGGCAATTTACATTACAGAAAGTTCTTTCTTCTTTTATTAGATTAATGAGAATTCAAAATGTCTTTTAAGCATTTAGTATTTTTTTAATAATTGAAATGCTGTCATGATTTGACTTGCTCTATAAGGTAAGTACTTTATAATCTTGTTAAGTTCTCTGTTATAGATAGAAAGCACATTACACACCCAAAGCATACCTACAAGATTACACAAATAATAAGTTATTCTATATTTTTTTATAAAACACTGCAGATGCGGTTTTTAAAATTATACCAGCATTTGTGGATTGATGTTTAATTGATATTAACAATGGGTTTAGCAAATATTTCTTTAGAAATACTTGAAATTACCAGAATCCCGAACTTGCTATTCGTATTTCGCACCCAGTGATTAACAAATATAGCAATGAACAAAATGTAAACATTGATAGTATCAAACGGAGGCATATTTGCGAAGCTCCGGGAATAGCTGCCGGGCGGTGAGTTGGCAGCATCAGTCAATCAGCAGTCACAACAGCCAGCGACACGTAGCTTATACAACGCCTTCCTAGAACGCATCTGGTATGGTAACGCTACGTAAACCACGCTGCTAGATAATAGTCTCACATTTACATCAAGTATTTTTTAGATTGTGAGCCATATTGGTTTGTTTTGTGACCGTATGTTGACTTAAGTGTGATGGATGATTGATGGATCTAAATAATAAAGCAATATAAATATTGTTTGTCAAGTAGAGTTGCTAATGCATGTGTAGGTGATAAATATTTTACTAAGGTACTAACATAATGGTACAGCAAAATCAATGATTAATATACATAGCTACTTGATAAATCACTATATATTATAAAACAAAGTCCCCCACCGCGTTTGTCTGTCTGTTCGCGATAAACTCAAAAACTTCTAAACGTATTTTCATGCGGTTCTCACGAATAGACAGAGTAAAAGATAAGGAAAGTTTAGGTGTATAATTTGTTAAGGTTTTGTCCTACCAGTACGAAGCCGGGGCAGGTCACTAGTAGGTATATATTAAACGTATTCGTTTAGTTCTAGATGCGATTTTCTGTAGAATGGAAGCACTTCCCTAGCAAGAGGATTAATAAGTTTTGCTCAAGAAAGCAGGTTTAATTATTTCAACTCTTTCTTCAGTTTTGTCCAAATATAGTATTCTAACTTATGCAGTGGTCGGTTATATCATGGCCAACAAGCAGCTATATCGACAACTTATGCTCATTACTGATTATATAGCTTTGTCTTGTGCTCACGCGTGCAATGGCAACTCTTTTGATGTGAGTAGCGATAGAAGTAAGGCCTTTGAGCCTTAGGTTTGATATTCTAACCATAAGCAACTGGTCAGGTACTGTTAAGGTATTTATCTACTGATATAAGATCTAGCATCATGTTTAATAGTCCTACGAGGCTCCGATTCTCGTAGGGGAAAAGTGGTACCATACTTTGTGCACGTTGTCCCTTCTTCATGTACGGTAATTCAATAAAGCCTATAAGTCATCGATCTGTTCTCAAACCTATATAGATTTTAGACAGTTAATAAAGTACTATGACTCTAATTTTCGGCGGCTAAGATTACAAAGCGCTTATGTCGTCTCATTGAAGATATTGATTGAGCCTTTTTCAACTTGAATCATGTTGAATATTGTTTATAACAAAAAGTGCGTTTCTGTTACCAAGTAGCTAAAGAAAGCGGCTTTTGTATTAGAGGAAAATACTTGAATCATCCACACCGACTAAATACTTTTGTCTGAAACAGTTATACAGTATCATATGCATAAATGTAGAAGCGAAATCGCCCTTCTGATGTTTATGGTTTCATGCGATGTGTGTTGTGAGTGTAACGTTTCCGCAAATTCTCTGTGCATAGGAAGAGATAAATGTGTCATAATAGCTCGTTCCATTGTGCTGTTGTGTATCTAAATACGACGCATTAGGTATCTGCCATGTTTACAGAACGGTACAATAAATATTTGTATTTCATCTTTAATCACTATGTACTACATTTAGTCTTAAATTTATAAAAAATTGTGCAGTGTTAAAAAGGTGCAAATATTTAAAATTTAAGGGGTATTATGCATATATTAAAATCTGTGTTGCATTGTTAGCATAAATCTAAAATCTTATATTAAATGGCGGTGATGGTACTTATATCTCTATAAATAAAAATCTATTACCAAATGTATGACGGAGCATCACTTAAGAACGGTTCGACCGATTTAGCTGTTTTGATGTGTTTTTAATTGTCAGGACAAAGTTTGTATAAACGAAAGTTTGCGAGAAATCCGTATTAAATGTCGAAAATTTAAATGGTACTTTTATATGAAAAAAATTGATTGACGTTTTGGTATTGAATTTAATTACGTGAAATGTATTTTTGTATAGATTGGACAATGACTGTCGGGTCAGCTAGTAACTTATAAAAAGTGATGATTTATATGGGTTGCTGTACAATTTGAAGTTATTCTCTCCGAGGTAAATATCATTACGTAGATATACGAATAACATTTAACGAAATAATAAATTTACAGATAAAAATATTATCCTTATTTATGAAATCGCAGTCGTGTCGCTACAAAGGTGCAAAATAATTAGTTTTATTGCGGTTCAACTGCATGTCTGCTGAAGCTGTCTCTCTCCACATCTTAACTTATTTTAACATCGGCTGCTGAGCGGAGTGCATACATTTTAAGAATCCGGCCAAGTGACGTGTGTCGATCGGCTTGTTAATGAGGATCGCAAGAAATGTTGACACCAACACTGATCAAAGTGCTCTCTCTCCGTACCTAATTCGTTAGTACTTCCTTCCAAGTCTTGCATTGTCTATTTGTAAGCAAAGCGGATTTCAACTCGAGTGTGCAATGATTCAGTGAATCGTATTTCTTTGAGTCCCTTTTGTGAGAACGATAAACAATGTGCCAGTTATTTGTTTATCGCCTCCGTAGTGCTTTCGTATTTGTACAATTGCCGTGAATCCTGCGGTTGGAGAAGTTTCAGCTTCAAAAGCTATATTTTTATTCAATTGATTAGTAAGAATAGGTTTATTTTTACTAAATTCACCGCTGATATTTATTCTTCTGTATTTGTGGAAATAAACACTTTGAATTGGATATTTCACTTAATCTTACTTACATTTTAAAAATTATACTGCTTTGTTATTTTCACATGCGAAACCCAAAATAGGCAATTTTAAAACTACAGTACATAATAAAAAAACATATTTCTTATACACTACAAGCCTTGAAAATGTGTGTTAAATTCTGCAGCGATAGTGAATACAACTTCTGACATGCATGAGGCCTCGTGTTTGATGTCTAGGTCCTGCAATATATTATTTTTCCTGTTAAGTATACTCAGTATCAGCTTTGATACTGTGCCCTATTACGTTGGACTTAAAATCATAGTTAGCAAATGTGGATGTAATACACTTCTTCATTCACCTTTGCGGATAAAGACGTGAGACTGTATGGAGATCCTGATTAATCCGATTGATGTTTGAAAAATGGTCTGATGTAAAGGGAACAAAGTAATATAATGTTAAGTTCATGAGTCGATGACTATAATTGTGTACTTAATACCATGTAACTTAACATGTGTATATCTAAAATTTTTAATATACAGAAAGAGTTATCGAAACAAGTTTACATAAGTCTTAAACTTTATATTTGCATAGGTAATGCGATTCTACTAATTAACTTTTTGATGCTTTCTCATTAGTTAACATTAGTATTCTACCACTTCTTTTGCTTGTTCCTCCTCTCACAGACGTTTTTTTGCTTTCAGTATAAAGGATTTTATTACCTATTTTACAATGTGCGTAAACTGTAAAGTTTTTACTTAGATTTTAAATTTTGAATGTGGATACTTAGCACGCCAGCTACCAATTTCTATCCTCGGAAAAATAAATTGCTATAATTTGTTATTTGTTTCACTAATATAGCAGGCATATACAGAGAAAGAAAATGTGATCTAATAAAAACACAATGACCAGCGAATTTAATAATTGATTTTGATTTGAAAATATTAAGCAGATATGAAATATTATGAGAGATATTATGTATTCCTATATATGTATGTACCGTAAATTGGGGTGTATTGCAACTACTGGGGTGGCAAACAACATTTTTTTGAAAAAGTTCATCTTTATTATGACAAAATTTTCAGTATAGACACTGAAAATTTTGTCATAATAAAGATGTCATAAAAAAGTAAAAATTTATATGGCAATATTTAGTTTTAATGTCAAATTTTAAACTTGGCAGTACTGAGTACTTGGTAGTACTTACCTCATTTGATCAAATTCGCGCGAATTTTATTGTGTTGTTTTTCACCCCAGTAGTTGCAATACACCCCAATTTACCGGTACGTAACGGGTATTAACACGATCATGCATAGTGTCTATCTGACGTTCCTACCAGGTTACACCGGCTGTCACAAGCTAGCTCAAGCAGTCAGCTTATACGTATTATATATACCTACATATGTATATCATGCAACGCGAACGTTTAAAACTTATGGTTATATATTCCTGTTATGTAAAACAGAAAAGGCTTTAAACTTGCAGGACTTGCTCTTGATAATAGTTTAAGCAATAATCCTTCTCATCACCATCCAAATAAATGCTTTGGATTAATACATCTTCATTTAATCTCTCGGCCAACGCTCAGACCCCGGGGTCCAGACATAAAGCTATTTCATTGTGTCTAGCTTCCAACTATAGAAACATTAATCACCTTGTTGTTTAACTACAGCATAGGTTGATTCATTTGTTTTAATCATTTGATAAATATCAGGCTTATATGACACAACAAAGACGTTATATTGGTATGTGATAATAATGCATTTGTTTGCAGTATGAACGGCAATTTGTAGCGGGCTGGGTGCGCGTAAATCAAATGTGTGTCCCGATGCGCGGCCGTTGCAACACACGTGTTTGTATGAAGTAGGGCTGCTCACTGGAGGATTGCCTATAAATACAATAATTATATTCCTTATTAACATCCAGGATCAGATCAATATGTAATGAACTTAGTAAAGCTGTGGCCGTTAAAAGGCTTTCTTTGGATTGCGTGGTCGTGTTTGTATGTGTATTCGAATAGTACAGAAATAAAGGTACCAATTAATATTTTGTCCAAGGGTTGTGATTGTTTAGGATTTCTCTGCGTTTAAGTAACCAGAACTTTAAGGTAATCCCTTAATAAGTTTTAGTCGAATTCACTCCACAGTACTAGAGACACGATAGCGGCAAAATCTAAAAAGATGAGGACAAGGAAGCGTATGTCGTTATTTTTATGTTTTTATCATGACACAGCAAAGTGTAACTGATCTGATGGAAAGCCCAATTACAGTCCAGAGACAGTGACGACGAGGAGAAGATAGATGTCGTCTAGCCGACGTCAGTGTCAAGTCGGTCTGACCAGATGCTTCTTCACACTACTTTTTAATACTTATTTAAAGATGTAGTACATTTATTATTTAACTAGCACGACCATAATACCACTCGTGTGGTTTACTTAAAATACGCCTTTGAAAGATGCGTAGTGCTTAAATATATTCCTTTTAAACCGATCTTTTGACTATTCGCCATTGCCTCTGCGCTGAGTGTTGTATGTCCGATTACAGACAGGACAACAATTTGTGTAATCCACAAATATCTAGTAGTTACAAGACTGGGTGTTCTTTGTGTCTGAAGTTTAAATCTTTGTGAAAGCCCCTGTAACACAGGGATTATATCTAGTGTGGGAGATATATTTTTTAAATAAATTAGCAAATATTGCACACAGAACCCTTCATATTTAAACACGTTATTAAAATCAAACTTGTATTTATGCAAATAGTTTAACTATCAAAACAACAATTATATCTCATAGTCCATACACCATCATCAATCGACACTCGACCATTCGAGATGAAGGTCTATTTATCACTAGTTTATTCTTTACTCTGCTGATTTATTGTATGCTTCAGACGCCTAATTCTAACTCTTCTGGAGAATATGATCACCACTACTTTTTGTCACACAGAAATGGCACACGCGTCTATCGTTTTGAAGTTGTTGCTCAATATTATGAGGTGTCTTACCGGCTAACTGAGAATAAGTGACTCTTGTGTAGAATAAATATGTATTTTTCTTTATATGATTTTATTATTACTTGTGTTACCTTTTTACTTTTAACATGTATGTCGAATGCAGTCGAATTCACTAGATGCACGTATTAAAGTGAGAGTGCCCAAGTTTAGGTGCGTTGTATTAAGCTGGTTAAGCTGGTTAAGCGGGTATTAAATCCGTATTTGATTTGTACGTTTAGTTAAATGGGTTCATCCCATTTTAATACGACGAGACACAAGTAGTGAATGCCATACTCTTTGAAGACCTACAAAGAGACGGCCATTAATTTATTTATTAACTATAATATATTTACTGCCGTTCCTTTTTATTTTGTGTTACTTATATGTTATGTTTGTTAATATTAGTTTAATTTTATGTAACAATTGTTGCCTTTGTATATTGTATAGTTTTCTACTAATAAACTGCATGATTATTTATTGAGGGAATGAATGTGCCCGATTGGTCTGACTTGGCTTAAAGTAGGAAGGAATGGCGTACTTCAATGTCGGAGGCCAAGACCCACTTTGGGGTGGTTCCTTACTTCGCTGTCTTAGCCAACCAGGAAGTAAGTATGATTATTTATATGATAATATCATCTATAAATTGCTGTAATGAAAGTTAGAAAATAAAACGCTAGAGTTAGCTGAGGAAATTGAGAATAATGTGGAGTATATAAATACATTTAAAGAATATGAAGCAGGCCAAATACTCAATTTTTATTGGGTACGGAACGGTCCGCAGAAGATAGGTAATATTTTGAAAAAGTCTCTCCGTGACCATGGCTGCTGTAAAGCAACCGAAACGTCGGGGAAAAGTATAAACTTAAATATAAATAGTTTTAATTAATTTAAATAGCTTAAATTGTAGTAAAATTCAATAATAGTAGTGCTATAGTTCAAAATTATGTAATAAAAGTGTTCTAAAATAAATAACGCGACAATATTTCAATGTATAACATTCGTGGAAACGTAAGACAATATTAGGTAATATTTATTGGTCAAATAATCCTTTTTTTCTGAATTGGTAATATAAAGTATGTAAGAAAATAATGATTCATCGTTGTTATTCATCTACTTCTATTTATTTTTCTGAGTTAAATACAAACTGGCCAACGGAAATTGCGCACAAAATTATTTAATAATTAGTTATGCCTACAATACCAATAAGATATAAATGCCCAGCTTAATTCAAGTAGCGAAATCTTATACACTCACACATAGATACGTACAGTTGGTCAAGAAAGTGGTCTACCAGTTTTGACAAAAGTTTCTGTGGGTATCGCTAAATAAATATAATACACGATAGAGAGAGCAATGGTCACTGTCATAATATTATTGCAAGGGGAAATCGACCTTGTTGTTTCATGACGTTCAAATGAATATCAACCGTAGGGTGATAGACCACATATTTAGCCGACTGTACATCTAGCGAATTCTAATCTAACCGGCCGAATGTTAATTCCCGCAATCAATCGCTGTCTTTAAAGGTTGACACAGGCAAGATACAAAAACCGTATATAATGCAATTACATATTTATTCAATAATATCAACACAAGAGTCACTCACTCTCACTTGGCCGGTAGGACATCCTTCAATATGGAAGACAGCGTCTACAGGTGTGACTTTTGTGTCATTTTTGTAGGAAAAAATATACCCATGTTGATCTTCTTCTTCAGAAAAGACAGGACGAGTCTTCCTTGGATCACAATATATCAGGATGGTGAAGAATAAAACTAGTAATAGATAGACCTTCATCTCGAACGGTGTGTCGATTGATGATACTGCACTGAACTATGGGATATAATTGTCGTTTTGATAGGTAAACGATTTGTTTAAATGCAATTTGATCATAAATTGTTGTTTAAGTACGGAGGGTTCCGTGTGGTGGTGAATTTAAAGTGATCATATTTTGAAGCAGGTAGCTAAACGTAAAGCCTTCTTTGACTAAATTTTTGGTACTATGTATATTTTAAAGTTATTTTAGTATATTAGTATTTTTAGTAGCTGCGAAGCGGTAGTGAATATGGCTGCTGTGCATGAGGTGTCGGATTCATTTCTCAGGTCAGGCGAGGTGTAGTTGGTTATATTTTTCAATAATTTATCCGTTGCAGCTCGAATTATGGAGCTGTGCCTGGTAGACGAGAATAGGCTCGCCTCCAATTAAGTTTTGCCTCCTAGTAGGTATTTATTAGGTTTCTTCTTAAATCCACTCAAAAATAGGAGCCCCGTGAAGCGAAAGGGGCGAAAGTCAAGGGTCTTACGGGCTCGTAGCCCCAAAAAGCTTAATAGTGTAATTAAATAATGTTAATTAAATTGAATTAATATTCTATCACATACACACAACACCATCTAGCCCAAACTAAGCAGAGCTTGTACTATGGGTACTAGACTATGGATAAACATACATATATACTTTTTCTTTTGTAAGTACGTACATATTATATATAGAAACACCCAGACCAAGACAAACATCCATGTTCATGCACACAATGTTTGACTTGTGCGGGAATCGAACCCGCGACCTCAGGCGTGGCAGTCGGTTACACTAACCACTACGCCATCGAGGTCATCAAACGCGCGGCAACATTATTTACACTTACGCTTATAAACATATGTAGGCGGCACGTAAAAAAGTAAACAATGCTCTCTGGCATAAGGAATGTATGTTAATAAGAAGCCTTCTCTATATAAAAATCTTCGGCTTTGCTTCGCTTCAAAACGGAATACAGAAGTGACTGTCCTATAAATACTCTTTTTTATTATTCGCATATGGAACCCTCGAGATTGTACCTACCTATCGTTTTTATAATCCATTCAAATGACGAATAATTATTAAATCAATAGTCATCTCTTATTGTGCCTACAACATCATCATTCGTTGCCTCACGGACCGTGGCGATGAAGGTCTTTGTGTTATTACTCTTTTTTTATATAATGCTGGCATATTGTACGGCCAGCGAGACTGTAACTTACGATTATGAAGATATTGCAATTATGACAGTACAAGATCTGTTGAAAGGTGATGAGTGTCCTACTGGGTTAGTGAGAGTGGCTAGCGAGTGTGTTGAAAGTGATAAATAAAATTAAAATAAGTATTTAAACAAATACATATATTTATATCTGTGTTTTATTTTATGACGCCTTAACTGTATCATGGTTTCGAGTTTTAGATACAAAACAATAACTATTTTATATTTATTTTCAAATTGCAGAATTTGCGTTTGCCAGTATATCTTTTTTATTTACATTAATTTTGCAAGGTATAAGAATTTAATCACCACATATGGTAAAAGTTTAATTTTTGCAATACATATAGTAGAGAATAAGTCAAAGATATAAATAATTGAAACTTTTCTTCATAGTTTGAGTTTTAGTTTAGTTTGTGAAACGGCTACATTCTAAAGAGACTGGATGTTCTTTTTATTTTTTACGTATATAACAAATAAATGCAAGTCTAATTTTACGTAATTTTGATATAAGACGACTTTCTGAGGTAAATATGTACAACCGGTTGCTACGGTTGACTGGTAGAGAATGCCCTTGGCATTAAGTCCGCCATCGCCAATGTATTGTTTTGTCCATGAAGTTTTTAAATAAATAAACTGGCGTAAGTATACAAACAAGATAAGACTAGACTAAACAAGACTAGCCTAGACTAATATGCTCTACATGTTACAATTTTGTGAACTATTTAGGTATTATTGTAAAGTAGCAACCCTAGCATGTACACCCGGAGCGACTCGCGACGGTGCGGCGCGGCGGCGCTCGCGCACTTTAGATTTATAGCGCTCAATCAATGCGGATTTATTGCTGAGGAAGCGACCAGCTCCCGTCTTTTGTTGTCACCTATATATAGAATTGAAATCGATGTAATTGCCTCTATAATTTACCTTAATTACTGCTCAACTATGTGTATTTGTCTTCGATCGAAGAAATTAGATCAAAAATCAATAATTTTAGTATAAATTATCTTTGACGTTTGGACCAGGTTACGCCGGCCGTGGACACAAGCTGACTAAGCTTGTGACCACGGCCGGTGTACACTACATATATCACGCAACGCGAAAGTTTAAAAGTTATCATTATCAATAATTTTTGTCAACTTGTCACATTGCTAGACTCGAATATTTTTGAATTTTGCTATATTTCGCCAACATCCCGAAAAAGGTATAGTTCAATACACAAATACCGAACACTTTGACTTTCTCATTGAACACAGATAAACGGTTCGACGCATTATGTATTAGAAATATAAAAACGTTAGTGTGTGAGAACTATGGTATGCATATGAAGGTATCTATCCAACAACGCATAAAAAAAGGTTTATTTTATTATTATAAATACTATGAGAATAAATATGCACTCAAATATCAACTTTTTTATTTATTTATTTATTTTACTCAATACAACTATCATTTCAGGACTACTAACTAACTTGAAGTTCTTGGATCTATAGTAAGCCATGTTAAGAAGCTTATTGGCACCTTTGGCTTACTAGTCATTTCGCACTCATGGAATATATTTTCGTGCGAATCCTTCCCGTCTGAAAACGCAGGTGTCGTTTCGCAAGTTTAGTATTTTTAACAAGAAATATATAACAATACACACTACTTTCAAGTGCATATAAGTAATATTTATATGTTCTTTCAATAAAAGCTCAGTTTTATATAAGTAATATGTATATGACGTATATTACGCACTGTTTTGTAACTACTTTGTACTTTTAAGTAAGTTTGCTTACCATCAGGCGGAGTGTGGTCATTTTGACGAGTAAAATATAAACAAAAAGAGAACTAAGCCGCACCATTTATTGACAGACAGAATTAAAAGCCTTGAACATTGGCGCCAATTCGCTGCCTACTATACATTCTTTAGACTTTATTTTAAGAAGGTCAAGTTACTCACAGTTGTTGCTACCCTATCGTTTTATTATCCTAACTAATATTGTAAATGCGAATGTTAATTTGTTTGTTTGTTACGCTTGCACGCCTTAACTACTCGACCGATCATCATAAAATGTTGCATATACGTTGTCAGGGAATCAGAAAAAGACCTTTTCATCCAGAAAGAAAAGTACTATTACTAACCTTCTTCTTCTCCCTAGCCTTTATTATTCCCAAGTCACTTTGGATCGGCTTTTCTAGTCTAACCAGATTTGACTGGATATCAGTTTTTATACGGAGCGGCTGCTACCTGACCTCCGCAACCCGAAGGCTAACAATACCCTAAGGCTAGACCAGTGTCAGGATATTATAGGGTACTGACCCCCAATAACGACTGCCATAGATGTTCATGGCAGCCGGGACCGACGGCCTGGCGTGCTCTTCGAAGCACGGAGCAGGTGATAATTGTCAATCAAAACGCACATAATTTCGAAAAGTCATATATCTTCTGAAAGTCAGAGGTGCGCGACGTGGGTTCGAACCCGAGACCCTCTGCATTGCAGTCTGTTGGTCTCCCTACTGAGCTATCGCTGCTCAATACGTACTGTACTATTACTAACCTAACCTACATTTACGCAAGGGAAGCGGCGGGTAAAATCTAGTTATCTAACACTAGATGTACCCGCGGTTTCACTCGCGTTTATGGTTACTGCGCCGCCCCCGTGGGTCGTAGCGAGATGTTATATAGTCTATAGCCTTCCTCGATTAATAGGCTAACCGACACTAAAATAATTTTTCAATTCGAACCAATAGTTTCTGCGTATTAGCGCATTCAACCAAACAAACAAACTCTTCAGCTTTTTAATATTAGTATAGATATTATGTGAAGGGTGTGATCACTCTGAAGCTCATACCACCATCTAATGATCAAAAGCACGGCAGATCTGCCCTTTGTATGGTTGATATGCCATTCTAACGCCTTAATCGCTCGATAGTTTAGTATCACTGTCCTAAAAGGCCCAAGAGCCAGAAAACCAATTAAAATTGATTTAACTCCTATCCTGCTCAACTCACGTGTGGAACGGACCAATAGAATCACAGGGAACACGGTAGCACTTCGCGGTCGGCCGCCATCTTGTCAGTCTTGCCCCGTTGCCCGCCAGCCTCGGTCGCGGTCACTCATTTTGCTAATTTTAGTTGCCACAAAACGTAAGTTTTTACTTATTTATTTTATGATTTTTAAGTAGATATTGGTTTTGTTTCTATAGTTGATCATTACTCTTTGGAATTCACAATAATTTCGTGTGATTTTATTTCGAATTGTTACGAAATCGGTGGATTTGTGTTTCAAGGCCTTCGTCGGCTTGAAAGGCCCACCATTTTTATAGCTTGGGCCTTACAACGCTTGGTCGGGCCTTACAACCCAAATGTGGTTTGATAAGGCCCCAGTTTTCAATAGTTGACCGGGATATATTATAATAAAAACAACATTACTTAAACTGAGGAATAGTTTTTAACCGAATTTAAATAGGTAAAGGTTTTTAATTTGATTATAAGTTTTAATTTGGTGGTATGTTCAGCGATATCTATGCTAATCGTGCACCAATTTAAATGTTTTTTTAAGTAGTTAGGTAATACTGTCCATACTATATTCCTATTAAAAATAAACTCTGATTTGCCCTTAGGTTGACAACCAAATGTCTTCACCTAAGAAAAAACGAGGCCTTTGGTCCGAAGATAATTTAAAAGCAGCTATTAAAGCTGTACAAACAAAACAGCTTACTCAGCGCGCTGCAGCTGATATGTACAAGATTCCGAGGCGAACATTGAGAAATCATTTAAAATCAGGCGTCACTTCAAAAATTATAGGCAAACAGACTACCCTTTCTAAACATCAGGAACAAGAATTATGTCAAAGAATTAAGAGATTTGCTGCAATTGGGTTGCCTCTTACTCCAAGGTTTATAAGGAAGCAGGCATTTCAATTTTGCGAACGTTTTGATATACAACACAACTTCAATCGCAAAAAGGAAATGGCAGGGCCCGATTGGCTCCGACTTTTTCTGAAACGTAATCCCTCAATATCTAAAAGAAAACCTCAAATTATGAACCCTGCTAGGGCACAGAAGTTAAATAAGCCAATTGTGCAGCATCATTTTCAAGAAATTAAAAAACTTTATGAAGAATTGGATATCTTCGATCACCCTGAACGTCTGTATAACATGGACGAAAAGGGATGCAGAATCACCATGCATCATCAGCATAATGTTTTAGCTGCGAAGGGCAGTAAAAGAGTACGTCTCATCGCTCCCGAGCACGCTGAAAATGTAACTATAGCAATGTGTGTAAATGCTATAGGGACCTGCATCCCCCCTATGATAATTTTTAAAGGGCAACGAAATAATCCTGAGCTGTCAGAAAATTTGCCAGCGGGAACACTAGTTAGAATAGCTAAAAAAGGGAGCATGACTCTGGACTTGTTCGTAGAGTTTATCCAGCACTTAGGAAAACATAAAGTCTCAGGGAAATGCTTATTGGTTTTTGATGGTGCCAAAAGCCACATGTCTTATGAAGCTGTCCAAGAAGCGGAAAAAAATTATATTATTCTATATTGCCTGCCATCCAATACGACGCACGAACTACAACCCTTAGACAAATCTGTCAACAGATCCTATGAACATTACTGGGACGAAGAAGTTTTGAGGGTTTTGTATAATAAACCAGACACAAAATTAACAAAAGTCACCTTTAACAAAATGTTCAGTAGAACGTGGCCCAAATGTATGACGCACACAAATATTGTTAACGGGTTCAAAGCAACGGGATTGTTTCCTTATGACCCAGAAATAATTCCCGATGAAGCATATGCCCCATCAGTCCTTACGGAAATTCAGTTTCAGCAAGATGTCGATTTGAGTAGCCCTATTCCAGTAATGAATCAACCTCAGTGTAACATGATTGGCCAACATCAACTCTCAAGCAATGAGGATCCAATATCACCACAATTTTCGTTCAATCAAATATTAGCATCGTCACCAATACTACAACCTTCAAATATTTCTAGCCTTTCTAACTACCGTTCACCTCTTGTTGATTACAGTTTGTCAATCTCAGACGTATCTGATGATGAGACAGAGAAAGGTATCCATAGTCACGAAAACATTATGGACAAAGAAAACAGAGCCTCTCCATCTATACTGAGTGTTCTAGAAAGTCATGTCTGTAATACAGAGTTACCTCACAATGTCGGATCATTGGGCCAGTACGACGAAGCTGTTCCTAGTTGTTCTGGACTGCAAAAATCAAATAAAAATGATAGTGCTGACTTTGATACTCTCTGTAATTATTTCGGCCGAAAACCTTTTACTCAAAAATACTGTGTACGAGATTTCTATAGTTTTTCATCGGATGATGACACAGACTGTTCTATCCATGAAGGCTATGTTACCCTTAAAAAGTCAATTACACCATTTGTCGAATATGATAATCACGCCAATTTCTCAGAAACTTCTAGTAGCTCAGATGATAATATTCCTCTAATTGACATTACCAAAAATAAAAATGACGCCTCGTTTCATAAACTAATGCCTACACCTAATTATGCCAAAACAAAATCTGAACACACTCGCAAAAAGGCTATAAACTACAAAGGTGTTAAAGTCACAAAAGATTTATTCAAGGAAAAGAAAGAAAAAGTAGAAAAGGATAACAAGAAATCTGCAGAGGCTTCATCTAAGATAAAAAAGAAAAGTAATTCTGTGAAAACTATATCCAATAGAGAATTATGTGATAAAACGGATGCAAAGATCAAAAATAAAATGAAACAACCAAAAAAGGTTAAGGAAATGACATCAAAAAAACAAAATTATGAGGACAGATGGTATTGTCATGCTTGTCTCAAAGAAAAAGTTGAGGATATGAGAAGTTGCAGTCTATGCAATAAATGGTACCATGAGACCTGCGTTGGTTTGACAAAAGCCGACAAAGAATTTGTATGCTCATACTGTACTACATAAGTAATGGTCATTTACCAAGATTGCACTAAGTTGATTTACTTCAGAATAATAGATGTACCTATAAAGAAACAAAGAAGACTAAGTTAAGACTGATTAGTTAGAACAAAGACTATAAACTAAGTTACCTACTAAGTGCCATTTCGTTTAAAATTCAAATTTTATACATTTAATATAAATGATACCAAGAAGGTTAATTACTTTAGTTACCTATACTACTTATAATTTCATAGTGAAAATTAAGATCGACTCCATTTGATTGTAATAATACCAAATAGAAGATATTTTTCGTACGTGAATGGTATTTTTATTATTTTCATTCCTTTACATTTATACACAGGATTTTAAAGGGCCTTATAATACATAGCTGGGGCCTTCTAATACATATCTGGGGCCTTCTAACCCAGCATAGTATATTGTAGCCCAAAGTATGAAAAATATAAATTCCAAAATCCTGCCAAGTAATCCTTAATTCTGTCATCATTTTAAATATTTTCATCGATAATACCAAAATTGTTACAGTAATCGCCTAATAACACGATATCTGGACTATTTTATTACATAACATAAAAGTTATTACTTTTCATAGACTATTGATGTTCTTAGTTTCTATTTATATTTATCAATATTGACGAAAATTACAATTTCCATATTTATGTATTTTTAAAGCTTTTCTTATTTAGTTTCCCGATAAATGACGTAAAATCTTCACGGGCTTTATCAGACATAGCGTGTTTAATAAGGCCCAAAATAATGGTTTTTAAAAACGTTAAAAAATATTGCAAATACTTATTACAACTATAAAAACTGTATTTATTTGTATCAAGAAATAAACAAATTTTTCATAACAATAATTTTTTTTGAGTTGAGGTGGTTAAATAAAGATACATTTCATTTTGTAAAACAATGGGCCTTCTCAGGCGGCATTACCTTGTATTAGAAATATAAAAACGTTAGTGTGTGAGAACTATAGTATGCTTATGAAGGTATCTATCCAACAACGCATAAAAAAAGGTTTATTTTATTATTATAAATACTATGAGAATAAATATGCACTCAAATATCAACTTTCTTTATTTATTTATTTATTTTACTCAATACAACTATCATTTCAGGACTACTAACTAACTTGAAGTTCTTGGATCTATAGTAAGGCATGTTAAGAAGCTTATTGGCACCTTTGGCTTAGTAGTCGTTTCGCACGAATTTGTAAGCACAAATCGTGCTAAAGGACACTTTTTAAAATAATATTTTTTTTGTTGTCATTTCGCACTCATGGAATATATTTTCGTGCGAATCCTTCCCGTCTGAAAACGCAGGTGTCGTTTCGCAAGTTTAGTATTTTTAACAAGAAATATATTAAAATACACACTACTTTCAAGTGCATATAAGTAATATTTATATGTTCTTTCAATAAAAGCTCAGTTTTATATAAGTAATATGTATATGACGTATATTACGCACTGTTTTGTAACTACTTTGTACTTTTAAGTAAGTTTGCTTACCATCAGGCGGAGTGTGGTCATTTTGACGAGTAAAATATAAACAAAAAGAGAACTAAGCCGCACCATTTATTGACAGACAGAATTAAAAGCCTTGAACATTGGCGCCAATTCGCTGCCTACTATACATTCTTTAGACTTTATTTTAAGAAGGTCAAGTTACTCACAGTTGTTGCTACCCTATCGTTTTATTATCCTAACTAATATTGTAAATGCGAATGTTAATTTGTTTGTATGTTACGCTTGCACGCCTTAACTACTCGACCGATCATCATAAAATGTTGCATATACGTTGTCAGGGAATCAGAAAAAGACCTTTTCATCCAGAAAGAAAAGTACTATTACTAACCTTCTTCTTCTCCCTAGCCTTTATTATTCCCAAGTCACTTTGGATCGGCTTTTCTAGTCTAACCAGATTTGACTGGATATCAGTTTTTATACGGAGCGGCTGCTACCTGACCTCCGCAACCCGAAGGCTAACGATACCCTAAGGCTAGACCAGTGTCAGGATATTATAGGGTACTGACCCCCAATAACGACTGCCATAGATGTTCATGGCAGCCGGGACCGACGGCCTGGCGTGCTCTTCGAAGCACGGAGCAGGTGATAATTGTCAATCAAAACGCACATAATTTCGAAAAGTCATATATCTTCTGAAAGTCAGAGGTGCGCGACGTGGGTTCGAACCCGAGACCCTCTGCATTGCAGTCTGTTGGTCTCCCTACTGAGCTATCGCTGCTCAATACGTACTGTACTATTACTAACCTAACCTACATTTACGCAAGGGAAGCGGCGGGTAAAATCTAGTTATCTAACACTAGATGTACCCGCGGTTTCACTCGCGTTTATGGTTACTGCGCCGCCCCCGTGGGTCGTAGCGAGATGTTATATAGTCTATAGCCTTCCTCGATTAATAGGCTAACCGACACTAAAATAATTTTTCAATTCGAACCAATAGTTTCTGCGTATTAGCGCATTCAACCAAACAAACAAACTCTTCAGCTTTTTAATATTAGTATAGATATTATGTGAAGGGTGTGATCACTCTGAAGCTCATACCACCATCTAATGATCAAAAGCACGGCAGATCTGCCCTTTGTATGGTTGATATGCCATTCTAACGCCTTAATCGCTCGATAGTTTAGTATTTTTTGGGGCTAATTGTGTTATAATAGATTTGAGCAAAATTTCAAAAATATCTAAATGTTAGGCAAGAGATGAAAACAAATTATTTTTTTATGAAGTATACAAATTAGGACGATTTTGCTGAATAGTAGAATTTGTAAAACAAAGAGACTATGTTCCTTATTTCTATTCTGTATACAGAGTTTATATACTTAACTAAATACATAGACTCATGTCTGTATTGGTCATCATTGTTTGGGCCTTCGTACCCCTGTTACGACGTGAGTCCATTTGCCGTGGATAAAATGGTCTTCCATTACGTTTGCCCTTAAACATAACTGTTCACACTGCATCTGAGCTACTATTGAGATTTCCTAAAGTAAAAACCTGATATTACTTTGCCTAAATCTCGAAACTTGAAACGACGCACTTTATAAAATATTGCATAATACTTAATATATATATTTATATACTTATGTATATGCAGCTTTAAATTTACGGTTAGTCTTGGCAACTGTGAGGATATTAATGCAACTGGAGTGGAACAAATGTGTCACCTTGCCGTCCACTGTCGATACCGTCAATATTTATTGTTCTACGGTTCAATCGACCTACATCGTTTGCAGCTCTACGCTAATAATATATCTTCAATGAATTACTGTTTGGTATGTGCCATTCAGGCATATTTAAGAATCTCTAAACTTTTAACAAAATTTCTACTTTCTTCTTCCTTTCAAAAACTCTATTCTTGTTGGTAAAATCTTTATGCATACTCATCTATATGGTAGCTCTGTACGCTGCAAAGCCAGTTTATCAATTACCACCGTCACACCATCTCAGCCGACAGATGTTCACTGTTGAACATAGATCCGATAGTACAGACCGGTCTTGGGCCACACGCATCTAACCACTTCCCGCGACCTTTACCAGATCATCGGTCCACCTTGTGGGGGCTTACCCTTGCTGCGTCCACCACCGTCTAGGGCGAAAAATGTATGTGGTATATATATAATAAATGTATGTACTTGCAGACAGAGGACTGTCTGCTAGTGACGTGCGAACAGATAAAAGAAATATATTAAGTACTTGTTCCACAGCGCGTTGTACAATAGATTTAAGGATTCGAGTGCAACGAATGATAGTCGAAATTTATGATCATTCGAATCAAATCGAAATCTCTAGATTAAAAAAGCTAAATAGTTATTAGTACGGAAGCCGAACTAATCGAAATGAATCGAGACTAGCATGTAGGCCAATAGTTCGGACTTTCGGAGAGAATCAAGTTAAGAAGTTCTCAAAAGTAGGTATATGATATAGGCATCACATGATATGATGCATATATTTTTTAAATGCGACTTATCTTGTTGATTTACTCACAAATGCCACATTAGCGCCAGTGGCAGAACACAAATAACTCATAATATGACAATTATGCGGTATTCAACGCGTTGGCGAAAAAATTTATTATTTCCGACTACATGCACCAGCCACGTTGAAAGATGATTCAAATATCACTTTGTGTTGTTTGTTTCTCTTTCAATAATTTGTAATAAAATGTCGTGTTGTGTCTGAATTTTGGAAGTTTATTGTTTTGTCGAAAATTAGTATGTTGACATTCGTCTTTATGTATTCTAAGAACAAGACTATAGTGGCTAATAATGTCTTTTTATTTTTGGAATAAAAATATATTATTGACGTAGAACTACAAATGTAACATTTTAAGTTTATAAATTAATTGTATTGATGACAGACTAAAAGATAACGCTAACGGATAATGGGCGGAGTTAACTCTTACGCCGTCGATTATCCTCACTTATTTACTTTCTTTTTACCGTTGAGTGCAAAATTTCCATTTACCCTTTGTCATTAGGTCGTACGTAATGGTGGCGTATCTCTGTTTATAGTCTTTCAGACTCGGTGTTGCTTCTGAGGATTACATAACATCAAAACGCGATGACAATTGGCCCAATCCTGGAATTGATCTTCAGGTATCACGATCCATTTACGCGTATGCTTGAGCTCCCCACTGAGCAGCGATAGCTCAGTGGGGAGACCAACAGACTGCAATGCAGAGGGTCTCGGTATCGAACCCACGTCACGCACCTCTGACTTTCGGAAATTATATAACTTTTCGAAATTATGTGCGCATTGATCGACAATTATCGCCTGCTCCGTGCCTCGGCGAGCACGTTAAGCCGTCGGTCCCGACTGCCATGAACACCTATGGCAGATGTTATCGGGGAAGTCGACACAAAAGATCCCACTGGGTCGAAGTGTCGCCGGTCTGTACTGACTGGCCCCCACACAAGATAAGATAAGATACGCGTATGCTTGATTCGTAAGCATAGGCGTAAACTTACGTTACCAACGAGTCAATGTGCTACTTGGATCTGTATCCGTTCAGGTACAGTGTAACCAAACATGCCTGTCTATCTGGTCAGCTTCTGAAGTTTGATTTTACCTTTCATAACCTCTAATAAGAATCAGTGGCTTTATTATAGGAAGTACATATACATATATCTTACGTTTAGAAATAGGAACAATGTCGGTATTCGGCTGAACTACTATCAATTATCCGATTATGAATTTGCGGATTGTGCATAACATTGATATACTTATGCTACTACAACGTGTAATCTTCCATAAATAAGATTATAATAATAATAATTAATTAATTAAAACTGGCAAGTTTTGGAATGCCAGATATAAAAACCTATTGTGTCTGGCCGCCGGTGTGCCGCTGCGACTCAAAAAGGTTCCTTCATAATTTAAGAATAATATTTCATCTATATTATATATTTCAATAAGGAAATTTCTCGAGATTAAACCTTGTGAGGATGTTTATAGACATACCCTCACAATGCTTAATCTCGAGAAAATGAATACTGGTGTAGCTTATTAGCAAGTAAATTACTAATAGCAACGAGTCTAGATTATAATTACAATATATATATAACTATTAAACATTCCAAATAAAGCCATTCCAATAATATATCAAACAATATAATAATAGTATACGTACAGAACAAAAATAAAACATCGATAGCTCACCAAAATAAAACTAGGATCATTGTCGTTTCTACGCAAGTATAGTTTTCATCACCCGTCTTATTTATAATCCCCGTCTTGACATCGCGCGATGAAATTATTGCAGCCATTTTGTACACGTTTTGAGTTTTCCCGCCATTATACCAATTAGTTGAGTGAGATGTCCGCTGCTGGGTGGACGCTTTACGATTTTTATGGGACTGTTTGTTATTTTTTTTGTTAGTGTTACGTTTTATTTGTTACAAATGTGGCTGTGTTTAAAGTGAGAACTTAAGCAACTATGTGGCCAACATGTTTGAAGTGGTTGAATATTTTAACTCAGTTATGAATTCAGTGCGTTTAATTGTTCTGTAGGAATAGTCATGCCTTGCCAAAAGATCATAGCTTTTGTTATGATGAAGCAGAAAAAAAGGAAAGTCTTGTAAGTAGTAGTGTCTAAGATCAAATTTTACATTATAGTCTTTACTACTGACTACTTTGACTATTCATATTAAAACGTGAAATGAAATTGATATTCTTTAGAGGAGTGAATTTTTTGGTATGGTTAGTGCTAGACAAAGATGGCACTATAGGAATGTGAAGAAACATGATAGGGATTGATGATGATGTATACACGGTTAAGTTTATCAAGAAAGAGATAGAATATTCCTCCTTCTAAATGTAATAGCTTCGAAAGCCTATGAACAATTCGCTTCTAGCTCAATTGTTGATTCGCAACTAGGACCTCGCGAAGTTTAAGAGGGTATTCTATTTAATAATGATCGGTAGTTCCTTGAAATTTCGAAGTCTCTTCAGTAGTCTGCAATAAAGTCTTTCCCTACTTATACATATTTGATTTGTTTGTTTGGATAACCAGTTTTATTTTTAAGTCAACATAAACATATCAGCAGAATGATGTTCTACGACGAAATCTTTGGGAGGGTTTATGTTACACAAGCTTTCTTCAAAGATTGCCACCGCGGTCGATAGTGTACTGCCTGCATTTCATAACTCCGTCTGAGTTTGAGCCGGTCGATGTGGCGCAGGATATCATATCGCAACGTACCTAGTTATGCGGCTTCTATTAAGATTTTAAGATTAAGATTTTCTTTATTTAAACAATATAAGCTTACAGTTTATGCACCAAGACGCTTACATGTTATGTCAAAAAAGAAAATGATTTTAAATATCCTTGTACAAAAAATAAGAAATAAAATAAAATTCAATAAGTAAAAAATGAATGAATAATTTGAAAATGAATATGTCAACAGAATAAGATAAAAAATTACAAAATAATTAAATATTATCAATAAAATGTCATGATACATCGATAAATGTCACCATAAGAAATAAAATCATTCAAAACAATTTAAGTATGTCATTACATAATTACTAAATAGACTAGTCTTATCAAAAAATATGTCAACATTTGGATTAGTTTTTAAAAAATCATTAATTAAGTTGATAGCTGTAACGGTGGGACTATTACTCGTTTTTGTAATATGCCAGGACGATGGATACGCAAGAAGTTGATGTTGTCTACGACCACAACCTCGCACGTAGTTGTCTGGCACGTACAGATGAATAGACTCACGCACCGATGGATTGTCCACTTTATTATTTAATAGCAGATAGTAATGCATTATAAGCATATACTTCCGTCTGAGCTCAAGAGTATCCAAACCTACCATTCCAGAAACAAATATTGATGGATATAGAAAGGGATAATATCCATATGCACGTTTATATAAATACCTAGTAAATTTACGCTGGACTTTTTCAACTATCAGTATGTATAATTTTTCTTGTGGAGCCCAAATAATCGCGTTGTACTCTAATTTGCTACGTACGTATGCACTATATAGTAGTTTCATTACGTCCACATTATTAAAATTGGAGGAAGTTCGAATTATAAACCCTAAACATTTGCTAGCTTCCTTGCTGATTTTTTTAATATGTTCATGGAAGTTCAGTTTGCTGTCAAGGGTTAACCCAAGATCACGTATTGTTGTGACACGCTCGAGAGGAGCACCGGATACTTCGTAAGTCGTTGTAATCGGAGACCGAGACCGGGTAAAGGTAATAACTTTACATTTTTGTGTGTTAAATAGCAATTTGTTTTCTTTGCTCCATTCAACCACTGCATTAATGTCGCGCTGCAGTGCGACACAATCGTTACTATCTGTGATTTTTAGGTACAACTTGAGATCATCAGCAAAAAGAAGACATTGCACCCTAGAGAGAACGCTTGGTAAATCATTGATCATGATCAGAAATAGGGTGGGTGCTAAGGTACTGCCCTGGCTTACCCCCGATCGTGTATAATATTCGGGCGACTTATAGTTTTCCACCTTAACAAATTGCTTACGATCTCTAAGATAGTCAGCCATAAACTTAAGAAGCCTAGAACAGAACCCCAGTGTGGCAAACTTCATTAGGAGTAAATCATTATCCACTAGATCAAATGCTTTCCGAAAATCGAAGAATGCAGCGTCAACTTGACAGCCACTCTTCACCCGCGTACTTATGTAATCAACAAAATTGATCTGGTTACTTAACGTAGAGCGCGCAGTACGAAACCCATGCTGACAACTGTTCAAATGACCATTAATCTGTTGGAAAATGCATTGATTGATGATAGACTCGAAGAGCTTTCCAAAGACAGACAATACAGCAATCGGTCTATAATTACTAATATCTGCCAACGATCCCCCCTTAGGCACGGGTGTTACCCTCGAGATTTTCCATCTACTGGGATAGATTCCTTGTTGAAGTGATAGGTTGTACAAATACAAAAGAGGCTCCTCTAAGACTGACGAGCAGTCTTTGACTAAGAATGGTGGTATGTTATCCGGACCATATGCAGAAGATGGTTTAAGACAAGATAGTGCCCGTCTCAGTTCGGATAAATTAATAAGGTCTATTTTTATCGGTGATAGACAATGTCTGTTAGTTGCTGCCCGTTCTGCTGCCTCTGGATCTAACGTCGGTACATTGTTGTGGAATACAGAACTAAAGTAATCCGCAAAAGTGTCGGCGACTGCCTGTCCCTCGATAATTTTATCTGCAAATGTGAATTCTGTAGATTTTTGCCTATTTTTCCGTTTTTCTTTAACGTACTTCCAAAACGCTGAGGGTTCGCGAGTTATATTATTTTCTAATGTATTTATATATTTTTTAAAAGCAATACCAATTAATTCTTTAACTTTAGTCCTGTAATATTTGAACAATTCTCTATTGAGTTGAAGTCCACGAATTTTGAACATTTTTAAATTGATATATTTTAGTTTTATATATCGAGCTATTTCACTAGTATACCATGCTGGATAAATGTATTTGCTATTGGATATTACTTGTTTTACAGGGACATGTGCATTAATAACGTTAATCAATTTGTCATACAATTTATTTATATTCTATCTAGGGTTTCGTGATATAGGTGGACAAATCTAACGCGACGCAGTCTGGGCTGACGTCAAATGAGAGTTTCTGAAGGCATATATGCCGCTACCAAACTTTTCTTCCTCCTCATTTGAAATTGTTTTTTGGATTGGACGTGGCTATAATTGCCACAATTATTGCAAGATCCGTGAAAAAGAAGAAGCCGTGGGCTAACAGGCCACCTGGTTACTTTGCTGTACAAAAAGTCTTATAATCAAGGTAAAAGACTACCAGTTGCATTTTGCCAAACATTCAACAAAGAAGTTGTCAAAGTAAGATACAAAATGGCACTGGTCACCTACTGGCCTGGTACCCTTATATAACACAGGAACATAACGCGAAGTTACATTTTTGCTGTTTTTATTGTATTTCCAGACGGTACGGCTCTTCAGTCAAACTTTTACAGTTTTACCGAGATCTTAGATTTTAAATAACATACAACGGGAATAGTATTGAAGATATCATTGTTTATGCTAACGATGCGATGATAAAAAAAAGTAGATACAACATGAAATGATTTGTAGAAATCGGTACGAAATATTTGTTTTTAGAGGAATGTTATCTACCGATGAAATACATATTGTTTACTAGTATCTAAACATGATAGTCGTAGGTTAGTTATGTTTTGGGTAACTTACCGTTCAAAAATAGATACCTCATATTTCAGAAAATATTTATAGAAAACACATAATAATAATAATAATTGCTTTCAAAGTTACGACTGTCTGATTCAAAATTTAAAAGTGCTAAATACATTGTTAAATTGCTCTTAGTACAGTGTTATCCCCAGTCAAGAATTAATTATCTTGGCCACAGAATACATTTTAGGTCGTCAACTATGAAGTTGCCGTTTATATCCTATATCTAATTTCGTAGTTTTTTACGAAATGCAAAGTTTATTTTACCTGCGGAGCGGAGGGGTTATGTCGGACTCACCGGGGTAAAAGAAAGATGTTGAAATTATGATAATTGACCTCCCGGAATACCGACTAAAGCTATCGACGGGGCCGCGCGAAGCACTTGCGCGACCCCGCCGAGGTTTCGGCTCGCCTTATGAAACGGCAGGCCACTACATAACAAGACCTACCCTAGGCACTTACTCACTTGAAACCCTACTGTCTCCCCCCTGGAGGGGAGACGGACACGACACAGAGGCGCGCGTGGGAACACGCACGCCGCCTCTCAGACCTGGTGCTGAACGGATGGCGGGTAGGCCCACAAAGCCCACCACCCCCAGGTCAAACCTCAGGGTGACTGGAGGTCGTCTCGCGCCCTCCGGCACCTGGCTCTGCAGTTAGGGAGAGGGTTAAGCGCGCTAAGAAGCGCTCCCTCTCCCGCTCCGCTGCCTCCTTGATGGAAATCACTTCCTCACAGAAGGAGGCGACGGCGTTCCACGAGTTCTCACTCCGGACCATAGATTGAACTACGGCCGGGAGCGAGAGGGCAACCGATCCGACTGCCGCGATCAGCTCACGGCGCGATGCCTAGGCGGGGCAATCCGCCAAAGAGTGCAGCGCCGTGTCCTCAACAACGTCGCGGCAGTCGCCGCAGTGGTGACAACCGGGCGTCTCTTGCTGGCGTATACGACACAGGAACTGGCCAAAACAACCGTGGCCAGTCAGAACCTGTGTCAGCCGGAAGGTGAGGGCGCCATGCCGCCACTCCACTCCTCAAAAACGGGACTTACCGCCACGATTATGGCGTGCCCGGACAGTGTCATATATTAACTTAAATTAAAATTAAAACAGAACAAAAATAAATTAAGTAATTTATTGAAATTATCTCCTATAGGTATACGGATTTTATCGCGTTGTTTATTAAACACTGTATCAAAAACAAAGAAAAAAAACGAAATATGTAATACAGTGATTAATAAACAACGCGATAAAATCCGTATATAGTAGTTTAATTTCAATGAATAACATTCGCGTAAACAGAAGACAATATTAAGTAATTTAAATAATTTAAATGTGTCCTAAGCAGTCGTCGTAAGTTTACTTTCTCTCATACCGCCGCTGTCCGAGCGTTGCGTCGCGCGTCGTCCGTAAGGAGAGTATAGGTCTTATTATCATATCCAAATATATATAGATTAGAGATGTTACGGAGGTTCGATTCCGATTCCGAAAGTTCGGAACTTTCGATTGATTTTGCACCTTCGATTCCGATTTCGGTTCCGCTAAATTTAAATCGTAAGTTATATCGGAGGTCGATGCATAGCAGCGCAGTGGCGGTGCCCAGCAATCGGCGCGTACAGACAGGTTTATACTTGTCACGCAGGGAACCTCCCTCCTCCTGCGCCTATAATATAGTTTCTGTACAGTACGTGAAATAGCAGTTAAAATTAGAAATGTAAAATACTGTTCAAGGCGCAACAGGTTCCCCTAATCATTTTTATTCTAATCTGTGCCAATTATTCGCACGGATTATTCAGTTATTACTTAATTTCACTAGGCACAAGTAATGTTAAAGATTTTAAATTCGATTGTTTTTATTTTCAACACCCAGGTATAACCTACCTGTATTATTTTTTGCACTAATAATAATAGAAATGATGGATAATGTGTATAATTTTATTTTCTTAGACCTACCCTTAACATATCTCTCTTTTATCTCCGCTTCCGATTCCGATTCCGAGTTCGGTTCCGATTCCGACAAACCAAATAAAATTCTCTGCTTCCGAATTCGGTTCCGATATAACCACTTCCGTAACATCCCTAATATAGACTCAAGTCTTTAAATGCCCAAGGAGCTAGGCATAAGTATTTGTCACTCATTTTTTGCCTGCTGTGTTTAGGGTCTCATGTCGTAGAGACGAGTTTTAATGGAAACATTGCCCTACAGATACTGAATTTTGCAATCGAACCTGGGACCTCACGGCGATCACTTTGCAAGTGCAAGGTTGACGTACAGGATCAACAGTATAGTCATATTTTATGATAAGTACATTTATAGGTGGTTAATTATAATGCTTGTACTATGACCATAACGTTTCAACTTTTAAAGGAACATATCTTAACTGGTTTTATTTAGCCAATATTAGGACTGGTATAGTTTGCTGGCAAATTAGTTATTGCTTCTGTAGATTAAAATTTATTTTTATGATTAGTAGGTTTCGTCATTCGTTTTCTACTTAGTCAATTGAAATTTGATAAGAACAATTTTTTTTCGGATTTCGTCTCATACGGAACGTGAACAAAATGCTTGTTACATTATACCATTTCTTTGTTTGTTTCCACATCAATAATGCAATTAAATTTTGGCATATTGGCATAAAAGGTGGTTTAAATAAAAGTTAGCTGCGAAACGAAAATCTATTTATCTGCTTCACAACTGACATACAAACAGAATAAACACTGTTCACACTAGCACCTCCGACTTTCGGAAGTTATATGACTTTTCGAAATTATGTGCGTATTGATTGACAATTATCGCCTGCTCCGTGCCTCGGAGAGCACGTTAAGGCGTCGGTCCCGGCTGCCTTGTTCATCTATGGCAGTCGTTATAGGGAAGTCGGTGCCCTATAATATCCTGACACTGGTCTAGCCTTAGGGTATCGTTAGCCTTCGGGTTGCAGAGGTCAGGTGGCAGCCGCTCCGTTTAAAAACTGATATCTAGTCAAATCCGGTTAGACTAGAAAAGCCGATCCCAAGTGACTTGGGAATAATAAATGCTAGGGAGATGGGTGTGGTGATGTAGGTCTTATTATACTATATTAGCAATACATATAATAAACGAAACAAGTTGTAACTACAGATGCTACAGAACTGTAAGGAAATCACCTGATGATATATTAAACTACATTAGGCAACAGAAATTGTATGGATTGCATTTGTTCGTAAATTTGCTTGTTGTTCGGTTATATACATTCAGTTCATTAATAATCATCCACGCAGATTTTTTATAAAATTGTAATAGGTTTGCCTTTGACCGCGATCTCACATTATGCTAAGTGACGATGCAGGCGACGAAGGAGCAAACTTGCCTAGAAGATACCTATTCACTAGCGACTTGAAGACACCTAGATTGTATTTATCAGGAAACACAGACTTAGGTAGTGAGTTCTTTTGCGGTACGCATTACAAAAGTGGAAGCAAAGCTCTTCGTAGAATAATATAATATAATATAATACATAATATTCTACCACATACATACAACACCATCTAGCCCAAACTAAGCAGAGCTTGTACTACGGGTACCAGACAATGGATAAACATACATATATACTTTTTTTTTGTAAATACATACATATTATACATAGAAACACCCAGACCAAGACAAACATCCATGTTCATGCACACAAATGTTTGACTTGTGCGGGAATCGAACCCGCGACCTCAGGTGTAGCAGTCGGTTACACTAACCACTACGCCATCGAGGCTGACAATCATCAAATTCAAAAAAAAATCATCTGGAAACACAGACTTAGGTAGTGAGTTTTTTTGCGGTACACATTACAAAAGTGGAAGTAAAGCTCTTCATAGAATAGTAACATATGCATGCCAATTGAATTATATTGCCTTTATATTTCTTATTTTGTAGGCTCAACCGATTCTGTAGTTATTGGGTTATATTTACTCCTCTAAGATGCTGAATCTTACAGGGGTAAACTTATATTATTTTTATATACGCGAATGTACATTTTTTCGTTTTAGAACTATTGGTTTGTAAAATACTAGTATTCTTATTATCCTCTCCAGCCAAACGTAATTAAATGCTTGCGGTAGGATTCACGTCGGTAGTTTAATGAACCGGACTCATACCACGATCGCAAACCTAATGCTTTAATATGTATAAACTACGTATCTAAAGAAATACGTAAACGTATTTTAAAGTTTACACGTCATCCAATTTTACTCTACATTAAATAAGTTTATCTTAATAGGTACATACATGAAAGCCCGTCTAATCAGTTTAAGCATTAGCATGCATATACGCATAGACAAAAATCCATATCTGACTTGCCTTTTAGATGTAAGTTAGCGTCAATAAGTATTATATTAAGTTGTGTTTTGTGTGCAGGTATAGTGTCGTCGAGCCAGTGTCCGCGTGGCGGGTTTGCCTTGTCACAGTCACTGGTGGAGCGGCTCGGACACGAACAGCTGCCCGTACTGCCACCACTGCACCATCCCATCAGAGATGTTAGTTTGCTTCTCTTTATTTTAATATAATATAAGATCTAGTATATATCCAGGCCAGGAAACATAATTGTTCCATCTTTAAATCAGCAGTTACCGTATCTTAGCAGAATTTATATTCAAACTAACTTTAGACCGGTATATGCACAAGTGCACATGATGAGTTTAGGTTATGGCTAATGCTCATCCCAGTAATGGCATATCTGCATCATATCTTGTAGTTTACAAGACATAAATAAAATATTTTTTGGCGTAAATATGCAAATGTATGGTCCAACGGTACCGGTGGTAAGGATCCTGAGACATGAGCCTCTATTTAGTATTGGTATTAGTATAAAGGATTTTGCATAGAAACAATTTATCAAAATTATCGTATGCTGTGTTTCTGCGGCAAAGAGTTTCCAGTATTCTAAAACGCTTTATCGGACCAGTCCAATAAAGCGTTTTAGGATACATGGTTAGGTAGTAGAGTTAACTGACATTTCCACTGTTGTCTGTTCAGAATTCAGTATGCGCGCGCAGCACGTACTCACCGCTGCAGGCTTTAAGTGAGAGCACTTGTCGAGATCCTGGAGCTCACTCCGCGCCGCCTCCGCAGCCGCCGCCTCGTGTCCAGGTATAACATTATTTTAACGTTTTCTTTATATTTGATTATATTCCTCACGGATGAAAGATGCAAATCTTGCTTATTGAGAGCTATGAATCAGTTACGTCAGTTCTTGATGCGCAGATGGCGCATTGGTTTGAGTTATCACCTCGCAAGTGCGAGTGTCTGTGTCGAGTCTTGGTAAATATGTGTCTGTTGTCTAAATGCTAAGGGTCTCCTCAGGATTATTAATCGAACGGGAAGAGTATTATTTCATGTACAATATTTTTTAAATTATTTTTACCATCTTACTTTAATTTACCTAACTAATGTTATACACATATACTATACACGCCTATATACCTAAAGTAATGGGCACAGGTGTAAATCGCACAGATTTTGCTAGATATGATTTTAGTTTCGTCGCAGTAAAAAGCGAGCTTATGGCAGTCTAGTAGCCATAATTCCAAATTCTGTACTGCTGCTAAAGTTTGCTTGACAGAAATTCCCAATCACACTTCACCCAGGCATCAAACCGCAGACATCATACATAGCAGTCATACCTAAAACCATCGATGGGACAGTTCCATAATGGAACTTTTATAAGCTTATGATATCATATTCACTAATCATCACTGCTGCTTAGTTTATAATAGAATTTCCTTCATTATCAGGCGTCAAACCAGAACGTGACTCTTCACCCGGCGGTATCACGATGTACCGCCACGTTGGAACTGGCGGCGTTGTGGCGCAGCTTCCACGAGTTGGGCACGGAGATGATCGTGACGAAGGCCGGGCGGCGGATGTTCCCCGCGCTCCAGGCCCGCCTGGCCGGTCTACTGCCCAACGCTGACTATCTTCTGCTAGTAGACTTCGTGCCGCTCGATGATAAGCGATATCGATATGCTTTCCACAGGTAACACCATCTTTATCTACTCTTCTACACTTATATTATGAAGAGAAAATATTCTTATTTCTGTTTATAATGACTGAACTTAAAAACTACTGGATGGATTATAAAAAATATTTCACCAGTAGTAAGCTACGTGTTCCAAAAGTGACATAGGCTATATAACATCAAGCTACGATCCACAGAAGCGGAGCAGTAATCATAGGTAAACGCATAAACCTCGCTGATTTTAGCATGAATGGGACGGCTCGTTCAGGGAAGGACTACCTTCTCACAGAATATCGACGTGAAATAGCAATATTCCTATTGTTGTGTTTCGTTCGGTGAGTGAGAGTGCCGGATGCCGAATCGCCCTCTTGCCCCCTTCCCGCTCCTTCTCCATCCCACTTCCTTTCCTAAAGGGTTGGCAACGTGCAAGTGATGCCTCTGGTGTTGCAGGCGTCTATAGGCTACGGTGACCACTTACCATCAGGTGGGCCGTATACATGTTTACCAGATAGGTTCAATAAAAAAAACAAAAAACTACGGGTAGCTAGATTATTATAAACTAGATGTGCCCGCGGTTTCACTCGCGTTTATGATTACTGCGCTGCCCCCGTGTGTCGTAGCGTGATGTTATGTAGCCTATAACCTTCCTCGGTAAATAGGCTATCCAACACTAAAATATTTTTTTAATTCGGACTAGTATTTCCTAAGATTAGCGCGTTCAACCAAACAAACAAACAAACAAACTTTTCAGCTTTATAATATTAGTATAGATAATAAGCTTCGCTCGCGTTAACCTAGATTTTGTCAATAAATTGCTATCCCTTTGGAAACAGTACGTTTTTATGGATGAAACGAAAAGTACCCTTTTCTGTAACTCCTGACAGCATTTCATGATGATTGGTAGATTATTTGACACGTAAAAGCATAACAAACAAACTCACATTCAAATTTATAATACTAGACAGATTTTTCCTACGGCTTCGCTCGCATAAGTATATGTTAGGTTAGTAATGACAATTTTTCCTGGATGAAAGGTATTATATAATAATAATAATCTTTATTAATCCAAACATAGGTACAGTTTGTCTATCTTATTGTAACATGTAATGGACAATGCTAGATTTTACAGAATAGAATAGAATTTAGACGAAAAGCTAGATTTTACACGAAACCTATATATGTCCTTCTTTGTTCCTCTGCCAATGTGTATGCAAAATTTTATGATGATCGGTTAAATAAACAAACTAACTCACATTCGCATCTATAATATTAGTTAGGAAGGATGCTAATGACATTATTATGAGCCTGTCTTTGAATTCTACGTCTTATATTTGTCTAGTTCAAGTTGGGTGGTAGCGGGTAAAGCGGACCCAGTGTCTCCCCCACGCATCCACGTTCACCCCGACTCGCCGGCGCCAGGGTCTAACTGGATGCGTCAGCTCGTCTCCTTCGATAAACTCAAGCTTACCAACAATCAGCTTGATGATAATGGACATGTAAGTAATAGCATTGTACCTATACTCTTTTCCCTTTTATACTTGTCATCTCCCACACTAGAAATAATTCCTGTATTGCGGGGAACTTTATCAACGTTCAAACAACAAATATAATTCGAATTCGCCGCTGAAAGCAATGTAAAAAATAAGTGGTCCTTCTAAAAAAATAATGAATTAATAGAATAGGTAGTTAATTAACAGTAAAAGTGAACTGCTATAAGCAAGAGAAGATTCAGGTGGTACACAATTCTACCATACCAAAAAGGCTCGTATATAATATTGGACTCAGAATCACGACACGGAAGGTAGTGGTTTAAATTGCCACCCCATTACTGCCACTATGGCAGAGAGATTGTGTGTTCCACGAGTGGTTATTGATATCGGTGTATTCATTATGTCTGTTGTAATGTTTGTAAAGTTCGCGATACAGGTATAACTGAAATAATTACTAGTGAAAAAGTTGCTTAGTCCTTCTTACGAAGCAGTCTTGGTAATTAAAAAAAGAAGTTATAATATATATATTTGTGTGTAGATAATCCTGAACTCGATGCACCGCTACCAGCCGCGGCTGCACGTGGTGTACCTGCCGGGCGAGGGCCAGAGCACGGCGCCCGGCACAGTGCCCTACCGCACCTTCGTGTTCCCGGAGACTGGCTTCACTGCCGTCACCGCCTACCAGAACCATAGGGTCAGTACTACAAGAATAAAAAGTTATTTTTCCAAAACTATCCTCTTAGTTGTAGTAAATCTACAAATAAATGGATATTCGAGAGGTGTAACGAATAAAAGTACTTATTCGTTTACTGTTTATAAAATCTAGCTTTGAAATTATGTTTACGCGGATGTTATGCATTAAAATTAAACTAATTTGTACGGATTGTTTATTTTAAAGCACATTTATTATATAATTTTGAAGTATGACACTACTATTAATGAACTTTACCACAATTTAAGCTGAATTTGCATACTTTTAATCATGTCAAGTCAGAAATCATTAATCTATTTAGAGCAATAAGTTACAGTATTCTTCAACGTGCATAGACGTCAAAATATAGTGGTTAAGAAGATGATTCCAAATGCTAGGTACACTTTTTGGCGACATTTGATTTCGCGTTAAAATTTCTGTGATTGCCGCTGGGGAGCCCATAAAGAATAAAACGTAGAAACACAAATGTAAGATTTATGGAGATACTTTAAGGACATTTAAGATGTAATCTTATATAGTTTACTTTTGTAATAAACTTAGACCTTACCTTCTGATAAACTAAGAATATAATCTTATCTTGTTATAATATAAACCTTAAGATCTGAGGTCCTTAGACCCTTATTCATATTATCATAACTTATAAGGTATGTTTTTATTATAGATAACGCAACTGAAAATAGCGAGCAATCCCTTTGCAAAAGGATTTAGAGACTGCGACCCCGATGATTGGTAAGTTATCATTTTATTTACAAACTAGCTGACCTGCGCAATTTCGTCTGCGTCACATTAGAAAGAGAGAGAGAGGGTGTTACTCCTAAGATATTCATTGAAACCAAATGATGTAAAGGAATTTTTGTTCAAAATTAAATACTTGTGATAAATAACGTATTTATTTGGATAAGGATTAATATAAAATGTGTATAGAAACACCTTCGCCAATAATTTTAAACAAATTTGATTACTTTAAAAAAAGGTTATATCATATAGTGTCTTATCTATGGGCTATATTGAGTCAACCTTAAAAGATAGACATATGCCATCGCTGACATTTTTAGAACTTTTTAAGAGAAATATCGTCATACATGATTGTTGCGTAACTTTAACCGTTTAATCAGCGCACGCAATCGCTCCGCTCCTATTGGTCGTAGCGTAATGTTATATAGCCTATAATAACCTTTCTCAATAAATGGGCTATCCAAGACAAAGATATTTTTCCAATTCGAACCGGTAGTTCCTGAGATTAGCGCGTTCAACCAATCAAACAAATAAACTCTTCAGCTTTCTAATATATATATTGATTAGTATAGATAAGGTAACACCTTATTGTTTTTTAAGGGTAACTATATACAGTGATAATTATTGTAGTTTGCCTCCGATCTCCTGTAGGGTGAAAGTACCTACTTCCTAATTGGCATGGAGCGACCCCGTTGTCTCGTAACTGTCATAAAATAATTCATCAGTAAAACAAAGAAAATACACAAGGTTAGTGTAAATCTAAATACAAAGACTAGCATATGTTAATATTTAATAAAACAGTGAAAGTTTTTCAAAATCGGAGCAGGTATAAAATGCTCTGAATCATATATCATGATATATCAAGAATAATTTCGGGAGACAAGAAACGTCTTTTGATATTAATGAGACATTAACAATCGGGTAAAAGCACACATTTCTGTACCAACCCACGCCAAAGGGCTATGAATCAATTTAAGTATTTACAAAGTTTTCATGCCACACCACGAACTCATTTCAACAGCCGGTGACAATTTACTTTTACGACGTGCCCATAGAGTAAAGAGTTACGCGCGACAGTTATGGCGGACACGGCTCGTTTCCCGTTCCCGCCAAAATAAAAAAAACTAACCTCAAAATTTATAGTTTTAGTGTTTCCAGTAAATTAGTTGGAAGAATCTGGAAATGTTTAAGTTTTAATTATTCACTTACCTGCACCATTTGGTTTCGATTTAAGAGATGGAAATATAAATACAATTCTTATTTTCAATGCGTAACGTTTTATTGACTTTATTTTCCTGTCGGTGGCTCTTCTTTATCTTTTTCCTTATTTTTATGTGGTAGTCAACTTACTGAGAGTTGTTGAAGTCGACCGCAAGTGTCTGACCCGATACTATCCAATTATTTGTCAGGAGTTTGATACTAGTAACTAGTATGAAACTGAAACAATATCATTATATAGATTGATTAAAAACCAAATCGACCTAACCATAAATCAAAAGAAACTAATATTAAACAAATTTTTGCAATTCTCTATAGGAATCTCGATCTAAAGGAATTGTATACCTGATCCCAGTAGGTATTTCTGAAATAAATACCTATTAAATTATTTCTTCAAACTACCTATACATATAATTAAACATAATGATGCACCTGTTCAGTATCAAAGAGTAAGAGGCGGCGGTGAGGCGTGTTCGACCAGATTTATAATTTTATAAACATTCTCTATAACACATGAACACGTGTAAAAATGCATTTTATATAATACTGTACAGTCCGTAACAAAATTGTTTACCTATATGAAGATATTTTTAAAATTTAATACTTCCTAGATAGCCTAGTGGGAAACCGTCGGACTACCACGCAGAGGTCTCGAGTTCGAACCCAAGGCGCGCATCTGTGACTTTTCGAAGTTATATGCGTATTAAATAGTTAATTATCGCTTTAACGGTGAAGGAAAACATCGTGAGGAAACCTGCATTTCTGAGAGTTCTCCATAATGTTCTTGAATGTGCAATGTTGATGAAGAAACGTGATGTCTGCCAACCCGCACTAGGCCAGCGTGGTGGACGCCTAACTCTTCTCACACTGAGAAGAGGCCCGTGCCCAGCAGTGGGACAGTTTAATACAAGGCTGATATTATTATTATTATAATACTACTACTCCAAACAATACTATTTACAAATAGAAGAATTACAATAATAATAAAGTAGTGCCTTATTTGCTTCATAAAATACACTGTTAGATGTACACCTGTTAAACTAGGATTGCCCGTGGGATTATTGCCGTGACGTGCCCGTTAAATATCTGGGCTTGGTGCTAAATATCTGGGCTTGGTGCTAAATATCTGGGCTTGGTGCTGGAAAATATCTGGGCTTGGTGCTGGACGGAAGGTGGCACTTCGACGAGCATTTCAGACAGCTCGCCCCGAAGCTTCTCGGCACTGCGTCCGCCCTTGGGCGGCTATCGCCAAATTTGGGCGGGCCCAGTGCTGGTTGCCGGCGACTCTACACGGGGGTTATCCGGTCGATGGCGCTTTACGGCGCACCGGTGTGGGCGGACTCCCTGACCACTCAGTGCAGGACTCTCTTGCGGAGGCCACATAAAGTCATAGCGGTCAGGGTAATACGCGGATACCGCACGGTGTCGGCCGACGCAGCTTGTGCGTTGGCCGGAACACCCCCGTGGGATTTGGAGGCTGAAGTGCTTGCCGAAGTGTTTGCAATGAGTGAGGCGGTGCGGGAGGAGACGGGTTGTCGTCCCCTCCCGACAGTGATTGAGTACGCGCGCAATCGAGGGCGCATGATTTTAAAGTGGCAGGCGCGGCTGGAGGTGCCCTTGGCCGGTTTCAGAACCGTTGGGGCCCTCCAGCCGGTATTGGAGCGGTGGGCAGGGTGGCAGCATGGGACCCTTTCCTTCCGGCTAGTGCAGGTGTTGTCAGGGCACGGTTGCTTTGGCAAATACCTGCACACGGTCGCTAGGAGGGAACCGAGTCCCATCTGCCACCACTGCGATTGTGAGGAGGACACGGCGCAGCACACGCTCAAGCAAAGTCCTGCTTGGGCGGTGCAGTGCCGTGAACTCACTGAGATTGTGGGTGAGGATCTCTCGCTGCCGGCTGTGATCAAAGCCATGGCCGACAGCGAGAGGAAGTGGGCAGCGGTCGCGTCCTTCTGCGAGGACGTCATCTCGCAGAAGGTGGCGGCGGAGCGGATCCGTGAAGAAACTATCCTTGCGGATCCGAGCCGTAATGCCGCCATAATGAAGGCCGCGGGCGGGAGAACGGGGATCTTCCGTCCGCCAGCCATTGAGTCGGTCTGACGCCCTATGTAGTGCCGGGGCGTCGCCGAGGAGTTGTAGACTGCTGGGTGGGTCGCTGAGGTAGTAATTTTGCCAGCGGCCCATCCACTATACAAGGCAGCGAGCGTGCACACCGTGGGGTTTTGGTCCGTAGGCCCGAAGTATGGGAGAGCCGGACATAACCCTCTCGCCTCCCCTTGTGGCGAGAGGGTATGCATCAGGCGCATTTCCCCACGTCAAAAAAAAAAAAAAAAGGATTGCCCGTTGGACGCTAATGTAAAACGTCAGCTATGCATACTGTCAGTTTTTTAAATAAGGTAGACAAAAATTGGCAAGCTTGGAATTAAATGGCTTACTTATAATTTTTAGTTAATTATAAATGTTCTTAGCATTGCCGAGTCCACGGTCTACGAGTGACATTTACTACTACAATCATTACGTCGGCGACTAATCCTTTGTTTATAATAATAAAAACGCTTACTTAAGCCATAATGACATACTTAACAATAAATAAAATATACTACCAATTAAAAGGCATGTTTACAGAAAATAAATAAAGAAACAACTATAATATATCAAAGCACCATTGTTCTTCACTGTATAAGTCATAAACAATCTGCGTACGCGCACCGCTTTGTTTACATTTCTCGGTTAGTACCGTTCTGGCTACTGCATTGGCCCCTACCATGTGAATAAATCTCACCCGTCACTTCTTCACGATCCGTGTAAACTTTATATTGAATTTAATCGATAAATAATTGCTTCACAGGAGCCAATCGACGCACTTTGTTTGTTTCTACAACGGATATGTTTGCCAATGGTAGCGGAATATTTGATCAATATTTTAGCACATAATATAGTGTGGTTGTTGAATGCAATTTAAATTATACGATTATGTACTGAGACTGCTTGGCGATTTTATTTTTGTTCGACGAGTCTTAGTCTTTGTTGTAAATTTGTCTTTTATTGCATGCTGTGGTCTTATATAATTGAAGAAGTACACTTTCATAAAAATCTTTGTAAATTGCAGTGTATATTCTTTGTTGGAGATTCTAAATAAATAAAGTAAAAATATGAATATGGTACATACTGTAGGATACAAACTATAACAGTCTAATTGATAAAATACCTTCAATCCACTAAAGATTGTAAGGCAAATAAACCTGTACTGAGTTTTTGTGATAAGTAGGTATTTATATAGTTTTCTAGAAGCCTTACGGAGATGATATAGTAACTTCTCTCTCGATCAGCAATACGCGTCCGATACCATGGTGTTGCAGTTGTACACGATCATAGCTAATAATACGCATATGCTTGATAACAACTTATTAGTATAAAAATTATAATTGCATGATATGATAAAATATGGCAGTCATTATTAAGTATAATCCATTAATTAAAGTATAAAAAAGTGAAAATGTATTTATGGATTTGTTCACTTTTCACAATGAAAGCGAAAATGTTATATCCTAACTAATATGATAAATGCGAAATTTAGTTTGTTTGTTTTTTACGCATTTACGCCTTAACTACACGACCGATCATCATGAAATTTTGCATACACGTCAGGAGTACAAACAGGGATATGGGGTATCTTTCATTCAGAAAATAAAATTGTTCTGGATGGATAGAAATTATTAACTAAATCTATATTAAAACGCATCGCATTTGCGAATCTAGCTACATATGCGATCTTATCATAGAAATTAACGCTTTAACCTAAATCATTGCACTGAAGGTTTAACAGAAAATTGTTATTGTTATTGATAATGGTTATCTAGCAATGATGTCAGTCCAACCGATTCTCGGAATCTGTGAACATCCATATGTAGGCATAGATTAGATTACGTTTATTAGTATTTAATTGCACAGCAAAAGAATACTCATTGCATAGCAAAATATGCTTACTAAAAATACTAATTGCACAGCAAAATATATTTAAAGAGATCAAACCAAGTCGACGGAGCCCCGCTTCGCCGGGCTCCTATTTTTGGGTGTGTTTAAGAAGGAACCTAACATAACCTAACCTTTCTGAGACGGAATATTAGTATAGTAGTAGTAATAGTGAGTTGAGGCGTATAGGTAATCCTTTATAATTATGATATAAGTTATTTTAGCAACAGTGTAGTACAAAAAATAGCAATGTCATTTTGTCTCATCAATATAAATCTTCCAACCATTTTTACTACATAAACATTAATATGAAACTTTAGGATAAGAGTTGTCAACTGAATTTTATTAATAGTTATGACTAGTGATTAATTACTAAGAGTTCTGCGTAAAAACTAATCGTCACATGCACAAACACGTTAGAAAGGGACAAAAACTATCATAAACTATTTTTTGTCCCTTACTTCCCGGTACGATCAATTAATAACATTGGAGCGTATGAATGCCATTTGTCGTGTGCTGTCAAAATAAAAATTAACGCGTAGACCGTAATATGACTCCGCCTACTGGGCGGGCTGCTGTTCTTTTTTCTGAGTCATGTGTTTTGTGATCCAACCGGCCAGTGTGGTGGACTGTTAGTACTTTTTAATTACGTGATAAGACAAAACCTGTGCCCAATAATGGCAATATGTCCGTGCCCAATAGTGCCCAATATAATATAATAATTATAGTTTTCAAAAACACTTTATCCCTGTTTTACTAGATATATTTCCTACTTATTACAGTATTATACGAATCTTAATCGATTAAGACTCGTTTTAATTATTGTATTAGATGTGTCTACAAATCATGAAAGACATAGAATTAATTTTTTTTTATAACGACTCGTTATAATTGGTCATAAGCGTGAATCTAGGCAATAACACGAGCTGGACAGTCTAATATAAAAAAGGCAGTCCTGTTTGACTTTCCCACTGCTGAGCATGGGCCCTTTCTCAATATGAGAAAGGTATCGCTACCTCAGTCCAGGTTGGCAGCATTCATATATCTTCGACAACTCATGACTTATGAAGTCATGATAAACTGAACTGAACTCACTCCGATATGCCACTTTCCTAACAAAGTTTTCCTTCACCGTTAAAACGAGTGATAAATAAGTGTTTAATACGCACTTAATTTCGAAAATGTCAGAAGCGACCTCTGTGAGGAGGTCCAACGGTCCAAGTTATTAGAAATAATTTAATGTTTGTATTTGTTTCCCAGTCCCCCCGAACAGACGGGGCAGCGTAGCGCGGCAGGCGGTCGGCGACGTGAGTCTGCGCCGGCGGAGGCGTGCCCACAGCTCGCTCAGCCGTACGCCGCTGAGCCCAGCGCCTGTGGACCTCTCTACCCACCGCACGCACACCCTGTCCGGTAAGACACACTAAACTATCCATCATTCTAAGTAACTGCCAAAATTAACTAGCCCTAGCAACTAAGATGAATTAAAGTTTAATGCCTTCACTAAATTAATAAACATTGACGTTCATAAGTGTAACTAAAAGAATAATGGCTACTCCTACCACTAACAAGTAAAAGTTATCCGAAAGATAAATTGCATGCTGTCTCACTCATGTTAGGTTAATGAAGAGAGATGGCGAGACTTTTATCTTATAGATAAATTCTATCTGGATCCCTTACGGCTTGTACTACCTCCTTCAGATAGCATTTATTTCTTCTTCATCAATCCATCTGCCACAGAGATTAAATAATTAAAGAAAGGCATACAAAACAAGGCTTAAACAAGTATATCTTATTGACACCAATTTTATTACCTTGTGGGATCTGGTATCTTGAGCATCACAGTTGTTGAAGATCAAATTATCTTCTTCTCCCTAGCCTTTATTATCCCCAAGTCACTTGGGTTCGGCTTTACTGGTCTAACCGGATTTGACTGGATATCAGTTTTTACACGGAGCGGCTGCCACCTGACCTCCGCAACCCGAAGGCTAATGATATCCTAAGGCTAGACCAGTGTCAGGATATTATAGGGCACTGACTGCCCAATAATGACTGCCATAGATGTGCTCTCCGAGGCACGGAGCAGGCGATAATTGTCAATCAATACGCACATAATTTCGAAAAGTCATATAACTTACAAAAGTCAGAGGTGCGCGACGTGGGTTCGAACCCGAGACCCTCTGCATTGCAGTCTGTTGGTCTCCCCACTAAGCTATCGCTGCTAAATTCAAATTATAATATGAAATTAATTATAACATCATAATGATAGAAAGCAATGAAATTCTTTGTTACAAAGAATGGGATTTAAGAATATCATATTTTTTTTATGTTTCAGTTACCAGCCCCATTCGAGTCACAATAGCGCGTACAGTGCGTACTACGCACATAGATAGCCGAATAACGGAATGTAAGACGATAGTGGTAGTGAAAGTAAAGACAACAACTGGCTGCACACATACACACCACGTGCTATGTTGGGACGTGCACACACAGAACAATGACTGGCGATTCAATCATGCCCGATTGTATCTGAAAAAGATTCGAATAATTCGACAGTAGTACTACCACGAATCTAAATATCGATTCATTCGTCGTCACGTTAAATTTGAATAAAGTTCAAATGAGAAAACACTGAGCTCGTATCTAACAGAATAATCGACGAATTAATTAACAACGCATTGATTGATTCTAATGCATTTAAATAATCGAAGCCTTCGAATATTTCAAATGTTTTAGTAACAATGGCGTATCGCTGGTACTACTTACTTGTTTCAACGTGTTTATAAAAGTGTAGCCACTTTTTAACTACGACGTTGTAACTTTGCAATAATGTGATAGTGATAGCATGATTAATTGTTGCAATTTCAAATTTAGATTGAGTGGCTACACTTTTGGGAAGCAAAGTATATAAAGCGGATACAGATAGCGACGATCTTCTACAAGAAATTATGATGTGATGACACTATGTGGACTGCAGGGATAATTCTGCTATAGTCATTGTTCTGAGTGCCCCCGTACACCATCTGTCAAATTAATCAAAAATAAAATTGTTTATTAGAAGGAAATTAAACATGAACAAAATTCAAAATTTGCCACAAAAAGTCGTGTTTTCAAAAAATTCATGTAGTTTAATCAAAATTTATTTTTAATGGCTATGATGTTTGGTAGAGTTAGGAATTGCGTTATGTTTTGGAGATGTAAGTATTATGTGAAAGGTACATGTGATTTTGGCTAGCTATATTGTAAATAAAAATGGCTGATCAATGCATAAATTAGATTTAAAACCAAAAAAAACAATATTATTTTGTACTAAACTTTTAACAGATAGATAATATTTGATTAAAATTAAATCGAGCTTTTTGTCAGATGGTGCAATGAAGGTACCCAATGAAGGTAGGTTTGAAAACGAAATCTTCTATTTTCTGTTTTCCATAATTATCTTTATTGATCTATACCTACATCTAAGATATAAATTGGTTGAAGCAAATAGAGGAGGCAAATGTTACCTTGTATATTAACCAAAAGAAAATAAAGTACTTAAGCGAAATAAATATTACTAACAATTTGTATATTATCAATTGTAATCATTGGTGCATATTCATTGTTGTATCACAATATACGTGCCTTCTGTCTTAGTAAGTAACTATAGATGCCTTCCCTGTTAGATACTTTATTGGTATAATTTCATGACACGATTTTTCATTTATAACCTACTGTAATTATGATCTGAAAATGAATTGATTTAAATACTGGGAATAAATACCTTATTAAAATTTAGGATTAGAATTTGTGCCACGAACATATTAAGCGTGGTTTACACGTATATGGAATCCCGTGCATTTTCTAGTGCAGAATGCAGTCATTATTTTTTTAGGCACCGAATTTACAAATATGATTTATAAATACAAAGGGCCTTGTACACGTGTACGATCTCAGTGTGGCTTACGATATAAGTACATTTATTTCCGAAAGTGGATACAATTTTAATCAAAATCATACCTTACATGACACTACTTCATTCTTGAAAGCACATACTGCTATTACGGAAGCATCGGGCTTTACGGAAGCAATATATAAGTACTTCTCGTTTGCGCGCGAGACAACCGAATAAACCTGGCACTAAGGTACTGCCAGTCGTACTGCTACATGAGTGAGAACTAGTTCTATACGTGGTAACAGTTATTATTCTTTGAACTAACAGTCCACCACTAGATTCACCCTTTACCTAAAACTCGCCAATGATCCAATCACGGCTCTTCTTTTCCAATTGTTACCAGCCACTTTACGAATATCGTCAGTCCATTTATATGGAAGCTCAGTGCTTTATTTTGTCCATCATGCCACATCTATAGGTTTACCTTCTTTACCTTTTAACCCATGTTATTCTTGCAGTATCTATGATTGTGGTTGATATGTTTAAGAAATTGACAATATCAGTTATGAGTCCTGTATTTTAGCTACATAAAGTATCTAGCTTGGAGAAGTTTTATTTAATGTCAATCATTCGTATAATCTCAATTTATAAAAATGAAACTATTTTGTTACCAAATATTGTGTATTTATTATTATAGTCTTATATTATTGTTAATTTACCAAATGGTGTTTTCTTCTTCATTTTAATATAAAATGAAGGGATACGAATGCATCAGTCAATGCCAAGTGCCAAAGTGTAACCAAAGGAGCCTAGCTATGTTAAGATAGTTTAAGATTTAGTAAATATGTTTGGATATTTATTTAAATCTATTAAAGTTGATGCAAGTCTATAATGCTTTTTATTTTTCCTTTGTTTTATATTACTGGGGTCAACAGGCACCTCAGGATTGGCGGCAAACATGCAAACTTATGCAAACAAGCCTACGACGCAGTCGTCTACACATATATTAAATCTGTAGAAAAGTCGTTTTTGTACATCAAAAAGATTTCTAAAAAAAATGGCCAATGTGTTAAAGGATAACCAACAGAACCCATTTCCAGTACTTTTGGAATTTCTGTTTGTCTGTGTACGAATCACGTAAAATGTACGAAACCAATGTAGATAACTTTTATACGTAAAAATTGTACGCAACTCGAAGTATTACTTAGTTTTTGTTTTATCGCAATCGGTTCACTGTATCAAGATATTTTAGATAATATGAATTTAAAGTGTTCAAGAAGTAAAATAATAATACTTGCAACGCCATCTTATGACTAAAAACAGAACTAATGTTGACAGTTGAACTCCATATTCGATAGATGGCTTTTTTCATATGACGTCATTTTATAAATCGCGATGTTAAGATTTCCCGCGGAAGAATGACCCTCGCCCGTCTTTGCAAGTAGTTCTGAGTTTCATAGAGTCTTGAATGTTCCGAATTGTTTCGAAAAAGGCCTTGGATGTCTAGAAGTTTAAAGTTCTTCAAAACTGGTCGCAAAATGTTTTAGTTTTGGGCAAATTGGTGTACATGTTGGTTTTGCTGTTGATTCGTTTGAATCGCGACACGTATAGACGATTCGAATTTATTTGAGCCTGTCCGACTGTCCGTTATTTAAAATTTGTAAATATAATTTCTAAGGTGTTGGTTTTCACTTAATCCTTTTGATTGAATTTATTTGATTTATTGGTTTGATATTTTCCTTAAAAATGCCTTCTATAAAAAAAATCAAACAATTCGTTGCGTAGCCGAAATGCGAAAAGGTTGAGACAAAGTAGGTCTCAGGAATCAGAAGAAGATCGTGAAACGCGGTTATTGGCTGACCGAGAGCACCACGCACTCTCACGTGTATCTGAAACTTTCACGGAAAGGGAGTCGCGCTTAAGTTCGCAAATAACTCTGACCGCAACTTTGCGCTCCCAAGAGAGCATCGAGGAACGCGAAGCGCATTTGTCCGCTGACCAAGAGCGTCATGCCCTGTCACGCGAGTTCGAGTCTCTCTTACAGAGAGAACAACGATTATTAATAGCCAGAGATAACTATGTACGCGCGCGAAAGAACAATGAAAGTTATTTTGCATCTGAAAGGGTAAGAATTGACGAAAGGAGACGAGCAGAAACAGCAGAACAGCATCAATCTCGCCTAGAAGTTGAACGATCTCGATACCATCAAAACAGAGGTACAAATAGCGATGCTGGTAGGTCTATAGAATATGATGATACAAATATTGCTCTACCTTGGGACAATTTGGGAAAGAGATAGAGATGTAATAGACGGTGGAGTTTTTAGATGCCCTAAATACACCAGGTCTTCCAGCACACAAAATTTATTTAAAAGTCGGTGTCCTCCAAAACTATGTAACAGTACTCAGCTGAAAGTAACAAATCTCCAACGAAATGTCATCGAAGCGAGATATCTTAACAGGTTGCGGCACTGATGACGTAGTTTTCATTCCCAGGATCCCCTTTATTCCCAATAATTTTCCTTTTTATTTCAAACGTGTGCAATTCGCAGTAAGTCTCTGTTACGCTATGACTATTAACAAAGCCCAAGGCCAGACATTATCCGTTGCGGAAGTAGACCTCACTTTTGATTGCTTTTCACATGGCCAACTTTATGTTGCTCTATCACGTGTTAGCAACCCAAACAACCTTTTTGTATATGCTCCGGGTGATTTCACCGAAAATATAATAAACATAGAATATAGAGAAGCATTAACATAATCAAGTGTCTCATTGAATAAAGTTATTTTAAGTCCTTTATTCGCAAATTATTTATTAGTCCGTGGCTTGCATTATTCTTATTTTCTTTAGCGGTCAGGTAACACTGATATTGACTGTACTCATATATAAGCGACGCGTTTTAGTTTTCGACAACCATGCGAACGAAGTCGCGGGCACAGCTAGTAATAATAATATAATACATCAACCCTATATTAAACTGTCCCACTGCCGGGCACAGGCCTCTTCGCAGTGTAAGAAGTGTTAGGCCATAGCCCACCACGGTGGTCCAGTGCGGATTGGCAGACTTCACATATCATCGAGCACATAATGGAGAACTCTCAGATCCGCAGGATACCGCACGATGTTTTCCTTCACTGTTAAAACGAGCGATAATTAACTTACGCACATAACTTTGAAAAGTCAGAGATGCGTACCTTTGTATCGAGATAGACGCCTCTGCGGGGCAGTCCAACGATCTTCCACCTGGATATCGCTGCATTTGACGCAATCATAAGGGCAGAATATTTCAGGTTTATAAGTAATTATGTAATTACCTGTTTTTAGGAGCTACACTGGACACCACGCTGGTGTTTTTTATGTCAATAGTGAATTTTACAAATATTGGAACAACTAATAACAACCAGATTTGGAACAAGTCGTTGTGGATCAGACAAGTTTTTGTCACGCCACTCAAGCCTGCCTCGGTAGCGCAGCGATGGTAGGTACATAAATAAATAAATAAATATAAATATTCTACCACATACACACAACACCATTTAGCCCAAACTAAGCAGTGCTTGTACTATGAGTACTAGACAATGGATAAACATACATATACAGGGTGTCCGGTAATTAATGGATAACCTTGAAATGTCTTATAGTAGAACTGAAGGACGTTCAGAAAAAAAGGAAAAAAAAATTAAAAGGTGCAAGCTATATTAGCATAACATACTTTTGACTGTCTATCTATTAGCATAATTAGTGTTTAATAATAAAACAACAAAAAACCGATGGATTTCATTCATTTATGGTCGTAGTATACAAGAAAGTTATACATGGTAATTAAAAAAAAACCACATATCTCAGGTAGTAGTTAGGATAGTTTTTTTTCATATTTTTTTCTGATCCGCCATCAGTTCAAGTATAAGACATTTCCAGGTTATCCATTAATTACCTGTATATATATATATTTTTGTAAATACCTACATATTATACATAGAAACAACCAGAACAAGACAAACATCCATGGTCATGCACACAAATGTTTGACTTGACTTTGAATCGAACCCGCTACCTCAGGCGTAGCAGTCGGTTACGCTAACCACTATGCCATCGAGGCCGACAGTGGAATTGATGTGCATAAGTCGGACAAAGTGCTATTGGTTCTTCGTTAAGAAATTCACCGTACCAGGCTGTCGCAAATGTAGCAGCTGTTACTTGTGGCCCAACACCGTATCTGGTGAACTTTATACACCTCTGCCTACCCCTTTCATTATATATACATACGTGAGACTATGTATATAAGTATATCACAGTACTTGTACGAGTATAAGTCAGTAATAGAATAATAAGTTACCCGGGGACGTAGGTATCAAGTGCAGAGACTTTCAAATATTGTTCCATCACACTATAAATAACATGTATTTAAAGTGGGATGGAACACGTATGTTCATATATTGAATTGCCTGCAGGCAGTAACGAGCCCGTTCGCCCCTCAAGTTTTGCCACTAGTAGGTATTTGTTAGGTTTCTTCTTAAATCCACCCAAAAATAGGAGCTCCGTCTTTCTATGAAAGGGGCGAAAGTCAAGGGGCGTACGGGCTCGTAGCCCAAATAACATAAAAGTCAATGGACTGGCTGCTATAAATATTTATTTTTAACAATATAAACGACTACAACTGATGTATATATTAAAATCATCATGGTTTATTCCGTCAGTCACGAAATATCATGGATAGGTAGTTAAGTTTTGAATTTTGAGTGGTAAGGCCACGCTGGTTACAGCATGAATAGGCTGGCTTAACCGGGGAAGTACCACCCTCTCACAGAAGATCGACGTAAAATAACAGTATCTGTTATGTTTCGTTCGGTAAGTGAGAGCGCCGCCGGAGGCCCCATTATCTTTCCCTTCCCAAACCCCATCCTGCTCCATTCCTTCCGGTAGGCAGCGACTTCATTGTGTTTTTTTGACATTGCTTTTGTAATGCCAAGAAAACACAGCCATGTGTATGAGCCACGGTTCTCGCTTACTATCAGGTGGGCCGCTGGCTCGACTGTCACCGATGGAAAAAAAAAAAACAGCAATAAAACACACGTGGTCTAAAACACTGCTTTTACAACAAAGATACTATTAATCCAATTACGCATTGGACCTTTTGTACAGGTACCTAATGTGTATTTGTGCGATTCTCACAGACGAGGTCGACGATTAAGAACAGCGTGCTAAGAATATTTTCATGCATCTTAGACATTTAAGTAGATGACTTACTAAACCAATAGATGGACCATTTATGTAAGTAACTATGACTATAATTATGAGCAAACAAGAAAGTTGTACAAACATCATACATATATTATGTTCACACTGGTATAAGCACCTACGAGAGCGGAGCAGTATGGCGTAGTTTAGACAACAGGATCTTAAAAAACGAATGTACCTAAATTTTTTAGTTTTGCTAGATGGCAGAATGCATTCTTTAACTTTCTATTTACAAAAATATCCATAACGTTATGTCTGCATGTCTTACACGTTGTTTTATAATGTAAATAACATGAAAAAGATTTTTGTGAAAAGAGCAATTGATACTTATGGATTATTTAATTAATAGAAAAGTTCATGGCACAGTGAGCGTATGTCGCTATCTTTCTCAAACACTTATATTAAGCATAAGTGTTTGAGAAAGATAGCGACATACGCTAACGTAAGAAATATGTCACAACGTTTTATCATACATCCTTTTCTGCCAACTAAGAACTACAAGATTTAAAATACGTCTACTTATCATTATTTTTTTAACTGGATTCATAAATTACTCGTGTTTTAGATTTTCGGTTACATATTATTAAATTAATAATTCATTTAAGTAAGTTAATATAATCATCAATAAAACTCGGGCACGCCACGATCGTGGCGGTAAGTCCCATGTTTGAGGAGTGGCTGGAGAGGCGGCATGGCGCCCTCACAGGTAATGACTGGCCACGGTTGTTTTGGCCAGTTCCTGTGTCGTATACGCCGCCAAGAGACGCCCGGTTGTCACCACTGCGGTGACTGCCGCGACGTTGTTGAGGACATGGCACTGCACACTTTGGCGGTTTGCCCCGCCTGGGCATCGCAGCGCCGTGAATTGATCGCGGCAGTCGGATTGGTTGCCCTCTCGCTCCCGGCCGTAGTTCAGTCTATGGTCCGGAGTGAGACGTCGTGGAACGCCGTCGCCTCCTTCTGTGAGGAAGTGATTTCCATCAAGGAGGCGGTGGAGCGGGAGAGGGAACGCTTAAACCCTCTCCCCAACCGCAGAGCCGGGCGCCGGCGGCACGAGACGACCTCCAGCCACCCTGAGGTTTGACCTGGGGGTGGTGGGCTTTGTGGGCCTGCCCGCCATCCGATCAGCACCAGGTCCAAGAGGCGGCGTGCGTGTTCCCACGCGCGCATCTGTTTCGAGTCCGTCTCTCCTCTAGGGGGGAGACAGTGGGGTTTTAATGAGAGGTACTTATATTGGGTAGGTCTTATCGTGAAGTAGCCTGCCGTTTCATACGGCGGGCCGAAACATCGGCGGGGTCGCGACCGCATGCGAAAGTGATTCGCGCGGCCTCGTCGATAGTGGTTTTTGTCGAGGAACACCGTGGTGGGTTTAGTCGGTATTCCGGGAGGTACATTATTCTTATTCCATCTTTCTCATTTACCCCGGTGAGTCCGACATAACCCCTCCGTCCGCCCCCGCGGAGGGGTAGGCGTCAACGCATTACCCCAGGTAAAAAAAAATTGTTGTCTTTTAATTTATAGTTCGCATTTATAATGCACATTTTAATGTAGCCTTTCCTGTAGTATGTACTATCTCAAAAGAATTTTAACAAAAGCCGTTTTGTGGTTTGTAGGCTAATGTGTAACAAACATTCAAATATTCACATTCATATTAATAGCAGGACATTTTAATGTAACCTTATTTATTATGCATACGAATATACGTTTGATAAATGTAAATTGTACAAATTATGCTATTAAATAAATTCATAAAATTGTAATTAGTCTGGATACTTATTACCATTAGCAATTGTATGCAAATATTTAACTACAATTTACATGCAAGTAAATAGTAAAAATAAATTTAATAATAAACCTTTGTTTACACTTTTTTTTAATAGTCCTTTCTGGATTCTTAATGGATTTTTGTAAACAAACATCTATCCATCAATTCCTTTTCTATTTTCAAGTTCTATTTCGTAGAAAAGAAAAGATATTTCTTCTGCTTTAATCTAAGAGGATTACAGAGGGTAACTCCTGTCGTTGGGCAATCGCCGCATATATCTGTCTGTTGCTTTCCTTTTGACCGATTGATACGACTCGACTTCCATTTTTCCTTCACTTGTTAGATAAAGTTACGTTTAAGTCTACTCCTTTCTCATTTCAAGAAGTCGTCATGTCGTATCAAGTGGCTTATTGAGATATTTAAGAATACACCATATTCAGAATGGCTCGGAAAATAAAGAATAAATTAGACAGACCTTCTTCTTCAAATTTTCTTCTCTGTTTTCTCACGTATTACACTTTCTTTATTTTAGGAAAACGCGGCCCGTGCCCAAAGCGCCTATCGTTGTAGTTTGATCTTATTAGATACAGCTCGCCTAGATCTTACTCCTTCCTACACTTTCATACACATTTATATATGATTGTCCAATACATTGATCACCCGTCGTAAAATTAGTTTATTGTACATTATTTACCAGTGGATTGTCTCGCAGAGGTCTCGAGTTCGATTCCAAGGCACGTATTAAATAATTAATTAGCACTAGCTTTAATAGTGAAGAAAACCTGCATGTCTGAGAGTTATCCATGAAGTTCTCGAAGGTAGTGATCAAATGTGTCCTATCCTTATCACACTCAGAAGAGGCCTGCGGCAAGCACTGGAACTGTTTATGTACAGAACAGATATTATTACATTGGTGATTCAAAATAAATATTGATCGGCGTATAATAAAACAAATGTTTTGTTTTACTGGTTAACATCTTCAATTTGATATTAAGTTTCTAACAGAGGATTTTATGTTAGTGTATCACGCCAAATTGCTTAATTATTTGGGATGACGTGTAATAGAATAACTCAGAGCGTTATAATATTTTTTGTTAGGTTGATACTGCGATAGCTTAGTGGGAAACCTTTGGACTGCCACACAGAGGCTTCGAGTTTGATCCTTGGGATCACGAGCACGCATCTCTGACTTTTCTAAGTTAAGTGCGCATTAAATATAATTATAGCTCGCTTAAACGGTAAAGGAAAACATCCTGAGGAAACCTGCATGTCTTAGAGTTTTACATAATGTTCTTGTCGATATGTGAAGTTTGTCAACTATGGCCAAACACTTTTTACACTGAGAAGAGATCGCGTACTCTATGCATACATACAAATACAGAGCTAATATTACTTGTATTTATATAAAGATACTGCGATGTGGTTTGATCTCTCTGAAGTATTAGTTTCATAAGAGTTCAAGATGTTGGTTAATTGTTTTCGCCTAATATGCATTTCGTATCCAGAACAACGCGTGCTGGGTTCAGATGCCATCCTTACACGGTGGAGTCGACTAGAGTGCGTACCAACAAGTTTGGGTCCTTATACCTCTGCCGAACGATCAAGGCATGGAATTCTCTGCCAAGGCACGTGTTTCCTTCTTCCTTCAATCCTGGGTCCTTTAAGCGGGGCCTGAAAAAGCACCTTCTCAGGCCGTCAAAGTAGAGACCTCAACATCGCCTCGGCTGCTATGAGGACGATGTGGAGGCCACTGCTCTTAGACCACACGACTGCTTACCATCAGGCGGAGTGTGGTCATTTTGACGAGCAAAATAAAAAAAAATAAAAAAAATACCATGTAATGAGATTCCAAAAATCACGAATGATGATGAATATTAACATATTATGAAAGTTGAACCCTATTATTAGATATATTTTATTATTATTTGGGTAACATAAGAGGGCGAAATATGAACACGTTCCGATTTCGGACTAAATTCGATCGTGTGGCGCATAGTGCGCTGTAAATAAAATTATTATTATTAACTAGATTTGCCCGCAGCTACGCTCGCATAAATGTAGGTTAGGTTAGAAGAGGAACAGTGCTTTTTCTGGATGAAAGATATCCTATATGCTTTTCTGTTCACCTGAAGATGATCTGTCGAGTAGTTAAGGCGTGACAGCGTAACAAACAAACAAACTCACATTCACATATATACTAAGCCAATAGATTTAAAAAGAAATTCACCATAGGAAGCTATATTATCACCGAGTAACATAGGCTATATTTTATTTAAAAAAGTACTGTTACTAACATAACTTAACCTACTTTTACGCAAGCGAAGCCGCAAGCCAAAGCTAGTATTTTTTAATATTAATGTTACGTGCTGGGTTCGACGGATAAGAATATAAAACAATATTACCGACTAAAAAGTTTTATTCTAGCACAATTAAATTTAAAACACAACAAACACTATACTACACTTTTTCACTGTAACTGCTTCAAATTCCGTAGTATTTTCGCTTCCGTTCGCTTCGATGAATACTTGACCGCTTACGATTGTAAACTGACTCGGCGAGCGCTGGTCTTCCCCGTTTATACGTGGTTCCGTAAGATGTCAATAGATGGTGCTGTAATAAATTATTAGAAGGGACTGCCAAGTCTTCCCCAAAGTGCCGACAGAGGGCACTAGCCGTAACATTAAGTTAGGATAGGTATGCTGTTTCGATTGCTTACACATTGAACTTGGTGCACTATTGAAAATAATATGACGGAAAAAATAACTAGGTACACTTCAGAACGTTGGGACAACTAACATCTTAGTCTCCCCGTGAACATGGCTGCTGTAAAGCAACCGAAACGTCGGAGCAAAGTGTAAACTTAAATATAAATAGTTTTAATTAATACAGCTTAAATAGTAGTAAAGTTCAATAATAGTAGTGTTAGAGTTTCAAAATTATGTAATAACAATGTTTTATAATAAAATAAACAACGCGACTAAATCCGTATAAAGTGTTTAATTTTAATGTATAACATTCGCGTAAACATAAGACAATATTATAATATGACGGCCTATGGTACGGTGCGGTGCCTTGGTTCGGCCGCACCATGTTCGATCGTCTATTTGCACGTTTAGGTTAAAGGGGACAAATAATAATAACAAGCAGGGGTGGCTGCGGTTGATTTATGCCACCGAAGTGCCCGACCTACCGCAAAGGCCAGAACAACAAACGTAAATTCAATATGCACATTTATTTATTTTCAACACATTATAAAGTGCGGCGTTCGGGTTTATTAAGGCAGTCTTAAGGTCTCTGGTAGCAATAGCGCATATAAGGTATGTAGCTTATGTTTTTATGTAATAATCTTCCGAAATTTATCCCATTCTACAATGAAAATACAATTTAATTTTATCGATAGATTATGCAATCAATTTAAAAGGTGTATACAAATCGCAGTTTTTAATTAAAATATATAAAATTTGTGTTTTCCTATAAACAACGTGTTAAAATCCGTATAAAGTAGTTATACTAAACATTTAAATTAAACATATAAGTGTAATATTTTTATTCTATATCTTTTAAATTAAAGTTTTTATAATAAATTAAATCATATTTAAACGCATTGCTTATTTTGTAGTCAGTGGAAGGTCTATAGTAAGAATACTACAAAGACATAAAATTTGAAATTTAAGCTTTTACAAAATACCTCATCTGATCTTATCTAACAAACGTAGATTACAATAACAAGTGACAAGTTATAATATTTGCTGTTAATTTTAGTTTTATCTATCGAGCAAAAAATGGCTTCATCTCCGAACAACAACATATCAAATCCGCAAGTTGTAACACCTGATGTAAATCGCTACAATGGTGAGAGAGTCGTCATCTCTGGAATATCTGGGTTGTACCCACAATCGCACAACGTAAAGGAACTCTCCAAAATACTTTATGATAAGGTATTTAATTTAATAAGTTAAATTCAATTATTAGAAACGTATATATGAGTGTATTACATCACATTGAAGCCAGCCGTGGTCAAGGTATCGCATCGCTAACATAGCTATTAGAAAATCAAATACCGATACATCGAAACAAATTTAAATTTTTATTTTATTACTCTTTAGTTTTATTAAATCTACTGCAAGTAGGCATAAGTCTATGTCCATGTCTAAACAATTGATTACTTCCACAAGAACTTTATCCAATACCCCAGCAAATATTGATGTGAGTAAATTTGGCCATCATAATCACGTTATCAGGAGTTACTCAAGTGTATTTTTTTTATAAGCCTTTTATGTGATCAATTGCTGGGCAAAAGACTCTCCCTGGGATCTCCAAATCACTCTTTTGGTGGATATGCCCTACCAATCTCTTTCAATTCGTCCCTACATCTTCGTCGTCTCTCTTGTGGAATCCAATTTGTGATGTCTGGTGGGTGCATGCGGCAGACGTGCCCAGCGCAGTTCACTACTTCAGCCTGGCGACGTCAGCTAAGTGTGTTTCGGAGAGCAAAGCAGTGCTTCGGGCGTGATCCATCCTTTTCACTCTAAGAATGCTACATGTTATACCATGATAATTTTACAGATAAATCCGGTTTCGGATAAGGATCGTCGTTGGGACTTTGATCATCCTGAATTAAGCCAATATTCTGGGAAGGCACCTGAGGTAGATCTCTTCGATGCTCAGTTCTTTGGAGTGCATTACATTCTAAGCAACAGCATGGATGCATTAGCGCGTAAAACTCTCGAACAAACCTACCAAGCTATTTACGATGCAGGTTAGTAAAATTAGTTAAATCTTAGTCCTAATTACTTTGTTTGTTATGCTTTTAAGCTTTAACTACTTGACCGATCTTAATGAAATTTTGTATACACGTTGTCCGGGGAGCAGAAAGCGACATAGGGTACCTTTTATCCAGAAAAAAGTACTGTTCCCGAGGAATAGAAATTTATTGACAAAATCTTGATTACCGCAAGCAACGCCGCGTGCAAAATATAGTTACAAATAATTATCATATAGACATGGTAATTATATTTGTTAGTTTATTATTTCAGGTATTAATCCAGCGCATTTGAGTGGGAAAAACATAGGCGTCTACGCAGGCGCATCTTTTTCGGAATCAGAAAGAACTCATTTTTATGATCGATTACGAACTGGTTTAGGACTTGTAGGGTAAGTTTTGTTAGTATAAATAATGTTTAAATTAGTACAATATGATATATCATAATTAAAAGTTGCCAATTTTTGTTTTTATTATACTTAATTTGTATTTGAGAGTTGCAAGAATATTGTTGCTTGGATGCCAAAATCCAGACATGTGTTGAAGTCGCTTAAATAGTCGTTGTTTGGAAGAAAAAGGCGTCTTGCTACAATACTTTGTCGAACATTAAGCTCCGCATCGAGCTGTAATGAATATCTATGACTATCAAGAATCTTTGGCCTTTAGAAATCTTAAGCTGATTCTAGATATGACGACTTGATGGAACTTGCGATGTTGAATTATTAAAATTCTACCATATACTCGAATATATATAATGATACGATTGAACTAAAGTGGATCTCATTCTACAGTGTTGGCAAAACAATGTATGCCAATCGCATATCATACTGGCTCAACCAAAAGGGGCCTTCAATGGCAATCGACGTGGCCTGCTGCAGCTCCACGTCGGCACTAGAACAGGCATATCTAGCCATCAAGAGAGGAGGTTGTGAGGCTGCCATTGTCACTGGATGCAGTTTATCCTTCCTTCCTCAGACAAACATTCACTATACCAGGTATATTATTACAGATATTTAATTTTGCTCTTCTCTTAGAAGTATAGAGTTATTGGAATGCCAGCTTTAGGTCAGTAGTGAGATAAAGGGCTAGTGTTAAATAAAACAAATTTTGAATAAGCACATTATGCTAAGGCGGGCAATTCACCAACCTTATTATAAATAACATATAAGTATGACTAAAACAAACATAAGTGGGGACAACTTATAATCCCGTGGCTGGTCTAGCAGCCTTCAAGGTCAACCTTTAACACTTTACAGAAAGATGATCGAATTGATGGTAATTTCTGTCTTTTACACAGTTGTGGCAACATGCAAGAAAATGGAGAACATTTAGTATTATGAACTTTACATTTATGAACTTACATATACTTCTTTTATTGCAGAGTCATAGATATAACTAAAGATGGCAAAACCAAATCTTATGATGAGAATGCAAACGGCTGCGTTAATTCAGATGCTATAAACGTAGTATTTCTGCAGAAAGCAAAAGATGCTTTGCGGTATGTGCAGTTATTTTGTTACTAATGAAATCAAAATCCAATGATAAAATTTGAATTAATATTACTAATTGAATAAAGTTTTCTATATTTATGAATAGCGTGTTTCACTCACGTTTATAGTCACTTCACTTCTGTGGCCTGTAACGTGATGTTATTTATATAAGCTACTTTATCCTGAAGTAATATATAGTTCTGAATGAAGTATCTTCATAATGGTTGATTGAATGATTAAAATTGGTTTATTAGTTTCAGATTCCAAAGATTACAAAAAACAAACAATTCTGTTTTCTATAATATTAGTATAGATAAATGTTTTTACGTTATTCGTAGATTTTATTGTAGTAATTTATATTAGGGCATGCCGTTTAGAATTATGATCTTTTTAGAGTGTATGCAGAAGTAGTGCATGTAAAAAGTGAATTCACGGGCTTAGTACAAAGTGATACTGGCCCACGGTATGGCTTCAACCGCATGCCAGGTGCTATGACTCAGTTTCTTACGAAATTCTAAAATGAAGCACAAGTACTACCACAGGCTGTTGAATACGTGGAAGGTTTGGGTTCTGGTAAGTCTCTAATCTCTTAAGTTAGCTAAGTTTTTAATACCTTTTCGTTTCATTCGACAGTCCATAAAAAAGAAGTATATTTACTACTAATAGTCTAATACAACGGTCACAAAATATATCTATCGATAGTACCACGCTAGCTTGACACATTGTAAATTCCAAACAGTATGTTTTTAATATATCTGTTACATTGCTTCAATATGTTAGGTATGAAACTCTGGATACAGCACTGACGGCAGACACGCAACTCAAAATTATTTAGTGGCTATATTTTATAATATGAACATACTTCTTCAGCATGAATTTGTGAGCAGCATCCATTACGCATTTCGACTTTTGCAATCTACAACTATAAAATAAAGCGCTACCTGACATTATACGTTTAGAGGTTTTAGCGTCCAGAGGCTGTAATATACACTCAAAATAGCCGATTGCATGATTGCCACCTCAATGATAGAAACGAATTTATACCTGCAGTTTTGCATTCTGAAATAAACAATAGAAATTAAGCTTCAACTTAGAAAAATAATCAAACAATGTCTAATTTCAGCAAATCCGGATGCTGATAAAACTGAACTACAAGCATTCGAAGAAGTATATCTAGAAGATCGATCAGATCCACTGCTCGTTGGCAGTATTACATCTAATATCGGGTTTACACAGGCTGCTTCAGGGTTGTGTGGCGTAATTAAGGTACATTATTTGTGTATTGATTTATTAGTATATGTCATTGTCATTTTAATATATCACTCATGTTCTGTAAAATTGATTAGAAGGCTATTTTGTTTTGTTTAGTCAGCTTTTGGGCAATATGAAGTCTCCGTGAACATTATGGAGAAATCTCCTGCACATGCTGGATTACTAAAAATATTTCTCATCATCGTTAAAGTGAACGACAAACATCTTTTTAATATGGACATAACTTCGACAAGTCAGAAATGCGTGCCTTAGGAGCGAACTCGAAACCTCTGTATGAGAGTCCAACGATTTCCCACTTGACTTTCGCAGTTATACCTGAAGTTGTTCGTTAATTGGCTAGAGATCTTTCTTTCTTTTCTGTTGTGTCGGCAGGTATTGTTGGGCTACTACACTGGTCATTTGGCAGCTAACTTGCATTGCTCGTCACCTCGCAGTGACGTGGAGGCGATACGTGAGGGACGTATGCGCGTCCTCACTGAGACACAGAAATTTCACCGTACTTACGCTGCTGTGAATAGCATGTCCCTCACTGGCGCCAACACGCACGTACTGCTCCACGGCCAATATAAACCTAAGGTATTATATTTATTATAACATTATTTTTTATAACCAATAGAGTCACAGCGGCACACCAGTGGGTAGACACAAATAGGTTTTCATTTATGTCTGACTTACCAATAATTGACAGGTTAATAAGACTTTGACAGTACTTTATACTTCTAAAATGTATTTAAAAATAATGTCTTTTATTTATTTATTAGAAACTCAACAGCTTGTTTTCTATCCACATGAAAATAAAAGTAGATAGAACTAGCAATATTGAGCAACGCCTTAAACACTAGAATTATCGTAGAATTCATTGCTAGTACTACCTATAACAAAAAGTTATACTTAAGCCAATTACTGAGCTGGCATGTTTATCGGTAAGAAGTGAAACATAGAGACAAAACAATCAATCAGTAATAATAACTAGACCCAAGCAATACCACAGTGATATGTCACGACATGATGTGACATGCTGCGTGGACTTATGATATAAGTTAACAACCAACAACAGATTGAAGGATACGCTCACGGTAGCTACTTTTAGAAAGGTGGAATAGGTCAATATTGGAGAAACTAGTGTTGTAAGTTCGTGGCGATCTCGTCATAACCGCTTCTCCCATAATTGGTACGACGAAATGGGACATCAAATAATTTGGTGTTACGAGTGCGCTTGAATTTAATTTAATTAAACGTTGTAGTTAATTTTTGAAATGTTTACTAAACTTGAGCTCTATAAATAGATTTATGAAACATTAGTAAAGAAGATACTGAGGCCACAAAGAGACGACCCCAAACGTGCCAAAAATAATATAACAATTCAGCTTTAGTAAACATGTACTGTATTTAAATAAGGACGAGAGAAATTTAAAAAAATATGTAATGAAATATTAATTGATATACATTTTACTTGACTGAATACTTTTTAAATACTATTCTAGTTATTTTTAGGTTGAACTTGTATTGTTTCAGGATTTAACTAAATTTTCGTCAAGCATACCTCGATTGGTAACCTTATCAGGCAGACAAGAATCAGCTGTAAAGAAAATAATAGAAGATCTCAAAACTCGATCAATAGATCCAGAAGAGTTAGCACTCTTACATAATATACACTCTTCGAATATAGCTGGTCACATGAGTAGAGGATATGTTATTTTAGGTAAGCCTTAATTATAATATTTGTGGCTAATTCGCAAAATCCTAACTAATATTATAGAAACGAATGTGAGCCTGGTTGTTTGTTTTACGCCTTCACAAGGCGTGAAGGTATTTGTATAACAAGAAGCTAAAATTATGTTTGTATATGCTAGTATTGAGTAAGGTACATAATTATCAAAATCCAGATGTTTTAAGCAATGGTAATAGGTATGAAGAAGTTTAAATAAGAAAAACATTTAGTTTTCATCTTCTATATTTTTATAATCATATGTCGGGTTGACAGTGTTTTATTCAGTCCTTATCAGCCATTTTATAGAATCAAAGCTCGTGGGCGTGCAATGGAAAATGTTGGTTTCAATTAATAGAAATACGTAGGTAGTCAGATACCTTGTATTCGAATTCAACTAACAACTACTTCACACTAAGAGCACTTATCACTATAAAACGCGAGACAGTTTCTACGAGGTGTGCACTGGTCGACGGTAACACGTAGACTGAGCTCTGTTCGCCGCTCGCGCCGCCTCGTAGACTCCATCCATCGCCGCTAGATGTCGCTGGCGTTCTGCCTGAATGCCTTTCTGTGTCGCTAGATGGCGCTAGTGTCCCAACTAACAGTATTGCCGTTCCGTATAAGAACGGAGCAGGAGGCATAACATTATTTTCAAATCTAGCCCAGCTAATATACCATATGATGGTCATAACATGTGAACAGCAACTGAATGAATGAATGAAATGAATGCACAATCCATTTAAGTTTTATTCTGGTGTCCACTAGTAGGCCTGGAATGGGCTTTCTCCTTTGGCAAGAGAATCCACTGTGGTCTACAGAAATGTTAGGTTGGATTGATTTTGACGTGCTCGCTAGACTTACTTGAACAAGGTTTTTTAATACTTTTGGGACGATAAAGTATAAGCTGAATTTTAACAGATATGAACAAGGAACATAAGACAGTGAGCCTGTCGGAGAAGATTCAGTACTATGATGACACAAGGCAGCCATTATGGTTCGTGTATAGCGGGATGGGCTCACAGTGGGCCGGCATGGGCGCACAACTCATGCGCATACCAATATTCGCTAGTGCTATAGAAAGGTATAAGAAAACATATTTTTTTATTACGCTCTCATTATTTTGTTCCTTCTACTATTTTATAGTATAATATTTTGCAGATGTCGTCTCGTTTTAGCTACCAAGGGACTTGATTTAGTTCATATAATCACATCTCCTGATAAATCTGTGTTCAATAATATTCTACATTCTTTTGTCGGCATTGCTGCAGTGCAGATTGGACTAACAGATGTTCTTAATGAATTGGGACTAACACCTGATGGTATAATCGGTAAGTGTTATTCTTGATATCGTTAATATGAACAACTACTAATTATATACGAATTATATACATATTATGCATATTATGTATGTAATTAAATGGAAAGAAACCACAGTATCAGAATCAATTTCAATTAAGCCAAATAAATTTACCTTTCTGTCAACTTGATTATTCATCATTAATTTAATCATGTTTAGTTTAAGATTTGAAGACGGCAGTTAGTAGTAATTATAAAATTAATGGTATAATTTAAAGTTTTTACTTATAATATGTTTTTATACCAATTATTCAGATGTATTTAGTAAAACTGCGTCATTGGATTATTATGTATGTGTTTAGGTCACAGCGTGGGTGAGCTGGGATGTGCATATGCGGACGGTTGTTTGACAGCAGAGGAGATGATACTGGCGGCATATAGCCGTGGTCTGGTATCGTTGGAGACTCCATTCATTCGCGGGTCTATGGCTGCAGTAGGCTTGGGATATAAACAGGTTTCTATTACAAAAAAAGCAGTTACATTTTTATTCATGTTTCTTCATGTACAAACAATATAAGAAATTCTGTTGATGAACATTTTTGTTTTTAACTTGTGATTTGCACGCCAGACGAGGTCTTTAAATAATTAATCAATAATTTTGTCGGAAGTCTAGAAATTATATACAAAGTTATTTTAGAATTTAGACAAAACGCCGACGTCTGGTAATCGTAGTAGGGTGTGTCTACATATAATATTATTTGTGTCCAAAAGAAACGCTTCCATTTACATAACTAATTATGCCAACTAAGTATGCCATATTTAAAGCATAATATAATGAGTTAAGTATCGTGTGTTACCTGGAGAATCGAGATTTCAGCTTATTCATACCGTATACATAAAGCGGAGGGATTAAGATGTTGGCTATAGTAAGAATTTAAAAGCATAGTTAGATGTTTGCGAGACAAAATAAACGAACGGTGTCACGTGTATTATACATATGTTTGTAAAATGCCCGGTAGATGTCAATAAGCCTTCTTTTAAGTGGGGACTAAAACCTTGGCAGGCCTAAAAAAGTAATAATACTCTCTCCATACCCTCATAGGGGGAAAAAGGCGTTAGACTATGTATGTAGGTGTTAATATATACTAGTACAAAGTATTGTATTAGGTAGTAACCTAATTGTGTTTTGTTTATTAATAGATATTGAATTTGCTACCACCTGAAATTGCCGTGGCTTGTCATAATGGCCCAGAATCGTGTACAATATCTGGACCAGCCAATGAGGTTAATGAATTTGTAGCCGAATTAACTGCTAAAGGAGTTTTTGCCAAAGAAGTGGCATGTTCTAATATTGCGTATCACTCGCAATATATCGCAGATGCAGGTCTGTATATTGACATATAAAAATAAAATTAATAACGTAATAACAGTTTTTTAATAAAAATTACTTTGAAGGTCCTGGACTTCTGAAATATTTGAGTGATGTTATCAAGCACCAAAAGCCTCGCAGTGAACGTTGGGTATCAACATCTGTCCCACAAGACAAATGGAATGAGTCTATAGCGAAAATGAACTCTGCAGAGTATCACACAAATAATCTTTTGGTCAGTAATTTAAGGTTTTTTCCACTACCAACTAAATACCATTGGGTAATTGGTATAAAATGGTATTATTCTTGATATTATAGCAAAATAATGATTAAGAACAAGAGCGTCAACCTATATAAGATGTTTTACTTTCTCTTATCACGAAGAACCACTTTCAAGCGATAAAGGATTTGGTAACTTTTTACAATTGTAATAATTTTTGGAACTTCAGAACCCGGTGCTATTCGAAGAGACGTTCCATCTGATACCGACCAACGCTGTACTGGTGGAGGTGGCGCCGCATGGACTGCTGCAGGCCATCCTCAAGCGTTCTTTACCTGCTGACTGTCGACACGTTCCACTCACCAAACGTGGACATCCAAAAAACGCACTTTACTTACTGCAAGCCATTGGGACGTTAGTATATTACTTTATACGAAACAATAGTAGTAGCTCTGTGAAAAGTCTACGGTGCGAGAGCCTGAAATTTATAGCACAGGCTCTAAATTTGGTTATTGCTGCCTACGTATGACATTTGATTTAACAGATGGCGACTTTGTTAGGACACCTAACATGTGGGATGTACATACATACATAGGTTCACGCCTGTTTCCCAGAGGGGTAGGCAGAGACTACGGATTTCCATTTATTACGATCCTGACACACTTCTCTGGCTTCATTTACTTTCATCACATTCCTCATACACGCTCGCCGGTTTGTCCAGAACGTCTCCGATCTGATCAAAAAACGTTCGCCTAGGTCTGTTTCTTGCGGCTGTTCCAGTCACACTAACCTTATAAACTTTCTTAGTTAGTCTTTTCTCGTCCATTTTTTCTACATGCTTAAACCAGCTTAACATATCCTTTTCTATTTTTGTCACTATATCCACTTTCATGCCGTATCTCTCTGTAATCACAATATTCCTTATACTATCTTTCAGCGTCACACCACATATGTCTCTCAGCGCTCTCATTTCTACAGCATTTATTCTGCTCTTATGCTTCTTTTGCCATACCCAAGTTTCACTTCCATGTATAAGTGTAGGCACTAATAGTCCTCTATGAACAGCCAAACGTACCTGTTTAGATTTCATATACATTTCGACTGCTCATTAAAGCGCGTAGAGCGCCATTCACTTTATTGCCAGCAATCGTTCTCCTTTCAATATCTCCCTCATGTTTACCATCCCTTGTAAACAAAGTACCCAAATATACAAACTCTTTCACTTGCTCCACTTGTTCTCTATCAATCATAATATTATACATCGTCATGCTCATCCTTTTCAAATACCATTACTTTCGTCTTGCTTACATTTATTTTTATTCTTTCAGTCTCAAAGCACCATGCATAATATTTACCATCGCCTGCAACTCTTCTGCCGATAACGAAGTATTACTTGGTCGTCGGCAGAAGAGTTGCAGGCAATGGTAAATATTATGCATGGTGGTTGTATGTGGGACACAGGCCATTAATTTGTGTCATCCCCTAGAATTTGATCTGAGTTCACATGTTAATTGTTTTTATTAGTTTCAAAGTATGTGATTATTTTTTGTAATACGCTTTATTTCTGTTACTGGAGTCGTGATATTGTGGAACGATCAATCAGAGAAAGTTGATAATAAATTAATTAATTTCAATTTTAGGTTATACATGGAGGGCTACAATCCTCGTGTAGACATTCTGTACCCAAATGTGCAGTTTCCCGTATCGACAGAAACACCCATGTTGTCACATCTCGTAGAATGGGTTCATGAGGAAAAATGGTAAGTAGGCTTCTGCTTATGACGTCTCATTTTGTGGGAAAGTAAATCTGGTATTTACTTGATTATATACTGAGATAAAAAACGCTGGAGTATAGTAAGGCTAGCAGCGGTGTGATAACAGCTTCGATTAATCGATACAAAAGCTTTTACTATCGTTATACTTGTAGTTCTGAAACTAAATCATGATTTGCTTAAAATTTCTAAGTCTCATACATTAATAAAAGTAAATTTTGCTTGTTCTTAGAAGCTCTTCTATAATAGTCTGTGTCTAATAGGAAAGCCCTTTTGACACTTCATAAGACGTAACTATGCACATATCGTATAAATTGCAATAAAAATACTATGATAACTTAACTTTGACGAGCAAAATAAAAAAAAGAAAATAAAATAAATAAAAGTGTAACAGTTTCAAAATTATGTAATAGGTACAGTGTTAAATAAACAACGCGATAAAATCCGTATATAGTAGTTTAATTTCAATGAATAACATTCGCGTAAACAGAAGACAATATTATGTATATTACGTCACTAGTTTGCTTTGTGTCAGTTTTGTCCGTGCGTGATTGTAAGTCGGTATCAATTTCCATATCTTGTTGAATATTGTCAATATTGTTACTAGTGTTATCTATCTGTACCCTATCGTGTGCATCTGCGTGTCTACGTGCATTATCGAAATTTTTTATATATAATTTCGTCGTCTAAATTTACTGCTTGTGAGTCTATGCTGTTATGAAAGATTTTAACCCTAGATAGCGCATCTGCATTGGTATTTTGCTTGCCCTTTTTGTACACTATTTTGTAATCATATTTGGCTAGTTTCAATCTCCATCGAGTTAATTTCGATTTGGGATCTTTTAAAGACATTAACCACGTTAATGACTTATGATCGGTATATACATATAATAAATTGGCGACCATATAAATAAGGCCTAACATACTTAATATTGCAAGTAATTCCTTTTGTATGGTGGAGTAACGCGACTCAGTATCCGATAAAGTCCTAGACGCATAGGCGACTGGTTTGTCTGAAGCTACATTACCTTGAGATAAAACTGCACCTAATGCAACATCAGATGCATCAGTTGGTAAAATAAAATTTTGATGGAAATAAGGGTATTGTAAGATCAGAGCATTTTTTAGAATCTGTTTACATTTATTTACTGCTTCAATGAATTCGTTTGTATGAATCATCTTAACATTCTTCTTAAGACAAGATGTTAAAGGTTTAGTTAGTTTAGCAAAATCTCTGATAAATTGTCGATAATAGCCTACCAAGGCTAAGAATGATTTAATGTCTTTTTGACTACGTGGTAAAGGGAAGTTTAAAACGGCTTTAACTTTAACTTTGTTTGGCTTAAGGCCTTGATCAGTTAGCTCATGACCTATGAAGTTCACATGTTTTTGTAAACACTTAGATTTATCTAACTGAATTTTGAGATTGTGCGTTTTGAATCTGTCAAAGACCTGTTTAAGTTTTCTAAGTGGTTTTGCAGTGAGGTTGTAATGACGTCATCCAAATACGTAAGTACGTTGTCTAAACATCTAAGAATATGATCCATTAAACGTTGAAAAGTACTAAATGCGTTCTTAAGCCCAAAAGGCATTCTTAAAAATTCGTAATATCCTCTTTCTGTGGTGAATGCAGTTTTTCAATATCGTTAGGCTATATCTCTGATTGCTGGTAACCACGCCAGATCAAGGGTGGTAAAATATTGCGCACGTCCAAGTCTGTCCAATATGTCATGAATGTTCAGTAGAGGGTACTTGTCTTCTATTATACGATCATTGAGCCGTCCATAGCCAATCACAAGTCTCCATTTTACTTTACCTGAAGCGTCTGGTTTTTAGGAACTATATGAACGGGACATGATCAGGGAGAGATACTTTCTCTTGTAATGCCCTGTTTTAAAAGATTATCAATTTAGTTTTGTATTTCTTTACGCTGTTGTGGAGCTTGTCTATAAGTTCATGCTTTACTGTATGAGTGAAAGATAGAGGAATGTTATCTGAATGAAAGATGCTATAATTAAAACACAACTTTGTAATTTCACGCTTATCCTCGTTCATATGGTCCGTTCGTATTTTGCTAAGATTCCTACGCAGCTCGTTATCTATTTCAGTATTGTCCTGAACGTCTAATTTATTTAGTCTAGTTATCTTAATATCTAATAGTAATTCTTGTGGTAATGGTTCTAGTAGTATAGGTGTATTATTAATTATTATTTTTTTGTCATCTGTATAGTTAATTACTGATGTCCTAAACGATCTATTTTTTATTGTTACTATAGCGGCAGGAGACATAAGTCCCTGGGTCCAACAAAAGTCATTACAAATGTATTGTCCGTCAATATAGTTGGTCTTAATTACAATAAGTTTTTCGCATTTTGGTTCAATTCTGATTTTTCACTGGATAATATAGATAGATTGGTATTTGAAAGGTTGAAGCATTTAATAGTCTTTTTTGTAAATCAATACTACACCCTAATCCTTGTAACAAGTCCATGCCTATAAGTCCTTTGTACTTTGGGTCGAAATCGAATATTAAAAACTTATGAAATTTATCAGAGTCCAATGGTGGGGGTTAAGGTAAGACTGCTACAAATTGATGCTTGGTAACACCATGCGTCGTACGTACTTGAAAGGGCTCGTATTCTACACATTGTTCAAAGATAGTATTCTTTAAAGCGCTCGGTGATATTAGAGAGTTAGTAGCGCCAGTATCTATTAAGAACTTACCTTTAAATTCAGATAATTCGATGTACGGTAGGCGGTCCTTGCCCTGACTATTTAATTGTACCGTGTTTATCAGCTGTGTCTTTGCTGCTCACTGCTCTGGCAAAAATCCTGAGCATGCGTTTCATCTGCTGGTGTATCCTGAAACGTATTGCTGAAGTCGGCATACTTCAAATCAAATCAAATCAAATAGTTTATTTGTGATACATGGGTTATATACAGGTTTTCATTACATAATTATATAAGTAGTTAATAATGTCCATTCCATGATCAGCCACTTGGGCATACAAATTATTTACAATAATTACAAAAAAATATAATCATATAAATTCTGATTGATGATGAAACGTATTGATATTATAAATTGCATTGAAGATTAAACATAAATTACTATTAGTCAGGACAAACACAAGATAATAAACAACAATAAATTATAGTCAAGCGCACATAATAATAAAAATAATAATATAATACATTTACAAAATTATATTCGATAAAAATTCATCTACATTGTAATAACAATTTTCTATAAGAAATTGGAATAATTTATTTTTGAAGACATCACGTTCTTTTATATCATAAGAAATCTTATTGTAGAGTTTTGCGGCCATAGCAAACACACTTTTTCCAAAAAAGGTAGTTCTATATTGACTGGTAAGATTATTGTACAAGTGACTTCTATTTCGCGATTTAAGCTCTAATGTAAATAGTGATGGATGATGTCTGATAAACAAAGCCATTTCAAAAATATATAAAAATGGCAGGGTAAGTATTTTTAATTGTATAAAATATTTCTTGCAGCTGTCGATTCTTTTTAGACTACACATGGCTCGCACGCAACTTTTTTGACATTTGAAAACTTTATCCCAGTTGGTTGTATTTCCCCAGAATATGATTGCATATCTGAGTCTAGAAGCAACATTACTATGATAGGCCACAAGCAATGTGTTAAGATTGACCTTTTTTGCTAGCATGTATAAACTATAAGATTACTGTGACACTTTTTTGCAAACAAACTCTATATGACTTTGCCATTTCAAATTGTCATCTATGTGTACGCCGAGAAATTTGGTTGTAGTCGTCAATCCAACTTTTTTACCGTTAAATTAAATTTCAGTATGCAGTGTTTTTTATTTTCTGTTTAAATTGCATTAATTAGTTTTATCGATATTAATTAATAAATTATTATTTTGTAACCATTGAATTATTGAATTTAAACTACTATTTAATAATATTTTCATTATTGTATACTACAGTGCAGTCATCAGCAAATAGTACCATTCGATCTGTAGTAGATTTTGGCAGGTCATTAATATAGATAATAAAAAGTAGTGGGCCCAAAACACTACCTTGTGGAACGCCATATTTTATTTTTCTACTCCTAGACTTATAATTTATTTCATGTTTCGTATTAGGACAAATTTTGACAATGCTCGTAATCTGAGTTCTATTACCGATGTAAGAGTTCAGTAAGTCTAAAGTGTTGTTTCTAACACCGTACATTTCCAGCTTACTCAGCAGTACATTATGATCCACGTAGTCGAAAGCCTTTGACATATCCATATATAAAGCATAGACAGGTTGTCTTTTATCTACTCTAGGATATATTCAACTTAAGAAATTATATATAGCTAAATTTATGGACATATTTTTACGAAAGCCTTTCTGATTAGGCGTAAAGATATTATTCTTTTCAAAGTAGTCATATAAGTTATTTTATATGGCTTTTCAATTATTTTAGAGAATGTTGGAGTTAGGGCTATAGGCCTGTAATTTTTTATATCTGATTTAACATCCTTTTTATGGAGCGAAAGTTTTTAACACAGATGGGAAGATTCCCTGTTTGAAGCACATGTTTACAAAATAGCGCAGTATAGGTGCAATTATGTGAGATACGGATTTTATTACCAATACACAAATGTCATCAAAACCAGTGCTCTTAGTGTTATTTAATTTTTTTATAATATTATCGATTTCCAAAGAACAAGTGGGATTCAAAAAAAAGGATTTCGGTGAATTATACGTGCATGTAGAGATTGTTGGGATATTATTACTCGTAGTATTAGTCTGAGGTTTAACTATATCAGCATAGTAGTCATTGAATAATTCAACGATTCGTTGAGAGTCTGTAATTTTATGTTTATCGATCACCAATTCACTTATAGTCTCCGGAGGAAAATTTTGTTTTTTGCCGTTAATTATGTTCTAGGTAGCTTTCGATATGTTTTTAGAATTTAGGATGTAATAATTATTATGAGATTTTTGAGTTAATTTAATAATTTTGGCATACCTCAAAGAATATTGTTTAAAATTTGATTTATCTACGCAATTTTTTGATAATCTATACTTCCAAAGAAGAAAACGTTTACGTTTACTACATTCCTTAATACCACGTGACATCCATTTTGATCGAACTGTAGTTTTATTTTTAATTTTAAGTATTGGAAAGCACAATTCGTAAAATAGCCTAAATGTATTGTAAAATGAGTTGAAAGCATCATTTGCATCATTTGATTCAAACACTTCAGTAAATTTGATCTCATTAATGCATTTTTCAAATTTTCTAAATTATCTTTAGAGTATTCACGTTTAAACGAAAACCAATGATCGACTGTACAGATCTTTTTTACTGGACATGATATATATTGCGCCTTATGGTCAGATAAACTAAGTTCCAAGACAATTGATTTGGCACCACGAATATTATGGAAAATATTATCAATGCAGGAACCACTACTTGGTCTTATAGACTCATTAATTGCTTGTGTTAGATTAAATCCCGTAGTTAGTTGTTCCAATTCTCATGTGTACTTATTCTTTTTCAACATATCGATGTTAAAATCACCACAAACAACGATTTTGTTATTTCCATATTTTGTAAAGAGACCTAAAATGTCATTAAAAATATTAAAATAACAAATTAATATATTTATTATAGTTATTACTCTTCGGTACCCTATAGAGACATAAAAGTATCATATTGTGGTCAATTAATTAAATTGCAGAGCATTCAATCACATTAGAGATACTATACTTTTGAACAGCTTCAAGTACGACAAAATTAATATAGTTTTCACTAGAATGCACGTTCTGCCTCGTCGCTTGTTACGCGAGAAATGAGTAGCCAAGATGAAATTTGGAATTTTAAGGAGTTTAATATCGTCATTTGTCATATTGTGTTCTGAAAAACATAATATGTCGATATTTTTACCTGTATCTGCATCGAAATATAGAGAAAGATAAAGAGAGAAAGAGAAAGGTCATGAAGGCAGACAGTAAACAAATCTGACTTCGCAATAAGGCCACAAATGTTTTGGTTTATTATATTTATATGGTTATAAACGAAAAAATCATTGCGATTCGAGACAGATTTAACAGTATTTTTTTTAGAAGTTGGGTCCTTACGTGTATCTATATTAATGTCAGTTTCAGTACTTTTAGTAGAAATATTAACATCATAATTATTATAAACAGTACATGGCAATATCAATTTATTATTATCGTTATTCACATTTATTCCGTAATTATCAATAAAAATTACATTTTTAAATATATAATTATAAAAAAACACATTTAAAAATATAAAAATTATGGATGCCCACCGACATCGAAACAAGGTCCAAGCTGTCGGTGGTTAGGGGTCCAGAGAGAGGAATCTCCTCACTATGCGTGCCGTATCGAGGAGAACCGCCTTCTGCATCTGATCCTTGACCCAAGCACCTAACGCGAGCCTCTTAAGATGTTGGTCGAGGCTCTTGGCTATTAGACCGTTTACCGTAACGACTATCGGTACAATGATTGCCGAGTCCACATCCCACATATCGACAACCTCGTGTGCTAAGTCCAGGTATTTTAGTTCTTTTTCCTTCTCAGCTTTCACGAGGTTGCCATCATGAGGGATTCACCGGGTTGGTGGCACGCCCGACATATGTCAATCGTACCATCCCTCAGGATATATTTCCGGTAGTTATTCGTCTTGATAACTTCGTCCATAATTGCACAGACAAACCCTTCGGTTTCCCCAAAGAGGTCACCGAAGCGTAGCCAGTTCACAGAGGCGAGAACGTCTACATCAGGTCCACATAGGGCCTTGTAGAACCTACCGTGAAGCTCCTTGCTCTGCCATACACTCTTGCGGTCTTATCGTTATTATTATTACAATATGTCTCATTATGGTCATTATTATTAGTATTAGTCAAGAGTAATTTACATTTAGCATGATAATACAATCGCAAAATGTCTCTTAATATGTACCGACATACGTACGTCGGGCAATGAATACGTTACGGTTTAATGTAGTTATATTTAAAAAAATCCATTACTACAAATGTGGTGTTTAAATATTTATCACACACTAGATATTTCATTATTTAATTTTTCTTCCTTAATATAAGTATCTATTAAATAAAGGCTCACAAATAATTATATTAGTATTCTGAACAGATTCAATTCACAGTACAAGTTGGTGACGGATATTTGAGATACTATCATCTTCTGTGAAACCTATCACAATCACAAAATCATTCATCCTAAGGTTTGGTATTTCAGTCATACATGAGTTCAATATATCAGAAAGTTTACTAAAAGGTTTCACGAAGCAAAATACGTCATATTTATCACCTAGGAGTTGGTTAAGGACTTTCTGAACACCGCGACCCTGCTGATCTGCAAGAACAATTACTTTGCGTCTAGGTTTATTTAGGCCAATTAAGGCCGTGGATTTCATTTTCCTCTCACTTTTCTTTATTGTTGGTTGGTCAATACTTTCGTTTAGCATAGTGTCATCCGTGAGCGATGTATGATCTTTAGTGAATGTTCTGGAGAGCTCTTTGTCCATAACAGTGTTTATATCATCATAATGATAATTTTCTTCTTGTATGATTTCCAGTTCATCTATAAGTTTTTTATTTTGTGCTTTCAATATTAAAATTTTATTACTCAAATTATTTACTTTCTTTGTAGGTTTTTAATTTGTTGTTTACATTTTTTAAATGAGAAAGGCTTTTTAATACGTTCCGTCATAGAATTTTCTGTTGTTTATGTTGAAATTTCATTTGTTTCTGGAATGCTGTGTCTAGGTGATATGTATAGATATATGTACTATGGGTAATAACTATAATACTCACCTTGCTCGTAACAAGGGTCGTAGTTAACCTGGTATAGCTCCTGTTTATTCAATGTGTAGAAGAGTTCCTCAAACTGTGGCTTTTGTGGTTTATTTACAGACCTCATTGTGACGTCCGATACCTTTTGTGGCGGGTTCACTTGCTGGTTAGGTTAGACGAGTTTCTAAAAGTATTTGATCCACTTGGTCTAACATTACCTGATGTTTTGTTTTCCACGGCAGCACAAATTGTGCCCTGTTGTCTCTGGTCTGGCGTCCAGTTATTACGATGAGGCTGGATGTTCGGGTTAACAAACCTTTGTTGAGGTGGAGCGACAGCAAACGCGAATGGTTTGCATGTAGGCAAACTTGGTTAAGGCGTTTCTTTCGGTTTTGCTTGCATAAAAGGTGTATTAAAATTATCACTAAGTTTATGGTGTACTACACGTGCTTCCTCCTGCCTAGCGCTTGTTATAGCTATTTCTAACGTTGCCGGATTAGAAATACGTATGCCTACTGATACATGGAACTCTAAATTGTTAACATATTGGTCAATGACCATCTTTTCATAGTATGTTTTGCCACTTTGCTATGTTAACGTTTGCTAACGTTTCGGCATTTTCGCTTTTATTGCGGCGAATACGAGTAAGTTCTTGCATCATATGTATTTCATTACGTGGCTTATCTTATCTGCGAATCAACGTGGTTTTTAATGGCCTGCCAGGTGTCTGGCGACTCCTCATAGGCTACGGCGTCAATCGCGGTGCCGCTCAACCGACATTTAATTAAAAAAATAAATGGCGGGTTCGCTCTAGCTGTCGGTTCTAATAATAACATCATATTTTCTACCTCTCTAATGAAAAAGTTGTGTTTTGGAATTACCATCGTATTTGGGCATAAGCTCCCTAATAAACTTCAAGTTAGTCATATAAAGTACTGATATAACTCACTTGAAGTTAATACACATTGCCATTGTTATAAATAAAAGACAATTATACGCTATAAAAAATATTACTGCTTACTCCTAAAGGTTTATAAGCGCTATACTAAAAATAAGTGACAGTATAATGTGCTTCCAACAACACTACGTTGTAACAATAACCACGTTATGATAATCAATTATAATAATAATATCTAATTTAATTATTAACTCGGTGTCTTTGCTTACCATGCAAATTCTATTGCTATTCAGTACAACCTAAAGTGTACGAAATAAAATAAATGCCTATAGCGTACAGACAAAACACAAGAAACAATAAATCTATTTAAATTATATACGACGGAAAATATAGCACAGGATACTGGGTAAACGAGTCGAACTCACCACAGGAACCATTGCCATCTCCACCCGGGCCTTGTAGTACGACAGGACTCCCAATGCTCCGGAACTCCCGTATGCTGCCACTGATGTAGGTTCTTCTTATACAGAATTGCTCGAAGAGTTTTATACGATATACGAATGTCGCGATCCTACCGGCTGCGCCATTTAAATATAGGTGAACGAAATTATTATAATAAAATATATTTATTAATTAAAATACAAGTTTTTTGTCAGAAATGTTCTACAAGACCATTTACAATTAACATTACAATTAAATATGAAACTTATAGCTAAATATGCAGTTTTGATGACATGCATCGTACTCGTTCGGTGCTTGGTCAGCAATCGTGGGGTTGACACACGTCGACCGATTGCTTAACTAAAGCTATGCAATTATTCTATGAGAAGAAGAAAATAGAAGACTCAAGTAAGAACCATATGAGCCAAAATGATATCTCTGGTTGCCAGTCAAGTCAATTACAAAACGCTGCTCATCAATTACAAATCATACCGAGACAAACTGGTGAAGGGTTTAATTGGTAGGAAAGATGAACGTGGTAAACATAATGTAGAAGAAGACTCCGAAAGAAGTTCAAGTGACAGGTCTACCATTCTTCAGAAAACAAGGCAAACAAAACGGAAATGCAAAAAGTATAGCAGAAAGGACAAGTGTCACGATTTTATGGAGAAACCTATGGAAACCGTAAGTGAGCGATCATAGCATAAAGAACAAAGTTGTAGAAGAGACGAACAGTTGGTATATACATTTGAATTCAAAAAGATTTGCTTAAACGTTAAAAATATTATAATTGCCCCCTAATATAATCATGATCAAGGAATGCGTTTTTTCTGGTAGGTACATTCACAGCTGGTCTTAATCCTATTTCAGCCATAGCACAAAGATAAGCACTTGATTCAGCAGTGTCGGGGTTAATTATATTTATATTAATATCGCCTGTAATCACAGTGCAAGGTTTCAGGCTTACAGATTTCATAACTTCATATACTGAATTAATAAAGCGGTCCGGGTTCTTAAAAGAGGGTGATCTATAGACTCCTAATACAGTCATAACATGCGGGATAGTTATGGCGATGCATTCTGCCTCTTCTAAGGCTGGTTCGAAAACTCGTGGAGACCAAATATCCTTTACATACGCTACAACACCTCCTGCTTTGTTTATATATTTTGTTGTACGAAAAGTGCTATATCCCTCCATGTGATACAATATTGAACTTTCATGTAACCAACATTCAGTAAGAATAATCACATCAAAATCAATGTTAATTCTTTTAAGAGTTACAAGTAAATTGTTGAAATTGCGGCTAAGACTTCGTATGTTCAACGTTAACATTTTTATTTTATATTTGAGTATTATTCAATAGCAATCCTCTGCAGAATTTATAAAATGGCATTTTACCGGTAACGCGTTATCAATACATCGTAATATGTCAAGTGTAGTCATCATGGATTATGATTATGATTATTAGACAAACAAACATAATATGTATATCTTCTATAGAATGTTAGATGCTGTTTTTGGCATAGTGATAATCTTGTTGAGATCTTCAATGGACTGGATGCGAATTGCAGCGTACCCTTTTTCTTTTTTGATATATGGACCCATTACGCAGCCAGCAATATCAAAATGCACCATCTTGGGCTCTTGCTTGAGCCTCTCGAAATAACATCCTTTTCTCTCTAGTTATACGTTCATTGACGTATAATTTGGAAGACGTTTCATTAATAATGCTTTCAGATGTTAAGTTTCTCCTAGTTCTCGCAACAGTGATGATTTCGTCTCTTTTAGATTTTCTAGTTAGCTTAACGATAATGGGCCGATGCCAAGGCAATTTTTTGTTGAGTTGGGGTTTAGATGCGGCTCTGATAATATCATTGATATCCGATTCCTATAAATCCACGATTATTTTCTGCGACATAGTTAGCATTATGTGAGCGAGATATCTGAATATTAAGTCTGAAAATGGCGAAACAATACTCTCTAGGTGGACCAATAAAGGCCTAGCACAGGGGACCCATTGTCCCCTTTGCTTTTTAATTTAATAACACTAAAATATGTCAAATCACTGAAAATGTATTATTATCGCAATATGCTGATGATTTTATACTATTTATTAGTAACAAGGATATTAACAGTTGTGAGAGAAATATTCAACATGCATTGAACACTATAATTATACTATTAGATGAATTCGGATTGACTTTATCTGCGAGTAAATCTAAGTATTGCCTTTTTAGTAGAGGCTGTAGAAAAACAGTTCCCACTTTAAGAATAAATAATCAAAATTTGAGCAAATCGGATGGTATAAAATATTTAGGCATGTGGTTAGATTGCAATTTATGTCGGGGAAAACACATAAAGTAAGCTATAGAAAAATGTTCTAAATTTCTTAATTTTCTAAAATTGTTACCGGGTAGTACTTGGGGAGTTCATAGTAAGCATTTATTTAGATTGTATATTTCACTAATAAGAAGTAGGCTGGATTACAGTAGCTTCATTTATTACTGTGGACCCAGTACAACTGTCAGTAAGCTTGACAAAATTCAAAATCAAGCAATGATGATTGTTGGTGGGTTCATTAGAAGCACCTCAATTCACGTTACGTACGTTGTGAGTTAAATATAATGCCTTTATCCTTAAGAAGACTATACCTTGCGTACAACTTCATGTTAAAAAGTGTGTCGTGGTCGGACAATGTTACTGTTGAGATGATATCAAATTTGAATGTTCTTTGTAATACAGGCTATTGTGCAAATAAGAAGCAACCTCTGCGTGCTAAAATCTTTAATGTATATCATTAAAGATTTGAAGTGTTGTGAAAAGTATACAGTTTTTACAACACTTATCCTGAGGATGTTTAGCTTAGATATTTGGGTCTCAGCCATTTCGTTGGCAAAATATAAAAACTGTACTTGAAAGTATAGCGAACAGTAAAACATCGTATGAATCTAATATTTGATTAAGCAATGTAATAAAATAAATAAATACAAAGTATAGTGGCTGGAATACATTTTTACAGACGGATCGAAAAGTGTCAGGATCTGGTTTCTTTTGTCATAAGTTAAATATTAAAGCTGGATATAAAATAATTACACGTGTATCTGTTATGTTATTGGAGCTCTTTGCAATCTATCAAGCCATAATATACGCAGACGAGAAAATATCAATAATATTGTTATTTTTTCTGACAGCAAAACTGCTCTACAACACGTAGCTCGATGCGCCTCTGACTTCAGAGGTGCATTAGTATTTAAACTTAAATTTTTTGGCAGTAATGTAATACTTCTTAAAGTTATTGGCTGTTGCCATTTATCTTCAGGGCTGACCGTGGGGCTTGACACCTTTTGTGATTCTAAACATTACGATTACAATTTGTTTGTAATGGTAATCGGTAGTAGATATCGTGCTATGGTGAATGAAATGGTCTCGTCACTATTGCTGTTTAGCGATCATCTGTCAAAATGGACTTCGTATTTGAAACGGACTATCGGTTGTTAAAACTGCATGAGGGATGCATCATGGGGAGACCAGGGCCTCTAAAAAGTACAAATATCTAAAAGTAGTTTGAAATAACTTAACTTTATATATAGGGTGACATAATTAAATTATTAACATAATATACAGGGTGTCCAAGAACCTGGCGTCCAACTGGATTCCCACGATGCCCCAAGTTCTAACAGTACTCAGAAAAATATTTTAAAAAATCCACCCCATGTACTTACAGAATTATACTGATTTCAAAAAAAAAGGGGAAATGAGCACCCTGTGACATACTTTTGAATGCTGTGACTGCTAATGCTGATAATTTCGATATTTCTTGGAGGTTTTGTAATCTAGGGTATTGCTGTGTCTAAATAGAATGTAAAAATAAAGTACTTATTGTACCATTTTAAAATAAAATATTATTTTAACTAAAGGTGATATGGAAAACTATTGAATTTCGCAACTTTGACCGACTGTAGTGTAAAAAAAATGTACCAAAATAGTATGGCAAGTGACGTCAAATTTTGACGCGTTTATTCCTCTTTTTAAAAAGGTATAATACTTACACATTAATTTGAAAAAAAAAAATTTGATAATATTTTTACTCAACAACCCAATTTTTACGAAGTGCCTACCTACTAACGGTAACTGTCGGACCCTTTCTTATCTTAGAAACTGTTATGTTACTACTATTATTTACTTCGGTTCCAAGAGTGAGCAAGAAGGAAATACACACAGGTAGATGGGTTCCCAGTAGAATAAAAGCAAAGAATGTTAGTTTAAAGATATTTTATTACAATAAATGTTCAAAATGTTGACCACCCGCGGCAATACAAGCTCTCACTCTCCTTAAAAAGGACCGCTTTATGTTTCGCGAGTAACTTTTTTGACGTATCACCTGCACTGCTTGTGTTATCTTCTCACGAAGGTCAGCGATGTCATTAATGGGCTTCGCATAAACGAGCTCCTTCATAGTTCCCCAGAAAAAAAAATCCAGCGGATTTAAGTCAGGTGAGCGGGCTGGCCACGGGATTGTTCCTGATCGCCCAATCCACCTGTTCGGGTATTGCTCGTCCAAAAACTCTCTAACGGATACGCGAAAATGTGCTGGACAGCCGTCGTGTTGGAACCACATATCTGGTGGGGTCTCTTCTAGTAAGTTTGGCAAATCATTTTGAAGAAAATTTAAATATGATTCGCCAGTCAAATTCTCGGGCATCTCAAATGGACCAATAATATTCCCACAGAGAATACCGGTCCACATGTTCACTTTGAACCGGTACTGGGATCTATCTTCTCGCATCAAGTGCGGATTTTCCACATGCCACTCGTGCAAGTTGTGTAGGTTCATGTAGCCATCCTTCTTAAATGTAGATTCATCTGACCACAAAATTTTGTCGATAAAGTTTTCGTCTTCTCGATGTTTTTGCAGGATTGTTTCACAAAACGCGACTCGGCTCGGATAGTCTCGAGGTAAAAGACTTTGCACTCGCTGTACGTGGTACGGATGATATTCTTCTTTTTGGAGAATACTGTGTGCTGTGCTCTTCGGTATCCCCGTATCAGCTTCTATTCCTCGCACAGAGATGCTTGGATTTGCCGACACCGCCTCTAAAACTTCATCGCGTATGAAGTCATTTACGGGTCGTCCTTCACCAGCTACTTGATTGGGGAACCGCCCGTCACATAGTGATCTGTGCACATTAATGAAAACTCGATGGTCGGGATATCGCGTAGCCCTCGGATACCTTTCTCTGTAAAGTCTCGCTGCAGCTCGTCCATTACCTCTACATTCTCCATAAATGTAGTGCATATTTGCGTATTCTTGCGGAGTGTAGGTCGCCATGGTAGCACACACAAAACACAAACTGTCCAAACACAGGCAAAGGTCGTCGTAAAGAGTTCGTTTCAAAGTCCAGAGCACAAAGAGTAATCGAGTCCAATAAACAAAGCTTTAAATCGTAGTACGTGATCAATGGTAACAATAAGAGAGAGGTGCGTAGTAACGGCAGGAGGCAGTGACGCGTACTGACCGTACTGTTATCCTAAATAGCACGATCCCAGATAGCGTCACTATCTATCTCACTCGCACCTCTAACCTTTTTCTCCCTCACTCTTACCTGAATAATGGGGTACCATAAAGAAGAACCAGCAAATCGCAAAGATAGTTTCTGTCTTGCTCCCTCCTGTTGTAATAACGAATCACTATGGTGAGATGCATGCACATACCGTCCCTTACGGTCTAACCTGTTTTTTGAGAGGCCTGTTGTTATTTTTATGAGCATACAACAGTAATTCTTTAGAGGTTAGATTCAATTCGTCGTAAATTTTTCTTTCTAAGAATTCTGTAAGACATCGTAAAAATTGGGTTGTTGAGTAAAAATATTATCAAAATTTTTTTTTTTCAAATTAATGTGTAAGTATTATACCTTTTTAAAAAGAGGAATAAACGCGTCAAAATTTGACGTCACTTGCCATACTATTTTGGTACATTTTTTTTACACTACAGTCGGTCAAAGTTGCGAAATTCAATAGTTTTCCATATCACCTTTAGTTAAAATAATATTTTATTTTAAAATGGTACAATAAGTACTTTATTTTTACATTCTATTTAGACACAGCAATACCCTAGATTACAAAACCTCCAAGAAATATCGAAATTATCAGCATTAGCAGTCACAGCATTCAAAAGTATGTCACAGGGTGCTCATTTCCCCTTTTTTTTTGAAATCAGTATAATTCTGTAAGTACATGGGGTGGATTTTTTAAAATATTTTTCTGAGTACTGTTAGAACTTGGGGCATCGTGGGAATCCAGTTGGACGCCAGGTTCTTGGACACCCTGTATACACAAATTATTTACAAGTAATATAAACTAAAGAGAAAAATAATATCTCAAAATTAAAAAGTTTAGAATTAGTTTAAGTTTTGTTATAAACATAATTATACCTTCGGAAGTCCGTATAAAGTACTTTAAAGATAACGACTTTTCTAGTAAAATTTCAGAAATTGACTTTAACGCAACTATACTCACGTATATTCTGAATTTATTTTAGGGATGTACCTGTTTATGTCGGTATGGAGAAAAAAACAGCCTTATCGTGCACGTTCGTGATATCTATTCATGATGATGAACACAGCTATCTACAAGGACATGTCGTGCGAGGTAAACTTAACTAATGATACGGTTAGGTTACTTTTATTAATTGTTCTGTAATTAGGTAAATATGTCAATATGTCAGATTAAAAACTACTGTGTTACTAACATTATAAAACTATAAGTTAATTTATATACTAAGAATTAGTTTTACATTTGAAGTAGCTATGAATATTAATATATTTTCGTTCTGATTAGTAACAAATATGATTGAGGAGGACTAGGACCACTAATTAAAATTATAATCGAAGTGCAAGTTAGATGCGACATATGTATATTGTTGTATCCATGGTAGTACCAAACTAGTCATTCTAAGCTTTAATAGATTAGATAACTGATTTTGTTGAAAAGGTCTTTAAAAGTTCATTAGGCTATGTTAGTTGTTGTCGGAAAATAATCTTCGCTTGTTCATTGATTATTATTTAATGAATTAATTATTTCATTAGTGGGTATGACATGGAGCCCAAAAACAGATTGTGAAATACAGATGTGATAATATATCTCTGCTTACCCAACCGGGATTAAAGGCGTGAGACTATGTACCAATATATGTATTTCAGGGAAAACAGTATATCCGTTTGCTGGCACCTTAGTAGCTGTATGGGACACACTGGCAATGCACACAGGATCTGCGAAGCAGCAAATATCGGTGAAGTTCCGCGATGTACAACTTCACGTACAACCCACGCTTTACAATCAGCGGCCTCTTCGACTCTTTGTAGCGATACATAGGGGCAATGGACGGTTTGAGGTAAAAGCAACGAAAAACTTTGGCTTTAATTTATTTTTTCATTTTATGATAACTAACGATTAACACGACTTGATTACGACTCTTTTTCGTAAAATCCTTAGTAAACACGTAATAAATTAATTAATCCCAATGAATTTACATTCATTTTAATCATCATAAAACGTACTTTCTGTAGGTTTAACTTTGATAGTTGCAAGTTTTATACTTTTTGAGAAAATCGAATCACAGTTGCAAGGTAGAGGGTGGCCCGGATTATTTTCTCCAGTGTAGTTTCATTCCATCATTAGCTTGTGTGTTTACATTTGTTAGTCTAGCTTGTTACACTGTATCTTTAGCTGCATTTAAATCCACGAACGTGCTCTACTTCACTGTTACTTGCAGACATAATAAACGACTTATATAACAATCAGGTTACGGATGAAAATTGTAAAGTTGCTACAGGATACATCTTTGCCGGGGAGTCAATAATGAATGAGAATGAATTCCAAATTGACTATAGAGATGATAACTATGATCTGAAACAGGATGATTTGTATCAACTGTTACACGAGAGGGATTATGATTACAGGTAAGTACCTGCGTTTATAGTGTTATAGAGTTTACATTATAAAGCTACCTTATCCACTAGTTGCAAGTTTCTTGTCTGGAATTTAATAAATACTAAAATCAGAGCAAATATTTGAGGAGCTGGGAAGTTTTTGGACCGTGCGGTGCTCAAAGCTTTAAGATAATGTGCTTTATTTACAGCGATATGGTCATTTAAGTTGATATATAATCGATATACACTTTCTGCTGCAATAATATAAATTATATTATTGAGCTTTATGCATGCGATCTTTTAATAATAACATCGAGAATTGCAATTAAACTAGACATGTCATTTACCTGTTCAGTATTTATTACATAAAGATTGTCATCAAATTCTCAAATTAACACTAAATTCCTTTAATTTTAATTCTTTAATCTAATAATAATGTAGGTAACTATTTCAATAATTATTAATGTTGTCTCCTTTTGTTTCATTATTGTATTACTACAGAGTAAGACGTAGGTTTAATTAATTTAAATAGACATTCATTAAAAAAAGACTTTGCCGCATTGTATCTGTATAATAATATAATTTAATGTAATCTGTAATAATCCCTGAGAACTTTCCGCAGGACAGGCTTAGCCTAGTGCGGGAGGTTATACTACAATTATATTTTTTTTTTTACTTTGTGTAATGATTTGACGTATACCTCTCCGCGGGGCGACGGAGAGGTTATGTCGGGCTCACCAGGGGAAAGATACCCCGGTAATACCGACTAAACCTACCACGGTGTTCCTCGACATAACCATAGACGGCGGGGCCGCGCGAATCGCTTTCACACGCAATCGCGACCCCGCCGAGATTTCGGCCCGCCGTGTAAAATGGCAGGCCACTACAAGATCCTTCCTCTACAGTCCCCTTGTGAGGGGACAAAAAAAAACACGACTCAGAGGCGCACGTGGGAACATGCACGGCCCTGGCGCTGATCGGGTGGCGAGCAGGCCCACACAGCCCACTACCCCCAGGTCAATCTTCAGGGTGGCTGAAGGTTATCTCGCGCCAGATCGAGGATTTAAGCACTCCCTCTCCCGCTCCGCCGCCTCCTTGATGGACATGACTTCCTCACAGAAGAAGGCGACGGCATCCCACGTCCTCTCGCTCCGGACCATAGATTGAACCACGGCTGGGAGCGAGAGGGCAACCACACCGACTGCCGCGATCAACTCACGGCGCTGCGATGCCCAGGCGGTGCAATCCGCCAAAGTGTGCAGCGCCGTGTCCACAACAACATCGTGGCAGTCGCCGCAGTGATGACATCCGGGCGTCTCTTGCCGGCCTATGCGACACAGGAACTGGCCAAAACAACCGCGCCCCGAAGACAGGGTGCCAAGCTACGAAAGTGAGCTGCAAAGTCCCATCGGCTGTCGAGCAAGAGACCTAAATACTTTAGGGTCGACTCGACGCCGATGCGGACCCCTCATACCATGATATGGGCCCCTGGAGGTGGCCGGTTCCGAGGGCCGTGAAAACAACCGGCCTCGGATTTAGACAAGGCCACTTTGAGACCCAATCGCCGGATACGACCAACGACTTGTGCGACCCCAGCGGTCGCCAGTATGGCCGCCGCCCGGTGCGACTTACCCCTCGCCGTGACAAGTGTGTCGTCGGCGTAATAAATTACGCCAACGCCACGGATGTTCCACAGTAGCGGAACCAAAACCGATCCCTGTGGAACACCGTACAACATCTCTCACCGACTCCAACCCTCGTGACCCTGGTAGACTACTACCCTCTCGGACAAATATGCCCCGACAATGCGGCGAAGGTAGGTAGGCACTCGATGGAAAGTGAGTGCCTCCCTAATACAACTCCAGGGCAAGGTGTTAAAGGCAATCGCGATGTCCAAAGACACCGCGAAGACCACCTCACCCCGGCACAACGCATACTCCGCCAGGCTCCTCACACGCAGAACAGCGTCGATAGTAGAGCGCCCGCGACGGAAACCATATTGGTTGTCCGCCAAGTCCGGGCCCACTTAAGAAAGATGCTGGACGAGGCGCACCGCAATGATAAATTCAAACAATTTAGCGACCTCGTCCAGCAACACGATGGGCCGGTAGGCGGATGGAGAGTCCGCCGGGCGCCCTTGCTTCCTAATCACGACCAGTTTACCCACCTTCCACTGACGCGGAAACTGGCCCTGCTCTAAGCACTTGCTGAGGAGCCCTTCTAGCCGGGGCGCGAGCTCTTCTAATGCCAGGGCCAATGCACGGCCTGGAATATCGTTGGGCCCTGGGGCGGTGTTCTTGGAACGAAGTCTTGACACCGCCGCTCGCAACTCTACTTGGGTCACTACGGGAACCACGTCGTCGTCTAAGTCCACGTTGGATACCATGGAAGGCGGAACCATCGGTGGAGGAGTGTGCTCCACCCGTAAAGGGAAAAGAGCGGCCACCACTTCCTCTACGAACAATTATAATATATTAAAGCAACTTGTGCAAAAGTGTTAATAAGTAAATCCGACATTGTAAAATAACTTTATGGCAATAAACAATTATTATTATTATTATTATTTTATTTATTCAAATGATTTCAATATATACGGTTACGTAAATAGTCTCATAAACTAAAAATAGCATGCTAACCTAGTCATTGTGGGGTGTACCAGGCATTATTGTTGGGGCTAATTAGTACTATTCTATATATCACGACTAATTGTAATAGAGTAGGTAAAAGTTAACAAGTTTTAATTTTTTCTGTAGAGCATGATATTTTATGAAATAACAACAATTTTTATACTTTCATATATATTTCAGCGCTGATTTTCGTAGTGTTGAATGTATGAACGGCTCTTTGAATAAGGCGAAGTTGGCGTGGCGAAACAACTGGGTGACATTTATTGATAGCTTGTTGCAACTGAACACATTACGCCAAGCACATAATGCTGTGTCACTACCTGCACATATTAGAAGATTGGATATAAATATTAAGAAACATCTTCAAAACCGAACTGCCGATACCCCAAATAAAAAGGATTTAATCAAGGCAGAAATTTCTGAAATCGATGAAATTACGAAGTGTGGAGGAGTTACAATACAAGATGTTACTTATCGCAACTTGCCATTTATGTTTCAAAATAATCTCAAGTTAACATCATTGCCTATCCAGGACTCTCAGGTATTAATTATAATAAATAAAAAAATATTGTAGTAGGTTTCATTCTAGTCTTTTAGAAATAATTTTGTTAAATAACTGACTATATAATAAGTAATAAGTTTTGGTCGTTTAATTTACTTCGTCATATTAAAGAATTATGTTGTTCAGTGACATAAATAAATTCTAAGTAATAAATCTAGAGTAAACAAGTAAAATAACCGATACTTTAGATATAAACTATTTTATTATGTCATGAAATTATTTTCAGATTCATGCATATGTTGCTGTACAATCACAAAGGTCTAAGGAAGATCAATTCTCACTCCAGATTTCCAAGCCAGGTGATCTCAACTCACTATGTTTGGTAATAACACCGCAATTTGAAACATCTGGTGTAGCAGTCGAAGTACGTAGAAATTAATTAAATGTTCTATTGCTCCTAATAATAAATACTTATGCTCTCAACAAAATGTTATGCCATTTCTACAGGTACATTATGCTGGTCTTAATATGATGGATACAAAGAAAGCTGCTGGTGCTGTTAATCTAAGTGATAACAATGCATTTGGTGTTGATTTTAGTGGAACTATTAGAAGGTAACACACAAACTTAATGTTAATAGTACCTATTAGTAAATATTGGTTTCTTAAAAGAATTATGTAAGTATATTTTTACGATTATAATTTCCTTTTGCAGTGGCGAGCGCGTAATGGGAATTGTGAAGGAGGGTGCTGCAAGTACGCAGGTTCATGCGCAACCAGAAATGCTATGGCCTGTGCCATCACACTGGAGTTTCCAAGATGCCGCTACCGTGCCGCTAGCATACCTGCAAGCTTTTTATTGTCTCGTAAGTAAACAGGTCCTCAATTTTTAGTTTTTGTTGCTGGAATTACCCCAATCTGCGTAATGTTAAGCAGTTAGCATAGTTTAACATAAAGATCATCATCCCAATTTTTGCATTGCACTAGTAGCATGTTGGTCTGTACATTTTTGTAAACATTAATAATGTTTAACATAATTTTACTAGAAGATCAAGACTCGTCTTCAGCGAGGCATGAGTGTACTTGTACATGGTGGTGCCGGTGCCCTGGGACAAGCGGCCATAGCCATCGCACTCGCTCACGACTGCACTGTGTTCACCACAGTCAGTAACCTGCAGAAAAAGAAGTTCATCAAAAAACTATATCCTCAATTAAAAGGTAATCTAGCTAAATAGATATAGAAATGATAATATTATGTTGGTGAATTAAAAGAGTAATTACCTAAGTGGTGACAAGACATCGTTGCAACACAAAAAGTTAAATAATAACGTCAAATATGACAAATAAGATCAATAAGATCAACATAAGATCAAATAATAAATAATAACATAACTTAGGGAAGGTCTATACATATAGTATAATAGGCTCTATACATACAGTATAATAGGGCTGATTAGTTACAAATTATTGGTCGTGGTTTGATCAACATCTAACGATATTCCATTAATTATATAGTGCATAAAAAACAGACATTGGACAGCTTATACATTAATTAAAATATTGATATAGAATTTTTGAGATATAACCGCAACAGAAAGAATGACCGATTATTAACAAAGTTCGATACATTGCAAATCAATCAGAGATAAGAATGGAAGTTTACTGAATAAAGAAAACAGCGTACTGAAGCGACGGAAGGAATATTTTAAAAGTTTTTTTGAAAGAGAGGAATAGCAAGGCCAACTTTTCAAAATGAATGATAGTAATGATGAAAGCCCTATTAGTATGGATGAAATAATGGAAGCATTGAAAAGCATGAAATTAGGAAAAGCTGGCGGTTATGATAGGGTTACAGTTGAAATGCTGACAGCTGGACAGGGTGTCATAGTAACTCAGTTGTGGTGCCTTTTTAACTCGTGCTGGAATACCGGCCGTGTACCAAGTGATTGGTGCAAAGTCTTGATTATTTATGTACATGTAAATGGATGCTCCTATTTACCATACTGCTGCTTTAGAGGCAACCATCAAATTTTATTAAATGCTTGAGTATGTTCAGTAGTAGTTTATGGAGAAATGGTTGCAGCACCTTACACTTATTATTTGTATAAATTATTGTAAACTTGGCGAATAAAAAGAGTGGCCATGAGTTTCTCGCCCGTTCTTTTCATGAGCTCTACATCCTTGCTTTGCTGAACGTGGAAGTAAATGTAAATTCACCGGAAACATTTAGTGTAACTTCGATATTCATAAATGTTACCTTGTAACCTAAGTTGAATAAATTTATTTTTGATTTTGATTTGATTTGGCCGTCATAGTACCTTTATACGAGGGAAAAGGCTCACAGCAAGATTGCAAAAGCTATAGAGGCATAGCTAGCTCAGCACCTTCAGTAAATTGTATGCGAAAGTGTTAATTGAAAGGATTGTGAAAGTAATCGACGAGAAAATATGAAACGCACAAAATGGGATTTCGAAAGGGTATGGGATGAACGGATCAGGCCTTTTCCTTACGGAGCATAGCCGATAAAATTTTGGTCTATTGTGTATTCGTGGATCTGTAAAGGCTTATGATAAAGTGGTGAAAAATGAACTTTGGTCGGTATTGTCAATGTATGGAGTGAATAGCAACCGCATACGAGCTCTGAAATCTCTTAGAAAGGATAAATGGGACCAACACAGAATGGTTTAGTATCGAAAAAGGTGTTAGACAAAGATGTGTAGTGTCACCCTGGCTGTTTAACCTATAAATGGACAATTATTTGAAAGATTTAAAAGATTGTGAATGGAGATTAAGAATGAATCAATTACTTATCAAATGTCTTATTTATGCCGACGACCAAGTAATACTTGTGTCATAGGCAGAAGAGTTGCAGGCGATGGTAAATATTATGAATGGTGCTTTTGAGAGTAAAGGAATGAAAACGAATGTAAGCAAGACGAAAGTAATGGTATTTGAAAAGAAGGAGTGCATGACGATGTGTAATATTATGATTGATAGAGAACAAGTGGAGCAAGTGATAGAGTTTTTATATTTGGGTACTTTGTTTACAAGGGATGGTAAACATGAGAGATATTAAAAAGAGAACAATTGCTGGCAATAAAGTGAATAGCGCGTCCGCGCTTTTATGAACAGTCGAAATGTATTTGAAAAGGCACGTTCGGTTGTTCATAGAGGACTATTAGTGCCTACACTTATGCATGGAAGTGAAAGTTAGGAATAACAAAAGAAGCATTAGAGCAGAATAAATGCTGTAGAAATGAGAGCACTGAGAGTTAAAAAAGTATCGGAAATTGATGATTTGTTTATGGTTCCAAATTCTAGATCTCGACTTTTTTTGTTGTTAAATTGGCACACCTGTTTTCAATTTTGGTGCCAACTTTAAGTTGCATCTATTAGTTAGATTAAAAACAGTGTTGTTTTTAGTTAGATCATATCTAGTGTGTATTGTGAATTTCATAATGGACAAAACATCGAACAAAAAGTTTGTCTTAAATTTTGCATCGCCAATGGAATTACGTGTTCGGAGTCACTGAAAATGTTACAGAAAGCTTACGGTGAATCGACTTTATCAAAAACACGTGCTTATGAGTGGTACACACAGCGACACATCAACCTAGACTGTTTGGACTTTGAACTATTGAACGCTGCTAATCGTGCGAGAGAGTGTGTTATATTTTTGTTACGTTCTATCCTTACCATTACATCGACACCACTATGCACTGTCCCTTTCCGCCAATTCTCTATTTTGTATGTAGCGTAGTTATGCGTATATAGAGTGTCTAACTTGATGTGTACCCGTGTGTACAAAGCGTTTAAGAGCGGTCGAGATGTGATGGAAGATTTGTCTCGCTCTGGTAGGCCATCAACGTCTTCAACTGAAATTAACATTGCAAAAGAGAAGGAAATTGTTGCTGGAAATCCTCATTCAAGTTTGAGAGAGATAGCTGCTGAACTTTTTGTGTCTCACGAGTTGATCCGTTCCTTTTTAAATAATCACTTGGGTATGAAACATGTTGCCGCTCGGCTAGTCCCAAAAGACCTGAATTTTCTGTAAAAACTCAATCGCATAAGAGTCGCCGAGGACATGCTAGAACGAGCCTTCCAATTCAATGCCGACCCTACATTCATGAAACGCATTGTTACTGGTGACGAAACGTGGGTTTACGAGTTTGACATGCAAACTAGTCAACTAGCTTCGGAGTGGCGCTTTCTACCTGAAACCAGAAAACCACGGCGAAGTAGATTAAAAGTCAAAGTCATGTTGTCTGTTTTTTTGACTATCGTGGTTTTGTGCACTTGGAATTCTTGCCGGAAGGTTAAACGGTAAATAAAGAATATTATTTGTACTTTATGCGGCGTTTAAGAGAGCAAATTCGACGAAAACGGCCATATTTGTGGAAAGAAAATTCTTGGATTTTGCATTACGATAATGCGCCTTCGCACAAGACCATTATTGTAAACGAATTTTTGGCCAAAAACTCAACAAATACCATCGAGCAACCACCTTATTCACCAGATATGGCTCCAGCCGACTTCTTTCGTTTTCCTAAACTCAAATAACCACTTCGTGGCACCCGTTTTCATTCGGTAGGAAACATAAAGGAGAATTCGCGGCAAGAAATGAACTCAGTCCTGAAAAAGCGTTTAAAAATGTTTCGATGATTGGATTATTCGTTGGCGTAAATGTATCGTTTCTGAAGGAGTATATTTTGAAGGTGATAAAATAAATTTGGATGAATAATTAACATTTTGTGTATTATTGATTTTTCCCGGTATTTTCTTGACAGAGTAGTATGTTGTGTGACGCTGAAAGATAGAATAAGAAATAGAGATGTGATTAGAGAGGCATGAAAGTGGATATAACAAGTGGATATATAAGAACAGAAAAGGGTATGTTAAGCTGGTTTGGGCATGTAGAAAGAATGGACGGAAAAAGACTGACTAAGAAAGTTTATAAGGCTAGTGTGACAGTCGCAAGAGGCAGATCTAGGCGAATGTTTCTTGATCAGATCGGAGACGTTCTGGACAAAGGCCAGGTTAAGAGCACCTTAAACCGGCGAGCGTGTATGAGGAATGTGATGAAAGTGAATGAAGCCAGAGAAGTGTGTCAGGATCGTAGCAAATGGAAATCCGTAGTCTATGCCTACCCCTCTAGGAAACAGGCGTGAATCTATGTATGTATGTATGATACATTGCTGGTATGTCCAAATTTGGTAAAATAACAACAAATAACATTAATTTAAATGTACATGATAAATAATATAATTATAGTAGAAATATATATTTTATCAAGGTTTGTTTAGTTTTATATTAAATAATAATTAAATTAAGTTTTTAAAGTGGTATGAATCTCAACTGCAATTGTAGATCCTAAATTAATTCTTAAATTACAGATGAATTTATAGGAAACAGCCGAGACTATAGTTTTGTGGATATGATTTTAAGAAATACAAAAGGATTAGGTTGCGACTTAGTACTATGTTGTGTTTCGACAAAACAGAAAAATGTGAGTGTTGGTAATGTATTTTTAGCTACAATATGTTGAGATGCTTTACAACTTTTTTTATATTAACGTCATATAAATTCTTTTCAGCATACCCTAAGTTGTGCTAAACTTTATGGAGTTACAATTGACACAACACAAATTGAGAACAGAGATAATTATTACTTCGGAATGTTTAATCTAGAATACGATAGAACGTATATCATGGCTGACTTTTCTTCCATCTTTACTCAGACAAATCTTGAAGAGAGGAAAGTATGTGATCGTTTAATTAATCTATTAAATTTCATTTGAAGTTGTGAATATATAAGAGTTTGTATCTAATGCTTATAGGTGCTGCAGACGATGTTAAGTAAAGGAATTGCTCAAGGCTATGTTCGTCCTCTATCTCGTGTGGTGTATGCAGCAAACGAGGCGCCGTCAGCCTTTAGATTGCTGACATCGAGCCAGCACCGCGGCCGTGTTTTATTGCGGATGCAAGATATAGATAGTCAGCCACTGACGCAATACAGGTATGTCACCAATTAAATTTTGAAGGTATTCTGCAATTCCATATATTTTGTAAAGAAAGACAACCATGTTAAAGATTTCTGTTTATTGAAGGATATCCTGTGCTCAAGACGCGTATCATTTGTTGGTTTGTGACATACAGCCTTTAGGTATGCAGCTAGCAGAGAGACTAGTGAATCGTGGAGCTCGAAAGCTTTGCATTATATTTGAAAATGTTACACCGTACCAACGACATAAAATAAGGCATGTATTGATCAAATAAAGTCTAAACATTCTCCTTCATTGCGATACCTAAGATAATACCGAGTTATTTGTTTACAGAGTTTTGGAAAAGCTTGGTACTAATATTAAAGTATTAGTCGTAAACTTTAACGAAGAACATGCTGTTAGTGTCGCCTTGAAGAATTTTATAAACATAAAAGAACTTATAGAAGGCATATATGTTGTTTTGACCCAAGTAAATAGTAATATAACTGACATGGTTGTAACAAATCTCGTGGACGATTTAGAATGGACAAAAAAACCGTTGTGTCTATCATTAAAGTAGGTATTAAACCTTATTCTGTTTAATTTATGTTTGATGTAAGTTAATGATGACTATTTACGTGGGGATTATCTTTTTGTAGACACTTTGCAGTAGTGAATAGTGATCATACCAAAAATTATCAAGCAGGTATAACGCGGCCAACGGGCCCTTCATCAGTGAAAACAATAAAATTGTCAGTGTCAGGAGTAAGTCATGATTCTTTTCTTTACATAGGTACTTTTTTTTGTACTTTTAACTACTTAATATATCTTTGGATGGACCTTTTAGTAAAATATACAGTTATAGTTCAGATGCGTGGATCATTAATTACAATAATTTTTTTTATAATTAATCTAAAGTAAATTTAACTAAGTGGCAGATGTAAACTATTATAAAAAAGAAATTATAATTTTAAGAGCACTTACATCTTTACAGGATGTGTGTTCTCATGAGATAGTCGACGCAATAGAGCACGCGGTAAATGCTGCACATCCCATCCTCCTCGTTGAACAAGTTACCGAGCAGCAACCGTCATTACTCGAGAAACTTACAGATCTTATTGGTTTGTAAATTTATGTATTATATACAAATACATTAGAAGACATCTTTGATTATATATGTCAAGTTACTCACTTAAGTAATACTAGAAGAACAAGTATATAAAAAAATGCCATGAAATGCAAGAATCTGATGTACTGAAGTCGATATAATATGTATCAAATATAAGAAGCCCTTTTTGGCTTATGGAAAGTTTATCTTATCATTTTAATTATTTTGACTTGTGCAAATGGCAAATGCAAAATTATTTAACTTTAACTATATTTTAGGCATACCGGTGCCAAACCATGGCCAATCTACTTTACAAGACTTGGGTGTGACCAGTGATAAAATACAACCATTATTAATGCTACTGCGAGATTCATACAATTTGTTACTAGAAGAAGAAGACATATTATGTCTTACTATCGATAGGTAACACTACATTTAAATATATATCACTATATATATATATTGTAAAACAATCTTATTTTATAACAGGTTTAATATTACTCAACACCTTGCTACATCTCAAAAAAAAATCCTTATAAATACTGAGAAAGTATTTATAAGGTTCTTTTAAATAGTTAAATCTAATCATATAATAATTGAGGGTGTAAAACGTTTTAAATTATTGCATAACGAAATTTATATGAACTTATTATAAATTATTGAATTTTATATGAACTACGAAAAGCTGTCTTTATAATACACGTTATTAAAATCCAGACGATTAAAATGCATTAAAATTTTAGGATAAACGAAATAAATGAAATAACATTGGACAATATGAATCCAGCAGAGGGGCTAGCAACATTCTTCTCGTATGTGGGCTCCGACGAGCAGATGGCTATGGCTGATATAGTATTCTTACCAACATTAGCGCTGGATCCTATTGTAAGTACTTTGAATAACAACTTTACTTATTACGATATATGAGATAATAAATAGATTTAAACACATCAAATGAATGCCAGCACATTGGATATTATTTTCTTGTTAGTCTTGTAGTCAATTTTATGCCTTTAGTTTTAAACATCATCAATTATTTCAGAATGAAGACGAATTCGATTTGACGCAATCATATCTGTGTATCGTTCCGGGTTTGGAAGGTCACTACGAGCGATTTAGAGTATTGTGTGAACGACTCAAGTTGCCAGCACTTGTACTACAGCCTGGACTGGATCATCCACACGAGACTATACCAGAAACTGCACAGAGATATGTTAAGGTAGGATCTTTAATATTTATAAAAATATATGATCAATGATTTGAATTCTATTGCATTAGCATATATTTAGTCTGCCATTGATAAATATTTAGCAACAATATAATAATATGATCAAAGGCTCGAAAATCCAAATTCTTTTAACCAATGTTATAATTTAACAGATTCTATTGAAAAGGGCTAAATTCAACAATGGCGATTTCTATCTTCTTGGTTACGAGAGTGGTATACTGGTGGCTTTAGAAATGGCAGCTAAATTAGAAGAACATGGTGAGCATAGGTGACCAAAAAATATAAATATTTATAAATAAATACATGTCAAGTAATGCATTAACATTTTTAGGTATGACCGGTACTGTATTCTGTGTCGGATATTCACCAGAAGAGTTCCAAACAGAGCTTCAAGAGCAACTAGCTGTATTTGAGACAGAAGACCAACTACAAGATGCACTATTACAGCACATGTATGCACTACTTGGTGGCAACGATATCATGAGGCTTAACAATGTTCTTCAAACCACTGTAACTTGGTCTCAGAAGGTCAACGCATGCGTGCGAATTTTACTTGGCCAAGCGGTATACTCAGTGCAGTACGTTCGTGCATTAATGATGACATTGATGGCGCGCATCGAGCAAGTGCAGCATTATAGACCTACAACTCATCTGCTGCGCTCTCGGTTAGTATTGTTGCGGCCTACGACAATGGCGCCATCACAGCACTTAGAGCTGCAGCAATACTCACTTCAACCTGTTGTCGTTCACGAGCTGCATACGTCACTCGCAAACGCATCACATGACATGCATGTCACGCCTATAATCAATAAACACTTGAGTTCAGATATAATAGAAAAGTTTGACAAAGGAATTTTGTGTCATATTTTGTAAATACTGATATTGTCGTAGCAAAGAGGTTATAAACTACAAACGCCTACACTACGTGATACTATATTTGTAGATATTTTACCCAGCAGGAACTTTTTTTTATTACTTATTGTTAGAAGCTATTAGATGGTGATGACATATGTTTATATAATTTAATTCAATTAATCTTTATAATTATATGATAATATTGGTACAAACAGTGTCTATAACATTTTTTGGATGTCGTCAAGGTCTTTGGAAATAATTGATAGAAACGAAAAATAGTTTCCAAAATAAAATAATATATATTGTGTATGTTGTGTTTACTTTCAACCTTATATTATGTGTTTTAATGTGTTTGGACTCAAGTCGTTGCCTGAAACCAGCAGCTTAAATATATTTATTAATATTTTCCGTATACGAGTATGTTACATACATATACGGCAAATATTAATTAATATATTTAAGCATACCTATTAACATTTTTGATGTTTTACTTATAAGTAACCTCCTAAAGTATAGGAAGCAGTCCTAAGCGATAAGTGTAAATACATATCAGAAAATAATTCTAATTTGTAATGAGACGTAATGAATTCAATAATTTTTTTGCCACGAACATCTTTTATTATTATAATATTAAATAATTATAGCAACTATGCATGTTTTACATTATCCAAACTGAACATTTCTGAAGATAGCGCATTAGGACCTTCACTGTTTATTATAATATTTGATATATTTTCATTTCAATCATTCGTTAATAATATATGACGTACTTGCTATATAAACCGCTACGCATTCTGGAATTCATAATGCAATCAGTGTACAGTAACATACCTTTTTTTAACCCGTATTAAGGAAATCCAGTTTGCCAGAATTACTAACAAATTTTATGTAAATTATAATTCGAATTAGGATTTGAATAATTGATATAAATTATGCTTGGTATATGTTGGCAAAAATATATACATAAATTCACGCCTGTTTCCCAGAGGGGTAGGCAGAGACTACGGATTGCCATTTGCTACGATCCTGACACACTTCTCTGGCTTCATTCACTTTCATAACGTTTCTCATACACGCTCGCCGGTTTAAGGTGCTCTTAACCTGGCCTTTATCCAGAACGTCTCCGATCTGATCAGGAAACGTTCTCCTAGGTCTTCCCCTTGCGACTGTTCCATTCACACTAGCCTTATAAACTTTCTTAGTCAGTCTGTTCTCGTCCATTCTTTCTACATGCCCAAACCAACATAACATAACCTTTAAAAAAAAAATACAATCATCATAATATTGGATTTAAGTACTCTAATATAAATTTGGTAAGTATGTCAAAGAGAACCAATTTTAACACTTTGTTTTTAAAATGTTGAAGTCATAAGTATAGTATTTATCAAAGTATTTTAAAGATATAAATACTAATATTATTTTGCCAATACTACAATATAGGAAAATAGTTTAGATTGGTAAAGGAAACAACATAAGAACGTGGCAATGATCTTCAGCAACAAGCGTAAACGGACATTTATGTATATCAACCGACGTTTATGTCTACTGCTGCGCTCCGAAACTCTGGAAACTCCACTCAATCGGGGCTCAATGGTAGCAGTCGGACTTGGATATAAAGAAGTAAATATAATCTACTGAATAATCTTTGCTTTTCTGCAAATGATGTCGATAACTTTGCGCGTAATGTTCTGTAAATCTAGGTATAGAAGATATGTCCGCCTGAAATAGACGTAGCATGCCGTAACGGCGCTGATTCAAGAACTATCTCTGGTCCTGCCGATATAATGCGCAATTTCGTGGCTCAGCTGACTGCGTCTAGCGTGTTTGCTAAAGAAGTGCCATGCAGTAACATCGCCTATCACTCCCGATACATTAAAGATGCAGGTAATTACCGATTGAATCGTAAATCATCGTATTATAAGTGCTGATTTGAAATTCAAATATCATATCTAAGTAAACGTTTTGGTAAGGCATCCCTTTGTAAACTTTAATATGCTGTACTTTTGATTTAAGCTGTATTCTATTGGTGTAAACTAAAGCTGAATCTATTCCATTTTTTATTATAATAATGTTTAGATAATAAGAATTTGTGATGCATATTTATTAATGACGTACCATCAATATGTGAGTCCATCATCATGGTATCATTTATGATAAGATTAGATTTACTTTATAACTTATCTGACATTCTAATGAAATTAATAAGTAATTAATTTTAATATAGATGCCTCTTAAAATACAATTTCGCAATTGATTTGTCTTTGTTAGTTTCTGTATAAATGCAAACGTCACGTCAGTCGATGTCTCGAGACATCACTTTTAATTTTACTATTACGTACTTGTTAGATTTAAATTACCTAGTGATTTATTTCCATATGTATTTTACATACAATTTTGTGTAAAATATATAAATTGAGGTTTTTATCGTAACGAATATAATATCAGTGATATTGAAAATGTATTCGATATAATAGAACATTTTAATAGCGTGCTGTTATCTATTACATGTCCTAATCTACTGAAGTATCTTAAAGAAGTTATTAAGCATCCAAAACCTAGAAGCGAGCGTTGGGTATTAACATCGGTATCACAGGACAAATGGAGCGACATAGAAACTAAACACTGTTCTGCTGAATATCACACCAACAATTTATTGGTATGGATCAGACGAAAGTGTTCTTATACTATTAACATTTCGTGAAGACAAAATGCAGGCTCATAAAGTTCCATTTACTTTTACACCTGGAAATGAGCGAGCAAACTTGTTGGTGCTACTAAAACTTCCCTAATAGAAAATTCGGTAACACTTGAGTGCAGGCAGTGTGTAGTGGCTTAAGTAAAGTAAACGATGTAAAATTGCCACTAGGTCGTGTGGTGTGGGTTTCATTCACAAACGCAATAAAAAGTTGTATTATCCACAAATAGTTCCGATTCTGGGTGATCCTTGAGTCCGTTGTTTGAAAGTTTGTTAAATCGGGGGATTTGACGGCACTGGATTTATTCCTAGTTTCTCTCCTCTTTACTCGGATTATAAAATGAACCATACTCTGTCTGTAAGTCTGAACGTAAATGAAAAATTATGCCACTTGCCGAAACGATATTCATAAAATATTATGCCGTTTTACCAAGAGCATCAATGCCACTTTTGGTGTAGGCGAAATAGTAAAAGAGTGTCCAAGTATATCAAGTGATAGGGCATTCATGACTCCCCTCCCAGCTATCGAATGCTACGCAATAGTGTGGATTCTGCTATGAGGTGTCTATACTATGGTAGTAATTTCCCAGCAAAATCGGCCCATTCATGTTAAAATCAGCAAGGCCACAACTACTAAGAAAACTCTTCTGCAACCAAGTATGTCTTTCTGTTTATATTTTACAAACTGTTTAGTATAACAGTTTCAATGTATCACCTCAGATGCCGATGAAAACCAAAATATAGTAAATCTGGCCGAGAAAATTGAATTCTTCGATGATGCAAGGCGACCGCGGCGCTGTGGTTCGTTTATAGCGGCATGGGCTCACAGTGGGCTGGAATGCGCACACAACTTATGTGCATACCCGTATTTGCAGCTGCCATAGAACGGTAAAGTTATTTAAATTGTAATTATGTTGGGTTGCAAACCTAACTACACACACACAGTACACAATTACAGAGCATTCACTATCTTTTTGAACATGAAGAACGTGATTTACATTTTAAGAATAACAGTAATTACAATATTATGAAACGGGCAACAAATCTAAATATTATCGGTGCAGATCGCAGTGCCGAATTGTAATTTCAGAAGCATTTATTTGAGCACAGGCCTTATGACCTCACAATTCGTAAGGTCATAAGGCCTCTGGAAGTGATTTTAAGAAACTATTATTTTACAGTTGTTAGCAAGTACTAAAACCAAGAGGTTTGGATATAGTTGAAATAATAATGTCACCTGATAAAACTACATTTGACAACATTCTTCACTCGTTCGTGGGAATAGCTGCGGTTCAGATCGGACTCACCGACATCCTCAATGAGATGGGCTTGGTTCCGGACGGAATCATTGATACGTTGCTGTCTTTTAAAGTATATTTTCTGGGTAACATTATTATACTCTGCGACATAAGCCTTGAGCTCGTGTTAAAACCAAAGATATTTCCTATGGATTTTTATTTGATACAATTGTTTTTTTTCTTATCTATCTATCTTATCAGCATCACCAACCAACAATTTATTATAAACATTATCTTATTTGTTTTTCACCAAAACTTTTAACCCTGTCCAGCTTTTGACACCAACAAACTATTATAGACGTAATTTATTGAGTTATATTCGTATCTGATCTTCAAATCCTGTATATTCTTAATCCTCTTTATATTGTCTGAATTAAAACTTGCGTGCATGTAGACATATTTTGACAAATTGCATTACTATATTGACGTTAAACACAGGTCACAGTGTGGGTGAATTGGGATGCGCGTACGCTGACAGATGTTTGACGATGGAGGAGATGATACTTTCTGCGTATAGCCGCGAGCTGACATCACTGGAAACTCCGCTCATTCGTGGCTCAATGGCAGCAGTTGGACTTGGATATGAAGAAGTAAATATAATCTACTGGATAATCTTTGCTTTTCTTCAACTGATGTCGATAACTTTGATTAAACGCGTAATGCTCTGTAAATCTAGGTATCGAAGATATGTCCGCCTGAAATAGACGTAGCATGTCGTAACAGCGCTGATTCCAGTACTATCTCTGGTCCTGCCGATATAATGCGCGATTTCGTGGCTCAGCTGACTGCGTCTGGCGTGTTTGCTAAAGAAGTGCCGTGCAGTAACATCGCCTATCACTCCCGATACATTAAAGATGCAGGTAAATACTGTTTTAATCATAAATCATTGCAACATAATTACTTATATGCAATTAGAATATAATATCTAGGTGAACGCCTGTATAAGATTGCTTTTAATGATAAGGCCACCCTTTTTATATAATAATATGCAGCACTTTTAAAGTTTTATTGATTTCAAATAAAGCTTGATAATATTTTGAAATATGTTCAGATAACTCGAATTGGGTAGGTATCTTCATCAATAACGTACCTTCCATTTAATATATGAATCATCAATGATTTTGTCTTATCTAATAACGATACCTAAATGACACGTGCTTATGAACTTATAGGATATTGTAATAAATTAATTTTCCTATGTATCGGAAATATGATTTTGTATAAAATATAGAAATTTCTATAACATGTTATTGTAAATGTAATCGATATACTGTTATAATATAAAAATGTTATAGCGTATTTTTATCCAATACAGGTCCTAATCTACTGAAGTATCTTAAAGAAGTTATTAAGCATCCAAAACCTAGAAGCGAGCGTTGGGTATCAACATCGGTAGGTATCACAAGACAAATGGAACGACATAGAAGCTAAACACTGTTCTGCTGAATATCACACCAACAATTTACTGGTATGGATCAAACGAAAGTGTTCTTATGCTATTAATGTTTCATGAAGATAATATGCATGGTCATACAGTTTCGTTAGCTTTTACAATATCACTAACTAGGTTTTTGAATCCCACCTGGAAAAGAGCGAGTTATATAATAAGTTTGTGAAGATATTTGGATGTTAACGTTGGCCAACTTTTTATTGCCTAACCTATTGCTGTTACTCCTTACTAGTAGTTACTTTAATAGGAAACGCGGTGTCACTTGACTTCGGTGATGGCGTAGTTGTTTAAGAGGTCGCGACCCGATTACGGGGTCAGCAAAAATTTGTGTGGTTTACAAAAAGTAGAAAAAGTATGAGTGATCTTTATGTTTGTTGTTGGGATGTTTATAAAATCCTCCGCTACACAGAATTTGCCGAGTGCGAGAGATGACCCTAAAATAAAAGTTTTACTCAGGTCTTAAAATGGTCCTAACGCTCAACGCTTTAACGTATACAAAAATTTATACCACTAGCCATAACATAGTTTCAGATAATACTTTAATAGAATATTATGCTTGCTTTATAAACTGCTTAGAGATTTTCATAGTTATCTGATTGATTCCGCTCTTTACAGAGTCCAGTTTTGTTTGAGGAGACGACGAGATTGATACCGTCCAACGCTGTTCTGGTGGAGGTGGCGCCGCATGGATTGCTGCAGGCTATCCTCAAGCGTTCTATGCCTGACTGTATCCATGTACCTCTTACGAAGCGCGGTCACCGTGACAATGCTCTTTACTTCCTTCAAGCGATCGGAGAGTGCGTAGCATGATTCTATAACCATTTTGGTTTTAGCATTTATGACTGGATCTTTGTATTTTCGTGTATACTTTACTTCAGTTAGGCGTCCAACTAGCTTGATTTTAGATCAGTTTATTATAATCTTAGTTTAGTCTAATCTATATGTAAAATGTGTCCCCGTGGTTTCTCTTTTATGTAGTTAATAATTTACCATTCATAGTGTTTAATGCAAGATAATTGCAACATTATAATCATATGTCTAGTTGTTCTAATGAGTGAGACGCACAACGAGATATCGTTTGTATCGCGAAATAGTAAAAATCAGCAGTTTGTCGCCGCAGCAATTAGCCTTTCATTTTTACTGTTTCATTCCGCCCGTATTTATTCATCGAAGCCTTCAACCAAAACATATTTACAGCCTGTCGCCAATTGGTAAAAATCTACTCAGAACTTGCTTACAGTGGCGTAGCGTAGTAGCGGGTGGCAAGGGCGGCGCTTTTAGGAGGCGGCAAAATTTCATAATAAATAATATTAATATCTTGTACATATTTCAACCATTTCACAACAAACGAGAGGAATGGGCAGATGTACAATGCACATTAATGATGACTATTCCTGCCGAAAAGTTCTATAGAATTATTGTATATTATAGTCGTTTAAATTGAAATAGGTACCTAAATAAGAGGACGGTAAAATTTTCTTCCGACCCGGGCGGCTGACACTCACTCACGCCAAAAATGTCAGTTAAGTAAGCAGTGGCGTAGGCCACTGCTTGCTTAACATTTTTAATTGATTTCCAGCTTATACATGACGGGTTACTTGCCGAAGATTCAAGCCTTGTACCCGAAAGTTGAATTCCCTGTATAAACAGGAATCCCTATGTTGTCACATTTAATAGAATGGGTTCATATTGAGACTTGGTAAGTTTTATAATACCCAATTCATATGGTTGAAATATATTTATTAAGAAAATTTGATACTGAAACTGAACTTCTAAGAAAATTTGATGTAATGACGACGACCGTCTCAGCAGATGTTCAAGTTGCGTTTAAAGCAGGCAGGACGCGTATTGCCAATTAAGACAAAAATCATCGTACTAGTCACTCTAAATTTGTATATCCTACTTCAAAGGAATACACATAGCTTTATAATTACAGACGCTAAGCCACTTTTTTATGCTTCAATAAAAAAGTGGTATGCCTAATAATGTTAATCAGCTACCTGGAGTCTAGAAATATGTATGTACCGTAATTAACAAATTTTTGTATGGTCTCAAAGATGTGAAGTCTGCCAACCCGCACTGGGCCAGTGTGATGGACTATGGCCTAACCCTTCTCACAGTGAGAAGAGGCCCGTGCCCAGCAGTAGGATAGTTTAATACAGGGCTGATATTATTATTATATTATTAAATAATTATGTGTTATTAAATTATTATATACAAATATTGCCCTATGAAATTGTCGTTCTACATAAAAAAAATATTTTATTTCGAGAAAAGGCTACAATTAATAATATCATATTTCAGTCTGAAGACATTACATTGAAGTGAACCACGTGTTGTATTCATTATTACAGAGAAAATGTGCTACCCTTACGCATCAGCACTGATTGCGGTATGGGATACGCTCATGATGGCATTGAATTTACCAAAGCGAGAAACATCAGTACAATTTCACAATATACACTTGTACTCGCAACCGTTGCTGCAGGATCAAAGACCGCTTCGACTTAAAATCAGACTGCATAAAGGCACGGGACTTTTTGAGGTAAGGCCTGGTTTAAACAGGTTACATAAAATTTGTTTTTGTTTTTTTAATGTTTTGCTTTAACGGTTTGTGCTTAGCGCCAAGTGATTTAAAAATTTTTCGGCCTCGTCATGCTTTAGGTACACTTGCTGCCTATAAATATCATGAAAAAGGTTTTCCTCTTTGGCTGTATCACACGTCATTGGGCTGTGACATTACAAGCTATGTAGCAATTTTCAAACATATTAGGTTATATATTTATCGCAGAACAATTATTATATTGCGGTTTACGATTAAAAAAAAATAACTTTTATCGTATACTGGCACGGTAAAAGTTTCGAAGCGATCCAATAGAAATTATTTTTAGGGATCTGATAATTACGGTACGGTATCTCCTACCGTATTTATCAGATCTCTAAATCACAACAAGTTACTTGTGCTACTCCAGAGATGTACACCAAGGTCATTGGTCCACAGCAAGCATTTAAATATGTAAATACATAACAATTTATAAACTTAAACGGATAATATTGACTGAACTTTTATATTTCTTTAAAGGTTATGAATAAACGCTCCAGGGTAATCTCTGGATACGTTTCAAATGTAATTCGTAAAAGAATGATGCCAAAAAGCAAGGATACTTGCGAATCTAGTAGCATGAAGCTAAGCTCGAAAGACGTGTATCAGTTGTTTGAAGATAGAGATTATAACTATAGGTAAGTTATACCACTTATATAATAAATATAAAAGCTTTGTGAACATAATTATTTGGATGTTTTTTACTCAATTACGCGTAAGGCGTTGAATGGATTTGAATTAAATTTAGCTCACATAGATGAACATAATTTGTAATTATATATTTTTGCTTTGTATTTCGGATTGCATTCCCATATAAAGCTGCGAGCAGTATATAGAATATAATATGTACTAAAGGAAACGACAAACTTTGTTCATTCTGAACGCTGGCTTAAATTTAAGAACACCATAGTACCCGACCGCTGCGTCTTCTACCGAGTCTAATCAGTGAATCAAAAACATCCAGGGACCCATTCAAACACACCACAACATTCAAAATGCATCTAAATATGTCAAGCTATTAAGAATCCATGGTCCAATGATATACACACGTACAAAAGAATTATATATGAAATATGAGAAAGGGCTATTTTTTTAAATTTTACTGTTCTTCAGCGACTACAGCATATTGATAATATTTTTCAGCCATGAGTTCCGTAGCATCGAGTGCGCCAGCCCATCTCTATCTGAAGCGATGCTACTATGGCAAGACAACCGGGCCACACTCATCGACGGCATGCTGCAACTGAACACATTGCGACAGCCGCACCACGCTGTCTCACATCATGCTGCAACTGAACACATTGCGACAGCCGCACCACGCTGTCTCACATCATGCTGCAACTGAACACATTGCGACAGCGGCACAACGCTGTCTCACTGCCAACACACATTCTTCAACAATTCGTCGTACGTGTGTATTCAAAGACAGAACGTTACTCCCCGCTCCCTCGATTTTTATTGCTAAAAGTCTTAAAAAGTTGTTAATTTTGAGTTATATTGTTATAAACTTTTAGACAGTGAAGTGACTAATGTGACTGTGTACATTAAACTGTGATACGATAGTGCGAACTAGAGTTATTCAACAAAAACATTTAAAAAAATATCGTTAACGCCCAGTGTAACTGACCTGCGCAACCCGCGTAGCTCTCGATATCCCCCGCGCTGTCATACCACCACCCGTAGACGTCAGCGCACAGTTCCGCAAGTATTACAATTGTGGTTAACTATTTTATCTATAAAGTAACATACTGAGTTGGCGTAGCGGATAAGGACGCTAGTAGTATCGCTACATAAGTCGCCGGTTCGAATCACACTGGTGACAGGGTCTTTTTGAAGTTATCTTCGTTCTAGTTTGAAATATTAATATTAATCAACAAACTTGAATAGTCAGTAATGTTCAAAACACCTGACATAAAAATGTCGAACTCGGAAGGCGATTTAAGTAAGGCGCCTAGCGACAGCGAAGAGCAATACGTAGCTGTGCGCAACAAACGTAAACAACCCATTTGTGAATTTACCCAGGCGCTTAAGGATCAATCAAGGAAGTTTGAAAACATGCTTAAAGTATGGCAGAGCGAATTCAAAGCGCAATTCACTGTTATAACCGATAGTGTCTCGAATATTAAAGCCGAAATGAGAGTAATTACCCAAGACACTTCGGAAATAAAAACCCAAATAGCTCTTACTCGTTCCGAACAGTCTCGCCTGAGCCAGCATCTGTCGAAACTAGACAAGAAGTGCGAAGCAATCAATGCAGAAGTAACGGGCATACAAAATACCATTCAATATATTTCTGACCAGCAAAATGATCTTAATAAACGCCTTGATAACCAAGAAAAGGACATGAAATACACAATTGAAGATTTGTTAGCGAAAATGGACTATCTAGATCAAAATGCTAGACAATGTATTCTAGAGATCGCAAATATACCGGACAAACGCAATGAAAATCTTGTTACCATCTTTCAAAATATAGGTGCCAAGATCAACTACCCAATAACCAATAAGGATATTATTTCGATACACAGAGTTCCGCACGCACAGCAACGAGATGACAAACCGAAGAACATTATCGTGAAACTGGCATCGCGTATACTGCGTGATAATATACTCAGCGCTTACCGGCTATCAAAAGGATTGACTACTGACCAACTTGATATAACTGGTGCTCCATTACGTTTATATATGCATGAACATCTTACGTTGAAGAGGAAACATTTATTTCGAGACTGTAAGACTGCAGCTCAAAAGAGCAATTTTAAATTTGTACGGGTCAATTCTCGTTCGCGAAAAGGAACAGTCAAAACCCTATGCTATACGTACACGCCAAGATATCGATAAATTCATATCTAGAGATACTGCAGCTAAGAAGGAATAAAGGGTCACAGAGTGTCATTGTGGTAGAGACTTACTATTATAAGCGATTTATATTTATTTGTCCACATGATTTAAATAACTTAAACAATTGTTCACTTCATACAATAGCCGCCAATACGTCTTACGCATACTTTATCAGATACATTTATAAACTAATAAATACTTTAACGACAGCTACCATTTACTGCTGGTTTTTAATGTTATTATTTATACTTATATTACTGTATCAGCAAGTGCTTGTGGGTGCTAATATTGATGTATCCTACAACTGTAACACAACCTTTATATTTGCAATAAAATTATTTACATTGTACATTTTTTTTTTTTTTTACGTGGGGGAATGCAATTACGCATATCCCTCCGCGGGGGCGGGCGGAGGGATTATGTCAGACTCGCCGGGGTAAAATAAAGATGTTAAAAAAAAGATAGTGTACCTCCCGGAATACCGACTAAACCTACCACGGTGTTCCTCGACACAACCACTACCGACGGGGCCGCGCGAATCGCTTTCGCATGCGGTCGCGACCCCGCCGAGGTTACGGCCCGCCGTATGAAACGGCAGGCCACTACACGAAAGACCTACCCAAAATAGGCACTACTTCACATAAAACCCTACTAAGACGGACTCGACACAGAGGCGCGCGTGGGAACACGCACGCCGCCTCTCGGACCTGGTGCTAAACGGATGGCGGGCAGGCCCACAAAGCCCGCCACCCCCAGGTCAAACCTCAGGGTGGCTGGAGGTCATCTCGCGCCCTCCGGCGCCCGGCTCTGCGGTTGGGGAGAGGGTTTAAACGCTCCCTCTCCCGCTCCGCCGCCTCCTTGATGGAAATCACTTCCTCGCAAAAGGAGGCGACGGCGTTCCACGACCTCTCACTCCGGACCATAGACTGAACTACGGCCGGGAGCGAGAGGGTAACCGATCCGACTGCCGTGATCAAATCACGACGCTGCGATGTCCAGGCGGGGCAAACCGCCAAAGTGTGCAGCGCCGTGTCCTCAATAACGTCGCGGCAGTCGCCGCAGTGGTGACAACCGGGCGTCTCTTGCCGGCGTATACGACACAGGAACCGGCCAAAACATCCGTGGCCAGTCAGAACCTGTGTCAGCCGGAAGGTGAGGGCGCCATGCCGCCTCTCCAGCCACTCCTCAAACACGGGACTTACCGCCACGATCGTGGCGTGCCCGACATTGTACATAACTTATCTTAATGGATAATAAATTAATCGTATACTATCAAAATTGTAGGGGATTGCGCACTAAACTGCATGTTCTGTATACAAATATTTTGTCCAACTGTTACGATATAATAATATTAACGGAAACATGGTTGACGCCTGAAATATTTGACGCGGAATTTATTGATGGGCGATATGTGACGTATAGACGCGATCGTAATCGTCATGCTACAAATAAAAAAGATGGAGGTGGTGTGTTGGTCGCAGTGTTGAAGGGGCTGAAGTCGACAAGATTTGGATTCCATATCCGATTTACATAGTGGCATTGAGCATATTATAATAATGCTCCCAAGTCACATTCGGGGTAAAAATCACATGGTTTGTTCAGTTTATATTCCACCTAAAACACCTGAACATATATATGGTACTTACTTGGACCTATTACAGAGTATCATAAGCGAAACTGATATTCAGCAGTTCTACTTGTTTGGTGATTATAACCTTCCAGACATTAAGTGGATCAATTACATAAATAGTAGCTCAATAACCAGACAAATATGTACTGATAATTCACCGATATGTAACAGTTTAAATGTTTTTATGTCTTTACAAAATGCCTACCAGTACAACACAACTACAAATTCGAGTGGCAAAGTTCTGGACTTAGTCATTAGTAATAGTGACTGCTCTGTTCAGTCGCCGATTGATATTTTAATACAACCTGATCAGTATCATCCCCCATTGTGCATTATCATACCATTCCCATCTCAGATTAACGTAATGGCACGGAAATTAGTACAAAGATATAATTATCGCAAAGCCAACTATGAAGACATTAATCGTGAACTATCAGAAATAAACTGGACGTATGAATTGCATAATCTTACTGCGGAAGAATCAGTACAAAGGTTTTATGATATATTATATAAGGTTATCAAATCACTAGTTCCTCTAACTCGAATTAAATCATCTAAATATCCGGTATGGTTTTCAAAAGGATTAATATATATTTTTAAAAATAAAGCAAGAGCTTGGAATTAATGGAAAACGTATCAGAACATAAGTGATTATGAACAATTTGCACTATATAGGACTAGATTTAAAAATGAATATAAAATTTGCTACAAAAAATACATACAGTCTGTTGAAACTAGCCTGAAGGATAATATCAAGTGTTTTTGGACTTTTATCGCAAATCGCAAATCTGTGTCAACTATGCCGGCCGCTATGCACTATAAAAATTGCTCCACAAATTTGCCAGATGACATCTGTAATCTTTTTTCGAACTTCTTTTACTCTGTTTACGAGCCATCTTCCTTAACTCTCGTTCAATATAATAACGAACATTCTTACTATACTCAGAATTGCTCTTTGGTTAATAATATCGAGTTTAGTGTCCACGATGTACTGCACATCCTAAAAACTGTCGACTGCAGTAAAGGGTCGAGGCCTGACGGTATTCCTGCTTATTTTCTTAGATACACTGCAAATACTCTATCGATACCATTGAATATTATTTTTAACTTGTGTATTCGGGAAGGAACTTTGCCTGAGATCTGGAAGCATGCCAACATCACACCAGTTCATAAAAACGGATCTAAACATGATGTAGAGAATTACCGTCCTATATCGATACTGTCAGCCCTGTCAAAGATCTTTGAACGACTCGTACACGATAAATTATATCCTGCATTACACAACAACATACTACAACAGCAGCATGGATTTGTCAAAGGGTGATCTACCACAACTAATTTAATTGAATACGTTGATTATCTATTTAACAGTATAGACTCTCGCGTACAGGTGGATTCAGTCTATACCGATTTCATGAAGGCATTTGACAAGGTAGACCATAAGCTGTTATTAGACAAAATTGCCTACAACGGCATACGTGGTAACCTGCTGCGCTGGTTCTCGTCTTATGTTCATAACAGAACTCAAAAGGTTGTTATAAATGGTTTTAAATCGGAAGCTATAACTGTCACATCAGGAGTGCCACAAGGATCTATCCTTGGACCTCTCCTGTTTCTAATATTTATTAATGATATTCACACTTGTTTCCAAAATTCAAAATTTTTACTATACGCAGACGACCTGAAAATATTTAGACCAATTAAAACTCTTCTGGACTGTAATTTGCTTCAAGAAGATTTAAATCGCCTGACAGAATACTGTGCTAGAAATAAACTGAAGCTGAGCATATCTAAATGTTACTGTATCAGTTTCACTAAAAATAAAAACGTCTTTCAATACTCATACACATTGAATAATGTAACATTGGCAAGGTCATGCTTGATTCGTAACCTGGGAATTCTACTAGATGATAAATTACACTTAGATGAACATATAAATAAAATAGTTAGTAATTCTTATCGAATGTATGGTTTTGTTATGAGAGCGACTACCGAATTTAAACACCCATCAACATTTGTACATCTCTATCGTTCTTTAATCAGATGTCAATTGGAATATGCAGTTCCAGTGTGGAATCCCTACTATAATAAATACACGCATTTTATAGAAAGTATACAACGTAAGTTTTTAATATCAATGCACTATCGCTGCTGTAGAAATTATTCAATGTCTTATAATGATTTACTCACTAAATATAACCTCCTACCTTTGATGTCAAGACGTACTTTTCTCGAAACAATGTTTTTATATAAATTATGTAACCACTCTTATGATTGTTTGGATATTTGTAACAAGCTATGCTATATAGTACCTAGAACTGTACAGAGACGAGAGGTTCGAGGGCGTCCACTATTTGCTGTCACTAAAGCTCGAACAAATGCTGGAATGAGAGCCCCACTTCGTCGCATGACAAATAACTTTAATAAGAAATTCAGTAGTCTGGACATATTTTTCTTATCTGTTGGCAAATTTAAAACCCTACTCGGCACCCTATGTGCTAATGTGTTTGATTAAGTGTTATCTATCTCTATATCTATACCTATGTAACTACTCAAAATATATATTACTTTTGTAAGTGTGGCTGTGGACGTATATGATGTCATTATTATTATTTCATTACCTTTTCTTTTCTTTTTATTGTAAAACTAAATTAACTGTCTTTGTCTTCTGTTTATATGTGGAGAATGTAGTTGGTAACATATTTATTAGATCTATAGTTATATTTATTTGTAAAACACAATATTATGTTACTGTTTATTTTCCCAAATAAATAAAAAAAAAAAAAAAGCAATAAACGGGTGATGAAAGTTAACATAAAGACATCTACGATGAAACAAAGTAATGTTTGCTTCTTGCTTTAAAATACTTAAATAACGGTAAATACGATAAGTTAGCAATCCAGCTATCATCAGACTTCTCTGGTAGAAGGTTCATGATGTAGATTTCAAACCACAGCTATATATTTCTCGCAATAATTAATTTTACCGTAAAGACAGACGTAGGTGCATTTAATATTTTCTGAGTTATCAGCACTAATTACAATTTGAGCCGTGTTAACCAGTGGTCCCGTACGGAGTGTACTACTTCATACCTTTCGAAAGTCCTCCTCAAGGTTTGTCTCAATTCAAAATGTAATAGTTAGTCCTCCAAACAATTTAGCTCTCGTAACTTGCCAACGTCAGGGCAGTTCCTACCCTCTTATAATGTAATCAATTGAGTGTCTTATAGTCGCAAAATTATCGCAGTTGCCGAAATATATATATATTTAAAATATACGATACTGGCACACTTATCGTTGTATATTATTTTAGGTGCGGTGGAGTTACACTTCAGCATATTCAATTTAGAGATCTACCTCCGGTTAGTGATGGCATCGAAAATCTTAAATTGGTGGTTCCACCCGCAATTGATGGACTTGCTACTAAAACAAAGCTAGAACACTTAAAAAGGAAAGATCTTATTTTTTGCCATAATATATTACGTACGCCTTTTATTTCAGAATATTGATAAAAATAATATTATGCACCAGACGAAGTTGCCGTACAAACGTAGCATAACTCTTCAGAGTTCCACCATTGGGAATCTGGACTCTTTACACTGGATGGAAGCTCCTAAACATGACCCATCTAGTATTACAGTAGAGGTACATAAAATTTTATAAAATTTATTTAACCACTGAACATATATTGTTTATGTTCTGTATATTTAACTCATCATGATCATATACCAATAAGTTTTACACTAATGTATGGTAGTCACAGTTGGATGTGGCAAAGTATATACGTAGCATAAACGCAATAGCAATGAGTGCATAATTAAATGTGTAGTTGTTTAGTATACCAATAAGGATTGGACGAAGAGTGGTGTGATAATAGAGCGCTGCGGCGCGACACAAGTTATAGTGACAAGGTCTTAAAAAGGTTGCTTTGGACATCCAAATCCATCCGTTTGGATTAAATTATTCTAAATAGTAAAAAGACGTAAACCTGTAAGGTATTTTATGTGAAGCGTGACTTTTACATAACATTATAATGACTCCGCATTTAAAGCATGCTTATGCTACCGTTTTTACGTAAAAGCAAAACCACACGACCATTTATCTATTACGGTTCCAGACATAGAGGAATAAGAATCTAAATAGAGTTCCCAGTTCTCATGTATTCCATATTAAAATTCTACCAGCGTCTTCACTAATTCTGCAGTAAACTACAGTACTAATAAAGAGGCCAGATTTAGTATCGTGCTTCTGTACCGCTACTTAAAAATACTTATTCGTGCTGCAGGTTCATTACACCGGAATCAACATGCTAGATGTGAAGAGAGCCACTGGAACATTATCAAATGAATCTAGCTAATATGGAATGGACTACAGCGGAGTGACTAACACGTACGCATTGAGTTTATAAATTAATTGATAAGTGCGGAAAGGATAGTAAAGTAAACTTAACTTATTTTATTTTTATCCAATAGCGGTGAACGTGTGATGGGTATAGTACATAGCGGCGCGGCCAGTACCAGAGTCCAAGCACAACCAGAACTGCTATGGCCAGTTCCAGCACACTGGAGTCTTTAGGACGCCGCTACAGTACCTCTTGCGTATGGACTAGCGTTCTACTGCCTTGTAAGTTTCAGTTTTATTTGTCCTGTGAGTGTTCTAAGTATCTGCTGTGCTCTCAATTATGTTCGTAACTGACTGTTGACTGATTGGACCAGTATCAGTGCATTTAAAATTATTTGAAAGTAGCTAGGGTCAAATTACTAGGTGTATAAGAAGCCGAAACGATGTTGTTTTTCTTCAGACACAAACCAACAGAATTTTGTTGGTTTAGCTATAAGATGCTGCCTAAAATCAACGCCACGTTTTATCTAAAGTTGTTTAGTAAAATTGAAGACATAATGCATGTTGTAAACTGTAAAAGCCATCGCGGGCAAATTGTAATCCACAAAGATGCGGGTTACAAACATTAATTGCTGTCGTATTCTTTAGAAAATCAAGGGAGGCCTGACTCGGGGAATGCGCGCCCTAGTTCATGGAGGATCTGGTGCTACAGGACAAGCAGCTATATCTATCCTGCTCGCTCACAACTGCCGAGTATTTACAACGGTTAGCGATGTTCGTAAGAAACTCTCTTCTACTAATGAGTTTGGTGTAAACAAGTAGTATATCAACAAATAACAGATAATTTTGAATAACGATTGTTAAGCTTATTACCATTTTAAAATAATGTAATTGATAAAATATAAAGTTTATGTCAATGCAGACATGATTTAGTATTTATATAAATTTAGTTAATGGTAATATATAATGTATTATATAAAAAATAAGCATCATATAAATATATATAATATATATATATTACATAGGCATTTATACATTTGATGCGTATGTGATGTTTTACATATATTTATACATTCATACACGCGTTTAAATATCGTTTATTCTTATAATAATAAAAACACATATTCATGTATACATGCTTACATACATAAATTACATACATATTTTTGTAAATATTATATTTAAAAACAATTATATACATACACACATATATACCTATTCAAAATATAAATTATAGAACATTTATTTACTTACATATTTGGATTATTTTTCTGTCCGTTCGTAATCTAATCTACTCAAATATTCATCTAGTGTCCTTTTGCAGACAAATCTCTTCATATATTTTAGTGGTTTGACTTTACTTAGGCAATTATAGAGTAGTGGAGCCAGAGAGTATGGAAAACACTGAGCAAGCTAGTAGTCTTACATGAGGCAACTTCGTAAACCTTGTGTGATCTTCTTATAGATTTATTACAACGTCTTTGGCAAGTGTTGTTTTAGAACGGTACTTTTAATAAAAAGTTGACGGGTCGTAAGAACTTTAATGCCTTCAACACTTATAAGTTTGCGTATTCTAGATTTCAGATAATTGATATGTGGTTTCCAATTTAAATATTTATCTATTTCAATGCCTAGATATTTTGTACTATTGGCTGCAGATAAGATGTGACAGTCGCATTTTATACTAGTAAGAGAGCAACCAGAAGCACATGCCTCTGTATGTGCTTTTATTATAAAATCAGTAGGAGGCTGTGAATTATTTTTAACGCTAAACGTTATGTATTTTGTTATATTTATATTTAAGGTTAATAAATTGTAATCAAGGTTTATTATATTTTGAAGCCCTAGCTCTTCTACTTTTTTTACTTGTGTCCATGATGAATGTTTTTGAATTAAGTATTTCAGTATTGCAGAGTTTATTTATATATATAAGAAATAACTTAGGCCCTAGCACAGATCCTTGCGGAACACCAAAATTTACTTTTAACTTAGAACTAAAATTATATCCAATTTTTTATGTTTGCGTCCTGTCAGTAAGATAATTTTTAAACAGATCTAGCTGTATACCCCTAATGACAGTTGACTCTATTTGCCAATGTATAGCTTTTTATTGTTGCTTGTCAAAATGACTACACTATGCCTACTGGTAAGCAGTCGTGTAGTCCATAAACAAAGACTTCCACACCTCGTCTCCATGAGAAGTGGTACCGAGGTTTCTACTTTAATTACCCAGGCGTGCTTTTCCATGCCCTGCTTGAAGGACTGGGACTTCAAGTTTTAATAGTGAAATGTGTATTCCAGGCATAGAAGTAGCCAAAAACACAAATACAGAACTGACATTACGAGAACTAGGCATGGCAGAAGAGAAAATTCCATCCATCGGTGCATTTTTAAATGTAAATTACAACATATCTTTGATGGAAGACGAAATACCACTTTTAAATTCAAGCATGTAAGTTATATAGCATTTTTATACCTTTATAGTATTCTAAATATTTTCATACCTTTTTAATGTGCGTATTTAGGTACCATTTAATTATACCCATGTTATCATTTGAGGCCACATTAAGCCCTACAACTGATGAGCTTACAAGACGAATAGCAATAAAGTAAAGCGAGCAAAAAATATATGCCAGGTTCATAGCAAGTTGAAATCTCAGCCTACCATACCACAGATGTAAAACTTTATATACATTTGTTTCAGGATCGCCGAGCTAGAAAAATCGTCGTCGGAGATCATTTATCCAAGAGTAAGAGGCTTAGCAACTTTCTTCTCCAAAGGAAGCACTGACGACCTCTTTGATACAACAAACTACATAGTATTACCTACCATGTACAAAGAACCTACGTTAGTAAGTCTGACATTACTTTCTACATGTCGTCTAATACAGCATGTAACAGTGAGGTGCGGTTATATATTAAGGTCCTTAGGCCTTAAATATACAGGACCATATTATGGCCGACGTAAAATCTAAAAATTTAAAAATTTAGGCATTTCATAATGAAAAATGATTGTGGATATAAATAAATATACCTGCATAATTGCGTTGAAGTAAATTTTTTATCAGACATAATTGAGCCAATTTGAATTAATTGTAGATAGTCTAATTAATGACGAATTTTACAGGAACGTATAGTTCTTTAAAACTCAATTATTCTAGATCTTTATCTACAATAATTTTGTCTTATTCATCTGTTAAAATTAGACACCTAGATTAATTCAAAAAGTGCTTTTAGATTCACACACGTTACATAATGAACGTATTATACATTTAAATGACAATGAATATGTTTAACTATGATTTTGATAAGAATTAAATTATGTATTTGTATTTTTTATAGTCACAGACAGAATTTGATGTGGAACAGCGATACCTATGCATAGTACCGGGCATGGAAGGCCATAATGGGCGATTCCACTTATTATGCAAGCGTCTGAAGCTCCCAGCAGTTGTTTTACAGACCGGGCAGGATCATCCTAATGAAACTGTACCCGAAATGGGACAAAGATTTGCTGATGTAAGTATATACGTTTTTGTTTCGGCTATTTACGCTTAAAATAACCATGATGTAAGCTCGCTTTAGAATATTATAATGGAATGCGTAAATTCTTCACATTCTATACATAATCTTGGAATTCTTTGCTTTTTAAGGAGTTGTGGTCGTTGATATGGTGATACAGGAAGCGAAATTTTAAAAAATCTCAGTAGCAAATCAAGTAATTATGTATGGTATTTATAACATGATGCTAACACGACGCGGTGTGAAATGTATTTTAAACATTTTGCAGATATTAATAAATAAAAATATGACTCAGAAGAACTTCTACTTACTGGGCTACGAAAGCGGAGTTATGGTGGCTCTTGAAATGGCTGCAATACTAGAAAATAATGGGAAATAATTGGTTACAGAAAAATCTGTCAATCTATCTTTAAAGACTTTCGCATAAATCTAAAATCATTTATTGTATATTTCAGGGTGTACGGGCATAATATTCCTCATGGGTTACAATACAGAGGAGTTTCAAATGGAACTTGACGAACAACTGAGTGATTTAGCAACGGATAAGCAACTCGAAGACGCATTGATGCGACACTTCTTTAAGATAATGTCTGGAGAACATTCAGCGGAACTGGACGAAGTACTTCAAACCGCTGCTACATGGGCTCAGAAAGTAGACACCTGTGTATGTTATTTGCGCGGCCGTACAACACACTCGATTCAGTATACGCGTGCGTTTTTGGAGACAGCGCTGGCGCGAATTAAACAAGTACGAAGTTACAAAAACGTTGCGCGGCCACTGCGCTCGTGGTTGGTATTTCTACGCGCAGCAAGTACGCGCATATCGCATGACTATCTTAAGGTTCTGCAGCAGAATTCAATCCAACAGGTTGCTGTTCACCAGCTAAGCGCGCCACTAACTCACGCTACATACGATATCCAGTCGTCTGCGATCGTAAACAAATAACTTGACACCGAAATACAAAAGGAATTTGAAAATCGAAGTCAATGTGACTCTTATCCCGTCAATTAACGTTTGACGTTCCATAAATAATTAATATTATAACATAAAATATGAGTAAATCTGAGATAACTTTTCGGTAGTCGATAATGTTGAGACGGTCTATGGGTTTGTTTATGTGAAATAGAAGATGGTGGTGTATGATTTGGGTGATATTTGTGTGAAAATATTTAATAAATTATTTTATGTCTCTAGTACAGCAGTTTATTTTCTTGTTTCATTTTCATGCAATCTATTAAAAATATCCTTTTACTGTACCTCCATAATGCATAAAGATTAAGTTGTCTTTTGTAATGAGCAATGTTAGTCAGTAAACGAGACAAATAATATGTTTTCGAGGAGAAAAGTAAAATTTTCTAGTAAATCATCTATTTTAGCACGAGTCAAGACCTTCTTCATTTGACCTCTTAATACTTAAGCATACACCTAGTGTTCTTAGTGTTTCTTATTAAGCCAATTCTTTTTGTTAGCAATTAATTGTACCCATTGCAGCATTCTTTGAACCGATCACAACGAAAACAAATATAATATTAAGGATTTTTTGACACTGCTTAAACCTCAGAGTTATATATTTCACATTTTCTTCGGAAAGATCGTATAAAATTACCAGATTGATTTTAATAATCTGGTTTATATGATCTAGATGTTCTTGGAATTTATTATTACACATATACATATGATTATCTTGTTATTAAAACTAGGCCTGGTATATTCCTCGAAGTTAGAGACTTCAAATGTATAACTACTCTTTCATAACCATAGAAATAAAAACCGGTAATCATCATAACGAGTTGGAACATTGACAGTTGTAATAACGTTTCAAAAATATTAATAAAACAAAAACTGTCATCTCTTTATAATTTGGTAACGTATAATTATTAGGAGCCTTTTCATAGTCCTGCATTAGCACCAATCCACAAAAAACACTTCACGGGATTAATTTTCTCAGTTTTTTGCGACGTCTCAAAAAAAATACTACTGGTCGAAACAAAAACCATTTGTTTTTAACATAATTACCGGGCATCAGTGAATACCGTTTCAATCAAAGCTATCTTGGTCGTTCGTAAGTCCGGCAGGGACTACAAACTTATCATTGCGTACAGCAACGAAATTGTATTTAACAGCATAACTGTTACGCGGTACCTATTAATATTTGGATGTGAACCATCTCCACCAAATGGTCCACCATTTGTGGCGGCATGACAGGCAAGATCTATGAAGAACGTCTTAGTATCCAGCAGAGCTTTGCAGAGCCTTTACCTTTTAGAATAGCATCTTTGGAGCCAATTATGTAAGTATATGTACATATGTATATTATAAACAGCAAAGGTCCTAATACACTACCTTAAATCATTATTTTTATATTTGCCAAACTTGCATAGTTTTCAGTGATTTAATTTTGAAATAATAAAAGCTTCTTATGACAAATCATTTAGTCAACCTATTAAACTACAAAAATTTGTAAAAGTACTTTACAAATTTAAAAAGTTTTTGCCGCTACAATATCGGTATTAAAAAATTACGTACTACACAAATTTCTGTTGTCAACGTTTTCTAGTATATTAGGACTCAAGTAATTGTTGATTATGGGCGTGACGCGCATGTCATGGGATGCGTTCGCAAGTGGTGTATGTAGCTGATGTACGATCAGTAGTTTAATCGAGAATTGCTTAAGCTCTGAGCGCTATGATGGTGGCGCTACTGACGTAGACCGCAACAGCACCAGCTGAGAGCACAGCGGTTAAATTGTAGGTCTGTAACGCTGCACTTGTTCAATACGCGCCATCAATATTAATATTAATGCACGAACGTACTGCACTGAGATTACTGCTCGACCTTTTAAAGCTTTACAGTGTTTGAAAGAGCACAGTCTAGCCTCAGGATATCGTCTCCACCAAGTAGCGCATACTTGTGACGTACTAGCGAATCTTGCATATATTCTTCTGTCTTAAATGCAGCAAGTTGCTCTTGAAGTACTGTTTGGAACTCATCTGGTGAATATCCGATACAGAATATTGTATCCGTCATACCTGAAATATTTAATGTATAACTTGATATATATATGTCGGAGAAGTATTGTTCTCTATGGCAACGTCTTTAGTGATTGCGGGTTTAGTAGGCGTCATCTGGGTAATATGCGAGCACAAAACACAACGATGCCGGTTTTACACTATTTTTTATTTAGAATAAACAATATTTTCAATTCACAATGTCGAATGAAAAATAATAGTTAAGACCGAGCAGTGGGTTCAGGGCACTGATCTTACTTTCTTTACACAACTCACAACTCAACGTTCCGACTTGATCAGTCGCTGTCACTCAAATGTGTCTCAATAGCTGTCAGTCTTTCTAAAGTAAAGATTGCGCCTCGACCCCACTCAAGCATACGCTCTGCTGTGATTGGTCGTTACGTAAATTACAATATTCATAACTTTTATTAGATTAATAAGGTTTTTGAGCTATAGAATAATTTAATAAATCAAATAACTTTAAATTAAGAATTTTAAAAGTAATTAAAATGTAGACAATTTATATTGTGAATTATACGTGCAAACAACAATCAATCCGAATCATAGCTTCCTCCGACATATATATATGTACAACAAAATAAGCAAATTATTTACTAAATGTAAAAACTAACCTTGATGTTCCAATATAGCTGCCATTTCAAGAGCCACAAGTACACCACTCGCGTAACCAAGAAGATAGAATTCGTCATTGTTGAATTCAGCCTTCTTTAATAGAAGCTGTTAAATAAAACATCTATTATAGGCACTCGAGTTTGTAGTTTATTAGCCATATTTACTTTTTCAATGCAGTAAAATTTTACCTAAACATATCTCTGTGCAGTTTCAGATATTGTCTCATTTGGATGGATGATCCAGTCCAGGCTGTAGTACAAGTGCTGCTACCTTGAGTCGTTCGCACAATACACTAAATCGCTCGTAGTGACTCTCCATACCCGGAACTATGCACAGATATGACTGAGATGAATCGAACTCGTCGTCAGTCTGAAATAATTTATCAAGTGTAAACTAAATAGCATAGTTACATTAAGTCGATCTTTCAGGGAAACTCGTGGTCCAAATTATAAATGCTACGTACTGCACGCTTTTGAATAATAAAAATTGTCTCGATATCTGCAGCTGCCTTGCCCCACAATAATATACCATAGGACATGACATTATGAAAGTAACTGAAGAATACTAGTCTCGCGGTATCTACATCAGTAAGCTGTCTTACTTTCTGAACTGCATATGCGGCTGAGCTAAGTGTCCCTGCAAGACACGATATATGAGCGCCCCACTGAACTTTATGATCTAAAGTCAAACCTAGAAAAACTGTTGATTGTACGAAAGTAATAATTTCATTATTTAAATTTATATTTATGTTAGGACTCTTTACATTTGGCAATGTAAACTTGATACATTTTGTTTTTTTAGAGTTTAGTAGTAAATTATTCGACGTAAACCAGTTCAGGATGTGCGTGAGCGAATCATTAACAGTATTTAAATTTGTTGCTCTTCTGTCTACTTTAAAATAAGAGATGTGTCATCTGCAAATAAAACAATGTCACACAAATCCTGCACGAAGAACGGCAAATCATTTACGTACACTATAAGCAGAAAGGGTCCTAAAATTGAGCCCTGTGGCACGCCCATTGTGACTGGTAATCTAGAAGATCTACTTCCGTTGATATCAACGTATAGTAGTCTATTGCTTAGGTAGGAACCAACTAAGTCAAGTGCAGTATCTCTGATGCCATAATGCCCGAGTTTTCGCAACAGCGTATGATGGTCAACACAGTCAAAGGCTTTAGAGAGATCACAGAATACGCCAATGACATCTTACGAATTTTCCCAGGCACTGAATATATGTCTTAAAAGCGTAACACCCGCATCTATCGTAGAACGGCCTTTTCTAAAACCATATTGATCTGCATGAAATAAATTATTTACACTAAAGTGGCTCTCTAATTGCTGTTATATAATCTTCTCAAATATTTTACTGATAGCAGGTAATATTGAAATTGGCCTAAAATTACTAGGGTCACTTTTGCATCCATTTTTAATTAAATTTATGTAGCAGAATGTGAAGTGATCCTAGTGGATTCAAAAAATAAATGCTTTATTTATTTATTTTAGGTACACAAAACAGAACAAAGTACAAGTATGTTCATAAATACATATTACAGTTATGTTCTAAACTAAGTTCCTAACTATGTGTACACTACATGATCACGATGGACTATGTTGCTAACGACGTAATGACGTTATGAACGTGAATTATCTACATAAAACACAAAAATGTGACACAAAATGCGGATAAAACACAAAGAAAAGGAAAGAAAATATAAAATGAGAATCGTACTAATACTCAGCAATCATACCATTATACATTAGACATAACATGTTTAACACTACTTTTAAATTTTGAGAATCGGCTATTGAATATGTCCAGAGTGTTATGATGTTCCGGTAATAAATCATTGTACAGACGACACATCCGTACCATTGGGTTGTAAAATGAGGTGTTATTAATGTGCACATTTAGAATAAAACTTTTAAGGTGGGGATGACGTGATCTAAACCTAGTATTAAAGTTAATAAGAGACAACAAGTCAGGGCAATCTATTGCAGCATAGATTATTTTGTGAAGACACAACAGATCAGTGCTCGCACGGCGTGATTCCAAAGACAGTATCTTGAACTTATCTAATCTTTCCTTATATGTTTGTAGCTCGTGGTTAAGATAAAATCTCATCATTTCTTATGTATCTGTTCAATTCTGTTTATGTGAACATCGTAAAAAGGCGACCATATAGGCGAATTAAATTCTAATATACTACGAATTAAACAATGGAACAAATAGAGTAGAGATTGTGGCTTTTTAAAATCTTTAGCTATTCTGAAAATGAAACCAAGAAGACTGGCGCTTTTACTGATAATCTGGTCATAATGCGCACGGAATGATAGTTAAATGATCCAAATAAACTAATAAGTCTCAAAGAGAGAGCTGACTGCTCAAGTAAATTAACATTAAAATCACCACACACTCTTATATGCCTACTACTAAAACTCAAGCGTTTTAAAATATCCTCTATTACGGTTTCAAATACACTAAAGTCACTCTGTGGTGGTCGGTATACACAAACTATGACATGTTGCTCTAACTCCACACAGGATAATTCTACAGTGAGCTCGATGGAAAGATTTACTATATATTTACGTTCTTTACATTTTAGACTTAAAAGAATTTAGAATTCTTTCTTACAAACGCACTTACAATTGAATAATATTCGTTATTAAATATTAATTGATTAGGTTTTAACCAATGTTCCGTTATGCAACATATTTGAATGTTATGTTGTTTAAAAAATAAATCTAATACTAACTACTTGCCGGATAGATCCTGAATATTCTGATGAATTAGTCTAATACTGTGTGTCTGCCTATCCTTTGTCTCATCTAACAGTTTAAACTACTAGAAGTGTCAATATGAAAATTTGTAGTAGTAATACTACTATGTCCTAAAACCTTCACTACCCTACTGGTACCTGAGTCACTACATATATTAAATGCTAATAATTTAGCAAGTTGCTTTTTATAATAAAAATATAGATACATTGTATCTTTAGTTATTAAAAATGTACTAATAAACTTATTAGTGTCAAAGAATAAACTATAATTGTTGTAACGTACTGTTGTAAAAAAGTAAATTAAGTTTTTCAATGTTCCTATTTTGTTCATTTGTTAGTACGTAGTATTATAACGTACGTAACAGGTGTATTTCTGCAGAATTTCATAATAAATGTTATTACTGTCGACTGTGTGAAATGATTCATCAACACATTGTATTTCCATGTATAATATGTATGTATTTAAAAAAAAAGAAAAAGGTATATATGTATGTTTATCCATTGTCTAGTACCCATAGTACAAGCTCTGCTTAGTTTGGGCTAGATGGTGTTGTGTGTATGTGGTAGAATATATTATATTATTATTATTATATTGTTATTGTAATGACGCTCAATTCTGTGACCTTGTCTACTAATTTCCGAGCATGTAGGTCAACTAGCAGTTTGTTACTTCTCCAAAAGTCGGCACCAATAATGGAACGTCGTACTTCGGCGACCATGAATGTCCACATGAAGACACGTCGTAGCCCTACGTTGAGGTACAATGTTTTCTCACCGTACGTACGTATTGGTCTCCCATTTGCAGCGTATAAGTTGTACGCGTTTTTGTTGCATGCGACTTTTCGGTTTTTGATGCAAGCATAGACACCGCTGCCCCCGTATCTATTGAAAATTGTGTACCACTGTTTGAGTGGGTAACACATAGATGGCAGTTTGATGTTGGGTTGACGCCGAGTCCTGCCACAGACGGCGTCGAGGTAACTTTTCCGACTGCTTGCCCGGTTGGAAGGTACAGTTGCGTTTATCCCGGCAACTGTAAGCTTCAGCACCATACTTGCTATGGGCCCAACAAATCCAGGATCCTCTTGGTGTCTTCGATCTTGACCGCGATCGATATCTATTTCGTGGCCGTCCTCTAAGCTCCCAATTTTTCTTTAACTCAGCCAGCTCTAGAGTTATTTGTGTCAATTTTTCATGCAAGGCTTCGGCATCGCTTGCACGTGTAATCTGTGCGTCCTGGTTTGGCGGTGCGATGCTATCCATGACGGTATCGTATGATCGCTGGTGGCGATTTTCGTGTGTTGACCTATACATATATTTTGCTCTAAGTAAATATAATAATTAAAAAAAAAAGTGTATAAATTTGTGTCTGTTCGTATTTAACAGTTGAGTCAGTGTCTTATCGCAGGCCACAGATAAACTGACCTGCTTTTCAATTAAAGTTACGTGCGCGTTGAATACCTTTGAGAAACATTTGTGCTTTCGGTAATAAAACATTGTAGACTAGTGCAATATAATAGCAAAGACATCGTTAACTTAGTGAATGTTCTGAATAAACGTTTTTGGTGGTTTTCTTTGACTTTACTGACTTTTAAATCAATATGCAAATTAAAATTTTTGCTTAATCATGCCACAGATAATATAATACTATACTAGTACAGATACTCAATCACTCTGGCTATTCTACTTGCTATTTTGGTACCTATCTTTTTACACTAGATGGGAGCAAAAAACTAGCGCCACTGCTGCCATCTACCCATAACAAGTACACAAGTTCCGAATCCTATTTGATAACAGCTCATAAGAGATGGTGTTGTGACAGTAAAGTAGGTACTTGACTGTTTACCACGGATAGAACATATTTAAACGAGCCGATGCAAAATGTGCACAACCTTGAAAATAAAAGTTATCTACCTATAGTGTTGTATGCCGAAATGCGTACGATCACACTTTGGTGATTCTCATTTACTCGGTCGGATTTTCGTGAATATATCGTGTTGCTGTCAGAATTTGACCTTGTATACATTTTTTTCATATAATTTTTATGAATGCGTTTTAAAAAGTATTAATAAAACAATATATTTCATTATGTATGCGATTGTAATTGATATTCGAGTACTTTGAAAATAACTCATTGGCGTATAGAATTCTACTTTGGCAGTTAGTTATCTATATTTCACTATAATTGTAAATATAAAATAACATAAAATATAGCGCTCAGATTTTTATAAACAACAGTGCAATGCCTAGTATTTAGTCTCTGTTGAAATTTACTGAGTTATGGCTATTTATAAAATACATCACATAGATTATTTTGAATTTAACTATAGAAAAATAAATATAATAATCATATGAATAATAACCGTATGAACGGTTACTCTTTTGCCGTGTAACAGACTCAACACAAAAAATCTGTTGAACATAATTTGTTTTCTGTGTGAGAATCGAACCCATAACACTCCGCACGTCGATAAGTACTCAGTTTAAGCGATTAAACAACTACGCCATACTTGAAATCAAATCACAAGCACGCGCGAGTATCGCCCGGCGGCGGCGTTCGGTTTATTCCGGTCAGCTTCGTGAATTTTCGTGTATAATATCGTGTATGAGCGCTGCCGGTAGCCGCGGAGTCGAGTAGCGCGCCTGCCTGCCGCGTCGATTCTCAATAGAGTCGAAGCTTGATTGTCAACTGAAGTTTTGTTATGAAATATTAATTATCTGGACCTGCCAAATACTTTAACAGAAGTTAAAGCTAATAATATAATTATTGATATACCTCCTATAAAATACAATGTGCCTATTAATAGATTAAAAAACAACTGAGTTAGTAGGTATGCTTTACGCTTATTAGTCATGGTTCGTAATCTTTTAACTATGTCATAATAATTATTGACATTGTATTCTTTTACTTTTATATCCATATTAATTATTGTTTTTGTAGGGAAATCAATAATTAATATGTAATAATAGTTTAAAGTTAAGTAACAAAACAATAGATAAGTACCTACCTACTTAATGAATATTGTGGTACTTATGTAAGTAAAGATCACATTAATATACCATGATAAATGCGATGTTACTAATCCTAAAACACTATTCATGCTTTGGTATGATTTATTTAAATATTCGTGTCTAAATAATAATTATAAGGATATATGGTGACGACGACGTCCAAGAAATATTTATCTCATGTAGGTAATATTACTATTACATCTGAATATTTATTACAATGTCAACCAAACCAGATATGAACACATTAATAGTAACTAGTTAAAAAATGATGAGTGTGATGTGATAAGTGAGTGATGTGAGTAAAATAGTAAATGATAATAATATTTGAAACGAAATGTGATGTCATAATATCGTCACGTGACGTCGACAACAGGAAGAAGCAAACCACAACCAATTTTATAAAATATTATTTATATGAATATTTGTTAGATTTAACTAGCATCAACAAAAATATGGTAACCAAAAAGCAAGTTAAATAAGTAATACTTTATTTTCAGATCATGTTCTTTTTTTACCTAAGATAGTAAACATACTCTATTTGTTCAAAATAAAGGTGGCAACCCTAATCACAAATGTGCCTAACTATCTTTCAGGCCCTTTGAAACAGATTTAGTCAAGTTGCGTCTAGTGATCAAATAATACTAGAAATTGCGTAAAAACCAAACTAACAAAGCGGTATAAACAAATAACAGTCTTTAATTTTATAGAATAATTATTATGATAGGTTACTTAATATTTACCTAGCTATTTTTAATAAAATGCTGCTATGATTTACCAAAACTCCATTTCGATCGGCATGTCTATCGTAAGTTTGTTATTTAATTCAGAATAAGTAGGTAGCACAGAGATAATGATTATTATAACGCCGACGAGTCCGACGACAGCGCTTTATCTACTGCCGCACAAGCAAATTAAATTTGACAATAGAAGTTACGAGAACCGACCAGGTGTTTGAATATAATGCCATGTAGTACAATAAATATAAGTACAACAAAACGTTTTGTTTAATACATTGACATTTGTTAAGCATACATATTTTTCATATTATAAGTAATTTCTTATTAATTAGTATCAGTAGGTAATAAACAAATATTGAAGTAAACCAAAAGAAGGGTATGAAAGAAAAACACAATGTTTTTGTAGACTTGTATAAACATATAAAAAAGCCATCTAGCGTCTCATCTAGCCCTATAGGTAAAATAAAATGATAGGTAGATTACCTATGTGTGATGAAAAAATACTGATATATCGATATCTTTAAATCATAAAATAAATGCGTTTACCTTGATGCTCGTTAGTTAAATATGTACAATGTTTATTTATAATAACATTTTATGGTCAATTTTCTTCCAATAAAGCATTTTGATTGATCTTAATATTAACAATGGAACTCATAGTGCCATCTATGATCTATTTTTGGAACTGTTTACTTTTTGTTCTAATTGGTACCCCATGATCATGCTAAGTAAATAAAGTGATTTAACGCCATCTCTCTGTAGCCGCAAATACTTCTAGAAGCGCTTGTCAACGCTTTCACTATCACCGCATCACTAGTGCAGTGATTACTCACTATCGCCATCTATGCGCTGTGGCTTACATTACTACGATCGTCACTAACATTGCTTTGATCAATTTCTCTTCGCAAACGATCCATCGATCGTGTGCGTAAAGCTGAATTATTTCACACTAAGGCTGCGAGGTTTACGAGGGTACTTTAACTTAGCACTAATCAATATATCGAACATCAGCTGCTTCAATATGTTTTGTTTGGGTTGTAATAAGGGCATTACGACTTGAGCACGTCTCTTGAAACATGGTCTCTGCCAAGGTTGCTATCATATTGAGTGCCTAAATATTACACCGCAGCAGTATACTGCTCTTACAGAAGAATTTAATGCATCTTGGAAATGCCCGTCGTGTAGTAATGTTACACGCCGCACCCGGTCTAACATATGTACATACGCCTGTGTGATCTACGCAGATCCCTACTCACAAAGATAGCATGAACATGTCGTGCGAGGTGTCGGCATGTGATCCTTATCTGGCAGCTCAATAACTGCTGTTGAATCTGCAGATGGGGACACAAGTAATACTTTTCAAGCTTTTACACAGGAACTACATAGTACTTTGCATGGCTGGCGTGGTGATATAAATAGTAGGTACACTTTTTACCTTTTAGGAGGATATTAAGAGAACACTGAACGGCTGGCGTAATGAGATGGAAGAGAGTATGAATAAGCTAAGTAATGAATTAAGATCATCATTTCAGCCTATTGCAGTCCACTGCTGGACATAAGCCTCCCCCAGGGTGCGCCACAAGGCCCGATCTCCCGTTTTCGCCATCCAGTCACCACCAGCCACTTTTTTCAGGTCGTCGGTCCATCTGGCCGGAGGGCGTCCTACACTACGCTTGCCGAGTCGTGGTCTCCACTCGAGAACCCGTCTGCTCCAACGCTCATCGGTTCTGCGACAGATGTGACCGGCCCACTGCCACTTCAGCCTGCTACACTTCTGAACTACGTCAGTAGCTTTGGTTTTTTGTCGGATAATCTCGTTCCGGACTTTGTCCCTTAACGAGATTCCGAGCATACACCTTTCCATAGCTCGCTGAGTGACATGCAATCGGTGGGCTAGTTTCACTGTTAGGTTCCACGTCTCGGCTCCGTATGTCATGACCGGCAGGACGCATTGATTGAATACCTTGGTCTTCAGGCATTGTGGCAAGGGTGACTCGAAGATGTGACGCAACTTTCCAAACGCTGCCCATCCAAGCTGCACTCTTCTGGTGATTTCACCCTCAAAGTTGTCTCTACCCAGCTGTAACTTTTGTCCTAGGTAGACGTACCCCTGGACAACTTCAAGGGCTACACCTTCGACGAAAACGGGCTCAGGGACGATGTGCTCGTTGAACATGACCTTAGTCTTGTCCAAGTTCATCCCGAGCCCAACGCGTCTCGAGGCAGCATTAAGACCGGACAGCATTGTCTGCAGGTCTTGCAGCGATTCTGCCATTATAACTATGTCGTCAGCAAAGCGGAGGTGTGTGAGATATTCACCATTGACATTGATGCCCATTCCATTCCACCGCAGGGTCTTGAAGACATCCTCCAGAGCATTGGTGAAGAGTTTCGGGGAAATAACGTCACCCTGTCTTACACCTCTAAGCAACTGGATGGGTCTTGTTTGGTGGTTCTGCACTTGGACGGACATCGTCGCCATTTGGTGGAGATTTCTCAGCACCTCCACGTACCGCCAGTCGACTTGGCATCGCTGCAAAGACTCCAGAACAGCCCAGATTTCGATGGAGTCGAAGGCCTTCTCGTAGTCCACAAACGCCAGACACAGCGGTTGGTTATACTCTTCGGACTTCTGTATAACCTGCCGAACAGTATGGATGTGATCTACGGTGCTATAGCCTTTACGAAACCCAGCCTGTTCCGGTGGCTGAAAGGCGTCAAATCTTGATGCCAGACGATTCGTGACGACTCTCGAGAACAGCTTATAGACGTGGCTCAGCAGCGTGATCGGCCTATAGTTTTTAAGGAGCGTTTTGTCTCCTTTCTTGAAAAACAATGCCACTACACCTCTGTTCCACGCCTTCGGGGTAGCCCCATTGGTTATTACAGAGTTGAAGAGCCTCCTCAACTCCCCAAGAACAGGTTTACCCCCAGCCTTGAGGAGCTCAGAGGCTACTCCATCTTCACCGGGAGCCTTCCCATTACTAAGCTGTTTGAGAGCCGCCTCGATTTCGTCGACATCTACGTCTGGGAGATCGTCAGTGAAGTGGCGGGTAAGTGGGGCTCTAGGGTCTCTCGCGTCTGGTGGAGGCTTCGGTGCGTGCGAAGCATACAGAGTTTCGTAGAAGTCCTCAATTTCAGCGAGTATCCCCGGGACTGATGTGACGGTTTCACCATTCGAGGTAGCTAACTTTGTCAGATGACTCCTCCCCAGTATCTTGGTGAAGACCTTCGACCCCCGATTTCGCTCGATCGCCTCGTGTACTAGGCGAGTGTTCCAGCTGCGAAGGTCGCGTCTTACCAAGTTCCTGATTTTCTTGTGGAGTGACTGGGGATCTGACAAAGATTCCTCTGGTGTCTCACGTCTAAATCGCATCAGATCCAGGGTCTCGCTAGAAAGTTTGGACTTCCTATCTGATCGCCTTTTCCGAAAGTGCCTCGTTCCCACTTCGCGTATCACCCCAATTACGCCGTCCAGGTCCTCGTCAACATTGGCCGGGGTCTCCAGTGCGGCGAATCTATTTTGCAATTCTCGTTGGAACGCATCATGTCCAGCTTGGGGCACACTTGGACGAAGAACAGACCTCACCATGCGACTACGTTCGAGCTTAAAATTGATATTTAGGGTGCCTCGTACAAGCCGGTGATCGATACCGGTATTAAACCTGCTGATCACCGAGACATCCCTAAAAATGTGCTTCTTGTCGGCTATGATGAAGTCAATCTCGTTCTTCGTCACACCGTCGGGGCTCTTCCAGGTCCACTTCCGTTGGGGCTTTTTCTGATAAAATGTGTTCATACAGAACAGCCCCTGCATGCTAAGGAAGTTGACCAGCATTTGGCCCCTATGGTTTCTGCGCCCATAGCTATGCTGTCCCAAACAAGATTCACCGCATTCTTTTCCCACTTTGGCGTTGAAGTCCCCCATGACAACTGTATAATGGGTTTTGGTGGTACGATGCATGGCCTTTGACACATCGTCGTAAACGGCCTCCACCTCTTCGTCTGAGCTGCTCGACGTCGGCGCATATACCTGTATGACCTTGAGAGAGTATCTCTCGGTCAGTTTCAGTACAAGGTACGCAACCCGGGTCGAGACGCTGCAGATCTCCACCACGTTGTCACGAAGGGCTTTGTTGACGAGAAATCCCACGCCACCTTGGGATTTTTGGCTCCCTTCCCTGAAGTAGAATAGATGGCCTGACTCAAGGGTTACCGTGTCCTCTCCCTCTCTACGAACTTCCGATAGCCCGAGAACATGCCATCGTATCTTCTCTAATTCTTCTTCAAGGATCTGGAGGCTTTCGTCCAGCCGTAGACTGCGTCCATTAAATGTAGCCAGGGTCAATTGTTGGCAGCCGTCCGTAGCCCGGGGATTCCTAGCACCCCCTACCCTACCGTAACCAAGGCCGCTGCCGTGACCTGGAATAGTAGGGCGGCCGGGAACTGGGGGCCGTTTCTTTTTTGGACTCATCATGGGGGGTTTTGCCCGTAGTCACCACGCTGGGCAGGCGGGTTGGTGACCGCAGTGTATTGGTATGGACTGTGTTGTCTACGCAAGAAGCGCTGCTGCCCACCTCTCGGATGGTCCCTTAATCGCCTTCTACGATACCCACGGGAAGAAATGGGGTGGTGCTATTCTACTCTGCCGGCACCACATGGCCGTTAAGATCAGCTGTGAGTGATTTGAGAGCGGAAATAAATAGTATTCGTACTGAACACAGTATATTAAAACAAAATATATCGGATATGGCCCTAGATGTTTTGGAATTACGCACCTCGCGAAACCACCGAAACACGTAATGAAAACTTAATACTCGTAATGGAAACACTGTACATCTATCAGCTTACCAATCCAGCAAAAAGAAATTACGTCTATTCATAAAGTTCCCCATGCTCACCAGCAAACAAATAGACCTAAGAATACAATTGTTAAGTTTTCGTCTCGTATCTTGCGTGATAACATGCTTACTGCCTTCCGTAATATTTATAATATCAAATCAGATCAGCTGGGTTTTGCCGCCACGTCTTCAGCGATTTATATGAACGAGCACCTCACGCTAAAGAAAAAGCAGTTATTTCGCAAGATCAGGGAGGTTGCCGCCCGGTATCATGTACCTCTACCATCAAATACCTCGGTGTCGTAATCGACAGTAATTTTAACTTTAATCACCATATTGACTTATTTTCATCGAGGATCCGTAAGCTTATGTTCACCTTTAAAAATTTGCGACATGTTGCAGACAAAACTTTAATAAGGATGATTTACTTCTCTCTATGCCAGCCAATATTGACATACTGCATTACGATATGGGGCGGCACAGTCAAAACGGATATGATAAGGGTGGAAAGAGCTCAAAGGGCTGTGCTGAAAGTAGCCCACTTCTTGCCTTTCCTCTATCCCACCAAAGACCTTTACCATCTTACTGATGTCCTGACAGTTCGACAAATATATATTTTAAATATAACTATTAAACAACACTCACTTCTTGCATACGATGCCTCACATACAAGCAAAAGACTAAAACATAAAGTCTGTCAAAATACTGATCAGTGGTCTACAGCTTTTTCTGGCAAGTTCTTCGGCTTCCTAGGGAGATATCTGTACAATAAAATAAATGCAAAACTTTCTATATACCAACTAACAAAGTACAATTGCAAGAAAACTGTCACATCGTGGTTAAAGTCCCTTAGCTATGAAGAAATAGAACAGCTTCTACATATTCCCTCGTAAAAAAAAAACTGTTATCTTTTCTGCATTCTATCTCGTTCATTCATACATACATAAAATATGTGGGTACAACACAATGTTAATAGATCTGTTATTTGTTAACATCGTAGGGTTAACTAACATCTAATTATTATACACACAATGACAAACATACACAAATGAACACACACTCTTACACACACACACACACAGACACACACGCACACGCACTCTCACTGATCAACATCAACTAAAATATACAAGCTTCACCCACTACACGCTCCACCTATTCAGAGTCTAGAGAGGCTGGTAATCTGTCATACAGGTCTCCTAGTACAGACACCAGTCTCTCACATAGACTGAATTATGTTATAAATATTCGTTGAAGTATGTAACTAGATACCTACTATTGTCTTATGTTTTGTAAAACTGTGTGAGAGAACAAAAATAAAGTTATTTGTATTGTATTTGTATCAATACAAATACGTGTGGATTCGTAACACCACCATTCTTGTGCGCGAGCGTGATGGCGATACTGCGTTCGCAGTTCGTACGGAAGACGACAACAAATAGCTCACTGCAAAATCCTGGTGGCGATCCAACCTCTCAGCACTCTGATCGGTATACTCTTTCATGTATAATTCCTTTCACTGTGTTAACATTCCGCATTGTTTTAGCTTAACTATAATGAAATATCGTTGTTAAATAACTTTATATTTGTTGACTCTAAATATTGTATCTATCTATTTTGGCTATTGTTAACGAGTTAATTAAGTGTAGTGACAGCGGAGGGCGCAAAAAAAAACAATTTGAAATTAAGAATTTAATAAAAAAAATAAAATTACAATGTATGAGTTAACTTATTAAATAAAAGTCTAGCTATGTCGACGATCGACCAAAAAGAAGTGTTGTAATATTAATGCAATTTCCGTTCATCGGTGTCGTCGTAGTCACGTAGCTCAGCGTCAGCAATATCGGTTGCGCGTGCAGCGGCGAGATGGATCTAGGTCAACGCATACGCTAGCAATATACTATGATAAGGGCTGCGTAACACCTCCCCCTGAAGAACAGCGATTATTGGAGACAGATGTCGTAAATTGAGCTGGGAGATTATCTGGATCAATTCCTCTTGCAACAGGGATAGAGTAGATAGCTTGAAGCTCGATCTGTGTATCTTTCGGTTTTTCCATCTTGGGCTTCAGTTGCTTCAGATGGTATCTTCGGTACGCTAAACCGCCAATGAGTGCAGATATTCCAAGAACCAGGGCATACATTGGTATCGTGGTGTGGTACAGACTACTGTCGGGGCTAATTGACAACTGTACTGGTGTCTGCAGGGATATCTTCTTGTTAGCTTCGTGGAAGTGATCCAAGTTGATTGAGTTGAGTTCGAAGAGTGGTGGTGTCATCGGGTTATTATCTTCAATTGTAGGTATATCAATAAGTTTCAGGGCTTGACCTTTGATTCGATCTTTAGAATTGGTAAGTCTAAATTCGTGTGTTTCGAGATAACAGTTATGTGGTATGACAACTAGATAACTGCCGTGGACCATCTTGTAGAGATCTTGACCGCAGGATAGTCTTGTCTTCAATGGTTCTGGGAAGCTGATAGTATAATGACGATCATCAAGTTTCTCGTAAGCCGGCTTTTGGAGTGAGACGACGGTTGAGTTGCATTCAGGAGTTCTCTGTTGATGGGTGATGAAGCTTTGGATACAGTCTTGAGAATTTCGGCTAAAAACGTTGTGTATCTCTTCACATAGATACCCACTGGTGGACTTCGGGCATTCTGCCTCTATGTACTTGAATTCTTTCGAATGGATTGCTAGGAGAGGGGAGTATGGAATGAGGACTTCGTGGTGTTTATTCGGGACAATAGATATCTTATACAGATCATAAATTTCAGGCAAGACAACTGGAAATTTGAAAACTATTACTATTTCATTCTTAACATAATACGAACCTAATTGAACTATGTCATAGTATTCGCGTATATCTATCTAATATTCTATCGTTACCGTATATGCTACTTAACTTATCGATTATAGACCTAATAGTATCAAAACTGATTGTAGCATGATGTGTCGTAGAAGTTCTTATGAATGCTAGAACATTTTGCAATTTAGTTATCTCTTGGGCAATTATATCCACATTATCACTAAGAATAAAAATCGTCTGAGCTAAATGCGCATACCTAACAGGATCATGGTCACTAATAGTTTGACTAATATTTCTTATGAGCATACCTAATTTATTCTGGTTATTTACTACATTCTCAATGATATTGGAATGTTGCGTTATCCAATCTTGCGTTAAACTAACATGATTGTTAAATTCTGTTACTAATTCATTACTATTTCGAAGAGTATCAATAGCACTATTGAAATGCACTGCATCGGTATAGTCGAGATTACCAGTGATACTTTTGACAACGGAACCGAGACCATCAATGAGACCTCTTTTACTACGATTTAATTCAAATGATTGAAGTTGTTTTAGTACAGTATGAAGCTTATGTTTCAAATAATCAACATGGGGTTGAAATAAAAATGTTTTATTATTGAGACTAGGACTAAATTCATTCAATTGATCAGTAACCGTGTTCAAATGATCTTCTAATTCCTGGAGGTTTATATATTGCAAGAATGCATGATAATGGGAAATAATGTGACAAGGACCTAATTTAAAAGGCAGGATACCGGGGCCATCGTCCAGACTTTCAAGTTTTATCTCCTGCATTTGAGCTATCCTAATGAGGAGGTGGAGAATCAGAGGGATCCTGTAACAATTGTGCACTGTTAGGTATTCTTTTTAATCTAGATTTCGCGGTAGGACTACGTTTCTTTTTAGTATAGATATGGACTGGGAGGTCTGCCATAACTACATCGTGAGTGTAACGGGGGGTTAAGTTTTGTCGAGCAGCTAAAGGATTTTTCACAAATATTTGCTGTCCGGGAGAGTAATCAGATTCGGGTTCACGGGATTTATTACGATTATCTATAAGCGTTTTACGGTGTTCTGTACTAGACTCCTGAATTAAATTGTAGGCTAAATTCATTTTATTTTTATGTTCGGTACTATATTGCTGTATTAGGTGAGCAGATAAATCCAAGTCAAAGGGGTCACGCGGATCAAAATGTCCCGTGATTAAATCGATTGGCCTACATCTCGTGAAACTATGTATGCTACTATTATATGCTAATAAGGCGTATGGCATTAAATTTAAAACGGCTTCATTTTTATGTTTAAGTTTTAAAATACGCAAATGTTCTAAAATTGTACAATGGAATCTTTCTACAATTCCATTCTCGTTTGGAGTATGTGGTGCTATTCTGCGGTGATGAATCTTATGTAATTTTACGAATTCTGCAAATAACTGGTTGGTAAATTCCGTGCCATTATCTGAAACTACAGTTAGGGGTATACCATGATGAGTGCAAAATTTAATTAATGCTTGTACAATGCTTACTGCTGTCGCGTCTCTTAAATAGTAGGCTTGAGCATACTTTGAGAAAGCGTCAACTATAGTTAAGAACTTTTCTCCTTGCACAGTGAACAAATCTAGATGAACTAGATCAAACGGTTTACTGGGTGGAGTAACAAAATGAAATTGCTGCTTTATTGGATTGCGATCGTACTTTGCTTGACCGCATATTATGCACTCATTTATGAATTTCGTAATATGCTCACGCATTTTCGGCCAAAAATACTTATGGGAAAGAGCTAAATAGCATTCATTAATGCCTCTATGATTGGTTTTACCGCTATGATACTTACTGATAATATCTTGTTGTCTTAAGTATTCCCTAACATTTTCTATTTCCGTTTTAGTTAACATGAGGTTCATAGCTGAGCTCTTAAATGTGCATTGTATGACGGGGATAATATTATACATGGCAGATGGTGGATTAATTAATAGACCTGTTTTAATTTTGGGATGGACATATTCTTTGATGGCATTGATAACGTCTTCTTCGAGGTTAGACTCGGATAGTTGGATAGATGTTCGTGTATTGGTTTCAAAAGGTTTGGTAACAACGGGTTTGCTCTTAAAATCGCCTACGACGGTTAAGACTATCTGTTTGGTAAATTTATTAAGTGGGTCATCAGTAATAGGGACTTCTAAGATGGGGTTTTCGTTATCTGTATGTACTGTAAGGGTTCGAGAATCATCTGCAGTTTCCGGAGCTGTAACTGTTCTGGAATCATTTAAGTTTGTACCGGTTTCAGAAGGATTTACTATTATGGAGCTAATTTCATCGTTGTTAATTTCAATGCGCGATAAAGCATCGGCATTAGTATTACACCGGCCTTGCTTGTATATTACAGTAAAATCAAATTCGCTTAATTTTAAGCGCCATCTTGTTAGTCGTGAATTGGGTTCTTTTAGGTTCATAACCCATTGTAAAGGCTTGTGGTCGGTAATGATTTTAAACTTTCTGCCAAACAAGTAAGGTCTAAAATACTTTGTTGCCCAAACAATTGCCAAAAGTTCTTTTTCTATTGTGCTGTAATTTAGTTCACTTGAATTTAATGTCCTGGAGGCATAAGCAATTGGTTTATCCGAGCCTATTACGCCCTGTGACAATACAGCTCCTACATTAGAGGCATCGGTTGTTAGCAGGAATTCTTTAGTGAAATCGGGGTATTGCAAAATGGGGTCGTTTGTCAGAAGGGTTTTACAATGTTCAAAAGTATTTATATAATCTTGATCATAAACTATTTTAGATCCCTTTTTCAAGCACTGCGTAAATGGTTTTGTTATTCGTGCAAAATCGGGAATAAATTTTCTATAATAACCGAGCAAGCCTAGGAATCTTTTAATTTCGGTGGTGGTTTTAGGCAAAGGGTAGTTTTTTATAACGTTAATTTTATCGGGGTTTGGTTTAACACCATCTTTAGATATAACATGGCCTAAAAAGCTAGTCTCTAACTTCAAGAATTCCGATTTATCCATCTGAATCTTGAAATTAGATTCGCGTAATCTTTTGAGTACTCTTTCTAAATTTACTATATGTTCTTGTAACGATACGCTAAAAATGATGTCGTCATCTAAATAAACTAAACATATATCCTGAAGATCTCTAAGTAAATTATCCATGACGCGTTGGAAAGTTGCTGGCGAATTTTTTAAACCCATCGGCATTCTCAAAAACTCATAGTGACCGTTTTCTACATTAAAAGCTGTTTTATGAATGTCTGTGGGGTCAAGTTCTACCTGGTAGAAGCCACTAGCTAAATCTAGGGTGCTAAAATACTGACATTTGCCTAATTTGTCTAATATGTCTGAAATGTTTGGTATGGGATACTTGTCGTCAATAGTTTTTTCATTGACCTTACGGAAATCTATTACAATACGCCATTTAGTTTTGCCAGAGGCATCTGTCTTTTTGGGGACCACCCAAATAGGTGAGCTCCACGCGGAATCTGATGGCCTTATGATATTCTGTTCCAACATCTTATTGATTTGGTCTCTAACCTCCTGTTTATGGATCTACGGATATCTATAACTTTTAACATGAACAGATATCTCATCGGTCGTTTTAATTCTATGCTTAATTTTATTGGTAAAGCTTAACGGTTCACCTTCGAGATAGAACACGTCATCATAGCGCGCACATAAAGTCTTTAAATTAATTAATTCTTCGGCTTTTAAATGTTCTGTCCGGAAACGGGATAGAACTTCTTGAATACGGTTAGAAATAGAATCGGTTACATTTTGATTAATCTGAATATTAAATATTTCGGCTGAAACTGGGCGGTCCATTGAAAATATTATATCATTATGTGAGTTATTAGAAATCTATACCCAACCTCAATTATCTTTAATTGTCGTAAAGCAATCGGAAATCAAACAATTACAAATAATTTGCTCCGGAATAAACACATCACCATCTTTTGAATCATACATTTCTATCGGAATTTCGGCATAACGAGTCGTTAATTTCTTACTTCTAAAATCAATATTCGAATCCCACGCATCAAGTAAATCAAAACCTAATAAACCATCAAAGTAATTATGGAAATCATAAATGAATAGTTTCATATTATCGTTATCTTTAAATTCAGCGAAACAAGGCAACGTTATAGAATGATCATTTTTACTAACAGCATGTATATTGGTGACTTCAAATGGCTCGTAGTTTAAGGGAACTTCAGAAAAGTATCTTTGCACAGCTTGAGGGGTTATAAAAGATTGGTTTGCGCCTGTGTCTATAAGGAACTTCAATGGCGGGTTATGGATTTGAATATACCCTAGTTGTCTTTGTATCTGGAAATTTACCTCTATTTTGGCTTTTCTGATTTCGAATCCTTGTGAAAATTTTCAAATTGCTGTGAAACTTTATCAGAATCTAACTCTTCAACTACTGGCGTTTCGGTATAGGAGTATTGCTCATAGTTAGGATAGTATTCTTCATACGGCTCGTAATTATTGCATTCTTGATAGTAGTCGGCATAATTATGATCATAGTATGGTTCATATTCGTAGTCACAGTTAAATTCGTTCATATTAACCTCGCGAGTTTTGAAGTAACTACTTGGCGGCGGGTTACCGGACCTTCGCCAATCGTACCCAGTCATAGGCAGTGGTTTTGGAACGAAATGGCTAACACCACTCATAGGACGCGGCGTATTGTTAAAATTTTCATTCGGTTGCTGCGGACGAACAGGCATCCTAAAAACGTTACTTTGCGGGTTATAGTTTGGCGGTGGCGCGCGGAACATTTGTTGCACACGTGAAGGGCCACGTGTCTGTTGAAACTGGGGAACGTTAGGCCTCCAACTAGGATTAGGTGGCGTATACATAGGTTGAAAACGTGATGGTCAAGGTAGATTAGCTACCGGTTGCTTGGACGGACCAGGAATATTAAAAGTAGGCTGCTTAGGAACGAAGTTATTTAAAGGCAAATTAAAGTTGGCATTAAAAATCTGGTGAGCATCTTTTTTACTAGGTACACAGTCACTACGTTGCTGCATATAGAGCGTATTAAGCTCTTCTTGAACATACTCTAATGCCTTTTCCATAGTATCGGGACGCATGCAACGTATTCTAGAACCTAATGGATCCTTTAAGCCACGTAAGTAACATTGTAGGGTAAGTTTCTTATAGAGATCGCGCTTCGCCTCAATTGTAGTACTCACGGTTTCATGTAAAGTTACATAAGTCAGTAAATAAGGTCTGGCAACGTTCATAAAATTCCTGTGGGGTTGAAGACCCTTGAGTTTGCAACGATAAATCGTTGTATAAGGCTGTCTCATCTCGATGATCTGCGAAATTATTAATGAGCGCGCTACGAATGCCTTGCCAGTTATCCGGGATACCGTTTGAATTTATTAACCTAGCTGCAGAACCCGTTACCCTATTCAATATGCCATTTATCAACGCTAAATTGGCTAATTCGTTACCCGGTTCTGTTTTAAAATACGTAAGAACTAACTGATCACACAAATTAATAAAGCGAGTTAAGACATGAGGATTGCCGTCAAATTCAGGCACCATCCGAAGTGACTTATAAATTATGTCTACATTATTTTGAGCCATGGTTGGTTCTAACTGTCTATTACTATCTACTAAACTATTCCTACTGGATGAACTAGGTGACCTATTGCGGTCTCGCAATCGCGAATTCGTTGGATGAAAAATTTTGGAAACTTTTATCTAATACACACATAAAAGACAGAATATAAATCGTATAAGAAAAATATAATAAAATATTCAAAGTCACTATTAATAAAAGTATAAGATATTATTTTAGGAATAATGATAGATAGGAAAATATTTAGGCTAGGACTTTGGATAGCAAGGACTTGAAAGATTCAGAGTACTTACAGCATTACTGATTTTGATTGCCGAATCGATGTCTGGATTCTCCTCGCTGGCACCACGGGTAGATTCTGGATATCGTCGCGCGGGTCGATATTAGAGCCCTATCTACGCTAACGATCCTACCGACTGCGCCAATTAAGTGTAGTGACAGCGGAGGGCGCAAAAAAAACCAATTTGAAATTAAGAATTTAATAAAAAAAATAAAATTACAATGTATGAGTTAACTTATTAAATAAAAGTCTAGCTATGTCGACGATCGACCAAAAAGAAGTGTTGTAATATTAATGCAATTTCCGTTCATCGGTGTCGTCGTAGTCACGTAGCTCAGCGTCAGCAATATCGGTTGCGCGTGCAGCGGCGAGATGGATCTAGGTCAACGCATACGCTAGCAATATACTATGATAAGGGCTGCGTAACAAGTTCATAAATATCTCATTATTAATGAGTTTATTTTTCTGTATATACTGTATTCTTACTCTTATATGTCTATGTGTTTGCCTGAAATGTTATCTTTTAATTTGTCTCTTTGTTTATGATGCAGATACACAGTGCCATAAATATTTAAACTGTACATTAATTTTAGGTCTATATAGTATGGCTATTATGCACTCTAAACTTGTAATCCTATCGCAACCATTGTTTATTATTCTGTATATTACTATAGTGCTTTTTTTATATCCTAGTATAATGTTATGCCGTCTTGGAAGGGGTACTGCTATGTCATCAGAGTTACGTTTTGCTTTGCAACTGGTCGTTCCTTTTGGGAACTTCATATACTACTTTTTACTATTTATTTCAAAGTTCATATATATCTCTAGTAATGGTTGACAAACATCTAACGATATATTATCAAAACTGTAGGGGTATCCGCACAAAGTTACATACGCTGTATATGAATATTCTAAATTATAACTATGACATTTTGTTTCTCACGGAAACGTGGTTGATTTCGAAGATAAGCAGCAACGAATTTATTGATCAACGTTACGTCGTGTACAGGTGTCGTGGTGATCGTGATGGTCTTTTGATATGAGTCACCAAAAGTGAGCTGAAGAACTGCCAGTCCGTTTCTTTAGTCTTATATAATAATAATAAAATAATAATAATAATATTTTTTATTAGCCAAGCGAGTACATAGCGTATGACATTATAATGTGGTTACTTATTAGTTACATAATATATTATATGATGAGCATACTTGCAAATTGTCTAAGTCAGTATATATATTATTTATGGCAGCCATTATTCGTATGTTAAAGCAAATACAGATAGAGGATTCATTTTATAAGGAGTATGTGACATACGAGTATATGTAGTATGGGGATGTCACATTTATCTCGAAGTTGAGTAAACTTTTAATACATATGTACATATGTTAACATAAAGGTTGTATTGAGATGGGTATTTTGTTCATTACTTATTTTGGTATAGTATTCCTCTTGTTCCTTCTTCCAGCTTGTAAGCATCTATCTAAATTCTTGCTAAAAGTCTTGGAGCTCGCTGTTTATGGGAGATGATTCTGGGCACGGGCGTTTGCTACGTACATTTCTGTTTTCGAAAGAGCCGCTAGACAACGTTTGTGGAATGTGCGAGTCGGATCGCACTTGTAGTAAGTTATCGTACCGGGCGAGTTTGATGGTGTGTGTCTCATCGACACTGCGTAGCTAAAGCGATGCAAAATAGAGCGTATTACACTATATTAGTTTTTAAAATCTGCATAGCTTTTGTAGCGGTGACCCGTCCTGACCTTGTGCAGCTTAGAAGTAGCGGTGCGCAAGCGAGAGGCAAATTATGGCCAGAGTCCTTTACCCACAGTGACTTTGCGTGCGACAAGCGTAAATGTGATGCAAATTTGAGCACAAATACATTGTTGTTGAGGTTTAAATCTCGTATGCGCAATTAAATAAGCGTACTAACAAACAAACAAATTGGCATTCGGATTACCTAATAATTTTATAAATTAGTATGTCAAACAAGGTCATCGCAGCGCGTTTAAAATGTTAAGTTTATTATATAATCCAAATAAAATAACGCTACACAATACACTATACCTACTACATCAGTAATAGCCAGCAAGAATTGCAATCAAAATGTTTACCGTAAGTTTTCAACTTGAAACCCAAACCTTCTAACCTCAGGCTAAAAAGAATATATTATAGAACATAAATGCATTGAAATTAAACAAACTTTATATTGATTTTACAGCATTGTTTATTTTTTATAAAACACTATTATTACATAGTTTTGAAACTTTAATCTACTATTGTTAAATATTTTTACTAGTTACTGTTTACTTCAATTTAAGCTAAGACTGTCTCCCTGTGACCATGGCTGCTAAAAAGCAACCGAAACGTCGGAGAAAGTATAAAATGAAATCTAAATAGTTTGTATAATTTAAATAGCTTAAATTGAAGTAAACAACATAAAACCACTTTCGGTGGCTTCAATAATTAATACGACTACCGTGCATAGGGTTACGGATTCGATTCTAAGGTTGAGTCAACAAAATAATATTGGTTTTTTGCCAAGAAGGAGAAGATAATTGAAGATGTTGCAGATCCCCATGCTTTTGAAAGCACGAAAAGCCATTGGTCCTGAATCTGATCTCTCTGCGGTTGTATTAGATAGCCACCCCATCGGATGATGAGGCTAAGAGTATAAAGAGAGCACTTGTGTTTGCGCACACTTGTGCACTATAATATCGCCTACGCAGATGGCTAGTCTCTGTTAAGATTGGTCGCCGTGACCAAAATTCAGTCTGATAGGCATTATTTTATTGATATGTGCATTTTTATAGAACCTTCTTTCTATTCTATTCGTGTCTGTCGTACTGAATGGCGATATTGTCTTATCCATTGCGTATGACAATATCGTCAGCGATACCAATACAATATGTCCTTCTTTTCAGATCATTTTTACTACAATTCGCAAACCGCGCGTGTAATGGTGTCTACATTGATATTTGCGTAAGGCAATCAATATTAAGATACTAAAATGAATATCAAATTATGTCATTTGCTTCAATATCCCAATAAGTAAAATAAACAACGCGACAAAATCCGTATAAAGTGTTTAATTTCAATGTATAACATTCGCGTAAACATAAGACAATATTATGTACATCAGTACGGACTGGAAACTGCAAACAAAATACGCCAGTTAGAAGATCTACAAACTAAGCGCGCAAGATATGTAACATCTTTAAATTTCTTGAAGAGATGTCGTGATCATAATCTCACTCCTATGTGTGTCAAGATATCATCCAAGAAAGAAAATACAGTACTCCGTGCAGATAAAGGAAACGCTACGCTACGCTCGTAATGGATACGTCAGATTACAAACATAAAATTGAAAATTTACTTTCGGATGAAACTACATATAAGCAGGTTAAAACAGATCCTACAACCAAGAGCAAACCAAACCAAAGATATCATCAATAAATACTCCGAGAAACTAAATCTAGACGTAAAACAATTAATACCAGCCTGCATAAAACCTCCAAAGCTGTATAGGTTACAAAAAATACACAAGGAAAACGCTCCTCTACGTCCTATTGTAAGTCAGATCGACACACCAACTTACAGACTGGCTCAGCACGTAGCGAAGATACTCTCACCATTCAGAGGCAACTCGAGAGCACATGTGAAGGATTCATACCAATTTGTGAGTGAGATTAAACACCTACGTCTCACAGACAAAGAAACAATGGTTAGTTTTGATGCTCAGTCATTATTTACATGCATACCTGTTCGTGACTGTAATGATATAACTAAAAGAAAGCTAACAGAGAACAATATGCCTGAGGAATATGCAGAAATACTAAACCATTGCTTAACAACTGGCTATCTGTTGTGGGACAATAAATTCTACATACAAGTGGATGGTGTGGCAATGGGCTCCCCAGTATCGCCTGTTGTTGCCGTCATATATATGGAGGACTTCGAGGCTCGAGCTTTGCAGACTACCACCATCACATCCAGGATATATAAGAGGTATGTAGACGATACTTTCACAATATTACCAACAGATAGTGTAAATGCATTCCTAAAATATCTTAATTCCATTAATAATAACATCCAATTTACTATGGAATTAGAGGCAAATAATTCATTAGCTTTCTTAGATGTTCTTGTCATCAGGAATACTGATCATACTTTGAGCCACACTGTGTATAGGAAAAAGATCCATACAAATAGGTATTTAAACAGTGAATCTCACCACCATCCTTCCTCACTTATCCTCAATGTCTTTGTTTCAGAGAGCCCACGGGATCTGTGACAAGAAACACCTGGACGCCGAGCTTCAACATGTCAAGCAAGTACTGCAAGACAACAAGCTCCAACAGCCGCGTCGTCGTCACAGATCCCGAGAAAAGCCAGCCACAGTTGAGCGCCAGCCTGCCATACTACCATATGTAAAGGGTGTCACTGACAAATAGATGCACGTGGTGGCGGCAAGGTCTTTGTTTAGCCCTTCATAAAAACTGTTTTGTTTGGAGTACAGGTGTGATTTTTATGTTTTTTTAAAGATTATTAGATAAAAATTAACGACAATTAATAAAAAGTAGGGGCAATGGGAACGTTTTCTTAAGTTTTTTAACAATGTTTAAAAAAACATTGTACGAATCTCAGTTTTGGTCTAAAATGTTCCTTATTTTTATGCCACCGGTATTTTTTTGGATGTGAATAGTATACCGTCGTTATTGTCTATACATTGCGTATTATTACTGTTTTTGTTTCAACACGATTAACCAAATGGTTCAAAAGTTACAAGGTTTTCTTGATACAAGGTCCATAACTAGTAAAGAAAAAATATAAATAGGTATAAATCGAAGAATATTATTACTTTTTTTATTTTTTCTTTTCTAGCGATAAAATGATGTCTAGTTTCACTCATTTTCATATGTGCACTTTATGAAAACTCACACTGTATAATATATACAATTTTGTTTAATGTAAATAGTTAGATGTTAATATATGTTGGGTATTTAAATAGGCATGTTGATATAATTATGTGTAGTGATGGTAGATAGACAGAACGTAACTGTGGCATCACAAGTTTGAATTTTACATTAGCTTTTGAGTATTTAATTCGAACACACGTGCAAACCCTTTGTTTCAGTCAGTTGTTAGTTTTACAAGATCTAAACTACAAAACCGCTTTATTATTTTGAATACCCGACATTCTGTTTTAGAAGATGGAAAATGTCCATGCAAATTATAATGGCTTGCCTCCCGCATCATCACGAGTGGTATCACAAAAATATTCTACAAATTATGCGATTGATGTGAATCCTGGCGAGAGATGGCAATTGTTGCTAGAACAACAAAATCGCAATTTAAAGGCACTTTTGCAAGCTGTACAAACATCTGCAAGAATAAGTGAGTTTCAATTACCTGAATTCAACCCTAGCGGTCGCAATATGAACGCACGTGCTTGGATCACAAGAGCTGATATGTGCATATTAGATAAAACGTTAAAAGGTGCTCCGCTGATGAAAATCCTGAGCCGAGCACTACGAGGTCAAGCATCTACTTGGTTGTCAATGGTAGCGTATCAAGGTATGACTTGGAGTGAGTTTAAACAGCTATTTATCTCACGATTTAATTGTCTTGAAACTACAGCAGCTTTTCAGATTAAATTTAATAACAATAGGCCAAGAGAAAGAGAGTGCCTTGCTTCTTATGCTGCTACAATGATGACTTCAATTATGTCACGGTGGAAAAATCTCTCAACTGAGCAGATTGCTGTATCTACTGTTATAGCTCACCTTGCTCAGTTTGAACCACGAATCCAAAGGTTGGCTGCCAAATTAGACATCGGAACCAGAACTCAATTGCAACAAGAACTTAAGGCGCTGGGTATTCGGAAGCGGAAATCTACTTTGAATGAAAGTTCTGAAGAAGGTAAAGACGCAAAGAAAAACCGCTCTCTGCGTCTTTCTAAATGCTACAACTGTGGACAATTAGGCCACGAAGTGCTCCAGTGTAAATTGAAGCTTGGCAGTGTAAAGAAGAACTGTCGTCCGAACACTCCTCAAGTAAAGTCAAAAGGCGTAATCAATGCTACTTCAACCACCTGCTATATCTGCCGCGGGGTTGGACACTGCTTATCAAGCTGCTCAGCTAAGAAGAAAGCTAAAGTTGATGCTTCTTTAAGTACACCTGTCAAGCGCGGTGTTGAGTTGTGTGAAGAAAGCGCTCTGTTTGAAACATTACAACATAATGGTGAGCAATATTCGTTTTGTTATGAACCTGGAGCTAAGTGCTCATTCATTAAAGAGTCTGTTTCTAAACGTTTTAGTGGTAAACGTTTTTGTAATACTATTGCTATGGTAGGTATAAGACAGATGCGTGTAAATAGTGTTGTACAAATTTTATCGATTGTACAGATTGATAATATTTCATATGAAGTGTTATTGCATGTTTTACCTGATAACTGTTTACAACATGACATTATAATTGATAGAGAAACTCTCAGTCAGGCATTATCAGCTAAAATGACAACATTCAATACCTTAGAGTTAATTAAAGATAAGAAAGTCAAGGCTTGTATAAAAGGTATAAATAGTGAGATGGATTTTGAAAAGGTAATACCGACATTTTGTTTGAACAATTACACAAATTAATTAAATATTTTAAATATTTCCATAATTCTTTTATTTTAGGTGTTCCCAAAACGCAAGGAGATTCTAAACCTATACTGACTTAATTTGAAGATATATGTACAACAAAAAAGACAGTATGCCGTAGACCATATCGCCTAAATCCCAAAGAACTGCAGCCCATAAAATCATTAATAAACTTTGGGTGTCAAGTATTATTCGTATTTCCGGTAAAAAAGACATTTATGTATGGTTCTTCTTTAGCAACATTAGATACGAAATCAGATATAATCAAAATATAGTTTCTATTGAGTATACAGTCGTTAAACTGAGAGATAGTTTGAATACATGTATCTCAAAAAGCGATTTTAGAAGCCTTAAACTTAGTAAACTCCTATGTGGCTATAGAATTTACTTTTAAAGTATCATCTGAGGTTTCCTAAGCTTCTTTTCCGTCTTGTAAAGCAATGGTTACTCTATAGACTTTATAAAATGTTCTTTCTTATAACAACAGTTAGGGCATTTAAGATGCCAAATTATTAAAGTAGAAAAAAACACAATCTTAAAATATTTATATTTGCAAGCCCTTCCACTCGGTAACCTAAAAAAAAGTAAAGGTGTGTTACTTGATTGGTCTGGCGTATTAATAATAATAATAAGTTTATTGACAAACATAGAGTACAATGTGTGGAACTTAGATAAATATATATCTCAAATAACACTGGTTGTCGACCAGTGTATTTATTTCTTATATGTGTGCCATGAGTATAATTAATGGATTATGCAAGTTACAAGCTTCGGTGTAGAATATTTTAAAACTGCATTTAACCCACGGCTTCACTCGCATTAATGTAGATTTAGTCAATAAATTTCTATACATCGGAAACAGTACCTTTTCACTGGGTAGCAGATATGTCCTCCTAGTGTATGGGTAATTTCATGATTATTGGTCGAGTATTTAAGTAAGAGTATTATAGTATATTATAGTATTTAATTACAGAAAAACATACAAACTCACTTTTGTATTAGTTAGGATATTTTAATTTCAAATACTTTTTTATTATATAGTCCTTTCAGTCAGTTCAGTTCAATTAAAAAATATCTTGAGAAATGGTATGAATTTAGCTGTCTTATTTTATAAGCTCAAGAGAAGGACTACACAAATATAACAAAAAGAAATAGTTACTTTTACACATTTTTGAAATGACTCAAAAGAAAAAGTCTGCTTAAAGAAAGAGAAGCATAGCTTGTAGCACAAAGGTGATTTTATGAGGTCTTGTGTTCGATTTTCGGATAAGGCAAATTATTATTGGGGTTTTCAGCTAGAACATTCTCAGTAGTAGCAAGAAGAATACCCGGTAAACGACATTATACTCGCTCGCTACTACGTGGGATCTAAAAACATAGTTAGTAAAATCTGGGTGTAATACTCCTCTGCCGTTCCCGTCAAGATATAAGCATAAGACTATGTACGTATGTAGAAAAATCAATACCTACATCTTGACATTATAAATATTGCTACTTTAACCTACTTTATAAACTATTGCTTGTATAAAATGCTAGACAATAAATATACAATGAATTTTTTTCCTAGTATTTGATACATGACGCGCATAAAACGTAATTGACAATTTGAAATTCAAAAATTGAACAATAGGAGACCTTGGAATTTAAGCATTAAGTCACTCGTAGACTTCATTTAAGGTCATGCATAACTACTGAGACATTTCCAACAAACACAAAAAAAACACTTTCTGGAAGTTCAGTACTTAGATTTGAGGTTAACAAAACATACTAATTCGCCTTACATTTAAGAGTTTTCTTCTATCACGTATAACATTTTATTAATTTAGTAAAATAGATATACTGTAATAATTTAAACTCCTCTAAGAAACATATTCGTATTTCGAATATATTTGATTCATATTATCTATTGGTATCGTAGCGGTGATGATGACATTTTTACATGTACCTACTTACTCCATGAGCGGAGATAGCTCGGTTTGGATTTTGTACTATAACAATACTATTTGTACTAATCAAATCTGAGGATAGTACATGAAAATAAATCAATTAAAACTTCTTTTCAATGGCTAAAATATTATCCATTTTGTTTTGGTGTTCTTTCCTTTTTTGGCTTCTTGCGCCAAGATAGGGTCAATATTATATAGTATACTAGTACAAATGCGCTTTTAATACGCTTTACACACACTTTCATTCACAATATATACGGATGCTCTACTTACAGCATACTATGGTTTGGTAGAAACTCATCTACGCTATGGGCTAATATTTTGGGGTAACTCGACGGAAAAAGAATCAGCATTCAAATCTCAAAAAAGATGTTTACGGGCGATGTTTAGACTTGAGAAGACCGATAGTTGCGTGCCCTATTTCAAAAATTACAAAATGTTAACTTTACCATGCTTGTACATATTAGAAGTAGCTGTGTTTATTAAGTCGAACCCGCATTACTATAAGCGTCGAGCCGACGAATTTCCACGCAATAGACGCAACAATAGTCAACTTTGTCTCCAATCCGCTAAGACTACCCTGATGCGCAAAAGTGTGTACTGCATGGCACCAATTATCTATAACAAAGTACCAAAAAGTTGGAAGGAACTGCCTCAATCTATGTTTAAAAATAGGCTTCGTACTTTTTTGACCGCCAGAGCATATTATAGCGTGACTGAGTTCCTTAACGAAAAATAATTTGTATTGACATAATGGAATTTATTTAGACCTGTATAATAATGCTGATTAATCTTATAATTTAAATATAAATTAATTAAATTTAAATAATTTAGACAAGAAAATAATATAATTGTTACATGTATCATGTTATAAAATATGTAAGTCCGATAATATCAGGACCACTAAGTCACATTTTCAATCTATGTATACTAGAGGGAGTATTTCCAGATAAGTTGGAATCAACTATAATCAAACCCCTCTTTAAAAAGCACGATCGTGAAAATATGTCATATTACAGGCCGATTGCCCTTATACCAGTTCTATCTAAGGTACTTGAAAAATGGCTACATGAAAATATATATAGCTATTTGGAAAAATATAAAATAATTTCGGAAGCTCAGACCGGATTTAGAAAAAATATTGCTGTGAACAAAGCTATCTATAATTTCTTGAATATAGTTATGTCGAATCTTGATAAAAATATACCGGTATGCGCTTTGTTCATGGACATAACCAAAGCTTTCGATTGTGTGGATCATACAATTCTAAAAACAAAGCTTCATGCGATTGGTATTCGAGGAAACGCTTTGAATTTGATTATGTCATATTTAAGTAATAGGCGACAAGCAACCTCCATTTCTAAAGTTTGTCATGTCACACGGAGAGAACTTACATTCCAATCAAATTACAGATGGGTATCATGCGGGGTACCCCAGGGTAGCGTATTGGGCCCGTTATTGTTTCTTGTCTATATAAACGATTTACCTAAATTTATTAAACCACCAATGATACTCTTTGCTGATGATAGTACAGTAATATTCTCCGAGAAAGATCACACTCAGCTAATTAGTAATATTAATGACACACTTACTGATGTAATGGATTGGCTAAAAGACAATAATCTTATACTTAACCTAGGAAAAACTAACCTTGTTGTTTTCAGAAATCGTACAAGGCCTAATATCAATATTGATATTGTTAGTTCTGGAACGAGAATCAAAGAAGTAGAAACTGTAAAATTTTTGGGGCTCCATGTGGACTGTAATCTGAATTGGAAATTACACGTTGAAAGTATTTGTAGTGGACTAAGTAAGAGTTCATATGCTTTATATATGCTATCAAAGGTAGTAAATTTGGACACTGTGGTAGCTGCATATCATGCGTATGTGGAGTCGACTTTGCGATATGGTGTCTTATTCTGGGGAAACTCCACGGAGTGGGAGATGGTATTTAAGGCCCAAAAACAATGTGTTAGAGCCATTTTAAGACTTAGACAAACAGATAGTTGCGCATCACACTTTAAGTCTCTAAAGTTACTTACTTTGCCATGTATTTACATATCTGAAGTTGCTATCTTTGTCAAAAAGAATATTAATCAGTTTAAAAAACTAAGCAGTAGTCGGCAACAACACAAAATTAAAATGATTACCAATAAGACAGCATTATTAAACAAAAGTGTTTTCTGTATGGCTACACGAATTTACAACCACCTACCAGAAGAAATATGTAAAATTAGAAATGTAGAAGAATTTAAACGTAAAATGAATAATATGTTGGTACGAAAATCTTACTACAGTGTAAAACAATATTTTGACGATAAGAATGATAGTTTATAAGATTGTTGACTTGATTGTTTTAATGTTGACATAATATTTTTATTGATTGATTGACATGATTACCTTAACCTATAATAATATTAATATATTTTTTTTTTTGTGATTGCCTGATTATTAATTTAAATTTATTGTGATTATCTTTGCATGCCACATTGGTTAAATATGGAAGAACTTGTAACCTGTATAACACCTCATTAATGTACCTATATTTGCAAATAAATGGATTTGGATTTGGATTTGGATATCTGTTTTTTATTTTTTATTTTATATTCTAATTATTTTGCACGTCATACTGTGACAAACATGTCTGCACTTAATTTATTTTGTCATCTTGTATGTATGCATTGTCTTTGTATGTACACACACATGTTTATGCAAATAAAGCTTATCTTATCTTACCAAATTAAATTGCTTTTTAATTAAATAGATTTCGACGTAGGTATACATCCATCCCTAGCAAGAACAATTGAACGAGGATTTTCTACGTTTGACAAGAAACAATTGCTTTAAACAACAAAGCTTTTTCGATATTTCGACAAGTTTCCGACTTGCGGCAGTAAAATAGAAAATGTCTACATATGGCAGCAAGTTGTATTTTCTTTTTTAGTTAAGATTACTAGCAGTTTAGATTTCAAATTACTAGTATTCTTATTAAGTTATAAAAAAATGTGGGTTAACTACCCTATTTCAGCAAAATTGATTTGTATTAATTAAAGACTGTTGAGATTATGTCGTGTACAATTTCTTTTCTTATATGAAATATATTGTAGTTTTTAGCTGGTACCTTTGAGCAAATTATAATTTAGAGTAGTCTGTATGAACAATCCCCACTCGTTCACTGGGGATAAACGAGCTTCGACTACTTTAAAACTATTTCGGGTATAATTTTGATGGTGACATTATAATACCCCGTTTGTGTAATATTATATCCTACATAATATGTATGGAGAGAGACGTCTTCCTAAAGGGGTAGGCAGAAGTATATAGCATCCACCCTTCGGCAACTATGATTTAAAGTTCCATGTAATATACCATACTTTATATATATTAAAAAAACATTATAAAGAACTCTCAGACGTGAAGGTTCCCTTAGGATTTCTTTTTTTCAACTGTTCGATAAAAGTGAGCGATAAATAACAAATGGATACACACATAACTTCGAAAAGACTGAGATGCGTGCATTGGAATTAAAATTCGTGACTGTTGCATGGCAGTCCAGTGATCTTCATTCAACTCACTTAAATGGAATTCGAATAACATTACAAAAGTGAGTATAAGATCAGCTGAGCTGATGATGGAACTGGAAAGTAGAAAGAATCAAACCTCTTGGGTTTGAACTTCTTAGTCGGGTAGTAGTAGGAATTACTTAACATCTATTACGAAACCCTGAGTATGGGCTTATTTGGTTTATTTTGAGGATTTCATTATATTCAATTGGGTAACGAGGGTCTGACGATAAAGGCAAAACTTATGTGAATTCCTTTCCTTAGATAACTTTTTTGTTCATAAACAGTAATTGCTTAAACCAGGGCCCTGTTTAATAAAGACGACAATTTGACGAATTTGTCAAAAATGTACTTGCCCACTTAATATATATTAGCATTTTACGGCCGTAAGCAATATGTTAACATAGGAAATAACGAGAATGCTTGGAATTCAAACAAGTTGAAGAGACTGCCTTATAACACAGTCTCTTTAATCCATTACTTGTATTTCTGCAGGTTTTTCTACCTTCCACAGCATCCTGACATATACCATAGTCAGACAGATAACAGTTATTTAAACACACGATAACACCTCGACATAAATAAGCGGGCCGTCTAAAGAGCATTACGCCAGATAGAACTAACTAGTCTTCTTACCTTGTCTTCCACTAGGAGATAATCGAATTATAATAAAGCCCATATATACATATATAAGTACATGCCCGACCATCCTCAATGTACAATCGAAGACACCTACACCTGTTCAGTTTCGAAACAATATCGCTGGCACAGGAACGCACGAGTATAAAACGAAGTTTACTATTTTACCTCGACAAATAGAAGTTATGATCAATAACTTGAAAAGAAATTACGTCTAGCATGTTCTCGACGTGCATTCTTATATAATTTTTTATCCTTGACTGGATATTTTACTTAGACCCATGCTCACTCACATATCGGACTGTTTGATTGCTTCTGTGACTACCTCGGCTTGTAATTGTATTTGGACTGGATGCCTAATTATGAAACTGTGTGCAAACTTGGACTTACGTAAACATGACTTAGAAACGTAATTTATATATCAACTCTTGAATTAGAATAGCAAATGAACTAGAATATAGAAGCAGAATTGTTATCTAACGCGAAGATGGACAGAACAATATCGTCAAATTTCTGATCGGTTAGGAATGACAGTAAATTGTTATAATTTTTTGGTAACATAAGCAAAACAGTGCTTCAAAGGGTAATGTGATATTATGGCAACACATTTCAAATAGATTTTTTTAAACATAGCACTATTGATTCGGTTATCTACTCAAGCGATATCTATATATTAATACGTGAATCAAAAACTTTGTACCCATTTTCACGAAAATTGCGTGGACGTTAGAGTATCAAATTTAGCACAGTTAAAGTTTATATGGAGAAGGAGTGGCGAATCCTTATATTTTTATAAAATATGCATTAAAATACATTAAATTAATAAAAAAACATGACACGCACACAACCATGCCTTTGATACACGCATTCGAATCGCGTTCGTAGTATTTCGGCATTGCTTATCCGTCATCTTACAATTTTTCGTAACTATTTACTACTTATTTATATGTAATATGGGTAAAGTTATAAACAATAAAACCTTAATAACGATCAAACTTAAAATTTAAATAAATTATGGTCGAATTTTTACCACTAAGCGACCGCTAGTCTATATATTAATACGAAAAAACGTGAAGCAAAAACTTTGTACCCCTTTTTGCAAAAATTGCGCTGATGGAGGAGAATGAATTTTGGCACAGTTAAAGTTTGTATGGAGAAGGAAGGGCGAATCTTAATATTTTTATAAAATATCCATTAGAAATACATTAAATTAATGAATCTGTTCGTCTGACATCGTACAATTCTTTGTAACTATGGTTACATATATCTTATTTATATGTAATAGAGAAAAACAGAAAACAAAGTAGCAAGCTTAGGAAATTTGGTCGAAGATTTTTAATTGTTCATTAATTTTATTTTTGAAGAAAATAAATACTGATTCGGATTTCTTTGCAGTCCGCAGCATACAAATCACCAAAAAATACTGGGATGTAATAATTATAATTATCATGTGAGATTTATTAATAGGGAATTAAATACGAAGTTGCCGCTTTGTATGGTAACGTTGTGGTTTTCATATTAATTGTTCTATAAATATTTGTTGAATGGCCAATTATTTTTCTTTTAAGAAAGACAACTCTTGCACTAGTAATAATTCCTGTGTCGCACGGGACTTTACAAACATTCAAACATGTTGCTTCTATCACGGGACAGCGAAAGATAACCTTTTCGCTTAATAAACAAAAACATCAATAATCGTGTAATTATGGCGATATAACCTTAAATACAAATTGTATAAAATGACACTGATATTTTTCAAATAACTTGTAATGCATTTTGTACACGAACCACAAAATTTGGTGTAGCCTTTAAACGGCCTTTGCATAGTTAAAAACCTAACAAGCAGGTAGAAATATTCAAATCATCAATCCACATAAATTGCGTTAAACATAGCTATACACTCAGTTTATTATGGCTGATGATCGTTCATTTATTGGTGACAGAAAATACTGCCGACAATTTTCTCGGCAATTTTACCCTGTAACCTTTTGCAACGTATTACTGTTAGCAGACTGTATGCATAAGGTTTAGCTAGTCTGTATCATAACATTGATTAAACTTTGCCCCTTACATTTCTAAACAATAGAATATTGTAAACTTGAGGCAGAGTATCCGTGAGTTTCTCAATAGTTCTTTTCATTTGTTCTACGCCCTTGCTTTGCTGAACATGACATGCAAATGTAAATATAAATTAATATTAATAAAAGTAACTTTGACAAACATAAGTGTTACTTTGTGACCTACATATTATATGAACAAACATTTTTGTTTTTTATAAATTACTACAAATCACTTAGATACGTAAACGTCTTCAGAATAAGTTGGTCTAATGTCAAATACAATAATTAACATCAATGCCTTATTCTAACGGTACACACATCTATGTGGACTTGTCTAAGTCGTATAGTGCCGTTATTACTTAATTAAATATTTTGTAACATAACATATTGTTCGCGCTTGTATTTCTCTTCAGGGTATAAAAGGACCTCTGGGAAAAAAAGTTAATTTTTCGTTTTTGTTAACTTCTGATCACCTATTGGCCATAAGAATAGTGACGGGGATCGATCGTGCCACTACGTCACTCACCGCACTGACCGGGACCGTCGCCCTCTGCCACAGCCCGGGGCATTACAACTCTCTCAGCGCCGCCGCCACCTCAAACATGCGACTCGGATACTGCTTCCGAACGGAGTGGCAGTGGCAACGTACGTATGCGTACTGTTATGCCCGGTCCTCTCTATGCTTAACGCTTACCAGACTCGACTTTCGCCTTACTCAGCATTTTTGAGCCATAACAACCATATTCCCATACCCAAGGAACCTGCTAGCCCGTCTCTGTCCTATCTCCGAGCTGTTCACTTATTTGTTATTTTCTATTTCTTTAATTAATATAATTCTGTTTTGAAAGACAAACAAAATCTTTTTTAAACCTAAATTCGGTCAGAACGCATAATATTAGGTAGCAGCGGTGGGATTAGTAAAAGTCCCTAGGAAACGTCTCCCTTCCGTGTTAAAATTAAAGTTCTATTACGAATAATTATCAAAATCGTGCTTGACCTTGTGAAGTGAAAAGTGACTGTAAGCCAGAAAAGTGGTCTAATATAATATAACGATTCTATCACTCGTGTGACGTTATCAGCAGTGCTATAAATCCTGTGGTTCACCTCTGTGCCAAATCCAACAGCCGAAAATAAATATTAAGTACTTACCAACCTCTTTGAATAAATAAGCGAAAATAGAGAGAAGACGCGAAAACTTGTAAGAAGAAGACTTTGAGTACTTACCCTTGTATCCAGTTGACGAAACGTAATCACAATCACCAAAATCCTTTCATGGTCACGGTAGCCAAGGACAACTTTGCTTACCAGTCGCCGTACCGCCGCCGTCGTGCCGAGTCTCCGCTACAATAACTGAAACCTGTGACCCGAAATTATTTAATAATGTTCCTGCCGATCCTGTGAGTTATTTTATTTCTATATCTTTGGACTGTGTTAGGCCGTGATTGAAAAAAATAACTTTAGTTTTCACCGTGTTTCAAGCCTGAAACACATATGATATACGATAAAAACTAAGTTTAACACAAGCCAGTTTTGTTTACATTGCTATTTTTTGAGAATTCTTGTGTACATTTCATCGTCTTATCATCCTAATAACGATTACTAATTTCTATTCCATATTAAAACCATTGTTATAAACTTACAAGTTGCCGTGAGTAGTGTTATCGCCCGTCGCCCACGTATTAGGTGGCTGGGCTTTAGAGAATAGATAACGGTGTAGTACAGTGCACAGTTTAAGCTCATCTTATAACGTAAGTTATAACCTTAAGACACACGTTTAATAATTAACAACTTTTTACCATTGGCAGTATTTTATAATTTTTATATTATTTAAAAATGAGTAAACAATCAAACCTAAAGGAAGAGAAAGAAAAATTTTTGAAGTAAATATAAACTTCTTGATAAAATTTATCTCGAAATTTGATGGCACTCGAGAATTACTTAATAGAGTTATCCACCGCCTTCAAAAACCAATTTAATTCAAATTTATACTCAGCCAGTTAGAAGGCAGAGCGCAAACCGCGTGCTCTTTGAAAGAGTTTGATGACTTTGAACAACTCCATATAGATTTTTTTTAAAATCTATATGGAGACCGAAAACATTATACCTATTTGCTCACGGAATTACAAGAATGTAGACAAGAACAAAAAGAGACGGTTAACTAGTTCGCCTTACGAGTCGAAACTTGTTTATCTTAAATACTGTCTGAAATTAATTTAACGGTGCCAATTTCAAAGAGAAAGACAGAAAAGAAAGGAGAACTGGCTGGCCGTGCCACCGCAATGGAAGACCTAGCTCTTCATACTTTTGTTACCAGACTTCCCATCAGTGTCAACAATAGTACGCTGTCGCGAACTCGAATCTTTATCGGACGCCATCAGTTACGCTTGCGAAGAAGAAAAAATATTTTTGAGCTCTCGAAAACATTTGATAACTTTTCAAAATCGTGAAAATGTAAAATATAGCCGTGATAACACTATATATACACGATACTCAACTCAGAATCCAGATGGCCCTTAAACCACCAAATTTCAAGGTGGCGGCCCAGTAAATAAAGGTGCCATCATTTGTAAATATTGTAAAAATATGGGCACAGCATCGAAAATTGTAGAAAGCGACAGTTTAATAATAACCGTAACCGAAATCTTAACGAATATCAACCTGGCCCTCGTAACAGTAATAATACTGACCGTCCCCGTGATGTAAAATATATGCACGAGACGTACGCGTGTATTAATCGTGATGACAATCAGCCTGGCGAACAATCTGATAATAATTTAAACTATCGAAATTTCCCAACGAGTGTCCCACGGTAAATGTAATGACAAAAGCCGACACAATGCGTTCTAATTTCACTGTTTCCGTTACTAAATCCACTGTTTCTGGTACCAATACCACTGCGTCTCCTAAATTCATAACCACTGTTTCCGGTACCAAACGCGCTGCTCTTTGTTTAAGTTCTAAATCCACTGTTTCTCGTACTCAATGCACTGAATCATTCGCTGAATCCATTGATTCAACTGCAAAGCCTGCTACATCACTTGCTAAATCCTATGCTCACGCTACTAAATCAAAATATACTATTTCCAATTCTAAACCCACTGTTTCCCGAACTACCTCTATGATATCAATCGATAACAATAAACGTACTATTTCATTCTCTGACACTGTATCTGAAACGAAATTTCTAGTTCAAATGTCAACCACCGAATTCAAAATGATAATAAAATTTATGAGGTAATGTCTAACGCCACTAAACGATCGCTACCACGTATTGTAATAGAAAATGATATTGCTAATTCTCCGTTAAATTCCTGATTGACTCTGGTTCAATGGTTTGCCTTATTAAACAATATTCTATCGATAAAATAGGAGAAAAACAAATACTACTAAAGGGTATAGATGCCGGTGATGACACAATACGAACTGTAGGTAATTTTCAATTAATTATTTTACCAGATCCAAAAATAACATACGAATTTCACGTCGTTAACGAAATTAGCCTATCATACGATGGAATTCTTGGAAGTGATTTACTAAATGATCTTGGCTGCACAATTGATTACAATGAACATATTTTAAAAATTAAAGATACTAAGTTTGATCTCATTTTTAGTCATCCTGTATATACTATTCAGCCAAGATCAGAAACTATAATCGAATGTTCTGTTGCTAATCCCGAAATAACAGAGGGTGTTGTATTGGATCAATATATCTATAAAGATTTACTAATTGCAAATTGCTTAGTTTCTGTAAAAGAAAACAAAAGAATAAATATTTCTGTTGTTAATATTTCTGAATCACCTGTGACCTGTGATCTTCTAATTTAAATATAAATCTCATTCCAATAAGTCCCTCGATTAAGTCGTATTATAATAATAATAATAATAATATTCTATCACATACACACAACACCATCTAGCCCAAACTAAGCAGAGCTTGTACTATGGGTACTAGACAATGGATAAACATACATATATACTTTTTTATTTTTGTAAATACATACATATTATACATAGAAACACCCAGACCAAGACAAACATCCATGTCCATGCACACAAATATTTGTCTTGTGCGGGAATCGAACCTGCGACCTCAGGCGTGGCAGTCGGTTACACTAACCACTACGCCATCGAGGCCACTTCCACCGTAATTAACGAGGCTAATGCCTATGCTAGAACGCAAGAAGTCTTTGATCTTCTTAGAATTTCTCACCTTAACACTAAATAAGCTAATGCTCTTCACGATGTTTGCTCCGAATTCTCAGACATTTTTCATATACCTGGTGACAAACTTTCGCATACAGATGCATTAAAACATAAAATAATAACAACCGCTCAGAATCCCATAAATGTCAAATCTTATCGGTTCCCAGAGGTACACAAACAAGAAGTGAATAAACAAATCGATCAAGTGCTTGACCAAGATATAATTAGACATTCCACATCCCCATGGTAATTCCCAATCTGGATAGTACCCAAGAAGTTAGACGTTTCTGGTGAACGCAAGTGGCGAATAGTAATTGATTACCGGCAATTAAATGACGTAACCATTGGTGATAGCTACCCAATCCCGCAAATTTCCGAAATTCTAGATCAGCTCCGTCGGAGCAAACACTTTTCCACTCTTGACCTTGCGTCTGGATTCCACCAGATCCGAATTGGCAAATAAGATGCGCCTAAAAGTGCCTTCAGTGTACCTCAGGGTCATTTCGAGTTTACAAGAATGCCATTTGGCTTAAAAAACGCCTCCGCTACTTTTCAGTGGTTGATTAATACAGCTTTATCAGGCCTTCAAGGTGTGCGCTGTTTTGTATACTTTGACGACATTGTAATATATTCATATGACCTTGGTACACGTAGAAAACCTCTCATTAATCTTCCAAAGACTTCGAGATGTTAACCTCAAACTCCAGCCAGATAAATGTGAGTTTCTCCGACGTGAAGTCGCTTATCTTGGCCATCTAATAACTGAAAATGGCGTAAAACCAAATCCTGAAAAAGTCAAAGCCGTAACCCAGTTTCCAAAATCTAATAGTCCAAAGGACATAAAGTCCTTCCTTGGCCTCGTCTCTTATTACCACCGTTTCATACCGAACTTTTCCGAAATTGCTAAGCCACTAACTCATCTCCTAAAAAAGGATACCCCTTTCTTGTGGGAGAACCAACAACAGCTATCTTTTGATGAATTTAAATACAAACTCACCTCTGCTCCCGTGCTTATATACCCGGATTTCTCTTCACCTTTCATTTTAACATGCGATGCTTCTAATTATGCAATCGTTGCCGTTCTGAGTCAAGGTTCGATTGGCAAAGATGGACCAATAGCCTTTGCCTCTCGCACCTTTAACAAAAGTGAAACAAATTATAGCACCACAGAAAAAGAACTCTCCGCTATAATTTTTGGATGCAAAACCTTCCGTCCGTATATCTATGGGCGGAAATTTCAAATTATCACTGATCACAGGCCTTTAAAATGGCTCTTTAACCACAAAGATCCCAGTAGCAAGTTGCAGAGATGGCGGCTAAAATTAGAGGAGTTCGAGTATGAAATCGCCTACCAGAAAGGTAAACTCAATGCGTCAGCTGACCTATTATTCCGCTATCCTGTTAATCCTATTAACGAAGAAACCCTTAACCTCGATGACAACATCAGTCCATTTAATGACAACCTCTTGACTTCAGCCCTCCAAACTTACCTGATTTAACACAAAATCCTTTAACTGAGTCCCAAACTGCTCCGGGTCCTGACTCCATCCCAAGTGGAAAGCCTGAAATAGATGACAATCATAACTTACCTTCAACATCTCACATGGACTCTCCGCTGTCTCCAACATCCGATTCACCTAGAATCATTCCAAATTCTCAAACTCCTACCAACGATCTTCTAGAAATTCTTGACATCAACGACGACAATTATTCTCAATTCCAGCAATGAACAGTAGAAATTTTGAGTCAAATGCCAAAATCTTAGAATCTAATTCTAGTGTACTTACTAGTTCTGATAAAGTACTTGTTATCCCCACATCTATTGACCTTGATGAAAGTAACCTACACGTTGAAGATATTTTAAATGATTTAACAAACAGAGAGGAATTTCTTAATAAGAAAGAGTGTTGTATTCATTTCTAAAACTCAAATACAAAAATAAAGTCGTGTATCTACTCTTTACTAAAGTTAACCATTTTGATAATGCTACTTACGAAGATCTCGTCTCGTCTGAAGAATTTACGCAATGAACTAATTGTAAATTCACTAACTAATATAAGCATTACGGATTTCAAGAATCCTTTTGAATCTCATTCATACATCAAACTATATAATATCATATTATATTTATTCCATAATGTAGAGATATTCGTAACCACTTGTCGTAACGCTATTATCTTTCCATCCTGAAGTGAAATAAAAAAGATTCTAAGAGAAAATCATGACATATCCATTGCAGGTACTTTAGGAACATTCAGAATGTCAAAAAGAATTCAGGCAAGATATCATTGGAAAGTCATGCGTAACGATGTAGAAAATTATGTCGGGTCATGTACTTTGTCAAGAAAATAAAGCACTTCGAAAAGTTAATCGCGAACACATGAAAATCACTACAACTTCTACAGCTCCATTTCAAACTGTCGCCCTGGATATAGTGGGACTATTGCCTGAAGCAGGTCTTGAAAAGCTAAAGTACATATTAACGCTCCTGGACGACTTAACTAAATTTTCTGTAGCTTACTCTATACGATCAACAACTGCAGAAGAAACTAGTGACTGTTTAATTCACTTTATATCCTTATTTGGCATACCAAAAACTGTACTTACCGATCAAGGTACAAATTTCACTTCCGATCTTTTTAAAAGAACCTGCGACATTCCAAAAATTAAGCAGTTGTGGTCTAGTCCATATCACCCTCAGACGCAAGGCGCTCTTGAGCGCAGTCACTCGACTCTAAAGGAGTATCTCAAGTCGTTTGTGAGTGACGATAAAGACGATTGGCATCGCTATGTCTTTACTGGCATTTTAACCTATAATACTGCCGTTCATTGCACTACTAATTATACGCCTTACGAACTACTCTTTGGTCAAAAACCTTTCATTCCAGATTCCGTCTATGATTCTTCACCTGATCCTACCTATCCCGAATACTTGAAAATGCTTATTCACCGATTTAAACATACACGGCAAAAAGCAATCGAAAACATCAATAACTCTAAGGATAAATCAAAGAAATACTACGATGTTCAAACGAGACCTAAATGATATCAAATCGATGATTTTGTATACCTTCGTAATCACCTGAGACTTAGAAAAGCCTTATCACCACAATGGAAAGGGCCTTATAAAGTAATTAAAGTTCACGGCAATAATACAGTAATATTGCTCATTAATAGGTGCCATGTCGTACACCATTATGATCAAATAAAATTAGCAGCACCTCGTTCGGCGTAATTGGTAACATTATTATCATAGTCAAATTTTTTCAGGACTCTACTATTAATTCCCGCGTCATTCTCCACCCAAGATTTTGTTCAACAACTGGATAAAAGCCCTGGGATATATTTTAATCCTATAAGTACTATGAAAATAGTTAGTGATCACGCTTACTTTGTTATTCCAGTAGATTTAAGTTTTATTAAACCACATCTGGATAATATAAATACTATTTTAGGAACATCTAGGTTTATGTGTCACTAAAATGAGGCCATCATAGATTTTCAATGTTATAATATGCTACAACCTCTCTCTTCACTTTACGACGATATTGTTCGTGATTACAATGCTATATCATATCTAATGTCGCCTAAGTCAAAACGATCAGCCTGGATTTCTGGGATAGGCTTAATTATGAAAAAGTATTTGGAGTAATGGATGAGGAAGACTCTGAAATGTACAACGACGCCATTCAAAAATTATATTCAAACGAAAAACAATTAACGTTTTTAATGAAACAAAATATAATTCTTTCTAAATCTGCAATCATTAACTTCAATAATACTCTCTATACTATTTTTAAAAATGAAGCTTATTTGAATGACGTCATTGACCAATTAACCTTAAGTCTAAAGAATGTTACTGTAACTACTAATGAATTAATGCTTAGAAATAAAATTAATGAAGTAATTAACGCATTACACGCAAGTTTACTTACCTTATTATTTACGGTTGAAGATATTATTAACTCTGTAATTTCTGCTAACAGTAATACTCTACATCCTGCTGTCGTAACGACGAAACAATTATTTCATGAATTAGAAATAAACTCTAGGCACTTACCTAATTTAGAGAACTGCCGTTAGGATTAGATATAAATAATAAAATCTTACTTTTAAGATTATCTGAAATAGTCCCTTACTACAGTAGTAATAAGGTAATATTTGTTGTAAGAATACCACTTATTTACCAGTCTGATTTTGATATTTATCAAGTAATATATATATATATATAATATACATGTGGTACGTGATACCAATTCGCCTAATTCCTAATTATGCAATGACCGACAACCAATTTTATTGCTCTTTAAAGAAAAGTCGGCTTATTGTACTCTTAAAGACACAACAAATTGTAAATCTATAGATAAACATGTGATAATTTGTGACATCTGATAAATAATTGAGGCCAGTGGAACTGATATAACATTTATTATTATACATATTTGCATACTTGCACTATACACAACACTCGTATTTATGGAGTTTGTAGAAGAAGGAAGTGTTGCCAACACTATCAACATAAATGTACCTATTCTAACAACATCTCTAATATATTATCAGTTAGTTCGGAACCTATATGTGAAATAGAATTATTAACTAAATTTGTAAAAGACTTGCCGTCTCAATGTGAAACTAAATTTATTTATGATAATGTTAACATTTGGCATAATCTTGGCTCTAATAAATGGATTTTTGTACAATCTCGAATGACAAAGTTGTCTATTCAATGTTTGTCTAATATGACTGAAATAACTATAAGCGGTACAGTGTCTATCATGTTAGACTACTATCTATGTCAGAATTCACATATATATCGGAATGGTCATGAGTACGGGACGTCAACTGACTACGAAACGGACGTGTGTGAATATGGCGCGCTTCGACGGAGTCTAGTGTAACGTTCGCTACAGTTGAAGAGGGGGGTAACAGTTGACGTTCAACGGTGCAACACAACACTCACTTCTCTTGGAGACTCCGGGCGAACAACAAGTACCTAGAAACTGTCACTCGTTTCGTGATCAGTAATCCAAAATAATTATAGTCAGTTTTGTTAATTTGATTTGGTGTGAAATTGTAACAGTGAGTTAATCTTTGACTTTATTTTAATTACTGCTAACTACATTTACCTCTACCGAGATATGTGACGAAGAAGGCTCTAGCTCCAATCGGCCTCTTCATCTCTCATCAGAAGTGGGATCCGAACAAGAAAACCAGATGACACCACGTAGCTAAGAAAATGGCGGTAACGATCAGAATTGGCGCCTACTGTTCGAGATGCAGAATACAAACATGAAGACACTGATCGAAGCCCTATCTAAACCACAGCGATCTAACCAGCAAGTAAGTCTCCCAGAGTTTGATCCTGATAAGACTGATACTGGTGCGAGGTCGTGGTGCGCTACGGCAGACATGTGCTTTGCAGACAACCCTTTAGAAGGCGGGCAGTTGATAGTGGCTATCAGCAAGGCCCTCAAAGGTTCAGCATCGTCATGGCTAGCCCAAATATCCTACCCGGGCATCACGTGGCTACAGTTCAAAGACTTGTTCATGGCTCGCTTTGTAACCACAGAAACTGCAGCTGGTACCCTGATTAGTTTGAATACGGACAAGCCAAAAGAAGCGGAAAATCTAGCAGCATATGGTAGTCGTATTATACGTCACTTTTCAATCGGTGAAAAAATGCAACTGTTGATCAAATCGTCGTGTCTGCAACGCTTGCACATCTAGCGCAATTCGACAAAAGACTACAACGATTGGCTTTCACGACTGAGATCAACACTCGACAGCGGCTACAACAGGAGTTGCAGGCGTTTACATACCTAAAACGCAAGGCCAATGCTGCTACTGATCAAATGGCACCCGAAAGCAAGCGTATGAAGACCACCATGAAATGTTTTCTTTGCGAAAAAATCGGGCACAAGAGATCCGATTGTTATCACCTGAAAGGAAAGCCAATGAAGCAACCGAGCAGTACTCCAGTGGTACCCGCAAGATCCAACCCTCAGCAGCAGTCTACATCGAGCTCTATTGTCTGCTTCAAATGCAGAGAAATGGGGCACATCTCCACACGTTGTACGAGCGGAGGCGGAGGTGGTGCAGCAGCAGATGCTCGTAAGGAACGACGTGTGGACGTCTGCATCATAGACCCTCCGGCAGGGACATTGAAACATCAAGATCAGTGTTTTACTTACCATTTTGATTCCGGTGCTGAGTGTTCCTTGGTTAAAGAGAGTGTTTTATCACTATTTTACGGGAAACGTGATCACAAAGTATTTACACTGAAAGGGATTAGTCAGTCAAATGTTTATAGCACCATACAGATTTCATGTGTTGTAGAAATTGATAATCACTCGATCGAAATTTTATTGTACGTTCTGCCTGATATTTATTTACGTAGTCCGATTAAGTTAGGACGTGAAATTTTGCAACTAGGATTCTGTGTTAATATGACCGCCACGCAATTCACTATTTCTAAAGTCAACACTGTAAATAAAATTTCACTTGCCAGAATAAATTTCACATGTACCCTCAATATTGACTTTGATTCTTTGACACAGACATTCCTTTAGAACGTAATGTCGAACTTTTTAAAGTGTTAAAAAGTTATTCTAATTATTTTATAACCGGCAAGCCTAGAACTCGCGTCACAACAGGTGAACTTCGAATAAGACTAATTAATCCTAATTTAACTGTACAAAGACGACCTTATCAATTTAGTTCCGAGGAAAGGAGAATAGTGCGTGAAAGAGTAGATGAGTTATTACGAGCTAACATTATACGACCTTGTAGTTCGCCATTTGCCAGCCCTGCTCTGTTAGTGAAGAAACGCGATGGTTCAGATAGGATGTGTATCGATTATAGGGAGTTAAATAATAATACTGTACCTGATCGATATCCTTTGCCGCTCATTTCCGATTTGATATCGCGGTTACATGGCGCACGGTACCATTCTAAGCTAGATTGTGCATCCGGATTTCATTTAATTCCAATTAAGTCTGAAGAATCTATTCAGCGTACAGCTTTTATAATACCTGGCGGTCAGTACGAGTACTTGGCTATGCCATTTGGTCTTAAAAATGCGATATTGGTTTTCCAGAGAGCTATAGTAAAAGCGCTGGGCGAGTTGGCGAATACTTACGTCATTATTTACGTCGATGATATCCTTGTTACGTCACAATCTATTGAAGAAGGTATTGAGTGACTTGAGGTAGTACTAGATAGGTGAAGCAAAGCTGGTTTTTCTTTAAACTTGAAAAAGTGCTCTTTTTTAAAAAACCAAGATCGAATTCTTATGTTATGAAGTTAGCTTTGGACAGATTAGGCCAAATCGTCGAAAGGTAGAGGCATTGACTGCTCTGCCTCCACCCACAACAGTAACTCAATTAAGGCAGTTTATAGGGTTAGCTACTTATTTCCGCCAGTTTGTCCTCAATTTCTCCCGTGTCATCGGACCACTTTATAAACTAACTGCTGAAAAGATTCGCTTTGTCTGGCAGCAGCGTCATGAAGCCGGCCTCGATGGCGTAATGGTTAGTGTAACCGACTGCTACGCCTGAGGTCGCGGGTTCGATTCCCGCACAAGGCAAACATTTGTGTGCATGAACATGGATGTTTGTCTTGGTCTGGGTGTTTCTATGTATAATATGTATGTATTTACAAAAAAAAAGTATATATGTATGTTGATCCATTGTCTAGTACCCATAGTACAAGCTCTGCTTAGTTTGGGCTAGATGGTGTTCTGTGTATGTGGTAGAATATTTATTTATCCGACAGGAGATCATTTCAGTTCTAATGAAAGAACCAGTTTTGATGATTTATGATCCCCAATATCCGGTTGAACTTCATACCGATGCTAGTTCAGAGGGATATGGCGCAATATTATTTCAAATAGTTGAAGGCAAACGTAGAGTAGTCGCATATTTTAGCAAAAGGACCACATCTGCGGAATCGCGGTATAGGAGTTACGACCTTGAGACTTTCGCCGTCGTAAACGCTATTAAACATTTTCGTCAATACTTGCACGGTCGTCAGTTCACAGTAGTCACAGACTGTAACTGTTTAAAGTCATCGCAAAAGAAAATTGATTTAACTCCACGAGTTTACAGATGGTGGGCCTATTTGCAGTGTTTTGATTTTGACATAGTTTATAACAAAGGTAAAGATATGGCACATGCAGATTTCTTATCTCGAAATCATCTACCAGTTGATGAGAGTTCCGTGACTCCGATTGTAGAGTCATCAAGTGTAAAGACCCCTAGTACAGAGATAGCTAATGTAGAGGAGCGGTCTATTATTCTTACCGAAGTTTCTAGCAATTGGCTTCTCGCTGAGCAGAAACGAGATAGCGAAATCTCCAAGATTGTCTCTGACATGGAAGCCGGTCTGTTAGGGAATGACGTCTCTAAGACTTACGAGATTCGTGCAGGTGTCCTTAATCGTAAAATTCAACGATATGGACGAACCAAGTGCTTACCTGTACTTCCTAGAGCTTTAGAGCGATCTGTCAGTAATATTCACGATTCGCTTATTACTACGGCTTTTACTGGTTCGATGGCATGGCGCGGTACGTTAAAAAATTTGTAGGTAATTGTGTGACGTGTAAAGTTTCAAAATCTCACTCTGGTAAAATACGGGCGGAATTACACCCTATTCCTAAATTTAGCATTCCCTGGCACACTATACACATTGATGCTACGGGTAAGTTAAGCGGAAAAAATGATTCGAAAGAGTATTTCTTTGTAATTATTGACGCTTTTACTAAGTACATTTTATTGTTTCAAACAGTTAACATAGACACTAGAAGTAGTATTAAAGCTGTAAAAGATAGTGTAGTTCTATTTGGTGCACCAACGCGAATAATCGCCGATCAAGGTCGATGTTTCGCAAGTAAAGAATTTAAAGATTTTTGCAATTCTAGTAACATCAACTTGCACTTGATCGCTACTGGCTCATCACGAGCTAACGGACAAGTGGAGCGCGTTATGTCTGTTCTAAGGTCTATGTTGACAGCAGTTGAAAATAGTGATAACCGTTCATGGCAAGATTCCCTAGGTGATATCCAATTAGCAATTAACTGTACTGTAAATCGCACTACTAAAGCAAGTCCATTAGAACTTTTAATTGGCAAAGTATCTCGCCCGTTGTCATTGATGGCATGTGACGATGTAGAGACTGAGGTAGACTTACCAACTATTAGATGTGAGGCGTCTCTTAACATAAAAAATGCAGCGTCATATGAAAAGCAACGGTTTGATCGTACAAAGGCAAGAGTCAATAAATTTTCGATCGATGACTTTGTGTAACTCCAGAATGAAGAACGCAACCAGACAAAGCTGGACCCAAAGTATCGTGGTCCATTTCACTTTATAGAGGTTCTAGAGGGAGATCGTTATACCCTAAAGGCATTGAACTCTAAGCGCACTTACAAATACGCTCACGATAGGTTGAGAAAAATGCCAGAGGATCAGAGCATAACTGACGATCTTGAAGAGAGCAAAGTGTGAACCTTCATACTGACGAGACAGTAGAAAACTAAGCTTACATGTTGAGTGGTTATGTGAGTTCAATGTCAGAGGTTGATTTGTAGCCGTAGCTCAGTAGAAATCGATTCCTAACTTGTTCACCAATTACATGACCTAAAATATGATAAAGTATAATTATGTATATGTGCTATTTATTATAAAAATTAACGATTTTACTTTTTATTGTTATAAGTAAACACTAACATGGGGACTGGATGCGTATATGTGTGCAATCTATAGCAGCGAGAACTCTAGGAAATCCTCCTCCAATTGGTAGGATTTTACTGCGCTTTGTTGGTGTACTGCAATAAATTCATCGTATAGGTTGGCAATTGCTGATGATACATCAAGAATTATTCTGCCTGCTGAGGATGTAGAGACACCAGCAAAGTCAGCGACAGAAATTAACATTGTGCCTAATGTAAATATTCTTAATGTTAACAAAAGTTGATGAAGTGGTGCCATTGCTTCTGAAATGAAATAATAATGAATATGGATATAATACGTAAGATTATGTACATAACACAATACAATTTTATTAAAATCATGTCAAAAATGGATTTACCTTGAGGATGTTACGCGGGTAAACGGCGTCAATTTTATTAAAAGCGATTGAAAAGCATGTTACTCCAATGCCTTATTATTCAACATTCTTTAGATATTTTTTGATGCCATGTCCTCTAATATTTTGTAGATTTACAACGGGATAGTATTTTATTAAATTAATAAAACTTCAAGGTACTTTTATTTACTGGTTTCGGTTGACTTTGGATAATAAATAGTGTTGCTATGTATGAAATAACATTTAGACAAATCGATATTCCTTTCACTTTTCTTTTTGAGTATCAGTGTTTCAGGATATGTTTGTATTATATACACAGATCAATTAATGCATAAAAATATAGATTTAGTTGTAACTTACACTTTATTTCAACCCATTTCAATAATTTTTCCTTAGATTGGAATCGATACTAACTGAGACTTATTTTATTTAAAGGTAATTCAAAAATTATTTTGACAGTGTCAATTATTGTCAAACTACCCGACATTCGCTTGCTTGCGCAGCGCCTGCTGCTCTTGCATTGTGAATATTTCTCGTACTGTGTGTTTTTATTGTGTACTGTGCTTTCTTAACGATTTTGGACTTTCACGAGCGATCCACACATTCTCACAACGGATATTAGTTTCTTGTTTATTCGACTGACAACGGCTTGTTTTAACGGATTTCGATCACAATGCATACGCAACAAAAACAAAACAAATGATATATCAGTGGAAATACATATTTTTCCTATATTTTAGTTGACAACTCTCTTGTTGGTAGTGAAGCGATCGAGCAATATTATTGTAATTGTGCGGTAGGTAAAATAACTGTATGTTGTTGTTGTCATGTAATGGTCATAATTTGGTGTCTTAGCTGGGCAGGTTTCAACAAAACTTAATACCGCCTACACAGTTTTAAGATGATATTTTAATTATCTATGATGATGATAATTATTAGTGATTAATAAAGTGTAGAAAGCAACGAGTATTTTATTTGTGCTGCCACTATCATATGAGTCGATAATGATGATCATGATAAACTATTTAAGTGTTTAGTTTTGATAATATAATATACGTTCGATACGATAATATAATATAATGTATGTTCCAGTACATAACACACCTCAAATAACACTTAATTACTTGGTGATCTTAAGATCTTTGAGACTTTTAAATACATGTGTATGTGTATTTCATTTTTCTTTGACAGTAAATATCTCGTTACTCCCATTGAGCAGCTAGATGAATATTTTCGATTTGAAATGTTAATAATATATCTATAAAATAAATCAAAGATCATCTTAGTAACATCAGGCCCAGAGATATATGAAAACTTACCGGTCTCCTTTACTGTCTTGTAGAACTACTTCTAAATAATAAAACTTGTTGTGAAACTATAATAACAAAATAATCCATACCGAAATTACCATTTTAGCGAAATTATAACTTGATCCAGTTATATGAACATAAAAAGGTTTGTTTAAAATGATAATCCTTTTTTTAATGCTCTAATTAGTGGTTCAATCTTTCTCGATAGGTACTAAATTACAATCCAAATCCATTTAGCAGCACTTTCGAAGCGATTGTATAACAAATATCTAAACCTCGTAACCTTAAAAATATTAGCAGAAAGTAACCTAATATTATATTGTATTAGTGAATTTTAGGCGAATGATTTAATTAAATAATAATTTGCGCCATTAACTATACCTAGAAATTGCGAAACAAGGAATTGCGCAAAATTTGTATAGTAGTGTATTTTATTACCATAATACAATTGTATGCAAATACTCTCTTCAAAGGAGCACAACGATCAAGGTGATTTTACTGTTGTACCCAGTAAAAATTAAGGTAAATTAAATGAACCAAAAATCATTGATTCATTTAGGTATGTAACAAAGTCACAATTATGAACGTCATAAACTATTTGTTGGTGAGTATCCTAAGTTATCTTATCTTATCTTGTGTGGGGGCCAGTCTGTACAGACCGGTGACACTTCGACCCAGTGTGATCTTTTGTGTTGAATTCACCAATAACGACTGCTATAGATGTCAATGTCAGCCGGGACCGACTGCTTAACGTGCTCTCCGAGGCACGGAGCAGGCGATAATTGTCAATCAATACGCACATAATTTCGAAAAGTCATATAACTTCCGAAAGTCAGTGGTGCGCGACGTGGGTTCGAACCCGAGACCTTCAGCATTGCAGTCTGATGGTCTCCCCACTGAGCTATTGCTGCTCTATCCTAAGTTAGTGAAGCTACATTTAGGTTTCAGTTTCTAGGTGCCAAAGAATCTCTACCGGTCTCTTCAACACTTCGTGGGATGGACACAGCAGAGGTTTAGTCAATTTTCCCTAGGCAACCTGGATATATAACGAGCCACGAGTAACAATGTATTTCGGGGCATTGTTACTTGTGGCTAATACTATGACACACGTAGAGAACCCGAGGCCTTTTGATGCATTCCACGTGATCTTCTGACTAGCAGAGCACACGTGGATTCAAGTTGGAGTGGGTGCGAGAAGCAAACCCGTTAAAAAATCATAAATGGGGACCAGTAGGCCGCGGCGAAATGTTTAGGCTTCCTGCTCAGGTCTTAGGTCAGATATTCGGCGCAACCCACTAAATATTGGGAAATTTTTTTTTTTCAGCCTAATGGAACTACAATGTCCTTTATTAATAATAATAAGCCTAGTTAATTGCTATAGAAATCAAATAATAAAAACGTTTAGTAAGAATGACCATTAATAATTTTTATTATTTGGAATTTTAAGTCAACTACGGTATCATGAGATGATTTTTCATAGGCTGTTTAAATAAATAAAATCATTGTCACTCGTTATTTTATTAATAGGTTATAGGTTAAGAACGTAGACAGAGGTATTTTTAGTTAACTAGATAAAGGCCTCGATGGCGTAATGGTTAGTGTAACTGACTGCTACGCCTGAGGTCGCGGGTTCGATTCCCGCTCAAGTCAAACATTTGTGCACGAACATGGATATTTGTCTTGGTCTGGGTGTTTCTATGTATAATATGTATGTATTTACAAAAAAAAAAGAAAAGTATATATGTATGTTTATCCATTGTCTAGTATCCATAGTACAAGCTCTGCTTAGTTTGGGCTAGATGGTATTGTGTCTATGTGGTAGAATATTTATTATTTAAAAGCTATAGCGTATACCTCATGAGACAGGGATACTTACCCAGTGTTACCTATCACTTCATTTCCCCAAACGTTTTGTTATTTTGTTAACAATAATAACTACGGTTTTGTTTACTTTGTGCAATTTCTGTAAAAAAAGAAATCCTCCCTATTTGTTTACTTGTTGATATAACTCAATTCAGAACATCCAAGAAATCATAACCTTTGAATCTATATTGTGTAATGAATAAATACATAAAATGATATTTTAAACTATGTTTTGCCAATCAACCCATTCGCCCGTCTGGGAGAAAATGATCGATTGACAAACTGGCAGCTGTCAAGCCGGAAAGTGGTTTTAAAAACTTTGTAAAAGAAAATCTTTTGTCGACATCTTCAAATGTTGCTGAGCGTACTCGTTTGCTGTCTGTGAGAGAATGAGAATCTGATCCCTGGCTTCAAGCGTTTTCGTCGTCCAATATAGTTGGACTATGTTGGACGATACCAAATGCCGCCTATCACGTGCCTGCGTTTAGATGTTTCGTGTATTTCGTCGCATCATTGTCACTGTGGAGAAGCTGTCAATTGCCTTGGACACCCAGGGTTCTCTTGCAGTCAAAGTGCTGGTCGAATTTCTTGCCATGCCTATCCTAAAGATACAATCTGCCATGCTCTTGTCACTGCTGGCGTTCCAGTCGTACTTGAACCCAATGGTTTAGTAAGCGACCATGAGAGGATGTCTGACAACATTTCATAACAGCCTTGAAAGATAGGCAGGCCGTTGTCGTGTTGACACCCTTGCGCCATCACAACCTCCAAGCACGACGGGATGTGCCGACGTTATTGCTGCAATCGTGGAAACTTCCAAATGGCGCAAATACTGCAATTTAGTCGGTAATCATGGGGTCACTTCATGGGGTCCAAGCACTCGAATTTTGTATAAAGAGCTCGGAAAAAGGCTGGTTTTCTTAACCCAAAGACTCAGCATTGCCATCCAACGAGGTAATGTTGTCAGCCGTTGATATATGATGTCACGTGGTAACGTTCTGGGCACGTTACCAGTTGACATCAATGCTGACGAATTCTACGACACCTAAACCAGTAATCGAAATATACCTATAATTACGTGTAAATATTTAAGCTCATTTAGTGTATAATTAATAATGTACACACATTTAAAAAAGTCCGCGTTCACTTGCAAAAGTTGAGATATTTTTCTCGTATCAAAATATAATTAATTAATGCATTATTTATTACTTTAATATTTAAAAACATCATTTAAATGTAGAAAACATAAAATCTTCTTTTGTTTATTTATATAAAAACGAGGTGAATGATAAATGACCCTCATTCTTCTTTCTGCTTGAACGCTGTTTTAATCAATTTCTCTAAAATTATTCATTTGAAAAATGCCAAGTGGAGTGTCTAAAGTCTTGCAAGCAAGAACAGTATTATTGCGTGAAGAAGGATATTCTACAAGGCAAAAAGTCGTTACTACTCTGCAGAGGTACTGGAGCCTTGGCAATCTAGCTAATCGACCTCGCAGTGGCTGTCCAGCGTCAAAATGATGAAGACGAAGAAGAAGATGTTTGGCGTAATTGTCTTTTCGTTGACGAAACACGGATTAGTAATAACCCTGATAACCGACGTGTCCGAGTTTGGGAACGGCCTGGGAATTCCGAAAGGCAAAGTACTGCTACTGGAACCGTTTAGCAAGGTGGCAAATTGGTATCTGTTTGGGGCGGCATAATGATTGGAGCGCGAACGCCTTTGATCCCGTACCAAGGCTCTATGAAAGCTATTTGTACAAGACAGCTGTTATTGGTGGCATCACCAGACCATTCAGGATAAATTATGGTAACCATTTCGTGTTGGTCGACGATAATGCGCCGGCACATCGAGCTCAACGAGTTTAGAAGTTTTGAAGTTTAAAGTTTAATAGTAGTATAGTAGTGTAGATAGCAGTTTCTAAATTATGTAATATAGTGTTAAATAAACAACGCGATTAAATCCGTATTTAGTGGTTTAGTGAATAACATTCACGTAAGCAGGAAACAATATTCCATAAAGAAGGAATTAAATGCTTGATAAACTTGAATTAGAATCAAGTTTATCGAGAACACGATTCCTACCTTTCCTTTTAATTAAAAAATTTCGACTTTTTCTTCCCTATTAAAATGTTGGCAATGCATAAGCATCTAAGACAACGCTATGCGCCAATAATTGCATAGTATATCTATGAGATAGATGGTGCAAGTAGACTCCACGGAATGTAACCATTTATTTTTAAAATGAACGCAATCGCTTAATCCCTGAATATATCGTGTTTATCAAAATTAAACATTTTGTAAATAGATAGCGATAGCCCAATGGGTAGGGCAATGGACTAGCGATCGAGGGACTGTGTATTTGATTCCGTCATATAGCCGACGATTAATTATTAACACAAGCTGAGTCATAAAAATACCATTAAATTTAATTCTTATAACAGTACAACTACATACAATTCTGCAAATATTATATTTTATAAAAAGTATGTCGGCTTAAAGTAAATAAAACTCAATAACGCTTAAGGTGTTGGATGGATTTGAATAAAACTTGGCACACAGATAGACCACGGGGTTAATCCGGGATAAGGAGACGTGTTTAATGGTATCCTAAATTTTAGCATAGAATACATTTATTTCGGTATATCTAATTATTTTATTTGAATCCCGTTATGCCAGAATGTTGCCAATGCCAATTACTTAACAAATTATACAAAAATTGTACATAATATATTAAATTGAATTTAATATTTTTAAATAATTGTAAAAGAGTATTGTTTGGTTTATTTTGGCAAAAATACATATTCAAATGAGAGATTCAGCCAAATTAGAACCAATATAAGTACATAATATATCTATTGGATCTAAATTGTGTTTACCGAATCCAACCAATTTTTATACTTTGTCGTTATCAATGCTAAAATTAATTATCAAAATATTTTAAGGGTATAAAAATACATTATTTCGATTACTACTACAATATAAAAAAGCGAGCATGAAAGAGTATTTATATCAAATATTATTAAATAAAATGTTTATTTAAGAATATATATAATTGATCAAACCGTATTTAATTTTCTCCAAATTAATGTAAAGTTGCAAAATTGCATAAACGGGACCAATTAATTTTCATTGTAATGGAAATGTGATTAGTGCATATTTAATTCAAAAGTAAGAATAAATAAACATATTAATTTACGCTTATATAAAACAGAAGGAAACTAGGTCCACCATTCTAGTAGACGGTCTTGATATTGACAGGGCAAGTTTCTGTCACAAAATTTTTATTACATCCGAAATGGCCCCCGCTCCTCAAGAACATAATTTGGCTGCCGAGGAGTTATCAGGCACGGAATACAAAGACTCAGTGTTTAACGATGACGCTATCATCATTTCTGGTATGTCTGGCATATATCCGAAATCAGAGAGCGTTAAGGATTTATCGGACATTTTGTATAATAAGGTAAGACTTTTTTTTTTTTTTTTTTTTTTTTTTTTTTACGTGGGGGAATGCTATGACGCATACCCCTCCGCGGGGGCGGGCGGAGGGATTATGTCGGACTCGCCGGGGTAAAGAAAGATGTTGAAAATATAATGTACCTCCCGGGATACCGACTAAACCTACCACGGTGTTCCTCGACACAACCACTATCGACGGGGCCGCGCGAATCGCTTTCGCATGCGGTCGCGACCCCGCCGAGGTTACGGCCCGCCGTATGAAACGGCAGGCCACTACACAAGAGACCTACCCAAAGGACTCACTTCATAAGATTCCCTACTGTCTCCCCCCCAAGTGGGAGACGGACTCGAAACAGAGGCGCGCGTGGGAACACGCACGCCGCCTCTCGGACCTGGTGCTGAACGGATGGCGGGCAGGCCCACAAAGCCCGCCACCCCCAGGTCAAACCTCAGGGTGGCTGGAGGTCATCGCGCGCCCTCCGGCGCCCGGCTCTGCGGTTGGGGAGAGGGTTTAAACGCTCCCTCTCCCGCTCCGCCGCCTCCTTGATGGAAATTACTTCCTCACAAAAGGAGGCGACGGCGTTCCACGACCTCTCACTCCGGACCATAGACTGAACTACGGCCGGGAGCGAGAGGGCAATCGATCCGACTGCCGCGATCAACTCACGGCGCTGCGATGCCCAGGCGGGGCAAACCGCCAAAGTGTGCAGCGCCGTGTCCTCAACATAATAAGGTAAGACTAATAGAACAACAACCAAGTATATTGTTTCAAAATTTAAGCTTTACTAGCGGTCGCCCAGTGGCTGAAATTCGACCATAATTTTTTTTTTGAATTTTAAGTTTGTTCTTTATTATGGTTTATTGTCTACTAGCTTTTGCCCGCGGTTTCGCCCCTGTAAAAGTAGGTTAGGTTAAGTTATGTTTGGGCACGCCACGACCGTGGTGGTAAGTCCCGTATTTGAGGAGTGGCTGGAAAGGTGGCATGGCGCCCTCACCTTCCGGCGGAGTGGGATAGGGAGCGGTTGAACCCTCTCCCCAACCGCATAACCGGGCGCCGAAAGGCGATAGACGAACTCTAGCCATTATGAGGTTGTACTTAGGGGTAGTGGGCTTCGTGGGCCTGCCCACCACCCAATCAGTTGCAGGTCCGAGAGACGGCGCGTGCGTATTCCCACGCGCGCCTCTCAGTTGTTAAGTCTTACTTCGGCTTAAGACTAAACAACTGAGAGATGAAATTTATCTCCTAATAAGGATTCTATGTGTCTTGTGTAGTGGCCTGTCGTTTCATTTGGCGGGCAGAAGACACGATGGCATGTGAAAGTGATTCGCACGGCCCCGCCATCTCTGGTTATGTTGAGGAACAATGTGGTAGGTTTAGTCGGTATGACCGGGATGTCGCCATCTTTCGCCGGGTGAGCCCGACATAACCTCTCCGTCGTCCCGCGGAGAGGTATGCGTAAATGCATTCCATCTCCCATGCCCTACACACTTAATTAGCTCTGACTGCAAACATATTAAATGCTCATCAAAAATTGGTATTTCAATAATTGTAAGAATTTAATATTGTGTGTCTAGTGTTTACGGACGCATTTTAGATGAGAATTTTATATGACTTTCGACATTCCCTCTATCGTTTTATTAGTATTTATAGCCACAACAAAATGTAATAACTGAGACAGTTTCTTATTTAAATAGGTGAATCCTGTTACTTCGGAAAACTTAAGATGGAACTACAAACATCCAGAAATAGCATGCTATGCAGGCATAGCTCCTGGTGTAGAACATTTCGATGCTCAATTCTTTACAATCTACCATCGCCTCGGTAACAACTTAGACCCGATGGCACGAAAGTTACTCGAGCATACTTATCAAGCTATTTATGATGCAGGTTAGTATTTTACATCATTATTATTTATGTATAAGAAAGATAATAAAAAGATGAAACCTTTTTATTATCTTAAGCGACAGCGGTAGTCAATAGCTTTGTTTCATTTCTTGTAAAATCGCAGCTAAACTATTCCTTAGCCTTTGGTAAGGACCAACAGGAGCTCCTACACTTTGCTGTTCAGTCAGAATGCAACTAACTGTATCTATATACAGATTTGACTAAAATAAACATTATTACGATGCAACCAACTTGTTTGGCGTAATCATTAAATGGAAAATACTACTAGTATTAGGAGAAATAAAAAACAACATAATATCCCTATATTGCAAACGTAAAGATTACAATCATCATTAGTTCTCTGATTAAAAAGATATGGTACATCATTATTTAATTTTATGTTATCATTGCAGTACATAAATATTTTTCAAAAGTACTATATTAGTATAAATAAAACACGTTTGGGTTTTACAAAATCTGATATAATCTCATTTACGCCACTCCTTTTAATTTGATAAAGCTAATACCAGTATCAAATGGAACTGGGCTGGACATACATATCTTTCGCTTGTCAAACGACAAATGAACCCCTCAAACTTACAACAATATGCAACTGTCAAGATGGCAATGTCGCTCATCGCTACAGGCTCAGACGAAGATGCCGAGATAAGCTAGACTTCTTCACAAAAGATTGCTCCTTAGCAGCTTTTAATAGAAAGAGATGAAATGAAAGTGCCTTTACACCGCAGTGGAACATAAAGGATTCATAAAATTAAAAAAATATATATTAAATACCGGTATTTATTAAAATTTAATAAATTCCGGTATCGTTCAAATATGCGTAATAATCTGCGTGCTGATTATATCATTAATATTAGATTAATTTATTATTTCAGGGTTATGTCCAGCAGATCTTAATGGTAAAAATGTTGGTGTATTTATGGGTTCTTCTTTTAGTAATTCAGAATATAGAGGGATTATGGACTATTGTTCTGGAGATGGTTTAGGTATAATCGGGTAAGCAATATTTTAAATATGTTGTTAAATTAAGACTAAAGTGCATTACTCGTTAAAATTCCCTTTTTTCAGTACTAATAAAGCCATGTTTTCGAATCGTATTTCGTATTGGTTAAACGTTAAGGGTCCATCACTAGGCTTTGATGACATGGATTGCAGCGCTTTTATGGCTCTAGAGCAGGCAGTTTCAGCTATAAATCGAGGAGACTGCGTGGCGGCTATCGTTGGAGGCGCATGTTTTAACCTACACCCGCATTCTTCTATATTTCATCAAAGGTAAGACAATTAAGATTTCGCTATAAGAATATGAATAAATACCATTATAAAAGAAATAACAAAAGCCACGATATCTCAAACTCTAAGCTGAAGGTTAGTGTCACCGAGGTTTTAAATAAGCTTTTATTTTGATTATTCTAAAAAAATAACGTTTGTATGACGGGCAAATTATAACTTGGCCGTCATAGAAGCGTTATTTCACAGCGTTATTATACATATATTATACAGTAGACTGTCGAGCATTCAGATTCCACACGAGGCAATAATTTGTGTTTCACATTATGTTTTAGTGTGGTTGTCCTTTTTAGTCCTATAATTGTAGTTATTCATTTTAAGGCTAAATAAACTTATTACATTTTTAGTAATTATGTTAAGTCATTTATTTGCTAATCAAGGGTATACAGTGGTATTACATTACATTTAATGTTCTAAATAGTTCTCCTTGGTCTATTATGTAACATGTTTGCAAATTTTACATAATATGTTTTATTTATTAATTAAAAACAAAATTGTTCTAAATAGATTTAAATAGGTACATGCATCAACATAACATTTGTATAAATTAACATTTAACAGATATTTATATATACAATACCTATATATACAATAGAAAAATAAAAATAAATAGTTCCTATGATAAAATACAAATAATCAAAGGTAGCAGTACAATTTCATAATACAAAAAAACAAGATAATAAAGAAATTTGTATCTTTTCAATGTTTAAATCATGTAATTACGAGTAAATACATTGTATCCAAACGTATGCGTTAAGCTACATCAAAAATTACCAATGTTTATTATCTTTTATTTAAACTCTCATGACAAAAATATCATATATAACGAAGCATAAGGTCCAGCAGGGTTATTAAAAGCTGTGACGTATTTATTCTCAATAGATGGATCACTCATTGCAAATAATGAAAGTAATGAAATTCGATAGTAAACACTTATAATTCTTAAGCACAATCTTAATCTTAACTAAAAGTAAAGCAACACAGTAAACATCAATATTGAAATATAGTACTCACAAGATTATAATTAATGAATAGCTCTTGCCTACGTGAGAACTCGTAATAGAATGCTTGGCTTTACAACGCCAAATGCGCTCAAGATGACGGGCGTTGCGGTCAATACATAATCACAATATTTCACTATTATTTTAACACACACTGCCTTAATAGCATTTAATTACGTTTATTCTTTACAAATATCAACAGACCTCTTTTAATATTTATTATATTTTAATTTCAGTTCAAATGTTTTAATAACCGACTGCTTGACACTTTAATTTAATCTTGAACTTGAAAGTATTCGAATTACTTTGAACTCAACAAACATATCTAGAAATCAATTCGTTATTGCTTAAAAACCAAGTTATGAATTTAGCAATTGCTTAATTACTTCAAAATAAATGTTTAAATTATAATGAGTAATAGTTTGTCGTCTCGAACAATGACAAACCATTACAACTCTTATTTTAATCAATAACTGGTAAAACTCGCATAAACAATGTGGTAATCATATATAAATAAATGAAGACCTGATTATAAGTAAATTAGCGGTAAATTGATGTATTAAAATAATTAGTTATATGGACTTGCGCCGACATATGTATATAAAAAAATTATGTATGAGAACGCACCAATATCCTAGAGGGGTACCGTGCGTTAAACTGCACTGCAGAGGCGAGTACGATTCCTAGGCGCTTATCTTTTTTTAAAGTTATGTACGTATTAAATAGTTTATTATAGCTCGCTTTAAAGGTGAAGGAAAACATCGTGAGAAAACTGTATCTGGGAGTTCTCCATAATGTTCTCGAAGATATGTGAAGTCTGCCAACCCACATTGGGCCAGCGTGATGGAATATGGCCTAACCATTCTCACACTTGAAAAAGAACCGTGCCCACCAACGGGACAGTTTAATACAGGGCTAATATTATTATAAGTAATAAAATTTCGTACTATTTTTTAGATTAGCATGTCAGTCGTCTGATGGTAAAACCAAATCATTTTCGGCAAACTCCGATGGATACATTTTGTCAGATGCAGTTGGTGTATTCCTTCTACAGAAAAAGAAAGATGCTTTGAGGTGAATGATATTTAATATGTTTTCGTACTAACAAATTTTAATACTGTCTCCAGTTACATTGTACAAAGGGAACTTATTTTGCACTCACTAACCGGCCTAATTGTAATATTTTCGATAAATCCTTTTCCGTTTGATCATATTAATGGGGTATAAATATGAAGTTGCCGCTTTGTACATTCATGAAAATCGGTAACGTTGTGGTTTGCATCCTACTTCATCAATATTTTTTTAACGGCCTGTTCAAATTAGGAACATGTTCTATTTTTCGTGTATTGTTGATTATATTTAAGCCACTATGGTTTGTTTAAATTAATATAGTCTATTCTCAAAATATAAATGAATTTTTAAAATAACTATTGCCTTTTGTACAATTGCAATTTCATAATTAAATTATTATAGTTAAATACATATAGCATTACCCATTTAACTGCATTTTATTAAAGCAATTATGACCTGTTTCGAGACGTCATTCAGATAAGCTGAACGTAGTATAATTTACAATTATAAAGGGCTAATTATGTTATTTTATAGACATACTAAACGATGTTTATGTGTTTTTATAGGGTTTATGCCGAAGTCAAACACGTCAAAAGTGAATTCATTTCTTTTATACATGATGGTACTGACCCAAAATATGGTTATTGTCGAAATCCTAAAATTGTAGCTGAATTTATCAAACAGTTTTATAAGGAGGCACAAGTACCGCCTCAAGCTGTGGAATACGTGGAAGCATATGGCACAGGTAAATTTTATAAATGATTCGTATTATTTTTATTGGAATCACAAGTCAAATTATTATTGGATTTTTCTTTCTACAAATTTCCTGTAGCAGCATAAAGTCTGAAGCTACGCCCGGCAGACATCAATAGCTTAATCTACTGTAAAGTGAGACCTAAGACTATAACTGACAAAGTATTGTAATGAATACTCTTCTGCCTATCCTTTTGGAGAATGGGCGTAAGCCTATATATGTGTATGTGTGAATATGTTATTTCAAATGACTTACACCTAGTTAAAACGATTGCAGCCGTAAGATAATAATGCAAAGAAGTGGCCGTGAGCTCTGTGCATCTTCTTATAAGCTTAAAGCCTTCACCTGGACAAAGTAACTAAAATAAATGTAACATTTATTGACACAAATAAAATATATTGTGTGTTACTTTGTGGCCTATATTATAATGCCTGATTATTTTATTTGATTTGATCGTAATTCAAGTAGCGACTATTCCGTAAATAGGTAGCATACATACATATGTGGGTTTGCTAGTATTGTGCATGAATTTGTCATTATATAAATAGTTTCATACTGTTCATGTATTTATATGCTAAATGTATATTTGAATCGTTAAATAATTACACTATAATATAAAAGCGTATGATTTTATTAAAATATTTTCCCTGTCAAAGATTTATATAATAATGACGATGATAGATCTAGATTTCAATTCGAAGACATGCAAGTATTTAATAGAAATTAGCTCTATGGGGTTAAATGAAAAAAATAGAAATTCGTATCGAAAATGCATGCACCGCAGATAAAATATAACATTTCTAAAAATTTTAATTGCAGCTGTTCCAGAAGCTGACAAATCTGAATTAGAAGCTATTGCAGAGGTATATTGCAAAGATAGAGAAGAACCTCTTATGGTAGGAAGTGTAACATCTAATATCGGAATAACTGAAGCAGCATTTGGTCATACCGGCATTGTTAAGGTAGGTATTTTAAAAATGTTTAATTATAAATATAAGAAAGACGCGATAGCTGAGAGAGGCGAACATTTGACTGTCACGGAGGGTCTTGAGTTTGATGCCAGGACGCGTAATTTTAATTAACAGTAACATAATAGAACAACATACTTCTACTATTCCTAATACTTTCCGTCATTATGTTCTGTCTCATGTGGTACCAAATGTGGTCCATGTGGTTGAAATAGCGGTAAGAACCTCATTAGGTCGAACATTTTAAAAAACATAGTTTCGTCTAGCCTTTCTTAAGTGATGCACTTACCAAATAAATATCTTTTATTTTTTACTTATATCGTTAGATATATGTAACAGATTCTACAAGATTTAATGTAAGCAATACTAAAACTTATGTAATTTTAGCAAAGATAAGATTTTCATAAACATGTTATGTTAGTGAAAGACTAAATTTTATAGCCTGGATCATCCATTTCGGACTGATTGCTACTAATGATCTTAAAATGGTCTCGCAAATAATTTTGATTTAATATAAGCTTACGACTAAAATGTAAGGATAGAAATAAATAAATTGTAATTAAATCGACGTTGTAATGAATAATTTTGTTCAACAGTTACTTATAGTAGTAAACATAATAATAGATTCTAAGGCCAGATCAGTGGGTAAATCATATATTATACAACGTGTAACAGTAAAGTGTGGCCATATTTAAGGATCACTTAATATAGCCCCTTTACAATGGAAAACCGGTACGAATAAATCTGTATATGGAATTGATTGTGATAATTTTATCGACTTATCAATATTAAAAATTATACCAAGTTGTATATCCCATATTTTTTGTATCTTGTGAATGTTATTGAATTTAAAATATACCAATTAGTTCGCATCATTATGGATTCATTCACTTATGGTAGCAATATTATTTTTGCTATAATGCCATCGGTCTGGCAGGATATTACTTTATTTAGTTTATTTTGACTATTTAGGTATTACTGGGCTATGCCAACGGAGTATTACCAGGCAACCTACACTGTGATCATCCACGGGAGGACGTTGAAGCACTGCGTGAGGGGCGCATGCGGATCCTTACCGATCATCAGCGCTTCCGCCGCTCGTACGCCGCAGTCAATTGCATGTCTATCTCTGGCGTCCAATCTCACGCCCTACTGCACGGGCAATATAAACCAAAAGTAAGTCTTAGTCAGGTATACTCAGAAATTTGCACGTACAACCGAGTCTTAAAGTAGTATTATTGTAGTCATACTTAACAAGAGAGTTTTTTCTCTCCCTTTTTCAATGTACATATTTGGATTAACTTGTTACCTCCTTCCTCTAAGTTAAAATGCTTGTATTAGGACTGGGTAATCTAAATCTAAGCCCATTACCTATTTAACCCAACCTCAAAGTCTATTCCAGTATGCCATTATCATTACTAAAAATAAGATAAAATGTGATATACGTCATTTTATAGAAATATAATTTAATATAAAGCTTAATACTAATGTTTAATCTTTTGGTTTAGGATCTCTCTCGCTACCAGTCAGCTATCCCTCGCCTGGTGACAATATCTGGTAGACAAGAGTCAGCTGTCCAACGTGTGTTTGACAATTTGAAATCGAAGACAATAGATGCTGAAGAGCTGGCGTTACTGCATAACATTCACTCTAAGAATACCTCTGGACATTTAGGACGAGGATATATTATTCTAGGTTTGAAAATTGCTGTTATAACATTATTTTAAATCTATATTATTATTATAAAGCTGAAGAGTTTGTTTGTTTATTTGTTTGTTTGGTTGAACACGATAATCTCAGGAACTACTGGTTCGAATTGAATAATTATTTTAGTGTTCGATAGCCTATTTATCGAGGACGGCTAAACTTCTTCCTACAACGAACGTTGTCTAATTTGTCTAGTGACGTAAAATGCGTCAGCGTTGACAACCGTCGGTTTGGGCTTCCGGGTTCAATTGTCGAATCGCACAAACTGCTCTGACTGACGAGCATCATGGAGTGTGTGTGTGAGATCTGTATTTAGTGACGGGGGCAATAGACTATATTTTTATAAAGCCAATAATATAACTGGCAGTTATTTCGACATATACTTTGAGGATATACGCGCATGAGGGAACATTTTGTAATATATTTTTATACCATGAAGGTGGTATGTGCTGATTTTGAATATTAAGCATTTACCGTAGGCCGTATATACCTACAACACGAGAGGCATCACTCGCCCTTTGCCAATTAAAAATTAACATCTTTGATTTGGAAGGTGGTTGGAGGCAGAAGTACAGGGCATTTTCCTCACTTACGACGGTATTTTGTGAAAGCTTAATACTTTTCTGGTGGAGTCAGTCCATTCATGCTGGCACCAGCAAGACTCTAGTACTCGGACTCTGTATTGCTCGGTTGTTTTTATAATATTTCAAAATATTATGTATAATAATTTATTTGCATCATCACAGACACTGATACAAAGCAGAATACGGTGTGTCTGGCCGAGGAAAAAGAATTCTTCGATGACGCCAGGCGACCGCTATGGTTTGTGTACAGCGGGATGGGCTCGCAGTGGACTGCAATGGGCGCACAACTTATGCGCATACCTGTATTTGCAGCTGCTATAGAACGGTAAATTTTTTTTTTAATTAATTTTTATCTCTCTGCAATCGGCCCGAAAGCCATAATCAAATGTGTTGTAAGTGGTATTGATTTTGAGATATGCACATTCAGTGACATGTCTTCTCATATTTATGTTACTAGACTAAATTGAGGCAAATCGTGGTTTTTCAGCCGCAAAATACAGTCGCTGGTGTTCAGAAGTGACGAGGCAAGATCCTTTCTGTGTATTCCAAGTCTTTGTTTACATTTCTATTACTATTTCTATATTATCTTCTTTTATTGTGCATATTTCAAGATATTCATGTACTTCCATGTTCCGTATAAACCATGGGGCATTGCTCACAGTCTTCAATGCTTTGTTCTGGAAGTGCTGGAGGATTACTACATTTGAGTGGCTTGCTGATCCCCATAGCTGTATGCTGTATGTCCATACCGGTTTTATTATGCATTTGTATATTATGAGGAGTTTGTTTACAAGACTCAGTGATGATTGTCTGCCCAGTAGCCAGTACATGTCCATGAACTGACTGTTCCCTTTTCATCTTTATGTGATCTCGCCATGTTAGCCGTCTATCTAGATGCATACCCAGATACTTAACTGTCGTGTGTTGTGGCAAGACAGCTCCTTCGAGTGTCACAGGTGGGTAGTCTCACTTTTTAGTGTAAACGTTATATGCACCGATTTTACAGGACTAGCTCTTATTCTCCATGCCTTTATTATTATTATACCATACCATGCCTTCAGCCATGATCCAATTTTGTTCAGGTGTTTTTGCCATTTAATGATGATTACCAGTTCTTCTGAGATGGGTAGATTAGCGGTATAAATTGTATAAAGCACAGGTCCCAGTACAGAACCCTGAGGCACTCTTGCTTCTATATGACATATGGACAAAAGACGGTCTCCGCACTTGACAAACATTCTGTGTTGTACGTAGGACTTCAGGAGCATATACGCAGGGTTTGGCAGGTGAAGTTTTAGCTTATACAGCAGACCCTTATGACGCACACGTTCAAAAACCTGCTGTATATCAAGGAAAACAGCAGAGCAGTACTCTTTTCTCTCTAGTGTCTGGCGTATTGTATGACCTACTCAATGTATTTGCTCTATCGTTCCATGATGTGCACGAAACCCAAGTTGGTGATCTGTTACTACTTGTTGTTCTTGGAGGACTGGGGTTAGTCGCCTAAGTATCAGTTTCTCGAGAACTTTTGACATTAATGGCAGGAGACTTATGGGTCTATATGTATTATTTTTTTGCTCGTCGAAATGACCACGCGTACCTGATGGTAAGCAGTCGTGTGGTCTTAGAGCAGTGGCCTCCACATCGTCCTCATAGCAGCCGAGGCGATGTTGAGGTCTCTACTTTGACGGCCTGAGAAGGTGCTTTTTCACGCCCCGCTTAATGGACCCAGGATTGAAGGAAAACACGTGCCTTGGCAGAGAATTCCATGCCTTCCTTCCATCGTTCGGCAGAGGTATGAGGACCCAAACTTGTTGGTACACACTCTAGTCGACTCCACCGTGTAAGGATGGCATCTGAGCCCAGCACGCGTTGTTCTGGATAGGAAAGGGGAGGGCGGGATAAGGTGGAATAACTCTTCAGAGCACTCCCCGTGGTATATTCTGTAGAAACATGCCAAAGAGGCAATATCCCTACGGAGTTGCAGAGGTTCCAGTGAACTCGTGACCTCTGGATCTCCGATGATGCCTGGGTCTTCTTGGCGTTGAACAGGACCAAGTTCTTGGCACCCCATTCAGAGATGCGGTTCAAGGTCTGGTCAAGTTCAACGACAAGATCCTGCCTTTTCCCCTCAACCTTAGCCTGTTTGGCCCCAGGACGTCCGAGATATCGCCCATGCACGGTACTGTCATCTGCATAACAATGTATGTTGCCGAGATTCAAAATATCATTGATATGCAGAAAAAAGAGCGTAGGGGATAAGACGGACCTCTGAGGCACTCCTGCATTGATCTGCATAAATTTGGAAGCGCGACCGTCGCAAAGGACCCGAATACGACGCTTCTGCAGGAAACTTGCAATCCAGGTGCACAGTTGAGGGGCAAGCCATAGGCCGGAAGCTTGGAAAGAAGTGACCGGTGCCAGACTCTATCGAAAGCTTTGGCTATGTCTAGGCTGACAGCCATAGACTCGCCGTGCTTGTCCATAGCCTCACCCCAGAGGTGCGTGACGAACGCTACAAGATCACCCGTTGATCGTTTAGCCCGAAAGGCGTATTGGCGATCATTGATCAACGAGTGATCCTCCAGCTAGCGAACAATTTGGGTGTTTATAATCCACTCGAACACCTTGGAGAGCACCGAGGTGATAGCTATGGGTCAAAAGTTGCCTGGCTCGGAACGGTCCCCCTTTTTGGGAATCGGTTGAACGTTCGCCTCCTTCCAAGCCTCAGGCACAGTGCCTGCGGCGTAAGACATCACTTCTGTGGGAGGCTTTCCTGGTTTGGCAACCATGTTTATAGTGGACACTTTCCACAGTTATGGGAAGTATTGTAGCCTGAGTATAGCATTCAACAGGATTGTCAAAAGTACTATTCCTTTTTTTGGTAGTAGTTTAAGGACTTCTGATGTTATAAGGTCAAAGCCAGGTGCCTTTTTTGCTTCAAGTGTACTATGGTTCTTCTGACCTCTAATGGTGTAACTAATCTTAATAGTAAAGATATTTGCTGGCCCATGTGTAAAACTTCATTGATCTCTTCTTCTGTGTCCATTGGATCTGCTTCATTGGGTTTGAAAACACCTTTTAGGAATCCAGCAAACAATTCTGCCTTTTGTGCAGGTTTTCGTGGCCAGTTACCATCAGGTCGTCTTAGTGGAGTGATATGTTCTTTCGGCCTTTTTAGTGATTTGGTCATTTTCCAAAGTGAATAACCCTCTGCTTTGTATGGTAATAAAGTCTTTAACTTGTCCTACAGGGTGCTAATTTCGTTTTCTCTGAGTGTTTTTCAGATCTTTCTGGGCTTTGTTGAGTGCTCTTTTATCTTGCCGGTTTCTGCTAGTATGCCACTGGCGTCTGAGCCTTCTTTTCAAAGCTATCATCTCCTGTATTTCTAGGGTAGTTTCCTGATTCTGTAATTTCGGTTCTACATAGGGAGTTGATAGCCAGGCAGTTTTTTGGATTAGGTTGGTCGTATACCACGTAGCATCCTCTATATTGTCTTCCGTTTTAAGGGATATGCACAGTTTAGTATTTTCCCCGATGTAGTCTTGGAAAGCTTGCCAGTCAGTTTAATGATTGTATAAGGTCTCACGTGGTTCTATCAAGATGATTTCAGTGCTTACTGTGGTCGGAGGAACCATCCAGGTATGATTCCACTTTTGTGTAGAGTCCTGAAACTCCATAAGTGACAAAAAGTCAATTAAATCTGGGGTTTTATTAGGGTCGGTTGGCCAATAGGTTGGTTCGCCTGGTGAAAGTACATTGAGAGTATTACTTTCAATGGTCTTCTTTAGTTCTCGACCTCTTGTCGTCGTTAGTTGGGAACCCCAGAAGGTGTTTTTGGAGTTTCAATCACCACCTGATATATATCTGTTACCAAGAGTGTGGACAAAGTCATTGAACATTTGTTCGTCTATTCGATGGCGTGGAGGGCATTATACTGCAGCCACATTCAATGCGCGTAGCCCGCCTAGTCGCCGATTGATATTACAGCGGACTGTATATGTGGTTGTTTAAAATGAGATAAGATATGGTGTCTTATGTTTTTCCTGGTTATTATGGCAGCTCCAGCATGTGATGTCCCATCTGGATAGTAGGCATAGTATATATTATATCCTTTGATTTTAACGACTCTGGTCAGTCATGTGTGTTTCAGAGATTAAAATAACATCTTTTTGTTGTGATTAATGAATAGTTCGACTTCTTGCTTATTCGGAGAGAGAGGATATTTATATTCCATGTTTCCATTCTTAGAAATTTCATTTCTTCTGCCGGGACACTAGTCTCATTAGGAGGCTCATTAGGGTGCCTATTTGTGAATGAGGATATCTATCTTCTCCGATTGTTTTATTATAATTTGCTCCAATGAATTTGTTGGCTGAGATTGTGCGTTCTCTATAATTCTGCTCCAGCATCTATTATTCGCTGTGTTGGATTTGTTTTCCAGTGGTCCCAGGATATTTCTTTCTTGATTGTTTGTGGGGTGTTGTCTAGCATATTTGCTGGGTTGTAGAAGAGGGAAATCGACTTGAGAGAGGGAGGGGGGCGTAATTGTTTTTGTGGACTGGTTTGTATTTAAGGGCTGATCTTTCTTGTATATTGTGCGAGTCAGTTTTCGTACTCTAATCTCTTTATATACTTGACAGCCCTTGTAATTGGCTGGATGGTTTCCATGAAAGAGACCGCATGTGGCTGGTGTTTTCTTATCCTTTTTTGGGCAGTCTCTTGTTTTATGCCCTTTGGCACATTTGACATACCTGTAGGGGCGCATGCAGTTATTTTTAGTGTATCCATATTGTTGGCACCTGGTACTCTGAGGAATCTCTGTTGATTTCCTTGGATCCTCGATCTTGAATCTCGTGTGGTATATATATTCTATGCTCTTTACTTTTGGGTTATTGAGGCTTGGCTCGATATTCACTACAAAGAACATGATCAGTGGCATTTTGATTTTTTAGATATTGCACAGATAATCTCACCTCTGACCCTATTCTCTGTTTTCTCAATTTCATCTATGATCGCCGTTTCTGGAGTGCTATGATGCAGATTTTTTATTACAATTCGGTAGCATTTGTTTTCCTTTGGTGTGAAGGTATGTCCAATGAGTCCGCTAGCTCGCATGAGTTCTATTATATTTTTGTATGTTTCAGGGATCTGTGTCACTATTCTTAGCCACTACCACTAGTCACAGTGTTATTCAATAGTTCCGTTAATTTCGATAGATCCTCTATGCCAAATAGAATGATTTATGGTGGTTTATTGGTTTTTTAATATGTATGTTTCGTCTACTGGTAGTCCACCGAACCTGTTATAAGCGTTCACTTTAATCGGTGGTGTTCGGACTGATTTTTGTACTTTGGGTGGGCTTTAAGATAGTCTCTTCCTTATAGAGTAGCGATCTGAAGGTATTCTTTGCCATGTGGAAGTGCAAATATGAGTGGTGTCCGTTGTGACATTTCTCACTGGAGGTGTTCTAGGGAGATTCTTCGAATCAGTTATAGTCTCTAATGAAGACGATCTCGGTCTTGTGTGGAATAGGCTTGGATGAAAGGCCTGCTGGATTAATTATTTGCTTGTGTTGCTTCTGCTGCTGCCAGTAGTATTCACCGTCACGGGGACCTGGTCGCCCACTCCCACACAGTCTTCGGTAACCAATTTCTCACTCGCAAGCCCGGGTACCTGCGAGCTCCGGGCGTTAGCCGGATCGCATGACTAATTAACATTCGTATCACTCATATATCCATATTTAAGAGGTGGGCTATACGCGTGTCGCTTTCCCAAGGCAACATGGCCACGCTTTTCGAAGGGATTTAGGCCTACTTGTGGTTAGCCAGATGACAGGTTAATTAACCATCGGCTGTTGCTCGGCGTTGTTGCTCTTTTAGCACCACCCGGGGGGGACGTGTAGGGTGGGCCTAGAAGAAGGTGGTAAGTCCTACGGACGCTAGCAACTAAACCCCTCCTACACGGTACGGTAAAGTTGAATAAGCATAGAGACATTGTATTAAGGCTATTAACGTAAATACATACCTCACATTATAAGTTATTAGGTTCTACTCACATTTATCCTGTCCTTAATTAGTTAGTTGGACGTGTGTTATCCGCACTTAGCCCTACAATTGGCACATTATGCGTAAGTAACCGACGCGAAATATTGTTCGGTTACTCATACCATCTCAGCTCCGTCCAGAAAATAATAAGGGACCGATTTAGCGCAGTACCTCCGTCATCGTTTCTGGACTAAAAAAGAAGAAGTTTGTTGTTTAGAAGTTTCGCCCGTCACGCTTTTACAACGTAGGAGCATGTGAGCCGGTATCTCCTCGGTCTCCATATAGCCTCTACCTAAGGGACTGTTAGTGATGCCGATGTTGAATAGATGTTTATTGAGTGAGCAGTGGACTGCTATTATAACCACTAGGTGGCGTAGCTTTTTCCTTGTGGAACGTAGCAGTTTGCGTGACAGATGTTTGTCTAAGGATGGAAGGGCTTCCTTCGTCTGTCTACATTCCTTTGTTTCTGTCCACAGTTTTTCGTGTAGTTTCGTGGTTCTATCGAATAACCTGTCCTTAAAGATCCAGAAATCGAGCATTTTTAGTGCAACAAATTTAATATAGTCTACGTCACTCCCCAAATTTTATACTACTATGGTTGCGTGGTGTAATATATCATATAGCAGATATTTTATATATTTTCATATCTAACAACCATCATTATTCATTATCATTTTACAAAAATGGGTTGAATGGTTGAATTTACTGACAGTAACGTTATTTTTAATACAAATCATTATTATGGTTTGTAGCAGCGTAAACATCAACAAACTTTAAGAAATCGTTATTTTACAGTTGTCATCAAGTACTGAAGCCAAGAGGTTTGGATATATTTAAATAATTACGTCACCCGACAAAACAACGTTTGACAACATTCTTCACTCGTTCGTGGGAATAGCTGCGGTTCAAATCGGACTCACTGACATGCTCAAGGAGATGGGCTTGGTACCGGATGGAATCATTGGTACGTTTCTATCTTTTAAAGTGTAGTTACTATATAAAATGATCTCTTTTTATAATTATGTTATATATTATACATTCAAGCCGAATTTTACTACTAACTTATATTAGGTAATATGTTCCTAAAATTCTAATAATTTAACTAATAAATTTGGTGTACGATGTACTTCTGCTATAGTAGCTCGGTGCATGCCGATATTGTGTAAGGTGCAAATCACGGGCTATCTTAGTTGGGTTGAGGTTTTAGGTTAATTTTCATTTTCATCGATTTATGTTTAGATTTAACAGTACCTATAGTCACCTTTCATAACATGTAAAGGACTTATACTGTTTAACTAGGTACTCTAATATTTAGAGAAGCAGTGCAAAGTCGAGGTGGATCCCTAGTTGTGTACTTATACTGATATATTATACATATACTTAACTAGCAAGACTTTAAAGTATCTTAAAATCTTAATTTAAAATCTTCGATATTTACAAAGTATGTATACGATAATTGAACACATCGTATAATATAGAAGCTAATATTCTTATAGCTGGTTACAACGTCTCATATGCAAATTGACTTATGTTTCAGATTAGTCGATAGTAGTTTAAATTCTTTACTTTTTATAAATATAAAGAGTGAAAGAGAGATTTGCAAGCAGTAAGACATTTATTAAATTCCTTTATTATGTTGTCGTTAAACACAGGCCATAGCGTGGGTGAGCTGGGATGCGCGTACGCTGATGGGTGTATGACAGCGGAGGAGATGATCCTTGCCGCGTATAGTCGCGGGCTGGCATCACTACAAACTCCGCTCATTCGTGGCTCAATGGCAGCTGTCGGACTTGGATATAAAGAAGTAAAATTATATTCTAGATAATATTATATTTTCTGTAGTTGATGACAATGGCTTTTGATAAATGTTTAATGTCTTGTTTATCTAGATATCTAAGATGTGTCCACCCGGAATAGACGTAGCATGTCGCAATAGTGCTGAATCCAGTACTATCTCTGGTCCTGCTGATCTAATGCGCGATTTCGTGGCTCAGCTGACTGCATCCGGCGTGTTTGCTAAAGAAGTGCCGTGCAGTAACATCGCCTATCACTCCCGATACATTAAAGATGCAGGTAAATGCTAAATGGGCGGCATATTCTGGTAAAAACTTTTAAAATAGTGTTTCGATCAATTCTTACAAAAATTAGATGTGAACTGAAATACATATAGATCAAATTGTCATTTATTTAATTTAGTATCATACCTTTCGTGATATTTATGACACTGAGATTAGGTTGAAATTCTATTTCGAGAAGTTTTTGTTACGAAAAGTGGCGCTTCAATTAGAAATCAATATTTATCCTACCTAATATTTATTAATGCGAAAGTGAGTTTGTTTGTTAGTTTGTTTGTTTGTTACGCTTTCACGATTATCAGAAAATCTCGCATATTCGTCGTTAGGGATGTATAAAAGGACATAGGGTACCTTTCAACAAGAAAAAGTTCCGTTGCTAACATAAACTTCTTTTTTTTTACGTCCGGGAATGCATTCATGAGGGATTATGTCGGACTCGGCGGGGTAAAAGAAAGAGTGAATAAGAATAATGTACCTTCCGGAATACCGACGAAACCTACCACGGTGTTCCTCGACAAAACCACTCACTATCGACGGGGCCGCGCGATTGCTTTCGCATGCGGTCGCAACCCCGTCGAGGTTACGGCCCAACCTAACCTACATTCACGCAGATGAAGCCGCGGGCAATATGTAGTATTATATTTTAGTGAGGTATAATAACGTAATTGTCTTAGATAAATATAATCTATGAATCATCAATAAAGGAAAGTCATAAGTGAGTCATTCATGTATAAGGATAATACTATGCCTCTGAATGGGTCATAGGTGCTTGTGGTTAACTTTCTGCAGAAAATACTTTTGTTACAATTATTGTTTGACTGCCTCTTAGATATCTCTATCCCCACTATAATCAGCTCAATGGCAGCTGCTAGGCACTTAAATCACTTAGCCATCCATTAAGTTAATTATCGCTCTATAACAATAAGATAGCAACATTGGAATTTAAAGTGTTTTTTTTTATCTAAGGCCCTAATTTACTGAAGTATCTTAAAGAAGTTATTAAGCACCCAAAACCTAGAAGCGAGCGTTGGCTGTCGACTTCGGTTTCACAAGACAAGTGGAATGATATAGAAGCTAAAAGCTGTTCAGCGGAATATCACACCAACAATTTACTGGTATAAATCACCTGATATTTCTAATTATTATTTTCATTATATATAATAAACTGGAAAAATTTTGGACTGAAAGCAGTTACATTCATAATTTTACCAGCTATGATTCTGGAACCAAATTCACATAATATATGATGTTAAGTGAGCTTAGTGGCGGGTATCTTGTCATAATTATTCATGTTGCTACTAATAATTTTCTAATAGAATAACGCGGTAACTTCACGGTCTTCGTACTTAAGATCAAAATTATGACACTCGATCAATACATCGTCACAGAAATAAATGGCATATAATATTATTAAATTTTTTAACATGCTTAAATCTCTATTGACCTTTATACTAATCTTATGTTTGCGGTTTTCACAGAGTCCAGTTTTGTTTGAGGAGACAATGAAATTGATACCAACCAACGCTGTTCTGGTGGAGGTGGCACCGCATGGATTGCTTCAGGCTATCCTCAAGCGTTCTATGCCTGACTGTTTCCATGTGCCTCTTACGAAGCGTGGCCACCCTGACAATGCTCTTCACTTCCTTCAAGCGATCGGGAAGTGCGTAACATGATACTAAAGATATTTACCATCTTTTGTCGATAAATTTGCCTGGTCGATGAAACTAAACTAGATTATTTGGCCTTTAGTAAGGTTTATTTTAAAAACACTATGTTTATAAAAAATTAAGCTACTTAAATTTACCTTTCCTGGTAACTTCAGTTTAGGTCCAACTGACTTAATATTTTGTTAATTTAAATAAATTTCGCCAATTGCTTTATGCAAGTTATGTTTTATTTTTACGTAGGGATCTTTATGCATAAAAAAAGTTGTGACTATTGCAGTTTTCTTTTGATTTGGTCAATAATTGAAGGTAATTTTCAAAATACTTGCATTGTTACGTAATTTCCATTACTATTGTTAAGTGAAAAGCAGGACGGCATATTATTTCGTGTAGGAACGCCATTTAACTTCGCCGGTTAATAAATCTCTACAGCTAGTTAAAAATCACCTTCAAAATGCTTTACAGTTTTACGTTAATTTTCAGCTTATACGTGAAGGGTTATTTGCCTAAGGTTCAAGCGTTGTACCCAAAAGTTGAATTCCCCGTGTCAACAGGAACCCCTATGTTATCACATTTAATTGAATGGGTCCATATTGAAAAATGGTAAGTTATAAAACAGCCAATGTATATAAAATTTGCACACTTTCATACTACCAAGGTGCGGCCCACCGATGGTAAGCGGTAACCATAGATTGCGATCGTGGACACCACTTGGAATATAACTCGCCTGCTGCATATATAAAGATACAACATAAAACAAAGAAACAGAAGAGGTAGGAATGTAAACCATCTGGGATAGTACTTATGCTCATTCCTGCTAACACCATGTATTCGGTAACCATGAATAGTTTGTATTGGTGAGAATGACATGCCAAACTGATGATGTGAAAATTTCCACCCTTACAACCACAGGTATAAGTTTGTTTACGTAAAATAACATCAGTTAATTACTTTTATAAAACACAAATATATCGTTAAACAGGTGAGATAGGTATTCATGTTGTGTTTATAATACCAGACAGTGATTGATTAGGCCAAAATCTGCCAACCTTAAAGCGATTATACTAAAATTATAATTTTTTATGTTTTAAGGGATGTGGAAACATTTAAAAATGAAGAAATTAGAATGGCAGCCGCTGCTCAGTTTATGGTTTCTATCCACAACGAAGAACATAAATACTTGCGTGGAAGTGTCATCAGAGGTATACAATAATTCAAATATTTTACTTAATTGACAAATAATTTCGATGGCAAAATACTTAATTACCTTAAACATAAATTTATGGTATACCGAGGATAGAATGGCTGACTAGATAAAACCATTATGAATTTACATAAATTGCAGCAATGGACAATTATTCAATGAAATTTAAGTATATAATTAATAATGTTCTCCTGACCGAATTTCGTTCACGGCGGCCAATCTTAACGTAGACTAGCCATCGGCGCAGGAGATATTATAGTGCACAAGTGTATGCTCAAACACAAGTGCACTCTCTGTTCCCTAACTCTCATGATCCGATGGGACGGATAATCCGACACGACCGGAGAGAGATCAGGCGCAGAACCAACGGCTTTACGTGCTTTCTGAGGCACGGAGGTGTCTAACACCGCCAACTTCCTAACTCCGGGCTCGTATTGAGATTTCTTAACAGAAAATTCCAATAACTTTTTGTTGGCCCGATCCGGGATTCGAACCCGAGACCTCATGCACAGCAGTCACGTTCAATACCGCTGCGCCACGGAGGCAGTATAATTATTAAGTATTTCAATCCCCAACAAATACGTTTATGTTTTCTTAAAAACAAACTTTAGGGATTCACCCTTGTGTCGCGTGGATCCTAACAAAGGTAAAATTAATGGACAGACAATACAATACACTCTGATTTAGAACAATTATGTCTGGATAACATTCAGCTACATAGCACTCGGTGCGATGGTAAGAGCGAGGCGACCGCTTGCTGCACACCATCCATGCAGTCAATCGAGACATCCGATACTTCGACGCTTTGGTGTATACATATATATTGACTATTTGATTACGTAGTAGTCTACCCAATAGGAATGAGATACCGACATTCAATTATTCAAGTGGCGTAAGGCATGAGACTTAAGAGTATTAGAGGATAACCTTAGAGGCAAAAATCATTAGCTTCGACCAGGTATGAACGAGATCATCATCATGCCGTTATGACGAGCACAGGAGGTAAAGGAATATTAAAAAAGACCTAAAAAAAGAACTTAATCGTTGAACTACTGTAATATTCCTTGCTAGTTATCTATAAGGCTATATGAACCATAATATACAAACATCGCAACACTGTCAAATCAAGTTTTACATATTCAATTATGATTTGATTTATAATCAGTGACAAAAATTGCAGTCTTACAATTTTCGAATATTGTTTTTTTTTGTTACAATTACACATCACTATTGTGAATCATGAAGACGCTGATCTATTGAGCGGTATTGCGGAAGCGAATAAATAAACTAAGATTTGATGCTTATATTTTAAGACTAAAGCTTTTTCATACCTAAACACAGAACTTATCATTGCATTGTGAATAGATGTATTCATTATATGTATAAATATGTTTTTACGTTACAGACAAAATGTGCTATCCTTACGCATCAGCACTGGTTGCAGTATGGGATACGCTCATGATGAGTTTAGACATTCCAAAGCGAGCGGCTTCAGTACAATTCCGTGATATACACTTGTACTCTCAACCATTGCTGCAGGATCAGAGAGCGCTTCGACTTGAAGTCACACTACACAGAGGCACAGGACTTTTTGAGGTGATGCATTTTTAATATGATAGGGTCAGACATTGTGAGGCTGTTTGTGTTTTAAGTTTTACGTTTATCGAATACAACAATAATAATTAATACCTAGTGCAGCGAATCATCCTTATAAACAATCAATATCACTTATTTTTATAATAATTATTAGTAGTAATATTAATTAATATAGCTTTTATAATTATAACTTTGAATATAACTTAATATTGTTCTTTATAATTTAACAAACAATTGTCACGTTAACACATTCAGTGCCAGTGACATGTCTAGCGTGTCCTTACTAATCCTTATCGCCATGCCGCGAGCACGCCAGGCGTGTTCTCAGTTTTTTATCAATATCTCAAAGATTTGACTATATTTCCCATCGAAACGCTTAAAGCATAAACCTCATGCCGTTAGCTAAAGAGTTTCGAAGTGGCCTGCATGAATTTACATTTTTTATGTTATCAATAAGAAAGTTATTATGTGATGCCGTGGACACGCCATGCGTGTTCATTTACAGGAGTTCTCAACCTGTTATATTGACAGATACATTTATAATGCTAATCTAAACATTATAAATGTTTTAGTTTTTATATGTACATAAATTATAACTGATTGAATGTTTGTACATAGAAGATATTTAAGAAATTTTAATATGAGGGTATTTTATAACACCAATAGAAGTCAAAGATATTGGTTTTAGTATATTTATCTGTCTTTCTGTTTGTTCGCGCTTCACGCAAAACAACATAATAAGATACGATTTTCATAGTTGTATTGTAGCTGGAATTACTTAAAATCTAGTGTATGTTTCATCTTGATAATAGTATATTGATAATAGTGCCTAGAAGCAAAGTTACAGACGTTTGAATGGTTTTGTAAATGGTCTAGTGAGTGGAAATCTGCATCCATAGTAGCTAGGTATACAAAACAAAAATATAGAATCTCTCTTGGGACATTTTAGAAACGTATTTGTGAGCTAAGTTTTAGCTTTAAACTCAATAAACAGTTTTGGTCAAGCATGAGTTGCCCACGGAATTAACGGAACTGAATAAAACTTCCACTTTTGTGTGGATCGACTTAATTATAAGTAAGGATGCTTGCATTGCATGAGGAAGTAATCATCAGGAGAACACTTTTCCTACAAAAAACCTAACATGACATTAGTACCTGACAAAATGTTGAGATTCTCTGATCAAATTATGATAATTACTTACCGTGAAATCTATTTCCTGCTATAATTAAAGTTTTACTAACATAAACACTTTTATCAACATAATATATATTTTGTAGCGTAACAAAGATTAATCAATCACCACAATTGAAGCCGAAATATGGCTTTTTGTGATTTTACCTTTAAACAGTGCTAGTGAACACGCCTAGCGTGTCCATGTAATTTCATATTGCAATGCCGAGAGCACATCTAGCGCGTGTTCACGGTTTATATAGGGCGGCATCGCTGAGAATTACTAGAAAATAGTGATGGCATTGAATGTGTATGCGTACGCATTGTTTTCTTAATATCTACGTAGCGTTGTCATGCATGACATCTGTTGCCTACAAAATCCTACGAAGAAAAGTCACTTCAGGGGAATCTGAAGTGATCATCCTACATGTGTGTGCCACCGCCCACTGCCACACACTCCTCATAAATAAGTGACTAAAATAATAATGTTAATACTAACGTCACTTTTATATTTATACAAAGGTCATGAATCAACGCTCTAGGGTAGCCTCTGGATACGTCTTAAATGTTATTGAAAAAAGAACTATTACAATGAGACTAGATACTTGTGAATTTAGTAACACAAAGCTAAGTTCTAAAGACGTGTATCAGTTGTTTGAAGATAGAGATTATAACTATAGGTAAGTTGAAAAACATATAAAACAGGAACATAGTAAACATCAGATAATTTGAATCTGACTCACCTTCGAATCGATAATATTTTTCAGCGGACAGTTCCAAAGCATTGAATGCGCCAACCCATCTTTATCGGAAGCGATGCTGCTATGGGAAGACAACTGGGCGACGCTCATTGACGGCATGCTGCAATTGAACACATTGCGACAACCGCATCACACTGTCTCACTGCCAACACACATCAGAAAACTATGCATAGATGTAAAGGAACATATCAACAGCCTCAATAGAATTCACAATGACAAACATGTTATAGACGCCAAAATTAATGACCTCTACGATTATACAATGTAATTGGTTTCTTCTCACGTTTAAATATATCATTTATATATTTCAAATATACAATATGTCTGTTTACCAGTGTCGGAGACTTAAGGGGGGTGAAATATGGTATCTTTTATCGACAAATCACTATCTCAATTTTCTCTTGCCCCCTCCATGATAAAATGGCAGCCATTTTGTTTTTTTACCTCGAAGCTCGGGCGCATGTACTGTTTTAATCATTGCTATCGATAAAGACGTCCTAGGAAGACAAAAGATGTCTCATTTGAAAGCTAAAAATTCTACATTATTAGCTTTCAAATGAGATATCTTTCGTCTTCCTAACGTCTACATCGATAGCAATGAATAAAACAGTACAGGCCCCCGAGCTTCGTGGTAAAAAAACAAAATGGCTGCCATTCTATCATGGAGGGGGCAAGAGAAAATTGAGATAGTGATTTGTCAATAAAATATGTCATATTTCACTCCCCTTAAGTCTCCGACACTGGTAAACAGACATATTGTATATATATATATATATATTTATATATATTATTTTATGAGAATGAGTTACTTGTCAAATGTCTACTTTATGCCGACGACTAAGTAATACTTGCGTCATCGGCGGAAGAGTTACAGGCGATGGTAACTATTATGCATGGTGCTTTTGAGAGTAAATGAATGAAAATGAATGTAAGCAAGACGAAAATAATGGTATTTGAAAGGGAGGAGTGCACGACGATGTGCAATATTATGATTGATGGAGAACAAGTGGAGCAAGTGAAAGAGTTTGTATATTTGGGTACTTTGTTTACAAGGGATGGTACACATGAGGGAGATATTGAAAGGAGAACGATTGCTGGCAATAAAGTGAATGGCGCTTAACGCGCTTTTATGAACAGTCGAAATGTATCCGAAAAGGCACGTTTGGCTGTTCATAGAGGACTATTAGTGCCTACACTTATGCATGGAAGTGAAAGTTGGGTATGGCAAAAGAAGCATGAGAGCAGAATAAATGCTGTAGAAATGAGAGCGCTGAAAAATATATGTGGTGTGACTCTGAAAGATAGAATAAGGAATAGTGTGATTAGAGAGAGATGCGGCATAAAAGTGGATATAGTGACGAGAACAGAAAAGGGTATGTTAAGTTGGTTTGGGCATGTAGAAAGAATGGACGAGAACAGACTGACTAAGAAAGTTTATAAGGCTAGTGTGAATGGAACAGTCGCAAGGGGAAGACCTAGGCGAACGTTTCCTGATCAGATCGGAGACGTTCTGGATAAAGGCCAGGTTAAAAGCACCTTAAACCGTCGAGCGTGTATGAGGAATGTTATGAAAGTGAATGAAGCCAGAGAAGTGTGTCAGGATCGTAGCAAATGGAAATCCGTAGTCTCTGCCTAACCCTCTGGGAAACAGGCGTGAATTTATGTATGTATGTATTTTATGTTTTTTATAGATGCGGTGGAGTTATACTTCAACATATTAAATTTAAGAATCTACCTCCGGTTAGTGATGATATTGAAAACCGCAAGTTAGTTATTGCGCCCGTAATTGGTAGATTTTCTACAAACGCAAAGGTAACAGCTTAACTTCCCCCTACAAACCCTCGAACATAACATGTATGGTTTCTTGTATAATTTATACAATTATGATGTTATATCTATTTCAGAATATTGACACAAATAATGGAATAAGCCAGCCAAAATTTAAATATGGAATGACTCTTCAAAGTTCAGTTGTGGGCAACCTTGACTCATTACGTTGGATGGAGGCTCCTCCACTCGACGCATCTGGTCATATTGTAGAGGTATCGACAGTTTAAAATAAACTATTGACACCCGCCAACAAAAAGTTCTCTAGTAAAGATTCTATAGTGGGCTCCTACTATAGAAGCTTCTTATTTTTTGAAGATGTTTATAAATTATCTTGTAATATAAGATAATAATTTATAAATATGTAACCTCAAAAAATGAGACATAATAGAATATACACTGTATTATAAATAATTAAATAAATATATTAAAGCGAGTTTGTTTTAAAATATCGACTTAAAGTATACTATATATTATAATTAGCTAGCTGACCCGACAGATGTTGTCCTATCTTAGACGAAATGTCAAACTCCCAAAGTTAAAACAGACGTTAAGTTTTCAGAAATTATTCAAATTTCTGCGCGATTTTCTTATCCTTTCTTTCCGTAAGAACCTTCTACAAAGTATAAGATAACTTTAAAAAAAAAAATTAATGTAATCGGTAAAGTCGTTCCCAGCAGCGATAGCTCAGTGGGAAGACCAACAGACTGCAACGCAGAGGGTCTCGGGTTGGAACCCACGTCGCGTACCTTTGAGTTTCGGAAGTTATATGACTTTTTGTAATTATAATTATGTGCGTATTGATGGACAATTATTGCCTGCTCCGTGCCTTGAAAAGCACGTTAAGCCGTCGGTCCCGGCTGCCATGAACATCTATGACAGTCGTTATTGGGCAGTCAGTGCCCTATAATATCATGACACTAGTCTAGCCTTAGGGTATCGTTAGCTTTCGGGTTGCGTAAGTTAGTTGGCAGCCACTCCGTGTAAAAACTGATATCCAGTCAAATCCGGTTAGACTAGAAAAGCCGACCCCAAGTGACTTGGGAATAATAAAGGCTAGCGAGAAGAGGTAAAGTCGTTCTTAAGTTATTGCTTGGCCAAGGGAAACAGGGATTAATTATTATTAGATAGATAGATACCGGTACAGTGAGATCTGTTATATAAGTTTAACTTTTGAATGTTAATCCCGTTGCACCATGATAGAGATGATTTTCGAATTTCTGTGAGAAGGGTAGTAAAGTATTTTTGCTGAGTGTCTGTGTAATTCGCCAAAGGCCGATATCTTACGACAAAGTTATATTTTATTCTTTAACAATCCTTACATATCCCTCTTGCTTTTACTTTCAATACATTCTCTAAATACCAGTTGTGTATCCAGGGTTTTAGAATAAAGCAAACCCAATAATTGGTTTTCAATTAATTGAAATCCATTGTGTTCCTTATTAAATACTAGATTTTGCCCACGGCTTCGCTCGCCTTAATGTAGATTTTTGTGAAGATAGAGTTTTAGTAGACTATATGTTATTCTGATGTATAGACAATAATACTGTAAAGTTTCATCAAAATCCGTTCAGTAGTTTTTGCGTGAAAGAGTAACAAACATCCATTCATCCTCACAAACTTTCACATTTATAATAATAGTAGGATTCAATTATTTTCCAATGTTTTATCATACGGTCAATTTAGTTTTATACTCATCTTGCAATTCTTCCTCTTACAGAATTTATACTGTATTCCTCGAAGAACACTTGTAGCCGATCGCTTTACCATTTTAGCACCATCAAGAAGTAGTCGACATACATAATATAATTACTATTGCTTTCATATCTACAAACCACGTACAGATAACTCAATATCAATTATTATCAAGTAAAAACTTTATATCATTATGCATTTATGTATATTGTTAAGTGAAAACAACAAGTGCAGGTCGGTTTTGCGCCTTAGCATCACACTTTCGGTCCCATAGCATCACACAAATTGCTGAAGCCCGATTTTAATTAATTAAGCCCGATTTTAGTTTATTCTTGTACGACATACGCTATAATTACTACAAGTTTGAAGCTTGTAGATGTCAGCATTTTTACAATATGATGTTTGATTTTATCAAAAGATTAGTCACGAGTAGAGAGACATATATTCTTATCGTCTTTCACTATCTGCAACTAAAATAACTATTTGTGTCGCAGGTTCATTACACTGGCATCAACATGCTAGATCTGAAGAGAGCCACTGGAACAATATTAAATGAGTCTAGTAACTATGGAATGGACTACAGCGGAGTAACTAAAAGGCACGTATTGATTTAATTAATTCCATGTTAAAAAAGAAAGGACCTTACAATAACCTTATCATATTTTCTTCTTACTTAATAGCGGTGAACGTGTGATGGGTATAGTGTATAGCGGTGCGGCCAGTACTAGAGTCCAAGCGCAATTAGAACTCCTATGGCCAGTCCCAGCACATTGGAGTCTTGAGGACGCCGCTACAGTGCCTTTTGCGTATGCTTTAGCATTTTACTGTCTTGTAAGTAACACATGGAGTTATTATACGGCAGCCTTTTCTTCTATAGATGTTTTGAATAGTGGGCTTTTAATTGGTTGTAACTTATCTTTCAGTCAAGGCTGTATCTGTACTATAAATATGTATGATAATAAATTCATAACTATAGTTTATGTTTACAAATTAAGACTTTCTGAATCCAGTTCTTAAATCTTATAATAAAAACACGGATTTTGATGCATTTACGCAATTTGGTAGTTTGGCGTTCTACTTAAAGTATAAGCGTCTAATTCCGTTCATTAAAACCGGTAGTGCATACGGAAGAAAACGTAGATAATACAAGGTAAACTTGAATTGTTGTGTGTTTTAGAATATCAAGGCCGGCCTGACTCCAGGAATGCGTGTTCTGGTGCATGGAGGATCTGGTGCTACAGGACAAGCAGCTATATCTATCCTGCTCGCTCACAACTGCCGAGTATTTGCAACAGTTAGCGATGTTCGTAAGAAACAATTCTTGCGAAAATTGTATCCCAAATTAAAAGGTACTCCTTTGCTAAAAAAATCTGCCATTTTCATTGTAAAAATTTTGCTTACACAGAGTTTTATTTTTTAGATGACGACATTTTCTGTTCAAGGGATAGTTATTTCGGACCTCAAGTAAGACTTGCCACACAACATGAAGGTCTCGATATTATTTTAGGTTGTCTAAAAGGATCGCTCAAAAATGTGAGTTAATTATTATTCAATTTGATTTGTGTATGTATGTACTATTATTATTATTTCAGCCTGTATTGTCCCACTTTGCAGGGCTAAGCCCTTTCTCTCGCTGTTCCACACATCCCTGTTATGCGCTAGTTTGCACCAGTCCTTCCTGTAGCTAATTAATTCGTCCCGCCATCGACGCTTTGATCATTGTGTGTTGGCCGATAATTGTGTACAAAATAAAATATATTTTGTTAACTACAAAAATGGCTGACATCCTTATTTCCCACCTGATGGAAAGCGGGTGTGATCAGGGTATGATCGCTTGCAATAACAGGGGTATCAATCACTTAGGAATTAAAGCTGCGATGAATGAAAAGGAATAAATGTCTTCAATGAAAACTTACTTACAGTACTGCTCCATCGGACATCAAGTCGTCGTGTATTCACCGTCTACATTTGTGTAACAAGGCACAGATGGGACGAAATGTTTGTTGAGTTTCTAGAAAATTTTGAATGGATTACTTTGAACACATACATTTGCCATGCAATGCCGTGTCTATTATGTAACTAAAATTATGTTCAAATTTAATCTTTTAGGTATCTTTGGACTGCTTAGGATTGCAAGGCATATATATAGATACAGTTCAAGTTTTAGAACGGGAAAATTATGCATTTGGCATGTTCAATTTGCGGAGACAAAGACAATACACTACGGTTGATATAACATCACTCTTCACATACAAAAAATATGAAGATATGCAAGTACGTTTAATTTAGATTAACTATTTATACCGATAATTAGCAGCTTAATTGACGGCTTTAAAAACATCTGATATTTTCTGTTAATAGCGTATTCAAGCAATGTTGAGTGAAGGTATTGCCAGAGGTTACGTTCGTCCCTTGGCACGTGTCACGTACGCACCACATGAGGTGACACGTGCTTTCCGCCTGCTCGCGACGAGCCAGCACCGCAGCCGCGTGCTACTGCGGATGCGTGAAAACACTGTTGACGTGCAAGAAAGGTAATAAATAATTTTAATTATAATGTAGGTAATTAAATAATTTCGTAATAAAACAACTATTTAGTGCTTGCTCGTGAATTATAATATAAAAATTACTGAATTTATTTTCTAAATTTCTTTAGGCGTGCATCTGTCTCAAATAGACTCGAATTACTTTCGAATAAAATATAATGTTTTGAATTAATGTTGAGTAATATTTTTGTTTCAGAATCGTTTGCGACCCTGATCAGTGTCATGTAATTATCTGTTATTACGATATCATCGGAATTCAGCTAGTGGAACGACTTATAAGTAGTGGAGCTAAGAAAATTTATATTCATCTACCTTCTACTGCGATGTATCATCAATTTAAAATAGAGTAAACAATTTTTATAACACTATTGAAATGCTTACAGTATAAAAATATATATTGACTACATTGTGAATTAATTTTAGTACTTGGAAAAGCCTTGGAATTGATGTGACGCTATCGTCTGACGATTTGATTGAATGCGAAAGTATTACAACTGTGTTAAATAATGCCATGCATATGGGAAAAGTTCAAGGATTATACGTCATCTTTGATGACAATTATGGTGGCAAAAATAAAGAAGATTTCACGCGCATCCTAAACAACATAGACTTATCGTCGCGGTCTATATGTGCGCAGCTGAGGTAATTATTATGTTTGAAATTATAATTATAATTATCTTATTGTAAGCAATATTATACGCATTATTATTTGGCATAATTCCTTCGCAGACACTTTGCAGTAGTATCTACAAACGGAGATTTAGCTCAAGATATGTGTTTGTCTCGAGCAGCAAGTGGTTATGCAGCAACAAGTTTAGATCTATCTTGTTTAAGTAAAGTAAGTAGATATGACTTAAATTTAAAATAAAATTTATTTAGTGGAATAGAATACTGTAATAAAATTTCTGTAAATTACAGGTTGAGATATCAAAATATCGTTATATTATAGCGGGAGCAATAGAACACGCGATTTGCTCCCCGCACACTGTTCTACAGGCAAAGAAAGAGCACAATCAGCCGCCTTCAATGTTGCAACAGATTGTTGCCCTTGCAGGTAACATATGCTTACTCGTATAGTTAATAATAATAATAATAAATAAACCCCTCTGGGATAATCGTTATCTCATCATGAGACTAACGCGATATCGGAGGGCACAGTACACTAGCTTGAAAACTATCACCTTCGCCTTGTGATATAAACAAAAAATGTATCACCAGGTTAAATTAAAGCGCACAAACCGCAGGCCAGCTTGTGGCGGGCTGAATGTGAGTGGCGACACTGCGGTCCTGAATGCCTCAGAGAGTTGGTTAGGGCCTCGTCCCCGGCTTGCCGTTAGTGGTTGGCTGGGGTGGAACTTCAAGAGCGCCCGTAGGACTCTCAACTCTGGCTTGCCTTGGTCGGCCGGTCAGAGGGGGGCCGCTAGAGCTATATGCTTGGGGGTGGAAGTGTCATTTTCAAGGGCATAACTACGGGGAAACCCGCTCCGGGTCTCCGTTGTCACGAGACCCGTGATGGTGAAACCGGCGCCGCACCGCTCGACACCCCTAGCCACTCGCACCGGTGTTGCCCTCTGCTCCTGGCTTGTATGCCTATGGTAGCTATTCAGGGGGCCCATCTAGTGAGTTGGCGAGTCACCGTCTGCCCATTGCATTGATGCTATAAGAGTATTCAGGGCAGACGCCGTTTGTCATCCATAGTTAGCCATATACCGGTCCACCAAACACCCATACTTATAGCCCATATATTAGAATCCATACGTAGCAATAGTCCTACGCCTGCTGCGGCTAGTGCCGCTGTAGGTGTTCCGTCACACCTTTGATTAAAACTCTCGAAGGGCCTCTTCACGTTGGACCCATGTCTCCGTGTAAGCCTCCCAAAGGGCCAGGTATTTTCTAATATAATATGTTAGAAAGTACCTGTGATAAGAGAAACATAATAATAAGTCTTTATTTACTATAAACAGGGTAAATTGATGTTATAGATCATTTAAGAGTACAAGCCTATTTAGCCATTTCAAATGGCATGCAAATGTAATACATTATGATGTTACTTATATTATTCATACGAACACATTTAAATTACACATTTCATAAATGTTAATATTAATTATAATAATAAATTAATTACAATGGGTATTTTCAAAAAATTCTTTATTACTGTAGAAATTGTTTTGCATGAGCCACCAACGTAATTTTCTAATAAATTTATTTAAGGGTAGTATTTTGATATGGTTAGGGATTTTATTGTATATTTTTATACACATGGCGTAAGAGTTATTTTGCAGCCGACTGCTTCTCGGTATCATATTCAGCACAAGCCTGTCTGGATTTCTTATGTTATCACGTCGAGTAACATCTTATCATCATCTCTAATAAATTATAATAACTTCCTCGCGCTGCAGTTAGAAGCCAATTTAGTGTCAGTAGTTAATTGTTATTGTTATTATAAGAACTATGTCTGGAAACCATTATTCCCTAAAATCAATAGGCTTTGTAAAAGTAAAGTTAAGCATTGGTTGGCAATTTTTTATGAGTGCAAGATTTCAAATTCTACTGTACACTGCCCATGTCGTTGGCGCCAAATCCATTGATGGCGATAATACGTAAGCATATTTTGATATAAAGAAGAAAATTAGGCCACGAGATAAGACATGCATTATAAATGTGTAATGTTTATTAGAAAATTTATATTCTAGGTATAGAAATAGCAGATAACATAAATACTACACTTACCTTACGGGAATTAGGTATGGCAGAAGAAAGAGTACCATTTATTGACGTATATTTAAATTCAACATACAACATATCTTTGATGGAAGATGAAATACCAGAATTAACTTTAAGCAAGTAAGTTATAAATACAATTTCACGTATTCAAAAGAAGCTAGAATATATGTTGATATCAGTTCATTATTACGTTTTTGTTTAAGTACGTATCGACGAATATACCTTATATAACACGAATCTGAGAGAACTTAGGATATTGGTTTATTGCGTACATGTGTGTGTGTATTTATTAAGTGCACCAAATGTGTTTTAGGATCACTCAGCTGGCGGAACCTTTTACGGAGATCGCCCACCCAAACGTTAGAGGCTTAGCAACTTTATTCACCAAAGGGAGCTCCGACGACCTATTCGATACAACAGACCTCATTGTATTACCCACCCTTTACAAAGATTCTACATTAGTGAGTGTGAAATTTTTATTTACCTATTTTAATATAAATATTTCCAGAATAATTAAGTCCTTTTTCGTCCGCCTATGTACAAATGTTATGACTTTCAGTGATATTTTTTTTAAATAGGTAATTTCACGTTCATTATAGGATCAAATCCTTTATAAGCATTTAAATAATGAACCCAAAGATTATCCAGAATCGGATCAACTATCTGTGGATCACATATTTATATTGTTCCGTGTGGAGGTGATCGAATCTACAACACTCGCAGTGGCGATGACCAGGCGACCACTTAAAAACTGCACCGTCCGTGCACTAAACGCTTATAGAATAGCTATGGTACAAAATAATTGAAATCATTACAACTGGGTGTGTTTTTTATACAGTCACATAAGGAGTTTGATGTGCGCCAGCGATACATATGTATAGTGCCGGGCATGGAAGGTCATCATGCGCGATTTAACTTGTTGTGCGAGCGTCTCAAGCTCCCGGCAGTTGTTTTGCAGACTGGAGTCGACCATCCACATGAAACTGTGCCCCAAATGGGACAAAGATTGGTTGATGTAAGTAAGAAAAAGATAAATTTTTGTCGATCATTTATGACTTTTAATATACATTTATTATGTCGGCAATGAAATCATGATTGACGAAATATGTGTGTAATACCTCTGTAAACACCTTCGGAGTTATAGGCGTAAGACTATAAACACGCTTTGAAATATGTATTATGTTAGAACCGAGTCAAGCATTCTGTTCTCCTTGATCGGCTTTCCTTGATCAGATTTTTCACTAAGCGAAGAAACACTCTCTCATTACGTAATTCAATTGTGTTAGCATTGACCTGATTATTATGTTTGTGTGGATCGGAAATCAGAATCGAATCATGATTATGCGTATTCACTGACCATACTTGTATTACTAGAGTAAACTAACAAATATTTAGCTGTTTCGGGATCTCAAATATTAACTACCAACATTTTGTATTCAACAATCGAAAAATTTATTGAAAATCTATCTATATCTACTTTAAATATTTTTTTATAATTAGCCTTTAAAACATTTATTTTATAGTAAGGCTTAAAGCCATTTATAGGCACTGCTTGCCGTAATATTAGCACCTATTCGACTCAATGATTGGCATATAAAATTGACTGCTTCGTAAATTCGGTTGTTTATGCTTGTGTGGTCATGAAGTTCCGGATTCAATCCTCCTCCTCTCAAACAATAGCCTTATAATTTCTGCCAAACCTTTAAAAAATATGCTTATTCTTAGCTTCTATTACACATTATCTTAGATTCTATTACATTATTTTAATTACATTAGGGCTTGATTGTACGATATTCATCAAAAATAAGGTCGCAGATGCAAAATGGAGACAATAATAAATTTTTGAAAGGATTACTATCAGTAGAAATTCACCCTTATTCTCATAAAAATTATTGGCCACAAATTTAAAATGCTAACAAACAGCCCAGTCAAGTTAACCCAAAATATAGGGTTACAAAAATTCGCATAGAGCTAAAAAATTGTAAGAATGATCGTTACACAGTTATAAATGAAATGTAAAAAGTCCCCATCGATCCAGCGTCTGGAAAAATAATGTAATGTCAAATAATAATGTTCGTAAATATGGGGTTTTTGCGTTTTTCAGCCAAACGCTAAGTTTTATCCTAAAATATATTAGAAAAATATTATAGATCATGCAATTATCTATAACAGTTGTATTTATAGTTTTATCCTAACAGTATTCACAACTAACCCATGCTTGTTGAGTTTTATGAGAAGTTCGAATGTATCACTTCGAACACGCACATTTTAGTCACACCCTAGGATTTGATACAGAAACGTGGCATCAGGCTTAGATGCATTTATTTTAGACTTATGTTTGGCCAGCGGTATATGGATGTAATGCGTTTTATATTATTTTCACAGATATTGGTTACTAAAAGAATGATTCAAGATAACTTCTACTTATTGGGCTACGAAAGCGGAGTAATGGTGGCTCTTGAAATGGCAGAAATATTACAAAATAAGGGTAAATATTAACTGCAGCTGAAGATTGTCTTAGAAATAATTAAATATGTCTGAAATGTTTATTTCCTATTTAAGGATATACGGGAACAATATTTCTTCTGGGATATGATCCAGAGGAGCTACAAATGGAACTTGAGGAACAACTGAGTGATTTAGCAACAGATAAGCAACTCGAAGACGCGTTGGTGCGTCACTTCTATAAGATAGCGACTGGAGAAAATTCAGCGGAACTGGACGATGTCCTTCAAACCGCTTCTACATGGGCTCAAAGAGTGGAAATTTGTGTGCGATATTTGCGTGGTCGTATAACGCACTCAATTCAGTATACCCGTGCGTTTTTGGAGTCAGCGCTGGCGCGCATCAAACAAGTGCGAAGTTACAAAACTGTTGCGCGGTCACTGCACTCGCGGCTGGTGTTCCTGCGCGCAGCAAGTACGCGCGTGTCGCACGACTACGTTAAAGTGCTGCAAAGTCAATCATCCCGACAGGTTACTGTCCACCAGCTTAACGCGCCGCTTATACATGCTGCATACGATATCCAGTCTTCTGCGGTTGTGAACAGATACCTCGATGCCGAAACACAAAAAGCTTTTGAAAATAGAAGTCAATGCGAATCTTATCACGTCAATCAACGTATAACTTTTACTCGACAATAGACAAAAAATATTGGCTGTAAAAATAGTAACATAGTAACGTAGATTTACGATTATACACTGGTAATATTTTTTGGGTGTAAAGGAGAATATTGAGCCTTAATAATAAATATATTGTCTTTGGGTCATTACGCAATGTCCTTTTATTTCCTAAAACCCATTCAATCACGATATTTGCATCCGAAGATCTTCTCTGATCATGCAGTAGTTTCCATACAGTCATAATGCGCAGATACGATGCATCAAAACAATGTACAATAAGATACGAATTTTATCTACATTCGTTTCAGACAAATGCTAATTTTACTATCTCTTTTGTTTAAAAGTATAATTATGGCATACATTTTTAAGCCCATACAATACTATACTGAAGTATTGTCGGCCTCGATAGCGTAGTGATCAGTGTAACCGACTGCGACGCCTAAGGTCGCGGATTCGATTTCCGCACAAGTCAAACATTTGTGTGCATGAACATGGATGTTTGTCTTGGTCTGGGTGTTTCTATGTATAATATGTATGTATTTACAAAAAAAAAAGTGTATATGTATGTTTATCCATTGTCTAGTACCCATAGTACAAGCTCTGCTTAGTTTGGGCTAGATGGTGTTGTGTGTATGTGATAGAATATTATTATATTAGAATATTACAGTAGACTAAATTAGCATTCAGGCTGCTTCCAAAATTTATATTCGAGAAATGAATATAACTATTATATATTATAATTAATAACAGATATTATTTTTGTGAAATAAGTGCACAGTGTTGTCATTTGTCTTACCAGATTCGTTGCTTAAATTTGCTATAATTTCGAGTAATTTTTGATAAACCTGAACAAACAATACAATAATATCATCCAACTGTGAAGAAATTAAACACTCCAGTGGACAGATTCAATAAAACGTTTATTCTCCTTCAACACTTTTCCACTATTCCAAGCGATCCTTACAATGCTAGCTCACCAATGAGAATGCCGTTTTGCAAGTCAACATCATTATTTTATAATATTTGCCGGAAATAAGTTTTATTTCACGATTCAAATTATTATCCTTTTATTTTTCCCCTTCCGCCCGCGACGCCAAAGCGTACACACGTACTTTTTAGTTCTCCATGTTTTAATATTTCCAAATCGTGTAAAAAGTGCAAAAAGCGTTTTTACACCTATACAGTATACAAACTACAGTACTTAAGTGACATTTGTGCGCAAAACCACAGTGAATCAACAACTCTAAACATATTTGTGAACAGTTTTAAAACTTTAACAATAAGATAAAACTTTAAAAGTGCACATATTTTGGACTTTGACCCCGATACGAGCATTACGAGCACAATTGAATTGTTAAATCCAGTTTGACTACCAGAGGCTCACATTATAAAGTACTGGCAAAATTTGTCAAACTGTGTAACGTAGCCGTGGCGCAACGGTAAAACGCAGGTCCGGCGGCACGAGAAGTCTTGAGTTCGATTCCAGCATTAGTTTTGCTTTTTGTTATTTTATATTACAATCGCTATATAAAGCCGGTATTCTCAAGTAATCCTGAGCACAAGTGACGCTTGACTTTGATTTTGTTTACCTTTTCTCTGCTTTCTTCTATACATAACGTCTAACGTTATTGAAATAACACCGTAATGGCTTTACAACGCACACCGCCGATGATCGCGTCGATGCAAACTTCACTATCTGTTCCTGACTTAGATAATGTGGAATCCTGCAGCTACGGTTCTGACTCTCAATTAGACCTGAACATCACACGTCGGTCTAAGAGAAAACACGGTGATACTTGTGACTTTCAAGCGTCAATACTAGAGTTAAAAGCCATGTTCCAAAACCTCCAGACACAGCAAAGTTTAAAGCTTGATCAATTAACGAGGTCAATGGAAAGCATTCAAGCGCAAACCGAGGAAATAAAAAAGTCCATTCAATTTGTTTCTGACAAATACGACTCTTTCTTGGATAGAATGGAGAGTTTAGAGCATGAGAACTCCACATACAAAAAGCAAATCGATTATTTAGAAAATAAGATCGAATCGTTGGAACGTACCTCTCGTGCATCTGCAATTGAAGTGAGAAACATACCGAAAGACAAGTACGAAAACAAAGAAACTCTGCGTACCAGGGTTATAAAATTAGGTTCAATTATTGATCAGAGTATCAATGACTCAGATATATTCGATGTTTACCGACTCAAAACTAAAACCGAAACAAATAATCACATCATCGTTCAGTTTACTACAACTTTTATGAAGAATAATGTACTGAAAAAATGCAAAGGCTTCAACAAGAATAATATTAATAACAAGCTCAACACGTCACATTTACAGCTGTCTGTATCACCGCAACCAATATATATAGACGAATTTCTAACACCTCAAGCCAAGAAACTATACTACCTTGCCCGACATTTCAAAACGAACAATAATTACCACAGCTGCTGGACTTCTTACGGCAAGGTATATATAAAGGAAAAGGAAACATCACGTCCTGTGCGTATTGACAGTGAGGAAGATATATTAAAACTGCAATCTAAATGACTAGCTATAGTCTTTACGTGCTCAATATTTATTGTATTATTTTTTAGATTATCTGGTAAGATTTTATTATGCACAATTAATTTACAACACATAACGCAATGGCTCAAATATACTGCATATCACCTACCCAATACACAAAACTCTATTCATGCTCATACCAGCCGTCATGGATCATCATTTCAGATAAAACATACAAAAACGTTACATACTTGCCTTATCACATTAATACTAAAATATTCTCGTGATCGACTCATACTTCAATTCCCGCTCACCTTACTAATGTTCAGTATAATCAATTGTCTTATTCTATCACTAAATTTTGCTCTAATAAAATATCAAATACCAAAGTACTATCACATTTCTTATTGCCAATCACAATGCAAAGTCGATCATCTCACCCTACCCAGAAGCACATATTACCCCACCTATTTAAGTAAACAGCATTCTTGTACTGTATTGGAAAACCATTATTTCACACAAAATTTATTTTTTAATTTTTTTGGATATTCTTATAGCTACAGTATCATCCTAAAAGAATCTACCCAATATTATTACTACAATAACATTCGATTGTACAAATGATATAATATCTGACCTTGACCATCTCACCATAGCACGCTCGTCGATCTGTGACATTGACTGTTGCCCAAATCTAGTTACCAATCCCAAAAAATCTTATAAGATCTTACAACAGAATATTAGAAGTATAAATCGGAACATAACAGGGCTGCTTACTCTCCTAGAGAGATCACAATTGGACTGGGACTTGATTGTTTTAACAGAATGCTGGTTAACCTGTAATCACTATATACCAACACTTGATGGTTATCATTACTGCAAAACCAATAATAACTTGACTCAAAATGAAGGCGTCGTGGTTTATTACAAAAACACCACCAATATCTCTATAGAAGAACCCAGCTTATATGATTGCAATTGCATAATAATAAAAGTCAATAATAACACTGCTGTTCTAGCAATTTATCGACCTCCTGGTTATAAGAACCTTAGCAACTTTCTCTTATCACTAGACCAGTGTTTGACAAGTCTATCCAGTTTTGCTAATGTAGTCTTAGTGGGCGACCTTAATGTCGACATATCAGGGAACAATAAGGACTTAAATGCGTACTCATACTTGAATATGCTAGCTTCACACGGCATGCTACCTGCCCATAACATTCCCACACATGGAAAGACATGTTTAGACCATATAATACTAAAAACGCGGCTGCCAGCATACTGTTACGTGGCACAAACCTCCATCACCGACCACGAGGCTGTATTTCTTATATTGAAACTAGATTCCAAAGTAAGAAAATGTTATAAAACTTTAAAACGCGTAAATTACGAAAGTCTAGATAAAGTCATAACAAACATCAACTTCTCTAATGTCCTTTTAGCATCAGATGTGGATCGCGCTGTATCACTCTTCACTGAAAAATTAAACTGTGTTATTTTGTCAAATACAAAGATAATAAAAACATCAAACCGAAAAAAAATTTCAAAACCTTGGATAACCAAAGGCCTACTTAAGTGTATGCGGAATCGTGACAAACTGCACAAAAAAGCAAAAAAGAATCCTAGTAGCCCGGTGATTACATTTACATATAAACGGTACAGGAATTTCTGTAATGAGCTCTTAAAAAAAGTTAAAAGGGAATATGAAAAATCAGAATTAAATGTATCGGCTAGAACAAATAGTAAAAAATTGTGGACAACTATACAAGAAATCACGCATACTAATAAAACAAAATGCGAAGCTCTGCAACTTATTAATTACTTACACCCGCTATCTTCCGTCAACTGTGTCAATCATTACTTCGTAAATATTGGGCAATCTATAGCTGATGAATGCTATAGTCCTGATGACAGATCTCCCCCAAAGCCACCAACAAAGTCTCGGCCTCAGTCACTGGTATTACTTTCGGTAGAATCTACAGAAATTGAAAGCCTCATCGTTAACCTAAAGAACGACTGTGCAACGGGTCGTGATAATATCTCCACCAATTTCATAAAGAGATACAGGCAATTTCTTATTCAGCCGATTACACATATCTGTAATCTTGCTATCTGCACTGGAAGGTTCCCGAATGTGTGGAAATCGGCTGAAGTCCTCCCCATATTTAAAGGTGGTGATGGAGCCTGCATTAACAATTATAGACCGATCTCAATACTACCAGCTCTGTCAAAAATACTAGAGAGAATTATGAACAAGCGCTTGATCAATTATCTCGAAAATCACTTTTTACTTTCTCCCTCTCAGTATGGCTTTCGGTCAAAAAGATCCACCAGCGATGCCTTACATGAACTGACAGAGTTTGTAGCGAGCAATTTAGATAAAAATAAAAAAGTTATTGCGATCTTTTTGGACTTAGCAAAAGCATTTGACACAGTCTCCATCCCTCTACTATTGAGGAAGCTTTCTTATCTAGGCGTAAGGGGCAACCAACTTGAGCTTTTCTCTAGTTATCTGTCAAATCGTCATCAAAGGGTCCGGGTGAGTGACTGGGTCAGTCAGGATCTTCCCATAGCACATGGTGTTCCGCAAGGTAGTATTCTTGGTCCGACATTATTCTTGACTTATGTTAATGAACTCTGCGAACTCAAAATGTCGAGTGGAAAGATTATTACCTTTGCTGATGACACAGTTCTTTTATTTGAAGCCGATACATGGCAACAGGTGTTCAGTCATGCACAGTCGGGGTTTAACTTAGTCCTGTCATGGTTAAATAATAATAGACTAGCACTTAATGTCAACAAGACTAAATATATGACATTCTCTATAAAAACTCCCTCATATTCATTTGAATCGTTAAAAATAACTGCCCACTCATATTCATGTTCTGCCTCCCATATACCCGCTTGCTCGTGTCCCACTCTTCAGAGTACCAATACAATCAAATATCTAGGAATTGTACTGGAAAACAACCTTAGCTTTCATCCCCACATAGATCTTCTTGCTGCTAGAATTAGAAAACTTATTTATATTTTTAAAAACCTACGTCATGTAGCAGACTCTCAAATTATTAAAATGGTGTATCTTTCAATATGTCAATCAATCCTGTCGTATGGCATAACAATTTGGGGAGGAGCAACGAAAACGCACTTCATGAAGCTAGAACGGGTCCAAAGAGCGGTTCTAAAAGTAGGTAATTTCTTACCGTACCTGCATCCTACCACAGAGCTTTACAAAACAACTGGGGTGCTAACTGTGCGCCAGTTATTTATATACAATATTATTTTACGACAACATTCACTCCTTCACTATAATCCTTTAAATGTCAATGATAAAAGACGAAAACACGCAGTTTGTACTAAAGCCAGAGTCCGCACAACCTTCTCTCAACGTCAATTTAGTTACCTTGGAGGCTCACTATATAATAAAGCTAATAAACTTCTGTCCATATATTCTAGGCCTAAGAGTAAATTTAAAATAAATTTATTTAATTGGCTTCAGGAACTTGATTATAATACTACCGAACAATTACTGAACGTCTCTATATAATGACTTGCCAGAACTATTCAAACACACACGCACGAGCACACGCACACGCTCACGCACAAGCACACGCACACGCACACACACACATACACAAACACACATTCCTCTTAAAATCGCACATACATGTTATATTGCTTTATTTTATTTTATTATTTTTGTTAATCTTTAGTTTTTAAGTTTCTTCATATTTGATCTAGTTTTGCTTTATGTTGTTCTAATTAATTCATTAAATAGTCTCGTAAATGTCTTGTACAAGTCTATACCCAATATGCTATTTAATAGGCAAATACACCTACCAGTCCCGGGTGGGGGCCTGGTGATCTGTCACACAGGGGTCTCCCTAGTACGGACTCCAGTCTCTCACAAAGGATCCTTATATCTTATACCTATTTATTTTTTGTCTACTGTAAGATGCACTTGTACGTGAACCTTTGTGATGAGAGAAATAAAGTTTATTATTATTATTATTATTATTATTATTTTTATTGACTTACAAAATATCAGCCTCGTAACATATCGAACTGCTAAATTGTAAATGATACATTATAATTTATTTCGAAAATTATAGTTAAGTATACAGAAAATATTTTACACAAACCAGCATGAAATAGATTTATTAAATAAATACATTAGAATAATTATGTAGTCATAACCACAACTAAATTCAGTAACCTAATTTTAATCATAAGTAAATACAAAATCATTACATTCGGCCGTCCGACTACGTGCAATCTCCTGATGCACGTATCAAATTATCAAAAATGGATCAAACCATCTCTATACAAATCACTTAAGTAGGCAATTTTAATTAACAATAATAATCATTACATTTGGCCTTTATTTAGACGATTGGTGTTCTTAAGACTCATCGTCGCTCTTATTATCTTCACTATTAGATGAACTATTACTATCGGACATCGGGTTTTTATCAACATTTGTGTCAGATGCATTAATATTAATCCATGGCCGAATACGGTCTACTACTACTACACTATCAAATTTGTTCTTACGCTTACTGAAACCCGGTATTTCAACTAAGTATTTTGTATCTATCGATGCCTAACACTTCTGCTATTTTGAACGGTCCTATAAATTTTGACATAAGTTTAGTGCTATTGCCTTTATTATGATAATTAGTTCTGGTTATTTTAATCAAGTCATCCTACCTATAACGTGGCACCGGGACTCTATCTTGGTCATAGTTTTGTTATTGTTTACGTTGACTAGAATCAATATTTGCAGCTACGGTGTTCCTAACGTCTGATATTTCCGGATTTTTGTCAGTGTTAATTTCTAATTTGTTACTCAAACTATCTCTCATCCTGATTCCGAATAATGTCTCAGCGGCTATTTTTTGAGTTGTGGAGTTAGTGGCATTATTTACTCCCCACTGAATTTTGCATATGTACATGTCCCAGTTCCATTCGTCACCATCAGTATTATATTTTGCTAATGCATTTAAAATGGTTTGGTTGTACCTCTCGGCCTGACCATTGGCTCTGGGACATGCAACGGCATTCAGCACGTATTTGATACCATAGTTCTCGCAAAAATTCTTAAAGGTTGTCGAAGTAAAAGAAGTACCTCGGTCTGATATTATTCGTGATGGTAACCCAAAATCATAAAAAATATTGAATAGTATTTTAATTATAGTTTTATATTTAGTAAATCCATCGACTATGGTTATAATATAGACATAGCCGTATTTATTTTTGACGAACGGACCTAAATGGTATATATTATGAATCGTATGGAACGGAATATTTATTTTCTCTATGGGATATAATTGGCCACTTTTTGTTGTGGAGTACAATATTTATTATATGCGCATTGAATGCAAGATCTAACATACTTCTTTACAAATCTACGTAATTTAGAAAACCAGAATATTGACTGAATCTTTTCAGTAGTTTTGGTAATACCTAGATGTCCAGCATCATCATAATAAGACCTACATATTTGCCAACGAGCACTGCGAGGGACTACTAAACACAATTTATCACCAATCTTTCTATACACCCAATTTTTGATTACATAGTTTTTCCTAATATCTTTAGCTTCTTCGTCAGTTTCTGGTTTCAGGATTTTATTTATACGAGAAATATCTGGGTCTGTTAATTATAAACTTAATAACCAATTGTCAGTTTCAATATTATACACTGTAACGGCCGATTCATCTATCACTTCAGGTGGCAATTTAGTGTTACGGCTTAAAGCGTCCACGTAAGCCATACAAGCACCCGGGCGATATTCTATATTAAAAGTAAATTCGCTTATCAAAAGCCACCACCTGGCTATCCGGTGTTGGTATTAAGTCTCGTTTAGTTAGTGTAGTCCGGAGAGCGTTACAATCAGTAACAATTTTAAAATTTAGTTCTAACAAATTGACTCAACATTTTTTTAATGAGCATACGATCGCCAATGTCTCAAGCTCATAAGAATGTAAATAGCGCTCTTCAGGAGTAATTGTCTACTAAAATAAGCCACCGGCTTGAGGAGTCGAGGACCTGGCTGCCATTGCATCAATATACCACCCACACCCAAAGAACTAGCGTCTGTATGCAACTCTGTCTCTAACTTAGGGTTATACAAGGCTAATATTGGTCGGTCAATTAGCTTTTCTTTCAATACTGAGAATGCATTAGACTCGTCATTTGTCAATTTGAAAGAGTTGCCCTGTTTTAATAAATTTGTTAAAGGCCTAGCAATTTCTCCGAAGCTTTTGATGAATTTTCTAAAATACCCTAAACTAAACCTAAAAATTTACGAACCTCGTGTACGTTCTGAGGAACAGGAAATTCTTTAACCGCTATAATCTTATTTTTATTAGGGCGTATGCCGTCAGCAGAAATTTTGTATCCTAATTTACGTAATTTTGTAGTCGAAAATATTAATTATTTTAAGTTTTTTACTCGGAGTAATTGTAAACACATTCATTGTTATGGTAAATATATATTTTATATTTGTATTAAACAAAAAGTGTTGATTTTATCAACTTAACTGTGACCGCCTATTTTAGCACATTTTGCTCGGCGCAGTCTTAAGTGATAACATTAATTCTGTAAGATTAAACATACTCGTATCTCTTTTTGTGACTGATAAGCTATCCTCATATACAATTATGTCTGTGGAGTTTTCCTAAGTTAGCTGTAGTCAGTTTGTGTATTATATTAGAAAATATCATAATACAAAACAGTTATTTATACCCTGTTGTTTTATGTGACAATTAATTAAACTACCAAAAGCTATGCTTAATTGATCTGAAGATATAAATATATTGTTATTTTCACTACTCTTTACTACCCTACCTATCTGATCTGAGACAGATCTACCTCTTCTAGATTTATGACTATGAAAGTGAAGAACATCTAAAATTACTGGATAGATATTTCACACATTGCCTACTTTTATCTACTACAAACTTTTCATATTTTGTAATATTATTTATACACCTTTTTCTCAAATTCTATGTTAAGTTTAGTCTAGTAGTGTGTAATTTGTAGATTTGTGATGGTCTTGTGTATTCTGCCATACTATAGTTTATGTGCGTTTATTTGTTCGATATATTTATTTTGATCAGACTAAACATTTCTAAGCTCTATCTACTACTGGTTCAAAGGTAGCTTTAGACAAATGAGACTTCTAGCTAGGTAGGAGATAAAGCCTCGTAAGGGAAAGTTAATTTAATTTTATCTATTTCAATAAAATCTGTCTAGTACCTAGTGTATAGAAAACGCAATTTTACATAATTTAGTAATTAATTATTGTAGTATATATAGGTTTCTTTTATTTTCACATATTATATTACATATACAACGTTATTCTTAGTATACCAGAAACCTGAAATAATTTGTTTTAAAGTCGGCAATAGAATCGATTGTACGCGTTTTTTGATGTATGGAAAATTTCAAGTTGGATTTGATAATTACGCTGGCCGCCGTGCCGGCTGACCGTCATCGACTGAGCGATAACATTACCTACAAGCTATAAACAGACAGATCGTGTCGTATAGGCCGTTTTTCATTCGCTGCGCTCATTCACGCCAAACACATCCACTCTCATGTCCTATTTAGATTTTAGATTTTCTTTATTTAAACAATATAAGCTTACAGTTTATGCACCAAGACGCTTACATGTTATGTCAAAAAAGAAAATTATTTTAAATATCCTTGTACAAAAAATAAGAAATAAAATAAAATTCAATAAGTAAAAAATGAATGAATAATTTGAAAATGAATATGTCAACAGAATAAGATAATAAATTACAAAATAATTAAATACTATCAATAAAATGTCATGATACATCAATAAATGTCACCACCTGATTGTAGATGACGCTAGCTGTCACATAAACATCGACTCCGCAGATAAAATTCGATATATATTTTAAATTGTCATTTTTAAGTTTGCTGACAGTGTCATTAAATAGTAATTAACCCAATAATCATCATATATCGTTTGTGGAATCGTGTGGACAGTGCAAGACGTTAAATAATGGATTAATATTTCGTTCCTTAAGTGCCGTAAATCTGAACAATTAGTGAGAAATAATACCAAAACAATATTCAAAAGTGCAGTCCTATGTAGAATTTATCTATAAGTGAACATATAAACAAAAATTACAGTGTTAAAAAGACAACAATTGAACATAAACAGTGAGTAGCAAAAACGAGTCGTTAATTTTATTCAAAAGTTTTTTGCATAAATGACTTATAGAAATCGACCAATCAGGACTCTTTGTTTTGAAACCAAATAAAACCAACAACTGAACGACTATTTCACCTTCTTTATCAACGGAACGTACAGCACAGTGGTTAACGGTCTTGAGTGGTGCTGAGAATATCGAGAGATCAAGTCCTGACACACCACACATATGAATAACATATTAATAAACAGTGAAAGGAGGAATAAAAAAAAAAAAGATAAATAAAATATAAAACTATTATAAAATATACAACTATTATTTTTGATTAAAACTCTGAGAACATGCAAAATTCAATTTCGTAGTAAGTACCGATCACACTGTGTTGCAACATATAAAACAGAGCTGCCAAACTTAAAAAAGGAAATGTAATATTAACCTGCTACTACAGTGACATCTATTGGCTACGTAGTGGTACTGATCACACGGTGTTGCAACATAACAAACAGAGGTGCCATACTAAGAAAACAATTAACTGAGTAACAATAACTTACTGCTACAACGACATCTATCAGCTATTAGATAAACTAGTCTGGTCAACACGCAACTAGTCAACTATTTCATTTACATTAAATCAATAGCTGGTGGCTGATTGGCTAACAAAGGAATACTCGTGCGCCTTTAACTTGTATGGTGCAGGTTCAAATCCTACCTAATCATAAGAGTTTCAGTATTTTTGGGTATTAATACTATATTAAACGAAATATTCTGTAGACAATTGTTACATAAAAGAAAAACATAATGGATAGTGCAAATAAAAACATTACACTACGACACCGAAGAAACAAATCTATGAGCATGTTAAATATAGATAATTCCATTGATCCTCACTATCTGAAGATATGTTGGGCAGAAGTTTAGATTTATCAACTAATAACATACAAAATAGCTGCATGGAAGAAATGAAAAATGAGATACAACAATTAAAATCGAGTTTGGAAAGCACACAAAATGAATTGGAAAATGTTATTATTGAAAACTCTGATCTTAAAAACCAGATAATTAACTTAACTCAAGAAATTACAATACTAAAACAAATTTGCACAAGCCCGCTAAAATCAATAAGAAAAAACAAACAATCCAGTAGTATTAAAAATGCACGACGGCGATTACTCAGTAACAGTTTTTCTAACACACCTGAGACATCATCAACATTGCCAAAGAGCGATTCACATTATTCCAAAGATTTACAGCTGGAACCTATTCAAACATTGACGCCACAAAAAGAAATAGGAAAATTAAATGCTAAACGATCGAAAACTAAGAAATCTAGCGACAAATCAGTTCTTATACAAAATCAGCCTATATCAGGAAATGATGCACCGGTACGCGACACTAGAAGAAAAAGAAAACTTACTATCGTCAGTAACTGTGATATTCATCGCCCACTGGGAATAATAGATGATGTTTTCGCTGAGCAATTTGAATATTGTCATTATGTGTCACCAAATAGCAAACTGAAGGAAATGCTCACGAACATTACGATGAAGTTACAAGACTTTAATATGGACGACTATTGTATTATAATGCTTGGTGAAAGTGATTTTAAGGACTCTAAGGGTACCGAAGACTCAATAAAACTTGTAGAATTAATTAGAGAATCTTTGAAACATGTAACGTTTACGAATATTATTATATGCACTCCAGTATACATCATGGGAGCTCTTATTCACAATTATAAAGTAGAAATGTTTAGTAATGTACTTTTTATGGACTTACAATACTATGATTATGCATACTTCTTTGATACAAATCGCAATCTCACCTTGGACATGTTTTCATACAAGACAGGCAAACTAAATAGGATGGGTGTTAAGTGCATTTTTGAAAGTATTTTCTCTCGCCTGTTTTTTGACATCAAAAATTTCCCTATAGTTTATGATTACACTAATTCAACATTATCATCGACGTGTCAAGTAAACACTACTCAAAATAAGTTTTTTCGTCCCACCCCTAAACACCCAACTTCACAATGATAAATGTCAATTTATATTATTCCATCAGAACATAGCAGGAATATTACATAAACTAGAATTTTTTGAAATAACTCTTACTGAGCTAAGTAAGGAGATGGGTGTTATAGATTTTATATGTCTCAGCGAAACTTTTATTAAATCCGGACATGAACTTAATTTAAAACTTACAAACTACAAGTTAGCTGCGAATTACTCACGAGCTAATAAAAAGCGGGGTGGTACTTGCATATTGGTGAGAGAAGGATTAATTTATAACACACTATCATTTACAAAGGAAATATCCAAAGATTATTGTTTTGAATGCTGTGGTATAGAAGTTCGTAATCACAATTTGATTCTAATATGTGTATATAGAATTCCTGGCGCCGATACTAGTGATTTTATTAAAAAAATGGAAGCACTATTATATAAACTAACTCACAAAAGTAGAAATCGCATTATGATATGCGGAGACTGGAATATAAATATACTAAAAAACTCTTCTCAAACCAGGGAATTAATATCTGTCCTAAATAGCTTCAATTTTTTGACACATGTAGAAAAACCTACTAGACTAAAATCCTGTATCGATCAGATAGCCAGTAACATCCCAAATAGTGACATTAAAAGTAGCATACATAAACTAGCTCTATCAGATCATGATACTGGACAGTCTATAACATTTTATCTACCAATAGTAAAGAATAATAAGACAAAATCTAACTTCTTTTATGAAGTAAGAAGAGACTACAGCAAAAGCAATACAATAAAATTTCTACAGTGCGTATCAGCGTTAACTTTCAGTGAAATATATGAAGAAACAGACTGCAACAAAATATTTAATAGGTTTCATGACTTGTTCGTGTTATTCTACAAATTATGTTTTCCCGAAATAATAGTTAAAAAATATAACACGCAGTTAAAAAATAAATGGATCAGTAGAGGCATAAAGATATCTTGCATAAGAAAGAGAATATTATACTATAACTACCAAAATGATGCCTTAAGCAAAAAATATCATAAGTCAAGATACATGACATATACTAAAATTCTAAAAAAGTGCATATCCAATTCGCAATTAATTAATAACAAAAAATATATAAATAGTTCTAAAAACAAATGTAAAGCGACATGGTCTGTTATAAAAAAAAAAATTAGTAATGACGAAAATAGCAAAAGTGACATCCAAGAGTTAATAATAAATAAAAAAATAATTAATGATCCTATTGACATGTGTAATAAATTCAATGACTACTTTATAGACCTAGCTAATGAAAATCCCAGCAGAATCAATCTTAATAATGAAAACATCAGAATCAATCCTAATCCTAATAGTATTTTTCTGGCTCCAGTAACAGAACAAGATATCATTAAAATTATCAATTCTCTAAATGATACCAATGCAACTGGATATGATGAAATAACAACGAAAATAATAAAATTAAGTAGTAAACACTTAGCAGCACCATTAAGTTATATAATCAATTTGTCGTTTGAAATGGGAATATTTCCTACAAGATTGAAACAATCAATTGTAAAACCGCTATTTAAAAAAGGTAATCGAACGGATATCTCCAATTATAGGCCAATTACCTTAATACCTATAATAGCAAAGATTTTTGAAAAAGCTATGAAGGAAAAATTAATGAGTTTCATAGATAAAAATAAATTACTTACAGATAATCAATTTGGCTTTAGGAAAAGTAGTTCGACCTCACTTGCGTGTTTCACTTTAGTCAAACAAATAACTGAAGCCCTTAATGATAAAATGTCTGTAATATCAGTGTTTTTAGACATGAGCAAAGCATTTGATTTTGTTCCACATTCTCGCCTACTTTGTAAAATGGAGAAATATGGAATAAGAGGCAAAGCGTATGATTGGGTTAAAAGTTATTTATCGGGTCGTCAACAACGGACTGTATTAGCAAAAATTGAAAATAACAAGAAAAATATATACAGTTCAATATCCAAAAATAATAACTATGGTGTTCCGCAAGGAAGTGTGTTAGGACCTCTATTTTTTATCATATATATAAATGATTTATGCGAATTCCTAAAACATAATTGCACATTATTTGCGGACGACACAACCCTGACCATTAAAGCTTGGAACAAAAATGGATTAGAAATCTACACCAATAATGAAATACAAACTGCAATAAAATGGCTTGAATGGAATAATTTACACGTTAACATGAGCAAAACGAAATTAGTGCAATTTCGGTCATCAAATTCTTTTGTGGAACCTCCTAAAATACAATATGACATCACAGTATTGGAACCAGTAACATCCTCACTATATTTGGGCATAATAATGGACGAAAAACTAAATTGGAGTGAGCAAGTAAACAAAGTTTGTACTCGGCTTGACAAATTTGTGTTTGCTTTGCGAAAGCTTAGGCTAATTGCTGGCAAAGAAACAGCACTTAACGCTTACCATGGTTATATTTCTTCAGTGCTGCGTTATGGACTTGTTATATGGGGTAACTCAGTGGACGTGAACAGAGCATTCATTGCGCAAAAGAAATGTGTCAGAGCGGTTTCTGGAGCGGAATACTTAGATCACTGTAAGCCACTTTTTAAAGCACTAAAGATACTTCCACTTCCCTGTCTTTACATTTTTGAGATTTGTTTGTTCGTTAAAAGACACTCATATCTGTTTCCTTTGTATGAACACAAGTCCAAGAGAGTTGAAATCAAAAATCCAGGGAAATTACTTGTACCAAACCAAAGACTGCACTTGTATAGCAGAAACTCTAATTGTATGGCAATCAAAATATTCAACAAATTACCTCCAGAAATAAGAATATTACCAACAAATAAATTTAAGAAAATCATATTTGCTTGGCTTTTAGACAAACGTTTCTACTCAGTCACTGAATTTTTTTAACCACTGACATTGTATTTATATTTATTGACATTGTACTTAATCTGACATAATTATTCTTATTTTGATTTGCCTATTAATATTTTATTTATATTATGACTTACATAATAACAAATATTGACATTATTTTGTTTTGTTTTTAACTTTTAATTTTGTATTGTTGATTTTATAATAATTTTAAATTAATCTATTTGTTGGTTAATATAATTTGACTTTGTATTTGAATTGTAATTAGACATTTTAATTTAAATTGGATATTTCTACACCGGCATCGGTAGTATATGTGAAACTTTTAACTAAGATTTAATAACTTCATGTACCATATACTCAGAAATAAATGACATTCATTCATTCATTCATAAAAAATAAAATTATTCAAAACAATTTAAGTATGTCATTACATAATTACTAAATAGACTAGTCTTATCAAAAAATATGTCAACATTTGGATTAGTTTTAAAAAAATCATTAATTAAGTTGATAGCTGTAACGGTGGGACTATTACTCGTTTTTGTAATATGCCAGGACGATGGATACGCAAGAAGTTGATGTTGTCTACGACCACAACCTCGCACGTAGTTGTCTGGCACGTACAGATGAATAGACTCACGCACCGATTGATTGTCCATTTTATTATTTAATAGCAGATAGTAATGCATTATAAGCATATACTTCCGTCTGAGCTCAAGAGTATCCAAACCTACCATTCCAGAAACAAATATTGATGGATATAGAAAGGGATAATATCCATATGCACGTTTATATAAATACCTAGTAAATTTACGCTGGACTTTTTCAACTATCAGTATGTATAATTTTTCTTGTGGAGCCCAAATAATCGCGTTGTATACTAATTTACTACGTACGTATGCATTATATAGTAGTTTCATTACGTCCACATTATTAAAATTGGAGGAAGTTCGAATTATAAACCCAACACATTTGCTAGCTTCCTTGCTGATTTTTTTAATATGTTCATGGAAGTTCAGTTTGCTATCAAGGGTTAACCCAAGATCACGTATTGTTGTGACACGCTCGAGAGGAGCACCGGATACTTCGTAAGTCGTTGTAATCGGAGACCGAGACCGGGTAAAGGTAATTACTTTACATTTTTGTGTGTTAAATAGCAATTTGTTTTCTTTGCTCCATTCAACCACTGCATTAATGTCGCGCTGCAGTGCGACACAATCGTTACTATCTGTGATTTTTAGGTACAACTTGAGATCATCAGCAAAAAGAAGACATTGCGCCCTAGAGAGAACGCTTGATAAATCATTGATCATGATCAGAAATAGGGTGGGTCCTAAGGTACTGCCCTGGCTTACCCCCGATCGTGTATAATATTCGGGCGACTTAAAGTTTTCCACCTTAACAAATTGCTTACGATCTCTAAGATAGTCAGCCATAAACTTAAGAAGCCTAGAACAGAACCCTAGTGTGGCAAACTTTATTAGGAGTAAATCATTATCCACTAGATCAAATGCTTTCCGAAAATCGAAGAATGCAGCGTCAACTTGACAGCCACTCTTCACCCGCGTACTTATGTAATCAACGAAATTGATATGGTTACTTAACGTAGAGCGCGCAGTACGAAACCCATGCTGACAACTGTTCAAATGACCATTAATCTGTTGGAAAATTGATTGATGATAGACTCGAAGAGCTTTCCAAAGACAGACAATACAGCAATCGGTCTATAATTACTAATATCTGCCAACGATCCCCCCTTAGGCACGGGTGTTACCCTCGAGATTTTCCATCTACTGGGATAGATTCCTTGTTGAAATGATAGGTTGTACAAATACAAAAGAGGCTCCTCTAAGACTGACGAGCAGTCTTTGACTAAGAATGGTGGTATGTTATCCGGACCATATGCAGAAAATGGTTTAAGACAAGATAATGCCCGTCTCAGTTCGGATAAATTAATATGGTCTATTTTTATCAGTGATAGACAATGTCTGTTAGTTGCTGCCCTTTCTGCTGCCTCTGGATCTAACGTCGGTATATTGTTGTGGAATACAGAACTAAAGTAATCCGCAAAAGTGTCGGCGACTGCCTGTCCCTCGATAATTTTATCTGCAAATGTGAATTCTGTAGATTTTTGCCTATTTTTCCGTTTTTCTTTAACGTACTTCCAAAACGCTGAGGGTTCGCGAGTTATATTATTTTCTTATGTATTTATATATTTTTATACCAATACCAATTAATTCTTTAACTTTAGTCCTGTAATATTTGAACAATTCTCTATTGAATTGAAGTCCACGAATTTTGAACATTTTTAAATTGTAATATTTTAGTTTTATATATCGATATCTATGAAAGTGTCGTAAGCATACGCTGTCAACTGTACGGCGTACTGTTCGCTTACACATCCGCCGCCGCGCCACTGGTCGCTCGCGATCGCATGTGCGGTATAAAACTTAATGTTCACATACGAGCTTCCAATAATGTTGAGTTTTTGGTTAGGAAATTCTCAGTAGCAGTATAAAGATTGAAAATATAAATATACTTAGCCTCTATTACTTGAGACTTAAAATGTAGTTGTTGAAAATAATACAGGTGGTAGATATATTTGGACGATTAAAGCCCAACTTTGCAAAAAATAAGATGACGACGCCTTTGATCTTACAAAGTTGGGTTTTCCTCTTTATGATTTAATAAATTTTATTTTATTTTATTTTATTTATTTATTATAACTTTGGAGTACAATCTTTTACAAATATATAATGTCCCACAAAACCGGTTTAGCGGTTTAACTGAGGGTGAGTTGCATTTTATATAACTAATTTTATCCTAGGTTATACGTATATATTAATACAATAATCCTATAGGTTTATATTAAATCCTTACAAACTAAGTTTCTAAAGACAACATATACCTACTTATTAAGTTTCTTTTTAAACCTTAGTCTATTCGTTTCATGCCTTATGTCCGCCGGTAAACTGTTCAGCAAGTATGGCACACGTTTTTTTAGAGTTCTATCACCAAAGTAATTACTAATTCTAGGAACATTAAATTTACCGGCGGTCATCGACCGAGTACTATGGCTATTAGTTACCAGGGATAAGTTATGCTCTTTTCTGCCATGTTGGTTTATTAAGAGAAGGTATTTATGTTTTAAACTAACTGGTTGGATGTTACATATTTTAAATAATTTTCTATAGTCACCTTTACAACTTGCTTTTGTCTTTTTTGTTACTAGCAGTTTGAGAAATCTTATTTGCAGTGTTTCTAATTTATCAATATTAGTTTTGAATGTAAGTCCATAACTATCGAGAGCATAACTTATTACTGATTCTACTAAAGTTAAATACAGACATCTTAATATATTAATTGGAACCTTGTAACTTAAATGATAGAATTTACTTAATAATATCCTCAATTTACCACTAATATAATGAATGTGTTGAGACCAGGAGAAGCTTTCGTCTATTTTTACACCAAGATACATAACCGATTTTACAGTTTCGATAGATTTACAGTTACAATTTAACGTATTATCATGCAGACATGAGTATTCATGCGCAAACAAGTCCAGCGGTGAGATGGTAAGCTGTGAATAAGGTGAACGAATAATTAACAGTTTGGTTTTTTCAGAGTTGAGAGTTATTCCGTTATCGTGCGACCATTTAACAACTGCATCTATATCTTGCTGAACTAGCTGAAAAGTTTCATATATGTCAGTGCCAGCGCGCAGCACGCATAAGTCATCTGCGTACATGTATGCCGAGCAATGACTCAACACGCTGCATAGGCTGTTCACATGCATGAGGTAGCAGATAGGACCACAACCCGATCCCTGTGGCACCCCACTGCGCACCAGCATCCTGTCACTGAGTGTATTGCCCACCTTAACACGGCAGGAGCGACCCGTTAGGTAATCACGGAACCATTGGTTCAGTGGTTCTCCCACGCCACACTCCTCCATCGCATTAAGAAGGGTACTTTTTTGTAAAGTATCAAATGCTTTTTTATAATCAAAAAATATAGTTACTACAATTTTTTTATTGTCTAAATAATTATTAATTTCGTCTGTAAATTTTGATAATAATGTGCATGTACTTTTACCTTTTAAAAACCCGTGTTGACAATTTTCAATAATGTTGTTTTGTTGTAAGTAATTGCTTAGTTGATTGACAATACATTTTTCTATAATTTTATCTATGCTTGAAAGTATAGCTATAATTGGATGAATTCTTATGGTCTCCTTTTTTGTGTATCGGGCGGACTATTACTTCCTTAAGTCTATCAGGGAATAAATGTTTACTAACCGACAGATTTACAAGTTTGGCTATCACCGGACTTACCCTGTCCACAACGAGTTTTAAATCTGTCATACGTACGAAATCAGTGCCCGGTGATTTGTTACTACTCATGTTTTTTATTATAAGTTTAATATCGCTCGGGGTGACGGGTTGCCATCTCATACACATGTCGGCAGGTTTTATATACTGTCTTCTGTCTAACCATGTTTCATTACATTGGTGCTTTATTTTTTCTATTTCTTCTGAAAATGTTTTCGCGAAATTACTACTGATTTCTTTCGTAGTTCCTAATCCACCCATGTTTGCAATGATTAAACTATCTATAGACTGTTTTGCTGTTCCTATCAAACTGTTTATTTTGTCCCATAACTTCTTTATATTATTATTACATTCTAATATACTGTCTTTATCATATTTATTTTTACTTCTATTAATAGTTTTTTGACATTTATTTCTAAACCTAGTGTAGTTCAGTCTCTTCAACATATTTTTTGGTTCATTATTCCAAACTTCAAATAATCTATCTCTTTCCGCTATCATAGCCCTTAAATTATTATTAATCCAATGTTTATTTCTTTTACTAATATTTATACATATAGTTTTATAGCATTCATTGTAAATGTTAATAAATATTTGACAAAAGGCAGTATATAATTCACGTGGACATTCTATTAATAACAAACTGTCAAAATCAGTACTTAATAGTTTTTCTCTTACCATATAGTTGTCAAGCACTCGCTTACTAATCGGTGCACATGCACTGCGATATTCGCCACCACGCAACGAGCAATTCGACGGTGTGCGTTTCCATTCTACCACCGCTGACACAAGATAATGATCAGAAATTTTATGTTTGATTACGGCTGAATTAATACATGATATATTTTTCGCTCTAATGTATATGTGATCTATGCAAGATTGTACTATTTTACCTAACAAAATTTCCTTTCGAGATATCATTTATACATTTTGTAAAACCATACTCACACAATAAGTTTTCATACGAGTTTACATGTTGATCAGAGTTATTTAAAAGATTTATATTTATGTCACCACATACAATTACATTTGAATTAGGGGGCAAATTTTTTAAAAGGTTACGTAATTCTATTAGGAAATGTTTTATTTTATCTTGCTTATTAATTTTTGGGGGTCTATAAATTGATATAAGGTATATTTGTTCATTGTTATGCTTAATTGTAATGGGAACGCACTCCGCCGATTGCATACCATAAGCGATTGCAGTTGATTCACAAACACCTGCATCTAGCGAAGCGCGAGTGTACACCAACACACCCCCCCCTCCCGCTTCGCCCCGCACGCGTAAACGCGTTTACTCTATAGCCAGGAATATCATAAAACGATAATAAGGAATAATTTATGTTAGGTTCGGTTAAAACTATTACATCCAACAGACGCATACTATTGCTTAATGTTACTAATAATCCACAAAAATGTTTTTGTATGGATCGAATATTTACGTGTAATACACTGAGAACTGGTTTGTTTACAATTTTTATTGACCTTAACCAGCTGTTTACGTCATTAACACATTTATAATTCACAATATTTTCGGTTATTGAATCAATATTGTTCAAGTCCGCGAATTTTGAATATTTGAATTAGAAAAGAATATATCTGTTATTACCAGAGGTCGGAGTAGGTAGATTGATTTTATGTACTTGCGTCAAGATATCATAATATGGACATACCATTTTATCCACAATGTGCGGGAAGTACCGGAAAAAGTTCCGGGATTGGAATTATGGAATAAAATAAAATAAAAAACATACAGATAGGCTAACAAAATCGTTTATTATATAAATGATTGATTGAATTCAATGAACAATTATTTTTAATTAAACAAAAACATAAATAAATTATTTTTAATCCTCATCGGATACAATTTCCATATTTTGGTTTTCATCGTTAATACAATTAAAATAAATAATCATAATTTTTTCAATATTTTCCAATTTAAAAGTATTTCTTTTGATGTCTAGTATCCATTTATATGTGGAAAATGATCGTTCAACATCTGCAGACGTCAATGGAGCAAATTTAAAATATGTTATCAAATTATTTGCTACGTTTTTTTCAATACTTTCGCTGTATTCTCTAATTGTGTCTAAATCCGAATTTCGTTCCATGACATATTCTAATTTATTTTTAATATTGTCACTGTTGCACTCGTTAATGGTAGCTCTCACTTGGTCAAACATTAAAAGTGAATCAACTATGGATAATTTTTGATTTTGTAACTCTTTTAGAACTTCTTGAATAATACGGTAATTTTCTTCGATATATTTTAATTCTTCCTGTAAAATTGATTTTTCTAAAATATTTTTTGCATTGCGAATGGCTATTGAACCAGTACTGTTGAAGTTGATTAGAACATCTTTTATTTTTTCGAAGTGTTGAGAGTAGTAAAATGCTGCTTCCAACCAAGTACCCCATCTTGTAATTACTGGTTGCGGAGGCAGTGGTAGGTCAGGATATTTTTCTTTTAAACTCTTTACTCTATTCGGGGCTTTTAGAAATATTTTTTTAACATTTGATACTAAAATATCGACATCGTTATATTCTGATATTATCTTCTCTGATATACGATGAAGAGCATACGCCAAACATGTTACATGTTTCATTTCAGGTAAATATTCTTTTAATTTTCGCCCTGCAGACAGCATGTACGCTACACTGTCAGTGCAGAGCAATAAGACATTGTCAACTTTTGATTCAAAAGAGTCTTGCCATAAATATTCTAGACATTGCAATACAAATTGCGCGATTGTTTGACCATTTACTACCGTTAACATTTTACAAGCAATCAAATAAGGCCGGCTTGAATTATTATTAGGATGCAGTGGCTTTATTAAGAAGTGGACTATATGTCTACCTAAAAAATCTGTGATCTCATCCAACGATATCAATAGTTTCTCATTTTTATTATTTTCATAAATAGTATTAATTTTGTTCTTATAAAACTTATCTAAATAAACTTTACGTAACTGTGATTCATCGGGCACTTTTCTATCACTACAAACACAACAACAAGTACTGCACATATATTTTTGAAAAAACTCCTGGAACGCCGGGTTTTTCATTTGCATCCAGGGAATGTTGCACAGGATCAGGAACTTAATAAGGTCGAAGTAAAACTCCTCATTCGGACGCTTATGTTTTCCTTGATGTACTGCGCCTTCGATGTGTCTTGTGATATTGCCTTTATTTATAATTTTCAAGTGGCTCTCACACTTCGAGCAATATAGAGATCGGCTAGCGTGATCGTAAATTAGCTCGGGATAACCGATTATCCACTTTTGTACTGTTTCAGCCTTGACGTTTGCGCCAGCCATGTTTGAGTGAAAGATTCTCCTAAAACAATTAAAATGTTGCTAAAGTGATATTTGTTGAAACTAGCAGTTAACTAACCTGAATAGTTTTCAGTTTATAATTTTATTTAGAAGAACAATTATGCATATGCATAACCCGGGTTCCGAGAGAACTATACATAAACGTCTAGTAAATCAACTTTTACATATTACAATTAGCTACAATATGTATTAAAAACAAATTATGATTTATCGCGTGAATAGGAAGATTATCAATCGGATATGAGACTAAAATGTTAACATTATTCTTTAAAAAACCTAAAACATACTTAATAAGAAAATTATTAAAGCTTACTTAAAGTGAAATAACTTGAAGTAGAGATACAATTTAAAAACAAATCGATGTCCGTAGATACAAGCCAAATTCGTCGTTTTAAGAAGGTGCCAGAAATCAGTAAACAAGCCAGGGTGAGATTATTATTTACATAACACAGGAATTTCACAAATTAGGAGCGCACTCTACGAACTGAGGTAAGCGAGTGAGATACCTGGAACACAGCGCGCGCGCATTGTTCTAACAAACACCCAATGAGTCATACAGGATACTTGCTTCTGATTGGTCGTCGCGTGCGATCAATGCGTTGTGAACATAGATCAACATGAGATAAAGAAACAAAAGGCCCTGTCTAAGTTTTGTCTCATACTGTCAATCGTCATTTCTAATTCAACAGTAAGGGATAAAATACGGTGTAACTATTCCAAGGTATTTTTGTATAAAATAAAATACTGATTTCTTTCACCATTAGCTAACACTGGCAGCATAGATTGATATTATTAATACGTTTTTCACCTTAAACACAAATTCGTGCTAATTTCAAAATTCCGGAACAAATATCACAATAAATATGAAGTTCCGGTATTTTAGAGGTATATCCATATTATGCTCTACGTTTGACGTCAACGACCTTAAATCAATCTACCTACTCCGACCTCTGGTTATTACGTAAGAAAATATTAAATACAGAAGTCACAAAGAGTGCAACTACTTTGCCTTAGTTAGCTCACTCAAATCACTTTGGAACTTCAACCATATGGTTTTATCACCTTCCGCTTTTTTTACCAGGATTTTTCCATTAGATACCCATATATATTTATAAATACCCTGTAGTTGTTGTTTCGCGTTCCATAACAAAGCTCTTGTCGTAGGGATTAGATCTTCGTTGATAAATATTTTGTTATGCATGTTCCCGCACGTAATAATAGTGTCACTGGTGATGGCTTTTTCATACAGCTGATGACCTTTCACCAACCAATTATTCCTGGACTCGACGCCTGTTGTCTTAAAGCCAATGGTTATAGAAGACGGCTTACTTCCCTGTTTTGTTGGTCGGCTTCGTCTTGCCCATTCAATGTCATGGCTGCTTACCCCAATTTTGTCCCCAATTTTAGTTACGATGTCCTTTACATTTTCATTAGGTAGGTATTCGACGCCCACAATTTCTATGTTATGCTTGCGCGATAATTGCTCGAATTCGTTTAACTTTTGTTCAAGAGCAATGTTGCATTTCTCCAGGTACACGCATTTGTTACTGATGTTTGTAGTCGTTTTTTCAAGCTTTGTAATTTTTTCTTTGGCATGCTCATGCTCATTTAGAAGAGTGTCATACTTATCGGAAAGTACACTAATGCTCTGTTTAATCAATTCTAAGTGTTTTTTCAAACCAGGTATTGCGCCAACCTTTACTTGGATGTCCTTCAAGATATTTTTAAGGTCTTTGACCTCCTTCTTCTGTTTCTGGCTCATCCTCATCCGTACCTTCTTCTTCACAGTTGTTACAGTAAATCCTGTCTTTTCCTGCTTTCATATCCGCAGCTAACCCTTTCACACAGCTACGATGAAACATACCTTGACATGGACCCTGGCATAAAAAGTGCGATCCTTTTTTAGAAAGTACTTTTTTACACTTTTGGCATTCCATAATTTCCAATAATAATTGCGCGTAGGTAGGTGTTCACTGTTCGGTTTAGAAATTCCAGCGAGTAAGAGCGAGACCCATCATCAACAGCCATCCCAACATTATTGACCGATATAATATAATTATGTATATTATCCTGATGGCCCTGCGATAATATTAAGATCAATAAAATTATGTTATCAATGTTATCATATTCAACTGGATAGTATTTAACAATAATACAAAATATTTAGGCAATATACATAATAACATGATGTTTATTTTACATAATTATAATTCAATTAAATTTAAAGTACCTAAAGAACTTTCCGTTTTGTATGATGGATATCGGCACAACGTTACAGATTTGCCTATGGTCTCTTCCAATTTGATGATCTTTTAAATGTATAGTTGTGTAATGATATAGTATTTATTTATTATTAATTTATAATTAAAATTAGGTTACTGCATTTAGTTGTGGTTAAGACTACATAATTATTCTAATGTATTTATTTAATAAATCTATTTCATGCTATTTTGTGTAAAATATTTTCTGTATACTTAACTATTATTTTTGAAATAAATTATAATGTATCATTTACAATTTAGCAGTTCGATATGTTACGAGGCTGACATTTTGTAAGTCAATAAAAGGATAACAATTTGAATCGTGAAATAAAACGTATTTCCGGCAAATAGAATAAAATAATGACGTTGACTTGCAAAACGGCATTCTCATTGGTGAGCTAGCATTGTAAGGATCGTTTGGAATAGTGGAAAAGTGTTAAAGGCGAATAAACGTTTTATTGAATCTATCCACTGGAGTGTTTAATTTCTTCACATTTCAGTAGTGGGATAAGTCACACGCAAGCATTTTCGATAATCATCTTTTGTAATGGCGTTATTTTTGTTGTTCTTAAAAGGTAAATTAGTAGATACTTATTTCGATTGTTTAATTGTGAACGAACTGATGAGTATTATACTTTAGTATAACCTATTGTCATTTGCCATCATGATGTGTCGACTTGTACAGTACACTTTACAATACACTGCACAAAGGACATCATTCATTTCGTACCCAAAAACAAAAGGGCCGGCCAGAAAAAAAAAATTTAAGATACTTATAGAAAATAGCATTCTTAACATTTTTTTATACTACAGCAAAGCTGTATGTTTAACCCTCCGATTACTACATTAGTTTAAAGATACCAAAATCATTATACTTTTATACGAAATTAAAATTCTGTAAACAAAAAGTATATTGTATTTTTATACGAAATAACGTCCTAAACATGTTTACGTATTACAGGAAAGCTTAATGTTTAACCCTCCGACTGCTATCTGGGTAGAAAAATGCAAAAATCAATATGAGTTGGAATTACAAAAACGTAAAAAGCATGCATGCAAAAAGAAAACTTAAGTTTTCGTTATCTGTAAGTTTTCTATTTTAAGTTTAAATTTAGTTATTCATCGTTTAAGTAGATATAGATATAATAAGGTGACAAATAAAACAAAAATAAACTTAAAATGTCTTTATTATTAGTCAAAGTCAAAGTCAAAAATCATTTATTCATTTAGGTCACAAAGTAACACTTATGAGCGTCAAAATATATGGGTTAGTGAGTTTACTAAGTTACGGAAGCTACATTTAGGTTAGTTGCTAGGTTCAGGCAAAGGGTTGAGCCTATGAGAAGAAACCTGCAAGAAACTCACGACCACTCTTTTAAATCGCCAATTAAATATAATTTCAGTATTTTACAACTCAGATTAACAAGGTGTTGCAGCCATTATGCCATATACTACAGACTATAAAAAAACTAAAGATAAAAACAGTAATAATTATATAATATTATAGAGATTAAATAATTTGGGCTAAGGTATATGTTTTAATATAAATCTAAAATAGGCAGTAAGATGGGATGATGGCGCATACACTTACACTTTGTGACAATGCAAAGGCAGTCCGTGACTAAATGCGGTTGTGCATTTATATTCTTCAATAATAATCAAATTAAGAAACAAGTTACTTGTTAACAACACAAATAATCACGAGGTACCTCAACATTACTAAATTGACTTAAAAGTAATACAGATCTTTAAATCCTGTATGCAACAAGCAACTCGTTCCATGAGTTTTTGTCATTTAAGTAGTCGTTGACTGAATAATAACCCTTCCGAATAAGTTGTATTTTAACGGCGCTTTTAAATTTAAGTAATGGTAAATTTATTATATTAATAGGTAGTTTATTAAAAAAACGTATACCGAGTCCCACAAATGTATTGTGAACTTTATGTAAACGATGATATGGGCCTACTAACTTATGTTTATTTCTAGTATTTACGTTATGGATATCACTATTCTTATTATATAAGTGAATATTATGTTTAATAAACATAATGTTAGCAAATATATATTGCGACGCAACAATAAGTATGCCTATTTCTTTAAATCGTTCTTTCAGGGAAACTCGTGGTCCTAAATTATAAATGCTACGTACTGCACGCTTTTGAAGAATAAAAATTGTCTCGATATCAGCTGCCTTGCCCCACAATAATATACCATAGGACATGACACTGTGAAAGTAACTGAAGTATACTAGTCTCGCGGTATCTACATCAGTAAGCTGTCTTACTTTCCGAACTGCATATGCGGCTGAGCTAAGTTTCCCTGCAAGACACGATATATGAGCGCCCCACTGAACTTTATGATCTAAAGTCAAACCTAGGAAAACTGTTGATTGTACGAAAGCAATAATTTCATTATTTAAATTTATATTTATGTTAGGACTCTTTACATTTGGCAATGTTGGCAACTTGATACATTTTGTTTTTTTAGAGTTTAGTAGTAAATTATTCGACGTAAACCAGTTCAGGATGTGCGCGAGCGAATCATTAACACTATTTAAATTTGTTGCTCTTCTGTCTACTTTAAAAATAAGAGATGTGTCATCTGCAAATAAAACAATGTCACACAAATCCTGCACGAAGAACGGCAAATCATGTACGTACACTAAAAACAGAAAGGGTCCTAAAATTGAGCCTTGTGGCACGCCCATTGTGACTGGTAATCCAGAAGATCTACTTCCGTTGATATAAACGTATTGTAGTCTATTGCTTAGGTAGGAACCAACTAAGTCAAGTGCAGTATCTCTGATGCCATAATGCTCGAGTTTTCGCAACAGCGTATGATGGTCAACGCAGTCAAAGGCTTTAGAGAGATCACAGAATACGCCAATGACATCTTGCGAATTTTCCCAGGCACTGAATATATGTCTTAAAAGCGTAACACCCGCATCTATCGTAGAATGGCCTTTTCAAAAACCATATTGATCTGCATGAAATAAATTATTTACACTAAAGTGGCTCTCTAATTGCTGTAATATAATCTTCTCAACTATTTTACTAATAGCAGGTAATATTGAAATTGGCCTAAAATTACTAGGGTCACTTTTGCATCCATTTTTAAATAAAGGTATTATTTTACTACATTTCATTAAATTTGGAAAAATGCCCACATCAATGCATCCGTTGAATATTGCGGCTAGGTGTGGCGCTATATTAACAATAATACTTGCAACTAATTTTACAGAAATACCCCAGAAGTCGGCTGATTTTTTTGAATTGAGTGACTTAAATACTTTTATTATATCATACGGATGTAAACATTCAAAACTAAATTGTGTCTTGCACTCTTCCACGCTGCCCCTAACCAAGTATTCTGCTCGAGCTGGGCAAGAACTAAGGGTACTAGTTGTATTTAAAGGTATTTTTGTGAAGTAGTTATTGAATGTATCGGCTACTTCCAAATTATTTGAAATTACGCTATTATTTACATTCAGTTCAAATTTATTATCACGCACCTTGCTGCGACCTGTTTCATTGTTAATAATGTTCCATGTAGTTTTAATTTTATTATTAGAATTTTCAATTTTAGTTTTTAGGTAAAGGGACTTGGCAGTGGCACAAGTTTTTTTTAAATAATTTTGAATAACTTTTAACATATTGAATAAAATTTGGATCGAAATTGTATTGTTTCATACCATATAATTCGTACAGTTTTGCTCTACTTCTATATATCCCAGATGTTGCCCAATCACAAAACTTAATCTTATTATTCTGACTAAAGGTCTTACATTTAAAAATATTATTATATTCTAAAGTAATTATGTTAAGTAAAGACTCATATAGTTCGTCTGGATTATTCAGAGAAAGGTCCATATTGACAACTTTGGCACTTATGTTATCATTAAATTCCTTTAAGCGATTGGATGTCATTGGTCTACACGTGACCTTATTCTCTTTATGAATTGTACTCACAGGAAATACTACCTTTTGCCCACAGTGGTCAGATGTCAGTTCACTTTATATGGCTCTATTAAGAAATTGGCAGTCGCAAAATACATTATCTAAGCAAGTTGCAGAATGTGAAATGATCCTAGTGGGTTCAAAAAATAAATGCTTTAAGTTAAATGATCCAAATAAACTAATAAGTCTCAAAGAGAGAGCTGACTGCTCAAGTAAATTAACATTAAAATCACCACACACTACTATATGCCTATTACTAAAACTCAAGCGTTTTAAAATATCCTCTATTACGATTTCAAATGCATTAAAGTCACTCTGCGGTGGTACACACACAAACTATGACATGTTGCTCTAATTCCACACAGGATAATTCTACAGTGCGCTCGATAGAAAGATTTACTATATCTTTACGTTCTTTACATTTTAGATTGTTACATACATATACTAGAGAGCCACCATGTATAGAATTCTTTCTTACAAACGCACTTACAATTGAATAATATTCGTTATTAAATATTAATTGATTAGGTTTTAACCAATGTTCCGTTATGCAACATATTTGAATGTTATGTTGTTTAAAAAATAAATCTAATTCTAACTCCTTGCCGGATAGATACTAAATATTCTGATGAATTAGTCTAATACTGTGTGTCTGCCTATCCTTTGTCTCATCTAACAGTTTAAACTACTAGAAGTGTCAATATGAAAATTTTTAGTAGTAATACTACTATGTCCTAAAACCTTCACTACCCTACTGATACCTGAGTCACTACATACAGGGTTACAGGAAATGTCGTGCTAGATCCGTTAAGGGCATGGAGTACCCATCATTTCTGACTTATTTCACTATGAAACACTCTACCCTAAACTTAACCCTTTTCGAGATATTCGACTTTTAATTTTTTTATCGAAAATTGCCGATTTGTAGGCTACTAAATTAAATTTTGTTGATTTTGTGTGTCTTATTATTATTATTATTGCATTTTTAAATGTGTAATAAGATGTTTTAGGACGACAATCATTAAAATAGTGCATAAGTTAATTGAATAGGCCGTAGTAGACAAGTGAAAGTTAAGAAATTTAAAAAAATATTAGAAATTTTATTTTTCTCTAAGGGATATCTAAAAAAAATATTATGGCAGTTGTTCGGCAGATGTATTTTAAAATATCTACGTTTCATCAGCTATCTAACGAGGTATAACAATATAGGATTTGTATTACATTTCGTGGAAAAAAAGTAGTTTGTTTCTAACGGTCCCGCGCCTATTGTCTTCAAGTTAAGACGCACCGTGCGAGCGAGACAAGTTACGATTTATGTAGGTGTGAATGAAAGAAAAAATGTGTAGAGCCCGGTTAGGGCTGGGAATGCAACACGGGATATTGTTTTGGTAGTCAGTCTGCTTTTGTGCTTCGTACTGTTATAACCCGAGATAGTTCCTTATTAACGCTAAATCAGCATTTTACTTATTCTAGTACATTTCCATTGTGTTGTGACTACTTGGTCAGCATTTTCATTTACTTCAATAATTTATTTCATACAAAAGTTAGTTAGATTCTGTCCATCGCGAAACGTGGTTCGCTCCGGGAAGTTCGGAAATCGGTACCAGTAGAACTGTATCTTTAAAAATAAGTGTTTTATATTAAAGTACAGTGCAGTGTAAAAAGTAGTTTTTTTTTAAAAGACAAACTGGGACGGTCTCTTAACAGTACATAGTAGATGTGATATCGCTTTGCTCTTTTTCTCGACTTGGCTGTGATTCTGGACTATTTCTTCTGTTTTGTGACTACTGTGCTTGTTAACCGGACTCTGATTTGTACTTGTGATACGGAAGTGTTGAAGATGACGTCCTACACACCTGAGGAATATGCTGATATGCTTATTTGTTACGGATACCGCAATTGTGTGTCTGCGCAAGCTCGCAACGAATACATAACTCGCTACCCCGGTCGTCGAGTACCGGATGTGGCCGTTTTTGACAGAGTTTATCGAAGACTTCGTAAAACAGGCTCTGTTTTGAAACGATATACAGACATGGGAAGACCACGAATTGATGACGACGAAGAACAGGACAATGAGATAGTGCAACGCTTTCGAGCGGATCCGACTACTTCCACTAATATTGTTGCCCGTGATCTGGGACTTTCGCAATGGAAAGTGTGGTTTACAGTGCATACTGCTGGCCTATACCCGTACCATTACACGCCGGTACATGCTATTGAAGAAGGAGACCCTGCGAAAAGGTTGGACTTCTGCAGATTTATGCCAAGTGCCGACGTAGAAGATCCAGATTTTCTAAGAAATATCTTGTGGACAGATGAATCCAAATTTGATAAAGATGGCATAACTAACTATCTCAAAGCCCATTACTGGGCCCCAAAAGAACTAAGGAATCCCAATAAGAAAAGAGTGAAGGGGGGGTAACTACATTTTACTGAAAATCTGATTTTTAGCTTATTGTAGTTAAAAACAGAAGCTTTATACATCCCTGAAATAAAAATCTTCACATCGTTAATAACTAACGAGATTTTGAAACGCCTATAGTCGTATCTATTCAAAGTGCCCGCGCATATGGCCCGATCACGAGTAACGACGATTTGCGTTGTAATATTGGCTCGGGCGAGACCAGTCAAGATCAGTTACCGGCGTCGTATGACATTATCAGCACGTGCAGTAAATATGGGACCTGCATTATAAAAATAATCCGATTTTGTTTATGTTTTGGGTTCATTAAGCTGTGATAATAGTTTTATTTTTATATGATAGCAAAATGAACAACTTACGCTCGTTAAGAATATTAAAATTAGCTCTCAATAATTCAAATGAAAATCTAACCTCCAATGAATGTCATCGATCTGATAAGTTTTGCTTGATAATTGATTTTAAACCATAAAATATTTGCTAAATATTACGCAATTTTAACTTGACCAATTTTAATCTATCGCGATATTTAAGAGATTTTTATAATTAATTATTTTACATTTTCTCCAGCGCATATCGTTGTAACACTATAGTTAAGACGCTATGCGTTGTTTATTTTTGAAAGTTATAATATAATAATAATTATAATAATAATAATTCATTTATTTGCATAATACAGGTCAGTTTACAGGTCTTACAGTATTTTTAGGGTTTCACAATATTATTACCATTTGGTGTGCAAATGCTTAAATTTTTGAAAAATTACAAAATAGTTACTTATTATTATCACGTAAAAATAAAAACAAACATTTATTACATGCAAACAAAAAAAAAATTTAAATAATACACAAACAGCTTTAAATATGCAATAACAAACAGATGTTAAGTTTAATTTAGTACTTACTTCAAAGTGTCAATAGAACTGTACTAATAGTAATAGAATATTCGTCATAGGTATATTACAAATAATTAGTATGTCAATATTGGATTAAATTAAATTGTATTGAATGAAATCTATTAATAAAAATAAAAAAGGCTTTACTCATTAATTATAAAATTATTAAGTTATATTAACATTGTCAAGCAAGTAATTACGGATGTCATAGTAACACTTGTTGATCAAGAATTTAAACAGTTTTAACTTGAACTGTGATACAGGTAATGCTTTAACGTGATCTGGCAATTTATTATAAATAAGCGATGACATGACAAAAAAACTCTTATTCATGAGGGCAGTGGCGCCATACGGTACTTCTACCGCTAATTTATTTTTGTCTCGCAACTGTCTATAATAACTTTTAAATGCTAGGTTGTAAAAATTAGAGTTACATTTTACAAAAATATTTACTTCGTAAATATATAGCGATGGAAATGTTAGCAGATTTAATTGTTTAAAACAAGGTTGGCAGCTAGTCATACTGTCAATATTGCAGATTGCTCTTATGCATCTTTTTTGGGCTTTTGTTTGGGTTTTTGGGCTTTGAAAACATTATGGGTCCTAACTGGTACTTGCGACTTTATGCGCTGGTTTTATTTAACTAAGACGGTATTCATATAGTCGTTTCTAGTACATACAACGATATGCTCCGACCACAATATGAAATAAGACTTTATGCAATATGATATTTGCTAAATTAAAGTAAAAACAGAAATGTTGTGACACTGATTGATTGTATTTATTAATGTTTTTCTAAATGTGTTTTTTAGAATCTAAATTAAATTACTTGAAACGGAGTAGTAATGGAATTTGTACAAATCAAAGTGCGAAGAATCCTTAATAAGTAACGTTAATAATAATGATGCTAGAACAAGCTCCTACGAGGTAAAATAAGCATTAAATAATTTCGAGGAAGCACCTGTCCCGTCACCTTTAAGCGAGCTTTTTGTGGTTGAAGTGGTCACGTCTGATATTCCACTTGATAGCAGTTCATTAGCAGCTTGTACATCTACTACCACTAGCAGACCTGAAACACCTCAACATAGTGATGCCTCCAGTTTTGGTTCTTCTGCTTGTTCGTCTGTTGACAGTTCCCCTCCCCCTCGCCCCATTAGGTAGGTATATATAGGTATATTACAGGTAGGTATATTACATATCGCCCCACTAGTCGGAAACAGCATATTCGACGAGATGATTGGAAAGATATTAAACGAAAATACCTTAAGAATTTAGGTAAGGCTTACTTAAGTAAAAAAGATAGTACTCCTAGAGATAGAAAGGTGATTAAACCTCCATGTCCTTCAACATGTCGACTAAAATGCTTTGAGAAGATAAGTCACCAGCAATGAAAGCAAATTTTTCATGCATTTTGGAATCTTGGTGACTATATTAGACAGTGGGATTACATTGCCAAATATGTTGATGCATGTAATACTCAGAGTAACACAAAGGCTGGATCTAGACGTAAGAAAACTTTTAAATACTCTTTACCGCTAAGTGAGCTCAATTCCGATGTGCCTAATAATTTATTGGTGCGTAAAACAATGTTTCTCAATACTCTTTCTGTAGGAGAGCGAACAGTTAATATGGCATTGTCCAAGTGGTGTTATGGCTGTGGATCTATTTCCCCAGACCATCGAGGAGGTTCGAGAGTGATTATTATAGATAGTGAAATAAAATAAGGAGTAATCATGTGCAAACGTTTGACCCTGTGGAATCGCATTATGTGCGCAAAAGGTCTGCAAAAGTTTACTTAGATGGCGGGCTCACGTTTACAAAGATGTTTTCTCTTTATAATGAGTGATGTACTGCTGAAAGATGGTTCAAAGTTAACTTGTTACCTTAATGTAATTGAGATGAGTATTCCGCATTTTTATAATATTACAAAGTTACTTGATGGAAAAAAATTGGACAAAAAACTTTAACAAACAAAAGATAAATTGGAATAAAATTAAGGAATTTGAAGTTACTTCTAATGATCCGCATATGCTAAAATATCGTTACAGCTTCGAAAACAAAACTCCTTTGACTTTAATTAATCACCAAAAAAACTTATTCATCTCGTAGAATTAATAAAAATGACACTCGAATTAATTTAGATCGAAGTTACGTAGATTATGTGCCTAGAACAATAGCAAAGTATAATAATTTACAAAGTCTCTGCCATGGAGGAATAATACCCCAAGAATATCATAAGTATTATGAAAATTTACTATTATTTTACAATACTATTAATTTACAAGAAAATACTATCTCGATTCATCTGACGATTCTTAGATTTTTTATTTTTTTATTTAATTAATTATTTTATAGCTTTATCGTTGTTATGTCAGTGCAAATTAAGCTTTAAGATATTGTTATGACTGATTATGTGATTAAACTATAAAATTACAAGGAATAATATGTTTTTTAGTTACCTAATGATAGATAGCTAGGTATTTTAAGTGAAGTTGATTATTGTGCTGTTACATTCCAAAACCTAGGTTTTAGAGAATGACTTAAAATTGCTCTACAAAAATTTTGAGAATAATTAAAGTATTTCAAGACTGATTAATTAAGTTGATTGTTTTATTAGGTATAGGTTCAAAATGTTCCTCGAAACATATAATGTGAGAAATTGTCCTATATACTTTGTGCTGGTATCAGCTGTAAAAATAGACAATATGAAAGTTGATTTGAAAAATAATGGTTTAATTTGTTAGTACAGTTTCAATTATACATATATTAAATGATTAATTTCATAACCCTGTCCATTGGCAATCAATTTAACTAAACAATAATTTTGACACAAAGTCGTAACACATGATAGTAGGTACTTATTATATTTTCTTACAACGCATAAAGTTGTAATCTGTTGTAACTTGAAGGTACAGAAAATTTTCACCACGCATATCGTTGTAAGTCGTCGTATCTTAATAATATGGCAGTTTTATCCCAACGCATGAAGTCGTAAGTATGTAATTTTAGTTTTTCTCGCTAATTACAAATTATTTTTAATACATATTCCTTACCTAATCAAGATATAGAAGTACTTTTTATTTTAAGCTAGACAGAACTACTAAGTATTTGTACTAAATTTTTAGTAATCACATAATTAATCTTTAAATGCCCGTACTGAAAACTTGTCATAATCTCGATACGCCCTTATGCGTGGGAGGGGTCGATATATTTTTATTAATGTTATTCACCAAAGAAGACACAGACATATCTTCATGATCAAAAAAGGAGGTGGTACCACTGTTTACTGAATCCAAATCACAAACAGCTGACAGGTTGTTATTAGGTGTAGCCTGTAAGCACTTACCGCAAAAATTGTTATTTGTCAGTGAGAGAACATGTTCTATGTTCTCCCTACCAACTCTTGACAATTTCCTCATACTTCAAAATATATTCTGAAAATTAGATAGGTTGCAGGGTCAATAGACCTTATTATAATGCTTTTTAAGCCAGCTGCAGGTGGTCTTATAAGAGCCTCGTGTCTAGCAAAACTCAAGTACCAAACCAAACACATTGTATGAGAACAACAACCAACGGTTTGTTTTCCTATATTGCAAGTGCAATAATAATGCGCTATGGCTGCCCTACCACTTGAACCTCTGTGCCAACCAATATACACATAATATACCCAAGCCCTTACATGTCGAGACTGGATTCGCCCCCTTATCAATACGATATTTTCACCTAGTTCTCTAATATGTTCAGTTAGTTTGCTTATTTCTATAATAAATTCTCCATTTGGGTTTAAATGTTCGCCATAGTAGCTTTTTGCTTGTTTTAACTGGTAAACACCTGCAGCCGCTATTTTAAAATAATCGAACATATAATACAAAGAACGATTTACAATGATATTCCGCAGAAGCCGGAAATCCCTTTTAAAACGGCTGTTTACAACCTCGACGACCAATCGGTAAATAGTTACTAGACGAGATTTATTAGCCTGGTCTGTCGTCAATTGTGCTTCATTTGGATGTTTTGATTCTGGCATGTGTACTGAGTAACCATGCTGTTGCATTGGTACAACCGCGTCTCTAAAACCACGGTCTAAAATAAAAACATCACCACTTCTGTAAAACCAATGAAAAACGCCGTCACCGTTGTTTGCTTCACTATCTATTATATTTGAGCGTCAGATGTAGAAGCATCATGAGCACCTGACACTTCAATTATATATCCATCACAGCATACCAATAGAAAATATTTTATAAGATTTCTATACTTATGATTACTGTAAGATATTCTTTGAAAAAGTAATTAGAACTCTTTTGAATATAAATGTATGTGCCGTCACAAATTGTTATTGCTTTCCTTTCTTCAACGGCGCTGTTTGGATTACCGAAGAGATGTTCTGGCACAGTTAGATTTCTTCGAGCTACGTCTTCTCTGCATAGATCGTCAAAGCCCAAGTGCCTCGGGACAAAATCTTGCATTAGTGCAGTCCGACCAGTGTTGGGTAAGCGGGCGAAAGAAGACTCGCTTATTTTAAATATTGATGCCAACCTAGCATTAGAATCTCCTGTCCGTAATTTTATCAGTACAGCTGCCAATACTACATTTTTGTTACTCCTATTATTAAGGCTTGGAAGATTAGTTTGTAAATGAGTAAACTGGTCATGTGTAAGGCCAACCCAGGTACGAAACTCGTTCGGACTTATTAATTGGTATTGTTCAAAGTTTAAAACATCTGTAGTGACATGTGCTTGTAATAGAGACAAAGCTCTTACAATCTGATCAGCTTTAAATACGGTAATATTGTTTTGCTGTACGGCCAATGTGTGCCATAAGTCTTGCTGGAAATGTTCATTACAGACACGACTTTTTTCACATATAAGTAAATTATATCGAAACAACATCCGCAAAACAATGTCATCTGGGATACGATGTCTTGTATCGTTATCGCAATGTTGGAAAACACAACTGCGCCTAGTGTCCGGTGTTCGCACATACCCAGGCAAATTAATCTGAGCTGGTTCTTCACCTGCTACCGGTTCCATCTGAGGAACATCAGCATCATCATCTTCTTGGCGTGTTTCCCGTATATTTCTATGGTATGTTCTTTCTGCCCTTCGCCAACAAGGTCGACAAATAAAATCTGTTGGCTGGAGCTGTAAAATAAAACATATTTGTTTCTTACTCGTGTCGTTCCACTTGCTCCTACCGAGCATTATATTATACTATGCTTTATTTTAGATTTTGACATGGTCAGATTTTGACTTCCCTAGAACATTATAAACGTATTTTCTACGACGAATTGTAATTATTGTTATAATAAAAACACTGCGGGAACTGAAAACCTTATCAATTAAGACAGTGTACGTATTATTACATCCAATGAGCTAGTAAAATGTAAGACAAAACTAGATATCAAAACATATTAACTGATGGTAGATATTCAATTCAACGCGCTATTATTAAACAAGACGAGATAGAAGTAGGACCCATAACCTCAAAGATTACATACCTGTAGCTCCAATATTTCTTGAATAATCATCTGCGCTATATCAATGTGTATTTCTTCTCGAGAAGCCCAAGTGTATCGCCTTCTGTTTACAACAGACTCACGACACCGAATACACAGAAAGTCAGCCATTTGAAATATTGTTAAATAAACACAACAAAATCACGCATACGTTTGTAATAAGCCGTCCGATATAACAGGAGTTACATGGATAACTATTTAACTAAATATTTAAAACAGTGCAAAGCGATTAGCGTGTTCGTCGCGCAGGGAGAGGGGAGTACGGGACGCGAGCGGGCAGGGGGCCGGGCGATGGGTGCTTGTGCGCACACACATAACAAAAGCAGGTAGCTAGGTTGTTTATGATTACTAACTAAAGTAAATAAATGTGTCTATTAGACAAACGTTGTACGTAAAAATAATGATTTTTGTCACATATTTTAATCACATGTAGCAGTTGTAGGATTAAATTTAGAGGTTCGCTGTAATAGAAAAAAATGCTTAGAGACATATTTTCTACAAAACCGCAGTTTTTTTTTCTGGCCGGCACTTTTATTTTTGGGTACAAAATGTTCGAAGCTTGAATGATGTCCTTTTAATAAACTACCCACATAATTGCACACAATGACATTATACGCGATTCCCATAGGAATCATCACAACTTGGTGTATTTTCGAATGTTAAAACTGATCGGTTACCTTGAAATACACTTAGTCACTCTTTAACTGGAGTGCTGTTGGGAAATACCCTCAGTGTATCCTACATATTGAAATTAAACTACTATATACGGATTTTATCGCGTTGTTTATTTAGCACTGTATCACAAAATTTTGAAAATATTACCCTACTACTACTATTGACTTTATTTTACTAATTTATAAGCTAATAAAATTATTTAAACTATTAAATCTATTTATTTTTGGTTTACACTTTCCCCGACGTTTCGGTTGCTTTTCAGCAGCCATAGTAGTACTAGGTAGTTTAAATAATTTTAATTAATAATTAATGAGTCTCCCCGTGACCATGGCTGCTGAAAAGCAACCGAAACGTCGGGGAAAGTGTAAACTTAAAAACAAATAGATTTGATAGTTTTAATTAGCTTAAAATTAGTAAAGTTTAATAGTATAGTATAGTAGTGTAACAGTTAAATTATGTAATAGAGTGTTAAATAAACAACGCGATAAAATCCGTATATAGTAGTTTAATTTCAATAGTAGTTTAATTTCAATGAACAACATTCGCGTAAACAGAAGACAATATTATGTATCCTACATATTCAGCTAATGAGTAAGGTTTACTTTCTGGAGGCAACCATGCCGACAAACCAGGGGTCCGCCTGCCTATTGGTTGAAAACTTTAAATGCACGAGTGTAAACAATTTATTTCATTACATATCTATCTACATTATAACTCTTTAGTAAAGAATTGAAATATGCATTGTAAACTAGCAGCGCTTAGATGATAAAACAACATAATCTATGATTTCTTTTTTTGAAACATTAGCATTTACATTGGATCTGAAGAGTACTTGGTCAGGGTACTCCCTGATGGTTGCATTGTGCTCTTGCGTGAAATTAATTAATTTAAATTAAAAATATTTGCTTAGATATAGAACGCTTACGCTTACCTAGTTTGAGTGATTTGGACGAGTGATTGGGATATCCCTAACATGCGTCGTTATCTTTCAAGATGCATTAAATTTCTGTCAGATACTTGGTTGAGGCGACTCTTCAACAGTGTTTGGCCGGAAAGTAGTGTTATTACGTAGATTGACGGGTAAAAGCCTTGCAAATGCTTTTGTAGTATTGAGGTAATTTGATTGTTAAACAAGCGCTGCTGGGTTATAAAGCTACGCGACTGGAGACCATTAACCATTTGATTTAGAGGCTATTGCCACTTGAGTTGGAGGTTATGTGTGCCTCGTGCTATTAGGAGAGGTTATGTGCGCCTCATGCTTTAGTCAAGAGTGATTTGATTAAATAAAGGTTATGTGTGCCTCATTTGGAGAGGTTATGTGTGCCTCATTTGGAGAGGTTATGTATGCCTCATTTGGAGAGGTTATGTGTGCCTCATTTGGAGAGGTTATGTGTGCCTCATTTGGAGAGGTTATGTGTGCCTCATGCTACTAGCAGAGGTTATGTATGCCTCATACTTTAGACAAATATGATTAATATGCCTTTTTATATTTGCGTGCCTTTTGCTTTTTAGCAGAGATTGTGTGCCTCATGATTTAGCTAAATGTGCTTAAATTAAAATGAGGATAGGTTCGCCTCATACATATACCATGTATGTGTGTCAACTAGCAGAGATTAGGTGTCTCGTTAGTGAGTCAAGTGCATTCAAATTAAATAGTATACATCATTAAAATGATAGTGCGTAGCATATGTAAATTTTTGAAGTTGAAATATTAAAGTATAATTAGATACTTTATCTAATAGGCCGTGCTACTATGGTCTATTATTGATTTTTACAATGTTTAGTCATCTAAGCATGATAATATCGATTCAGTCCTGATGATATTTAATTTTTATTTTGAGGCTATGGTTTTCGGACGACTCGATGACTCCTGATGGTGAACCTCCCTGTCACGAGGATAAAACTAGAAAGAAGAAACGAATCTCCCCGAGAGCAGAACCAGAGATTAGATGTAGCAAGAAACGATCAAGAAAACGTAAGCGCTCGTCTAGTTCATCCTCTTCTAGTTCGTCCTCTTCTAGCAGTACGACACCCGTGAGGTCGAAAACAATATCAAGGCGTATGGATAAGGAACCACGTAATAAATCGGCCAGCTGGATAACTAAGGAGGTACTGGAAATATTCAATTCTTTACAAGAACATAAAACCAAGGCACCTAACCATTACAATAATCATTTCAATAATGTCATACTGGAATTCGACCCATCGAGTAAATCCCAAAGTATCGATAGTTGGATTAGGAAAGTTAATGAATGTGCCGTCAATTACGAATGGGACGAGAAACAAACGATTCACTTTGCGCTACAAAAACTTTCTGGCTTAGCAAAACGATGGTTTGAAGCTCTGCCTAGCGTAGTTTTTAGTTGGTCAGATTGGCAGATAAAACTTAAGAGAGCATTTCCTAATGAACAGAACTATGGTCGGCTTCTCGAAGAAATGTTGGCACGCACTACACGAAATAATGAAAATTTTCGCGAATATTTTTATGATAAGTTAATATATAGTAAATAGGTGTGAAATACGAGGTAAAAAGGCCGTAGACTGTATAATTCATGGAATACTTGATAAGCCTGTTAGGAATAGTGCTCAGGCATTAACGTGTAATGAACTTGAAGATCTGTTGATTTTTCTTAATCCTCATCGTCCCTTATTAGATAATCAGGTACATATTAACCGAAAGCGTGGTAATTATTCAGTGACAGCTAGGCCGGTTAACGTTTCGTCATCTTCGAAGGATAGCTCCATTATTTGTTTTAATTGTCATTCAAAGGGGCACCCATATTTGAAATGCCCAAAACCACTCGTGAAATGCTCCAAATGTCAGAGAGTAGATCACAATAATGACAATTGTAAGCTCGATTCCTTAGAATTACGAAATAATAACAAACAGACTGATAATCAAAATAAGACTACAATTACTATTTCTACGTCTAGTAATACTAGTGATAAGTTTTATAAAAATGTTAAAGTAAACGATTCTAATTTAATTGCTTTTATTGATTTTGGCAGTGAGTGTAGCTTGATACGCGAATCAGATGCTCGAGGTCTAGGTTAAGTAAAAACATTCTCGGAGTTACCAGTAATCAAAGGTTTCGGTAATGCCAAGGTTTTACCGATCTATAAAAGTACCATTAATTTAAGGTTAGATGAAGTCGAGGTTAATATAGAAGTGCTTGTAGTAAACGACGAATTCATGCAATCGGTCCTATTGTTAGGTCAAAATGTAACTAAACTTCCATGTGTTTCCGTTTTTAAGAAACACAGTCAATTATTATTCCATCGAAGCCCTAATGTATGCGATCAAGACGATAGCGTGAAATGTTTAAAATTGAGTATTGTAAATGATAGGGAGATTTAACTGTCAGATTTAGATCGTGTTAGCATATCCGATCGTCAGGATACTCTGGAGATGTATATGTTGAGGGTTATTGTAATAGTGAACCTAGAAAATAATACTATATGCAGGGGGTGCCTATAAAGTAACTAACAGAGAAATGTTATTACCTATCACTAATTTATCAGACCAAATTTTAAAGTTTTCAAATCAATATCCCATAGCTAGAGCGATCCCTTTTATTGATAATAAAGTTAAATATATCTATAGATTGACTAAAGATATGTCAGAATTTCAACCTCTATTAATATCAGACATTAAGGTTGGAGCTGAAGTAGATAAAGAAACCCTTCTTAGACTTAGGCTCCTTTTTAATTACCGTGATTGTTCTGCATTTAATTTAGGTGAAATTGGTTGTATAAATTCCACAGAAATGAATATAGATTTACTATATGACAAACCGGTGATTTATCGACCGTATAGGCTATCATTTTCAGAAATAATAATAATAATAATAATAATCGTTTATTTACTCTCTCACACAGAAATAATTACAAAAAATCAGAATCTTAAGCTAGGGGTTACATTTATAAAAGGGTGAATCTGTCTGAGAGACTGGTATCTGTACTAGGTAGACCTGTATGACAGATTACCAGCCTCTCCTGACTCCAGACAAGTTAGTGCTCGGATAGGAGTGACCTGATTTTACAATTATGTACCTTTAATGTGTGAGGTGAGTAATTGAGTAGACTATAAGATATGGAGTGAGTTCGTGCACGTGTGAGTGTCTGTATGTGTGTGTGTGTGCGTGTGTGTGTGTGCGTGTGTGTGTGTGTCTGTATGTGTGTGTGTCTGTATGTGTGTGTGTGTGCGTGTGAGCGTGTGCGTGTGTGTGTGTGTGTATGTGTGTGTGAGTATGCGTGTGTACAAGGGTACGTGTGTGTGCGTGTATGCGTGACGTGTGGGTGTATGTGTATACGTTTTATGTGTGTGTGCTAACCCTACGACAAATGGGGACAGATTATCTTGGGATCAGAATCTGCTGGCAAGCCAGGAGATCTGTTAGCTTGTTGATGCTGGATGGATATGTAATACTTAACAATCTATTAAGAGGGAATATGCAAAAGATTTTCAGTTTCCTCATAACTAAGGGACTTTAGCCAGAGAGAGAGAGTTCTTTTACAATTATAATGTGTAAGTGAATAAATTTGTAATTTCTCATTTATTTTGTTATAGAGGTACTTTCCTAGGAAGCCGAAAAATTTTCCAGAGAATGCTGTGGACCACCGATTCCCTATAGAAGGGCAAACTTTATGTTTTAGTCTCTTATTAGTACGTAAAGGGTTGTACGGGAGCAAAGAATGTTGTTTTAGCACTGTGTTTAAAATGTACAATTGCCGCACCGTTAGGACATCCATACGCTGGTAAAGATCCTTGGTGGGATAAAGAAAAGGCAAGGAAAGACTTACCTTAAGAACTGCCCTTTGGGCTCTTTCCACCCTAATCAGACTGGTTTTGCAGGCACCGCCCCATACTGTGACACAATATGACAAGATAGGTTGGCATAATGACAAATAAACCAGTTTGATTACGTTTTTATCAGCAATGTGACGCAAATTTTTGAACACGAACATCAGTTTGCGCGTTCTTGATGAAAGAAGGTCTAGATGGTAACTGAAGTTGAGACTGCTATCTATCATAACACCAAGATATTTAATGTGAGAGGTACTTTTTAAATCATTACAGGTACATGAGTGATGAGCTAAGCACGTATGGGCAATAATAGAGTGATCGTGAAGTGTGTTCGATGGAATGTTTTGTATTGTGAAAGGTATGTATTTTGTTTTATCAGTGTTAAGTGTTAATCCATTTGTTATAAGCCACGAGGACACTGCATTGAAGCCAATCTGTGCAAAGGCATAGGTATCATCCCAAGTATCTCCATGGAATATCAACGCGGTGTCATCAGCAAAGGTTACAATTTTACCGTTTTTTAGTTGGAGATTACACAGGTCATTGATATAGGTGAGAAAGAGTGTAGGGCCCAATACGCTGCCCTGTGGCACGCCAAAAACAATGGGCAGGTCATCGCTAATGACTTCGTCGACTCTTACCCTTTGGTGTCTGTCAGTGAGATAGTCTGTAAATAGTTTATGTTGAGTACCACGGATACCCATTTTTTCTAGTTTGTCCAGTAGGAGTGGGACAGAGACTGTGTCAAAAGCCTTGGCTAGGTCCAAGAATACGGCGATAACTTTTTTCTTTTCGTCTAATTTACACACAATGTGATCGGTTAATTCATGGACAGCATGATTAGTTGAAGTGTTTGCCCTGAAACCAAACTGTGATTTAGATAAAATGTTTTTTGCCTCTAGGTAGTCAATTAAACGTTTATTTAAAAGTCTTTCTACTAATTTAGAAATAGTGGGCAGAATAGAGATAGGTCTATAATTATTGACACAGTCTCTGTTTCCACTCTTATGGACAGGAATTACTTCGGCGAGTTTAAATTCCTTTGGAAAGACACCGGTACTGAACATGAGGTTGAAAACGTACGTTAGAGGAGGCACTAAAATGTGGTGGTATTGTTTTAAGAAGGCCCCCGAGATATTGTCCCTTCCAGTTACATTGACCTTCTTTAGACTCAGAATGTAGTTGCAAACTTCTGCTTCGGACGTTGGAGCGAGAGTGAACGAGAAAGGCTGGGAGGTAATGTTTGATGTTATAGGTAAGTTATAGGGGTGAATTTTATCGGCTAAGTTTTTACCAATGGATGTAAAAAAGTTATTTATATTATTAACTGAGGAAATTGGGTTTGTAGATGTCAATAAATCCGTGGCGGGATTAGATTTCTTATCGTAATTCGTAACCTTTTTTATAGTGTCCCACAACGCCTTGTTATTAGTCTTAGCTGCACAATTTAGTAGGTCTTTTTCGTAGTCTATTTTTACCTTTCTCAGTAGCCCGTTACAAAAGTTTCTATATCTTAAGTAAGTGATTTTGATAGTCTCATTATTCGGATTTTTCTTAGATTTAATATGTAGTTTGTCCCGGTTTTTCATACATTTCAACAAACCAATGGTTATCCAGGGCTTCTTAATACGCCTGCGATTTGAGACAGTAATGATACGAGTGTTGGATTCAATCGTAGAGTTTAATTTAGATATAAGTAATGAAGTAGCTACGTTGGCATCAGTTGAGGTATAGATGGAGTTAAGGCACAAGTTATTCATATCGATTTCTAGTCTTTTATAATCAATTTTTTTAATCAGTCATTAGGATGGTATACATGGCCTTATGTCAATCCGTCTTATCATATGGCATCACTGCATGGGGCGGCGCATGCAAAACTAACCTGTTAAAGGTCGAAAGAGCGCAAAGAGCGGTATTAAAAGTTAGTTTATCGCTGCCTTTTCAATTCCCCACTGCTGAATTATATAAACTCGCGGATGTGCTTACAGTGCGGCAACTGTACTTGCTAAACACTATTTTAAAACAACACTCTCTCACAAAATTCACTCCCTTACTTAACAATAATAAACGGCTCAAACATAAAGTCTGCTTGTCGGATAAACAGTGGACTACCAAGTTCTCAAACAACTTTTTTGGTTTTTTAGGCGGATACTTATATAATAAGATAAATAAGTTGCTTACTGTGTATCCCCTAACTAAATTTAAATGTAAGCAGATTCTTACAACATGGCTCAAGTCTTTAAACTACGAAGATACGGAAAATGTGCTTAATGTAGGCTCTTAGATAAATAAATTATAAAACATAACACACACACACACACACACACACACACACACACACACGCACGCACACACGCGCACACACATACACACACATAAACGCACTTACACACACAAATATTTATGCTCTGATTAATAAATTAGTTAAGGTTAAACTTTGTCCAGTGTCTGGAGAGGCTGGTAATCTGTCATACAGGTCTCCTTGTACAGATACCAGTCTCTCACATAGATAGATTATCGAACTGATGTATTAATTAGAATAATATGTACCTACTCTGTAATCTGTGTGAGAGAACAATAAATAAAAATTATTATTATTAAATTATTATTATTCTTAATTTTCTTAAAAGAATACTTTTGTTTCAGTGAGTCTTTGTGTCTAAGAGCAATGAAAACACAATCATGGTCAGTTACTGAAGTCTCGGCAACATAGCAGAAGGCTGGTAGTGTACTTTTAAGCATAATATGGTCTAAACACGTTTTACTATGTGTGGGGAATTGATGTCCAGGTAAAATACCATGTGAGGCAAGGAGACTTAGGTATATTGAAGAGTTGGGGTCTTTGCTGTTAGGCATTATGTCCACATTTATATCTCCTATAATTATTATGTTAGGGGATTTAAGACCACTAAGTATTTCGCCAAGTGACTCGAGAAACGGTTGTATATCTTTATAACCCGGTGGCCGGTAAATTGCTACTAGGGTTGTTTTGCAGTCCAGATTTATTGTTACACAGTTAGCGTCTTGCAAAGGAGTTTCAAGTATAGTTAATCGCATTGAGTTTTTATAGTAAACAATCACACCTTCATTTTGTGTTAGGTTATTTTTACTTAGTGTACAGCTGTAACCATCAATTGACGGTATATGATGCGTGTGACGAAGCCAACACTCTGTAATAACAATTAAATCCCAGTCAGTTTTTGATCTTTCAAGAAGTGTTAGAAGTCCAGGGAAATTGCAATTTACACTGCGAATATTCTGGTGAATTACTTTCAAGCTCAAATGAGGAGCATTGATTAATTTTGGGCACTCGTCTATTTCACAAGTTGAAGATTGTGCGACTTGGAACTGGTCAAGGATGCCATTTATTACATGAGTATTATCGAATTAAAATGGGTAGTGTCAGTAAGTGAAATCAGGCGTAGTGAATTCGGCGGTGAAAAAGTTATTGCGGTGCTATAAGTGGCTTTAGTACACACGGGTAAGGACGCATGAGTATAAAGTGGCGTAATTATATCAATAACTTGATTATTTAGTGAAGTGTGGAGGGAGTTGTGTAGGTAGTTAAGAGTCGTGTAGGGTAATGGAGTGTATAAATGACGTGTATGTAAGACGATAGTGTATATTAAATGTATGGTTGGTGATTCTAAAACTACATTACAAAAGAATAAAATAACAAACAAAAAGAAACAAAAAATAGATTTGACAATAGATAGTCATTTAAGGCTGATGTTTCGTAAGTCCTGTTCGGTGTCTATACGCAGCACTGATGAGTCTTGTGATTTTTTAATATATATTTTACCATATGTGGTCCAAGTGCTGTGATAATGGTACTCTTTGACAGCCTGTCTAGCCAGGTACGCAAGTCTTCTCCCAGTAGTCGTTAGAGATTCATCTATATAAATAGGTTTAGAGGACCCTGGTAATTTGAGGTGGGTGGTGTTGAGCTTATTATCCTTACTAGTCTTGTTGAAGCTTCTACATTGCTTGATAAAGCCATCCTTACAAGAGGTAGTTGAAAATTTTACCACTATATGGTTACTAGCCTCGTTTTTGGTTTTTAAGCGATAAACGAAAGAAATCAAAGAAAGAAGAAAGAAATCAAGTTAGGGAGATTGTAAAGGGTTTGTTACAAAACGACATAATACAAGAAACAAATTCTAGCTATGCGAGCCCCATTTTATTGGTTAAAAAGAAAACAGGAGAACAACGTCTTTGTGTAGACTATAGGGCCCTCAACAATAAGACTAGGAAAGATTGTTTCCCGTTACCGATCATTGATGATCAATTGACAAATGTGAGTGGTAATAAGTTCTTTACTTCTTTAGACCTGGCATCTGGGTACTACCAGGTACCCATGGAGAAAGATAGTCGTCCATTGACAGCGTTCGTGACACCCGATGGGCATTACGAGTTTAAAAGGATGCCCTTTGGACTCGCTAACGCTCCAGCCGTGTTTCAAAAGTTTATGAATACAATGTTGGGATCCAAACTATATGAGACGGCTTTAGTTTATTTATATGACATTCTTTTGCCATCGGTTACACTGGAGGAAGGTTTTAGATGACTGGAAGATGTCCTAAAGTTGTTACGAGAAAATAACCTCACCAAACGACATTTCAAGAGTTAAACTCTCGAAATATCATTTGGTGAGGTTATTTTCTATGGTTATGTCGTTTTGTTTGATAATTCACTCAACTACTTAGGATACAAAATTTCTGCTGACGGCATACGCCCTAATAAAAATAAGGTTATGGTGGTTAAAGAATTTCCTGTTCCTCAGAACGTACACGAGGTTCGTAAATTTTTAGGTTTAGTTTAGGGTATTTTAGAAAATTCATCAAAAGCTTCGGCGAAATTGCTAGGCCTTTAACAAATTTATTAAAAAAGGGCAACTCTTTCAAATGGACAAATGACGAGTCTAATGCATTCTCAGTATTGAAAGAAAAGCTAATTGACCTACCAAAATTAGCCTTGTATAACCCTAAGTTAGAGACAGAGTTGCAAACAGACGCTAGTTCTTTGGGTGAGGGTGGTATATTGATGCAATGGCAGCCAGGTCCTCGACTCCTCAAGCCGGTGGCTTATTTTAGTAGGCAAACTACTCCTGAAGAGCGCTATTTACATTCTTATGAGCTTGAGACATTGGCGATCGTATGCTCATTAAAAAAATGTTGAGTCAATTTGTTAGAACTAAATTTTAAAATTGTTACTGATTGTAACGCTCTCCAGACTACACTAACTAAACGAGACTTAATACCAACACCGGATAGCCAGGTGGTGGCTTTTGATAAGCGAATTTACTTTTAATATAGAATATCGCCCGGGTGCTCGTATGGCTTACGTGGACGCTTTAAGCCGTAACACCAAATTGCCACCTGAAGTGATAGATGAATCGGCCGTTACAGTGTATAATATTGAAACTGACAATTGGTTATTAAGTTTATAATTAACAGACCCAGATATTTCTCGTATAAATAAAACCCTGAAACCAGAAACTGACGAAGAAGCTAAAGATATTAGGAAAAACTATGTAATTAAATACAATTGGGTGTATAGAAAGATTGGTGATAAATTGTGTTTAGTAGTCCCTCGCAGTGCTCGTTGGCAAATATGTAGGTCTTATTATGATGATGCTGGACATCTAGGTATTACCAAAACTACTGAAAAGATTCAGTCAATATTCTGGTTTTCTAAATTACGTAGATTTGTAAAGAAGTATGTTAGATCTTGCATTCAATGCGCATATAATAAATATTGTACTCCACAACAAAAAGTGGCCAATTATATCCCATAGAGAAAATAAATATTCCGTTCCATACGATTCATAATATATACCATTTAGGTCCGTTCGTCAAAAATAAATACGGCTATGTCTATATTATAACCATAGTCGATGGATTTACTAAATATAAAACTATAATTAAAATACTATTAAATATTTTTTATGATTTTGGGTTACCATCACGAATAATATCAGACCGAGGTACTTCTTTTACTTCGACAACCTTTAAGAATTTTTGCGAGAACTATGGTATCAAATACGTGCTGAATGCCGTTGCATGTCCCAGAGCCAATGGTCAGGCCGAGAGGTACAACCAAACCATTTTAAATGCATTAGCAAAATATAATACTGATGGTGACGAATGGAACTGGGACATGTACATATGCAAAATTCAGTGGGGAGTAAATAATGCCACTAACTCCACAACTCAAAAAATAGCCGCTGAGACATTATTCGGAATCAGGATGAGAGATAGTTTGAGTAACAAATTAGAAATTAACACTGACAAAAATCCGGAAATATCAGACGTTAGGAACACCGTAGCTGCAAATATTGATTCTAGTCAACGTAAACAATAACAAAACTATGACCAAAATAGAGTCCCGGTGCCACGTTATAGGTAGGATGACTTGATTAAAATAACCAGAACTAATTATCATAATAAAGGCAATAGCACTAAACTTATGTCAAAATTTATAGGACCGTTCAAAATAGCAGAAGTGTTAGGCAACGATAGATATAAAATACTTAGTTGAAATACCGGGTTTCAGTAAGCGTAAGAACAAATTTGATAGTGTAGTAGTAGTAGACCGTATTCGGCCATGGATTAATATTAATGCATCTGACACAAATGTTGATAAAAACCTGATGTCCGATAGTAATAGTTCATCTAATAGTGAAGATAATAAGAGCGACGATGAGTCTTAAGAACACCAATCGTCTAAATAAAGGCCAAATGTAATGATTATTATTGTTAATTAAAATTGCCTACTTAAGTGATTTGTATAGAGATGGTTTGATCCATTTTTGATAATTTGATACGTGCATCAGGAGATTGCACGTAGTCGGACGGCCGAATGTTATGATTTTGTATTTATTTATTATTAATTTATGATTAAAATTAGGTTACTGCATTTAGTTGTGGTTATGACTTCATAATTATTCTAATGTATTTATTTAATAAATCTATTTCATGCTGGTTTGTGTAAAATATTTTCTGTATACTTAACTATAATTTTCGAAATAAATTATAATGTATCATTTACAATTTAGCAGTTCGATATGTTACGAGGCTGACATTTTGTAAGTCAATAAAAGGATAATAATTTGAATCGTAAAATAAAACTTATTTCCGGCAAATATAATAAAATAATGATGTTGACTTGCAAAACGGGATTCTCATTGGTGAGCTAGCATTGTAAGGATCAATTGGAATAGTGGAAAAGTGTTAAAGGAGAATAAACGTTTTATTGAATCTGTCCACTGGAGTGTTTAATTTCTTCACAGTTGGATGATATTATTGTATTGTTTGTTCAGGTTTATCAAAAATTACTCGAAATTATAGCAAATTTAAGCAACGAATCTGGTAAGACAAATGACAACACTGTGCACTTATTTCACAAAAATAATATCTGTTATTTATAATATATAATAATTATATTCATTTCTCGAATATACATTTTGGAAGCAGCCTGAATGCTAATTTAGTCTACTGTAATACTTCAGTATAGTATTGTATGGGCTTAAAAATGAATGCCATAATTATACTTTTAAACAAAAGAGATAGTAAAATTAGCATTTGTCTGCGTAGATAAAATTCGTATCTTATTGTACATTGTTTTGATGCATCGTATCTGCGCATTATGACTGTATGGAAACTACTGCATGATCAGAGAAGATCTTCGGTTGCGAATATCGTGATTGAGTGGGTTTTAGGAAATAAAAGGACATTGCGTAATGACCCAAAGACAATATATTTATTATTAAGGTTTAATATTCTCCTTTACACCCTTGTTAAGAAAAAATATTACCAGTGTATAATCGTAAATGTACATGTTACTATTTTTACAGCCAATATTTTTTGTCTATTGTCGAGTAAAAGTTATACGTTGATTGACGTGATAAGATTCGCATTGACTTCTATTTTCAAAAGCTTTTTGTGTTTCGGCATCGAGGTATCTGTTCACAACCGCAGAAGACTGGATATCGTATGCAGCATGTATAAGCGGCGCGTTAAGCTGGTGGACAGTAACCTGTCGGGATGATTGACTTTGCAGCACTTTAACGTAGTCGTGCGACACGCGCGTACTTGCTGCGCGCAGGAACACCAGCCGCGAGTGCAGTGACCGCGCAACAGTTTTGTAACTTCGCACTTGTTTGATGCGCGCCAGCGCTGACTCCAAAAACGCACGGGTATACTGAATCGAGTGCGTTATACGACCACGCAAATATCGCACACAAATTTCCACTCTTTGAGCCCATGTAGAAGCGGTTTGAAGGACATCGTCCAGTTCCGCTGAATTTTCTCCAGTCGCTATCTTATAGAAGTGACGCACCAACGCGTCTTCGAGTTGCTTATCTGTTGCTAAATCACTCAGTTGTTCCTCAAGTTCCATTTGTAGCTCCTCTGGATCATATCCCAGAAGAAATATTGTTCCCGTATATCCTTAAATAGGAAATAAACATTTCAGACATATTTAATTATTTCTAAGACAATCTTCAGCTGCAGTTAATATTTACCCTTATTTTGTAATATTTCTGCCATTTCAAGAGCCACCATTACTCCGCTTTCGTAGCCCAATAAGTAGAAGTTATCTTGAATCATTCTTTTAGTAACCAATATCTGTAAAAATAATATAAAACGCATTACATCCATATACCGCTGGCCAAACATAAGTCTAAAATAAATGCATCTAAGCCTGATGCCACGTTTCTGTGTCAAATCCTAGGGTGTGACTAAAATGTGCGTGTTCGAAGTGATACATTCGAACTTCTCATAAAACTCAACAAGCATGGGTTAGTTGTGAATACTGTTAGGATAAAACTATAAATACAACTGTTATAGATAATTGCATGATCTATAATATTTTTCTAATATATTTTAGGATAAAACTTAGCGTTTGGCTGAAAAACGCAAAAACCCCATATTTACGAACATTATTATTTGACATTACATTATTTTTCCAGACGCTGGATCGATGGGGACTTTTTACATTTCATTTATAACTGTGTAACGATCATTCTTACAATTTTTTAGCTCTATGCGAATTTTTGTAACCCTATATTTTGGGTTAACTTGACTGGGCTGTTTGTTAGCATTTTAAATTTGTGGCCAATAATTTTTATGAGAATAAGGGTGAATTTCTACTGATAGTAATCCTTTCAAAAATTTATTATTGTCTCCATTTTGCATCTGCGACCTTATTTTTGATGAATATCGTACAATCAAGCCCTAATGTAATTAAAATAATGTAATAGAATCTAAGATAATGTGTAATAGAAGCTAAGAATAAGCATAATTTTTAAAGGTTTGGCAGAAATTATAAGGCTATTGTTTGAGAGGAGGAGGATTGAATCCGGAACTTCATGACCACACAAGCATAAACAACCGAATTTACGAAGCAGTCAATTTTATATGCCAATCATTGAGTCGAATAGGTGCTAATATTACGGCAAGCAGTGCCTATAAATGGCTTTAAGCCTTACTATAAAATAAATGTTTTAAAGGCTAATTATAAAAAAATATTTAAAGTAGATATAGATAGATTTTCAATAAATTTTTCGATTGTTGAATACAAAATGTTGGTAGTTAATATTTGAGATCCCGAAACAGCTAAATATTTGTTAGTTTACTCTAGTAATACAAGTATGGTCAGTGAATACGCATAATCATGATTCGATTCTGATTTCCGATCCACACAAACATAATAATCAGGTCAATGCTAACACAATTGAATTACGTAATGAGAGAGTGTTCCTTCGCTTAGTGAAAAATCTGATCAAGGAAAGCCGATCAAGGAGAACAGAATGCTTGACTCGGTTCTAACATAATACATATTTCAAAGCGTGTTTATAGTCTTACGCCTATAACTCCGAAGGTGTTTACAGAGGTATTACACACATATTTCGTCAATCATGATTTCATTGCCGACATAATAAATGTATATTAAAAGTCATAAATGATCGAAAGAAATTTTTCGTTTTCTTACTTACATCAACCAATCTTTGTCCCATTTGGGGCACAGTTTCATGTGGATGGTCGACTCCAGTCTGCAAAACAACTGCCGGGAGCTTGAGACGCTCGCACAACAAGTTAAATCGCGCATGATGACCTTCCATGCCCGGCACTATACATATGTATCGCTGGCGCACATCAAACTCCTTATGTGACTGTATAAAAAACACACCCAGTTGTAATGATTTCAATTATTTTGTACCATAGCTATTCTATAAGCGTTTAGTGCACGGACGGTGCAGTTTTTAAGTGGTCGCCTGGTCATCGCCACTGCGAGTGTTGTAGATTCGATCACCTCCACACGGAACAATATAAATATGTGATCCACAGATAGTTAATCCGATTCTGGATAATCTTTGGGTTCATTATTTAAATGCTTATAAAGGATTTGATCCTATAATGAATGTGAAATTAACTATTTTTAAAAAATATCACTGAAAGTCATAACATTTGTACATAGGCGGACGAAAAAGGACTTAATTATTCTGGAAATATTTATATTAAAATAGGTAAATAAACATTTCCCACTCACTAATGTAGAATCTTTGTAAAGGGTGGGTAATACAATGAGGTCTGTTGTATCGAATAAGTCGTCGGAGCTCCCTTTGGTGAATAAAGTTGCTAAGCCTCTAACGGTTGGGTGGGCGATCTCCGTAAAAGGTTCCGCTAGCTGAGTGATCCTAAAACACATTTGGTGCACTTAATAAATACACACACACATGTACGCAATAAACCAATATCCTAAGTTCTCTCAGATTCGTGTTATATAAGGTATATTCGTCGATACGTACTTAAACAAAAACGTAATAATGAACTGATATCAACATATATTCTAGCTTCTTTTGAATACGTGAAATTGTATTTATAACTTACTTGCTTAAAGTTAATTCTGGTATTTCATCTTCCATCAAAGATATGTTGTATGTTGAATTTAAATATACGTCAATAAATGGTACTCTTTCTTCTGCCATACCCAATTCCCGTAAGGTAAGTGTAGTATTTATGTTATCTGCTATTTCTATACCTAGAATATAAATTTTCTAATAAACATTACACATTTATAATGCATGTCTTATCTCGTGGCCTAATTTTCTTCTTTATATCAAAATATGCTTACGTATTATCGCCATCAATGGATTTGGCGCCAACGACATGGGCAGTGTCCAGTAGAATTTGAAATCTTGCACCCATAAAAAATTGCCAACCAATGCTTAACTTTACTTTTACAAAGCCTATTGATTTTAGGGAATAATGATTTCCAGACATAGTTCTTATAATAACAATAACAATTAACTACTGACACTAAATTGGCTTCTAACTGCAGCGCGAGGAAGTTATTATAATTTATTAGAGATGATGATAAGATGTTACTCGACGTGATAACATAAGAAATCCAGACAGGCTTGTGCTGAATATGATACCGAGAAGCAGTCGGCTGCAAAATAACTCTTAAGCCATGTGTATAAAAATATACAATAAAATCCCTAACCATATCAAAATACTACCCTTAAATAAATTTATTAGAAAATTACGTTGGTGGCTCATGCAAAACAATTTCTACAGTAATAAAGAATTTTATGAAAATACCCATTGTAATTAATTTATTATTATATTTAATATTAACATTTATGAAATGTGTAATTTAAATGTGTTCGTATGAATAATATAAGTAACATCATAATGTATTACATTTGCATGCCATTTGAAATGGCTAAATAGGCTTGTACTCTTAAATGATCTATAACATCAATTTACCCTGTTTATAGTAAATAAAGACTTATTATTATTATTATTATTATTAACTATACGAGTAAGCATATGTTACCTGCAAGGGCAACAATCTGTTGCAACATTGAAGGCGGCTGATTGTGCTCTTTCTTTGCCTGTAGAACAGTGTGCGGGGAGCAAATCGCGTGTTCTATTGCTCCCGCTATAATATAACGATATTTTGATATCTCAACCTGTAATTTACAGAAATTTATTACAGTATTCTATTCTACTAAATAAATTTTATTTTAAATTTAAGTCATATCTACTTACTTTACTTAAACAAGATAGATCTAAACTTGTTGCTGCATAACCACTTGCTGCTCGAGACAAACACATATCTTGAGCTAAATCTCCGTTTGTAGATACTACTGCAAAGTATCTGCGAAGGAATTGTGCCAAATAATAATGCGTATAATATTGCTAACAATAAGAGAATTATAATTATAATTTCAAACATAATAATTACCTCAGCTGCGCACATATAGACCGCGACGATAAGTCTATGTTGTTTAGGATGCGCGTGAAATCTTCTTTATTTTTGCCACCATAATTGTCATCAAAGATGACGTATAATCCTTGAACTTTTCCCATATGCATGGCATTATTTAACACAGTTGTAATACTTTCGCATTCAATCAAATCGTCAGACGATAGCGTCACATCAATTCCAAGGCTTTTCCAAGTACTAAAATTAATTCACAATGTAGTCAATATATATTTTTATACTGTAAGCATTTCAATAATATTATAAAAATTGTTTACTCTATTTTAAATTGATGATACATCGCAGTAGAAGGTATATGAATATAAATTTTCTTAGCTCCACTACTTATAAGTCGTTCCACTAGCTGAATTCCGATGATATCATAATAACAGATAATTACATGACACTGATCAGGGTCGCAAACGATTCTGAAACAAAAATTTTACTCAACATTAATTCAAAACATTATATTTTATTCGAAAGTAATTCGAGTCTATTTGAGACAGATGCACGCCTAAAGAAATTTAGAAAATAAATTCAGTAGGGCCCATTCACGAGCAAGCACTAAATAGTTGTTTTATTACGAAATTATTTAATTACCTACATTATAATTAAAATTATTTATTACCTTTCTTGCACGTCAACAGTGTTTTCACGCATCCGCAGTAGCACGCGGCTGCGGTGCTGGCTCGTCGCGAGCAGGCGGAAAGCACGTGTCACCTCATGTGGTGCGTACGTGACACGTGCCAAGGGACGAACGTAACCTCTGGCAATACCTTCACTCAACATTGCTTGAATACGCTATTAACAGAAAATATCAGATGTTTTTAAAGCCGTCAATTAAGCTGCTAATTATCGGTATAAATAGTTAATCTAAATTAAACGTACTTGCATATCTTCATATTTTTTGTATGTGAAGAGTGATGTTATATCAACCGTAGTGTATTGTCTTTGTCTCCGCAAATTGAACATGCCAAATGCATAATTTTCCCGTTCTAAAACTTGAACTGTATCTATATATATGCCTTGCAATCCTAAGCAGTCCAAAGATACCTAAAAGATTAAATTTGAACATAATTTTAGTTACATAATAGACACGGCATTGCATGGCAAATGTATGTGTTCAAAGTAATCCATTCAAAATTTTCTAGAAACTCAACAAACATTTCGTCCCATCTGTGCCTTGTTACACAAATGTAGACGGTGAATACACGACGACTTGATGTCCGATGGAGCAGTACTGTAAGTAAGTTTTCATTGAAGACATTTATTCCTTTTCATTCATCGCAGCTTTAATTCCTAAGTGATTGATACCCCTGTTATTGCAAGCGATCATACCCTGATCACACCCGCTTTCCATCAGGTGGGAAATAAGGATGTCAGCCATTTTTGTAGTTAACAAAATATATTTTATTTTGTACACAATTATCGGCCAACACACAATGATCAAAGCGTCGATGGCGGGACGAATTAATTAGCTACAGGAAGGACTGGTGCAAACTAGCGCATAACAGGGATGTGTGGAACAGCGAGAGAAAGGGCTTAGCCCTGCAAAGTGGGACAATACAGGCTGAAATAATAATAATAGTACATACATACACAAATCAAATTGAATAATAATTAACTCACATTTTTGAGCGATCCTTTTAGACAACCTAAAATAATATCGAGACCTTCATGTTGTGTGGCAAGTCTTACTTGAGGTCCGAAATAACTATCCCTTGAACAGAAAATGTCGTCATCTAAAAAATAAAACTCTGTGTAAGCAATATTTTTACAATGAAAATGGCAGATTTTTTTAGCAAAGGAGTACCTTTTAATTTGGGATACAATTTTCGCAAGAATTGTTTCTTACGAACATCGCTAACTGTTGCAAATACTCGGCAGTTGTGAGCGAGCAGGATAGATATAGCTGCTTGTCCTGTAGCACCAGATCCTCCATGCACCAGAACACGCATTCCTGGAGTCAGGCCGGCCTTGATATTCTAAAACACACAACAATTCAAGTTTACCTTGTATTATCTACGTTTTCTTCCGTATGCACTACCGGTTTTAATGAACGGAATTAGACGCTTATACTTTAAGTAGAACGCCAAACTACCAAATTGCGTAAATGCATCAAAATCCGTGTTTTTATTATAAGATTTAAGAACTGGATTCAGAAAGTCTTAATTTGTAAACATAAACTATAGTTATGAATTTATTATCATACATATTTATAGTACAGATACAGCCTTGACTGAAAGATAAGTTACAACCAATTAAAAGCCCACTATTCAAAACATCTATAGAAGAAAAGGCTGCCGTATAATAACTCCATGTGTTACTTACAAGACAGTAAAATGCTAAAGCATACGCAAAAGGCACTGTAGCGGCGTCCTCAAGACTCCAATGTGCTGGGACTGGCCATAGGAGTTCTAATTGCGCTTGGACTCTAGTACTGGCCGCACCGCTATACACTATACCCATCACACGTTCACCGCTATTAAGTAAGAAGAAAATATGATAAGGTTATTGTAAGGTCCTTTCTTTTTTAACATGGAATTAATTAAATCAATACGTGCCTTTTAGTTACTCCGCTGTAGTCCATTCCATAGTTACTAGACTCATTTAATATTGTTCCAGTGGCTCTCTTCACGTCTAGCATGTTGATGCCAGTGTAATGAACCTGCGACACAAATAGTTATTTTAGTTGCAGATAGTGAAAGACGATAAGAATATATGGCTCTCTACTCGTGACTAATCTTTTGATAAAATCAAACATCATATTGTAAAAATGCTGACATCTACAAGCTTCAAACTTGTAGTAATTATAGCGTATGTCGTACAAGAATAAACTAAAATCGGGCTTAATTAATTAAAATCGGGCTTCAGCAATTTGTGTGATGCTATGGGACCGAAAGTGTGATGCTAAGGCGCAAAACCGACCCGCACTTGTTGTTTTCACTTAACAATATACATAAATGCATAATGATATGAAGTTTTTACTTGATAATCGATATTGAGTTATCTGTACGTGGTTTGTAGATATGAAAGCATTAGTATATAATTATGTATGTCGACTACTTCTTGATGGTGGTAAAATGGTAAAGCGATTGGCTACAAGTGTTCTTCGAGGAAAACAGTATAAATTCTGAAAGAGGAAGAATTGCAAGATGTGTATAAAACTAAATTGACTGTATGGTAAAATATTGGAAAATAATTGAGTCCTACTAATATTATAAATATGAAAGTTTGTGAGGATGAATGGACGTTTGTTACTCTTTCACGCAAAAACTACTGAACGGATTTTGATGAAACTTTACAGTATTATTGTCTATACATCAGAATAACATATAGTCTACTAAAACTCTATCTTCACAAAAATCTACATTAAGGCGAGCGAAGCCGCGGGCAAAATCTAGTATTTAATAAGAAACACAATGGATTTCAATTAATTGAAAACCAATTATTGGGTTTGCTTTATTCTAAAACCCTGGATACACAACTGGTATTTAGAGAATGTATTGAAAGTAAAAGCAAGAGGGATATGTAAGGATTGTTAAAGAATAAAATATAACTTTGTCGTAAGATATCGGCCTTTGGCGAATTACACAGACACTCAGCAAAAATACTTTACTACCCTTCTCACAGAAATTCGAAAATCATCTCTATCATGGTGCAACGGGATTAACATTCAAAAGTTAAACTTATATAACAGATCTCACTGTACCGGTATCTATCTATCTAATAATAATTAATCCCTGTTTCCCTTGGCCAAGCAATAACTTAAGAACGACTTTACCTCTTCTCCCTAGCCTTTATTATTCCCAAGTCACTTGGGATCGGCTTTTCTAGTCTAACCGGATTTGACTGGATATCAGTTTTTACACGGAGTGGCTGCCAACTAACCTACGCAACCCGAAAGCTAACGATACCCTAAGGCTAGACTAGTGTCATGATATTATAGGGCACTGACTGCCCAATAACGACTGTCATAGATGTTCATGGCAGCCGGGACCGACGGCTTAACGTGCTTTTCAAGGCACGGAGCAGGCAATAATTGTCCATCAATACGCACATAATTATAATTACAAAAAGTCATATAACTTCCGAAACTCAAAGGTACGCGACGTGGGTTCCAACCCGAGACCCTCTGCGTTGCAGTCTGTTGGTCTTCCCACTGAGCTATCGCTGCTGGGAACGACTTTACCGATTACATTAATCTTTTTTTTTAAGTTATCTTATACTTTGTAGAAGGTTCTTACGGAAAGAAAGGATAAGAAAATCGCGCAGAAATTTGAATAATTTCTGAAAACTTAACGTCTGTTTTAACTTTGGGAGTTTGACAGTTCGTCCAAGATAGGACAACATCTGTCGGGTCAGCTAGCTAATTATAATATATAGTATACTTTAAGTCGATATTTTAAAACAAACTCGCTTTAATATATTTATTTAATTATTTATAATACAGTGCATATTCTATTATGTCTCATTTTTTGAGGTTACATATTTATAAATTATTATCTTATATTACAAGATAATTTATAAACATCTTCAAAAAATAAGAAGCTTCTATAGTAGGAGCCCACTATAGAATCTTTACTAGAGAACTTTTTGTTGGCGAGTGTCAATAGTTTATTTTAAACTGTCGATACCTCTACAATATGACCAGATGCGTCGAGTGGAGGAGCCTCCATCCAACGTAATGAGTCAAGGATGCCCACAACTGAACTTTGAAGAGTCATTCCATATTTAAATTTTGGCTGGCTTATTCCATTATTTGTGTCAATATTCTGAAATAGATATAACATCATAATTGTATAAATTATACAAGAAACCATACATGTTATGTTCGAGGGTTTGTAGGGGGAAGTTAAGCTGTTACCTTTGCGTTTGTAGAAAATCTACCAATTACGGGCGCAATAACTAACTTGCGGTTTTCAATATCATCACTAACCGGAGGTAGATTCTTAAATTTAATATGTTGAAGTATAACTCCACCGCATCTATAAAAAACATAAAATACATACATACATAAATTCACGCCTGTTTCCCAGAGGGTTAGGCAGAGACTACGGATTTCCATTTGCTACGATCCTGACACACTTCTCTGGCTTCATTCACTTTCATAACATTCCTCATACACGCTCGACGGTTTAAGGTGCTTTTAACCTGGCCTTTATCCAGAACGTCTCCGATCTGATCAGGAAACGTTCGCCTAGGTCTTCCCCTTGCGACTGTTCCATTCACACTAGCCTTATAAACTTTCTTAGTCAGTCTGTTCTCGTCCATTCTTTCTACATGCCCAAACCAACTTAACATACCCTTTTCTATTCTCGTCACTATATCCACTTTTATGCCGCATCTCTCTCTAATCACACTATTCCTTATTCTATCTTTCAGAGTCACACCACATATATTTTTCAGCGCTCTCATTTCTACAGCATTTATTCTGCTCTCATGCTTCTTTTGCCATACCCAACTTTCACTTCCATGCATAAGTGTAGGCACTAATAGTCCTCTATGAACAGCCAAACGTGCCTTTTCGGATACATTTCGACTGTTCATAAAAGCGCGTTAAGCGCCATTCACTTTATTGCCAGCAATCGTTCTCCTTTCAATATCTCCCTCATGTGTACCATCCCTTGTAAACAAAGTACCCAAATATACAAACTCTTTCACTTGCTCCACTTGTTCTCCATCAATCATAATATTGCACATCGTCGTGCACTCCTCCCTTTCAAATACCATTACTTTCGTCTTGCTTACATTCATTTTCATTCCTTTACTCTCAAACGCACCATGCATAATAGTTACCATCGCCTGTAACTCTTCCGCCGATGACACAAGTATTACTTGGTCGTCGGCATAAAGTAGACATTTGACAAGTAACTCATTCTCATAAAATAATATATATAAAATAAAATGGCAGCCATTTTGTTTTTTTACCACGAAGCTCGGGCACCTGTACTGTTTTAGTCATTGCTATCGATGTAGACGTTAGGAAGACGAAAGATATCTCATTTGAAAGCTAATAATGTAGAATTTATAGCTTTCAAATGAGACATGTTTTGTCTTCCTAGGACGTCTTTATCGATAGCAATGATTAAAACAGTACATGCGCCCGAGCTTCGAGGTAAAAAAACAAAATGGCTGCCATTTTATCATGGAGGGGGCAAGAGAAAATTGAGATAGTGATTTGTCGATAAAAGATACCATATTTCACCCCCCTTAAGTCTCCGACACTGGTAAACAGACATATTGTATATTTGAAATATATAAATGATATATTTAAACGTGAGAAGAAACCAATTACATTGTATAATCGTAGAGGTCATTAATTTTGGCGTCTATAACATGTTTGTCATTGTGAATTCTATTGAGGCTGTTGATATGTTCCTTTACATCTATGCATAGTTTTCTGATGTGTGTTGGCAGTGAGACAGTGTGATGCGGTTGTCGCAATGTGTTCAATTGCAGCATGCCGTCAATGAGCGTCGCCCAGTTGTCTTCCCATAGCAGCATCGCTTCCGATAAAGATGGGTTGGCGCATTCAATGCTTTGGAACTGTCCGCTGAAAAATATTATCGATTCGAAGGTGAGTCAGATTCAAATTATCTGATGTTTACTATGTTCCTGTTTTATATGTTTTTCAACTTACCTATAGTTATAATCTCTATCTTCAAACAACTGATACACGTCTTTAGAACTTAGCTTTGTGTTACTAAATTCACAAGTATCTAGTCTCATTGTAATAGTTCTTTTTTCAATAACATTTAAGACGTATCCAGAGGCTACCCTAGAGCGTTGATTCATGACCTTTGTATAAATATAAAAGTGACGTTAGTATTAACATTATTATTTTAGTCACTTATTTATGAGGAGTGTGTGGCAGGGGGCGGTGGCACACACATGTAGGATGATCACTTCAGATTCCCCTGAAGTGACTTTTCTTCGTAGGATTTTGTAGGCAACAGATGTCATGCATGACAACGCTACGTAGATATTAAGAAAACAATGCGTACGCATACACATTCAATGCCATCACTATTTTCTAGTAATTCTCAGCGATGCCGCCCTATATAAACCGTGAACACGCGCTAGATGTGCTCTCGGCATTGCAATATGAAATTACATGGACACGCTAGGCGTGTTCACTAGCACTGTTTAAAGGTAAAATCACAAAAAGCCATATTTCGGCTTCAATTGTGGTGATTGATTAATCTTTGTTACGCTACAAAATATATATTATGTTGATAAAAGTGTTTATGTTAGTAAAACTTTAATTATAGCAGGAAATAGATTTCACGGTAAGTAATTATCATAATTTGATCAGAGAATCTCAACATTTTGTCAGGTACTAATGTCATGTTATGTTTTTTGTAGGAAAAGTGTTCTCCTGATGATTACTTCCTCATGCAATGCAAGCATCCTTACTTATAACTAAGTCGATCCACACAAAAGTGGAAGTTTTATTCAGTTCCGTTAATTCCGTGGGCAACTCATGCTTGACCAAAAATGTTTATTGAGTTTAAAGCTAAAACTTAGCTCACAAATACGTTTCTAAAATGTCCCAAGAGAGATTCTATATTTTTGTTTTGTATACCTAGCTACTATAGATGCAGATTTCTACTCACTAGACCATTTACAAAACCATTCAAACGTCTGTAACTTTGCTTCTAGGCACTATTATCAATATACTATTATCAAGATGAAACATACACTAGATTTTAAGTAATTCCAGCTACAATACAACTATGAAAATCGTATCTTATTATGTTGTTTTGCGTGAAGCGCGAACAAACAGAAAGACAGATAAATATACTAAAACCAATATCTTTGACTTCTATTGGTGTTATAAAATACCCTCATATCAAAATTTCTTAAATATCTTCTATGTACAAACATTCAATCAGTTATAATTTATGTACATATAAAAACTAAAACATTTATAATGTTTAGATTAGCATTATAAATGTATCTGTCAATATAACAGGTTGAGAACTCCTGTAAATGAACACGCATGGCGTGTCCACGGCATCACATAATAACTTTCTTATTGATAACATAAAAAATGTAAATTCATGCAGGCCACTTCGAAACTCTTTAGCTAACGGCATGAGGTTTATGCTTTAAGCGTTTCGATGGGAAATATAGTCAAATCTTTGAGATATTGATAAAAAACTGAGAACACGCCTGGCGTGCTCGCGGCATGGCGATAAGGATTAGTAAGGACACGCTAGACATGTCACTGGCACTGAATGTGTTAACGTGACAATTGTTTGTTAAATTATAAAGAACAATATTAAGTTATATTCAAAGTTATAATTATAAAAGCTATATTAATTAATATTACTACTAATAATTATTATAAAAATAAGTGATATTGATTGTTTATAAGGATGATTCGCTGCACTAGGTATTAATTATTATTGTTGTATTCGATAAACGTAAAACTTAAAACACAAACAGCCTTACAATGTCTGACCCTATCATATTAAAAATGCATCACCTCAAAAAGTCCTGTGCCTCTGTGTAGTGTGACTTCAAGTCGAAGCGCTCTCTGATCCTGCAGCAATGGTTGAGAGTACAAGTGTATATCACGGAATTGTACTGAAGACGCTCGCTTTGGAATGTCTAAACTCATCATGAGCGTATCCCATACTGCAACCAGTGCTGATGCGTAAGGATAGCACATTTTGTCTGTAACGTAAAAACATATTTATACATATAATGAATACATCTATTCACAATGCAATGATAAGTTCTGTGTTTAGGTATGAAAAAGCTTTAGTCTTAAAATATAAGCATCAAATCTTAGTTTATTTATTCGCTTCCGCAATACCGCTCAATAGATCAGCGTCTTCATGATTCACAATAGTGATGTGTAATTGTAACAAAAAAAAAAAAAATATTCGAAAATTGTAAGACTGCAATTTTTGTCACTGATTATAAATCAAATCATAATTGAATATGTAAAACTTGATTTGACAGTGTTGCGATGTTTGTATATTATGGTCCATATAGCCTTATAGATAACTAGCAAGGAATATTACAGTAGTTCAACGATTAAGTTCTTTTTTTAGGTCTTTTTTAATATTCCTTTACCTCCTGTGCTCGTCATAACGGCATGATGATGATCTCGTTCATACCTGGTCGAAGCTAATGATTTTTGCCTCTAAGGTTATCCTCTAATACTCTTAAGTCTCATGCCTTACGCCACTTGAATAATTGAATGTCGGTATCTCATTCCTATTGGGTAGACTACTACGTAATCAAATAGTCAATATATATGTATACACCAAAGCGTCGAAGTATCGGATGTCTCGATTGACTGCATGGATGGTGTGCAGCAAGCGGTCGCCTCGCTCTTACCATCGCACCGAGTGCTATGTAGCTGAATGTTATCCAGACATAATTGTTCTAAATCAGAGTGTATTGTATTGTCTGTCCATTAATTTTACCTTTGTTAGGATCCACGCGACACAAGGGTGAATCCCTAAAGTTTGTTTTTAAGAAAACATAAACGTATTTGTTGGGGATTGAAATACTTAATAATTATACTGCCTCCGTGGCGCAGCGGTATTGAACGTGACTGCTGTGCATGAGGTCTCGGGTTCGAATCCCGGATCGGGCCAACAAAAAGTTATTGGAATTTTCTGTTAAGAAATCTCAATACGAGCCCGGAGTTAGGAAGTTGGCGGTGTTAGACACCTCCGTGCCTCAGAAAGCACGTAAAGCCGTTGGTTCTGCGCCTGATCTCTCTCCGGTCGTGTCGGATTATCCGTCCCATCGGATCATGAGAGTTAGGGAACAGAGAGTGTACTTGTGTTTGAGCATACACTTGTGCACTATAATATCTCCTGCGCCGATGGCTAGTCTACGTTAAGATTGGCCGCCGTGAACGAAATTCGGTCAGGAGAACATTATTAATTATATACTTAAATTTCATTGAATAATTGTCCATTGCTGCAATTTATGTAAATTCATAATGGTTTTATCTAGTCAACCATTCTATCCACGGTATACCATAAATTTATGTTTAAGGTAATTAAGTATTTTGCCATCGAAATTATTTGTCAGTTAAGTAAAATATTTGAATTATTGTATACCTCTGATGACACTTCCACGCAAGTATTTATGTTCTTCGTTGTGGATAGAAACCATAAACTGAGCAGCGGCTGCCATTCTAATTTCTTCATTTTTAAATGTTTCCACATCCCTTAAAACATAAAAAATTATAATTTTAGTATAATCGCTTTAAGGTTGGCAGATTTTGGCCTAATCAATCACTGTCTGGTATTATAAACACAACATGAATACCTATCTCACCTGTTTAACGATATATTTGTGTTTTATAAAAGTAATTAACTGATGTTATTTTACGTAAACAAACTTATACCTGTGGTTGTAAGGGTGGAAATTTTCACATCATCAGTTTGGCATGTCATTCTCACCAATACAAACTATTCATGGTTACCGAATACATGGTGTTAGCAGGAATGAGCATAAGTACTATCCCAGATGGTTTACATTCCTACCTCTTCTGTTTCTTTGTTTTATGTTGTATCTTTATATATGCAGCAGGCGAGTTATATTCCAAGTGGTGTCCACGATCGCAATCTATGGTTACCGCTTACCATCGGTGGGCCGCACCTTGGTAGTATGAAAGTGTGCAAATTTTATATACATTGGCTGTTTTATAACTTACCATTTTTCAATATGGACCCATTCAATTAAATGTGATAACATAGGGGTTCCTGTTGACACGGGGAATTCAACTTTTGGGTACAACGCTTGAACCTTAGGCAAATAACCCTTCACGTATAAGCTGAAAATTAACGTAAAACTGTAAAGCATTTTGAAGGTGATTTTTAACTAGCTGTAGAGATTTATTAACCGGCGAAGTTAAATGGCGTTCCTACACGAAATAATATGCCGTCCTGCTTTTCACTTAACAATAGTAATGGAAATTACGTAACAATGCAAGTATTTTGAAAATTACCTTCAATTATTGACCAAATCAAAAGAAAACTGCAATAGTCACAACTTTTTTTATGCACAAAGATCCCTACGTAAAAATAAAACATAACTTGCATAAAGCAATTGGCGAAATTTGTTTAAATTAACAAAATATTAAGTCAGTTGGACCTAAACTGAAGTTACCAGGAAAGCTAAATTTAAGTAGCTTAATTTTTTATAAACATAGTGTTTTTAAAATAAACCTTACTAAAGGCCAAATAATCTAGTTTAGTTTCATCGACCAGGCAAATTTATCGACAAAAGATGGTAAGTATCTTTAGTATCATGTTACGCACTTCCCGATCGCTTGAAGGAAGTGAAGAGCATTGTCAGGGTGGCCACGCTTCGTAAGAGGCACATGGAAACAGTCAGGCATAGAACGCTTGAGGATAGCCTGAAGCAATCCATGCGGTGCCACCTCCACCAGAACAGCGTTGGTTGGTATTAATTTCATTGTCTCCTCAAACAAAACTGGACTCTGTGAAAACCGCAAACATAAGATTAGTATAAAGGTCAATAGAGATTTAAGCATGTTAACAAATTTAATAATATTATATGCCATTTATTTCTGTGACGATGTATTTGATCGAGTGTCATAATTTTGATCTTAAGTACGAAGACCGTGAAGTTACCGCGTTATTCTATTAGAAAATTATTAGTAGCAACATGAATAATTATGACAAGATACCCGCCACTAAGCTCACTTCACATCATATATTATGTGAATTTGGTTCCAGAATCATAGCTGGTAAAATTATGAATGTAACTGCTTTCAGTCCAAAATTTTTCCAGTTTATTTTATATAATGAAAATAATAATTAGAAATATCAGGTGATTTATACCAGTAAATTGTTGGTGTGATATTCCGCTGAACAGCTTTTAGCTTCTATATCATTCCACTTGTCTTGTGAAACCGAAGTCGACAGCCAACGCTCGCTTCTAGGTTTTGGGTGCTTAATAACTTCTTTAAGATACTTCAGTAAATTAGGGCCTTAGATAAAAAAAAACACTTTAAATTCCAATGTTGCTATCTTATTGTTATAGAGCGATAATTAACTTAATGGATGGCTAAGTGATTTAAGTGCCTAGCAGCTGCCATTGAGCTGATTATAGTGGGGATAGAGATATCTAAGAGGCAGTCAAACAATAATTGTAACAAAAGTATTTTCTGCAGAAAGTTAACCACAAGCACCTATGACCCATTCAGAGGCATAGTATTATCCTTATACATGAATGACTCACTTATGACTTTCCTTTATTGATGATTCATAGATTATATTTATCTAAGACAATTACGTTATTATACCTCACTAAAATATAATACTACGTATTGCCCGCGGCTTCATCTGCGTGAATGTAGGTTAGGTTGGGCCGTAACCTCGACGGGGTTGCGACCGCATGCGAAAGCAATCGCGCGGCCCCGTCGATAGTGAGTGGTTTTGTCGAGGAACACCGTGGTAGGTTTCGTCGGTATTCAGAAAGGTACATTATTCTTATTCACTCTTTCTTTTACCCCGCCGAGTCCGACATAATCCCTCATCAATGCATTCCCGGACGTAAAAAAAAAGAAGTTTATGTTAGCAACGGAACTTTTTCTTGTTGAAAGGTACCCTATGTCCTTTTATACATCCCTAACGACGAATATGCGAGATTTTCTGATAATCGTGAAAGCGTAACAAACAAACAAACTAACAAACAAACTCACTTTCGCATTAATAAATATTAGGTAGGATAAATATTGATTTCTAATTGAAGCGCCACTTTTCGTAACAAAAACTGCTCGAAATAGAATTTCAACCTAATCTCAGTGTCATAAATATCACGAAAGGTATGATACTAAATTAAATAAATGACAATTTGATCTATATGTATTTCAGTTCACATCTAATTTTTGTAAGAATTGATCGAAACTCTATTTTAAAAGTTTTTACCAGAATATGTCGCCCATTTAGCATTTACCTGCATCTTTAATGTATCGGGAGTGATAGGCGATGTTACTGCACGGCACTTCTCTAGCAAACACGCCGGATGCAGTCAGCTGAGCCACGAAATCGCGCATCAGATCAGCAGGACCAGAGATAGTACTGGATTCAGCACTATTGCGACATGCTACGTCTATTCCGGGTGGACACATCTTAGATATCTAGATAAACAAGACATTAAACATTTATCAAAAGCCATTGTCATCAACTACAGAAAATATAATATTATCTAGAATATAATTTTACTTCTTTATATCCAAGTCCGACAGCTGCCATTGAGCCACGAATGAGCGGAGTTTGTAGTGATGCCAGCCCGCGACTATACGCGGCAAGGATCATCTCCTCCGCTGTCATACACCCATCAGCGTACGCGCATCCCAGCTCACCCACGCTATGGCCTGTGTTTAACGACAACATAATAAAGGAATTTAATAAATGTCTTACTGCTTGCAAATCTCTCTTTCACTCTTTATATTTATAAAAAGTAAAGAATTTAAACTACTATCGACTAATCTGAAACATAAGTCAATTTGCATATGAGACGTTGTAACCAGCTATAAGAATATTTGCTTCTATATTATACGATGTGTTCAATTATCGTATACCTACATACTTTGTAAATATCGAAGATTTTAAATTAAGATTTTAAGATACTTTAAAGTCTTGCTAGTTAAGTATATGTATAATATATCAGTATAAGTACACAACTAGGGACCCACCTCGACTTTGCACTGCTTCTCTAAATATTAGAGTAGTTAAACAGTATAAGTCCTTTACATGTTATGTAAGGTGACTATAGGTACTGTTAAATCTAAACATAAATCGATGAAAATGAAAATTAACCTAAAACCTCAACCCAACTAAGATAGCCCGTGATTTGCACCTTACACAATATCGGCATGCACCGAGCTACTATAGCAGAAGTACATCGTACACCAAATTTATTAGTTAAATTATTAGAATTTTAGGAACATATTACCTAATATAAGTTAGTAGTAAAATTCGGCTTGAATGTATAATATAAAACATAGTTATAAAAAGAGATCATTTTATATAGTAACTACACTTTAAAAGATAGAAACGTACCAATGATTCCATCCGGTACCAAGCCCATCTCCTTGAGCATGTCAGTGAGTCCGATTTGAACCGCAGCTATTCCCACGAACGAGTGAAGAATGTTGTCAAACGTTGTTTTGTCGGGTGACGTAATTATTTCAAATATATCCAAACCTCTTGGCTTCAGTACTTGATGACAACTGTAAAATAACGATTTCTTAAAGTTTGTTGATGTTTACGCTGCTACAAACCATAATAATGATTTGTATTAAAAATAACGTTACTGTCAGTAAATTCAACCATTCAACCCATTTTTGTAAAATGATAATGAATAATGATGGTTGTTAGATATGAAAATATATAAAATATCTGCTATATGATATATTACACCACGCAACCATAGTAGTATAAAATTTGGGGAGTGACGTAGACTATATTAAATTTGTTGCACTAAAAATGCTCGATTTCTGGATCTTTAAGGACAGGTTATTCGATAGAACCACGAAACTACACGAAAAACTGTGGACAGAAACAAAGGAATGTAGACAGACGAAGGAAGCCCTTCCATCCTTAGACAAACATCTGTCACGCAAACTGCTACGTTCCACAAGGAAAAAGCTACGCCACCTAGTGGTTATAATAGCAGTCCACTGCTCACTCAATAAACATCTATTCAACATCGGCATCACTAACAGTCCCTTAGGTAGAGGCTATATGGAGACCGAGGAGATACCGGCTCACATGCTCCTACGTTGTAAAAGCGTGAGCTACCAACGGGCGAAACTTCTAAACAACAAACTTCTTCTTTTTTAGTCCAGAAACGATGACGGAGGTACTGCGCTAAATCGGTCCCCTATTATTTTCTGGACGGAGCTGAGATGGTATGAGTAACCGAACAATATTTCGCGTCGGTTACTTACGCATAATGTGCCAATTGTAGGGCTAAGTGCGGATAACACACGTCCAACTAACTAATTAAGGACAGGATAAATGTGAGTAAAACCTAATAACTTATAATGTGAGGTATGTATTTACGTTAATAGCCTTAATACAATGTCTCTATGCTTATTCAACTTTACCGTACCGTGTAGGAGGGGTTTAGTTGCTAGCGTCCGTAGGACTTACCACCTTCTTCTAGGCCCACCCTACACGTCCCCCCCGGGTGGTGCTAAAAGAGCAACAACGCCGAGCAACAGCCGATGGTTAATTAACCTGTCATCTGGCTAACCACAAGTAGGCCTAAATCCCTTCGAAAAGCGTGGCCATGTTGCCTTGGGAAAGCGACACGCGTATAGCCCACCTCTTAAATATGGATATATGAGTGATACGAATGTTAATTAGTCATGCGATCCGGCTAACGCCCGGAGCTCGCAGGTACCCGGGCTTGCGAGTGAGAAATTGGTTACCGAAGACTGTGTGGGAGTGGGCGACCAGGTCCCCGTGACGGTGAATACTACTGGCAGCAGCAGAAGCAACACAAGCAAATAATTAATCCAGCAGGCCTTTCATCCAAGCCTATTCCACACAAGACCGAGATCGTCTTCATTAGAGACTATAACTGATTCGAAGAATCTCCCTAGAACACCTCCAGTGAGAAATGTCACAACGGACACCACTCATATTTGCACTTCCACATGGCAAAGAATACCTTCAGATCGCTACTCTATAAGGAAGAGACTATCTTAAAGCCAACCCAAAGTACAAAAATCAGTCCGAACACCACCGATTAAAGTGAACGCTTATAACAGGTTCGGTGGACTACCAGTAGACGAAACATACATATTAAAAAACCAATAAACCACCATAAATCATTCTATTTGGCATAGAGGATCTATCGAAATTAACGGAACTATTGAATAACACTGTGACTAGTGGTAGTGGCTAAGAATAGTGACACAGATCCCTGAAACATACAAAAATATAATAGAACTCATGCGAGCCAGCGGACTCATTGGACATACCTTCACACCAAAGGAAAACAAAAGCTACCGAATTGTAATAAAAAATCTGCATCATAGCACTCCAGAAACGGCGATCATAGATGAAATTGAGAAAACAGAGAATAGGGTCAGAGGTGAGATTATCTGTGCAATATCTAAAAAATCAAAATGCCACTGATCATGTTCTTTGTAGTGAATATCGAGCCAAGCCTCAATAACCCAAAAGTAAAGAGCATAGAATATATATACCACACGAGATTCAAGATCGAGGATCCAAGGAAATCAACAGAGATTCCTCAGAGTACCAGGTGCCAACAATATGGATACACTAAAAATAACTGCATGCGCCCCTACAGGTATGTCAAATGTGCCAAAGGGCATAAAACAACAGACTGCCCAAAAAAGGATAAGAAAACACCAGCCACCTGCGGTCTCTTTCATGGAAACCATCCAGCCAATTACAAGGGCTGTCAAGTATATAAAGAGATTAGAGTACGAAAACTGACTCGCACAATATACAAGAAAGATCAGCCCTTAAATACAAACCAGTCCACAAAAACAATTACGCCCCCCTCCCTCTCTCAAGTCGATTTCCCTCTTCTACAACCCAGCAAATATGCTAGACAACACCCCACAAACAATCAAGAAAGAAATATCCTGGGACCACTGGAAAACAAATCCAACACAGCGAATAATAGATGCTGGATCAGAATTATAGAGAACGCACAATCTCAGCCAACAAATTCATTGGAGCAAATTATAATAAAACAATCGGAGAAGATAGATATCCTCATTCAACAAATAGGCACCCTAATGAGCCTCCTAATGAGACTAGTGTCCCGGCAGAAGAAATGAAATTTCTAAGAATGGAAACATGGAATATAAATATCCTCTCTCTCCGAATAAGCAAGAAGTCGAACTATTCATTAATCACAACAAAAAGATGTTATTTTAATCTCTGAAACACACATGACTGACCAGAGTCGTTAAAATCAAAGGATATAATATATACTATGCCTACTATCCAGATGGGACATCACATGCTGGAGCTGCCATAATAATCAGGAAAAACATAAGACACCATATCTTATCTCATTTTAAACAACCACATATACAGTCCGCTGTAATATCAATCGGCGACTAGGCGGGCTACGCGCATTGAATGTGGCTGCAGTATAATGCCCTCCACGCCATCGAATAGACGAACAAATGTTCAATGACGTTGTCCACACTCTTGGTAAAAGATATATATCAGGTGGTGATTGAAACTCCAAAAACACCTTCTGGGGTTCCCAACTAACGACGACAAGAGGTCGAGAACTAAAGAAGACCATTGAAAGTAATACTCTCAATGTACTTTCACCAGGCGAACTAACCTATTGGCCAACCGACCCTAATAAAACCCCAGATTTAATTGACTTTTTGTCACTTATGGAGTTTCAGGACTCTACACAAAAGTGGTATCATACCTGGATGGTTCCTCCGACCACACACCCGCGATATGTACAGTAAGCACTGAAATCATCTTGATAGAACCACGTGAGACCTTATACAATCATTAAACTGACTGGCAAGCTTTCCAAGACTACATCGGGGAAAATACTAAACTGTGCATATCCCTTAAAACGGAAGACAATATAGAGGATGCTACGTGGTATACGACCAACCTAATCCAAAAAACTGCCTGGCTATCAACTCCCTATGTAGAACCGAAATTACAGAATCAGGAAACTACCCTAGAAATACAGGAGATGATAGCTCTGAAAAGAAGGCTCAGACGCCAGTGGCATACTAGCAGAAACCGGCAAGATAAAAGAGCACTCAACAAAGTCCAGAAAGATCTGAAAAACACTCAGAGAAAACGAAATTAGCACCCTGTAGGACAAGTTAAAGACTTTATTACCATAAAAAGCAGAGGGTTATTCACTTTGGAAAATGACCAAATCACTAAAAAGGCCGAAAGAACATATCACTCCACTAAGACGACCTGATGGTAACTGGTCACGAAAACCTGCACAAAAGGCAGAATTGTTTGCTGGATTCCTAAAAGGTGTTTTCAAACCCAATGAAGCAGATCCAATGGACACAGAAGAAGAGATCAATGAAGTTTTACACATGGGCCAGCAAATATCTTTACTATTAAGATTAGTTACACCATTAGAGGTCAGAAGAACCATAGTACACTTGAAGCAAAAAAGGCACCTGGCTTTGACCTTATAACATCAGAAGTCCTTAAACTACTACCAAAAAAAGGAATAGTACTTTTGACAATCCTGTTGAATGCTATACTCAGACTACAATACTTCCCATAACTGTGGAAAGTGTCCACTATAAACATGGTTGCCAAACCAGGAAAGCCTCCCACAGAAGTGATGTCTTACGCCGCAGGCACTGTGCCTGAGGCTTGGAAGGAGGCGAACGTTCAACCGATTCCCAAAAAGGGAGACCGTTCCGAGCCAGGCAACTTTCGACCCATAGCTATCACCTCGGTGCTCTCCAAGGTGTTCGAGTGGATTATAAACACCCAAATTGTTCGCTACCTGGAGGATCACTCGTTGATCAATGACCGCCAATACGCCTTTCGGGCTAAACGATCAACGGGTGATCTTGTAGCGTTCGTCACGCACCTCTGGGGTGAGGCTATGGACAAGCACGGCGAGTCTATGGCTGTCAGCCTAGACATAGCCAAAGCTTTCGATAGAGTCTGGCACCGGTCTCTTCTTTCCAAGCTTCCGGCCTATGGCTTGCCCCCTCAACTGTGCACCTGGATTGCAAGTTTCCTGCAGAAGCGTCGTATTAGGGTCCTTTGCGACGGTCGCGCTTCCAAATTTATGCAGATCAATGCAGGAGTGCCTCAGAGGTCCGTCTTATCCCCTACGCTCTTTTTTCTGCATATCAATGATATGTTGAATCTCGGCAACATACATTGTTATGCAGATGACAGTACCGTGCATGGGCGATATCTCGGACGTCCTGGGGCCAAACAGGCTAAGGTTGAGGGGAAAAGGCAGGATCTTGTCGTTGAACTTGACCAGACCTTGAACCACATCTCTGAATGGGGTGCCAAGAACTTGGTCCAGTTCAACGCCAAGAAGACCCAGGCATCATCGGAGATCCAGAGGTCACGAGTTCACTGGAACCTCTGCAACTCCGTAGGGATATTGCCTCTTTGGCATGTTTCTACAGAATATACCACGGGGAGTGCTCTGAAGAGTTATTCCACCTTATCCCGCCCTCCCCTTTCCTATCCAGAACAACGCGTGCTGGGCTCAGATGCCATCCTTACACGGTGGAGTCGACTAGAGTGTGTACCAACAAGTTTGGGTCCTCATACCTCTGCCGAACGATGGAAGGAAGGCATGGAATTCTCTGCCAAGGCACGTGTTTTCCTTCAATCCTGGGTCCATTAAGCGGGGCGTGAAAAAGCACCTTCTCAGGCCGTCAAAGTAGAGACTTCAACATCGCCTCGGCTGCTATGAGGACGATGTGGAGGCCACTGCTCTAAGACCACACGACTGCTTACCATCAGGTACGCGTGGTCATTTCGACGAGCAAAAAAATAATACATATAGACCCATAAGTCTCCTGCCATTAATGTCAAAAGTTCTCCAGAAACTGATACTTAGGCGACTAACCCCAGTCCTCCAAGAACAACAAGTAGTAACAGATCACCAACTTGGGTTTCGTGCACATCATGGAACGATAGAGCAAATACATTGAGTAGGTCATACAATACGCCAGACACTAGAGAGAAAAGAGTACTGCTCTGCTGTTTTCCTTGATATACAGCAGGTTTTTGAACGTGTGCGTCATAAGGGTCTGCTGTATAAGCTAAAACTTCACCTGCCAAACCCTGCGTATATGCTCCTGAAGTCCTACGTACAACACAGAATGTTTGTCAAGTGCGGAGACCGTCTTTTGTCCATATGTCATATAGAAGCAAGAGTGCCTCAGGGTTCTGTACTGGGACCTGTGCTTTATACAATTTATACCGCTAATCTACCCATCTCAGAAGAACTGGTAATCATCATTAAATGGCAAAAACACCTGAACAAAATTGGATCATGGCTGAAGGCATGGTATGGTATAATAATAATAAAGGCATGGAGAATAAGAGCTAGTCCTGTAAAATCGGTGCATATAACGTTTACACTAAAAAGTGAGACCACCCACCTGTGACACTCGAAGGAGCTGTCTTGCCACAACACACGACAGTTAAGTATCTGGGTATGCATCTAGATAGACGGCTAACATGGCGAGATCACATAAAGATGAAAAGGGAACAGTCAGTTCATGGACATGTACTGGCTACTGGGCAGACAATCATCACTGAGTCTTGTAAACAAACTCCTCATAATATACAAATGCATAATAAAACCGGTATGGACATACAGCATACAGCTATGGGGATCAGCAAGCCACTCAAATGTAGTAATCCTCCAGCACTTCCAGAACAAAGCATTGAAGACTGTGAGCAATGCCCCATGGTTTATACGGAACATGGAAGTACATGAATATCTTGAAATATGCACAATAAAAGAAGATAATATAGAAATAGTAATAGAAATGTAAACAAAGAATTGGAATACACAGAAAGGATCTTGCCTCGTCACTTCTGAACACCAGCGACTGTATTTTGCGGCTGAAAAACCACGATTTGCCTCAATTTAGTCTAGTAACATAAATATGAGAAGACATGTCACTGAATGTGCATATCTCAAAATCAATACCACTTACAACACATTTGATTATGGCTTTCGGGCCGATTGCAGAGAGATAAAAATTAATTTAAAAAAAAAAATTACCGTTCTATAGCAGCTGCAAATACAGGTATGCGCATAAGTTGTGCGCCCATTGCAGTCCACTGCGAGCCCATCCCGCTGTACACAAACCATAGCGGTCGCCTGGCGTCATCGAAGAATTCTTTTTCCTCGGCCAGACACACCGTATTCTGCTTTGTATCAGTGTCTGTGATGATGCAAATAAATTATTATACATAATATTTTGAAATATTATAAAAACAACCGAGCAATACAGAGTCCGAGTACTAGAGTCTTGCTGGTGCCAGCATGAATGGACTGACTCCACCAGAAAAGTATTAAGCTTTCACAAAATACGACGGTATTTTAAGTGAGGAAAATGCCCTGTACTTCTGCCTCCAACCACCTTCCAAATCAAAGATGTTAATTTTTTATTGGCAAAGGGCGAGTGATGCCTCTCGTGTTGTAGGTATATACGGCCTACAGTAAATGCTTAATATTCAAAATCAGCACATACCACCTTCATGGTATAAAAATATATTATAAAATGTTCCCTCATGCGCGTATATCCTCAAAGTATATGTCAAAATAACTGCCAGTTATATTATTGGCTTTATAAAAATATAGTCTATTGCCCCCGTCACTAAATACAGATCTCACACACACACTCCATGATGCTCGTCAGTCAGAGCAGTTTGTGCGATTCGACAATTGAACCCGGAAGCCCAAACCGACGGTTGTCAACGCTGACGCATTTTACGTCACTAGACAAATTAGACAACGTTCGTTGTATGAAGAAGCTTAGCCGTCCTCGATAAATAGGCTATCGAACACTAAAATAATTATTCAATTCGAACCAGTAGCTCCTGAGATTATCGTGTTCAACCAAACAAACAAATAAACAAACAAACTCTTCAGCTTTATAATAATAATATAGATTTAAAATAATGTTATAACAGCAATTTTCAAACCTAGAATAATATATCCTCGTCCTAAATGTCCAGAGGTATTCTTAGAGTGAATGTTATGCAGTAACGCCAGCTCTTCAGCATCTATTGTCTTCGATTTCAAATTGTCAAACACACGTTGGACAGCTGACTCTTGTCTACCAGATATTGTCACCAGGCGAGGGATAGCTGACTGGTAGCGAGAGAGATCCTAAACCAAAAGATTAAACATTAGAATTAAGCTTTATATTAAATTATATTTCTATAAAATGACGTATATCACATTTTATCTTATTTTTAGTAATGATAATGGCATACTGGAATAGACTTTGAGGTTGGGTTAAATAGGTAATGGGCTTAGATTTAGATTACCCAGTCCTAATACAAGCATTTTAACTTAGAGGAAGGAGGTAACAAATTAATCCAAATATGTACATTAAAAAAGGGAGAGAAAAAACTCTCTTGTTAAGTATGACTACAATAATACTACTTTAAGACTCGGTTGTACGTGCAAATTTCTGAGTATACCTAACTAAGACTTACTTTTGGTTTATATTGCCCGTGCAGTAGGGCGTGAGATTGGACGCCAGAGATAGACATGCAATTGACTGCGGCGTACGAGCGGCGGAAGCGCTGATGATCGGTAAGGATCCGCATGCGCCCCTCACGCAGTGCTTCAACGTCCTCCCGTGGATGATCACAGTGTAGGTTGCCTGGTAATACTCCGTTGGCATAGCCCAGTAATACCTAAATAGTCAAAATAAACTAAATAAAGTAATATCCTGCCAGACCGATGGCATTATAGCAAAAAATAATATTGCTACCATAAGTGAATGAATCCATAATGATGCGAACTAATTGGTATATTTTAAATTCAATAACATTCACAAGATACAAAAAATATGGGATATACAACTTGGTATAATTTTTAATATTGATAAGTCGATAAAATTATCACAATCAATTCCATATACAGATTTATTCGTACCTGTTTTCCATTGTAAAGAGGCTATATTAAGTGATCCTTAAATATGGCCACACTTTACTGTTACACGTTGTATAATATATGATTTACCCACTGATCTGGCCTTAGAATCTATTAATATGTTTACTACTATAAGTAACTGTTGAACAAAATTATTCATTACAACGTCGATTTAATTACAATTTATTTATTTCTATCCTTACATTTTAGTCGTAAGCTTATATTAAATCAAAATTATTTGCGAGACCATTTTAAGATCATTAGTAACAATCAGTCCGAAATGGATGATCCAGGCTATAAAATTTAGTCTTTCACTAACATAACATGTTTATGAAAATCTTATCTTTGCTAAAATTACATAAGTTTTAGTATTGCTTACATTAAATCTTGTAGAATCTGTTACATATATCTAACGATATAAGTAAAAAATAAAAGATATTTATTTGGTAAGTGCATCACTTAAGAAAGGCTAGACGAAACTATGTTTTTTAAAATGTTCGACCTAATGAGGTTCTTACCGCTATTTCAACCACATGGACCACATTTGGTACCACATGAGACAGAACATAATGACGGAAAGTATTAGGAATAGTAGAAGTATGTTGTTCTAAGGGTAAGACTGAGTCGAAGGAAGTTGTAATTGCTCAGTCAGCACAAGGAGGCCAGAACCAAGTAGCGCTAGAAGATTTGCGATACCATTTATCGACGACAAATATACTGATGTTGATTTTTGTCTTGATAGCAGCCTGCATACTACTCTATTTAGCATTTCGCATTTATCGGAAATGCCACTTGCGCTGGGCACGCCAAGAATTTCAGAATAGCGCAAGTAGAAGATCGTTCTTTCGTAGACGTGCTGCGTACCCAGATATGAAGATAAACGACGCCGACGTGTGATATTCAAGTGTAGCCATGATATATAAAATGTGTGTCTCGTGAAAAGGTCATCGGACTTGTGGTGTGTACAGTGCGGTTTCTACGGCTCTATATAACTTTTATATGTGCATAATATGTTTTGGTTCATTTCAGCTGCAATATTGGTAATAAGTACATGCATAATATGATATACTATATAAGCATTAATTACGCAGGCATGTAAGTAAACAGTAGAATGGAAGGAATTATTATCCAGTAAATCACTTAGGTGCGTATTTCTTAACTTTACCTAAATAATTTAATTAAGGTACTTACGTTCGTTTATATTGGTAAATTTTACTACTAAGTACTTATGAAGGGATTAATATTAAAATTATATTCTATATGGACGAAGAAATTTTACAAAAGTTGTATGAAGAGTTGTTAGAAGTAAGAAAATATTTAATAAAAATTGGCCCTTCTCGTAGGACTGGAAACATTTTAGAGAAAAAATTGAGTGAGGCTAAGAGTATTATTCAAAAATATAATTCTTGTATTGATAGTATAAGTAAAAGCATAAATATAAGAGGAGAAAATTTATTATCAAAGTATTGTGAAAATTTTAATAAACTTCATTTAGAAATAGTTAAGTTGTGCCAGGAAAAAGATATTGTAAGAAAAATGGGCAAGTTCGACCTAAAAGTTGCTTTGAATTTATTACCTGCGATGACCGATGAGGTTTGCAATACAAGACAATTTATAGATGGCATTGAGTATTATAGTTCGGTTATTGACGCTGAATCACAAAAAGAATTGATTACGTTTGTGCTGAAAAGTAGATTATCGCAGCATGCGAAATTAAAATTATCTAAAAATTATGAAACTGTCGATGCCCTCTTGAGTGACATGAAGCGTGTTTTACTGCCACAAAAATCAGCTAGTGCTTTACAAAAACAATTATTGAACTTTCGACAGAACGACTTATCTATAGATGATTATGGGAAAAGACTGTCGGAAATGTTTGTCGATCTTACAATTACACAGGCCGGTGGAGATTCGGTAAAATATGACGTATTAAAATCTGTTAATGAGAATCAGGCTATTAAATAGTTTTGTGAGGGTCTGCGTAATCGCAGGATTGGCACCGTCATTGCAGCTCAGAAATTTGATGACCTCAAGAACGCAATTCAAGCAGCAGTCGATGAGGATTGCTCATCATCAAACTCAGCAGGTGAAATGTTCCCAATGAGGCGTGGTACTATTAATAACAATAAGTTTAATAACAATTCCAGGCAGACAACTTTTTACAACACGCAGAGAGGCTACGGTAGAGGTGCGTATAACAGCGGACCCCAGCCGCGCGGCCGATCGGACCACTGGTTGCAGCCGCGCATCAGGCAGTGGTTCCAGCAGCCGGCAGCACAAGCGGTACCCAAGGGTAGAGGCTATTACAGAGGTAACTCTAGTAATAATATTACAAATAATAACCCGTTTAGGGGAAATATTCAGCTACTGTCTCGAGAATCACAGCCTTCAGCCAATGAATCGATACCAGCCCAGTCTGGTACATTTGAGCAGTGTGAAGAGAGCGAAAATGAGTTTTTTCGAGGTTAAAGCTTATACTGTTTTAGCTAGTGAAAGTAGTTATTGCATAGAACTTTATATCGATAATTCTAGTATATTATGTAGTTTCTTAGTTGATACGGGCGCTTCTATATCGGCCTTAAAATATGAACACGTAATGCAGTTGAATGTTCCAATTTATAAAGAAAACATAATCATAAATGGAATTGGAGGCGAAGTCCGAGCCATTGGATACGTTTATTTACAGTTGTCACTAAATGAACAATGTATTAATCATAAGTTCTATGTTTTCAATTACCTGCCTTGTAAAGCGCATGGAATTTTAGGCCAAGACTTTTTCGGCAAGTATAGATCTGTTATTGATTTTAACAATAATATGTTACGATTATTGTATAATAGAAAAGAAATTATATTACCGCTTACTATTTTAAAACAATATTTAATGAAGTTACCCGCTAGGTCAGAATCTATACATTTTGTTAAAACAAGCCTGACAGAAGATTTCATAGTTTGTGCGAAAGAAATACGACAAGAAATTTTCGTAGCAAGTTCTTTAGTGTCACCAGTTAATGGTAGAATACCAATACGCGTTTTAAATTCCACGGATCATGACGTAACCTTATCAGATTTAAATCTTGATACACAAAGTGCATCGCATTACAATATTTGTGCCTTTGATAAGTGTTCGAATAATTCAACGCGCGTCAAGCAGTTATTTTCGAAATTAAATTTAAATCGCTTGAATAAAGAAGAAAAGATTAATATAGAAAATTTATGTGCAAAATATGCGGATGTATTTTATTTGGAAGGCGACAAATTGTCCACGACAGACATTTATCAACATTCAATAAAGCTAAAAGAAGATGTTAGGCCTATATATTCAAAACCATACAGGCTACCTCATTCATTAAAAAACGAAATTAATAATCAAATAGAAAATATGTTAAGAGAAGGTATTATAGAACCCTGTCAAAGTGAATGGTCAAGTCCTATCTTATTGGTGCCTAAAAAATCAGATAACGAAAATAAAAAATGGAGATTAGTTATTGACTACAGAAAATTGAATAACAATATACAGAATGATAAGTTTCCACTCCCAAATATTACGGAGATATTAGATTCGTTATCTGGTAGTATATATTTCTCGCATTTAGATTTACATCAAGGGTTTTACAACGTCAGTTTAGCTCCTAACAGTCGCAAGTACACTGCATTTTGTTCGGGACAGTTTCAAATGACTCGGATGCCCATGGGACTTAAAACTAGTCCGAGTTCTTTTGCAAGGATGATGACAATGGCCATGACAGGCTTAAATTATGAAAAATGTTTAATATACCAAGATGACCTGGTATGTTTTAGCCGAAATTTAACCACGCATATTAGTAATTTACAGGATATATTTGAGCGCTTACGCAAAGTAAACTTAAAATTAAATCCCCAGAAGTGCAGCTTCTTAGAAAAAGAATTGCTTTATTTAGGACATGTTGTATCTGCCAAGGGTGTGGTACCAGATCCAAACAAAATAAGTGTCGTAAAAAATTATCCCGTACCTACAAATGTTGACGAAGTCAAGCGGTTTGTCGCGTTCGTTAATTATTACCGAAAATTCATTCCAAATTTTGCAGAGAAGGCATATCCATTAAATAACTTATCAAAAAAATGCATAACATTTAAATGGGACTGCGAGTGTCAAAAGTCATTCGATTTATTGAAACAAAGCATTATTTCTCACCCCGTGCTACAGTACCCTAATTTTTTGGAATCCAATCAGTTTATTTTACAAACAGATGCTTCAGGTCACGCTTTAGGTGCAGTTTTGTGTAATAACGATAGTAGACCGGTAGCATACGCTAGTAGAAGTTTGAACAAAGCAGAGAAAATGTACCCGACCATAGAAAAAGAGTTGCTTGCGATTGTTTGGGCAATAAAACATTTTAGACCTTATTTGTACGGCCGTAAGTTCAAAATTCAAACGGATCATAAGCCGCTTATATCTTTATTCAGTATGCGGGATCCCTCAAGTAGATTAATGAAATTTAGGATCATTTTAGAAGAATACGATTTTACAGTAGAATACCTAAAAGGAAAACATAATGCAGCTGCTGATGCACTGTCGCGCATATGCATAACGTCTGATGATCTAAAGGAAATGAATCGAAGTATCAGTATGAATGTAATGACGCGAGGTCAGAGGGCTAAACGAGCACAAGATGCTAGTGTTATTCACGATAGTCAACCGATAACGGATAATTTGAAAATTGTTGAAGTGCAGAGTAAGCCTAAATATTTGACTGAATTACGTTTTATAAAAAATGATGAATACAAGCAATATTATAACTTGAAATTAATAGAATATGAAAGTAAATGCTTTTCATTTGTACCATCAAAAAATTCTATTTTTATTAATCTGGCTTCTCGATCACAATTATCGCCAGGCGAATTTGTGAGGGAGCTGAGTAAATTTTGTATAAAAATTGGAATAAGTGAGTTATATTTTATAAAAAATAATAATAATAATATTTTTGTACACAAGATGGTATCAGAAATAAGTATGTGGCGTACGTACTTCGCCACTTCACTCCGTTACGAAATTCGTATTGTCGAACTTGGACCAAAATCGCTTTTTCATAAATCGCCTACGCTTTTGCATCTTGGTCCACACGACAATACGGGTCTCACAGCGGTGTACCCCCCGCGCCCGCGCAGGCATCGACCTCTGCGTTGTCCGCCAGTCGCCTACACACCACGATCAGCTGTCTTAGCTTTCGCGCGCGCGTTTATAATATTCATCTGCTTCATTCCATAAATACTTTATTTAGCTATTGTATAATATAATTGTAATAAATCTTTCTAATCACTTCTAAAATAATATTCTTCATTTCTTCCGCTTTCGATCTTCTTTCTACCTATCATCTACGATCTATCAATAAATACCTTTTCTGGATGGTAAGGGACGTGTACAGGAGTACAGGAACCATACCACATTGGTGACCCTCAAGTGTTGTGGAATACGTAACGCCCTTGGACGACCTCCGCGGAAAGTTCGAGAGCGCGCAGGTAAAACGAGGAATTTGGTGTGTGGTACAAGTGCTGGGCGGTGAGTAAATTTTTCATACTTTGTCGAAGATGTCAACCTCGGGTGCTAATGATAATTTTGTGGATGCTCAGCCCGCTGTGGGATCTGAAGTATTAAGAGTTGGTGTTAGGGTTCCGCCATTCTGGCCAGAAGAACCAGCCTTGTGGTTTGCACAAGTAGAGAGTCAGTTCGTTCTTTCTAAGATAACAACGGATGAGACAAAATTCTGTTATGTGGTTGCTCAACTAGATCACCAATACGCTGCCGAGGTGAAAGACATAATAACGAACCCACCCTCAAATGACAAATATAACAAGCTTAAAACAGAACTCATTAAACGGCTTTCAGCGTCACAGGAAAAGCGCGTAAAGCAGCTGCTGATGCACGAAGAGCTTGGTGACAGGAAGCCCTCGCAGTTCCTTCGCCATCTGCAAAGCCTTGCTGGTCCATCTGTGCCCAAAGATTTCCTGATCACCATCTGGTCTAGCCGACTGCCTGCCAACATCCAGACGGTAATTGCAACACAGGTAGATTTACCATTAGACAAGTTATCTGATTTAGCAGACAAGGTGCATGAGATAGCTCCTACAACTGCTCAAGTGGCAAGTACTTCAAAGACAGAGGCTGCTGCATCATCATCATCATTAAACGATGATCTAGTAAGGCAAGTATATGAACTTACTAAGCAAGTAGCCAAGCTAGCGGACCAGGTGGCCAGCGGTAGACGATCGCGCTCGCAACACAGAAATAAACGAAACGACGACTACAATCATCGCTCACGCTCACGCCCACGCTTTAAGCAACCACCTGCAAACTGCCCTCTCTGTTTTTATCACTTCAACTACGGAGCCCAAGCTAAGAACTGTAAAGAACCTTGCACATTTTCGTCGTCATCGGGAAACAGCCAGGGCGGTCGCAAGTAGCGGCCAACGACTGCCCTTCTCCCCCAAAAGGCCGTCTCTTCGTGACCGATCGCGCCTCGAGAATGCAGTTCTTGGTGGACACTGGTTCTGACTTGTGCGTTTTCCCGCGGTTGGCTGTTAAAACACCCTGTACTAAGTCAAAGTTTACCTTGACAGCTGCAAACAACTCCGTCATATACACCTACGGCCTGACACAACTGCAACTGGACTTGGGTCTGCGACGATCTTTTCCTTGGAGCTTCACTATCGCCGACGTATCTAAGCCTATAATTGGTATAGACTTTCTTAGCTTCTATGGTCTACTTGTGGACTGCAAAAATCAACGTCTCGTGGACAGCGTTACTTCACTCTTCGTCAATGCTCTTCATTCTAGATTACCTGATGACACTGCATCAATCAAGGCTGTGGCAGGTGAATCAGAACTTCACGAGCTGTTACGAGAGTTCCCGGAAATAACCAGACCTGCAGGTATACCTTCTACTCCTAAACACAGTACTCTACACCATATCAGGACAACACCTGGCCCTCCCGTCTCTTGTAAACCTCGACGACTCGATCCTGTCCGACTCCAGGTTGCAAAGAAGGAGTTCGAGAACATGGTAGCAAGTGGTGTAGCTAGGCGCTCTGAAAGCCCGTGGTCTTCTGCTTTGCATCTAGTAAGGAAGAAAGACGATGGATGGAGACCCTGCGGAGATTACCGTTCACTCAACGCCAGAACTATACCTGATAGGTACCCTATTCGCCACATTCAAGATTTTGCGCAACAGCTTTCAGGGTGTACCATTTTCTCAACGGTAGACCTCGTTAAAGCCTACCATCAAATTAAGGTGAACCCTGACGATGTACCGAAGACAGCTGTTACTACACCTTTTGGACTTTTTGAATTTGAGTTTATGACCTTCGGCCTTCGGAATGCCGCTCAATCTTTTCAGAGGTTCATCGACGAGGTACTCTTGGGTCTGGACTTCTGTTATGGATATATTGACGACATATTAATATCATCCCCCACGCCTGAAATTCATAAAAAGCAACTACGTAAGCTGTTCGAACGTCTAAAGCAGTACGGTGTCCTGATTAATACTTCCAAGTGCGTGCTGGGTAAAGCGGAGGTAAACTTCTTGGGGTATAACGTTTCAGCAAGGGGTTCTCGTCCGCTGGAATCTAAAGTTGAGGCTGTGCAGAACTACCCTCCTCCTAAGACGGTTAAAGAACTCCGACGCTTTCTAGGAATGTTGAATTTTTATCGTCGCTTCATCCCGAACGCAGCAAAAATTCAAGCACCTTTGAACGCAGTACTGTCCGGCCCTATGGTAAAAGGTTCGCATCCCATAGATTTGACTCCAGAGTTGATGCGCGCGTTTGAAGATTGCAAGTCATCACTTTCACAGGCAACACTCCTTGCTCATCCTGATGCTTCAGCAGAGATCGCAATTGTCACAGATGCTTCCGATACCTCCATGGGCGCAGTGTTACAGCAACGTCAGAAAAACTCTACAGACTGGGAACCACTAGGATTCTTCTCACATAAGCTGACTAATTCTCAGATTAAGTATAGTCCTTATGACCGTGAGTTGCTCGCCGTGTATGAAGCTGTGAAGTATTTTAGGCACATGGTTGAAGCAAGAAATTTTACGATCTTTACAGATCACAAGCCGCTTACGTTCGCCTTCTCACGCTGCAAGGAAAAATGTTCGCCGCGTCAATTTCGACACCTAGACTTTATATCCCAGTTTACGACAGATATCAAGTTCATACCTGGCAAGCAAAATGTTGTTGCAGATGCTCTTTCTCGTGTGGACGAGATTACAGGAATCGACTATCAAGCCCTCGCACGATTTCAGGATAAAGATCCTGAACTGCAGAACTTGTTAATCAATGGTTGCAGCCTCAAACTCCAGAAGGTAAAACCTATGGATAGCCACATGCCTATCTTCTGTGACATAAGTGCAGAGCGGGCTCGCCCGTACATTACTCCACAGCTTCGCAGGCAAGTCTTCGATATGATGCACACATTACATCATCCCGGAACTGCATCTACAGTGCGACTGGTCACTCAAAGATTTGTGTGGCCGGGGATTCGTCGAGATTGTAGAGAGTGGTCTAGGCAATGTATACAATGCCAACAAAGCAAAGTTACCCGTCACACTAAATCTCCACTTTCCTCTTTCCTTACCCCTTCCGCGAGGTTCTCCCATATTCACCTAGACCTCGTGGGCCCCTTACCGCTGTCTTCTGATTACAGATTTTGCCTCACTATCATTGACCGCTTTACAAGGTGGCCTGAGGTGGTGCCACTCAAAGACATCTCAGCCGAGACCTGCGCTGCAGCCTTGGTGTCCACCTGGATCTCCAGATTTGGCTGCCCTGCTCGCGTCACCACAGATCGCGGCCGCCAATTCGAGAGCCAGCTTTTCAAATCACTTGCCTCGATGATTGGTGCTCGTCACTTCCGCACGACTGCCTATCACCCCGCAGCCAACGGCATCGTGGAACGTCTCCATCGGCAACTGAAGGCAGCCATCATGTGCCACGCTACCTCGCAGTGGACTGAAGCTCTTCCGCTGGTGCTTCTAGGCATGCGTAGTGCCTGGAAAGACGATCTGCAGACGTCGGCAGCCGAGCTTGTCTACGGGGAACCTCTACAGTTACCTGGACAGTTTCTTTCTCCACGAGATGACTGCACCTCAGATGACATCACGCAATACCTAACCCGCCTCCGAGCTCATGTCCAGAGACTTGCACCTAAGCCTACTTCTTGGCACACTTCTTCGCCATTCTACTTTCCACGTGACCTACAGAACTCTTCTCATGTTTTCTTGCGACTAGATCGCGTACGTAGTTCTCTAGAACCCCCATATGCTGGCCCTTATCGTGTCCTTGACAGAAAACCAAAGTTCTTCACCATAGAGATCAAGAGCAAGAAGACCAACGTCAGCGTCGATAGACTCAAACCGGCGTATATGGCAAAAGAAGCTAGAGCATCTGACACGCTGCCAATGAGGAACGACGTACAGCCAGCTCCTGCTCCAGAACCACCTTCTGAAGAGAAAAGAACCCGAAGTGGCAGAAGAGTGCGGTTCCCGGATTTCTATCGACCGTAGTAACGGTCTGGCCGGGGGGAATATGTGGCGTACGTACTTCGCCACTTCACTCCGTTACGAAATTCGTATTGTCGAACTTGGACCAAAATCGCTTTTTCATAAATCGCCTACGCTTTTGCATCTTGGTCCACACGACAATACGGGTCTCGCAGCGGTGTACCCCCCGCGCCCGCGCAGGCATCGACCTCTGCGTTGTCCGCCAGTCGCCTACACACCACGATCAGCTGTCTTAGCTTTCGCGCGCGCGTTTATAATATTCATCTGCTTCATTCCATAAATACTTTATTTAGCTATTGTATAATATAATTGTAATAAATCTTTCTAATCACTTCTAAAATAATATTCTTCATTTCTTCCGCTTTCGATCTTCTTTCTACCTATCATCTACGATCTATCAATAAATACCTTTTCTGGATGGTAAGGGACGTGTACAGGAGTACAGGAACCATACCACAAGTAAAATAAATAATTGGTCAGGGCCACGACTTTGTATTTTAAAAGATGTAGAAAGAATAAATAATAAGGATGATCAACGTGTAATAGTTAATGACTTCCACATTTTACCCACCAGCGGTCATGCGGGAATACGGCGAATGATTAGAAATATTAAAAAGTATTATTTTTGGCCAGGTATTGAAGCTGACGTGACAGCTTTTGTTAAAAAATGTGATAAGTGTCAAAGAGAAAAACATTCATCACACTATACAAAAGAGCCTATGATTATAACCACTACAGCGCACTCAGCGTTTGAAAAAGTTTATTTGGATTTGGTAGGTCCGCTGGAAAGAGATTATAATAACAACGTATACATATTAACTATACAGTGTGAATTGACCAAATATATTGAAGCATACCCGTTAATTTCTAAGCAAACTACGGAGGTAGCTAGGAGTTTTGTTCATAACTTTATCCTTAGATACGGCATCCCGAAAGAAATTGCCACCGATAGGGGGACCGAGTTTGTATCGTCCACCATGAACGAGGTAAGTAAACTATTACAAATTAAACAGTTACAATCAACAGCATATCATCACCAGTCTATTGGAGCATTGGAAAATTCTCATAAGCAGTTAGGTAACTATTTAAGGATACAAACAGAAAAGCATACAGAGTCATGGAGTACTTGGCTTCCATTCTGGTGTGTTCCCCATAATACATCTGTTCATAGTGCAACAAAATTTACCCCTTTTGAGCTAGTTTTTGGAAAAAAATGTATTTTGCCATCAAATTTGAACTCAGGTAAAGTTGATCCAGTGTATAACTTTGATAGTTACCCTCTAGAATTGAAATATAGAATACAAATGTCCCAAAAAGAGGCACGAGAAAATTTAATTAATAGTAAAATAATGAGAAAAATTAAATATGATCGTAATATTAACCCAGTATCATATAAAGCCAACGATTTAATTTTATTAAAAAATGAGACAGGTGATAAATTCCAAAGTATTTACTCAGGTCCATATATTCTTATTAAGGAATGTTCACCTAATGTAGAGATTGTTAAGAATAATAAAAGTTACTTAGTACATAAGAATAGGACCAAATTGTATACACCAGCTAGTTCTAATTAATCTATTCTATTCAATTATATTCTAAATTGTTTTTATTTGTTAGAAAACGATATGTAACGTGTATTCTTATTTTTAATTTGGGGTGATTACTTATTGCTTATATTACAGTATACAATCATATTGAACGTGTATTTAATCATTATTTGATTTGTACGAACGAAAATAAAATAAATTTATATTTATTTTATTTTCCTTTTGCGGGAGAGGTGAGATGTAATACTTAACTATAGCTATGACGTATATGTAATCTCTATGTATGTAATCTCTATTATAAAATCTGTTGCTATATCCAAATATACTCAGTGTTTATCCAACATTCATTCGTTTTAGTTATCCCTAATAATCTGGCCTTTGCACTATTATGTTACTGTTTTACTTTTATTTATATTAAAATTACGCGTCCTGGCATCAAACTCAAGACCCTCCGTGACAGTCAAATGTTCGCCTCTCTCAGCTATCGCGTCTTTCTTATGTTTATAATTTAACATTTTTAAAATACCTACCTTAACAATGCCGGTATGACCAAATGCTGCTTCAGTTATTCCGATATTAGATGTTACACTTCCAACCATAAGAGGTTCTTCTCTATCTTTGCAATATACCTCTGCAATAGCTTCTAATTCAGATTTGTCAGCTTCTGGAACAGCTGCAATAAAAATTTTTAGAAATGTTATATTTTATCTGCGGTGCATGCATTTTCGATACGAATTTCTATTTTTTTCATTTAACCCCATAGAGCTAATTTCTATTAAATACTTGCATGTCTTCGAATTGAAATCTAGATCTATCATCGTCATTATTATATAAATCTTTGACAGGGAAAATATTTTAATAAAATCATACGCTTTTATATTATAGTGTAATTATTTAACGATTCAAATATACATTTAGCATATAAATACATGAACAGTATGAAACTATTTATATAATGACAAATTCATGCACAATACTAGCAAACCCACATATGTATGTATGCTACCTATTTACGGAATAGTCGCTACTTGAATTACGATCAAATCAAATAAAATAATCAGGCATTATAATATAGGCCACAAAGTAACACACAATATATTTTATTTGTGTCAATAAATGTTACATTTATTTTAGTTACTTTGTCCAGGTGAAGGCTTTAAGCTTATAAGAAGATGCACAGAGCTCACGGCCACTTCTTTGCATTATTATCTTACGGCTGCAATCGTTTTAACTAGGTGTAAGTCATTTGAAATAACATATTCACACATACACATATATAGGCTTACGCCCATTCTCCAAAAGGATAGGCAGAAGAGTATTTATTACAATACTTTGTCAGTTATAGTCTTAGGTCTCACTTTACAGTAGATTAAGCTATTGATGTCTGCCGGGCGTAGCTTCAGACTTTATGCTGCTACAGGAAATTTGTAGAAAGAAAAATCCAATAATAATTTGACTTGTGATTCCAATAAAAATAATACGAATCATTTATAAAATTTACCTGTGCCATATGCTTCCACGTATTCCACAGCTTGAGGCGGTACTTGTGCCTCCTTATAAAACTGTTTGATAAATTCAGCTACAATTTTAGGATTTCGACAATAACCATATTTTGGGTCAGTACCATCATGTATAAAAGAAATGAATTCACTTTTGACGTGTTTGACTTCGGCATAAACCCTATAAAAACACATAAACATCGTTTAGTATGTCTATAAAATAACATAATTAGCCCTTTATAATTGTAAATTATACTACGTTCAGCTTATCTGAATGACGTCTCGAAACAGGTCATAATTGCTTTAATAAAATGCAGTTAAATGGGTAATGCTATATGTATTTAACTATAATAATTTAATTATGAAATTGCAATTGTACAAAAGGCAATAGTTATTTTAAAAATTCATTTATATTTTGAGAATAGACTATATTAATTTAAACAAACCATAGTGGCTTAAATATAATCAACAATACACGAAAAATAGAACATGTTCCTAATTTGAACAGGCCGTTAAAAAAATATTGATGAAGTAGGATGCAAACCACAACGTTACCGATTTTCATGAATGTACAAAGCGGCAACTTCATATTTATACCCCATTAATATGATCAAACGGAAAAGGATTTATCGAAAATATTACAATTAGGCCGGTTAGTGAGTGCAAAATAAGTTCCCTTTGTACAATGTAACTGGAGACAGTATTAAAATTTGTTAGTACGAAAACATATTAAATATCATTCACCTCAAAGCATCTTTCTTTTTCTGTAGAAGGAATACACCAACTGCATCTGACAAAATGTATCCATCGGAGTTTGCCGAAAATGATTTGGTTTTACCATCAGACGACTGACATGCTAATCTAAAAAATAGTACGAAATTTTATTACTTATAATAATATTAGCCCTGTATTAAACTGTCCCGTTGGTGGGCACGGTTCTTTTTCAAGTGTGAGAATGGTTAGGCCATATTCCATCACGCTGGCCCAATGTGGGTTGGCAGACTTCACATATCTTCGAGAACATTATGGAGAACTCCCAGATACAGTTTTCTCACGATGTTTTCCTTCACCTTTAAAGCGAGCTATAATTAACTATTTAATACGTACATAACTTTAAAAAGAGATAAGCGCCTAGGAATCGTACTCGCCTCTGCAGTGCAGTTTAACGCACGGTACCCTTCTAGGATATTGGTGCGTTCTCATACATAATTTTTTTATATACATATGTCGGCGCAAGTCCATATAACTAATTATTTTAATACATCAATTTACCGCTAATTGACTTATAATCAGGTCTTCATTTATTTATATATGATTACCACATTGTTTATGCGAGTTTTACCAGTTATTGATTAAAATAAGAGTTGTAATGGTTTGTCATTGTTCGAGACGACAAACTATTACTCATTATAATTTGCTAAATTCATAACTTGGTTTTTAAGCAATAACGAATTGATTTCTAGATATTTTTGTTGAGTTCAAAGTAATTCGAATACTTTCAAGTTCAAGATTAAATTAAAGTGTCAAGCAGTCGGTTATTAAAACATTTGAACTGAAATTAAAATATAATAAATATTAAAAGAGGTCTGTTGATATTTGTAAAGAATAAACGTAATTAAAGCTATTAAGGAAGTGTGTGTTAAAATAATAGTGAAATATTGTGATTATGTATTGACCGCAACGCCTGTCATCTTGAGCGCATTTGGCGTTGTAAAGCCAAGCATTCTATTACGAGTTCTCACGTAGGCAAGAGCTATTCATTAATTATAATCTTGTGAGTACTATATTTCAATATTGATGTTTACTGTGTTGCTTTACTTTTAGTTAAGATTAAGATTGTGCTTAAGAATTATAAGTGTTTACTATCGAATTTCATTACTTTCATTATTTGCAATGAGAGATCCATCTATTGAGAATAAATACGTCACAGCTTTTAATAACCCTGCTGGACCTTATGCTTCGTTATATATGATATTTTTGTCATGAGAGTTTAAATAAAAGATAATAAACATTGGTAATTTTTGATGTAGCTTTACGCATACGTTTGGATACAATGTATTTACTCGTAATTACATGATTTAAACATTGAAAAGATACAAATTTCTTTATTATCTTGTTTTTTTGTATTATGAAATTGTACTGCTACCTTTGATTATTTGTATTTTATCACAGGAACTATTTATTTTTATTTTTCTATTGTATATATAGGTATTGTATATATAAATATCTGTTAAATGTTAATTTATACAAATGTTATGTTGATGCATGTACCTATATCGGGCACGCCACGATCGTGGCGGTAAGTCCCGTTTTTGAGGAGTGGCTGGAGAGGCGGCATGGCGCCCTCACCTTCCGGCTGACACAGGTTCTAACTGGCCACGGTTGTTTTGGCCGGTTCCTGTGTCGTATACGCCGGCAAGAGACGCCCGGTTGTCACCACTGCGGCGACTGCCGCGACGTTGTTGAGGACACGGCGCTGCACACTTTGGCGGTTTGTCCCGCCTGGGCATCGCAGCGCCGTGATTTGATCGCGGCAGTCGGATCGGTTGCCCTCTCGCTCCCGGCCGTAGTTCAGTCTATGGTCCGGAGTGAGAGGTCATGGAACGCCGTCGCCTCCTTCTGTGAGGAAGTAATTTCCATCAAGGAGACGGCGGAGCGGGAGAGGGAGCGTTTAAACCCTCTCCCCAACCGCAGAGCCGGGCGCCGGAGGGCGCGCGATGACCTCCAGCCACCCTGAGGTTTGACCTGGGGGTGGCGGGCTTTGTGGACCTGCCCGCCATCCGTTCAGCACCATGTCCGAGAGGCGGCGTGCGTGTTCCCACGCGCGCCTCTGTGTCGAGTCCGTCTCCCCCTAGGGGGGAGACAGTAGGGAATTTTTGAGCGTGAGTCCTTTGGGTAGGTCTCTTCGGGTAGTGGTCTGCCGTTTCACACGGCGGGCCGTAACCTCGGCGGGGTCGCGACCGCATGCGAAAGCGATTCGCGCGGCCCCGTCGATAGTGGTTTTGTCGAGGAACACCGTGGTAGGTTTAGTCGGTATTCCGGGAGGTACTTTACTATTATTCCATCTTTCTTTTACCCCGGCGAGTCCGACATAATCCCTCCGCCCGCCCCCGCGGCGGGATATGCGTCATAGCATTCACCCACGTAAAAAAAAAAAAAAAAAAAAAAAAAAATGTACCTATATAAATCTATTTAGAACAATTTTGATTTTATTTAATAATAAAACATATTATGTAAAATTTGCAAACATGTTACATAATAGACCAAGGAGAACTATTTAGAACATTAAATGTAATGTAATACCACTGTATACCCTTGATTAGCAAATAAATGACTTAACATAATTATTAAAAATGTAATAAGTTTATTTAGCCTTAAAATGAATAACTACAATTATAGGACTAAAAAGGACAACCACACTAAAACATAATGTGAAACACAAATTATTGCCTCGTGTGGAATCTGAATGCTCGACAGTCTACTGTATAATATATGTATAATAACGCTGTGAAATAACGCTTCTATGACGGCCAAGTTATAATTTGCCCGTCATACAAACGTTATTTTTTTAGAATAATCAAAATAAAAGCTTATTTAAAACCTCGGTGACACTAACCTTCAGCTTAGAGTTTGAGATATCGTGGCTTTTGTTATTTCTTTTATAATGGTATTTATTCATATTCTTATAGCGAAATCTTAATTGTCTTACCTTTGATGAAATATAGAAGAATGCGGGTGTAGGTTAAAACATGCGCCTCCAACGATAGCCGCCACGCAGTCTCCTCGATTTATAGCTGAAACTGCCTGCTCTAGAGCCATAAAAGCGCTGCAATCCATGTCATCAAAGCCTAGTGATGGACCCTTAACGTTTAACCAATACGAAATACGATTCGAAAACATGGCTTTATTAGTACTGAAAAAAGGGAATTTTAACGAGTAATGCACTTTAGTCTTAATTTAACAACATATTTAAAATATTGCTTACCCGATTATACCTAAACCATCTCCAGAACAATAGTCCATAATCCCTCTATATTCTGAATTACTAAAAGAAGAACCCATAAATACACCAACATTTTTACCATTAAGATCTGCTGGACATAACCCTGAAATAATAAATTAATCTAATATTAATTATATAATCAGCACGCAGGCATTGGTATTGAACGATACCGGAATTTATTAAATTTTAATAAATACCGGTATTTAATATATATTTTTTTAATTTTATGAATCCTTTATGTTCCACTGCGGTGTAAAGGCACTTTCATTCCATCTCTTTCTATTAAAAGCTGCTAAGGAGCAATCTTTTGTGAAGAAGTCTAGCTTATCTCGGCATCTTCGTCTGAGCCTGTAGCGATGTCGCTTGCCATCTTGACAGTTGCATATTGTTGTAAGTTTGAGGGGTTCATTTGTCGTTTGACAAGCGAAAGATATGCATGTCCAGCCCAGTTCCATTTGATACTGGTATTAGCTTTATCAAATTAAAAGGAGTGGCGTAAATGAGATTATATCAGATTTTGTAAAACCCAAACGTGTTTTATTTATACTAATATAGTACTTTTGAAAAATATTTATGTACTGCAATGATAACATAAAATTAAATAATTATGTACCATATCTTTTTAATCAGAGAACTAATGATGATTGTAATCTTTACGTTTGCAATATAGGGATATTATGTTGTTTTTTATTTTTCCTAATACTAGTAGTATTTTCCATTTAATGATTACGCCAAACAAGTTGGTTGCATCGTAATAATGTTTATTTTAGTCAAATCTGTATATAGATACAGTTAGTTGCATTCTGACTGAACAGCAAAGTGTAGGAGCTCTGTTGGTCCTTACCAAAGGCTAAGGAATAGTTTAGCTGCGATTTTACAAGAAATGAAACAAAGCTATTGACTACCGCTGTCGCCAAAGATAATAAAAAGGTTTCATCTTTTTATTATCTTTCATATACATAAATAATAATTATGTAAAATACTAACCTGCATCATAAATAGCTTGATAAGTATGCTCGAGTAACTTTCGTGCCATCGGGTCTAAGTTGTTACCGAGGCGATGGTAGATTGTAAAGAATTGAGCATCGAAATGTTCTACACCAGGAGCTATGCCTGCATAGCATGCTATTTCTGGATGTTTGTAGTTCCATCTTAAGTTTTCCGAAGTAACAGGATTCACCTATTTAAATAAGAAACTGTCTCAGTTATTACATTTTGTTGTAACTATAAATACTGATAAAACGATAGAGGGAATGTCGAAAGTCATATAAAATTCTCATCTAAAATGCGTCCGTAAACATTAGACACACAATATTAAATTCTTACAATTATTGAAATACCAGTTTTTGATGAGCATTTAATATGTTTGCAGTCAGAGCTAATTAAGTGTGTAGGGCATGGCAGATGGAATGCATTTCCGCATACCTCTCCGCGGGACGACGGAGAGGTTATGTCGGGCTCACCCGGCGAAAGATGGCGACATCCCGGTCATACCGACTAAACCTACCACATTGTTCCTCAACGTAACCAGAGATGGCGGGGCTGTGCGAATCACTTTCACATGCCATCGTGTCTTCGGCCCGCCAAATGAAACCGCAGGCCACTACACAATACACCGAGTATCCTTATTAGGAGATAAATTTCATCTCTCGGTTGTTTAGTCTTAAGCCGTAGTAAGACTAAACAACTGAGAGGCGCGCGTGGGAATACGCACGCGCCGTCTCTTGGACCTGCAACTGGTTGGGTGGTGGGCAGGCCCACGAAGCCCACTACAACCTCATAATGGCTGGAGTTCGTCTATCGCCCTTCGGCGCCCGGTTATGCGGTTGAGGAAAGAGTTCAACCGCTCCCTATCCCACCTTTCCAGCCACTCCTCAAACACGGGACTTACCACCACGGTCGTGGCATGCCCAAACATAACTTAACCTAACCTACTTTTACGGGGGCGAAACCGCGGGCAAAAGCTAGTAGACAATAAACCATAATAAAGAACAAACTTAAAATTTAAATAAATTATGGTCGAATTTCAGCCACTGGGCGACCGCTAGTAAAGCTTAAATTTTGAAACAATATACTTGGTTGTTGTTCTATTAGTCTTACCTTATTATACAAAATGTCCGATAAATCCTTAACGCTCTCTGATTTCGGATATATGCCAGACATACCAGAAATGATGATAGCGTCATCGTTAAACACTGAGTCTTTATATTCCGTGCGTGATAACTCCTCGGCAGCCAAATTATGTTCTTGAGGAGCGGGCGCCATTTCGGATGTAATAAAAATTTTGTGACAGAAACTTGCCCTGTCAATATCAAGACCGTCTACTAGAATAGTGGACCTAGTTTCCTTCTGTTTTATATAAGCGTAAATTAATATGTTAATTTATTCTTACTTTTGAATTAAATATGCACTAATCACATTTCCATTACAATGAAAATTAATTGGTCCCGTTTATGCAATTTTACAACATTACATTAATTTGGAAAAAATTGTATTTAGGGTTTGATCAATTATATATATTCTTAAATAAACATTTTATTTAATAATATTTGATATAAATGCTCTTTCATGCTCGCTTTTTTATATTGTCGTAGTAATCGAAATAATTTATTTGTATACCCTTAAAATATGTTAATAATTAATTTTAGCATTTATAACGACAAAGTATAAAAATTGGTTGGATTCGGTAAATACAATTTAGATCCAATTTAGATATATTATGTACTTATATAACTTATCTAATGACTTTTATTCTTTTTCTTTTTGAAATTAATCTACTTTATAAGTTATATACATAATATAAACAATTCTTTAAAACTAACTTATACCTAAAATATTATGAAACAGAGAAATAAAAAAGAAAACTAAAACCCTCTAATAGGCGTCATAGAATTCCTCCGCATCACAGTCAACTGGTAGTGTGCCCAGAAGACTGGCAGCATTGCCACGTTGAATGGCAATGCTTATCCTTTCCGCGAAATAAAGGCCAGCCCTCTGGTCACGGGAAGCGTCGATTAACCTTTTCGCTATGTCTCTATAAAGAGCACGAGCACTGGGACCCCATGACCCTAGCGTTTCGACCCCAAACGGCTCAAAAACATAATCCCCTGCCAGGTTTTTGTATTTGCGCCGCTTGAGAGTCTCCGCGGATGCAGCAGCAGCACCAGCACAACCCGCCGTACTGGGAAGATGTGATGGCGCAAGGGTGTCTACACACGTTGCGTCCCACACCAAGGGCCTACCCATCTTCCAAGGCATCAATGACATACCGTCCGGTCTCTTTCCATCGTCACGCGCCAAACCATTAGGTTCAAGATGAGCTGGCACGCCGGCGGTGACAAGAGCACGACGGATAATGTCATTAAGGTTGGCGTGCCGCGAAAAACGACCGGCACTCCTGCTACATGATAGGCCATGGTGGCCAAGGCCATCGACGGCTTCACCACAGTGACATCGATGCGGAGAAACACATGGAGCACCTAAACGAAGGCAAGAAGCGATGCGGAACGTTGTGTCATCCAACATAGTGCCTATGTTGGACGATGGGAGTGCTTGAAGCCAAAGACCCGATTCCCATTCCCCCACAGCCAATAAACGGGCACGCTCAGCAACATTAGGAGATGTGTTCATGAGATGTTCTCTCACCATGTTGCAGAGCGGCCCGTCCCACCGACTCTGAGAGAATAGATCGGATGGCAAATCAGAGCTTGGACAGATCATTTTCCAAGCGTTCACTGCATCGGACTTGCACGACACTTCCGAATTAACCAGTGTGGGAGCTAAAATTTTCCTGGTCAATTCTTCAGTGCAGTGGACCGAAGACAGGAACGCCGGTAAACTGACATCACTAATTTTGCGAACGCCGAGGCCACCCAAGCGAACTGGTAGGGTTGCCTGGAGCCACACACGGTCGTTCATGGCCAAATTTAAAATTTTGCTAAGTGTATGCCGAATAGTATTGTCAATTTTATCCAAAAGTATTAAATGCTTCCAAAATTGAGAGGATCGGAGGGCATGTGTGAATTTAGGAACGAAGAGGCAATAACGAATGATTGTATAAGCCGAATGAATATTAATTTTGAGTAGTCGGTCTGAAATTTCACAAAAATTTTGGATCTTCTCATCTATGAAAGACTCGAATCCCTCCTCCAATACGGGAGACCCGAGAAGGCGAAAAGAAACTTTTTCAATAATTTTTATGTTTGAAGCCAAAGAATTGAATTTTGATAAAGCCAAAGATTTATCAACTTTATCGTTAATAAAAATTTCACATTTATTGGAATTTAGTTCTAAACCAATTGAATTAAATTTATTTTTTAAAAGTTTCAAGTCTTGTAAAACCGTTTCCATGTCGCCTCCTAGGGTCCCATCATCCAGGTACCAGATGTTAAATTTAGAATTTAATTTTTCAATAATTGGGTGAATGGCTAAACTAAAAATGACTGGTCCAAGAGGGTCACCTTGTTGACACCCAACTGCAGATTCTAAATGGTTGTCTCTATAAATTAATTTAGATGGGTGTCTATAACACTGCCACAAAAAATTGAAAATTTTGGGTGTTTCTAATTTAGCTTGCGTCAGCAAGGTGTCCCTATTCACAGAATTGAAGGCGTTCTTCAAGTCAACCTTTAAGATGACCTCACCTTCGCCACAGCCAAGGTACGTGGAGAGAGCGTGGATGGCAGCCTCACAGCCCCCCTTCGAACCAAAACCAAGCTGGACTGGTTGAAATTTCTCTGCGAGGGGGGCACTGTAGTATTTGCAACATAGCTTGGCTGCCAAACGACGATAGGTACACCCCACGGCAATGGGACGAATGCCACCATCTTTCTTACGTAGGGCGCATAAATTTGCCCCGTACAAAATATCGATGATGTCATCCACCACACCGCCGGAGAGCATTAAGTTGATTAAAGCCGTCAGCTCCTTCAAAAGTGCATCACCAGCTTCCCCGGCGCTGTAACACAAAAGATCTTTTAAATGTTGCGGTGCCAAGCCGTCGAGGCCACCAGCAGATCCACTTCGAAAGGAGCAAACGGCTGTAAATACGTCCTTGGCTGTCACCTTGAGACAATCCATGTCAGCATCAGGTGCGTCTGGGAAGGAGAGACCATCAGTGGGCGCTGGATGCTTGCTCTGCAGACCCGCAAGTGTTTCTGCAGAGTAAGGCGCCACCACATCGCTACTGAACAATAACCTAGATGCACCTCTAATGTCACCTTCCCTTAATTTGGATTCTACATATTGGTACAATGATTTGCTATTGTAGGAGGTGGTGTCTTTTGGTTCTAAATAGTTATAACTAAAACTGCAATTATCTTTAATTTGTGCTGTTAATGATTTTTGTGTATTCTCAACTTTTTTAACATGTAGAATCCTATAAGGAAAGGTAAGTAATTGTTCCCAAGCTGTTTTAGAGTTCTCTCGAACGACAAGACCTATGCAGTGAGCCAATTTTTGAGCCACTGAAGGTCTCGCACCTCGAGGAACTCTTTTTAAAATCGGAATGGAATTTTTCATGCGTCCTAAATATTGCCAAAAGGGAATTTGGGGTGTTAAAGGTAAGGGATTACTTAGTAATATTGTGCTGGGACTAGAGGGTACATTTTGGTTTTTATGAACTTTACCAAAATGCACTCTCAAGCCCCGCTCACCTTTAAAAAAACGAGCCTGCGAACAATTAGGGCAACGTACCAGATTTGTTAGGGATGTGGCAGGTTGACCGGCACTCACTTCCACATCACTTTTGTTGCCTAAGTTTTGCAACATAACCAAACAAAGTTTTACTTACGCTAAATATTTACAATGATTTTATATGAAATAATAAAATAAACTTATTAAAAATTTGTATGACGTTTGTCACTATGACTGTTGCCTTGTTTGTCGACGTCTACGGCTGCCGTCTGCATGGCGACGGGGCGTCGCCAAGGTGCCGGCGTCGCGTCCCGTCAAAGCTTAAAGCCTCCGCCACCTCCTCACTGAGCACCTCACAGCCGGTAGCGAAGTGTTTCGTTTGAAACGCGGCAAATAGCGCCGATTGTTGTATTTAAAATTTTTAAATTTTTAGTTTATTCTTATAATTGCTGCTTATAAGGCTGCTATAAAAATTGGACAGCACCTGTATAATTGTATTAAATATATGCAAAATTTATAGAGATCTATAGAGCAGAAAAAATCACACCTTGTTTGACAACGTCAAATTTTTTTTTTTTTTTTTTTTTTTTTTTTTTTTTTTTTTTGTGTACTTATATTGGTTCTAAATTTGCTGAATCTCTAATTTGAATATGTATTTTTGCCAAAATAACCAAACAATACTTTATCACAATTATTTAAAAATATTAAATTCAATTTAATATATTATGTACAATTTTTGTATAATTTGTTAAGTAATTGGTCATTCTGGCATAACGGGATTCAAATAAAATAATTAGATATACCGAAATAAATGTATTCTATTGAAATTAAACTACTATATACGGATTTTATCGCGTTGTTTATTTAACACTCTATTAAATATTTTTTTTTTTTTTTTTTACGTGGGGGAATGCAATGACGTATATCCCTCCGCGGGGGTGGGCGGAGGGATTATGTCGGACTCGCCGGGGTAAAAGAAGATGGAAAAAATTTAATGTACCTCCCGGAATACCGACTAAACCTACCACGGTGTTCCTCAACAAAACCACTATCGGCGGGGCCGCGCGAATCGCTTTCGCATGCGGTCGCGACCCCGCCGAGGTTTCGGCCCGCCGTATGAAACGGCAGGCCACTACCCAAAGAGACCTACCCAAAGGACTCCCTCAAAAATTCCCTACTGTCTCTCCCCTAGGGGGGAGACGGACTCGACACAGAGGCGCGCGTGGGAACACGCACGCCGCCTCTCGGACCTGGTGCTGAACGGATGGCGGGCAGGCCCACAAAGCCCGCCACCCCCAGGTCAAACCTCAGGGTGGCTGGAGGTCATCGCGCGCCCTCCGGCGCCCGGCTCTGCGGTTGGGGAGAGGGTTTAAACGCTTCCTCTCCCGCTCCGCCGCCTCCTTGATGGAAATTACTTCCTCGCAGAAGGAGGCGACGGCGTTCCACGACCTCTCACTCCGGACCATAGACTGAACTACGGCCGGGAGCGAGAGGGCAACCGATCCGACTGCCGCGATCAACTCACGGCGCTGCGATGCCCAGGCGGGGCAAACCGCCAAAGTGTGCAGCGCCGTGTCCTCTATAACGTCGCGGCAGTCGCCGCAGTGGTGACAACCGGGCGTTTCTTGCCGGCGTATACGACACAGGAACTGGCCAAAACAACCGTGGCCAGTCAGTACCTGTGTCAGCCGGAAGGTGAGGGCGCCATGCCGCCTCTCCAGCCACTCCTCAAAAACGGGACTTACCGCCACGATCGTGGCGTGCCCGAACACTCTATTACATAATTTAACTGTTACACTACTATACTACACTATTAAACTTTACTAATTTTAAGCTAATTAAATTATTAAAACTATCAAATCTATTTGTTTTTAAGTTTACACTTTCCCCGACGTTTCGGTTGCTTTTCAGCAGCCATGGTCACGGGGAGACTAAGATGGTAGCTGTCTCAATGTTCCAGTGTAGTTATTTCAAAGTACCCGAACATAATTTAGTTATTGGTGTTTCTATTTACGCAGAATGAGCTCAAAGTATCATGAAGTCTAGCTGTGGTTTGTTTCTTCTTGGGTTTGACTATTTGAAGTACTGGATCCCAAGCTGGTGGTACATTCCAACCATCTTCTCTATTGAAATTTGGATATTTTTTGATTTCAATAGCCTCGCGAAGCATCCTTGGTAGGAATCGGTGTTCTTTAGCGAGAATCTGTGGTTTGTCAAATCTCAGGTAGTGGTTGGTCCCCTGTTGTACATGTTCACACACAGCAGACTTCAACGAGCGTTTGTGTTTTACGTCAGCTATGTGTTCTTTACTGCAGGTGCCTATGCTTCTCTTGGTTTGACCAATGTATGAGAGCCCGCAGTCACAATCTATTTTATAGACTTGTAAAGGTAATTGGCACTTGACGGATTGTAAAAATTGACTTATCTTCGTTGGCGGCTTGAAGTATGTGTTGATTGAAGCTCGCTTCAAGATGTAGCCAATCTTGTCAGTGACACCCCTTACATAAGGTATTAAATGAAGAAAGTGATGAAAACAGCAAAAAAACAATCATAAAAAAAATGTAATCTTTAGAAAAATATGACTACTTTAGTTTTTTTTTTTATTTAGAGATTAATATTGTGGGTGCAACTAAGTTTTATTTTATTTTTATCTGTATAATTAAATTCTCAATTGAACAGTCTTCGTTTCATTAGGATGGCATACGTAGTTCGGGAGATATTCGGGTTTATGTGACTGACCCGTTATTTTTGGAACTGAGTATATATATATACTTTGGCATTATTTATCGCTTTAACATTTAAAAACACACAATTTTAAAATGAAAATCTCGATATTCTTTTTGTTTTTCATTAATAATAATAGATTTTTCAATATCTGTGAAATTTGTATTTTAAAGAAATGCGAAGTATTGATTAAAGTACTTAAATTATTTTATTAATTTTTATATGCTAATTTACAAATTTAATACAAAATGACTCTTCCCCTGGCTTGAACGCATGCGGCAATCCCCCTGGGCATGCTGTAGATCAAGTTGTCCAATAGTTCTTGTGGTAGCCTTTCCCGTTCTTAAATGAAGACATCCTTGGTCTCTGACAGACTTCTTGGAGACTTTTCTCTCAAGCGACCTGTTTGGTGTCGTCAGCCGACTCCAAATAGCTCGCTTGAGAGCGTCGCATGCGTGCTCGATTGCGTTTAAGTTCGGAGAGCAGGCCAGTCTTACCGTGTGATTTCTTACTCCCGGAGAGCAGCGCTCACACGTTGAGCTCGATGTGCCGGCGCATTATCGTCGATCAACACGTCGCCACCTTGCTAAACGGTTCCAGTAGCAGTTCTTTGCCTTTCGGAATACCCAGGCCGTTTCCAAACTCGGACACGTCGGTTATCAGGGTTCGTACTAATCCGTGTTTCGTCAAAGAAAAGACAATTACGCCAAACATCTTCTTCTTCGTCTTCATCATTTTGAAGCTGCTTGGCCCTCTGCAATCTGTGTCGCTGTCGTTCCCGTGTATTCAAAGGTACTCGCCAGGATCTCCTTTATCGTAATCTAAAGTGGTAAACAATTACGAATGGTCCGAATGCTAATATCCAGTCCAGTAGCAGCTCGCAGCTCTAATCTCAGTTTGGTAGCGTTAATTATTGGATCACGGGCGGCAAGAAGTCTGATGTAGCGTTTCTGAACATCACTAAGGACAGCCACTGCGAGGTCGTTCAGCTAGATTGCCAAGGCTCCAGTACCTCTGCAGAGTAGTAACGACGAAGGTTTGAGAAACGAATTCTCTGACTGCGATTTGCTTTATAGAATATCCTTCTTCACGCAATAACACTGTTCTTGCTTGCAAGACTTTAGACACTCCACTTGGCATTTTTCAAATGAACAATTTTAGAGAAATTGATTAAAACAGCGTTCAAGCAGAAACAAGAATGAGGGTCATTTATCATTCACCTCGTTTTTATATAAATAAACAAAAGAAGATTTTATGTATTCTACATTTAAATGATGTTTTTAAATATTAAAGTAATAAATAATGCATTAATTAATTATATTTTGATACGAGAAAATATCTCAACTTTTGCAAGTGAACGCGGACTTTTTTTGATGTGTGTACATTATTAATTATACACTAAATGAGCTTAAATATTTATAGGTATATTTAGATTACTGGTTTAGGCGTCATAGAATTCGTCAGCATTGATGTCAACTGGTAACGTGCCCAGAACGTTACCACTCAACATCATATATCAATGGCTGGCAACATTACCTTGTTGGACGGCAATGCTGAGTCTTTGGGTTAAGAAAACCAGCCTTTTTCCGAGCTCTTTATACAACATTCGAGTGCTTGGACCCCATGAAATGACCCCATGATTACTGACTAAATTGCAGTATTTGCGCCATTTGGGAGTTTCCACGATTGCAGCAATAACGTCGGCACATACCGTCGTGCTTGGAGGTTGTGATGGCGCAAGGGTATCAACACGACAACGGCCTGCCTATCTTCCAAGGCAGTTATGCAATGTCGTCAGATATCCTCTCATGGTCGCCTACTAAACCACTGGGTTCAAGTACAACTTTAACGCCAGCAGTGACTAGAGCACGGCAGATTGTATCATTAGGATAGGCATGGCAAGAAATTCGACCGGCACTTTGGCTGCAAGAGAACCATAAGTGTCAAAGGCAATTGACAGCTTCTCCACAGTGACAATGATGCGACGAAATACACGAAACATCTAAACGCAGGCACGTGATAGGCAGCATTTGGTATCGTCCAACATAGTCCAACTATATTGGACGACGAAAACGCTTGAAGCCAGAGATCAGATTCTCATTCTCTCACAGACAGTAAACGAGTACGCTCAGCAACATTTGAAGATGTCGACAAAAGATTTTCTTTTACAAAGTTGTTAAACCACTTTCCGGCTTGACAGCTGCCAGTTTGTCAATCAATCAATTTCTCCCAGACGGGCGAATGGGTTGATTGGCAAAACATAGTTTAAAATATCATTTTATGTATTTATTTATTACACAATATACACAAAATCCATTTCTTGGATGTTGTGAATTGAGTTATATCAACAAGTAAACAAATAGGGAGGATTTCTTTTTTCACAGCAATTGCACAAAATAAACAAAATCATAGTTATTATTGTTAACAACATAACAAAACGTTTGGGGAAATGAAATGATAGGTAACACTGGGTAAGTATCCCTGTCTCATGAGGTATACGCTATAGCTTTATCTAGTTAACGAAAAATACCTTTTTTTGTTTTTTTACGTGGTGGTATGCTTTGACGCATATCCCTCCGCGGGGGCGGGCGGGAGGATTATGTTGGACTCGCCGGGGTAAAAGAAAGATGGAATAAGAAAAATATACCTCCCGGAATACCGACTAAACCTACCACGGTGTTCCTCGACAAAACCACTATCGACGGGGCCACGCGAAACGCTTTCGCATGCAGTCGCGACTCCGCCGAGGTTACGGCCTGCCATATGAAACGACAGGCCACTACACAAAGACGCCTACCCAAAGGCACTCACTCAAATATATTCGCTACTGTCTCCCCGCTAGAGGAGAGATGGACTCGATACAGAGGCGCGGGTGGGAACACGCACGCCGCCTCTCGGACCTGGTGCTGGATGGTGGGCAGGCTCATGAAGCCCGCCACCCCCAGGTCAAACCTCAGGGTGGCTGGAGGTCATCCCGCGCCCTCCGGCGCCCGGCTCTGCGGTTGGGGAGAGGGATGAAACGCTCCCTCTCCCGCTCCGCCACCTTCTTGATGGAAATCACTTCCTCACAGAAGGAGGCGACGGCGTTCCACAACCTCTCACTCCGGACCATAGACTGAACTACGGCAGGGAGCGAGAGGGCAACCGATCCGACTGCCACGATCAACTCACGGCGCTGCGATGCCCAGGCGGGGCAAACCGCCAAAGTGTGCAGCGCCGTGTCCTCAACAACGTTGCGGCAGTCACCGCAGTGGTGACAACCGGGCGTCTCTTGCCGGCGTATACGACACAGGAACTGGCCAAATCAACCGTGGCCAGTCAATACCTGTGTTAGCCAGAAAACGAAAAATACCTCTGTCTACGGTCTTAACCTATTTTACGGTCTTAACCGATTTTATTTATTTAAACAGCCCACGAAAATTCATCTCATGATACCGTAGTTGACTTAAAATTCCAAATAATAAAAATTATTAATGGTCATTTTTATTAAACGTTTTTATTATTTGATTTCTATAGCAATTAACTAGGCTTCTTATTTTTAATAAACGACATTGCAGTTCCATTAGGCTAAAAAAAATTAACCAATATTTAGGGGGATGCGCCGAATATCTGACCTAAGACCTGAGTAGGAAGCCTAAACATTTCACCGAGGCCTACTGGCCCCCATTTATGATTTTTTGACGGGTTTGCTTCTCGCACCCACTCCGACTTGAATCCACGTGTGCTCTGATAGTCAGAAGATCACGTGGAATGCATCAAAAGGCCTCGGGTTCTCTACGCGTGTCATAGTATTAGCCACGAGTAACAATGCCCCGAAATACATTGTTACTCGTGGCTCGTTATATATCCAGTTTGCCCAGGGAAAATTGACCAAACCTCTGCTGTTCCATCCCACGAAGTGTCGAAGAGACCGGCAGAGATTATTAGGCTCCTAGAAACTAAAACCTATATATAGCTTCACTAACTTAGAATAGAGCAGCGATAGCTCAGTGGGCAGACCATCAGACTGCAATGCTGAAGGTCTCGAACGTGGGTTCGAACCCACGTCGCGCACCTCTGACTTTCGGAAGTTATATGATTTTTTGAAATTATGTGCGTATTGATTGACAATTATCGCCTGCTCCGTGCCTGGGAGAGCACGTTAAGCAGTCGGTCCCGGCTGCCATGAACATCTATGGCAGTCGTTATTGGGGAAGTCAACACAAAAGATCACACTGGGTCGAAGTGTTACCGATCTGTACTGACTGGCCCCCACACAAGATAAGATAAGATAACTTAGGATACTCACCAACAAATAGTTTATGACGTTCATAATTGTGACTTTGTTACATACCTAAATGAATCAATTATTTTTGGTTCATTTGATTTAGCTTAATTTTTACTGGGTACAACAGTAAAATCACCTTGATCGTTGTGCTCCTTTGAAGAGAGTATTTGCATACAATTGTATTATGGTAATAAAATACAATACTATACAAATTTTGCGCAATTCCTTGTTTCGCAATATCTAGGTATAGTTAATGGCGCAAATTATTATTTAATTAAATCATTCGCATGATTCAAATTCACCTAATACAATGTATATTAGGTTACTTTCTGTTAATATTTTTAAGGTTACGAGGTTTAGATATTTGTTATACAATCGCTTCGAAAGCGCTGCTAAATGGATTTGGATTGTAATTTAGTACCTATCGAGAAAGATTGAACCACTAATTAGAGCATTGAAAAAAGAAATGTTCATTTTAAATAAACCTTTTTATGTTCATAAAACTGGGGCAAGTTATAATTTCACTGAAATGGTAATTTCGGTGTGGATTATTTTGTTATTATAGTTTCACAACAAGTTTTATTATTTAGAAGTAATTCTACAAGACAGTAAAGGAGACCGGTAAGTTTTCATATATCTCTGGGCCTGATGTTACTAAGATGATCTTTGATTTATTTTATAGATATATTATTAACATTTCAAATCGAAAATATTCATCTAGCTGCTCAATGGGAGTAACGAGATATTTACTGTCAAAGAAAAATGAAATACACATACACATGTATTTAAAAGTCTCAAAGATCTTAAGATCACCAAGTAATTAAGTGTTATTTGAGGTGTGTTATGTACTGGAACATAAACATTATTATATTATCAAAACTAAACACTTAAATAGTTTATCATGATCATCATTATCGACTCATATGATAGTGGCAGCACAAATAAAATACTCGTTGCTTTCTACACTTTATTAATCACTAATAATTATCATCATCATAGATAATTAAAATATCATCTTAAAACTGTGTAGGCGGTATTAAGTTTTGTTGAAACCTGCCCAGCTAAGACACCAAATTATGACCATTACATGACAACAACAACATACAGTTATTTTACCTACCGCACAATTACAATAATATTGCTCGATCGCTTCACTACCAACAAGAGAGTTGTCAACTAAAATATAGGAAAAATATGTATTTGCACTGATATATCATTTGTTTTGTTTTTGTTGCGTATGCATTGTGATCGAAATCCGTTAAAACAAGCCGTTGTCAGTCGAATAAACAAGAAACCAATATCCGTTGTGAGAATGTGTGGATCGTTTGTGAAAGTCCAAAATCGTCAAGAAAGCACAGTACACAATAAAAACACACAGTACGAGAAATATTCACAATGCGAGAGCAGCAGGCGGCGCGCAAGCAAGCGAATGTCGGGTAGTTTGACAATAATTGACACTGTCAAAATAATTTTTGAGTTACCATTAAATAAAATAAGTCTTAGTTAGTATCGATTCCAATCTAAGGAAAAATAATTGAAATGGATTGAAATAAAGTGTAAGTTACAACTAAATCTATATTTTTATGCATTAATTGATCTGTGTATATAATACAAACATATCCTGAAACACTGATACTCAAAAAGAAAAGTGAAAGGAATATCGATTTGTCTAAATGTTATTTCATACATAGCAACACTATATATTATCCAAAGTCAACCGAAACCAGTAAATAAAAGTACCTTGAAGTTTTATTAATTTAATTAAATACTATCCCGTTGTAAATCTACAAAATATTAGAGGACATGGCATCAAAAAATATCTAAAGAATGTTGAATAATAAGGCATTGGAGTAACATAAAGTTATATTAAGCCTATTTCTGCCGGTGTCCTTCGCTATTCTAACTACTTTTTATGATGTAAACTTTATAAATAAACATTGATACCCCGCTTAAACCTAATTAAATCATAATATTATGTTTGAAACTTTGGGCAAACAAGCAATGTATATAATTCAATATATTTGAATTTGCTGTTTTTTAATTGTTCGATTCGTAGCGGTTTACGACGAAATTTTGCATTTTTACACAATTAAATCGTGCATTGAGTATTTTTTTTGAGTTTCAAATATACTTTATTATCTGTAGTATCTATTGTTTCGTATTCATTATGCTAACTTATTTAATTTTATGTAATGCATATTCATACAAGTGCTGCCATTTAATTGTATTTTATTATTTGTTATTCTTACTATTATTACTACATTGTTAAAGACTAAAAAGAAACTAGCAGCTTAGCAAGTTGATGCGTGAAGACACATTTCAGATTCAAAAAATTCGTAGTTCCTCGCTGTTATTACTCGGATTAGTAAGAGGAGTGTCAACTGTCAAGAAGTTATTTTTAGAAGATCTCCTCAATAGTTTTAATATGTGTCCCCGCCTCTATTTATGTTCATAAACGGCCGTTGTTAATAATCAATCCCAATCGAAATTTTGCAATCTAATATTGAAATGTCAATCCTTTTTTTGTTTATTGGTTGCCAATAACCAATCCAAAGTTTGGGTTCGTTATCTAGAAAGTCAATCCATCTTTGAGAGGACAGATTACGGTAAAAAGATTAACCTCTGTATGAAAATGACAGTTTAGGCTTGCCAATAACATATCTGTCCATCTTGATATTTGGTTCGATCGGTGTAAAGATTATAGATTGCAATCCAAGTATATTCTAGGATCGTAAAGCTTTGAATAGGTCACAAAGATTATTTTATAAAAAATAGAAGTGACAGTGTTTTTAGTGATAGTGACGACAGTGATTTGGAGATGCTTGTTGAATTATCAGATTGGGATACTGATAGCGACACCGAAAACAGACACCGCAATTCATCTCGAAGAATTAGAAGGGGTGAACTACGTGCAGAGCCTGGATGATGCTAAGTTCATCTTTAGATTTCGTTTATCAAAAGCTGCTTTTCAATCGCTTTTAATAAAATTGACGCCGTTTATCCGCGTAACATCCATAAGGTGAATCAATTTTTGACTTGATTTTAATAAAATTGTATTGTGTTAAGTAAATAACCTTATGGATTATATCCATGTTCATTATTATTTCATTTTAGAAACAATGGGGTTGCACCACTTTATCAACTTTTGTTAACATTAAGATTCTTTGCATTAGGCACAATGTTAATTTCTGTTGCTGACTTTGTTGGTGTCTATACATCCACAGCAGGCAGAATAATTCTCGATGTATCATCAGCAATTGCCAACCTATACGATGAATTTATTGCAGTACACCAACAAAGCGCAGTAAAATCCTACCAAATTGAAGGAGGATTTCCTAGAGTTCTCGCTGCTATAGATTGCACACATATACGCATCCAGTCCTCATGTTAGTGTTTACTTATAACAATAAAAAGTAAAATTCATTAATCTATATAATAAATAGCACAAATACATAATTATACTTTATCATATTTTAGGTCATGTAATTGGTGAAGAATTTAGGAATCGTAAGGGATATTTTTCCTTAAATGTCCAAGCCATCTGTGATGCTGATTTGAGATTAATGAACATGGTGGCCCGTTGGCCAGGCTCAACACATGATGCTACTATATTTAATAATTCAATTCTTAGAGGTATCTAATAGATTTCTTCTAAATGTTTGATTTAGTTAAGTATAATTGTAATAATACACTTATTAATATATATCCGCTTACAGCACAATGTGATGCTGGTCGGTTTGGTAAGCGTTGGTGACAATGCTTACCCAAATAGGCCATATTTATACGTATTAACACCAATATTGAATGCTGTAGCTGAACGGCGCTATAATAAACCACACATTAAAACAGGTGTGAATCTATGTATGTATGTATGTATGTATACGCACTCAGGACATAACAAAATAATTGCCATATTCAAAAACAACATCTTTGTGCATGTCATCACTTTATATTATCATTTATCAAATAGTAATAATTGATCTCAAAAGGTCTCTATTTTGTACAGTGGGGCATTGCAGATTATTGTGCAAAGTTTATTTCATAATTTGTTCACTGAATATATTTCTTGGGAAAATTAAGTGGGTACTTACAAAATTAAACAATAATACTATATAATTAAAAAGTTTATTTATGCTTTACTTTACAACTAATTAATCATTACATAATTCTATATTTGGACTAGGAACATAAAAACCACAACTTAATGCATTTACATGTGTGCATCATTATAAAAAATAACAGAAAATCAGTTAACATGCAAATTTAATAATATCATAATAATTGTACTTCAATAATTATTATAAAATACATATTGTTACGCTCAGTGCCATCTCTGGGCATTGTGGGGAAGACTCGGCAGTTCCGTCTAATAATTTATTACAGCACCATCTATTTACGTCTTACGGAACTACGTAGTTCACCGGTACGAGTAGAGTAGAGAGAACGCTGGCACATTCTCGAATCCTCGTACTTTACGACGTTACGTACCGTGTATGAAGTTTCTAGAAAACTCCGAATTAGCTTTAACCGCGTATAAAAGGGGAAGCCCTGCCGCAGTTGAAGCTCATGGGAGAGAACATCGAATGGTCCGCGACGGTGAAATACCTCGGCGTGACCATCGACCACGCCCTCTCCATGAAGCCCCACGTCAACAACGTAGTCGTCCAAACGCGCACAGCGCGCGCCCTCCTGCGACTCGTGCTATCGTCTCGACTGCCGCTCCGTGCAATGCTCGGCGTGTACAAGACGTACATCCGCAGCCGACTCACCTACGCTGCCCCGGCTTGGTTTGCTCTCACCTCTGAGACGAACCGCCGCCGGTTGCGTGCGCAGCAGTCGCTTGCGCTCCGCACTATCACCGACGAAGCGAGGGGCGCTTCGTGCGGAACAGGACGATCTCCAGGGACCTGTGCATGGAGAGGTAGGACGACTTCGTGAGACGCCTGAGCACCAACCTATTCGTGTGCGCCGACGGATCGCACGCCCGCCATCTGCGGGAGCTTGCGCCCTACCATCGGTGACCACCGGACAGGATGGTCCTGCCGCGAGACCTCGTCTCCGTGGCAACCCTCACCGGACCTACGTGATGCCCCTCCCTGATGCTGGCTGACGTGCGCTCCCCGGGAAACCCTTCCCGAGGAGCTCGACCTCGCCAAGCGCAGGAGGGACCCATCGGACACGATCCAAGCGCTGCTGGCATGTTGGTCGCCCGCGGAGACTTATCTTTGCGGGCTGGACCTCGCTAGCTGCGCTACCCACCGGCTCTGATGACCCGGACTGACCAACGGGCCCACACGGGACCAACCCAGTGACCCGCCTGTTTTAGTAGACGGCGACGAACACCACCAAGACAGGCTTACCCCGAGACCCCGTAGGGGTCTACGAGAAGAACCACTGAAGAAGAAGGCCAGCGCTCACCGTGTCAGTTTACAATCGTAAGCGATCAAGTGTTCACCGAAGCGAACGGAAGCGAAGAATACTACGGAGTTTGAAGCAGTTACAGTGAAAAAGTGCAGTATAGTGTTTGTTGTGTATTAAAGTTAATTGTGTGCTAGAATAAAACGTTTTAGTCGGTAATATTGTTTTATATTCTTATCCGTCGAACCCAGCACGTAACAAATTGGTGTCAGAAGTGAGATAAAAATATGCCAGTACTACCAAAGAAGGAAGTGGAAGGGGTGCGTACCAGCAACCAGTGCCAGCAAGATGTGGACTAGAGGCACTATGGAGACGCCCCCTCGCCGACGTTAATTGGACCACGTGACTCCGCGGCTGCAGCGGAACCATCTAGTGCAGGTCGCCGGTGAATCCCGACCTCGCGATCCTGATGGCGTTTATGCAGGTGCAGGCACGCCACCAGGAGGAGCAGGCACGTCGCCAGGAGGAGCAGGCACGTCGCCAGGAGGAGCAGGCACGCCGCCAGGAGGAATACGCCACCTCGAGGAACACAGCTGCAACGCGACAAGGAGGAGAGTCTGCGCCGCACGAGGAGCATCTGATGATGTTAAAAGACCTCAGCACTACAGTTGGCAAGGAAATGAGGTGAAAGAGCAAGTCCAACGCCACGAAAGTCGCATCGCCGAGGTGGAGAAAACGATACGTGGGCTCAAAGCTGGAGATGGCATCGTGACACCTGCGGTTGTGGCGCCTTCACCACGAGGCTTTAAGGTCCCACCATTCGACGGCTCATCGTCATGGTCAGCCTATAACATCCAATTCCAGGCCGTCATGAAATCGAAAGGGTGGACGCAAGAACAGGCTCTGACTGCTCTCACCTTGGGGCTTCGCGACCAGGCCTTAACCGTGTTAGAGTCGCTTGGTCAAGACGTCACGTACGAGAAGCTGTTGGAGGCATTGTAGGCAAGATATGGTGACTCACACCTGGCACACGTGTTTCGCGCCCAGCTGAAAGACCGATCGCAACGTGTTGGTGAAACCTTGAAGCAGTGGGCCCTGGAGGTGGAGAAGCTGGTTCGAAAGGCGTACCAGTCCTCCCCTGCGCTCATCGACGGGAATTTCGTTCAAGCTTTTACCGACGGGATCCGAGACCTAGAGCTTAGGGCTGCAGTGAGAATCGGTCACTTCAAAAACCTGAAGGATGCCCTAGACCACGCTCTGGAGGTGGAAGCAGTGCGACGGGACGATCGCGCTGACCGTATCAGTCAGGTATCAGTATCAGTATCAGGGAAGTGTCGACATCACCCCGGTGTTATAGCTGCGGCGAAAGAGGCCACATCAGGTTGAGCTGCCCGAAGCGAAGGAGCCTACGCAGCAGAAACCAGTCGCCGGTAGGAACACCTGATGTGCCTGTCGGGCAAAAACAGCAGGGAAACGAGTAGACGCCAGGACTACATGGCGGGTTTCGTGCGGACTACTACGGGAACCATGAATGTGTACATGTCCGCACGAAACCGTCTTGCTAGTCGGAAACTGACGACTGTTCGAGAAGCTCCAGTGTCCAATGTCAACTTGCACGGCGTTCTATTAATTTCACCTTCGATAGTTCGGTTGTTTCCGTCACACGATTGTGAGATCGAGATCCTTGGGGCTCTCCTATCACCAGCCAGCACCCGCCCCGTAGTCCTGGCGTCTACTCGTTACGTTCTCGACGTGCAATCTTATACCTATAATTTTTCATCCTTGACTGGATATTTTACTTAGACCCATGCTCATTCACTCGCATATCGGACTGTTTAATTGCTTCTGTGACTACCTCGGCTTGTAATTTATATTTGGATTGGATGCCTAATTATGAAACTGTGTGCAAACTTGGACTTACGTAAACATGATGTGGGAACCACATAATATACATTTCGTCATGTCGCGTTCGTAACTTCAACAGACAACATGCCAGCGTGGAGACTTATCGGGCACTGGCGGCCGCCGGCAGCGGACCGCTATTTTTATACTGTGCGAGAAGGCGACGCCATACGCAACGTGCGTGCGAGAGCGAGATGGGTGCCAGCGATCGCCGAATATTATCCCAACTAGATTGTTTTATGATTGGTAGATTATATATTTTGGCAGGCTGGTATGGATATACGTTGTGTGACTAAAGTTTATAATAATATAATAATAATAATAATAATATTTATTTAAATAATAGGTACAATAATTTATAATACATGACTAATTAATTTATAAAATACATTTGTTGTTGTTTGCCCGAACTAGATTGAACCTGTGGCTCGGGCGAAGAAGTGCTTACAATCTATTTTAGCAATATAAATTTACATAACTACAATTCAATAATAACATTTTAATATTTCCCCCGCTCCCTGCATTCAAACAGAACAGACGTGTATTATTTTGCTCTTCAAATTATCACTCCAAAACGTTAGTAAAAAGTGACTTTTAAGTGTTGTGCCTATAAACGATCTATAGAAAAAGTGACGGCCTATCTAACAGTGTAAACAGTCTCTCGATACATAGACTGGATCAAATGTTATTGCGATTTTAAATTTTAAAACTTTTATGATCGTCCTTGACCTACCTCAACAACGGTTCGTGAGCATCGCGCTGCACTTCATCGTCGCCGCGCCGTGCCGAGTGCCGAGGTGCAGTCGGCTACTCTCGGCGTCCTTCGGGCTGCTGTGCCGCGCGCCTACACTAACATCACGCTCGCTAGGCGGAGGATCCCGGCAGCGAAATTGCGCTACGATAAGAAGGCCTGTCTGTCTGTGTAATACCGTTCCGCATTAAAGGTATTTATACTGAATCTACTACTCGCTACACGGAACCGCAGCTAGAGGCTGCCATCATCTTCGCATTGCTCTATTCAAAGTGCGACCCAACATATTGGTAACAATAACCACACTCCATAAGGGACTACAAGCAAAACTCTGTATATATAAACTGCGTAAAATAAAGATGTCACGAGTACGGCGTTCACCTCCGCTCACTCCTATTAGTCAAACTCAACGGGTTAGATCTAGTCCTGAAATATCAGAACGCAAACAAGAAAATGAGACAGATTTCATTAATCTCGCAGCTAGAAATAAGTCTGGTAAGCGAGCACGACAAGAATTCTCACCGGAAAATGCGCGTAACTTATCATTTGAAGATAGAATAATGAAGATGCTCACCACTTGGAAACAGGAACAGGATGCAATCCTCAAAACCTTATCTTCTGATATTTTAGAAGTAAAACGACAAAATAAGGTAATACAGAAAAGCAACTCTGAAATTGAGAAATCTATCGAATTTATAAATAAAGAACACGAGAATATGAGACTATTAATAGAAAAGATGGAAAAAGAGTGGATTGAACAGCGTGCCTACATTGCAGAGCTTGAAAAAAAGGTACAAGACTTGTAGAGCAATTGCCGCTCTGCGACAATTGAAATAAGGAATGTACCCCGTAAAGAGGCTGAAACAACTAACGATCTCACTGACATTGTATTAAAAACTTGTAATACTATACAGGCTAATGTAAATGGGTCTCAACTCCGAGACGTTTATCGTTTACCGGGAAAGAAGGATGTAAATAGGCCGATAATAGCCGAATTTTTAACAGTACCTCTCAAACATAAAGTGTTGGATGCATCCCGTGCATTCAATAAAGGACGCGCATACACAGAGAAGCTGAATACGGGACACATTGGATTAAGTGGACAACAACAACCGATATACGTCGCAGAACATTTACCTATTAGTAAGAGAAAGTTATTTTTTGATTCACGTAGCTTTGCTAACACCAATGGGTATAAATTTTGTTGGTTTCAAAATGGCAGGATATGTCTACGTAAGAAAGAGGGTGATAAACCTGTTGTTATTAACTCAACATCAGATTTCAAACAGCTATCTTAATGTTAATTGCATAATATTTCTCGCTTTATGTTTAACTAGTCATATTTATTCCTACTGTAAATTTTTTGCTTGTTTTTTAACTATAATATTGAAAAGTTTTGGTGATATAGCATGTTACTATTACAGCACAATTAATTATAAGATAAAATGCAAAATTACACTTAACTCTAATTCTCACACACAAACAAACTCAATCATACATAGTTATAATATGAAACCTTATTATATACCAAACATATTTATACAATGCATTATCACACACCACACAATATCATATTCGCAAAGAATACCACTTATATGTAGTTACATAAGAAGCCAGTATATTTTTAATACATTAATGCAACATACTATTATTATCAGGTGCAAAACTAAGTCACACTTACAAACAAACTGCTCTTTACAGACATTAATTTATATTTTATTTTTATATGTGGGTTATAATTTACATCACTCTAGTGATTTTACACCCTATATAATCACACACACTTTGCAGTCATGTACTCAGATATACTTACACATACTTTTCATGTGTTATTGTACTAAACGCAATTGTAAAAGCTTTAACTTTTCAGAAAAAGCTGTGTTTTATGAAATCAGTGTGCTTAAATATAGTAACTGGCTGTGTTCAGGGGAGCTGGTTTCACTGAGATATGGATTTACCTCATTTAAATGTTAGACATAAATAGTATATCCGAAGAGCTAGATACTATAGGTACAAAAAGAGCTATGCTATGTGATCCAGAGAAATGCTTTTCTTATCTTCCTAGTATTTGGAACTATATAAAAATATTACACCTTAATATACGAAGTATTAACCGAAACATAGATGAACTTAGAATATTCTTAATTACCATTAAAATAAATCCAGAAATATTAATCTTAACGGAATGCTGGCTGAGTAAAGCTCCCGTAGTTCCAACATTGGATGGATACTTAGCCTATCATACGCAAAAGAACCGTAACCAAAATGACGGCATTATTATTTACATTAAAACAAGCCTAGCACACACAATCACAGAACCAATATTCTCTGATGCAAACTGTTTGACCTGTCGGTTACAATCACATAATCTGGTAATTGTTGCACTATACCGATCACCGAGCATCCACAATACAGACCAATTTCTAGACAGCTTAAACAATATTTTAACATCTTTTGCAAATATTAGTAATATAGTGCTAATGGGTGACATCAATATAAATATTTCCCCTCAGAGTCAAAACTCGCAGGCCCGTGAATATTTGACACTAAATGCTATACATGGTTTAATACCTACACATATGCTACCCACTCGCGAAAGCAGCTGTCTGGACCATGTTTTTCTAAAATCTAATCAGCAAACAACAACCTTAATCTTTAACACCAGTATAACGGATCATGCACCGGTCCTGCTTAGTATAGAAGGTAAAATACGGCCTGCCAAACAAAAATTTACTCGTGTCTCTATAGATTATAAATCACTTTACGCAACTATATCAAACACCGACTTTTGTCAAGTATATAACACTACCGATGCCAACATAGCAGCCGAGATTCTAGTGTCTAAAATTGGTCTAATTATTAAAAAGCACTCGATAATTAAGCACATCCCCTGTAAAAATAAATTGATAAAACCGTGGATTACTCTAGGATTGCTTAGGTGCATTCGTAACAGAAATGCTATGAGCCGTAAAATAAAAAATGAGCCCAATAACTGCACTTTAAAAATAACTTATATAAGATACCGTAACTTTTGTAACAAATTACTAAAAAAATTGAAACTTGAATATGAAAAGCAAGAATTTTGCAAAGCCAAAAATAATCCAAAAGCTACATGGAAAGTTATTAAAAACATTATAAATACAGATTGTTCGGTAAACTCTACTACGGACTTGCTTAATCTAGAGAAAGATAGTATAACATCGGTTAATAAAGTTAATGACTTTTTTGCTAACATAGGTAGTAAACTGGCTCTACAACATTGTACTCAAACATCAAACTCACTCGCAGATAATATTTCCCCGCTAAATTCTCTTACACTACTTCCAACAGACGAAACTGAAGTTGCAAATATTATATACGGCCTGCGCAGAGACGCTTCTGTTGGTTGGGATGGAATTACAACCACGCTACTGCAACAATGTGGCAGTACACTGATTCCAGTTATTACTTACGTCTGTAATATCTCTATTTCAACTGGCAAATTCCCCAAAGTATTTAAAAAGGCCATCGTCCACCCCATATTTAAAACCGGAAACAAAGATAGCATAAACAATTACAGGCCAATATCAGTCCTACCGACATTATCTAAAGTACTAGAGAAACTCCTTAATGCTCGCCTTGTCAACTACCTAGAACGACACAACATTTTAGCTCCAAATCAGTTTGGTTTTAGACACGGGAAATCCGCGGAGAACGCGGTGGCATCGCTTGTCGATGATATTGTGAGTAAGTTAGATACTCAAAACAAATGTATTGGAGTCTTTTTGGACCTCACCAAGGCCTTTGATACCGTCTCTATTCCCCACCTCCTGAATAAACTCGAAGGCATGGGAATACGTGGACACGCGCTTGAGGTGTTCAAAGATTACCTGTCTGATAGAACGCAATGTGTCAAAATCGATTCTATGGTGAGTGACGAGAAGACTCTAACATTTGGAGTTCCGCAAGGTTCAATATTAGGCCCTACTCTTTTTCTGACATACATTAATGGCCTTTGCAAGCTCCCTCTTCTTAATTGCTCTATATATACATACGCCGACGATACAGCCCTCCTTGTCCACGGTCGTACCTGGCCTGCTACTTTTAAATTGGCGGAGCAGGCACTTAATAATGTAATGAGCTGGTTAACTGCTAACCTCTTAACACTAAATGTCTCAAAAACAACCTACCTGACTTTCTCGGTGTCATCTGCGAGCCAACCCTCACTAGACTCTTTCCAATTTAAGGCCCATTCCTGCACAAATAATCACTCTTCTACTCTGTGTGATTGCCCATGCCTGTCTAAATCGAACTGTGTCAAATACCTCGGTGTTTATATAGACAATAAACTAAACTGGAAATCTCACATAGACAAGCTTACTGCCCGTGTGCGTAAACTAATCTACGTTTTTAAAAAGTTACGATACTCCGCTGAAATGCAGTCTTTAAAAACAGTTTATTTTGCCCTATGCCAGTCAATTCTAAGCTATTGCATATCGGTATGGGGAGGGGCGGCAAAGACTTATTTCTTGGAACTGGAACGGGCACAAAGAGCTGTACTCAAGGTTATGACCTGTAAACCATATAGATACCCGACGTTTACACTCTACGAGGAATGTAAAATACTTACCGTGCGGCAGCTTTTTGTTTTCCATACAGTTGTTAAAAGACATGCCTCTCTAAATTATGATCATAGCAAACTACAGCGACGACGGTCTAAGCAAATATGCCCAGTACAGAAATTCAGAACCACACTTGCGAGAAGACATTATCAGATTATCGGGGGTCACCTCTATAATGTCATAAACAAAGCCTGTAACATATATCCTCTATGTAAATACTCCTGTAAATCTGCTGTAATCAATTGGCTTCTGACCAAAAACTACACTGAGACTGAAGACTTATTAACCTTATCTATCTTGTAGGTAAATATATTGTACATACACGCACACACATACATACACACACACACACACACACACATACACACACAGACGCGCGCGCGCGCGCGCACACACATACACGTAAGCATACACGTACAGACACACACATCCATAACACACGTGAACTCAAACACATACGCGCGCGTACTCGCGCATAACTATTTAAGTAAGTAGTCCCAATTGCATGTCTGCCACGTTCGATGAACAAAAATGGGAAATCCTTTGTGAGGGCGCTGGTACCCATAACACAAGTTTAATCTTATCTTGGGTACCAGAGTTCAATGCAACACTTCCATAAAAAAAAAAAAAAAAAAAAAAAAAAAAATTGTTTTATTGTATTTATGACATTGTATTGTGGCTATTTGGAACAATAAATTATTATTATTATTATTATTATTATTAATAACCTGCATAAGCAACTAGCAGTACCGGTAATAAGTGGGTCAATAATAATGATGCGTTAAGATATATCAGCAAAATTTTTATTTGCTTACTTGAAGTAACTGCTCAGTTTGCTCATACGACAAAATTTGTAAATAATTATATAATATATTCTTACAGTTAACATAATTTAATACTTACATAATTTGTACTTAAGTTGTTCATATTTCAATAAACGATATATGTATACTGTTCCAAGATTACTGTTTCATTCAAGAAAACTTCCCACAATTGGTGACCCCGAGAAAGAACAATGGCTACAGGAAATACTGATGGGCCGAGCAAAGAAACAAAAACCGACTTCGACCTGGCTGCAGTGTCGGCACAATCAAGACTGCTACCCTTCTGGAGAGAACTTCCACGAGCCTGGTTTATACAGTTTGAAGCCGTCTAGGACCCCTTGAAGACCTCCGACGAACAAAAGTATCGTTATGTGCTGCAACAGCTACAAGGTGCCGACCTCCAACATCTCACCGACATTTTGTATAACCCACCCGCAACTGATAAATATCACACAGTGAAAAAGCGACTACTGACAGTTTACGAAAAATCTGATGTAAGGAACTTCCAGAAACTTATTAGTGGACTAGAATTGGGTGACCAAAAGCCCACACAGCTGCTGCGGAAAATGAGAGAACACGGGAGTGGAATGATTACCGACGAAGGGCTGCGAATCGAGAGGCTCAACCACCTACCCGCTCAAGTCCGTATTGTACTGTCGGTGAACACAGAGTCTTCGTTGGACACCCTTGCTGCCATGGCTGACAAGATGGTAGAATTCTCAGAGCCTGCAACTGTTGCCGCAGTGTCAATATCGAGCGACTCCATAGTATCGGCACAAATAGAAGTGTTGAATAAACAAATAGAAAAACTGTCTCTTGAAGTTGCTGAGATACGCGGGCGTTCAACACGGCGATACACGCGACGGTTTCCTTCGCGTTCACGTTCCCGGCCAAGAAACAGGTCAGCAGTGAAACCCGGCGATTCAACGTGGGAGTGCAGATACCATCATCGCTACGGTGATAAAGCACGGCGCTGTGAATTGCCATGTTGTCGAAGAAAGAAGCAATCGTCGCCATTAAACTAACTTCGACATCGACCGTGGCGGACGTCGGTGTCGCAAACATTACCAACCGCCTCTGCGTCTTCGACCGTGATACCAGAGAACGTTTCCTTGTAGACACTGGCGCTGATATATCTGTACTAGCCGCAAAAAACAAGAGGAAGCCCAAGACCGCAAGCGCCTTCAGATTATACGCCGCAAACAACACTCCGATTAAAACATATGGTGAGAAGACAATCAAGCTTAATCTCGGTCTCCGTCGCAGTTACATCTGGAAGTTCATCGTGGCAGATGTCAAAACCTCCATTCTGGGTGCAGATTTCCTTCGCTATTTCAAACTGCTAGTCGACCTACACAAGAGTAAACTTATCAACAATGTCACTGAGTTATCAATCGACGCCCTTGAAACAACCGCCGGACACGATACAGTACACGTCATCAGCACCAATCAAGTTTACCACGACATCTTAAAGGGATATCCCGAGGTACTACGCCACATGTCATTAAAAGAACCTGTGAAACACGACGTCATCCATAGAATTGAAACAACCGGACCTCCCCTCTTTGCACGAGCTCGCCCACTCCCGCCTGACAAATATAAGGCGGCTAAAGATGAGTTTCAACACATGCTGCAGTTAGGAATTTGTAAACCATCAACGAGTCCTTGGGCAAGTCCATTACACGTTGTCAAGAAGAAAGACGGAGGGCTGCGCGTGTGTGGTGACTATAGACGCCTCAACTCAGTTACCCTACCAGACAGATACCCGATACCACGCATTCAAGACTTCACCTATCAAATCATAAATCATAAATCATAAACATTTATTTGCTTGAACATGGGTTGTACATTAGATCTTAAGATTAACAAGAGTCCAGGCCATATCCTACCTTATCAGGTGTGCAAATTTATAAAATTCTAAATAATAAGTGATAGATATTAATAAGAAAGTTAATAAGAAATGATAGCTCAAAATATGATCATTGGATCCAATCACTTATAGAATACACCATTTTTAAGCAGTAATACTTTTAATTTTCTTTTAAACATTGACATAAGAATATAATTAATAATAATTCATTTATTTGCAAGAATATGGTACATTAACAGATGTTTATAAATGTTTGGTTACAGCATATTCTGCCCCTAGGGACGTGCGAATTGAGCGCAGTATATGGGTACTACATAGGAATTAAATAATAGATAAATTAAGAACAAAAAATATCAGAAACACAACAATAAGTGGAACATGAAACAAAATAACATTTTACTATTATGCATCGATGATAATATTAGTTGCCTAGGGCCTCATCTACTAGATATTCCTTGACATTATAATATCTTTGATATTAAATAAATTAAAATAATACAAATTAGAATTAGACAAGAGATTAGAATAGTACAAATTGAATTAATATTAATTAGAATGATACAGCAGAATAACAATATATAAAGAAACAAAAAAAAACAATTATAGCAAATTTTTATCCATAATATATGTATGTCAAAATTCTCATATATATTTATCATTAATAAAATCATCTACATTATAATAACATTTATCACAGAGAAATTTTTTGAAAGCTTTTTTAAATAATTCTATGTTAAGTAGTTTAATGTTTTCGGGAATCTTATTATAGATTATTGGAGCTTTGCACACAACACTTTTATGTAGCAATGCTGTTTTGGCGGGATGAACACAAAGTCTACTTTTGTCCCGTCGATTACTCCTTCCGTTTTCAGCTAATCGTGGGAATAAGTGTTGGTTGTTTTTGACAAATAAGGCTGTTTCCATTATGTACAGTGACGGAAGCGTGAGAATATTGTACTTAATGAATATTGGCCTACAGCTCTCTGTAATTTGTATGCCGAACATAGCACGTATGCATCGCTTTTGCATTTTGAATGCCATTTCTTTATTAGTAGAGTTGGCCCAGAAAATGATGCCATACCTAAGCACGGATTCTACAAGACCATAGTATGCCGATAGTAATGCATCGGTATTTAAAGTTGGTGCAAGTTTATATAATGCATATGCTAGACTACTTATTTTTTTGCATAGTAAGTCAATGTGTGCCTTCCAATTCAATTTACTATCTATAATTAATCCTAGAAAGCGAGCACTTGTAACCTCTTTTATTATGTAACTATCATAAACCAAATTTATATTGAAAGGGTTTTCTTTTCGTTGGTCAAAATGCATTATATTTGTTTTAGTCAGATTTATTTTTAAATTGTTATTGTCAAGCCATGAAATAATAGATGTCAACGAGTTATTTAAATTAAGTTTATATTGGTCAATGTCCTTACATGCAATCGTTACAGTGCTGTCATCAGCAAATAATGTCATTGCTTGATTTGTGGCATTTGGCAAGTCATTAATGTAAATAATAAATAAGAGTGGGCCCAGTACACTCCCTTGAGGAACACCATATGAAACACATCGCTTTACAGAGGTATATCTTTTTTCAGTTTTTGTTAATGAGTTTACTCTCGTTATTTCTGTTATCTGTTGCCGATCAGTTAAGTATGATTTTAGTAAATCTAATACATTGCCTCTAATACCATATGCGTCAAGTTTGTTAATTAATATATTATGTTCTACATAGTCAAAAGCTTGTGTCATGTCACAATAGATTGCACAAACAGGAGTTTTTTTGTCAACGTGGGATATAACATTCTCAATAAATTCATAAATTGCCATATTAATTGTCTTCTTTTGCCGAAAACCTTTTTGTTCTTTGCACAATATGTTGTTATTTTCCAGGTAGGAATTAATTTCACCGTAAAGATATTTCTCGAATATTTTTGAAAACGTTGAGAGCAACGCAATTGGCCTATAATTTTGCATTAATATTCGATTATCCTTTTTAAATAAAGGCTTTATAACTGCAAGCTTAAGATTATTTGGAAATATTCCTTTTGAAATACATAAGTTAATTATGTAGCTAAGATGATTAGAGATATCTTCACTAACTGCTTTAATAATTTTAGTGTTAATGCCGTCATGTCCTACACTGTTTGTATTTTTCAAATTTTTTATAATTTTGTTTATTTGATGGGATGAACTTGGTGCCAAAAACATTGAATTTAGAGATTTATTGATTAAAGAGGTAACGTTTCTTCCAGCACCTGGTATAGGACTTATTTTGTTAATGAAATAGTTGTTAAATGCGTTAGCCATTTCTGTAGGGTCATCTATGTTATTTCCATCAACAGTTTCTATGTTATTAATACTATTACTAGGTAAATTTAATCTTGATTTATTTATTATATGCCATGCAGTTTTACATTTATTTAATGATGTTTTTATTTTATAATTATTTTGTGCACGTTTAGTCATGTTTATGATTTTTTTGAATATTTTGCAATACTTATTATACTTTAATTTATTTTCTATAGAAGGGTTTAGTCTCAGATTCCATAACAAATGCCTTTTTCTTTTACTGCAGATTTTAACGCCATTTGAAACCCATTTTGGTTTACTGTTTACTTTTATCAAAGACAGTGTTTTAGGGAAACATAGATCATAAAAAAGTTTAAAATCGTCAATAAAATATTGATAAGCTGCGCTTGGGTCATCAGAGCTGTAGATATTAGAGAAAGATATAGTATTAATACACATTTTAAATTTTTTAATATTATCAGGACTATAATCTCGTTTCATAGTGCGCCATGATTTCAGTGTATATATTTTTTTTACCGGTACCTTAATCAGTTGAGCAGTATGGTCTGAAAGACCGAGCTCTAAAACTTCAGTTCTGCAATGCTTTTTAAAGTTATGTGCAAAATTATCTATACACGTTTTACTTGATAGTCTCGTCGGTTCTCGCAGTGCTAACTTTAAATTGTAATTTAACAACAGGCATTCAAAATCTAATGATATGTTATTAATCTTTAAAAATATATCTATATTAAAATCACCAGCAATCAAAACATTATTACAACTCAATTTTGAAATATGTAATAAAACTTTTTCAAATCTATGGAAAAATGTATACACGTTATTTTGTTTAGGTACTCTATACACACAGACGATAACAATTTTGTGGTCGAGTAATTCGACCGCACAACATTCAAATACATAGTCAAGACAAAATCTGCTAATATCCGGTATTTCCCTGTACTTATGTTCCTTTTTTAGTAGAATGCACGTTCCACCTCTCTTAATATTACTACGACTGTATGTGGATGCCAGAACCAAAGTTAGGTAGATTTAAATTTAATTCGTGCCCTGCCATCATAAAATGCTCTGTTATGCATATGACGTCTATGTGTTTATTGTTGTCTCTAAGTTCTTCCAGATTTATACATAATGCATCAGATTTGTTAAGTAGCCCTGCTATGTTTTGGTGTAGGACATACATATGTTTTTCAGAGAAAAAACTGAGTATCAGTCTCATTTTGAGGAGATTTCGTCGTTGTGTTAGGAGTATTATATGTGTGTACGTCAAAATTATTAAATATCTTCATGTCAATTAAAATATTATGTATAATCCGATCATATATATTTCTTATTCCTTTGTTATTGATCTTGCCAGTCATGTAAGAAAACATATTCAATGATAGTCCATAGTTACTGTCAAATAGGTACGCGTACTCATTGTTTTGTATCGACAGATGAATGAGATTATTGAACATTTCCACTCTGAAATTGTGTATAGGTGCTCCTGTTATATATGTAGGGCAGCAAATAATATTGTTTGTGTGGGCTACTTTCTGGAATGCTTCCTTCATCATGTTAATCGTAGTAATGTAATTTTTGTCATCTTTGATGTCACTTTCTCCAATTAATAGAATACAGTAATCATTTAAAGTAAATTTTTTTAATTTATTTTCTATGTCGTACAGAAGTTCCTTTACAGTCCCGTTTGGAAATACATAATGACAAAAGTCAAAGTATTTCGAAAAGACGTCTTCAATAATGGATAACGATCCTCTGGATTTGTAACTGCTTAGAATGCATAGTTTGCTTTTCTGTTTGCGTTTCGCTATGGTACTCGTCAACTTCCCGGTATGTTCTGGTATATTATTATTATAGGGTGTAGATAAATTATGTGTTGTTGTTAATTTATTTGTTGTTTGATTTTTGGAGTCATGTGTTTGGGTTTCTTTATCAGCCTTAATGGTTGTGTAAGAGCAGGAAATACTACATGATTCTGATATACAATTTTTTATAATTGTCTTTTGTACATTTGAGCTTTTGTTTGGCAATAATTTGCATTTCTTTGCAGATGATACTGGTGCTATACTTTTCCGTTCAGGGGTTGAGCATATTTTTTTATAAGCATTCATTGTTTTTACCATATTTTGAAGATCGGACTTGAGACGGAAGTTTTCGGTATTTAGATTTTCTATTTCTAAGTGTGCGCTTTGTAACTGCATTGTAAGTGTTTTTACTTGTTCACTTAATTCATTCATTATATTGCTGCTATCATGCAAGCTATCCGGTATACTCATTATAGTTGAATCAAATATTGTATTTTCGTCATTATTGGTGTTTTTTATGTTGCTCAGATCTTGTAGTGAACTCGTTCTGCAGACTTTTCGATATGTAATATTAGTATAATATTCTGAATCCATTTGTTTAGCAGAAGCAGCATCCTCTGTTGATGTTCCCCCGCTCATATCTACTTTTACGCCTTTTTGTAGTTTTCGTATTTATTATTTGTGTTAAATGTATTAACTGGAATTGTTACCGCTAACTTGTGGCGACATTAGAAATAATCTTGTTATTTTATAGAACAATTGTCAGGCAACATACCCAAAAAGACACAGATAGGTGAGATTCGAACTCAAGCTGTCTCACCACAAGGTACTCATATGTGCCATTCAGCCACCTGACTAGTTACTCTTGTAGTCTAAAATGTCGTTCGTATGCTTCCAATTACGTTGTGTGAATAAATTACACACGTATTGTATACTGATTTACCGACATGAATTTGTTTGGTGTCAGTACGCTATCAATTATATAGATGGCAGTATACTATACGGTCATTTGAAATATTTTCTTAACGATAGTGTTTTTTCGTCACTTTGTTAGTTCACAGAAAATAATAGTTTATATCCCTTAGAGACTTATTGTTATATTGAGTTCACTAGATTTTAGTTAGAGTACAATCAATTAATAAACATTTACACTGGTCACTGAGTTGTTTTGTCAAAAGTTTATGTTATTCACTAGTCAATGTTTATTTTTATGGTTTAGCACAGTCATTTGTTCGTATAACACTACCACTTAATATTTGTAACATTACAAGATGTTTAATGTTTATTTCACTGTTAAATTGATAGCTTTTGAATTTTAATAAATTATAATTATGCAGAAGGAACTTTCACGTGACAAGAGCTGTCAGATGATCCAATATATAACAATATCCAACTGCATGACATGAAAATCTTCTCAAAACTAGACATCAAAATGGCCTACTATTGGATTCCCATATCAGAAGAGGACGCTCAGAAAACAGCTATCATAACGCCCTTCGGGCTGTTTGAATTCAAGTGCATGACCTTCGGGCTACGCAACGCAAGCCAGACGTTCCAAAGGTTTATGCATCAGGTGTTGCGTGGCATAGACAACTGTTTCTGTTTCGTTGACGACATATTGTTATTCAGTGAAGATGAATCTTGCCATAAACTACTCTTACAGCAAGTATTAGACCGCCTTAAGAAATATGGCGTAACACTTAAGCTCGAGAAATGCGAATTTGGCAAGAAAACAATTAATTTCCTTGGCTACGAAGTATCAGCAAACGGAATAAAACCCACACACGAACGAACGGAAGCAATATCAAGTTACCCGAAGCCTAACACAGTCGCGGATTTACGTCACTTTCTAGGCATGCTCAATTTTTACCGCAACTGCCTACCCCGTCAAGCCGAACTACAAACAGAGTTAAACAAATACCTACACAATCGGAAGCGCAATGACAAAACGCCGATCGAATGGACTCCGGAGGCAGAGTTAGCTTTTACAAGATGCAAACAAAGCATATTAGTAGCTACTGAGCTGACACACCCCGTTCCTGGCCGTCCTCTCGCTATAATGACAGACGCATCTGACCACAGCCTCGGCGCAGTATTACAACAGAGAATGGAAAACATCTGGAAACCTCTCGCTTATTTTTCAAAAACAATGAGTGCAACACAACGCCGCTATAGCGTCTACGATCGAGAGTTACTAGGAATCTACGAAGCAATAAAACACTTCTGCAGACTCATTGAGGGATGTGTCGTCACCGTGTACACAGACCACAAACCGCTTGCCTACGCACTCACACGCCAAGCAAGCAACAGCGACACTCCGCGCCGCGAGAGACAACTGCACTTTATCAGCCAGTTTTGCACAAACATAAAGTACATACAGGGCGAAGAAAACACCGTAGCCGACGCATTATCTCGCATCGAAGACATACAATGCCCCACCGTCATAGATTATGAAAAGCTAGCGGAAGAACAACACAGCGATACAGTACTGAAACAGCTGAGAACTCAAGCAAACCTAAAGTTTACTGACCTCACTCTGCCTGGCGCGCGACGACCCATTACGTGCGAAACATCGACTGGGACACCGCGACCGTACTTACCCGACTCACATCGTTTTGTAGCATTCAAAGCGCAACACGATTTATGTCACCCGGGTGTTAGATCTACACGCAAGCAGATGTCTTCAAAATTCTTCTGGCCTCACATCAACAGAGACGTTGCCAACCGGACAAGAGCGTGTATCAGCTGTCAGCAAGCAAAAGTACATCGCCACGTTAGAACTCCGTTGGGCGAGTTCCCACCATCAGAGCGCTTCGAACACATACACATCGACCTCGTGGGACCACTTAGACTATCGCAAGACTGTCGCTACTGTGCAACTATCATTGACCGTTGCACCAAGTGGGTAGAAGCGGTTCCCCTACGCGACATTACGGCTGAAAATGTTGCAAAAGCCCTGTACGAGAACTGGATATGCAGATTTGGCTGTCCCTTAAGAATATCAACAGACCAAGGCCGCCAGTTCGAGTCACAATTGTTTACGTCTCTAATGAAGAAATTAGGTATTACAAGAATCCGCACAACGGCATACCATCCCCAGTCCAATGGTCAAATTGAGAGATGGCATCGAAGACTGAAAGCAGCGCTAACGGCCCGCGGAAACACTACGCACTGGACTGAAGACCTACCTACAGTACTGTTGGGCCTACGCACTGCATTACGCGTCAACAACATGAGCTCAGCAATGATGACCTACGGAGCGACATTACGGTTACCATCTGATATCATTACGCCTACTAAAACAAATATCAACGATAACGACTACGTTCGACAATTAATGAAAACGAAGTCATCGATAAAAACAAACACTCAATCAAACAACAGCTGTGCGAAGCCATTCATTCATAAGGATCTCGCTACCTGCACACATGTTTTCGTCCGCAACGACACAGTCCGTGCGCCGCTCACTCCACCATACGAAGGCTCTTATGAAGTTATCAAGCGCTACGATAAATTTTATAAAATCAAGCTACCAACACGCACATCTACGATATCATTGGACAGACTCAAACCGGCCTAAATTATAGATGAAGATGGAATGTATACAGACGACAGCACTCCCAAGCAATCAATCCAGCCACTGAAAACAAGATCTGGAAGAACTGTGAAGCCCGTGGTACGCTTTCGCTTAGGGGGGAGTGATGTGGGAACCACATAACATACATTTCGTCATGTCGCGTTCATAACTTCAACAGACAACATGCCAGCGTTGAGACTTATCGGGCACTGGCGGCCGCCGGCAGCGGACCGCTATTTTTATACAGTGCGAGAAGGCGACGCCATACGCAACGTGCGTGCGAGAGCGAGATGGGTGCCAGCGATCGCCGAATATCATCCCAACTAGATTGTTTTATGGTTGGTAGATTATATATTTTGGCAGGCTGGTATGGATATACGTTGTGTGACTAAAGTTTGTACTTAAGTTGTTCATATTTCAATAAACGATATATACCGTTCCAAGATTACTGTTTCATTCAAGAAAACTTCCCACAATGACTTTGATACGTAATTTATATATCAACTCTTGATTTAGAATAGCAAATGAACTAGAATATAGAAGCAGAATTGTTATCTAACGCGAAGATGGACAGAACACCATCGTTAAATTTCTGATCGGTTAGGAATGACAGTAAATTGTTTTAATTTTTTTGGTAACATAAGCAAAACAGTGCTTCAAAGGGTAATGTGATATTATGGCAACACATTTCCAATCGAATTTTTAAACATAGCACTATTGATTCGGTTGTCTACTCGGGCGATATCTATATATTAATACGTGAAGCAAAAACTTTGTACCCATTTTCACGAAAATTGCACGGACGTTGGTTTTTTTACTTGGAGGAATGCTATGACGCACATCCCTCCGCGGGGGCGGGCGGAGGGATTATGTCGGACTCGCCTGGGTAAAAGAAAGATGGAAATAATAGTAAAGTACCTCCCGGAATACCGACTAAACCTACCACGGTGTTCCTCGACAAAACCACTATCGACGGGGCCGCGACGGACTCGAGGGTTTAAATGCTCCCTCTCCCGCTCCGCCGCCTCCTTGATGGAAATTACTTCCTCGCAGAAGGAGGCGACGGCGTTCCACGACCTCTCACTCCAGACCATAGACTGAACTACGGCCGGGAGCGAGAGGGCAACCGATCCGACTGCCGCGATCAACTCACAGCGCTGCGATGCCCAGGCGGGGCAAACCGCCAAAGTGTGCAGCGCCGTGTCCTCTATAACGTCGCGGCAGTCGCCGCAGTGGTGACAACCGGGCGTCTCTTGCCGGCGTATACGACACAGGAACTGGCCAAAACAACCGTGGCCAGTCAGTACCTGTGTCAGCCGGAAGGTGAGGGCGCCATGACGCCTCTCCAGCCACTCCTCAAAAACGGGACTTACGTGCCCGGCACTGGGGTGCACAAGTCGTTCCTTCCAATTGGCCACTAGGACCTGGCGGAGCTCGGACCTCGCCGCCTTGATTGCGGCAAGACCCGGTCCTTCGCCCCGAGCTAGCGCCTCCTGGCGCCAACGGTAGAGCGACGCCAGGAGCGCCGCTTCCAGGTCCCATGGCATCGATCCGGCGAGGAGGATCGCAGCCTCGAACGAGATCGTGCGGTATCCTCTAATCAACTTGACAGCCATGGCGCGCTGTGGTGCACGTAGCGCCGAAATGTTTCGGGCCGCCAGGTTGTCGCCCCAAACTGGGGCCCCATATAGGGCCATGGACCGCACGACCCCCTCGTAGAGCCTCCGGCAGGAGGTGTTTGGCCCCCCAAGGTTGGGCAGCAGGTGCGCGAGCGCACCTGCAGCGCCCCGAAGAATGGGGGCCAAACGACGGAAATGGGCTGTAAAGTCCCATCGGCTGTCGAGCAGGAGACCCAAATACTTAAGGGTTGGCTCGACGCCGATGCGGACCCCTCCCACCATGATATGGGCCCCTGGAGGTGGCCGGTTCCGAGGGCCGTGAAAACATACAGCCTCGGATTTCGACAGGGCCACCTCGAGGCCCAACCGCCGGATACGACCAACTTGTGCGACCCCAGCGGTCGCCAGTATGGCCGCCACCCTGTGCGACTTACCCCTCGCCGTGACAAGCGTGTCGTCGGCGTAACAAATGACGCCGACGCCACGGAGGAGCGCACCTCGCAGCACCCAGTCGTAGCCGATGTTCCACAGGAGCGGACCCAGAACCGTTCCCTGTGGAACACCGCACGACATCTCTCGCCGACTCCAACCGTCGTGACCCGGGTAGACGACTACCCTCTCCGATAAATATGCCCCGACTATGTGGCGGAGGTAGGTCGGCACTCGATGGAAAACCAGTGCCTCCCTAATGCAACTCCAGGGCAAGGTATTAAAGGCATTCGCGATGTCCAAAGACACCGCGAAGACGACCTCGCCCCGGGACACCGCATCCTCCGCCAGGCTCCTCACACGCTGCGTCACGTCACGTCAATGCTGGAGCGCCCGCGGCGGAAACCATATTGGTTTTCCGCCAAATCCGGGCCCACCGTGGACAGACGCTGGACGAGGCGCTCCGCGATAATAAACGCGAAGAGTTAAGCCACCTCGTCCAGCAACACAATGGGCCGGTAGGCGGACGGAGAGTCCGCCGGGTGCCCCTCCTTCCTGATCAGGACCAGTCTCCCCACCTTCCACTGGCGCGGAAACTGGCCCTGCACCAGACACTCGCTGAGGAGCCCCCTCAGTCGGGGCGCGAGCTCCTCGAAGACCAGGGCCAATGCACGACCTGGAATGCCGTCGGACCCTGGGGCGTGTTTTTTTCGAGCGAAGTCTCGACACCGCCGCTCGCAACTCTACCTGGGTCACTTCGGGAACCACGTCGTCGTCAAAGTCCGCGCTGGAGACCATGGAAGGCGGAACCATCGACGGAGGAGTGTGCTCCGCCCGTGAAGGGAACAGAGCGGCCACTACCTCCTCCACCAGCTGTGGCCGGAGACTCTGGGACAATGGGGGCGCCCAGGGGCGAAGCTTGCCCCTTACCAATAGGTATGGACGCCCCCAGGGATTATGGTCCAGAGTCTCCAGCAGCTCTTGGCGGGCCAGATCTTTGGCCCGCTTGATGGCTACCTTCAATGTAGCTTTGGCCGCTCTGTAGGCCTCGTACAATTCCGCCTCCCTGGCGTCAAAATCGGGAGGGCGGCGACTCCTCCTACGAAGCCGGATGTACTGGCGTCTGGCCACCACGCAGGAGTGGCAAAGGTCGGCAATATGTGCCGACCGCCAGTACACCCGGCACCTAGCTGGAAAATTTGTAGGCACTCTTGGCATCGCCGCATCGCAAGCTTGCGTTATGGCCTCCCGGAACCACTCAGCCTCCATCTCGACATTGTCAGGCCTGGCCGGTGCTGGCACCCAGGCCTGAACGATGGAGGCTTCCAGGAGGACCTCCCGATTTAGCTTCTTTAAAGCCCAACGCGGACCGCCCCCAATCGGGGCTCTTGGGGCTGGGGGGTCGGAGGTCTGGGCGGAGACGTCGAACCGTATATACCGATGGTCCGACAACGTCTCCACCTCCTCGACGACGCGCCAGCCTTGGACACGGCGTGGTAGTGCGGGGCTAGCGAAAGAAACATCGATGACGGAGCCGCCCCGCTGACGCACGCACGTGTGCACTGACCCACGATTGAGGACTAGCAGGCCGTTTTCTACGGCCCACTCCTCGAGCAATTCACCCCTCGCGTCCATGGCCGCGGAACCCCAAGCCGAGGATTTGGCATTGAGATCCCCGACGACGAGCACGGGCCGAGGGTGGCTTCGAGCGATGACGACGTTCAGTTCGAGGAGATACTCCTCGAAGTCGGCGAGAGGTCGGTTGGGTGAGAAGTAACCGCCCACCACAACCGCCTCTCCTACGAGTGCTGCGACGCAGCCCCGTCCTCGGATGATGTTCTCGAAGGACGGGGCGCGCGCGGCGGCCGGCGAAATTAACGCAACCGAGCCATCGAGGTCCCCTACCCAGTCAGCCCTGGGAGGGACGAAGTAGGGCTCGGCTACGATGGCGACATGAATTGACCACTGCGCCATGCTCTGGAGGAGAAAGTCCTGAGCCCTGGTGCAGTGGTTTATATTAGCCTGGAGGAGACGGAGGCGTGGAGGCATTACGTCTCCATACTAACCTCCGCCCCTCCAGCCGCGGGAGCGGCGACCTTCGACGTCGCCGACGAAGAGGTAGGTGGCCTTGGCGGTAGCTTCTTCTGGGTGACGGCGCACCCCTTGGCACCCGCCCGGTGCTCCACTGGTTTGCCCACCGCCGCACACAGAACACAGTGCGGCGTGGACCCACACGTTGCGGCCACGTGACCGGGCTGACCGCAACGGAAACAGCGGCCGCTGCAGTCAACCCGTGAGGGGCACGTGACACCCACGTGGCCGCTGGATAGGCAGCGGTAGCACCGGGCGATCCTGGGCTCCAGCGCTTTAATTTGCACCGACACCCACCCCACCAAAAGACGCCGGCCATCGGCCAGTTTCTTGGCGGCGGCGACGGGACAGCTAATAATGGCCGTCCCCATTCCGGAGCGGCCCTGCTTAATTTCACCGCACTTGATCTGTTCCGCAGGGCACCCTCCGGTCTTGGCGACGGCCGCGACGACCTCTTCTATATTTACAGAGTCATCCAGGCCCGTTATGCGCAAATCGATGCGCTTTTGGGGCCTGGAGACGCGGACCTCTTCTGTATTCAGAACCTGGCGGAGACTTTCCGCCAGGCGGTCCGCCTGGTCGCCGCTTGCGACTCCCGGCACTTCGATAAGGCGGGCACCGGTCTGGGTTGTCCGGCACCTCAAGCCCGCCGTTATTCCTAGCTTGCCGGGGTCGATCGCCGTCCGCGCCTTCTTTAGGAGCTCCGCATAGGTGGTCCCTCGCTCGATGGCCGCCGGCTGCAGTGTTATGACCACCGCAGTAGAGCGAGGGGCCTGGAGCTTCCTCACCGCCTTTTTGGCCGCCTGCCTGGCCTTCTTGGCCGCCTTCTTTTTCTGCTTGGCTGCCGCTTTCTTTTGGCCGACGACCTCCCAGTCGTCGGCTTTGCACGCGGCAGCAGCGGGTTGTACCCTGGGAGCGGCAGGGCGTTCGGCAGCTGCAGGTGCGCGCTTAGCCTGCCGTCTTTTCTTGCCCTTCTGGCTGGCAGGAACGTCTGTGGCGGCCGCTGGAATAACTGCTGGTGGCCGCGGGGCCCTTACTTTGGCCGCGTAGGATGTCTGCGGCACAGGCATCGGGGGAGAAGGCGGGACAGACTCTCTAAGTCTGTCCGCTGCCAGAGGAGGGCGCAACAGCCGGCCCTCCATGAGAGTTTGGAGCGGAACTCTCCGAGCTCCCGTCGGACGAGAGCCACAAGGTCCGATTCCTTCTTGCTAGTGTTCTGGTCTTGCCGCTTCTCGATATCCTCCTGGCGTCGCTTGAGTTCTGCAACTTCCTGTGCCAATCGAGCGTTTTCGGCCAGCAGCTTCTGCACCTCCTCGTTGGCTGTTCGGCTGAAGACGACCTCTGCAATGTCCCGAATGGCCTCAATCAACTCTTTAAGGGTCTTTTGGCACGTGCCCTTCAGACCCTTCGATTTCCTGGAGACCAGACGGATCGCCTCAAGGGCGTCACTAAGCCGGGTCTTCAGCCGGGACACCGGCAGATCCTCGGCTTCTGGCTCCACCACCGGCTGCTTACGCCCCTCAGCGACTCGCCGGGCCGCCGCAGCAATGAGGGTGTCCTCCTCAGACGTGCGCTCCTCATCTTCAGCCTTCCTTAACGCGGCGGCAAGTTCGGCCTTTGCCTGTCCCAGACCCACGTACCTACCGTGGGTGGGCGGACGACCGCGTCCACGTCGTGTTGTCGGCACTTTCGCCGCCGACACCGCATCCTCACTCACACCTTCCGACTCCTCCGAGAGCTGCGCAGACCGCGAGCGTTTGCGGGTAGCCTTCTCCGGAGTAGCCTCCGAAGTTAGCTCCACGACGTCACTGTCCTGCTCTGACTGCACGGACTACTCCTCCGCTTCGGAACGCGCAGAACTGGGCGTGCGCGACTGACTCTTTACTACCTCCAACTTCTTTTTTAAAATTGATTTGATTGAGTTTTCCATAATAATACCCACGAGTATGGGAGAAATATACGTCGACCCGGGCAGAGATCCCGATACCCGGGCAAGCCTAATACTTCAGGGGGACGGCAGGTACCCTGAAGGGGCCGCACTAGTGACTGAACTACCCATCAGCCATGCATCTCCTCGCCGTGCGGCAGCAACTTGAGATTCGGGGTGGTTTTTATAGAGGACCACTCCCTCGCAGTCCGGGCGGTGAAGCCAAGACCCTCGCTCCCGTCAGCAGCCGCTAGACGTGATCCACGACACTGCACAATACGGGGTTACGATATGCGCCAGACGGTGACAACGGGGACAAAAGTCAGAAGAAAGGGGGGGACAACAAGAACAAAAACAAAACGGGGCAGAAGCAAAAGGGGACAAGAAACAAATTTGGACGCAGAACCAAAAAGGGGGAACAAAACCAAAACAGGGGACAAAACAAAAGGGGGATAAAGAGGGGGAAAGAATCGTCAGAGTGACGAGAAGAGACCCCGTTGTCTGTTCAGCGGCAGGGTGAGTGCACGCCGAACCCGTCAAAGGGGCTCTCCCATGTCCACTCTAAAACAGAGCGGTACTGGGAGAACCGGGCCCAAGGATAGGGCCTCCGGCTTGGGGATGGGACTCACGTCCATCCCCCCGCCTCCGGTGCCAAACGCGACAAATGGCACCGGTTGTCAGAATATTAGCCACCAGCAACAATGAAAAGCATTGTTGCTGGTGCCCAGGGTGCACCACGGGGAGGTTTTCTGACACGCACCCCAAAGTAGTCGAAGCTCATTCATCCCCAGTGAACGAGTTAGGATTGTTCATACAGACTACTCTAAATTATAGTTCGATCAAAGCTACCGGCTAAAAACTAGAATATATTTCATATAAGAAAAGAAATTGTAAACAACATAATCTCAACAGCCTTTAATAAATACAAATCAATTTTGCCGAAATAGGGTAGTTAACCCACATTTTTTATAACTTAATAAGAATACTAGTAATTTGAAATCTAAACTGCTAGTAATCTTAACTAAAAAAGAAAATACAACTTGCTGCCATATGTAGACATTTTCTATTTTACTGCCGCAAGTCGGAAACTTGTCGAAATATCGAAAAAGCTTTGTTGTTTAAAGCAATTGTTTCTTGTCAAACGTAGAAAATCCTCGTTCAATTGTTCTTGCTAGGGATGGATATACCTACGTCGAAATCTATTTAATTAAAAAGCAATTTAATTTGGTAGTTAGAACATTTTTATTATCTTTAATTTGTACTAGTATACTATATAATATTGACCCTATCTTGGCGCAAGAAGCCAAAAAAGGAAAGAACACAAAAACAAAACGGATAATATTTCAGCCATTGAAAAGAAGTTTTAATTGATTTATTTTCATGTACTATCCTCAGATTTGATTAGTACAAATAGTATTGTTATAGTACAAAGGTACATGTAAAAATGTAATCATCACCACTACGATACCAATAGATAATATGAATCAAATATATTCAAAATACGAATATGTTTCTTAGAGGAGTTTAAATTATTAAAGTATACCTATTTTACTAAATTAATAAAATGTTATACGTGATAGAAGAAAACTCTTAAATGTAAGGCGAATTAGTATGTTTTGTTAACCTCAAATCTAAGTACTGAACTTCCAGAAAGTGTTTGTTTTTGTGTTTGTTGGAAATGTCTCAGTAGTTATGCATGACCTTTAAATGAAGTCTACGAATGACTTAATACTCAAATTCCAAGGCCTCCTTTTGTTCAATTTTTGAATTTTAAATTGTCAATTACGTTTTATGCGCGTCATGTATCAAATACTAGGAAAAAAATTCATTGTATATTTATTGTCTAGCATTTTATACAAGCAATAGTTTATAAAGTAGGTTAAAGTAGCAATATTTATAATGTCAAGATGTAGGTATTGATTTTTCTACATACATACATAGTCTTATGCTTATATCTTGACGGGAACGGCAGAGGAGTATTACACCCAAATTTTACTAACTATGTTTTTAGATCCCACGTAGTAGCGAGCGAGTATAATGTCGTTTACCGGGCATTCTTCTTGTTACTACTGAAAATGTTCTAGCTGAAAACCCCAATAAAAATTTGCCTTATCCGAAAATCGAACACAAGACCTCATAAAATCACTTTTGTGCTACAAGCTATGCTTCTCTTTCTTTAAGCCGACTTTTTCTTTTGAGTCATTTCGAGAATGTGTAAAAGTAACTATTTCTTTTTGTTATATTTGTGTAGTCCTTCTCTTGAGCTTATAAAATTAGACAGCTAAATTCATACCATTTCTCAAGATATTTTTTAATTGAACTGAACTGACTGAAAGTACTGTATAATAAAAAAGTATTTAAAATAAAAATATCCAAACTAAAACAAAAGTGAGTTTGTATGTTTTTCTGTAATTAAATACTATAATATACTATAATACTCTTACTTAAATACTCGACCAATAATCATGAAATTAACCATACACTAGGAGGACATATCTGCTACCCAGTGAAAATGTACTGTTTCCGATGTATAGAAATTTATTGACAAAATCTACATAAATGCGAGTGAAGCCGTGGGTTAAATGCAGTTTTAAAATATTCTACACTGAAGCTTGTAACTTGCATAATCCATTAATTATACTCATGGCACACATATAAGAAGTAAATACACTGGTCGACAACCAGTGTTATTTAAGATATATATTTATCTAAGTTCCACACATTGTACTCCATGTTTGTCAATAAACGTATTATTATTAATAATATAACGCCAGATCAATCAAGTAACACACCTTTATTTTTTTTTAGGTTACCGAGTGGAAGGGCTTTCTAATATAAATATTTTTAGGATTGTGTTTTTTTCTACTTTAATAATTTGGCATCTTAAATGCCCTAACTGAACATCAGTTAGGGCATTTAAGATGCCAAATTACAAGAAAGAACATTTTATAAAGTCTATAGAGTAACCATTGCTTTACAAGACGGAAAAGAAACTTAGAAAACCTCAGATGATACTTTAAAAGTAATTTCTATAGCCACATAGGAGTTTACTAAGTTTAAGGCTTCTAAAATCGCTTTTTGAGATATATGTATTCAAACTATCTCTCAGTTTAACGACTGTATACTCAATAGAAACTATACATATTTTGATTATGTCTGATTTCGTATCTAATGTTGCTAAAGAAGAACCATACATAAATGCCTTTTTACCGGAAATACGAATAATACTTGACACCCAAAGTTCATTAATGTTTTTATGGGCTGCAGTTCTTTGGGATTTAGGCGATATGGTCTACGGCATACTGTCTTATTTGTTGTACATATATCTTCAAATTAAGTCGGTAAAGGTTCAGAATCTCCATGCGTTTTGGGAACACCTAAAATAAAAGAATTATGGAAATATTTAAAATATTTAATTAATTTGTGTCATTGTTCAAACAAAATGTCGGTATTACCTTTTCAAAATCCATCTCACTATTTATACCTTTTATACAAGCCTTGACTTTCTTATCTTTAATTAACTCTAAGGTATTTGATGTTGTCATTTTAGGTGATAATGCCTGACTGAGAGTTTCTCTATCAATTATAATGTCATGTTGTAAACAGTTATCAGGTTAAACATTCAATAAAACTTTATATGGAATATTATCAATCTGTACAATCGATGAAATTTGTACAACACTATTTACACACATCTGTCTTATACCTACCATAGTAATAGTATTACAAAAACGTTTACCACTAAAACATTTAGAAACAGACTCTTTAATTAATGAGCACTTAGCTCCAGGTTTATAACAAAACGAATATTGCTCACCATTATGTTGTAATGTTTCAAACAGAGCGCTTTCTTCACACAACCCAACACCGCGCTTGACAGGTGTACTTAAAGAAGCATCAACTTTAGCTTTCTTCTTAGCTGAGCAGCTTGATAAGCAGTATCCAACCCCGCGGCAGATATAGCAGGTGGTTGAAGTAGCATTGATTACGCCTTTTGACTTTACTTGAGGAGTGTTCGGACGACAGTTCTTCTTTACACTGCCAAGCTTCAATTTACACTGGAGCACTTCATGGCCTAATTGTCCACAGTTGTAGCATTTAGAAGGACGCCGAGAGCGGTTTTGCTTTGCGTCTTTACCTTCTTCAGAACTTTCATTCAAAGTAGATTTCCGCTTCCGAACAGTCAGCGCCTTAACTTCTTATTGCAATTGAGTTCTGGTTCCGATGTCTAATTTGACAGCCAACCTTTGGACTCATGGTTCAAACTGTGCAAGGTGAGCTATAACAGTAGATACAGCAATCTGCTCAGTTGAGAGATTTTTCCACCGTGACATAATTGAAGTCATCATTAGCAGCATAAGAAGCAAGGCACTCTCTTTCTCTTGGCCTATTGTTATTAAATTTAATCTGAAAAGCTGCTGTAGTTTCAAGACAATTAAATCGTGAGATAAATAGCTGTTTGAACTCACTCCAAGTCATACCTTGATACGCTACCATTGACAACCAAGTAGATGCTTGACCTCGTAGTGCTCGGCTCAGGATTTTCATCAGCGGAGCACCTTTTAACGTTTTATCTAATATGCACATATCAGCAGTTGTGATCCAAGCACGTGCGTTCATATTGCGACCGCTAGGGTTGAATTCAGGTAATTGAAACTCACTTATTCTCGCAGATGTATGTACAGTTTGCAAAACTGCCTTGAAATTGCGATTTTGTTGTTCTAGCAACAATTGCCATCTCTCGCAAGGATTCACAACAATCGCATAATTAGTAGAATATTTTTGTGATACCACTCCTATGATGCGGGAGGCAAGCCATTATAATTTGCATGGACATTTTCCATCTTCTAAAACAGAATGTCGGGTATTCAAAATAATAAAGCGGTTTTGTAGTTTAGATCTTGTAAAACTGACAACTGACTGAAACAAAGGGTTTGCACGTGTGTTCGAATTAAATACTCGATATCGAATACTCGAAAATTCAAACTTGTGATGCCACAGTTACGTTCTGTCTATCTACCATCACTACACATAATTATATCAACATCAAATAGTTAGATGTTAATATATGTTGGGTATTTAAATATAAATACCCAACATATATTAACATCTAACTATTTACATTAAACAAAATTGTATATGTTATGCAGTATGAGTTTTCATAAAATGCACATACGAAAATGAGTGAAACTAGACATCATTTTATCGCTAGGAAAAAAAATAAAAAGATAATAATAATATTCTTCGATTTATATCTATTTATAATTATTTTTCTTTAGTAGTTATGGACCTTGTACCAAGAAAACCTTGTAACTTTTGAACCAGGTGGTTAATCGTGTTGAAACAAAAACAGTAATAATACGCAATGTGTAGACAATAACGACGGTATACTATTTACATCCAAAAAAATACCGGTGGCATTAAAATAAGGAACATTTTAGACCAAGACTGAGTTTCGTACAATGTTTTTTTAAACATTGTTAAAAACTCAAGAAAACGTCCCCATTGCCCCTAGTTTTTATTAATTGACGTTAATTTGTATCTAATAAGCCTTAAAACAACATAAAAACCACACCTGTATCCCAAACAAAACAGTTTTTATGAAGGGCTAAACAAAGACCATGCCGCCACCACGTGCATCTTTTTTCGAAAATTGTATTATCTATCTCAGGTAGTTTGGGGTGGGATTGAGGTGCAGGGTAAGGGATAAATTGCGGGCCAGGTCTACAGAAAGAATCAGTCGCTCCGAATCATTCGCCGCTGCTACTTGTGTGTTCTTGTTTTGTGATGCCCCGTTTGAGTGAATTTCCTCCGGCGCATATCGCCGATATTTTTATATGCATGGACTGTGTAATGGAAGTGCAAGAGGTGTTCGTATAACTTATTTAGCTACGTTTCCAACGAGACGACCAGTACCATCTGCTCGTAACTTTCAAGACGTTCATAGAAGATTGGCTACTACTGGACTTGGACCAAGTAGAGATCTTCGCGAGGCAAGTGCCATAATCGACGACTCTATTGAAGAAGCTTTACTGCGTGATTTGTTTGCTGATCCAAATATCAGTACAAGACGATTAGCAATGGCACATGGCATATCGCAAACTTCTGTGTGGCGCATTTTAAAGAAAGAAGGTCTACATCCCTATCACTATCAGCGAGTGCAACATTTGCATGAAGAAACTGACGCAAACCCAAGGTGTGTTATGTCCGCATGGATTCAGAGACAAACAAGAGATAACCCGGTGTTTGCAAAAACTATTCTTTTGATGAATGAAGCCGAATTTACAAGAGACGGTATTACAAACTGCAGAAATTTACATTTTTGGAGTCCTAAAGGAGAGAAACCGAAGCTAAAAAGAGCTTCCACTTTTCAAGTGAAGTTTTTGATCAATGTTTGGGCAGTTCTTATTGATGATATGTTGATTGGTCCATTAATACTCCCAAGAACATTAACTGCAGACAGATTTCTCCAACTTTTAAGGGATGATCTCCCATTACTTTTGGAAGATGTACCCTTACGAATACGACGTAGAATGTTTTTGCAAATGGACGGATGCCCTACACATTATGCAAGAATAGTTTGCAATCGATGGATTGGTAGGCAAGGGCCTGTCGGGTGGCCTGCGCGTTCACCCGATCTGACACCCCTTGATTATTTTCTGTGGGGGACAATGACGCAGAGAATTTATAACGCTCCCATCAATAGTGAGGCAGAACAACAGGAGAAGATTTTAAACTGCGCCAGTGCCATAAAGGAAGATCCAACAATGATAAGACTAACAACGCAACAGATTTTGCTGCGAAGTACTATGTGTTTACAACAACGTGGTAGTCATTTTGAAAACTTGCTACATTAAAAGTTTTATTGTAGGTTGATGAAACTAAATAAACGTGCTAATTTATAAATTACAGATTAACGTCAATTAATAAAAACTAGGGGCAATGGGCACGCTTTCTTGAGGTTTTTAACAATGTTTAAAAAAACATTGTACGAAACTCAGTTTTGGTCTAAAATGTTCTTTATTTTTATGCCACCGGTATTTTTTTGGATGTGAATAGTATACCGTTGTTATTATCTACACATTGCGTATTATTATTGTTTCAACGTGATTAACCACCTGGTTCAAAAGTTACAAGGTTTTCTTGGTACAAGGTCCATAACTACTAAAGAAAAAATATAAATAGGTATAAATCGTAGAATATTATTTTATTAATTTTATTATTTTTCCTGGCGATAATATGATGTCTAGCTTCACTCATTTGCATAAATGGACTGGATCATCCTTTTCCCTTCTATATGGCTAAGGGAACAATGGCTGGCCCATGCGTCGTATTCGTGAATGTTGAAAGGTGCTAATTGTGGTAACTGGTCAGCCTTCGTTATATGGATTCTGGCAATATTTTTTCACTTATCTTAACATTTTAGTCTTCATCTCGGACTGCAATATGGTCTTATACATGTCAGTGGATGCTCCTATACCATAAACTACTATAAGAGGCTAATATATAAATATTTCTTTTAGGATCAAAAATATAAATGAAATAGAGTTGGATAATGTGAAGCCAGTAAAGGGGTTAGCAACATTCTTCTTATATATGGGCTCAGACGAGCAACTAGCGATGGCCGATGTAGTATTTTACCAACTTTAGCACTAGATCTTATTGTAAGTACCTTTGGTAACAACTTTGCTGATTAAAAAACACTATACATTATAAGTATGGCTCTCATGTCATTTTTCGCATTTGGTATTATCCTAATTATTATTATAAATGCGAATGTGAGTTGGTATTTTTCCGCTTTCACGCTTTAACTGCTCGATCGAACATTATGAAATTTCGCATACACGTTTTCAGGGGAACAGAAACGGACATAGGCTATCCATCATCCTGGAAAATGTTCTGTTAATAACATTTTTTTTTAACTTGGCTTTACCCTTTGACATCTATCTCTCAGCGGAAAAGAAGAGCGGAGGGGTTACATTGGACTCGCCCGGGAAAAGATTGAACGTCCTAGGTACTATCGACTAAATCTACCACGGTATGCCAACTCACTGCCTTGAACTCCTTGAACTGCCTTTGCTAACCTAACCTAAACTAAATTTACGAGTGAAATCTAGTATTATATAATGTAACTATGCTATTTAGTTTATACTTGATAAATTATTTCAGACTAACGACGAATTCGATTCATCTCAGTCATATCTGTGCATAGTTCCGGGTCTGGAGGGTCACTACGAGCGATTTAGAGTATTGTGCGATCGACTCAAGGTACCAGCACTGGTACTACAGCCTGGACTGGATCATCCAAATGAGACAATACCTGAAACTGCACAGAGATATACTGAGGTAAAATTTTACTGCATTGATAAAGTAAACATGGCTAATCAACTACAAAGTCAAGTGCCTATAATCGATGTTTTATTTAACAGCTTCTATTAAAGAAGGCTGAATTCAACAATGGCGAATTCTATCTTCTTGGTTACGAGAGTGGTGTTCTTGTGGCTCTAGAAATGGCAGCTATATTGGAACTTTAAGGTTAGTTTTCACATTTAGTAAATAATTTGCTTATTTTGTTGTACATATATTATATATTAAATATTTCAGGTATGACGGGTACAGTATTCTGTATCGGATATTCACCAGATGAGTTCTAAACAGTACTTCAAAAGCAACTTGCTGCATTTGAGACAGAAGATCAAATGCAAGATTCGCTAGCACGTCACATGTATGCGCTACTTGGTGGAAACGATACCGTGAGGCTAGACTGTGCTCTTTCAAACACTGTAACGTGGTCTCAGAAGGTCGATGCGTGCGTTGCAGCATTAAAAGGTCGAGCGGTATACTCAGTGCAGTATGTTCGTGCATTAATATTAACATTGATGACGCGTATTGAACAAGTGCAGCGTTACAGACCTACAATTCAACCGCTGCGCTCTCGGCTGGTGCTGTTGCGTACAACGTCAGTGGCGCCACCATCACAGCGCTCAGAGCTTTAGCAATTTTCGATTAAGCCACTCATATCATACATCAACTACATACACCACTTGCGAACGCATCCCATGTCATGCACGTCACGCCTATAATCAACAAGTACTTGAGTACAAATATTTTCTAGTATATTGAATAAGTAGTAGAATAGTATATTCCTTTGACAAAAGAAATTTGTGTCGTACGTATTTTGTTAAAACTGATATTGTAGCGGCAAAAACTTTATAAATTTGTAAAATACTCCACAAATTTCTGTAGTTTAATGGGTTTAATAAATGTTTTGTCATAAGAAGCTTTTATTATTTCAAAATTAAATCCCTGACAACTATGCAAGTTTGGCAAAGTTCAAGACTGAACGTAATAATGATTTAAGGTAGTGTATTAGGACCTTTGCTGTTTATAATATACATATGTACATATACATAATTGGCCTCAAAGATGCTAAACCAAAAGGAAAAAGCTCTACAAATCTTGCCGCTATAAATGGTGGACCATTTGGTGGAGATGGTTCACGTCCAAATATTGATAGGTACTGCGTAACAGTTATTCTGTTAAATACAATTTCGTTGCTGTACGCAATGATAAATTTGTTGTCCGGCAGCCTTACGAACGACCGAGATAGCGTTGATCGAAACGGTATTCATCGATGCCTGGTAATTATGTTAAAAAAGAAATGGTTTTTGTTTCGACAGTAGTATTTATTTTCTATGAGACGTCGCATAAGACTAATAAATTCAATCCATTGAAGTGTTTTGACGTTGGATTGGCACTAATGCAGGACTATTAAAAGGCCCCTAATAATTATACGTTAACAAATTATAAAGAGATGGTAGTTTTTATTTAATTAATATTTTTACAACGTTATTACAACTGTCAATGTTCCAACTCGTTATGATGATTACCGGTTTTTATTTCTATGGTTATGAAAGAGTAGTTATACAGTTGAACATGGCTGCTGTAAAGCAACCGAAACGTCGGGGCAAAGTGTAAACTTAAATATAAATAGTTTTAATTAGACAAAAATATATAGCTTAAATAGTAGTAAAATTCAATAATAGTAGTGTGTTTTAAAATTATGTAATAACAGTGTTTAAAGTAAAATAAACAACGCGACAAAATCCGTATAAAGTGTTTAATTCCAATGAGTAGTAATACACTTCAAGTCTCTAAGTTTGAGGAATATATCAGGCCCATAGGATTATCTAGTTTTAATAACTAGATAATCATCTTTATATATATAAATCTTCTGTGTGTGTGTTTGATTAATTTTTTGTGTGTGTTCAAATGAATTCGAGAATGTTTTAGATTGTTTTTTCATTTTTCCAGGACAACGTCTGTCGTGTCCACTAGTGTATATGTGTAATAATAAATTCCCAGAACATCTGGATCATATAAGCCAGATTATTAAAATCAATCTGGCAATTTTATACGACCTTTCCAAAGAAAATGTGAAATACTGCTACTACTCTTTAAGGTTCAAGCAGTGTCAAAAAATCCTTAATATTATATTTGTTTTTGGTGTGATTGATTCTGCAACGGGCGGAATGAATTACTAACAAAAATAATTGACTTGATAAGGAACATCAAGAACACTTGGTATTTGCATATGTGCATGGATGGAACAGTTGTTTAAGTGGCTACCTCGCCAGTGCGTCAAATATTGTGTTTTCTATACACAAACGAGAACATTTCTCCTCGAAAACATAATATTATTTGTCTCGTTTACCGACTAACATTGCTTATTACAAAAGACAACTTAATCTTTATGCATTATGAAGGTACACGAAAGGAGTATTTTTAATAGATTGCATGATAATGAAACAAGAAAATAAACTGCTACTAGAGACATAAAATAATTTATTACATATTTTCACATAAATATCACCCAAATCATACACCACCATCTTCTATTTCACATAAACAAACCCATGGACCGTCTCAACATTATCGACCATTGAAAAGTTATGTCAGATTTACTCATATTTTGTGTTATAATATTGATTGTTAATGGAACGTCAAACGTTGATTGACGGGATAAGAGTCACATTGACTTCGATTTTCGAAAGCCTTTTGTATTTCGGCGTCAAGGTATTTGTTTACGATCGCAGATGACTGGATATCGTATGTAGCGTGAGCTAGTGGCGTGCTTAGCTGGTGAACAGCAACCTGTTGGATTGAATTCTGCTGCAGAACCTTAAGATAGTCGTGCGATAGGCGCGTACTTGCTGCGCGTAGGAATACCAACCGCGAGCGCAGTGGCCGCGCAACGGTTTTGTAACTTCGCACTTGTTTGATGCGCGCCAGCGCTGTCTCCAAAAACGCACGCGTATACTGAATCGAGTGGGTCGTACGATCGCGCAAATAATGTACACAGGTGTTTACTTTCTCAGCCCATGTAGCAACAGTTTGAAGTACATCGTCCAGTTTCGCTGAATGTTCTCCAGCCATTATCTTATAGAAGTGACGTACCAGTGCATCTTCGAGTTGCTTCTCGGTTGCTAAATCACTCAGTTGTTCCTCAAGTTCCATTTGGAACTCTTCTGGATCGTATCCCATTAGGAATATTGTGCCCGTAAACCCTAAAATGTACAATAAATGTTTTAGTTTTCTTCAAATGTCTTTAAAGACAGATTGAGTTTTCAGTTAACAATTTACCATTATTGTTTGTATTATTTACCATTATTTTCTAGTATTGCCGCCATTTCCAGAGCCACCATAACACCGCTTTCGTAGCCCAGTAAGTAGAAATTCTTCTGCGCCATGTTGTTGTTAATTAAAATCTGTAAAAAAAATTAAAACGCTTTACATACCGCGTCTTGTAGCAACAAAGACACACAAACACACTACAAACAATAAGTAAATAAAATCTTAATAAAAAGCATAGATAGTGGCAAGCCTATTGTTGTTTACCGGGCACCATTCCATGTCCTCTACTGACACGTATTTGGAACCTTGAAACCTTCTTCTTCTTTGCGTATCGTTGGTAAACACTTTTAAATTATATATTTGCCACCCAGAAAGCAGCTTCACTAGCTACATTAACGTTAAAACTTATTTACAGCATTAAAGCAGCACTCATGCTGATGACTTTTCAAGAAATCCAAACTATGTGTGCAGAATGCGTGGAATACGTTTCATGCGTAAATAGTCGAAAGAAATGTAACAAAATATATACTTACATCAGCAAATCTTTGTCCCATTTCGGGCACAGTTTCATTTGGATGATCATGCCCGGTCTGCAGAACAACTGCTGGGAGCTTGAGACGCTCGCATAATAAGTGAAATCTCCCATTATGTCCTTCCATACCCGGTACTATGCATAGGTATCGCTGATCCACATCAAATTCTGTCTGTGACTATAAAAATACACATACATAATTTAAATCTTATCAAAATCATATTCAATTATATAAATTTCCATTAAAATGTAAATGTATGTAATAATACGTCCATTATGCAACGTGTGTGGATCTAAAAGCACTTGTTGAATTAATTTAGGCATCTAATTTTGACAGAAGAATAGTACAAAATTATTATTGAAATAAAACTACAATTTTAAGTAATGTTTAAGGTATATGTTTCTTTGGGATTCACGAAAGTAAACTTGAAAGGAAAACTAAAATTATAAAAAATATAATACATTCGCTTTTATATGGTCCTGTGTACTTAGGGCCTTAATATATGACTACACCTCATTGTTACACGCTGTATAAAACAAAATGTAGAAAGTAATGTGACACTTACCAATGTAGGTTCTTTGTACATAGTAGGTAATCTTATATAGTCTGTTGTATCAAAGAGGTCATCAGCGCTTCCTTTGGAGAAGAAAGTTGCTAAACCTCTAACTCTTGGATAAATGATCTCTATTGACGGTTTTTCAAGTTCGGCGATCCTGAAATGAATGTGTACTCTTAAAAACTGCAAGTATCAATATAAACATATGTAGACAAAGTTTAACATCTGTGGTATGTAAGAGTAGATTGAGATTTCAACTTGCTATGAACCTGGCATATATTTTTTGCTTGCTTTACTTTCTTGGTATTCGTCTTGTAAGCTCATCAGTTGTAGAGCTTAACGTGGCCTCAAATGATAACATGGGTATAATTAACTGGTACCTAAATACGCACATTAAAAATGTATGAAAATATTTAGAACTCTATAAAGGTATAAAATTGCTATATAACTTACATGCTTGAATTTAAAAGTGGTATATCGTCTTCCATCAAAGATATGTTGTAATTTACATTTAAAAATGCACCAATGGATGGAATTTTCTCTTCTGCCATACCTAGCTCCCGTAATGTCAGTTCTGTATTTGTGTTTTTGGCTACTTTTATGCCTGAAATATACATTTCACTATTAAAACTTGAAGCAAGCAAAAAAAGTAAAGTACAGTGGAGATAGAATTAACAATTTGACAAAGTATTTGAAGATACTGGTTTACTGGGTTGCCTTCTCATAGTTCTACGAGGAAGCCCGCGGGTTATGCATGATATTCATCAGCTATCCAGAATACCACGTCCCTTACACGGTAAAGCCGATTGGAACGCTTACCAAGAAATAAGGCTCCTCTTATCTTTGCCGAACTGTTACAATTTAGTATTCACAGCAGAGGCACGTGTCCTTCTTTCTTCAATCCTGGGTCCTTTAAGCGGGGCGTGAAAAGTATCTAAGGCTGACAAAGTAGAGATCTCGGACACTTCACATGAGGACGTGGTGTGGAGGGCTCTCCTCGTGGAATACACGATTGCTTACCAACTGGCGGAGTGTAGGCATGTTGACAGGCAAGCCATATATAAGCAAATATATATTACCTGCAAGGGCAGCAATCTGCTGCATCAATGAAGGTGGTTGCTTGTACTCTCTCTTGGCTTGTAGAACAGTGTACGGGGAACAAATTGCGCGCTCTGTTGCCTCCACTGCAAGATGACTAGGTGTACGAGTCTTTGACATATTTACCTGCATTTACAATAAAATATGTAAGAGTTTTATTTTAGAACTAGCGTTTGGCCTCCAGACCTGTAGTTTCATTATGCACTATATCTTAGGTTTTATAGAAAAAATCAAATGAAACCTAATTTTACTCTTTCAAATCTAAGCCGGCCTCGATGGTGTAGTGGTTAGTGTAACCGACTGCTAAGTCTAAGGTCGCGGGTTCGATTCCCGCACAAGTCAAACATTTGTGTGCATGAACATGGATTTGTCTTGGTCTGGGTGTTTCCATGTATAATATGTATGTATTTACAAAAAAAGTATATATGTATGTTTGGGGTCTTCTGTCACAAGTATTTATATACTTAAAAGAAGGCCTCTACAACGTTTGTGTTTTAACCTGTTGATAAAGAAATAAAGGATTTTATTTTATTATTTTTATTTATTATGTTTATCCATTGTCTAGTACCCATAGTATAAGCTCTGCTTAGTTTGGGCTAGATGGTGTTGTGTGTATGCGGTGAATATTTATTTATTTATTTATTTATAAGCCTGTTTTACAAATTAGAATCTAAGCTAGATTGAACTCTAATCTGTGAAATTTGTATTATAATCAATACATTACGTAATGCACAAACACTAGAACAAAAAATAACATATTTAAAAAATATGGTTTTGAGTTTAAAATAATACTCGAGCTCGTTAGTTTCTAAAAATATTAAATAGCTATAGATTCACATTTTCAAACGTTTATAGGTAGTAGTTTAGTGGAAGCATCTATAGCCTAGTGAAAGAGAGTTCTCCATAAAGTTCTCGACGATATATCTGCTAACCCAAACGCTCAGTGTGGGTCAGCAGACTGCCGTGGACTATGGCTTAACTCTATTAGAGTGAGAAGAGGCCCGTGCTTAGCAGTGGACTGTTTATATATAGGGCTGATATTATAATGTGTACTTACGTCACTTAAACAAGAGAGATCTAAAGTCGTTGCTGCATAACCGCTTGCTGCTCGAGACAAAGATAAATGTTGAGCTAGACCTCCATCCGTAGATACTACTGCAAAGTACCTGCAGAGGAATTATACAAAATATATATTCGTATAAAACTACTTACAATAAGGTTACGTTATAATATATTTCAAATATAATAATAACCTCAACTGCGGACATAAAGAACGCGACGATAAATCGATGTTGTTCAGGATGCGCGTGAAGTCTTTATTCCTACCACAATTACCCTTATCAGCGGTGATGTATATTCCCTCAACTTTGCCCATATTCGAAGCATTCCTTAGCACAGTTGTAACAGCTTTACTATCGGTCAAATCTTCTGACGATAGCGTTACTTCGATTCCCAACTTTTTCCAAGAACTGAAATTATACACAATATACATTTAAAATTCTGGCCTTAAGCATTTCAATAAAATATAAATATCAGGTCTGTATATAAACAGACCCAGTACTGGGCGCGGGCCACTTCTCAGTGTGAGAAGGGTTAGGCCATAGTCCACTACGTTAGCCTACTGTGAGTTAGTAGGCTACACATATCTTCGAGACCATTATGGAATACATAAAAGTTTCGTCACGATGTTAAAGTCATTGCCTTGGGATCGAACTCGAGATCTCTGTGTGGCATGTGCGATCTCTCACTAGGCTATATACTTTCAATATTATTAAAATAAATAACTTACTCTATTTTAAATTGATGATACATAGCAGGACAAGGTACATGAAGGTAAATTTTGTTAGCTCCACGATTAATAAGTCGTTCCACTAGCTGAACTCCAATATCATCGTTATAACAGAATATTACATGACAACGATTAGGATCACAAGCGATTCTGAAACATAGTTTAAATAAATATTATAGGCAAATGTAAACATATACTATATACGTATGTACGCACACGTCTGCATATCTTCAAAGGGACCGGACAGTCAGAAGATTACACATATTTCGCCAGTTATTTTTAGGTGTGACGTACCGTCTCATATATTACCGGACTCCGTGCTGCTACCGGGAATTTTCCAACAGAAACACCCAATAACACTTTTAAAAGAGCCATGATGAGCCCGATCTAGGAATCAATCCTACTTAAGATTAATTCCCAGATCTAGATCTCCTTATAATGACGCCATAACGCCTCATGATTTCAAACAAACTCATAATTATGCTACTGTAGCAACGCAGTTGTACGTCCTATAATTTGTTTGTTTGTTTCCTATAAAATGTTTGATTGCGAAGTTTATCGTAATAAATTAGTATTTAAAAGGACTTAAAAAAAAATTGATACTAAAATACGTCAACCTCTTGGAAAGTTCATCATAATATTATCTTTATAAAATACCTTATCTGTATTTAATTCCCAGATAATAGTTAGAACATTATTTAGTATAATGGTGAATATCACAATAGTATTGTTACCTTTGTTGCACGTTAGGGGCACTTTCTTGCATCCGCAGTAGTACACGGCTGCGGTGTCTACTCGTCGCTAGCAGGTGGAAAGCACGTGTCACTTCATGTGGCGCATACGTGACACGTGCCAAGGGACGAACATAACCATCGTGAATACCTTCAGCCAACATTATTTGAATACGCTAGAAGATAAGCACAATAGAGTCTCATTATTAGCTCCTTAGACTCTTAATATCGGTATACATAGATAATCTAAGTTTAACGTACTTTCATATCGTCGTATTTTTTGTAAGTGAAAAGCGCAGGCATGTCTATCGTGAAGTACTGTCTTGCTTTTAGCATGTTGGACATAAAGAATTCGTAATTTTCACGTTCTATAACTTGCACTGTGTCTATGTAACAGCCTTGGAGTCCTAAGCATCCCATAGATACCTGGAAGGTCGAAAATAAACATAAATGTGGTGACGAAATTGAAATGGGAATGATTATCCAGGGAAAGCGCTGTTGCTAATTATTTGGTTTGGGTTCGGTTCGGGGTACAGTGAGCAACAGAAGTAACTGAACATTGAAGAAATACGTAAAATTATTAAAATTTACATTAGTGTGGGCGGTGCACTTTTAGTACAGTCACGGCTGGATGCATCTGTTCAAGCCTTCGTTTTCTTCGTAGGAATTTCTAGGTAACAGATGTTACACCGCATGATTATGCTACAGGCATGACAGTCTTGCGGCGTCCCTGCCACTGCAGCTGGTAGCGCGCATGCTACCTTTTAAATGCAACGCGGTATGGTTGATGCCACGGACTGAGATGAAACAATATTGAAATGACACCGTAATGACATATTCGGTGCTCGGGTACCGATTACACAAATCGTAAAAAAAAAACTTTCTATTTGTATGTTGCGTGTCTCTATGTGGGCCAGCTATTACAGGAAACTGCTGCGGTGGCGTCCTACTTCGCCCATTTAATATAATATTTAATTAATTTTAAAATATTTTTGTAAAGTCGACAACGTGCATATGTATACAGTTATAATATTACAAGTGATCAATTTCTATGGAAGCCATCATGCTTGTTTGTCACTATTATTGTATACTAGGTGACCCGCGCCACTTCGTCATTCATCTTCTTCACATAAGAGAATTTGCCACGTGTATGCAACATTTTTCATTATTGCTCTGCTCCTATTGGTCATCGCGCGATGTTATATAGCCTATAGCCTTCCTCGATAAATAGGCTATCCAGCACTACAATAATTTTTCAATTCGAACCAGTAGTTCCTGAGATTAGCGCGTTCAAACAAACAAACACACTCTTCAGCTTTATAATATTAGTATAGATTATTGTAAAATATGTAAAAAGTCTAGATCAAAGCTAGTTAAATAATTTACTCACATTTTTAAGGGATCCTTTAAGACAACTTATAATAATATCGAGACCATTCTCCTGTGTGGCATGTTTTACGTGAGCTGCGAAGTAACTATCCCTCGAATAGAAAATGTCTTCGTCTAGCACAAAAAAAAAAAATTATATCTTAATAAAATGTTTTAATTTCTGATCGAAGGAGAAAAATATTTTAAGAAGATTTACCTTTCAATTGAGGATACAATTTTCGCAAGAATTGTTTCTTACGAACATCGCTAACCGTTGCAAATACTCTGCAGTTGTGAGCGAGCAGGATAGATATAGCTGCTTGTCCTGTAGCACCAGATCCTCCATGAACCAGTGCGCGCATTCCTCGAGTCAGGCCTCCTTTGATTTTCTAAAGAATACGACAGCAATTAATGTTTGTTTGATTTTACCCGCGTTTATATGAATTACAATTTGCCCGCGATGGCTTTTACAGCTTAACATGCATTATGTCTTCAGTTTTATTAAACAACTTTCGATAAAACGTGGCGTTGATTTTATGGAGCACCCTATAGCTAAACCTATAAATTTCTGTTGGTTTATGTCTAACCCTTATTTTTACTAAGCTAGTTTCAAATAAATTTAAATGTACTTGTACCAGTGCTGACTGATTGTGCCAGTATTGGTACAATCAGTCAGCAGACAGTTACGAACATAATTGAAAGCGCAGCAGATACTTAAAACACTCACAGGACAAATAAAACTGAAACTTACAAGGCAGTAGAACGCTAGTCCATACGCAAGAGGTACTGTAGCGGCGTCCTCAAGACTCCAGTGTGCTGGAACCGGCCATAGCAGTTCTGGTTGCGCTTGGACTCTGGTACTGGCCGCACCGCTATATAGTATACCCATCACACGTTCACCACTATTACGTAAAATAAAAATGCGATAAGTTTATTTTACTATCTTTTCCGTACCTATCAATTAATTTATAAACTCAATACGCACGTGTTAGTCAGTCCGCTGTAGTCCATTCCATACTTGCTAGATGCATTTGATAATGTTCCAGTGGCTCTCTTCACATCAAGCATGTTGATTCCAGTATAATGAACCTTTAACACGAATAGGTATGCTTAAGTTGCAGATACACGGGAATTACAAAAAATCTTGCCACTCATGATCATATTCTTAAAATGCTTCTATAGCTTTTGCCTCATCGCTTAATAAGATCATGAACTTAATACGCATTTAACATATCAGACAAACAGACATCAGCATTTTAACTATAGCTTATACTATTGCAGTTTACCGTAAGATTAGTGAAGTGGTAGAATTTTAATACATGAGAACCAGGAGCCATGTTCAGATTCTTATTCCTCTATCTCTGAAACCATAGTATGCATACTATGCTAATCGTGATGCGGTTTTGCTCAAGCATAAAACGGTAATATTATAATCAAGCTTTAAATGTAGAGTGATTATAATGTGTAATCTAAAGGTCTTTTCTTCATAAAAGAGCTTATAAGTTTAGGCCGTCTTTCATTACTTATGTTGTTGTTTTAACGATATAACAATGAAGGCCAAAACCATTTTCTTATTGCTGTCACTACGTCCTCGATCACGCCACACCGCTATATTATCACACTTTTTCTCATTCCATTCTTTACATATACACTGAACTCGATTCTCAAAGCACTTTTCCCATTGCATTTATTCTACACAACATAACTTTCTACTTCATACTTAAGTGTAGAAAATACTGGTTATGATTAATCAAATAGTTATTTAAAATTATAAGTACCTCTACTGTAAGACCTGATGGATCAAGTTTAGGAGCTTCCACCCAGTGTAAAGAGTCCAGATTCCCAATAGTTGAACTCTGAAGAGTTATACCACGTTTGTATGGCAACTTCGTCTGGTGCAAAATATTATTTGTATCAATATTCTGAAATAAAAGGCAATTAGTTATGAATTGGGTATATACGTAATATATTATTGGTTAAAAGAATAAAAGATCCTTCCTTTTTTTAATTGTATTACCTTTGTTTTTGTAGCAAGTCCATCAATTGCGGGAGGCACAACCAATTTAAGATTTTCGATGCCATCACTAACTGGAGGTAGGTCCCTAAATTTAATATGCTGAAGTATAATTCCACCACACCTATAATAAGACATAAAGATAAATGTTTTTGCCAGTCACAAGTATTTAAATATATATATACGTAGGTATATATGTCGGTGACTATGATAATTTAACGGTAGTAAGAACCTCAATCGATTTCATTGTACGTGGGCGTGGATCGCCGTTACGTTGGCAAATCACGAGAGCTGCATCATTTGGAGGGGTAACAGTTTCATTTTGAAATGGGACTAACGTTAAGGAGGCAGACTTTCAAATGCTATGAAGTAATTAGGACCATCCAAACGGGACCGTTGGTTACTCGGGTCAAATTTTAATTACTGCTAATAATTCTGCTCAGAAACTGTTAAATGTAATTAAGTATGTATTTCCTGTAAAATAAAGCGATTATGCGAAATGTGTAGTTGTGGTTTGATGTCTCTACCAGAGAACGCTATTGATGACAGCTGTATCGCTGTAGAACGCTATTGATGACAGCTGTATCGCTAACTTATCGCATTAATTAATCATTAAATAAGTATTTAAAAGCAACAAGAAAACACATTACGTTATTTGATCGTAGATGTCATTAATGTTAACTTCCATCACTCGTTTATTCTTGAAAATTCTTGCGTGGCTGTTGACGTGTTCTTTTACATCTATGCATAGTTTTCTGATGTGTGTTGGCAGTGAGACAGCGTGATGCGGCTGTCGCAATGTGTTCAGTTGCAGCATGCCATCGATGAGCGTGGCCCAGTTGTCTTGCCATAGGAGCAGCGCTTCACATAGAGATGGGCTGGCGCAATCGATGCTACGGAACTCATCGCTGAAAAATATTATCAATATGCTGTAGACGAGAAACATTTTAAAATGTAGCTTTTCTTATTTCCAATGTATAATTATTTTGTACGTGTGTATCTGACTAAGCTCTTTCTAAATGACTTGATATATCTAGATGATATTTTTATGTGTTAAACACACATAGAGTGAGTCGGTTCAGATACAAATAGATCCGGTAGATGACGCTGCGGTCGGTTTCCAAGATATTTTTATTTTAAGGCAACGTTTGTCGGGTCGGCAGGTATAATTATAATATCGCGGGTTTTAATCCATAGAGACCAGATAACCAGAAGAATGATTCTGCAGATACGCCTCAATGGCTTGAAGCCCGCGATATGTTACTAGATCCTGCCCGCGGCTTTACACGGGAATACATACTGGAAAATATCTAACTAATAATTAAAATTCATCCAAATTCGTTTAATGGTTTACACGTAATTGAGTGACAAACATTTAAACACATTCAAAATCTTACATCTACATTTATTATATTAGTGGTATAACTTACCTATAGTTATAACCCCTATCTTCAAACAACTGATACACGTCTTTCGAGCTTAGCTTCATATTACTAGGTTCGTAGTTATCCTTGCTTTTTGGCATCATTCTTTTATCGATTACATTTGAGACGTATCCAGAGATAACCCTGGAGCGTTTATTCATCACCTTCAAAGAAATATAAAAGTTTAGTCAATATTATCCGTCTAAGATTATACAATTTTATGTATTTACATATTTAAATGCTTGTTGTAGAACATTAGCCTTGGTGTACATCTCTGGGACAAGTAACTTGTTGTGATATAGGGATCTGATAAATACGGTAATGTACCGGTACGGTGAAGGTTCGAAGCGACTCAACAGAAATTATTTTAAAACGATATATTATATTTTTCTGTGATAGATATATTACCTAATATGTTCGAACATTGGCTACATAGCTTGTAATGTCCAATGAAGTGTGATCCAGCCAAAGTGGAAAATCCTTTTCATGATATTTACAGGCAGTAGGTGTACCGCTTGACGGCGTCGCAAATATTTGAAGTCATATAGCGCTCATATTGTTATGTTACATACCACCACCACAACTTATGACAGTCACCAATCCGCACAAATCGTATCAGCAAAACATCAAATAAATATTTTTTATGTAACCTTTTTAAACCAGGCCTTACCTCAAAAAGTCCCGAGCCTCTGTGAAGTCTGATTTCAAGTCGAAGCGCTCTCTGATCCTGCAGTAATGGTTGCGAATACAAGTGTATATTACGGAATTGTACTGATGATTCTCGCTTTGGTAAATTCAAAGTCATCATGAGCGTATCCCACACCGCAATCAGCGCTGATGCGTAAGGATAGCACATTTTATCTGTAAAACAACATTTAAACATATTTGAAACAACGAATTTGGGAGAAATTAAATGACCTAGCATTGATTACACACTGAGTGTAAATTAATGATAAAATAATTGCGTGTTATTAATTATAAATGTTATATAGTATAGATAATTATAGCTCAGAAAAGTATAGCTCAGTGGGGAGACCAACAGACTGCAATGCAGAGGGTCTCGGGTTCGAACCCACGTCACGCACCTCTGACTTTCTGAAGTTATATGACATTTCGAAATTATGTGCGTATTGATTGACAATTATCGCCTGCTCCGTGCCTCGGAGAGCACGTTAAGCCGTCGGTCCCGGCTGCCATGAACATCTATGGCAGTCGTTATTGGGAAGTCTGTGCCCTATAATATCCTGACACTGGTCTAGTATTAGAGTATCGTTAGCCTTCGGGTTGCGGAGGTCAGGTGGCAGCCGCTTCGTGTAAAAACTGATATCCAGTCAAATCCGGTTAGACTAGAAAGCCGATCCCAAGTGACATGGGAATAGTAAAGGCTAAGAAGAAAAAAATATAGTATAGTCCATCACGCTGACTCAGTGCGGTTTGGCAGACTTTACATATCTTCGGGAACATTATGGAGAATTCTCAGACATGACACGATTTTTTCCTTTGCCGTTAGAAGAGACGCGCTCCATGAGATCAAACTCGAGATCTCACAATCGCATGCAAACAGAAGCGCAGAGATATAAATAAAATATTTGAATATAATATGTATGTAACCTCTGATGACATTGCCACGCAAGTATTTATGTTCTTCATCGTGGACAGAAATCATAAACTGAGCGGCAGCAGCCATTCTCATTTCTTCATTTTTAAATGTTGCCACGTCCCTAAAAACGTATAAAATTAGGTAATTATTTAAAAAATTAAAATACAGGTGGCTTAACCTATTAAGTGGTAATGGCACACCGAAGGCTAGACACAACAGGATTTTAATTATATCTGGCATTCCAAGACTTAACAAGTTAATGTCAGTAATTATAAACGATGTGTGTTTATTTAAAACAAGGTATATATATTTATATTTACTAGTACGATGATTTCTGTCTTATTTTGATATACGCGTACTGCTTGCTTTAATTCTTCACTGATACCATCTTAACGGAGGTTAAAATTAATTTAAACGGCGTTTTCACTAGACGTTTACTTAGAATTGTTATAAATATATTTTAATCATATAAATAGGCTGTTTTATAACTTACCATGTTTCAATATGAACCCATTCTATTAAGTGTGACAACATAGGAGTTCCTGTTGATACAGGGAATTCAACTTTCGGGTACAAGGCTTGAATCTTCGGCAAGTAACCCGTCATGTATAAGCTGGAAATCAATTAAAAATGTTAAGCAAGCAGTGGCCTACGCCATTGCTTACTTAACTGACATTTTTGGCGTGAGTGAGTGTCAGCCGCCCGGGTCGGAAGAAAATTTTACCGTCCTCTTATTTAGGTACCTATTTCAATTTAAACGACTATAATATACAATAATTCTATAGAACTTTTCGGCAGGAATAGACATCATTAATGTGCATTGTACATCTGCCCATTCCTCTCGTTTGTTGTGAAATGGTTGAAATATGTACAAGATATTAATATTATTTATTATGAAATTGTGCCGCCTCCTAAAAGCGCTGCCCCTGCCACCCGCTACTACGCTACGCCACTGTAAGCAAGTTCTGAGTAGATTTTTACCAATTGGCGACAGGCTGTAAATATGTTATGGTTGAAGGCTTCGATGAATAAATACGGGCGGAATGAAACAATAAAAAAGAAAGGCTAATTGCTGCGGCGACAAACTGCTGATTTTTACTATTTCGCGATACAAATGATAACTCGTTGTGCGTCTCACTCATTAGAACAACTAGACATATGATTATAATGTTGCAATTAAACAGAACCCATGGGGACACATTTTACATATAGATTAGACTAAACTAAGATTATACTAAACTGATCTAAAATCAAGCTAGTTGGACGCCTAACTGAAGTAAAGTATACACGAAAAGACAAAGATCCAGTCATAAATGCTAAAACTAAAATGGTTATAGAATCATGCTACGCACTCTCCGACCGCTTGAAGGAAGAAAAAAGCATTGTCACGGTGACCGCGCTTCGTAAGAGGTACATGGATACAGTCAGGCAAAGAACGCTTGAGGATAGCCTGCAGCAATCCATGCGGCGCTACCTCCACCAGAACAGCGTTGGACGGTATCAATCTCGTCGTCTCCTCAAACAAAACTGGACTCTGTAAAGAGCGGAATCAATCAGATAACTATGAAAATCTCTAAAGCAGTTTATAAAGCAAGCATAATATTCTATTAAAGTATTATCTGAAACTATGTTATGGCTAGTGGTATAAATTTGTGTATACGTTAATGCGTTGAGTGTTAGGACCATTTTAAGACCTAAGTAAAATTTTTATTTTAGGGTCATCTCTCGGAGCAAATTCTGTGTAGTGAAGGATTTTATAAACATCCCAACAACAAACACAAAGATCACTCATACTTATTCAACTTTTTGTGAATCACACAAATTTTTGTCGGGTCGCGACCACTTAAACAACTACGCCATCACTGAAGTCAAGTGACACCGAGTTTCCTATTAAAGTAACTACTAGTAAGGAGTAACAGCAATAGGTTAGGCAATAAAAAGTTGGCCAACGTTAACATCCAAATATCTTCACAAACTTATTATATTACTCGCTCTTCTCCAGGTGGGATTTAAAAACCTAGTTAGTGATATTGTAAAAGCTAACGAAACTGTATGACCATGCATATTATCGTCATGAAACATTAATAGCATAAGAACACTTTCGTTTGATCCATACCAGTAAATTGTTGGTGTGATATTCAGCAGAACAGTGTTTAGCTTCTATGTCGTTCCATTTGTCTTGTGATACCGATGTTGATACCCAACGCTCGCTTCTACGTTTTGGATGCTTAATAACTTCTTTAAGATACTTAAGTAGATTAGGACCTGTATTGGATAAAAATACGCTATAACATTTTTATATTATAACAGTATATCGATTACATTTACAATAACATGTTATAGAAATTTCTATATTTGAAACAAAATCATATTTCCGATACATAGGAAAATTAATTTATTACAATATCCTATAAGTTCATAAGCACGTGTCATTTAGGCATCGTTATTAGATAAGACAAAATCATTGATGATTCATATATTAAATGGAAGGTACGTTATTGATGAAGATACCTACCCAATTCGAGTTATCTGAACATATTTCAAAATATTATCAAGCTTCATTTGAAATCAATAAAACTTTTAAAGTGCTGCATATTATTATATAAAAAGGGCGGCCTTATCATTAAAAGCAATCTTATACAGGCGTTCACCTAGATATTATATTCTAATTGCATATAAGTAATTTTGTTGCAATGATTTACGATTAAAACAGTATTTACCTGCATCTTTAATGTATCGGGAGTGATAGGCGATGTTACTGCACGGCACTTCTTTAGCAAACACGCCAGACGCAGTCAGTTGAGCCACGAAATCGCGCATTATATCGGCAGGACCAGAGATAGTACTGGAATCAGCGCTGTTACGACATGCTACGTCTATTTCAGGAGGACATATCTTCGATACCTAGATTTACAGAACATTACGCGTTTAATCAAAATATCGACATCAGTTGAAGAAAAGCAAAGAATATCCAGTAGATTATATTTACTTCTTCATATCCAAGTCCGACTGCTGCCATTGAGCCACGAATGAGCGGAGTTTCCAGTGATGCCAGCCCGCGGCTATACGCAGAAAGTATCATCTCTTCCATCGTCAAACATCCGTCAGCATACGCGCATCCCAATTCACCCACGCTGTGACCTGTGTTTAACGTCAATATTGTAATGCAATTTATCAAAATATGTCTACTTGCACGCAAGTTTTAATTCAGGTAATATAAAGAGGATTAAGAATATACAGGATCTGAAGATCAGATACGAATATAACTCAATAAATTACGTCTATAATAGTTTGTTTGTGTCAAAAGCTGGACAGGGTTAAAAGTTTTGGTGAAAAACAAATAAGATAATGTCTTTAATAAATTGTTGGTTGGTGATGCTGGTTTAAAATATAATAAGAAAAAAACAATTTTATCATATAAAAATCCATAGGAAGTTTCTTTGGTTTTGATACAAGCTCAAGGCTTATGTCGCAGAGAATAATAATGTTATCTAGAAAATATACTTTAAAAGACAGCAACGTACCAATGATTCCGTCCGGAACCAAGCCCATCTCATTGAGGATGTCAGTGAGTCCGATCTGAACCGCAGCTATTCCCACGAACGAGTGAAGAATGTTGTCAAATGTAGTTTTATTAGGTAACGTTATTATTTCAACTATATCCAAACCTTTTGGTTTTAGTACTTGCTGACAACTGTAAAATAATAGTTTCTTAAAATCACTTCCAGAGGCCTTACGAATTGTAAGATCATAAGGCCTGTGCTCAAATAAATATTTCTGACACTACAATTCGGCACTGCGATCTGCACCGAAAATAATTAGATTTGTTGCCCTTTTCACAATAACGTAATTACCGTTATTCTTAAAATGTAAACCACGTCCTTCATGTTCAAAAAGATGGATGCTCTGTAATTAGTGTGTGTGTAGTTAGGTTTGCAACCCAACATAATTACAATTTAAATAACTTTACCGTTCTATGGCAGCTGCAAATACGGGTATACACATGAGTTGTGTGCCCATTCCAGCCCACTGTGAGCCCATGCCGCTATAAACGAACCACAGCGGTCGCCTTGCATCATCGAAGAATTCAATTTTCTCGGCCAGACTTACTATATTTTGGTTTTCATCGGCATCTGAGGTGATACATTGAAACTGTTATACTAAACAGTTTGTAAAATATAAACAGAAAGACATACTTGGTTGCAAATGATTTTTCTTAGTTGTTGTGGCCTTGCTAATTTTAATCCGTTGAGCGTCTGATTTAAAAAGTGAAAGGAAGGCCGTGGCGGTTATAAGCACTTGGTGTTCACACAACACGCGAGAGATTAACATGAATGGGCCGATTTGACTCGGAAATTGCTATCATAATATAGGCAGAATCCACACTATTCGATAACTGGGAGGGGAGTACTGAATGCCCTATCACTTGATATACTTGGACACTCTTTTACTATTTCGACTACACCAAAAGTGACATTGATGCTCTTGGTGCTGCAATAGTCAAAGTCAAAGTTAGAAATCATTTATTACAAAGTAACACTTAAGAACGTCAAAAAGTCGTATCGTATATCGTCAACAATCGAATATAGAACACTATAGCTGGATTAAAAATTTTGGCAGCTATTCTTTAGGTCGCCATAAAATGGTATATTATTGTGCAAAGCACCAGGAGCAATGCCACAATTTGTACAGTCATTAACAATTTCCTTTTAAGAAAATCCGGTAATAGTCCGTACGATGCCGAAAATGAATCATAGAACCTACAGTCGGCAGAAAACGTTAGCGTACTCATATACATAATTAGATAAACAAGATAGGGGATGAATGAAATTTTATAAATACATACTCATTTGCAATTTAAGATAGTTTTTAAATAATTCTCAAACCTAGTATAATATATCCGCGTCCCAAATGTCCAGAGGTATTCTTAGAATGAATGTTATGCAGTAACGCCAGCTCTTCAGCATCTATTGTCTTCGACTTCAAACTGTCAAACACACGTTGGACAGCTGATTCTTGTCTACCAGATATTGTTACCAGGCGAGGAATAGCTGACTGGTAGCGAGAGAGATCCTGAACCAAAAGGTTATATTTATATAAAGCTCTATATTAGAATATGTACACTCTACAAGTACATTAGTTATGTCAATAAAAATATACAATAAGTTACCTAAAAGCATAAAAATTATCGAAATACAAACAAATTTAAAATATATTGATATATAAATCCTTTTATATAATAGTCTTAACGAATATCTCAGTGATAAACTCCTAAAATAATAAAATAATAATATAAAATGTTTTAAGAAATCTTTCTTCCTCTCTCCTAAATTGCTTAGCCCGACAGGGTCTACGATGATCAATACTTACCATTATACCTAAGCTAACATTGTCGAATGCAATGAATATATTGAATATGTTTATGTGAGAGAAAGACACCGAGCTATACACAGTAATGTACAGCTCGGTCTCTATAAGTAAGACAAGAGATGATGCTATGACTGTTCCAGGCATGAGACTTACCTTTTGTTTATAATGGCTGTGCAGTAAGACATGAGAATTGATCCCAGTGAAAGACATGCAATTGACAGCGGCGTATGTGCCGCGGAACTGTTGGTGGTCGGTAAGAATGCGTATACGCCCATCGCGTAATGCGTCAATATCCTGGCGAGGTTCATCACAGTTGAGGTTCGCTGGTAATAAGCCGTTGGAAAAGCCCAGTAATACCTGTAATTATGCAATTGTGACTAAATGAGACAAACTCCCAGAGTTATTAGACTAAGGTCATGGATGATGAACAACATAAACATATTTAAATGATTCCTATTTTACCCGACTACGGCGAAGACAAAAGGAAAGGTAATGGTTTTGGCAGTCTGGGTATGTATGGATATTCCACCGTAGCGCCTAAACTACTGAACTGATTTTAATGAATGAGGTGTCAATAGATTCGTAATAATGGCCCGGGTGACATAGGCGATATAAATTTTACAAAAGAGTAATAATTAAAAAATGTTTAAAAGCTATAACCCAACTACGTAAAAAAGGGGTCTGAAAAGGACAAAAAAAGAAAATAATTCGGATAGAAATCCAAAAATGCATAGGTACAAAAATGGTCAAGGTAGAGCCGTGGTTGCACCTACTGTATATACTCACTATGATTATGTGGGTGCCAGGAATATCTCCATTAAACTGACAGGGTAGATATACAGTAGGTGCGACCACGGTTCTACCTTGACCATTTTTATACCTATGCATTTCTGGATTTCTATCTGAATTATTCTCTTGTTTCGTTCTTTTTAGACCCCTTTTTTACGTAGTCAGATTATTGTTTCTAAACTTTATTTTTCTAATAGGACATTTCACTTTTCATCCAGATATAAAGCACTGTTCCCGAGGGATATAGAATTGACATAATCTGCATTTACGCAACTGAAGCTGTGAGCGAAATCTAGTTTCAAATACAATGTGTAAATTGTTACCAAACGAGATGGGTGTAAAAACCCAGGATTCAATATCTTTGCCTTCATGTGACCTTCTTTTTTCATCATCTTTTTGTAATGTTTTACTGCTGGGCAAAAGCCTCTTCCTTGGACCAAATCACTCTGTTGGTGGATATCCCCTGACCTTCTGACCTTGTGACCCCTATATCTCGGGAGTCTTTTGGCCCACAGAGCTCATATTCAAACTCGATTGAGGGATGACCCCAATGTGTCTGTACACCAAGTTACAAGTCAATCGGTCCAGGTTCCGGAGCTAAGCCTGTCACTAACAAACTATCACTAATAGACAGACATACAGACATACAGACTCACATAGTGTTTTCATTAACCTCTTCGAAGAAGACTCAGAGGTTAATAAATTGAATCGAATTGGTAAATTTTACACATCTAAGATTTTTGTGTATGTGTGTAATATTTAGTAATTTCACTTAAGTTAAAGCTTTGACTAGATTTTATATGTATATATTTTAATAATATCATAAAGCTGAAGAGTTTATTTGTTTGTGTGTTTGGTTGAACGCGCTAATCTCAGGAACAAATGGTTCGAATTGAAAAATTCTTTCAGTGTTGGATAGCCTATTTATTTAGAAAGGCTATAGGCCATATAACATTACGCTGCGACCCACGGGAGCGGCGCAGTAACATAAACGCAAGTGAAACCACGGTATATATAGTAGGTATTTTACAAAACGTAATATGTTTAAAATACCTTAACGATGCCGGTATGACCAAATGCCGCTTCAGTTATTCCGATATTAGATGTTACACTTCCTACCATAAGAGGTTCTTCTCTATCTTTGCAATACACCTCTGCAATAGCTTCTAATTCAGCTTTGTCAGCGTCTGGAACAGCTGCAATACAAGGTTTCACAAATATTAGTGTTAAAACCTATCGGTATATACATAGATTATGAAGTATGCATTACACATATAAAGATCCTTGGTCAAATATTATCATAGAATTAAATCCATGAGATGACATAAACATTTAAAAAAATGACATCCTAACTAATATTATAAATGCAAAATTTAGTTAGTTAATTTGTTTGTTACGCTTTCAAGTCTTAATTACTCGTCTGATTATCATAAATTTCGCATATACATAATTATGTTGTAAGAGGTATAGTAAAAGACAAAAGGTACCTTTCATCCAGACAAAATACTGTTTTCGAGCAAAGCCGCGAAAAAGGATTAGATTATTTTTTTTAACTCGCTCTAAATACCTAGCTATATTTTTAATTTTTATTATTTTTAATTTTACCTAATAAACATCTACCACGAGTTTACATCATTATTATCCTTTTAAAATATTGGCATACTGCATAAATTCAATACTTTATGTAATAACAATTTCATAGATAATCTTACAAGTAGTAACATCGAGGTAGTTTTGACTAAATGTGACATTATTTCTAAATTGTATTGCATTTATTTCAGTTAACGTTTGTGATTTAAAATTATAATACTAATTGTCTATTTACCTGTGCCATATGCTTCCACGTATTCCACAGCTTGAGGAGGTACTTGTGCTTCCTTGTAAAACTGTTTAATGAAGTCAGCTGTAACTTGAGGGTTGCGACAATAGCCAAATTTTGGATCAGTACCATCATTCAACATAGAAATGAACTCATTCTTGACATGTTTTACTTCAGCGTACACCCTATAAAAATAAATTGGTGTCCTTATATTAGTGAATACAACAATATTATCAACCCATTATACAAGTTGACCTATGTCTGACCTGACCCATTTCATAGTAAATCATCTTTGGCTTGATTACATCCATTTGTAAGATACATTATAAATTTTAACACAATAAAATAGGGACATGATGTACAAGACAATATAATATTTACGGCCTGTTTCAAAATCAAGTAAGTCATTTAACATAAGGACCGCATTCTGCCTTTCTCTGGTCATCATAAATAAACGCAAATGATGAGAGCTGGTGCGATAGAGATTGAGAAACCTGGCTCTTAAAATAAACAATATATTACAAGGCTTGTCTGTCAAAAGCTACCAGTAGCTCGCTTTATAAAATGGATCTGAATATAGTATTAAATTTAAATGATAAGTTAAGATATCAAATATGAATTACCTTAAGGCATCTTTCTTTTTCTGTAAAATGAATACACCAATAGCATCTGATAAAGTGTACCCATCAGAGTTCGCCGAAAATGATTTAGTTCTACCATCAGCCGATAGACACGCTAATCTAAAGAAAAAACAAATAAAATATGACATGAAGTAATTCTTTGTATTTGTCCACCATGTGAAATTTTGTGATTTGTTATAGAAAATGTACGTAGATAAATTGTAGCTTGCCGTAACTGTACAAGTATTTAACATATTAAAGATAAACAGAGTTTTGGTGTCTTTGACCGATCGATTAAACGTAATTATAAAGTTAAAAATTATCTCACTTTATAAACTATCACGGCGCTAAAACTATAATCTTCATTATAATTCTACATACATATATGTTTCCCAGAGGCGTCGGCAGAGACTACGGATTTACATTTGCTACGATCCTGACACACTTCTCTGGCTTCATTCACTTTCATCACATTCCTCGTACATGCTCGCCGGTTTAAGGTGCTCTTGATCTGGCCTTTGTCCAGAACGTCTCCGATCATATCGAGTTCGCCTAGGCCTTCTCTAGTTATGAATTATTTAATTACCTCACTTTCTTACCTTTTGTGATATATAGAAGAATAGGGGTGCAGATTAAAACATGCTCCTCCAACAATTGCAGCCTCACAATCTCCACGATTTAGAGCCAGGATTGCCTGCTCTAGAGCTACGAAAGCGCTGCAATCTATTTCATCAACGTGGAGTGAAGGCCCCTTTATATTTAGCCAATACGAAATGCGATTCGAAAACATGGCTTTATTAGTGCTGCAAAAGACATGTACTCATAAAAAATGCTCTAAGGTTGTCCACAACATAACTTTTGTACTTTTACGTTGCACGATTGCGCGACGCTCTTTTCTAGTTGTGACTACGACTAATGCAACCTGGGCAAAACGTCAAATCGTCGCGGAAACATAGCGATTAAAAAAACTTGACGTGCGTTTCTTGCCATTTCTTATCATGGGTTCTACGCCCTTACTTTGCTGAAAATGGCAAAATAAAACGTAAATTTACATTAATGTGTGTAAACACATTTGACTTTTGTAATTGTTACTTTGTTAACTATATGTAAAAATAAACATATTTTAGATATTCTGTTTTAACCCTTTTTCGTAATATAACTCAACAACATCTTTTTTAATATGCTTACCCGATTATACCCAAACCAGTTCCATTACAATAGTCCATTATTCCTCTATATTCTGAATCAGAGAAAGAAGAACCTGTAAAAACTCCAATTTTTCTGCCATTTAGGTCTGCGGGACATAATCCTGAAATTATATATTCATTAATTTGCTTTGCATATTTTAAAATAAAATAGTATCGATCAATAGAACGTTCGATAAATAACACAATATTATTCAATTGTGTTTAAATTTCGCTGATAGGAGGTTAAGCGATATTAAAAATAGCTTCATCTAAATTTCAATGAGAATCAGCATGACAATAGTATTTGATCAGGTAAAACATAAAGTCAGTGAATTTGTGAAATTGTGTAACATGTATTATTTTGTATTGCTCATAATTATGTTACCATAATTGCAATATAAAATCGTTTCTATATCCAATTTACAAATAATTTGCTATCCCTTTCGCGATATTGATACAAGAAATAGCATCCTAGCACTCGTATAGGAATTTTCCATTTCCACCGGTACCGCTGTTTCAATAAATAAAAATTGCGTGCCGAATTAGAGGCAAGATGTGGGCGTTCCTATTCTTTCATTACTTTTTACCTTAGTATAACTTCTTCTTTGTGGTTTGACTGAGTTTGTTTATGTTATGAAATATATGTACGTATTGACGGCCATTAAAGTAATGGACCGGTAACCAGTCTATCACCAAACGCAATTAAGATGAAATCGCACATAGCCCATCAAGTAAAATACTAACCTGCGTCATATATAGCTTGATAAGTATGCTCAAGCAGCTTTCGTGCCATCGGGTCTAAGCAGTTCCCGAGGCGATGGTAGATTGTAAAGAATTGAGCATCGAAATACTCCACACCCGGGGCTATACCTGCGTAATTTGTAATTTCTGGATGTTTGAAATTCCATCTTAATCCTTCTGAACTAATGGGATTGACCTGTTTAAATACATATGAAACGATTTATTATTATATACTGATGTGCTTGCGACAATGTAAAATAATATTGTCGAGGTAAAAGTACATTAACATAATGATTTTTGAACAGACAACTAGATTTGCCTCTAATAGTAGAATATTTAAAACTCTTATTTAGAGTACGTACAAAGATACTTCACAATTTGATGCTTGCGTGTATTTAAAATAATTGAGTGTTAGTTGTTATTTTGTGACCATCGCACATTGCAAGTACAAATTAGGACATCATATTATATCTTAGGCGCGTAATATCGAGTCGCCGTTACCATGACTTAAATGGACTTCTGAACGAATAATATTTTACTGCAGTATTTTCAACTATAATTCGATCATCGCTAGAACACTTCAATGAGTAGGCCATGTTATACATAACTGACTGGTTACATAGCGGGATCAAGCGCAAGTTATGTGTCGTATTGGCAGAGTATAGATGTTATTACTGGACACTATACAACCAGGCATTTGACAAAAATAATACCCGTTTAAAGCCCCTTTACAAAACAACTTTATTCATAACAACGAAAAAACAAGCCAGAATGTAATATGCATAATATTCAGAAATATAATTTAATAGCCTATACTGGCAACTGTTCAGATAATGAACAAGATAAATGACAATTAAGCAATAACAAAACACTAGGCACTTACCACACTGCTGGTGATTAAGCTATTGGTGATTGACTGTTCTCATGCTTAAAAACGCACAAGTGATTTAAGATTTAGTGTAATTAAAATAAATACATATATTTGAGTGCCGATAGTTTACATTGTCGGCGAGAACTATTTATTAGAATACATAGCTTCAATTTTGTTCAATAAGAGTTTTCGATTGTTTTCGACTCACCTTATTATAAAGTATGTCAGATAGATCCTTCACACTCTCCGATTGCGGATACATGCCTGACATGCCAGAAATTACGACAGCGTTATCTTTTAACATTGAGTCCAAGTGACCTGCGCCTGGTAATACCTGGGCAGCCAAGGTATGTTCTTGAGGAGCTGGCGTCATTTTTTAGTGATCAACGTCTTGTAACACCTTGTAACACAAATTTGAGGTTATGATTTTGATTTTTGTTCGGCTATCAGTACTAAGACTGTCTACAAGAATGGATAACCTAACTGCCTTTTGGTTTATATACGCTGGACAACTGCCTATATTTTAGGATTAAAATATTCATTAATTCTTTCGTTTGAATTAAATACAATGCACCAGTTACATTTACATAACAATGAATATCAATTAGAATCCGAAAAAAATCTGTTGATATATATTCATTGTATCAAAAATGTTACGAAAAATTTAAATATTACAATTGGCTGTACAATGTATCCGAATAAAATTTAATAAAATTTAATCCCTTAGTGCGCTAAATACGACTTACATTGCTAGTTCTTGACTACGGTAAATTTCGTGATCTTGAACAAATCTGTAGGATCCATGTGTTCTATTTAGTCGGAGTCCTGGGTACGATGGAAACGCATATCGAGAAGTAATCATGCTAGTCCTGCACATGGTTTATTAGCTTGCCAGGTTTTATCAAAATCCATTCAACTGTTTACGCGTGAGAAACAAACATCTAAAGATTTTTACAAACCTTAACATTATATTAGTAGGATAATAGTCAATAACAATAATAGCGTTCACAGAAGCACATTTTCACGGAGACTTGAATTCCAACCCTAGACATCATGCACAGTAATCGTATACACTAAAGCTTCAACAGTAGGTGAATAACAGTAGGTGTTAGAAAATTAAAACTGTTTCATTCCTGTGCAATACATAAAGTCTTTGGTAATGCACCTGAAATCATATCAGTCTATAAGTGTGACTGCGTGGATGCTGTAGTGGTTTAAGGGGTCGCTTCGACACTGCCACTGCGCTGAGTGTTATGGGTTCGAATCCCACACGGGATAAAAAATTGTGTGATCCACAAATGGCTGTTCCGAGTCTGGATGTCCTTTGTGTCCGTTGTTTGAATGTTTGTAAAGTCTCCCACGGTACAGGAATTATTAATAGTGTGGGAGTAGCTTTTTTAAAATGGTCAATGATGAAATGAAAGGAGAACAATATCTTCCTTAAAAAGATAGAGACTTCATTTTTAATATCTCTTCCGTAAAGATAGGATGCTGAGACCAAAAATGATAACTGCTCTGATAGCGTAAAAGTTTAAGTGGCGTTCTCACCACCGCCATTATGTGGGTGTGTTTTAAGCTCGAATCCTACACTGAACAAGAGTTTGTGTGTAGTATTTCCGAGTCTGGCTGTTTGAATGTTACGCGTTATTAGAATTACCTTTCGAAATTAAACGGTACGAATGGCGTAGCGGTTTTGGTGGTCACCTCGCCTCTGCCACCACGCTGAATGTTGTGGATTCGATCCCCACACGGGACAAAAATTTGTGTGATCTACAAATCATTGTTCCGAGTCTGGAGTGCTTTGTGTCCGTTAAATGAATGTTTGTAAATTACCCCGTGACACAGGAATGATTCCTAGATATAGATAAGGGTAAATATGACCTGTAGAAATATATAGGATATATGACTATTATTCTCTTTATTTAAATATTTTCAATATATTTTTCATTTTTAAATATACATATATCTATAAAAATACATTTAAAAATATAAAACATATGGTACCCCACCGGCATCGGGAACAGGGTGCAAGCTGCCGGTGGTTAGGATTCCAGAGATAGGAACCTCCTCACAATGCGTGCTGTATCTAAAAGCACTGCCTTCTGCATCAAACCCTTGATCCAAGCACCCAACGCGAGCCTCTTTAGGTGGTGATCGAGGCTCTTGGCTATTAGACCATTGACAGATATGACTATCGGCACAATGATTGCCGAATCAACATCCCACATGTCGACAACCTCGCGACCCAAATCGAGATATTTAATTTGCTTATCTTTTTCAGCTTTCGCGAGATTGCCGTCATGCGGAATGGTGACATCGATAATCAATGCGCGGCGCTCTGATCGATCTATCACCACAATGTCAGGTTTGTTGGCCACAACTGACTATTATTATTATTATTATTATTATTCTTATATTATGCATGTATACCTAAGAGAAATAAACAGTTATGATGATTTTGTAGTAATTTATTTATATGCATGTTGCTGAACCACATAAAATAATGTTGCATGCGAACGAAGTTGCGCGATGCCAATAGTATTAGTTCTAGTATTTAAAACATATAAAATTAGGCATCATCTTTATTCATACGCGGCGGAACAGGTTTAATTAGTTCATTTAAATACGCCCGCAGTCTTGTTTTTTAATTCTAATGAGTTCATTTACTTTTTGATAGCTTTTTGTGATCATTACCTTTTTTATACGACATGATGAATAAGTAAAGAGTCAGGTTGTATTGTAATCAGAAAGTGCCATCATACTGATACTATGAATATGTCTATCCAAAACTTCGGGCATAACAAAAAGACTTACAAAAATCTTTGTTCTGATTATTTTCGTTTAAAGAAACATTATTCCCGTTGTTCGAACCATTTTATGAAGTTCAGGACAAAGATAATGCACTGAAATTAGGGGTGAATTTTAAATGAATGTGTTACACTAAAACAGCCGTTCAGAATTACGGTATTTACCTTTCTTGGTAGGCCTGTAGGTCCTATATGGACACTGCAGTACTTCCATAATTTGTTTCCTCTTGTATACGTATACTGCAGAATTAGATAATTATGACATAACATGATTTCACCCACGGTTTTGCTCGTGTAAATGTAGGTTTTCCAGGTCATTTATCAGAGGGAATCCGGGGAAAAATCTTAGGTTAAGTTAAATTAGTAACCCTTGTTTTTCTGGATGCATGGTATGTCTTTTTCTGCTGCCTGACAACATGTATGCGCAATTTATTGATTGATCGAGTAGTTAAGGCGTGAAAGCGTAACAAACAAACAAACTCACTTTCACATTTACAATTTTCGTTAGGATATTGCGCTTTAGAAGTAACAACATTCTACGATTCTATAATATGCGTTTATTGCCAACTTGATAGTTGCTTGTGACATCGTAGCGAGGACAGCAGTTTACCTGCAGATTCGATATCACCCTATGCACCATTTAAATCTTAAAAGCTGCTGAACGAATTAAGATGAAATTTTGTGATTTAGTGATTTCTGATATCAGAATAAACGGACAGCTAGAAAGACTGACAGACAGACTGAAATGATGAATGAATTTGCAATCAGAGCTTTCTAAATAGGTTATCGTAAAGGCTTCGTTATATTTTTATAATAGTATGATTAGTGACTTTGAAGCTACTACAAAAACAAATATTATACGCCTAGATTTCAGTACTTGTAAATAAACTAGGTATTGTTGCATCTGTTTTTGCCTAGAGGACCAATTCTCAAAATAAAAGCTGTTAGAAATATAAATCCAATCTAGGGTAATTTAAGTCAAACGTGAACTTAATTCTTAAGCAATTTATATAATTATAGGTTTTATTGAGAAAACTAGCTCCATAATCTTATCTTATCTTATCTTGTGTGGGGGCCAGTCAGTACAGACCGGCGACACTTCGACCCAATGGGATCTTTTAGGTTGACTTCCCCCAATAACGACTACCATCGATGTTCATGGCAGCCAGTACCGACAGCTTAACGTGCTCTCTGAGGCAAGGAGCAGGCGATAGGTAATTGTCTATCAATACGCACATAATTTCGAAAAGTCATATAACTTCCGAAAGTCAGAGGTGCGCGACGTCGGTTCGAACCCGAGACCCTCTGCATTGCAGTCTGTTGGTCTCCCCACTGAGCTATCGCTGCTTTTTTTTTACATCTCCATGATCTTACTTTGAGTTAAAATTTCTGTAATATCTTCATAGTAGAAGGAACTACTGGATAATTACAATGTTTGTGCCTTCTACCAAATCAGCAGTTGGTATTTCTACAATAGTTTCCTATTGGGTCACATAGTAAATAACAACTGCTAGTAAGACAATTGGGAATCTATATATCAATACGTGAAGCAAAAACTTTGTACCCCTTTGTACGAAAATTGCGCGGTCGGAGGATGATGACATTTGGTACAGTTAAAGTTTATATGGAGAAGGATTGGCGAATTCTAATATTTTCATACAAAATGCATTAGAAATACATTAAATTAATCAAAAACACTGCACGCACGCAACCATGCATTTGACACAAGCTGTCGAGTCGCGTTCGTAGTATTTCGGCATTGTTCGGCTGATGTCGTAGAACTTTTCGTAACAATGGTTACATTATTATACGTGGAGTACGTGACTGAAATGAAATGTGATTATAAGGGTATAGTTATAGACAATAAAACCTTAATAACGATCAAACTTAAAATTTAAATCAATTATGGGTGAATTTCGATCACTTGGCGACCGGTTCGATTCGCTCGCTCGCTTATTACTTCAAATAGCATCCTTTCTTACCACTAAGGATTTATAATACGAATAAACATAAAAATATAAAACAGATTTTGTAAATTAGTTGTAATGCACGGATGGCGTAGTGGCTTAAATGGTCGCCTCGCCAATGCCATTGCGCCGAGTGTTGTGGGTTCGAATCCCACACGGGACAAAACTCTGTATGATGCACAAATGGTTGTCCCACAAAGAACAACTACACTCGTAAGTGTTCTTTCCTTTTTGGTGATTTAAAAGAGTGGCCATGAGTATCTTGCAGGTTTCTTCTCATAGGCTCAACCTTTTGCCGGAACCTAACAACTAACCTAAATTTAGCTTCAGTAACATAGTAAACTCACTAACCTATATACTTTGATGAACGTAAGTGTTACTTTGTGACCTAAATGACTAAATGATTTTTGACTTTCACTTTGTGTCCGTTGTTTGAATGTTTGTAAAGTTGCAGTAACACAAGAATTATTCTTAGATCAGGAGTTGTCTTTAAACATTAAACCTAAAATTGCATTACTATATATTCATATGTGTGTGTGTGTGTGTGTATATATATATAATGTCTTGTATATAATTCACATCTAAATTTTAATGTTTTGAATGTAATGCTTTAACAAGCTTTGTTCAATACAAGACCTAACCTTATTCAACAGTTCAACGAACGCATTGTTTTTAGACAGGACCTAATATGTAAAATAAACATTTGGATTGATATAATGTTTGTTTGTCCATTTACTAAATATTCTTTTGACAAATTCTGGTCCTTGTGTTTATTTTTGATTAATATTTAGAAATTAATAAAAATTGCTTCGACTTACATAATGAAGCTTGTTGGAACTGATGTTTCACTATGCAAGGTTGTATCCCGAACTTAAATACAATTTCAATAATCCTAATTAATATTATAAATGCAAATGTGAGTTTGTTTGTTTGTTTGTTTCGCTTTCACGCCTCAACGACTCATCCGATCGTCATGAAATTTGGCATACAAATTATCAGGGCTACTGAAAAGGACATAGGGTATCTAGCACCCAGAAAAGAGTACTGTTGGTAATCTAACCTAATCTACATTTATGCGAGCGAAGATGTGGGCAACGTTTTATTACCCGGTTACCTAAAAACCTTTTTAGTCTATCAGAGTGAATAGTTAGCAAACTAGGATAAGCTGTTGGACCTCCATAAATAAATAAGTAACAAAACAATAAACATGATTCGAACATAGATTAGTGCATACATGTCATTACTAAAAGCAAACTCCAGCCACTTATAAATTTCTTTGGTATATGGCTAAAACGTATTGTAATTTTTTGTTCATTAAATAAGTGATCCTGTATGACGTGATGTCGCTCTTTCTGATATAAACATCTTATTCTAATATTAATGGTACCTTATTTCTTAAAGCGATGATTAGCTACATAAAATACCTACGTTTAGATTTTGATAAAAATAAAAACAAATTATAAATTTTAAATACCGTAAAACGTAAATATCGGCATTCTGAGCGGTTGTATGTTCTGTGTAACACATTAATTTCGACATTTCTCCCGAATTTCGGTCCATCATCTTTGTACTGAAACCTTATAAAATGGTACGAATAACGGGAATAATATCACTTTAAAAGACAGTTTTTAAAATAAATTTCTTTGTACTTAAGTCTTTTCGTCATGTCCAGTTTTTGATAGACGTTCGTAGTATCAGTATAATCTGTCTTTCTGATGGCATTACTGCGATCGCTTTGTTAACAATCTGGCTCTTTGCTTGTTTTGGTGGTCTTCTTTCTTGTAGTCTAAGTTCTTGTTCAACCCATCTTCTTAAATAATTAACGCCCGGTTCTTATATTAAAAGAACGAGCCGTTTTACCTACGGACAATTAAGACATATTCTATAAACAATACATCAAAATTTAACTGTCCGTAGTTAAAAAGACTCCTTTCTTGAAAATAGGAACTGGGCTTAAGTGCAAATACAGTTTATAGACTAGAGGAATATTAAAACCGAAATACATGGATGTTTATATGAAGGAAATCGCTGAGCTTAAGAGAAAATGATAAAGCGTTGGCAAGATTGCAGTAATTTCCTCGTCCGTGTCTGGTCAACGTTTTATTGGAACAAACAAACAGTTATACAGTATAAGTTTAGGTTAGTAGGTATACAGCTACAGTTAATGAATGTACAACCAACCACGTTGTCCACATGTTTTCTTAATGCTAGGTCATGCTTAACTAAAATACATTATAACTGTTAATGCTATATTATTGATCACATAAATATGATTAAATTAAATTTAGGTGTAATGCGACTTATTGTTTTTTTAATAGCATTTTTGTTGTGTCATGACATCATCAATGTAAATTAATTTACGCCTTAAGAAGAGCTAGATTATCAGCGAAGAGCAAGCAAGCGGAAAGATCGTTGTTCATTCATTTCATTCTCATATATTTTTAAAATGTACCTAATTTATAAACATAATTTAATATGCCCTATACGTTTTCCTTGTATATGTATGTAGCAGAACCACATTTATTGTATTTTTGTTGTAATGTTAAGCATTTGCCTTCGTCCGTGCATCACTTGTATCGGGTGACCAACTGAAAACCAGCGCTGGTGCACTCAATTTGGGTGACCAGCTAATGCTGAGGTGGTGACCCTTTTCGGCGAAGGCATACACATTTTTTTGTTTATTTTGTTTTAATTGTGTGTACTCTGTACGAAATAAACATGATTTCTTTATTTCTTTCTTTCTTCATTTTTTACGCTGGATCTGTTTAGAGTTTTTGTAGTATTGTCAACGTCTAAGAATACTTATTGATAAAGACTGTTAAGTGATGAAAACCTCTATATGTTTAATATAATCCGAAGAGATTGTTTTATTTTTTTGTCTGAATGCAAATTTCTGAATCTGCAAGTGAGATTTGAAAATACTTAATTTCTAATTCTTAAGACTGTGGCGAGCGAAATGTGCCAAAACAGATGGTCACAGTTAAGTTGATAAAATCAACACTTTTTGTTTAATACAAATGAGTCATTCTACTTTTAGGGCAAAGTATAAAAAATAAAATAAAACATCGAATTTCATATTCCTCATAGCGTTATAGTGTTTATTAGCAAAACCAGTCAACAAAATAATTACCAACAGACGTCAGTCTTGTTTTAATTACGTAATAAAGGTCGAAAAATAGAAAATGCCGATATCAGATGTGATGCTACACTTAACAGAAATGGCGATATTCTAAATAATTCTCATTTATGAACAAACAAGCATCTGTCATAGAAGACATTTTAATAACTTTTGCTTTTATTAACTAGAACAAAACATAATTACCTTTGAAATCAACAAGTAGATATAGAAAAAATCTAAATCTACGTCATCTTAAACAAATGATCACAGAAGTGACGTTACCCTCTAACAAGTGAGTGACTTGATTGAGATCCATTTAAAACAAGAGCATTGTGCTTATAATTGTAACTAATCCGGTACATACTGCTAATAATATTAATTAATCAGACTTATTTCTCACTTACTCTATTTCAAAGGATATCGTCATCAGACGAATCAGATGCAAAAATGTTAAGACAACGTTTTTTGGTAAATTCTGAAGTTCCCTGAACACTCGATCAATATACTGCTTTTTCTTAATTTCTTCGTCGGAATTCTCCCCAGAAGAAGAATTATTATAGACGGATTCAAAATAAAAGTTGCGAGTACGTTTTGACGGAACTGAGACCATCATGTCATTTTCATCGATAGTATTTACGCTGCGCGCTGGAGATTCATTTCCAGTATAAGAAAAAGATTCCGTTGGGTCATCTTCATCCGGGTGCCCGGATACTTCTATGTTATGCAGGTTACTTGGATTACGAGGTGATAAAGAAGAAGAAAGGATATTGCTTCGATCAGTAAAGATTTGACTGCACTCTGTATTAATCACACCCATTTCGTAATGTGGACAGATTTGATTTGAACGACATTCGTTGCAACTAATTTTTCAAGCATGCAAAAGACCCGGACTGTTTATATTCCAAGTTACTTGGTGAATATTGAGAGTGCCCTTAAATGTCGGTGTTAAACTTCTAGACAATAAATTTTCTATGGTCTCAACATTGTCTTCATCTACAGGCATAATTTGAGCACCTTTGCAATTTTCTTTCAAACACTGTATCAGTTACTTAATATCATGTTAGACAACGGGTCTTACTCGCGATAAAGTATTTAAAAGGTAATAAATACCTATTGATTACCCGACGTTTCGACCGACTTGCATCGATCGTGGTCACGGGTTGACTGATGTGAGGTCAGCGGCGCCTTCGTGAAGTGCGGGTTTCGGCAACTACCCTCACTTGGTCACTATTATTTATATTCGCACTGTCGGTATTTCGACACACAACACTAACGACGTCTACACACTGGTTACCTAAGTCACTACGGCGACGTTTACATTTGCTGATGACTGGATTCCAAGATGTAGACAAACGGTATCCATCCTCCCGGTTGAAGTTACGATATTTCTTAATTTCAACCGCTTCACGTACTATCCTGGAGTAATAGTGACGATCGGTGGATAAAACCTGTGGTTTATGTAACTCGATCCAGTGGTTTGGTCCAGACTCCAGCAAATGCTCGGCTATAGCGGACTTGTTTACTACCCGGTTCTTGACAGCTGTGATATGTTCCTTGACCCTTTCAGCGATTGTACGTTTGGTCTGTCCGATGTAAGAACTACCACAACTGCAATCCACCTTGTAGACGCCAGGTGTTGAAAAGGGATAACATCCTTTGGAGTGCGTAGATAGCTTACTACTTTGGAGAACGGACTATATACAGTCTTTATGGAGTATTTCTTCAGTGCTATTCCAACTTTGTCCGTTACTCCTTTTATATACGGCATGTATGCCGGCACTCTGCTGACCCCAGGTTGGCTATCCCTTCCCCTCGGACGGTGTATCCTACCCTTATATCCGTTGCGCCTAAGTACCTCCTGAACATGTGTGAGCTCACTTTCTAGGTGTTCAGGGTCACAGAGGTCATACGCTCTGTTGGTCAGTGATGCTACAACGGATTGTAATTGTTGCGGATGGTGATGTGAGTAGGCGTTAAGATACCTGTCAGTGTGTGTTGGTTTGCGGTATACAGTGTGTCCCAGGGTGCCATCTTCTCTCACTGTTATTTTTACATCGAGAAAGGGTAACGATCTGTCCACCTCCATTTCGTAAGTAAAGCGGATGTTAGGATGTATGGAGTTCAACCGCATTGCGAATTGTTCTACTTCGTGCTTGTTGCCTTTCATGATACAAAATATATCGTCGACATACCTCTTCCATAGTTTTACATTTGAGGCCTGCATGTCTATGGATTCCTCGAAGTATTCCATCCAGATATTAGCCATTACCGGTGCTACTGGGCTGCCCATGGCTACTCCGTCGATCTGAAGGTAATGTTGTCCACGATATAGGAAGTAATTGCCTTCTAAGCAGCTCTTTAGTAAAACAGTGTATTCGTTGGGCAGATTGTTATCCCTTAACTTCCTCTCGATGACCACAAGGCATTCTTCAATGGGAACGTTAGTGAATAGTGATTCCACATCAAAGCTCACCATCACTTCGTCTGGTTCCACTATCACGCACTTGAGGATGTCAACAAAATGGCGCGAATCCTTCACGAAAGATGTAGTCTTACCTACTAATGGTTGCAGTACCTTGCTTATGTGTTTCGCCAAACCATATGTAGGTGAATTTATTTGACTCACAATAGAGCGTAAAGGTACGTTTATCTTGTGAACTTTAGGCAAACCATATAGTTTCGGTGGCTGCACGATTTGAGGTCTGTATAGTCGTTCAAATACATCTTCCGCAAATAGGTCTTTATGGTCCCTAATTAGTGATCTTATGCGTTTTGTGACTCTGGCAGTCGGGTTGTATGACACTGGTTTATAAACAGTAGTGTCGCATAACAGATTCCTTACTTTGCTGTCATAATCGCTTGAATTCATTACCACGGTGGCGTTTCCCTTGTCGGCCTTCAGGACCAAAATATTCGTGTCGCCACGCAGCGTCTTTAGTGCCTGACGCTCTTCCGCAGTAATGTTGGGTATGGGTAGCTTTGATTTGCGTAAAATAACGGCAACATCCTGTCTAAGTGTATCCGCATCGTTAGACGGCAACTTATTACGCGTTATAACCTCCTCGATGCTACTTATGACGTTTTCGAATGGAATCTGTTTTGGTGTTACAGCAAAGTTTAACCCTTTAGCCAAGACGCTTTGTGTTGCGCTATCAATTATTTGATTTGCAAATTAATTACCGTCTCCTGTTGAATGGGATGTCCTCTTTTGCCGGTTTTCCTCTCATAACGGCTTTTTAATTTGTCAAACTTTGCGTTATGTCGTGCACTACGCAGATCATAAATACGACTCGCTTGGTTATATGAAACGCGATCGCACAGGTTAAAATCACTAACCGATAGCACTTCACTAACTCAGTATGCACGTTATATAGCTCACACTGTACCTTATTTAATTCATACCGACAGTTGCGAATTAATTGTTTTAAAAGACGAACACTGGCATTATGTAGAATTCCTTCGGAATGTGGAATGTCATTACGCGGCATTATTCGCACTCCCGCAGGTAACAAGTCTGTCAAGAACCGGGTAGTAAACAAGTCCGCTATAGCCGAGCATTTGCTGGAGTCTGGACCAAACCACTGGATCGAGTTACATAAACCACAGGTTTTATCCACCGATCGTCACTATTACTCCAGGATAGTACGTGAAGCGGTTGAAATTAAGAAATATCGTAACTTCAACCGGGAGGATGGATACCGTTTGTCTACATCTTGGAATCCAGTCATCAGCAAATGTAAACGTCGCCGTAGTGACTTAGGTAACCAGTGTGTAGACGTCGTTAGTGTTGTGTGTCGAAATACCGACAGTGCGAATATAAATAATAGTGACCAAGTGAGGGTAGTTGCCGATTTAATTTATGGCGAGAAAATTTGCCATTAAAAAGAACATGGACTTGTTACGATATTGTGAAGAGGGTCCATCACTTACAAAGTGGATCGTCTTTAAATTAGGATGTAAAAATTTAATAACTTTTAAAACTGGTATTAAATGATTACAAATAAAAACAGGATCATGCCTAATATTTGTTTTTTTGAAATTGTGCAAAACGAAGTAATCCTTGAGTCGTACTCTCCAAAGTCGTATAAAACTGTTGTATGAAGGGATATTTGAGGCTTGGAGGCTCCAAAATGAACTGCTTGTACTTCTTCAGCGTATTTGCAAATATAATTTTCTGCAAAATCTATATGTAGTAATGCAGTTTCTTGATCAACTTGTCTCTTCTCAGCATGATTTATAGCCTGATATTGATGGTAGATGTTGTTTAAATGATTCATGAATATTAGTAACTTTGAAAGTAAATAATCAGCTAAATATTTTCTTGTACTCAACACCTTTTCTTTTATCGTCTTCTGACACCATTTTTCGGTTCCTTTTATAGACATTGGAAATTTCTTTGTAATCCATCTAAAGTACGTTATTGGATTATTGTTGGTAATAGGATTGAAATCAACTTTTTTTTATCTCTTCACTCGTTACATTTTCTGAGCAAGCATTCCTCTTTTAATTTTCCTTCACAACAGATTGTCTTCACAAGAGCTACAAGGGTACCTTCATTAATAACATTGGCCGTTTTTAATGCAGCAACTACTAGTTCCATGTTTGTGTGATAAATACATAGACACGTATCCCGCTGTTTTGCGCTAGGAGAAATTATCCAAAAAGGACGGTAGCGACAGAAGAGTGAATAAGAAATTTTATGATTTATTGTAGATTTGAACTTTGCATATAAATTCAGTAATTAATCGTTTAGCAAGCGTATCTGCTTTTTCACTTTTTTTCTAGTAATCGTTTCTTTCGTACCTGCTGTCAACCTACTACATTCATCTTTTTCTAAAAACTGTCTGATCTGTTCTTTCCTCTACGTTTTTCTTGCAAAGTTGGAACTAATAACTTTTTGTCTTTCAATAGCTCTAATATAACGCATTTTATACTTTTTCACCCTATTTTTCAAAAGACACAATTTTTCTTTGAGTAGATTGTTCTCCAGCTTTAAATGTCTTCCGTCCTTTTTACTTATATTTCTACCAGATGCAGCTCTAGATCTAGAATAGGAAGTTACGGGACTGCCGGGTGGAGTATTTTTTAGACCTTTCTTTCCACTGCTTTCTGATGATATTTTGAGCACGTAGAGTTAACTGATTAATAGTTTTTACCTCTCCTTGTTCCTTTTTCAGCTGGTAGCGTTCTCTGTCTCTCCTTCTTCTTCCTTCTATTTGCTCTTCGGTTAATTTCTGTCGATATCGTCTCATAGCAATTTCCACTTGTTCCTTGTTTTTGGAGTTTTTTTAACTCTATCATTTTATTGTTTTTTGGCTTTTGTCGCATACGAGGTGCCATGTCGTAGGTAAACCTAAAAGTAACAAAAGTTTAATTAATTCCAATAAAACAGACTAAAAAATTGATGTTAGACAACTGTATAGTTTAAAATTATAAAAAGATATCATGTTTAGCATTGTAAATTATTACATTAGAAATTGATGTATTCAAATCACTTTAAAAATATAAAATGTTACAATAAAGTAGTATCAAACTAATATATCGTCACTTTGGTGATCATCCATCACATCTGTTATCACTTATCACACTGATAACAAGGTGATGATTACAGAAATGACGAACTTTCAAATTTGCCGCCATATTTCTTCTGTATTCAAGTTCAAACTTGCTGTTGCACGGAATAGTATAACAGTCATAATAATATGTACATGACAAGTATTATTATGATATTATTGCAATGTGTTACCTTAGTAGAGTTTGCACAGATGTGATGCACGAACTTTGACACTAAGATATTAACGAACAAAACAGGTTTCACAAAAAAAGTCTCACGATTTTTTCTATTTTGTAGCCGGCATGCAAATGACAGAGAGCAGTGTTCTAATATTATAAAAAGTAACCAAACTAAAACGAATGTTGCAAGTTATTTCTATCGAATTTCTACTCGTTAACAGATGTGACGATTATTTTGTAACAGAAGTAGAATCAAGTGTAGTGTCAAGTAGACTTAACTGAATTTAATTTACTTCACTTACCATTAAATAAGACTATGTTTAAAAAATTTATAAGAAAAGATAAATAATTATTGTCAGCTAATTGTATTTTTTATGATGTCTGAAGTCAACAACTAACGAATTACACAGATAACAGGGTGTGACGAAAGCTATTTCAATTAACGACTTTTATTTAGTTTTAAGTTTTGTAATAGATTTCTTATATATTCGATTATAATTTAGGTTGATAACGTTTAAAAGAGCTATAAATGAAATCTTCTATTCAATGCGTTTAATTTATATTCTTAATGCACACTTTTTTGGCCGTAGAATAGAATGACCCAAATATAAAATATATATTTACTATAACAATGAATGTGTTTACAATTACTCCGTATAAAAAACTTAAAATAATTAATATTTTCGCCTACAAAATTATGAAAATTTGCACGAAAAATGCAGAAATGTAAGCTCGTGTTGCGTAATTTTTAGATTATAACAGTAGAAATTTATCCTATTTTACAGCTTAAACGAAAGATAAATAGTTATATTACAATTTGTCCGTCCCAAATATTTAAGTTATTGGTTGACAATAAAGATACATACTTATCAAAAAAGCACTTCAAATCCTGCATACAATTTTACTATGGCGGCCGCGCGAAGATTTGTATATCGAGCTCTGTCATTCAGTCCAACCGCGTCTTACGCTCGGCGCAGTCTTAACACAACAATGAGAACAAATGATAAAACCTAAACTAATTGCCTGTAAATATATAGTCTATGTAAATAAATAATTAGCTCTGTTTGTTCGTTACAATTGTAAATGCTAATTAATGATTAAGTATTTAACTATTTTATTTATTTATCTTACGAGGGACACAAAAACATGCTGGTGAAATGTGGATGCGAAACAATCGTGCCTTTTAGGAAATAATATACTATATATATTGTAGTCAGAGGATCGGTCTACCAAACAATATGACAGTCAACGAAAAGAATGCGCAAGAAAGTTTCTTTCTATATATTCTACAATGATCGTAAATTACTTGCTATCCTAGGCAATAATAATAATAATATTCCATCACATACACACAACACCATCTAGTCCAAATTAAGCAGAGCTTGTACTATGGGTACTAAACAATGGATAATCATATATACTTTTTTTTTGTAAATACTTACTTATTATACATAGAAACACCCAGATCAAGACAAACATCCATGTTCATGCACACACATGTTTGACTTATACGGGAATCGATCCCGCGACCTCAGGCGTGGCAGTCGGTTACACAAACCACTACGTCATCGAGGCCGCAATGTTACAAAGAACATAATGTCTTCTATCTCTTTCATCACCGTACCGAGTCTAGAAGTACCATGGCAAACGTTCTAACTGTCCATTCTATTTTGTTGCGAAGCCTGGGCACTTTACTTCTTGCTGTTAAATTTATGTCCCGTGCGGGATTCGAACCCACAACATTCGGCACAGTGGTAGTGGTGAGGCCACCAGTTAAGCCATTACGCCAGCCTTGCAGTCAATATGTAATCATGATAATAACATATTATGTGTACTATACTACCTATACATATTCGGTATTGAGTTAATATCGTCGCTTGAAGTAAGCTTTCTTTTCTTGAGCTTGAGTTTGAGAGATTGGTACTTTTAAAAAGCAACACATACTTATCTACAATAAATGTAACCTTTCCAAAACCTAATCCAAATATACTACCTACTTGAACGCCTGATATATTTATCTCAGCAACCAAACCGAATACGTTTTCCTGAAAGCAATAGCATGGATGCCTTTGTATTTATTTTAAACACAAGAGCAAATGGCAATTAAAAGGAATATTTTTGTGAAAATTGGATCAAATTTGCTTGTAAAAAAAACAAGCTATTAATATTTAAAATTTGGGTAGGTATAAGAAATAGTGGTGTGAATCAGAATGGTGGGTGTAATGTTACGAATAAGCATGAAATAAAAATGTATCTCATAGCCAGTTGCACTCACTGATTGGTAAACGATTAGCGAGGTTAAGCAACGTTGGTTGCGGTCAGTCTATAGATGGGTGACCGCTCAGTGGTATTTCATCTGAGCGTCTCCGTACTTCGGAGGGCACGTAAAAAGTCGGTCCCGGTTGATGCCAAATTGACAGCAGTCGTTAAGCCATGTCAGAGGCCTACGGGCGGCTTGAACAGCTCTTAACAAAAGGTTGGCCACTAACCACACAAAAAGGAAGAAATCTACCTTGAATCTTCCTAAATCTACCTGTAAATAAATCAATTCTACCTTTTGAGTTCAGAGATAGTACAAAAAGAAAGTGAGCCGTCGACCTGATGTCAGGTTCGCGGGTGTATTTCTGTTTCTGAACAAAATACCAATTGTTTAAGTATGGATTCACTTCTACATAAATCTACCTGTATACTACCTAAATAAATGTATACTACTTGAATAAATAAAGCGTAATTTGAAAATAAAATTTACAAATTATTAAGCGCCTGGCAAATTGATATGGCATTTAAATGTCACAACTTGTATCGTGAATCCTTTTGTGCCATTTGACAATTGTCAAATGAAATGACATTTGTCCAATAAATATGGTAGTAGAAGTAGTTACCCTTGCCAAACGTTTTAAGGGACGTCGTTTCACCTAAGCTCCAAGTCCGCCACCTCAAGTCCAATATGTTTGAGCGTGCCCACTCTTGGAGTCCCATCTGGGACCTGGTACCGAGGTACACTCGACTTCAAGACGCGAAGAGGCTGTGCTGCGACCTCCTCGCAGAAACAGATGGCGGCCAATCAGGTAAAGATCAAAACAGCATAACAGGATTATATCTCTGTGGTAACTCGTACGGCCATATAGCTCGAAATAGACATATTGCGTCCGTGTTAGGACGGTAATCTTAATTTTTTTCTATGATAATGGGGATGGCGTAGTGTAGTGTAACCGACTGCCACGCCTGAGGTCGCGGGTTAGATTCCCACACAAGTCAAATATTTGTGTGCATGAACATGGATGCTTGTCTTGATCTGGGTGTTTCTATGTATAATAAGTAAGTATTTACAAATAAAAAGTATATATGTATGTTTATCCATTGTTTAGTACCTATGTTACAAGGTCTGCTTAGTTTGGGCTAGATGGTGTTGTGTGTGTGTGTGTGGTAGAATATTGTTATTATTATTATTAATAATTTATTTTATTCAATTAAAATGACTAATATTTATATATTAGGTCTTTACCTATGAAATTGCCGTTTTTCATGAAATAAATTAAGCGTATTTTTTTCTATATTTTTACTTCTATTAATCAAAGTAATCACCCATGCAATCAATTCATCTCTGGCAACCCATTGGTAGCTTATTGATGCCCTTCTTGAAGAAATTAGCTGGACGGGAGGCAACAAATTCTTCAAAGGTATTTTGTACTGCCGGGTTGTGGTTGTGTCTCGGGTATTGAATTTTTTCCCACCAAGAAGTTATCCAAATTCTGGAAAAAGTAAAAGTCTGTAGGCGCAAGGTCTGGTGAGTACGGCGGATGACGGAGAACTTCCAACCCCAGCTCTTGTAGCTTGGAGACCGTCTGCTGTGCAGTATGAGGTCGCGCGTTGCCGTGCAGGAGCAGTGGAGCCGAACGATTGACCAAAGCTGGTTGGAGACGTGCGAGCTTCTCCATCATTGTGTTCAGTTCTTCACAGTACACATCTGCAGTATGCTCGCCCCGTTTGGTAAGAAGCTGTGATGAATTACACCGGCGTTAGACCACCAAACAGTGACCATCACTTTTCTAGGGGTAAGTTTTCGTTTAGGGCATTGTTTGGGTGCTGAACCAGGGTCCAACCAACTTGCTGAGCGCTTACGATTGTCGAACAGGATCCATTTCTCGTCACAAGTAACAATGCGGTTCAATATTCCTTCATTTGTAAGCCTGTTGAGCAGTGCAAGGCACGCTGGCGATCATTCAGTTCGTAAGGTTCCCATTTGTCAAGCTTTTTTACCTTGCCAATTTGACGCAAATGGATCAATATTGTTTTGATGCTAACGTCGAAAACTGCTGCTAATTCAGCCGTAGATTGAGTATCATCAGCTTTCATAATCGCCTTTAATTCGTCATTGTCGACCAAAGATTTCGGACAACCACGGGATTAATTTTTTAGGTAAAAATTTCCAGAACGGAAGCGGGCAAACCAATAACGGGTGGTGCGTTCGTTTGTAGTGTTCGCTCCGTAAACGTCGTTGATGTTGCGTGCCGCTTGTGCCGCTTTGCTGCCACGAAGGTACTCATACTCCATAATTACTCGAATTTTTAACGTATCCATAATGACGAAAAATGTTCGAATGCGATGAAAACAAAACACTAACTATTAAACAAATGACGATTTTAGAAAAAGAATTCCATGTTTTTAAAATAAAATCAATTTGAAATTAGAAACATCAGCCAAAAAAAAATTATTTTGTTTTCAAATGGCCAGTACGGCAGAACGGCAATTTCATAGGTAAAGACCTATTATAAATTACCTTACGATAACAAAACTCGTAATTGATACACAATACCTTTGTATGTGTTTTTAATTAAGGCTTTTGATGTCGACTAAGCTATTATTACTGTAAAAGTCACAAATTGTAAGTCGCAAGTAATTCGGCAAGCCTGTCCTGTATGTACAGGCTTGCCTAGTGTTGGGCTGCTGGATATCTACTTAATGTAATTATCTTTCTTGTTAATAAATTATTCTATTCTATTCTTAAATATAAATTATTGTGTCATTTCTGCTAATGCAAGTGTTATGGGTTCGACCCAGATACGAGACACCTTGTGTACATCCTAATCCTAACTAATATTATAAATGCGAAAGTGAGTTTGTTTGTTTGTTACGCTTTCACGTCTTAACTACTGGATCGATCAACTGCCTCTGTGGCGCAGCGGTAGTGAATGCGACTGCTGTGCATGAGGTCTCGGGTTCGAATCCCGGGTCGGGCCAACATAAAGGTATTGGGTTTATCTGTTAAGAAATCTCAATACGAGCCCGGAGTTAGGAAATTGGCGGTGTTAGACACCCCCGTGCCTCGGAAAGCACGTAAAGCCGTTGGTCCTGCGCCTAATCTCTCTCCGGTCGTGTCGGATTATCCGTCCCATCGGATCATGAGGGTAAGGGAACAGAGAGTGCACTTGTGTTTGCGTACACACTTGTGCACTATAATATCTCCTGCGCAGATGGCCAGTCTCCATTAAGATTGGCCGCCGTGACCGAAAATCGGTCTGGAGGACATTATGGACCGATCATCGTCAAATTTCGCACACACGTCCAGTTTTATTTCGAAAATAAGTACTGTTCCGAGATACAAAAATAACTTATAGACGTTCGTCCGCTATAACAACTTGGCGTACTGATATAAATGAATTACAACGTGATTCCTGGAGTACAGAAAAAGGGATCTACTGTATCCCGGTAGAAATCAGATATCCCAAATAAAAATCTGTTCCCAAGCTAGTACTTACATATTTATTCCGATCACATATTTATTTATTTATTTCGAGAGTCACATGTAATAGTGTCCGATCACCGTGCTTCTCTTTAAATATGATATACAGTTTCATAACATGCCGTTGCAACTTGTAAACCATGCCGTGGCAACTTGTAATTAAAACAAAAAGTGTAAATTAAAATCTAAAATAATTGTATAATTAAAATAGCTTAAATTAAAGTTAACAGTACCTAGTAAACGTGTTTAACAATAGTTTAAAGTTTCAACATTATGTAATAATAGTGTTTTATAAAAAATAAAGAATGCGATAAAATCCGTATAAAATTTGTTTAATATCAATGTTTGTAAACTCTATATTAGTGTATGTTTTGTAAGTTATCCTAAGTAAATAAATTAACTATACAATAATCCAGCCTTGTGCCACAGCGAGTTAGGTACAAACCTAAACATAAAATAAAAACTGAACAAACCCAGATATTTTATTACTTATGCTACATCTTGCATATCAATATATACATAAACTTACGTTTGTATCATTAGCTACGTGTTTATATCCCAGATAATAGCGAGCTAACGTACTGCCTACCCCAACTACCAGTAAAATTATTGGACTCAGAGCAGCTACTGAGAACATCTTCACAGAAAAGCTTATTGAAACTTCGCTTGACCCTGTAATCAAATCTAGCTCCTTACTATAGCATACAAAAGCACTAATGTAACTTAGTAATTGGGAAAGGATTAAAATAAGTCACAACGACAAATTAACTATTGCTATTCAGCAAAAGTTTTGGACACTTTATCAACAACTATCCGTATTCTCTCCGACAAATAATGATCTATTTGACCTAAAACTTTAACAAAATGCAGCATTTTCTGAAGGCCTTTCTTGAGTTTCTCCATCTTTTCTGCGCTAGGATTGTCATCAGGTATCATTGATCTGAAAGACATCGGAGACCCTACTCTAGGCGCTTTGTGAGGAACACCAATTCTTGTTTGCAGCTTGGGGATATTCAGTTTTGGAATTCTTATTTTAGGTATTTTCAATTTTGGAAATTCAAATGTTGGTATGAAGCTTGTTGGCGGCGCAATTGCTATTGGCACTTGCGTATCGCTATACCCATCCAGGTCTTCATCCGGGTCATGGAGAATGAACTTCCCATCTTGAACGGCCTTTGGGATAGCATTGTGGATGAGACTGCAGAATGAATCGACGTCTAAGGCAGATTTTCTTTTGTACTCTGGAGATCGAAACGATGACCCGAAATGTGAAGTCTGAAACGTAAATAATTAAACAAGATTTATTAATTACTTTTGCTCTTTTCTTCCTTCATGGAGTCAATATTCGCTCCAATGAGCAAAGTGATTTCATGTATAGGAATTGTTTATGAAGTGTGTTTTATTTATAATATTAAATAAATTATACTTCTTCTTGATCTCTTCAATGTTAGTTCTTCTTGGCTCAAGTGAAAGCTAATAATATAATAAATGAAAGTAATGATAATATGATGCAGAAGGCAATGCTACTAGACACGGCAAGCACTATGCGGAGATTTGTGTCTGTGGAGTCCTAACCACCGGTAGCTTAGACCATATTCCTGATGCTGGAGGGTGGGTAGATGCTGGTGGGTGGGTAGCCACTTATTATTTATTACAAAAGTATATTTACTTTATTTTAAAAATGCAAGCGTTAAATAAAATTTATCTCACAATAATGTTTGAAGCATATCAACGAAGTAAATAAATTATGCTTGTTATGCAAAATGTGTATTGGAATAAATAATTACATTGTTTTTAAATATACACATTATAGAAGCAGTACCGTATTCCGTATTGAAATCCCCTGCCATATATATCTATTTAAAGATATTTTTTAATAGGCTTTGGTGGAATCATCTCACAAAACTGAAGCAGTCTTGAGAATTGTGTGCCTCCACCATACAGAGCATAACAGACAAAGAACATTGGATTTTGTTACTAAATTGTTGTAGATTTGTTTTTTTAAACATAAAATGAATATGACGTAAAAACATTTTTAACACCATCATTAATGGTGTCCTGGCACATACATATAAAAATATGGTTTCAGAAGAACTTATTACCCACGATATTACCTAATGATATGATAGTACATAAATAAATTATTTACAAAATATTGTGTAGTTGTCCCTGGAATTATGGCTGCGAATAATATATAAATATAAAAGGGGTATCACTGACCAGACAGGCCGTATTTTTGTTTGTAGTATAAGAAAAGATTAGCAAAATCATTCATTAGTTTGAGAAAAAGATTGAATAATTTCAATTGTGTTTACGTACACCTTACCCTTTCATCGGAGCAGTCTATGGTCAGACGCAATGGCGGCGCACACTCTATGTGATTGACCTGAAACATTAGGAAGATCTTGTAAACAAGGTGTTATATTACAGAACGATAATAATATCATATAAATCACATTAACTAAATATGTGGTTAAATATATAGTTTATAAACTGCCAAAGATGGTCTTTGGTCTGCGCTTATTCTTGTAGTTAAATGTGAGTTCTCAGAATCAATTCTCTGGTAAGTTTTTTGAGAGTTTTCTTAATAAAATTAATATGCTTAGTAATGGAACGTTTGAATGCTCTAATAAAATGATAATCCATTAAGCACAACTTCATCTCGTATTCACAACAAACCGTGATAGCGCTTCATCAAAAGTAAACAACAATTTACGTAATTTCATAATATGAAAAATGCTCAAATTATATTTTAAATTTTATAAATATTTAATTATAGTAAACATTAGTTATTTATTTTTAATTTGTGTATATTATTATAAATAACTTACTTCTACTATAACTAAATAAAATGTACCTATGACATCCAAAGAGTATTTATACGAATCAAAAAATTTATATTCTTGTAATAATATTAAAATTCTAACGCGATATCGGAAGGCACAGTACACTAGCTTTTAAAACACCACCCTTGGCTTGTGATTTAAAACAAAATGTATCACCAGGTTAAATGAAAGCGCACAAACAGGGTAGCTTGTGGCGAGCTGAATGTGAGTGGAGGCACTGCGGTCGAGACGGTTAGGGCCTCGTCCCCAGCTTGCTGTTACTGGTTGGCTGGGGTGATACTTCAAGAGCGCCCGTAGGACTCTCAACACTGGCTTGCCTTGATCGGCTGGTCAGAGGCGGGTCGCTAGAGCTACATGCTTGGGGGTGGAAGTGTCATTTTCAAGGAGATAACTACGGGGAAACCCGCTCCGGGTCTCCGTTGTCACGAGACCCGTGATGATGAAACCGGCGCCGCACCGCCCGACACCCTAGCCGCTCACACCGGTATTGCCCTTTGCTGTTGGCTTGTATGCCTATCGTGGCTATTCAGGGGCTCATCCAGTGAGTTGGCGAGTCACCGTCTGCCCATTTGATTAATGCTATTAAAGTATTCAGGGCAGACGCCGTTTTATCATCCATAGTTATCAATATACCAGTCCATCAAATACCCATACCCATAGCCCCTATATTAGAATCCATAGCATATATGCCATACCATACCATAGCAATAGTCCTACGCCTGCTGCGGCTAGTGCCAATGTAAGTGTTACATCCCACCTTTGATTAAAACTGGACCCATGTCTCCATATAAGCCTCCCAAAGGGCCGGGTATTTTCCTAACGTATTAGAGAAATACCCGTGAAAGAGAAACAAAAGAAATAATAATATCCTATTGTAGTATACAACAGTATTTTAGCTTGTGCCTACCTTGTTGCTACCAGTGCTCAAATTAGAGTGTATTTGGTAAGATAGTTAACACTACAGGTGATTTTAAGGACAATATGGTTTGGCTTGTCCTAAAGAGTGTAGCAATCCTACAATTTCTAGGCTTCTTAATGATGTCATGTGTTGTTAGCAATAGTTATTGTCCTTTAGGCTTAACACACAAATCTTTATAGATATTTTAACACGCGAGTGATGGATGCAGGTAATCACTTCGCCACTCTATTACGCCATGTTCTATGGGTTCGATTCCCAAGTGGGTCAAATATTTGTGTGTGTCAAACTTCTACGGTATAACAATATGTTGATTAATAGTTGAGTCCTGTATGGATGTATTTTGAAGCCGTTGTTTTAAAAATACGAATAACAATCACAAATACGTCCGAGATTCGGAATAAATATTTCCGGGTCGTCTAATGTTAGCCATACAAATGTGAGGAATGAACCTTACTGTAATTGGCTTAGTGACAATGACAATAGCGTTTTTGCTTATATTTGTTTTGTATACACGGCTACACATCAAGTTAGGCACCCTATATACGCATAACTACGCTACATACATAATTGAGAATTGTCGGAAAGGAACAGTGCATAGTGGTGTCGATGTAATGGTAAGGATAGAGCGTACAAAAATATAACGCACTCTCTCGCACGATTTGCAGCGTTCAACTTCTAATAGTTCAAAGTCCAAACAGTCTAGGTTGATGTGTCGCTGTGTGTATATTATTTTACATACAAGAGCAAATGGAAAAGAAGAAATATTTGTGTGCAAACAGTATCAAAATTGATTGCAAAATAAGAGAGTTATTATTATCATTTAAAATAACGGTTACGTGAAAGTTTGTATCGCGTATCCTTTTTGTCATTTGGCAATTGTCATAATTGAAATTAAAACTATTTTATACGGATTTTGTCACGTTGTTTATTTTAGAACACTTATTACATAATTTTAAACAATAACACTACTATTATTGAACTGTACTACAATTTAAGCTATTTAAATTAATTAAATCTATTTATATTTTAGTAGGTATATACTTTTACCCGACGTTTCGGTTTCTTTACAGCAGCCATGGTCACGTAATCGTAACCGTTCCCAAACGGGACAAAAATGGCTGCCGAGTCTGGGTGTTTTTTGTGTCTGTTGTTTGAATGTTTGTAAAGTCCTCCGTAATACAGGACTTATTTTTAGTACGGGAGTTATCTTTTTTAATATATAGAATAATAGAAAGAATAATTATGACCACAAACATTAACAGAAATACATGTACCCCTTTTTAGGAAAATTGTGCAGATGGAGGAGTACGAAATTTGCCGCAGTCAAAATTTATATGGAGAAGGAGGGGCGAATCCTAATATTTTTGTAAATATGCATTAAAAACATTAAATTAATGAAAAAATACTACATGCACACAACCATGCATTTGACACAAGCAGTCGAATCGCGTTCGTAGTATATCGGCATTGTTCGGTTGACTTCGTAGAATGCTTCGTATCTATGGTTAAATACATATATATGTGGAGTAGGTAACTAACTAAATAAAATGTGATTATAAGGGTATAATTATAGACATATAACCTTATAAACGAAAAAATTTAAAATTTAAATACATTATGGGTGAATTTTGACCACTTGGCGACCGCTAGTAATTATAAATACGTGATATTTGTTAAATATTTTAAACTTAATATAACATAGCATCACGTACACCTTTGTAACTTTTATTTAAAGGTGTATTACTCCCGCATAATGTCAGCTATGTTTAGGTAGGTACCATTTAACTGCTGGCAAGCCTATTTACATCTCGTTTACATGACAACAATCTCCTCTAAACCAAATTTCGGCAATATTTATAAATATACTTATATTCATACCTATTTACGCGCTTGTGCACTTAAACAATTCCTGAGTATAACTGCGCATTCACTCTCTGTTCTTTTACTCTCATGGTCTGATGGGATCGCAATCCTATACGACCGCAGAGAGATCAGGTGAAAGTTTTACGTATCTTAGCTAATTATTTATAAATTATATTATAAATCCGAATGTGTGTTTCTTTGTTTGTTACGTTTTCGTGCATCAACCTTTCAACCGAAAAAAGAATACAGTTCCCGAACGAAGCCGTGTACAAAAGCTTTAACAATATTTTAATTTATACATTTAATTTATTTGAAAAGGAACTTGCCGAACTTGGAATAACTCCTCACAACTATTTTAATGATGACTTTAAGTTTTAAATTAAATTCAATACAACTATTTATGCGACAAGCAATTTTTTGCTGCTTGTGGGTATGGAATCTTGAACACTCGGCAAACGGTATGCAGTCTAATATGACAGAGACGTCTCAGACAGATAGAATTCCTCATCATATTAATCTTCATGGTAAATCTCAATAGTTAAAGTTTTAAGGACTTGTAGTCGAGATGTACCAAGTTCTAAAGCTCTGTTAAATTATAATACAAGCATATAACTCAATGAACTTGATGATGACTAAATGAACTCTTGAAAAAGGTCATCAAAAATAGAATGAATTGTTTACTTTTGCTCATTTTATTCACATTTTCATTCATTCCCACATTCACCTTGAACCTACGGGCGCGTATGAGAAATGTGGTGAAAGTGAATGAAGCCAGAGAAGTGTGTCAGGATCGTAGCAAATGGAAATCCGTAGTCTGCCTACCCCTCTGGGAAACAGGCGTGAATTTATGTATGTATGTACTGCTATATGATTACACTGGAGAACAAAAAAATATATATATTTTCTGCGGCATTAATTATGTTACTGGTTAAAATAACTTTCATCGGTCATATCAGAAGTGTATTTACTTTGTATGAATTGACTCTGGTTCTTGAGATATTCAACAAAAAGAACGGTTCCATCAGGACATTAGAACAATAAAAGAAAGATACCAAGGCCGACGGGACAGCCATAGTATGTTGGCAGACTATCGCTTGAGTTTAATAATGGATTGTCCTAAACATAAACACGATAGAAAAGCTTATAGATCAATATTTTCTCATATTTCTTTTTATGATTTTTGTAAATAACATATGTATTAAGTTTTCTTGTTATTGTTATATAGCCGCTTATAAAATATATATTTAATACATAAATGTATTTTTATTTCGACCTTCTTTCAGTCATATAGTTATAAAGTCTTATTTCATAAACTAGAGACAATATAACAAATCTGACATTTTCTCGAATTCAGCATACTGAACTTACACAAAATTGATCAACTTACCATGCCGCAAAATTACTGTTCCCCAGTGTTATCATAACTTAAATAATATCTATCGAACGAAATACATGGATGTGCATTCCATGGATCCGAATCTGAGACTTCTTCGTGATACCTTAACTCTTTCTAAAGACCTCTCCACTCATATATGACTGCTACCAACAATTATCACTGCTGCATTTCACAACAAATATCACTAAAACACACATCATTACCGATAAATCACTATCTATCATAAACTTAAGATCGTTAGATGAGATAACTATTCACTTATTGCAACATAGTTGGTGAATACGAACCAGTATGAATACTATCACCACGTACCGGAGCATTATCCGTCCGTACACACAGTCATGACATTGTAGCGCGTCTGTATTCAACAGCGATTGGTCACGTATGTCGCTGTCAACTAATAACGCGCAGTCAGCGGAATTCGAGTACGAGTAGTATAGCCATACTACTTGTAGTTCATGTAGGATTTCAATTAAAAACATTCATACGCTTAGAATATGAATTAATAACATACATTCTTCTTACACCCGGTTTCTGGATAGCTAATTAATTGTGTCAAGTAATTTTCTTGGCGGTTGTTGATACGCCGATTTCGTGATTGAGTGTCAACTATTAAGTTGACAATAGTTTGATTTCTGACTTCTTCTGAAACTGCGAGATAGTTTTATGAATGTATCTCACAGTTTCGGTGGATAGGGCGATCTTAAGTACACGGGCTCTAAAACTGCTCGGTGGTAAGAATTGGTTGGGAAATAGTCACTAATATCACTTAGAACTGATAATTTATTTTATTTTATTAAAATTAACAATATTTATATATAAACTAACTCGTGATTGATACACAATACTTTTGTATGTGTTTTTAATTAAGGCTTTTGATGTCGACTAAGCTATTATTACTGTAAAAGTCACAAATTGTAAGTCGCAAGTAATTTGGCAAGCCTGTCTTGTGGGTACCACTTCCCACAGGACAGGCTTGCTAATTGTGAGGCTGCCGGATATCTACTAATTATAATTATCTTTCTTGTTAGTAAATTATTCTATTCTATTTTATATAAATTTTATATATATAAATGATTGTGTAATTTCTGCTAATGCAAGTTTTATGGGTTCGACCCAGATACGAGACATCTTGTGTACCTACTTATTTATTACTATCACATATTTATTTATTTGTTTTCACATGTTATAGTGTCCGATCTTCGTGCTTCTCTTTAAATATAATAATATACAGTTTTATACCATTCCGTTGCGACTTGTAAACCATGCCGTGGCAACTTGTAAGTAAAACAACACTCAGCACATCATTGTAAAACATGTTTGTAACCTGTGTATGAGTGTATGTTTTGTAAATTGTCCTAAGTAAATAAATTAACTAAATACAGCGAGTTGGGTTCACATGCCTACACATCAAGTTAGACAACCTGTATACGCATAACTACGCTACATACAAAATAGAAAATTGTCGGCAAGGGAAAGTGTATAGTGGTGTCGATGTAATAGTAAGGATAGAGCGTAACAAAAATATAACGCACGCTCTCACACGATGCGCAGCGTTCAACTTCTAATAATTCAAACTCCAAACAGTCTAGGTTGATATGTCGCTGTGTGTACAAACCTAAACATAAAATAAAAACTGAACAAACTCAGATATTTTATTACTTATGCTACATCTTGCATATAAATATATACATAAACTTACATTTGTATCATTAGCTACGTTTTTACATCCCACATAATAGCGAGCGAAACTACTGCCTACCCCATATACCAGTAAAATTATCGGACTCAGAGCTGCTACTGAGAATATCTTAAAAGAAAAGCTTATCGCTCATCATACAAATTTAAGCGCTAATATGTGCTCGGGGTAACTGTTCTGTATAATGATTATGTAACTTAGTAATTAGGAAAGGATTAAATTAAGTCACAACGACAAATTTACTATTGCTATTCAGCAAAGGTTTTAGACACTTTATCAACAACTATCCGTATTCTCTCAGACAAATAATGGTCTATTTGACCTAAAACTTTAACAAAATGCAGCATTTTCTGAACGCCTTTCTTGAGTTTCTCCATCTTTTCCGCGCTTGAATCGTCATCAGGTATCATTGATCTAAAAGACATAGGTGACACTACTCTTGGTACTTTGTGTGGAACTCCAATTCTTGTTTGCAGCTTGGGAATATTCATTTTTGGAATTCTTATTTTAGGTATTTTCAATTTTGGAAATCCAAATGTTGGTATGTAGCCTGTAGGCGGCGCAATTGCCATTGGCACTTGCGTGTCGCTATACCCATCCAGGTCTTGATCCGGGTCGAGGAGAATGAACTTCCCATCTTGAACAGCCTTCGGGATAGCATTGTGGATAAGGCTGCAGAATGAATCGACGTCTAAGGCAGATTTTCTTTTGTACTCTGCAGATTGAAATGATGACCCGAAATGTGAAGTCTGTAATGTAAATAATTAAACAAGTTTTATTAATTATTTTTGCTCTTTCCTTCGTTCATGGAGTCAATATTCACTCCAATGAGCAAAGTGATTTCATGTATAGGAATTGTTCATGAAGATTGTTTTTGTTTCATAATATTAAATAAATTATAGGTACTTAATCTTGAACTCTTCAAAGTTAGTTCATCTTGACTTTAGTAAAAGGAATAATATGTATAATAAATGAAGGTGATGAAAATATGATGCAAAAGGCAATGCTTTTAGACACGGCACGCACTATGCGGAGATTTGTGTCTCTGGAGTCTTAACCACCGGTAGCTTAGACCATATTCCTGATGCTGGTGCGTGGGTATCCACTTATTTATTACAAAAGTATTTTCATTTGATATTTAAAATGAAAGTGATAAATAAAACTGTTCTCTCACAATAATGTTTGAATCATATCAAAGAGTAAATAAATTATACTTGCTGTGCAAAATGTGATATTGGAATAAATAATTATATTGTTTTTAAATATACATATAATATTATAGAAGTAGTACTGTATTCCATATTGAAATCCCCTGCCATATAGGTATATCTATTTATATATATTTTAATAGGCTTCAGTTGCATCATCTCACAAAACTGAAGCAGTCTGTCTTGGGAAGTGGGGTCCTCCACTATACAGAGAATAACAGACAAAGAATATTGGATTTTGTTACTAAATTGTTGCAGATTTGTTTTTTTTAACATAAAATTATTATAATAAAATCTTTTCAAACATTATCTTTAAAAAACGAGGTGTCCTGGCACTTATACATATTTTCTATACTTATAACGAGGTTTCAGCGAACATATTATATATATATTTATATACTATCATCTAATGATATGATAGTATATAAATAAATTATTTACCAAATATTGTGTAGTTGTCCCTGGAATTATGGCTGCGAATAATATCTACCTATATAACTATAAACACAGCCCGCATTTTTGTTTGTAGTATAAGATAAAATTTGCAAAATCATTCATTAGTTTAAGGAAACGATTGAATATTCAATTGTGTTTACGTACACCTTACCCTTTCATTGGAGCAGTCTATGGTCAGTCGCAATGGCGGCGCACATTCTATGTGATTGACCTGGAACATTAGGAAGATCTTGTAAACAAGGTGTTATACTACAGAACGACTGTAATATCATATAGATCATATAAACTAAATATTTGGTTAAATATATAAAGGGGAATGCCTATTCTCCAAAGTGTCTCAGGCCAAAGATGGACATCAAAAATTACTATAAACATTGAGTGTTTTAAGATATTAACATTACATATCAAAGAAAATTTATTCAAATTTACGCCACAATTTTAGCAGTACCTATAAAAAAAACGTATTGTGGTTATTTTTCTATACAAAAATGTGTCTGGCTGTGAGATAATTCAAATATTTTTATCCAGTTATACTTAATAGAGTATGAAAAAAACACATTTGTTATTTTAAACGTCTATATTCCCTTCATTGTTATATACTATTGACAAATTATCTAGAAAAGGCGCAGGATATATTGGACTCATATCTTTCCCAATAGACTTACTCTTTTTAACTATATTTTGTAAATTGCAGTGGCCTTAATTTTAATGAAATCAATACATATTTTTACGATAAAATCAACTGGAAAGTATTTTTCTCTAGCCTCTTGTCCACTCGTGGCCTCAGATGGGCATTCCCCTTTTAGACCGCTAACGATGGTCTTTGGTTTGCGCTTATTCAACTTGTAGTTAAATGTGAATTCTCGGAATCAATTCCCTGGTTGAGTTACATGAGTGTTTTTTTTAAATAAAATAAAAATGCTTAGTAATGAAACGTTTGAATGTTCTAATAAAATGACAATCCATTAAGCACGAGTTCAACTCGCAATCACAACAAATTGTGATATCGCTCTATCAAAAGTAAACTGCAATTTACGTAATTTCATAATATGTAAAATGCTGAAATTATATTTTATAATTCTATAAATATACATAATTATGTAAGTATAGTTAAAGAATTATTAATATTTACTTTGTATATAATATATATACCAATATTATATAAATTTATTTGTACTATAACTAAATAAAACGTAATAACATTGCAAAGTATTTTACAAATTAAATTATTTATTTTATGTACTAATATTTAGATTTTAGAGCTCAACAGTATTTTTATTTAAACCAGGGCTGTGTCTTTATGCTTTTTGGATCCGTTATTTTAATAATCAGAATAACAAACACAAAGAAGTTCAAGATTCGGCATAAATATTTGCGGATCGCTTAATGTATGTGGCATGGTTTATGGTGTGCGAAGTAAAACGACCGTGGAATTAACAACTTAATCATTTATTTTCTCAAGACACATCAGACCGCACGCGCACTGCGTAATTTTTATTTAACTGTCATTATATAAAAATCCTCTCCCATTCTTTCATACCATTCACCTCTCGCTTACTCATTTACGTTCCGTTCCTACATGTATGTCATATGTGGGAAACGAACCTACAACATTTGGTTCAGTAGCAGAGTGGCGATTGCACCATCTGTCCGTGCGGTCACTCTAAATTACTGATAGTTTCAACATTACCTTTATTTTTGGACGAACTCGCCACAAGACGGGCGAGAGGGTTATGTCGGGCTGTCCCGAGACTTCGGGTCCACCGACTAAGTTTTAACATTACCTTCCACGGCTACATATATTTAAATTAGTATAGACAATTTATTATGTTTTCGAAGAGATAGGCAGAGGTGTTTATTACTCACAGTTTGCCAACTACTGATTTCGTCACTCATTTAGTCATGAGTAAATAAGAAAGAGGCTATTCCTTTGAACCGGGCACATCTCGACACTCAATACTGTTACTAATGATATCCTAACAGAAAACCTAACTAAAACATTGCCTGTTACACGAATCTACCCTAAGAGCTCAGAATTATTATTATATAAATGATTGTTGTGGTCGCCTCGCCGCTGTCACCGCGACAAGTTTTGAAGGTTCGATTCCCACGCGGGACAAAAATTTGTGTGACCTACAAAAGATTGTTCCGAGAATGGACGTTGAAAAAAATTGTAGCCTTATTTTGTAAACCTAATTATATTATTTTTGACATCAAGTTTATTTTGAATCATGACAAATAATTAAACATATAACAAAAACGGAACAAAAAATTGTGTGACCCACAAAAGATTGTTCCGAGAATGGATGTTAAAAAAAAATTGTAACCGTATTTTGTAAACCTAATTAAATTATTTTTGACATCAAGTTTATTTTGAATCATGACAAATAATTAAACATAAAACAATGAAAGTTTATTTTTGTGTTTATTTTTTGTATAAACAAACAAATGCTTTTTAAGTATAATCTCTCAATCGTGGAAAGACGGTAACTCGAGGATAAAAAGAGGAGCTTACACCTGTCATATACTGTCACAAAGTTTAGTGTACCCAGAATACTAAAAGATTGACAAATACGCAACATCGTTCAAAATAATATTAGGGAGTGTCACAATCTTAATTAATATTAGGAATGTGAATGTGAGTATGCTTGTTTGTTACGCTTTCATGCATTAACTAGTCAACCTTTCATCCGGGAAAAGAATACTGTTTCTAAGTTAAGCCGCGTACAAATGCTAGTTCACAATATTTTTATTTATACATTTCATTTATTTGAAAAGAAAGCTTTTGAACTTGGAATAACTCCTCACAAGTATTTTAATCACGACATTTACTTTTAAAAATATAATCATAACAAAATAAATGAGCAGCGATAGCTCAGTGGGGAGACCAACAGACTGCAATGCAGAGGGGTTCGAACCCACGTCGCGCACCTCTGACTTTCGGAAGTTATATGACTTTTCGAAATTATGTGCGTATTGATTGACAATTATCGTCGGTCTCGGCTGCCATGAACATCTATGGCAGTCGTTATTGGGGAAGTCAACACAAAAAATCCCACTGGGTCGAAGTGTCGCCGGTCTGTACTGACTGGCCCCCACACAAGATAAGATACTTTTAAATAAAAATCTTTAAGTACATTTTTTTTGCTGCGTGTGGAATCCTTAACCCTCGACACTCTGGTAGTGGCAAAGGAAAAACATAAACCACTGCGTCACATATGCTATCGAATATGATGGAGACCTCTCAGACAGACAGGATGACTCAATATATTTATCTTCATGGCTAAAGCAAGCTAAAATAAACCTTTTATTACGAACAACTTCGTTGATTCAAAATGTTTTAACCCAATAGATAAGGCATTACTTTCAGTCAAGACGTACTGAGTTCGCACCTTACACATTATAATAGCTTGATAAAATTGAAATAATAAACTCAGTTCAAGAGTTTAGCTATTCAAACTGATCCGTAAAATTATAACTCAATTCATGAAATCATCAGATTACAATTAAAATACTCAAATTGTTATAATCTTGATTATTTATCATTATTTAAACAATCTATCGATACAAAAATTCATGCCATGGATCCGAATCTGAGACTTCCATCGTAATACCTTAGCTCTTTCTAAACCTCTCCACTCATCGACGATTGCTACAAACAATTATCACTGCTGAATTTTACAACAAATATCACTAAAACACACATCATAACCGATAAATCACTATCTATCATAAACTTAAGATCGTTAGATGAGATAACTGTTCACTTATTGCAACATAGTTGGTGAATACGAACCAGTATGAATACTATCACCACGTACCGGAGCATTATCCGTCCGTACACACAGTCATGACATTGTAGCGCGTCTGTATTCAACTGCGATTGGTCACGTATGTCGCTGTCAACTAATAACGCGCAGTCAGCGGAATTTGAGCACGAGTAGTATACCCATACTGTTTGCAGTTCATGTAGGATTTCAATTAAAAAACAGCCATACTTTTAGGATATTAATTAAAAAACATGCATGCATTATGTCAAGTAATTTTATTGACGGTTGTTGATTCGCCGATTTCGTGATTGAGTGTCAACTATTAAATTGACAAATAACCAAATTTCTGACTTCATTTGAAATTGCGAGATAGTTTTACGACTATATCTCACAGTTTCGGGCGATAGGGCGATCTTAGTGCCATCTACCGAGTTTTTGAGCCTGTGTTGCTACTAAGAATTGTTTGGCCTAAATACCTAATAACACTTAGAACTAATCGAGAATCAAACTCGACAATTATGCACAGCATTCACTACTACAAAGTCGGATTTCTAGTCTTTTTAGGAGAAACTCTCCTGCCAGGTATGTATGTATATATCTTATGTATGTAATGCGAAGCTTTTATTCTTTGAAAGGTTAGCAATGCGCTATGGCTAGTCTTGGAATGGTAAGCGTCCATAAGCTAAAGCTTACCATAAGGCAGTCCGTATGACGGCAGACCTTAGTAGGTATGACAGAATCTAATTTACCCCTTCATATTACATGGCATAGATAGAGATATAGATAGATAGATATAGTAAAGAGTGGGAGTACAAGATAAAATGACCTCGGTCCTCTTTTTTCTTGTACTCCAACATGGGTTGATAAAGACGTCAATGATTTCTTCAGTGATGTTGCGCATCCGCAATCGCGGGGCTTCCGCATCGATTTAGACATCTGCATCTACATCCGAATCTGCAATCATCAACGCGGATCTTAATGCGGATCCAGATATAGCGTAGGTTACGATAAGAAAGAAATCAGTTGTTGTTGTGGACTGCACATATGGCGTAGTGGTTTAAGTGGTCGCCTCGCCACTGCTATTACAGCGAGTGTTGTGGGTTCGAATCCCACATGGGACAAAAATTTGTGTGATTCACAAGTCGTTGTTCCGATTCTGGATGTTCTTTGTGACCGTTGTTAGAATGTTTATACATTATACAGTATACATTAAAATTATTAAATGTTTCTACATTTTTAATAAAGCGTGTTTTTTAGTTTATTAATTAAAATAGGAATGGAAATAAAAAATGAGCCCATTCATGCTGCGATCAATATCTATTATATCCATAAAGTCAAGTCCTACAATAACTTAAACGCATGGTCATCCCACGGCACACTTAAGAGTTACCTGAGAAGGTCACGATTACACAACAAATCGCAAATAATCAAGATGTCACTCACACCTTATCTTCTTTACGTGTCTTTTAATATGCATCTAAGTATGACCAGACTATAAGGCAATAAGATGCAGTGGTTGTATACCAGTTTCTATGCTAGTGCTCTTGTGGTTTATTTAGTTGTTAAGAAATATTACGAAGATGAAGTTACGAAGGCATCTGATGTGGATTATTCTGGTTGTACTTGCGTTGACTGTTGTAGAGGTATTTAGTATATATTTTCATTGTTGATATTTGTTTTAAGAGCGCTCAATACAGCGGTGCTTCGCTGCATTCAGCGCTATAAAGTACGATTTCTACCAAGCGGACGTCGCCGGAGCGCGTCGGAGCGCATTTCACACTGTGCTAAAGGAAATTCAAACTTCTACACAATAATTAAGTTTCATAATATTTGCATGGAATGTACACCGTTTGGATCTCAGTTAGATTCGCGCGTATACCGCGGCAGCCGGTCGGCTGTCGTCGCATCCGCTCGGTTCCGCTCAGCAGCTCTCTTCTTCTCGTAAGTCACTAGTCGCTGAGAGCATGCTAGCGGATACATGAGCATGCGCGCGTATACGCGAGCACGCGCACGTTTGCGCCCAGGTTCCAGCAGATTGTAGCCGTCGGGCGGACGCGGTCGGATACCGGCGAATGCTCGCGCATCCGCTGCGATGCGCTGCGCTGTGCCTCGGCGCCGTTCGCTTGATCTAAATCGTACATAAGAGTGTTTACAGAATAGGCATACTTTTGGCGTGTATCTCATTGCTATACGCTCGTGTGTATATCCCGTGCTCTGGCGATAAACGTGGATTTCTAATTAGAACATACTCATTTCTGTACTACTATAAAGACGCTTATAAGTACGTATCCGCTCAAATATTTTGTTGTATTCATATTGCTAATGAGTGAACTAAACTTTAATGTGAGGATATTATGTAATAGGCAATAACTAAAAACTAAAATATATATATATTTGTATAAACAAAAACGTAAAATATTTTTAAGAGCAGTGCGTAGCCGTGCCACATCTAGTAGCGATGCAGTTACATCATTCGTGTACTGTTGACAACGTTCGAGCGTTAGAATATATAACCACTTTGTAGCAAACTTTCATCTTACGTTCTTTTGTTGTTTATTTTTAATTTAGTAATAATTAATTATGTTTCTGTACACTCTTTTAAGCTTATGTTGTGAAAAATTGTTACTCAGTAAGTGAATCTTTGTGAATTCTTATAAGGAAATAAAAATCTTAAACCGTAGTCGTGTAAAGGCACGTTCGATTAATGCGCACGTAAGCACGTATTCCATGAACGTAAAATACCGAGTTTATATGCGCTGGTCTGTAAACAGCCTTTCTTTCTCATGTCTTGAAACTTAAAGCGCTGTGTATTAAAGTGGCTTGCGTATTAAAGTGATATATTGACAGCACGAATGGCATACTTGTTTAAGTGATCGCCTCTCCACTGCCATTGCGCCGAGTGTTGTGGGTTCGAATCCCACACGGGACAAAACTTTGTGTGATCCACAAATGATTGTTCCGAGTCTAGGTGTTCTTTGTGTCCGTTATTTGAATGTTTGTAAAGTCCTCCGCAACACAGATTTTTTTTCTAGTGCCATCGTAGTTTTTTTTAAATATACGAACATAAGTGACTAGCGATTACTAGCTTTTTTCAGAATAACATATTCATTTACTTGTAATAATGACAATTTGGTTAGATCGCTAATGGCCAGTCCCACAGCTAACAAGTAAAAGTTATCCAAAAGATAAATTGCATGCTGTCTCACTCACGTTAGGTTAAAGACGAAATAAGGCGAGACTTTTATCTTACAGATAAATTCTATCTGGAGATGGTAGTACAATCCCTAAATCTTCAAATTTATTTTCATCTATCTAATTAGTTCGACTTTCTTTAGATAAGGTTTATCTAGTGTCTACCTAGGTGTTGTATTATATATTATTACTACCTAGCTGTCCCGACAAACGATTGTCCAGAACAGACAAAAATAAAAAAGTTCATTCATATCGGTCCAGCCGTTTAGGAGGAGTTCACTGTCAACACACGTACAGAAGAATTTATATATATAAATATAAAGATAACACAAAGTTAAATATAAAGCCCTTCAATAAACAAAAGTAATACTTGTAAATTTATTTGTCCAATTCTATTCCAATCCCGCACAAGTCAAACATTTGTGTGCATGAACATGGATGTTTGTCTTGGTCTGGGTGTTTCTGTATGTATAATATGTATGTATTTACAAAAAAAACCATATAAATAAATAAATAAATAAATAATATTCTACCACATACACACAACACTATCTAGCCCAAACTAAGCAGAGCTTGTACTATATAATATGTATGTTTATCCACTGGTTAGTACCCATAGTACAAGCTCTGCTTAGTTTGGGCTAGATGGTGTTGTGTGTATGTGGTAGAATATGTGGTAGAATATTATTAATATTTTTCACTTTGTTATATAGATACGTTTATAAAAATACTAGCGGTCGCCAAGGTGTCGAATTTCGAGCATAATTGATTTAAATTTTAAGTTTGATCGTTATTAACGTTTTATTGTCTATAACTATAATCCTTATAATCACATTTCATTTAGTCACCTTCTCCACATACATAGTATGTAACCATAGTTACGAAGAATTGTACGACATCAGCTGAACAATGCCGAAATACTACGAACGCGATTCGACTGCTTGTGTCAAATGTATGGTTGTGTGCGTGTAGTGATTTTACATTAATTTATTGTTTTTAGAAATATTAGGATTCACCACTTCTCCATATAAACTTTAACTGTGACAAATTTCATACTCCTTCGTCCACCCAATTTTCGTAAAAAGAGTTACAAAGATTTTGCTTCACGTATCAATATATAGATTCCTGCATAACTATGATTTGTTGTTATTGGCACCTTAATGCAATATTCATGTTTATAAATATAGCTGAATACAATATGTCAAAGAAACAAATTGCTTCATAGTCATTCATAATTGATCTTATGTAAACAAAATTATACAATACTATTACATATGTCATTCTCTGAAGAAGGGTGCATAACGACTATCTACTTTTCTAACAGCATTAACTCGCTTCTGCGACCTATACCAGCCGAAGATGTAGGCTATGTTGTGTTATAAACATATTTTGCTAGCCATATTTTCCGATAGTTAGTCCTTTAAGTTGACAATATGTTATATGTCGCACATGTAAAACTCATGTTATTGATATACTAATTTGTTTTTTTAGGACAACCTAACGGATATTTGTCATACGCTCAGCGCTTTTCGTTGTTTTATACATTTAACGCTCCACTAAAGGAGGCAAGAAGCACCAACCACTCTCGCAGCTTATGGTTCAGAAACATCTACTCGAATGGTCAGTGTGCATCGGTACCATGCAAAATGAATGCAAATCTTCTTCCACGACTTATGGCAGTCACTTCTGACTTTACTTTGGCTGCCACCGGTAGTCCAGTGTGCGGCAGCGCATAGTTACCTCACTATTGATGATAAAATACCTGAGACTATCATATTTCCCATACCGTATTTTTTATACCAGTTTGTTTCTTTACAGAGCAGTATCCTTGTAAAACAGTCATTGCTGAGACCTCGTCGACCGGAGCCGTGCTTCACTTCTCGCATCGAAGATAGACCCTTCGCGTACCCATTCATTGGCTACCTAGCCAAAGTGAAAGACATGTTTGTGAAAGCGCTCAACGTTCTCGTCGCGAAGACTAAGGAGTACAAACTTAAAGGATGAAGAATCTAAGATGAAACACGGTGACTTTTTTTGCAGCGATACTAATGCGATGTACGATCCTACATTCGAGATTTGATCAGTTCGCTGTTACTAATCAGTGATAGTATTCAATTATATTTGAATCGTAGTCGCAATACGAATCGTAATTTATAAACGAATTTTAATCAGTAATCACTACACAAAAATATAGATTATAATATTATAGATGTTTTTTCAACCATCGAGATGTTGGTGGTAAGGTGGAAACTTAACGATTGTACCACTACTGTATTGCAGTTTAATTGCAACTGAATTGCTGTATAAAGTCGCCGTATGTAACTGCCTCTAAAGAACACATGTTACTCATAGAAAAAATGTATGTAGCTAATTTAATAAAAATAAATTATAAGAAATATATATATTATGATATTTAGTAAACTTAAGAAATATGACACTTTTAAGTTTTCTAAATATCGACGAGTGGAAAACCCTTTTTATTATTCGGTGACGGTCTTATTTCCCTGGGTAGGTTTGCTACTACCTACGTATAAACCGACATACTAAGGGAAATAAGAGAATTGATCTTAAATATCACCGACGTAAGAGGAGGCTACACTTATTTACCCTGTACTTTCCTTTCATTCCTCTTTTAATTAATTTGTCCTAAACGTTTGAAATATTCAATTATAAATGCTACGCTACGATTAATGGCATACAATCAGGTGAGCTGTAAGCTTGTTTGCCTTCTTGACAGTATAGAAATATGTAACAGAGTACACCCACCGGAATTTCGATAAATGCATTTTATTAATAATATTGATAACGTCATCAGTCATCACTAGTTTCTCTGATATCATATTTTGATGCAGCAGGAACTGTCAAACGACGTCAACTGATCTCATTTCGATATTTATTATTAATTGATTTCATTCGGTTGTTTTAATATAATTAGAAATAAGAATTTTTACACGGCTGGCGTAGCGCGGATATATTTGATATAATATGTATTAATTTATTATTAAGTTTCACAGTAATAAATAAAGCCAAAATATGTTTAATTTGAATTAAAGGTAACCGAAATAAAATATTCCCATTAAATATGTATTTTAATAATTTAAATTGCATGTCATAGTCAATCAATATCTTATCTCTAGCTAACTTAAAATGTATCTTAAAGTCTGTCTAATACACAAAATTCTTATGACAATAACACTTTCCTAAATCGATAAAACTCTGCATATGTCAACGCACCTTGCTTTTTCATTTCATAGAGCTTGTCAGCAATCTTTATCTTATCTCTCGGAGAAAGGTAGTTTTTCCTGACAAGATTCAATTTCTTATGCGTTTTCAAAGCTGGGAATCCTTGCCTCGCCGTTGGAACTAACGCTGTCGGTAGTAACGGCAGTATTTTTGGCAGAAAAGGTATTATAAACGGTACCAATGGTAGTCGAGGAATACCTATAGACCGACGGCGCCTCGGCGCAGGTACTTTAAAGCTTAACTTCGTTTCTGCCATTTTTACACGCATCAATTTGGAAAGTAACTTTGGATTTTTAACTAAGTTAGGTCGGATGTTTATTAAAACTGGCGTATTTTGTGTGATTTTGTTGCTGTTGAAGGCGTTGGAACTACTGCTCACACAATTCATTTCTTTGGCGTTAACTTCCACGGCGGTATACGCTACCTGAAATTGTAAAAATTGCTGGTTAGTTTCATAGAGTCTCCGAGCTTGCGATGCTGCCAGCTTTATTCAACGACGAAAGAGCATGTATTAAGGTATATACAAGTGTTCTTCATGAGAGGCATGGTTCAAATTCCGAATTGTATAACAGTAATAACGGGTAAGGTAGAATGCTAATTATATCAGAGGAATAAAGATTTATGAAGCAAGATTTGAACCTGAACACAGGGGCAATCTTCAATCCTTGATATAGGATCATGGATAAATTGCGATCCGAGCCGAGTAACTTGCGGATACCGCCTTAGTGAGGCAGAGGAACGGGGAGCTGTATTAGGAACTGCTGGGTAGATCGCTGAAGTAGTTCCAGAACCAGCGAACCACTCAAGGCTAAGTCAAGTTATGTAGAACCTGGGGCTTGCACTGGATGAGCCCGACATACCCTTACCGGTCCCCTTTTCACGCGGAGAGGTATGCTTAAATGGTATTCCACCAAGTAAAAAAGTATAATTACTAATAATAATAATAATTTATTGTTCCAAATAGCCACAATACAATGACATGAACACAATAAAAACAGTTTTTGTATAGAACTGTTGCATTAAAATTTGGTACCCAAGATAAGATTAAACTTGTGTTATGGATACCAGCGCCCTATGAGAACTAGCTAAGTCAGACCTTAGGCTTCAATATATTATCCTAAGATACAAGAAGAAATGATATTATAAGTTGTTATAAAATATTTTATGTTGTTATAAATAAATTTCAGGACTGACCATTGAACTTGGCGCCCATTTAGATCTCACTTCTTTTGTCATTGAAGTCAACAACCAAGGCATATATCATAATATTGAACTTGGCTTTCATTTCACATTTATGTTTTTGATGGGATTATTAGTACAGCAGTTGTCTTTTTAATTAGGATATAGAAAATATGAACCACAATCTTTCCGATTTGGGATTGAAATTTGATTGCAGTCAACACATTTTTATTTTAATGACTTTGGATTATGCTCATTATAAATTTCAACCACAAAACAAATTCAACATGAATTGTTTAGGCAGAGAATTATCCAAATTGTAGACTTTCTGTTAATGATATCTTATACTATCTATTTATATATTAATACGTAAAGCAAAAACTTTTTATCCCTTTTTACGAAAATTGCGCGGACGGAGGAATATGAAATTTGGCAAAGTTAAAGTTTATATGGAGAAGGAGTGGCGAATACTAATATTTTTATAAAAAATGCGTGAGAAATACATTCAATGTTCGTAGTATTTCGGCATTTTTTGTTATATGTTATAATATGTAAATAATTATGTAGAGTAGGTGACTAAATGAAATGCGATTATAAGGGTATAGTTATAGACAATAAAATCTTAATAACAATCAAAGTTAACATTTAAATCAATTATAGGCGAATTTCGACCAATCGGCGACCGCTAGTAACTTTAGAAAGAGGAAAGATTAGATTATATGTTTGAAACTATTCAACTGATTTTAAAAATTCTTTCCCCTTTAGAAAACTATTTTATCATCGAGTATATTTTATTTGAAAATACTGTTACTACCATGACCTAATCTACTTTTAGACAAGCAAAGCGGCGGGCAAAAATAAGTATTATATATAAACAGGAAAAGAGCAGATAATTGCTTCTTTTCTGTATTTTTGTTAGGTATGTTAATAGCGCATGTCAAGTGAAGACTCAATGACGACTCATCCTTTCTATCGATTTACAACAAAATTAGTTCGGGAGCAGCCCTTACAAATCATTTAAAGCATAATTGTTCAAATTATAGCTATCTGTAACCATATCTATTGCTACTTGTTTCTTCAAATGACCAACATAAGTGCAGAATTTAATAACAAAATAATTTAGGCACCAGATAGATTTTCGACTTCATTACTAATAAAATAACATCTAGATAGAAATATTATTTATGGAGGTCCAACAGCTTATCCTAGTTTGAAAAATATTTGAAAAAGTATTCGATAGCCATATTATTACTTTCTATTTATTCTTCTTCTTCTCCCTAGCCTTTATTATTCCCAAGTCACTTGGGGTCGGCTTCTATCTGGTCTAACCGGATTTGACTGGATATCAGTTTTTACACGGAGCGGCTGCCACCTGACCTCCGCAACCCGAAGGCTAACGATACCCTAAGGTTAGACTAGTGTCAGGATATTAGAGGGCACTGACTTCTTCCCAATAACATCGATGTTCATGGCAGCCGGGACCAACGGCTTAACGTGCTCTCCGAGGCACGGAGCAGGCAATAATTGTCAATCAATACGCACATAATTTCGAAAAGTCATATAACTTCCGAAAGTCAGAGGTGTGCGACGTGGAGTCGAACCCGAGACCCTCTGCATTGCAGTCTGTTGGTCTCCCCACTGAGCTATCGATATTGCTTTCTATTAATTATTAAGGCCTAAAGGATGACTAGTGTAACTGTAATCACCATGTTTTATCACGTCACGAGAATGTTCATGTTTATCAAAAAGTTCATTATCTATCACACTTTCGATTTGGCATAATGAGTTTGATATCCATGTGGTCTCACGCTCTGTATTGTGCAGCTAGCTGCTTCACATCCGTGGCTCCAAGCGGAATGTTATACATCCTATATCCGGCTGCATTAAATGGACTACACAAATATTGGTTGCCTCGCCACTAATACAACGCCGAGTGCTTTAGACTCATATCCCACAACAGATAAAATTATGTGATTCATTCAAAAACAAAACACACACACACACATCTCATAACTCAGAATAATCATCAAATGATTGTCTTGAGTTTTGTGTCCGTTGTTTGAAAGTTTGTAAAGTCCTTCGCGACACTGAAACTATCCCCAGTGCCGTCGGTGGTGTCAGTTTTAAAAAGAAAACTACACTTCCTAAAGGTATTTTTTTCAATCGGTGTAATTCTGTGTTTTTCTGCTGATATGCGCGTTCAAACACATAAGAAACAATCTCTTCTGCTTGAAATAATAGTACTTATACCAGAACCAGCGTAAGATACCATCACTAGAGTCCACTACAACTACAGCAAACAAATCAACAAATTACTTACAAATATGCTAATAAATAGAAGTATAACGATTTCCTTCGTATCAATTACTTTGAACACAACCATCCTGAACCGACACTCACTTTCTAAAAACTTAGCATATTGATTAGACTCACTTTATATATCGTAAGAGTGTATTCAAAACACCATTGTTACTTCTATCTCACATCTTCGTGCGATTAAACACGTCTCACGATAATGAACAATAAAAACAGTCCATAGGAATCAATATAAACTAATGTCTAATATAATAATAACTAGCGGTCGCCTAGGGATCGAAATTTGACCATAATTGATTTAAATTTTGAGTTTGTTGATTAATAAGGTTTTATTGTCTATAACTATACCCTTATAATCACATTTAATTAAGTCACCTACTCCACATACAATAATGTAACCATTGTTACGAAGAATTCTACGACACCAGTCGAACAATGCCGAAATATTACGGACGCGATTCGACTGCCTGTATCAAATACATGATTGTGTGCGTTTAGTGCTTTGTCATTAATTTATTGTATTTCTATTGCATGTTTTATAAAAATATTAAGATTCGTCACTCCTTGTCCATATAAACTTTAACTGTGCCAAATTTCATACTCCTTCGTCCAAGTTTCGTAAAAAGGGTTTCAAAGTTTTTGCTTCACGTATTACTTAATATACAGTGTGTCCGGACATGGACTAGCGATATTCTAAATACTTAAATATAAACTACTTTTTTACACTTCCCCGCTATTTGGCAGCCATTTTGTTTTTTTGTTGAAATATTCTCTATGCGTGTACAAAAAAAAACATATTTCTCAAAGTTTTGGTCTCACCGAGATAAAAATAGGCTTAATCGAAAAAACACACATGGCGGGGCAGTGAATTGGATCCAAGTTTGGAATATATTTCTACTTTAAAGCAGTTTATATTTAAGTATTTAGAATATCGCTAGTCCATGTCCGAACACACTGTATATATATCAAACAGCTGGTTACAATGTACAGCTTAAATGAAAGGGCTTCCGTTCGAGTGATTGTGATGTCATTACGTTGTTGACAATTGCATGTCACCGAGTAATTGGATCATTGGATCTGTAGGTTTATTCATATCGATAGTAAGACGTTGCAAATGAGCTGATCAGGACATGTAGGACAGCTCTCTCACAGAAAATAGGAGTAAGCATAGTAAAATATGGTAGTTAAAGGCAATGGATTTGCGTTCTGCATATTGAATAAGAAAGCTACATATTATATTCTACTTAACCCGTACCTGCCCATCCCATATATCCTTCCTATTTTTTTAGGTGGCAACAAGCGAGGGATTAGAAAGTGATATGGGCCGTTTACTATTACTTAATGCTTCTTGATTAACTCGAAAATATTTTTTTAAATAAAATGTGAACCTGATTTATAGATATATCAATCTAAAACACATACCGATTTAGATTACTTACCCCATCATCATCATCATCATCTCAGCCAAAAGACATCCACTGTTGGACATAGATCTCTTCCAAGGTTTTCCACACAGACCGATCTAAGGCCACCCGCATCCAAACGCTTTTCGTGCCCTTACCAGATCATCAGTCCAGCTTGTGGAGGGCCAATTCCTGTTGCGTCTGCCAGTGCGTAGCCGCCACTCCAGAACCTTTCTACCCCAACGGCCATCGGTCCTGCAAGCTATGTGCCCTGCCCAATGTTACTTCAGCTTAGCTATCCGGAGTTTAATGTCGGCAACTTTATTCTTGCGGATTTCTTCATTTATAATTCGATCCAGCAGGGAATCTCTAGGTATAGCTCTCTCTATCGCCCTCTGAGTGACCTTGAGATTTCTGGTACTGTATTGGTGGTATTGCAATAGAAAAAGGCAATAAAACTCTTCCGAAGTATCAGCCGCGTTGCAGTATCCGGACGTATTCTGCTTTATTATATATATTTTATTAAAATTAATTGCCGTTAAACTACGCCTAATCAGATTCTACATAAAACACATACATATATCACGCTTGTATACCCATAGAGCTAGGCAGACCTCTGTCTACAGTCTTCAGCTATTTATTGTCTTCTACTGGACACATTTTGACGCTATGTTTTAATACTGGGTATCGCTATATAATAAAATCTAATAAAATTTGGCTGAAGCTAAAAATCATATCCACATTATCAGCCGGAAATATAAGCATAAACATAGGTCATGGAACCGTCGATACAATGTCAGAAGTAAAATCTAAATATCTAAATTAAAAGTGTCTTTACTCTTATAAGAATTAAATTGCTATCGTCGTTCGTTTTATATATAAATATAAAAAGCCGTCTACTTTCCCATGTTAATTTTCTTGATACAAAGTTTTTGCCTATATTTGAGCAACTTCTTACTTTCAGTAAATGCTAGTATTCTGAAAAGATGACAACAAAATTGATTGATTGCACGGATGACATGGTGCTGTGGGTTCGAATCCCGCGGGACAAAAATTTGTGTCATCCACAAATAATTGTTATTTTTTTTATTTTTTTTATGGTATAGGCTGGCAAACGAGCAGACGGATCGCCTGATGTTAAGCGATTACCGCCGCCCATGGACACCCGCAACCCCAAAGGAGTTACAAGTGCGTTGCCAGCCCTTTTAAAAGGTATGAAGGAAGGAAAGGACAAAGGAAAGGATAGGAAAAGGATCGGGGTAACTGGGCCTCCGGCTCTCTCACTCACCGATACGAAACGCAACAGTACGGGTACCGTTACTTCACGCCGGTATTCTGTGAGAGGGTAGTACTACCCCGGTCGATCCAGCCCATTCATGCTGAAACCAGCGAGGATCTACTACCACTACTACTAACCAGTTGTTCCGAGTCTAGAAGTTCTTTGTGTCCGTTGTTTGAATATTTGTATTATGCATGGTTTTGCTTGTAGATAATCAACGCGCTAAACTATGCGTATTAATGTGAGTTTAAGGATATACCTTATACGCGGACTAATGGAATAAAATGAAAGGTATGATAGAAGTAATCCGTGCGGAACTCTTGCTACGCTTTATGCCGGATTCCTGTTAATAGATATTACTTTCCCTGATCTCAAATGGCTCGTGTTGAACTATAGTTTCATCAGATTATGAGCGTAAGGAGGACTAAAGAATGCACTTGTATCTTTTGTGCAGGTAGCTTCTGGTGTCCATCAAGGTCAGCAGACTGCCGTCATCAAAATAAATTCGGTATGACGGAAATTTTTAATAGGCTCGTGTAAAAAAGGACAATGATTAGCGAGGATTGCTTTTTTTGAAGCAAAGATTACATTATTAATAAGCGGATGATTGTAAATGTAATATCACATTGTTAGCTCCGTGACAAGCATACGCTCATATTTGCGGACGATAGTAACGTCCTGGTTCTATTCCCGCGTCTACAAAGTGTTGTTGGATTTTCTACTAACGTACAGTTTTGGCAATAGGCTCACCCCCTATTTTGCATCTAAAAACATTCCTTTTCGGGTATCTACGTATTATATGTAACGAAATAATTACGTATAGTATTGTCTTCTGTTTACACGAATGTTATTCACTAAAATTAAACTACTATGTATGGGTTTTATCGCGTTGTTTATTTAACACTGTATCTATTACATAATTTTGAAAACTGTTACACTACTACTACTATTAAATTTTACCAATTTTATGCTAATAAAATTATTAATACTATTAGAGGTATTTATATTTAGGTTTACACTTTCCCTAACGTTTCGGTTGCTTTTCAGCAGCCATGGTCACGGGGAAAAGCAAAAAAGCACTGCACGATAAAATCCGTATATAGTAGTTTAATTTCAATAGTTACATATAGTATAATTAATTTTCATACATGGTTTAAGCCGTGAACCGTAAAACCTTATTTATAAAACAAAAGAGACAATTAAATATACGATCGACCTTATAATAAGCAGTTACTATCGCCTGAGCCTTCACCTGCAAAACTAGGGATATCACTCATGCGATGCTGATCCTAGGGAAATTATATTTAAGATGGAATGAAAGAAAAAGAATGGAAGAAATTAGTATGTGGGGAAGAGTAACAGCGTTGCTTCTCTGCTTCTCTTACACCAGTTTCCTGTATCGTATATTTATCAGCCCTATATTAAATTGTAAGTAAAAAGTAAAAAAGGACAGTTTATAAGTGTGAGAAAGATTAATATAGCCATAGTTGTTGAACTATGGCACACAGTGTGGGTTAGCAGATTTTACATACATAACTTCGAGAATATTATGGAAAATCTCATACCGGTTTCCCCATGATGTTTATTTCACCGTTAAAGCTAGCGATAATTAACTATTTCATACTCACATAACTTCGAAAAGTAAGAGATTGGGATCGAACTCGAGACCTCTGCAAAGCAGTCCAACAGTCTGCCAAAGGATCTAATCGGGCGAGCCCGGCATATGTACACACTTTGTATATGTGTTAATACACGTTTTCTTATTAACTTTACCTCTATGTTTGTTTGATAGTTTATTTGTAACCGACTCCTTTGGACTTGATTTTAACCCACTTCAAACGGTCAGATTTCATTTAAACGTTGTAGACTTATCGAGGACCGATGACAATACAATAATTTGATAAGATTATCTCATTATCCTGATTAGGATTGTCAGGAATAATAATTTTCTCACAGATCCTTTGCGTGAGAGCGAGAGAGATAGAGCAAGCGCGTGGTCTGCGCATGCGTACCTTTCCGATTCGAGCACTCGGCTCGGAAAAGTAATATTTCACATTAATATTTTTATGTAAAAAAGCGAATGATGCTTTCTAGGATATTTTGATAATGACGCTACTTGGTGCGCATATGATATTGATATTCCCTTTCATATATCTTAGAAAACACCCCACGCTTTTTTACATTAAAATGATTTCATTTATTAAAAAAAATATTTTCTACTTTTTAGTCTGATTTTTAAATAAAGTGTGATTTGTTAGTTTTTTATACTATTATTTTATAACTAAGCTCGTTATTGTTGAAACTTATATAACCAATTACATGTTGCTGTCCATTTTATTTCACAATAATTATTAAGATATTAGATAACCACTCTGACGTATGCAAACATAAAACTTTTATCCACACGTCCATCTTATCATTGTAGAGACTCCACAAATTTTCCAATTATAATAATTACGTAAATTCTAGATAACATTCAGTGCGATAAACACGTTTAATATATTCAATATGAAAATCATCTGTTTAAATACCAATTGATTTTTATTTTTATCGCATAATTTTTTCTAGTTCAGTTCAGAGAACTCGAAAATGGAGGGTCAAAAGATATTTTGGTCCTCCATAGCTTTAATACTTGTTTCATCATGTTACGTAAGCGCGTGCGACGAAAAAGGGTTATGTTTGGTACGTATAATATTTGTTTTTTTTAATTAGTCATTTTTGGTTATCTTTTTTGATTATCATATCCGATAATCTCAGCGATCGAGCCACTTTCTTGAAGCTTTGTGTTGTGACTCAATTCTTAAAGCCGAGCAGTACCGCATCGATGCTATAGCTGATCGGCAGAATAAAAAAAATTAACATCTGCTTCGAACCAAGAAGAGTACCACAGATATCATCACGAAAGAATGAAGTCTGTCTGTGCTTGATATACTCATTTTAATCTCAGATATACTGAATTTATTTACGTAGATTTACAAATGTTATGACTAATTATTTTTGTTGTTGCAGTTGGAGGCTCTAAAGGAAATTAAAGAATGTAAAAAAGCTGTTTTAGCTTCGTAAGTATTTAATTTATCTGTTATGTATATAATTATAAGCACAGTACTTTAAACAACACTTACATTTTTCAGGTTATTAAAGCCTCTCCTTGCAACAAAACTGCTTGGTAAGTTTCATTTATATTTATGTTTTTATGTTAATGTTGATCAGCTAAAAGAGCATACTTCCTACCTGATGGTGGGTGGTAACAGTAGCTTATGGACACTGGCAACAGAAAGAAGCATAGGTTTTGGTCAGCTGTGCAAATTTGTTCCTTCATCTACCCCGAGTAGAATGCACGCTTTGCCGACAAGGAATCGATGACGTGCCCATCTAATACCGTTCGGCTATGCGTTCGTTTTCTAATGTAAAATTAAATAGCTCGATTCAAATTACTATATTATTGATTTTAACATGTCGATAGTTTAATTACTTGTCAGTTGAATATAATAATCTTTGAAATCATTTGACAATTGCAGATAAAAAATGTGGCAAATGCGAGAAACCGCCGCTACCACCTCCTACCATTATGCTAATGCCGGCATGTCCACCACCCTGTGGAGCGCCGGCGTTACCACCGATACTGCTAGCTCCAGCCCCGCCGTGCGCGCTACCTCCACCATGCGCTCCACCAATGCCATTCATGCTGCCGGCTCTACCACCCGCACCGCTGATGTTACCAGCGCCTGCTCCGGCCTGTCTCCCTGCACCACTTCCAATGTTACTACCAGCGCCGCCACCATCGCTAATGATGGCCGCACCACCACCATCGCCTTTGATGCTCCCTGCGCCACCATCTCCTTTAATGTTGCCTCCTATGATGCTACCACCACCCAGTCCTTTCATGTTACCAGCTCCGCCTGCACCTATGATGTTGCCAGCACCTGCGCCAGCTCCGTTGCCTTTCGCTCTTCCCGCGCCTGCGCCACCATGCCTTCCTCCAGCACCTGCTCCTTTAATTATATCCCTTGTTCCTCCACCACCTCCTCCGCCATGCTGTGCCCCTCCGCCGTGCTGTGCCCCTCCGCCGTGCTATGCTCCACCACCATGCTGCGCCCCACCGCCTCCTCCTGGAGTTCCCATGTCAGCATTCATGGTACCACCTCCCGTGCCAATAACTTTGGAGCCCAAACCCCTAGAGTTACCTCCTCCTCCCTGCTCTTGTGCATATAAATATTATTAATCCTACTGTATTCTATTTATATTTTATTTATTACGATAATAAATTAAATTAGTGAATTTAAACAATTCATTTTCAATTCCAATTGTAAGTGGTAGTTACGGTATGCCGCCGATTCAAGAGACCTATAATTTGGTATACGCCTAAATCGTTTTCACTGCATATTGTATGCAGCGGTACAGGTGAGAACAAAACAATATAAAGCAATATCACTTTTATTATATAATAAGAAATATTATATCTATTATACTATACAATTCAGCAATTTGTTTTCATATAGACAAAAGTGTGAATATCGATGATACTACTTGTTTCAATTTGTTTGTAGCTATTAATATATTTTTTGTTAATGCACTGGGTATGTAAAATTTATATATGCCACGGCGATTTTAAAAACATAACGGATACAAAGAAAACTCATAATAAACGTTTAAGGTCCGTTCACACAGACAGGCTCGAAAAGGAGAGCAGATTTTTAAAAATTTGCTTCCTCTCCGAGCCGGTCTGTGTGAACAGACCTTTATAGAACACACATTTTTTGTCACAGTCGTGTAGATATCGAATGGATACCACACAACGTGTCGGCAAAGCGCGGTGACCTGTTAAGCCACTGTGTTATTACTGCGTTTCGATATATTTGTCAAACCTTGCGACCTGCCCTTTGACAGAGGCTCGCGTACGAGCCGCTACATTTGTACCGTGTATTTGTTACCGGCTCGGATACGAGCCACCAAGTGCGCGCCACTTAAAACCTTATTTTACTAACCATAACGCTTAAAACTTATTGTTTATCGACTACGAATGGTTATTTTTTGGTAAAGGACATATAATGAGGTATTACGAAATATAAATAGCTTTTTGTTTCCTTATATAGCAGTGCGTTCATGTAGTAACTAATATAGCGTTGAATGCACTAAAACGTTATCTATACATATATTGCAGGCAATTTGTATGATTCCGCGTTTTACAAACGGCGTCGTCCGTTTAAAAACGCTCGCTATTTTAAAATATACCGAAGGCAAAATGTAAATTGCCTTGTCACTTAACGCCCCGAGCCCTGACTCTTAGCACTCCGACTTGGATAGGTTAGGTTAGAAGGCGGAGGCATGAGCTCTGCTCCCGTCGTAGCATTCTTGGTTATTTTTTTTGTGACCACCCAGAAATAGGAGCCCCGACAATTAAACGAGTCGCCAATTTGCCTTCGGCATATTTTAAAACAGCGAGTGTTTTTAAACGGACGACGCAGTTTGTAAAACGCGGAATTATACAAATTGCCTGCGACACATATATGTATACATATAGATTAATGGTTTTCTAAAGACATCTCTCTCACTCGGGATCAAGCCCTGTGTCGATGGAGACTCTTTAAATATATCTACAACTAGATTTTGCCCGTGGCGTTGCTCGCTTTAATGTGGGCACACCGTGGTTGATTAGTTGGTAGTACCCGGGACATTCCATCTTTTCCCGGGTGAACCCGTCATAAACTCTGCGCTCCTCTTTTTCGCGGAGAGATATGCGTCAAAGCATTGTCTCCCGTTAAAAATAGGTTATATTAGAAACAGCACTATTATATAGATGAGAGACCACGTCTATGCGAAATTTCATGATGATCGGTTGAGAAGTTAACACGTGAAAGCGTAATAAACAAACACATAAACAAATTGACATTCGCATTTATATCTAATATTATTTACGATAGAGGACCATACACAATCTATTGTTCTATACAACAAGCTGTCGACAGAATTTAAAACCATAATATGTTATTATAGCTTTAAAAATAAATTAAAATCTTTGTTATTGCAAAAATGTTACTACAGTGTTGATGAATACCTCAAAGGTATGATATGGTTGTAATACATTATTTTATATTATTTCATTTCATTATTGTTTTTTTTTCTATTTGTATTTTATGTTGACATTTTACTATTTATAAAAATTATTGGATTTTATTTGACATAAATTTAGTATTAAAAATAACATGATTTATTTTTTAATAATTCATATAATTCTAGGTTCAATAGATTGAGAATCCACAAATTTATATTAATTTAGTACTTAATTGCAATTGATGTCAATAATTATTGTTCAAAACAATATTTTTTGTTATGAATAAATGAATAAATAAATACAAAGTACACGTAGATACCGAATATCCATAAATACTCGTATATCATAATAATTAATTGTCTCATATGGGATTCGAACGTACAATACTCCCTGCGATGATAGTAGCGAAGTGGTATATACTATAATATCTATATACCGCCTCGCATATATATACATATGTATATACAGGGTGTCCGGTAGTTAATGGATAACCTTAAAATGTCTTATAGTAGAACTGAAGGCCGTTCAGAAAAAATTAAAAGAAAGTAATAAAAAAATAATATATATATATATACAGGGTGATTTTGAAATCGTGTAATTCCTTTTAACCACGCATTCTACTGGTGATATAGAATAACCCTGACCATATTTTTTCTTAATTAGAATAATGGTTTCGGCAAAATTAGAGTACAGATTTTTTTCATGAAATGATTTCAAATAGTCATATTTTAACCACCTGACACAATCTTAATATTTTACTAATTTATAAATAATAACATAACAATAACTGATGTCGTAAATAATAAGGGGCAATAAAAAGGACCGCCCGTTATTATTTACGACATTAATTATTAATATGTTTTTTTTTATTTTAATTAGTAAAAAATTAAAATTGCCTCGGTTGGTTAACATATGACTATCTGACACCATTTCACGAAAAAAAACGGAACAATAATTTTTCAAAAAAATAATTCTAATTAAATAAAAATATGGTCAGGGTTATTCTATATCACCAGTAGATTGCGTGGTTAAAAGGAATTACACGATTTCAAAATCACCCTGTATATATATTGAAATTAAACACTTTATACGGATTTTGTCGTTGAACGTTGTTTATTTTACTTTAAAGTAAAATAAACAACGCGACAAAATCCGTATAAAGTGTTTAATTTCAATGTATAACATTCGCGTAAACATAAGACAATATTATGTAAAGTATATATTAGAAAGTGCAAGCTATTATAGCATAGCATACTTTTGACTGTCTATCTATTAGCATAATTAGTGTTTAATAATAAAATAACAAAAAACCGATGGATTTCATTCATTTGTGGTCGTAGTATACAAGAAAGTTATACATGGTAATTAAAAAAAACACATTTCTCAGATAGTAGTTAGGATAGATTTTTTTTCATATTTTTTTTGAACAGCCATCAGTTCCACTATAAGACATTTCCAGGTTATCCATTAATTACCGGACAGCCTGTATAAATATAATAATCTGTACTATAATATCTACTTATGTCAGTCGTATTACGTTGACTACTTGACGGTACCGCTATCCTTAGAAACATTAGCGTAATAGGCTGTTCGCGACAGTACATATTACTGAGTATAAAATACGATATGCAGAGAAACAAAACACATTGCATTAAAAGGAATTGGCAGCCATGTTTGCCCAAGCTGTGGTAGAATTCTTTAAATATAAAGTAGTAGGCAGTATTATAGTGTTGTCATGTTGTCCACCTGCTGGTAAGATGAGCTATGGATAGTAATTTTTTCTTTTATGACACATTTACTTCCGCAAAGCAGACGTGACAGATTCTTCCACTTGAATTAAACGGGCAGAATTACATAATACATGAAAGTGAATGAAGTCAGAGAAGTGTGTCAGGATCGTAGCAAATGGGTATCCGTAGTCTCTGCCTACCCCTCTGGGAAACACGCGTGAATTTGTATGTATTTACATAGTAAAAAGATATCCTACTATAATAATATTATAAATGAGAAAGATTGTGAGGATAGATGGATGTTTGTTTTACTTTCACGCAAAAACTACTGAACTGATTCCGATGAAACTTAGTATGTAGATGGCTGGAGACCTAGATTAACACATAGTATAACATTAACACATTTTATCCCGATATACCTATGTCTGTTCGTGATAAACTCAAAAACGACTGAACGGATTTTCATGCGGTTTTCACCATGAGACAGAGTGATTCATGAGGAAGGTTTAGGTGTATAATTTGTAAAGGTTTTGTACTACCCGTGCGAAGCCGGGTCGGGTCGCTAGTCTTTAATAAAGACAACTCTCGCTCTACAAACAACGGTAAAAGAAAACACTCATACTCGAAACAACCATTTATGGATCACACATTTTTTGTACCGTGTAGGGATTGAACCCACAACATTCGGCACTGTGACAATGGCCACACAACCATTTAAACCAATACGCCAACCGTAGAGACATTTATTTCTTGTTTCTTTTACTAGCGACCCGGCTTCGCACGGGTAGTGCAAAACCTTAATAAATTATACACTTAAACCTTCCTCATGAATCACTCTGTCTATTCATGAAAATTGCATGAAAAGCAGTAGTATGTGAGTTGATCGCAAACAAACAGACAAACGCGGCGGAGTACATTATTTTATAAAATGTAGTGATAAGATAATCTTGTTAATTGCAGATCGAATTAATTTAACTCGACAAATATCGCAGTTCGGGTTGAGCTCGACGTTTGCTTGCGACGCTTCTGTACTGGATCATATCGACCGACATCGCTTACAAGGCGTGCTATACATGCCTGAACATGATGACGAGTTATTTAAGAAGGTCACTTGTGCTAGTTACTAATATTCATATACGTGTTTACTTTTTGGTTCGCCTGAATATTGGGTACACAATACATGTCTTTTAAAGCTAGCTTGGTTATGCAAAGTTCGTGATCGCAATCACAGATTGCATATTGACAAAAACCTTTGAACAGATAAATATACAGATAATGTCCTAGATAATATATATAATACTTTTTACTTCGGTATGCTTTCCTATGAGGTTCACTGGAGTGTAGAGTTAAACCTGCTAAAATATAAGTTAGCACAAAATCAATTGCGAATGTCTAAATAGAACACTACGATATTTTTTTAAATTTGTTTATTCACTTGTTTGGAATAAATTACAAAATTCAAATTTCCTCGCCAAGCTACACAGCTTGTTGGCGAGAATATGTTCATTAACAATATTCTTTATAGCTTTATTACTAAATAAAGCGAAATTCAAGCGTCGACTGCAGCGTGGGAGTGAACCTCAATTATCCAAATATCACCTTCGCCGAGCAGTAGACACTTGAGTTTCGATTTTAACAAGTTTTTACTTATTTTAGGTCCTGTTCTTAAAATTTCTATATTATTAAATATTTTAGGGACTAGATATTCTTTCATTCGTTCTCCGTAGTAATTATTACCTTTTGGTTTCAGCAGCTTTCTTTGTGTTACCTGTCTTGTATTATATTTGTTATCTACCTTAATTTTGTATTTATCTGTATAATACTGTTCTATGACTATTAAAAAGTTTACTTTTAAATCTACCGGCAATATTTTACATATACAATTGTACCTATCCTAGAACAATATTGTATATTATTTGTTTACTGCAGTCACTAAACGCTATTATACCAAATTAAAATAGTTATATGCAAACGATAGTACGTATATTTTTCGATATCGGTTTTATAATCATGTATTTTTAAATTTATAAACTCTATAATTTTTAAAAGTATAGATTTATTCGACTTCAGTAAGTTACAATATATTAATAAAGTGTGATATTCCGTAGGTAAAACCATTACATTTCTTGACCAAGTACAAGTGGTTAATAGTGGGCGATCGATTACCCGAAGCCTTGCGCAAAACTCGATACGATGCTGACGTTGTGTTCTTAGAACGTAATACCGGCGACGAGCATAATGACAATGGTATGATTTAACTTTATTAATTATATCATCACGCTTATTTAATCACGGAGCGTTAGGCAGACAAGGCTGGCTACAACTTTTTAAAATCATAATTAAGTTATGCATCTACGTCACACAGACATTACTGTGAACGTCAAAGTCTTTTGGTTAGTGTGTTTACTGAAGTAACAGATATTGCATTCAGCTTGAAGCAAAGAGCCCATGAGAAGATACATGCAAGAAACTAATGCCCACGTTTTAAAACTGACGGTTTTTAAAAGTGGGCGATATACTCTTGCATGTATATTCTGAGTCATTCTTGCAAAATCATTATGCCTATATGTTTGTTTTTTTTATGACACAGCAATATCCTTTATGGATACCCCCTTGGGGGGAGGGGGAAGTTATGTGAGATTCTCCGCCTCTGAAGGGGGTCGGTATACTCACTAAAAACGTGGGGTGAGCAGTCCCTTCGCCGACGGGGTGGGCGAGATGGGGTCGCGTTAGCAATAGCCATCCCGCCCCGCGGCGGTTGGCCCGACTGATAGTAACCGGGCCTCAGCACCTATGGAGCGGTGGCCTTGCTCATCAAAGCCACCCCAAGACGTGTGGGCTCGTGCAAGCCGGTAGAGAGTCCCCCGACTCTGTACCAATGACCCCACTATACAGGAGCGAGAAGGCGAGCAAATCGCCTCATCCTCGCTCCCGTCCATCTGCGCCGGAGAGGGTCAGCGAGGAGATTGTTCTCCCTGACCCTCTCCGCGGTCTCTTTCTGTGCCATGACAGCCTCGCAGAAGGAGACCACTGCAAAGTAGGTATTTAGTATTTTAACTCATATCAACATGTTGCAACCACTATATTATATCAGCAATTTAGGTCCTTCGTACCAAGTGACGATCCCCAACACATTTGTTTTAATAACAGCCTTCATGTTAGTACCTGTTACTGCTGGGCTTAGCCCTCTTTAGTACTAGAAAGGCTAGGCCATTGTGTACTGCATAGGGTTAGTGTGGGTTGGCCGGCTTTCCATGTCTTACAGAGCATTATGGTGAGTTCTGAGACATACTGGTTTTCTCGTGCTATTTTCGTCGTTTCGCTGTTAAAACAAGCAATAATTAACTATTTAATATGCACACAACGTTATAAAGTCGTGTGCCGGGGTGCCGTGGTTTAACAGCGCTGCAGTGTAATGATCTCTTCACTAGGATATAATTAATAATAATATAATAATAATATCAGCCCTGTATTAAACTGTCCCACTGCTGGGCACGGGCCTCTTGTCACTCTCAGAAGGGTTAAGCCATAGTCCACCACGCTGGCCTAGTGAGGGTTGGCAGACTTCACATATCTTCGAGAACATTATGGAGAACTCTCAGACATGCAGTTTCCTCACGATGTTTTCCTTTATCGTTAAAGCAAGCTAATTAACTATTTAATACGCATATAACTTCGAAAAGTCAGAGATGCGCGCCTTGGGTTTGAACTCGAGACCTCTGTGTGGCAGTCCAACGGTTTCCCACTAGGCTATAAAATTTATATCTCAGCATAAGTACCTTTGTGCAAGTATCTTCTAGTTTAAGTTAGCTAGATGGCTAATAGGAGTTCTAGTAATATGCAACTTAAACGAATGATTAATCATAAAAAGAAATGCCGACTCGTCGGTTCAGTGTCATAAAACGAAACATGCGCGCTTACGTTGTATCAATCACGAAGGCCCGGGTACAATTTCTGGGTCGAACATAATGTTACTAGGTCGAAACCAAGTTTTCGGTAGCATAGCTAGTTGTGACGTACTTGTGGTTGGTGAAACAGTGCATATAGCTCTTTCTACGTATTTACGCGAGGTAGGCTACGTACGTACAAACATGTATGTACCGGCATACACGGTTACACATCAAGTTAGACACCCTATATACGCATAACTACGCTACATATAAAATAGAGAATTGTCGGAAAGGGACAGTGCATAATGGTGTCGATGTAATGGTAAGGATAGAGCGTCACAAAAATATAACGCACTCTCTCGCACGATTCGCAGCGTTCAACTTCTAATAGTTCAAAGTCAAAACAGTCTAGGTTGACGTGTCACTGTGTGTACATGTTTTGTTCTTGTCAATTGTTTTGAAGTCTTCAGTCACTGATGGTGTTAACTAACAAGGCAACTCCTATTTTGAAGAAAATGAATAGATGTTTGAGTAGTATATATTAAGACAGAGCATCTCAAGTTTTATTTCCAATAATCTGTTAGAAGCTGGCAATACAGTAAACAGCGGAGCGCATTTTTATGCATATACGTGCGTTCAACCAACACTCAACGTCCGTGAATTTTATGAACACCCGTGTGTATTCATATTAATCTTTTGCAATCATTCATAAGACAATGCAAATAAGAGCTAAACAAATGCTGAATCAGAATAAAACATGAACAATAAAATTGCATATCAGCTGTTTATCATCTTACAAAAGTGAGACGACAAAGATGTGGCAGAATGGCTATTGTAATAAAAATGTTTTGCATCATACAATGTGAAATCACACATACATTTTCTCGCTATGTATAATAGAATATAATAGCATAGTCTAGTGGTGAGAACGTTGAACTACTGTGGGAGGTACAGGTCAGGTCAAATAAAAATAAAACTACAAGTATTATACATAATTATTAACCTCTAAGTCTTCTTCGAAGAGGTTAATGCAAGTGACAGTTTGTTAGTGACAGGCATAGCTCCGAAACCGATTGACTTGTAACTTGGTGTACAGACACCTTGGGGTCATTCCTCGGACGAGTTTGAATATGGACCTTGTGGGACAAAAGACCCCGAGATATAGGGGTCACATGGTCATAAGGTCAATATCCACCAACAGAGTGGTTTGGAAGACCAAGGGAGAGGCTTTCGCCCAGCAGTGGGACATTACAAGGCTGATGAAAAAAAAGGTCATATGAAGACGAAGAGGTTGAATCCTGGGTTTTTACACCAAACTCGTTCTTTTCCGTTTTGCTTAAAAGTTGTACTACTATAGATATACATAACAGATCGACATGGATGGCGTAGTGGTTTATATGGACACATCTGTGCCGAGTGTTGTGGGTTCAAATCCCACACGGGACAAAACTTTATGTGATCCACAAATGGTTGTTCCGAGTCTGGATGTTCTTTGTGTCCGTTGTTTGAATGTTTGTAAAGCCCTTCGCGACACAGGATTTGTTCCTCTAATAAAAAAATATTCTAATATGATTCGCCTCGATGGCGTAGTGGTTAGTGTAACCGACTGCCACGCCTGAGGTCGCGGGTTCGATCCCCGCACAAGACATATATTTGTGTGCATGAACATGGATGTTTGTCTTGGTCTGAGTGTTTCTATGTATAATATGTATGTATTTACAAAAAAAAAAAGTATATATGTATGTTTATCCATTGTCTAGTACCCATAGTACAAGCTCTGCTTAGTTTGGGCTAGATGGTGTTGTGTGTATGTGGTAGAATATTATTATTATTACTATAAGTATATACTTCCAATTGGTTAAAAAGAGACAACTATTGATATATCTTTATATATGTATGTGTGCGGCTCATAAATAATCCCTGTTGCGGCAATCCGAACTTTATAAAGATTTAAATAAAAATCATCAAATACAAGGAATGCCTTAACTCGAAGCAGCTATTTGTGATCATATAATTTTCGTCCTTTGTAGAAGTTAAAACATTGGCTGTATAATCGCGAGGTAATCATTACAAACACAACGACAACCTAAAGTATGATCTTTTGACATTTTAAAGCCCCGTGTAATTTCTACTTCACTGTCTTTGAGGTGTGAATTGCAAGACAATCTTTATATTAATATTTATCTTAGATTCACCAAACATTTACTTTTAAAATCTAACACAGCAGCTCATAGAAGAAAAATAAATTGTATTGTTAATAAATATTAAATTGGCGATTGAAAAAAATGGCCATGAGTTTCTTGCCTGCTTCTTCTTATGAAAGCTTTACTCCTCGAACAGGCATTTTTGCAAAATTTTTATATCCTTTTTATTATTTTATTTTTATTTTAGACGTCTCCAAGAATTGTTTGCACATTTTTATAAAATTAAAGTTTTTGACATATCTGAGAGTTTCCATAACGTTTTCAAACATGTTAGGTCAGTCAACCTATGATTGGCAAATGACGTAGTCTGTATTTTAGCCCTTATTGTAGCAGAAAAACGTCTATGCCGACATTCACATGACTCATACAATTTACGGGTGAGTTAAATGATAATATGTTTTTAGCCGTTTTGAACTGTCTTTGCAAAATTGCAAATTGTAATTGCACTAAAACTCTGGATATCGCACTGATCCCTATGTGAGTGTGAAATAAATAATGTGGCAAGCTGTTACCAAGTGTGCGCCATATCTGAGTATAGACGACCATAATTCTTATATTATGAAGATATAACATTCATTTGTTAGTATTTTTGGAACCACTAACTTAAGTTAGTGGCATCCCTAAATACATTGGTTATATTTTAATAACATTACACATGAACGAAGCCGCGGCTGTAAGCTAATTATAAAAGACTAGCGACCCACTCCGGCTTTGTACGTTTAGTACAAAACCTTTCTCATGAATCACTCTATCTATTGGTGAAAACCGCATAAAAATCTGCTCAGTAGTTCTTAAGATTATCGTGAATAGACAGATAGAGGCGGCAGGACCTTTGTTTTATAATATGCAGTAAGTGTGTTAACTTTTAGCCACGACATTTGTTTCGGAATCTTCTGAAATAGTGCACTTTCACGATGCATATTTTCATCCTCGAGACGGAGTTGCTGTTCACCCGTGGGCATACTGGACTGCGGCTGAAGGTCTTGTGGTGACTCATGAACGAGAGAGAATCTTGAGGAGGCAGGACTTAAAAAAGTACCCACTCAGGATTGCTACACCGGTATGTAGACCTTTTATATACGTTATATGTTCGAAGCCCGGGTCGGGCCAATAAAAATTTATTGAGTTTTTCTCTTAAGAAATCTCAATAGTAGCCCAGAGTTAGGAAGTTGGCGGTGTTAAACACCCTCGTGAAACAAAGCACATAAAGCAGTTGGTCCTGCGCTTGATCTCTCTCCGGTCGTGACGGATTACTGGCCGATCATGAGAGTCAGGGAACAGAGAGTGCACTTGAGTTTGCGCATACACTTGTGCACTATAATATCTCCTGCGCAGATGGCCAGTCTCCGTTAAGATTGGCCGCCGTGACCGAAATTCGGTGACGACCTTACGATAAATATACTTAGATTATAAAATATGCGAAAGTCTATAAAGTTGATTGGTTGTTTGTTCAAGCACGTGAGGATCTTAAAATGGATTTGATTTGAACTTAACACACCGATAGACCATGTTCTTGAGTAACATATAAAATACTTTTTATTCCAGTGTGCTTGCTTAGAGTTCATACGGGCGAAGCCGCGGGAAACAGATAGTAGAAATAAATATAATGTCTGGTCAAGGATTCCTTTTTTATACAACTAAAATGGCAAACAGGCATACGGCCCACCCGATAGAAAGTGGTTACCGTAGCCTATGGACTCCTGAAACACCATTTCCTGTTTTTGCTTTTTAATTTGTACACATCAGATGTGGCAAACACTCACTGTCTAAAAAGCAGGTAGGTATTTCATACGGAACGGAAACAGAATTTTATAAATATAAACTCTAAGGGAGTAAAATTAAAGTCTATATTTGTATGGAAACACAATAACAAACAGACATAACGACTCGAAATTTCCTTGAAACCAATAAACAAATAGATACTTCGCAATTATACGAAATTCATCCCAATAAGGCTTGAAATGGTGTTAAAATCAATATGGTAAACGATGTTAAAACTGCGAGAAACACCTATTCTATACTAATATACAAAAAGAGGAAAGTTTGATATTTTATTTGTTGGTGACGATTTAAATCAAAAACGACTCAACCGATTTTAAAAATTCTATAGATACTTATTATCACCGAGTAACATAAGCTATATTTTATTTTAAAAAGCACTGTTACTAACACGATCTTACCTAAACTAATTTTACGCGAGCGAAGACGCGTGCAAAGGCTAGTAACTAATATTTTTATCAACAATTTTAATGTAAGCTAATGTATTTTGTTTGTGTCATGACTTTATACATTTCAGGTAGGACACTACTCTAACGAAAAGTACGAGGGTACATTTGTTAACTGGCTCGATGATGAGTCCATATCAGACCAGGATCCCGGCATCCGCAGTGGATACCAGACTTCTTTGTTGCTTATAGAAAGAGTTAACGGCCAGTAAGTATGTTTATCATCTCTGTAATAATAATATTATAATAATATTGTATGCCTGAGTCTGCCCACTACACCGTCTCATACCATGACCGTGCTAGGACCGTATCAGACACGAAAAGCCACACGATACGCCCTGCTATAGGAACTGCTGGTCGGTGACGGAACGGTCTAGTGAGCATAGTACATTTCCTTACAAAGAATATTTTTTTGCCTGACACGTTCCTAGCATGGTCATGGTACGAGACGGGGTAGTGGGCAGACTCTTGAACTCAAAAACTACTCAACCGGTTTTAACATTTCTCTCACCATAAGTAAGCTATATTATTACCGAGTAACATAGGCTATATTTTATTTTAAAATCTATATTCACCTAATCTAGCTTTACGAGAGCGAAGCCGCGGGCAAAAGCTCGTAGTATTATAAAATGATTTTTCCAGGGATGTGTTGATTCAGAATGAGCTTTGGGCAGCAATGATAAATAATAACAGTATGTACGTCATGTTGTCTACGGGTGACGCAGACCTCTCTGGAGGGATACTGAGGATACTCTTGGACCGCATCTATGTTCTCGACTATGTCGTCGCAATCTGGCCTTTTAGGTATCTCTATCTTTTATTACTTTTGTGGAGCATAAAATTGCCTCTATATAGAATGTGAATAATGCTATGCGTGAGCTCTCGGGTTCGATGCCTGAGTCAGAGTTGGGTATTTCTATCAGGAAATTCACATTAGCGGCATGGAGTCTAGATAGTAATAAGCTTAGTCTCCATTTCGTCGGTATTAAAACCTTAGTTGTTAAAATGCGTGAGCTTACCCCATCAGAGGTGGCTTAAGCTTGTTTATGTATGTGGAGGTCATACATAACCGGTCTTTCCGATGCAGACTGATTGTTGTCACGTATGATATTGATGACTGTACAAAATAGGGGAAGCTGTTTGTTTTTTTTTTTTTTTTTTTTTCCACATACACACAACACCATCTAGCCCAAACTAAGCAGAGCTTGTACTATGGGTACTAGACAATGGATAAACATACATATATACATTTTTTTTTGTAAATACATTTATATTATACATATAAACACCCAGATCAAGTCAAACATCCATGTTCATGCACACAAATGTTTGACTTGTGCGGGAATCGAACCCGCGACCTCAGGCGTAGCAGTCGGTTACACTAACCACTACGCCATCGATGTTTGTATATGCATAGGCTATTTTTAACGATCTAAAGTCCTTCAAACCGAATTTCGGCATATTTTAAAATGATTGATCATCTGCGCAGGAGATATTATAGTGCTCAAGTGTGTACGCAAACACAAGAGCTCTCTCTGTTTTTTAAGTCTCATAATCTGATGGGATTGTAATCTGACACGACTTTACATAGTTTCTGAAGCTCTTAGATGGCTTATAACATCGTTTTTATAAACTGCCCCATTGCGGGCCTCTTCTAAGCGTGAGAAGGTTTAGGCCACCAAGCTAGGCCTAGCGCGGATGACAGACTCTAAAATTTTTCTAAATGTCTCCAAATCTCTACGATATGCTAGTTTCCGTAGGACGTCTACCTTCACCGTTAAAGTGAGCGATAATTAACTATTTAACAAGCACTTAACTTCGAAAAGCAAGACGTGCGTGCATTAGGATCGTAGTTGAGATCTTTGCATGGCAGGCCAACGTTCTCCAAAAAGGCTATCGGGCAGCACAATATACAGGGTGTCCGGTAATTAATGGATAACCTTGAAATGTCTTATAGTAAAACAGCTGTTCAGAAAAATGAAAAAAATTAAATATATATATATATTAAAAAGTGCAAGCTATATAGCATAGCATACTTTTGACTGTCTATCTATTAGCATAATTAGTGTTTAATAATAAAACAACAAAAATCCGATGGATTTCATTCATTTATGGTCGTAGTATACAAGAAAGTTATACATGGTAATTAAAAAAAAACACATCTCAGGTAGTAGTTAGGATAGATTTTTTTTCATATTTTTTTCTGAACGGCCATCAGTTCCACTATAAGATATTTCCAGGTTTTCCATTTATTACCGGACATCCTGTATATAAACAACACTGTACTATTTCTTATTAACACAGAGTAGGCTTTACGTATCTGGCTGAGAGGGAAAGCAGTACAAACATGTACTTGGAGCCGTTTTCACCGGCTGTTTGGTGGGCCTGCCTCGCTATGATGGCTGTTCTGGCGCTGGTGCAGCGAGCCACGTCCAAGAGTCGGAGGGAACAGGACGGAGCTCTGTATACTGTGCTCACGACTTACTTGCAACAAGGTGATTAGTCTTGGATAATTAGTATTTATCCTTTTTATATTAATATAAGTATATACTATTTGGGTCAGTGGCTCAGTAGTGAACGCGATTGTTATTGTTGAGTATTTCTGTCAAGCAATTCTCAGGAATAACACGGTGTGTGGAACTGTGCCCAATTAACGGTAATTTGTGTAAACAGTTGTGAAGTCAAAATAAAACTATATGAATCGTTTTAAACCTTTATTTATTGAAAAAGAAAAACTGATAGCTTTCAGAACTTAACACTACAGGACAAATCATAAACATTTTTCAAAATGAACGTGAATTTTCGGAACTTCGGTACACTATGACTAGCTCTCTTTCAAGGGTGATATAAAGATTGCCCATTCTTCTTTGAATAGATATCCGCATTTAAGATAAAATGTTTTCAGCTGCTGTTTATTAGACAAAAACATCTACTGCGAGAAAATTGGCCTTCTGTCTTGTGGAAGTTTGATATATCAAAATGTGTTCAGATGCCAGTGCAGTCCCCGAAGGAGCTTCAGGCCGCTGGGCCTTTATCGTGCTATCAGTGAGCGCCATGTTAGTACATGCGTACTATACGTCGGCCATCGTCTCGGCGCTCATGAGCACCGGCAGGGGAGGGCCTGACTCACTGAAGGCACTAGCAGACTCCAAGTACAGCATTGGCAGTGAGGATTATGATTACATGCGTTATTTGTTCTTTGATGTATGTTGATTTTTTTATCTGAACTAATATTATAAAGGGATAATGTTTGTGAGTTTGGATGTAGAAGATTTCCTCCAGAATTGCTCACACAATTTATATGTTTACATAAGCAATGTATATATTAGTAGTTCAGACTGGATATGTGTAAAGAGCAATTTTGTAACGTTTTGTTTGCAAGTCCGTTATTCGTATCCGTATTGGCCAAGCAGTTGACCTTTTTGATACTAGGATAAAAGTACTAATCATATACTACCGAAACTAATAAAATCACACTTATCACCACCATGAGTCCCAGGGAATCATATTATGATTTCTGAAATAAACACACGTAGTCTAATTGTTATATTATACAAAGTAAAATTTTGTAATAAATTTTAATGAAAATGCACCTGTTTTAAGTTTACTTACACTTTATATCTTTAAAAATCAAGTATAAGGTTTTACCTAAAAAAACATATATGATTATGATCAAACTAAAAAGATAATATTTTCTTGGAGAAAAACAAAATAAATAATATAAAAAGAACTCAAAATGACAATAGCACAGTATAAAATTTTAAAACGTGCAACAGGTAAACATACTAAACATTTATACATTTTTGCTCTCTGGCTCTGATTATTTCCCTCCTCGTGCCATCAATGGTAAATAGTGACAAAATACTTTCGCGGCTGGATTAAAAACTTAAGTATGAATCAAAATAATAAGCGCAAGAAAACCGGCGTCTTTGTCGTCACAGTGTGGGCTAGGAACAAATCTGTTGAATGAACGCTGCTAATTACTTCATCTTCGCCCTGTGCATTGTCTTCTTGAATTAATTATTATGTGTCAGGCAGAAGTGCCTACCTCTTTTATTAATTGTATTTTTTGACGTTCAGCCGCCATAATGGAAGCCTAAAATCGAATAAAAACAGATAAATAGAAATGTCACCAAAATCATTTTTGTAACATGAAACATCACCATGAGTCCCCAGGACTCACACTTGATCATAACTCACCTTTGCAAACGGCTTGCGTGCATGACCACTTAATCCCGAGTGCCACGGCTCATTTTAGAAAGGTATCGGATCGCACGACTCCAAACGTAAAAAAATACACATAATTTTCATTATTTAAAAACAGTGGTGAGTCCGGGGACTCAGGGTGGTGAATTAACATTTTCATTGTCTTACCCTGACTCCAGTTCAAGTAGGGTCAACGCCGTATGTATTTTCTTCCAAATATTTCTATTTTCATCTCATCATTAAGTCCTTCTTTTATGATTATGACTCATCCATATTTTCTTTGATTTTCTTATTCTCTCTAAATGAACAATCAAATAAATTTAACTATGAGAGGCAATATAGCACTGGTACAATACATTATTTTCGTCATAGGTGGAAACAACTTGGGACGAGCTAGAATACCTAAAGAAGAAAAAGAAGACGTCGAAATTTTACTTCGAATTAGAAAAGGGAGTTCAGATGATACAACAAGGAAGTATGGCCTTTCACAGCGAGTACAATCAGATCTACCCACACTTCAAGAGCTTTAGTGATGACCACATCTGCAAGTTACAGCACGTTGATACTATTCCTGAGGTAACTTATCAGTGAGATTTTATGGTTTAGGAACAATATTCTGATATATGATGACCAGGTGTGATGCCATCATTTGAGAGCCACAAATGTCAAGAATGATAAAGATATTTTTTTTATTTAGAATATTTGTATATAATATTTTCTTCATATATGGCTATATATTGATACTCCCCTCCCGCACATACATGTGCAGACATCAAAGAAGATAAGGTACCAGGCACGCACACTATAACATTATGTCGGTCTGTAATACTATCCGCCACGCATGCACACATATACGGTACAGCTACACACTCATGACCAAAGCAGCAGCCAGCGCACACACACACGTATGGCCAATGTCTATTAAAAACATAACTCGTAATACCAGATCAATATTTAGCACAATCTACGCATAGCTTCCGTGGCTAAATAGCTGAATCCGTGGCAACACGCAGCAACATATAAGGGTTCGAACCTCACACATTGGTGATACGTTCTTTTTGAATTAATAAATATTTTTGTTAAAATTATTCATTCTTTTAAACATACGGTTCCACAGGGCGTCTCATATTTTTTTGTTGTCGTTTTATAAGCAAACTACCCACTTATAATATGATATTTATTTTTTATTAGAATATAAGTTTCCTCTACAAGGTCTTTGGGCTTCTAATACATATTTTTCCGTTTGAAAGCAAACTACCCACATATATGTAAAATTCCGTCACGGCTTTAGTTGTTGAATCGTGAGTCACTCTGCATTAGAGACTATTGGATTATTATTATATATAGATTTAATTGCCGATTTAAAAGAATGGCCGTGAGTTTCTTGCAGGTTTCTTCTCATAGACTCTATCCATTACCTGAACCTAGCAACTAACCTAAATGTAGCTTCAGTAACTTAGTAAACTTACTAACCTTATATATTTTGGCGTTCATAAGTGTTACTTTGTGACCTAAATGAATAAATTAATTTTGACTTCGACTTGACTTTGACTACTACGAATACTTTCTTTACTTGATCTTTTTCGTTAGTTATTTAAATATGCATCACTTATCAGTGTTCCACAAAGCTGAAATCGTTGTGTTGCATCAACAGAACATTTTGAACAGCGAAATAGCAAGAAGTTTGATGATATCGGTAAGTAATAATAAAGTTAATAAGTATTAACTTCTAAACGTGCAAAGCGGCCACTAGCTGCCGGAATCAATAGAAAATCTAATGTGTTTATTTTTCAATGGGTGATTAATTAACATATTTATATTATTTATATTTACAATAAGTAACAATAATTGTTTTAACCTTATAAAACAACTGTTTTTTATATACTTTTGTATCCTTTTTCATAACAGAGGCAAGCTTGGACGCTAGCACGCTGAATGAGGCGATGTGAACCGTTTTAAGCCTGGTCGAACAGTTGTGGCTTTAACAAATGACTGTATAACACAGCCGACCAGTGTGACAGCAGCAGCACACAGTTTCACGACTCAAACGGTACGGAACCACCTACGAGCTGATGGCTTGAGATGTCGGAGACCGGCGCGGAAAATGAACGAAGGCGCAACTATTAATATTAAACATTTTATTTCCTTATTACATGTTTAACAAAATCACCAAACTGCACACGCAGTTTGTTTGCGAAAGATGTGTTCTTACTTACTAAGCATAATTAAATTATATAGTATTTAACAGTAGAATACATTCTCATTAGGGAGGCCTGTGCCCAGCATTGGGACATGAATAGTTTGCTATTATTTCCTTTTTATTTTTGAACAGTAGGTTATAATCTCCGTTCCTCCTAAAGTGGAAGATACAACATAATTATAATGAAGCTATAAAATATTATACATGTGAGTGATGTTATTGTTACTGGATCAAAAATATTATAATCTATGTAACATATTAATTCACTCACATTGTATATTAGAATTGCAGAAAAATATATAATATTTTTGTAATTGAACGATGTAATAAATATAAAAAAACACGCTAAACAACTAAGTAAAGCATTACATGAGACACTCGCTATGGAACCGTATGTTAGAAAAAAAAAATTTTAACAAAAAATCTAATAATTCAAAAAGAACGTGTCACTATCGTGCAAGGTTCGAACCCTCACACGTTGCCGCCTGTCGTCACGATTCCGCCAATCAGCCATGGAAGCTATACGTACTTTGTGCTAAATATTGATACATTGATTACGAGTTACCTATGTTTTTAACAGACATTGGCCATACGTGAACACACACGTGTGTGCGCTGGCTGCTGCATTGGTCATGAGTGTGTAGCTGTACCGTATATGTGAGCATGCGTGGCGGATAGTTTTACAGACCGACATAATGTTACATTGTGCGTGCCTGGTACCTTATTTTGTTTCTAGTCTGTACATATAAGTACAGTGATTTCAATGATGATGATTTCAGTGATTTGACTGCATGGACGGCGTAGTGGTTTAAGTGGTCACCTCGCTACAACCATAGCCCTGAGTGTTGTGGGTTCGAATTCCAGACTGGACAAAACTTTGTATGATCAACAAATTTTTGTCGGAGCCTGAGTGTTCTTTGTTTTCGTTATTTGTACCATATAACCAAAATAATCGTTATGAACCCGAGTATTTGTTGTGCCTGACAGCTGTCATTTCAATATTTATAAATATAGAGTAACATTAACAAAACATTTCAAATTGGTAACATCTTTACATTTATAAACTTATGTTATGATAAAAACCGGCTTTCGTTTACAGACTTTAACCTGGATAACTTCAACCAAAGACGGGCAATGGAGCGCCGTACTTCGTATAGCTGGGGCGTGGCTTCTTGAAACAGGTCTTGGAAAACGTCTCGTAACCCGTTTGCGGATTCCACAACCCCCTTGCCGAGCAGCCTTACTCGCTGAGAGAGTTAAACTGGGAGATGTAGCTCCATTACTACTGCTTACGATTTTTGGAGCCGTTTTGTCATTAATTATTCTAGGGATAGAGTTTATGATTGCTGAAGCTCAAAGAAATCGAACTAGAATGTTAGGCAGTGATACAAAACTAGCTCTGGAGACAGAAGATAATATTTCAAGCTTTATGGAATATGATATTGACGAGGTAGAATGAGCTTATGTTTTGTTATGTCGTTTATTTTTTAAGTGTGGGTTATGGATGTGCTATATAGCAGTTACGCAGGTTTATAATTGATGTGATAGAGATTTCTGCTTTTCGCATAATGTTTCTTTTGTCCTAATATACTTTGGCATAACTCTTTTGGTATATAGTAAATCTGGCGAGATCCCTTTACCCGACCTTATTCACGCATTTCTGAAATAAATATACAATTAATTCTAAAATAATAGAATATATAAGAATAAACTATCTGCATTCCAACATATATAATTAAATGTTTTAAAGTATTATTGTTTTATTTATTTATAAGAAAGTTTATAAGGCTAGTGTGAATGGAACAGTCGCAAGGGGAAGACCTAGGCGAACGTTTCTTGATCAGATCGGAGACGTTCTGGATAAAGGGCGTGTATGAGAAATGTTATGAAAGTGAATGAAGCCAGAGAAGTGTGTCAGGATCGTAGCAAATGGAAATCCGTAGTCTCTGCCTACCCCTCTGGGAAACAGGCGTGAATTTATGTATGTATATATGTTTTATTTGCTCTTATATAACAATGTTTGCAGAATAACTAATGTAGTAACAGCAAAATTACGCATATATTTCAGGAAATATAGGTAAAAACGCTATGTTTTTACTAACATTAGCACAATGAATAAGATATTTGACTGCAAGTCTGCCATTGTGCCGAGTGTTGTGGGTTCCAATCACACAAAGGACAAAAAATTGTGTAATTCACAAATGGTTGTTCCAAGCCTGGATGTTTTTTGTGTCCGTTGTTTGGATGCTGGTAAAGTCTCCCGTGATACAAGAATTATGCCTAGTAAGTTGTCTATTCTAATAACACAAATAAATAGTAATTATGATCGAGAGGTTGGATTCTATTTTAAACATTGCCCTACCGACGTGAACTTTTTATTTTTTTATACTACTAATGTGGCAAACAAACATACAGCCCACCTGATGGTAAATGGATAAAATATAGCCTATCGATGCCTGCAATACCAGAGGCATCACTTGCGCGTTGCCGACCTTGTAAAAACCTTTTAACGCCATTTTTGAAGAACCCCATACTGTAGTCTTATGGGAAAACCTGGGCAGGGAGTTCATTCCACAACTTAAGCGTCCGCGGGATAAAATTCCGTTGGAACCGTTTGGTGCGGCACCAATTAGGTTGTAAGGTGTGAGAATGACATCCCTGCCGATGGCGAGCGGTGCGATGATAAAAAGTAGCTGAAGGCATCATCTCAAACAACTCGTCAGAACACAATCCATTATATAAGTGGTAGAACACACAAAGGGAAGCAAAGTCTCGTCTGAGACTTAGTGGCTCAATACCGTCTGTGAATTTGGGCTCATCGACAATTCTTAATGCTCGTCTCTGTATATCCATTCATAATGTACTCTGTATATTCAGTATAAAACAAGCATTCTACCTTAGTCGGAGGGTTAAAGGGAATACTAGTAATTTATAGTCTAAAATGCTAATAATCTTAAAAAATAACGTACATTTAATCAAGTAGTAATTTATTTATTAGTGGCTTAGTTATTAGAAAGCATCCAAACATCACTTTGGTGATGTTTGGCCTCACACAATCATGACTACTGCAAGCCTTCCTAAACGTCGAGAACTGACTAAATGTAAAGCACTAATTTCTTGCCGGCTCCTTCGTGTATCCCGTGAGAACACACGAGAATTAAATAACTTTTACTCTGGTTTGTGTTCCTGCGGGAGACACGAGGCTATAGGATACATCCTATCCTAATTCAGAGCGCGGTCTATCGGCGTGACAAATTCATATTATTCGTGGAAACCCAAGACAATACTGAGTAAGTGGCATGTTATTGTTTTGCGCGTGGCAAGATGTTGACTGTATACTTTTGATTGATTAAACTGATGCAATCGCACAAAATACTTACATAAACAAATACTATCAAATCGGTTAAATTGGTCGAGGAGCAAAGTCCTTGTAAACAATGCAAGGAGCTGGAGCTGTCTATATGGGCAAATTACTTTCAAGAGCATCAAGTGCAAGGATGCAGACTAGTTGCATTGGTATCTCGCGTCAGTACTTAACATGATATATAAAACCTGTAAGAAAAATAAACGTTTTAACTTGTGCAAGTTACCCGAGTCATTTGTGGGAGCTATTAGTGCACTCGACGCCTTGATTCGGAAATACTGTTCGTACGTGTAGATCTGTATCTATGTAATTTATAGCAATAGGACTGCAACTACAGACTAAAAAATTATATATCCGTATGTAACTCGCTCTGTTTGTTACACATTCGTGGTGCAACCGCCGAACTACTGTTTTTGGTTTGGTTGGTTATGCTTTATTAGGTTATTGTTAGTAAATTCACAATTGCGGCATGGAATCTGGATAGACTCACAGATTCGTCACGCAGAATATTTTTTTAAAAAGACTTTTCCTGTCCTCGCAACAAAAGCTGAATCGGGACTTTACAAACATTCAAACAACGGAGATAAATAACATCCCAGATTTGGAACAATTACTTGTGTTTCATACAATTTTTTGTCCCGTGTGGGAATCGAGCCCATAACACTCGCAGAGGGAATGGTGAGGCAACCAGTTAAACCTCTCCGCCATCGGTGCAGTCAGACAAGCCACTTGTAAGTAAACTCGTCGGCCTCGAGGGCGTAGTGATTAGTGTAACCGACTGCCACGCCTGAAGTCGCGGGTTCGGTTCCCGCACAAGTCAAACATTTGTGTGCATAAACATGGATTTTTGCCTTGATTTGGGTGTATCTATGTTTAACATGAACGTATTTACAATAAAAGCAAGTATATGTGTATGTATGTTTATCCATCGTCTAGTACCCATAGTACAAGCTCTGCTTAGTTTGGGCTAGATGGTGTTGTGTGTATGTGATAGAATATTATTATTATTTTCTACTGACAAACAGACGCAAAATGGCTAGAGATATCAATCGCACGTTATTGACCTTCTAAGAAAATAATTGATTAGCTGCCTATATATGAGACTTCACGATTATTGACCAGTAAGCCTTCTACTGGCATTGCAGTTCCTTAATGACCCTTGGAAAACTCATCACCTAAGCTTTCACAGTACAATCTTATTTAGCTAACATATTTCTTTAGACGTGTCTCCACTATCTAGAAATCCTGCCATTTGTACTAAGAAGTTGTGATTTGGAACAGGTTTGTATAAACCACTATACCCCACATCTAGAAAGTGCTGATAAACCCATAGACAAACCATCTAATTAATACAATTCCAGTTAGCCTATCTATCAATCTTTATCTCCACGCATCAAAGACACCACTTATCAAAGACTACCTTATCTGAACAAGCTTTGAACCATCACGTTTAACATCTGATTACGATTCTAAAACATTTATATATGATTGTTTAACTCTACATGAAGCAATATTGAGTAAGGCGGCGATTGTTCGCTTGTCGAAACATTCTGTGTTTTGAGAATAGTGTGGCAAAATAGTTGCAATGTTAAAATTATTTATTAATTTGAGTGCGTTATCGATAGGGTTGAGTTATGCAACGACGACGAGTGCTTACGACTGTCAGAATTTGCAATCGACACAGGTAATTTATTTTATGTATGGAAGGGGCAAGGAACGATGTACATGATATATCGTTGCTTGCCCCTTCGGGGTATAGACGTGAGACTATAAATGTATATACATATCTATAATTAGAATCAGTTGCAGCGGTAGATTAGCAGGCAGACCGTTTGACTGCTATCGCGAAATCTCGTAATAACCAATTCTATTAGAATAGAATTAAAATGAAATCAAACATCGTTGTCTTTTGGGCTGGTAGCATAAACTCTCCGCATAGCACGTACTTGGCATACATGTATGTATGTGGTTGTGTATAACAAACACACATACAGGTAAGATGGTGTTAAATCAATTAAACGTTTGTTTTTTTTAAATAACGGTGGTAAACTGAACCTCTTGCAAAATTTTGGAGATACTTTATCCCGTCTGAAGAAGTATCTAAACACACACGACGCGCGGCGTCAGGTTGACAAATGATCAGAAGCATTCTTTAGTTATTTTGCTTGAGGTATGAGCACGAATTCCGCTGAATATAACTTTTACTAGACGAGTGATATATACAATACTTGTTTTCATACTCTGGTATTATTGCATGTATAAACTATCTATTATGCGAGACCGTAAAATAACTTTTGCCTGTTCCTTATATTGTTTAGAATTTTAGTTGTTACTGTGGCTGACAAGTCAATATTTTCACCTCTCCTTAGTACGGATATTTAGATTGTTATAGATAAGATCATTCCTATTATACTTACTGCCGTCATAAGAAAAAATATCTAAATCCTAGTATTTTAATTAAATTTTTTGTGTCAGTAAAAATGACGCATCTGCCTACGTGTACACACGGCTACACATCAAGTTAGACATCCTATATATGCATAACTACGCTACATCCAAAATAAAGAATTGTCGGAAAGGGACAGTGCATAGTAGTGTTGATGTAATGGTAAGGATAGAGCGTAACAAAAATATAACGCACTCTCTCGCACGATTCGCAGCGTTCAGCTTCTAATAGTTCAAAGTCCAAACAGTCTAGGTTGATGCGTCGCTGTGTCTACTTACTACGTCTTTTTTTCTTATGACGGCAGTATAGGCTTTAAGAAAATAATACTCGGTTAAAACTAAAATATTTGTAAACTATTATTAATATTTCTTTTTTACAATAGGTATTTATTTATTTCCTCTTTCACAAAGGTAAGTACTTATTATCTAATACAATACATGTTGAAAAATTCCCATTCCTCTGTGAGAGACTGGTGTCTATAGTAGGTAAACACTATTATATTATATTTCAGATGGCGGCTTTACACGAAAGAATGAATCAAATGATCAGCAATCTATATTCATCAGGTAAGCCAGAGTAAAGCGTAAAGTAATCCATAGTTAAAAATGTTAACTATATGTTTATATTTTGTATTTTCCTACTCATTTCATTCTTACAAGTTAGCCCACTTGTTTTTAAATCTAACAAAGGTATTGATAAAATCGATTCGCCCGAAAGGTTTGTGATAGAGGTTTACAATAGTGTATCACACCAGAAAATCTATTCAAACTATACATACTATATAAATACTAACCATATGATATACATTTTTATGTATGATTTATTTATTTTATTTTAAAACTATGCACAAAATGGTACAATGGCGGACTTAATGCCAAGGGCATTATCTACTAGTCGACCTTAGGGTGATGCAGAGATAAAAAGTAGTAGGTGCATACAGTAACGCGAAACATACATGTTAATATACTAAAAAATATCACAATAATAGTAATATATTTCATAATATATACATACTTTAAACATATTATATAATCTAACTAAAATATATACAAATATATATATGTTATCTATCTATATATAAACGGGAAAGTTTGTATGGATGTATGGATGTTTGTTACACTTGCACGCAAAAACTACTGGACCGATTGCAATGAAACTTGGTATGTAGATAGCTGGAGATCTGTATTCACACATAGGCTAATTTTTATCCCGATATTCCCACGGGAACGGGACTTACGCTGGTGAAACCGCGGGAAAAACTAGTATTATATATTTATGAATTATAATTTTATCGATATGACAAATTATTTCTTATTACTTATTGGTTCAGTAGCATAAGACTGCAGTTATTCGTAAGGTCTCAGTTAAATTCCCTGATTGGGCAAAGTGACTACCACTTTCAGAAGTAGTAATTTTATCCATTACGACATTGTGAGTAGCAGTACAAAGTCTGTACCCATTAACCAGCTATAGTTCCTCATTACGTGAGACGTAATCCATGAATGGTACACAGTTTTCAAACACAAATCGTTTCGAACCGATTTCTCAAACTAAAATATCTGATTTCAAAAATCCATCTAGCCGAACCAAACGCTAATAATCTAATACTACAAAACAAATCCCAATCGACAAATAAAATCGATGGCTACCACCAAATGAATTGTGTGTGTATCCAAACGCAAACTGATTAATACGTAGAAATTCGTTTTTCTCTTTCTAACCTATCATAACATAATGGAATAAAAGGGATAGCGCAAATTTTACGATTCGGATTTTGGTTCGGAAATCTTTACTAGTAAGTATTAAAAGCAAATTTAAAGAATACATTCGCGAGATTTTACGTTGATGTATTTCGGAATATTATGATTTAGTGTTTGTAACTATATAGTAATAATTTATCTAATATTTTCGTTTAGATGCAAACTTGACTTTTTACTGTTTTTAAAGGCAAACCTGGATGAAAAGATGATGCAAAGAGGTTTAAAAAACAAAAACAGAATAAATATTAAAGAAATCATTGTAATGTATAAAACTTTTCTGTGAGTCCTATATATCTGATTCTTAGCTTAGTGATACATTTGTATTTGTCGTTAGTTAATAAAACGAAATCTAAGTACGCACGCGAATTGGCGAAGCGCTACTGAAATTTGATTTCTAAAAACGGAATTTGAAATTAATTTTGTAATCTGAAATCGGATAAATATCAGTTTGCGTTCAAAAACAAAAACTCCCATTTATAGTACACACAGTACATAAGAACAAATTATTCCACAAACGACAGACATGACCAAACTATGAGTAATTTTCCCAGAACTGAGTGACCGAACGTCCTTGGTTGACCGGAAACGTCCATATCAAATTGTAAACAATCATCCAATTAATATTTAAATTCAATTCTCTATTTGGATTTATGTGGAACATGAATGAGTAGACTAGGTATTGTTTTTGCTGATTAGAATAACGGTCGGTTTGACGCTGCGACCATTTAAAATAAATGCAGTGACATTTACCTTGTTGTGACTAAAATGTTAATTATACAAATTTTATATATTTTGTTTAGATTATATAATATGTTTATTGGCATGTATATAATATTATGTAATATATAATGACTATTGTGATATTCTTTAGTATATGTACTTACATGTATGTTTCACGCTTCTGTTTGCACCTTCTTATTATCTCTGCATCACGCTACGGTTGACCGGTAGATAATGCCTTTGGCATTAAGACCGCCATTGTACTATATTGAGTATAAAGTTTTAAAATTAAAATAAATTAAATAATATTATTATACTCTAAACAGGCTTTTGACTGCTTGCTGATGGTCACCATGCGTGTAATCATGAATGTAATATTTCCGATTGGGCGCTCTCTAATACCTTGCACTCATAATAATAGGATGGTGAGACTACCACAGAGAAATAAGGCAGGTGTACATAGGTGCTCCTGCTTTATATCTCTGCATATTCAGTTGTCAAGAAAAGCTTTGAAGGTCAGCTCGATGGCGTAGTGGTCAGTATAACCGACTGCCACGCCTGAGGTCGCGGGTTCGATTCCCGCACAAGTTAAACATTTGTGTGCATGAACATGAATGTTTGTCTTGGTCTGGGTGTTTCTATGTATAATGTGTATGAATTTCCAAAAGAAGGGTATATATGCATGTTTATCCATCGTCTAGTACCCATAGTACAAGCTCTGCTTAGTTTGGGCTAGATGGTGTTGTGTGTGTGTGATAGAATATTATTATTATAATAGTCAGTACTATTACTTTGCTTAGCTTTAGCTTTGAGGGCCCTCATAGCTTTTCTTCACAATTGGCCTGGTACTTTAGTAAATGGTTGTTGGCCAGTGACGGTACATGTTCAAACTCTTTGTTACTTCGAGAGAGCTACAGCAGCACTAGTGAACACAGTAGATTTTTTTTAAACTCGTTCCCGTCAAAAGTTTTCGACGATATTATACCTCTAGGCATTAAACAATATTAGATATTGGTGCCAATTCTGTTGTCACAAAATTCTCTTATCTTAGCTAAAAATCTCTAAAATTTAGTTTAGTCCTGTCACTTTTAGCGATTTCAGAATACAAAATGTCGTTTGACAGCACTAATCTAAATTTTAGAGATTTTTAGCTAAGATAAGAGAATTTTGTGACAACAGAATTGGCACCATTGTGATACTATTATATAGGATGGCATACGATGAATACAATATTACGTGGAACCTTTTTTATTTAATCGTTATCTTTTTAAAAAGACGATTCACGCTCTAGAAATAATTCCTGTGTCACAGGGGACTTTAATAACATTCAGACAACGGATATAAAGAACACCCAGACTTGGAACAACCATTTGTTGATCACATAATTTTTTGTACCGTGTGGGATTCGAACCCACAATACTCGGCACTGTGGTAGCGGCGAGGCGACGACTTAAACAACTACGACATCCGTGCAGTCAACATAAAAGATAACTTGCTAAATATGGGTGTTATACACACTATTTACCTCATAGAATTTATACAAGCGTGAGCCTTAGGCGCTGCGCAAACGTGGACATTTTTGTGTCTTGTGTCGGATATAAGTTATGAGCTTATTAGCCCAGTCATATTAGGGGTTTCACCTCGGAATGAGAGATAATAAGCTGTACACTCGTATACACCTTTATTTTGGTGTTTTAAAAGTTGTATCAAAAGTCTCATAAAAAAAGTGTCTGCGCCGTTATCCAAGGTCAAAGGTCACAAAAATCATTGCGATTATCTCGGTTTCTACAGCTCCAATGATGTTAACATTTATTATTAAATTGTAGAGCATAAAACTTGCAACACAAACAGTTTAAAAAAAAAATTGAGATAGAGGGTGAAGAGTCCGCAGCGCTCAGCCATACTCACTGTAATGCAAGGTCAACCGTGAAAGTCAATTAATAATAACTTTTATAAAGTTATTAAATTATTGAAATATCATTAATAATAAATAATTTGTATTATTTATCAGTTAATACATTATATTTAATAAAATTTTGCATATATCTTATACCCATTTTGTGTAGTTAACAACTCATTAGATGAATATAATAATAATAATCATTTATTTACCAAACCATGATTCTCTTACACTTTAAACTATTACACTAATTAATTAAATACTAGCTAATATATTGATTGGAAACATAAATCTGTTTTACTTGTTGACTCCACATTAGGTCGAGCCTGTCTCGTGGAGTCCTTGAGTGATGTTGCTAGTTAAAAAACAATCTGGGTCGATTCGTCTATGTCAATTATATGATTAATGTGATTTAAAAGAAAAAGCGAACAAACATACATAATAAAATACAAAAGAACTATAAAACAATTTCGGAAAAAAAGAAACAACCTTATTAATAACAACTGATGTTGAAATTGTGTATGCATGCGTGCGTGCGTGCGTGTGTGTGTGTGTGTGTGTGTGTGTGTGTGTGTGTGTGTGTGTGTGTGTGTGTGTGTGTGTGTGTGTGTGGTGTGTGTGTGTGTTGTATATTGAATTATTTGATTACTCTTACGAATGCTTCAGATTCTAAATATGATTAAAGTAACTGCCATTTCTGTGCGTTGTTTAATATCACAGTTTATTATATATGTAACTAAACTAAACTAAACATAAACTCTTGCATATATTGTGCAAAGGTGGTTTTGACTACAACCTTTGGACATCTAAACACTCTGCGCGTGAGAAGTTGTGTATATTCTGCTGATTGGATGGTTTTCTTATGTTGTTTCAGAACTAACTGAAGAATATAATACAGTTGCCGAACATTAATACAGATGTTTCATTTTTGATCACGGCAGTCGGATTGGTTGCCCTCTCGCTCCCGGCCGTAGTTCAGTCTACGGTCCGGAGTGAGAGGTCGTGGAACGCCGTTGCCTCCTCTGTGAGGAATTGATTTCCATCAAAGAGGCGGCGGAGTGGTTGAGGAAACGCTTAAACCCTCTCCCCAACCGCAAAGCCGGGTGCTGGAGGGCGCGAGATGACCTCCAGCCACCCTGAGGTTTGAGGGGGTGGTGGACTTTGTGGGCCTGTCCGCCATCCGAACAGCACCAGGTCCGAGAGGCGGCGTGCGTGTTCCCACGCGCGCCTCTGTATTGGGTCTCCCCCCTCAGGGGGACAGTAGGGATATAATTGGTGGTAGTCTATTTGTGTAGTGGCCTGCCGTTTCATACGGCGGGCCGAAACCTCGGCGAAGTCGCGATTACATGTGAAAGTGATTCGCGCGGCCCCGCCGTTTGCGGTTATGTCGAGGAACACCGTGGTAGGTTTAGTCGGTATTACCGGGATATCACTCTTAGACTGGCCACAAGCTAAAGTGCATTGCAACCCCGATTTTCTGCACCCAAAGCGTACACCACATCCATTCTTACAATTACAAAATTGTGTATTAATCATGTTATTGTTACGATATTATGTATGAGTACTTATATTACTAAGTGTAGTTTATGCCGTGGAGGTATGTATACAATTATTTTGCCATCGCTGCAATAACAGTGATCTTTTAGCTGACAAAGTAGTTCATGTGGAATGCAATTATGTGGAATGAAGTACATTTATAATATTTTTTTAATAATATTCTATCACATAGGGACACAAAACACCATCTAGCCCAAACTAAGCAGAGCTTGTACTTTGGGTACTAGACAATAGATAAACATATTTATATACCTTTTCTTTTTGTTAGTATATACATATTATACATAGAAACACCCAGACCAAGACAAATATGCACACAAATATTTGACTTGTGCGGGAATCGAACCCGCGAACTTAGGCGTGGCAGTCGGTTACACTAACCACTACGCCATCGAGGCCGACAGTTGATATGGTGATGTAATTTAGATAAACAAAGCTATAAAAATTTACCTACAAATTGTATTGTATAAATATATATATATAACTGGTCGCCTCGTCACTGCCACATCACGGAGTTTTGTGGGTTCGATCCCCAAACGGGAAGGAAAACCTTTCTCTCTCTCTCTCACACACACACAGACACACACACGCACGCACAGAGACACACACGCACGCACACAAACACGCACACGTACACGCACAATATATTATAACATATTAAAAAGTAAAATCCTTCATTTAGCTCACAAAGTCGTAAGTGTTCTAGAAACGTCTTAGTTTCAGAGTTAGTAAGTTATTGTATTCACATTTATGTTAGTTGCTTAGTTCAGTAATTCATTTTCGAGACTCACCGTGGTAAGACTTTCATAGCACTTTGCCTGACCCGAGATTTAAATCCAGGACCTTACGAACGGACGCATATACAAGAACATTCATAATTTTGCGCTTGCTTTTGTTGATCATAAGGTGTAGTTTGTAACTGACGACTAGGGAACCAACGAGGCAATCCAAATTACTGGTAATTCTCTATTTAAATACATGTTTTTGTTCGTAGCGTTCGCGGCTAAAACTCAGCCATCATCGAACACCACACCATCTACACCATCGCTATCTTCAACGGAATACCCCCCAACCACAGCATCAGCATCATACGATACCACTGCATACGGCTATCCTTACCCTATACCACAAGTGATATATGTGACATCAGCACCTGCAACACCATCAAACCCACCAGCAGTTACCGTCACCAAAACGACTGCACCAAACCCTTACTATACTCATGAGACTGCGCCACCACCAGAGCCATCACCTTATCCTTACCCAACCTCGTCAGCTCAACCAACATGGCCTTACGGCTATCCCTACCCTCATTACGCACAACCCGTACCACCCACACCACCTGCAGTACCTCCACCACCCGCACCTTCCTCTTATCCACCTCCTTGCCATCCTGGATATCCCCAGCCTTATCCACCTAGTCATAGGGATTACTACTATCCTGAATATCCAGCACCTGCGTATAGACCTTACTCTACCTCACCACCTCCGAGCTATCCTCCGACCCCTCTTCCATATGCTCCTTCCTACCAGCCTTCAACCTATCCTCCAATGCCCGCCTATCCTCCTCCTACTGTTCCCTCGCCTTATCCAGCTCCATACCCTAGACGACCTGAAGCCCCGCAGTATAGTTAAGGAGTTAATGCATCATAATTTATGTATACCTTTTATAAATGTTTATTTAATTGATTAAATAAACATTCATAAACAAACAAACAACCAAAATATAGATTTATAATATAGCTTTGTAATATTTAAGTTACATTAAAGTTATTATTTATTTATATGCTGTTTTTTTAATAAAAACAAACCTATTTTTTGACTATGTAATGTAAGTAAATGTAAAGTAAATACTAAGTTTAAGTGAAAATAATGCCAGGGTTAGGGGTTAGTTAAGATTTTATTTAAAGAGATAGGGTGTAGTGGAATGTCCGCCGAAATGTGTTCATCGACTGCAGAGGTACGGAAGGCCACAGCCCAATAAGTATTTACTGAAGTTATATCTGTCTATGACATTTTTCTCTCTTTCTCATTGGTTCATAAAAATTATTTGTGCTACCCTTACATTATATTGCCAATTTGCAAAGAGAACTCAGGAGAAAGTGTCATAAATAAAATAGATGGCGCTACTGGTACATTACAACCACCACAACCTTCAACACAACACGATCTCCAAAAACAGCCGGTAAAACCCACCTGCCCGAATAATAACCACAAAATATTTATCTTTGGCGATCAATATGCGCGAGGATTAGCCACAAATATTATAAAGACCAGAGCATATGGATGGAATGATAGGTATCAAATCTCATCAATAATTAAATCAAATGCAACAAGTGAGCAGATCCTGAGCACCTGCAACGACGAGTTTATAAGGAATCATATTCCAGATGACATAATTATTATTGCTGCAGGTTCTAACGATAAACATCCTTATAAATTAATAGCAGAATTATGCAATGTATTATGCAAACTAAGTAACCAGTCAGTATTTTTAACCAATGTTCGCTATAATCTTTATCTTAACGAAACAATGTTGAACAGACGTCTAGAACTAATTGTAGAGCTATAAAAACTGTAAATTTATTAGAATAAATGACGATAATAACATTCATAATTACTCCGTAAAATATCGCTATGGTTATCATAATGATTACATAAAAAGATTAGGTTATAAGTTAAATATCGAAATAGATCACAGTCGCTACCAGTATGAAATGCTTAACAAATTGAAATATAGTCTCCGTACACAAAATACTTCTACCTCAACTAATCCTAAACATCACGTACAAACTAAAAACATACACCAAACAAAAATTACTTCTTATTTCTCTATAAATAAAACAAAACAAATAGATACTAACTCTCTCTCAAAATCGTGATCCCTTGTAACGATATAGGTAGGCATAACCGCGTTCCACCAAAACATAGCAGGTTTATTAAATAAAGAAGACCTTTTGGATATAACAATAACTAACTTAATTAATGATATAAAACCAACATCGACATTATTTGCTTAACATTTATTAAACAAGGCGCTGAAAGAAATGTCAGATTGGCAAACTACACATTAGCAACGTACTTCTCCAGGACAAATTAGCGTAGAGGAGGTACGTGCATCTTAGTTAGAAATAATGTCGAATTCAAAGCTGTCACTAATCTTACCCCTTCAATTCCTCCGCATTTTAAATGCTGCGTAGTCGAAATTATGTGGCTTAATCTAATTAATAGGACAGGAATAATAGGACTCCATCATCAAACGTAATAATATTCATGGAAAAGTTATAACAGATGGCGTCAGTACTGAGTAAGAAAGTAAATAAAAAAATAATTCTATGTGGTGACTGGGATATAGATATGTGCAAATCCAACACAATATCTAAAGAATTTAAATCAATACTCAAAAACAATGATCTAAAAATCACATAGAAATGCCTACACGAAAAAATGCGTGTAACATATTCGATTCTATACCTAGACTTCATCACCTAGCGCTCTCAGACCATGAAACTGGGCAATCTATAACTGCTAAGATGTCTCTAACTAACAATGTCAAAAAAAGGTATAAATTCTGTTTTCAAAACATAAGAGATCTCAGCGCAGAAAACATCACTAAGTTCAAATATTACATATCCTTCAGCGAGATTTATAAACTTCAAAACACGAATGAAGCTTTTAAAAGTGTTTATGATACGTTAACATGGTTCTTCAGACTATGTTTCCCAATAAAAAGAATAAAATGCATAGGTGAACCTACCAGAAATAAATGGCTAACTAAAGGTATAAAACAATGCTGTATCAAAAAAAGGATCTTATATTTAACATATTAATTAAATAAAGACAATAAAACTAATAATATGAAAATATATAAGCGATATTCGAGAACGTTAAAAAATTTATCAATAAAGCACAGCAGATTAACAATTATCGATTTATCACATATTCTAAATGCAAAGACAAAGCAGCTTGGCAAATTATTATAGATTCCACAAATCATAAAAAAACAGAGTTCCGAAATCGACAATATTAAAATCAATAATATAGAGCAGATTTGATGAGGGTCTTCATATACGAAGACCCTCATCAAATCTGCGATATGTTTAATAAATACTACATTTCGTTGACAAATAATCATAATTCAAATAGAAAGACAGATCCTTCCCGAATACCACAAAATGAAAACAGTATCTTTCTTACACCAATTAATAAAACAGACGTATATGAAACTATCATAGCATTAAAGAACACGAACTCAGCGGGATACGATGACTTAAATACCTGGTTGCAGTATTATTAACACATAGATTAAACATATCACTATTGCAAGGTATCTTTCCGAATAGATTAAAGAAATCTATCGTTAAACAGCTTTACAAAAAGGTGATAAATCACTAACAAGCAATTACAGGCCCATCACGCTTATACCAGTAATAGCAAAAAGAAAAAATATGCAGGGCAGTCTTTGGGGACTGCCGATAGAAGTAAAACTAAGTAACTAACGTGCGGTTCGATAATGCGAGATTACACAGGATACATATAGCTCATGGAAGCGTTCGGTGACGATGACGCGAGTTCCATGATTTTTGTTAACCCAAAACGTGCTCAACGGACTTAAAGAAGTTTTAAGTTCAAAAATAAAATGCGGGCCGGTCTTTGGGGACTGCCGATAGAAGTGAAAACTAAGTAACTAGTGTGCGGTGACGATTACGCGAGTTCCATGATTTCTGTTCACCCAAAAAGTGCTCAACGCGCCTACAAAGTTTTCACTTCAATATTTGAAAAGATAATGGTAAATAAATTAGAGAAATTCATAGCAACAATTAATAAAAAAATAACAGTATGGATTCCGTAAACAAAGTAGTACCTCCCTTGCAGGCTTTTCTTTAATTAACCATATAACCCAGAGCTTAAATAAAAAAACTAGGATAGAATGTGTATTCCTAGATATGTCGAAAGCATTCGACTTTGTCTGCCATAAAACACTACTGTCAAAGTTATATAACTATGGTATACGTGAAACAGCGAACAACTGGATAAAACGTTACCTATGTGAAAGAGTACAACGTGTAGAAATTACAAAAACAGTTAATTTCCAGGAAAGTGAATACACATCAACATACTGCCAAAACAACTACGGTGTTCCCTAAGGGGGTTTACTATCACCCCTACTTTTCTTGCTATACATTAATGATCTGCCAAACGGTATTAACCAGGATTCTGTACTATTCGCCGATGACACAACTTTAATAATTAAAAGCAAAAATTAGCTACAGCTACTTACTCTACAGAACGAAATACTAGAGACATTGAAAAACTATTACATGGTTTGATTATAATAACCTAAAATTAAATATGTATGTCTAAAACGAATATAATTATATTTCAAACACACAACACAAATATAACGGCCATAGTATAATCTATAATAAAGAACCTATACAAATAATAAACGATTGTGTATTCCTAGGTATTAGTATCGACAAACAATGTAACTGGAAGTCACATATAGAAAAGACCAGCAACAAGATAGATCGCTCCATCTACATACTAAGACAGATCAGAGAGATCTTAAACTTCCAAACCGCTATAATCGTGTATCACGCATATGTATCTTCCGGGCTAAGGTATGGGAATTATGGGTTATGGAGAAACTTTGTAGATGTAAATACACTGTTTCGTGCACAAAAAAGTGTATGAGAGCAATGTGTGGTGTAAATTATCTCGACAGCTGTAAACCATTGTTCTATAATCATATTTGAAATTTGCAAATTTGTAAAAACACACCCCGAACTTTTTAGTAAACTTGGCGACGCTGAATGTGGTCGTACGTGACATAAATATAGACTAAAACTGCCCCAAATTAGTGTCGAAGTCTTTTAGAAAAATGCATATTGTATGGCAATAAGGGTATATAACCATTTACCTGATGATCTCACTAGGTTACCAATGACATTGTTTAAGCGTAAATTATTTAATTTATTACTTGATAAGAGATATTATTCGGTAACTAAATATTTTAATCTAGATGACATTATTAATATAATTATAAATACATTACTGTTATTACAATATAGACATGTATGTCTTTGTTAGAATTTTTTAATTTAATATATTATATGTATGTTTTAATGTGCTGTTTATTCATTTTATTATCTTTCGTTCCTGGATTATACACTGCTAATTAATTCATATCAATATGTAATTTCAATAATGTGTATGTATATATTTAAAATTTTATTAGTGTAACTACTTAAAGTTGGCCTGCCACATGTGGCAGAATATGCAGTAGAAATTTTATAATGACCACCTGTATACCTGAACCATATTCTAGCAAATAAAGAACATTATTATTATTATATAGAGCTCGTAGGTTTGAGCACGAATTCTAAATAAAAAATATTCTTAAGTTAAATACGAGGCTGTCTAGTGCATAAGAATATTTGATCAAACAGGTTCTTGTGATTATAAGCTATGTAACATAAAGCTGCCATCCAAAAAAGTGAAGTACATTATTATCATCAGTATATTTATAGTATGTATTATTAGTACCACAAAACGGAGGAATAAGGATAAGTACCTAATACATATGTAAAGAAACTGCATAGTCCATGACAATTTGTGGCTAAAATTAGTTTAAACATCCATTAACTATCTTTGGTAAAACTTTAAGTAAACATATGACCAATAATTACCTGTTCAATCTTTTATAAATATCACAATTTTTTGTACTTTCTGACTTCATTAGTACAAAGAAAAACATGTGATTGACACTGTATATACATTACGGAAATCGTTGACATTAAACAAAACGCATTTCATTGACGTACGAGGGACTACCCTTTCCATATAAGTATAGTTCACAACTGATTCCAAACGTTCAACGCATTATTGACAATGAATGTAAGGCACGTGAACGATAAGAATTTCAACATTTTCTTATTTGATATGCGTTAAAGATAGCATAATTTTGCATAACTAATTGGCAAAATAAACAAGATTGTGTTAAAAATGATTCTATCATATATGTTACTCAATATCGTAACTGCAGAAGACTATCTTTTACAAGATTTTATTCACATTGATTTGATTTAATTGCATGGATAGCGTACTGATTTAAGTGGTCTTGTCACTGCGCCGAGTGTTGGGGATTCGAATCCCACACGGGACACAACTTTGTGTGATCCACAATTGGTTGATCCGAGTTTGGTTTTTTTGTGTCCGTTGCTTAAATGTTTGTAAAGTCCCTGCGACACAGGAATTATTCCTAGTGCAGGACTAGACTATTTGAAAACCATATATGTTTGGGTAGATGAGCAAATGTATTGTAGTTAAAATAATCTCTTACCTTGTTATACTTCAAGGTCAAGTTATGAAATCCATCACTAGAAAAACAAACTAAATATAAAACGAAATTGGCATATTACTATTTCATAACATTAATATATAGAAACCATGTACTCTTACTAAATAATAAAAACATGTCCTATCTTACTAATGAATGCTTTAAAAATTACAAAATCATTTCCTAATTAAATGATAGTGTTACATATAAATGTATGTGCGACAGGTGCTTGAATCACAACTTCTTCAACATGGCTGTTTTCTACCTAATCCTCGCTCTGATCGTTCAGGTAATTGTGTATACAATATTTTTTTCAACCACCTTACGTCGTAACTATGATTCCATATTTTTCTAAAACATTTCTCTTAATCATATGTGAAAGTACTTCAACCATAGTTTTATATTGAATGCCATTAAAAAATTATGTCGCGTTTTATGTGAATCATTAATGACACTAATTTGATTTTAGGGCTCATTTACATATGCTAATGTAGACAACAGTGAGGAAGTAACTGATAGCCCACAAACGATTAATAATAGCACGGAAACAGATAATGAGATTGCCAAAGATTTTTATGGCTCTGGGAAAGACTGGATTGATTTCTTCCTACTGCCCGAAGCTCAACTATTTCCGACTTCCTCAGTAGCCATGATGTCACAAGCTATCGATTCGAACAAAACTATAGAAGAACAACTAGAAGATATCAAGGGAATAGCTGAAAAGATTACTTTAGCCATACAGAGTGAAATGGCAAATCTTCTTTCTTATGCGATGACCACAAGTGATACAGACAAAGAGGCAGAAGATGTAGACAACAATGAACGCAAAAAGAGATCTACCGAAACTCCCATGGCAAGCACTCAATTAATAAACAGATTGCTGAAACACATCAAGGCTAACAATGAGTTCCAGAATATAGCAATCGACAAAATGATGACTGCTCAAGAAATCGCTGACAAATACGGCATTGAGTTCAGTCCTGATACTGAAATCATTTCCGACCTTGCTTTTGCTGCAAACCAACAAGCTAAGGAGATGACTTCTTTGTTGCAAGACACGCTTGCTTTGAAAAATGTTACACTGAAAGAGGAGCCTGTACATGAAGATCAAGAGGACGTTTGTTACGTATATCTTCCCGAGCTTGAGCTAAAACAAAGTGCGCCGATCACTCAACCACCTGTTAACCATCATCACCACGCAGAGACTTACCCTAGCTACAATTACTATTACAACTATCCCTACGAAACCCAAATACCAGCACCTGTACCGAGCTATTACAATCCTCCCGTAAGCAAGCGTCCAAACTTCTACGATGCGGTGTCCTACTCTCCTGACTACTACCCACCCTATTGCTCGGTGGAACCTGTCACTACAACCATGACTGTTGTGCTACCATATGAAGAACCATTTGAACCTGAGCCTCAGTTAGTAAGTGAAGAATTTGACGAAACCATCTCATCCAAAGTGTACGTAGAACGCGAAGACGAGCCTGGTTCGGCTACCGTCAACCATGTAATGACTTACACGGTAGGGGAAAAGTCCCACTTTAAAACTCCAGAAATCGCAAAATTACCTCAGCAAATGCAGTACTGTTTCTTCTTGATGTAGTCTATAAGTTAGCATATATATTTCTGTATTTTAATAAATTTTGTATCATGTACTGAACGGAATTACATATAAACTATTTCCATTGTAGTACTACGTATATAAAAGGCATATTTTATTGAATAAATTATTTCCAGTAATCCTATATGCTTATTACTAATATAATCAGTTGCATGAACTACAACGTAACAAAATACCCTTCTATAGAAGATAATGTTTGACATTTTACCAACTATAACGAAATAATAACGAAAACTCCGTTTCCATTAATATACCCACTCGAAAGGCAAGAAGCGAGAAGTCGGTCAAATTCCTATTGTTAAGGCAGAAGTTAATAGCCATAAGCCATAAAAGCGAGAAATCTAAAACTATCTAAAAGGGGAAAATACATCGAGAAGAAATTTAATGCTACAGAGGTGTTGGTCCCCTGATATTTATTATTAAAAATAACTCGTTTTAATTCGCCACTCAAATCGATACTAGAGTAGCCATGCTCGAATACATGTCATTGACTGTAGGATTCAAACCTTATTGTTACAGTGTAGCGGCAAACGCAAATAATAATTATTATAATGTTTAGGTCAAAATGATAAATGATTTTCATGACAAACCATTCATTTAATCCAGAAATCAGTTTCCTTAATTATAACTTTTCTCGGCAAACGAAACTGTTGCGTTTCGTTTTCAACAAAATATGAGTGCTACTTTGTCAATTTTGATAATTTTGTCAAACATTTCTAGTATTTCAGTTTTCAATTATATGTTGATTATGATATACTTGAGAACTTCCGCTCGATGCGGACGTGCTTATTGTATATTGTAGCGCAATATAATGTTATAAATATATTATAATGTTATAAATATTAAATGTTAGACTTAGTGAATAATTAAGTGTGTCACGACTATATCGAGTGATTGCAGTTTTTACGTGCATAAACGAAACAATGTTTATTAATTTTGTCTGACTTCAAGTATTGAAAAATGGCAAGCTGCAGCCCATTTGGGCACAGCCAACTAATGGAAAGAAGTCCTCCGCCGTCACCATTGCCCTTACCATTTCCTCGTCAGGAAGTAAAGCCACCTGCTGCCACTTCTGAGCTATTTGAAGTAATCCCTACAGCGGATATACAGAGATGGATGAAGATTATAGATACCTATTTGAGTGAGATCTCTACAATTGGTGCAGAAAGCAAATTAAACTCGGAATCCAAACTACGAGTTACAAATCTGTGCCGCAACATTAACAATGCCTCATCTGAAATAGCTGTACATTATCAGTCGCTTAAACAGAAAGTCCTACAAGCACAACCCACAATTCAGCACCTACAGGAAACGCAGAATATCTCGAACACACTCGAGGATCTTAGGAAAGTAGTGAAAGAAAACTACAGCCAGACCGATAAGAATTCGTTTGTCGATATGATCAAAAAAGGCAGTCTCTATAAACAGACCTAGCACTTGGACCTCATGGCTCCAGCGTTTCGACACCAAACGGCTCAAATATGTACTCACCAATAAGGTTTTGATATTTACGCCATTTGAGCGTCTCTGCTGATGCAGCAGCAGCACCAGCACAACCTGCTGTGCTAGAAAGATGTGATGGCGCAAGGGTGTCGACACAAATTGCATCCCACACCAAAGGCCTACCCATTTTCCATGGCAGTAATGACATTCCATCTGGTCTCTATGGCCATCGTCGCGTACCAAGCCGTGAGGTTCAAGCTGAGCCGAAAATCCAGCTGTGACAAGAGCCCGACGGAGTATGTTACTCAGGTTGGCGTATCGTGATATACGACCAGCACTCCTGCTACATGACAAGCCATGGTGACCAAGACTGTCGACGGCTTCTACACAATGACACCGATGCGGAGAAACACAAGGAGTACCTAAGGGCAAACAAGAAGCGATACGGAAGGTTGTATCGTCTAACATGGTACTTATGTTGGACGACAGGAGTGCCTGAAGTCAATGGCCCGACTCCTACTCTCCCACAGCTAGCAAGTGGGCACGTTCAGCAGCACAGGACGATGTATTTATGATATTTTCTCGAACTATGCTGCATAACGGCCCATCCCACTGTCTCTGAGAGAGCCGGTTTTCGGATAAATTAGTGCTTGGGCAAGCAAGTCTCCAAGCATTCACGGCATCGGTCATGCAAAGCACTTCAGAATTAACCAGTGTAGGTGCCAAGATTTTCCTGGTTAACTCCTCCACCTGGTCAATGCCGAGGCCGCCCAAGCGAACTGGCAAGCTCGCTTGTAACCACGCCCGTTAATGGCCACATTTAAAACTTGAATAAGAGTGTTCTATATAGTTTTATAAATTTTTGCTAAAAGTGTCAAATGTTTCCAAAAGTGTGAAGATCAAAGAGCATGCGTAAATTTAGGGACGAAAAGACAGTATCGAATAATTGTATAAGCTGTATGTATATTAATTTTGAATAACCAGTTCGACGTTTCACAAAAAATATGAATTTTGTTTTCTATAAAACTATCAAAACCTTCATTAATTGGCGACCCAAGGAGGCGAACAGATATTTTATCTTAAAGTTAAACATTAGGTGCCAAAGAATTGTATAGATAATACCGATAGTTTATTGATGTTATTGCCGACAAAACTTTCACATTTGCTTGGATTAAGTTCCAAACCTATTGAATGAAATTTATTTTTTAAAAGTGCCAAGTCTTGTAATATTTTATCTACATCTCTTCCTAGGGTGCCATTGTCCAGGTACCAGATATAAAATTTTAAATTTAGCTGCTTAATTATGGGGTGAATAGCTAAACTAAAAATTACTAGTCCAAGAGGGTCACCTTGTTGACAATCAACGGCTGACCCCAAAAGGTTTTTATTGTAGATTAATTTTGATGTATACCTGTAACATTGCCAAATGATCTTATACATTTTGGGAGTTTCTAATTTAACTTGTGTCAACAAGTGTCCCTATTCACTGAGTTACCTTCAAGATAACGTCACCGCCGCCACAGCCAAGATATGTTGACAAGGCGTGTATGGCAGCCTCACAGCCCTCTTTAGACCCAAAGCCAAGTTGTAGGGGCTGGAATTTTCCCGCTAGGCTTGTGGCTTTACAGCATATTTTGGCTGCCATACGCCTGTAAGTGCACCTTACGGCAATAGGCCAAATACCACCATTCTTTTTTCAACAACAACAGCCACCCCGGCGCTTGAACACACTAGATCTTTCAAATGTTGTGGTGTCAAACCGCCGAGGCCGCTAGCAGACCCACTCCGAAAAGAGCAAACGGCTGAAAGAACATCCTTGGCTGTAATACTGAGATATTCAGTATCTGAACTAGGAGGGTCAGGATAGGTAAGGTTATCAGATGGCGTTGGATGTTTGACCTGCAGACTAACGAGTGTGTCTGGAGAGCAAGACGCCACCATATCACTACTATATAATGGCCGGGACGCGCGCCTTATATCACCTTCCCTTAATATTGATTCAACCAAATTTTGTATTGAGCTGTTATGACAATTTTCTTTAGTTTTGGCTGTTAAAGATTTTTGTGAGGTCCGGTCTTCTTGTACATGGAGTATTCTATACGGAAAGGTGAGTAGTTATTCCCAAGCTATTGTTAAGTTCTCCCGGGCGACAAGACCAATGTAGTGAGCCAAACTAGTCGCCGTGTCGCCTTGTTGCCGGCGTTTCGTCCCGTCAAGACTCCACCAAAGACAAGGGCAAACCAATATACAACTTGTTTAGCTGGGATGCTGGAATCCTTTGCACAGTATAATAATATGTATTTCGGCTTTCAATGAAGTCTCATTATGGTTTTTGCCATAAATAATCGCTAATATACGTTATATTACTTTTCATATATAATTTATTAATTATTTATTATATTTATATTATTTATTTTTGAAATAAATACGTATATAGTCCGATGTTGACAGTTTCTTTTTTAATGTATTAGTTGATATTTCGATCAAATAAGTAAAACGTTTATGTTGTATATGTGTATGGGACGTTTAGTTAGTCAATAAGTTCTCAGTGGCAGCACGGAGTCTGATACTATGTTGGGAAATGGCAGTATAACTAGACAATTTTATGTACATACATCAAGTGTCATGCATATCAGATAAAATACTATTTAATTAAAATTGAATATTGCATTAATAATTTGTATGATGAAGTTGCGCTATTTAATAATTAAATACACATAGTCAAAATCAGAATGATATATTTTTGTTTATACAACTAAGTTGTCAAACAAGCATAATGATGGTAAGTGGTCATCGTAACATATGAACGCCTGCAACACCAGAGGTATCACTTGCGCGTTGCTGACTCTCTATGAAAGGAAAAAAAGGAAGTGGAAAGGAAAAGGAGCGGGAAGGGGGAAGGAGGGTGATTGGGCCTCCAGCACTCTCACTCACCGCACGAAACACAACAGTAGGAATACTAATATTTCACGTCGATGTTCTGTGAGAGGGTAGTCCTTCCCGGTACTTAAACGCTTAATCTCAGCAACATCCTAAACAGTTAGCTACCGTGGGAATGTCTTTGTTTCAGAGAGCCCACGGGATCTGTGACAAGAAACAACTGGACGCTGAGCTTCAACTTGTCAAGCAAGTACTGCAAGACAACAAGCTCCAACAGCCGCGCCGCCGTCACAGATCTCGAGAAAAGACAGCCATAGACGCTCGTCTATGGCTGGCTTTTCTCGAGATCTGTGACCACTGGCGCTCGCCAGTCTGCCATACTACCATATGTAAGGGGTGTCACTGACAAGATTGTGGTCAAACCAAGAGAAGCATAGGCACTCGCATAAAATAACACATAGTTGATGTAAAACACCAACGCTTGTTGAAGTCTGCTGTGTGTGAACACGTGCAACAGGGGACAAATCGTTACCTACAATTTGACAAACCACAGATACTCGCAAAAGAACACCGATTCCTACCAAGAATGCTTCGCGAGGCTATTGAAATTAAAAAACATCCTAATTTCAATAGAGATATTCCAACCATCTTGGTTGGAATGTACCATCAGCTTGGGATCCAGTAAAACCCAAAAAGAAGCAAAACACAGCTCGACTTCATGATACTTTGAGCTTATTCTGCGTAAAAAGAAACACCAAAGATTAAATTATGTTCGGGTAAAAAGTAACTAGGTACGCTCAGGTGCATAAGTGAAGTAGCAATTTTACAAAGCAATAGTATCATAACAAGTTGTACTTACGACCTTCTTCAGTAAAATCATTACATCACATACACATAAACCCGCCTCACTTATACTGTCGCCTGTTCTAATTATGATTGTGAGTATTAATTTTAAATAAACAAGTAAGTGATGTTATAGCTACGTTGGTAATTGTGCGATCTAAAATGTAACGCTTGTTGGTTCGATCCCAGGAAGTTATAAACTATTTGTATTTTTTTCTTAAATTAGAAATATCGATGACTTGTTACTTTACTTTAAGACTTATTTAAACTGCAGTTATTCTAAAGATGAGGGTAGATTTAAAAATATAATAATTTCTCACTTGAATAGAATTAGGTATGTGATGTTGTTGGTTGGTGATCTTTGTTACGAGCGTTTGTGTCATTATAATTGCAATAATTTTTATAATATTTTGATTGAAAGTCTACATTTAAAATCCAAACTAATATAAATATTGAATCTAGGGCAAATATATGGCATAATTATGGGCTTAATATAATTATCTTAAATTGCCGACGAAACTGGACCAAACTCTAAAAGTAAGTTATTTTTAAATATTATGTTATGGTATTGTGATTTACGATTTTGATTTTATTTCAGTGAAATACTGTAAGTCGTTGAGGGAAACGATTTGAAGAAAAAGGGAGCGTAAAATGTCGGGCGAGAAGTGGAAGACCGCTTCTTATTAACAAAACTCAGCAAAGATGAAGGGTGAATGCTTATGAATCAAAGGGTTTCATACCAACGAGACCGTTGCGAACTATGTGTGCTAATATTGTGACCTACATGCATAGACGTCTCTTGTACTGTATTATGAACAATGGAGGTCACACTAAATATTAAACAAAGTTGTTTCAAATAGGGGACGTGCTGGTTGACGATGTTAGAATTGAGGTTAAGTTTCAGTCCTCTTTTCCTTGTGAATAAGAATAATTAAGCTATATATAACCTCAATTGTCATTATGATTGTAAAATATTATTTGTAAGTAAAATGAATCTAAATAGTAAATACTAAAGATGTTTTTTTAAATTATATAGTATTGAAACATTTACCGAAAATTTAATTAAAGTTCATTTTCGGTAATCATACTTTGACATCGTTTTTTATATTGAAATATTATTGTTATATATTGAATAAAATGTTTGTTCTTCTTCGTTATAATTTATATTATTTATTAAAAATAAAAACAACATGTGCTTATTTAGTAATTAAATTAATTCTGATAAATAATAATTTAATTTTAGTTTAATTCCTACAAAACACATTTTGTGTATTTTATCACTCTATACGCTAGAGTGATAAAAAACACATAAGTAGACAAAACTAACGTTTATCATTATTATTTGAAAATTTCAGTAATAAAAAAATAAAAAGTGGTAGCAGAGGATCCCAGGATTTGAACCACCCTCATTATATTTTAGTGATAAAGTGAGAAGACTCGTTGGTAGCTCCGCTATCGAAACCTGCGGTATATTAAGCATAACTACGCTACATACAAAATAGAGATTTGTCGGAGAGGGATAGTGCATAATGATGTCAATATAATGGTAAAATATAGAGCGTAACAAAAATATAACGTACTCTCTCGCACGATTCGCAGTGTTCAACTTCTAATAGTTCAGAGTCCAAACAGCCTAGGTTGATGTGTGTACTTCTTTAAATGTAATATTGTTTTTTTTTATAATATATGCAAGTGGTTGGATACGCGTGGCCCAAATCCAGTCTGTGTGAAAATCATTGGGGGAGGCTTATGTCCAGCAGTCGACGTCTTTCGGCTGAAATGATGATGAATAATGAATATAATATGTGTAATATTGTACTTTGTCGTATTGGGCTTAGCCTTTAAGGATTCATGTGAGTGATGGTTTCATAAATAAATAAATAAATACATATTATTCCTGCCACTTGTTTCCATTCGACGACATAGATACGTGCCTTAAAGTTCCATCAAATTGTGATTTAAATTGTTTTGCTATGAGATTTTTGCCAGGCGGTTGCGAAATATATAAGGTTAGATTAGAGAAAGATACTAAATATTTTACGGAGTATTTGTTTCTTATTCTGCGTAAATAATTTGTTTTAGAAATAAGTGACTTTTTGTATACCAAAGTTTTCTTCCATAAAAGGTTAAATTAAGAATGAAACTTTTTGTAAACACAACTGGCATTCAGCCTTACGTAGTCACGTAAGAAAACAGGTTAAGAAAACAAAAACCATCTATGACGTCAATGCAATACTTAATAACTCTTTGATGAAATAACCAATAGGCTAATTCCTGTGGTATGAGATAGTAAAAGAGTCAAAGTTCTATATAATATTTTATATAGTTCATGGTAAATTAAGTAATCTTTTGTCTAAATTGATGTCTGATATATACAAAAAAATGGGATAGTTACTGACTGATTACACTTATACTCTTTGCAGATTGCACTTATGTAACTGTTGAATATGCTCAATAGTTCACTTAACGTAAAGTACTTATGGTAGTTAAGTAAAGTAGTACAGTACTGTACTACTTTACTTTAGTTACCTTACGAAGTAGTTTAATTTTTGACAACTTTGTAAATATACAGGATGATTGGTAAAAGACTGGACATATTGAAGGAGTACTCGATTCTGGAACCGAACATAAAAAAAAAATAGGTACTTAAAATTTGACCCAGTTATCCAATAAAAATTTAATGTGCGGACACTTGCGCATATACAAAAGCTAAACAAAACCTCCGCACCCACCTCCCGCTATCGCACCCCACACTCTCCCGAATTTGCACCCCGCCCATCCTTTTCTTATCAAAGGTCATTAGCCTTTTTTTTGTAGCATGGCACGCTCGACAGCTGTGTGCGACGCGCGGCGGTGTCAACATTTTATGGATATTTCATACAAATCATACAAATTTTCATAAAGGTTTTCTTTGCAGGTTACACAGATTTTATATATTTTTTTTATACTTTAGGTCTGACCATAATTTATTATGTCCTTAAGTATGTACAATGTTTAACCAGTCACCCTGTAGAATACATAAACGCCTAAATCCTTAAAAAGGCGGTCATAAATATGGGTGTAATACACTACACCTCTATTTTAAGGGCTATGTTTTTCTGGGACCGAACCACACCTAATAGATGGCGATATTATTGTCTTCTATCGAGCACAGTTTCAGACTTTTTACCCGAGACCTCCCGTAGAGAAGTCCCATGCACCATCGCTGCGCCACCAAAGAAATCGCAAAAATAGATATTGCAAAATCATGAAACGTTTAAAATTAGTAAAGATAGCCTCTGTGTATAACTACTCGCGAGTAATGCATGGAATCTCACAGATTCAATTTGCATACAAAACAAAATAATTGAAACAAAGTACATTAATATATAATGTACCTTCTTTCTCGTTTTTTAATGTTATTTGTTTTCTGTTCTTCCAATGTTTGCGAAATGCCTCGCTGCTCTGGAATTGTTAGTAGTATTTAAAGCAATATTTTAATCCAAAACCATAGATTAAAATATAACATAGCTCACCTGTAGCTATAGTTTACTATAGTTTAGTGTTATGTAACAGTTGGTACAAATAATTTTGTTTCAATTCATCATTATCATCTTTATGATCGATCTTCAATTCATTCTGATTCTTTATCAAATCACCAGCATAGATGTATCCAGTTGCAATTTTACAATATTCATCCATGACCTGTAAAATTATTCGTATGTAGCCGACAAAATAAATACACACATATGCTATAGATATACAACGTTCGCACACAGAGGTCAAAACGCCATACTCTTTCTGGACAATTGGTTACAGTCGAGTTTGAGGGTATAACAGTACTGGAACCAATTAGCTCCAGCTGGGCTCTAGCTGTTTATAATGCTTACTTACATGCTTAGCTTCGAACTATCTTTGGAGCCGACGCCAAAAATGTGGCATGAGGGGCAAATTCATGGATATAAGAGCGTTTCGTCTATTCCAAGTGGCAACGTTGCATATAAGTGTTATAGTTTGAGGATTTTAAATGTTATTAATTTATTTGAGGCTTATTTACAAAATGTTTTACGTATATGTTTCGATGCACTACACATCGAAACATTCCGACCCAATATTTGTCTATTAAGACACAAGGGTAAGTACTTTTTCAAGAAAACGATGACATTTTGGTTTAGATGTGTAATTTATTCATTACAACAAGTTACTAGAAGATTCTAGTAGTATATGAAATTTTGAAGGTATATAATAATAAATAATTTTACAACTACCGACCGTCACAATTATGACAATTTCGCCTGAGATATTTAGATACATGTATTGCCTTTAAGAAACAATAGGCGTTAGCCGAAACATCTTCCCCCCCGTTGAAAGACTTGTCTTTCAACACTGTGAATCTTCAGCCGTAGGTAAAGGGCACAGCCTGACGAGAGGTCGACGAAGTATTCCTCTTGTAGTATTCACGTCGGCTACTCTTGTGATGCCATCAGGCCCGGGGAACAAGCGACAAACACGTCCAAGGCGCCAACATAATTAAATTAATTAAATTAAATTAAATTCATTTATTTCAGGTCTTTAACCCATATAAAATTAAAAATTAAAAAGAATTATTTTTTGAATTATCCATTCTTGCACAAAAAATGTTACATACTATTACAATTAATAAAACATACAAAATTATAACAGAAATTAAAATTAAATTTAGAATTATAAATAAAATACAAAATATAATGAAAATGTCAAAAAATAATATAAAAAAAAAAAAAAAAAAAAAAAAAAATGACAAAATATGAGAACAAAATGTCAAAGATAAAATTGAAAATAAAAATGTCAAAATATGTTAAAATTTAATCCTAAAGTTAAAGATATATATATGTGCACGCGCTGGCATGCAGCTGCAGCCATCTCCGCAAGAAAGGAGAATCCCACCGCTCGGACAATACGCTCAGGATCCCATTCGAGCCACCCCTACAGCGTCGCAGAAGCGATGCACTCCTTTTCCGGATTATTCCGTAGAAGTCATCGGTAGCAGCATCAGCGAACATCGCCGATGCGCTACAATACCGGGGCCGCCCCAACAGAATCCTGAACGCGTTGTTGTACTGGACACGAAGAGCGTTGTACGCCCGCAGAGTGAAGTTGGTCCACAGGCTGCACGTGTAAAAGGTCTGGCAATATGCCTTGAATAAGGTTATTTTAACCTGTGAAGAACAACGTGCAAACCTGCGAGCCAGCATGTTGCACCGGACAGACAACGCCCTTCGCTCCCTCTCGATGTCCGCATTGTCAGACAGATCATCAGAGACCCAGTGACCCAGATACTTGAATCGATCTACTCTGTTCAAATGTGACCCGCAAAGAGTGACAGGTGGTCCAGTTAAGTAGCTTTTAGTACCAGCTTTGAAGATTATGTATTCACTCTTCTTTGGGTTATATCTGAGCCCATGGGCCTCCGCGTAGGTCTCACAAATATTCAAAAGCCTGCGCATCGCAGAAAGAGACGGGCTCAACAACACCATGTCATCCGCGTAACTTATGTTGTTTATACATACCCCATCAACGGAACAACCGACCTTAGTGCTGCTGAGCTCCTCGATCAATTGATTCATATACAGGTTGAAGAGACGTGGGGAGGTTATTCCCCCCTGCCTCACCCCACAGTTCAACCCATATACGTCCGAATGCGATCCTGCCCATCTGACACTATTTTGCTGGTGACTATACCAATATTCAAATAGTGCTATAATGTCATGTGACAACTTCGTCTCGCATCGCAACTTACGCCATAACTTGTCATAATTGACTGTATCGAATGCTTTTGACAGATCTAAGTAGCAAGCATATACAGGCGTATTCCTGTCTGTGTAGTACTGAACAGTTTGCTTGAGACAGAGGATAGCACTCTCAGTTGAAAGGCCAGGCCTAAAGCCACATTGGGCGTCGTTCAGAAGTAGGTGCTTTTCCAACTGTTGTTCAAGCAAACTATCCAGTACCTTACTTATGACTGTTGCTAGCGAGATGGGTCTATAATTTGAAACGTCAGAAGAATCACCAGTTTTATTTTTAACAATAGGAACTACTACGGAGTACATTAAGTCATCAGGCAAGTAACTATGACCCACACATAAATTGTAGAACAAAGCGAGAGCTCTCGGTAGATGTACACCCGCGTACCTCAGATGCTCGATGCTGAGCCCATCGTGACCCGGAGACTTACCTCTAACCATTCGCTTTATAACAGAGGCCACATCTTTGGCGGTGAATCTAACGGCAACGTCCCCGGGGCGATCTACAGCGGCGAGCACCCGCGACGCGGGCTCGAGCGGGGATTCGACCTTGAAGTGGCGCTGAAAGGCACAGGCTATGTCCCGAGGCTCATGCGCACCCCCGACACTCACAGGGCGGCTCGACACAGCATTCATATTTCTTGTATTTTTCCAGAAATTGCTAAAGTCGTTATTAGCATGATGCTCAGCAATAATATTCATTTTAATCTGTTGTTCATTATTTTGGCAATATTTCAATTTAGATTTAAATATTTTCCTGGATTCACACATGTCTCTGTACACAGGTCCAAAACTAGGTTTACCATTGTTTACCCATGTCTGAAAACAATGCCGCGCCCTCCCGTGAGCATCACTGACAAACTTATTCCAGCCCGGTACATGTCTATGCTTCTTACGTTTAGATACATGTTTCTTACAGCTGCACTTAGCGGCTTCAGTCAAAACATTTACAATAGTCTTGTACATATTATTTATTATTAATTTGTGGGACTCATTATCACACATTTGATCCGCACAATAAGTAAGCTCTGGTGGGAAATCTAACTGTTTTAATTCTGAGTTACAATAATTTAAATACATTTCAATTTGTTCATTGTTTCTAATACCCCAATTTATTTGATTAAGTGTTGACGTAGTTATTTTCTGACTTTTAGGTAAAATTACATTTAAATTACACTCTACCAGTAAAGGGAAATGATCAGACCAATAGGTATCATGCAGAATAGACACGTTAACAACCGTACGTCGCGCTGAACCCGTTACCACGCAGTGGTCGAGCCAGCGACGGCACCCGTGCGCCTCACTAATAAACGTAAACGCGTCGGGAGGTAATATGTCCATGTCCACACACGACCACATCTGTTCGGTACAAAACGTTAATAATTCACAAGAAAACAGCTCACCTGGGTGCGCATTGAAGTCCCCCAAAATAAATACAGTTTCCACTTCATTACTCTCGATTATGGCATGTAATTCACTCAAACACTCGGTAAACTCGGTCAAATTTTCAGTAGAATCAGTCGGCATGTACACTGTTATGACTAAAACCGACCTGTCGTTAAGCACTATCTTGATCGCGGCGAGTCGTACACTTCTACACACAATAACTGATACCGACGGAAAAGCAGACTTTCTAATTTCTTCTTTTCTTTTCTTCTTTTCTATAATGGCGGTACATGATCTCCATGTATTAGCACCAGATCTCCAATGCTGACTGATCTAGTGCTCGTCTTCCACTTCATCCGTTGTTGTAGCTCGTGTATATATTCACGTTGCCAGCGTGACCAAAAGTGCTGGTAAATTTGTTGCAGTCGCTCATATCGTTGCAGGCGGCTTTCCTTAGTATTCTCAAAATTAGGTGACGGCAATGCATTCAAGGGTCTTCCAATTAAAAAGTGCCCTGGGGACAAAGGAAGGTAGTCGTCAGGAGATGAGGACAATGGGCATAGAGGGCGACTATTTAAGACCGCCTCCACTTGTACAAAAAGAGTTGTAATCTCTTCATATGTGAGATGGGAATTTCCCATAACTCGTTTTATGTGGTATTTTGCCGACTTGATTCCGGCTTCGAAGATGCCGCCAAAGTGAGGACCGTGAGCGGGGGAAAATATGAATTTAATGTTTTCATGAGTTGCAAACTCAGTGAAAGCCAAATTGTTTGACCTTAAAAAAGCCCCTATATCCTTGGCAGCAGCCACAAAATTACCCCCATTATCGCAGAAAATTTCTCGTGGTTTCCCACGACGCGAAATGAATCTACGCAGAGTCATAATAAATGCGTCCTTGGTAAGGGCACTGACGGCCTCCAAATGCACGCATTTATATCGTAAACATACGAATAAGCAAAGATAACATTTGATTACTCTGGCACCTTTACCTTTACGATTTATTATAAAAAAGGGGTTTGCAAAATCGACTCCTACTGAATTAAATGGAAAATCTGGCGTCACACGTTGTGAAGGCAGATCTCCCATTTTAGGACAAAGAGTTTTACCCTGAACACGACAACATCGCATGCAATTATGCACAGTGCGCCGAGCTAGCCTTCTGCCATTTAACGGCCAGACTGATTCTCTTACAATAGATAACAACAATTGCGGACCGGCATGCATATTACGTAAATGCTCCCTCTCAAACAGAAGTTTAGTTAAATGATGGGAGGCATCTAATAGTATCGGGTGTTTTTTCTGGAAACTATAATTGGATGAACTCAATCTACCTCCAACCCTGATTAAATTATTATTTTTATCTAAAAAAGGCGATAAGGTAAGAATTTTAGATTTATTACTTAATGGTGTGTTTTAGATAACTTGTTGAATTCAATACGAAAACATTCATACTGAGCAATTCGACAAAGATAATGAAATGCATCATCTAGCTCTTCAACGCTCAAAGGTGACACTTGTTTGTTATTAGGATTACGAATATTAAAACAAAATCTTTTTACCCAAGCAACTATTTTTGTTAATTTATTAAGCTTATTATAATTTTTTATATCTATTATAGGCTGAAGTATAGCTGCACAGTGGTAAGTATTTATTTTATTTTGAAATGAATTATTTATGTCATTTGTAAATAATGAATGTTTTATTTCCTGTGTTTTTATTTCAGATGCGGATTGTCCAGCAAAATGATTTGATGAACTTATGGCTAGTGCTGTTGGTTTATTGTCATTAGGTAAGTATTTCGCTTTAGTATTAGTTTTAGATGCATTTTTTATTTCAGATAAGTTGCTCGTATCAGTTGATTTTAATACAGGCCAATAATTTTCAGATTTCAATAAATAATCTGGACCTGACCACCATAGACCATTTTTTACCAAATTGTTTGCATTAATACCCCGAGAAATAAGGTCGGCTGGATTCATAACTGTGGGAACATATCGCCAAGACAAGGAATCAGTAAGTTCTGTAATTTCGACCACACGATTAGCTACAAGGGTCTTAAGTTTGGTGGGATCAGTTCTAAGCCAAGCTAGTACGACACTTGAGTCACACCAATGTATAATTCGTGTTGGCTTAAATCGAATAGACTCAAGAACACTATTACATAGTCTTGCAGCCAATAACGCAGAACAGAGCTCCAATCGAGGTATGGTCATAGGAGTTATACGTGCAACCTTAGACTTCGCACATAGTAATCTCGTCATGAAGTCAGTGCCATTTGCACTGCTTCTCATATACACACATGCACCATAAACCCGTTGTGAAGCATCGCTAAATGTATGAATTTCTATGATCTTTGGAGAATCACATAAAACTCTCCTAGGTATTTGCATTGTTGCTAAACAATTTAAATTATTTGAAAACTCTAACCAATTTTCTTGTATTTCTTGTGGAATTGCTTGATCCCAATCTAGTTTTTGTTGCCACAAACATTGCAGCATCATTTTAGCCTGAATTATACAAGGACTTAAAAGACCTAAGGGATCAAATATCTTAAATGCATTTGACAATATCAACATTTTTGTTATTTCATTCTGATTACAATTTATTTGTACAGGAAAATGTAAATTATCTGAATTTGGATCCCAGCCTAAGCCTAGTGTGCTTGATGCTTCACTAAATGTTAAATTATCTGTTGTATTAATTGATGAATTTTGGAAAAGATCTGGTAAATTAGTTTTATATTTACGCAAATTAAAACATGCTGAGCTTAAGGCTAAAGATATGGAATTTTGAATGTGACGTAACTCCCGGGCGTCATCGCATCCGGTTATCAGGTCATCCACGTAGAAATCATGCTGTATAATTGTTTTGATAGTTTCGTCCCCACACTCCTCGCCCACCTGCCAAAGACAGCGAGTGCTTAAATAGCTTGCACTTGTGGTACCATAAGTAAGAGTATTCAATTGCATTGTTTTGATGGGCAAAGACTCATCTTCTCTCCATAAGATTAACTGTAAATTTCTAGAAGAATTATCTACCGCAACTATTCTATACATTTTCTCTACGTTACCAGTTAATAAATATTTATGCTGTCTAGCTCTTATCAATATGGAGAAAAGAGAATCCTGAATATTTGGGCCCACCATAAGGATGTCGTTGACAGATAAGCCAGAAGATGTGGGAACGGAACCATCAAAAACGACACGGACCTTAGTGGATTCACTACTGTGCTTGAATACGGCATGGTGGCACAAGAAATATGAAGGAAATGGTTTTTGCTCGGAAGCTACGGACATGTGTTCTAAATTTTGATATCCTTGCATGAATTCAACATATTGTCGCTTTAAACTAGGATTTTTTCTAAAACGTAATTCTAAATTGTGTAATCTTTTTTTTGCAGTATTGTAAGATTCGCCTAAATTATTCGGAGAATGAGTGAGAGATAATTTAACACTAAATCGTCCGTTATCTAAACGAATAGTATTTTGTAAAAATTGTTTTTCGCAGGCCTTTTCCTTGTAGCTTAGAATTGGCTTGCTTGGGATCTCTTCTATCTCCCAAAATTTTGTAAGTAATTTGTCAATATGAGACTCATTGTAAGTTTCACAAGTTTTAGTAACTATACTATTATTGCAATGTAAACCATTGAATTTATTTACATTTATAGGACCAGCTATCAACCAGCCCAATTTGGAATTTCGTAACTATATGTTGTTGGGTCCTAATGACATTTGTTCACTCCCTAAGATATCCCAGAAAAGATCTGATCCGATCAAAATATCTACTTGAGAAGGCTTATAAAAATTTGGATCGGCTAATTTTATGTGCTTAGGTAATTTTAATTCAATATCAACAGATCTTTTAGGTATATAACCGGTTAATTCGTTCATGACAAGCAGATTAAGCGTTACATTAAACTGTTTATATATAGATTGCAATTGTGCAATGCAATTCTCTTGTACTGTATCTGTGGAATGGTTTCCAATACCTATAACATGAATGCTTGTTATTGGTATTGACTTAAGCGATAACCTATCTCTTAAGGATTTTGTGATAAAACTGGCTTAGCTACCACTATCCAACAATGCACGTACAGTTTCATATTGCTTATTATTAGGGTTATGAATTTCAATTAATGCAGTAGATAACAGAACGTCATCGGGTTGATGTTTTAAGGTATTAACATTTATAGAGTCCGAATCTGTGTCTGTATGTACATGGTTGTTGGTAAGTGATGGCTTCGGCTTATGCAACAGACGATTATGGTTTTCCCTGCATTCAGGGCATGGTCCAAATCCACACGCAGTAGGAGGGTGTCCCTGCCTGAGACAATTGCAGCACAACTTATACTTTGTAACATCTGACCATCTTTCGTCCAATATTTTATTTTTAAAACTAGGGCAATCATATATTCTATGACTTTGATCACATATTATACACACAAATGATTTCGAGCTTTCTTTATTTATATTTGTAAATGTTTTAATATATTTCTCACCTTTGTTATTGTGATTGATTTGTGTATTGGAATTAAAACGCATTTGATTAAACCTTTGGCTATTGGTTTCATTTTTATTTCTTTTTAAAGCCTCAAGCACATCAGCCCGATCAACTAGAAATTTCTTAAAATTATCTAAAGTTGGCATACCTTCGAAATTATTTCTAAATTCTTCCCACTTTATGAGTGTACAACTGTCTAATTTTGAAGTTAAGTTAAAAATTATTAGAGTATCATAATGTTCTGTAGGTTGTCCCAGACTAGACAATGCTCTTAAATTTTTGTAACATGATCAACTAAAAATCTTAGTGATCGTTCAGACTCTTTACTAAACTGCTGAATGTTAAATAATGAATTTAAATGATGATTAACTAGTAATCTTTTATTATCGTAACGGTCACACAATAACTTCCAAGCTTCTTTATAGTTTTCAGAAGATACTTCAAGGTTGGAAATTATTCGAGCCGCTTCTCCTTCGAGGTAAGAAATTAAATAGTGAAATTTATGCACAGAACTAATTTGCTTATTACCATCAACTAAGCTTAAAAAAGTGTCTCTGAATTCGAGCCACTTAAAGTAAGCACCGTCAAACTTTGAGATTTCTATGCGTGGCAATCTGACACCAGAATCATACGGTTCAGAGCTAAAATTATGACTACATTGCTGCTTGCAACGATAACCTATTAAGCCCTTTGCAATGGCAAGCGCACTTACCACGTCAAGTTCAATTTTGTCCCGCTCCTCAAGCTCTGATGACAAGTCGTCACTATTTATGACTTCAATCTTAGTTTGCAACTCATCAAACTTAGCTGATAATTGTTCAAATTTGCCAAGTATTATGGTTAACTCAGCAATTTCTACATTTGTTAAAGTACTCGTTGAAATCTTATCTAAATAATTTTTAAATTTAGTAAACTGGCCTTTAATCGAGCTACGCCGAATGATTAACTCCCGTAACATCTTTGCGTCCGGTTCTTGCATTATTTTATTGATTTAAGTTCAATAAAACAAACAAAAATAATAGTCGTAGTAGCCAAACGGGATAGCCCAACCAATTTAATTAAGTAAAATCAAAGATTTATCTCACGCCCCTCACTGTGGTAGCACCCGCGAAGTAAGTCGGATGAATCACGCCAAAAAGTACGACACGAAAGCTCTGCTCGTGCCCCGAGTTATGCTAGCGTGATGTCTCGTATAACCTGAAAATATCGGTATATGACATCAACAACTGGGTTTATCTAATTGACTGTTTCTAGATGTTTGCATGAGAATAATAAATAGATAGCATAAATAGATACAAAACGGTAAAAACATACTTTTGTAAACTTTTATATTACCTTTTGATGGTATTTGTACAACATGAAATTATTAAATTGTAAAATACCACACACTAATTGAATGTGTAACGGTTTAGTGAGTATTATTATACTTGAGTAATGTATATTTTTAAGAAATAATGAATAATTTAACAGATGTTTAAATTATCATAACCTATACCTACTGCAATTTTATTATGATTATAGCACAAGTGGAAGGCGAACTTTTTAAACATTCAAATTAATAGGTATAGACGGGAAGTACGATAATTGATAATTGGGTAAATTGGTAAAAATAGAAAGATTGTGGGAAGGAAGAGCACTTAACTTATGAGTATGATGATCCGACGATTCGTTGTCCAAATCTCGAAAATGCTTAATTGTTGTTGGTTTTCGTCACACCTGGGTCGATACTTTAGCTGCATCAATGCTCAGGATGTGATGAAGTCGCCTTTCAAAGCCTTCACGACGATTTTAGGCCTTACGTGGTTCCGACGAACACGCCGTGTACTTTGTTAGAGGATTTATTTATCTTTTTGTTTGTCCTGTCACGGTCGCCAAATTATGTCTATTAAGACACAAGGGTAAATACTTTTTCAAGAAAACGATGAAATTTTGGTTTAGATGTGTAATTTTTTCATTACAACAAGTTACTAGAAGATTCTAGTAGTATATGAAATTTTGAAGGTATCTAATAATAAATAATTTTACAACTACCGACCGTCACAATTATGACAATTTCGCCTGAGATATTTAGATACATGTATTGCCTTTAAGAAACAATAGGCGTTAGCCGAAACAATATTTACATAATAAAAAGACTACAAATATAATTATATTTCATCTATGATACACTTTTACCTTGGTCTATGGGTGTATTAAAAACATTATGGATATAAATACATTAGGTACATTTAAAACCTCAAAATGTGACACTAATTTGCGACGTTGCCATTCGGACCAGACCATATAATAAGGCGTAAACGCCCTGAAATACAGCTAGAGACAGGGTGACTGGGGACTCTAACAAATAATTATAAACAAATAGCAACACCTCCGCCTAAAATTTTACATTTATGTCCTTATGGTAACGCGTTTTATTGAATGAACATAACATAATTATGATGCATATGTATCTGTAAATACTACATATGTAATATTTTATCATATTATCCTCGCTGCTTTTACTTTTGAATCCAAAATTATACTACGTCTTATGAATTAAATTATAGAGGTACGAACGTTAACCCATCAAGGATTGAATAATACGCTAACGAGGATTTGGAAAAGGCTCACGAAAAGTTGATTAGAAATGTTCTGTATTCGGTACTTTTAATATACTGGCAAACGTCAACCTTATCCTAAAAACTTTATATAAGGAAGCCAGAGTATGTGTAAGAATAAACAGGTAAAAATCTGTTCACATTCTCCTATTTTTTAAATTTCTTCTTTTGGTTATAATGATTTGAACTTTCTCTACTTTTTTCTAATGATTTTCTGCTATGGTGCACTCATTTCACTTATTGGTACGATCTTACCTTCTCTTTTTAATTCAAATATTTATCTCGTTCTTTCTCTTGGAGTTGAGCGTGAAGTTCAGGATCACTCTTGATTCGCTCTGATCTAGGGCACTCAGCAAGTCGTTTTTTTTCCTATTACCTCTTGTCGCGTTTGTTTAGGAAGCATTGTAAGAATCTAAAACAGACAACGTACAATATTTTGAAATTAGATATATTTTTTATATTTAGATTAGCAGTATTGCAACTATTAAGTTCCAATACTGCTAATCCTTATGCAAAATGTTTTTATTAACAGGAAAATTATCAAAATGCTAAATAAAGTTTATGGTTATTGACGTAACCTATCTTTCTAGTGCCTTTCTATAGACTGTCTGTTTATAAACAGAATAAATAAAAAAATACCTTGGGACATCTCATACGCGGCCATCTGATCACAAACTAGGCAGAGCCTGTACTCTGGCAGCCAGATAACTGATAAATATAATTATAATAATAATATCAGCCCTGTATTAAACTGTCCCACTGCTGGGACGGGCCTCTTCTCACTGTGAGAAGCTTTAGGCCTTTGTTCACCACGCTGGCCTAATGCGGGTTGGCAGACTTCACATGTCTTCAAGAACATTATGAAGAAATATCAGACATGCAAGTTTCCTCACGATGTTTTACTTCATCGTAAAAATACTTATATATTTTTAAATACATACATATTACAGATAAATCACACCCCGACGAAACAACACCCCGAACAAATGATCGTGCTCATCACAAAAACATTTGTCCTGGGTGGGAGTGGAACCCACAACTTCCGGCTTAGCAGTTAGGGTCACTAATCACTCGACCAATAGGCATGTCATTCAGAGTATACAAAAATATTGTATTAATATGAAATTGTGTGCAGTTAAAAGAAAATGTAACTTTATTAAACGGTTAATATAGAAAAAAATGATTACCCTGGCACAAACGCCAAGAAAATCAACACCAAGGTAATTAATAAAAGTATGTTTTTAATCAATTAAGTAAAAAGTAAAAAGTTCTAAGCAATAAAAGAAAGATTAGTAAAGAGATATCATTAATGCCTTTCCGTTTGTAATAATAGCAAAATCCTAAATAGTCTTATACTATTTTTTTTTACTGCCAGTGTAATCAAAGACTTAGTGAAACAAAACCAGGGGACTCTCACAGAATACTGCCGTGAAATAACAGTACCCGTACTGTTGCGTTTTGTATCGGTGAGTGAGAGAGCCAGAAGCCCAGTTACCCCGATCCTTTTCCTATCCTTTCCTTTGTCCTTGCCCTCCTTCATTCCTTTTTAAAGGGCTGGCAACGCACTTTTATCTCCTTTGGAGTTGCGGGGTTCCATGGGCGGCGGTAATCGCTTACCATCAGGCGATCCGTCTGCTCGTTTGCCCACATATGCCATGAAAAAAAATAGACCCGTGACCACCACCACGGCGTTTGAAGCGCGACTAGAGCTCGCACAAAAACGAATATTTATGCTTCTCGACCGGTCCACTAGCGATCTATGCCTAATAATTTGGCGCACCAGTGAAATCACTGTTTAGCTCGCGACAAAACTTTTAATCTATTTCTATGTAAAAGACTATGGGATAAAATACAAACTGTATATTTTAATAATATTGTCTTCTGTTTACGCGAATGTTATTCATTGAAAGACGTTAAACAATTAATACCAACTTGCGTAAAACCTCCAAAGCTGTATGGGTTACCAAAAATACACAAGGAAAACGCTCCTCTACGTCCTATTGTGAGTCAGATCGACACACCAACTTACAGATTGGCTCAGCACGTAGCGAAGATACTCTCACCACTCAGAGGCAACTCGAGAGCACATGTAAAGGATTCATACCATTTTGTGAGTGAGATTAAACACCTATGTCTCACTAACAATGAAACAATGGTTAGTTTTGAATAATAATAATAATATAAACTAATAGAGTACAATATGCCTGAGGAATATGCAGAACTACTTAAGCATTGCTTAACAACTGGCTATCTGTTGTGGGACAATAAATTCTATATACAAGTCGATGGTGTGGCAATGGGCTCCCCAGTATCGCCTGTTGTTGCCGATATATATATGGAGGACTTCGAGGCTCGAGCTTTACAGACTGCCCCCATCACACCCAGGATTTATAAGAGGTTTGTAGATGATACTTTTACAATATTACCAACAGATAGTGTTAGTGTATTCCTAGAACATCTTAATTCCATTAATAACAACATCCAATTTACTATGGAATTAGAGGCAAATAATTCATTAGCATTCTTAGACGTACTTGTCATCAGGAATCCTGATCATACTTTGAGCCACACCGTGTATAGGAAAAAGACCCATACAAATAGGTACTTGAACGGTGAATCTCACCACCATCCTAAACAGTTAGCTACCGTGGGAATGTCTTTGTTTCAGAGAGCCCACGGGATCTGTGACAAGAAACACCTGGACGCCGAGCTTCAACATGTCAAGCAAGTACTGCAAGACAACAAGCTCCAACAGCCGCGCCGCTGTCACAGATCCCGAGAAAAGCCAGCCACAGTCGAGCGCCAGCCTGCTATACTGCCTTATGTAAGGGGTGTCACTGACAAGATTGGCGACATCTTGAAGCGAGCTTCAATCAACACATACTTCAAGCCGCCAACGAAGATAAGTCAATTTTTACCATCCGTCAAGTGCCAATTACCTTTACAAGATGCAGGGGTCTATAAAATAGATTGTGACTGCGGACTCTCATACATTGGTCAAACCAAGAGAAGCATAGGCACCCGCATAAAAGAACACATAGCTGACGTAAAACACAAACGCTCGTTGAAGTCTGCTGTGTGTGAACACGTACAACAGGGGACCAACCACTACCTGAGATTTGACAAACCACAGATTCTCGCTAAAGAACACCGATTCCTGCCAAGGATGCTTCGCGAGGCTATTGAAATTAAAAAACATCCCAATTTCAATAGAGAAGATGGTTGGAATGTACCACCAGCTTGGGATCCAGTACTTCAAATAGTCAAACCCAAGAAGAAACAAACCACAGCTAGACTTCATGATACTTTGAGCTCATTCTGCGTAAATAGAAACACCAATAGTTAAATTATGTTCAGGTACTTTGAAATAACTACACTGGAACATTGAGACAACTACCATCTTAGTCTCCCCGTGACCATGGCTGCTGAAAAGCACCCGAAACGTCGGGGAAAGTGTAAACCAAAAATAAATAGATTTAATAGTTTAAATAATTTTATTAGCTTATAAATTAGTCAAATAAAATCAATAGTAGTAGTAGAGTAATATTTTCAAAATTTTGTAATACAGTGATAAATAAACAACGTGATAAAATCCGTATATAGTAGTTTAATTTCAATGTATATTTTTATTTTAAACACCTACTAATCTAGTTGCTGAAAACTAGATAAATGATATATTTTACATTAATAAATTGGCGATTTTGGGTTGTTTTTACTAAAAAATGTGTAAAGGACGCGCCAGTTATAAATTTTTGTGAATTTGGTTTTTACGATAATTAGACGCAAATTAAAATGAAAACTATTGTGCATCAATTAGATACAATAGTGTAAAAACGAAAAATTTTTATACTTTGAGTCTTTATTTTAATATTGCGGGTACTTTTTACCTCCGGACATCATAAATCGAGCCTCTAAAGATTCACCCATATGCAAAGGGATCATTTCCTCAAGTTATAAAAAAATGGTCATGCGTAAACCTTTTAAATTCGAACCTCTTTAGGTGGTGGTGAGGCATTAACCAATAAGGAAGTATTATTTTATTATAGTGTGAGCATCTTTAATATCTTACGGTTACATAATATAGGTATACTTATCTAGACATTATACAATCCAGATATTTTGCAATTATAACGTTTTGCATATCTAGGGATTATGCAATCAAGTCATTTTGCAATAAAGTTATTCTGCCTACTTAGACGTTTTAAAATAAATATAGGTATGTAAATTAGCAACTCAAACGTTTTGCCTAACCAGTGAATGAATAGAAGGCGGTTATATTATTATGCAAACGTTTTTAATAATATTTAGTGTTTAAAAAAGGGTTAAAGTCATCAATAATCAAACAAGCCGAGTTTGTTATTCAGCCTATATATTCGTTATTTTGACGGAATTAACCCTTATTACATGCGTGTAATGTAATAAGGGTTAATTCAGCGTGTAATGTAATAAATAATAAATTGTAATCTGGCTTCAATATATTGTAGACAAGATAGCAAGCGCGGTGGGGCATGCATATTAATAAAAAAGGGCTCGAATGGCGACAGTTAGAAGAAATAGCAAAACTATCATTACCTGGGATATTCGAATGCTGTGCTATCGAAATAATACAGAGTAAAATAATAATTGTATGCATATAATTATAGGGTCCCTAAAATGAATGCTATAAACCTATTTTTTAACAAATTAGAATCACTTTTAAAAATTGTATGTACGAAACGTAACAAAAATATTGTTTTGTCAGGCGATTTCAATATCGATATTTTAAGAAAAATAGGATTGTGTTGGATTTTAAATGTCTATTGTTTAACTATAATTTAAAGTTAGAATTTAAACAAGCTACTAGACTACAGAGTAACACGTGCATTGATAACTTTTGTCATAATTTTCGAAGAGGATGTAAGTCACAAATTTTAGATTTCTTATTGTCTGACCATACTGCACAATTGATTGAATGTCCAATCGGAAAAGTAGAAACTAAATATTGGCGTATAACCCAGCGTGATTTGAACAAAGACAACATTGATAAATTTAAATCATGCATGGAAAGCCTCTCCTTTGAGGATATATATCACACAGAGAGTCCAAATGAAGCCTATGAGTCATTTATAGATACTTTTAATTTGTTCTATGATTTGTGCTTTCCTCATAAAACTTCAACAATTAAGACAACAAATAAACCTAAGTGGATATCGCACGGCATTAAACTGTGTAGTAAAAATAAAAGAAAGCTCTTCTGGAAGTACAGGCTAAGCCCAAATAAAACAAATAAAATAAATTATATAAAATATGCGCACAGATATAGATACATTATTAAACAAACTCAACGTGCACAAAACATCTATAGTATAAAAACATCAAATAATGTATCTAAAACTACTTGGAAAATTATAAACCAAAATTAAGCGTTCCAAGAGAGCCTATATCAAAAATAATCACTGATCAGAATACAGTAATAACTAATCCAAAACTTATTACAAACGTTTTTAATGACTATTTTGTAGATAAAGTTAAACCTATTTATAAGAATAACACAAATGTTACAGAAACAATAGAAAAATACACGAAATCAATGTTTATGCCACCTTGCCTTCCAATGGACGTTGATACAATAATAAAGCCTCTTAAAAACACAAATAGTGTTGGGTATGGTGGTATTCACACTAGAGTAATTAAATCAGTTGGGCCATTTATTTCAAAGCCTATTAGTCACGTTATTAATCTCACTATATGTGCTGGAATATATCCAGATAGATTAAAAACATCGGTAGTCAAACCTCTGTCTAAAAAGGGAAAAGAAGAGCTTATGGAATGTTACACACTTATTCCTGTTTTCTCAAAAGTTTTCGAGAAATTTATCTCTAAGCAACTTTATTCCTATTTTGAAAAACATAATATCTTGGCAGTGGAACAAAAGGGGTTTAGACAGAATAAGAACATAAATAGAGCCATCTACGATTTCCTTAATGTGATTGTATCTAAAGTAGATAATAGAATACCAGTATGCGCCATATTTTGTGATATGACGCAAGCCTTTGATTATGTGGACCATAAAATCTTATTAGAAAAGCTAGATAATTACGGAGTACGTGGTAATATAAAAAATCTAATAAAAGCATACCTGACAAATAGAAGACAATATACAGAGCTCAGAAAAATAAACGTTATAAATAAAAAATAAGAAATATACACGTCTCACTTACGGACAGTTCATTATGGAGTGGGGAAAGGCAGTGTACTTGGACCATTATTGTTTATTTTATACATTAATGATCTACCCAAAGTAACTAATCATCCCGTTACTTTATTTGCGGATGACAGTACGGTAGTTATAGAATGTAATAATCGCACCTGCTATGAAACAGACATTAATAATACGCTCTATAATATTATAAAATGGATGGATAAAAATAATCTAATGATTAATTTAGGTAAAACAAATTAAATACAGTTTTCACAAAGACATAATATAATCACAAATATGAATATAACATACAATGACATTAAAATAAATGAAATTTATGATACAAAATTCCTAGGACTACATATTGATAATAAGCTTAATTAGAAAAGACATACTGAAGAGTTATGCAAAAAAATCAGCAGTACAGCCTATGCTATTTTTAAACTTGTACCTCTTGTTAATCATGAAGGCATACTTAAAGCATATCATGGAATGACCGCATCCTATCTTAGATATAGCATAATTGTTCAATACATATCGAACACATCAGCATCTTTGGCTCAACTAGGTCGCACGCGGCCGCAATAGTGGACGGAGTGACCTACATGAGTCAGTGCATAACCAACCGGCACATTAACCGCACTCATAAAAGCATCTCTCATTAGTACATATATCTGCATAGTTACAGAGGCACATGATGGGTGCAGAGTGCGAACTTGGGATGGAATGCGTTCCGTTTCCTTAATAGGAATATTGTAAACAATCTAGCACCTTTGACAACTTATAAGTATGAACATTAATAAAATATGTACCTATATTCATTCGTATCATATAAGTATGTTGTAAAGATATTTGACAAAATATTTTTTCAAAATGAATTTATTGTAAGTACAGTAGTCTCGTTGTTTCGAAATTTGATTAGAAGTCTCGTTTCGAGAATTAAACGAGATACCTTGTTGTTATATTAAAAGTACCTACATAATATGGATCTCCATTTACTTATACTATCTATTACTTATACTCTCTTTACACCTATAATAGACTTCGAGTCAAAGAATATAAAAAAATAAAGCCTTATTCATATTAATGATTTCGATTTTTATTTATTTATTTATTTATTCAATAACAATATATACAATTGTGTCTGAATACAATAAGGCATAAGTCTAAACAGAATAATACAATATAATAATGTCATGCATTTACAACTTTAAATTATATAATTAATATATTGATATGTCAAGAATTATATTATTTTTAATAACATAATATTATAGAATAATTAAATTTTATTGTAAATACATCGGTTAGCATAATTCATAATAATTTAATTAAAATACATAATAATCAAACAATCTGCTTATTGAAATATAGATCTAGGTACTTATTTAACATTTTTCTAATTTATGAAATATCATTTATAGAATAGTATGACCCTTCTAATAAGTAACGTTTTAGTTTAGATGTAAAGTCGGCTTTATACAGTGATATTTTTATATTATTAGGCAATTTATTAAAAAGTTTTACCGACATATGATAAGTGCCATGTTTCACTACATTGAGATGTGGAATACGTTTGAATTGAAAATCTTTGCGTCTAGTGTTCTCTCTCAATTTCCTTTCTTCATAAGTTTCAAATTCGTGTATATGTTTACAAAAATGTGTCAGAAGCACTAATACATATAATGATGGTACAGTCAGAATATTTAGATCTTTAAAATACGGCTTACAAGAGTCTTGTTGATGGATGCGAGCCATAGTGCGAATTGATCTTTTTTGGATTATAAAAGCTTTTTGCATGTTATATTCGTAGCTTCCTCCCCAGAATAGTATGCTGTATCTAAGCCTCGACTCAATCAATGCATAATAAACTTTTTTTAGTTGAGTTATGTCAATGTAATTACGTAGACTTCTTAGTACATAACATGCAGAGCTGATGGAATTTTCAAGATACTCAAGCTCGGGTTTCCAATTAAGTTGGCAATCTACATGTACTCCCAGAAACTTAACGCTTGGCACCATGTCAATATTAGCACCGTTTAAAATACAATCTAGGTGGGCCTTATTTTTGGAAGTAGTACGAAACAGCATGACATTGGTTTTACTTGTATTCACCTTTAATCCATTAATTGTGAACCAGTCGTGAAATGCCTCTAACGCTTTATTCATGCGTGAATTTAGTGTTTGTATATTATTAGCGGATACGATTGCATTTGTGTCGTCGGCAAATAATACTAACTGTCCATTTCCCTCTAGACGCTTTTCTATATAACTTATAGCATCATTCATGAATAGAATAAAAAATATTGGACCCAATATGGAACCTTGAGGTACCCCTACGGTTACGTGTTCTGTTTTAGATCTAATCATCTGTTGGTAAAATTTGTTGTTTGATATACTGTGTCCTATGCTAGTTTTATCTTGCCTCAATTGTTTTATTTCTACAAACATTTTCCTATTTTTAAAGTAGGATGTTAGAAGTTCCATAGCTTGGCCTCTTATACCGTAATGTTCAAGTTTACGAAGAAGAAGATTATGACTCACCGTATCGAAGGCTGAACTTAAATCCAAAAAGAGACCGGCTACCATTTGTTTAGAGTTTTATTTATCTCTAACACCGCTGACTAAGGTATCAATAGCATCTTGTCTACTTACGCCTGCCTGATATCCAAATTGACTATGATTTAAAATTTTGTTGCGGTTTATGTGTACGATTAATTTAGACTTTATTAGTTTTTCAAAAATCTTCGATAGTGTTGGTGGTAAAGAAATTGGCCTGTACAATTTTGGATCAAGTGTGGATCCTTTTTTGTGGATAGGAATCACTTTTGATATTTTCAACTGATCGGGAAATATGTTATTAATAAAACAGCTATTATAAAAGTTTTCTAATGGTTTCGCTAAAACATTTAAATTATCTTTAAATATTGTTATAGGCAATTCATCAAAACCACACGAAGACTTATATTCCATTTTTTTACTATGTTAATAATTTCATTCGTTGTGGTAGGTTCCCAAGAAAAATTATTGTGGACCATATTTGAGGATTGTTGCAATATTTCTAGTGCTTTTTTATCATCTGTTTCATTCATAATACTTGCATTTTTATTTACTGTGAATTGTTTTGAAAAATATTTGCAATGTCTACTGGCTCAATTATGACTTTATTATCTACCTTTAGTACATAACTTTTATGTTAAGGTTTTGTTTTGTTTCTGTGTTTATTTATTATTTTCCATATATCCCTAGAAATATTTTTAAAACGAGATATTTCCGATTGTACTGCTATCTGTTTTGCTTTCTTGATAATTTTTCTGTATAAGTAAATATATTTATTTCTATAATTAATAACGCTTTTATCAGTAGTGTTATGTTTATTTGTTACCAGAAGACGTTTCATTCTACTTGACACTTTTATACCTTTAGTAATCCATGATAATGCTGGTCGATCGGATTTTACGCGTATGGTTCTTTTTTTAAAGGCCACCTTAAATATATAGTTTAGTTTTTTAATAAACATATTAATTCCTAATGTATCCCAATCTTGTTTTAACAATAATTCCCTAAACATATTTTTATTATTTTCATTGAACAATCTTTTTCTTAAATAAATTTTCGAATTTATGTGTTTATTATTTTGAAGAACAGGCATATTCAAGGAACATAGTATGGCTGCGTGCCCATCAGCTAATCCATTATGATCTACCTGGCACGATATTATCTGGTCATTTGTAATATTAGTAAATATATTGTCAATACATGATTCTGATGAATTTCTCTGAAAAGTAATGTCATTTATTTGAGCTTTAAAATTATAACATGTCATTAAATTAACGAAATCATTCCTTTTGCCATTATCAACTAGAAGGTTAATATTAAAATCTCCACAAATACAACATTGGTTTTCAAAAAGATTATCAAGCAATTTTTCCAACCTATCCATAAATATTTTCAGGTTCTTATCATATGGACTGCGGTAACAGCAACATAAACATAAATTAGTAGCTTTATCTCTTATGCCACAGATCTCAAAGGATTCCATTTGGTATAATTTACTGGTTATTTTTAGTTCCTCATAGTTCCTGTCTGTTCTTGCAAAGATAATGGTACCTCCTCTTTGTTTATTGACACGAGCGTTATAAGAAGCAACTTCGTAATCATGAAAGTTTAACAGCTTTATTAATTTGTCATTAAGAAAGTGTTCAACGATACATATATAATGTTATTTATCTTTCTGGCTTTCTAAGTATAACTCTAACTCGTCTTTCTTATTATTTAAGCCGCAGAGGTTTTTACAAAATATATTTAATTGTTGGGAGGCCGGATTGTTTACTAAGCTGTTATCACCATCACTGCTTGCACTTTTAAAATGTTTTTTATGTGTGTCATTTACCTCGAAAAAAATTACTTGTTGATATCTTAATAAAATCCAAATTATGCTTTTTTATCTGTTTTATAAGACAAGCTAGATCAAGAAATATAGTTTCCATGCCAAAATTGTTTATTGCCCCTGAATATCTATCAAACATGCTATTATCGTATTTTAAGTTTCGGTTGCTATCTAACAAATAAACATGCTCATGATTTAAAACATTTAAATTCAGTAAGTTTATAAAAGTTTCAACGCGCCAATTATATAAACTAAAGTAGCGTTTACATTTGTAAGTTGGAAAACAAATAATAACATTTGTGAATTGTAAATCCTGTAATTTTTCTCGTATATTGAAGATGGTGTTCATATAGTTGTTTGTTCTTCTAAAATCTTCTTCCCCCAGCAGTACGACACAGAAGTCGTCCATAGTATAGTCAGCTAGTTTGACTGCTATGCCATTCAATATATCTTCCACATTGCCGCCTGTTGTGATGTAGTGGCAGTATTCAAAATCATTATGAAATATATTTTTAATCAACGTTAAGATATTGTTTGTGTTGTTTGCACTCAGTATACACAATTTATTTTTCGTATTGGGCGGCTGGATCCGAAAAAGCTCAGTGGAATCTTGTTGTGAGAATTTATCGACGTTTGCAACATTTGTTAGTATATTATTATTTTCTTTAATTGAGGCAATAATAGAACTTGTATCGATTTCCGAATTTTTTATGTTTGCAGATTTTTCTGTACTTGATCCTTCATTCAATAAAGCTGATGCGTCCGTTTGTGTTTGTTTTGACTTTTTATATCCTTTTCTCTGCACCTTTTTTGTGGCGTTATCGTTTTAGATTTCAGTGGACTACTTGTTATTGTTTTGTATAGTTCATTTTTATTGATTAATTCTTCGTTCAACTTTTTAGATTTACATTTTCAATAGAAAGAGAGTCAATTTCTTCATGCGCACTGCTCAATTCTAATTCTAATTTAGCTATGTGTTCCTTAAATTTTGTTATTATATCACTTTGCTGTTGTTGTGTTAGGTCTGGAAGGCTAGTAGATAGACTTTCATCTATATCTGTAGAATTGTCTAACTGTAACGTATTTGATAGTACTTCGTTCGTATTAGAATCTGAATAAGTTCGCGCTCGTCGGAAAGTTATATTTTCGAGGAAGTTCATGTTAGGTTTTTGTATTAATAGTAAATTAAATGTTAATAAACCTCAAAAATGAGTAGTCATCAGTGAGGCTTGAACCCGATTTGCACCTGATGATGACACATGATTTATAAATTTGTGACTTGTAAATTTAAAGCAAGCCAGCTGTAGTTTTCCAATTAGCCTTATTTCCTGTCATCTGTTGCAATCAACCGAATAAGCAATTTCTTCTCTTGTTCTTCTCTCAGCGCCTGCCAAAATTCTCAGAGTAATACTATCTTCAAGCTCCTACAGTAATTCAAGAGCAACTCCCTTCTTACTTATTTAGCAAAGCGCCTATGTTAATTTTCATAGCAACTCCCTTCTCATAAATTTAGAAAAGCGCCTTTGGTAATTATCAGAGCAACTCACTTGTTCCTTATTCACAAAAGCGGCTGCACAAAATTTTGAAGCAAAATCTTCTCAGCTGATTGCTATTGATAACCGGTAGGTTTTATTATTTGTTGAGGGTAATACAACAATACTGTCTGTCGAATACAAAGTTTAATTTAAGATTTTGCGATGGATAACTTACATTGATTTTAACCAACACTTTGTTCGTAACACACAAACACTGACAATTAAGTTCACACACTTTTATAACTTGAATAGTCTGTTTTTCCACGTATATTAATTAAATAAACACAAAGGTGCGAATATTACAGTTTACAGTTCTCTACTATTAGAAGTACTTATCGTTTCGAATATTGAAATATAGGGTATCCAGATCACTCTGTGATCTGGATGCCCTATATTTCAACTACTCGTAATATTGTCTTCTGTTTACGCGAATGTTATTCATTGAATTAATTATTTAAACTATTAAATCTATTTATTTTTGGTTTACACTTTCCCCGACGTTTCGGGTGCTTTTCAGCAGCCATGGTCACGGGGAGACTGTAAAGTGGGGAAAGTGTAAACCAAAAATAAATAGATTTAATTGTTTAAATAATTTTATTAGCTTATAAATTAGTAAAATAAAATCAATAGTAGTAGTAGTGTAATATTTTCAAAATTTTGTAAGACAGTGATAAATAAACAACGCGATAAAATCCGTATATAGTAGTTTAATTTCAATAACTACTCGTAAATTAGCATAACGTGCCGGAATAAATCTGCTATTATACCGCTCAACTCTATCTTATTATTTATCACCCGTGAATCCCGGGATCTAGCAGCAACACCGTGCGATACCGTACATATTGGTCCTTCGAGCCGTAAAGGACTTCGCGATCGCGTAGAACCGTGCCGTGAAGTATTTTGAACGTACTAGCAACCTGTAGATTCCAGTGGACATTAGCTTAGCAGTGTGTTCATCGTAATCTACAACTGACGTGGGAACCTACCTGCGCCAGAACAGCATAAGCAGTGAGCCAGCCGCTTACGACTACAGCAGCATCAACACCAACGCAGGGAGCTACCTGCCACAGCCAGCATCAGCCGTAGGGTACGCGGCTTTCAAGTAAGAGCGTTCCGTTTTTATTCTATCAAATTGACAGTGAGGAAGATATATTAAAACTGCAATCTAAATGACTAGCTATAGTCTTTACGTGCTCAATATTTATTGTATTATTTTTTAGATTATCTGGTAAGATTTTATTATGCACAATTAATTTACAACACATAACGCAATGGCTCATATATACTGCATATCACCTACCCAATACACAAAACTCTATTCATGCTCACACCAGCCATCATGGATCATCATTTCAGATAAAATATACAAAAACGTTACATACTTGCCTTATCACATTAATACTAAAATATTCTCGTGATCGACTCATACTTCAATTCCCGCTCACCTTACTAATGTTCAGTATAATCAATTCTCTTATTCTATCACTAAATTTTGCTCTAATAAAATATCAAATACCAAAGTACTATCACATTTCTTATTGCCAATCACAATGCAAAGTCGATCATCTCACCCTAAGCACATATTACCCCACCTATTTAAGTAAACAGCATTCTTGTACTGTATTGGAAAACCATTATTTCACACAAAATTTATTTTTTAATTTTTTTGGATATTCTTATAGCTATAGTATCATCCTAAAAGAATCTACCCAATATTATTCCTACAATAACATTCGATTGTACAAATTATATAATATCTGACCTTGACCATCTCACCATAGCACGCTCGTCGATCTGTGACATTGACTGTTGCCCAAATCTAGTTACCAATCCCAAAAAATCTTATAAGATCTTACAACAGAATATTAGAAGTATAACTCGGAACACAACAGGGCTGCTTACTCTCCTAGAGAGATCACAATTGGACTGGGACTTGATTGTTTTAACAGAATGCTGGTTAACCTGTAATCACTATATACCAACACTTGATGGTTATCATTACTGCAAAACCAATAATAACTTGACTCAAAATGAAGGCGTCGTGGTTTATTACAAAAACACCACCAATATCTCTATAGAAGAACCCAGCTTATGTAATTGCAATTGCATAATAATAAGAGTCAATAATAACACTGCTGTTCTAGCAATTTATCGACCTCCTGGTTATAAGAACCTTAGCAACTTTCTCTTATCACTAGACCAGTGTTTGACAAGTCTATCCAGTTTTGCTAATGTAGTCTTAGTGGGCGACCTTAATGTCGACATATCAGGGAACAATAAGGACTTAAATGCGTACTCATACTTGAATATGCTAGCTTCACACGGCATGCTACCTGCCCATACCATTCCCACACATGGAAAGACATGTTTAGACCATATAATACTAAAAACGCGGCTGCCAGCATACTGTTACGTGGCACAAACCTCCATCACCGACCACGAGGCTGTATTTCTTATATTGAAACTAGATTCAAAAGTAAGAAAATGTTATAAAACTTTAAAACGCGTAAATTACGAAAGTCTACATAAAGTCATAACAAACATCAACTTCTCTAATGTCCTTTTAGCATCAGATGTGGATCGCGCTGATCACTCTTCACTGAAAAATTAAACTGTGTTATTTTGTCAAATACAAAGATAATAAAAACATCAAACCGAAAAAAGAATTCAAAACCTTGGATAAGCAAAGGCCTACTTAAGTGTATGCGGAATCGTGACAAACTGCACAAAAAAGCAAAAAAGAATCCTAGTAGCCCGGTGATTACATTAACATATAAACGGTACAGGAATTTCTGTAATGAGCTCTTAAAAAAAGTTAAAAGGGAATATGAAAAATCAGAATTAAATGTATCGGCTAGAACAAATAGTAAAAAATTGTGGACTACTATACAAGAAATCACGCATACTAATAAAACAAAATGCGAAGCTCTGCAACTTATTAATTGTAAGTAATTAATAAGTAACCCGCTATCTTCCGTCAACTGTATCAATCATTACTTCGTAAATATTGGGCAATCTATAGCTGATTAATGCCATAGTCCTGATGACAGATCTCCCCCAAAGCCACCAACAAAGTCTCGGCCTCAGTCACTGGTATTACTTTCGGTAGAATCTACAGAAATTGAAAGCCTCATCGTTAACCTAAAGAACGACTGTGCAACGGGTCGTGATAATATCTCCACCAATTTCATAAAGAGATACAGGCAATTTCTTATTCAGCCGATTACACATATCTGTAATCTTGCTATCTGCACTGGAAGGTTCCCGAATGTGTGGAAGTCGGCTGAAGTCCTCCCCATATTTAAAGGTGGTGATGGAGCCTGCATTAACAATTATAGACCGATCTCAATACTGCCAGCTCTGTCAAAAATACTAGAGAGAATTATGAACAAACGCTTGATCAATTATCTCGAAAATCACTTTTTACTTTCTCCCTCTCAGTATGGCTTTCGGTCAAAAAGATCCACCAGCGATGCCTTACATGAACTGACAGAGTTTGTAGAGAGCAATTTAGATAAAAATAAAAAAGTTATTGCGATCTTTTTGGACTTAGCAAAAGCATTTGACACAGTCTCCATCCCTCTACTATTGAGGAAGCTTTCTTATCTAGGCGTAAGGGGCAACCAACTTGAGCTTTTCTCTAGTTATCTGTCAAATCGTCATCAAAGGGTCCGGGTGAGTGACTGGGTCAGTAAGGATCTTCCCATAGCACATGGTGCTCCGCAAGGTAGTATTCTTGGTCCGACATTATTCTTGACTTATGTTAATGAACTCTGCGAACTCAAAATGTCGAGTGGAAAGATTATTACCTTTGCTGATGACACAGTTCTTTTATTTGAAGCCGATACATGGCAACAGGTGTTCAGTCATGCACAGTCGGGGTTTAACTTAGTCCTGTCATGGTTAAATAATAATAGACTAGCACTTAATGTCAACAAGACTAAATATATGACATTCTCTATAAAAACTCCCTCATATTCATTTGAATCGTTAAAAATAACTGCCCACTCATATTCATGTTCTGCCTCCCATATACCCGCTTGCTCGTATCCCACTCTTCAGAGTACCAATACAATCAAATATCTAGGAATTGTACTGGACAAAAACCTTAGCTTTCATCCCCACATAGATCTTCTTGCTGCTAGAATTAGAAAACTTATTTATATTTTTAAAAACCTACGTCATGTAGCAGACTCTCAAATTATTAAAATGGTGTATCTTTCAATATGTCAATCAATCCTGTCGTATGGTATAACAATTTGGGGAGGAGCAACGAAAACGCACTTCATGAAGCTAGAACGGGTCCAAAGAGCGGTTCTAAAAGTAGGTAATTTCTTACCGTACCTGCATCCTACCACAGAGCTTTACAAAAAAACTGGGGTGCTAACTGTGCGCCAGTTATTTATATACAATATTATTTTACGACAACATTCACTCCTTCACTATAATCCTTTAAATGTCAATGATAAAAGACGAAAACACGCAGTTTGTACTAAAGCCAGAGTCCGCACAACCTTCTCCCAACGTCAATTTAGTTACCTTGGAGGCTCACTATATAATAAAGCTAATAAACTTCTGTCCATATATTCTAGGCCTAAGAGTAAATTTAAAATAAATTTATTTAATTGGCTTCAAGAACTTGATTATAATACTACCGAACAATTACTGAACGTCTCTATATAATGACTTGCCAGAACTATTCAAACACGCACGCACGAGCACACGCACACGCTCACGCATATGCACACGCACACGCACACGCACACGCACACACACACATACACAAACACACATTCCTCTTAAAATCGCACATACATGTTATATTGCTTTATTTTATTTTATTTTATTATTTTGTTAATCTTTAGTTTTTAAGATTTTTCATATTTGATCTAGTTTTGCTTTATGTTGTTCTAATTAATTCATTCAATAGTCTCGTAAATGTCTTGTACAAGTCTATACCCAATATGCTATTTAATAGGCAAATACACCTACCAGTCCCGGGTGAGGGCCTGGTGATCTGTCACACAGGGGTCTCCCTAGTACGGACTCCAGTCTCTCACAAAGGATCCTTATATCTATACCTATTTATTTTTTATCTACTGTAAGATGCACTTGTACGTGAACCTTTGTGATGAGAGAAATAAAGTTTATTATTATTATTAAATAACGTTAGAAATGGAGTCTCTATATTTTCAACAAACTGAATTAGCAGACAGTATTCGGAAGGTTCTTATTAATTTCAATAAGGATAGTAAGCAGCGTAAGACTTTAGACTATTGCAAACAGAGACTAGATCTTTTAGAGTCTTATTGGAGAGAGTATCAAGTTAACAATGAAAAACTTTTGCCTTACGTAAAAAGAGGTCATAAATACTTTGTCAATGCTGAGTTTGAGCAAACGATGCAATCTTTTCAATTAGCAAAAGAAACAATTGGCGAATATTATGAAGAGTTATGTCGTAAAGACGACAATCTTTCTTCTGAACCGGGGTTATCTGACGGTACAGCGGTACAGTATCAAACTACCGCTCCTCCGATATCCTCTCCCCGCGGCCGCGCTCACGCTGAGGCGGCGAGGGGAACTTATAGTATCTAGACGATATGCTGCGTAAGCAAACCATTAATTTCAAAGCGTTTATAAGAACGGTAGAAAACATAGATGTCGAATCCTTGCGTGACAAATGGGAGTTTGAAGACGCTCTACGGGTATTACAGACTCGCTGGACGGTGGTAGACAATTATCATTGGGATTTAATGGTTGAATTAAAAGAAGATGAAGAGTACGAGAACAACTACGCTAAGCATGAGCGTACTTATAATGGGTTGAGAAAAATTATCAGCGCAAAAATGTTTGCATCATCGTATCGCGATAAATCAACACCGAAAATGGAAAACCCGGTGTTCTCAGGGAACTTTCAGCAGTGGTTATCCTTTAAAGACTTATTCGATGAAGCTATTCACAACAATCCCTCGTTGTTAAACGCACAGAAGATGCAGTTTTTGTAAGGTAAGGTCCGAGGAGAGGCCGAGCGTTTGATCCAGCATCTGCCGATTAGCGCAGATAACTACTACACTTGTTGGGAGATCTTATCGCATAGATTTAACAACAAAAAGCAGATATTTATGTCATACGTAAGCGCGTTTTATAACCTTAGCAATATTCAGCAGCAATCTTATACAGCTATTAAGCGAATGCATGACGTCACATTAGAGAGTCTTTACGCCATTAAAAACTTAGGCGTCGATACTACGACATGGGACCCTCTACTTGTCTTCATATTATCGCAAAAGTTGGATAGTGAATCTTATGCAGAGTACATAGAGTCGTTAAAGAATACGCGCGACCTACCGGTACTGAAAGATTTTTTGGACTTCTTAGAGAACAAATTCGCGATTCTAGAGTCATCACGGCGACGCGACGTCTAGATGGCGGATCTAAACCGTTATCTCAGCAACAAACAACAAACTCTCAAAGCCGGAAGAATAAAATTATAGGTTAAATATTGAGTCCAAGAGCAACAAGAAATATGAAGTTGCGAAATCGATGCACGTATCCGAGTCAGCTAATAAGTGTCCTCATTGTTCGTCAAAACATTATTTAATTAATTGCAAGTTATTCTTAGAATCGCCTAATGATCAGAAAATAAAAATTATAAAGCAATTGAATTATTGCATGAATTGTGTTTTCGATCACAATGGGAATAAATGCTATTCGACGAAAATATGTAGGAAGTGCAATGAAGAGCATCATACGATCTTGCATGATTGTTTCGCAATTCAGCCAAAATCTAACTCCACGGAGGTTAGGAAACACATGTCCGACCATGGCAACAGCAACAGCATCCATGCGTCTCAGCAAGGAGCCTCAGAGATTTTGTTAGCAACAGCATTAGTGAAAGTAACAGCAGCAGATAACACGCAGCACTTAATGCGAGCATTGATCGATCAAGGCTCACAGGTGTCACTGATCAGCGAGAGAGCAGCTTAACAATTAGGATTAAAGCGAAAGCAATGTAAAGGCGTTATTTTCGGTGCAGGGGGGCGGGAAAATAACTGCAAAGAAAAGCTTACGGTCACGTGTCAATCGACTTATACAGATTTCAAGTTTACTACTGACGTTTTGATAATGCGCAACCTAATCAAAAATCTGCCGAATGAAACATTCGCAAAACTATGTTGGAAGCATATAGCGCATATAGGCCTAGCGGATCCGGATTACAACGTTAGTCGGCCAGTAGACCTTCTATTTGGAGCTGAAGTCTATTCTAACGTTATATTAGATGGGCTAATTCGCAACCGAGACCCATCGGAACCTGTAGCTCAGCTTACTGAATTAGGGTGGTTATTATGCGGTGACAGCCCGAACAAATCATTTCAATGCAATGTTATTCTAAACAACATTGAGGACATTCATCATTTTTGGCAAATTGAAGATATTCAAGAGCAAAATTCAATGTCAATAGAGGATCAAGCGTGCCTAGAGTTTTATGAAGCCACTACAAAACGCTTAGAAAGTGGTCGTTATTTAGTTAGATTACCTATGAAACCAGAATTTGAAGAGAAATTGGGTTCGTCAAAAGAGATTGCCATAGCACAATTTAAAAATCTAGAGCGTAAATTCAGCAAGAATGATAATCTAGCGAAACAATACAGGCAGTTTATTTACGAATATGAGCAACTGGAACATATGAGGTTAGCGACTTCTAGCACCAAGCAGAGGAAAATGGAATGTTTTCTACCTCATCATGCGGTGCAAAGAGAAGAATCAAGTACAACTAAACTGTGTGTAGTATTTAACGCTTCGTCTAGAACAAGCTCAGGCTATAGTCTCAACGACTTGATGTACAAGGGCCCAAATCTACAACTAGATCTGCTTGAGCTTATTCTCAAGTGGAGGCAATATCGCTTCGCCTACACAGCCGATATCGAAAAATACTTTCGCATGATTTTGGTTGATGACCTTGACCAAAACCTACAACAAATAGTATGGCGAGAGAATCCCAATCAAGCTATTAGATCATATAAGTTATCTACAATAACATATGGAACCAAAGCAGCACCGTTCCTTACTATGATGACTCTTCGTAAATTAGGGACTGATGGACAGCGTAATTGCCCTAGAGCAGCAAAATGCATTCAAGGAGAGTTGTATATGGATGATTGGGTTTCGGGCGCCCACAGCTTTGAAGAAGGAAAACAAATAATAGCAGAGATGAACGCGTGTCTAAAAAGTGGTTGGAGTGATTCCAAAGTGGCACTGAGCTGGATTCAAGGTGCTCCGGAGCGCTGGAAGCCTTTTGTAGCCAACAGGGTAAAGAAAATCACCAGCACTATGCCAGTAACATCTTGGCACTACGTAAATACCAAAGAGAATCCAGCTGATGCAGCTAGTAGGGGTGTGACGCCATCTCAACTGATGGAGAATGCATTGTGGTGGCACGGGCCTACCTTCTTATCATCCTCAAACTTCAAACCAACCGAGCAAAAAGCGAACTATACCACCGACGAAGAAGTTAAGAAACATACAAACGTAGCTCAACATTTCATCTCAAGCAACAGCATTATTGACGATCTATTGAATCGTTATAGCTCATTTACAAAAATAAATCGTATACTTGCTTGGATACGACGGGCGTTGACACCTAATGTTTGTAAACAAAGCGTCAAGTCAAGAAAATCCGCCGCTTTTTAGACACGCGTTCATCTCTGCTATTATTTGTTTTCCTTCTTCAAAGCTGTGGGCGCCCGAAACCCAATCATCCATATACAACTCTCCTTGAATGCATTTTGCTGCTCTAGGGCAATTACGCTGTTCATCAGTCCCTAATTTACGAAGAGTCATCATAGTAAGGAACGGTGCTGCTTTGGTTCCATATGTTATTGTAGATAACTTATATGATCTAATAGCTTGATTGGGATTCTATCGCCATACTATTTGTTGTAGGTTTTGGTCAAGGTTGTAACCTTTAAGGTTTTCTTTATGAGGAATGTAGATTTTAGAGGAACAGGCCACGCCGTAGGGGCGTGGTGTCCCTAGGTGAATTTAATTAAAAGATACAAATAAGAGAAGGTATGGCAATTACACTTTTAATGCGTTTAGTTCACATGTACAAGTTTAACAATATAAAATAGACAGGGCGTGGGTCACTTAAAGGCTTGCTGCGTGTCCTTGTAGTCAGGAACACTTAACTGAAGATGTGGAGCCGGGCCGCAAGGAGGCACGTCCAGGACGCGATCGGGCTTATATATGGCTACCGCCGGGCAGGAGGGGAAGGGGGGACGACAGCCACCACTCCGACTCGCGCGCAGCCGTCAAGGTCGCGCGGTCCGCGTCACACACCCCCCTCGTTAGGGGAGAATTTTTCCTCGGGAAAATTCGGTCTCCCGAGGACTCCCCTCTCCTCCGGCAGCAGCTTCCAATCGGCATCCTGAAACAGGTAGTAGAAGTGGTGTCAGTCCTTTAAATGATGAATAGTATTTAATAGACGAGAATCTATAATAGATAACACCGTAGCTGCGAACAGATCATAATAAAAGCAGCAGATAACAATAAAAAAAACACGTTAAAGGCAAGGTGATTCATTCATTAGGAATGCGGACTCGACAACTGGCCGTTAGATAATAACACGTTTAGAATGTCAACAAAGTAATTAGCTAATGAGTTTGTTATGAAGATCAATAAACGACAACTACGGTGAAATTGTACAATACAAAAATATAGCGATTAGTACGCTAGCAAGCAGATAAGAAGAACCACTATGAATGCAAAAAAATATGACGGGAACAAAAAGACTGAACCTGTAGACCGACTTGACAGTGACACTTTAACCACTGAACCACTGGGTGAAAAAAATGAAATGTTTAGATTTCGATTAGTATTTTCGAAAGCAATAATTGATATGAAGATAGAATGCGTAATTAAGACACAAAGTATTGTCTAAAAAAAAGGAAATTTCTAAAATGCATAAAAATTTATAAACAAATACACGCTTTGAAGTACGCAGTTTAGAAGCGTATATTTTCTAGTGTTACGCTAGGAAGTATTACTTTTGTAGTTAAGTAATTAGATTAAATATAAACAAATCACAAAAGAAAAAAAAATCAAGACAATGTCGTGATCTAGCTAGCCCTACGACGAAGTCTTGGGTTTGGTACAACAAAAGTCCACTAGCTAGAATCACCAAACTATTCCTTATAGTTAATTAGTTTCAAGTCTTTAACATGCCACTCACCGAGAGGTTTACCAGACATATCAGACAGTATATATACTAACCGAGACTTCTTGGAAACAATTTTACATTTAATAAATTTAGGTGCAAACTTTTTACTAAAGTATTTATCTTTATCACTAAGGTAAAACGTTCTTCTCCACACAATATCACCAACATTAAACTCGACCGGTTTATGACGTAGATTGTAAGACTTACAATTGCGTTGGTGAGCGACCAATAATGCTGCTTGTACCTTCTCGAAAATAGAAGTTAAATAGCCAAGGTTCTCAGCGTAATTGTCATGAGGAATATGAACTATATTGGGATCAGAGTTACTGACCCCAAATAGTGAACCACAAGTGACAAGCTCGCGACCATACACAAGAAAATTAGGAGTAAAACCGGTTGTCTCGTTAACCGCGCAGTTCATTGCAAACTGAATTTTTGTAGTTAAAGTGTCCCAGATTCGATGATCGGAAGTTATAAAGGTAGAAATAGCTGTCATAATAGTTTTGTTATAACGTTCAACAGAGTTCACGTGAGGAGAATATAACGGTGTATAATGTAGATTTGGAATTTTGTATTTAGTTAAGAGATTTTTGAAAGTTGCACTAATGAATTGTTTACCGTTGTCTAAGATAATAGTGGATGGAATACCATGCACTAAAAACACATTTTCTTCAAGTATTCTTGTTATTATGTCTGCGGTAGCCCGCTTGATAGGAAAAAGCAAACAATATTTAGAGAAACAACAACTGACCACAAATATAAAAGAATTTTGTCTCCTACTAGGTGGTAATGGACCTATTAAGTCAATACTAATCACCTGAAAGGGTTTCTGACAAGACTTAGGTTGGCCCATGTGACCCAAGGTGGCATGATTTTGATGTTTATGAGCGATGCAGGAATCGCACAGATTCACGAACTTGACCACGTCAGAATACATGCCAGGCCAATAGTAATTAAGTGCTAAGCGCTTATAAGTCTTAAAGACGCCAAAATGACCAGCTGTGGGTGAAGCATGATTATTAGATATAATGGTAGACCTCTGTTCCAACGGAACAACTTCTTTCCATTGAAAATCCCTAGTTAGGGGATTAAGAGTTTTTTTAAAGCGATATAATTTATTGTTTATTACTTGATAATCGACAAATAATGTCGGTGAATCAACACAACCATTAAAAATGTTTAGATACCAGGAGTCATCAGTATCTGGACATCCTAAAGAACCATTAGTAAGTTCATTAGTAACATTAGTTATGGAGGATATAGGTATAGAACGTGAAAGTAAATCAGGTACAACGTTCTCAGAACCCCGACGATGTTTGACCTCGAAATTGTAGCATGATAAGCGAACACTCCATCTCGCCAAACGACCTGTAGGGTTATTTAGCTTTAAAAACCACTTGAGAGCGGCATGGTCGGTGTAAACTGTAAATTTTTTACCGTTCTCCACATAACAACGCCAATGCTCTATAGCAGATAACACGGCTAAAGCTTCGCGCTCAGTAGCACTATAATTTTTTTCCTGGCTAGTGAGCGACTTACTATAATAGGCTATAACTCTCTCTTGTCCGTTCAGGACTTGACAAAGAACAGCACCGATACCGAAGTTACTGGCATCAGTATGTATTTCAAAGGGCTCAGTGTAATCTGGGCAAGAAAGAACAGAAGAAGACACCAGACAATCCTTTAACTTACTAAAGGCCAAATCAGCCTCATGAGACCAAAAAAAAGGAGGAGAAGTTTTACCTTGGCTAGTTAATTTGTTTAAGGGTGCGGCGATTGAGCTAAAGTTCGGAATAAAACGTCTGTACCAAGAAGCAGCGCCTAAGAAACGACGAACATCTTTCCTATTAGAAGGAGTAGGGTAATTTTTCATTGAGTTTACTTTATCGGGATCCGGATGTAACCCCTTAGAATCAACAACATAGCCCAGATATTTCAATTTATCTCTAAAGAATTTACATTTTTCGAGATTAATAGTTAAGTTAGCACTTTTTAATCTTTCGAGAATGCGTAAAAGAAGAGAAATATGATTTTCAAAGGATGACGATATACAAATAATATCGTCGACAAAACAAAATACTTTGTTTTCAAACTCGGGACCGGAAAACAAAGTATCTACCAATCGCTGTTAAGTAGCAGGTGCATTAGTAAGACCAAATGGCATTCTTTTAAACTGATATGTACCTCGTGTAGGAATATAAAAAGCTGTTTTACACCGATCTTCCTTTCTGATCAAGGTCTGCCAAAAAGATTTAGATAAATCCAAACTAGTTAGGTATTTAGCGTCTCTTAAATTATCTAGAATTTCCGCAATATAGGGTAAATTATAAGCATCTTTTTTTGTAATAGAATTTAATTTACGGCTGTCTAAACAAAAACGTAATTCACCATTCTTTTTAGGGGTCAGAATAACGGGATTCGCCCAAGGGCTTTCAGAACGTTCTACTACGTCTTCCGCGAGCATTTCATCGAGATGATTAATTAAAATACGTTGTTTATTAGGAGACATACGATAAAACCTCTGCCGAATAGGAGAACAATCGCCTGTATCTATGGAATGTGTAATAATGTTTGTGCAACCGAGACCCCGCGACTGATAAGAAATATCGGTGAATTTTGAGATAATTTTGTCAGCGGTAGCTCTCTGGTTGTCTGTTAGAAGACCATAAGAGACGAGGTGAGAACTGACATTCGTCTGTAGTTCAGCGACGTGCGCATCAGACTTATTAAGAAATAAAATCGATTCTAAATGATTAGGAAACAGACCAAAACTTCTCCAAAAATCCATACCAAGTATTAAAGAATTTTTTATATCTGGTACAATATGTACCACCAAGTTTACTAAATTATTTTGGAATTCTATTGGTACAGAAACCGAACCTAATGTATATAATTCCTCTCCGCTCGCGGTAATCAATTTAATTTTTTTAGAATTGTCTACAATATGGCTATTGCTTAAAAAATGTTTATGAGAATTGTTGCCAAGAATTGTCACACCGGAACCAGAGTCCAAAAGACCAACGGCGCTTTTGCCATTTACATTAAGAGAAATATAAGGAGTGAATTCAATATTAGAGTCACGGATTGAGGATAAGTGGTAACAACTAAAGAATTTAGAAATATAAGTTAACCAATTAGACCACTCTTTTTTATTGCCCCACGTTGGGCGCCATTGTAACCTTTAAGGTTTTCTTTATGAGGAATGTAGATTTTAGAGGAACAGGCCACGCCGTAGGGGCGTGGTGTCCCTAGGTGAATTTAATTAAAAGATACAAATAAGAGAAGGTATGGCAATTACACTTTTAATGCGTTTAGTTCACATGTACAAGTTTAACAATATAAAATAGACAGGGCGTGGGTCACTTAAAGGCTTGCTGCGTGTCCTTGTAGTCAGGAACACTTAACTGAAGATGTGGAGCCGGGCCGCAAGGAGGCACGTCCAGGACGCGATCGGGCTTATATATGGCTACCGCCGGGCAGGAGGGGAAGGGCGGCGACAGCCACCACTCCGACTCGCGCGCAGCCGTCAAGGTCGCGCGGTCCGCGTCACAAGGTCATCAACCAAAATCATGCGGAAGTATTTTTCGATATCGGCTGTGTAGACGAAGCGATATTGCCTCCACTTGAGAATAAGCTCAAGCAGATCTAGTTGTAGATTTGGGCCCTTGTACATCAAGTCGTTGAGACTATAGGCTGAGCTTGTTCTAGACGAAGCGTTAAATACTACACACAGTTTTGTTGTACTTGATTCTTCTCTTTGCACCGCATGATGAGGTAGAAAACATTCCATTTTCCTCTGCTTGGTGCTAGAAGTCGCTAACTTCATATGTTCCAGTTGCTCATATTCGTAAATAAACTGCCTGTATTGTTTCGCTACATTGTCATTCTTGCTGAATTTACGCTCTATATTTTTAAATTGTGCTATGGCAATCTCTTTTGACGAACCCAATTTCTCTTCAAATTCTGGTTTCATAGGTAATCTAACTACATAACGACCACTTTCTAAGCGTTTTGTAGTGGCTTCATAAAACTCTAGGCACGCTTGATCCTCTATTGACATTGAAATTTGCTCTTGAATATCTTCAATTTGCCAAAAATGATGAATGTCCTCAATGTTGTTTAGAATAACATTGCATTGAAATGATTTGTTCGGGCTGTCACCGCATAATAACCACCCTAATTCAGTAAGCTGAGCTACAGGTTCCGATGGGTCTCGGTTGCGAATTAGCCCATCTAATATAATGTTAGAATAGACTTCAGCTCCAAATAGAAGGTCTACTGGCCGACTAATGTTGTAATCCGGATCCGCTAGGCCTATATGCGCTATATGCTTCCAAGATAGTTTTGCGAATGTTTCATTCGGCAGATTTTTAATTAGGTTGCTCATTATCAAAACGTCAGTAGTAAACTTGAAATCTGTATAAGTCGATTGACACGTGATCGTAAGCTTTCCTTTGCAGTTATTTTCCCGCCCCCCTACACCGAAAATAACGCCTTTACATTGCTTTCGCTTTAATCCTAATTGTTGAGCTGCTCTCTCGCTGATCAGTGACACCTGCGAGCCTTGATCGATCAATGCTCGCATTAAGTGCTGCGTGTTATCTGCTGCTGTTACTTTCACTAATGCTGTTGCTAACGAAATCTCTGAGGCTTCTTGCTGAAACGCATGGATGCTGTTGCTGTTGCCATGGTCGGACATGTGTTTCCTAACCTCCATTGAGTTAGATTTTGGCTGAATTGCGAAACAATCATGCAAGATCGTATGATGCTCTTCATTGCACTTCCTACATATTTTCGTCGAATAGCATTTATTCCCATTGTGATCGAAAACACAATTCATGCAATAATTCAATTGCTTTATAATTTTTATTTTCTGATCATTAGGCGATTCTAAGAATAACTTGCAATTAATTAAATAATGTTTTGACGAACAATGAGGACACTTATTAGCTGACTCGGATACGTGCATCGATTTCGCAACTTCATATTTCTTGTTGCTCTTGGACTCAATATTTAACCTATAATTTTATTCTTCCGGCTTTGAGAGTTTGTTGTTTGTTGCTGAGATAACGGTTTAGATCCGCCATCTAGACGTCGCGTCGCCGTGATGACTCTAGAATCGCGAATTTGTTCTCTAAGAAGTCCAAAAAATCTTTCAGTACCGGTAGGTCGCGCGTATTCTTTAACGACTCTATGTACTCTGCATAAGATTCACTATCCAACTTTTGCGATAATATGAAGACAAGTAGAGGGTCCCATTTCGTAGTATCGACGCCTAAGTTTTTAATGGCGTGAAGACTCTCTAATGTGACGTCATGCATTCGCTTAATAGCTGTATAAAATTGCTGCTGAATATTGCTAAGGTTATAAAACGCGCTTACGTATGACATAAATATCTGCTTTTTGTTGTTAAATCTATGCGATAAGATCTCCCAACAAGTGTAGTAGTTATCTGCGCTAATCGGCAGATGCTGGATCAAACGCTCGGCCTCTCCTCGGACCTTACCTTTCAAAAACTGCATCTTCTGTGCGTTTGACAACGAGGGATTGTTGTGAATAGCTTCATCAAATAAGTCTTTAAAGGATACCCACTGCTGAAAGTTCCCTGAGAACACCGGGATATCCATTTTCGGTGTTGATTTATAGCGATACGATGATGCAAACATTTTTGCGCTGATAATTTTTCTCAACCCATTATAAGTACGCTCATGCTTAGCGTAGTTGTTCTCGTACGCTTCATCTTCTTCTAATTCAACCATTAATTCCCAATGATAATTGTCTACCACCGTCCAGCGAGTCTGTAATACCCGTAGAGCGTCTTCAAACTCCCATTTGTCACGCAAGGATTCGACATCTATGTTTTCTACCGTTCTTATAAACGCTTTGAAATTAATGGTTTGCTTACGCAGCATATCGTCTAGCATACTATAAGTTCCCCTCGCCGCCTCAGCGTGAGCGCGGCCGCGGGGAGAGGATATCGGAGGAGCGGTAGTTTGATACTGTACCGCTGTACCGTCAGATAACCCCAGTTCAGAAGAAAGATTGTCGTCTTTACGACATAACTCTTCATAATATTGTCTTCTGTTTACGCGAATGTTATTCATTGAAATTAAACTACTATATACGGATTTTATCGCGTTGTTTATTTATCACTGTATTACAAAATTTTGAAAATATTACTCTACTACTACTATTGATTTTATTTGACTAATTTATAAGCTAATAAAATTATTTAAATTATTAAATCTATTTATTTTTGGTTTACACTTTCCCCGACGTTTCGGGTGCTTTTCAGCAGCCATGGTCACGGGGAGACTAAGATGGTAGATGCGTAAATAGAAACACCAATAATTAAATTATGTTCAGGTACTTTGAAATAACTACACTGGTACATTGAGACAACTACCATCTTAGTCTCCCCGTGACCATGGCTGCTGAAAAGCACCCGAAACGTCGGGGAAAGTGTAAACCAAAAATAAATAGATTTAATAGTTTAAATAATTTTATTAGCTTATAAATTAGTCAAATAAAATCAATAGTAGTAGTAGGGTAATATTTTCAAAATTTTGTAAGACAGTGATAAATAAACAACGCGATAAAATCCGTATATAGTAGTTTAATTTCAATGAATAACATTCGCGTAAACAGAAGACAATATTAAGAGTAGTTGAAATATAGGGCATCCAGATCACAGAGTGATCTGGATACCCTATATTTCACTATTCGAAACGATACTTCTAATCAAAATCATTCTACATTTTACTATTCGAAATGATACCTCTATACAAAAATATTCTATACTTCACTATTCGAAACGATAAGTACTTCTAATCAAAATCATTAATATGAATAAGGCTTTATTTTTTTATATTCTTTGACTCGAAGTCTATCATAGGTGTAAAGAGAGTATAAGTAATAGATAGTATAAGTAAATGGAGATCCATATTATATAGGTACGTTTAATATAACAACAAGGTATATCGTTTAATTCTCGAAACGAGACTTCTAATCAAATTTCGAAACAACGAGACTAATGTACTTACAATAAATTCATTTTGAAAAAATATTTCGTCAAATATCTTTTCAACATACTTATATGATACGAATGAATATAGGTACATATTTATTAATGTTCATACTTATAAGTTGTCAAAGGTGCTAGATTGTTTACAATATTCCTATTAAGGAAACGGAACGCATTCCATCCCAAGTTCGCACTCTGCACCCATCATGTGCCTCTGTAACTATGCAGATATATGAACTAATGAGAGATGCTTTTATGAGTGCGGTTAATGTGCCGGTTGGTTATGCACTGACTCATGTAGGTCACTCCGTGCACTATTGCGGCCGCGTGCGACCTAGTTGAGCCAAAGATGCTGATGTGTTCGATATGTATTGAACAATTATGCTATATCTAAGATAGGATGCGGTCATTCCATGATATGCTTTAAGTATGCCTTCATGATTAACAAGAGGTACAAGTTTAAAAATAGCATAGGCTGTACTTCTGATTTTTTTGCATAACTCTTCAGTATGTCTTTTCTAATTAAGCTTATTATCAATATGTAGTCCTAGGAATTTTGTATCATAAATTTCATTTATTTACTGCAATATACCTATAAGGTGTACAATAATAAAACCTTAAATACATGATAATTAAGTAAAATGCACATACAACAATAATTTATCAATAGACTTAACATGTCTGATAACATAGAAAATTAAATTAAATATATTATTAATAAATAAAATCAATAACAATTATATGAAACATATAAAGAAAGAAAGAACAGGTATTACTTACATTTTAAAGTCATTAATGAGAAAATCCGATATACTATAAAGACATTTCTCGGCTAAATAACATTTCAACCGCTTTTTGAAAAGAGTGACATATGACATATATATATGAGGTTGCTGTTTTGTTAAGACGAACCCTAAATTATTCAAAACATTAAATGAAGTTAGCAATCGCAATCGTCGTGACAATACAAAATTATGTGTGAAAATGCCAAATACTGCCATATTACATAAAAGTATATTTTGAGATGCTCCAAAATATATAACAAAATAGCAAAAGCTATCCGAGTTTCAAATGTCACTCTTTTCAAAAAGCGGTTGAAATGTTATTTAGCTGAGAAATGACTTTATAGTATATCGGATTTTCTCATTAATGACTTTAAAATGTAAGTAATACCTGTTCTTTCTTTCTTTTTATGTTTCATATAATTGTTTTTGATTTAATTTATTCATAATATATTTAATTTAATTTTCTATGTTATCAGACATGTTAAGACTATTGATAAATTATTGTTGTATGTGCATTTTACTTAATTATCATGTATTTAAGGTTTTATTATTGTACACCTTATAGGTATATTGCAGTGAAACATGATAAATCTTACCACCTGTATCTATATTGTACCTGTGACGAACAATAAATTTTCACTTTAGTTCTCTTCACTTCACTTCACTTCCCTTCGGTTCGCTTTGCTTCCCTTCCCTTCACTTCACTCCACTTCACTTCACCCCTTCCCTTCCCTTCCCTAGATTCGGTGTCATCTTTTGGGGTGCCTCTACTAATAAAAAAGCCATATTTAAAATGCAAAAAAGGTGCATCAGAGTAATGTTCGGATTACAGATTACAGACTCATACCGAGCTTATTATATTTAATACAAAATTTTACTTTTGTCATGTCTTTACATATATGAGGTTGCTGTTTTGTTAAGACGAACCCTAAATTGTTCAAAACATTAAATGAAGTTAGCAATCGCAATCGTCGTGACAATACAAAATTATGTGTGAAAATGCCAAATACTGCCATATTACATAAAAGTATATTTTGAGATGCTCCAAAATATATAACAAAATAGCAAAAGCTATCCGAGTTTCAAATGTCACTCTTTTCAAAAAGCGGTTGAAATGGTATTTAGCCGAGAAATGTCTTTATAGTATATCGGATTTTCTCATTAATGACTTTAAAATGTAAGTAATACCTGTTCTTTCTTTCTTTATATGTTTCATATAATTGTTATTGATTTTATTTATTAATAATATATTTAATTTAATTTTCTATGTTATCAGACATGTTAAGTCTATTGATAAATTATTGTTGTATGTGCATTTTACTTAATTATCATGTATTTAAGGTTTTATTATTGTACACCTTATAGGTATATTGCAGTGAAACATGATAAATCTTACCACCTGTATCTATATTGTACCTGTGACGAACAATAAATTTTCACTTTAGTTCTCTTCACTTCACTTCACTTCCCTTCACTTCCCTTCCCTTCGGTTCGCTTCGCTTCCCTTCCCTTCACTTCGCTTTGCTTCCCTTCCCTTCACATCACTCCATTTCATTTCAACCCTTCCCTTCCCTTCCTTTGATTCGGTGTCATCTTTTGGGTAGCCTCTACTAATAAAAAAGCCATATTTAAAATGCAAAAAAGGTGTATCAGAGTAATGTTCGGATTACAGATCACAGACTCATACCGACCTGATTATATTTAATACAAAATTTTACCTATGTCATGTCTTTACATATATGAGGTTGCTGTTTTGTTAAGACGAACCCTAAATTGTTCAAAACATTAAATGAAGTTAGCAATCGCAATCGTCGTGACAATACAAAATTATGTGTGAAAATGCCAAATACTGCCATATAACATAAAAGTATATTTTGAGATGCTCCAAAATATATAACAAAATAGCAAAAGCTATCCGAGTTTTAAATGTCACTCTTTTCACAAAGCGGTTGAAATGTTATTGAGCTGAGAAATGTCTTTATAGTATATTGGATTTTCTCATAAATGACTTTAAAATGTAAGTAATACCTGTTCTTTCTTTCTTTTTATGTTTCATATAATTGTTTTTGATTTGGTTTATTAATAATATATTTAATTTAATTTTCTATGTTATCAGACATGTTAAGACTATTGATAAATTATTGTTGTATGTGCATTTTACTTAATTATCATGTATTTAACATCTTACCACCTGTATCTATATTGTACCTGCGACAAACAATAAATTTTCACTCCACTTCACTTCACTTCCCTTCCCTTCCCTTTCCTTCTCTTCCTTTCACTTCCCTTTACTTCCCTTCACTTCCCTTCACATCCCTTCGCTTCGCTTCGCTTCGCTTCCCTTCCCTTCGCTTCGCTTTGCTTCCCTTCCCTTCACATAACTCCATTTCATTTCAACCCTTCCCTTCCCTTCCCTTGATTCGGTGTCATCTTTTGGGTAGCCTCTACTAATAAAAAAGCCATATTTAAAATGCAAAAAAGGTGTATCAGAGTAATGTTCGGATTACAGATCACAGACTCATACCGACCTGATTATATTTAATACAAAATTTTACCTATGTCATGTCTTTACATATATGAGGTTGCTGTTTTTGTTGAGACGAACCCAAAATTGTTCAAAACATTAAATGAAGTTAGCAATCGCAATCGTCGTGACAATACAAAATTATGTGTGAAAATGCCAAATACTGCCATATTACATAAAAGTATATTTTGAGATGCTCCAAAATATATAACAAAATAGCAAAAGCTATCCGAGTTTCAAATGTCACTCTTTTCAAAAAGCGGTTGAAATGTTATTTAGCCGAGAAATGTCTTTATAGTATATCGGATTTTCTCATTAATGACTTTAAAATGTAAGTAATACCTGTTCTTTCTTTCTTTATATGTTTCATATAATTGTTATTGATTTTATTTATTAATAATAGGTATATTTAATTTAATTTTCTATGTTATCAGACATGTTAAGACTATTGATAAATTATTGTTGTATGTGCATTTTACTTAATTATCATGTATTTAACATCTTACCACCTGTATCTATATTGTACCTGCGACAAACAATAAATTTTCACTCCACTTCACTTCACTTCCCTTCCCTTCCCTTTCCTTCTCTTCCTTTCACTTCCCTTTACTTCCCTTCACTTCCCTTCACATCCCTTCGCTTCGCTTCGCTTCGCTTCCCTTCCCTTCGCTTCGCTTTGCTTCCCTTCCCTTCACATAACTCCATTTCATTTCAACCCTTCCCTTCCCTTCCCTTGATTCGGTGTCATCTTTTGGGTAGCCTCTACTAATAAAAAAGCCATATTTAAAATGCAAAAAAGGTGTATCAGAGTAATGTTCGGATTACAGATCACAGACTCATACCGACCTGATTATATTTAATACAAAATTTTACCTATGTCATGTCTTTACATATATGAGGTTGCTGTTTTTGTTGAGACGAACCCAAAATTGTTCAAAACATTAAATGAAGTTAGCAATCGCAATCGTCGTGACAATACAAAATTATGTGTGAAAATGCCAAATACTGCCATATTACATAAAAGTATATTTTGAGATGCTCCAAAATATATAACAAAATAGCAAAAGCTATCCGAGTTTCAAATGTCACTCTTTTCAAAAAGCGGTTGAAATGTTATTTAGCCGAGAAATGTCTTTATAGTATATCGGATTTTCTCATTAATGACTTTAAAATGTAAGTAATACCTGTTCTTTCTTTCTTTATATGTTTCATATAATTGTTATTGATTTTATTTATTAATAATAGGTATATTTAATTTAATTTTCTATGTTATCAGACATGTTAAGACTATTGATAAATTATTGTTGTATGTGCATTTTACTTAATTATCATGTATTTAACATCTTACCACCTGTATCTATATTGTACCTGCGACAAACAATAAATTTTCACTCCACTTCACTTCACTTCCCTTCCCTTCCCTTTCCTTCTCTTCCTTTCATTCCCTTTACTTCCCTTCACTTCCCTTCACATCCCTTCGCTTCGCTTCCCTTCCCTTCGCTTCGCTTCGCTTCCCTTCCCTTCACATCACTCCATTTCATTTCAACCCTTCCCTTCCCTTCCCTAGATTCGGTGTCATCTTTTGGGGTGCCTCTACTAATAAAAAAGCCATATTTAAAATGCAAAAAAGGTGCATCAGAGTAATGTTCGGATTACAGATTACAGACTCATACCGAGCTTATTATATTTAATACAAAATTTTACTTTTGTCATGTCTTTACATATATGAGGTTGCTGTTTTGTTAAGACGAACCCTAAATTATTCAAAACATTAAATGAAGTTAGCAATCGCAATCGTCGTGACAATACAAAATTATGTGTGAAAATGCCAAATACTGCCATATTACATAAAAGTATATTTTGAGATGCTCCAAAATATATAACAAAATACCAAAAGCTATCCGAGATTTAAATGTCACTCTTTTCAAAAAGCGGTTGAAATGTTATTTAGCTGAGAAATGTCTTTATAGTATATCGGATTTTCTCATAAATGACTTAAATATGTCAGTTATACCTGTTCTTTCTTTATTTTTATGTGTCATGTAAAAGTTATCGATTTTGTTTATTTATAATATATTTAATTTAATTTTCTATGTTATCAGACATGTTAAGAATATTGATAAATTATTGTTGTATGTGCATTTTACTTAATTATCATGTATTTAACGTTTTAATTATTGTACACCTTAAAGGTATGTTGCAGTGAAACATGATAAATCTTACCACCTGTATCTATATTGTACCTGTCACAAACAATAAATTTTCACTTCACTTTACTTCACTTCCCTTCACTTCCCTTCCCTTCCCTTCCTTTCACTTCCCTTCACTTCCCTTCACTTCCCTTCACTTCCCTTCACTTCCCTTCACTTCCCTTCACCCCCTTCCTTTCGCTTCTCTTCCCTTCCCTTCGCTTCGCTTACCTTCCCTTCCCTTCCCTTCCCTTCCCTTCCCTTCCCTTCCCTTCCCTTCCCTTCCCTTCCCTTCCCTTCCCTTTCCTTCCCTTCCCTTTCCTTCACTTCGCTTCCCTTCGCTTCCCTTCGCTTACCTCCGCTTCCCTTCGCTTCTCTTAACTTCACTTCCCTTCACTTCCCTTCCCTTTCCTTCCCTTCCTTTCACTTCCCTTTATTTCCCTTCGCTTCGCTTCCTTTCCCTTCGCTTATTTTCAAAAAGCGGTTGATATGTTATTTAGCTGCGAAATGACTATAGTATATCGGATTTTCTCATTAATGACTTAAAATGTAAGTAATACCTGTTCGTTCTTTCTTTTTATGTTTCATATAATTGTTTTTGATTTGATTTATTAATAATATATTTAATTAAATTTTCTATGTTATCAGACATGTTAAGAATATTGATAAATTATTGTTGTATGTGCACACCTGTATCTATATTAAACCTGTGACAAACAATAAATTTTCACTTCACTTCCCTTCCCTTCCCTTCCCTTCCCTTCCCTTCCCTTCGCTTTACTTCATTTTGCTTCCATTCACTTCCCTTCCCTTCCCTTCCCTTCCCTTCCCTTCCCTTCCCTTCCCTTCCCTTCCCTTCCCTTCCCTTGCCTTCCCTTGCCTTCCCTTCTCTGCCCTTCCCTTCCCTTTCCTTCCCTTCCCTTCCCTTCCCTTCCCTTCCCTTCCCTTCCCTTCTCTTTCCTTCCCTTCGCTTCCCTTCGCTTCCCTTCACTTCCCTTCGCTTCTCTTAACTTCACTTCACTTCCCTTCACTTCCCTTCACTTCCCTTCCCTTTCCTTCCTTTCACTTTCCTTTATTTCCCTTCGCTTCGCTTCGCTTCCTTTCCCTTCGCTTATTTTCAAAAAGCGGTTGAAATGTTATTTAGCTGAGAAATGACTATAGTATATCGGATTTTCTCATTAATGACTTAAAATGTAAGTAATACCTGTTCTTTCTTTCTTTTTATGTTTCATATAATTGTTTTTGATTTGATTTATTAATAATATATTTAATTAAATTTTCTATGTTATCAGACATGTTAAGAATATTGATAAATTATTGTTATATGTGCACACCTGTATCTATATTAAACCTGTGACAAACAATAAATTTTCACTTCACTGCCCTTCCCTTCCCTTTCCTTCCCTTCCCTTCACATCACTCCACTTAATTTCACCCCTTCCCTTCCCTAGATTCGGTGTCATCTTTTGGGGTGCCTCTACTAATAAAAAAGCCATATTTAAAATGCAAAAAAGGTGCATCAGAGTAATGTTCGGATTACAGATCACAGACTCATACCGACCTGATTATATTTAATACAAAATTTTACCTTTGTCATGTCTTTACTTAAATGAGGTTGCTGTTTTTAATAAGACTAACCCCAAATTGTTCAAAACATTAAATGAAGATAGCAATCGCAATCGTCGTGACAATACAAAATTATGTGTGAAAATGTCAAATACTACCATATTACATAAAAGTATATTTTGTAATGCTCCAAAAATATATAAAAAATAAAAGCTATCCGAGTTTTAAGTGTCACTCTTTTCAAAAAGCGGTTGAAATGTTATTTATCTGAGAAATGTCTTTATAGTATATCGGATTTCTCATTAATGACTTTAAAATGTAATACCTGTTCTTTCTTTTTTTTATGTTTCATATAATTGTAATTGATTTAGTTGATTAATAATATATCTAATTTAATTTTCTATGTTATCAGACGTATAAAGAATATTGATAAATTATTGTTGTATGTGCATTTTCTTAATTATCATATATTTAACGTGTTTATTATTGTACACCTTATAGGTATATTGCAATGAAACATGATAAATCTTACCACCTGTATCTATATTGTACCTGTGACAAACAATAAATTTTCACTTCACTTCACTTCACTTCCCTTCCCTTCACTTCCCTTCGCTTTGCTTTGCTTTGCTTCGCTTCCCTTCACTACCCTTCACTACCCTTCCCTTCGCTTCGCTTCACTTCACTTCACTTCTCTTCCCTTTCCTAGATTCGGTGTCATCTTTTGGGGTGCCTATATACAGTCCACTAGAAAAGCATACACTTCTGTGACCAAAAGCAGACAATGGTAAAGCACTTCCTTCACTTCCTGCACTTCATGATTGAATGTGTTTGTTCGATCTTGAAGTAATAAAAAATATACCATACACTTTGTATAAAGTACACTTTCTAAAGAAAGCTGACATAAAAAATAAATTTTTATTTCTGCTATATTTTTTAGACATACTTAACTCAGGCTATACACCAATATAATAATATAAGTATATAGCTGTGTCCTCCTGTGTTACCCACATATAAACAATACCCTAAACTAAACTACTATACCTCATGAATCTGTAATATTGTCTTCTGTTTACGCGAATGTTATTCATTGAAATTAAACTACTATATACGGATTTTATCGCGTTATTTATTTATCACTGTATTACAAAATTTTGAAAATATTACTCTACTACTACTATTGATTTTATTTGACTAATTTATAAGCTAATAAAATTATTTAAACTATTAAATCTATTTATTTTTGGTTTACACTTTCCCCGACGTTTCGGGTGCTTTTCAGCAGCCATGGTCACGGGGAGACTAAGATGGTAGTTGTCTCAATGTTCCAGTGTAGTTATTTCAAAGTACCTGAACATAATTTAATTATTGGTGTTTCTATTTACGCAGAATGAGCTCAAAGTATCATGAAGTCTAGCTGTGGTTTGTTTCTTCTTGGGTTTGACTATTTGAAGTACTGGATCTCAAGCTGGTGGTACATTCCAACCATCTTCTCTATTGAAATTGGGATGTTTTTTAATTTCAATAGCCTCGAGACTAAGATGGTAGATGCGTAAATAGAAACACCAATAATTAAATTATGTTCAGGTACTTTGAAATAACTACACTGGAACATTGAGACAACTACCATCTTAGTCTCCCCGTGACCATGGCTGCTGAAAAGCACCCGAAACGTCGGGGAAAGTGTAAACCAAAAATAAATAGATTTAATAGTTTAAATAATTTTATTAGCTTATAAATTAGTCAAATAAAATCAATAGTAGTAGTAGAGTAATATTTTCAAAATTTTGTAATACAGTGATAAATAAATAACGCGATAAAATCCGTATATAGTAGTTTAATCTCATGAATCTGGTTATCATTAATTAAAAGATTTTCAAAAAAATCCGGTAGTTCCAGAGATTAGAGTGATTAAACAAGGAAACAGAAACAGAACACTGAAAATACACTGAGTAGTAGAGCCTCGCTGATTTCAGCATGAATGGGCCGACTCGACCGGGGAAGAACTGGGTCTCACAGAATATCGACGTGAAATAGCAATATTCCTATTGTTGTGTTTCGTTCGGTGAGTGAGAGTGCTGCAGGCCCAATCGCCCCTTTTCCCTCTTCCCGCTCTTTCTCCATTCCAAAAGGGTTGGCAACGCGCAAGTGATGCCTCTGGTGTTGCAGGCGTCTATAGGCTACGGTGACCACTTACAATCAGGTATGATTATTTGCCAGCGTAGGTCAACAAAAAAAATAACCTATCATAACACAATTCTACTAATATTATAAAGATAAAAGATTTGTATATTTCTTTGCAAAGAATAAACTCAAAAACTACTCGACAAATTTGGCTGCATAGATGGCTTAGTGGTTTAAATTGTCGCCTCATTGTCACTACGCCGAGTGATGTAGGTTCAATCTCCACACGGGACAAACAATTGTGTGCTTCATAAATAGTTTTCCCGAGTCTAATTGTTTTGTGTTCGTTAAAATCTCTCGCGACACGGGAATTATTCCTAGCACGAGTCTTTTTAAAAGTCTTTTTAAACTACTTTAAAATGATTCGCTTAAACCATTTAAATGTATACTTGACTTATTTAAACTAGATTTTGCCGGCGGCTTCCCTTGCGTAAATTTAGGTTAGGTTAGATTAGAAACAGTCGGGCACGCCACGATCGTGGCGGTAAGTCCCGTTTTTGAGGAGTGGCTGGAGAGGCGGCATGGCGCCCTCACCTTCCGGCTGACACAGGTTCTAACTGGCCACGGTTGTTTTGGCCAGTTCCTGTGTCGTATACGCCGGCAAGAGACGCCCGGTTGTCACCACTGCGGCGACTGCCGTGACGTTGTTGAGGACACGGCGCTGCACACTTTGGCGGTTTGCCCCGCCTGGGCATCGCAGCGCCGTGATTTGATCGCGGCAGTCGGGTCGGTTGCCCTCTCGCTCCCGGCCGTAGTTCAGTCTATGGTCCGGAGTGAGAGGTCATGGAACGCCGTCGCCTCCTTCTGTGAGGAAGTAATTTCCATCAAGGAGGCGGCGGAGCGGGAGAGGGAGCGTTTAAACCCTCTCCCCAACCGCAGAGCCGGGCGCCGGAGGGCGCGCGATGACCTCCAGCCACCCTGAGGTTTGACCTGGGGGTGGCGGGCTTTGTGGGCCTGCCCGCCATCCGTTCAGCACCAGGTCCGAGAGGCGGCGTGCGTGTTCCCACGCGCGCCTCTGTTTCGTGTCCGTCTCCCCCTTTAGGGGGAGACAGTAGAATTTTATTTTGAGTACCTATCTTGGGTAGGTCTTATTGCGTAGGGGCCTGCCGTTTCATACGGCGGGCCGGAACCTCGGCGGGGTCGCGACCGTATGCGAAAGTGATTCGCGCGGCCCCGTCGATAGTGGTTTTGTCGAGGAACACCGTGGTAGGTTTAGTCGGTATTCCGGGAGGTACATTATCTTTTTAACATCTTAGTTTACCCCGGCGAGTCCGACATAATCCCTCCGCCCGCCCCCGCGGAGGGATATGCGTCATTGCATTCCCCCACGTAAAAAAAAAAAAAAAAAAAAAAAAAAAAAAAAAGATTAGAAACAGTACTTTTTCTAAATGATAAGTACTCTATGTCCTATTCTGTATCGAATGTATGCAAAATTTCATGATAATCTGCCCAGAAGACTGGCAGCATTGCCACGTTGAATGGCAATGCTGATTCTTTGGGCCAAGAAAAGACCAGCCTTCTGATCACGCGAAACGTCGATCAGGCGTTTTGTGATCTCCCTGTACAAAATACGAGCGCTCGGACCCCATGAACCTAGGGTTTCCACCCCAAACGGCGCAAAAATGTAATTTCCGACTAAATTACTATATTTGCGCCGTTTGAGGGTTTCCGCGGTTACAGCAGCAGCGCCGGCACGTCCCGCAGTGCTTGGAAGATGTGATGGCGCAAGGGTGTCAACGCACGTTGCGTCCCACACCAAAGGCCTGCCCATCTTCCAAGGCAACAATGACATTCCATCCGGTCTCTTCCCATCGTCGCGTACCAAGCCATTGGGTTCAAGTACAGCTGGAACGCCAGCAGTGACAAGAGCACGACGTAGTATGTCATTAAGATTAGCGTGGCGAGAAATTCGACCAGCGCTTCGGCTACAAGAGAGTCCATGGTGTCCGAGGCTATCGACAGCTTCTCCACAGTGACAGCAATGCGGAGAAACACACGAAACACCTAAACGGAGGCAAGTGGTGAGGCGGAAAGTGGTATCGTCCAACATGGTACCTATATTGGACGATGGAAGCGCCTGGAGCCAAAGACCAGATTCCCATTCTCCCACAGCCAGCAATCGAGCACGCTCAGCAACATTGGAAGATGTAGTAAAAAGTTTTTCTCTTACAGAGTTGCTAAGCGGCCCGTCCCACTGCCGCTGGGAGAATAGGTTGGTTGGCAAAACAGAATTTGGACAAGCCATTTTCCAGGCGTTCACAGCGTCAGTTTTGCACAGCACTTCTGAATTAACCAGTGTGGATGCTAAAATTTTCCTGGTTCATTCTTCCGTGCCGTGAACCGAGGACAGGAACGCCGGTAAACTAACATCTGAAATTTTGCGAACGCCGAGCCCACCAAGACGAACAGGCAGAGAAGCCTGTAGCCAAGCTCGGTCGTTCAAATCCGCATTTAAAATATTTTTTAGAGTATTTTGAATAATTTTATCATTTTTTTCTAAAGGTACTAAATTTTTCCAAAACTGTTATGATCTTAGCGCATGCGGTAATTTGGGAACAAAAAGGCAATATCGAATAAATATGAAATAGTAGAATATCCTCACTCATGTGAGGATGTATGGATGTCTGATTCTCTTTCACGTAAAAACCACTGAAGCGATTTTAATGAAATTTGGCACAGTTAGATTATAGTTTGGAATAACACCTAGGTTACTTCCCGCGATAGCCGACATAGTGTAATAGTGTGTATATACTGAAGACGGCGAAATAAGAAACACCTCATATACAAACAGCGGCACTTCTATTATTTACTTTGTACAGAGTTCAAAGCCAAAATAATACTAAGTGTATGCAAGTGTATCCACGAGGTGAAGTATACTTGGCGTTTCTCGTGGTTCAGCACTGTCCCACGAAGTAGAAGCGGCCCATCCGCACGTCGAACTGCAGCGTCGGGTCCAGTTGCGCGGTTTATACAGCAGTGGCGAGTGGGGATCGGCCTTGTTCGGCGGCCCTCGGTGACGCTCGCAGGCGACTGGCGTTAGGCGCGCGTAATTTAAAATTGATATTGGTTACAATAGTATATAAAAAAAAATTAACAACACGATTGATTTTCCTTCATACTTCAACAGGCTTACGAGGACTGTAAATCTAGATGACCATTAGATCATTTTTATAAGCAAATAATAATTATAGTTTTTACAATAATTAAATCATCTCGACTGGCGTATTTAAAATCAGTGGTTATTTACAATAATTAGTTCTTATCAAATCATCGCTTATTTTACAATAATTATTTTCAGTATGTACATATTTTCTCCCTCTCTTTTCTGTCTTTTGCCATGTTATGATTACATTACAGATCATCGTTACTATTTATAAACAATAATTGAGACAATTTAGGTAGTCAGCCGCGTGCGTCTCTCATTTGAAAATGTACCTTGCTTTAGAAAATATCCTTTCACAGGGTACTGATGTAGCGATAAGATTTAACCGTTTAGTCATGTATTGGAAAAGATGAGGATATGTAAAACGCCTCTCATGCCACCATATGAATAGGTCTTTTTGTCTTGGTAGAAGTGGTTCTCGTAAGTAATTATTTAGCTCTATGATGCCTGCAGCCGTAGCATTTGCGGGTGTCAATTGCGCAAATTCGCTATCAAATTTATCCCAAACTAACGACGATGTATGCATTGATGTTGTCTGGGTTTCTTGTACTGGTGTTGCACAAGCTGCTAGTACACATGTGGCTGCATTTGAATTAGAGCCTCCTTTTAGTTTGAGGGCATTTAACATTCTCTCATAATTTTGTGCGTCCATAAGCCCTCTTCCTTTAAATCTAGGGTCTAATATCGTAGCTTCGGCAGTGAGCTGATTGATTTCTATGTTCACAAAACACCGATCGATTCCTTTATTTAGTGTCTCTAGAAGTAAATTTATTTCACAAAGCCGTCCTGGATCCCTTAATAAGTCTTTTATTCTTTTTGACATAATATTTCCGAGTGGTATCATTTTGGATAACGATACGTTTTTTTCTGAACTTACTTCGACGGTTATTAGTTCGTAAAATAGTTTCAGAATAGGGACAGCGGCTTCAATTACTTTCCAGTCATGGTCCGTGAAGCTAAGATCGCTTCTTATTAAGGCAATCGTTGTAATAACCGAGTCCTTCACAGTTAAAATTCGCGATAGCATGTCATATGTGCTGTTCCACCTTGTCGCATCATCCTGTTTCAGTTTTAGTTGAAGCTAGTTAAGCTGTTTTTGAATTTCTTAAAACTTTCTTAATACTTGAGCGCTGCGTTTGAAGTGTTCAACAATATGTTTAACCTTATTTACAGTAGGGTTTATATGTATTAATCCTCCTTGAACACAAAGATTTAATGTGTGGGCAAAGCAAGCCAATCCGACCTTATTGCTGACGAAATGTTGGCAGCGTTATCAGTCATAATTGCTACAAGTTTTGTAGATATATTCCACTCTAGAATGAGGTTTTCCAAAAATTCTCTCAAATTCTCACTAATGTGTCGCTTTGAGTGTTGAGACATCCGATAAGGGCAGACTCTAATTTTGTAACAGATGAATTCGTCTCAACAAAATGGGCTGTCACAGCGGTAAGACTCTCGGTGTTGATAGATGTCCAACTCTCTGTGGTTAAATAGACAGCTTGAGCGTTATCCAATTTAAATATATTTTCTTTTAAACTTTGATATATTTTTGGCAGCAAGCTTTGTGATAAAAATTTCCGGGTGGATAGGGAATATGCGGGACAGAGCATGTTTACAAATTTTTTAATTCCTTTTCTTCTACTATTTTAAAAAGGTGATATTCTTTGGCAATCATGAGCATTAACTGGTGATCATTTTTTTCCGCTTGACGAGATGAGATACTCTTATTTTGTGTGAATTGACGAATTGAAGATTGTGCCGTATGAGAACTACTCGGAATGGAGATTAAATTTGAAATTGGCTGCTCTACTACACGAACTCCTTGCGTCGGCTCCTGCGATTCAAGTGGACGGATTTGCGGGGGATTTATTTGCCGTTCGACAGTAAATGAGACGGTGGGATGTTTGTACCTCATGTGTCTTCCTAAATTTCCAATATTGCTCTTTGGCTCCGTCTCTTCGAAGTGGTTCCACAGTGCACTTCTTTTTCTATTCGAAGTAGCCATATTATCAAATAATTTAAAAAGCTAAATTAATTTTATTTAGATTTTATTAGATATGTTTTATATCTATACACACATGGAAAAGTCACAAAGTCTTTATTTATTTACAGAACTTATTACCTATTACCTATCTATTTTAGCACTATTTACAGTATTTACACATAAATTAAACATGCAAACATTCGAATATACATATAAGTTCTTAATTTGTAATATAACTTAGATACACGCATTCAAAATAGTTCCAACTGCACCAAAACAATTTCCGAAACGAATCGTGTCTGTTTATAAACACACAAAAAAAATTGTAATTCGCCACGAGAATAAATGCGTTAAGGTATCTTTTGCTTTATTCCTATTTACTATTAGACTTAATTTAGCATGTACACGTTTAGTGAACGAGTGTGCGTAAGTAATAATACTTTTTATTTCCGGCGGTGATCGGGGAAGGTTGGGCACAGTCGGGCGTCGGCTGCACCACAGATAATATAATAATAATAATAATATAATAAATTTATTTGTTCTCAAAAATATACAGCTGGCTCTTATTCTAGCATATAAAGTAATTTGGCGATGCACGCAAACGAGACCCAAACTACAACCGGATACAATCATATATATAATTTAAGCGAGTTAGTAGTATTATTATTGGGTTTGTCTGCATGCATCCGTGCACATCGCTAAACACAACCATGAAAATGATATTATACATAGAGTAAGAGGTCGTCGTTGGCTGCTATACTAGTATAAACTGTGTCACAGCAGCCAGCGTCTTCCACCCTGTATGACACAACATAATATCATTTAACATAAAAGATTGTTAATCATAGTATAAATAAAAATAACTTCTAAATAAATGCAAAGTAGTAGTAAGTAAATATAAGCTGCACTGACTGAACCTCACGAGTCAAGGAGCCGATTGAGCCGTTGAACGATTAACTGAGTAACTGAGCGAATGTGAGCTAGATTGAAATCAAAGAGCTAGTTCATTTGTATCTCTCATTCAGGAGTACCTAAGTTTACTACAGAATGTGGTGCGGTGTACGAAAGAACCAACGAGATGCAACTGCCGTGGCACGTCGGAATATACTATAAGGACTCTACAAGATACATTCTTATTTGTGACGGGTCCCTCGTTTCCAATAAAGTAGTTATATCTGTTAAGATTATCCCACAATCGCGGTGGGTTGGGTTGTAATATGTTAAGATTGTGTTTATGATTATAAATAAATTTAAAAAATGTTACATCCAGACGGACGCTACACATACAGTATGGGTCAAAAAGTGTGTTGATAGGTTTTTACAGGGTCGGCAACGCGCAAGTGATGCCTCTAGTGTTGCAGGCGTCTATAGGCTACGGTGACAACTTACCGTACCGGTCGGCAGTATGCTTGTTTGCCACTTTTGTAGTATAAAAAAAAACATGCCCAAACGAAGTGTATAGAATATTACTACATAAATAAGTTTTCAATATCAATCGGAGCGGTGTCTGACATCTCGTTCCTCCAAGAGCGATGGGTAGCATTGATCAAATATTCGAATTATTCATAACTTGAAATGAATCAAAATATTCGAAACTTTGACAAAGATTATTAAATCGAATTAGGAGTTACTTGGCGAAATTCCATTGGCATAAAATTATCGCCATGCACACTCGGAATGCCTACCCTAACGCCCTCGCGCTGAGGCGAAACATGTGTCGACGCATATTTTGTGTTCGAAGCGGAATACTGTAAGTTGGAGTTCGCCCGGATCCCACGACGCGATTGTCCCTATCCAGAGGAGTCAACCATTTTTTCCTATTGCAATAGTTCGAGTGGGCAATCCGAGGGTGCGTGGCGGGTTTCTCTCTTCCCAATCATTTTAAAATAGTATTGAAATAGTCTTCTATTGAAGGATTTTATTGCGGTTTATTTTAAAGTAGAAATTCATGGTAGCCATTACGATGTATGGCTCTTCAAGTTTGTTTGAATGTTTGTTAAGACCTCCGCGACACAGACATTATTCACAGAACGGCAACCACCCTTTTAAAAAAATGATAAAATATATTTAATACGCTCATAACTTCGAAAAGTCAGAGTTCCCTTGGGATTGAACTGGAGATCTCAGCGTTGCTTTCAACGGACTCTCACTAGGCTAAGATAGCATGTTGCTACTCTTTGTTTAACTACTATTGTTAATTTTTGCAGTTACGGGCTGTTCACAATCAACAGAAAAAGTCCATATACATTCGCCGTGGCTGCTGGGAACGTATTTTCGCATTGGGATGATGATAGCTTCACGTCACAGACTACTGATGTAAGTGTCACCGAATAAATAATTAAGTTACCTTGGTGGTGCAGTGAATGCGCCTACTGCACAAGGTCGATTCTCGGATCGAGTAAAGTGTTAGAGGTTTTTCTGTCTAGATACTCTCAGTAGCACCATGAAGTCTGGAACTATCATGACAGTAAGCTAGTTCTACCTTTTTGTCTGAGTATCTTTCTGTATGAATGCGGTTTTCACAGTTTTATTGGTAGAAGTCTAACTTAAAATCTGGTGGATGTTGCATCTTGATACACCGCTTAGAAATCAAGTGTTATGTTTATTAATCAGCTTCTCCTTACATGCAAAAAAGAAAATATAGATAAGTAACTACTTCTATAGTAATAATGCCCTCCTCCTGACCGAATTTCTGTCACGGCGGCCAATTTTAACGGAGACTGTCCATCTGCGCAGGAAATATTATATTGCACAAGTGTGTGCGCAAACACAAGTGCATTCTCTGTTTCCTAACTCTTATGATCCGATAGGACGGCAATCCGATACGACAGGAGAGAGATCAGGAGCTAGACCAACGGCATTATGTGCTTTACGAGGCACGGAGGTGTCTAACACCATTAAGTTCCTAACTTCGGGCTGGTATTGAGATTTTTTAACAGAAAACTTTTGTTGAACCGACCCGGGATTCGAACCCGAGACCTCATGCACAGCAGTCGCATTGACTACAGCTGTGGCACGGAGGCAGTTGGAATAAAATTATACAGAATAGGCGAAGATAAAGCTCGATTTTGTAACGATAGTGAGTCTTCTTTATAAGTACTGTATAATATTTTATAATACGTGCTTCTTGCGCCTATAGGAGGCGCGGTTCAGGCGGCGAAACAGCATGCCAATAGGCTTACCATGAAACGTAAATGCTGAAATTTTGGATGGACTGCTCATACTGTGATACATATTTATTGAAGTATATCCTGAATTTCGCAACGTATTTTGTTATTATTTACCCTTTCATGAAGTATTCAAAACAAAGGCTTAATGTAATTTTTATTGAGTGGATGTTGAAGAAATTTTATTATAACTTATTTCCGTACGGCCCGAAGTTTCGGAAAGACATTTTCATGGTAGACCTACTGCACCACAGCGCTTGTGATTATTATAGTGATTGTTGATTAGTTGTCATTATTACATACAATACAAAGCATCTGCAACATTCTCAGTCTAGTAGATCGTTTTTGTTAAATACACATAATTTTCTTGCAGACGTTGCCTGGCCTTTGACATCCGGCAAGGAAACTACGGAACCGTCCCTCCAGAAGAAGATAACAACATAAAAAACAAAACATGTAAGTACAAGCCTTAATAAAAACGGTAAGTATATACAGAAATGTCTTTGAAATGAAACTACTTTATTCGGATTTTATTACGTTGTTTATTTAATACTATTATTAATGTAATAATAGTATTAAATAAAAAATAGTGTTAAGACTGCGCCGAGCGTAAGACGCGGTTGGACTGAATGACAAAGCTATATTCAAATCGGCGCGCGGCCGCCATAGTTAAATTGTATGGAGGATTTGAAGTGCTTTTTTGATAAATATAACCAATAACTTAAATATTTGGGACGGACAAATTGTAATATAACTATTTACGTTTCGTTTAAGCTATAAAATAGTATAGATTTCTACTGTTATAATCTAAAAATCACGTAACACGAGCTCACGTTTTTGCATTTTTCGTGCAAATTTACGTAATTTTGTAGGCGAAAATATTAATTATTTTAAGTTTTTTATACGGAGTAATTGCAAACACATTCATTTTTATGGTAAATGTATATTTTATATTTGTATTAAGCAAAAAGTGTTGATTTTATCAACTTAACTGTCATCGCCTATTTTGGCACATTTCGCTCATCGCAGTCTTATGTCATTAACAGTGATCGGAGTAGGTAGATTGAAATGGGGTCATTGATCCGAAACGTATATATTAATATGGACATTCCTCCGGAATTGGTGGATTATTAAAAAAAACCGGAACTTATGTAGGAATTTTATTCTGCCAGAGTGGAAGGAGTCATTTGATGATTTGCCATCCTCAAAAAAAGGTAGGAGTTGTAATAAAATGAGCAATATTATTCTTTATTATTCTTCATATTTTTTTAACGGCACACAGTCACGATTTGACAAAACCCAACGACCAATCAGAACAAAGGATCATGGGTGGTACAATAACCGGTTATCAGAACAATGCGTACGCCCGCCGACGACATGCCAGGTAGCTCACTCGTTTACTTCGGTTCGTAGAGTGCGTATCTTTGTTTGTTACTGTGTTGTGAAAACGTTACTTGACCCTGGCTTGTGTACATACTGACTTCTGGAATCTGCTCTAAACCACGATTTGGCTCGAATATACGGACTCAGATTTTTCACTATTGAATTGGATCTACATATTTAAACCAAGCTTTGGTAAGTAATATTTTACTAGTTACAAGGAGTATAAAGCATGTTTGGATGTACTATAAGAATATTTTTAGTATTGTGTTTGTTCGCTTAACCTGCTGAACATACCATGAGTCTTAATATTGTTAAATCTTTAATAGAGTATGAACCAGTGAGCTTAGTGCGAAACAAAATTATGATATTCTAGTAATGTAGTCGCAATTCAGCTAACTCCACTATTAACCGACATTTTACTGGAATCCGTATATAATTTGAATGCCCTGTGTCCTCTTGCAATGTATTGGTAAAATAAATTACTATAGGCCTTATCTACTTCTCTACAAAATATTCTACGTAACAAGCCCTTTCATTTGATATATATATATATTGATGGAATTGTAAAAAAAAAAAATTGTCCGCCATCTTGTAGCGGCAGCCATTTTGGATTGACAGGAAGAGGGTGAAATTTCAATGACTAAATTTGATCCACGAAAAATAAAACAAACGGAGTAAGCTAAATAAACTAAATAAAATGTAATTTTTTCATGTCTTTGTTTTAGGTGATATATACGAGGTTCCATCTCTAAAACAAAGTTCAGATATGGCAAACGTCAAGGCTGAAACTGTAGAAAAATGGATATCCGGTCATCCCGAACTACTTTACGATCACGCTAGTGGTACAATATACTGTTCAAAATGTGAAAGCCATTTGAAAACCATAAATAAAGGAAACGTTAAAATACATATCGAAGGAGCAGTACACCAGGGAAAGTTTAAGCGGCCCGAAGAGGAATTTTATTTCGATCTTATAAAATTTCTCATTTTGTGCAATATTCCGTGGTCTCAGATGAAAAATACTACTTTTCAAGATTTCTTTAAAAGATATATGTGTAGTACCTGTTGTTGTACGTGTACTAATCGTACTCTGCCAGATGAATCACAGTTACGGAAAGTTTACTTGGACAAGTTTTTTAAGAATAAAATCAATTCGATTCGGCAAAATTATAAAAATGAGAAACTATGGATATCATTAGATGAAACGACAGACTTTTAAGGTCGCTATATAGTCCATTTTTTAATAAAACCATTACATCCTAGCAATTTGACTAGACCTTATTTGGTAGCATGTAAAATGCTAACTGTAGTTAATGGACAAACAATCACGCAATTTGTGTTAGAATGTTTGGAAAACTTTTGGGAAGATTCTTTTGAATCGAAGGTAGGTAACATTCTTGTCCTCTGCACTGATAGCGTTGCATATATGCTGTCTGCAGGACGAAATTTAAAACAATACTTACCTGAAATGAAGCACGTAACATGTTTGGCGCACTCTCTTCATCGCGTATCTGAGCAAATTAGGTTAGAATATCACGATGTTAACATTTTAATAGCAAATGTTAAAAAGGTATTTTTGAAAGCCCCAAGTAGAGTCAAAATTTTAAAAGAAAAATATCCAGATTTGCCGCTACCTCCCCAACCAGTTGTTACAAGATGGGGCACTTGGTTAGAGGCAGCATTTTATTACGCTCAAAACTTTGAAAAAATAAAAGAAGTATTATCTTGTTTAAGCAGCTCTGATGCGGTATCTATTCGAGAGGCAAAAAATATTATAGAAAAAGAAAATTTAAAAGAAGATTTAAATTACATTAAAGACAATTATTTTATAATTCATTTGTCTTTAAAAGAATTGCAAAAGCATAATTTATCGTTGACAGATTCACTTTTAGCATTTGACAACGTCAGAGATGCTATAAATCAGTGCAATTCAGAAAATATAAAAAATAAAATAGAACGTGTTATGGAACGAAACCCAGATTTAGACACACTTAGAGAATATAGTGAGGCCATTGAAAAAAATGAAGCACATAATTTAATACCTTTTTTAAAATTTGCTCCTTTGACATCGTTAGATGTAGAACGGTCTTTTTCCATTTATAAATGGACTTTAGATGTTAAAAGAAATAGGTTGAAAATAGAAAATATAGAGAAACTCATAGTTATATATTTTAATTGGAAAGATCAGGATTACCAGGATGCTGACATTGTAATCGATTAAGATTAAAAATGTGAATAAATGTAAAATGTACATATTTAACAATAAACAATCTTGATTTTTATCTTTTTTCTTTATTCTACCCCTTTTTTTTGGTCCTAAAATCTGACTAAAATCAACCTGTTCCTTCGTATGCCCTTTACGTTTCAGAGTCGTGGTGCATCCTTAGAACAGTCTCACGACCCCAGCAGGCATTGGCCCTCTATGGGGCCCCGTCATTTATTCTACCCTTAATGCAAATTAACATGACCCCTATGAAAATATTTAAATTTAAGTGCAACAATTTATGTCTATCTATAAAAGTTCTAGCCATAAAAGGCTAAAAATAAAAATTAAAGCTTCGATCGGAATTCGATTGTTTTTATTATTCAACAGATAAATAATTAATTAATTTAGTTTTGATACCTTCCTTTAAATTTTGAATTGAGTAGGAATAATATCACTACCAACATTAACAATATTTAATTGAATCCGGAAATACCGGAATTACTTTCCGGGAAAATGGCTTATCCATGTTATTCTTTCTGTGTGCATTTATGATACAAGTACCAAAAATCAATCTACCTACTCCGATCACTGGTCATTAAACGTGGTTGCTGAAAGCAAACCGAAACGTCAAAAATTTAAATAGTAATAAAGTTTAAACTATTTTTTTGACGTTTAGTTACAAACTATTACACTACTACTGTTATCAGTAGTAGTGTAAAAGTTTCAAAATTATGTAATAAAAGTGGTAATTAAGCAACGCGATAAAATCCGTATAAAGTAGTTAAATTTCAATGAATAACATTTTCGTAAATGTAAGACATTATTCACGCCTGCCAAATGTCTTGTTATTGAAAAGAACATCATTCTCGCAACGCAAAAAATTGCGAGTTCTCATTTAAAACTTAAGTCGGTATTCTTTCGGCAACTCTCACTGTTCATTATTTGGTTTTTATAAAAAATATTAATATATCAGTTAATTATATGTCATTTAATTAATAATACCGGTTGGTGGTTATCGCAATACGAAGTTAAACTCGCAGAATTTTATTTTCTGTAGTTTGGAGCAACTTTGCTATTCGGTCTCCAGTCTTTTCAAAGATGATGTCTCACGGTATCTTGTATATTAAATTAAATTCATTTATTTCAGGTCTTTAACCCATATAAAATTAAAAAATTAAAAAAGAATTATTTTTAGAATTATCCATTCTTGCACAAAAAATGTTACATACTATTACAATTAATAAAACATACAAAATTATAACAGAAATTAAAATTAAATTTAGAATTATAAATAAAATACAAAATATAATGAAAATGTCAAAAAATAAATTAAAAAATGATACAAAATATGAGAACAAAATGTCACAAAATGTCAAAGATAAAATTGAAAATAAAAATGACAAAATATGTTAAAATTTAATCCTAAAGTTAAAGATATATATATATGTGCACGCGCTGGCATGCAGCTGCAGCCATCTCCGCAAGAAAGGAGAATCCCACCGCTCGGACAACACGCTCAGGATCCCATTCGAGCCACCCCTACAGCGTCACAGAAGCGATGCACTCCTTTTCCGGATTATTCCGTAGAAGTCATCGGTAGCAGCATCAGCGAACATCGCCGATGCGCTACAATACCGGGGCCGCCCCAACAGAATCCTGAAAGCGTTGTTGTACTGGACACGAAGAGCGTTGTACGCCCGCAGAGTGAAGTTGGTCCACAGGCTGCACGTGTAAAAGGTCTGGCAATATGCCTTGAATAAGGTTATTTTAACCTGTGAAGAACAACGTGCAAACCTGCGAGCCAGCATGTTGCACCGGACAGACAACGCCCTTCGCTCCCTCTCGATGTCCGCATTGTCAGACAGATCATCAGAGACCCAGTGACCCAGATACTTGAATCGATCTACTCTGTTCAAATGTCACCCGCAAAGAGTGACAGGTGGTCCAGTTAAGTAGCTTTTAGTACCAGCTTTGAAGATCATGTATTCACTCTTCTTTGGGTTATATCTGAGCCCATGGGCCTCCGCGTAGGTCTCACAAATATTCAAAAGCCTGCGCATCGCAGAAAGAGACGGGCTCAGCAACACCATGTCATCCGCGTAACTTATGTTGTTTATACATACCCCATCAACGGAACAACCGACCTTAGTGCTGCTTAGCTCCTCGATCAATTGATTCATATACAGGTTGAAGAGACGTGGGGAGGTTATTCTCCCCTGCCTCACCCCACAGTCCAACCCATATACGTCCGAATGCGATCCTGCCCATCTGACACTATTTTGCTGGTGACTATACCAATATTCAAATAGTGCTATAATGTCATGTGACAACTTCGTCTCGCATCGCAACTTACGCCATAACTTGTCATAATTGACTGTATTGAATGCTTTTGACAGATCTAAGTAGCAAGCATATACAGGCGTATTCCTGTCTGTGTAGTACTGAACAGTTTGCTTGACAGAGGATAGCACTCTCAGTTGAAAGGCCAGGCCTAAAGCCACATTGGGCGTCGTTCAGAAATAGGTGCTTTTCTAACTGTTGTTCAAGCAAACTATCCAGTACCTTACTTATGACTGCTGCTAGCGAGATGGGTCTATAATTTGAAACGTCAGAAGAATCACCAGTTTTATTTTTAACAATAGGAACTACTACGGAGTACATTAAGTCATCAGGCAAGTAACTATGACCCACACAAAAATTGTAGAACAAAGCGAGAACTCTCGGTAGATGTACACCCGCGTACCTCAGATGCTCGATGCTGAGCCCATCGTGATCCGGAGACTTACCTCTAACCATTCGCTTTATAACAGAGGCCACATCTTTGGCGGTGAATCTAACGGCAACGTCCCCGGGGCGATCCACAGCGGCGAGCACCCGCGACGCGGGCCCGAGCGGGGATTCGATCTTGAAGTGGCGCTGAAAGGCACAGGCTATGTCCCGGGGCTCATGCGCACCCCCGACACTCACAGGGCGGCTCGACACAGCATTGATATTTCTTGTATTTTTCCAGAAATTGCTAAAGTCGTTATTAGCATGATGCTCAGCAATAATATTCATTTTAATCTGTTGTTCATTATTTTGGCAATATTTCAATTTAGATTTAAATATTTTTCTGGATTCACACATGTCTCTGTACACAGGTCCAAAACTAGGTTTACCATTGTTTATCCATGTCTGAAAACAATGCCGCGCCCTCCCGTGAGCATCACTGACAAACTTATTCCAGCCCGGTACATGTCTATGCTTCTTACGTTTAGATACATGTTTCTTACAGCTGCACTTAGCAGCTTCAGTCAAAACATTTACAATAGTCTTGTACATATTATTTATTATTAATTTGTGGGACTCATTATCACACATTTGATCCGCACAATAAGTAAGCTCTGGTGGGAAATCTAACTGTTTTAATTCTGAGTTACAATAATTTAAATACATTTCAATTTGTTCATTGTTTCTAATACCCCAATTTATTTGATTAAGTGTTGACGTAGTTATTTTCTGACTTTTAGGTAAAATTACATTTAAATTACACTCTACCAGTAAAGGGAAATGATCAGACCAATAGGTATCATGCAGAATAGACACGTTAACAACCGTACGTCGCGCTGAACCCGTTACCACGCAGTGGTCGAGCCAGCGACGGCACCAGTGCGGCTCACTAATAAACGTAAACGCGTCGGGAGGTAATATGTCCATGTCCACACACGACCACATCTGTCCGGTACAAAACGGTAATAATTCACAAGAAAACAGCTCACCTGGGTGCGCATTGAAGTCCCCCAAAATAAATACAGTTTCCACTTCATTACTCTCGATTATGGCATGTAATTCACTCTAACACTCGGTAAACTCGGTCAAATTTTCAGTAGAATCAGTCTGCATGTACACTGTTATGACTAAAACCGACCTGTCGTTAAGCACTATCTTGATCGCGGCGAGTCGTACACTTCTACACACAATAACTGATACCGACGGAAAAGCAGACTTTCTCCACAGCAGGGCCACCCCGCCATATGGTCTCCCTCTAACAATTCCAGCAGATATATCCACAGCTGAATTACCGGTGTATGAAAATGAGTCATCGATGGTCCCCAGGAACGGTATATCGTGCGGAAGCAGCCAGGTCTCTTGAAGCGCAACAATATCAGCTGATCGACACAAGTTTCTCACACAATCAACAGAACGAGTGACGCTTTTACAATTGAAGCTCACAAACTTAGACTAACACAAGTATAGAAACGTTTATTGAATTCATTTAAATTAAACAACTTTAGACAGATTTTATCACGCATTTTATTTTTTTAAACACTATAACTACTTATTATAAAACAAATTCCCCCACCGCGTCTGTCTGTTTGCGATAAATTTAAAATCTACTGAACGGATTTTCATGCGGCTTTCACCAATAGACAGAGTGACTCATGAGGAAGGCTTTAAGTGTACATATAATCGTTAGGGTTTTGTACTATCTGTAGCCGGGGCGGGTCGGTAGTTATAATATAAGTTTTAAACTTTAATAATAATAATAATCATTTATTTCGGATTTACATTTACTTAATTAAAAAAATTTAAACTACTCGTACTATTGTTAAATACTTTTAATTCTATTTAAACTAATAGTTCGTTTTCTCTTTACAGATAACACATCGAAGGTAATTTTATCCGGCAGTGGGCTAGTTTACCCGCACAGGCAAACTGGCTGGTATTACCTGATAGGCGACAAAGTGAACACCCTGGTATGTAGGAGTGCGTGAACCATGTAGACACCTAACATATGTCCTCAAAACTATATGACTTTAAAGACTCTCTTATCTTATCTTGTGTGGGGGCCAGTCAGTATAGACCGGCGACACTTCGACCCAGTGGGATCTTTTGTGTCGAAAGACTTTCTTAAACAATACATCAGATTTTAGTTTGGTTGTTTGTAAGCCTTGCGATACATGATTAATATTATGTGCGGGAGTTGTCTTTCTTTAAAGAATTTGGTCAAAGATGTATACTATGTGTCGTCGTACTCACGTCGTGTTCACACTAAAAAAAGTGAGTTCCCACATTACATTTATATTATAGAGAACGATAATGCACAATTTTCAGTTTAAGTGAGCGTGAAAAAGTGTCCTCTCTAAAAAGGGTAAGGTCGCATATTACACATATGTAAATAAGAACGATGATGTATAATTTTCAACATGTGTGAGCTTGATAATATTATATTTATAATTCTGACCTTTACGAGTTCACAAAAATAATGTCTACGCTAAGAAGAGTGAGCTCACTCTTTACATTTACATGACAGAGAACTTAGTAGTTAGTTATTAGACATTTATGTGCGTGTCTCGTTCTATCACAAAGTCATATTAAAATAATATTAATATGAAACTAATTTTGGAAGAATCCTTAAAAGGTATTTATTAAGGATTCTTTTATAATTAGTTTCGCGGGTTGGATTCCCGCACAAGTCACATTTTGTGTGCATGAACATGGATTTTAGTCTCGGTCTGGGTGATGTATAATATGTTCGTATTTACAAAAAAGAAGTATATAATTGTCTAGTACCCATAGTACAAGCTCTGCTTAGTTTGGGCTAGATGGTGCTGTGTGTATTATTATTATTATTATATATTTTGTGAGTATTTACATAATAATGTGATAACTTCATTGTATATATAGTCAGAAAATAATGTAAATAAAAATATGGATCAATTTACATTAAGTATTTTTTTCAAGATAGTAATATGATGATTATGTCCTCTAGACCGAATTTCGTTCACAACGGTCAATCTTAACGGACACTGGCCATCTGCGCAGGAGATATTATAGTACACAAGTGCACTCTCTGTTCCCTCATTCTCATGATCCGATGAGACAGCAATCTGACATCAGATCTGGGAATCTGAGATCAGGCGCAGGACCAACGACTTTACTTGTTTTATGAGGCCTCCCATGCCTCGGAAAGCACGTAACGCCGTTTTTCTTACACCACCAATTTCCCAACATCCGCCTGCTATTGAAATTTCCTGTCAGAGTAACCCAATCTTGTTTTTGTTTACCGACCCGGGATTCGAACCCGTGACCTCGTGCATAGCAGTCGCATTCACTACCTCTGCACCACCGAGACAGTCCAAAATAATAGGAATTATATTTTTAATTAATCTCACGTCTATGTCTCCATAGGCATATATGTATGCAGAAATGGCTCCCTATCCATTTGCATAAAATTTAAGACATAATAATTATAACATGGTATACTTTTGTCTCCAGTTCAATTCCAAGGCAAATAGTTAATTATCGCTCGCTTTAACGGTGAAGAGTCGGCGGTCTAAATAATGTGCTCAAAGATATGTGAAGTCTGCCAACCCGCACTGAGTCAGCGTGATGGACTATGGGCTACCCCTTCTTACACTGAGAACACGCCTGTGTCCAGCAGTGTGACAGTTTAATACAGGGCTGATATTAAATACTTATGTTTATCCTAATTATATTTACGCATAACATTATTTATGCATAATTTTAAAAATTATATGTTATTACAACTAGGGTGCTAGCGGGTTGGGCCAAGGGCCACCCCGCGGCAATACAAGGAACCTATTTGTGAGGTTGTCAATAATTACTCGCCTCGCCAGCAACGTCGGGAAACACCTCACCGGACTTGCTGTATGCCAAAAAAAGTGAAAACTATCCAAAAAAAATATGCCGATATTGTTATGCCAAAGTATATTAGGCAAAAAAAAACATTATGCGAAAAGAAGGGATCGCTTCGCAAGTGTATTACACCCATATTTCTTGACTAGGTAAACCGCGCAACTTCATCTGCGTAACATAAGATATTTTCCCCGTATTTGCAATATTTTAATTGATGTGCTCCTATTGGTCTACCTTATAGCCCTCCTCGATAAATGGGCTATCCAACACTAAAAGAATTTTTCAATTCAAACCAACAATTTCGAAGTCTTCAGCTTTATAATATTAGTATAGATAGTTGTAGGTCCCACGTAAGAGTGTACTTACGACTTGAGCGACGGATGACCACTCCTAAGGTTAAAATCGCATAGCAGGCCACAACTACGACCTTTCTGTTTGAGTTTTTTTAACAAGAGGTTTTTTTAAGGATGGAGTCACTTAAAGTCAACATGTGTAAGCAAATTTTTTTCTAAAATGGTCAACCGTCGCTCAAGTCTATAGTACATTAACGTTAGCAGGGCTTTAGACTCCATACAGTTACTGAGAACTTAATACATACAGCCTCACGCTGTTATCTCCGGAGAGGTAGTCAGATGAGTGTTATGGTGCATCCACACTGCAGTTACTTTTTGTGGAGAAACATAATGCAACACGATAACATTGGGTGACATTATTTAACATTTGTGACTGTTAAAGTGCTCACACAGCAGTTATGTAACATTATAAAACTCTATGTAGCACGATTTGATGAGTATTGTATAACAGTGTGTAATATTTTGCTACAACATGTTAAGAATATTATATGTTATTTATGCTCCCACACTGGTTTAACTCTTTGTATAATATCGTATAACATTCTGTTACCATCAGTTTGGGTCTGCCTTTCGAGGAATTTATAATTTGAATCACTGAAAAACCGATAAACTTAGGTACAGCCTTAATATAGTTTGATAAATTTCAAAGCAGTTTATTAACATTACAAAAATATTGGTGACGTTCTGAAGGTTGAGGTGCAAGAATCCGATATACGAAACATATTCAGACCGAAAATGTCGCAAAGTAAAACAGCTCCAGTAATAGTAGAATTTTCAGCGACCACTCTTAAAGAAAATATAATTAAAGCCTTGAAAACTTTCAATAGGGAGAACAAAGAGAAACTGAATACGAGACATTTAAAATTAACTGGTGAACCTAAACCTATTTTCATATCAGAATCTCTCACTACCAATGGACGACGCTTATACTTCTTGGCACGCCAATCTGTTAAAAGCAACAAATACGCAGGCTGCTGGACTTCGTATGGAAGGGTATATATTCGTCAGAGAGAAGGTGACCCATCCAAATTAATCTCCTGTGAAGCAGAATTGACTACACTAAAGACACAATGACTATTATCCTACCACTATTTTATAAAGTCAATATGTATAATTTTAAAAACTAAATATCAAGATAATATCAATTTTAGCAACAAATGTCGTTACAAATATCTTTATGTCATTTTTCTAAAATGCTTGCATATGTCTGTATACACTCTCATTCTACTAACACACTTCAGTCTACGAGTATATTTGCAAACCTACACAATAAACACATACACAATCTACACTACAGCAAATACCTATAAAATCTTATACAATGAAAAATATATTTATAATATTATACCATATTTATCAACACATAGTTACATGAAATACATAAGTATTAAACCGAGACCTCTTATATTCCTTAATCTACAAAAAAATATATACCTAAACAATATACTTTTTTACCGTAACATGCAATGGAGTAAGTCAATTTTAATTTACATTGTCTTATTTACTGTACACATACAACAAATGCGACTCTTATCTTACTTCCAAATTAAAACAAATAATATTATTTCTATATTATTTTCACCAGTAATAATTATAAACATCATTCGATACCACAAATAATTTAATACAAGACATTGATCAATTTAATATTTCTACCCCTATTTCTTGTGAACCAGAGGAATGCATCTCATATCTTCAACATCCTACACGATATCTAAATATTCTACAGCAGAATATCCGTAGCCTAAACTGCAACTTCCAGGAAATAAACGTTCTCCTTAAGCGATTGAAACTGTCCTGTGACATTATTGTGCTGTCAGAATGCTGGCTGTCCCATGTCGTGAACTTGCCATTGCTTGAAGGATATAATTCGTTTAAAACCAATGATAACTACAATCAAAACGATGGCCTTGTAGTCTATACCAATAGTAACCTGGAATGTATTGTAGAGGAACCATCCCTATCTGAAGCCAATTGCCTGACAATTAAAATACAAAATCATACAATATTAATTATGATTTATAGGCCACCCAGCTTCAGAACACCTGATACTTTCATAGATTCCTTACATGCACTATTAGAAGGGCTTTCGTCCTTTAAAAATATTATAATAGTTGGCGATATAAATATTGATCTAATTAAAACAAGCCCTATTAACACAGCGTATATGGACACAATTACCTTTCACGGACTACTTCCTGCCATTAATACTGCAACTAGGGGAAAATCGTGCTTAGATCATGTGTTACTAAAAACGAAATTAAAAGCATTTACTTACCTTAGGTACCAGTATCACGGATCACGAATCAGTCTAATTTAGCTTAAAAACAGACGTGTCTATAAATAAATCAACTAAACTAAAAATTATCTTTAAAATTGACAAGGAAAGACTAAAATCTGATTGTGACAATTATGATTTTGTGAAAGTTTATCAGGAAGCTAATTTAAATACTGCAATTGTAGAGATGTCTTAGGCACTCTACACACTTGTGTTCGTATAGTGGGAAGATAAAATCAAAGGTGGTATTCTAGATAAATGTTTATTGTCACTCACACGGTTACATTCACTCTTAAGCTAATTTAATTATATTGCGCGGATTGTATGCGCAACCTGACTCAGAGGCGGGCGCGGGACGACTACTTAGCCCACTCGTGAAATGTGCCTCGTAAGATAATCGCGACGTCATCCTGTCGCTACAGTATTCCCCCCTTATTTTAAAAAGAAAATTATACAGTTCAAAAAAAGATAATATAAAATAAATCATTCAGTTTATTCTTAATCAAATTCTAGCGTGTAACTGGCCTAATGTTTGCAATGTTGTGGTCGCTATCGTCGCATGACGCATGCCGAGTCGTGTTGCATCGGAAGTTAAATGTAAACATTGTTCTGGAATAAAATGTTATCACATGTTAATATTTTAACTTAACCAACTATTCTCTGTACTATTTTTGATGTAGTTTTAAGCTTTACAATGTACATCAAGTTATTTCGTAGTTAATTAAACATAAATAACGTGGAAAAAATATTATTTTAAAAGTATCTTTATCCTTGTTTTCCAAACCACTCTATATATTTTAATGAACATCAAATTACAACCATATATTTAAGTATTTTTTTTTTTTTTTTTTTGGTCAGCTAGACTACCATCAGGATGCTTATTCTATTTATTAACTATCTTATCACACACGTACCTATTAAGTGACGACGACGTTGGAAAGTGGAATTGCTCTCGATACGCTTTGAATTCTCTCAGGTGTTGTCGATGCGGCCAACATCTGTTTACTTATCCATTTCTTGGTTCTGGTGTTACACTTTTTATAGATAAAATACGCTATGGATATACTTATAATGGCTAGCACTGCTATTGAAATTATATTAAAATGCGCTAATTGCTTCTCTATGTCTGAAATGTTAGAGCCTCCTTGAGCAATTATGACTTGCTCTTTACTTTGGTTTTTACCCATGGTTAATGATCGTGAGTCGAGTGCTTTGCTAGTAAATGAACAAAATGTATTTTAAAATAATAATTTAACATGTACCTAAATACTGTCTACTGAGCAATTCCAGAGTCCAATTACAATATTCCATTTCATCATAATATTCGATACCGTCTTTCGAAATTTCCTGTAACTAATATAAAACTATTTTAAACACAAGTTATGTAAATACCTAATACATTGTCACGTTAAATATTAAACCTTACTGGGCGCTTTATTGCTCGGCCACTGCGTGTGGTGCGAGTGTTAGCGTTTTCAGTAGAGTTTTTGTATATAGCGTTTCTATTAATTAATATGCTCTTATGACTACTTCCGGGTATGGTTGCATTTTCTGACTCCAGGCTTCCTGAATAATGATTATCCCGTAGCCCTGCATATAATGACCTATCATTATTTTGTTCGTCATATGAATTTAATAAATACGCTGGTTTGATTCGATCAATAGATATATTACTAATTCTATCTGGTAATTGTACCGTAAACACCTTATCATTTCTCTTAATAACTTTGAACGGGCCTTCGTATGGCGGTTGGAGTGTCTGTTTTTTAATTTCTCGTCTAATGAATACGTGACTACAAACTTTAAGTTCGGGGTGCACAAAAATTGTTCTAGAATCTCTCTGTTTCATAGGTTTAGGTTTTAAACTACTAATGACGTCCTTTAGATGCTGTACATATTCATAAGAGTCATAAAATTTTCTATTTGTATTATCATAGAATTCGCCTGGTAATCGTAAGGTGGCACCATACACTAGCTGCGCCGCACTTACATTAGTATCGCACCTCGGTGCCGCTCTGAGGCCTAATAATATTGCTGGTAATTCATCTAACCAATTTTCATCATTTAGCTTTGCTCTAAGGGCTGCCTTTAACGATCTATGCATTCTTTCACACACACCATTCGACTGTGGATGATACGTGGTAGTATGTAGTTTTTCTACTCCTAAAAACTGCATTAAATGCCTAAAAATGTCACTCTCCAGCTGTTTCCCATTGTCACTAGTCAATCTCAAAGGCACCCCAAAACGCACGAACCAATTTAAAAAACTACTTTAGCTACTGTTTTCGCCGAAATGTCTATCGTTGGGATGATCTCGGGCCAAGAGGTGGCTCTGTCTATAATTGTTATCAAATATCTGTGGCCTGCCCGTGAAGTGGGTAATGGACCTACGATATCTATATGTATGTGCTCGAAACGATCACACTCGGGAAACTGGCCTAATGCCGATAGTGTATGCCGATGAACCTTTGCTTTTTGGCATCGTACACACGCTCTTGCCCATCTACTTATGTCCTTATTCATGCCTGCCCAGAAAAATCGATCAGTTATCAAGCGTCTGGTGGTTCTAATGCCGGGATGACTAAGGTTATGTATCATATCAAAGGTAATTTTGCGAAATTTTCCAGGTAAGTACGGTCTAGACTTGTTGGTTGATGTTTCACAATAAACATAATTCTCGGTATCGCTACCGCTTAGTTTAAGTCGTTTAAAATGCAAGCTACTGTTATTACAGCTGTGTAACAATTCCGAGAGCTGCTTATCGGCTTCCTGTGCTCGAGCAAGCTCTGTGAAATTGATACCTGTGGGACAAGTTATCGCCTCTATGCGCGACAATGTATCTGTTACAATGTTATTTTTACCGGTAATATGCCTAATTTTATTCGTGAATTCGCTAATAAACATAATTTGTCTCGTGCGCCTAGGCGTTTCTTTCTCGCTGCCTAATTTACTAAATAAAAATGTTAATGGCTTGTGATCTGTAAAAACTACTAGGTCGCGGCCTTCTATGAAATTTCTGAAATGTATTATCGCTAAATATATACCTAATAATTCCCGATCATAAGTGCTATATTTCCTTTGAGTCTCTGTTAGCCGCTTAGAAAAGAAACCTAAGGGTCTCCAATGATTACCTACATGCTGTTGAAATACTGCTCCCACGCTGCTATCTGATGCATCTGTCATCAATGCTAACTGGGAGTCAGGTAAAGGATGTACCAGTAATGTAGCCTTTTGTAAACATACCTTACTATTCTCGAACTCGCGGTTCGCCATGTCTGTCCATACGATGACCGTTTTATCTTTACGCTTTGAGTTGTGTAAGGTATTTATTCATCTCTGCCTGGCCCTGTGCTACATTAGGAATATGTGCCCTATAAAAATTAAGCATGCCTAAGTACCTGCGTAATTCTTCGATGGTTTTTGGTCTTGGGATATCCATTATGGCCTTAACCTTGTCCTGAAGGGGTTTGATGCCTTCCGCAGAAACCTCGTAACCTAAAAAGTTCAGTTTTTCCTGTCCAAAACAACACTTAGAGATATTTATAGTAATGCCAAATTCGTTAAAGCGACTAAAAACCATTTCGAGGTGTTTTTTGTGCGTTGTGATATCCTCAGACGCTACAAGTACATCGTCAGCGAAACAGAATAAAAAATCTAGCCCTTGTAGTACACTATGGTCCATGAACCTCTGGAAGGTCTGTGCTGCGTTTCGCAGGCCAAATGGCATCCTATTAAATTCATATAATCCGAAAGGAGTTATCACTGCTGTCTTCTCTATATCCGAATTATGGACAGGGATGCAATTGTAAGCTCTATTTATATCTAAACTGGAGAATACCTTTTTGCCTGCCAAGAGATACGTGAAATCTTGTAATCTCGGTACTGGGTACCGGTCTGGTTTCGTTATTGCGTTTAACATTCTGTAGTCGCCGCATGGCCTAATGTTGCCATCTTTTTTGGGTACGATGTGTAACGGACTGGCCCATGCACTCTTGCTAGGCCTACAAATACCTAAGTCCATCATTAACTGAAACTCGTTCTTAGCTTTAGCATACCTGTCTGGTGGCAGCGGGCGTGCACGAGCATGCACCGGTGCGCCGGTTGTCTCGATGTGGTGACACACATTATGCTTGGGTACTTGGAAAGTATATCGATATAAGGGTGATTTTCTACTACGGTTCTAATTGTGGGCTACCCACAGTCAGAAATGCAACCAATTACCTATAGGTTTGTTTCACTATCAATTAGTTTACGCCCACTAAGATCTATTAACAATTTATATTTAACTAAAAAATCTGCACCGATTATCGGTTGTTTGACATCGGCTATAATGAATACCCATCTTAAGTCACGACGTAATTTAAAATCTAGTTGTCTTACTATATGTCCATAGGTTTTTATTTTTGTACCATTCGCTGCAAATAAACTGTATTTACTCGATTCGTTATCACTTGACGTATCTTTTGCACTAACAAATTTTCGCGGATATACAGACACATTCGCACCACTATCTATTAAGTAGTATATGCCGGTTTTTTGGTCCATAACACTAAGGCGATGGTTCACGTGCGGAATGCAGGTCTCCGCCACTTCCTGTTCCGCTCCTAGTTTTCCGATTTCTTCTTATCCCAGCTACACGGTTCAACGCACTTATTAGCCCGATGCCGATAACGGAAATGATAGTCGCACAGCCAGTCTGGATCTTCTGGAGTACGTCGACGGCTGGCGCTACGTCGTTGCGATCTCTGTCGAAACCTGCCTCCTCTTTGGCTGTTGTATCTTGGCCTTGACTGACGATATTCTAACCCTTTGATGCGCTCACTTAAATTTCTTATTTCCGCTATTAAATCTGTTGAGTTGTTTCTCGATGTTTCCGCTGGCGAGTCTATCCTGTTAACAATTTCCTTCTGTGTTATAGTTTCCATAATTTTGTCGGCGACGCTCGCTAATATATCGATGTCCTTGGTTTCTGTGGCCGCCAAAACACCTCTGACAGTAGTTGGCAAATGGTTCTGCCATAGTATTGTCAAGGTTTCATCAGTGACCTTACCACGTGCCAGGTCTCTCATTTTTCTTAGGAGTTGAGATGGTTTCTGATCTCCAAGTTCCATTTCACTTATGAGTTTTTGCACTTGCCGTGCTTCAGATTGTGCATAGATGTCACAGAGTCTCTTTTTCAATGCCTCATATTTTCCCGATGCGGGGGGTTCGAGAAGTATGTCAGTTACTTGCGTAAGAACTTCCTTTCCTAGTTTTGAGACAAATTTGGTACCTCGCCTCGTCGGACGCCTTCTGGGGGTTCATGACAGCCTCCACCTGAATGAACCATAACTTCGGCTCATCTCGCCAAAACTCAGGAATCCGCGCAGTTACGGCTATACTAGTTATCTGTTGTTCTTCGGTTAAAACGCGCTTGATACTTTTATCTTCCATCGTATATGCCAATTTATTTTACCCGCTCCGAGCCAGTCTAAATTTGAGTCGTCCGCAAAACCAATAGTTTATTATAAACTTCCCACAAACGCGTTCGGGGTCACCACTTGTAGAGATGTCTTAGGCACTCTACACACTTGTGTTCATATAGTGGGAAGATAAAATCAAAGGTGGTATTCTAGATAAATGTTTATTGTCACTCACACGGTTACATTCACTCTTAAGCTAATTTAATTATATTGCGCGGATTGTATGCGCAACCTGACTCAGACGCGGGCGCGGGACGACTACTTAGCCCACTCGTGAAATGTGCCTCGTAAGATAATCGCGACGTCATCCTGTCGCTACAGCAATGAACAAGTTCATTTATATAATTCAGCAATTAATTGCAAACAACTCGATAAGACGATTAACTCCTAGAAATAAATTTATAATAAAACCATGGATAACTATTGGTATGTTACGTTGCATACGCAATAGAGATAGGATGCACAAAAAATTAAAATCGAATACAACTAATGTAATATTTACATATATTTATATATCAGCCTACTTAGCGCTACTGAGCGGACGTCTGCACGGCGCGTTGCTAAGTATTAAAAATGAATAAAAAGTGTTCCGGGTGTGATATCGGGATTATCAATAAATTATTCATGTTATGTTCCCGGAAAACATGCAGTAAAGTGTATCACTTGAAATGTCTAGCGTTGTCTAAGGACGCATTTGGAAGTTACACGGAAGAATATAAAAGCAAGTGGGTATGTCCAGAATGCTCAAGGTCAATTCCGAAGCGAGACAATACCGAAACACCGATCCGAGGTAACATCCTAAGTATTAAGAGTGTCACACCTAACACCAATGTGAATACAGAGCGAGGCAGCCGAGTTAATACTAGCGAAATGAGTTTGGTCATCAGCGAAGATACTGTGCTAGAGGAGATTCAGAAGTTACGCACGGAAGTGGTATCGAAACTGGATGATCAAAAGAGAGATTATGAATTACTTCTTGCTAGATTTGATAACACAGAATCTGATTTACGTGAATTACGAAAAATAATGAGGGTGGTGCAAGAAAAGGCAGAAAAAGTTGACATTTTAGAAGAAGAAAATAGAATCCTAAAGGAACAGAATGAGCAACTACGAGCACAGATTACTAACAGGAGCACTTCTACAGGGAATACCAACACAAATCGCAATATAATTGAACCAAAACTATCATACGTAAATGCATGTAAACAAAGTGCGAAGCGGGTAGTGGACGGCGCGCGCGATAACAACTGCGCGACAAACGAGTGTATGGCCACGAAATTGACAAATGAAATAGAAATAGCGGAAAATAATATAATAATATCGGATATATCCACAGAAAAAGGCAAGGTATATGAAAAGGAAGGTAATTGGATAACAGTCAGTAAGAAGCAAAATCGGTATCCTAACAGGGAAGTAAAAAAAGGAGGAAGCATCCAAATAACGGGCATTCAAGGGACTGAACGGAAAAAATATTTACATGTGTGGCGACTACATAAAGATACAACAGTAGAAAACTTGGAAATACATATAAAAAAAATATACGAAGAGGAAATACCAGTTACGATAGAAAAAATAAAGCACAAGACGGAAAGGGACTATGCTTCCTTTATTATAGGACTTCCAGAAAGCAAATATGAACAACTCTGTCAGCCAGAAAACTGGGCAATAAATATTGAGTACTGTGAATGGATATGGTTTCGTAAATAGTCCCGGAACCCAAAAACATTTCAATAAAAATAAGAACATATATAATAAAAGAATAAATAGAAACACCAATAACTAAATTATGTTCGGGTACTTTGAAATAACTACACTGGAACATTGAGACAACTACCATCTTAGTCTCCCCGTGACCATGGCTGCTGAAAAGCAACCGAAACGTCGGGGAAAGTGTAAACTTAAAAACAAATAGATTTGATAGTTTTAATAATTTAATTAGCTTAAAATTAGTAAAGTTTAATAGTACAGTATAGTAGTGTAACAGTTTCTAAATTATGTAATAGAGTGTTAAATAAACAACGCGATAAAATCCGTATATAGTAGTTTAATTTCAAAGATTAAAGATACTGAAGTATTCTATCAAAATGTAAGAGGGCTCAGAACAAAACTGGAAGACTTTAATAATAGTATTTTATCTTCGGACTATGACATATATGCCATCACAGAAACGGGATTAAATGAATCCATCCATAACGCAGAACTTGTTCCACATGGTTATACAATATTGCGATGCGATCGAGCGGATGGCCGTAAACAGGGCGGAGCGTGTTTAGTGGCCGGAGCGTGTTTAAGCGCGGTGTGCGCTTCGAGCTGCGGCGACTATCCGCCGGTGACGTATGCGTTGACGAGCATTTCTTCGAATTAGTGAGTGCTACCGTGCATTTTCGAAATACATTTTTGTTTTTATTGTGCGTTGTGTATATACCACCGAACAGTAGTGAAAATGAGTACTTATTATTATTTAAGATTATAGAAGACTATTGTATTAGATATAAGGATGTTATAGTGGTTGGAGATTTTAACTTGTACTCGTGTTCTTCTAATATAAGTAATTACTATGTATACTTTGAAACATATTGTGGATTCACTCAGTGCAACAAAGTAAATAACTGTAGTGGTCGGCAACTAGATCTAGTGTTGAGTACATTAGCGGAGGGCGATAAGGTGAGTGTGTGCGCGGCGGAGGCGCCGCTGGTGCCGGAGGACGCGTATCACCCGCCGCTGCGCGTGGGGGTGTCGCGCGCGCGCCGACCCACCGGTGGCGAGTCGTGCGCGTCCGACGCACAGCCCGCGCCCGCCACCAGTATTGCTCATTCAGGTTCGAATTTTAATAAAACAGATTTTTTCTTATTATATTCGTCAATTGCATCAATAGACTGGACCCCAATTTACAATTTAGATTTAGATACGAGTTTAGATTTTTACTATAATACAATTAATTCTGTAATAGATGACTGTGTTCCCAGAAAAAAGCGAAGTAATGTCAGTTCGAGGTACTGTTACCCCGAATGGTACACTTTCGAAATAATTCGCGACATAAAAATAAAGGCTGGGCTTCATAAGCGGTATAAAACTACTCGTTCGCATAGTGATTACGAGGCGTTTGCCCAGTACAGAACTAAAGTAAAACGTATGATCGAGGAGGCTCAGAAACAACACAAACATAGGATACAAAATCAGTTACAAAAAGACTCTAAGTCTTTTTGGAATTATATTAATTCTAAAAGACGTAGCAACACATTACATAATATATCAATTGACGGCATGGTTCTGACAGGGGAAGAATGTGCTAAGGAATTCGCGAATTTTTTTCATTCCGTATACAGCGAGCAACGTGCAAAGATGTGTGTAAGTGCAGCGGTAAAGGAGGCGGGTAGTTTGAACGGAGGGGCGCGGATTCATTTAGACAGATTATGTTTAAATGACGTACAGAAAGCGCTACAACAACTAAAGCCTAAAAAATCAACAGGACCAGATGGTATCCCACCGTATATCATCAGGGATTGTAGAGGTGTACTAACCGAACCACTACTTCACATCTATAACCTTTGTCTTCAAACTGCTGTGTTTCCCAAGAGATGGAAAGTAACAAAAGTCACCCCAGTGCCTAAAGGAGGAGCTAAAGACAAAGTAGAATGTTACAGACCGATAGCTGTATTATCAACACCAGCCAAAATATTTGAATCAGCATTACACAACCAAGTATTTGTGCAAATCAGTGCACAGCTTACGGATGCTCAACATGGATTTAGACCAACTAGAAGTACTTCGAGCAATCTTCTCAACTATATGACTGATCTGATCCCGACAGTGGACAGTGGAGTGCAGATTGATACCGCCTATTTTGATTTTAAAAAAGCGTTTGACCTAGTCGATAATGACATATTGCTAAAGAAACTAGCCGGTATTGGTCTCACTCCACACTTACTGCAATTTTTTGCCAGCTACATGACAGACAGACAACAATACGTTGAGTGTGCAGGTTGCGTATCTGAGCCGTATTTCATTCGTTCGGGCGTGAGCCAGGGCAGCAACCTCGGTCCAATGGAGTTTTTAATCATGATTAATGATTTACCCGATGTGATTGAAAACGCTAAATGCTTGTTATTCGCGGATGATTTAAAATTATATATGCCTATAAGAAATCAAAGCGATTGCGAGTTGTTACAGGAGGATATTAACAGAATTGTAGATTGGAGTACAAACAACCTATTACAATTTAACCACTCTAAGTGTGTGACTATCACGTTCTCTCGTGCACGTACTCCAATCACATATGAATATAATATAGACGGCACTCCATTGACTCGGGTCACAGAGGTGAGAGATCTAGGAGTGAGTATTGATACTGGGCTGACGTTTCGTAATCACGTGGTTAAGATCTGCAAGAAAGCCTTCAGAAACCTAGGCTTCTTACTTAGAACCGTTCATAGTTTCACTAATGTATCAGCTATTGTCACATTATATAATGCATTGGTAAGAAGTCAATTAGAATGCAATGCAGTCATCTGGAGCCCACATGAAGTTAAATATAATCTTATGTTGGAGCGAGTGCAAAATAAATTTATTAGATTTTTATATATGAGGTATTACGGCGTGTATCCTTTTTACCCTTTAATGTATCCAACTCTATTCGTATTGGGTATGGTTGGTTATAATGAGTTGGGGGTGAGAAGGGAACTGGCTATTGACTCATATATATTTAAAGTTATAAGGGGCAAAATAATGAACCCAACATTGCTGGAGATGTTAAATTTTAACGTTCCGGATAGGTATATATACCGGCGACGAAAGCCGCAGTTGTTGCGAGTACCCCGCGCACGCACCAACCTGCTGCAGGAGGCGCCTCTGACGCGCGCACACAGAACCATCAACCGGGTCGCGGATAAAATAGATCTGTTCTGTTGCACTATCAGTGAATTTACAAGGATAACGTTGTTTATAATTTGTTATGGAAACGGGTAATCTAGATATAAATGTATAAAATTAAAATGTGTAAATAGATAGAATATTATTAGTTATAATTAATTAATTACGTTAAAGTGAACCACACTATCGCATTAAGTTTTTTCTTGTAATGGTAGTGTTGTAAATTGGATATAAATAAATAAATATTCTACCACAAATAAATAAATAAATATTAAAAATATCGTACTTAAGATATCGAAACTATTGCAATAATTTATTAAAAAAACTTAAGAAACAGTATGAGAGAGATCAATTAATAATGTCTAAAAATAATTCAAAAGGCTTTGGTCTACCATTAAAACAATTACCAACGACAATAACAAAAATCAACTACCACTACAACTTTTAAAAATTACTGACAATCCCAAAGAGGCGGTGAACAAGACTAATGAATACTTCTCTAATATCGGTAAACGCCTATCTGATATGATTTTACCCAATCGCTTTTCAAACTTCAAGAAAGTTATAGAGCCTCCCGTGAAATCTTTTGTTCTTCTACCAACGGACAATGGAGAAGTTGAGAGAACAATACAACTTTTTAAAAGTGACTGTGCACCAGGTTGGGATCAGATCAGTGCCGACATTCTTAAGATTACATCCAAGTCAGTAACACCCGTGCTAACTGATTTGATAAATCGCTGTTTTGAAGCTGGGGTATTTCCGGATTCTTTAAAAAGAGCTGTAATACACCCGATATACAAGGCGGGTGAAAGAACCAGCGTCAGTAACTATAGACCTATTGCAATCTTAACTACATTATCGAAATTATTTGAGCGCATAATTAACACCAGGCTTATTAAATACTTAGAAAACAGCAAACTACTTTCAAACTCACAATATGGTTTTAGATCTGGCCGCTCAACCAGTAATGCTGTACTTGATCTTATTAACTTTCTGGTTAATAAATTAGATAATAAAAAGAAATGCCTAACTATATTTCTCGACCTTGCAAAGGCCTTTGACACTGTTTCTGTCCCCTGCCTTATGGAGACACTAGAAGCCCATGGTATTAGAGGCATCCCACTGGCATTGCTATATGATTATCTGCACAATAGAACCCAATGCGTAAAAATCGGTGACAATATTAGTGACGAGTTGCCAATTGCATTCGAGGTACCACAAGGCAGTATACTAGGTCCAACACTCTTTCTCTGCTATATTAATGAGCTCTGCACACTTTGTAATAAAAACTGCCGCATCTCGGCTTATGCAGATGATACAGCTCTAACCTTTTATGCTGATTCATGGGATGAACTCTTTAATCTTGCGCAGGAGGGATTCAACACGATTTGTCACTGGCTAATATCACACTCTCTCACTTTAAACGACGATAAGACCAAATTCATTGTGTTCTCAATCCAAAATCGAAGAGAAATAGATATTACAAATAACATATATGCGCATAAATGTAATTTTCCTCCTACTCCCAGTTGTACATGTCCCAAAATTACTTCTACTAAATGTATTAAATATCTTGGAATCGAAATTGACGCTAATTTAAAATTTGAAAACCACATACAAACTTTATCCAATAGAATGCGAAAGCTAACATACATATTTAAAGCACTACGTGACGTAGCAGACAAACAGACCATAAAGTTAGTATATGAAGCCTTGGCGCAGTCAATCATATCCTATTGCATCACTACCTGGGGAGGAGCTTGTAAAACAAAAATGATAATCCTTGAAAGAGCTCAAAGAATGATACTAAAAGTAATTCTATCAAAACCTCGGTTATTTCCTACTTCTAAACTTTACGAAGAAGCGCAAGTCCTCACTGTGCGCCAGCTTTATATAATGCTATCTATACTTCATAAACTAAGTGACTTACCAGAGGATAGAAGAAAGCTCATAGCTCAGACTAGACGAAACTACGCGATTTGTGAGTCGACTGCCGTAAATACCTCATTTGCACAAAGATTTTTTTCATACCGAGGAGGTATGTTGTTCAATAAAGTAAATAAAATAGTTCACTTGTCCAACTCTTGTAAAACTGAATGCAAAAATAGAATTTATAAATGGTTGCAGAAACTAAATTACGCGGAAACGGGAAAAATTCTGGAGGTAAGTATATACATTGTACAATATATACATATAGATATATTATATCTATATTCTAATTTTATATATCACATTAGTTATTTTATTATTATTATATATCACATTTATCTACAATTATTATATCAAACATTACTAAATAAATACGTTAAAACATGCAAAACTGTTATTTGACAAAACTATTTATCGCTTAAACACACACACACACACACACGCACACACACACACACACACATACTCCCATAGACACATGCCACACATACACACACATGTACATACATACTCACAAATATATCATTATTATACACTGAAACTTGTTCCTGTTTACTCATTCACAACTCTCATATACGCTTTCCACATGTTGACAATCCATACAATGTTATGAAATGGGGGGCCTGGAGATCTATAGTACAGGCTTCGGCTTAGTTTAGACTCCAGATCTCCCACAAATTACAAATTACTTACAATTGTTCGTGTCAATATATACTGTATAACATGATGTAATTTGTGGAGATGATATAAACATTATTATTATTATATTATTATTACAAATGAAAGAGGTTAGGTACAGTCAAACTAGCAGAACTCGTAGTTTAACATGGAACACATTTGTAAAAGTATTTTAAGTATAAATAATATAGCCTTTATATATCGCCACCCCCGCCTCCCCCCGCGTGCAATAAAGCGTAAGTATAATTACGTTGATTCCAGATTCGAGCAGTTCAAGTAAAGATACACAAGCTAAATTATTTTCGTTGTGATTGGACAAAAAATAAAGGCTGTGTACCAAAAAAAACGTTTGTCGCGCATAAAAAACGACTGAACGGAGTTTCATGCGTTTTTCACCAATAGAGAGACTATAATTTGTTATGGCTTTGTACTACCCGTGCGAACCCGGGGCGGGTCGCTAGTAATAAATATATCAGGTCAAACAGATTTTTTACTTGCCTCTAAAGTTAGCATATTCTTCTTACGTCTTTATTCCTCTGGGCGTGCGATATAGTCAACGAACTAAAAAAAACACTCATAACAATACAGAAACTTAGTCGCTTAGACGATTTTTATAACCAAGCAAGTGGAGAGTGTCCAGGGTGAAGCCAATACCTAAATGTGGGTCGACCACAGATATAACAAACTACACACCTATTACTGTATTATGTGTATTTGGTAAGATATTTGAATCCATTCTTAATAACGCCATTTATAAACAAATCATAGGACAGTTGGGTGATTGCCAGCATGGGTTTCGTCCTGGGCACTCCACATTGACTAATCATATAGAATTTATAGACTATATAAGTACAAGAGTCAAGTCTGGCTTTCAAGTTGATGCCGCATACTTTGATTTTAAGAAAGTCTTCGATCTCGTGGATAATGATGTACTTTTAAACAAATGTTCTGTAATGGTATTCTCAACGTCTCTCCTAAAATTTATGGCCAACTACTTAAAAGATCGTAAACAGTTTGTTAAGGTAGAAGGATATAGGTCGGAAGAGTATTATTCTCGATCAGGGATTCGTCAAGGTAGTATCCTAGGTCCCACGCAATTTTTAATAATGATTAATGATTTAGCTAGTGTTATCTCTAATGCAAAATGCCTTATGTTTGCCGACGATTTAAAACTGTACCTGTCTGTAACTGAGGACAAAGATTGCTTAGCGCTACAACATAATATTGACGCAATAGTTGAGAGGACTATAAGAAATAAATTATCATTTAATCATTCTAAATGTAGAACTGTCACTTTTGCTCGATCCTGTAATCTAATTACAAATATATATAATCTTGCTAGCGCACCAATGGAATGTGTTTTCTCAATCAAGGATTTGGGAGTGATAATGGATAGAAAATTGAATTTACATGAACATATACTTAAAACTTGCAAAGACGCTAATACATTTTTTGGTTTCATTATTAGAATAGCCTCACAATTTAAGAACACTCAAGCTATAAAACAAATATAATAATAATAATAATGTCCTCCTGACCGAATTTCGGTCACGGTGGCCAATCATAACGGAAACTGGCCATCTGCGCAGGAGATATTATAGTGCACAAGCGTGTGCGCAATCACAAGTGCACTCTCTGTTCCCTAACTCTCATGATCCGATAGGACGGATAATCCGACACGACCGGAGAGAGACCAGGCGCAGGACCAACGGCTTTACGTGCTTTCCGTGGTACGGAGGTGTCTAACACCGCCAACTTCCTAACTCCGGGCTCATATTGAGATTTCTTAACAGAAAAACCCAATAACTTTTTGTTGGCACGACTCGGGATTCGAACCCGAGACCTCATGCACAACAGTCGCATTCACTACCGCTGCGCCACGGAGGCAGTTACAATGCCTATGTCCGTTGTAAATTAGATTATAACGCAATAGTTTGGAGTCCTCAAGAGGCATTGTACATAGTAAGAAAAATCCAACGTAAATTCTGTAGATACTTATACAAACGTCAATATGGATATTACCCGTTTCTCTATCCTTCTAAGTTTGTATCAGGCATGGTAGGTTTAGACACAGTGCAACTCAGACGGGAATCCACACACATAATAAATTACTGTCTAATACTAACGGATAAGGTTGATAGTCCTGTTGTACGTAAAATCAATACATTTCTATGTTCCCGACCAATATATGTGTGGCGTTGGAAGACGACAACATAGACTTCTGTGCTATCCGCTTATGTGGTGCTATCCCCAAGCTGACAACAGCCCCACTGCTAGGGCAATTAGACTTATCAATGAGTTCCTTCAATGTAGTCCAGATGCAGATATATTTTTTGATTCTCAATTCATAATTATAAAACATATTTATACACCTATATCATAATGTTAAAAAGTAATTTTATAGTTCCTAAGTTGATAAAAGGTTATTTTTGTTGTTTGTCGTTGCAAATATTATTTTATCTTATTTCCTTTGTTAGTCTAAGTTTTTGTTAACATTGTATGTAATTTGTTGAAATATTATTAGCATAGATATAAGCGAATTGGTTTATACTATAAGCTTATATTTTTATGAATAAATAAATGATGATGATGGTTGTTCCGAGTCTGGGTGTTCTTTGTGTCCGTTGTTTGAATGTGTGTGTGAGACTTTCACACACACATTCAAACAACGGACACAGAAATTATTCTTAAATCCGATATAACTCCGCGGGAGTTATCTGCAGATATTATTTTTTGCATGTCTGTTATTGATTTTATGAGCTGTTTCATGTTCGTCGCTGTCCCAGACTCGCAGTATCCATGATGCTTGCGTTGACTTGAGCGGCTCTCATATATCTAACAACAAAAGAAATATGTACATTACAACTAAACTTATTATTACACTAGATCTTCTTCTCCCTAGCCTTTATTATTCCCAAGTCACTTGGGGTCGGCTTTTCTGGTCTAACCGGATTTGACTGGATATCAGTTTTTATACGGAGCTGCTGCCACCTGACCCCCGCAACCCGAAGGCTAACGATACCCTAAGGCTAGACCAGTGTCAGGATATTATAGGACACTGACTTCCCAATAACGACTGCCATAGATGTTCATGGCAGCCGGGACCGACAGCTTAACGTGCTCTCCGAGGCACGGAGCAGGCGATAATTGTCAATCAATACGCACATAATTTCGAAAAGTCATATAACTTCCGAAAGTCAGAGGTGCGCGACGTGGGTTCGAACCCGAGACCCTTTGCATTGCAGTATGTTGGTGTCTCCACTGAGCTATCGCTGATCTAGATCTTGCCAATAAATTTCTATCACTTGGGAACAGTATTGTCTTTCACATAGGTATTCTATGTCCTTTTCTAATAATAATAATAATAATTTATTTATTGATTACAGTGATAAAACATGAATACAGTCCACAAAGTACTTAATATAGATAATATAATATGGGTGCCTGTACTAGGGTAAACCTGTGCCACAGGCGATAAGGGCATTTACAATATACTACTAGGAACTAAATTATATACAATTAACCATACTTATTATATAAATATATGCAGAAATAGGCCAAGATTATAATTATTATCATGGAATTTGTTACTACTTATTTAACAACAATCAACAAATCTTCAGTATCCTCATAATTTAAAGTTTGTAAGTACCGACAGACTATCCGCTTAGATCTTATATAACTTAGGTCATATATAGCCGTTTGTTTATTTATCTTGTTATAAAGATAAGGCCCTAAATATGCGAAAAATCTATTCGTAAAAACAAACTTTGATTCAGAAAGTGTGGTACAGACAATATCTTTCCGTCTTTTAGTGTTAGTAAGGTTGATGTTATACGTAAGCGTTGCGTGTAAAAAGCTGACGGACAGTTAATACATTACAATTTTCATACAAACGATGTGTGGAAAAGCGGTAGGGTCGCTGGATTGCTACTTTTAAAAGCACTTTTTGTGCTCGTTCAATATTTAACGTGAAGAATTTTGCGCTACCGCCCCATGAAGTGATGCAATATTGTATTAAAGACTGACACAATGCTTTATAGATCTGTATGATGAGTTAGTGAACAGCAATAAGGCGTAATTTTTTGAAAACATATAATAATAAAATAATAATTTGCGTACTCTGTTAGTTAAAGCAGTTATATTTTCTTTAAAGGGGAGTGTGTCGTCTAATATAACACCTAAATATTTAATATTAGTAGTGTTAGAGATAACAGGACAAGTGCAAGCAGTAATGTTATTACAGTAATGTGCATAAAAATAATGTGACTTAAATGAGGTTGGTGTCTACGCATACAAAATTTAATAAATTTTGTTTTTCAGTATTTAAGGTGAATATATTATATTGATGCCATTTGTTTACCATATTAAAACCGCACTGTGCATATTCATAGACTTCCGCAATGTTGTCAGCGGAAAAAAGGAGCGCAGTATTATCTGCGTATAAAACAATTTTTCCATGATGTAAACTTAGATTACAGAGATCGTTAATGTACACCAGAAAGAGGGTACCTCCGAGGACACTTCCTTGAGGAGTACCGAATTGGGGTAATTTCAAATCGGCACTGACGACGTTATCGACGTTTTCTGTTATTTTAGTTTAGTTTCTGCTATATTAGTTAGTATAATGTTATTTTGTTAAATACCATAGGACACTGTACCATATCACGTTCGGAATATCGATCGACGCATAAACATGTATTTTCTCTGCTCGTTTTTCCTTCTATTTCCGTCACCGCTGCAGTCCGGTCAACTGGTTCACGAACGAAAACGGGTCTTTATATTTTTAGATGTTGACACATGAGGTAAAATTATTAATAACTAGATTTTGCCCCTGGCTACGCTTGCATAAATGTAGTTTGGGTTAGATTAGTAAGAGTACTTTTTTTTTGGATAGAAGGTACCCTATGTCCTTTTATGAACCCCTGACAACGTGCATGTGAAATTTTATGATTATCAGTTGAGTAGTTAAGGCGTGAAAGTGTAACAAACAATAAAAACAAATAAACAAACACATTCGCATTTATAATATTGGTTAGGAAGTAAGTATTTAACCCTTAAATCTACTAGGGTTTTTACACCCCGGTCACTTAATTTTGTGCCTGTATCTTTTTCGTATTTAATTCAGGGCATTGAAATTATGTGTATTCACGTAAGTCGGGCAGTTTTTGAACAGGTGGGATGGAAGATGTGCGCGAGCGCCGGTCCCGAGATATACTCATAACCCAGTGTATTTTCACCTATTGTAGTCATAATGGGCGATTGAATTACAGCATAAGTAATGAACATTTAATGTTTTATTTTTAGTATGTGTGTAGTATATATGCTATTTTTATGTGTAATATTATATGTATTATTGTTATTATTTTTACGTATGTTATTATATTTATATGCTATTTTTAATTCACATTATGTATCGAATGTAACTATAATAATATTTTGTTTACCAAAGATAAAGAAAATTTGGAAATGATTGTTAATTTTCATTATTTTTGTCTATAATTACTAAAATAGGTTTTCACGTCATTTTGTTTTTTTTTTTTTTTCATATCAAATCAAATCATTTATTTCGGGCTGCATAGGCCCATAGATAAATACCATAATCTAGATTTACATATTATAAAATGTTATAATACATACACACAACACCATCTAGCCCAAACTAAGCAGAGCTTGTATTATGGGTACTAGACAATGGATAAACATACATAGATACTTATTTTTTTTTTATAAATACGTACATATTATACATAGAAATACCCAGACCAAGACAAACATTCATGTTCATGCACACAAATGTTTGACTTGTGCGGGAATCGAACCCGTGACCTCAGGCGTGGCAGTCGGTTACATTAACCACTACGCCATCGAGGCCGAATTGATGTTAGTAAATACACTTTAATACTATGTTAGTGTAACTTCACTTTGCACACTTAATACTAGTGCGCTCGGCTGGTACTTGTCCGTGGAAGCGACGGAATACCACGTCTTGCGGTCAAAAGCTTTCGTCCAACACCTTGTGCAGGTAACAGTCAGGTACACGCACGACGAACGCTTTAAAGTTGACGTTGCGGCGCGACTCCAGCAATTGCACTCTCAGCACGTACTTCAGCTTTTGGCACACGTACTTCGCGATGTCCTCCGCCTCAGTGGCGTAGTGCAGGCGCGAGATGTACACCGGCGTGTTCCGGGACGCGGCACGCACCTTCAGGTTGGGATCCACAGGCGCTTTGCCACAACCGTTCTTAATGTTTCGCGAACGGCGCTTCCTCCGTTGCACCGTCAGGAAACCATCCTCGGTAGCCCGGTTCGTTGCTTTTGTAGGCAAGGGCTTAGCAGGGGCGCTCGCAGAGACCGTGGGGTCAGCTGTTCTTACAATTCGCGCAGAACAGCGGGGAAGAGCTGCGGGTGCGGGAGCGGGGCTGCATGACGCGCTTGCGGCGCTTAACGCAGCCTCAGCAGTCGGCGCCGGCGACAAAACCGCTGACGCATAACTCGTCGCCGATGTGTTGATGCATGCACCTCGACGCGTGTTCACACTGTTTACACGCGTCGGTGACCCAGTTATTGGCATAGACTTGCGCAACGCCTCTAGTTCGATGCGCAAATCTGCAACAGTGACCCCCGATGCACTCAACTTCATCTGCACTTCTGCTAAACTTGCCTTTAAAGAGACGATGTCTTTTAAAAGGCTAGAGACGTCGACGTGATCGAAAGTGACGGCACGTAACTTATGTAAGTCTCTCGCCACAAATGTCGGCACGTCATCTGGATCGGTCTCCTTAAGCAGCGTTATGACGTCCTGTAGATTCTTCCTTGTCCCATCACGTCGACGAGACACCATCTGGTCGCTCTTGTTCAGCAACCGGAACACCAGCTGCTTAGCAGCTACAATCTCCTCCTGGCTAAAGTTCAAAGCGCAGATCTGGATGACGGACACCTCGTCCATCACGTCCAGCTTCTGCTGCATGAACGCCAGCAATTCATTTGCCACGAGTGTGTCACTCATGGTAACAGAAATAGCGAGCGCCTCACAATAATAATATTAATTATTATATTCGCTGCACACGTCCGCCTCAGAGCACTAACAACACTAAAATTTTTTTGGATATAAGATTAAATAATAGGGATCCCAAAATAAAGAGGTATTTGTGATTATTGAAAATTATAAAAGGCGATTAAAATAACATAAAAAGATTTTCTTCTCTCAAGTTTTTCCATACCACTTCAAAATCACCTTAATTTAGAGAACCTCTTAATTACACGTAATTTAAATAGTTTTTTATTAAATAAATTAAACCTGTAATTCAAAAGATTAAAGAATACGAGCTATAATTTCAGTAAATATAATAAAAAATAGTATAATATTTTAAATTACATTGTTTATTCTAACGATTAAATTCGGGTGCTTTTATATAATTTTATACTGTAGTCTTAGCAGTATACAAATTTATTGTAGTCTTTAAAGGTTACCTAAGTTAAAATTCGTTGAGGTTAGAGGTCGAAATTAAATAATACTTACCTTTCGTCTTACACCTTATCAATGAAAGGCAGAGGTGTATTACACGCCCATTTTGGTAAAATGGTTTAAGACCACGCGCTATTGGAGGTGACATATATTGCCGCCTGTGAGACATAATTCTAGAATATGTGAATTTTTGAACGAAATGCTCTTTTACACTTCGCGCGACCCATTAATTGAACCTCATACGCAGCAGTTGCTTTTACTACCGCTGCGCCGAAGCTGTGTTTTATTCGCATGTATACCAATATTATAAAGAGAAAGATTAGTATTCTTGTTTGTAATAATAAACTCAAACACAAAATGAAGTGAAATAATGAGGCGCTCATAGCCTGCACTCACTGATCGGTAAACGATTAGCGAGGTTAAGCAACGTTGGGTGCGGTCAGTCTATAGATGGGTCACCGCTTAAGGAGGCGGCGGAGCGGGAGAGGGAGCGTTTAAACCCTCTCCCCAACCGCAGAGCCGGGCGCCGGAGGGCGCGCGATGACTTCCAGCCACCCTGAGGTTTGACCTGGGGGTGGCGGGCTTTGTGGGCCTGCCCGCCATCCGTTCAGCACCAGGTCCGAGAGGCGGCGTGCGTGTTCCCACGCGCGCCTCTGTGTCGAGTCCGTCTCCCCTCTAGGGGGGAGACAGTAGGGAATTTTTGAGGGAGTCCCTTGGGTAGGTCTCTTTGGGTAGTGGCCTGCCGTTTCATACGGCGGGCCGAAACCTCGGCGGGGTCGCGACCGCATGCGAAAGCGATTCGCGCGGCTCCACCGATAGTGGTTTTGTCGAGGAACACCATGGTAGGTTTAGTCGGTATTATTTTACCCCGGCGAGTCCGACATAATCCCTCCGCCCGCCCCCGCGGAGGGATATGCGCCATTGCAATCACCCAAGTAAAAATCAATTCATCTGAGCGTCTTCGTGCTTTGGAGGGCACGTAAAAAGTCGTTTCCGGTTGTTTCCAAATTGACAGCAGCCGTTAAGCCATGTCAGTGGCCTACGGGTGGCTTGAATAACTCTTGACAACAGGTTGGCCACTAACCACACGAAAAGAAAATAAAGAAGATCTTTTGATTGCACACATGGTATAGTGGTTTCAGTGGTCGCCTCACCAGTGCCTCTACGCTGACTGTTATGGGTTCGAATCCCACAGAGGACAAAAAATTATGTGATCCACAAATATTTGAACCCAGCCTCGCTGTTCTTTGTGTCCATTGATTAAATATTTGTAAAGTGGAGTCAAAGCAAAAGACAAAGCTTTTCTCTATTATAATAATACTAGTTTTTCCCTGCGGTTTCACCTGCGTAAGTCCCTTTGCCGTGGGAATATCGGGATAAAAAGTAGCCTATGTATGAATTCAGATCTCCAACTATCTACATACCAAGTTTCATCGCAATCGATCCTGTAGTTTTGGCGTGAAAGAGTAACAAACATCACTACATCCATACATCCTCACAAACTTTCACATTTATAATATTAGTAAGGATCAGCCCTGTTTATAAACTGTCCACTGTTGGGTACGGGCCTCTTCTCAGTATTAGAAGGGATAGGTCATAGTCTACCACGCTGGCCCAGTGCGGGTTGGCAGAACTATCTACACGAATATTATTGAGAAATCGCAGACGAATGGGTTTCTCTTGGGCGATAATTATTATTTAATACGCACATAACTGTGAACAGTGAGAGGTGCTTGGGATCAAACTCAAGACCTCAAGCAGTTCAACGGTTTCCCACTAGGCTATCGATGATTTGCACTGCACCTAGAATTATATTGACCGTTTAATATCGACCCTTCGAGGTTGAAATGTTGTAAAAGCCATTTTGGCAAAAATTAGTTATTGATGTAGCCTTATTCAGTTTTTAGAGCTACATCCACCTGTATATTTAAAACGACTATATTCTAAAAAATATGGTTTTACCCAGAAAATACTACAGCATAAAACCTTTATTTTAAATATAACTAGCGACCTGCCCGGGTAGCACAAAACCCTAACAAGTTACACACCTAAACCTTTCTCATGAATCACTCTATCTATTGGTGAAAACCGCATTAAAATCCGTTTAGTAGTTTTTGAATTTATCGCGAACAGAGAGAGAGACAGACGCGGCGGAGGATGTTGTTTTAAAATATTTTTTTATTTTATTTTTATTTTTCATTTTAAGAAAACTTACAGCTATTAAAGTAATAAGGTGAACAATATAAAAAGAAAGGCCAATTACAAGTTTTCACTTATAGATACTTATATGATTAAAAAATAATAATTACATTGGTAAACATTAAACCTACTTACATAATAAAAAAACTATTTATATACTAGACACATTATTATTTACACTTAATAGTAAGTACATCTTTAGGTGCTAATTCCAAAGTACCAATTGTACAATATCAATAATTAATATATTAATATATCGATATCAACATCCTGGCTCGCTACATTGTACGATCGACATGCTCTAATTAAAAATGAGTTTTGCCTGTATGTTGTTTTGTTTTATCTAGGCCAGTCGGCAATCTCGACATCTAAAAGAGCCAAATATAGACAATACACAATTGAAATCTATTCAAAGAAGCATTTTTTTAACTTAAGCGTTGCTTCGGCAGGAGACGTTATTACAGAAATAATTAAAATTAAATATGCACTCTCGAGCTTGCTTTTGTCAAATAAGTCTTATAAATAAGTAGTAATAGTAATAGTTATTATATATAGGGATGGTGGTAATAATACTTTAACTCGCCACAAATACTGTGAAATATATTATTTTATTTTTATTGGCTGTATTATTTGTAAAGAGTTGATAATTTTATTAACTAATAACAATACAAATTATTAATTATATACATAATATAAACACAATTCTATAAAACTAACTTATACCTAAAATATTATAAACCAGAAATAAAAAATAAAACTAAAACCCCCTAATAGGCGTCATAGAATTCCTCCGCATCACAGTCGACTGGTAGTGTGCCCAGAAGACTGGCAGCTTTGCCACGTTGAAAGGCAATGCTTATCCTTTCCGCGAAATAAATTATTTTATAATTATAGAACATAAAAAATTACGTTCACCAAAACAAAAAGAAATAAAGAGAAAAGTAAAACTGAGTTTTCTGTTTTTGTCTCACTCAACTGTCAACAACCGAAGTCAACGTGTTAAGGTCGATAATTGCGTTAGCAACGAAGAAACCCTCACATATGGCCTCCCGCAGGGCAGCGTGCTTGCTCCTACTCTATTTCTTGTTTATGTTAACACACTCTGTATGTTATCTATTCCAAACTGCTCTTATAATAAGTGACCAAACCTGGAGTCGTGCAACAAAATCCGCAGAAAATGCGTTAAAAATTGTGATGCATTGGCTAAATGAAAATTTACTCACCTTAAATGTGACAAAGACTCGGTTCGTTGCTTTTACAGCTAACACTGCTACCCAACCGAGGGAAATTACTTTGAAAGCACACAGCTGCTCAGCAATATCACCTAATTGTCCATGTCCATCCGTTCAAAGAGCTTCGGACATTAGATATCTGGGAGTACAGTTGGACTCTACGTTAAGTTGGGACCAACATGTAAAGCTCACGACTGCTCGTGTGCGCAAACTAATGTTCCCGCTAAAAAAATTAAGAAATGTTGTCGACACCCCACTACTAAAAAATATATATTTTGCATTAGTGCAGTCTCTCATTACATACTGCATATTAGTCTGGGGTGGTACCTACAAAACTTCTATGTTACGACTGAAGAGAGCCCAGCGCGCTGTCATAAAGGTTCTTTTAAATAAGCCTTTTCGCTATCCTACAGTCCAGCTCTATAGGGACATGTCAGTGCTTACCGTCAGGCAGCTTTGCTTTCTCCAAATTGTCCTACGTAAACACTCCTCACTGACCTATGCTGGCTCACAGGCTAACAAGCGTCGTAAATCTCATGTGTGTACAATACCTAAAATCAAGACCTCCGTGGCTGGCCGTCATTTCCAAAATCTCAGCTGTCGTCTATATAATAAAATCAATAAAATGTATAATATCTTCCCCCTAACCAAACACGAATGTAAAAAAGTGCTTAGAGCGGGCTTACAAACACTATCCTATGAAGAGACAGAAAGACTGCTTGAAATTGTAACATAATTTTCTTCATTAGTATCAATTAATGATGATCACAATTACTACAACATATTTTTTCGTCTCAACACTTACAAACACACACACTCATCTACACTCATTCATATACTCACATACATTCAAACTTTCAAAATCACTATGCTGCATGACCAATTGTATTTTTTTTTTTTCCGTAACTACAAATTTTATCTTTCTTTATTGTCCTTCATTCCAACAGTCAAATATGTAATTAGGTACGTCAGTTTCATTACAGTTGTGTTGACGTATATTTAGATATAATATTCATTTTACATCTCGATATCACATTAATACCTTTATGGATCATTTTGTATAGTAGGGGCGGGCGTCGGTGTCTGTAACACAGTTTTTTACTAGCTCAGACACCGTCGTTTAACTCTATCGTTTTAGCGTGTAAATCCTATTTTTGTCCATGATATGTTAGATTAAGATAGATGAACTGTACCATTGTTTTGTTGGATGAATAAACATTATTAAACATTAAAACATTAAACATTAAACTGTTTTGGCTTTTCCTACATTTCATCTTCAAAGGGTCGATAGATGTACACTATTGCGTCAAGGTATATATAAGCTGATCAAACCAGTTGGTTGGGACGTAGACCTATAAATAAGATGACGATTTTTATTATTTGTTCCATACTACAAGTGCGGCGTATAGACAGTTTACCTTGACTATAGCAAAGACGTGTGAGTGATATCAAATGATTATGTAAAAACATAGCCTACAGTTATAAAAGTGCATTCCGTTAATATAATAAATAAACATAATGATTCGCGCGCTGATTTTTATCAGTTTTTGTAAGTACTACAAGTCATAATTATTCTAATCCTAACTAATATTATAAATGCATATGTGAGTTTGTTTGTCACGCTTTCATGCCTTAACTACTCGACCGATCATAATAAAATTACGCATACACTTTGTCAGGAGAATGGAAAAGAGCATAGGGTTCTTTTTATCCAGAAAAAATACTGTTACTATCCTAACATAACCTACATTTAGAGGAGCGACGCCACAGGAGAATCTAGTAATAAATGATTGATTACCTCGATGATATCATATAACGATTGCCTAGTGAGAGACGGTTGGAGTGGCCCGCAGAGGTCTCGAGTTCGATCCCGAGGCGCGCATCTTTAACTTTCTCAAGTTTTGAGCGTGTTAAATAGTTAATGATCGCTTGCTTTAACTGTGATGGACAGCATAGTGAGGACACCTATATAATAATAATATTCTACCACATACACACAACACCATCTAGCCCAAACTAAGCAGAGCTTGTACTATGGGTACTAGACAATGGATAAATATACATATATACTTTTTTTTTGTAGATACTCACATATACATAGAAACACCCAGACCAAAACAAACATCCATTTTCATGCACACAAATGTTTGACTTGTGCGGGAATCGAACCCGCGATATTAGGCGTGGCAGTTACACTAACCACCACGCCACCGAGGCCGACAAGAGTTCTCCATAATGTTCTCGAAGATATGTGAAGTATACCAACGCGCACTGGGCCAGCATGGTGGACTATGGCCTAACTCTGCTCACACTGAGAGAAGGCTCGTGTCCAGCATTTTACCACTATATCTTCATCAAGAAACATGTGTAGTCACAAATGTAGATACCCATTCTTTTTCATTAAGTAAAAGACAATTCCCGCACAAGGAATAACACCTGCGTCGCGGAGAACGTTACAAACATTCAAACTACAGACACAAAGAATACCCAGGCTAGAACAACTATTTCCAGATCACACAAATTTTCGTCTCGAGAGGACATCGAACTCACGACATTCGGGACAGTGGTAATGGCGAAGCTACCATTAAACCACTTTGGGATCCTTGCAGTCTTATTTAATCCCTTACTGTGGGACCGTAGGCTATTGAAGTACGCTAACTTGTAACCTGTTATCTTGTAATACCGTTGCGACGCAGGAGTTATTTCTAGTGCGTGATTTGCCTAGATCGGTGGTCGGCAACCCGCGGCTCGCGAGCCGCATGCAGCTCTTTGAATCCTCGGCTGCAGCTTTACAACGAAATGTCCAGGCATGGATTATAACTTATTATCTTGACTTATAGGTATGATACTAAATTGTATTTACTTTCTGTTATTTAAAAATAAGACTTATTTAACAAAAGCAAGCTCGAGAGTGCACATTTAATCCTAATTATTTCTATAATAACGTCCCCGGCTGAAGAAATGCTTAAGTTAAAAAAATGCCTGTTTGAATAGATTTCAATTGTGTATTGTCTATATTTGGTTCTTTTTGATGTCGAGATTGACGACTGGGCTAAATAAAACAAAACAAAATACCAATCACTAAACAATATTGAGGCTCATTCCTTCCTATTTAAGAACAATGTATAAATAGGGTCACTATTTATATTCAACGACCAGCTTTTGCCCGCGGCATCGCTCGCTTAAATGTAGGTTAGGTTATCTTAGTAAACGAACTTTTTTTTAAACAAGATGTAGCCTACGTTACTCGGTAATATAGACTAAATTTAAACCTCAAACGGCGCAAATACAGTAATTTTATTGGTATTTACGTTTTTGAGCCGTTCGGGGTGGAGACGCTAGGTTCATGGGGTCCGAGCGCTCGTGCGCTTTTCGGAGATATTTCTGAGGCTAATCGTCGCTTCGCGTGACCTGCTGTACTTTTCTTGGCTCAAAAAATTAGCATTGCCATTCAACGTGGCAATGCTGCCAGTCTTCTAGGCACTTACCCGGTCGACAGCGATGCTGAGGAATTTTTTGGCGCTGACTAAACCAGCCATATTTTACCAAATTTTACTGTCATATATTTTGTTCCTTTTCATTTTATTTATAAGAAGTTAGATTTGTTAATATAAGTTAAGTTGTAAATTATGATTGTTGCTTTTGTTTATATAAATAATTAATTTCCTTATTGTTGAAAGTCTATATTTGTATTGTGTTATCTAACCATACTGAAGTTTATTGGAGGTCAATCGTTGTTGTTTGTTGTTGTATAAATAGTATTGATAGTTTATTAGTAGAACATCATCTCGCTTATATTTACATAATAGGGTTATTGACCCACATTTTTTTATTATTTACGCAAAAGACAGTTCCCAAATAATTTTTGAAATATTCTTGAAAATATATAAGTGCCATGTGTTTCAATTCTGGTAATAGGGGTATTTATCAAATGACGGAGAAAGGCCGCCCGATACAAACTGTGACGTAATCGCTATTGTAAATGCGAACGGTCAGGGTGGCGGCGGCAATGAAGACACAAGTTGTACGGAAAAGAACTTATATTATGCTTTTAATGCACGTTTCAACGGTTAGAATATGAATGCCCTAAAATATTCTAACCGCCGGTATTTAAACATTTGACCTAATTTAATACTAAATTCACAAACTCAATAGATAATATTAAACATTGTTTATCTTAATTATTCTGATGATTATTTACATACAATTATTATTTAATAATACATAATTATGTAACATTAAGGATTTATTACACCGGAAGCAGAGGCGCCGGTGTGACAAAATTATGCCTAACCCAAAATCAGTAAGAATCTAATAGCGTCATCATTATATTATACATAGTAAACAAAATGATTATATGATTTATTATTCGACATAGTGTAAGAAAAAGTACAGAGATCAGTAACAATACGTACTATTTATTGATCGCGCCGGAAGCTGACAAGCGGAAGGCGCCAAGCAAATAAATATAATTAAGTATAAAGAAATATGAGATAACTATTTAGATACTTGATTATAAAATTATTAAATTATAAAACGATAATTGGTTTTAATGTACATATAGTGGTTAAGATGTACCCGTACTAGTAGTATATGTGAGGCCGGAAGTGTTACTTGATAACATTCGGCCATCCTGTGTATGCCGTGTCTCACGGTGATCAGCGCTGCCATCGGCGCCGTTTGTCGCTGGTGTACGGTACCTGGAATTAAGATGCTTAAGCCGTAATTAAGTCTTGTATTATCTAATCTATACAAATTTTATTTATCCTAGATTACACACAGCTTTTATTTGTCCTACTTCACACAGATTGCATATGACCTAATTCATATAGTCTTCATTTGACTTAATACACACAGCCATTTTTTTTCGTCACACAGCTTTTTTTTTTTTACTTACTATGTCACACAGCTTTTATTTGTACTATATCACACAGCTTTTATTTGTACTATATCACACAGCTTTTATTTGTTCCACATCACACAGCTTTTATTTGTTCCACATCACACAGCTTTTATTTGTTCCACATCACACAGCTTTTATTTGTTCCATATCACACAGCTTTTATTTGTTCTACATCAAATTCAAATTCAAATTCATTTATTCACAAGAAATGTAGTTACATAATGGTGGTAGGGTAATAATAATCTCCTCACATTCTACCATAACAATGGTGTGCGAATAAGTCAGTCTTAATAAATACATAGTTAATTAATTACATCATTATAAGTTAATTATTCTATATCAGTTCTATAATTCATGAATGGTAATAATTGATAGCAAATAAATATACGTCCTATATGAATGTCTAAAAATTGGAATAAAATGTAGTTTGAATTAAATTAATATACATTATAATTTGAATAATATTATGTAATTGCATTATTTTCTTTATAATTATGTCATAAATTCTTTTAAGTTGTAGAAACATTTTTCTGCAAGCCACGTTGTGATTCTTTTTTTTTTTTAAACATCGTAATAGGTAGTTCTTTGAATTTGTCTGGTAACTTATTATAAACCTCTATAGCTTTAACATATACATTTTTCCATAGATGTCTAATCTACACCTAGGGCGAAGAAGTTTAATTTTGTTCCTACAATTTCTGCCAGGTGTTTCTGAAAACCTATTGAAATACTGTGGATGCAGTTTCACAAAAATACACAATTCTCTAATGTACATGCAAACCAGTGGCAGAATATTGAACTGTTTGAATAGCGGCTTGCAACTGTCTGTAAACCAGGCACCACAGATCGCTCTCACGCATTTCTTCTGCACTCGAAATGCTTTTTCTATCTCAACTGAGTTTCCCCATAGTAAGAGGCCATACGAGAGTATCGACGAGACGTATCCGTGGTATGCAGTCAGAGCTGCTTCCGTCGACACTGTTTGACGTAAACGTTTGATGGCAAATACTAACCGTACAAGTTTGTTGCAAACAGATTCTACATGTACCTTCCAGTTCCACACAGCTTTTATTTGTACTATATCACACAGCTTTTATTTATTCTACATCACACAGCTTTTATTTGTTCTACATCACACAGCTTTTATTATCACCCAGGTTTTATTTATCGTAAGTTATGCGGCCTCTATCATAATGTATTTCGATTCTATTTTACCAGATGACATTTTGTACAACAGTTTATTTCTTAATACAATATTTGTTGCGTACAATTTTTGATCTATTACTCTACTTCCATAAGTTTGTAGTAATTAGTGAATACTTAACATCCTTATCAATTATGTAACATTATTTGTTATGAGTTAACTTTCTAATAAGTCTATTAAATCATCCCTATCAACCTCATGGTCACTGCCGCTGCTATCATCGGGAATGGAAGAATTATAAGGTCGGAGGACTTCACCGTGAACAACAGCAGTAAATTTTCGATAACCTTTCATGCCTTTAATACTATATATCGTGTAGCGATCCAACAAGTGTTCTGCTTCGCATACTCTATAGGGTCCGGTATACAACCCGTTAAGTTTTCTAGTTACATTAGCACTTACTCTAGTTATTCCCCTTTTTTCGTAGTACTAATTGTCCTACTGAGTACTTAATGCATTTTTTTTATGCGATCGATCAAACTTATCCTTCATAGGTGTTATATGTTTATCAATACGTAATTTAGCCGCGTTTCGCCTTTCTTCTAATGCTTTCGCTTGACTTTCGAAGTCATTGGGTTCCCCGGAAGGGTATGCCGGTAAACGTGAATTGGCATGCCCAAATAATAACTTAAAAGGGGCAAAACCAGTAATTGCATGAGGAGTGTTATTAATGCCCCAAACTATATCAATTAGGTGATCATCCCAGGTGCATTCGCTATTAGACATAGTGTTCAATACGTTAATCAAAGTTCGATTTACTCGTTCTAATTGGCCATTCGACCTAGGACTGGCAATGGCATTCAAAATATGTTTAAATTGCATTTCTTCTGAATATTGTTTGAAATACCGACTAGTAAACGCTTTGCCTCTATCTGTAATAATCCTGTTAGGATTTCCAAACTGTGAAATAATATCTTTCAATTGTTTTATAGTTTCCATGGAACTACAACTTTTGACAGGTTTTGCAAATACGAACTTTGTGAACGAATCTATGACAACTAGTATATACGCATTTCCTTTGCGTGTTTTTACAAATGGGCCTAAATGGTCAACGTGTAGTGTGTGCATCGGGATAGCTATTTTTCGATTGGATGTAGTTCTCCCTGCAATTTACCGTGCTCCCCTTTACCGTAAGCGCATTGGAGACATGATTTAACATATTTGCGAATAAATCTCGTCATGCCCTCTAACCAAAACTGTGCTTTAATAGTTTTTTCGCATTTATCAAAACCAACAAGTCCGATCTGATCATGAAATTTTTGTAATAATCCCCATTTTGCCAGTTTAGGTATAACGAAACGGTCCCCGTTAATTGTTTTTTTTATAGAGAATGTTATCCTTTATGGCATAGTTAGCAATAATGTTTCTATTGTCTGTACCATTCCGTAACTGAGTTAAAAGAAACTGAATACTTTCGTCTTGTAACTGTAATGTCACTAGCCAATCAAAGTTATCAATTAATAGGACATGGTCCTGTACTGGATTCCTACTCAGGGCATCTACGTGCCTCATTCGGTCACCAGATCAATACTCGATTTGTAGATCATAATCTTGGATTGAAAGCCACCAGCGGCTTATACGGAGAATAAGGTCCTTTTTTTACTAACGTTGTCCGTAATGCGGCGCAATCTGTCACTACAGTAACGGAGATCCCTACGAGATAGACTCTAAATAATAATAATAATATAATAATAAATCTTTATTTCGGAATCTTTGCACTCCATATTTTACACAGAAAAGGAAAAAAGAAAACAAAGTAAATATATCCGTATTAAAAAGAAAATAAATGAAGTTACATAACAAACAAAATGAATATATGTATATAACCGCTCTACGCTATTACAAAAAATGAAGCTATTAGATACAATTATTACGCTGCAATCTGTAACCATTTATTGTACATTGTGGTAGTATATAGTCTTTCAGAAAACTTTGATAATACTGTTCGTACACGAACCAACCCTCGACATGAATCCAGCGATTCGTTTTCTTTGGATGGCATTAAACGTATCCAGCCTAGCTTCTGCGAACATACCCGACGCACTACAATGCGGCGCAAGACCCATTAGCTGTCTAAAGATGTTATTGTACTGAACACGAATACCATCCAGAGACCTCTTCATGTAACGCGTCTAGAGTTGGCACGTGTAGAAACACTGACAATATGTCCTAAAAAGATGTACCTTCGTCTGAGTGTTGGCTTTAAAAAATCTCCTGGCTATCATATTGCCCACTACTGACAGCGCTCTGCGTTGCCTGTCTATATCAGCATCGTCTTTTAAGTCTGACGTCAGTATATGACCAAGGTACTTAAACCTCTCTACTACTTTGACTCGCTGACCTCCTATCCAAACTGGTGGGACGTTTTGTGGACCTCTTCCTGACCTAAATATTAACAATTCTGTCTTCTTTGCATTGTACACCAAGTTATGTTCTCTAGCGTATCTCTCACAAATTGCCATCAGTTTCCTTAAACCCTTAATTGAGGGGCTGAGTTCCTACTCATGCTGCTGCTGATGATATGGTCCTCCATATCATCAGCGTAGCTCAGGTTGTTCACATACCTGTCTCCAAGCCTAAGCCCCACCGCAGTCCCACTCAGCTCCTCAATCAAGTCATTCATATAGATATTAAATAGGTCAGGAGAGGTTAACCCACCCTGCCTAACGCCACAGGATAGTTTATAGCTATCCGACCTAGCTGATTCCCACCTGACGTTGTTCGCCTGATTAGAATACCAATATCTAATCAGTCCAACAACTCCAGGCGCGATATAAGTTTTATCTAGTTTCTCCCATAGCAATTCATGATTGATTATATCAAAAGCACGGCTTAGATCAAGGAAACAAGCGTAAATACTTGTCTCCTGTTCCACATATTGCGATACAACTTGTTTCAGGGAGAAGATAGCCATGTCTGTTGAAACTTCAGGACGAAAACCGAACTGCCCGTCATTTAGGCTAAGTGCAGGACTTAACTTTTTATGTAGCAGGCGCTCAAGCACCTTGGCCACTACCGTTGCCAGCGAGATGGGTCTATAATTCGAAATGCTAGTAGCATCCCCAGTTTTATTCTTAACTATAGGCACAACCAATGTACGTATAAGTTCCTCCGGCAAGTATTGGTGCCGTGCACAAAAGATTGAACAGTAAAGTTAAGGTATCAGCAATATACTTTCCTGCGTATAACAGATGCTCAATACTCAAGCCATCGTGCCCTGGGGATTTCCCTCGCTTCATTGTTCTGAGAACCTCAACAACATCATCATTCGACACCTGGAAAGCCTCCTCAACACTTTTACAACAACTTGACGAAGGCACAGGTACTGCTGGATTATTTAATGTCTGTTTTACATTAAAATGCGTACTAAAGTTATTTGCAATAGCTCTCTTGTCAGATTAACGATTTCACGCGTTTCAGGGAATCTACAACTGCCAATGTCTCCAGCTCATAAATATGATAAAACTGCTCTTCCTTACTTGTAACCCTACTGAAATATGCAATTGGTTTTAAAACACCATGGCTTTGGCATTGCAAAAGGATACCTTCTAGCCCTAGCTTACTGGTAACGGTGTGAAACTCCGTGGGAGCATTCCTATCGTATATACCTAATACTGGTCTCTTAACAAGACGCTCTTTTAACGTTTGAAATGCAGTTTCTTGGGCAGAGCCCCAAGTCCATTCAACATTTTTTTTGGTTAACTGCGTGAGAGATCTAGCTACTTCAGCAAAACCGCGAATAAATTTCCTAAAATACGATGCCAGACCAATAAATTGTCTTACCTCATGCATGTTTGGAGGTCTTTTATATTCAGCTACGCAACTAATCTTAGCCTGTCCTGGTCGCACTGTGCCTGCAGTAATCTCATGACCCAAGTAATTAACACTTTTCTTTAGAAACGAACATTTGCTAAGATTTAATTTCAAATTTGCTTCTGATAAGAGCTTTAATACATTATCTAGTAACTTAAGACCGTCATCAACAGAGGTTGTCGGTAGCATGACGTCATCGAGATAGGTAGCTACGTCATTACCTAAACTACCTAACACGATTTTGATAAGACGTGAAAATACTGCCGGTGCATTCGCTAAGACAAATGGCATTTTTTAAAAATTCATATTGCCCAGAAGGCGTAACAAATGCAGTTTTATAAATAGAGTTTTTAGACAATCTAATTTGATAGTAGCCCTGTGCTAGATCTAAAGTTGTAAAGAAAGATTTACCGGAGAGGCGGAATACCTGGTCGTCTATATGAGGCAGAGGATATCGATCTTTAATAGTGCGTGCATTAAGAGCTCTGTAGTCTATACATAACCTATAATCACAACCTTTTTTTTTTTACAAGAACCACTGGACTTGAATAATCAGACATGGAGTTTCTTATTACATCTGCATCAATGAGATCTTGAAACTTTTCATTTACAATTTCATTTTCCTTGTGAGAAAGTCGATAAGGCTTGCAATAAACAGGTTGCTCGGTTTTGGTCTGAATATGCATCTCCTAAACCTCTCATCATAACTACGGAAGGCTCAACTTTTAATTTTAACTTGTCAACATGTGCCACATTGAGAATATTTAATTTGCTGCCCATATCTATGTATGCAGTGAGACTACAATCATTAATTACCACTACCTTCTTGTACAAATCTATGTAAATGTTGTATGTTGTAAAAAAACATCACTGGCCTTTTTATGTGAAGAGCTGGACGCATACCAGCAGCTGGCAGACACGTGGCCCGGGTGACGGCCCACCTCACAGCGCGGCACCTTGCAGTCCTTTGCTTCATGGCCTTCTCTTCGGCAAGCGTAACATTTTTTCGGTCCAAAGTCGGTCCCAGTCTCTAGCCGACCCGCGAAGCCGTATCTGCATGATGAACTGTCGGTCTTTGTTGTCCCATCCATATACGTCGCCCAACTGGTCGATCTTGTGCAGCCATCCCTTGATGTTGCTAGATTTTTCATCCGGCTGAAACGTTGGTATAACCTCCGCATCAGTTTGGGTGACACGCCGCTTTTTCCATCGTTTATGTTTCTCCACGGTCTCTTCGTCATTAGAAGAAAAAAAAAGTCGATGATTCGTCACTATCGTGGGCAGTATTCTTGCAGCGCCTCCTTTTCTTCGTACCAAGTCCGTCGATGTATGGGCCTGACATAATCCCACTTCTGAAGTGTAAATGCGAACGGTCAGGGTGGCGGCGGCAATGAAGACACAAGTTGTACAGTAAAAGAACTTATATTATCCTTTTAATGCACGTTTCAACGGTTAGAATATGAATGCCCTAAAATATTCTAACCGCCGGTATTTATACAAATATTTGACCTAATTTAATACTAAATTCACAAACTCAATAGATAATATTAAACATTGTTTATCTTAATTATTCTGATGATTATTTACATACAATTATTATTTAATAATACATAATTATGTAACATTAAGGATTTATTACACCGGAAGCAGAGGCGCCGGTGTGACAAAATTATGCCTAACCCAAAATCAGTAAGAATTTAATAGCGTCATCATTATATTATACATAGTAAACAAAATGATTATATGATTTATTATTCGACATAGTGTAAGAAAAAGTACAGAGATCAGTAACAATACGTACTATTTATTAATTGCGCCGGAAGCTGACAAGCGGAAGGCGCCAAGCAAATAAACATAATTAAGTATAAAGAAATATGAGATAACTATTTAGATACTTGATTATAAAATTATTAAATCATAAAACGATAATTGGTTTTAATGTACATATAGTGGTTAAGATGTACCCGTACTAGTAGTATATGTGAGGCCGGAAGTGTTACTTGATAACACATCCGATCCGGGCGAATTCGCAAGTTGATTTTCATCTTTAAAACGTTACGAAATGTAGCAAACACTACAATTATTCGAAATGTGTACTTTGCACTGTGCCAATCGCTCCTAATTTATTGTATTTCTTGCTGGGGAGGTGCTGCGAAAACAACTTTAAAACCTCTAGAGATCGCGCACAGAGCAATACTTAAAGTCACTACATTTCGACTAATCTTGTTTCCAACTACAGAATTATATAAGGCCTGTAAAGTGCTTAATGTAAGACAACAATATTTTTACACATTGTTCTACGACAACACTGTAGAATACCTTGGCAAATTAATAAGCGTAGGAAAGATAGAGCCTGCACAATACCTCATCTTCGTACATCTTTCATAAAACTATTCTCTGTATATCGTGCTCCGTCCCTTTATAACAAAATTAACGCAATATGCAAAATCTTTGGCCTTTCGTACTTCATCTGCAAAAACACTGTTCGAACTTTTCTCCTGCAATTAAATTACGATGACACCGAGAAACTCCTCACAATATAATCACATTTTGCACACTTATATCATATCTACTGCATATACACATACACACACACACACACACTCACACACAGACACACGCACACGCACACTTACACACATACACACACGTACACACCTTCACACAAACAGATCCACACACTCGCACGAACGAACACGGTACCATACAACACTACATGCTCAAAATTTTTATTTTCTTTCAAATTTTATTGTATCTTCTAATTTATACCTATTTACATAAACTAACGCACTTAGCATAAAATATATATGAACACGTTATATTTCAATATAATATCTACCACTAGGGGATCGAAACTGTGTCTAAACACAGGCTATCCTGTAGCCTATCTAGGAGAACAGTACTCCTGCCACGAAATTGTAGATCCAAATTATACCATCGATGTAACTTACTATTGTAACCCTACAATCATTTTTGTGTAAATTAAGTTATTATTATCATTATTATTATAACTTATGTCTAGTTAAACGTGATTAGCATATTTAATTGTTTATATTTTCACTTTGCATATTTGCGGCTTGTTCGCGTAAATGCAGGTTAGGTTACTAACAGTATATTTTTCGGGATGAAAGGTATGTATGTCTTATTTTGTACCTCTGAAAACGTTTATGCAAAGGAGACCGACCACCTTGTATGGGACACTGGCCTGGACGTGAACAATTTTATATCGTAATAACAATATTATTTTTCAGTAGCCTAAACTAAGTAGAAAACATTATTCTATGAAGTTTAGTATCAAGTTCGATAAATAATAAAATAAAACACAAAATAGCAAACAAAAAATCACGTCCATATCCACTATAAAAACGAACAAACGCAAAGCGAATGACGGAAACAGAATTGACAGATAACTCAAGTGTTGCTAGAATATAAAAATAAATTACCCAACACACTTTACAATTTTGTTATATTTTATCAAATATCATGTCATTTTTACATTAATTATTATTGTCGAATTCAAAATATGAATAAAGTAAATAACGAAAAAAAATATCAACGTATTTTCAGAGATTGTTAATATTTCCAAATGTGATTTTTTTAAACACTTTGACACAAGGCAATTGATAGATGGCATTGAGTATTATAGTTCGGTCATTGACACTGAATCACAAAAACAATTGATCACGTTTGTATTGAAAAGTAGGTTATCACAGCATGTAAAATAAAAAATATCTAGAAATTATGAAACTGTTGATGCTCTCTTGAGTGACATGAAACGTATTTTATTGCCACAGAAATCAACTAGCGCCTTACAAAAACAGTTATTGAACTTTCGGCAAAATGATTTATCTATAGATAATTATGGGAAAAATTATCAAAAATGTTTGTTGATCTTACGATTACACAGGCTGAGGGCGATTCTGTCAAATATGACGTATTAAAATATGTTAATGAAAATCAGGCTATCAAACAATTTTGTGAGGAACTACGTAATCGTAGGATTGGCACCATTGTTGCAGCTCAGAAATTTGATGATCTTAAGGATGCAATTCAAGCTGCAATCGATGAGGATTACTCATCGTCAAATTCAGCTGGCGAAATGTTCCCAATGAGACGCGCTTTTAGCACTAACAACAAATTTAATAATAATTTCAGGCAGATGAGTTCTTACAACACGCAGAGAGGCTACGGTAGAGGTGCGTATAACAACGGTCCTCGGCCACGCACTTACGCGGGCCACTGGTCGCAACCACACACCGAGAGCAGGCAGTGGCTGCAGCAGGGGCAGCGGCCGGCTGCACCAGTGTCACCCAGAGGTAGAGGCTACAGAGGGTAGCAATTATAGTAATACTGTGACAAATAATAATAATTTGAACAGGGGAAATATTCAGCTATTAACTGAGCAATCACAACCGTTAACCGAATCGATACCAGTACAATCTGGTGCATGAGAGCAGCGTGAAGAGAGCGAAAATGAGTTTTTCGAGGTTAAAAATTTTACTATTCTTGCTAGTGAAAGTAATTATTGCGTAGAACTTCATATCGATAATTCTAGCATATGTAGTTTGTTAGTAGATACGGGTGCTTCCATATCGGCCTTAAAATATGATCACGTTTTACAGTTGGGTGTTCCAATTCATAAAGAAAACATAACCATAACTGGAATTGCAGGCGAAGTCCGAGTCATTGGATATGTTTATTTAAAGTTATCTCTAAATGAACAGCGTATTAATCATAAGTTCTATGTTTTTAATACTTTACCTTGTAAAGCGCACGGAATTTTAGGCCAAGACTTTTTCGGCAAGTATAGGTCTGTTATTGATTTTAACAATAATAAATTACGATTGCTGTATAACGGGAATGAAATAATATTACCACTTATTATGTTAAAACAATATTTGATGAAGTTACCCGCCAGATCAGAATCTATACACTATGTTAAAACTAATTTAACTGAAGATTTCGTAGTTTGTTCTAAAGAAATACGACAAGGAATTATTGTAGCAAGTTCCTTAGTGACACCAGTTAATGGTAAAATACCAATACGCGTTTTAAATTGTACGGATGATGACATAACCTTGTCAGAACTGAATCTTGATATTCACAGTGCATCGCTTTACAATATTTGTGTCTTTGATAAAAAATCGAATAATTCTGCGCGTCAAACAATTATTTTCAAAATTAAATATAAGTCGATTAAATAAAGTGAAAACAAAATTTATGTGCAAATATGCGGATGTATTTTATTTGGAAGGCGATAAACTGTCAACGGTAGACATTTATCAATATACCATAAAGTTAAAAGAAGACATTAGATCCATATATTCAAAACCGTACAGGTTACCGCATTCATTAAAAATGAAATTAACAATAAAATTGAAAATATGTTAGAAGAGGGCATTATAGAACCTTGTCAAAGTGAATGGTCTAGCCCAATCTTATTGGCGCCTAAAAAATCTGATAATGGAAATAAAAAATGGAGGTTAGTAATTGATTACAGGAAACTGAACAACAACATACAAAATGATAAATTTCCACTCCCAAATATTACGGATATACTGGATTCTTTATCTGGTAGTATATATTTTTCACATTTAGATTTGCACCAAGGTTTTTACAATGTTAGCAGGCTCCAGACAGTCGTAAGTACACTGCATTTTGTTCGGGACAGTTTCAAATTACTCGGATGCCCATGGGACTTAAAACTAGTCCAAGTTCATTCGCGAGAATAATGACTATGGCTATGACAGGCTTAAATTATTAAAAGTGTTTAATTTACCAGGATGACCTTGTCTGCTTTAGTAGAAATTTAAATTCGCATATTAGTAATTTAAAGAATATATTTGAGCGCCTACGCAAAGTAAACTTAAAATTGAACCCTCAAAAGTGCAGCTTCTTAGAAAAAGAATTACTTTATTTAGGCCATGTTGTATCTGCCGATGGTGTGGTACCAGATCCAAATAAAATAAGTATCGTTAAAAATTATCCCGTGCCTACAAATGTGGACGAAGTCAAGCGATTTGTCGCGTTTGTCAATTACTCCAGAATTCATTCCAAAGGAGACGTTTCATTTTTGTATGGAACTCCGGCTACAACATGTACGTGGTTAAAAATCCTAGGAAATTAACCCATAAACATATTTAAACTAAAAATATCCACATTAAAACAATATTGAAGATGGACAAAATAAAATCGAAAATATTTGACGTTTATCTGAACAATCATGGCGGAATATTATGACCTTAAAGCTATGACATTTACATAACCTATAAAGTACAAAAAAACTAGCCAGTGAATTGAATCGCTTCTATAAAGCGTGTTGCTACGTTTTACGACTCTCTAATAGGCACCATTGGAAAGTTCACATTGTCATTACATCACGACTAGTTTATAAAAAGTAAAAACGTATGAATACAAGGAACTGAAATAGGTACACTTAAATGAAACAACAATTTGGTTTTTTAATATTTATTATGTATCAATCCATCTCATCACTACCTTCTAGTATTAACACATCGTCAAGAAATGATGCTGGGGCTTCAATATTACTCTGGTACCGAGCCCAGCCAAGGTACCAGACTACTGTCATCACATGAGCACAACATCCACAATTCGCATTCCACATACGCAACTGCAATAATAGCCCTCTATACTGTTTGCCCAATTGGATGGTAGAGAACAAACCGTTAAACAAAGCCAAAGTCGTAGGGAATCGGTCAGAACGAGTAAAACAAAATAACAGCAGAAGTCACGAAAATCTAAGCGCACGCGCAAACGACAATACATGACTAAGAAATCATTGACAGAAACATATGTAAGGATCCTAAGCAGTTTTGGCGATATATAAAAGATAAACGGAACGGACGATCATCTATCCCAGCTGTTATGAAAATGAGGGAAAACTCTGCGTCCTCGGGTCCTGAAATTGTAAATCTATTTGCTCAACAATTCTCTTCTCTTCTGTATATAACAGTAGCAGCCTCAAATCCGTTACAGTTGGTATAGCGACAGAAAATTTCAGTACAGATCTGACAATCACAGAGAAAGATATTGTTAAGGTCATAAAACGTACCAATATTCACAAGAGCGCAGGTCCTGATAATATCCCACCTCTATTTGTAAAGCGTTGCGGAAATGACCTTGTTACTCCTTTAAAAATAATCTTCAATACTTCCTTAAAGACAGGCGTTTTCCCGGACGAATGGAAAAAAGCTAGAATAGTGCCTGTTTACAAAAAAGGCGACCAAAACGAAGTGAAAAATTATAGGCCCATTTCCATTCTGTCTTGTTTTTCTAAAATATTTGAATGTCTTATTTATCCGCACGTCTATGACCTAGCAAAGAATAGCTTATCTAGTTTTCAGCATGGTTTCAGGAGAGGGCAGTCAGTAGATACAAACCTAGTGTCGACAATTTCAAAAATATCTCTCGAAGTCGACGCGGGAAGGCAAGTTGATACTATATATACCGATTTTACCAGCGCTTTTGATAAAGTTAATCACGCCATTTTATTATCAAAACTAAAAAGCTTTGGGATCAATGGATCATTACTAGATTGGTTTAATTCTTATTTAGCAAAAAGACCTCAGGTGGTTGTTGTCGCTGGATTCGAATCTAAAGTGTATTACGCTCGATCTGGTGTTCCACAAGGCTCCCATCTAGGCCCTATACTTTTTCTAATTTTTATCAATGACATTACCACTTCTCTAAGATACAGCGACGCCTCTCTCTTTGCCGATGATCTTAAAATATACAGGACTATTAACAATGTCTCTGATGTAGATCTCTTACAAATAGACTTAAATAGTATTAAACTCTGGTGTGATACTAATGGTATGGAGTTAAACCCTAGCAAATGCTTACACATTCGCTTTACTAAAAAGATTCATGCAATAGACTCGGAATATTTGCTGGATGGTGTAGTTTTGGCTAGGGTTAATGAATTAAAAGATCTGGGAGTAACCGTAGATTCTAAACTAAAATTTACCTGTCATGTGGATAACATTGTAAAAAAAGCAGCTCAAATATTGGGCTTTCTTAAACGGAATTTACAGGGATTTCAACATAAGCAGACACGAATTATTCTTTACAATAGCCTTGTACGCAGCAGACTGGAATTTGCATCTGTAGCATGGAACCCTGTGTACAGTTATTCTTCTCAAAGGATCGAGAGCATCCAACGTGCCTTCACGAGACACTTAGCATATATTTCCTCCGGCATATATCATAGGGTGCCATACAACATGCGATTGTCTTTCTTTGGCATGACCTCTCTCAAAAATCGTCGTACTTTGATAGACTTACTGTTTCTCCATAAAATCCTAAACCATAAGATCACATGCCCTGAATTCTTATCTTCTATTAACTTAAACGTACCATGTCGCTACCCTAGACAGGCAATCACAAAAACCTTCATCCCGCCCAGTGCTCGTACTAATCTTGGTCTCCATTATCCCCTGGCTAGAATATGCACAACCTACAATAGTTTTAACGCGAAGTTTAACTTAGATATATTTAACACGTCAGAAAATAAATTTAGAAATGATTTGCTGAAACTGCTCGATTATTGACTACTGTTACTATTGCTCACTTTTACTACTCTCACTTTTAATAAAATTTCTCTTTCATATTTTTATCTAGTTTAAGTTTACTCTTAATGTTGCCTATATAACGTGAATGCTGTGTATACTTTTAATAGGCAAACATATATACCCACGATTTTATCCACAGTGCTTATAATTGTAACATTTGTATGTATTGCTGTAAGTGTACCTTATAATAAATAAATAAATAAATAAATAAATAAATAAATAAACATAATTGTCAAGTGTTAACGTCAAAATGTCATCAAGAATATTTCGTTCCGAAATGCACAGGACCTGTAAGACTGGTGCAGTTCTATAAATTTACTTTTATCATAAGGTTTGGGTTCTAACAATTACTTGTATTTATTTGTATTGTAGTCGCAATATGCTACAATGTAGGTATATATACCAAAGTATTTTTATTTTATATCTTTGTGATATTTATCTTCTATCAGTTCATCTTATACAATTTCTGAACGCATTATCTAATGCTACAATCCATTGTACCGCCATATTGAATATGGCAATAACAGAAAAACTATTTTCGTCTTGTACAATCTCAATTACAAGTAAATTCTTGGAATAGCATTTTTCTCTGATTTCTGGTAATATTTCCTCTTTTTTGACGTACCGTACATTTTGTAGCCGAAAATGTAACATCTCCTTTTGCAGAGAAAGCATATCCGTTAAATAGTTTATGTAGAAAATGCGTAACGTTTAAATGGGACCCTGAGTGTCAAAAGACATTTGAATTGTTAAAACAAAGCATTATTTCTCACCCCGTATTACAATATCCAAATTTTGCGGATTCCAATCAGTTTATTTTACAGACAGACGCTCAGGATACGCGATAGGGGCGGTTTTATGTAATAACAATGGTAGACCAGTGGCATACGCTAGCAGAAATTTGAACAAGGCAGAGAATATGTACCCGACTATAGAAAAAGAGTTACTTGCGATTGTCTGGGCAATAAAACATTTTAGACTGTATCTATACGGACGTAAGTTTAAAATTCAAACGGACCATAAGCCCCTTATATCTTAATCCAGTATGCGGGCTCCCTCAAGTAGACTAATTAAATTTAGAATAATTTTAGAAGAATATGATTTTATAAGTTATAGTTGAATACCTAAAAGGAAAACATAATGCAGCTGCTGATGCGTTGTCGCGTGTATGCATAACGTCTGATGATTTAAAGGAAATAAGTCATAATATGAGTATGAATGTAATGATGTGAGGTCAGCAGACTAAACAAGTACAAGATGCTTGTTTAATCTACGACGACCAACCTTTAATAAAAAAATAGTAGAAGTGCAAAGTAAGCCAGAATATTTTACTGAATTACGTTTTATAAAAAATTATGAAAACAAACAATATCATATCTTCAACTTAGTAGAATATAAAAGTAAATGCTTTTCATTCGTACCATCCAAAAATTCTATTTTATTAATCTAGCTTCTCGATTACAATTATCGCCAGGCGAATTTGTAAGGGAACTGAGTGAATTTTGTAAGAAAATTGGAATAAGTAAATTATATTTTATAAAGAATAATAATAATAATAATTTTATACAAACGGTAGTGTTAGAAATAAAAAAAATATATAATTTTCGAAATTCACCACATATACCAACAATTCATGGTTACACTTCTGTTGTGATTACCAAGCTGTGCAATCAGAATGAAGGGGTAGTAGTATACTTCAGCAACCATCTTCACATCTCTCCCGCAGAACCTCCTCTTCAAGATGCAAATTGCATAAGTCTTACGATTAATAAGGACACTGTGGTGATAGCAATCTATCGCTCCCCTTCAAATCAAAATGTCTCAACATTCATAAACTCTCTAAATGAACTGCTGACTTCCTACTCTACTTACAAAAATATTATATTGACTGGTGATATCAACATTGACATCTCTGAGAGCAATTATAGTGACTCCCGCTCGTTTGAATACCTCAATATGGCAGCATATCATGGTACGCTACCGGCTCACACTCTATGCACCAGATTGAATCGGTCCTGTCTAGATCAACTAATATTAAAAACTAAATTACCGGCTTTTTGTTATGTAGCTAACACATCCATCACTGATCATGATACAGTTTTATTTTTTCTCCATTCCAACAGTTTTACAAACAATACTTCATTCAAGTATAGAACTACCAAGGCTATTAACCTGGAAAGTGCTGAAGCAGACATTATTAAAACTGACTTTTCCCCTATATACAGTTATAATAACGTCAACGACGCGACTAATTATTTTATTAGTATTCTAAGGGCGATAATTACAGCCAACTCAATTTTAAAAATCGTACCAAACCGTAAAGGGCTTGGAAAACCATGGATGACCCCTGGATTACTAAAATGTCTGCGCAATAGGGATAGCCTACACCTAAAATTTAAAAATAATCCTGAGAACGAAATTTAGAAATTATATTTAATAGGTATAGGAATTATTGCTCCAACTTACTTCAAAAAACCAAATTAAAATATAATAAATATGAAATAGATAATGCACAAGGTAATATAAAAAAAGTCTGGAAAGCTATAAAAACTATCACGCACACTACAAAAGACACCACACAACCACTCGAGCTTCTCTCTCCGTCTGACCCTAAACACTCGGTTAATGAAGTGACCACCTACTTCGCTAATATTGGACGTTCACGAGTCAGAAAAACATCTACTGTCCATCAGTGTTATCATCCAGCCGATGTTCTCCCTTACCATCATCATACATTCGCCTTATTGGAAATAGATGAATCTGAAATCGAGATACTCATTATGAACCTAAAAAATGATTGTGCAGTGGGTAGTGATAACATTTCCGGTAAATTTCTCAAAAGATTTAAAGACTACATGATTTCACCTATTACATTCTTATGTAATCTTGCTTTTAATACAGGAACATTTCCAGAGGCATTCAAGCTAGCGGTAGTTCACCCGATACACAAGGGTGGTGCCAGAGATCAGCTGAATAACTACAGACCCATATCTATTTACCCACGTTCTCTAAGCTATTAGAAAGATTAATAAACAACAGGCTTGTGAAATTTCTAGAGCAAACACGACTGCTGTCTCCACACCAATATGGCTTTCGTTCCGGTCTATCCACAAGTAAAGCAGTTTTGGACCTGTCGAATGAAATTATAGACAAACTTGATAAAAAGCAAAAAGTCATAGGTGTTTTTCTAGACATAGCTAAAGCATTCGACACGATCTCTGTCCCCATCCTTATCACAAAATTGTCAAAAATTTGAATCAGAGGTACTCAACTATCCCTATTTAAAAGTTACCTCTCAAATAGAAGACAGTATGTCAAGATTAGCGATTGCTATAGCAACGAGCTTCCTCTAAGCAACGGAGTCCCACAAGGCAGTAATTTCGGCCCGACCTTATTTTTATTGTATATTAACGATCTGTGCCAATTAAAGTTTTACAATACCACTATCTTCACCTACGCCGATGATACTGCCCTTATATCTTATGGTGACACTTGGCAATCTGCATTTGGGAAAGCTCAGACCATTCTCAATGCGGTGACTAACTTGTTGGCTAGAAATCACCTCGACCTAAATGTTGGTAAAACAAATTATCTCACCTTCTCTTTAACGACACCGGGTGAGCTCACTTCCTTACCTTATTCTCTCACCGCTCACTCATGTAATCCTCTATCTCAACCTTTATGTAATTGCCCCACTCTGTCCAAAACCATTTCTTTTAAATATCTGGGGATACAGATTGACGATGCTCTCTCCTTTCACTCACACATAGATTTACTTACCTCCTGATTGCGAAAGCTAATCTTTGTCTTCAAAGCCCTCAGACATGTTGTTGATGCACAAATCCTTAGAACCACCTATTTCGCACTGTGCCAAATTCTCACACAATACTGTATCGTCGCCTGGGGTGGTACACATAAAACGCATCTCCTGAAATTAGAACGCGCCCAAAGAGCGGTACTAAAGGTTGGTTGGAGGCTACCATACCGATTACCTACAACTGATCTTTATAAAATCTGTAATGTTCTCTCTGTTCGCAAAATATTTATTCTCAATGTTATCCTTACAATTCACTCACAAACTTCTTATGACCCTTCCAAATTTCATTCCGTACGCCGAAAATATTATGTATGTCCCTTGATATCGGTCAAAACAAGTCTAGCTCAACGATGTTTTTACTACCTTGGTACCTATGTATACAACAAGGTTAACAAAATTTTAAATGTGTATCCCATGACTAAAATTGCATGTAAAAAACAGTTACCAACTGGTTAAATAACTTAGATTATGACGAAACTGAAAATATTATTTGCACTTTAAAATAATTAGGCACGCGCGCACGCTTACTTACACACACACACACACACACACACACACGCACACATACGCTTACACTCACACGCATACATGCACACACGGTAACATACACACACACACACCTTAAATATACACCTCATTCCCGCACTTTTTGCTAATTTACTTTATCGATTGCCTTACATTTTTTTGTATCTTTGAAGTACATATTGTTTCTGACACGTTCTACAATCTCTAGCTGCATATTTTTGTATTAATAAAGGAGAGAGCCTGGAGATTTGTCACACAGGTTTCGTACCTAGTACAAACTCCAGCTCTCACTAAGGTTTTAGTTCATGCTGTACCTACTATTATTGTAACATATCAATGTACTAACTTACCTTTTTGAGAGAAATAAACAATATATTATTAATTGGTCAGGGCCACGATTTTGTATCTTAAATGATGTAGAAAGAATAAATAATAAGGATGATCAACGTGTCATAGTGAATGATTTCCATATTTTACCTACTAGCGGCCATGCAGGCATCCGGCGAATGTTAAGGAATATTAAAAAATATTATTTTTGGCCAGGTATTGAAGCTAACGTGACAGCTTTTGTTAAAAAATGTGACAAGTGTCAAAAAGAAAAACACTCATCACACCACATAAAGGAGCCTATGACTATAACTACTACAGCTTACTCAGCATTTGAAAAAAGTTTACTTAGATTTGATAGGCCCGTTAGAAAGAGACTATAATGACAAAGTTTACATATTAACTATACAATGTGAATTGACCAAATATATTGAAGCATACCCTACAAATTCTAAACAAACTACTGAGGTAACTAGGAACTTTATTAATAACTTTATCCTCAGATACGGTATCTCGAAAGAAATTGCCACTGATAGGGGGACTGAGTTTATATCAGCCACCATGAACCAGGTATGTAAACTTTTGCATATTCAACAGTTACAATCAACAGCATATCATCACCAGTCCATTGGAGCCTTGGAAAATTCTCATAAGCAGTTAGGTAATTATTTAAGAATACAAACAGAAAATCACATAGAATCTTGGAGTACTTGACTTCCGTTTTGGTGTTTTCCCCATAATACATCTGTTCATAGTTCAACTAAATTTACTCCTTTTGAGCTGGTTTTCGGCAAAAATTGTGTATTGCCATCAAATTTGAAAACAGGTAGAGTCCTGTGTATAACTTTGAGAGTTATTCTCTAGAATTAAAATACAGAATTCAAATGTCACAAAAAGAAGCACGAGAGAACTTAATTAACAGTAAAATTGTAAGAAAAATAAAATACGATCGTACTATTAATCCAATATCGTATAAATACAATGATTTAATTTTAATAAAGAATGAAACCGGTGCTACGTACCATAGTGTTTACTCAGGTCCATACGTTGTTATTAAGGACTGTCCACCTAATGTAGAAATTGTTAAAAATAAAAAAAGTTATTTCGTACATAAGAATAGGACCAAATTGTATACACCAGCTAGTTCTAATTAATAAGCATTTAAGGTAATATAGTTCTTTGTTTGTTTTGTTTCCTTTTCTTATAGATGAAACCAATGTGTAATCTGTATGTTAATATTCTTATTTAAAAAAGAAATGTATACTGGAATATATAATCATATTTAATTTATATTTAACCATTTTTATATAAAATAACAAAATAAAATAAATTTACATTTATTTAATTTTTTTGTTGCGGGGGAGGTGAGATGTTGTATTAAACAATTATAGATATGACGCATGTAATCTTTGCTATAAATATGTTATTCTTTCCAAATACAGACAGTGTTTATCCAGCATTCCTTCGTTTCAATCATCTCTAATAGTCTCTCCTTTACACCGGTACAAGCAGCAGAGGTAGGTATCCACAAGGTGGACCGATGACCTGGTAAGAGTCGCGAGAAGCGGTTGGATGCGGGTGGCCCAAGAGTGGTCTGTATGGAAATCTTTGAGAGAGGCCTATGTCCAGCAGTGGACGTCTTTCAGCTGAGATGATAAGGCATCCTGCGAAATTTTAAGAACGGCTGCATCGGCTTTATCCTACCTGTGCCTTCTCTAAAATACTCCGTGTCACCGTGGTAGTTAACTACATAGGTAGTTACGTACGGTGGCACAAAGTTGCTTTTAGGACATATCCTAAAAGCTACTCCGTGGCACTTAACTACCTAACGTACTAACCCCATACGGTTAGTACTGTGTAAAAGATTGAAGGGAGCTAAAATCAGTTTAATCAGAAGTATTTTAGAGGAGGTGGGTCCATATTTAAATGAAATTTTTAAAATTCCCTATTTGACATACGACAAAGATAAAAAAGGATTTTCAAAGTTATGTACCTATATACGTATTAAATAGTTAATTATCTCGCTTTAACGGCGAAGGAAAACATAGTGAGGAAACTTGCATGTTTGAGATATCTCGATAATGTTCTGAAAGATATGTGAAGTTATGCCAACACGCACTGGACCAGCGCAGTTAACTATGTCAATGTCAAAAATCAACTCTTGTCATTGTTAGTATTATCTCTAACTACGGGTATAGGGGCGGGTGGCCCAAGACCAGTCTGTGTGGAAAACCTTGGGGGAGGCCTATGTCCAGCAGTGAACGTCTTTCGGCTGTGTTGATGATGATGATGGGTATAAGCCTTTTGATAATTGTAATTATAATTATTAAATAATATTCATCGCCATTGTAGCTTAGTTATTTTCTGTCATAACTGCTTAATCCAGCTAAAAACCTCACACAAATAAACAATTAGTAAAAGATGTGTCAATTGTATTATTCTAAAAAGTTTAGCGTTAAATCTGCAACAACTACTCTTCATTTTCACGTGAGCGCTGTGTTTACTTACCTATTCATGAACTCTGCTGTAATGATTAAACTTTCATGTTATAAGTATAAAAATGGTTAAACAGGTCTATCTAGAATAATATTAAACATGATAAAATACAAGTCAAAGTCAAAAATCTTTATTTCCATTAAAAACACGTAAACAGTTGTCAGACACATTTAATTTAAAATTAATAATTTATTATTATATTAAATAAAGTAAATAAAAAATGCATTGAAAAAACCTGCAGCAGGAGTCTATGAGCTCTCATGAGTTACAGAATTGCTTTCTTTAATATATTATTGGGAAGAGAGGAACCCGCCACGCACCCTCGGATTGCCCACCCCAATTAATGCAATAAAAAGGAGAGAAAACTTGACAATACGGAACTCCTTTGAATAGGGACAGCCACGATGTTGGACTTCCACTGGAGAAGGCGAAGGGGTTATGTCGGACTCACTCGGGGAAAGATGACGATATCCCGGTTATCCCGACTAAACCTACCACGGTGTTCCTCAACAAAACCAGAGTCAGCAAGGTTGCGCGAATCACTTTCACTTGCAATCGCGACGCCGCCGAGGTTTCAGCTTGCCATGTGAATCAACAGGCCCCAACACGAAACTACTCTACCCATTTTAAACTCTAATTTTTGCCCTACTATCCCTTTGTGCGGGACACAGAGGCGCGCGTAGGAACACGCACGCCGCTTCTTTGACCTAGAGCTAATCTGGTGGTGCGCAGGCTTACAAAGCCCCCCAATCCCAGATAAAACCTCATGATAGCTGGATGTCGTCTCGTACCCTCCGGCGCCCGGTTCTGCGGTTGGGAAGAGGGTTTAAGCGATCCCTCTCTCACTCCGCCGCCTCCTTAATGGCAATGACTTTCTCACAGGCGACGGCTTGCGACACAGGAACTGGCCAAAGCAATCGTGACCAGACATTACCAGTGCCAACCCGTGAGGTCGCTAGGCCGCCTCTCTAGTCACTCCTCAAAAACGGGACTTACTGCCACGATTGTGGCGTGCCCGGAATCGCCCATTATGTATAATATGATGCTTAACGATAAAAATAAATGTATTAACTTCCTATATGTGATCCATTTGTTTTAAATATTCTCCTTTAAAATATTATAACATTAGGAAGATCATTCATATAATATATTTAACACTGCCTCTATCTTATGTAAATTTTTCGTGACTAAGTATCTGATATATTTAAAAATATTTTTATTAAATTTAATTATTAAATTTTTTTTGACACCACTATTTCGTCATGTACAAAATACGTATGACACAAATTTCTCTTGGCAAACAACTGTAGTATATTGAAACTCAAGTATTTGTTGATTAACATTGTGACTTGCATGTCATGAGACGCATTCCCAAGCGGTGACTGTAGCTGATGTACGACAAGTGGTTGATGTGAGTATCGCTGCAGATCTGAGTGGTCTGATGGCAGATTAACTGTCGCAGCACGCAACAGCACTAGCCGAGAACGTAACGTGTGAGTTGTAGGTTGGTAACGCTGCACTTGCTCGATATGCGTTAGCATTGTCAATATTAACGCACGAACATATTGCGCTGAGTACATCGCTCGACCAAGTAAGGCTCCTACGCACGTGTCCACCTTCTGAGACCATGTCATAGTGTTCTTTAGAGCATTGTTTAGCCTCGTAATATCTTTTCCACCAAGCATCGTATACATGTGACGTACCAGGGCATCTTGCAGATCTTCTTCAGTCTTATATATAGCAAGTTGTTTCTGAAGCACTGCTTGGAATTCATCTGGTGAATATCCGAGACAGAACACCGTACCAGTCATACCTGAAACATTTAATTTTAATGTAAAACTTGACATTTACGATCAAGTGAGTAAAACTGGTTTATTAACTTTTACTGCTCACCGTGATTTTCCAATATAGCTGCCATTTCTAAAGCTACAAGTACGCCACTCTCGTAACCCAGGAGATAGAATTCGCCATTGTTGAATACAGCCTTTTTTAGTAGAATCTGTCAAATTATAACAACTGTTACCAAATTCTAATTCCTATTTTATTTACATTATATAATTTCAAGTATTATTTGGACGGGACAAAATTTTAAATGTTATATAACTTAGCAGGAAATATTTCAATATTGAAAAAAAAGCCTAAAGAATAGAGTTCTTATGTAAAGAAGCAATCAATAAAGTCGAAGCCGTGGCGTCGAGTATATCTAGTCTTCGAGTAAATCAACATTTAAATAACAACATATTATAGTTAATATAATGTTAGACAACAGGTCTTACTCGCGATAAAGTATTTAAAAGGTAATAAATACCTATTGATTACCCGACGTTTCGACCGACTTGCATCGATCGTGGTTGTATGCGTGGAAAAATAACAATCTATTTAATATAGTTTGTTGATATAAATAATAAAAGTCACAGAAACTCACATTTACATGTTTGGTACTTAAAATAAATTGCATATTAGAACTAGTCTGTCGGTGAGAGCAGTCCATATAATAACGAATAGTAGCCTTTGTGGAATATTTTTAAATGAATTAAATTTTAATTTTTACTTTTGATGTTAATGTAGAAGCGCACACATTGATAATGTTAATTATGCATATTACTTTTAAGAGAATGAAGCATGTTTTTCTGTTTTCATATGTAAATAATATGGGGTTATTGGGCATATTATTCTATTGTTGCAATAAGTGTATGATGGTGGGCAAGGTATAATTAACTAATTTGTTTTTAAACATGCGATATAGATTTGTCAATTTGCGCATTGGGCTTTTTACCCGACTGCGTCAGAAGGAGGGTAATGTTTTGATAAGATATACTTATTGGTAAATAGTGCTTTATCAATTAACCTCAATATATCTCTCTGCAGTTTCAGGTATTATCTCACGTAGATGATGATCTAATCCAGGTTGGAGTACAAGCGCTGGTAGTTTAAGACGCTCACACAATACTCTAAATCGCTCGCAGTGACCTTCTAAACCCGGAACTATGCACAGATATGACTGAGATGGATCGAATTCGTCTTCATTCTGAAATTAAAAATGAGGTATAAAATAATTAACAGCATACGATTAAGTTTCATAAACTCGAATGTTAACATTTATATTCTTTAAAGCAAATTATTTCTAAGGGCAAGAAGAAGAATGAGGTATGAAAAAAATATATCGAGATAACGCTTATAGCTGAAGTTGTGCTGACTCGATTGCATTTTAATGTAATAACAATACAATAAAGAAAAGATAGCTTTATTCGATCAAAATTGTTTTCTAAGGGAGTTATCTAAAGCACTTACACCAAGATCCAGCGCTAATGTTGGTAGAAATACTAGATCAAACATCGACACCTGTTCGTCTAAGCCCAAGTACGAGAAGAATTTTGCTAGCCCCTCTACAGGCTTTACATTATCCAATACCATTTCGTCAATTTCATTGATCCTGAAAATTTGAATAAAAGAACTGCATTTTTGTTACCTACATGTTTTGAAAGTTGAGATGTATCAACTTGCAAAACATGTAGGTAACAAAAATGCAGCTTTATATTAAAGCTGCATTTTTAACACGATGTATTATTTTTTGGGAAAATACATTTTTAATAAGCTGCTTAAATTTTTTTATTATTCTGAAAATAATATATTTTCAACATATTATAATAAAAAAGATTCAGGTTTCTCTTATTATTGGGCTTAATAAGTTTTAAAAATATATTTGATCTGTAGCCACAACGTCATAACAGATTTCAGTTTGTATATTATTATTATTATTACCTGTCGATCGTTAGGCAAAATATTTCTTCCTCTTCTAATAACAAATTGTATGAATCTCGCAGTAGCATTATTATTTGTTGTATTTTATCACTAGTTACACCCAGTTCTTGCAAAGTAGAATTTCCATCGTTTGGCAGCTGTATATCTAAAATATAGTTAGCACATAGATTATAATTAGGCCAGCAAAAATAAAAAAATGGGTTCATCTTAGGAAGGTTTGAATTACAAACTTAACAAATAAACAATATATTTACATACCGATAATATTTTTAATTTCGTCGACCAATGAGGATTGCTTCTCGGTCACTTGTTCAACAAGGAGCATGGGGTGTGAGGTATTTAATCCATGCTCTATTATGTCAACTACATCACGTTGACACACATCCTGTGAAAATGCTCGTACTGTTTAATGATAATTTCACTTTAATGTTGTGAGTTATGCGTATGCGTATATGGGGATAGTAATACTCTTATAAGAAACCTCATTTATGTGCGAAATAGTATATAAATACTAAGTTCTTCAACTAAGTTAGTTTGAGCACTAAACAATGAACAAAAGAGAATGAACGCAAGACAACATTACTCACACTTAACAATGATAAGTCTATTGTCATCACTCCTAAGCGATCTGTTGCCTGAGGTATACAAGCTTGGTATCCTTTGGTATTATCGTTACTTACTATTGCAAAGTATCTGTAAGGAGATTATATGTATATAAATATTTAAATATTTAAAAATAAGTTCATAAAAATTAACTAAATAAGAGCTAAAGCTTACTTAAATGATGGACACGACGTTCTTGTTGTTGAATCTACATCGTTTACGATTTTAGATACAACCGTACTAGTTATATTACTATTAAATTTCTTCAAGACAATGTATATGCCTTGTATATCTTTCATTTTAATAGAATTTTTCAAGACGCCATCAACGGCATATCGCTCACTAAAGTTTACTATGAATACTTTCACAAGTATGTCAAGCTTTTTCAATGCTCTATAAGTAAAATAATTTGTTATAATTTATATAATATTATTAAAGTAATACTCTTTCAATAATTTTATCAATACATACCTTATTTTATATATTTGGTAAGGTGTTAAATTTTCACATATAATATAAAGCTTTCGAGCTCCACGACTTACAAGTCTCTCTGCTAACTGCATACCTAAAGGATTTGTGTCACATACCAACAGATGACCTTCTTCCTGAGAACAGGATATCCTTAAATATAAAGAAAACGATAATTCTCATTGTCATCCTTTTGTTACCAAATATTTGAAATAATTAATAGATATCATTTAAATGCAAAGTATTGAGAACATGCCTGTGTTGCGTCTGTTGCTTAATATCTATATCTTGCATTTGTATTAAAACACGGCCGCGGTGCTGGCTCGATGTCAGCAATCGGACTGCTGACGCCGCCTCATTCGGCGCATACACCACACGCGATAGTGGACGAATATAGCCTTGAGCAATACCTTCACTCAACATCCTCTGCAGCATCTACAAGCATTCGGTACACTCTCTTGGTAAATTTTGATAAATAAAATTGATTTCACTAAAACACTTAATATTTACGTACTTTCCTTTCTTCAAAATTTGTGTATCCAAAAATGGATGAAAAGTCAGCCATGTTATACGATCTGCCATACATAAGATTAAACATTCCTAAGTAGTAATTATCTCTGTTTATAATTTGCGTTGTATCAATTGTAACACCTTCATATCCAACACATCTCGATGTATACTGTAAGAATTCATATTAAGTGGATAGTTATAAGTTTATAACGATAAAATATATTGTTTTATTTTGCTACTTACGTATATATTCTTTAACAAACTACCTATATGGTTACAAAAATGGATAGTGAGGATAAAGTTTTAGATATATTTTTGGATCTTGCCAAGGCATTCAACACGGTTTCTGTTCCAATTCTTGTAAGTAAGATGGAAATTTTGGGAATCAGAGACCTTCCATTAGAACTCTTTAAAGACTACCTGTAGGGGCGTACCCAAAGAGTTAAGATAGATGAATTCATTAGCGACGAATAATCCCTTACTTACGATACGCCCCAAGGCAATGTCCTTGCGCCGCCTATTTTACTCGTACATATCAATGACTTAGGTACGTTCGCCCTTTCCAAAGACAAAATCTTCAACTTCGCTGATGTCACTGCCCTGATATTTAGCGCAAGCACGTGGGAAGGTGTATATACACACGCGCAATTAGGCTTTAATACGGTATTCAACCGGCTGCGAAACTTTTTGCTTACTTTAAATATAGGAAAAACTAATTACATAACGTATTCCATAAGAAGCAATTCACTCCTACCGTTTAAAATCTTACCCTATACTATTATAGCTCATTCTTGTACAGAACCATCCAACCACCATTGTACGGCCAGGTGCAAAAGTCGAGTAGCAATTTTACAAAACAATAGGATCAAAACAAGTTGTACTTACGACCTTTTTCAATAAAATCATCCATGAGCAGCGGTTACCACTTTCTATCAGGTGGGCCACTAGCTCATCTGCCACCAAAGGCAATAAAAAAAAAATACATACACATAAACCCGCCTCACTTATTCTATCGCCTGTTCTTATTATGATTATAATATAGTAATTTAGTCGGAAATTACATTTTTGCGCCGTTTGGGGTGGAAACCCTAGGTTCATGGGGTCCAAGCGCTCGTATTTTGTACAAGGAGATCGCAAAACGCCTGATCGACGTTTCGCGTGATCAGAAGGCTGGTCTTTTCTTGGCCCAAAGAATCAGCATTGCCATTCAACGTGGCAATGCTGCCAGTCTTCTGGGCACGTTACCAGTTGACAGCGATGCTGAAGAGTTCTACGATGCCTAAACCATTTTTGTAAATATTTAGTATTATAATTATTTGTGTTTTTGTAGCTATGTTAATACGTTTGTAAATATAAATTAGAGTCGACTAAATAAATTTTAATAGTTTTAATAAAAAAAAACTGTGCTTAAAAAAAGAAAACTTATTCTGTAAAATACGATGTTGTCTATATATTGTTGACTTAGATTATTCCGATGTGAAAAGGATTAACAGTTACAAGGCTAATAATACAAACCACTTAAACCTATGTCAGTTTTATTCATTATTTGAAGAGTATTATGACTATTCATTTCAAGTAAATACGCAAGTGATGTTATAGCTACGTTGGTAATAGTACGATTGAAATGCTTGTTGGTTCGATCTCTAGCAGAAGTGATAATCTATTTGTATATTTTTCTAATATTAGAAAAATCGATGACTTTTTTTTACTTTAGAACTTATTTAAACCGTAGTTATTTAAAAGATGAGGGTGGATATTAATTTCTAGCTCGAAGTGAATTATGTGATGTTGTTGGTTGGTGACCTTTATTACGAGTGTTGGTGTCTTTATTATAGCAATCAGTTTTTTTATATTTCGTTTGAATGTCTACATTTCAAATGTAAACTAATATAAATATTGAATCCAATGAAAATATTATTATAGCATTGTATAATTATGGCCTTAATATATCTCAAATTGCCGACGAAACTGGAGGTAGTGTAAGTTATTTTTTAAATATTATGTTACGGTATGGTGATTTATGATTCGGTTGTTAAGGAATTGTTATCTACGATTATGTCATAAGATTTTTAATTTTGTTTCAGAGAAATACTGTGAGTCGTTGGGTAAAACGATCTGAAGAAGAAGATGGCTTAAAATTTGGGCGAGAAGTGGAAGGCCGCTTGTTATTAACCAAACTCAGCGAAGATTAATGGTGAATGCTTATGAATCAAATGGTTTCATACCGACGAGACACTTTGCGAACCAGTTCAATACTTCGTTGGTCACTGTTTCGGCATTGCAAATATGGGATGCGCGAGATAAGCGGTGTCTTGATCAGCTCATATCCCATTGCATGCAGTTGTGGGATAGTTTACGCGGCATATATGTGCTTATATTGTGAATTCTACGCGTAGATGTCTCTTGAGCTGTATTGAGAACATTGAAAGTCACACTAAATATTAAAAAAACTTGTACAACAAATAGGGGAAGAGCTGGTTGACAATGTTCGAATTGAGGTTAAGTTTCAATTAGTAATTATTCTTTTCCTTGTGAAAAAGTAAGTAAAATATTATTTATAAGTAAAAATAAATCCAAATAGTAAAGACTAAATAATTATGTTATTTTATTACATACTTGGTATTGAAATATTTACGGAAAATTAAATAAATTTTCATTTTTAGTAATTATATTTTGAAATAGTTTTTTTATAGAGAAATATTATTGTTATATATTACTTAAATAAAATGTTGTTTATTTGAATTATAATTGGCATTAATTATTTATGACTTTAATAAAAATCAAACTAATTTTAATAATAATAATTTAATTTTTAGTTTGATTCCTAAAAAATCTTCCTGTGTTTTTTATACTCTAAATTTGGGTAATAAGTAGACAAATATAATGTTTATTTATATTTTAAACATTTCAATATTAAAAAAAAACAAAAATTTAAAGAAGAGGACCCAAGTGTTTGAACCACCCTTATTATATTTTAGTGATAATGTAATTAGACTCGTTATCCGCTCTGTTATCGGAACTTGCGATACATATAGCAAATTTAAGCATCAATTGGGAATACGGGCACTGTTTTTAAATATACGGGATAGTAGTTATTTTAGTTATATACACAAAAACTCGTTTTGGTCTCGCCTTGCCCACATGTGCATGACGAACTTCACCTACTATCATTTTCATTGAATAATGTTTCATTGTTTGCGTTGAAACGTCACACACAAAGATATTTGCTTGGAACTGTATGCGATTCTTTTCTTTATGATGCTACTCGACTTTTGTTTTTGACCGTACCTGCGTATCATTTTCCAAAACTAAACAGAATATAAAATTCCTAGGAGTACGTAACCACTCTTAATAGCAGATTCTGAAGCTAATATATGTGTTTAAAACCCTGAGACACGTAGTCAATAAAAGTTACATGAAATCAGTGTACTATGGTCTTGCTTAGTCAATAAAATCTTCTCTACTAGAAATAGAAAAAACTCAAAGAGCAATCCTAAAGGTGTCGTCTTTTTGACCATATCGATATCCCACTGAAGAGACTACATAATATACAAAGCTAGAAAAGCAAAGAGAGTAAAGTCCTGACAGTGCGCCAACTGTTCATATTACACACACTTCTGAAACGACACGCTCTCCTTGTTTACGACTTGTCTCTGGCCAATAGAAAAATAAGTCATAATCCTGTGGTGCGTGGCCCCTTTTGTCACAAAACAACTTTTGCTCAACGTTTCTTCTGCCATCTTGGTGGTTATTTGTAACAAAACCAATAAACTACTACACATCTATAACGTGTGACGATACTAAAAATTATTACTAATGTGGCTTAATATTAATTTGTTCCTGATATACACAATTTACTCACACCTACAAACACACATACACACACACACACACACACGCACGCACGCACGCACGTACATACTCGAACACGCATGCTATTATTATTCTTTTGTTCGAGGCAATACTTGCATCGAACATGAATTGCTGATCTAGCAACCTAATACGGCCACGCCGAGTGCGCAGCGCCATCAATGCGAAATCGGACAGCAAACAGGGTGCATTCATTAATTGTTAGCAATTCCCTATCATTCATTATCATTTAGCATAGCATAGATTAGGTACTCTTAGAGCGCAATAAAACTTAAAGTATTTTCCAATCAGTGTTTAATTTAGCATCTCCTTAAGCATAGTTCCAGTGTAGCATTTAGGTAACGTATCGCACATCTTTATTAAAATTTTGTTAAATTAGAATCAAATTGCATATAATTTTTTTAATTCTCTTACATTAAATCTGTCAGCATTAACACATAATCCGCAAAATTAAATTGTTTCAATGGCTGGGGACCTGGTGTCCTGAAAAAAGGCCTCGAGCCTAGCTTAGGCACCAATCTTTCACAGTATATGTTGTAAACCGAATTATGTAACATTTTGAGATTCTTGCATACCAGTTAAATACAGTACTGCCAGCAGCAGTTAGAAATCATCTAAATAATTTGTATAAGAAAATACTTTGATCCATACTCACATATTTTAGAGATTTTGGAAGGCAACACAGTATTATATCACAGCCTAATCCGTTTGTGTTGCTTAAAATCATATGCACAAAAGTATCTTCTCGGCTGTTACCAATAAATTTATCTGTAATTCAAGTTTTAATTTAGCCTGTTGGGTAAATATACAATATGTACCGAACAAGAAGTAGTGAAGCTTATTACATTTATTTTTACTATTATAAATACAAATGTGAGTTTGTTTGTTTGTTTGCGCTTTCATACCTTAAGTACCCGACCGCTCGTCATAAAATTTCGCATACATATAATCAGGTAAATCTAGTTTATAATAAATGTAAAAAACTCATATCTGGCCAAAAAAGGCGTAGAAAGTATTATTTTTTTTACATGATATATGAAAATAAACTTATCGTAAAAGTATTACGGTAATTAATAATAATAATAATATTCTACCACATACACACAACACCATCTAGCCCAATCTAAGCAGAGCTTGTACTATGGGTACTAGACAATGGATAAACATACATACATATATACTTTTCTTTTGTAAATACATACATATTATACATAGAAACACCCAGACCAAGACAAACATCCATGTTCATGCACACAAATATTTGTCTTGTGCGGGAATCAAACCCGCGACCTCAGACGTGGCAGTCCGTTACACTAACCACTACGCCATCGAGGCCGACAATTTCAATTAATCGCCATCTTTGTTATTTTTACATTTCGACATTTTGTAATTTTCTGGGGTCTTTCTTATAAGATATCCGCGGTCTAGGCAAAACGTTTTGTCCATATCAAACAGTAAATAAAATATATTATTACATAGTTTAAATAATTTAAACATCTTAAATTGTAGTCAAGTTCAGCAATAGTAGTGCCATAGTGTCACAAAGATGTAGTTTAAACAAAATCCGAATAATATGGTTTAATTTCTAAGTAAAAAGTATTTATGTTACGATAGTTTTGAATGTACCGGGCATTGAGCTTTGGGCCTATCGGGAATCATCGAGGCTTCATTATAACCCCTCAAAAATAACACACCCTTATCTTATGAGCTGTATATAATGTATTACCTATCACATCAGGTCCATTATATTATAGGCATTCCAATAATTACCACATAATAGCATAATATAGGCAAGTCCAATGAGACATAATAATATAGCCCTTCCTTTAGACTACCAGGTGTTTAAATAAGGAAGTCTAATCTGTGTGACATTTTGTCTATCGAGAGTATATATACATATTTATAAATATTTTCTTTTAATTTTCTATTAATTGATGTATACTTGTAATTATTATAATTGACATTGTTGTATTTTCGTTATATGTATATTATTATGTTCTTTATATTGCATGCTGTGTTCTGTATCTCCTGTTATTGAGGAAACACATGAACTATTTTAGTGTAAATCTGCCTTGTTATAAATGTATATTTCTTATTGGAGATTCAAAATAAAATAAAAATAAAATAAAATAAAATATTACCTTTTAATTGAGGATATAATTTTTTGAGGAATATTTTTTTCTTCATGTCGCTGACAGTGGTGAATACAGTGCAGTCGTGAGCGAGTGCGATGGCTATGGCCGCTTGTCCCAAGGCACCGGCACCGCCATGTATAAGTATGCTCATGCCACGCTGAAGACGAGATTTGATGCTCTGTGGAAATTATGTTATCAATAATAATATTAATATTTCTTTATTCCGTACAAATTTCACACAAATATGAGCGGTCTCAACACTGTCTTTTCCTCGCTCTTATAGTCCGTCGAAGCGGTGGGTATGGTTACCACACGACTGGTGAGTTAAAGCACAGGACCAACGGTTTGACGCAACACTGTCAACTTGTCAACTGTCTACTATATTAAGAATTTCCCGAGAAAAACCCCAATAACTTTTTAATGTCTTTGTCTGTTTGCTAAGAGAAGTGCTCAAGTTCTCCAAAAGAGACAATTTTTTTACCGCCTCATAGGGAACGGTAACGTATAATGATGGTATTATACTCCAAAATAATAATTTATTTTTCAACATAATTATACAAAAGATGAAGTAAAAATGAAACCGGAATCAATATGTACATCTAAAAAAAACAGCATTGATTTTCAATAAATGATTCTTCCATTTAAAAGGTTATACGCATAAACAATTCGTGTTAAGGAACGTCGGGGTAATTTGAATTGAAAACCATCATATTTAAATACACATATAGTAAATAAATAATGTGGAGATTAAATATTATTGAATATTATGTATTAAAATGAATTGTAACCAAAAATATTATATATAAATATATATGTTTGAATTAGAATTATGTAAAAATCACCGTAGAACGGCACGCAAATCCTATTGATTTGACACCTATAAGTGCATTGACATTGAATTTCTAGGTTGTTTCGAACTGGGTGATCGATTTCCCCATATTTTTCTTAAAATATGGGGAAATCGATCACAGTTCCTATTGCACTGAACCGTTGTGTAAATTGTGCAGTAAGGTTTCAACGGAATGTACAAAGACAATTACTTTCCGAAACATCTAAAAATGTGAGCCAACTTATTTGTGAGTGGATTTGTCGCGAGGTGAGTTTTAAACTTTGCAACCAATATTAAAACCCTAATATATTATACTACATATTTTTCTCCTGTGCTATAAACTTACTTGTTCTTTGTAATTAAAATATACTGGTTTTTATGGATTTTGTTGTCCGAAATAAATGTTTATTATTATTATTTATTTTCATTTAAATCCACTAGATGCAGTTCGCAGAAACTGCTTAGTAATTTTACAACAAAGTACTCAAACTTCTCATACAACAAGAAGGTTTCGGGTACCGTAATATCTGCATTCCATGTGGTTCTTCAATTTTAAGAGCACACGATGGCTCTGCAGAAAGAAACATTATTTTGCAGTGGATACCACCACACCAGGTAAAAACCACTAATATGCTAATTTATATGTTCTTAACCAACATAATAGCGATATTAATAATTTTAAACTGTATGATAGCAAATAAATATACTACTAACTATGACATTAGTTTAAGTAGGTTTGATTTATAATCAACTATTATTATTTTAATATTCTTCCAGGTGGAATGCTTAGAACGGGTTTGTATGACTTGCTGGTTTAAAGTTTGTCGCGCTGTGAGCAGACATAGACAACAAGATGATATCGACCTGAACTACCAGTTCAGCCACTGCAGATTGCAGAGAGCAATACCATCCCGCTACCACCGCCTGTGCCTGCACCCGTTGAGCCCACTTTTTCCAGGACAATACCACACATTACTTTGATTAATTACAAGCGTGCTACTTCTACTTCACGTCACTGTATTTTTAGGCAAATACATCTCGATTTTTGGTACCTACACTTTTAAAAGAAATATTACTGATTGATCATTCATTTTATGTGCCCCAGTGTGCACGTATTTGTGAATACGATTTAAATGGACCTCATAATAATTGGAATAATTTGTACACAATTAGTAACTGCTTAGATTTTACTGTATCACAAATAGAAGACTTGTATTCCCTAATTAGAAGTAGTGCAACTCGCAGTTATAACATTGAAAATATTATTCAACATAACTCAACATTATGCAAATATTGGTTGGGCTTTACTCAACAAATGGCTTATTCGGTAATCCTGACATAGATCTTGAATTAGTGCCAGCTATAGTAATATGTACTGGTACATATATTTATGTGCAAAAAAGTAGTAACTACTTGTATCAAAAGCAAACATGCAGTTTACATAAGATTCGCAATTTAGTTAAGCCATTTTTACTTGTGTGTTTTAATGGTTATATTCTTGATGTGTTTGAACCATGCCCAGCGACAGAGTCGGACACCTCTATCATGATAAGATTATTTCATTTTTATTCTTGATAGAGATTTTCAGGATGCAATTCCTTTCTTGCAACTACATGGTTACAATGCTCACATTCCTGAATCTAAACAAACTGGTGAAACCCAACTATCGACCCTTGCAGCCAACAACATCCGGCGCGTCCTTGTCGCGGGGATGGGCACCCTTCATCTCAGTAGGCCAAGGTGAATATGGTGGTGAAGTTGGGAGGAGGACCCAGTCCTGCGGGGTATAACGCGGTCCCGTGCCCAGGATTACGAGTGAAGTCCTCAACAGCTGCAACGGCGGAGATGGCATCCATCGGTACGGCGAAGCAGGCGAACGAGGCCCAGTTGGTGGCTGGCTAGCTCCACATATTGGGGTGCAAGGCTGGTGCCCAATTGACGTGGTGACTCCCACAGCAAACTCAGAAGTCTTCTTCGGCGTGAGAGGCAGGCACCGTTGGTACGACAACTTACCTGGCTACTACGGCGGAGGAGCAGGCGTCTGTGATACGCTCTAGGTGCATGTAAGAGCCCTCATAGTTACATCCAGCTATTCACTGCATCTCCCACATGCTGACAGTCGTATTGGTTATCTGATCCACTGGCATTTACATGTGGAAAACGAGAGAGTGGATCTATAGGTTGCGCAACTGTTTATCCACTATAATATACTCCCGTGCGGATGACCCAGATTACTTTTCAATGGACTACGAGCTAAGCAAGCCCTGCGGCGATCGGGAACTGGTGGTGAGGTCGGGGTATCGGCCTTAGCTGGGACTCGGCACGTAGGCGGCCAAACGAGAGTGGTCGCTCCTGGACTCGACTGAGACGGGAGTACAGGTTCGGCAACACGATTGGCGACAAAGCAGCCCTATTTAGGATCACTCTGCTTTCCCTAATCCGGGGAAGGACCTAGAAAAGGTGGCCTAAACATAGCCCGTCTTCCCATTTAAATCGGATGGCGAACCGCGGTCATCCGATCACCAACTTATCGCGGTCGAAAGAGACAAAAATCTAAGATTCATAGAAACCTCATGATAGGAGCATGGAATGTGCGTACCCTCCTGGATGATGACTCGAACCTGTGTCCGGAGAGAAAGACTGCAATTATCGCACGAGAATTATCTCGATACAACGTGGACATTGCAGCCATAAGTGAAACGCATCTTAGCGATTCCGGCAATTTGATCGAGCAACTAGGTGGATATATATATTTCTAGATTGGAAAACCTGCAGAAGAACGAGTAGCTAGTGGTTTTGGGTTTGCAGTGCGTAACAAAATCGCAACAGCATTATCGGAACTTCCCAAAGGTAGAAATGATCGCCTAATAACTTTACGCCTGCCCATAAGTGACACTAAATATCTCCATCTAATTAGTATTTACGCACCCACCTTAACAGCTCCAAATGACGAAAGAATCAAATTCTACCAGGATTTACGCTCTGTTTTGGCAGAAATACCAGCCCAAGATAAAATGATTTTGTTAGCCGACTTTAATGCGCGTGTGGGCACGGATCATAGGGCTTGGCATGGAGAGCTTGGACGCCATGGTATTGGGAACTGTAATAGCAATGGTATGGAGCTTCTCACCCTATGTGCAGAGTTTAACCTTAGCGTCACTAATACCTACTTTCGCTTACCAGACAAATATAAAATCATCATGGATGCATCCTAGATCCAAGCACTGGCACCTTTTAGATTACATCATTGTCCGCAGAAAAGATCTAAGCGACGTCTTAATTACGAGGGCTATGCGGGGTGCCGAGGGTTGGTAAGATCATCGGCTAATACGATCTAAAATACGCCTCAAATTAAAGCTTCCACGTCGAACAGCCCACAAAAGATCACCAAAAGCGAGTGCTTTCACACTTATGCAGTCTAAACACCTAAAACAGGACCTGGACAATCATTTTGGCGCCAAGGTGGTAGACACAAAAAACCTCAATATTGACGATGCCTGGCGTTCATATGCGGATCAACTTCATGACAGCGTAGCGCACACGATATCAAAGCCGCTGCGTAAACAGCAGGACTGCTTTGATGAATTTCAGGCGCTAATTGAGAAGTACAGACGTGAATTGAAATCTCCTACATGCATCAGTAATCGGAGAATATTACAAGGCGAGCTTAAGAAAAAGATCAGAGCGCTTATAAATCAATGGTGGTTAAATAGAGCAAAAGATTTACAAGTTTTTGCTGACACTAACCAGACGGGTAGGTTCCTTGACGGTTTGCAAGCGATCTTTGGTCCAAGATCAAGAAAAATGGCTCCAATGTACTCGCGAAGCAGGGAATGCAGATTAACTGACCACCAGCAAATCTTAGACAGATGGGCTGAGCATTTTAATGATGTCCTGAATCCCTGCTCTCAGACAACTGACATACTTTACATAAACCCACCAAGAAAAATCTCTATGACCCGCCAAATTTCGAAGAATTTATGTCAGCTGTGCGTAGACTCAAGAACTCCAAAACACCAGGCGCTGATGGCTTATCCTCCGAAGTCTACAAATATGGTGGCACTTATATACATAATAGACTCTTTGAGCTAATTCTCAAGGCATGGGAAACAGAAAAAGTACCTCAAGACTGAAACGATGCCTCTATCTGCAAACTCTACAAAGGCAAAGGTGAACTATCTGACTGTAACTCCTACAGAGGTGTCTCCCTGCTATGTACAGCTGGAAAGGTACTGGCGCACATTATAAACAACCGCCTGACAGAACATGCTGCGCATATACTTCCAGAGAGGCAGTGCGGTTTTAGGAGCGCAGAGGAATTGTTGATGGCATTTTCATAGTGAACTCGATGGCGTAGTGGTTAGTGTAACCGACTGCCACGCCTGAGGTCGCGGGTTCGATTCCCACACAAGACAAATATTTGTGTGCATGAACATGGATGTTTGTCTTGGTCTGGGTGTTTCTATGTATAATATGTATGTATTTACAAAAGAAAAGTATATATGTATGTATGTTTATCCATTGTCTAGTACCCATAGTACAAGCTCTGCTTAGTTTGGGCTAGATAGTGTTGTGTGTATGTGGTAGAATATATTATATATATTATAGTGAAACAAAATTCAGGAGAAAAGTTTCGAACAAAACCGTCCTTTGTATATATGCTTCGTCGATCTCGAGAAGGCGTTTGATCGCGTGCTGCGTACTGCTCTTTGGTTAGTATTGGAAAAGGCTGGTTGTCTTGAGAAATTTATTAACATGGTACTTCAGTTTCACGATGGTATGACGGCTCGAGTTCAACATGAAAACGATTTTTCAGATGGATTTCAAGTAACCAGTGGAGAAAAGCAGGGCTGTGTCATGGCTGCCACATTGTTTGCGTTGTATTTCTCAGCTGTTATGAATGACACGCTAAAGCATAGTGTTGAACAAATCCAGCTTAATGTCCATACTGATAAAAGTGTGTTCGACACCACCCGCTTCAGGGCAAAGTCTAAAATTACCAAGCTGTCATTGCTTGACGTGTTATATGCTGATGACGTGTGCTTGATGGCGGACAGTATGGAATTACTTCAAGAATACGTGAGTACTCTTCATGACGCCTGCTGCAGATTTGGCTTGGTTATAAGCATCAAGAAGACTCAAGTACTTAAACAGCCACAAAGAGGTAGTACCGCTGACAGCGCTAATATTCGGCTGACCTCTGAGGCACTCGAAGAGGTGGCACACTATAAGGTAGCCAAATCCGAAATGAAAACAGCTTGGCATCTGAAATTCCAGCACGTATCGCTAAGGCAGCTATCGCTTTCGGAAAACTAAACCAGCGAGTATGGTGGTTTCATGACCTGCGATTACAAACGAAAATTGCTGTTTATAGAGCTTTGGTCTTACCTATTCTCACCTATGCTGCAAAAACTTGGTGCCTCTACAAGCGAGATATCCAAAAGCTTGATACCTTCCACCTTAGGTGTCTACGCACCATCCTCCACATCAAATGGCAAGATCGTGTTCCCAACACAGAGGTACTTCGGCGCACTGAAATGATGGAGATGGAGGCGCATCTGATGAAAACACAGCTGAGATGGTGTGGCCACGTTCAACGCATGGACAATAGTAGACTGCCGAAAAACGTCTTCTACTCGGAGCTCGCTCGAGGAAAACGCAAACAGTGCGGACAACATTTAAGATACAAAGACGTCCTCAAACGGAATTTAACAGCAAGTGGCATACCATCTAGTCAGTAGGAAAAACTGGCCCAAGATAGGCAGAGGTGGCGCGCAACTACCCACACTGCAGCGGGCTGCTTTGAAGCTGGAAGACTAAAACGCCTTGACGAAAAACGCGCTATTCAAAAAAGTCATCCAAAGCGCTCCTACACCTACACATATAATAACACCGAGCAGCTTTACTGTACTCAGTGTGACCGGATCTTCAAAACCAAATTTGGATTTGCGAGCCACATTAGAGCTCATGATAATAAGTGAGAGTTATTATGGGTCGCTGTCACCGGATACGGTGAAGAGGACATCAGAGCCTCTGAAAAGTACTTAATAGGGGTATACCGGGAACCTGTCCATGAATTTGATCTTAATAATTACCTCCTACGAGATAGGATACAATCAAGTCTCGCAAGTCAAAAAACATATTGTACATATATTTTAGTCAACACTGATCCATCAGTTGCTAACTCTAGGGCTGCACTCGCTGGGTATTGTTGTAATTGTTTGGTAGGTATTGTAGGTAATTGGCTGCTGTGCACACGTAATATCTATTGTCTAGTTTTTATCTTGGCTCGCCACCAGGATAATATCAATCCACCTGCATCTTTCTTAGATGAGGTATTATTATTGAGAGACGATTTTGAAAATAAAGATGATTAATAGGTATACTAAAAGTTTTTGTTGATTATATATATAAAAATTAATAATAAATATTAATCATCAGGATAACATAGATTGTGTAGTAGGCTAGACAATCTCTTTTTAGATTAGTAAAGTATTTTTTATACTTAAAAAAATATTATTCACCTGAACACTAAAAAAAAGATTTACTCCTAACTGAATCAAAGTCGATTGTACTTTTTATGCAGGTATATAATATAGTATTAGTATAAATATAATTGTATATGCAAATACAATAAAACAAATAGAGATTTAAGTTTATTGTTTTCTTTCAGGTTTTAATTAATTCCTCAATATTCCGGTTAGACATTAAGGAGCTAATATTACCACTATTATCTAGAGATTTTAAGGAAGGATTTGATATATATTTCATTAGTAAAAGTTACAATTTATGATGGGCCCATATCCCATAAAAAAGAAATTGTCTCCTTTAAACAAAATTTACACCTCTAATATACAAAAACGACGGTCATAGTTTGTGTATATTTGAAGTGTACAGTTTCTCTCAATTCGCTGAAATTGCACTTATATCACATGACATTGCCATATAAATAGGCAACTTATTTAGCGAGTTCGTGGGCATAATGTTCACAAAAACTATAATAATTGAGTGCCAGTAGTATTTTTTATAGCAACCAGCAATCGAGCACTATAGTATACAACACAGTAATGGCAAAGACATTCAATATTTTTCTTTATTCTTAAGCGATCCCTAAGCCGCGTTTACACTCAAAATTTATAGAGATATGCTTTATTTCAAAGGCAGTAAAAGCAATCTAGTAGGAAAATAAAATTGCACGTTTTATTTTACACTTACGAGACAATAAAAAGCGTGCATGTATGCTAGTGGCACAGTCGCTGCATCTTCGAGGCTCCAGTGTGAGGGCACAGGCCACAGCATATCTGGTTGCGCATTAACGTGAGTACTCGCAGCTCCCTCCTTCACAATTCCCATGACTCGCTCACCACTGCAATATGCGTATATAAAAATATATCTACTAAAACAGAGCTTGACTAAAACTTTTGAATATTTGTTTAGCTACCCTTTATTAGTTCCGCTGAAATCCATGGCCAATGCATTATTACTATCACTCCACCTAACAGAACCAGTAGCTTTTTTTGCATCTAACATATTGAGACCAACGTAATGTACCTGTGAACATGATTAAATTTCTTGTTTTAAGAGTATTTCTTGTTTAAAGCTATATATGTAACTTTCATGAATTTCTACATACAGCGACTTCTATATCAGATGTTTCATATTGTGGAGCCATTACCCAACATAGTGTGCTAAGGTTGCCTGGCTTGTAAATCTTGAGTGCAAGCTTAGATTTCCTAGATAACCTTTGTTGTTGTATAGTGTTATCCGCATGTATGATCTGAAATAATTATAAGAAGGTTTTATTCAGTTTTGGCTTCCGTGACAAAATTATAAAAACGGTACCATTTCGTACGCATATATCCCATCCGTAGGTATCCCGCACGCATACGTCCATACATATACTAATACTAGTATTGGTATATGTATGGACAATTGTTTATTGTACCAAAGCAGACTATGAGCTTAGTGGATGGCTAGAAAAATAAATTTACCACGATTGAAATGTTACCACGATTTGGTAAGACTACTATACCAAACCTGCCTGTATTTCAAAAACGAGTTCTGCACCCTTATCCTACTATGTACTCGTATATGTAGTAGTTGAATTTAGATTTAAAGTTTTACTCTTACTTTGTTTTCTATTTATTGTATGTAACTTATACCTGAGTGTCCTGTATCGGCAAAAATGTTAACTTAAGATTATTTTTAGACATAGCTGGTAAGTTGCGATGAATAATATATTGTATTGTAATTCCTCCACACTGGGTAAGTTCAATATCAGAATGTTTTGCTGTAATAAATTGCATTTCATCTGACGTATCGCATTTTATCTGGTATTGAAGATGTTTTTTAACATTGATATCTATTCTTCTAATATGTGTGGGTAGCGATACAGCATCGTGTGCTTGACGTAATATATTCAGCTGCAACATGCCATCAATGAACGTCACCCAATTGTTTCGCCACACCAATATCGCTTTGTTAAAAAATTCGTTCGCACATTCAATGCTACGAAAATCAGCGCTGAAAAATATTAGAAAGTATTAAAATTACTATTTCATAAAATACAAAATGTAATTACTATGTTCTACAGAAGAGAAGTAATTTATTCGTTCACCTTTTTTAAAAAATACTCATAAATCTACAGACTAATAATAATTATTAAAAAGAACCCACAATAAAGGTGCGGACCAACAGCAGGCGTGAGCGGGGCGTGCGCGTGTCCCGCCGTGTAGTAATGTACTGAACTACAAGAGAGCGTTCACACAGTAGAGCAGGGCCGGCATCGATGCCATGGGACCTGGAAGCGGCGCTGCTAGCGTCGCTCTACTGTTGGCGCCAGGAGGCGCTAGCTCGGGGTGAAGGACCGGGTCTTCCCGCTATCAAGGCGGCAAGGTCCGAGCTCCGCCAGGTCCTAGTGGCGAATTGGAAAGAGCGACTTGTGCACCCCAGCGCCAGGCACGCCACGATCGTGGTGGTAAGTCCCGTGTTTGAGGAGTGGCTGGAGAGGCGGCATGGCGCCCTCACCTGACACAGGCAGGCGTCCGGCTGACACAGGTATTGACTGGCCACGGTTGTTTTGGCCAGTTCCTGTGTCGTATACGCTGGCAAGAGACGCCCGGTTGTCACCACTGCGGCAAATGCCACGACGTTGTTGAGGACACGGTGCTCCACACTTTAGCGGTTTGCCCCACCTGGGCATCGCAGCGCCGTGAGTAGATCGCGGCAGTCGGATCGGTTGCCCTTTCGCTCCCCGCCGTAGTTCAGTCTATGGTCCGGAGTGAGAGGTCGTAGAACGCCGTCGCCTCCTTCTGTGAGGAAGTGATTTCGGAGCGGGAGAGGGAACGCTTAAACCCTCTCCCCAACCGCAGAGCCGGGCGCCGGAGGGCACTGGACGACCTCCAGCCACCCTGAGGTTTGACCTGGGGGTGGCGGGCTTCGTGGGCCTGCCCGCCATCCGTTCAGCACCAGGTCCAAGAGGCGGCGTGCGTGTTCCCACGCGCGCCTCTGTGTCAAGTCCGTCTCCCCCTCTAGGAGGGTGACAGTAGGGTTTGCGTGTAATGCCTATAGGGTAAGCTTGTTGTGTAGTGGCCTACCGTTTCATACGGCAGGCCGAAACCTCGGCGGGGTCGCGACCGCATGCGAAAGTGATTCGCGCGGCCCCGTCGATGGCGGTTTTGTCGAGGAACACCGTGGTAGGTTTAGTCAGTATTCCGGGAGGTCCATTTTCATTTTACCCCTGCTAGTCCGACATAAACCCTCCGCCCGCCCCCGCGGAGAGATATGCGTCAAGGCATTCCACAAGAAAAAGAAAAAAAAATTATAATAATCATGAGCCATAAAATTAAATATAAAAAGTCATCATTGAGTGTATGTATAATTTTATGTTGAATGTTAGTTTAGGTTTATTATTTTTATTCCAAAGAACATTATGTGTAAATATCATTATGCGTTTATAACATTTTGCTTCATGAAATTATGCTTATACATACCAATAGTATTTATGGCAATAAACATTATGGCAAATCATTTATTTTTATGCCGAATAATGTTATGTGAAATGATCATTATACTGAATTTAGTTATGCCAATGTTAATTATGAAGCAATGATTTATTATTTATGTCAATAAACATTATGGCAAAACATTCATTTTATTTTTATTTAATAGGTACAGTATTTTTATGCCTAATAATGCTATGCGTAATGATCATTATGCTGCATTTAGTTATGGCAATGTAAATTATGACAATATATTATATGCTTATCATGAGTAAACCTATCGCGTAAATCCACACATTTATATTATTTCAGTAGTCGCCGTCGCTGTTGGGTAGTAGTTTTAGACTTTTATTGAACGTACACACGTGATGTCAGCAAAACGCGGCGGTCCGGCGGTGAGCCCGCCGTGACGTCACTCCCGCCCGCTCACGCTATGCTCGGCGTGATACAACGCATGCGCAGTACTAACTAGACTACTAAATAAAGTCGCTGTCACAGTCATTCAAGTGTGAAAAAAACTCGATTTCTCTTCAAAATCAATGTTATTTGGCTAACTACTATGATGGCTAACAAGCATTAAGGCGCGCCTTATGGTGACACGGTTATAACGTGATAACACATCACTCATGCCGATTTTAGAGAAAATAAATATCATCTTTAATTCAATTGCTCTGGAAAAAACTGTGTGCCGTTGGATGTCGTAACGGCCATCGAGACGCGTACACATTTCTATGCATGTGACCGAAGTTTTATATAGAATGTCGTTCGTAACACGCATACGTCAGCGAAGCGAAGCTTGACACCCGCCGCCGCCGGCCTTTGAGAACGCTCTCATACAATTCGGTACATTACAACTCGACAGGGCACGCGCACGCTCCGCTCCCGCCGACTGTTTGACGGCGGCTTTATACCTTGTTTATACCCTGTAATGGTTATGTTAGTACTTCATTTATATTCTATGAGATACTAATGTATCCCATAAAATAAAAATAGTCTTGATGTATGATACATTATTTACATGCACCATATTTGACAAGCAAGCTAGGGCAAGTTTAATAAATAGGAACATACGCGATATAATGATTGTACATTACTTAAAAAGACTTCATCAATGCGAATAAACTAAAATAAAATAAAAGTAAAAAAAATAATGCACCATTTCTTAAGGTCTTCGATTACCGTACGCAACAAATATATATACTACTCAAAACAAAATAGTATACAGGGTGTCCAAGAACCTGGCGTCCAACTGGATTCCCACGATGCCCCAAGTTCTAACAGTACTCAGAAAAATATTTTAAAAAATCCACCCCATGTACTTACAGAATTATACTGATTTCAAAAAAAAAGGGGAAATGAGCACCCTGTGACATACTTTTGAATGCTGTGACTGCTAATGCTGATAATTTCGATATTTCTTGGAGGTTTTGTAATCTAGGGTATTGCTGTGTCTAAATAGAATGTAAAAATAAAGTACTTATTGTACCATTTTAAAATAAAATATTATTTTAACTAAAGGTGATATGGAAAACTATTGAATTTCGCAACTTTGACCGACTGTAGTGTAAAAAAAATGTACCAAAATAGTATGGCAAGTGACGTCAAATTTTGACGCGTTTATTCCTCTTTTTAAAAAGGTATAATACTTACACATTAATTTGAAAAAAAAAAATTTTGATAATATTTTTACTCAACAACCCAATTTTTACGATGTCTTACAGAATTCTTAGAAAGAAAAATTTACGACGAATTGAATCTAACCTCTAAAGAATTACTGTTGTATGCTCATAAAAATAACAACAGGCCTCTCAAAAAACAGGTTAGACCGTAAGGGACGGTATGTGCATGCATCTCACCATAGTGATTCGTTATTACAACAGGAGGGAGCAAGACAGAAACTATCTTTGCGATTTGCTGGTTCTTCTTTATGGTACCCCATTATTCAGGTAAGAGTGAGGGAGAAAAAGGTTAGAGGTGCGAGTGAGATAGATAGTGACGCTATCTGGGATCGTGCTATTTAGGATAACAGTACGGTCAGTACGCGTCACTGCCTCCTGCCGTTACTACGCACCTCTCTCTTATTGTTACCATTGATCACGTACTACGATTTAAAGCTTTGTTTATTGGACTCGATTACTCTTTGTGCTCTGGACTTTGAAACGAACTCTTTACGACGACCTTTGCCTGTGTTTGGACAGTTTGTGTTTTGTGTGTGCTACCATGGCGACCTACACTCCGCAAGAATACGCAAATATGCACTACATTTATGGAGAATGTAGAGGTAATGGACGAGCTGCAGCGAGACTTTACAGAGAAAGGTATCCGAGGGCTACGCGATATCCCGACCATCGAGTTTTCATTAATGTGCACAGATCACTATGTGACGGGCGGTTCCCCAATCAAGTAGCTGGTGAAGGACGACCCGTAAATGACTTCATACGCGATGAAGTTTTAGAGGCGGTGTCGGCAAATCCAAGCATCTCTGTGCGAGGAATAGAAGCTGATACGGGGATACCGAAGAGCACAGCACACAGTATTCTCCAAAAAGAAGAATATCATCCGTACCACGTACAGCGAGTGCAAAGTCTTTTACCTCGAGACTATCCGAGCCGAGTCGCGTTTTGTGAAACAATCCTGCAAAAACATCGAGAAGACGAAAACTTTATCGACAAAATTTTGTGGTCAGATGAATCTACATTTAAGAAGGATGGCTACATGAACCTACACAACTTGCACGAGTGGCATGTGGAAAATCCGCACTTGATGCGAGAAGATAGATCCCAGTACCGGTTCAAAGTGAACATGTGGACCGGTATTCTCTGTGGGAATATTATTGGTCCATTTGAGATGCCCGAGAATTTGACTGGCGAATCATATTTAAATTTTCTTCAAAATGATTTGCCAAACTTACTAGAAGAGACCCCACCAGATATGTGGTTCCAACACGACGGCTGTCCAGCACATTTTCGCGTATCCGTTAGAGAGTTTTTGGACGAGCAATACCCGAACAGGTGGATTGGGCGATCAGGAACAATCCCGTGGCCAGCCCGCTCACCTGACTTAAATCCGCTGGATTTTTTTTTCTGGGGAACTATGAAGGAGCTCGTTTATGCGAAGCCCATTAATGACATCGCTGACCTTCGTGAGAAGATAACACAAGCAGTGCAGGTGATACGTCAAAAAAGTTACTCGCGAAACATAAAGCGGTCCTTTTTAAGGAGAGTGAGAGCTTGTATTGCCGCGGGTGGTCAACATTTTGAACATTTATTGTAATAAAATATCTTTAAACTAACATTCTTTGCTTTTATTCTACTGGGAACCCATCTACCTGTGTGTATTTCCTTCTTGCTCACTCTTGGAACCGAAGTAAATAATAGTAGTAACATAACAGTTTCTAAGATAAGAAAGGGTCCGACAGTTACCGTTAGTAGGTAGGCACTTCGTAAAAATTGGGTTGTTGAGTAAAAATATTATCAAAATTTTTTTTTTCAAATTAATGTGTAAGTATTATACCTTTTTAAAAAGAGGAATAAACGCGTCAAAATTTGACGTCACTTGCCATACTATTTTGGTACATTTTTTTACACTACAGTCGGTCAAAGTTGCGAAATTCAATAGTTTTCCATATCACCTTTAGTTAAAATAATATTTTATTTTAAAATGGTACAATAAGTACTTTATTTTTACATTCTATTTAGACACAGCAATACCCTAGATTACAAAACCTCCAAGAAATATCGAAATTATCAGCATTAGCAGTCACAGCATTCAAAAGTATGTCACAGGGTGCTCATTTCCCCTTTTTTTTTGAAATCAGTATAATTCTGTAAGTACATGGGGTGGATTTTTTAAAATATTTTTCTGAGTACTGTTAGAACTTGGGGCATCGTGGGAATCCAGTTGGACGCCAGGTTCTTGGACACCCTGTATATATATTTGTTTCAATTTTTAAAGCTCCCAAAGTGCCTCATGACTTTATTGACATGTCAGTATTTACACAATTTTTTAACACAAATTTAATTATTTGTATGTCGCAGATAGCTCACCTATAATAATAGTCCCTCTCATGTAACAGTTGGTACAAATCATCCTGTTTTAGTTCATAATTGTCATCTCTATAATCAATCTGGAATTCATTATCTATTGTGTCCTCCTCATCGGCAAAGATGTATCCACTTGCAACTTTACATTTTTCATTCGTGACCTGGTAATATTACTAATTTATAAAGGTTACATTCTATATTTACGTATCTCAATAGTCCGGACAGGCTACTTTCATAACGAGTGCCAATAACTTGAAGACTACAGCACGTTTGTGGATTTTTAATACAGCTAAACAGACCATACTTATAATAAGCACACTGTTATGAGTGCAAAATATTTACTAAGGAGTAACCGTAATGGAATCATAGTATACGATCATCATAAGATGACATAAATATTTTACCAGGTAGACTTTAGAAAATATAATTATGTAGAAAATGAATGTGTGTTCGAGTAGTACCTACGTTAATTTTCTTTTAACAAAATTTAAATTCCAAAATAATAATCTTAATCCCATTTACTAATTTTCATTTTAATATAAAACATTGTTCATAATAACGAGAGTAAACCCATTAACAAAATCTGAAGAAAGATATACCTCTGTAAAGCGTTGCGTTTCATATAGTGTTCCTCAAGGGAGTGTACTGAGCCCACTCTTATTTATTATTTGCATTAATGACTTGCCAAAGACCACAAATCAAGCAATGACATTATTTGCTGATGACAGCACTGTTACGATTGTATGTAAGGACATTGACCAATATAAACTTAATATAAATAACTCGTTGACATCTATTATTTCATGGCTTGACAATAACAATTTAAAATAAAGAAATCCCTTTCAATATAAATTTGGTTTATGATAGTTATATTATAAAAAAGGTTACATGTGCTTGCTTTCTAGGATTAATTATAAATAGCAAATTGAATTGGAAGGCACACAATGACTTACTATTCAAAAAAAAAAGTAGTCTAGAATATGAATTATATAAACTTGCACCAACTTTAAATACCGATGCATTACTATCGGCATACTATAGTCTCGTAGAATCCGTTCTTAGGTATGGCATCATTTTCTGGGCCAACTCTAGCAATAAAGAAATGGTATTCAAAATGTAAAAGCGATGCATACGTGCTATGTTCAGCATCCAAATTATAGAGAGCTGTAGGCCAATTTTCATTAAGCACAATATTCTCACGCTTCCATCACTGTACATAACGGAAAATTTTTAAAAACAACCAACACTTATTCCCACGATTAGCTGAAAACGAAAGGAATAATTGGCGGGACAAAAGTAGACTTTGTGTTCATCCCGCCAAAACAGCGTTGCTACATATAAGTGTTGTGTGCAAAGCTCCAATAATCTATAATAAGATTCCCGTAAATATTAAAACTACTTAGCAAAGAATTATTTAAAAAAGCTTTCAAAAAATTTCTTTGTGATAAATGTTATGATAATGTAGATGATTTTCTTAATGATAAAAATTTATGAGAATTTTGACATAGGTATTATGTATAATATTTTGCTATAATTGTTTTATTTATCTTATTCTGCTGTATCATTCTAATTAATATTAATTCAATTCGTACTATTCGAATGTCTTGTCTAATTCTAATTTGTATTATTTTAATGTATTTAATTCTGGTCATCTGTATTATTATAATTTGTATTAATTTATGTGGTTAATTAATTTATTTTACTTTTTAATTTGATAATAATTAAACGAAACTATCTATTGGACTGAGAAGATTTTGTATAATTTATAATTTATTAAATTCATATTTGTACACCAGTTTTGGTAGAACATTTTGATTCTAACGAATATTTAACATCAATAATATGCATTTACTATGTATTATTATATTCACACATGTTTTGACAAATGAACGTATCTTTATCTTTATAATTGATTATTTTAAATTAATTTTATTATTAACGTATCAGATTTGAAATAATGGATCGCTATAATATAATATTCCGAATGAACAATATCATAGGATGCATATTCAAATTCGCAAATGCGATGGCGAATAAGGATTTACTGGTGAAGTAAATGACTGACTTTGCAGTGGCAAGACCATTAAGGTAGTGACTTGGTTTCTTAACCAGGCGAGAAAGTGACAGGATATTTTACACTATATAATTTAAGTAATGACTTAAATTTTTTATTTCGCGCTTAGCATCAACGCGACGCCCAGTAGCTGAAGGTAAGGGAGTGCGGGGGGAGGTAGTATGCCACGACGAACGATCTCAGTGTTTCGTGCACCTGCGCGGGAGTTATAAGTGTTCCAACCTGTCTCGAGAAAGTTTTTACTGCCACGTAGCTGGTGTATGTGTTTTGAAATTTGTTTTTATTTATTTATTTAGCTTTTAAATGCTAATAACATATGCTTTTATCAGTTTGCCTTCAAAATTAATAACAAACGAATCAGATTTATGTTAGAGAAAGTACTGAACGATTCTTTCGACGAATCTAACTCTGAAGTTGGCTCTGATCACTGTAACAAACCACGAAATTAGTTCTGGAACGGAACAGGGGGCCAGTAGCGTGTAAGATAGTTGTGATGATGAAAGGTGTGAGTCTGATTGATGAAATTGCAAAACTGACTTTGGTTCATGCTGAAAGAAGTAATAGAAAATACTTTCCAGGACGCGAGCTCTGGAGAAAACAAAATTAATAACGCTATGGGAGACCAGAAAAAGCCTGATATAATAACATTATACAATTCTCAAGCTGGAGTAATTTATTACGAGTTGTTAAATATAGCTACTGTTCAAACGAACCGATTTCATCCGTAACTTACGATTAGTTTTAGTTTACGAACACCTGGAGCTGCGAAAGGACCAAAAAATATTATTTAAAACTCAAAATATTCCTGGTCGTTATGTTAGATGTGTGGAGAATGCCACATTCTTATTGCAAAAATTGCACTGATTTGAACTCCAGTTCCTAAGATGTTCCTAAGATATTTTGTTATTTTAATTTAGTTTACATAGATACTTATTTCATGTCCTAACATATTTTAAGCTTTTATTATCGAAAAATTGTTTTCTTTAGTTCCTTTGTAGTTTTTATGAGAGTTGAAAATTTTCGTTGAATATTCATAGTGATTTGTTTCCAGTTTAGTAAAATATAAAAAAATAAGTTGGCAGAAATATTTTATTTCCAATATGTTATAATATAGTATTACTATAATAAAACATAATTAAAATAATGTCTTTTCTTATAAATCAAATTTTACGACCAATTTTGCAAACTTATATCATACCCAGCACATACTTCTTGTTACATTTTTCACCACACTCTCGCCGGGTTAATGATAAATATTATATATATAATATTAATATAGTAAACAAGGTTTGGAGATTATTATAGTTACCTCAAACCAACCATCGCCCCTATGTATCGTTACAGAGAGTCGTAGAGGTCGGTGATTATAAAGCGTAGGTTGTACGTGAAGGTGCACTTCGCGGAACTGCACCGACATCTGTCGCTTCATAGAGCCTGTGTGCATTGCCAGTGTGTCCCATACAGCTACTAAAGCGCCAGCAAATGGATACACTATTTTACCTAAAATATGTAAAATAGTAATAATTCACTTAATTAAATTTTAAAATAAACACGGAAAACGTACTTAATTTTTTTAAATTTCTATCTTTATGGGTCGGGTCATAGATAAAATGGATTAGCCTATATTCTTACTGCTTCTAACATGGATAAAATATTTTTTGATGATATTTCAATAAAGTGTCTATTAAAATATGAAATTAAAGAATTAAACATAAGATTTCAATTTAAACGTCTCAATGTCTTCTTCTTTATCTTAGCGCTTATCCCAGTTGCATCCGCGGCGTTGGCGTTGGAACCCAGGGTACGCTTTCCCACTAAGTCTCCTCCAATTCGCACGATCTTTAGCAGCCTGTGGTGTAAGGTTGTTGGCACACATGTCATCTCTTACGACGTCAAGCCAGCATTTCTTGGGTCTGCCCCATTTACTCGGGCCAGGCGGAGGTGGTATAGAAAGACATTTGTTCCCCACGTAACATGCCGGTTCTCGTAAAACGTGGCCGTATCAGCGTGGGCGACTCTCTTTCAGCTCATCTGCTATGTCACGGACAAGAAGACTGCCACGGATGCGGGAGTTTCTTATACGGTCCTTCCGGGTTACTTTACATATCCAGCGCAACATATTCATTACCGTGACACGCAGTTCCTGCTTATGGCGCTCATACACTGGCCATGTCTCACTGCCATATAAAAGGACAGGCCTAATGTTGGTCTTATAGACCTGTCCCTTCAGCTTTACCGGCATTTTATGGTCACAAATGACGCTCGTCACCTCACGCCATTTTGTCCAAGCTGCCGAAATACGTACCTTGACGTCGCAGTCGATGTGACCAGACACGTGGAGTACAGACCCCAAATATTTAATTTGGTCTGTGCGCTCGACCATGTCTCCGCCTATGCGGACAGACGTGGGGTCTGTGGTGTTGCAGGCCAGATACTCGATCTTCGCCACGTTGAGTTTCAGACCGCCGTTCTCAAGCGACTCCTTCCACATGTTCATCCGTCGCACCAATCGAGCCCTGTCCGCGTCCGCCAGCGCGATATCGTCAGTATACATTAGCAACCAGGGAGGTTGCTCATGTGAATCTCTGATTCTGTCCGACAAAACGTCCAATATCACGCTGAACAGAAACGGGCTAAGAACGAATCCCTGGTGAACTCCAACGGTGATGGAGAAGGGTTATGTGTCGCCAACAGCGGTCCTGACAACGGAATCGGAATTTAGGTACAACATAGGTTTCTGGTACTCCTTTGGACCTCAACGCCCACCAGATCATCACGCGAGGGACACAGTCGAAGGCCTTCTGCATGTCCAAAAAGAGCATATGCAGAGGCATATTCTTCGATCTGTATCTGTCCGTAGCAATCTTTAGGGCAAAAATAGGGTCCATGGTGCAGCACCCAGAGCGAAACCCAAATTGACACTCCGAGATAGTGCAGTCCGGATCCGGGAGTCAATAATCCCTTCAAAGATCTTCATGGTGTGGGACATGACCTTTTTTCCGCGATAATTACCACACTCCTGCACCGAGCCGTTATCTTTGAAAACTGGAGTGGTGATACTCAGTCTCCATTGGTTCGGGATTATTTCGGTCAGGAGCATGCGGTTAAAAAGGTTTGTTAGAATGCTCACACCACAAGGACCCATCGCCTTCCAGGCCTTGATGGGGACTGCATCGACTCCAACAGCTCTCCGATTCTTCATGTGGCGCCGGGCTGTCTGGACTTTCTCAAGTGCTATTGGGGGCACTAGTCCTAGGTTCGGAGGGAGATCCGGTGTCTGCACCTCTTGGTGCTGCTTATTTAGCAGTTCGTGGAATTACGTGCGCCATCTGTCCTTTACCGTGAGGTCCTCGCATAACAGGTTGCCCCCAGGATCTTTCACACAGCGGCACTTGGAGATGTCCTGTGCCGCTTTGATCCTGGAACGTGCCAACATATATATGAACTTCTGCCCCTCAGACGATTCCAGCTTCTCATAAAGAGGTTCCAAGTGGTCCCGCATGGCTCTGGCTATAGCTCTTTTAGTGGCACTTTTGGCAGCCCTGTATGCGTCGCGATCTTCAGGAGATCTGGTCTTGCCACGTTTTGTAGAGGGATTTCTTCACCCTTATCTCCCTCTGGACTGTTTTATTCCACCACCATGTCTCTTTGTCACATTTGGGGCTGCTCTTTGAGACGCCCAGCACCGCCCGCGCCGCCACAGTGATGGTTGCCTGAATTCTGTTCCATTGGTCATGGGCTGGTCCGCCATTGGTACCGGCGCACCTATCGCCAATAACCGAGGCAAACTCCTTGGATTTGACTTTGTCAAGCAACCACCACCGGATTTGATGCCGGCAATGCTCTACCCGTCTACGTAGGGACTTAACGCAGAGATCCATGACAAGGAGACAGTGTTGCGCAGTGAGACTCTCACCGGGTATGACCTTACAGTTGACTACCTTGCCGATGTGGTGTCTCCCAGTAAGCAGGAAATCGATCTGGTTAGCGCATCGACCGCTTTTGTGGGTGATGAGGTGCTCCGTTTTCTTTTTGAAGTAAGTGTTCACGATCGCAAGGTCGGCAGCTGCATACGTTCTAAGGATATTCTCCCCTTCTTCGGTGCGTCTGCCGTACCCAAAGCCGCCGTGAACACATTCAAACCCTTCACTCCCTTGACCCACGTGACCGTTTAAATCGCCACCCAAAACGATTTCCTGTGACAACGGGATACCGTGAAGCAGTCCATCAAGCCGATCCCAGAACGACGTCTTTTCGGCGTCACTACAACCGATCTGTGGGGCGTAGACACTTATTAGGTGGGTTATAACCCCAAAGATAAGCAACCGCACCGACATTAGCCGGTCGCTAACGCGGTTCACTGCCAAGATGTCATCCTGCAACTCGCCAGACAGCACCACGGCCACCCCGTTCCATCCGCTAGATGCACCCGTATAGATCAGCTTGTAGCCATTCCCAATAGACCGGGATCTGCTGCCTTCCCACCGAGTTTCCTGCAGGAACGCCACGGTCACCCTCCACCTCTGGAGTGTTTCGGCCAGTTCTCCCGCGCGACCGGTTAACGTGCCAATGTTCCACGATGCGAAATAGAGCTTTTGGGTTGGGGCTCGCGTCTTTAGCCGTGTCCGCCCCTGACAAGGTAGCCCTAGCCTACTTGCCACAGGAGTCGGGCGAGGCTCCTACGCGCCGTTTTTGGTGGCGCTCTATCTGTGGCAGAGTCTCTTCTTAAACTTTACATTTTTGGTTTGGCTAATTTGGCTATTACAAAAGGGACTGCCGTCTGACCTCCCAACCCTAAAAAGGTAAAGCTTTCGCCAGAGCCTAATCCGTTGTCCGGCAGGTACACCGCTCGTAGGGGAGGTTGGATTGGGACCCGAAGATGTTGGTGGGATCCCTAAGCACCCATATCAATGTAGTAATTCTTAAATACTCCTCTAACTAGTCAGTACCAAAGGTACCTAATTCATATGCAGCAAAACAGACCAGACGTGATTCATAATATTAGGATTTTCTTTACGTCGGTACATTTGAGACCTATGTGTGTTTTGGAAAAGCTGTGGTCATCAATTCCACAAGTTTATTAGAAGCAATAATATTAGCGTTTGTTATAGAGAGAATTTAGTTCAAATTTAGATGAGACATTGTTTTATCGAGATTCTCGTAGTCCACATAGGCGACGGTAGGAATTGTTGAAAACTATTTCAGATAAGTCAGTTGTCCAAACAGAGTAGTGAATGACAGTAGTCTGTGACCACAGAGCCATAGATGAAAGAATGCGAGCAAAACTTTGTTCCTGAAATGAAATCGTCCAAATGGAGTGCGCTACGAGTAACCCATGAAAAGCTGGGCAGTCATGTATTCGTGGAAGTACGTATATTTATATCACCAGTTAAATTAACGTTTTAATCGTTTGAGGAAGTGGAAGTATAACATTAAGGACTGAGAGACAGTTTATTATTTGGGTTTTACTAATCGTGCTCTTTAACAGTGGCGAGGAAGGTTGAATTCATGAACATGTTCGACAATTCGACTGTAATTCACGAAGCACTTGGCTTTTTTGACGTTTGTTACTGATTCGCTGACACTGTTGAGATTTGAACAGGTAAAGAACAAGCTTTAAGAAAAAAAAATTGTTTGTGTGTGTTACACACACGATTTTGTTTCCTTTCCCGTTAAGGTATATTTGAAAATTTGAATTGAAGTTTGATGCTATTGCAGCCGTAAATTTCAGGTTATAAAACTAACTTTAAGTTAATTAAATACCTCGCACGACATGTCCGTTTAGGTAACTGTGTTCATCATCCTGTGTGGATATCACAAATTTGCACGATGAAGCTGTTCTCTTTTCCATACCGGCATAAACGGGTACATTCCTAAAACAAAGTGGAAATATACGTAAACTTAGTTAAGCGAAAGTTCACGGTATTCTATCGTGATATTACCAATATAAATCACTAATACAATTAAAATAGCTTTGACGTGCTTAATAAATCTACTAAAATAATAATACAAACTTTTGTATTGTTAAATAATAAATAACAAATAAATCTAGAAGAACAAATATCCAAAAATAAAAACGTTCTCGGAACAAAGAATGTAAGATTTTTACCCAGTGTTAATAATACTGTAATAAGCTCTCTTATTTTGTTATTAACAATACTAGTAGGATTTATTACTTGTATAATATATTTAAGTACATATATGTATTATGGGGAATAGATTACAGCATTTGCAGATACAATTCGAAAAGCGTATCTGTAAGTTCGTTGCTCTGATTCCACTTATGAAACCTGTGTTAGAAAAATCTATGAGTGGCTTTGTATGTACGGTTTTGTATGTAAGCTATTAACAAAGGGCGTTAGATATAAACATTTGAAACACTATTCTTTAAAGTAGTAAAGTAGATATAATAATAATTTGAGTAGTATAGCCTCGCTGATTTTAGCGTGAATGGGCCAGCTCAACCGGGGAAGGACTACCCTCTCCCAGAATATCGTCGTGAAATAGCAGTATTTGTATTGTTGTGTTCCGTTCGATGAGTTAGAGTGCCGTTGACCCAATCACCCTTTTCCCCCTTTCCGCTCCTTCTCCTTCCTACTTCCTTTTTTAAAGGTTCGACAACGGGCAAGTGATGGCTCTGATGTTTGTCCATAGTCTACAGTGACCACTTACCATCAGGTGGGCCGTATTCTTGTTTGTCACCTCAGGGGCATAAAACAAAATAATATACTCCAAAACCAAATTCAGTCACCGTGGAAAAAAGGAAACTAGCCATCTGTGGAGGAGATGTTATAGTGCAGAAGTGTTTCTAATTCTAATAATTTTCTAATGCTCATAATCCAATGGAACAAAAATCTGATGAATGATGAATGGCCATTCGTGCTTGTTAATGGCATAACTTCCTAACTGCAGGCCGCTATTCAGAATTTCTTGTCAGAAAACTAAATAAATTTTTGTTGCTCGATCAGGGATGAGGAGGGTCCTCATCCCTGATCGAGAACGATCTAACTGAAATGAACAGCAGTCGCATTAACTACCGATGCATAATCGAGGCATCATTGCTATTTGATTCACTATATGAGATTAAGGAGTTATGTGCCACTTTTTGGTTCGATCGGTTTGATCGATCGAAGCAGATGTCTTTCTGTTACAGGTCTTGCTATACTCGAGCGTCATTTAAGATAACATAAATATCAGAAAATTTGCAGAGAAAATCTAGATTTACACTCTCAGAAGAAAGGCATGATAAACATTAGATATCTTACCATTTCTCCTCATGAGCCCATTCTACCAAGTGGGACAACATCGGTGTTTCTGTTGATACAGGAAACTGCACCTTTGGGTAAAGGATTTCTACTCGAGGATTGAAGCCCTCCATGTATAACCTGAAATTGAAATAAGGAGTTTTATCCATTTTCTTTTTCTAGAATATCACGACATCTGCGCTAGGAATATTTACTGTATTACCGAGAAATTTACATACAATAATATGAACGTTGTGGTATCACACAAATCTGTCTCCCGTGCCCCACATGTGAGGTGACTAGATCATCGCATCATTGGTTCACTCAAATCTTATTATGTAAGCAGCAATAAACTAGTGCAGAGACTGTGCTCACTAAACAAGTACATATCTAAAACTACTACGTACTGTTATACCCTTAACATGCTAGGGATTCGGCTGAGCACTGTATCCACCTCACTTTGTTGCCATGTCAGCAGTTTAGAGAATGGACGCCGATATTCAGGGCTCGAGAGCCAGTTCGTTCTCATTCTTGATACGGGTCGGAGGTCTCATTCTTAATTGTTTTTACTATATTTCTAAATCAAGTGTACCAGTTCTTTTGATAATATATTGCACTTATATTCTAGCTTATAAAATAGTTTTTTTTTAAAAACCAAGTTTCAATAACCCGTATAATATTTGGTGGCAGCGGTGGGATACGAAAATCCCCTACCTACCCGAATACGTCTCCGAATCAGACTTTACGTATTCAGTTATACCTTGTGAAAGTATCGGAACAAATTGTGCGGATGTGTAAAACGAATATTACGTCGCCATACGATACGAGCTTGCGCGTTTTGCAAGTGTCCTGTTCCTGAGAATACGGCAGGCCGTGCTAACGGCCATTCGATCGAGGTGACCACTGACTCAGTGGTCCTGCTGCTGTGATGAGTCCCGCAGCCCTTATAGCAGTCCTGGCAGCGCTATTGTGAGTGATAACTTACCAAAGTACATTAAACCGCTAAAAACAGAGTCGAACTCAGAGTCAATTCATATATTCTATAAATTCAATCCGTTATAAAACAACGGAGTATATTACTTGTTACTATATCACGTCATTGTTCTAAGCTTAAATAAGTGTTCCTACATTGTATTCTACATACTGTTCATTCATAGTCGTCGAGACGACGCCCAAAATTGTTTATATTCGACATCCGTAGTGTGCACTGATAAGCTCACAGTCACCGTGTATTATTTCTCTACTGACTAACTTAGTCAAGGAGCTAATTTCCTTTCTATTATTTTATAACTACCTATTGTTTTATAATTTTATTTTATTGCTACTTTTGTATTTTATTTTGTGTTGTGTTTTGTTACGTAACTAGTTACCATCATGACTTCCAAATACGAATTTAAGGAAGATATGCCTAGTGCCTCTAAAAGTGTCGCGCCCCGTGCTGAATCAGAAGAAAAGATAGAACTTAGCGTTCTTTTAAAATTCATTAAACCCTTCGATGGTACAAGGGAAAAGTTAAATTCATTTATATCTAATTGCCAAAATGCGTATAATCTAGCTAACAAGGCTCAAAAGCCCATACTATTCAAATACATCCTTAGCCAAGTGGAAGGTAGAGCAGAATCAACGTGTAGCATTAGAGAATTTGACACGTTTGAACAATTTGTAGAGTTTCTCAAACACCAGTTTGGGGAAAAGAAACATTATACACACCTCCTTTCGGAATTACAGGAATGTAAACAAGGTCCTACCGAATCTGTGAATCAATTCGCTTTAAAAATAGAAACCTGTCTGTCTAAGCTCTTAACTGAGATAAACATATCCATACCCACTGAGAGAAAGACTGAACTAACAGGCCGAGTAGCAGCCATGCAGGATCTTGCTGCACATACTTTTGTGATAGGTTTACAGCCGCGACTTTCACAAATTGTAAGATGCCGCGACCCCGATTCACTTAATGCGGCAGTCAATTTCGCTATAGCTGAAGAGAAAATCTTATCCAGTTTTACCAAAAAGTTTTCTCAACCCTATACTAATAACGCTGATAAACAAAAGTTTCAACCTCGACGCGAATACCAACCCCAAACAAACCGCTCTCCTATACCGCAGGGTTCCCGTCCTGACCAGTCCAAAAAGGTCAATACTAACGACTTAGTGTGTCGCTATTGTAAAAACATTGGACATACTATTGAGTATTGTCGTAAACGACAGTACAATAATAATAGAAACCAATTTAATAATCAAACCCCACAGGGTCGGCAATATAATTCACAACCGAACCCGACACCGGGTCCATCCCGTGCCGTCCATAATATAAACAAGGCTGAAGAACGCGTAACCAACGAGGAATATGATTTAAACGAATAAAATTTCCCGTCGGGTATCGCCCGGAAAATTACACTATTCGAACAAAAGCCGATACCACAAACTCCACTGTATCGAATGCTAACAACCAGGGTAACCAGCCCGAATTTAATAGCATCCACACACTGAATCCCATTCCTAAATCCACTGAATCTTATTCTAAATCTTATGTATCACTGAATCCAATTCCTAAATCCACTGAATCTTATTCTAAATCCAAATCCACTGAATCTTATCCTAAATCTTATGTATCACTGAATCCAATTCCTAAATCCACTGAATCTTATTCTAAATCCAAATCCACTGAATCTTATTCTAAATCCAAATCCACTGAATCTTATCCTAAATCTTATGTATCACTGAATCCAATTCCTAAATCCACTGAATCTTATTCTAAATCCAAATCCACTGAATCTTATCCTAAATCTTATGTATCGCCGAATCCAACTCCTAAACCCAACGTACAACTGCATCATACCAAATCAATTACCAATTCAAAAAAGTCACTATATCCTATTTCTAAATCCGCTGAATCACATTCTAAATCATGGGAAACCATCCCTGTTTCTAGTTTCAAACACTTTGAATCGATCAATGACACAAATTCATGCATGCCAACTCCAAATAATGCCTCGCTCCCTTTACCAAACCTGAAAACAGAAAAGAAATTAGTTAAAATTTACAAACTCAATAATAACACAGAAAAAAGATACTTACCCTATGTCAAAATACAAACTTCAGTCGCTTCTCGTCCGTTATCCTTTTTAGTTGATACTGGCTTTTGCATCTGCCTAATAAAATTGAGTTCAATGTCTCAAATTCCAGATCTGAGTAATAATATAATTACATTAAAGGGCATTGACACCGGTGATGAAGTAACACCTACTTTAGGCAGTTTTCAAATGCAGATATTCAAAAGGTTCAATAAACCATACTATCACGAATTCCACGTTGTTGAAGATATAAGTCTAAGTCACGACGGTATAATCGGCAACGACCTTTTTAAAAGCCTACAATGCCAAATCGATTATAATCAAAACGCGTTACGAATAGGTGACGATCTTATTCAATTAATATTCTCAGTGCCCCTATATATAGTGCTCCCTCGAACTGAAACTGTTATCGAATACAGTGTTAAAAATCCAAGTATCAAAGAAGGTCTAATTATAGATCAACATATCTCAGAGTCATTACTAGTTGCTAATTGCATAGTGAAAGTGAAGGAAAATCAACGCGTCAACATCACGGTCGTCAATACTTCTGAAGAACCTGTCACAATCCACTCGAATCTTAACCTTAACTTAGAACCATTCGAAACCCAATCGTGCATGTCCCATTCTGATATAACTCAAAATTCCAACACATCAATGAGAACACAAGATGTTCTCAAATTACTTAGAACATCGCACCTTAACGACGAAGAAGAAGTTGCCCTGTTAGATATTTGCTCTAATTATTCAGACGTTTTTCATCTTCCAAACGAACCACTTGTCTACACTCCAGCTATTGAACATAAAATTAGAACTAACTCAGACGTCCCAATCCAAACGAAGTCCTATAGATTCCCAGAATGTCATAAAAGGGAAGTCGAATCCCAATTAAACAAAATGCTCGAACAAAATATAGTTACACCCTCTAATTCGCCATGGTCATCCCCTATATGGGTCGTTCCCAAAAAATCAGACGCTTCAGGAGAACGCAAATGGAGAGTGGTGATTGACTACAGAAAACTAAATGACAGCACCATTGGAGAGACATATCCTATCCCACAAATTACCGAAATTTTAGACCAGTTAGGTAAAAGCCAATACTTCACAACACTAGACCTATTTTCAGGATTTCATCAAATCTCCGTGGCGCCGGAGGACGCCCCTAAAACTGCCTTCTCAATACTACAAGGTCACTTCCAGTTCACGAGAATGCCATTCGGGCTTAAAAATGCCCCTTCCACTTTCCAAAAACTAATGAACACTTGTCTGTCCGGCCTCCAAGGCTCACGATGTTTTGTTTATCTTGACGATATCGTTGTTTACTCTTCAAACCTCCCGACTCACATCCAGAACCTGTCCGCTGTATTTGAAAGACTCAGAACTTACAACTTAAAACTGCAACCAGACAAGTGCGAATTTTTACGCAAAGAGGTCGCATATTTAGGTCACCTAATAAACAGTGATGGAGTAAAACCTAATCCTGAAAAGATCAAAGCTATCACCGAATTCCCAGTCCCAAAATGCCCAAAGGATGTAAAGTCATTCCTAGGACTCGTCTCCTACTACAGACGGTTCATCCCTGACTTTTCTAAGCTTGCAAAACCACTGACATCCCTCCTTAAGAAAGACGTACCATTTAAATGGAATAACGAACAACAATTAGCGTTTGAAAACCTCCAAAATAAACTCGTTACATCACCAGTACTAGCATACCCTGATTTCTCTAAACCTTTCCTACTCACATGTGATGCTTTAAATTACGCCGTATCCGCAATTCTATCCCAAGGACAGATCGGAAAGGATCGTCCTATCGCTTTCGCTTCCCACACTCTTAACAAAGCCGAGTGCAATTACAGCGTCACTGAAAAGGAATGCCTTGCAATTGTCTTTGGAACTAAAGCCTTTCGACCGTACCTTTATGGACGTCGATTCACGATAGTCACTGATCATAAACCACTACAGTGGCTTTTTAATTGTAAGGATCCTGGATCCAGACTAGTTCGTTGGCGACTAAAGCTAGAGGAATTCGACTATGACATTATCCACAAAAAGGGAAAGATAAACACTAACGCCGACGCCTTATCTCGGTTCCCTACGAACCCAGTAGATTTACCATCTTCCGATTCCTTTTTACCAAACCTCAATGATTTGCCTGAAAATCTATTAGAAGATCCATTGTTAGAATTACCACCCCATATACCATTTACATTTGACCACGATGAGATATTAAACCAAGAAACCAATCCTACTCAGAATACTTACTCGAACCCTATGCCTGACCCCTACACAAACCCTATACCTGGACCTAGCACCGCCTCAGACCCTTACCGAACTCAAGACGAAGGACCTTTACTAGATCTTACAGACTTAGGACCATTAGAACTAAGCCCTAAGAGTGCCGACATTAACCCTGACTTTGACAATATCGAAATCCCTTCACCCACTGAATACAATGCCTCATCCGACTCACAAACGAATAACGAAGACTATTCTAAATTCCTAAAATCAATAAAAAATAAAGAAACTAATCCTTACACGCTCTTGAAAGAACACAACGAAAACCTCCTTAAATGTCCGTACAAAATAATCCTAATTCCCACGTCAATCGATATGGACGAATCAAACCCCTACATCTCTGAAATTTTATTCGATAACCCAAATAAAGAGGAGATCCTTAGTTCCGAAAAGGAATTGCATTCCTTCCAAAAAATAAATTATAAAGATAAAGACGTCTACCTTATCTTTACTAAAGTACATCATTTTGATGAATCTTCCTATCCCGCTATCTATGATACTCTGAAGCATGTAAGAAATGAAATAATACACTGCCCATCAACCACAGATATCGCAATCTCAGACTTTAAAAATCCTTTCGACCAACACTCTTACACGAAAACTTACAATATCCTTACCTACATATTCCACAATACAAAAATCTGTATCCACGTGTACCTAAACAAAATCATTTACCCCACTCTAAGTGAACGACCCAAAATCCTTCGTGATAATCACGACATCTCAATTGCCGGTCATCTAGGGTCGACTCGTATGTACAATAGAATACAAGAACAATTTTATTGGAAAGGAATGAGAAGTGACGTGGAAGATTACGTGAAAAAATGCAAACTTTGCCAAGAGAATAAAGCCCTTAGGAAACTGAATAGAGCTCCCATGGAAATAACTACCACATCCACTACCCCATTCCAACGTATAGCTTTAGATATTGTCGGACCCCTTCCTGAGTCTGGACCTGCAAAATTGAAATACATACTTACCCTACAGGACGACCTTACGAAATATTCATTAGCCTATCCCATACGCAGTACAACAGCCGAGGAAACCAGCGATTGCCTTATACACTTTATATCTCTATTTGGTATACCTCAATCAATCCTGAGTGACCAAGGTACCAATTTTACCTCAGAACTTTTCAAAACAACTTGCCAATTCCTAAAAATTAAACAACTCTGGTCATCACCCTATCATCCACAGACACAAGGCGCTCTAGAACGCAGTCATTCTACTCTGAAAGAATATCTTAAATCATTTATCAATGAAAACCAGGATAATTGGCCTACTTTTGTATATACTGCTATACTCACCTACAACACCACTACACACTCTACAACAAAATTCTCTCCTTACGAACTGATCTTCGGTCATAAACCCTATATCCCTACATCCGTATACGAAAGAGACCTTGACACAACCTACTGTGACTACATCAAAAAGTTACAACATAAGCTCAAATACACCAGAGACAAAGCGTTAGAAAACATACTTAAATCCAAAGAGTCTTCTAAATCCTATTACGACACACGCACTAAACGACCACCAGAATACAAAGCTGGGGATTACGTTTACCTTCGAAACCACTTAAGATTAAGGAAAGCATTGTCACCCATCTGGAAGGGACCATACAAGATAATAAGAGTCCATAATAATCACACAGCTACCCTTCTAATTAATAGGCGTCATGTAACCCATCATTTCGATCAACTTAAACCAGCTCAAGTTACACATCCTTTTTAGCCTGAAATTATGTAAATAAAAACAAATAAAAAATTTCTATCTCACTTTACATTTTACCTTATTTCAGCATCTCGATCGGTGCACAACCAGACATTGTCCAGCCGCTAACGTCCAGCTCCGGCATCTTCTTTGATGGGTTAGGAAAACTGAAAATTATCAATGGACAACTAAACGTTATTAGTCATACAGATATATCTTATATAAAGCCACATCTCGTTAATCTAAATGAAGTTATCAGTACCATTCGATTCGTTTGCCAACAATCAAACCTTGACCAGTGTAAAGATACACTTTCCCCTCTAACAGTTCGATACAAAGATATTACACGCGAATACGAATCTATGTCTCATTTACTGTCCAAACGAAACCGCCGATCTGGTGATGATGATGGTTTGGTGGAATAGGCACCGCATTCAAAAACATCTTTGGCACACTTGACGAAGACGATGCATTGAAATATGACTCAGCCATAGAATCCATTCAGGGCGATCAAAAGAACCTAGCCCAATTAGTAAAAGATAATATCCTAGTTACTACATCAACCTTAAAATCTTTCGAAGAAACTATTAGGAAATTTAATATTAACGAGCAGCATCTACACGATGCGTTAGTAAACGTTGTTAACTTTACAAATAATATCGCAAACGTCTCGAATACTTTGGTGGCTGAAAGTAAAGCCCTATCTATACTCAATAATCTCGAAAGCTCATTGATGACGCTCTCCTTTCAACTCGAAGATTTGATAAACGCTATTATCCTAACTAAACAAAATATACTACACCCGAGTATACTCACTCCAGCTCAACTTTACCAAGAGCTCGCTAATAATGATCGACATCTTCCTAGAGGCTCTAGAATTCCTTTTTTAGTTAGTTTAGATAATATCCACTTGATTTTAAGCATATCTCATGTAGCGTGTTATTATTTTAAGAATAAGTTAGTATTTGTATTACAAGTTCCTCTTGCTATTGACGATGATTTTAATTTGTATCATAATCTGGCGTTACCTAGTCCTCACGGAGCGGACGCGCCTAGAACTTATAGTATGATTCAACCCTCAAGCTTATATACTGCCATCTCTAATGATAAGATTAGTTATTGTACTCTAGATACTTTAGACACATGTAAAACTGTAAACTCTGAGTTCTTCCTCTGCGAAATATCCACTGTGTCACTGACAAACGGTAATCCTACATGTGAAAGCGAACTTTTAACGAAAACGACAAGTGACATTCCTATCCTGTGCAAAACAAAGACAATTACAGGTGAATTGGACGTTTGGCAACCAATCGCAAACAATAAGTGGATCTATATACAATCGCGCCCAAACAAAATATACGTTGATTGCAACACCGCGGAAACAAGTTTATTTATTTATTTATTTATTTATTTATTTATTTCAAAACTATTAATCTATCATTACAGGTTCTTAACCTAATGCGATAGTATAGCAACATAACTAAAATCTAACATTTAAATACAGTAATATAATAAAATATCTTAAATCTATTAACAATAACTTAATATCCAGTATATAGCCTTTGTGAATTCGCTCACTGAACATGAAAATAGATCGATCCGATCTGATACGGTATTAAGCGCACGCAGCGCCCGCGTCAGCGGCGCGTGCTGTAAGAGATTAGTGCGCGCGCGCGGCACCACTAGCAACGCCGGCCGCCGCCGTCGCCCCCTATACTCATCTGGGACAAAAAATTGAATCTCCTGCAGGATGGCTGGGTTATGTATTTGAAGTGATAGTGTCGGGAATAGGTGTTCTACACATCCCCGAAAAGTGTACAGTGTATACAAAAAGGATAAAACTTATATCGACAAATAGTGCTATAAATATAAGTATCCCTGTTCCTAGGTTAGATTTTAATATTATCAACGACTCCTGCTGTAAACTAGATCTTAAGCCCGATAGTGTAAACAATATTGTGTCTCCTATTTCACTTCAAAATATTAATCTTGACGACTTAAAATTAAACAAAGAAAACGACAAACTAATATCGAATCTAGACGAAATCATCAAAAAGGAACCAGCTATAATAAAATATGGGACACATTATTTCATATTCAATGGTTTTGTTGTGTTAATTTTAGTAATAATCGTATGTCTCATAGTCTTAAAACTGTACAATGTAATTCCTAGATTTAAGAGAATCTCGACCAATATTGAGAATGATAATCCTGACATAAAAGCGCAATCAGAAGGATCGCCAATCCCAGCACCACGATTACGAGAATCTGTTTTCTAAACTTCGGTTCTCATCCCCGAAGTTCAATTCTATGCGGGGGGTTGTTATACCCTTAACATGCTAGGGATTCGGCTGAGCACTGTATCCACCTCACTTTGTTGCCATGTCAGCAGTTTAGAGAATGGACGCCGATATTCAGGGCTCGAGAGCCAGTTCGTTCTCATTCTTGATACGGGTCGGAGGTCTCATTCTTAATTGTTTTTACTATATTTCTAAATCAAGTGTACCAGTTCTTTTGATAATATATTGCACTTATATTCTAGCTTATAAAATAGTTTTTTTTAAAAAACCAAGTTTCAATAACCCGTATAATAAATAGTACGTTATTTTTACTTATATAATTTTATGTTTATGCGAATGATATAGATTGCAATTAAACCAAACTTTACGAATTTTGTAGCAGTTTAATTTAAAAATCACTACTCTTTGAGCATTTCAGCAATTATTATTTTAAGTATTATTTTACATAAATTTACACTTTCCTCGACGTGACGTGTTTGCTTTTCAGCAGCTATGATCACGGAAAGACTAAGATAGTGGTCGTCTCATAGATTTGAAATGAAGTTACTTTCAAGTAACCAAATATAGTTTAATTATTGGTATTCCTATTTAGGTACCCAAAATGAGCTAGTATCATAAAGTATTGCTGTGTTAGTTTCATTTTACAGTTAGTCTTATGGTTTACTATATTATGGAAAATATCATAGGTTTTTTAGTCTGAACAAGTAAATCATCACTGTGGTAGACGTTGCTCTTTCGCTGTATCTATAAAGGACGCCCATGTCCTGATATGGGACATTAATATTATTATAAACACTGCTAGTATTATTACTTGGTTTGTCTTTAATACAAGTAAAATTGAAGGAATTGGTACTAACGTCCCGATAGCTTGAAGCAAATAGACGGTATTATCTGTGTGTCCACGTCTGGTGAGCGGTACGTGTCGACAGTCGTCCGATAAGGAGCGCTTGAGGATGGCCTGCAGCAGTCCATGTGGCGCCACCTCCACCAGTACAGCATTGGACGGTATCAGCTGCGACGTCTCCTCGAATAGTACCGGGCTCTGAAATTCCATATATTATTATGACACTTGTAAAAAGTAGACAGCTCTTATAGTATTCCTTTTTTTAGCAGAAGAAAATATTCTATATTTGGGTTGTTCCTCATCTCACTCTTAATTATTACGTTTAGATTTACTAGATTACAATAAAGTCAAGAGAAAATTATAGTTCCTTAGAAAAAGAAAGAGAGTCAAATAAAAAGCAATTAAAATTCCTTACCAAAAGATTGTTTGTGTGATATTCTGCAGAGTTTATTTTCGCTGTAGATTCGTGCCATTTGTCTTGTGACACAGATGTTGATAGCCAACGTTCACTGCGAGGCTTTAGATGTTTGATAACATCGCTCAAATATTTCAGAAGTCTGGGACCTTTAAAATATTTTTTTATTCAGATAGTGTTATTATGTAATTACTAGTACGTCAGTGTTTAAGTCAATATACAAACCTGCTTCTGCAATATATTGCGAGTGGTACGCAATATTGGAACATGCCACTTCTTTGGCAAATACTCCTTTAGCAGTTAATTCCGCGACAAATACATTGACTTTATCAGCGGGTCCAGAGATTGTACACGATTCTGGACCATTATGACAAGCGACGGCAATTTCAGGTGGCAGAAAATTCAATATCTATGACAAATGAACATAAAACTTTTAGTGTTTATTATATTATACACATTCTCGCATATACATCTATGAAAATATAAGAACAGGTGTACTATCATAAGAAAAATAAATAACTACCTAGTAGCGAAACTCCTTTGATGTTGATTGAAAGCCGGCAAATAAATACCTAGACCACAATACATTAACAGACAAGCAGTATCGATTGAAATTAAACTATTAAAGAGTTTAAATAATTCAATTAGCTTATAAATTAGTAAAATAAAATCAATAGTAGTAATAATGTAATATTTTCAAAATTTTGTAATACAGAGATAAATAAACAACGCGATAAAATCCGTATATAGTAGTTTAATTTCAATGAATAACATTCGCGTAAACAGAAGACAATATTAAGCAGTATCGACTTCATACAATCGCTTGTTTTGACGCACGTACACATACATGCGTTTTTTACATAGTTCTAAGTCAAATGACTTCAGTCATGTAATAACATCGAGTGTCGCGCAATTATTATTGTTTTCATCATGTGTATTCGTGACCATTTGTGAATGTTCGGGTCGGGTCTTCCGAGGTGGCTTACTTCAACTTTCAGCGATGTCTAATGTTCCTTCTTATTTGCTTACTAACTATTTTATTTTACTATGTAATATCTAGTGATGTGCAATATCTATTGATGTGAAAATATTCAATGATATATGATATATTTGATTTTATATGAAACGCAATGATTAATACCATTCAAAAAACATTTTTTGTTTAACTATTTTAATAATTGGTAGGAATATGAAGAAGCAATTACTATTTTAAATAAGAATATGTCAAAAAGCTACATATGTCATGTGATAACCACTATGTTTTTTATCTTATCTCGATCTCGTATACTAATTTTAATTTATTTTGGTATCTCCCTTGCACAGCTGTATGTTAATAGCGGTTATGGCACAACGTGGCATGCGCGTCTTTTTCTATCATTTGACAAAAACTCTTACTACATAATTAGAAAAGTAGAATGCTTTATGTTACTTATTTATAGGGATTCAAATAAGGCTTGAAGGGAATTTACAATGCAATAATGTACCTACTTATTTACTTTATTTTAGGAACTGGGTAATGTAACTTATTGGTAATCACAACAAAAAATATGTGGGGATAGTTAGCGGGGAAACCTTAGCACTTGTACGTATTGTCGGTCTAATCAGATATCTTTTAATGTTTTTGATTTATCCATCCATAGTGAGAGAAGATTAAGAAGCGGCGCTTTTAAATATTATAGACGAAACAACTACAATAACTTTCCCCCAAATATCAAGCATTTGTCTGGATTCTTATAAATTTGGGTATGGTCTATAGACACTCAACAAAATAGAAAATTCCAAAATGAGCAAATTATTGATCACTGTTTGAATTATTTCGAACGTTTGTCAGGCGCGTGCCCTAGACAAGCGTTCAACACAAGACAAGACTCTGACAACGAAACAGTTTATTAATATGACATGCAGCATTTTTTATTATGTTGACACCTATAATAATTTAATCATTATACAATTATTATTATTATTATACAGTATAAACCTGTTTATATCCCAAGCCTATGGCAGCCATAGAACCTCGAATGAATGGAGTTTCCAACGACACCAGACCACGGCTATATGCTGCTAGTATCATCTCCTCCGCTGTCAAACAACCATCCGCATAGGCACATCCCAGCTCACCCACGCTGTGACCTAAAAAATATTATTATATAATAAAATATCAACTCAATGACGTCAGTGTGAAATAACATAATAACAAATGTGAGTCGGACTCGCCGACAAAAGGCGAAATCCTCTACCTTAGAAGAAAACGTATAGAAAGATACATATATTATAATGTATATTAACTTTCGCGGCTGTATCCCCAAAGAAGTTGGCAAAAATATTTTACCACTTAATTTCGCCAACTATGATTCTACATATGCACCATGTGACAGAAAGCGAGCCGCTTTTAAAATTGCGGTTGATTAAATCGGTACCCTGGATATAATTATATGTAAATACATACATTTGTTACAGGATATTTTTAAGACACTTACCAATAATACCATCTGGTGTAAGTCCTAATTCAGTTAAAACGTCTGTAAGTCCAATCTGGACTGCAGCAATTCCGACAAAAGAGTGAAGAATATTATCGTACACAGATTTATTAGGAGATGTGATTATATGAATTAAATCAAGTCCCTTGGCTGCTAAAACGTGCTGGCATCTGATAAAATATTAAATAATAAATACTAAACAAACTAAATTAACACAAATATTATAAAAAATATGTTTTCTCGTACCGTTTTATAGCCCTAGCGAAAATCGGTATACGCATAAGTTGTGCACCCATGCCGGCCCACTGCGAGCCCATCCCGCTGTACACGAACCATAATGGCCGCCTTGTCTCATTGAAGTAAACAATCTTCTCCGACAGGCTCATTGTCTTTTGTTCCTTGTTCACATCTGAAGATGTACATTAATTATACAAGAACCTGATCTCTGAGGTTAGGGTGGAGAAAGTCGAGATTTGGAGACAAGAACTGTCTATAACTGATCCTGGAAGGTGCTTTCGGGTACTGGAAGGGACAGCGGCTCCACCTAATATAACCTTGATGTTTGTTGTGGGGGAAAGCTATATCATAAACTGGACTCGTCGTAGAGAGAGGGGATGGCCATCAATTCAGCGATGGCTCCGAAGTAGTACACTGAGGTGTATTAGATGCACGTTTCACCAACTGCATATTCGGTCCCACATAACTCCCACGTAATTGTGGGCATGCCAATTAATAAAAATAATAAGATTTATTTGACACCAAAAAACAAAGTACAATATTACATCTTATTTACATATTGACAACATATTTATCATGTGAGACCATTTTGATGTTACGATCAATGACTACTTTGCTAGGAAACCCTGTGTTATATGGGTCATTCATCTGTCCATTGTTGCAATAACATTACAATGTTAGTTTAGATTGCACTTAGATTTATACAATACATACCAGGTAACAATTGAAAATAGAAATTACAATGTGTAACAAATTTTGTCTGTCTATGTGGGTGTGTGTTTAGTAAACGAGTGAATTGTGTTAGTGTGGTGTGTGTAAAGAGCATACATATATGTAGTCAGTATTGACAAGAGAAACCTGCTTATTTAAATTGAGGAGTTATTAACTTCTCCGTGTCATCATAGCCTAATGTTAAAAGGAATTCTTTTAATTTAGATTTGTCACCAATCTCCTCGTTGCTACTTCCACAGAAAAACTAAATAACTTGGAATCGAATCCGTCAAAAATTTCATTTCAGTTACGGAGTAACTCTCTTTTATAAACAGGAAATTTTAGTGGTTATATATGTTATGTATTAAAACAAACTACAGAATTATGGCAGATACCTATAGGCATAGCAGAACAGGTTTGAGTGTCTGGATTGTGGAGTATTTTGTAAGCTTACGAAAGACGGTAAAATAATACCTGTACCTAAATCGAGCAGCACTTTATATCTTTAAACGTTCGCGTTGCATTATATATTACTAGTTTTGGCGCGCGGCTCCGCCCGCGTGGTACCTGCATCAATAAAAAGTAGCCTATGTCCTTTCCCAGGTTTTAAACCATATCTGTACCAAATTTATCTAAATCGGTTGAGTGGTTTAGCTATGAAAAGGTAACAGACAGACAGAGTTACTTTCGAATTTATAATATTAAGTCAGGATATGTACTTAGTCCGGCCATCAATACTGTTACAATAAAAAAGAACATAATATTAGGCACATTTGAATTTGGTATCTGTCATTCTTATATGAATATTCATTGTGTTTTCTCATTTTCGCGCCAATCGGTGTTAAATATTTTTGTGATATTAAAATGGAGTGGGGTGATAAAGAGAACCGAATTGCTGTGATAACATTACACAAGGCAGGTATGGAGCCAAACGCAAATTTTAAAATTATCTATTATACATATAGTACATTATACACCACTAATATAATATTTATTCTGTATTTAATACATTTAGTATAGTTCCTTTTAAAACTAGAACACTGAACGCCGCCGTCACTGAATTAATAACCACATAATGATAACCACATAAATATTTAAGTTGAAGACGTTGAATTGCATGAGTAAGTGATTAATGAGAACAATATACTTTTAAATAGCTGTAAACCCTATTAAATTACATGTTTAATTTTGCATGAAAATTTTAGGTCCATAAATTAAGAAGCACTACGAGTCAGCGATATAATACGACTGTCAATTAAGTTTAAATTAAGTTAGCCTAAAAAATGGTATAAATACGAATGTGAGTCTGTTTGTTTGTTTGTTACGCTTTCATATGCAATCGTGACCTCACCGAGATTTCGGCGAGCTGTATGAAACGGCAGGCCACTACACAAAAAGACCTATCCTTTGGTCACCACTACTTTAATCTTTACTGTCCCCCCCTTGAGAGAGACGGACGAACACACGAGACAGAGGCGCGCGTGGTAACACGCACGCCGCCTCTCGGACCTGGTGCTGAACGGATGGCGGGCAGGCCCACAAAGTCCACCACCCCCAGGTCAAACCTCAGGGTGGCTGGAGGTCATCTCGCGCCCTCCGGCGCCCGGCTCTGCGGTTGGGGAGAGGGTTTAAGCGCTCCCTCTCCCGCTCCGCCGCCTCCTTGATGGAAATTACTTCCTCACAGAAGGAGGCAACGGCGTTCCATGACCCCTCACTCCGGACCATAGACTGAACTACGGCCGGGAGCGAGAGGGCAACCGATCCGACTGCCGCGATCAACTCACGGCGCTGCGATGCCCAGGCGGGTAAAACCGCCAAAGTGTGCAGCGCCGTGTCCTCTAGAACGTCGCGGCAGTCGCCGCAGTGGTGACAACCGGGCGTCTCTTGCCGGCGTATACGACACAGGAACTGGCCAAAACAACCGCCGAAATGTTGTGGGCCGTCAGGTTATCTGCCCAAACTGGGGCCCCATACAGGGCCATGGACCGCACAACCCCCTCGTAGAGCCTCCGACAGGAGGTGTTTGGCCCCCCAAGGTTGGGCAGCAGGCGCGAGAGCGCGCCTGCTGCCCAACACAACCCTAATACAACTCCAGGGCAAGGTATTGAAGGCATTCACGATGTCTAGAGACACCGCGAAGACGACCTCGCCTCGGGACACCGCATCCTCCGCCAGGCTCCTCACACGCAGGATAGCGTCAATTGTAGAGCGCCCGCGGCGGAAACCGTACTGGTTGTCCGCCAAGTCCGGACCCACAGAAGAAAGATGCTGGACGAGGCGCTCCGCGATGATAAACTCAAACAGTTTAGCCACCTCGTCCAGCAGCACGATGGGATGTCCAGGCGGATGGACTGTCCGCCGGGCGCCCTTCCTTCCTGATAATCTAACCTTTTTTTTTTTTTTTTTTTTTTTGATACCCAGGAAAAAATGCTTGATGCACTACCCGCCGGCTAGGGGACGGCACCGGCGGGGCGTGTGGGACTCACCAGCCTATTGCTGGTATACCCACTAAAAAAACCTGGGGTGTTCCCTCTCTCACCCAGTGGGGGGGGCCTGTTGGGAGTCTAAAAAGATTCATCCATAGCAGGCCCCCCCGTGTGGGTGCCGGCCGGGTCAATGGGACCCGACCTCCTCTCGTCCCCGGGGGAGAGCATTTCACCGCTCTCCCCTTTCGACGTTAGAAGGCGCGCGGGAACACCGCGCGCGCCCTCTATGGGTTCTTACTCACGGGTGGCAGGGTCCCCTGAGGCCTTGCCACCCAGAACCCTTAGGTGGGGGGCAGGAGAGCGACATAAGCGCGTCTCCTGCGCCCCCTCCTCCGGCGGCGGATGTCCGGGGCGTAAGGATCTTCCTCACGCCCCCGCTCCGCCGCCTCCTTCTGCGAGATGACAGCCTCGCAGAAGGACCTCATTGCACCCCAGCACCTGTCGTCGCCGACCATCATGGATACGACGGTCGGCAACGAGAGGTCGGGGCCAATCACGGCGACCAGGGCACAGCGCTCCTCGGCCCACGCCGGACACTCCTCCAGCGTGTGCTACGCCGTGTCCCGGTCGCACTCCTCGCAGTGGTGACACCTGGTTGTCGGCTCCCTACCGGCTATCTTGCACAGGTACTCTCCGAAACAGCCGTGTCCGGAGAGCACCTGAGTAAGCCGGTAGGTGAGCGGTCCGCGCCGTCTGTCCGTCCATTGCCTTAGCACCGGACGGACAGCCTCGACTGTCCTCACCCCATAGCGGGGCTGGGCCAGTCGCTCCTCCCACCTGGCCTCGAGGACCAGTCGAGCCTGGGACCTTCGCGTCTCCACCGCCCCGTGAGTGGGTTCCTCACCATGGAGCCGGAGGTCCACGCGCCAGTGATACACCGACGCTTGGACCTCCGCCTCCAATCCTGATAATCTAACCTAACCTAACTTACATTTACGCAAGCTAAGCCGCAAGCAAAATCTAGTAATTAATAAAAATTAAGCGAAGTAAGACACATTAAATCCAAGCTTTAATTAATAAGCTTATAACTAAAATACTTAAGGCTTACCTAAAATTACATATCCTCGACTCATGTGACCGACGATATGCGAAGAGTGTATATTATGCAGCAGCGCTATCTCCTCTGGATCTATTGACCGCGTTTTGAGGTCTTCTATTATTTTATTTACAGCCAGTTCATGCCTACCTGATATGGTTACCAATCGGGGTATGTTTGACGAATATTTAGTCAAGTTCTGAAACAAAAATACCCTTATATGTATAATATTGTCTTCTGTTTACGCGAATGTTATTCATTGAAATTAAACTACTATATACGGATTTTATCGCGTTGTTTATTTATCACTGTATTACAAAATTTTGAAAATATTACTCTACTACTACTATTGATTTTATTTGACTAATTTATAAGCTAATAAAATTATTTAAACTATTAAATCTATTTATTTTTGGTTTACACTTTCCCCGACGTTTCGGGTGCTTTTCAGCAGCCATGGTCACGGGGAGACTAAGATGGTAGTTGTCTCAATGTTCCAGTGTAGTTATTTCAAAGTACCTGAACATAATTTAATTATTGGTGTTTCTATTTACGCAGAATGAGCTCAAAGTATCATTATATGTATTTAGTATAATATTACCTAAAAAGAAATACTGCTTCTTATATAATATACAAAGTTGATATGTATTATTTTTGAATTAGTTTTAATATAATATAATAATATATTTTTTTGAAAAATGGTAATAAGAAAATGTCGTTAGCTCTTTAACTGACTTTAGTTTGATAAATTGGATATAAATAAATTAGGTTATGTTACTTTATTTTGAAACTATATTTCACAAATATTTTGTTTAACATGGTCTAAACATTATGAATATTAGGAAAAAAAAATTATATAGTCCCTGTACAATATATAACTGCAAGGTTAAACCCGATACATTATTTTCACAAAGATCCATATCAGCACATTCTAGTCGATACGTAAACAAAACTAGCAACTGACTTGAATTACTTTCATGAGCCCGAAAATTACTTCGGCTTCATAGTATATTAATAAATGATTTAAAAAAAAAAATTATATATGGATTTACCTGATGATGTCCTTAATAGATTCATTGTTCTTATTTAAGCTTAGTTTGTGTTTGCTCGAGCTAACACAATAAATTTAAATTAATGTAAAAATGTATTTACTATGACGGTTGCATACACAGGAAAAAGTCTATTAACATATTTTTATTTTTGAGCAGTTACTAAAAACGGACACCACTAATTTACCTTTGAGTCTTGTGCACTACAATATTACCTACATAGATGGCCAGCCTCCGTTAAGATTAGTCGCCATGACCGAAAAACGGTCCCGAGGACGTTATTCCACAGGTAAGCTGTAGCTATGTATGGTATAGATTAGGTTAGATAATACCTTTGGTTTATATTGGCCATAGAGCAGTACGTGCGAGTTGACGCCGGTGTAGGACATGCCATTTACAGCAGCGTAAGTGCGGCAGAATTGCTGTTGCTCAGTGACAACACGCATGCGTCCCTCACTTAGTGCTGCTACATCACTCCGAGGCATCGTACAGTGTAGATTAGATGCTAAATAACCAGTGTAGTAGCCCAACAATACCTGACGATACAATCAAAAATAACATTCAACTAATAGACCAAAGCATTGTAACTTATAAGTATTCATCTGTATATTTCAACTTTATGTGAAAATGCCAGGATCGCGTCGTCGTTTTTCATTTTTCGTTAATCATATAGCTGGGATATTGCAGATAATTTGTGTAAGGAGGACCGCGTATTTGGGTCATCTTAAAAAAAGACGTAATCCGCCGTGCCGTCTCAAGATAGTGATGGACGGTGTTGAGGTTCGCGTGGCGTCCACAATGTTAGTGAACTCCATCTCAAAGTGCGCATTGGTGGGGATGTGACAAGAGGCCGCTATCATCCGACAATGCTTTGTACGTACGCCATATGAACTTAAAAGTTAAAAGAAAACTTAAAAGTCGATCGCGCGTGACGTACACTCTCCATGAAGGTATAGACCACAGATTATTATTATTATTATGTACTGGTAGCACATTTGAAACGTGACATTTGTGGCGCAGGGCTGTCACTTGTATTAATTAGGTAATATTTATTAAATATGTATTCTCTTCTATGTATAATATTGTATTTGCAAGATTTCGTTTTTTTAGAAATAATAATATGTTTTCTTTTCTTTCTTTCTTCTGGCTATGTGGTAAAAAGGCTGTGCTTCAATACATTTTCGATCCTCCGAGATTTCTCCATAATGTTCTCGAAGTTATGTGATGTCTGCCAATCCGCAACGGGCTAGCTGTAGCAGCTGCTAGCTGGTGGACTATGGCCTAACCCTTCTTACATTGAGAATAGGCCTGTGTCGAGCAGTAGTTAATACAGTTTAATACAGGGCTTATATCATTATTTTATAAATAACCTTAACTACTCCGCACAATCCTGAGGTAGCTTGAGTAAACCCAATATTAGATGTAATACTGCCAACAAGCAGTGTATCTCTTCTACCTTCTAGAAAAACTTCTTCGAATAATTGTAGTTCTGTTTTATCGGCACCGGGATTCGCTGTAATTAGACATTCACTCGATTTATTTTAAAGTTAACTTAAAATATTATAAATAAATTTGATTTCTACAATAAAATTATGACATGAACTCGCTTGATATTAAACCATTAATAGCGTCTATGGACGCTTAAAACACTACGCGTATAATTTCAGACAGCGTGTCCTTTAGACTTTCAAAATTACTTAATAAATAGTGCAACGGAGTTACCTAGCAAATTTTAAAGAGCTCGACTGGGGAAGTAACTCCACAATATTAAATATCGCAGTCAGATGATTTTGTGTTGTGTCACAGCAGTTAGAACAATATACAAAGCTTCTTAATGCATTAAAATTAATGTAAGATAATAATGTAATGGAATATATTAATTGTAATTGTTCACCGATACGCCATTCAATTTATGTATTATGCAATGGAAGTCAACGTTTAGTACATTGGCCTTCTATTGCATTAGCGAGGCATTAAGTTTTTTTAAAGGTTGTGTACGTTTAGGAACTTAGTGCTATAAAAATAAATATAGAATGAGAAATTTACCTGATCCCAAACCCTCCACGTATTCGACATCTTGTGGTGAAACTTGTGCTTCTTTATAGAATTTCTTGATAAACTGAGTCATAGACCCTGGTGTGCGATTGAAGCCATAACGCGGACCAGTATCATCTTGTACTACACCCGTGAATTCAGTTTTTACATGCACTACTTCTGCATACACACTAAAAGAGATCATCGTTCTATAAATTTATATACTTAATAAAATTTAACTCTTTGAATAAAGTAACGTCTAGTAAGAAATATAGTGCCAATTATTTGTTAAATAATTATTAATATAATTAATTAACAATTGTATTTCGATTTAATTACAAAATCTAAACCTGCACATACCGTAAAGCGTCTTTTGCTTTCTGAAGAAACACTACACTTATAGCATCTGAAATAACGCATCCGTTTGCATTGTCATCATAAGATTTGGTTTTGCCATCTTTAGTTATATCTATGACCCTGCAATAGAAAAAATATAATAAAGCAATATTATTGATTACATGTGTATGTATGCTGCGAGATTGCGACTTCCCACCCACGTTAAGACGTTCATAAATCGGTGAGCTTATGCTAGCTCTTAATGGTTTCACTTCTCTCCCGTAACATACCTATAATAATAATAATAACCCCACGGGGATTACCTTGTTGTGGTGGGGAGAGGGTATCAGGTACGAGATAAATGGTTTTAAGAATTTACTAATATTATAATATTATTACCAACCTAACTAACGATCCCCAAACCCAATTAATGAAGAATACTATGGAAACCCAAAGAAAGAAGTATAGTTTAAGGCCGCTGCCGAGGGGTCGCCCGGTCGGATCTGGAGCATACGCTGGATGCCACAGTATGCAAACCATTGGCGACGGGGGACTGAACAGTCGGGTTCCCTTCGAACGAAATGCTACAGCCGAACGATCACCTTCACTCTCACCTACTACATCATCAGAAAATTCACTTTTCGCTAACATTCCATCACCTTCATCACCTCCAGCTCCACCTCCACCACCAGCTTATTTCAGTCGCCCAATTCATCACCATTATCCACATATTCATCCCGAACTACAAGATCAACGGCTGTTGTGCAGGAGGCATTAAGGAGTCTGCCCACTACACCGTCTCATACCATGACCGTGCTAGGAACGTATCAGACAGGAAAAGCAATACGATACGCCTTGCTATAGGAACTGCTTGTCGGTGATGGAACGGTCTAGCGGTCATAGTCTTATACATTTCCTTACAAAGAATATTTTTTTGCCTGACACGTTCCTAGCATGGTCATGGTATGAGACGGAGTAGTGGGCAGACCCCTTTAGCTGTTAACCCCGCACCCAATGTCGACCCTACCCGTCCGCGAAAAAAATGGACTGAAGATATGAACAGATTCATATGGCGCACATATATTCTGATAACCAAATGCGAGAAAACAAACATGAACAACTATCTAGAACCTTTACACCTACTATTTAACAATAGATATCGGAAATCTATCGAAATAGATCGAAAATCTCAGGAGACATTACATTGTATGCTGATGACACTTCTCTTTTTTACTTTGGCCATCATATAGAAGATATAATACACCAAGCTCAGAATGACTTACACACATTAAGTGAATGGTTTCTCTCTAATCTCCTTACAATAAATGCGAAGAAAACGGCTTATGTGATTTTTTCTGCAAAGAACAAAAGAATACAAGACCACCTACCTCTTACTATACATAATCAGAAAATCCGACAATCAAGTCAGGAAAGATATTTGGGTCTGATACTAGACAACAAACTAACGTGGAGACCCCATATAGAACACCTTAAATCAAAAATTTCACCACTTGTTGGAGCATTACACCGAATTAGAAACTGTATCCCACACAATATACGCCCACTTATATATAACTCGCTTGTAAAACCTCACTTAGAATATTTAGTTGAGGTTTGGGGAAGTGCAGCCAAAACAAATCTACATGAAATACAAGTTATACAAAATAAACTAATTAAAGTACTATACAACTATGACTACTTAACATCTACCAATAAAATATACAAAGATACAAAAATACTAAATATTAAACAATTATACACTTACAAAACATGCATACTAATAAAGAAAATCATCACAAAAACAATACACTCACAACTAGAATTCAGTACAAAATCACACACATACCACACACGACGACGACAAAAACTACAGCTACCACCACCCAGAACTGACTATGGAAAAAAGAACATATTATACGAAGGAGCACAACTGTACAACAAATTACCAGATGAAATAAGAAACACTAAAACCATAGCATTGTATAAAAAACGTTTACTAGATTTTGTCACAAAAAATTATTAATTTATCATCTCTTACCTAAACTCAAGCTGTATTTTATAAAACATACTAAAATTATATAGAATCTCAATATAAGTGAACTGTACCTGTTCTTTTTGAGAATAAATAAATCTTTAACCCGATATCCGGAAATGCAAACCACACGCCAACGAATAGGAGACCAAAAATGTGCTATACTGAAAAGAAAAGTACTGCCACAGCATGTATTAGATGATATAGGATCCGAAGTAAATGAACACATACAAACTGAGAACGTTAGCCATTCACCTATACACAATCACACAGAACACATCTCCTCACAAACAAATGACATTATTAGCCACGCCAGAATGAAATGGATAGACGAGATGAATGAAGATATGATTAAATGTTATTTTGAAGTAACTGAAATAGAGACAAATAAAACTGCCTAACGAAAAAAGCTACATGAATTATTCGTAGAAAGGCATCCAAGCCTGTCGAACATCACTGAGCAGAGAATTGCCGATCAAAGACGATTAATATTTAACAATGAGGTATACAGCAATAAAATAAATGCAGTGAAGAGAGAAATACAATTACAACTGATTGAGCTCAACAACCAACACCAATCTGACAGAGAAGGTGAGGGACCCAATGAACTAGAATACTCTTTAACAGACCACATACAGCAAACCCACCCTAATAACACAATAGATAGTATATTCACACTTGCCGAAGGAATAACGAATGTTCAACATGAAAATACACATGTAATCAATAACATCGATAGAATTTAATAGCGCTCTTGCCCGATTTACCACCATGGATCCTGAATCGAGACCATACATCCCAAAACAAAAATCCTCACGTAAATATGCTCAAATTGTACATTGTTTAGATAAGGATATTCTTCCAAAGCACTTGAACCACGACTTAGATTTCACGACACTGCACGCCATAATATATTTGCTGCCTTTACAGCTGCCACTTGCAATGGCATGAGATTTAATCTCTATGAAAATATATCAACAAATAAACGAAATAAAAAGCCCACTTGGCAAAGAAGGATTGAAAGCAGAATGCAAAAATAAAGACTGGCAATAGGCAGATTAACCCAATACCTCTTAGGAAATAGAAACCAAAGAATACTTAAGACCGTAGAAGAAATAAAAAATAAATACAAAACGCATTCGCAACACGAAGAACCGAATACAGAACCTCAACATTTCCTTGATACACTGAAACAAAAATTAAACGCGATTTCAAATAGACTTAAAGATATTTACCATGTACCAAACGCAAACAACAAAATGCAAACTTTATAAATAATGAAAAACAGTTTTACAGATCTCTTAGCCACAATAATCCAATCCATACTTCACAGCCGGAATATCCATCGCCCCAACAATTACATCAATTTTGGGCGGGCATCTGGGAAATCCCAGTATAACATAAAATTAACGCTGATTGGTTACCAAATATAGCTGACACAGCAAACATTAATCAAGTGGAGTGTGTAAACATCCCTATAGATATTTTCATTCAAATCATCAAACGCACACCTAACTGGAAAGCACCGGGTGCAGATAACATACATTACTATTTGTATAAGAAATTCAGCAGTACACATCCATTCATCCATAACCACATTTGCAAATTCATTGAACCACCACACACTATGCCAATATTAATTACACATGGAGTCACTTGTATGTTACCAAAAGGCTCAGACCCAAAAAATGCCGCAAATTACAGACCTATCACATGTCTTCAAACTATATACAAGATTATCACAAGATGCATGAGCGAAATCATTTACAACCATTTAGATTAGATAGACAAATTACGCAAATACTTCTACTCCAAAGCTGAACAATCTCAACTTCACCCATACTTACTTAACGAATGCAGATAAAGAACTAACCCCTCTTAACCTATTGAATAGAAATATACAGCCAAAATAAAAAAAAACAAAGCAGAAAATAGTTCTGTGGTCACAAAGGTTTCTGCACGGGAGATATCTCGCTGATCTAGGCCAAGAACACGTCGACAAAGAAGCGTCGAACGAATGGCTACGGCGCGGCGAGCTCTTTCCAGCGACAGAGGCTTTTATGATTGCTATTCAGGATCAAGTAATAGACACCTGAAATTACCAGAAATACATAATCCTAACCTAACCTAACCTTCCTACTGACTTATGTAGACGTTGCCATAGTAGTTCTGAAACTATTCAACACATAACTGGTTCATGTAAATCTATAGTACAAACTGATCAAAAGGGGTGCGCCAAAGTTCACCTAAAATTTCAACTCCGATAATTGGAAATCCGAAAATTTTCTTCCTAACATTTTTCATCCTAACAATCACAATTCCTAATTACTTTGTCTCTAATGTTAATAATTCCGGAGCATTCAACTTCATAATGTCAGTAGCAATAAACATCTATTAAACTTTTATTTGTTTTCCTATATTTTCTCAACATAACCATCGTTCATACTATTATTCAAAGTCATATCTTTTTTATTTAGATTTCTTTTTATTCATAATAATCAATATTATATACATTAATGTTGCGTAACTTTGTTTTCACATAACATGTAGGTATAACATATAAGAATAATAGTCGTGTTTTATGAATTTCATTCATTTAAGACTATAAATAATAATCATTAAAACTATGAATATCATCTTCTACCCACATAATATGTGGGTAGAAGATGATATTTTTTTTTAAGGATGATATTTTTTTATTTTATTTAAAGAAACATTTACCAAGTGTAATAAAAATATATTATATTTTTTATTACACTTGGTAAATGTATCTTTCTGAGTATGAGTGAAAATATTATAGTGAGTATGTTTAGGGATAAAAGCGTTATGATAAAAAACAGTAGGAGTTTAAATACATTTACATTAATGATGTTATTAATTACAATTTTCGGAAACATCAGTGTTATGAGCATCGCCGGTAGCACTACAAATACGATATGAATGAAAACTTTAGGATGAAAATTTTTAGGAAGAATGATCATTCGGATTACAAATAGTTAGGAAGAACAATTTCGGGTAAAGAACTTTAGGTGAGCCAATATGGACCCGATTATAAGCATACCCCTGGTCTCCTAAAGTGTATTAAGAATAGAGATGCTTTACACCAAAAATTCAATGAATGTCCGGACAATATAATAATTCAAACGACTTATAAACGATATCACAATTTTTGCAATAACTTATTAAAAGAAATCAAAAATAATTATAATAAGAAGCAACTTGAAGCGGCTAGGGGTAATTCAAAAGCATCGTGGGATATCATTAAGACTATCACCGATACGCGTGAACAAAATTCACCTTCGAACGAACTTCTCAATTTACACAGTGACCCTAAGGAATCTACAAATACTGTTAACCGGTACTTTTCAAACATTGGCAAAATATTAGCCTCTAATATACAAAAGAATGAGCGTTGTCAGTCAAGTTCAGTATTTTGTATGGTGCCATCTAAAAATAATGCTGGTAATTCCATGGCTATGTGGGATATTACTGAATCGGCACTAGAAGCTACAATCTTAAGTTTAAAAGACAATTGTGCAATGGGATGGGTCAATATTTCAGCAGCCCTTTTAACATCAACTCGTCAGTACATAATTCCACCCTTAAAACATATTTTCAATGTTTCTTTATCGACAGGCACTTTCTCTTCGGTATTTAAAAAGGCAATTGTCCATCCTGTTTTCAAGAATGGGGACAGAGAACAAGTTGTCAATTACAGACCTATCTCTGTTCTAATCACGGTATCGAAAGTCTTTGAGAAGTGCATTAACAGATCAGACTATTGGACGCTAGATGGCGCTGTCCAACTAGACACCTAGAAAGTAGCTCTGTAACATTTTTATTTTTATTTATTATTCCATTCTGCTTAAATTCAGTTATAGTATTATAATACGCTGTGTAATATTGCAATACGCGTGTGTAAACGTTATCAAGACAATAAACTCGTGTTAAAAAGATATACAAATATTAAATAGTGTACTGTAAAAAGAAGAAAACATTCAATAAAGATCGAAGTATCCAGAATAACGCGTGCTGGGCTCAGATGCCATCCTTACACGGTGGAGTCGACTAGTGCGTATTAACAAGTTTGGGTTTTCATACCTCTGCCGAACGACCAAGGCAATCCCGGGTCCTTTAAGCGGGGCGTGAAAAAGCACCTTCTGAGGCCGTCAAAGTAGAGACCTCAACATCGCCTCGACTGCTATGAGGACGATGTGGAAGCTACTGCTTTTAGACCACACGACTGCTTACCATCAGGCGGAGTGTGGTCATTCTGACGAGCAAAATAAAAAAAAAAAAAAAAAACATCTCGGAGAGGAAGTTGGGCTGGAGAGTCTCCGTAAGGGGAGGCTCGCGCACGGAGCTTGTTCAGCGCGGTGTGATAAGAGTGCCCCCAGGGGTCATGGTCTAGACACTCCAGCATCTCATTTTTCGCCTGTTCCTTGGCGTAGCAGATGGCCAACTGCAGAGACTCTTTCGTCTCGCGATACGCCTCATACGGTCAACCCTCCTCTTGCTCATCGCGGTAGCGACGGCCTCGATTGCGTGTATAAGACCTCCGGGCAAGAATGCAGGCATCACGAAGGTCCGCCAGCTCCTGGGACCACTAGTAGTCCGCCGTCCTCGTAGTCCGGTGTCGCACATGGGTCATCGCCGCCTCGCTAACAGCTTAAATACTGTTGCGAAAGCGGACAGCCTCGGCGTTTACCTCTCTAAACGGGGGTGCAGGAGACAGCGATGCTTGGACTATGGCTGACTCTTCCAGTAGGTCCCGGTTCAGCCTCTTCACAGCCCACCGCGGAAAGTGAGGAGCTGCTGGGGGTATAGGATGGGCCGCCTGTGCCGTTGTTGATGGCGCTGGCGGTGCCTTAGTAGCTGCAGAGGTGGCAGCGGCAGCAGCCATAGGCGGCGCGGTTTGCAGCCGCGACCGGTAACTGGGCGCTGGCAGCAGCTGGTCACCCAGACCCGCTGTGCGGGCGTCCACGTATTTAAAATTGGACGCCTGCAGGTCTAGCTCCCAGCCGGACTGAGGCACGCCATCTCCCGGCGCAGCTCGGCCAATTCCACCTCCAGGCGCGCAAATTTGTCGGCCAGGTACTCGACCGACTCCTTCATCGCAGCCGTCGTCTCATTGAGATGTTTTTTAAAGGTTCTCTTGAGGTTTTGAGACTTAGATGCCACCTTCGTCATAATCTCGAAGCCGTCAACTGCCCTCTCTACTGCCTCCGCCACCGACTTTGGGGTAGAGCTGCTCCCCTGTGAACGGATTTTTTGCGCGAGCAGCGCTACATCGTCTTCCGCGCACAACTCAGCGGCTGCACGCTTCTGCGGCTAGCTCGGAAGCCTTCGCTGGGCCATGAGACCCTATTATGCCCGGCCGGCCCCTGACCCTTCGGGCAGTTACGACCTTCGGAATAGGTGCCGCGCTCGACTCTCCCTCGGATCCGGAGTTGGTCCGCCGGGAGCAGCGCTTGCGCTTCCGCCTAAAAGTCATCCAGGGGACAAGCCCCAAAGTGACTCTGATCGCGGAGTCGGTGTCTGATTCTTCGGCAGTTTCGGTGCCTGAGATTTCACGCGGCACGGTGCTGATAAGATGTTGGGTGCCCCTCTCCAGAATAAGGGAGGACCAGACGGATCCAGAAGGCCCCGTGAGGGATTTTCCGGACGCTGAGCATCCGGTACCTTCCTGGGGTAGTATTTTGCCTAGGACCGACATCTTCATTTTTAAATTGGGTTGGCCCTAATGGCTGGGTTCCTCCCAGCTATACAGCCCCTCACCGGGCCACAAACTTAGGCTTTGGGTAATTTTTATAGAGGTTTTCTTCCTCACAGCCCGAAGGCCCCCGGTCCTGTCATGGGGTCAAGATGGGGGTCTATGCTGGACCGATCCACCCGTCCCAAGACCGCCCGACTGGACAAGATGCCTAAGCAACCACCCCGGCCTAACGACCCTTACAGACCAGAGCCACTTTAGCCACGCCAGTAATTTTTCCATCATATGTTTGCCCCCCACGTGATCTGATAGTAGATCTGTAGTTGGTTTTTAGGGGGCAATGCATAGTAAGCCTTTTTTTTTTTTTTTTGATTCCCAGGAAAAAATGCTTGATGCACTACCCGCCGGCTAGGGGACGGCACCGGCGGGGCGTGTGGGACTCACCAGCCTAGTGCTGGGATACCCACTAAAAAAACCTGGGGTGTTCCCTCTCCCACCCAATGGGGGGGGGCCAGTTGGGAGTCTAAAAAGATTCATCCATAGCAGGCCCCCCCGTGTGGGTGCCGGCCGGGTCAATCGGACCCGACCTCCTCTCGTCCCCGGGGGAGAGCATTTCACTGCTCTCCCCTTTCGACGTTAGAAGGCGCGCGGGAACACCGCGCGCGCCCTCTGTGGGTTCTTACTCACGGGTGGCAGGGTCCCCTGAGGCCTTGCCACCCAGAACCCTTAGGTGGGGGGCAGGAGAGCGACATAAGCGCGTCTCCTGCGCCCCCTCCTCCGGCGGCGGATGTCCGGGGCGTAAGGATCTTCCTCACGCCCCCGCTCCGCCGCCTCCTTCTGCGAGATGACAGCCTCGCAGAAGGACCTCATTGCGCCCCAGCACCTGTCGTCGCCGACCATCATGGATACGACGGTCGGCAACGAGAGGTCGGGGCCAATCACGGCGACCAGGGCACAGCGCTCCTCGGCCCACGCTGGACACTCCTCCAGCGTGTGCTGCGCCGTGTCCCGGTCGCACTCCTCGCAGTGGTGACACCTGGTTGTCGGCTCCCTACCGGCTATCTTGCACAGGTCTCCGAAACAGCCGTGTCCGGAGAGCACCTGAGTAAGCCGGTGGGTGAGCGGTCCGCGCCGTCTGTCCATCCACTGCCTTAGCACCGGACGGACAGCCTCGACTGTCCTCACCCCGTAGCGGGGCTGGGCCAGCCTTTCCTCCCACTTGGCCTCAAGGACCAGTCGAGCCTGGGACCTTCGCGTCTCCACCGCCCCGTGAGTGGGTTCCTCACCATGGAGCCGGAGGTCCACGCGCCAGTGATACACCGACGCTTGGACCTCCGCCTCCAAATCCCAGGGCGGCGATGCCGCCAGGATGCACGCCGCCTCAAAGGAGACGGTGCGGTACGCCCGCGACACCCTGATCGCCATCGCCCTCTGAGGTTTCCTCAAGAGGGCGATGTTTCGGCGATCGAGGGCGCCGGCCCAAATGGGCAATGCATAGTAAGCCTAACCTAACCTAACTCATATATTTGCATATTATGTTCAGCTTACGTAAATATATGATGATACGGCCTCACCAATGAGCGTAGCAAACTTTCTTGAGTGTGCCAGACTTATCAGCCATACAAATTTAAACCACCAAAGGTTCCAAACTGTATTTTACTTAATCTATTGAGTCGCCGCTGCACATAGGCGGTCAGATAAAATAAACTGAAATGAAATGACTATTTATTTTCATGAAACATGGTAGTAAGTATAAGTAGATTTTTAATTGCATTTTTACCTTTTATACTGGATCGGTGTTTGAGGCAGCATGCACAAACTAGATCCTGTGACAATAGCTGCCTCACACTCTCCTCTTTTGATAGCAAGGTATGCCTGTTCTAGTGCCAAGGTAGAGCTGCAGCAGGCTAGGTCGATCGCCATTGAAGGTCCTTTTAGGTTGAGCCAGTATGAGATGCGATTGGCGAACATTGTTCTGCTACAACTGAAATTTAAAACAGTATATTAATACAGTTCTCCAGTCTTAGCGTTTGCTAGTAAATGCAGGTCTATTAAAAATTACTTTTAGTTGAACTGACATGTGTGAAAATTATAACAATACTTTGATAAAAACTGTTTAACTGAGTATCGTGCAAAAAAGACATTGATAAGTAAAACAAAATAAAAACGAATTTTTTTTTTTCTTCTGACTGTCTTTTTTGAATCGTTTATTGAAAGGTTTAGAGTTAAAGAAATATTAAATTTAGGTATATTTTTCAGCATGCGATTCTTATGAATGTTAAAACACGCAGTTTATTGTATTACCCTGTTAAATTCTTGGACACTGAAAAACTCCATTAAGAATTTGTTTTATTTACAAAACAAAAAATATATGTCGGAGAATAGGACGGCAACTCGCTTTTGACATGATGAAGCAACAAAATATAGCGTCTTATATAACGTCAATATGACGCTGACAGTTCTAACTGTCACTCCAACTTACACATTGGCTCTGTGACGACCTCACTCAAGCTTACGCTTGATGTTCCGAAACAAACCAATAGATGGCGCTTTATTCAGAAATAAATTACATTCCCATTATTATTTTCTTGACGATCCGACATATAAAATAACTTGTTAGTCAGATCTTTTAGGCATATACATACGTTTATGATTTGCTCAGCTTTGTATTGTTCCCTTGGTCTCAATCAAATCTATCATATACATATATATGAATTGCTGTAAGTGGTAGAAGAGTCAGCAAGAGATTTGGTGTTAAGCAGTACCTGTCGCTCATGAACATGGTCGTGTTTACTTGACACAGCGCAATGTCAAGGAAACAAACGGTCTGCTTGATAATAAGCAGTTTCCATGGCCTATGCGTTAGAGCACAGAAGGGAGCATATGGAGGACGTGGGGAAAAGAAGGAAACAAAATGATGTTGAACCTCCAGCACTCTATCTCACCAAACGAAATACAACTGTACATATAATGATACTTTACGTCGATGTTCTGTGATCGTTAACACCAGTCACGCCTATAGTATGCACTTTATTATTTACAAATTTGCAATCTAACTTTGTAGAGTTCAATGATATGTGATTTTATTTTGGTGGTATTGGTAATATTTTTTATGACCTTCCAGAGTTTTTATTGTCTTTTTTCGCTGATTGTAGTTGGCTTGTGTCATAGTTCTTTTTAGCTTTACGAAGTAGGTTTGTGCAGTAGTTCCTGTACCTTTTATATGTGATTATTAGAATGTAGTTGTCTGGTGAGTTTTTTAACTTAGAATTAAGGTTGTCCCAGTTCCGTAAACACTTAAGAATACCTCGTGTCATCCAGGGCTTCTTGAGTCTTTTTCTATTGGGTACTATTTTCAAGATTTTGTTTGAGGTCAGGACTGAGTTTAGACTTCTTCTTCTTCATCTTGGCGTTTATCCCGATTGCATCCGCGGCGTTGGCGTTGGAACCCAGGGTACGCTTGCCCGCTAAGTCTCCTCCATTTCGCACGATCTTTAGCATCCTGTGGTGTGAGGTTGTTGGCACGCATGTCATCTCTTACGACGTCAAGCCAACATTTCTTGGGTCTGCCCCGTTTACTCGGGCCAGACGGAGGTGGCATAGCAAGACATTTGTTCCCCACGTAACATGCCGGTTTTCGTAAAACGTGGCCCTACCAGCGTAGGCGACTCTCTTGCAGCTTATCTGCTATGTCACGGATATGAAGACTGCCACGGATGCGAGAGATTTTTATACGGTCCTTCCGCGTTACTCCACACATCCAGCGCAACATATTCATTTCCGTGACACGCAGTCCCTGCTTGTGCCGCTCAAGCACTACCATATAAAAGGACAGGCCTAATGATGGTCTTCTATATCTATCCCTTTAGCTTTACCGGCATTTTAGGGTCACAAATGACGCCCGTCACCTCACGCCATTTTGCCCAAGCTGCCGAAATTCGTGCCTTGACGTCGCAGTCAATGACACCAGACGCGTGGAGTACAGATCCCAAATATTTAAATTGGTCTGTGCGCTCGACCATGTCTCCGCCTATGCGTACTGACGTGGGGTCTGCGGTGTTACAGGTCAGATATTCGATCGTCACCACGTTGAGTTTTAGACCGCCGTTCTCAAGCGACTCCTTCCACACGTTCATCCGTCGCACCAATCGAGCCCTGTCCGCGTCCGCCAGCGCGATATCGTCAGCATACATGAGTAACCAGAGAGGTTGCTCATGTGAGTCTCTGATGCTGTCCGACAAGACGTCCAATATCACGCTGAACAGAAACGGGCTAAGGACGGATCCCTGGTGAACTCCAACGGTGATGGGGAAGGGTTGTGTGTCGCCAACAGCGGTCCTGACAACGGAATCGGAATTTAGGTACATGTCTCGAATGATGTCAACATAGGTTTCTGGTACTCCTTTGGACCTCAACGCCCACCAGATCACCACGCGAGGGAAACAGTCGAAGGCCTTCTGCATGTCCAAAAATAGCATATGCAGAGGCGTATTCTTCGATCTGTATCTCTCCATGGCAATCCTTAGGACAAACATAGGGTCCATGGTGCCGCACCCAGAGCGAAACCCAAATTGACACTCCGAGACAGTGCACTCCTGTCGGATCCGGGAGTCAATAATCCTTTCAAAGATCTTCATGGTGTGGGACATGACCTTTATCCCGCGGTAATTACCACACTCCTGCACCGAGCCCTTACCTTTGAAGACTGGAGTGATAATACTCAGCCTCCATTGGTTCGGGATTTTTTCAGTCAAGAGCATGCGGTTAAAAAGGCTTGTTAGAATGCCCACACCACAAGGACCCATCACCTTCCAGGCCTCGATGGGGACTCCATCGGCTCCGACAGCTTTCCGATTCCTCATGTGGCGAAGGGCCGTCTGGACTTCCTCAGGCGCTATCGGGGGCACTAGTCCTAGGTTCGGAGGGAGGTACGGTGGCTGCATCTCTTGCTGCTGCTTATTTAGCAGCTCGTGAAAGTACGTGCGCCATCTCTCCTTTACCGCGAGGTCCTCGCATGACAGGTTGCCCCAGGATTTTTCACACAGCGGCACTTGGGGATATCCTGTGCCGCTTTGATCCTGGAACGTGCCAACTTATATATGAGCTTCTGCTCCTCAGACGATTCCAGCTGCTCATAAAGAGGTTCCAAGTGGTCCCGCCTGGTTCTGGCTACAACTCTCTTAGTGGCACGTTTGGCAGCCCTGTATGCGTAGCGATCTTCAGTAGATCTGGTCGCTTGCCACGTTTTGTAGAGTCTTATCTCCCTCTGGACTGTGTCGTTCCACCACCATTTCTCTTTGTCATATTTGCGGCTGCCCTTTAAGACGCCCAGCACCGCGCGCGCCGCCCCAGTGATGGTTGCCTGAATTCTGTCCCATTGGTCTTGGGCTGGTTCGCCATCGGTACCCGCGCACCTGTCGCCAATAACTGAGGCGAACTCCTTGGATTTGACTTTGTCAAGCAACCACCACTGGATTTGACGCCGGCAATGCTCTACCCGTCTACTTCGGGACTTTACGCAGAGGTCCATGACAAGGAGACAGTGTTGCGCAGTGAGACTCTCTCCACTGAGTTTAGACTACTAATGAAGTAATTGGTAGCTTCGTTGACGTCGCGGCTCTTATAAATTGGGGAGAAGTCTATATGCAAAAGATCAGTTTCTATTTTGTCGTAGTCAAAAATTTCGACATTTTTATATTTACATTTACATGTATTAGTATTGATTTTCTGTATGCATAACAAGAACAAGATACTGTCGTGGTCAGTGACAGTAGTGTGTGCTACATAACAGAACGCTAAGTTTTTGGTTTTTAGAATTAGATGATCGATACAGGTCAGATTATGTCGTGTGAGTATAGTATGTGCTGGAAGCATACCGTGATAGGCAACCATTGTGAGATAATCAGCTGATCGAACGTCGCTGGTATTTGTTGAAATATCGATGTTAAGATCGCCAGAAAGTATTATATTTTTATACGATGAATATGATTTCAGAAGATTGTTTAAAGAGTCGAGAAAGAGGGAAATATTTTGTTTTGCAGAGGGTCGGTAGAAGGCGATTACTATGGTTTCTTTGTTCAAAATGAGCGATACACAATTAGTCTCTTGAATCGTGGACTCGGCCACTGAAACCTGGTGTTGAGTATGATGGTATACAATCACACCTTCATTTTGCGTATTATGGTTGATCGAGGTGGTGACGTTGTAGCCTTCTATTGTAGGTATGGGTGGAGTTTTTGGGGCCAACACTTGGTTAATATTATAATGTCCCATTTTATTCAGTTTCTTTCAAGAAGCACGGTGAAGTCGTTGAAGTTCTTACTTATGCTTCTTATGTTTTGACACATAATTGAGATGACATTGCCATGTGATTTTACTATTTCGGGACAGTCCTCTATTATACATATCGCCGAGACGGCTACCGAGACGCCATCAATCTCGTCAAGTAGATTATTTAGGGAATCGAATTATTAAAAGTAGGTTCAAGTAGGATACAATATATAGGTCCGTGGGACTGGCTACAGACTGTGACAATGCGGAAGTTATTCCGTAAGTAGTAAAAGGTGATAGGTGAAGAGGTGTTAGATATTGTGATTGGTGTAGAGAGAGTGTATAGCAGTAGGTAGGTAGGTTATTTAACGTGAGATTGAGAGTGTGTGGATAAATTGTGAAATCTATTTTTAAGTATGACACGTAAAACAATGGCATTAGTAAGATGATGCCATATACGGTATAGTCTTGAAGATAGATTGGTCGTGTATGTGTAAAAATTGTGTCTGTTTTTTTTGTGGTATGTTGTGTAGAGTGGGTGAAAGTGGTATGTATTTGAGGGTGTAGTCATGTAACGTAAATAATGTATGAGAAAGTAAGAATAAAAATAATAAACTTAAAGAATAATAACAAACATAGTGCAATTACGGGAGATAGTCATTTAGGATTCAGGTTCTTCAGGTCTTGTTCGGAGTCTATAGTAACGTACGAGTAACGAACTGTCTAGCTAAATATGCAAGTCCGCTTCCTAACATTGTAAGAGATTTATCTATAAAAATCGGGTTCGGCGGCCCAGGTAGTTGTAAAAGCGTAGTGTTTAGTTTGTTGTCCTTGTTCGTCCTATTGTAGTTCTTAGACTGCTTAATGAAATCGTCTTTACATATAGTGGTCGTGAAGTTAACCCTTACATGATTATTTGAGTCATTTCGGGTTCTAATACAATAGCTTTAATAGATTTAATAATTAGTAGTAGTAGTAGTAGTGTAAGTTACTGAAGCTACATTTAAGTTAGTTGCTAGGTTCAGGCAAAGGGTTGAGCCTGTGAGAAAAAACCTACAAGACACGATATTTGAGCGCCCCACTTAACTTTATCATATAAAGTTAATTCAAAAAAATTAAAGCTGTTGTGTGCTGTATTAAATGTCGTTATTTAAATTTATATTAGAACTCTTTACATTTGGCAGTGTAAAGTTTTGTAGTAAATTATTCGTCGTAAACCAGTCTAGGACTTGCGTGAGTGATTCGTTAACAGCACAAAAATTTGGTGCTTTTCAGTCTACTTTAAAAATAAGGGATGTGTCATCCGCGAATTAAACAATTTCACACAAATCCTAAAACCATATTGATTTGTATGAAATAAATCGTTTACACTAAAGAGGCTCTTTAATTGCTGTAATATAATCTTCCCAAATATTTTACTGATTGAAATTGGCTTAAAATTATTGGGGTCGCTTTGGTATCTATTTTTTAATAAAAGTAGTATTTTACTACATTTAATTAAGTTAAGAAAAATGGCCCATATTTATTAAAATGTTCCGTTGATTATTGCGGCTAGTTGTGGCGCTATATTAACAAATTTTACAGAGATAATAAGGAACCCCTTTTTTTTTTTTTTTTTTTTTACGTGGTGGAATGCAATGACGCATATCCCTCCGCGGGGGCGGGCGGAGGGATTATGTCGGACTCGCCGGGGTAAAAGAAAGATGGAAATAATAGTAAAGTACCTCCCGGAATACCGACTAAACCTACCACGGTGTTCCTCGACAAAACCACTATCGACGGGGCCGCGCGAATCGCTTTCGCATGCGGTCGCGACCCCGCCGAGGTTACGGCCCGCCGTATGAAACGGCAGGCCACTACACAAGAGACCTACCCAAAGGGCTCACTTCATGAAAATTCCCTACTGTCTCCCCCCTAGGGGGGAGACGGACTCGAAACAAAGGCGCGCGTGGGAACACGCACGCCGCCTCTCGGACCTGGTGCTGAACGGATGGTGGGCAGGCCCACGAAGCCCGCCACCCCCAGGTCAAACCTCAGGGTGGCTGGAGGTCATCTCGCGCCCTCCGGCGCCCGGCTCTGCGGTTGGGGAGAGGGTTTAAACGCTCCCTCTCCCGCTCCGCCGCCTCCTTGATGGAAATTACTTCCTCACAAAAGGAGGCGACGGCGTTCCACGACCTCTCACTCCGGACCATCGACTGAACTACGGCCGGGAGCGAGAGGGCAACCGATCCGACTGCCGCGATCAATTCACGGCGCTGCGATGCCCAGGCGGGGCAAACCGCCAAAGTGTGCAGCGCCGTGTCCTCTACAACGTCGCGGCAGTCGCCGCAGTGGTAACAACCGGGCGTCTCTTGCCGGCGTATACGACACAGGAACCGGCCAAAACAACCGTGGCCAGTCAGAACCTGTGTCAGCCGGAAGGTGAGGGCGCCATACCGCCTCTCCAGCCACTCCTCAAAAACGGGACTTACCGCCACGATCGTGGCGTGCCCGAATAAGGAACCCCTGAATTTAGCAGATATTTTTGAATTAAGTTACTTTAATACGTTTATTATATTACATGGATGCACACGTTAAAAAAAAATAAAAAAAAAAAAAAAAAAAAAAAAACTGAATAGTATTTTACGATTCCTTTCCACCTTGTCGCTAACCAAGTATTCTGCTTGAGCTGGGCAGGACTTTAGGGTACTAGTTGTATTTAAAGTTATTTTTGCGAAGTAGTTATTAAATGTGTCGGCTACTTTCAAATTATTTGAAATTATGTTATTATTTGTATTAAGTTCAAAGGTATATCATGCACCTTGCTGCGTCCTATTTCATTGCTATTCATATTCCAAGTAGTTTTGATTTTATTACTAGAATTTCGTATTTTAGTTTTTAGATAAAGGGACTTGGCAGTGGCACAAGTCATTTTAAATGATTTTGAATAATTTTTAACGTATTGAATAAAATTAGAATCAAAAATGAATCGTTTCATATAACTTAATAATAATATAATATAATTAATAATAATATAATATTATTATAATTCATATAACTTAGCTCTACTTCTGTATATCCCAGATGTTGCCTAATCACAAAACTTAATCTTATTATTCTTAGTAAAGGTCTTACATTTAAAATATTTTTATTATCTAAAGTATTATGTTAAGCAAAGACTCATATAGTTCGTATCCAGAGAAAGGTCTATATTGAGAACCTTAACACTTACTTTATTATTAGAAATTTAATTATTTTAAGCGATTAGAGATCATTAATATATCATCAGATCATATCATAAATCTAATTCTAACTCCTTGCCGGATAGATCCTGAATATTTTGATGAATTAGTCTAATACTGTGTATGCCTGTCCTTTGTCTCATCTAACAGTTTAAACTTCTAGATATATCACTAAGATTTGTAGTAATAATACTACTATGTTCTATAACCTTCACTACTCTACTGGTAGCTGGGTCCCTAAATAATAAATTAAATGCTAATAGTTTAGCAAGTTCTTTAGTCAATAAAAATATACAAATAAACTTATTAGTGTCAAATAATGAACTAAAATTCTTATAACATATACAACTGCATTTAAAGAAGTAAATTAAGTTTTTCAATATTCCTATTTTTGTCCTTTTGTTAATACATAGGACTATGGTAATGCACACAGAATAAAGTTACACCCTACCTTAAAATGTAATGATTATACTTTTTTAGTGACAGATAGGATTTCACCATAAAGAAATGACTGTTGACTGAGCGTTTAATGTAGTCGTTTTTAACTTATCAATTAAAGTACCTAACCTAGCCGCCGGGGAACAAACATTTATGCAAGGCGACTCTGCATGAGAATTAATTAATCTACTGAAACCTACAGGTGTAGGTTACAAAGATGTATTCATGTTTTCAGACCAAATAGGTGTTTGGTCTGAAAGCATCTATGTATTTCTGTTATTGTTATCAACCAAATAAGACACAGGCATAACTTTATGATCAGGGGAGGAGATGGTATCACTGTAGACCGACTCCAAATCACAAACAGCTGACAGGCGACAGCGATAATATTAAAGTTAACCTATTGAGTCTCAGTGACATACTGGTGGCATGACTCGATATTTTTTTATTACGTTTGGTATACTTGACAGATTAACTGTGATAAATATTTAATTAACGAATTTAAACTGCCGCGCATTTCTTAATTTTCAGACTAATGGATGAGTCTGATGATAAGTAACCGTGATAATGAAAGCGGAAAAGGGTAGACTTCAGAACAAATACAGAGTGAGGGAGTGGAAGGGAGCCGGCGAGAGAGTTAAATCCACAAACACTCTTATAATCGTAAGTCACAAAGTCCGAGGAGGGAGGTGTTGCGACAACGTGGATTACACGGGTAGTCGCGACATCAAAACTCGGCATCGTTAAATAAACTAAGTAAATTAATTAATAACCGCGTCTCGACAGTTATAATATGCGTAGTAATATAAATCGTAATCTTAAGAATATGTCGGGTAATGATCAAAATATCTTAAGCAAAGTTGTAGATGTATTAAGTAATGTTAAAGGCGCATCGAACTCGCTATGAGAATATTGTATCAATAAATAAACTAAAACCATGGTTGGTATACGATAGAAATCATGATTCTAGTTCAGCAAATTCAGAGGAAGAATGTGATGATATTTCTAAAATAATGAATTGATAACATAATAGTTGTAACAGTGATTCTCACTGGTTGTTTTCAATAAATATATAATATTATGTCTGTGATTTAAAATAAATTTAAATGTATTATTTAATGAATACCATACATATTATGTTAAACAATTATAATAGCATTTTCTGCATGGCACCCAAAATATACAATAAAGTACCAAATAAATTTAAGGACCTTAATGTTAACGTATTTAAACGTAATTTAAGAAATCTTTTATTGCATAAATGCTACTATAATATTAATGATCTCCTATGTGATAATCTTATATAATTTGTTTTCTTTGTTTTAATAATCATTTATCAGGATCTAATTTAATTTGACATGTTCTTAATTATTGACTTCTTATCTATTACTATTCTATTATTGGAAATGACTTATTAATTAATTATTTTTTTATATTTATTGTGCGGATTTGAACTAAACTATTTATAATATATCTCACTTCATTGTTAAGACACACTTATTTGTCATGTTTATTATTATATTAGATGCAGCATAATTTTAAAATGCTTATTAAGCACATACATTTGCATGTCTGACCAGACAGAGCATGTTGAGACAAAAAAATACCTATCTGTAAAACTTTTTTTTTTTTTACTTGCAGGAATGCATTTACGTATGTCCCTCCACGGGGGCGGGCGGAGGGATTATGTGGGACTCGCCGGGGTAAACGAAAGATAGAATAAGAAATAATGTACCTTCCGGAATACCGACTAAGCCTAGCACGGTGTTCCTCGACAAAGCCACTATCGGCGGGGCTGCGCGAATCACTTTCGCATGTGGACGCGATCCCGCCGAGGTTTCGGCCCGCCGTATGAAACGTCAGGCCTCTACGCGAAGATACCTACCCAAAGGAACTCACTCGTTATAAAACCCTACTGTCTCTCCCCTAGAGGGGAGACGGACTCGAAACAGAGGCGCGTGTTAGATATAATTAGTATATATAGCTATGTATTTCATATTGGTATGTAAACATTTATAAAATAATAATCCATTGATAATTAAATACAGTAAACAATATTTGTCGGTAGTTAAATAAAAAGACCTGAATCATACTTGTTTGTCGTCGCCTATAAAAACGAATGTTCCAACCGGATTGACTCACTTTGTATCGAGACGTTGACTGGTACGGAGCTCTCTGAGATTCAAAAGGCGACGGACAAACATAAATTAGAAGATAAGTATAATTATAATTACTATGTAGAAGGTTATGAAATGATTTCCATGTAAAATGATTTTGATACCAAATTATGCTAAATATTATGTTATCAAGTAACACTTCCAGCCTCACATATACTACTAGTTCGGGTACATCTTAACCACTATATGTACATTAAAACCAATTATCGTTTTATAATTTAATAATTTTATAATCAAGTATCTAAATAGTTATCTCATATTTCTTTATACTTAATTATATTTATTTGCTTGGCGCCTTCCGCTTGTCAGCTTCCGGCGCGATTAATAAATAGTACGTATTGTTACTGATCTCTGTACTTTTTCTTACACTATGTCGAATAATAAATCCTATAATCATTTTGTTTACTATGTATAATATAATGATGACGCTATTAGATTCTTACTGATTTTGGGTTAGGCATAATTTTGGCACACCGGCGCCTCTGCTTCCGGTGTAATAAATCCTTAATGTTACATAATTATGTATTATTAAATAATAATTGTATGTAAATAATCATCAGAATAATTAAGATAAACAATGTTTAATATTATCTATTGAGTTTGTGAATTTAGTATTAAATTAGGTCAAATGTTTGTATAAATACCGGCGGTTAGAATATTTTAGGGCATTCATATTCTAACCGTTGAAACGTGCATTAAAAGGATAATATAAGTTCTTTTCCGTACAACTTGTGTCTTCATTGCCGCTGCCACCCTGACCGTTCGCATTTACACTTCAGAAGTGGGATTATGTCAGGCCCATACATCGACGGACTTGCCGGATGAAAAATCTAGCAACGTCAAGGGATGGCTGCACAAGATCGACCAGTTGGGCGACGTATATGAATGGGACAACAAAGACCGACAGTTCATCATGCAAATACGGCTTCGCGGGTCGGCTAGAGACTGGGACCGATTTTGGACCGAAAAAATGTTACGCTTGCCGAAGAGAAGGCCATGAAGCAAAGGACTGCAAGGTGCCACGCTGTGAGGTGTGCCGTCGCCCGGGCCACGTGTCTGCCAGCGGCTGGTATGCGTCCAGCTCTTCACATAAAAAGGTCGGTAATGTTTTCTAGATTTGTACAAGAAGGTAGTGGTAATTAATGATTGTAGTCTCACTGTATACATAGACACGGGCAGCAAATTAAATATTCTCAATGTGGCACATGTTGACAAGTTAAAATTAAAAATTGAGCCTTCCGTAGTTACGATGAGAGGTTTAGGAGATGCATATTCAGACCAAAACCGAGCAACCTGTTTATTGCAACCCTTATCGACTTTCTCACAAGGAAAATGAAATTGTAAATAAAAAGGTTCAAGATCTCATTGATGCAGATGTAATAAGAAACTCCATTTCTGATTATTCAAGTCCAGTGGTTCTTGTAAAAAAAAAAAAAAGGTGGTGATTATAGGTTATGTATAGACTACAGAGCTCTTAATGTACGCACTATTAAAGATCGATATCCTCTGCCTCATATAGACGACCAGGTATCCCGCCTCTCCGGTAAATCTTTCTTTACAACTTTAGATCTAGCACAGGGCTACTATCAAATTAGATTGTCTAAAAACTCTATTCATAAAACTGCATTTGTTACGCCTTCTGGGCAATATGAATTTAAAAAAAATGCCATTTGGCTTAGTGAATGCACCGGCAGTATTTTCACGTCTTATCAAAATCGTGTTAGGTAGTTTAGGTAATGACGTAGCTACCTATCTCGATGACGTCATGCTACCGACAACCTCTGTTGATGACGGTCTTAAGTTACTAGATAATGTATTAAAGCTCTTATCAGAAGCAAATTTGAAATTAAATCTTAGCAAATGTTCGTTTCTAAATAAAAGTGTTAATTACTTGGGTCATGAGATTACTGCAGGCACAGTGCGACCAGGACAGGCTAAGATTAGTTGCGTAGCTGAATATAAAAGACCTCCAAACATGCATGAGGTAAGACAATTTATTGGTCTGGCATCGTATTTTAGGAAATTTATTCGCGGTTTTGCTGAAGTAGCTAGACCTCTCACGCAATTAACCAAAAAAGATGTTGAATGGACTTGGGGCTCTGCCCAAGAAACTGCATTTCAAACGTTAAAAGAGCGTCTTGTTAAGAGACCCGTATTAGGTATATACGATAGGAATGCTCGCACGGAGCTTCACACCGATGCCAGTAAGCTAGGGCTAGAAGGTATCCTTTTGCAATACCAAAGCTATGGTGTTTTAAAACCAATTGCATATTTCAGTAGGGTTACAAGTAAGGAAGAGCAGTTTTATCATAGTTATGAGCTGGAGACATTGGCAGTTGTAGATTCCCTGAAACGCTTTAGAGTCTATCTCGTAGGGATCCCCGTTACTGTAGTGACAGATTGCGCCGCATTACGGACAACGTTAGTAAAAAAGGACCTTATTCCCCGTATAAACCGCTGGTGGCTTTCAATCCAAGATTATGATCTACAAATCGAGTATCGATCTGGTGACCGAATGAGGCACGTAGATGCCCTGAGTAGGAATCCAGTACAGGACCATGTCCTATTAATTGATAACTTTGATTGGCTAGTGACATTACAGTTACAAGACGAAAGTATTCAGTTTCTTTTAACTCAGTAACGGAATGGTACAGACAATAGAAACATTATTGCTAACTATGCCATAAAGGATAACATTCTATATAAAAAAAAAAAAACAATTAACGGGGACCGTTTCGTTATACCTAAACTGGCAAAATGGGGATTATTACAAAAATTTCATGATCAGATCGGACATGTTGATAAATGCGAAAAAACTATTAAAGCACAGTTTTGGTACGAGGGCATGACGAGATTTATTCGCAAATATGTTAAATCATGTCTCCAATGCGCTTACGGTAAAGGGGAGCACGGTAAATTGCAGGGAGAACTACATCCAATCGAAAAAATAGCTATCCCGATGCACACACTACACGTTGACCATTTAGGCCCATTTGTAAAAACACGCAAAGGAAATGCGTATATACTAGTTGTCATAGATTCGTTCACAAAGTTCGTATTTGCAAAACCTGTCAAAAGTTGTAGTTCCATGGAAACTATAAAACACTTGAAAGATATTATTTCGCTGTTTGAAAATCCTAACAGGATTATTACAGATAGAGGCAAAGCGTTTACTAGTCGGTATTTCAAACAGTTTTCAGAAGAAATGCAATTTAAACATGTTTTGAATGCCATTGCCAGTCCTAGGTAGAATGGCCAATTAGAACGAGTAAATCAAACTTTGATTAACGGATTGAACACTATGTCTAATGGCGAATGCACCTGGGATGATCACCTAATTGATATATATAGTTTGGGGCATTAATAACACTCCTCATGCAATTACTGGTTTTGCCCCTTTTAAATTATTATTTGGGCATGCCAATTCACGTTTACCGGCATACCCTTCCGGGGAACCCAATGACTTCGAAAGTCAAGCGAAAGTATTAGAAGAAAGGCGAAACGCGGCTAAATTACGTATTGATAAACATATGACACTTATGATGGATAAGTTTGATCAATCGCATAAAAAAAAATGCATTAAGTACTCAGTAGGACAATTAGTACTACGGAAAAGGGGAATAACTAGAGTAAGTGCTAATGTAACTAGAAAACTTAATGGGTTGTATACCGGACCCTATAGAGTATGCGAAGCAGAACACTCGTTGGATCGCTACACGATATATAGTATTAAAGGCATGAAAGGTTATCGAAAATTTACTGCTTTTGTTCGCGGTGAAGTCCTCCGACCTTATAATTCTTCCATTCCCGATGATAGCAGCGGCAGTGACCATGAGGTTGATAGAGATGATTTAATAGACTTATTAGAAAGTTAACTCATAATAAATAATGTTACATAATTGATAAGGATGTTAAGTATTCACTAATTACTACAAACTTATGGAAGTAGAGTAATAGATCAAAAATTGTACGCAACAAATATTGTATTAAGAAATAAACTGTTGTACAAAATGTCATCTGGTAAAATAGAATCGAAATACATTATGATAGAGGCCGCATAACTTACGATAAATAAAACCTGGGTGATAATAAAAGCTGTGTGATGTAGAACAAATAAAAGCTGTGTGATGTAGAATAAATAAAAGCTGTGTGATATAGTACAAATAAAAGCTGTGTGGAACTGGAAGGTACATGTAGAATCTGTTTGCAACAAACTTGTACGGTTAGTATTTGCCATCAAACGTTTACGTCAAACAGTGTCGACGGAAGCAGCTCTGACTGCATACCACGGATACGTCTCGTCGATACTCTCGTATGGCCTCTTACTATGAGGAAACTCAGTTGAGATAGAAAAAGCATTTCGAGTGCAGAAGAAATGCGTGAGAGCGATCTGTGGTGCCTGGTTTACAGACAGTTGCAAGCCGCTATTCAAACAGTTCAATATTCTGCCACTGGTTTGCATGTACATTAGAGAATTGTGTATTTTTGTGAAACTGCATCCACAGTATTTCAATAGGTTTTCAGAAACACCTGGCAGAAATTGTAGGAACAAAATTAAACTTCTTCGCCCTAGGTGTAGATTAGACATCTATGGAAAAATGTATATGTTAAAGCTATAGAGGTTTATAATAAGTTACCAGACAAATTCAAAGAACTACCTATTACGATGTTTAAAAAAAAAAGAATCACAACGTGGCTTGCAGAAAAATGTTTCTACAACTTAAAAGAATTTATGACATAATAATTATAAAGAAAATAATGCAATTACATAATATTATTCAAATTATAATGTATATTAATTTAATTCAAACTACATTTTATTCCAATTTTTAGACATTCATATAGGACTTATATTTATTTGCTATCAATTATTACCATTCATGAATTATAGAACTGATATAGAATAATTAACTTATAATGATGTAATTAATTAACTATGTATTTATTAAGACTGACTTATTCACACACCATTGTTATGGTAGAATGTGAGGAGATTGTTATTACCCTACCACCATTATGTAACTACATTTCTTGTGAATAAATGAATTTGAATTTGAATTTGATGTAGAACAAATAAAAGCTGTGTGATATGGAACAAATAAAAGCTGTGTGATGTGGAACAAATAAAAGCTGTGTGATGTGGAACAAATAAAAGCTGTGTGATGTGGAACAAATAAAAGCTGTGTGATATAGTACAAATAAAAGCTGTGTGATATAGTACAAATAAAAGCTGTGTGATATAGTACAAATAAAAGCTGTGTGATATGGTAAGTATAAAAAAAAGCTGTGTGGCGAAAAAAAAAATGGCTGTGTGTATTAAGTCAAATGAAGACTATATGAATTAGGACATATGCAATCTGTGTGAAGTAGGACAAATAAAAGCTGTGTGTAATCTAGGATAAATAAAATTTGTATAGATTAGATAATACAAGACTTAATTACGGCTTAAGCATCTTAATTCCAGGTACCGTACACCAGCGACAAACCAGGCGCCGATGGCAGCGCTGATCACCGTGAGACACGGCATACACAGGATGGCCGAATGTTATCAAGTAACACTTCCAGCCTCACATATACTACTAGTTCGGGTACATCTTAACCACTATATGTACATTAAAACCAATTATCGTTTTATAATTTAATAATTTTATAATCAAGTATCTAAATAGTTATCTCATATTTCTTTATACTTAATTATATTTATTTGCTTGGCGCCTTCCGCTTGTCAGCTTCCGGCGCGATTAATAAATAGTACGTATTGTTACTGATCTCTGTACTTTTTCTTACACTATGTCGAATAATAAATCCTATAATCATTTTGTTTATTATGTATAATATAATGATGACGCTATTAGATTCTTACTGATTTTGGGTTAGGCATAATTTTGGCACACCGGCGCCTCTGCTTCCGGTGTAATAAATCCTAAATGTTACATAATTATGTATTATTAAATAATAATTGTATGTAAATAATCATCAGAATAATTAAGATAAACAATGTTTAATATTATCTATTGAGTTTGTGAATTTAGTATTAAATTAGGTCAAATGTTTGTATAAATACCGGCGGTTAGAATATTTTAGGGCATTCATATTCTAACCGTTGAAACGTGCATTAAAAGGATAATATAAGTTCTTTTCCGTACAACTTGTGTCTTCATTGCCGCCGCCACCCTGACCGTTCGCATTTACAATAATTATGTACATTATATTGGTCTGTTACATTTTAGAATTATGTATTTTATTATAGACTATTAAATATAGTTGATATGCATAATATCGTTGTTATTCAATTAATGTTGCCCAATCATATATTTCTTTTACTTTTGTTTTAAAATAATAATGGAATATTAAGTATATTCAGTATGGAACTAATAAATTACACCTTTAAACATTGGGTTTCATTTTCATATTCTATTATCAGAAGTGGGATAGGCTTATGCTCACTGTTCTAACATGAATATTGTGATTTCAGAATGGATCTCCCAGCTTTACAAAAACTTCTTAAGGCGATTAAAGATGCTGTTGCCGGCACTTGGCGACGAGATGACGACGTTGCTCTGCCGATGTTCGACCCGACTACGAGCGACCTGGGTGCAAAGTCGTGGTGCAGCAATATCGAGACCCTCGCTAAAGAATTTGGATGGAGCAGCGTTGCGACAGTTGCCAAGGCAGGTAAGGCCCTAAAAGGGTCTGCATTATTGTGGTTCGAGACATGGGATCCTGCTGAGGGTTGATCATGGGAAAATTTATGTAAGGAGTTAACAGCCCTGTATCCCGAAAAGAGAAATTTAGCAGAAACACTTCAAAAAGGCAGTGTTGTACAATTCCGAGTCATGTGATGTGATTCCTATTGTGAATATGCTAGAGAAAAAATAAGGCTGTTACGTAATACAAGAATTGCTTTTACCGAGTTACAGTTGATTGAATTAGTGTATGGTAGCATATCTGACGTAAATGTACGAATGGCGTCTTTCAACAGCAGTGTTAAAACCACATCTGAACTTATAGCCCTGTTTACTTCATATACAAAAATGTTATATATGTGGCAAATTGGGGCATACCAGGGCGCAGTGCCATACAAAGGACGTCCGGAGTAATACACAAACAAACAAGCCAGAATCACGAGAACCAAGACCTGGCGATTTTGTTAAACGATTTTGTACATATTGCAAAAAACCCGGACATGTAGATGCTATTTGTAGATATAAACCGAAATCTAATAATAATGATAATACTTCTATGACCGAAAAAGAGGTTAATCTTTTAGGAAGTGCGAATTTAAATTAACAGAGGTATCTATTAATAATATTTTCATTAAATCACTTATTGATACTGGGGCTAATTGCAGTATAATAAAAGAATCTATGGCACAGCGTCTTGGTTGTCACATTACTCCATGCAGTTTTCATATTTGTGGGATAGGTAAGGGTAACTTACATGTGTTTTCAAAAAGTACCAGTTAAATTTGTAGAATTGTGTATTGAATTAGATATTTTTATAGTTAGAGACTCTGATTGTCCTTACGATCTTCTAATAGATAGGGACGCCGTTCAACATCCCGATGTTGAAATTGTCACAGATTCGTTAGGTTCTCGTTTAGTACGAAAGTACATACCGCAACATAGCCTTGAAATCAATTCCTTAAAAAAGTTTAGTACTATAGATACATTTTCAGAACTTTCAGAGGCATTAGCACACTTAGACGTCAGTTTACAGAATAAGATTAAAGCCATTTTTCATAAATACCCTTCCGTTTTAGAAGCAATTGGTAATGCAAACCGGTGAGTTAGAGATAAAATTGAAAAAAGACGATGTGGTTTACTATAGACCATACCAATTGACCCCAATAGAAAGAGAGAAGGTTAAAGAAATAATACAAAGTTTGTTAAATAAACATATAATTAAAGAAAGTAATTCACCTTTTGCTAGCCCTATGATTTTAGTAAAAAAAAAAAAATGCTCAAACGAATGACCTTGAAACTCACTCTAATTTCGCAATTGCAAGCCGGTAACTTGGATAGTAACCAATATTTAATAAAAACAATTTATTGCATTATAAAATCAGTCCTGATGCTGAGCCGAGGTTGTATGTACCAAAAGGCATAATAGGTATAATATACCAATATAGGTTAAGCATTTTGAAACTATTTCACATGATAGCAACTGGTACGCCTAGAGGTAATGGTCAGGTCGAACGTTACGTAGCAACTATAGTCAATATGTTAAGTACTATGTGTATTGAGCCGTCAGAGTGGCCGAACGTACTGCCAAAAGTACAGCAATCAATAAACACCACAGTATAAAAATCTACTGGTTTTTCTCCATGGCGATTACTAATTGGTGTAGAAGCAAATATACCCGAAGTCCAATCTCATTTAAACGAAATTTTTAATGATGTGGACTTGCAACCCAATATTGACGTACAAGCTGATCGTGAACTAGCCAAACAGAGGCTACAAAAAGTCGCAGAGAAATTTAAACAACGATTTGATTGTGTTAGGCGGAATAATAAAAATTACAATATAGGTGATTTGGTCTATGTTAGTCAGGATCAAAGGCGTGATGATAAATTAAAATCCAGATTTAAAGGTCCTTACGAAATTCTCTCAGTCCTTCCCAATGATCGCTACACTCTCAAAGGTCAAGGTAATGTAAGGAATTAATGTGACAAAAGAAAAATTACGATTTTGGTCAGGAGAATGGGTAGACGAAAACATTGCTTTTGAAAATGCCATTTAGGTATACGTAAACTTTGTGTATGGAATTGTAAGATGTAAAGTAATGGTACATATTTAAGACTTATAAATTATAACTGTTTAATGATTATGTACTGTACAGTGTTTTCATCAGTATGTGTACCGCTGGACGGCCTTCTATTTGGTGTCAATTATCTCACTGGCAGCGGGTGAATGTGATTGACATGTCTATGTAGTTGGCAATTAGATTCTATAACCGCTGGTCGGCCTTCTATTTGGTGTCAATTATCTCACTGGCAGCGGGTGAATGTGATTGACATGTCTATGTAGTTGGCAATTGGATTCTATAACCGCTGGTCGGCCTTCTATTTGGTGTCAGCTATCTCACTGGCAGCGGGTGAATGTGGCTGGCATGTCTATGTAGTTGGCAAACATTCGCTGTTACCTATTTGTTTGGTGGTGGTCTATCTCAATGACAGCGAATTGAAGGGGACCACCATGTCTATGCAAATAGATAAAACAACAAAAAATAATTAATTATGACTTAGTGATGAAAACATTTAAGTTATGTCAATATGTAATAGAGAATATATTTTGATTGATAAAATGTGTTATAAATAATAGTATAGTAATAATACTTCGAGGACGAAGCATTGTCAGTATGGCCGTGTTAGATATAATTAGTATATATAGCTAAGTATTTCATATTGGTATGTAAACATTTATAAAATAATAGTCCATTGATAATTAAATACAGTAAACAATATTTGTCGGTAGTTAAATAAAAAGACCTGAATCATACTTGTTTGTCGTCGCCTATAAAAACGAATGTTCCAACCGGATTGACTCACTTTGTATCGAGACGTTGACTGGTACGGAGCTCTCTGAGATTCAAAAGGCGACGGACAAACATAAATTAGAAGATAAGTATAATTATAATTACTATGTAGAAGGTTATGAAATGATTTCCATGTAAAATGATTTTGATACCAAATTATGCTAAATATTATGTACATTATATTGGTCTGTTACATTTTAGAATTATGTATTTTATTATAGACTATTAAATATAGTTGATATGCATAATATCGTTGTTATTCAATTAATATTGCCCAATCATATATTTCTTTTACTTTTGTTTTAAAATAATAATGGAATATTAAGTATATTCAGTATGGAACTAATAAATTACATCTTTAAACATTGGGTTTCATTTTCATATTCTATTACGCGCGTGGTAACACGCACGCCGCCTCTCGGACCTGGTGCTGAACGAATGGCGGGCAGGCCCACAAAGCCCGCCACCCCCAGGTCAAACCTCAGGGTGGCTGGAGGTCATCTCGCGCCCCCCTCGCGCCTCCTCCTCCTCCTGGCGCCCGGCTCTGCGATTGGGGATAGGGTTTAAACGCTCCCTCTCCCGCTCCGCCGCCTCCTTGATGGAAATCACTTCCTCGCAAAAGGAGGCGACGGCGTTCCACGCCCTCTCACTTCGGAACATAGACTGAACTACGGCCGGGAGCGAGAGGGCAACCGATCCGACTGCCGCGATCAACTCACGGCGCTGCGATGCCCAAGCGGGACAAATCACCAAAGTGTGCAGTGCCGTGTCCTCAACAACGTCGCGGCAGTCGCCGCAGTGGTGACAACCGGGCGTCTCTTGCCGGCGTATACGACACAGGAACTGGCCAAAACAACCGTGGCCAGTCAAAACCTGTGTCAGCCGGAAGGTGAGGGCGCCATGCCGCCTCTCCAGCCACTCCTCAAACACGGGACTTACCGCCACGAACGTGGCGTGCCCGGACCTATCTGTAACACCTGATCGTACACATGTTGAGTCAAATAAATTTATCTTTATCGTTATTAATAAGAGTCTCTATGTAACAGAATATACATATTAATTTTAATTCAATTCAATTCTATTCGTTTATTGCTCTCCATAATGTATATACAGGTCTTATAAATGTAGAGAGAACAATTATGGACCCCGTCAGGCACGGCAAAATTAGGAGAGAAGGAAGAACGTTCTATTATCATATAGCATACCTATTGAAATAAATTTTAGACCTTAGAAGATATTTATTTAAATACTCACGTTTTACAATTAATATTCTGTTATAGTTTATTATTAATTTGTTATAAGTTAAGTATTAAACTTATTTTCTAAATATACTTAAATAATATGAATTATTAAAATTTATCGTTTAAATATTCATTTATATCATAGTAACATTTTTGTATTAAAAAGTATTTTATTTTGTTGATAAACGTACAAAATTTTTCTTCATTTTTAATATTATTTGATAATTTATTATATATTTTTATGGACATAACGTAGGGATTTGATGCATGCATTTGTAATCTGGATGTTGGTAAGTTTAATCTATTTTCGTGTCTAAGTGTATATTTTGTATTTAAATCTTCCCTTCTTGTGTAATAATGTTTGTGTTGTCTGACAAATTTACATGTTTCGAGAATATACATACAAGGAACGGTAAGTATTTTAGTTTTCGGAAATGAGATTTACAACTTTCTGTGTTATCTATGTTTACTATTGTTCTTATTAACTTTTATTTGCATAATTAGCAGCGAAGGAGCATCTGTGCTGTTACCTCATAGGGTGATTCCGTACTTTAGCCACGAGGATGCATAGGCATAGTAGGTGAGTAGAGCGGTTTTTATATCAGTGGTCTTTTGAACTTCCCGGAGAGCATAGCAAAATGTTGATAATTTAGATTTAATCCTAGTAAACTGAATTCGTTGATCTTTTCTATTACGGTGTCTTTATATATAAAATCAATATGTAACTGTGATTTCTGTGGTGGATGGAATGTAATTAATTTGGTTTTGGAGTAATTTATTTCTAAATTGTGTTGGGTCATCCAGTTCACTGTGCTATTAAGTAGGGTTGTCAGTTTGTCATTTATGTCAGCGGAATTTTGGCTTGTAATCAAAAGAGAGATGTCGTCGGCGAATAACACACAGGGTCCTTGTATGGTATTTGGGAGATCGTTGATGTACACTAGAAATAACGGGCTTCCTAGGACGCTACCCTGTGGGATTGAAGTATTGATAGTTTGTTTATGAGATCGGATATGTTGTATTTCCTTATTGTGACTATTAAAATATTCAAGTTCAACTTGATGCTCTCTATTTTGTAGATAAGATGCGAACCATTTGTGTGCTTAACCTCGGATACCTATTTCATATAGCTTGCTTAATAATATATTGTACTGGACTCTGTCGTATGCTTTGGTCATATCTAATGGCATATTGTTTTCTTAAGAAGTACATAAATGAAATACATTAAATTATGCTTATTACGAATATAAAAGACTGTACTTCAAGCGATTCATGGCCACAATTTTGTGGACGAATTGCTTGACGTGTTGTTGTTAAACATAATCTAAAGCGAAGGGTCTTGCTTTAACATCAGGATGGCCGAGCTGTTAGCAATTATAGGTAGAATATAAATATAAATAATATTTTATAGAAATATTTAGTTAAGTGTAGCAATGTAGAAGCATTATTTGAATATGTTTAATTGTATCCGTTATTTTCTGTCGGCAACACTGATTTTTCTCGACTAGTAGGGCACTATGCTTGATAGTATAAAACTAACGCGCGGAACGATAACGGGCAGTCGCTAGTCGTGCGTTGAGTGGCGATCGGATAAGTTTGTGAAGTAAAAGTATATTAAGTGGTACCTGATTTAATTCAAAGCAATATCCGTGCATTGAATTAAATCATGTATGCATATTGTGTAACTATGTAAACTATTAATATAAAATATAATTATGTTGCAATAATATTAAAGGAAATAAATACTTGAGAACTGATTCTGGAGTTTCCTTACAGTATTTTAGAAACACGACACACATTATATTTTGGTTCTTCTTGTATTGCAAACAAACTTAAAACATGCAATAAAAATATATACTATAAATACAGCGAAATTATCAATCTAATAAAGTGCAAGCAAACCTTCAAATTGACAGACCCCCATAATACGTGCAGTCTGTCAATCTCTTTAATAAGTTACCACTAAAAATAAAGAATATTTAGTTCATACTATAAATTTACTCACCCTACGAGTCCTAGTCCTGTTCGTGAGCTTTTATCGTAGTAATGAGTCCTTTCTGATTCCGAAAACGATGCGCCCACATAAACACCAATTTTTTTGGAACTCAAATGTACTGGGTTAACACCTGAAATAGAAATTGTGAATAAATATCACGTATTTTAGGCATTAATAAAAAAGCTAGTTAAAGTAAACTGACCTGCATCGTAAATAGCTTGATAGGTTTGTTCGAGAACTTTACGCCCTAATGCATCCATGCTGTTGCTTAGAAAATAATGCACTCCAAAGAACTGAGCGTCGAAGAGGTCTACCTCAGGTGCCTTCCCAGAGTATTGGCTTAATTCAGGATGTTCGTAATCCCAACGACGATTCTCATCCGAAACCGGATTTATCTGTCAAATATTCTTCGTGTATAGTAACAATATCTTCAGATTAGATTAATACTTTACTTTTATTTACTACTGATTATAGTTAAACTTTTGATTAAGAACTAAATCATTATGGACATTAATTATACAACACTCATGCCTGTTCCCCATAGACGTAATAAAAATGTGGACTATATTTACTTTAAAGTATACTTAACAATTTTTTTATAATACTTTAAACTAATCGTGATTTTTTTCGTTGTTGGTCTATTGTATGGCTACCTATGTTGACGAGATACATATACTTTGACTCTGGCTGGCGTGAAAGTGGGACCAGATCTGCATACCTCGTCGAGAACATGCAGGTATGCAATATAATTGAACTTAAGTTGTTGAATATTATAATCATACCTTCTCATAAAGTATTTTGGAGAGTTCCTTCACGTTGTGCGATTGTGGATACAGCCCAGATATTCCAGAGATGACGACTTTCTCATCAAGATTTACATTTGGCGTTACGTCTTGCGGGGTTTGTGTGTAACTTTGTGGAGATGGCGCCATTTTTAAATCGACCGGTACAGCTAAAATTAACAATAAATATAATAATTAGTCATTAGCCATGACGCAGAAAAATAAAGTATTATATAAAAAAAAATGTTTTGTGAAAAAACAAACAACAAAAAACAAAACATGGGCAGTTTTCAAACACGACTATTATTAAGAAGCATCTAATCGAAATCCTAATAATATTTCAAAATATTTTGAATACACAGAATAGGTACATATCGTTTCAATTTTATAATCATATCGATAGAATTTTACTGCGGATTTGGAGATTTTAATTTTAAAAAAGCTATTTTTTTACATTTGCCGTTAATGTCATTTATAATAACAAACACACAAGCACTTTTAAAATTTTCACATTTTGTTGGTTTGTGTTACACAGATATACACCAAAGTTTAATGTCATACATATTGAATTAAAATATGTAGAAATTAGGTCATTATGCCGTTATGTCGCCAGCTATATCCAAACTGAATGAAATTATACGAGTGTAATTACTTATTTAGATTATTCTTCGGCTTACTTATCGGGAATGAGTTGTTGTTAAGACTAACGTTAACAATGATGTTTAATAAAGCTGGATACTCATATTTATTAAGTGAGTGGTAATTGATATTCTTTTAGTGAATCATTGACGTAAATGTAACGCATGACCATGAATGGCTTAGTTAATTTTCTTGTTTATAATTAAAACTGACTGTCTCTTTGGTGCAGCGACAGTAAAATCAACTGTCGTCTCAAATCAGGTCTTGGATTACATTCTCGTATCGGGCAAAGTTTTATTGGATTTCGCTATAAAAATAATTTTAGTAGCAGCATGCGTGTTCAGCTCTTTATTACAGCGGTGATCATGTCCTGCAGGATGGCCTGCTCCTTAGTGGTAAGGGTGGCTCTTTGACTTTTGGCCTTTTGGCTCGAGATCATCTACTGCGCTATCTCGGCCTCTACTACGGCTTGGGGGTTGGCTCATGACTTACTTCTCCAGTATCTCTTAGAGGAGGATGTTGCCCCACGCGCGATGGGACCGTTCGCTGTTGCTATCGGCGACGCTCCCTGTAGTCGCTCTGCTAAGGGTTGTAACTTTATGGGTGCCGGTCTATGGATACAAAAATACGAGTCTTGTTTGGCGGCGTGCATTGGACACAAGTTATGGCTGCTGTGTCAGTATTTCTTACAACAGTAGCATTGCGCCTGCCACGCGCGCGGTGCTATATTTCAACTGGCTACAGTGAATTGTTGCTGGGCAGCCCAGCAGCAGTTAGGGCCACCATAAGGTGGCGCAACCATAAGGTTGCGCTGCAGGTGAACCAGGAGGTGCACTCTTGCCAGCACTGTCAGCAAGCGTGGTTAAGCGGACACGGCGCGCATGTTCCTTCTCTATCCTATTAATGGCCGAGACCGACAGATTCCTGGTTAACTCCAGGTGCCCGGTAAATATGCACGTAAAGGCACGCAGCTGCAATGCACGCGGGCTACGTACTTCTCGATATCCATAGAAAGCATCATTGCTGTGCTCATGCACAGGTAGTATTAAGCGGGGACTTCATAATCAACGTACGTGATTGAGCCACGGTGCGACTGCGGGTAAAAATGCGCGGCGCGGATGCATCGCTCGCTGCTATTGGTTAACGGGGTGGTGCTGGAAATGAGCTAGGCGCGGTTTAAATCGCGAAGTCCTGGCGCTAAGCTCTGCTGTACTATTCGACTGTTCAGACGCGCAATGACATGACGCATGCGGGGCGGAGGTTGGCCGGTTGACGGCGACGGCAGTGTCAGCGGTGGCTGCAGCAGTATCGAGACCTCCAGAAACAGGGCTCGTTGTTTCCTCATCGGCTGATTTAGCGCGCCGGTACCCACCGGTAGGCACCCTTACCGGGTAAATGAAAGCATGAATCTTAAAAAGGCTTGAAAGGTCTGTTTGAATACTTATAGCCTTAAGAATGGCTGTTTATGCCTTTAGGCGTGGTTGCGCTCGAGTCACGCGTCGCCTTCGATCATTCAGCTTGTAGGGTGCCGGGTTATGCGGTGCGTTATTAGAATAAAATCATTATTATTATCAATCACAAACGCAAAAACAAAGGTCTTACAAGTTTTATAAAACTAGTAAAATGTGTATTCAGGGAGTCCTCGTCTGAGTCTGACTGTAATGTCCCTATGACTGTATACCTATATATGTCCCCTACTTAGTCCCTATCTATAATATCTATCTAGGAAGCGTAGGTCCACACTATATAATGAGAACAAAGTTACTTATGTAATTCGTAACTTTCATTTGTCATAGATATTAGATATATTTGTAAACAGACGTGAATTTACCAACCGCAAAAAAAAGGGACTGAAATTTCGAGATGTTTAAATATTTCCATCCTTTATAGGCTAAACACTAAGTATGGCTCTTGGTTACTGGACTATAATCCCAAAAATCGCCTTTAGTAGTGCGGGTTAGAAATGAAACCCATATAACTAAGCGAGGAAAAATTTTATTGAGTTAGCCGGTGCTTAGTGGCGCGGAGAATCTTAATGGCGCGTTTTAGCACTTAACACTAACACGCCATCTATCGAGCTTAGGGTTAAATATTTTAACACAAGTTGTTCCGATTGAACATTCCGCCCACCATGGCCAGAATGGCCATAACTCTCAAACACAGCTAACTAAGAATACATTTTCAAAACTACATAAATGTCCGCCCACCATGAGACAACTGACAATATAAAATACCTGATGAGCTTCATCAGAGCTAATGGGCTGTATAAAAGTTACACATTAAATTTTACACCTTATCAAATACAAAAACAAAACTAAGCACTTCAGAACATAGTCTGCTTTAATCATAAAATATACAAAAACTATTCATTTCAGCACTTAACAACGCCATCTATCGAGCTTGAGGTTAACATTTTAACACAAGTTGTTTCAATTGAACAGTTACTGAAACTTCGAGCTTCACGCTTAATTCACAACGACGTTACAGAGGGTCAAAAATGCCACGAATAGCTTCGAGCAAAATATGTTACGGCCGTTCTTGTTGCTTTGCTTTGGCTCGACTTAGCGGAGGTCATGCCGTGCCATCAGTTAAGTAATTGAGTTGAATTTTATTTGTCTTAATTTTAATACCAAAACTTCATGTTAGATGTAAGTTTGATACATAGAAATAATAGTTACGTCAATGGTTAAACAGGTTTTTTTGGAAAACATTGCTGGTTTATTTTTGATTTATTTCTTATATGTGTATCATATTTATCAGTGTCTACGGATACTGGTGACGCTTGGTCTGTTATGTACGTGTGTCCTTTTTATCAAAATATACTAAACATAAACAGCTATGATCAGTTGTGAATTAAATTATATTGTAAGTAGTATAAATAGGAATATTATGTAACAACAAAATAAAATTTAGGTATGTAAATATATTTAAAGTGGTTGTTAATTTATTTGGTTTGTTGAAGTTGTCATAGAGTAATGATAGACATTATGCCTAAGCTTCACAATAATGGTAAAGATTAAATAAATATATCTTAATTATTTACATAAGTGATTTAATGTTATCAGATTGTTAAACATTTAAAGAAAATAGTGGTTATTGTATGATAAAACATTGAATGTAAACTAACAAAAAGAAAAAGCTGGTACTTAGTAAGAGTGATATAAAAGAATGACAAGAAAACGATAGTTAAAATAACGATTAGCGAGGTTAAGCGACGTTGGGTGCGGTCAGTCTATAGATGGGTGACCGCTTAGTGGTATTTCATCTGAGCGTCTCCGTGCTTCGGAGTGCACGTAAAAAGTCGATTCCCGGTTGTTGCCAAATTAACAGCAGTCGTTAAGCCATGTCAGAAATCTACGGCTTGAACAACTCTTGACAACAGGTTGGCTACTAACACGAAAAGAATAAAAACGTAGTTGTAAAACAAAAAGGCATCTTCTCCTTAAATCTGTTTAAAACAAAGCATAGAAATCAAGTAATAATAATTTATTTCTTTAATTCTTGATTGTTTTGACAGTAACTTAGCATATTACATTTGAAAATTATAAAATAAAATTTATACTTTAAATTATCGTAACACATTATAATTTAAATACGACTAGTTGTCGCCCAGTGGTCAAAGTGCTACACAGTTAATATACCTATATTTTTTATGCAAATTATATAAAATTGAAATTTAAAAAAAATAGAAGTCTACTTTGTTGATTGCAATTGAGCAAAAATTGTATTTTTTAAATTTCAATTGTAATCGGAATAAGGCATCCACAGGTTAGGCTTGCAGGTGCTTGGTGGGCCAATGGATTCTATGTGTAATATTGTACTCTTTTGGTAATAAATAATTTTCATTGTTTAAAACCTTTTTTATACTTTTAATAAAACAAAAAATATGGCCACATAAAAGAAATTTTGCCCATTGAACTTGGCATACATAGTTTTTGAGAACAAATGTAAGGATTATCTTTGAAGATAAATTTGATCCATTATGTTATTATTGCATATTTGCTTAAAATGATCTTGAAATCTATAATTGATAGCAGTGTCATATGTCATATCTTCTATACATATAATAAACATGTAAGTTATCGATGTCTGTACATGGAAGATATATGAGAAAAGAATTTACTGGGGGCCTTTATCATTGCAATCTTTGCAATATCCTTACCATACAGTTATCTAAAACCAACCTTGGTCTGAACGCACCGTTAAGTAGAATGTGTAGGAATTTGAATTCGTTCATGAAGATTGTACCTGTTGCTCATGTGCATCACGATAGTGAGAGCCAGGTCCGGATAAAAATATTGAAGTCACTTAGGAAACGCGATACAACACGATATTACTGAGTAGGTAGTACTTATAGCTTTTACAACATTTAGTTTAAGTAGAACAAGTACAGTGTTATGTTTGTTTATTTTCCCTGTTTTTCTTTTGTTTTTATGTTTTTATACTCATGTTTAATTTTGAAACACTATCTTATGTTAATTTATATTTAAGGTTTACATTTTATGAACATCGTTAACTAACGTAAACTTTTAACATAATTTTGTTGTCTCAACCATGAATGCTGTGTTACCTCGTAAGTGGCATGGCATGTATATTAGAAATTTGTAATCTAAATTTTAACTAAATTGTATCATATAATATCTGCTGTGAGTTAACCAAATAAATAAATAAACCCAAAACAATGATTGTTATCATTTTTGTATGTTTGGCCGTGCGTTTGTGCGCGCTAATGTCAAAAACGTCTTAACCGATTTTGATGCGGTTTTTCTTATGTATTGTGGTAAGCTTCACTTAAAATTGAATGTTTGTTTTATTTCAATCAGTTCACAAATAAAAGAGATCTCATGAATCGCGTCAAAAATGTTTGTTTGATAAAAATGCTATTAATGACTGTTCAATTGAATTAGCTAAAAATGTAGTTAACTACTATGTACATTATATTAGCCAACCCAATTGACCCCGGGTTCACACGGAAGCAATAGTCGTAATATAATTAATTCACTATCACAAAATTGGGTATGCTTATTTTAAATTTAGATCGATATATCACTTGGGAATGGTGTAACTGTCGGGTCTTGCGTTTTTAGTTATACCAAGTTATATCTTCATAAAATTGCCGTGGTGATAAAAGTATTTATTTTTATACACATGCATATTTTTCTTTGAACAAAAAAATTATTGTTCTGTCTGTCTTAAATATACGTATATATATTATGGTGATATTATGTAACAGGGTCGAATCCATAAAATTAATAAAATTCTTTCAATTCTGCGGAGCAGATGCATTTTCTAAGTTACTCTTATACAATGAAGTGTCATAAGCAACGGAATTTTCAAACGCAGTAGACGTGGAGCATCTGTAGATAGTGAACCAGGTTTTCTTAAAGAACATGTTATTGGCAGAGTCTATACTGCGCATTTGAATAACTCTGAATGCTTTTATATGCGCATGTTTCTACACACTGTCCGAGGCCCTACATCTTTAGCCGAGCTTTATTTATAAGTTTTAAAACACATGTAAAATTTTTATACATTTGTGCTGAGACTTAGAATAAATTAAATAGTTTGTTTTATAGGACTTGTAATAATTTAAGTTAAAAGTTGTTTAGACGGGGAATCCATGCTCAAATTTTCCTAGATTTTATGTCTAAAACACTTGTAAAAATTTTTGAATTTTCTGACAATAAGAACTTAGTATAAATTATTGTTAGCAAAATACAGTGATACATACATACATCATAATATATTGTTTCAACTTTTTTTATTTTTTTTTATTTTGCTCGTCAAAATGACCACACTCCGCCTTATGGTAAGCAGTCGTGTGGTCTAAGAGCAGTGGCCTCCACATCGTCCTCATAGCAACCGAGGCGATGTTGAGGTCACTACTTTGACGGCCTGAGAAGGTGCTTTTTCACGCCCCGCTTAAAGGACCCAGGATTGAAGGAAGAAGGAAACACGTGCCTTGGCAGAGAATTCCATGCCTTGATCGTTCGGCAGAGGTATGAGGACCCAAACTTGTTGGTACGCACTCTAGTCGACTCCACCGTGTAAGGATGGCATCTAAGCCCAGCACGCGTTGTTCTGGATAGGAAAGGGGAGGGCGGGATAAGGTGGAATAACTCTTCAGAGCACTCCCCGTGGTATATTCTGTAGAAACATGCCAAAGAGGCAATATCCCTACGGAGTTGCAGAGGTTCCAGTGAACTCGTGACCTCTGGATCTCCGATGATACGGACAGCCCGCCGCTGTAACCTGTCAAGAGCGTCTAGCAAGTACGGCGTGGAGCCATCCCAAAGATGAGAACAGTACTCCACGCAAGGGTGCACTTGTGCCTTATACAATTGGCACAGCTGCCCAGGCGCGAAGAACCGCCTCACCCTGTTCAGAACTCCGAGTTTTCGCGAAGCTTGCCTAATGACGCTCTCGATGTAGGTTTTAGGATTAAGGGAGCGGCAAAGATCCATACCTAAGATGGAGAGGCTGTCACGTATCACCAGTGGAGTGTTCTTCAGAGAAGGGAGGGGAAGGAACGGAGACTTTTTTGTTGAGAACGCGCATACCTGGGTCTTCTTGGCGTTGAACTGAACCAAGTTCTTGGCACCCCATTCAGAGATGCGGTTCAAGGTCTGGTCAAGTTCAACGACAAGATCCTGCCTTTTCCCCACAACCTGAGCCTGTTTGGCCCCAGGACGTCCGAGATATCGCCCATGCACGGTACTGTCGTCTGCATAACAATGTATGTATTCAACATATCATTGATATGCAGAAGAAAGAGCGTAGGGGATAAGACGGACCCCTGAGGCACTCCTGCATTGACCTGCATAAATTTGGAAGCGCGACCGTCGCAAAGGATCCGAATACGACGCTTCTGCAGGAAACTTGCAATCCAGGTGCACAGTTGAGGGGGCAAGCCATAGGCCGTAAGCTTGGAAAGAAGAGACAGGTGCCAGACTCTATCGAAAGCTTTGGCTATATCTAGGCTGACAGCCAAAGACTCGCCGTGCTTGTCCATAGCCTCACCCCAGAGGTGCGTGACGAACGCTAGAAGATCACCCGTTGATCGTTTAGCCCGAAAGCCGTATTGGCGATCATTGATCAACGAGTGATCCTCCTGGTAGTGGACAATTTGGGTGTTTATAATCTGCTCGAACACCTTGGAGAGCACCGAGGTGATAGCTATGGGTCGATAGTTGCCTGGCTCGGAACGGTCCCCCTTTTTGGGAATCGGTTGAACGTTCGCCTCCTTCCAAGCCTCAGGCACAGTGCCTGCGGCGTAAGACGTCCGGTATAGGCGCGTAAGTGTGAGAGACAACTCCGCTGCACATTTTTTGAGGACCACAGCTGGGATGCCGTCAGGTCCACTGGCTTCCCGAACATCGAGAGACTGCAGTATCGCACGAACGTCACGTTGCCTGATATGTATATCAGGCATGGTGTAGCCGCAGTTGGCAATGTTAGGCGGCTGCGAACCGCAGTCATCGATTCGGGAGTTGGCCGCAAAGAGATTTGCAAGCACATATGCTTTCTCTTGCGGCCGATGAGCCAGTGATCCATTCGGATATCTCAGAGGGGGCAGCGAGGTCTGGAAGAAGAAGTCAGAAGTTGGACTGCACGGCTTTGGCCAGGCGCCAATAGCTACGACTGCCCGTAGGATGGGCCATGAGCTCCTGGCCGAACCGTGCGATGCGCTGGGCATCCGCTCTTAAGTATGCCCTCTTGCAGACCTTTGTGGCTTGGTTGAACGATGCCTTCAGGTGATCCACGTCAGAGTCGTGGAGAGTGCGAGCCCTGGTCCAAGCGCGGTACGCTGTCTGTTTGCGTTCAACAGCATCAGCGCATTCACGACCGAACCAGGGCCTTTTCCTGCCACCGCTCGTGATATCACTGTATGGAAAATAATACTCCATACCCAGGATGATTTCACCAGCGACAGCAGTAGCGCTCTCTGAAGGATCCCTGTTCTCAAAGCAGCGTTAAGCCCAAGGGATGGATGCGAAGTACTCCCGCATTCCATCCCAGTCTGCTGGAGAGTAGTGCCACAGTCATCGTCTTGCCTCCTCGGGTCGTGGGGGCGTAACAACAACAGCTGTGGCACAAACCAGACAGTGGTCTGAGGTGCCCAGAGGAGCACTAATTGACACACTGTACCGGTTCGGGTTACTTGTCAGCAGCAGATCGAGCAGAGAGGGCGCCTGACCTGCAATGTCCGGTATCCGGGTGGGCTTGAGTACCAGTTGAGACAGGTCATGCGTGAGAGCGAACGCATGGGCAATTCGTCCCGCGTGGTCTGTTTTGGGAGAACCCAACCAGGTCTCATGGTGGGCATTGAAATCTCCCAAGAACACCAACTCAGCGTTCGGAAACTGCTCCTGCGCGTCGTCTGCCACCTGACTCAGGTAATCGAAGAGTCGAGTTGTCTCAACGTTTCCTGAATGGGATCGGTAGAGACACATGTAGATTTGGCTGAAAGAGCCATGATCTACGTGTACCCAAAGGACAGACTAGGCAGTGTAGACGGCGACAACAAATATCCGCCCTAACAAACAAGCATACCCCGGCTTTCGTGAGGAAACACTCCTCTAGCACGTAGTCGGGATATTGCAGGTAGGTCATGTCTGCAGGACGGCGTATTTGTGTCTCCGTTAGAAAAAGTATTGCCGGCCGAGCCGTCTCCAGGTGGTGATGGACAGCATTAAGGTTAGCGTGGAGTCCTCTGATGTTAATAAACTCCACGACACTGGAAGAGGAAGCAGCGGTGGGGTTACGGCGATTGGCTGCTGTTAAACGACAATGCTTTGTTCGTACTGCCACGGCTACTTTCTACGGCTCTCCCTGGCCGCCGGGTCGACTCGCGCCACCCACACAATGACTCTACGGATACTCTGCAGGTCCATCGTAAGCTACGAGAATCGTTACCTCATGTTTAGGCCTCCGGCACTCTCATTCACCGAACGAAACACAGCAGTGAAACACTGCTATTTCACGTCGATTTTCTGTAAGAGGGTAGTACTTCCCCGGTCGAGCCGGTCATGCTGTAACAGTTGCAAGTACATAACTTAAGATAAACTATTTATTACATATTGTGTGGAATATTATTGTAAACGATAAAAATGGAATCGTTAACGGTCCTGCAACAGGACATTAGAGATAAAATGATAAAATTAAGGAGCAATTTTAAAAAGTCTCCCAAAGATCGTTTAACGGTTTCATATATCGAAACGAGAATTGAGAACTTAGACCAACAATGGTCTTTGTTTTCAAAAACTCATGCACAAATCATGACCACAATAAAGCGAGCTGAATTATGCAGTTCCGAGTACTATAAGGATGATATGTACGATCAAGTTGAGGAGCTATATGTGCAATTTAAAAGAGAAAAATTTTCTTCCCATCAATCGTCTTTGCGCACTCAGTCATGCTGTCAGCACGATAAAAGAGCCGCCAAAGTTAAGCTGCCCGAGATAAAAATTCCTATCTTCTCAGGCAAATATACGGAGTGGCAAACGTTTAGAGATTTGTTTTTAGGGCTGGTTCATGAAAACAAATCTCTAGACGATGCTCAAAAATTCTATTATTTAAAAGGGCACTTAACTGGTGAGGCTGAGCAGTTGTTACGTAATATAAAAGTCAGTTTAGAAAACTATGAAAGCGCGTGGAGTAAGCTCAATAAAATGAATAATAATAAGAGATTTCTAGCCAATGGTATATTAAAGCGCTTATTTCATCAAAAAACTTTGGCATTCGAATTGGCATCGGATATAAAAGGACTAATTAATGCTACTTCCAAATGTCTAGAATCAATGAAGGGCTTCGGAGTAGATATATCTTCTTGGGAAATTTCAATAATTTATGTCATTAGCGCCAAACTAGACCAAAATACGAGAAAGGCTTGGGAACTAAAAGTATCATCGGATGTGACCGATGAATTGCCTACGTTTGTACAATTTTCAGAATTTTTAATAAGTCGTTTTAGAGGTCTAGAAAATTTAGATCCTAAGCCACGCATTGAAAAAAGACCTGCTACTAAATCTTTCCATATCATAAAGTCAAATGGAGTCTGTGCTTATTGTGCTGCAGACCATAAAATTAGTTCTTGTAAGGCATTTTGTAAGCAATCCAGTGACAGCCGCCGTGATTTCGCTATGGCAAAGAACTTGTGTTTTGTCTGTTTAAATAGCAACCATTCGGCCAAAAATTGTAAAAACTTTGTACGGTGTCAGGTGTGCAAACGCTGCCACCATTCTTTACTACATCCTAGTGGTGGTTCTGGGCCTGTATTTGATGAAATACCGCATGAAAAAGCCTCATCAACTAGTTCGATGAAGGAGGAAACTGCTTCAAGTAACAATAAGAACGCCGCGCAAGCGGAGGGGTCTAATAAGCCACTTGTATCTTGCCTTTCGGCAAGGAACAGTAATAAAACTGTTTTATTAACTACAGCAGTCGTGGATGCTGAGTCGAAAGACGGGACCTTTCGCATGGTTAGGGCTTTATTAGACCAAGGATCACAAGGATCCTTTGCGACTGAAGCTGTGGTACAGTATCTAGGATTAAAGAAAATAGAAGCCACACACACTATATTAGGTGTAGGTGGAGATAAGAGTGTAACTTCAAAATCAATTGTCCACATTAAAATAAGGTCGAGAATTGATCCTCAAGTTAAGATTAAGGTGCGTGCCTATGTACTGAAGTCGGTTACGTCCCTTATACCGGTTACAAGAGTAACTAAGTTAGAATGGGTTAACCTGACTGTTAGGCTATTTGGCTGACCCTGAGTATTACAGACCTAATAAAATCGACATTTTATTAGGTGCTGATATATACAGTCAAATCATCAGAGAAGGTATTAACCGGAGTCCAAATGGATCGCTCTTGGCGCAAGATACTACGTTTGGGTGGATAATTTCAGGAGCGTGCGAAGTGGATAACTCCGCCTCAATTCATTTTCATATTACCGTGATGCATTCCAGTCTAAGTAATGATTTGTTTAAAAGGTTCTGGGAGTTAGAAGCCGAGCCATTTAAAATTAATAAAATACTCACGAAAGAAGAGAAGAGTTGTGAAAAGCTTTTTACAGAAACGACTAAACGGAATCATGATGGACGCTATATAGTCCGATTACCGTTCCGCGATTCTGACCCAGACTGCAAGTATGGGGAATCAAGAAAATAGCTGAAAGAAGATTTAAAGAGTTAGAGTTCAAACTGAGGAAAGATAATCAACTAAGAATAGATTATACAAAAGTAATTAAAGAATATTTAGAACTTAATCCTATGAGAAAGATTACAGACGTAGAAAAAATAAATAAAGAAGCTGTTTACTTACCTCATCATGCGGTAGTCCGGGAGGATAAGGACACTACAAAGGTTAGAGTCATGTTTGATGCTTCCTGTAAAGGAACGAATGGGAAATCGCTAAACGATAACTTGATGATTGGCCCGTCCTTACAAGCGGAACTTCGTCATATTATTATGCGCTGGAGAAAGCACAAAATATGTCTAGTGGCTGATATAGTAAAAATGTATCGTCAGGTTTTAGTAGACAAAGGTGACACTCCATTTCAACGAATTCTTTTTAGAGAGAGTTCTGAAAAATATATAGAAGATTATGAGTTGATGACTGTGACTTTCGGCACCGTGTCAGCACCATACCTCGCTGTTCGGGCACTTCAACAGGTCGCGTACGATGAATGTCAAAATAGCCCTGAAATAACAAAAAATATTTTAAATGACTTCTATATGGATGATCTGATGACGGGGGCGGACGATGTAGAAACAGTTTTTAATCTCTATAATGATTTAACTAGAGTGTTAGCTAGGGGAGGGTTTCAGTTGCAGAAGTGGATTAGCAATGGCAGTGAGATTTTAGATAAAATGCGAATTGAAAATAAGAATACGAATGAAGAGATAAAGATAAAGGTAGATGACATAAAAAAGATCCTTGGACTTACCTGAAATCCACGTGAAGATGTCTTCCAATTTACCGTTATTCTAAATCCGCTAAGTGAACCTGCAACAAAAAGGAAAATTATATCCGATATATCACGGTTATTCGACCCTCTTGGGTGGTTAGCACCATGTAAGTAAGTAAGTAAGTAAGTAAGTATTTTATTTTTCAAAACATAGGTACATACACGTTACTATAACAAACATTGTAACATAAAAAAAAAAACAAAAAGTACATACATAATGAAAAACGAGGTTACCACTCAGGTTTGTTGTTGGTTTGCGGTTTATACCTCAAACCAACCCTGATATTATTTGGTAACCCCAAGTGACGCCCGGACGCACATCAGTTACACCCGTAATATTATACCAACACAAGAATAAGAAGAAGCTAAAATATTAATTCAGAAGCTGTGGCTAGCTGGTGTTGATTGGGATCAAGAAGTCCCAAGCCATTTATTAAATGAATGGATTACTTACCGTAGTAATTTACCGCAGTTGGCAAATATAAAAATACCGCGATGGTTACGTACTTGTAGTAATCAAGTTTTACGCGAATTACATAGTTTTGCTGATGCTTCAAAAAGGGCTTATGCTGCTGTAGTATACCTGCGAACAATGGATGAGAGTGGCAATATTCAAATATCTTTGGTCGCGAGCAAAACAAAAGTAGCTCCAATCAAGCAGGTATCCATTCCTCGTCTTGAACTTTGTGGAGCAGGTCTCTTGGCCAAATTGATTACAGAAGTGGCTGATATTTTAAAAATATCAAAAGATAATTTACATGCCTATACTGATAGTGAAGTAGTTTTGGCATGGCTGAATCACCATCCTAGTCGTTGGAAGACCTTTGTAGCCAACCGGGTTTCGGACATTTTAACTGTTCTTGAAAATGAAACATGGTCTCACATATCCTCGAAAGAAAATCCAGCGGACTGCGCTTCTCGTGGTATATCTTCAGTGCAACTATCAGAAACCTCTATGTGGATTCAAGGTCCTGATTTTATAAGTCAAAGAGTAATTCAATTCAAAAGGCCAAAACATCTACTCACAACGCAAGAACAGATAAAGGCACATTCAACTGTGCTAGACCTGAGTTTGTGGCAAAGTTTCTCCTCCTTTTCTAAACTTGTTCGTGTCGTTGCTTACTGTCAAAGATTCGTAAATATGAGAAGTTCCATGACCAGACCTAATACTAGGTATTTGGCCACACAAGAAATTGAAGATTCGACAGAAGTATGTATAAAGAGATGTCAAGAAGAAGGATTATCACAAGAGTTAAAGGAATTAAGTAGAAAAGAATACGTGGCTAGTAATATGAAGAAATTTAGATCATTGAATTTATTTTGAGATGCAAAAGGGATTATTAGAGTCGGTGGAAGGCTAGAAATGTCCCAATTAAATTACAATGAAAAGCATCCAATTCTTATTCCTAAGGAATCGTTTTTAACGGGTCTCTTGATTGCAGATTCTCATCAAAATACGATGCACGGTGGGCCACAACTTATGTTATCTTACTTACGATCAAAATATTGGATTGTTGGCGTTAAGAGCTTGGTTAGAAAGTATTTTAGAAGCTGTGTAATGTGTACTCGGTATTCAGCTAAGACAACAAGCCAACTTATGGGACGATTGCCCGCATCTAGAGTAAGCCCAAATAAACCGTTCTTTATAAGTGGCGTTGATTACGCCGGTCCAATAAGTATAAGAACAGCAAAAGGTCGGGGCAATATTTCATATAATATAATTGCATTATTTATATGTATGTCAACGCGGGCTGTACATCTTGAAGCGGTCAGTGACCTAACTACCCAAGGATTTTTGGCAGCGTTTAAGAGATTTGTGGTGAGGCGAAGACGATATGCTGAACTATACAGCGATAAAGCTACAAATTTTGTTGGTGCCGCTCGTCAGTTACGTTCTCTATTTAATGAAGAAAAATCAACGTTCAGGCAAGAATTGGCAGAGTCTCTCGCAAATAATGGTACTCAATGGAACTTTATTCCTCGAGCTCCAAATTTCGGTGGATTATGGGAGGCAGGAATAAAGTCAACTAAGTACCATCTTAAAAGAGTCATTGGAAACTCTACATTGACGTATGAGGAACTAGCCACAGTATTGACTCAAATTGAGGCTTGTCTAAACTCAAGACCCTTGTCATACGTAGAGGAGCACAATGATCTTCTGATTTTAACCCCAGGCCATTTTTTGGTAGGAGAAGCACTCGTGGTAGCACCAGATTCCAACTATGAAAAATCTAATATACACACGCTACGGCGATGGCAACTTCATCAAGATTTTTGGCGACGTTGGTCGCAGGATTATCTGCACCAATTTCTTCAACGGCACAAGTGGGAATATCAGAAGCCAGAACCATCAATAGGCGATATTTTTTTTCATATTTTATTTATTTTTATTTATTTAATTATATTGATTTTACTAATAACAATACAAATTATTAATTATATACATAATATAAACAATTCTTTAAAACTAACTTATACCTAAAATATTATGAAACAGAGAAATAAAAAATAAAACTAAAACCCTCTAATAGGCGTCATAGAATTCCTCCGCATCACAGTCAACTGGTAGTGTGCCCAGAAGACTGGCAGCATTGCCACGTTGAATGGCAATGCTTATCCTTTCCGCGAAATAAAGGCCAGCCCTCTGGTCACGGGAAGCGTCGATTAACCTTTTCGCTATGTCTCTATAAAGAGCACGAGCACTGGGACCCCATGACCCTAGCGTTTCGACCCCAAACGGCTCAAAAACATAATCCCCTGCCAGGTTTTTGTATTTGCGCCGTTTGAGAGTCTCCGCGGATGCAGCAGCAGCACCAGCACAACCCGCCGTACTGGGAAGATGTGATGGCGCAAGGGTGTCTACACACGTTGCGTCCCACACCAAGGGCCTACCCATCTTCCAAGGCATCACTGACATACCGTCCGGTCTCTTTCCATCGTCACACGCCAAACCATTAGGTTCAAGATGAGCTGGCACGCCGGCGGTGACAAGAGCACGACGGATAATGTCATTAAGGTTGGCGTGCCGCGAAAAACGACCGGCACTCCTGCTACATGATAGGCCATGGTGGCCAAGGCCATCGACGGCTTCACCACAGTGACATCGATACGGAGAAACACATGGAGCACGAACGAAACGAAGGCAAGAAGCGATGCGGAACGTTGTGTCATCCAACATAGTGCCTATGTTGGACGATGGGAGTGCTTGAAGCCAAAGACCCGATTCCCATTCCCCCACGGCCAATAAACGGGCACGCTCAGCAACATTAGGAGATGTGTTCATGAGTTGTTCTCTCACCATGTTGCAGAGCGGCCCGTCCCACCGACTCTGAGAGAATAGATCGGATGGCAAATCAGAGTTTGGACAGATCATTTTCCAAGCGTTCACTGCATCGGACTTGCACGACACTTCCGAATTAACCAGTGTGGGAGCTAAAATTTTCCTGGTCAATTCTTCAGTGCAGTGGACCGAAGACAGGAACGCCGGTAAACTGACATCACTAATTTTGCGAACGCCGAGGCCACCCAAGCGAACTGGTAGGGTTGCCTGGAGCCACACTCGGTCGTTCATGGCCAAATTTAAAATTTTGCTAGGTGTATGCCGAATAGTATTGTCAATTTTATCCAAAAGTATTAAATGCTTCCAAAATTGAGAGAATCTGAGGGCATGTGTGAATTTAGGAACGAAGAGGCAATAACGAATGATTGTATAAGCCGAATGAATATTAATTTTGAGTAGTCGGTCTGAAATTTCACAAAAATTTTGGATCTTCTCATCTATGAACGACTCGAATCCCTCCTCCAATACGGGAGACCCCAGAAGGCGAAAAGAAACTTTTTCAATAATTTTTATGTTTGGAGCCAAAGAATTGAATTTTGATAAAGCCAAAGATTTATCAACTTTATCGTTAATAAAAATTTCACATTTATTGGAATTTAGTTCTAAACCAATTGAATTAAATTTATTTTTTAAAAGTTTCAAGTCTTGTAAAACCGTTTCCATGTCGCCTCCTAGGGTCCCATCATCCAGGTACCAGATATTAAATTTAGAATTTAATTTTTCAATAATTGGGTGAATGGCTAAACTAAAAATGACTGGTCCAAGAGGGTCACCTTGTTGACACCCAACTGCAGATTCTAAATGGTTGTCTTTATAAATTAATTTAGATGGGTGTCTATAACACTGCCACAAAAAATTGAAAATTTTGGGTGTTTCCAATTTAGCTTGCGTCAGCAAGGTGTCCCTATTCACAGAATTGAAGGCGTTCTTCAAGTCAACCTTTAAGATGACCTCACCTTCGCCACAGCCAAGGTACGTGGCGAGAGCGTGGATGGCAGCCTCACAGCCCCCCTTCGAACCAAAACCAAGCTGGACTGGTTGAAATTTCTCTGCGAGGGGGGCACTGTAGTATTTGCAACATAGCTTGGCTGCCAAACGACGATAGGTACACCCCACGGCAATGGGACGAATGCCACCATCTTTCTTACTTAGGGCGCATAAATTTGCCCCGTACAAAATATCGATGATGTCATCCACCACACCGCCGGAGAGCATTAAGTTGATTAAAGCCGTCAGCTCCTTCAAAAGTGCATCACCAGCTTCCCCGGCGCTGTAACACAAAAGATCTTTTAAATGTTGCGGTGCCAAGCCATCGAGGCCACCAGCAGATCCACTTCGAAAGGAGCAAACGGCTGTAAATACGTCCTTGGCTGTCACCTTGAGACAATCCATGTCAGCATCAGGTGCGTCTGGGAAGGAGAGACCATCAGTGGGCTTGCTCTGCAGACCCGCAAGTGTTTCTGCAGAGTAAGGCGCCACCACATCGCTACTGAACAATAACCTAGATGCACCTCTAATGTCACCTTCCCTTAATTTGGATTCTACATATTGGTACAATGATTTGCTACTGTAGGAGGTGGTGTCTTTTGGTTCTAAATAGTTATAACTAAAACTGCAATTATCTTTAATTTGTGTAATTAAGTGTATAGGCGATATTGTTTTAATAAAAGAGGACGATATGCCTCCAGGCAGATGGTTGCTAGGTAAAATTGAGCAAAAGCATCCAGGTCAAGGTAATGTAACACGAGTGGTTACAGTGCGCACTAAAGGTGCTGTAATTAAACGACCAACATCAAAATAATTATTCTACCTGTAACAAAATAAGTATTTTTAAATTTATATTAATAACTTGTACTTGTAAACTGTGTATTTTTATATTTTATTTCGATGTATAACACTGTTGCATGGTGAGTGGTTTGAAGGACATACTAAATGATGTCTACTCTACTCTATGTACTAAATGGTGGGCGGTATGTCCAGTTTATAACTATAAATATTGTTTAATTTAAGATTATTTTACAAATACATTTAGTTTTTGTTAACAGTTTATTGTAACACGAAACCTTTCATACAGTTGTTAGCTTATAAGTTGACCATAGCACGCGATAGATGACGCTGTCCCACTGGGCTGAATTGCGCTATGGTTTCGTTACACGGCCAGGTATAAATACCGTGGAATAATATTTTTTTGAAAGTTGTATATTGAGTTAATATATGCTTAGTGAGACACAGTGATCCGAGTATATTATTTCACTCACCCTCGGACCTTTGAATATTCGTTCAGTAACTCTGGCTTCTAAGATACAGGTCCATACCTAGTTCAGAAGTCAGGGTCTTCAGTTTGTTATGTATTCCTAAGCCCTAAATTTTGTACCTAGATTAAGTGTTATTCTTATGGAGTTATAAACTTTATTTTTATTATTATTAAAAATTTATTTAAATTTCTGGTTCCCAAGCTGGTGGTACATTCCAACCATCTTCTCTATTGAAATTAGGATGTTTTTTAATTTCAATGGCCTCGCGAAGCATCCTTGGTAGGAATTGGTGTTCTTTTGCGAGTATCTGTCGTTTGTCAAATCGTAGGTAGTGGCGGGTGCCTATGCTACTCTTGGTTTGACCAATGTATGAGAGTCCACAGTCACAATCTATTTCATAGACCCCTGCATCTTGTAAAGGTAATTGGCACTTGACGGATGATAAAAATTAACTTATCTTCGTTGGCGGTTTCAAGTATGTGTTGATTAAAGCTCGCTTCAAGATGTAGCCAATCTTGTCAGTGATACCCCTTACATATGGTAGTATGGCAGGCTGGCGGTCGACTCTGGCTAGCTTTTCTCGGGATCTGTGACGGCGGCGCGGCTGTTGGCGCTTGTTGTCTTGCAGTACTTGCTTGACATGTTGAAGCTCAGCGACCAGGTGTTTCTTGTCACAGATCCCGTGGGCTCTCTGAAACAAAGACATTCCCCGGTAGCTAACTGTTTAGGATGGTGGTGAGATTCACCGTTTAAGTACCTATTTGTATGGGTCTTTTTACTATCCACAGTGTGGCTCAAAGTATGATCAGGATACTGATGACAAGAACATCTGCCTTACGTGTAAAATAATAAACTGAAGTCTATGTTCGTACGTGTACCTTCTGATCATACCAACATTTTAAGCATAAATACTGTGTATGGGAGCTAAGGGGTTTGCTGAAAGAATAACTGTGGGAATGCTCAGAATAAAAGATAACTTTTAATTCGGTGTTAATTACACGAGTTCAGTACAGCAAGTGACCGACATAGAACAATCGGTACGTAAAACACGTAACAAATTAAAACAAACAATAATCAATTAGATGGATTGCTGCTATGTGATTTTGCTTAGGCGCGCCAACATGCTCCCGGGCGTTGAAAGCAACGGTTTCAACTACACTCCGAAGACACTGGTAAAGGACAGATCCTGTTGAATGCTCTTCGGATGACTCCAATGGATGTCCGAATATCTGCCAGACGAGCGATGCCATCCGTTCCAGGATGAACAGCCACAATGCGTCCCAGACTCCACTTCAGGGGAGGAAGGTTGTCCTCCTTAATGACTACTAAGGAGTTCAGCTTCAAACCAACCTTACTGCAACGCCATTTGGTCCACAGCTGTAATTCTGCGACATACTCCTTGCTCTATCTGCTCCAGAAATGTTGGCGTAGTTGCTCGATCCTTTGAAAGCGAGACAGATGGTTGACAGAGTAGTCCTTGTAGTCAGGTTGCGGCAAGGAAACAAGGGGCCGTCCAATGAGAAAATGGCCCGGTGTAAGTGGCGTATAATCGTCAGGGTCTGAAGGCAACGGCGTAAGTGGACGAGAGTTCAGAATGACTTCAATTTTAGTTCAGGCGGTGTAAAGCTCCTCAAAAGTCAAATTACAATTTTCCAACACTCGTTATAGGTGGTACTTGGTGGACTTGACACCCGCCTCCCAGAGGTCACCGAAATGAGGAGTTTAGGCGGATATAAAATGAAACCTTATCCCGTCGTTAGCTGCACTTTCACCCAAGGATGAACTGTTCAATTTTAATAATTTAGATATGTCATTGTACGCACTGACAAATGAGGTACCGTACGGTGAAAAATATCATTGGGTTAACCTCGTCGAGAAATAAAACTATATAAGCCAGTAAGTAACTATTGCTAGTTAAATCGCCTACGGTCTCCAAATGGATGGGCTTGATAGTAAATAAAAAAAAAATTGCGACGTACACCTTTACCAACCTGCATCCACGTCCTTGACGACTGGTGCACATAATAGGGCCAGCATAATCAACGCCCGTGCTCTCAAAGGGATAATTTGGATGAAGACGTTCTTTTGGTAAATTACCCATTATAGGAGCTATAACCTTTCCCTTTATATGGCGGCATAGAACACACTTGTGATAACAAGCCTTTGCCAAATTGTGACCTCCAGTGACATCAGCCAGTAAGACTCCCTTATTGAAGCGAACAGTAATTGTGGGCCAGCATGCATCAGCCTCCTATGCTCGCAATTAATCAATAACTTTGTGAAATGATGAGTGGACTGTAATATGACAGGGCGTTTTTTAGAAAACTGAAAATTAGAATTTTCGAGCCGTCCGCCTACGCGCATTAAATTTTTGTCATCCAAGTAAGCATTAAATTTTAGAAGGATTCTTTTTATTTAAAAGTAATTTATACTTAGGAAATGATTCAGACTGATTTTGAATTATGACAACATTTAGTGCGTCTTGTAACTCATCCTGTGACAAATAAATAGTTTTTGGATAATGTTTCCTACATGACTTAATAAATCTCAACATGTAAACTACAGAACGCACAAGCCATGAATAATTACAAAAACGACTTATCTCAATCAAGGCTTTATCTTTGCAATTGCTTACAATAGTGTTTTACATACTACATTAGGTCAAGTTTCCGGTAACGTCTCTGCCCCTGAATACTTGACTTGCGAGGGCCATTCAGACGGATCCTGTCTCAAAAATTCTGGTCCAAACAACCAAAGATCAGAACCCTGCAGAACATTAATATCCGCACCCCGAGATATTAGGTCTGCTGAACAACCCCATAGAGTTTCCAGTACAGCTGTCGTGTAAATTTGTTTTGAACACGTTCCAACATTACAGAGTACTTAGCTTCATACGGAGCCTATATGACAGCACCATGTTCCAGATGACTCCTGACTAGTGCGTCATACAGGACATACTTTAAGTGCTGTAATGTTGGTGAAGTGCTTCGATTGTCGTAGAATAACGCCCAAGTTTCTAAATGCCCTTTTGCAGATCTTCATAATATGATCACGAAAGGACCCTTCAGATGTTACCATAACTCCCAAATCCCGTACTTTAGTAACACGTTGCATAGGCACACAGTCCACCACATACTCGTGCAACAGGGGTGACCGCGCACGCATTAGACTCATCACAGAGCACTTGGGTACATTGAAGTTAAGCCTGTTTTCCCTAGTCCATTTCACTACCCGGTCTATGTCCTCCTGCAATCGTTTACAGTCGAATTTACTGTGGACTTCTAGCAGCAACTTAAGGTCGTCCGCAAATAATAAACAAGAGCCATGTCTGACGACGCCCGGTAAGTCGTTTATCATTATTATAAATTCGAGAGGACCTAAATTGCTGCCTTGACTCACACCGGACCAGGTGTAATATGGGTCAGATTTATAACCCTTATAGTCAACGTACTGCTGTCTATCTTGCATATAGCTGGAGAAGAACTGTAGTAAATGAGGCGTGCAGCCGACGCTTGTGAGCTTCTCCAGTAAAATGTCATTGTCAACTGTGTCGAACGCTTTTTTTAAATCAAAATACACAGCGTCAACCTGCACACCAGCATCGACCGCCGGGACTACCTGTGCCATAAAGTTCAGTAGATTGGTGACCGTACTTCGGGCCGGGCGGAACCCATGCTGCGCGTCCCAAAGTTGCCCACTTACCTGCCTCTGCACGCCGTGCTGGTTGGCAGACTCGACACTTTTGCCGGCGTCGACAGCACGGCCACGGGTCTATAACCATTTATGTCTGATCCCGCTTTTCCCTTAGGTACCGGTATAACTCGCGTGATCTTCCATTGGGCTGGAAACGTCGCCGAATGAAGACAAGTATTAAAAATATAAAGCACAGGCTCTTCGAGCACCCTACCACAATCTCTAAACAGAAAAGCCGGTATTCCATCCGGGCCCGCAGACCGCTTCGGCTTCAGCCACTTTAGTGCCCCTCTAACGTCATCAAGACTGAGCGCATCCAAGTGCACTCGCGCCGCGCTCCCTGCTCCCGCCACCGCCGCTGCTCGAGCGTCTGGTCGTGGCGGCTGTTTACTGTATACCGATTCAAAAAACATTGCAAACTGTTTTGCACACTCGTTATCCGATAAATGGTTTCCATTACTTACTGCCTAGTTATTTAGAGAATAGCGAGAATCTCAATGATACCCATTCAATCTTGTATTGTGCTGCTGTAGCGGCATGTCGTACAGCAGGCGTCAAGTTCCCTTTGAACGACACTGCTGTATGGCGAAAAGCTGCTTCGGCATGGCAATGCAGGATTGAGCGTCGTATCGCTGAGGCAAGGGCACTTATTGGTAAACTAATCTGCTTCAGGGAGGGCAAAACTCGCCCTAGAGTGATGCGCTTTGTGAGTCGAGCTTTCTTGGGAACTGACACCAGCCCACAAGACTATACATCTCGGGTCACAGAGCGCATTGACTTCCTGAAGCAGAAAGTTTATGCGTGGGCAAACCGTTTGCGCAGATACAAAAAACGCGTGAACCGGTATACCGTGAATTACACATTTCAAAGAGACCAGAGACGTGTTTATAGAAGCTGGGAACGACCAATGACCAACGACCGGATCAATGTGTGACTGGTGGGCGGCTGCCGGATGCTGATACCACAAATACCTTTAGGCGTAGCATCTGGTCGGTGCCCATGGGCCACACAGAGGGCGATTGGATCCGTGATGTCGAGCGAGCGGTTGCACAAATTCCAGAGATGGAAGACGTAGTCATTGAAGACCAGGATGTTACTAGTGCAGTCCATTCGTTATCAAATTGGAAGTCTCCAGGTCCGGACGGGCTGCATAACTTCTGGCTGAAGTAGCTACGTAGTTCGCATGCTTGCTTGGCATCGCAGTTTCAATCAACTCATCATCAAACAATCATCTGAGAGCATTGAACTTTCAGATTCCATTAAACTAAGATCGCTTCTCATTACTAATACCTACAAATACTTGGGTATGTCACAAGCCTTAGGTATAAATGAAGCGGACATGAAACAACCGTTGCAGGAGCGCTTTTTTGGTCGCCTGAGAAAAATACTTAACAGTCTTTTATCAGGCGGCAACAAGGTACGCGCTTTTAACGGTTGGGTCATGCCGCTTCTTTTATACTCCTTTGGCATACTTAAGCGGACTCAGACTGAGTTAGATGCCCTGGACAGGAAGGTCCGCACAATGTTGACGGCATACCGAATGCATCATCCTCGTTCGTCTGTGATGAGGTTGTACATCCCGCGGAAATGTGGGGGTCGAGGTTTCCTAAATGCCAAAACCCTCCATAACCGTGAAGTGTGCAACCTTAGAGAGTATTTCCTTCAAACGAACGTGGATATACATCGTGATGTTGTTGCAGTGGATAACGGACTCACCCCACTTAATCTGGCTAAAGAGAGCTGGCGCATCCCTGTAGTACTGAGCATTAACGACCGCAAGAGTGTATGGCAGAGCAAGGAGCTTCACGGTAGGTTCTACAAGGCCCTATGTGGGCCTGACGTAGACCTTCTCGCCTCCGTGAACTGGCTACGCTTCGGTGACCTCTTTGGGGAAACCGAAGGGTTTGTCTGTGCAATTATGGACGAAGTTATCAAGACGAATAACTACCGGAAATATATCCTGAGGGATGGTACGATTGACATATGTCGGGCGTACCACCAGCCCGGTGAATCCCTCAGGCATATAGTTTCCGGTTGTTCTCGTCTTGCTAACGGCGAGTACTTGCACAGACATAACCAAGTAGCCAGAATTATTCATCAGTAACTTGCTCTGAAGTACAAACTTGTAGAGGTCGAGGTGCCTTACTACAGGTATGTAGCAGAACCAGTTCTCGAAAAGGACCATATCACACTGTATTGGGATCGATCTATTATCACAGACAGGACTGTTGTTGCCAACAAGCCTGATATTGTCGTAATAGATCGATCAGAGCGCCATGCAATAATTGTCGATATTACCATCCCTCATGATGGCAACCTCGTGAAAGCTGAGAAGGAAAAAGAATTAAAATACCTCGACTTAGCACACGAGGTCGTCGATATGTGGGATGTGGACTCGGCAATCATTGTACCGATAGTCGTTACGGTGAACGGTCTAATAGCCAAGAGCCTCGACCAACATCTTAAGAGGCTCGCGTTAGGTGCTTGGGTCAAGGGTGAGATGCAGAAGGCAGTCCTTCTCGATACGGCACGCATAGTGAGGATGTTCCTCTCTCTGGACCCCTAACCACCGACAGCTTGGACCTTGTCTCGATGTCGGTGGGCATCCATAATTTTTATATTTTTAAATGTGTTTTTTTATAATTATATATTTAAAAATGTAATTTTTATTGGTTAAAAGTAAATAAATGTGAAATAATAATAATAATATTCTACCACATACACACAACACTATCTAGCCCAAACTAAGCAGAGCTTGTACTATGGATACTAGACAATGGATAAACATACATATGTACTTTTTTCTTTTAGTTATTGTGTTTTTAGTAGAGGCCGCAGGAGGATACTACCAACATTAAAAATTAATGGGCAAATCTTAGTATTTGCGGACTGCACAAAATACCTAGGCTGGACCGAAGTCTACGTTGGGGTAAACATATCAATGAAGTAGTAGAAAAATGTTATAAATATTTAAATATTTTAAAAATTCTAGCTGGTAGCTCATGGGGATTACACACAAAACACATGCGTAGATTATATATTAGTTTAATAAGAAGTCGAATGGATTATGGTTCGTTTCTATATAACTGTAGTGCAAAAACACATACACTAAAACTAGACAGGTTGCAAAATCAAGCCTTAAGAATAGTAGGAGGTTTTATTAGAAGTTCACCGATCCACGTTATGGAAAGTGAGTTGAATGTAATGCCCTTATTTTTGAGGAGACAGTATTTAGGCTACAAATACAGCTTAAAAATTACATCTTGGTGTAACAATGATACTGTTAAGATGACCTCAGATTTGAGTGCTCTTTCTAATACTAGTTATTGGGCAAACAAAAGGAAGCCATTACTTGTTAAAACTTATAATGAAGTAAGACACAGTAATATTATCTCCTCTGAAATACTTAATGCGTTTAATTTAGACACTTGGACTACAGCTATCGAAACACGAAAATATTTTAATTTAAATCTAAATAGTATACAATTTGCAAAAAATTGTTATGAACCCAATAACTTTATTAATAATGTAAACATAGAATTAAGTAATACATATAATGGATAATATTTTTACGGATGGGTCCAAAGGTGTTCATGGTCTCGGTGCTGGTGCTAGTCTAAGTTAGGAGCTGTTAAAGGCACCGTTGTAGAGTACAGACCTGACCATTGGGAATTTATACCTACATTCAAGAGAGCGACGTTTAGGGACTGGGTATTTTAAGGGAAAATCTAGAGATAAAGGCATATGGTATAGAACCATACAAGGCGAGCCCCCACAGTTTCCCTGGTTTAACGATACTAGGTTAAGTAGAAATTATATTAAAATAGCGTTTAGACTTAGATCCGGTCATTATCCACCAGCAAAGTTTGCATTCTTAATGAAAAAAGCTGATACGCCCAATTGTTCGATATGCAATAAAATTGAAGATGTACAACATTTGCTGATGGATTGTGCTCGTAATAGGTGTGAACGAGATTCACTGGTAAAGGAACTAAATTTAAATTTACTAGATGTAGGCCTGATACAAAATATTTTAAGTCATCCGAAGTCAGAAGCTGCAAAAAAGCTATGTAATTTGATAAAATAATTCAGCAATGATTATCCTATAATAATAATAACTAGTATCTAATCTATAGTTGTATCTCTAGTTACATATATCTAACAGTGTACTTTTAATTTCAATGTGTGTATCTAGCTATAAGGTACAATGGGATTGACATATCTTTATGGATAAAAATCCCAAATAAATAAAGAGAAAAAAAAAAAACCTTAAAAACAGAATAAGCTGAGATGAAAAACCGTAAAGTGAACATTGTGTCCGCTGGTAATGGACTATCTCCATAGTATATGGACTCTTGCAACGTTAAGGTTGCAAATTGCGAGTTTTTGATTTTGTATAAAATGAGCGGAAGGCTAAATTTATTTTCAATTATCAAATTTAAAATAAACAGTACTAAAACAATTTTAAATTATTGACAGACAATTTAAATAATGGCATATATAAATTGACTCTGTCACTGTATTCATACAGTTACGTATGTACTTTAAACTCGTCATGAATAAGTATAATATTAATTAAATCATTCGCATGACCGACGTTTACTTAAGGGGGCTACCGATTTCAAATAGCAATAACAACTGAATTTAAAAAATATTGCCGTAGATATTATTGTATAAATTTATTTTTTCTTTTTTCTATTGTACAAATTATTTAATTTTTTTTTTAATTTTGAATAAATCGGAGTTATAAACAAGTTATTTATAAAAATTGTAGTGAAAAGTACGATTGCGTGTTCAGAATGCTTGTTTATATGATCATTACGAGAGTATTTATATTACAATAATAAGTATGTGTGAGCATACACCTGTATAACACATGTAAACAGAAATATAATATAAGACTAAGTAAAATATTGAATAATAATTCAACACAATTGCTTTTTTTGAAATTAAACTACTATATACGGATTTTATCGCGTTGTTTATTTAACACTCTATTACATAATTTAGAAACTGTTACACTACTATACTGTACTATTAAACTTTACTAATTTTAAGCTAATTAAATTATTAAAACTATCAAATCTATTTGTTTTTAAGTTTACACTTTCCCCGACGTTTCGGTTGCTTTTCAGCAGCCATGGTCACGGGGAGACTAAGATGGTAGTTGTCTCAATGTTCCAGTGTAGTTATTTCAAAGTAGCCGAACATAATTTAGTTATTGGTGTTTCTATTTACGCAGAATGAGCTCAAAGTATCATGAAGTCTAGCTGTGGTTTGTTTCTTCTTGGGTTTGACTATTTGAAGTACTGGATCCCAAGCTGGTGGTACATTCCAACCATCTTCTCTATTGAAATTTGGATGTTTTTTGATCTCAATAGCCTCGCGAAGCATCCTTGGTAGGAATCGGTGTTCTTTAGCGAGAATCTGTGGTTTGTCAAATCTCAGGTAGTGGTTGGTCCCCTGTTGTACATGTTCACACACAGCAGACTTCAACGAGCGTTTGTGTTTAACGTCAGCTATGTGTTCTTTTATGCGGGTGCCTATGCTTCTCTTGGTTTGACCAATGTATGAGAGTCCGCAGTCACAATCTATTTTATAGACCCCTGCATCTTGTAAAGGTAATTGGCACTTGACGGATGGTAAAAATTGACTTATCTTCGTTGGCGGCTTGAAGTATGTGTTGATTGAAGCTCGCTTCAAGATGTAGCCAATCTTGTCAGTGACACCCCTTACATAAGGCAGTATAGCAGGCTGGCGCTCGACTGTGGCTGGCTTTTCTCGGGATCTGTGACAGCGGCGCGGCTGTTGGAGCTTGTTGTCTTGCAGTACTTGCTTGACATGTTGAAGCTCGGCGTCCAGGTGTTTCTTGTCACAGATCCCGTGGGCTCTCTGAAACAAAGACATTCCCACGGTAGCTAACTGTTTAGGATGGTGGTGAGATTCACCGTTTAAAGTACCTATTTGTATGGGTCTTTTTCCTATACACAGTGTGGCTCAAAGTATGATCAGGATTCCTGATGACAAGTACATCTAAGAATGCTAATGAATTATTTGCCTCTAATTTCATAGTAAATTGGATGTTGTTATTAATGGAATTAAGATGTTCTAGGAATACACTAACACTATCTGTTGGTAATATTGTAAAAGTATCATCTACAAACCTCTTATAAATCCTGGGTGTGATGGGGGCAGTCTGTAAAGCTCGAGCCTCGAAGTCCTCCATATATATGTCGGCAACAACAGGCGATACAGGGGAGCCCATTGCCACACCATCTACTTGTATGTAGAATTTATTGTCCCACAACAGATAGCCAGTTGTTAAGCAATGCTTAAGTAGTTCTGCATATTCCTCAGGCATATTGTACTCTATTAGCTTCCTTTTAGTTATTTCAATACAGTCATGTACAGGTATGCATGTAAATAATGACTGTACATCAAAACTAACCATTGTTTCATTGTTAGTGAGACATAGGTGTTTAATCTCACTCACAAAATGGTATGAATCCTTTACATATGCTCTCCAGTTGCCTCTGAGTGGTGAGAGTATCTTCGCTACGTGCTGCGCCAGTCTGTAAGTTGGTGTGTCGATCTGACTCACAATAGGACGTAGGGGAGCGTTTTCTTTGTGTATTTTTGGTAACCCATACAGCTCCAAAGCTGTTCTTAGATGTACTTGTCATCAGGAATCCTGATCATACTTTGAGCCACACTGTGTATAGGAAAAAGACCCATACAAATAGGTACTTAAACGGTGAATCTCACCACCATCCTAAACAGTTAGCTACCGTGGGAATGTCTTTGTTTCAGAGAGCCCACGGGATCTGTGACAAGAAACACCTGGACGCCGAGCTTCAACATGTCAAGCAAGTACTGCAAGACAACAAGCTCCAACAGCCGCGCCGCTGTCACAGATCCCGAGAAAAGCCAGCCACAGTCGAGCGCCAGCCTGCTATACTGCCTTATGTAAGGGGTGTCACTGACAAGATTGGCTACATCTTGAAGCGAGCTTCAATCAACACATACTTCAAGCCGCCAACGAAGATAAGTCAATTTTTACCATCCGTCAAGTGCCAATTACCTTTACAAGATGCAGGGGTCTATAAAATAGATTGTGACTGCGGACTCTCATACATTGGTCAAACCAAGAGAAGCATAGGCACCCGCATAAAAGAACACATAGCTGACGTTAAACACAAACGCTCGTTGAAGTCTGCTGTGTGTGAACATGTACAACAGGGGACCAACCACTACCTGAGATTTGACAAACCACAGATTCTCGCTAAAGAACACCGATTCCTACCAAGGATGCTTCGCGAGGCTATTGAGATCAAAAAACATCCAAATTTCAATAGAGAAGATGGTTGGAATGTACCACCAGCTTGGGATCCAGTACTTCAAATAGTCAAACCCAAGAAGAAACAAACCACAGCTAGACTTCATGATACTTTGAGCTCATTCTGCGTAAATAGAAACACCAATAACTAAATTATGTTCGGCTACTTTGAAATAACTACACTGGAACATTGAGACAACTACCATCTTAGTCTCCCCGTGACCATGGCTGCTGAAAAGCAACCGAAACGTCGGGGAAAGTGTAAACTTAAAAACAAATAGATTTGATAGTTTTAATAATTTAATTAGCTTAAAATTAGTAAAGTTTAATAGTACAGTATAGTAGTGTAACAGTTTCTAAATTATGTAATAGAGTGTTAAATAAACAACGCGATAAAATCCGTATATAGTAGTTTAATTTCAATGAATAACATTCGCGTAAACAGAAGACAATATTATGTCAACACAATTGCGTTATACTATTGAGGTCGTAAGTACATCTTAAATATTAAGGTGACACAGTAGCATCGTGCCCACAATACTCCCCACTATGAAAAAGAAAACATTCATAAAAGATATTACAGGTTATAAAATACAAAATTATATGAAAACAAGATAAATTAAAAGTAAGAGTATACACACAAAAATGGGTATAAAATTAAGCACTAAAATAGGTATAAGATTGCAGCTAGTCCTTATACTGCAAATGGCAAAACTGTTCGAGTTTCACGGCCGGATCGAGTGACATGTTAGCGCGAAACGAGCGCGTTTCTGCTGATGCACGCCGAGTGTCAGGTGCAAGCGCCGGCGCTGATGACGTCGCATTCGTAGGCGTTGTGCGTGTTGTTTTGTCTCCTGTAGTGACCAAGATAAAACGTAATGTTGCGCCGTACGTTATTTGCGCTGCGCCTACACCGGTTTTCTAACGTACTGCTGTGCAAAGTCCGAGCACGACCATAGGCAATTCTTCTACCCAGTTGGCGCTGTTGCAAGTGGCTATGAGAGCCGATTTAAGGCACTGTTGCAAGAGGCTATGAGAGCCAATTTTAAGGAGTCGTGTGGATCTTCTTAATTTCCAGACGCTTTGTCAGCTGATGGAATAGATCCGACTTGAACTGGCGTCCTTGATCCGTTGTAATTGTAACGGGACAGCCAAATCGCGCAATCTCACCGTTAATCAATGCTGTAGTGACAGTTTCAGCGGTGATATTTGCTACGGGTATTGCTTCAGGTCATTTTGTTTCCCGGTCTATGATTGTCACGCAGTACCGGAACTCTTGAGATATTGACAGCGGTCTTACAATATCGACATGGATATGATCGAATCTATCTGCTTGGAGAAATTAGCTCGACTGTGAGACAGTATGTCGATTGATCTTCGACCTTTGGCAGTCTATGCAAGTCTTTGTCCATGTTCCGACGTTTCTTGTTCATTGCAAGCCAAAAAATCTGTCCGACATCATTTTCTTAGTGCTTCGTAACCCTGGATGACTGAGACCGTGTACGGCGTTAAAAGCTAGGTGACAGTACTGCAGCGGTAGATGGGGTTGAAATTACCCTGAGAAAGTCACGCAAACTATTTGTTGATTGCAGTCATACAATGTGACTTCTTGAAGATAAACTTGCGGATTTTCAACACTTCTGGAAGCTCTTTACTCTGTTGTTGATCGGCAGCTAATTCCTTGTAGTCGATATAACTAGGGAAACTAATTTCTTCTATTCTTGAGAGTGCGTCACGCGACTGCGATGTCTTCGCCCGATTAAAACTACGATTGCGTGTTCAGTATGCTTGTTCATTTGATCATTATGAGAGTATTTATATTAAAATAATAAGTATGTCTGGGCATACACATAAACAAACAAGTAAACAGAAATATATAACTAAGTAAAATATTGAATAATAATTTAGCACAATTGAGTTATACTATCGAGGCCGTAAGTACATCTAAAATATTGAGGTGATACAGTAGCAATGTACCTACAAAATCATTGTTAATTATCTAGTTAACTTAGCAAGCTTATTTTTATACATAAATTTATCATAATGCCATCGTATACATATGCTATTCTTTATCTTAGTATTTTAATGACTCCATTTAACTGCTTCCATGGCGCAGCGGTAGTGAATGCGACTGCTGTACATGAGGTCACGGGTTCGAATCCCAGGTCAGGCCAACAAAAAGTGATTGGTTTTTCTGTTAAGAAATCTCAATAGCAGCTCGGAGTTAGCAAGTTGGCGGTGTTAGACAGCCCCGTACCTCGGCAAGCACGAAAAGTCGTTATTCCTGCGCCTGATCTCTCTCCGGTCGTGTCGGATAACCGTCCCATCGGATCATGAGAGTTAGGGAACAGAGCGTGCGCTTGTGTTTACGCACAAGTTTGTGCACTATAATATCTCCTGCACCGACGGTCAGTTTCCGTTAAGATTGGCCGCCGTGACCGAAATTCGGTCTGGAAGACATTATTATTATTTGAATGCAATTTTTCATAAGTAATCCAGAATCTATAAAGTGCTTCGTGTCCTTCCTCCTGCCGGAGGCTCTACAAAGGGGTCGTGCGGTCCATAGCCCTTTATGGGGCACCAGTTTGGGGAGATAACCTGACGGCCCGTAATATTTCGGCGCTTCGTGCGCCATGGCGTGCAATAGCCGTCAAGTGAATTAGAGGTTACCGCATGATCTCGTTCGCGGCAGCAAGCCTCCTCACCGGATCAATGCCTTGGGACGGGGAAGCGGTGCTTCTGACGTTGCTCTACCGTTACCAGGAAGCGCTGGCTCGGGGCAAAGGACCAGCTCTTCCCGCAATTAATATTATAAATGCTAATATGCGTATATAATCATCAGGCAATAACGCATGCATGTATTGTTGGGGAGAATTTAAATGATATGGCCTAGTTAATAGAGTTTAAATTTCCATTAACGAATACCAGTATGCGGCTAGTATGCAGCCACTGCGCGGCGGCTGCAAGAAAGTTTTCGCGTCGTCTATATATGTATAATACCCATTAAACATTTTGATTAAATAATTATATTGCTTATATAAATAAGTCTTCTATTAAAAAATTAAGAGAAAGTTGATGAATTCGTAAAAATAATAACACTACTTAATTATTTTCAATAGAGCACGTTTAGCACGAGTTTAGTTGCAGTGAAGTAGTCGCTCCTCATGGCCTTAATAACATTTAAATTTTGGATTTGATACTTTAGACTTTGTTAAGTTGGTCTAACTATGATAGAGCAGTGAAATGCTCTTCCCCGGGGACGAGAGGAGGTCGGGTCCAATTGACCCGGCCGGCACCCACACGGGGGGGCCTGCTATGGATGAATCTTTTTAGACTCCCAACTGGCCCCCCCCATTGGGTGAGAGAGGGAACACCCCAGGTTTTTTTAGTGGGTATACCAGCACTAGGCTGGTGAGTCCCACACGCCCCGCCGGTGCCGTCCCCTCGCCGGCGGGTAGTGCATCAAGCATTTTTTCCTGGGTATCAAAAAAAAAAAAAAACTATGATATTAATGAAATGCATCGCATATTTATGATTTGTCATTATAACATTCCGTGTTCACAATCCACGATAATGCAATTCTACAAAAATTTATTGGAAATTACCTAAATATTTCAGGGTTACTAACTATACTGTATTCAAAACATAATATATATTCAAACCATTTGATTTAGTTATAGTTTTATATGCAGTTGTTCTTAGTGTGTTTTTATATAATGTTTTATTTATTTATTCATAACATATTTTTTTCTGTAGGACATAGACAAATTATTATAAACATTAATCAATTACAAACCAATTAATATTAATTTGCGGATTGACAGTAGGCTTTGAGTTTTATATTATTTGAATAAATTAAATGGCACATCATATTCGAAAAATAAGTTAATTAATGAAATTACATCAAATTAGACCCAATAATTAAAATTACAGCTTAAATATTATTAAAAACACATACATTAAATATAAATGTCCTGGTTAAAATGTAAAATAGTGGTATATATGTATACAGGATGTCCGGTAATTAATGGATAACCTGGAAATGTCTTATAGTGGAACTGATGGCCGTTATGTGGGTGTATGTATGTATTGCAATTTATCTAACAATAAAATTTATCTTTGAAGTCCTCGTCAACACTATAGAATAAGAAATATATCAATTTATTTTTAAAGATATAACCGTGAATTGTGTTTGATTACTTTTAGTATGAGCTGTATCAGGTAAATCTCATGTATCAATCTCTCAAATTTTATACGCTTTATTAACATAACGATTATCTCTTCTAATGTTTTAGATTTATTTAAATCCTCCCAATGCCCGAATAAGACGTGAATATAATATAGGCATGGTGTAGTACAATGTCCTGCTTGGACGGTGCAGCGCCGTGAACTCCAGCACGTTGTGGGTGAAGAACTCTCGCTGCCGGCCGTGATTAAAGCCATGGTCGACAGCGAGAGGAAGTGGGTAGCGGTCGCATCCTTCTGTGAGGACGTCATCTCGCAGAAGGAGGCGGCGCACTGAAAATCGACCTCCATAGACATAGAAATGAAAGTTGCTAGATGCTCGTTTTGTTGACAGATATGGCTTCTATTAGCTATTATACACATAACAATGTCGTCTGAGCTAACTCCGCACAGAAATGAATTTATTATAAGGTTTTTTCGAAAAAAATGTATGGAGCTAGCATGAAAAATCTGAATATCTCTGAACTTGCAAGGAAAACCGTAATATCCTCAGAGATAGTTATAGGACTAATTATTTGTGATTTTTTGACATACTTCATATAACGGTACCTGCTGCAGAATTTTTTTTAAAAATCATCTAATTTTTAATTAATTTTTTTAACATTAAACGATTTGTTTTATTGTAAAAGTAAAGAAACAACACGTTATATGCATATAATACTAAATCTTCGCCAGTTATTTGTTAAAATATCAAGAAAATTATTTTTGCCTTACATAGTATATATGTTTTAAAACAGGTAATTGGATACCATTACTAAACTTTGCATACAGGTAAACCACTGAATATTAAATTAGCCTTCTAATGAGTTCTGAATAAGAGATTAAGTGATTTGCAATATCGCACAATGGTAACTACGGAGTACACTAATTAAATTCTTACAGGTAAGTACATAAGTAAACTAATTAGTTAATTAGACATGTTACGAGTTCTAAGAAATATTTTCGACAACTGTCTAATTATTTTATTATTATGTCTAAATGAAGGTATTTTTTTAAATCATTAAATTCTACTAATGTCAAAGTAAAGATCAATCGATAAGTTAGTTATTTTATTAACGCTAATAATAGGCATTAAATAAAAAGAAAAATAAATTAAAAAGGTATTTTTTAATAGTTGATAAAATTTATATAAAACAAAACATAGGTACAAAAGTATGCAAAAATATAAATAGGTACAAGAATAGTAACATAAAATATTTAAAAATAAATCAATTGCAAAACATAGTTACGTACCAAAGCTAAATAACGAAAGATCATGAAAAAATTACATTGAATAGAATTATAATTAAAAGCACAAAAAGTTTCTAGTTTTCCTTATCACTCTCGTCGATTTCTGAATCAGAATCTAGATTGCCTAGAAACTCAAAGTCAGTTTCTTGAAACTGAATTAAATTGAGGGTTTCAGGAAATAAATCCTCCTTTTTCTTGGCATCTAACTTGGGCCTTTGTACATTTATAAAAGGATCCGAAGAAACAACTAACATATTAAGGATATCATGATTCGAATCTTGGCTGCTCTTTTTCTGCGAATGATGTTCCCGAAACCTCCTAAAATCTTTATTGCGAGACTCGGATGCTTCTTCCGAGAGACTTATTATGGGTACAACATCATTCTTCTCGATTATGTCTGCCCCGTGTATAAGTAATTTGTGGACGGTTGATGACATATAGTACCAGTCATATAATTCCACGTACCTCTCTGCTGTTTTGAAGGCATAATCTTTAAATTTAATTATATCTACTTTTTCCCCGGAAGTTATTGCCTGTAAAATCACAGCAAATCTTCTTATTAGTTCTTCGTCCAACCCAGTAATGGCTGCAGTTTTATGGGGAAATTTGAAAAACTTTCTTGCAGTGTTGCCGTCATTAGTAGTTCCGGAACCTTGTTTAACAATGTCAATCAATAGATTTAATTCGTCTTTAAATTTGTCTTGAATAATCTTTTTTCTCTTACTTAGCATTTCTTTGTGCTCGTTACCTCTCGCAGCCCACTCTTTAAAATCTAGTCTATACGAAATATGTAGTAAACATTCCATACAATTTATACGGGCGTGTAGAGATGACAATCCAAACTCGTATATATCAGAAGATACGGTCTTTGCTGTTACTACACTCAAACGGTTCATTTCTGTCGGTTTTGCCAGACACAAATAGCATGATGAACTTGATCTGGCTTGAGACAAATACGTGCAGACTTTACCATCGATCATTGTCATCATTAGGTGATGATTCACCCTGTTTCTATTATTGCACTCTGTAGGAATGAGAGCCTTAATTTCTTCATCCATTCGTCGTTTGTGTTCGATGACTACTGCTTCGCTTTCCTTCACAAAAGTAAATTGAACTGGACGACAATACATTGCTGAGCATGGTTTTGGGTTCATCCACAAAGTATTGTCTCCATCAGTCAGTTTTAGTGGCACCAAGGAAGTCATGAAAATACTTGAATCGTCTTGATCGCTATCCATTTTCTGCTTGTATCGGCTTTGGTTTGACGCACCATTGAAACCCCATTTAGATATCAATTTTAAATCCTTATTTTGCACATCATCGTTAGGAAAACTTTGGAGGATTCTTTTGACCGTAATGTCGAGTAAAGCTTGAAGGGTTATTCTTGCCGATGAATCGGTCACTAACACTGATTGCTTCGGAGGATAGCATGCCAGCTTGGTTTATTGCACTTTATAGTAGGATGGATAAATATCCTTTCTACCTTCCCGAATAGCTGACTTTCGTAAAGTGATGTATTGCCACTTTGATAATTTTAATGAAAGGAGTAATCCAAGTGCTTTTTCTGGTGTAAATAAGATAGTTTTCACCGGTTGCTTAAGCGTTTCCTTAATTTTAGAGGCTGCTTCAGGATGTTTCAGCATATATTCGATTACAGATGCGATATCCTCACAACCTTCTTCCTTAAAACGCGCTGCTGCTGTATATGCCAATTCACTGGGATTGTCAGTTTTATGCTCATCAGATCTTCTCTTCTTCTGTTTGCTTTCCAGATCTTCGAATGGTTTTCGTGACCTCTTTGTCATTGTACCAACAGAGTATGATGTTGAGGGTTCTGGAGAGATTGATCTTGATCCCTCAGCAACAGTTGGTTCTTGAGCGACTAAATTTATACAACTTGGCCAATCGATAGTTGCTTGCAGCCAAATTTCGTATTGTTTTCTAAAAGTATCAAGAATTCGGTGAGAATTTTGCCACCTTTGTGATGCAGCTCGTACAAATCTCCGACAAAATTCTTTTAGAGTCACTTGATCTTCAACGGAAAGACAAACGTCTAGGCGGGATATAACTTCACTAAACAATACCTCATGATCAAATGAAGTACTCTTACATTTTAGAAGAACGAATAGGTCTAAATTGGTATTTAAACTTTCCATTATAAAATTTCACAGTGATATGTTAGGGGTAACAAAGCTTAGAATAAACTAAATTATGATGCAAAATGTTAACCATTTTATATTTCAGTCCAACATTAGTTAACGACCTCATTAGACAGTTGTCGAAAATATTTCTTAGAACTCGTAACATATCTAATTAACTATTTAAGTTACTTATGTACTTACCTGTAAGATTTTAATTAGTGTAATCCGTAGTTACCATTGTGCGACATTGCAAATCACTTAATCTCTTATTCAGAACTCATTAGAAGGCTAATTTATTATTCAGTAGTTTACCTGTATGCAAAGTTCAGTAATGGTAGTAGAGCCAAGCTGGTTACAGCATGAATGGGCCGGCTCAACCGGGGAAGTACTACCCTCTCACAGAAAATCGACGTGAAATAGCAGTGTCTCACTGCGTGTTTCGTTCGGTGAATGAGAGTGCCGGAGGCCTAAGCATGAGGTGACGATTCTCGCAGCTTACGAGGGACCTGCAGAGTATCCGTAGAGTCATTGTGTGGGTGGCGCGAGTCGACCCGGCGGCCAGGGAGAGCCGTAGAAACGGTGTTCTGCTGGCCGCCCGCGGTATAGTCCAGAGGCCCAACTGAGTCTAACCAACTTGGTTGGCTGCCTCATCATGCCGCGCATAATCTCGAGGTGGCTCGTCGTGCCGGATGGTGACCGGAGGGTGGGTCCCGGCGACCACTTTCGGGAGGGTACGGGGGTCCTTCCGTCCGTCGGATCGGCTATCGCCATACCACACAGTAATATGACGAAACTTGCTCTGCGCCTTGCCCCACTTTGTTGCGAGAATAGCCGCCTCTTTTTTTTTTTCACGCTTTCCCTTCCTTTCACTCTATGGCAGTACGAACAAAGCATTGTCGTTTAACAGCAGCCAATCGCCGTAACCCCACCGCTGCTTCCTCTTCCGGTGTCGTGGAGTTTATTAACATCAGAGGACTCCACGCCAACCTTAATGCTGTCCATCACCACCTGGAGACGGCTCGGCCGGCAATGCTTTTTCTAACGGAGACACAAATACGCCGTCCTGCAGACACGACCTACCTGCAGTATCCCGGCTACGTGCTAGAGGAGTGTTTCCTCGCGAAAGCCGGGGTATGCTTGTTTGTTAGGGCGGATATTTGTTGTCGCCGTCTACACTGCCTAGAGGACCCTTCCTTCTCTGTCCTTTGGGTACACGTAGATCATGGCTCTTTCAGCCAAATCTACATGTGCCTCTACCGATCCCATTCAGGAGACGCTGAGACAACTCGACTCTTTGATTACCTGAGTCAGGCGGCAGACGACGCGCAGGAGCAGTTTCCGAATGCTGAGTTGGTGTTCTTGGGAGATTTCAATGCCCACCATGAGACCTAGTTGGGTTCTCCCAAAACAGACCACGCGGGACGAATTGCCCATGCGTTCGCTCTCACGCATGACCTGTCTCAACTGGTACTCCAGCCCACCCGGATACCGGACATTGCAGGTCAGGCGCCCTCTTTGCTCGATCTGCTGCTGACAAGTAACCCGAACCGGTACAGTGTGTCGATTAGTGCTCCTCTGGGCACCTCAGACCACTGTCTGGTTTGTGCCACAGCTGTTGTTGTTACGCCCCCACGACCCGAGGAGGCAAGACGACGACTGTGGCACTACTCGTCAGCAGACTGGGATGGAATGCGGGAGTACTTCGCATCCATCCCTTGGTCTCAACGCTGCTTTGAGAACAGGGATCCTTCAGAGAGCGCTACTGCTGTCGCTGGTGAAATCATCCTGGGTATGGAATATTATATTCCATACAGTGATGTCACGAGCGGTGGCAGGAAAAGGCCCTGGTTCGGTCGTGAATGCGCTGATGCTGTTGAACGCAAACAGACAGCGTACCGCGCTTGGACCAGGGCTCGCACTCTCCACGACTCTAACGTGGATCACCTGAAGGCAGCGTTCAACCAAGCCACAAAGGTCTGCAAGAGGGCATACTTAAGAGCGGATGCCCAGCGCGTCGCACGGTTCGGCCAGGAGCTCATGGCCCATCCTACGGGCAGTCGTAGCTATTGGCGCCTGGCCAAAGCCGTGCAGTCCAACTTCTGCCAGATCTCGCTGCCCCCTCTGAGATATCCGAATGGATCACTGGCTCATCGGCCGCAAGAGAAAGCAGATCTGCTTGCAAATCTCTTTGCGGCCAACTCCCGAATCGATGACTGTGGTTCGCAGCCGCCTAATATTGCCAACTGCGGCTACACCATGCCTGATATACGTATCAGGCAACGTGACGTTCGTGCGATACTGCAGTCTCTCGATGTTCGGAAAGCCAGTGGACCTGACGGCATCCCAGCTGTGGTCCTCAAAAAATGTGCAGCGGAGTTGTCTCCGACACTTACGCGCCTATACCGGACGTCTTACGCCGCAGGCATTGTGCCTGAGGCTTGGAAGGAGGCGAACGTTCAACCGATTCCCAAAAAGGGGGACCGTTCCGAGCCAGGCAACTATCGACCCATAGCTATCACCTCAGTGCTCTCCAAGGTGTTCGAGCGGATTATTAACACCCAAATTGTCCGCTACCTGGAGGATCACTCGTTGATCAATGATCGCCAATACGGATTTCGGGCTAAACGATCAACGGGTGATCTTCTAGCGTTCGTCACGCACCTCTGGGGTGAGGCTATGGACAAGCACGGCGAGTCTTTGGCTGTCAGCCTAGACATAGCCAAAGCTTTCGATAGAGTCTGGCACCGGTCTCTTCTTTCCAAGCTTCCGGCCTATGGCTTGCCCCCTCAACTGTGCACCTGGATTGCAAATTTCCTGCAGAAGCGTCGTATACGGGTCCTTTGCGACGGTCGCGCTTCCAAATTTATGCAGGTCAATGCAGGAGTGCCTCAGGGCTCCGTCTTATCCCCTACGATCTTTCTTCTGCATATCAATGATATGTTGAATCTCGGCAACATACATTGTTATGCGGACGACAGTACCGTGCATGGGCGATATCTCGGACGTCCTGGAGCTAAACAGGCTGAGGTTGTGGGGAAAAGGCAGGATCTTGTCGTTGAACTTGACCAGACCTTGAACCGCATCTCTGAATGGGGTGCCAAGAACTTGGTCCAGTTCAACGCCAAGAAGACCCAGGCATGCGCGTTCTCAACAAAAAAGTCTCCGTTCCTTCCCCTCCCTTCTCTGAAGAACACTCCACTGGTGATACGTGACAGCCTCTCCATCTTAGGTATGGATCTTTGCCGCTCCCTTAATCCCAAAACCTACATCGAGAGCGTCATTAGGCAAGCTTCGCGAAAACTCGGAGTTCTGAACAGGGTGAGGCGGTTCTTCGCGCCTGGGCAGCTGTGCCTATTGTATAAGTGCGCCCTTGCATGGAGTACTGTTCTCATCTTTGGGATGGCTCCGCGCAGTACTTGCTAGACGCTCTTGACAGGTTACAGCGGCGGGCTGTCCGTATCATCGGAGATCCAGAGGTCACGAGTTCACTGGAACCTCTGCAACTCCGTAGGGATATTGCCTCTTTGGCATGTTTCTATAGAATATACCACGGGGAGTGCTCTGAAGAGTTATTCCACCTTATCCCGCCCTCCCCTTTCCTATCCAGAACAACGCGTGCTGGGCTCAGATGCCATCCTTACACGGTGGAGTCGACTAGAGTGCGTACCAATAAGTTTGGGTCCTCATACCTCTGCCGAACGATCAAGGCATGGAATTCTCTGCCAAGGCACGTGTTTCCTTCTTCCTTCAATCCTGGGTCCTTTAAGCGGGGCGTGAAAAAGCACCTTCTCAAGCCGTCAAAGTAGAGACCTCAACATCGCCTCGGCTGCTATGAGGACGATGTGGAGGCCACTGCTCTTAGACCACACGACTGCTTACCATCAGGCGGAGTGTGGTCATTTTGAAGAGCAAAATAAAAAAAAAATAAAAAAAAAAAATTAACTGTTTTAAAACATATATACTATGTTAGGCAAAAATAATTTTCTTGATATTTTAACAAATAACTGGCGAAGATTTAGTATTATATGCATATAACGTGTTGTTTCTTTACTTATACACCAAAACAAATCGTTTAATGTTAAAAAAAATTAATTAAAAATAAGAGGATTTTAAAAAAAAATTCTGCAGCAGGTACCGTTATATAAAGTATGTCAAAAAATCACAAATAATTAGTCCTATAACCATCTCTGAGGATATTACGGTTTTCCTTGCAAGTTCAGAGATATTCAGATTTTTCATGCTAGCTCCATAAATTTTTTTCGAAAAAACCTTATAATAAATTCATTTTTGTGCGGAGTTAGCTCAAATGACATTGTTATGTGTATAATAGCTAATAGAAGCCATATCCGTCAACAAAACGAACATCTAGCAATTTTCATTTCTATGTCTATGGAGGTCGATTTTCAGCCCACAGTGCGGCGGAGCGGATCCGTGAGGAAAGTATCCTGGTGGATCCGCGCCGCCGCCGGCGAACCGGGCGGCGCAGGCGTGCTTATGCTCACCTTATGCCACCGTAGTGAAGGCCACGGGTGAAAGCACGGGGGTCTCCCACCTATCAGGCATTGAGTTGGAGCGACGCCCTTAGTCGTGTCGCGGCGTCGCCCAGGAGTCGTCGCCCACAGACCTTCCTGTCTGTATTGAGCACTGCTGGGTGGTTCACTGATGCAGTTTCAGTTCCAGCTACCCACCCTTCATACAAAGCAACGAGTTGGCAGACCGTGGGGTTTTAGTCGGTAGGCCCGAAGTTTCGAGAGAGCCTGAGATAACCCTCTCGCTTCCCCTTGTGGCGAGGGGTATAGCATAAGGAGCATTGCCTCAAGAAAGAAAAAAAACGGCTTGGTTCAGTAGAAATGTTTAGTTGCATGTCCATTTCTTGTAGTTTCGAAACAGTTAATTAACGTGTTTCCTTATTAAAGGCTGATTTAATTATTTATTTATAATGATTCACCAACAGTTACTACAATATCACATACACATTCAACATGCGTTACATTTTAAATATTATATAAATAATAGGTATAACATAAGAAACAAACATAAATATTAAAAGCAAAGAAATATCAATATGAAAGTTAATTTTAAAATTAAATACCAGTAAAGCAGCAGCGATAGCTCAGTGGGGAGACCAACAAACTGCAATGCAGAGGGTCTCGGGTTTGAACCCACGTCGCGCACCTTCGGAAGTTATATGACTTTTCGAAATTATGTGCGTATTGATTGACAATTATCGCCTGCTCCGTGCCTCGGAGAGCATGTTAAGCCGTCGGTCCCAGCTGCCATGAACATCTATGGCAGTCGTTATTGGGAAGTCAGTGCCCTATAATATCCTGACAGTGGTCGAGCCTTAGGGTATCGTTAGCCTTCGGGTTGCGGAGGTCAGGTGGCAGCCGCTCCGTGTAAAAACTGATATCCAGTCAAATCCGGTTAGACTAGAAAAGCCGATCCCGAGTGACTTGGGAATAATAAAGGCTAGGGAGAAGAAGAAGATTAAATACCAGTAAATTTTAAAAGTCTTACAGTCACATAAATTTGTCATTAATATTCCTGTAACACAGTTTACAAGCTCCCGTGTGTATTTTATTTGAAAGATCTCTAAAACAGGGTATTATGCCAAATATGTGTAAGTCGGCCTATATTTAAAAGGGACATAAAGCGGACATTAAGAACTACCGCCCTATATCTAAGTTGTGTCTGTTCTCCAAAGTTCTGGAGCCAGTAGTCTTTGCAGAAGTTTACCCAGCACTAAACCGATCATTCGGTAATGAGTGATGACTTTAATGGATCCGGGAGTGATTTAATCGTGCTCGTGTTGATGTCATAAAGTGATAAATATGTTAGGAATGAAAATTATCGGTATTATGCTAAATCAATACTTTTCTAATACAAGCATTCGTCCATATCATACTTTTGTAAGAATAGAAACAATGTTTTCGTTTTTATCAGTCTCCATCGGTATATCAAAGGGACTCTGAGAACCCTTCAACGTGAGACGATAATTTTACTGGTTTACCAACGTGTGCAAATAAGTAAAGGCGAAACAAAGAGAACTTAATTTATTCGTTGGTTTAATAAAACAATCTTATTTATTTTAGGTGATTACATATCAATAAGTCCAGGCAGAAACGCTATAGAAGACTCTCTAAAATCGGGGTACAACTAACAGACACGCAGTATAATAGAAAGACGATATTTTTTGAAATATTCCTCTTAATTCTATAACATAATAAATTATTAATTTATTCTGCAAATGTCTAACATTATTAAATAAATATAAAAGACTACCAGGCAAACAGGCGACAACGAGGCATTTATCACATTCCTAAATTATTCTAATTCTGCCTCGGTGATCGTAATGTCTCCCGAGTTGGGCAGTCTTCGGATTCTTCTATTAGGAAATTCTCAATAGTAGTACGAAGTCCGGCAATGTGCCTACCCCATCTGAGATATATAGTCGAGAGTCATAAGTACGAACAAACCTTTCTAGCTATTACCCATTTGAAAAATGTCTTCTGTGACGTTCAGTTGCGGTGCATATTACAAAAACTAGCAGGGAATAGAAAATTATTATTACAGTAACTATTGTAATATAGAATTTTAATTATTATTATATTAACATGTTATCTTAAATATTTAGTTCTTATGTTCGTTTAGGCTTAGGTCGAAGTATATTTATTAGCCATCTTTAGGTCCTACATACTAGATAGAGATCGAGTTTATATGTTTGTCTACCTTGGACCTTTTCAAGCTCGGTACTGCCACTAAGAATTTCCTAGCGCATAAGTATTTTATTGGTGGATTAGTGTTATTGAATAATAACACTGCGTTATCTGGGAATTCAAAAGCAAGCCCTAGTGGCTGGTACACGCACAAAATTATGCTACCGATGTTACACGGTATTATAGATAAAAAATGACCATGTAACAAGAGTGCATAAGATTGTGCTAAAATAAAAATGCTTAAGTTATAATAAGAAATAGTTTTATTGCTTTAAGATATTATAAAAGTAACTAAACTACAATGCCTTCATGCACATTTGGAAACAAATGGATTTACAAATTCCGTTTAAGCAGCTTTACAATTTAAAATGGTTAAATAGTGTCGTCAGGTGTATATTGCACTTGGTTATGGGTGGATCTAGAAGTAATAGGAAAATGTCTAGTGATGAAACAACTTCTAGCGATCTTCCTCTTATTATTATATTCGACATCCGCAACTTATAATCCAAAGTGTCAAATGATTTTTCTTAAATCAATAAATGTGAATATATAAATAGAATTAGGTACTTACATTACAGTACAAAGCACACTGGCTGTATTAAACATTAATAATAATAATAGATTATTAAAAACATACAGTTGTAACAATGAATACATTTCTTAAATTTAATTAATATAGATAGTTGTGAATACGACTGTTACACATGAAGTCTCAAGTTCGATTCCCGGGCAAGTGTTTTTTGGGTTTTACTATCAAGCTGTTATCAGCGGTAGCACAAAGTCTACAGCTATACACGGTAGACGATAAAAGGGTGGCCCCTAAATTACATATAATATAATTATGTCTGTCTTTGTAGTTTAATAGACAACTCTCGTACTAGGCAGAAATCCTCTGTCTCGGGGGAATTTATTAACATTTAAGCAATCAAAGAATATCCAGACTCGGAACTACTCAGACACTTTAGTGCCGTTTGGGTGGAACCTATAACACTCAGGGCAGTAGTAATGGCGAGTCAACGACTTACTTCTACGCTTAAACTTTCAGCCAATACGTCATTTGTGTCAACGGCAAAACATGGGTCTTATAAGCCTTTGCGTACCGCTTCGGGAACATAGACTAATTTGTTAATGAAATACTAGTGCCTACTGTGGTAAACATGTGCTGGTGATATTAAGAACTACTAATAAGTTATACTAAAATAAGACAAGGTTAGGTTATTTTTATTGTAATAAATAAGTATCAAAATAATGATTTAATAAAAAAAAAAATTATAAATAAACTGAGAAAATATACTGTAGTTTGATCTACTACAACTTATATAACAAAAAGATAGAAAATTTACTGACTTTGGTAAATTTTCGGTCAAACAAAATTGAAATGTTGAAAATACTGATAGACTAGTATCTAAAATATTGCATTATTATGGATGTATAATATGGCTGTATTTTGTTACAGACAAAAGGCTTAAGGACAGCACAGTTCACGCAGCAACATGGTATAAATACTATATATTTACACTGCACTGATCCACCTTTGGTAAATGTGTTCTACAGACCATGATCTCATGTAAGTATGTTCTACGAGTATACAGTACACAGAACCGCCGCAGATTCAATATTATTTTATGTTCAAAAAGTCCTAATACCTAAATTGACACAAATGGTAATGACTTACGTTTTAGTTAGTTTAGTTTGGAAAACTTACGTTAGTTTGGAATGTAACAGTTGTCATAAAACTTGCAACATAGTGTTGCCAGTAATGATTTTAAATAATTCATTAATCATAACTATTGCATAATTTAGAACATAACTATAAAATTTAATAATAATACATAATAAGAATTCACAATATAAAAATAAATACAACATTTTGATAAACCTGTGAAATATCATAAAAGAACCGCTAAGAAAAAAAAGGATATTACGCGACTTATTTTAGCGGTCTACAAATTATCATTGGTCTATGAGAAATGTATGTATTTTTTAATATGTTGGTTTATACCAGTTCATTTATTGCATAATATTTTTGAAAAGCGAAAACAATCTTCTAATCTTTCATTCATTCACGAAGCTATTTTATGGTTCACGAACGAATTTAAAAAATCCGAAGTATTTTCATGGTAGGTATTTCGTTCGTAATTCGTTTCGGCACGTCATTGCGTAAAAACATTTTCACGGTAGACCCGCTGCTTCCTAGCAAATATTGCAAACAATGCCATTGATTGCCCAGATCTATTAAGCAAAATATATTTACGTACTACTACGTACATGGGTTAAGAAAACAATCCTTATTAGACACATCCCATGTTTATACAAACTATAGAAAACTCTTTCTGTTTAAGGAGCATTAAAGCATTTAACAATCTGCCGGCGCACATGGACATGGATATGGATTTGTTTTATACCAATGCACGCACAGTAAAGAGACTATTTAATAATTATTTTTTTAATAGTGACCCTTAATTTCTGGCACAGATTTTTTGAAGTGTGTTTTTGTTTTGTTTTTATTTCATAATTCTTTTTTTTTTATTTCTTTTCTAATGCTTGTATTCCAACTAACCATCATAATCAGAGTTCATAACTCAGTAACTACGTATTATAATATCACCTTAGTTGCAAGTACAATGTAAACTTTAATTGTATGTTGTCATATACATAATTATGTGAGAGCTTGTTATTAGTAAAATACTTTAATTATTGTATTTATATATGAGAATATTAGTCTGTAAGCTTTCTGTAAAATAAATAAATAAAATAAAATACAACTAGCACGGGAGTGGAAGGGCTTAAATGCTGTTGCAGTTAGACCTAGATTTAACTACTTAGTGTTATAAGTGGATTTATGTATTGCTTGATTTGATTTTAGTCAATAAAGATATATTTGTCGGAACGGCAATACTGTTAATTGGTACACTAGCGCCATCTAGTGACACAGAAAGGCATTAAGGCGGAACGCCAGCGCCATCTAGCGGCGCTAGACGGAGTCTACGAGGCGGCGCGAGGGGCGAACAGAGCTCGGTCTAGGTGTTACCGTCGGCCAGTGCACACCTCGTAGAAACTGTCTCGCGTTTCGTAGTGATAAGTGCTCTTAGTGTGAAGTAGTTGACTGAATAAAACGCTGCCAATCCGACATCAGAAGTGGGATCTGAACTCCATTCTCACTAGTCTTGGCGATAGCTTAACAAGCGAGTGCCGCGTGGACAGCTGCGAGGTTGTTGTGCGGGTATTTACAATAATCAGGTGGGTCGCTTTCATTTTATTTCGTTTCCGGGGCCGAATGTTCTCTTGTGTAATTACTAATTAATTGTAGCTGACATATTTAAATGCACTCGTTATAATAATTTTGTTCAAATAACTGGTATTGATAATGCGGCTATTTGTTGTACCGACGAACTCTGATTGAGGTTATTTTTAATGAGAATAATCTTGGAATTTAGTTCCACATTCTACCCGACTATGCTATAAAACATGAGGTTATAACAGGCCGTAATATTTAAAAAAATTGATTTACAATTACAATAACTTGGTTACTTTTTGTGAAGTACCTTCAGTAATTATTTTTTTATAATGTTGATTTCGAGGTCTACTCCGACAACATACAAAAGCTAATGTTGTTTTTTAAATTTCATTGTAAATGGTTAACGAAAAATGCGTGTGAATATTCGGCTAATCAATCCAGATTTTATCGTTCAACATCGTCCATACCGATTAAGTTTAGATGACAGGCAGGTTATACGTACTAAAAGTAACGAATAATAATTGTTACAAGCTAGAAGTATTTGTCTTAGTTGTTAGACTTCCGCGAGTCGCGTTCTATTAGTCAAAAAGCGCAACGGTAGTGATGGTATAAGCGTGGACTATCGCGTACTTAATAGAAATACTGTGCCAGATGGTTTTCCTTTGCCTTTAATTTCGAATTTGATTGCGAGTCTGTTTGGTGCTTAGTTTCTTTAGCTGACTGACTGACAGTGGCAAAAATGACAGCAAAGATTACATAATCGTTATTAGTGACGCTTTTACAATAAGTTGTTTTATTGTTTCACTGGATTTTGCCGGCGTCTTTCCTCGCGTGAATGTAGGTTATATTTAGTTGGGTTATATTAGTAACAGTCCTGGATAGGGGGCACCCTTAGTCCTTTTGTTTCCCTGACATCATGTATGCTTAGTGATGATCGGTTGAGTTGTTGAGGAGTGAAGGTGTGGCAAGCAGGCTCGCGTTCGCGTTTGTAATACGTTGCGTATCGACATACCTAGCGTAATTAATGCACTTAAGCCTAGCATTTTTTTTAGTGTTCCTTGTTGCGTAACAACTTAATTGTTTATAACATCATAACGGAGGTAGTAAATTGTACAGAACACATTTTATGTGATTTACGGATTATAGCATTCCTATATTGTTTCAAACTTCACTAGACGATTGTCTAAATTATTACGAGGATATGATTAGACGATTTAGACAATTTAAAATTTGTAGTGGGTTTCAGTTTATTCGATAAATAGCATTTTGCTTTTTTCAAAACCTGTAAAAGTTGGTACGTGTAATGTATTTTCATCTTAAATCTTAATAGTGTTGCAATATTGCTATCAATAGTTTTTAGTTTCGGTACTGAGTGATTCTCGAATTATTATATCAAGGCCTTACGCCGCACTCGAGTAACCGCGGATGATTTAAAAAAAATTGCGTATAAGACCCGAACCATACTGTCTACCGTCCATCTAATAGGCTCAGCCTTAATGCAAATCGTACAAAGTATACTAAAGGAATTTCTAGTTGCAGATATTAACCGTTCCAGTCAATCCTGGTAAAAAAAAGCGAGATGGTACGGATGTCATGGTGATATATTATCGCGAACCTACTTGAATACTATCCCCGCTTTTAGCCGATCAGATATCACAACAATCAAAGGCAGATTATTGCATTTGTCTATGCGCTAGTGGCTATAATCAAATTCCTATTTTAGAACCCGATTGTATCAAACTCAAGGCTTTATTAAGCCCGACAGGCAGTTAGTAGCAACTAAAGGATGCAGAATTTTAGTCCTTGGTTATACACAAACCTGACTTCAGTTATGTACCTATAGTACCACAAGCCTTTCGGTGGTCTGTCATTAACTATGTTCATAAGCTAGTAATACATTTTGGGTAGAAAAAGATGCCCAAAATTCTATGACTACTATTGTTTTAGTCACATAATACATTATTTCCTTTTTTTTGTTTGCCTTTCTATGGGCTATTAAGGCCTACAGGCATACAGGACTAATAAGGCCCTTAAGGCGAACGTTTCTTTTTGGTACTCAGTTGCGTATAGCTGCTAACTAAGGTCTATGTTCTGCCAGCAGACATTTTAGAATTTTGTGAGTGCAACTGTATTAACTTTCATTTGAATGCTACTTACTGGTTAAAATGGTAACGCGCAGGTAAGTTTGAAGGTAATACTATCTTATGTAGAAACGGCGTGATAAATAGTAGCAGGATGCGTTTAGAGCTAAAGCAGGCGAAGTTTGGAGCTAGCATAAGCTGGACGTGTACCGCGTGACAAGTGAGAGTCACCTCGAACTTAACAAGATGTGTAGCGTGACCTCTGAACCTTTTACTAATTAACGATACTAAAGTAGAAGTAGATGTTTAGAAAATGAGAGAACAAGCGGAGAGGAACTTGGTTTGATTGTAATATAGCTAAACTAATAAAATTCCCGAATGGTGATCTAGTTCTGACTCGGTTGAATCTTGAGTATGAAATGCCATTTAACATTATGAAATTGCTTGATGGAAACCGTTATCTTTTGAAGTCCCTTACTGGCAACTGTACTTACAAATAGGCTCACGATAGGTTGAGAAAAAAATGCCAGAGGATCAGAGCATAACTGACGATCTTGAAGAGACCAAAGTGTGAACCTTAATACTGACGAGACAGTAGAAAACTAAGCTTATATGTTGATTGGTTGTGTGAGTTCAATGTCAGAGGTTGATTTGTAGCCGTAGCTCAGTAGAAATCGGTATCAACTGTGTAAACAGTAGTCCGTGAGTACGCGGTAGGCAGACAACTCTGGTGTTGGGGTTTCGTAGGAAACCATAAAGTCCAAGAGGGACTTGGCGATTCTTGTGAGGATGCGCAGATAAATGGGTGTCAACTGAGTGACTGGTTGAGTACCTGGTTTAGTAACTGTAGGTTACTAAATGATTATGAATCACATGTAGAGCTTTAGTTATTTGATTTGATTGTAACGTGAGTCTATGGTAATTGATTGTATTGTCAGTGATGCTCTGAATCCAGCTCCAATAATAGTTAAGAATGTAATGTAGGAGGTAACTTTGTAATAAATTTGATTGGGAATCCGATGTTGAGGACATTGGCGAAGGTACCATTGGGAGTACGTAGACACATACCATGGCTATTTGATCGCACTGTACACACTTGTCTGTATTCGTAACTGAAACTCGGATGAGTTCATCAGGGGGCGATGGGCAGCTGGTGGTGCAGCGGGGACCTGGGTCTCGAAGGAGACTATTGTTGATGGTTGTATAGCGAGAAGCGGTAGTTGTATAAGTGACTGTTAGTCACTAGCTGTTGAGAAAGCCAAGCCATGTCATTGTATGTGATCGAGATAGGTTAACTTTTGATCGTTGGTTCAGTAGGTTTTGTGAACGATCTTCACTGAGAGGATAAGACATTAAACCGTTGCAAATCAATGTGCAATTTGATGGCATCAAGGCCCAATTAGTTCGGTTTTCTAACGGTGACTATGTTTCATTGTAAAACGAAGAATATAACCAAACAAAGTTAGACCCCAAGTACAAATGACCATTTAGAGTCATAAAGGTGTTAGAGGGGAATCGTTATACGTTGTAGGCATTAAAATCTAAGCGTACATACAAGTACGCACACGATAGGCTAAGGAAGATGCCTGAAGGCCACGTACCAGTTGATGTTGATAAGGATTTTGATAATGATGAGCAAGCTTAAGTTGCGGTAGAGGTTCGAGTAAGAGGTTCTAAAGGCCGTATTGTGTTGGACCGTACCAGTGGTTATTACGTAGTCGTAGCCCGGTAGAAATCGGTGTCTCTTGAGCCAACTCAAGCAGTCCGTGGGTACGCGATGCGCGTTTAACTCTGGCGGAGGTCGGGGTCCGGAGAGACCGTAGTGTGCAGTCAGTGAGTGATGTACACGGGCGACCCACTTGATGGATATGCGTACAGAAGTTTTGATCCATGCGCTGGATGTGTGAGAGCAATGCGCTTGCTGGTCGGCTAGAGAGCCGTGGCGTTAGAGGTTTTACTGGAAGGTTTCTGTGTGCTCGGCAGTATTTATTGCAGTAGAGTTTTAAAGATCGTTTCGAACAACTATGGTACATGGCCCTGGGTAATGATTGTTGTATTTAGATAATTCCTAATTTTACCATGTTTGATTTAGTTAAAGATTAAGATTTGATTGAAATAAAACTGTAGTCCTAAAATTTTCCTTATTTTCACCGATCCGATGAATCTAGAGTTTGGTCAGGAGTGACCGAGTGAAACAAAATTCTCTTGCGGACTTTTGTTGGCAGAGTAACCATCAAATGAGGACGTGTGCAAGCAGGATGGCCGTGTCGGAACGGCAATACTGTTAATTGGTACACTAGCGCCATCTAGTGACATAGAAAGGCATTAAGGCGGAACGCCAGCGCCATCTAGCGGCGCTAGACGGAGTCTACGAGGTGGCGCGAGGGGCGAGCAGAGGTCGGTCTAGGTGTTACCGTCGACCAGTGCACACCTCGTAGAAACTGTCTCGCGTTTCGTAGTGATAAGTGCTCTTAGTGTGAAGTAGTTGACTGAATAAAACGCTGCCAATCCGACATATTATAATTATTATTATACTAGATGTGCCCGCGGTTTCACTCGCGTTTATGATTACTTCGCTGCTCCCGTGGGTTATAGTGTGATGTATTGTCTATTACCTTCCTCGATAAATAGGCTAGCCAACACAAAAATATTTTTTTTAATTCGGATCTGTAGTTCCTGAGATTAGCGCGTTCAAGCAAACAAACAAACAAACTCTTCAGCTTTATAATATTAGTATAGATAACATCAGCTATGTTATTAGATACTACATCTAAGAGGGTGAACCGATTGTCATCCACGGGACATAGGTCCAGACTCTTTCTTGATAGAACAGTATAAAAGTTTGCCCTATCCGGCATTGTACCCAAGATCACATGCACAGCAGTCGAATTCACTAAAGGTGCATCTTTGAACTCAACTCAACTGAGACAGTAAATTAAAGAAAATGCACAGCTCTACCAAAGCGCCACCTAGCGAAAGTAGAGCATATTATTAATAGAGAATGAGTAAATTGCAATTTTACTTTAAAAACAGGCCTTCATATTTTGTTACCTACATTACAGGTTTACAACACTTACTCTGTAAAGCTGTAGAACAAACTCTGAAGTCTAAAAAAACATAATTTAATGCTATACAATAAATTTTTTTTTTGACTTCGCGTTCTGTTTTTTAATCACACCAGGATTGACGACTGTACCATGTCTTTTCGTTTATTTGGCATCCCTTAACGAACTAAACTTATTCAGTTTGAACTGATAATATGATTAAACCAGCCAGGCGTAGAGCTTGCGCTCTATTTTTTGTATCAGTAAGTCCAAGAAGTAATTGGTTAGTTTTATTCAAATACATTAAACGATACTAGTGATTCATTATTAGTTAATTAACAAGATTGAAATACAGCTCATTTTGAGAGAGGAATAAAAAACCAGCAATGAACTGTAGGTTAATCGATTGATCTAAGAGACTACAAGATCAAATCCCTTTATTAAATGACACCTCGTGACCAGTTAGCGTCATAACGCATACACAATCTTCCACAAACATTATCACAGGAGTACCCAAACTTCGAAATATAATACAAAATATTTCAAAGTTTCATTACCATACATTGAAGTCCATACCCATCATTACCTCTTACGAACAAATATACGATCAACGTAATGTTTGAACAGAGGCCTGTTATTAATGTTAAAAATTCATTATTCAAACATTACTGACAAAACAAAATTAAACAAATACCACGCGCAATGAACTATAAAGATATAGTTATTAGCTCAGGGAATAATGAAAGAGCGATAGGAATTATAATGAAATTATTATTTTATCAAGAATATTTTAGTGACGCAAACTTTACAAATATTTAAACAACGGGTACATAGAATACCCAGACTCGAAACAACTATTTAAGGATGCAACATTTTTTGTCCCGAAAGAGCTCTAAGCCATAGCTTGCTTGGCAAGTGCTTGGCGCATTGGTAGCAGAAATGTAACTACTTCAGTCCTTGTGCTGCTACTATTTAGCATTTCGCCAGAACGCATCTTTTACTCTGAAGTTCATGGCAAAGATTTTCACTATAATCGCACCAGAATGCGCCGAGCGAAATGTGCCAAAACAGGTGGTCACAGTTAAGTTGATAAAATCAACACTTTTTGTTTAATACAAATATAAAATATACATTTACCATAACAATTAATGTGTTTACAATTACTCCGTGTAAAAAACTTAAAATAATTAATATTTTCGCCTGCAAAATTACGTAAATTTGCACGAAAAATGCAGAAACGTAAGTTCGTGTTACGTGATTTTTAGATTATAACAGTACAAATCTATCCTATTTTACAGCTTAAACGAAACATAAATAGTTATATTATAATTTGTCCGTACCAAATATTTAAGTTATTGGTTGACAATAAGGATACATATTTATCAAAAAGTACTTCAAATCCTTGCATACAATTTTACTATGGCGGCCGCGCGCCGATTTGAATATCGAGCTCTGTCATTCAGTCCAACCGCGTCTTACGTATCTTAGTAAAACTCGGTCACGCGCTATTGTATATGTGTCGAATCAATAACAAATAATATTACCAAGTCCGATTTTTACTTTGTATTTTTTTTTACTTTGGGGATTCCATTGACTCATACCCCTCCGCGGGGGTGGGCCGAGGGATTATGTCGGACTCACCGGGGTAAAAGAAAGATGTTGAAATGATATTGTCCCTCCCGGAATACTGACTAAACCTACTACGGTTTTCCTCGACAAAACCGCTATCGACGGGGCCGCGCGAATCACTTTCGCATGCGGTCGCGACCCCGCGAGGGGTTTCGGCCCGCCGTATGAAACGGCAAGCCACTACACGATAAGACCTACCCAATATAGGCACTTCTTCACGCTATTAAACCCTACTGTCCCCCCTCTAGAGGGGAGACGGACTCGAAACAGAGGCGTGCGTGGGAACACGCACGCCGCCTCTCGGACCTGGTGCTGAATGGATGGCGGGCAGGCCCACAAAGCCCACCATCCCCAGGTCAAAACTCAGGGTGGCATTACCAAGTCCGACTTAGGTAACTTAACATTACCTTTGACAACTCCATATCTTATAATATAATTCTTGGCGAACAAATTATGCAAGAGATGCAGAATCGCAGTTACAGGGAGAGAAATGTCGTGCTAGTCGGCCTACCTGAACAAATCGTATCAAATCTAGATGAAAGACTGTTAAAGGATGAAGCTGATGTACAGAAAACCATTTCTCTGTTGAACGTAGATATTCCTAATCCATCAAAAGTGTTTAGAATCGGCAAACTCCAACCAGGCAAGAGTCGCAGTATCAAGGTATGCTTTGAAACTAAAGAACCTGCAAAAGAACTACTCTGCAATAGAAGTAAGCTGCAAAGTGGCCTAAGCATGTTTTCTGACCAAACACCAACTCAGCAAAATTATATGAAAAACCTAAGAGAAGAGCTAAAGCGACGTCAAGAAAAAGGTGAGACTAACCTTACAATTAAATATAATTATGGAACTCCATCAATAATAAATAATCAAAAAAACTACACACAGTAAACACAACAAATAATACTTTTATCGAAAACAAAAATACATATGAACTACTGAATAGCTACCAGAACTATCCAATCAGCAAATCACGTTTTACCTTCCTATACCTTAACGCACGAAGTATACGTAAAGAGGGTAAATTTGATGAACTTAAATGTATTTTACAAGCAATACCAAATAATGTGCACATCATACTATTAACTGAGACCTGGTTTCGCAACGAAGAACAAGCAATACAATTTCAAGTACCAAACTATACTCACTACTACAACTATAGAACTGATCTTGCAGGAGGTGGAGTATCTGCATATGTCCATAACAACCTAAAGCATAGTTTATCGCAGTCAACGTATACAGGAGGCAATAATTATCTATGGATAAAATTGGAGAAATATGCACTCGAAGTAGGAGTCGTTTATAATCCAGGATATACAAATTTTAATCAATTTCTCGAGGTTTATGAATCACAATTACAAGAAAGAAACAGGGCCATAGTTTTCGGTGACTACAACATCGACCTACTCACAAAGGATTCAAAAACAAATCAATATAATCAACTTTTAAAGGAAACAGGATACAAGATTATTAATAAAATTACCAAAAAATACTGCACCAGAGAAGGATCAACTAAGAAATCCCTAATTGACCACGTTAGTACCAACTTGAAGAAAGATAATTTCCATGTGATGACAATCAACTCTTCTTTCTCTGACCATAAACAGCTATACGTGGAAATAAAGAAAATCAAACCACCTCCAAAAATGCACTATCAGTACGAAGCCATTAACTACAAGGAACTTTTTGAATCAATAGAGCGATCTGAAATAAATAAATTAAACAATGATTATATAAGGTTAGAAAACTTAATTAAAAAGCATACAGAAGAACATAAGATGTTAAAGATTAAAATTATCAATGAGCCACAAAAAGATTGGATTAATAAAAATATAGTAAATCAAATCAATGACAGGAACATAATGTGGACAGAACTACAAAACAATCCAGACAATGGAGACCTAAGAGAAAAATTTCACATCAAAAGAAATCAAGTAACCGATCTGATCCGAGAAACGAAGAAGTCATATTATAAGAAAGAATTTGAAAAGAACAGTGGGAAGCCTAAGAAACTATGGAACTTACTAAATACCCTGGCGAATAATAAAGCAAATCGGAGGTGTAGTCCTTCAAAACTCATTGTTAATTTAACAGAAGTTACAGAACCTAATGAGATATGTAAGATATTTAATAACTTTTTTGCTACCATAGGGTCGTGTTTGGCTAATAAAATTCCTAAATGCTTTCATGATGATTACATTCACGCACTACCAAAACAAACTTTACAGAGTTCTCAAATGAATACTTTTAATCCATGCACTGAGAAAGAAATCCTTAATATCATTAATAACCTAGATTCAAATAGTAGCGTCGGAGTAGATGATGTAAGTACGAAAGTAATTAAATGTATTAAGGAAATAATTCTAAATAAATTAACAATTTGCTTTAACAAGCTTCTACAGGACGGATCATTTCCAGACTCACTCAAAATAGCCAAAGTTACACCCATTTACAAATCCGGAATAAAAACAGACCCTGGTAACTATAGACCAATATCTGTATTGCCAATATTATCAAAAATTTTGGAAAAAATTCTACATATACGGCTTTTGAACTACTTAAACTCCATTAACTTCTTTTTTGATCGTCAGTATGGATTTCGGTCTCAAAGTAATACACTAACAGCAACAGTTGATTTGGTAACCAAAATCAAACATAATATTGACAAGAGAAACATTGTACTAGGAGTATTTATTGATTTAAAAAAGGCCTTTGACACCGTTAGTCCCAGATTGCTTTTAAAAAAACTTGAAGTCATTGGTATTACCAGTACACCTCTAAAAATGTTTGAATCATACTTAACGAACAGATTGCAGATAGTAAAAATTGACAGCTCCCAAAGTCTACCACTACCCATATCCTACGGCGTTCCACAAGGATCAATACTAGGGCCTCTGCTCTTTTTAATGTATATTAATAATATACACGAACTAGGCTTAAACGGGAATATTACTCTATACGCCGACGACACATGCCTCTTTTACTTTGGTTCGTCTATACATGACCTCATCTCACAGGCCCAGCAGGACCTTGACGTCCTCTACGAGTGGTTTCAGTATAATCTACTGACTATCAATGTTTCCAAAACTAGCTATATACTTTTTAAAGCTAAAAATAAACCAATACCCGATTACTCACCTCTCACAATAAATAATAGACTTTTACAGGTTAAAACACATGAAAAATATCTTGGCCTACATATAGATTCGTCCTTAACATGGAATTTTCACATTAAACACTTAATTAATAAATTAATATCCCTCCATGCTTCCTTACGGATTAATTTTCGATGCATACCACGCAAACTACGTTTTAAAATTTACAATTCCCTGGTAAAACCACATTTGTTGTATCTAATTGAAATCTGGGGAAACGCTGCAAAAACGAGATTGGGCAAATTACAAGTCTTACAAAACAAAATAATAAAAATGTTATTTGATTATAAATTTCGAACAGAAACTAAAAAAATATATCGTGAAACTAAATTAATGAACCTAAAACAATTATACATTTATAGCACTTGTATTTTCATTCGCAAAACAATTAACAATAATGTCCGCACTGAATTACAATTTACTAAGCGGAAAAAAGTTGGGCGCCCCTGCACGCGACGCGCGAGTTTCATAGTCTTGCCTAGAATTCGAACAAATTACGGCCAAACCGCAATGACTTATGACGGTGCGCGCCATTATAACAAAATACCCTCCGATATAAAAAATATTGTATCTTTCAACATATTTAAAAAACGATTGGCACAATATATTATTACAAAAGTATCGATTTGAGAAATCTAATTGTTTTTCTTTTGAATGCGAACTGTTTTGGTAATGTGTGTTTTTGTGTAAATAACCAATTGGTCTATAAATGTTTTTGTGTATATGATTGTACTTTTAATAATTTATTTAAGTAAGTACTCTCTTTTTAATAACGTGCGGCAATGAATGTTACCTATGTCTTTTTATTGTAAACATGTTCTCATGTAAGTGACTTTTGTCTTTATGAGAATAAATGTCTTTAAACCTTATACTCGTAGTCTACTCAATACTCATACTCATACTCACCGCACATTTTAAGGGATATTATTGTAAAATCAGGTAACTCATATCCGAGCACCAACTTGTCTAGAGTCAGGAGAGGCTGGTAATCTGTCATACAGGTCTACCTAGTACAGATACTAGTCACTCACACAGATTCACCCTTTTGATAATTGTAACACCTAGCTTAAGATTCTGTTTTTTTTTGTAATCATTTCTGTGTGAGAGGGAAAAATAAACGATTATTATTATATTATTAATTTATTATATTGTGAACTTATAATAAACTCATAAATTTATCTAGTGATTTGATATATTGTGTGTACTACCTATAATAAACTTAACTACAACCGTGTACCGTTAACGACGAGATTACCCTAACATATTATATTTATAATAATTAAAATGACTTTAACTTGTCAAGTCTTGGAATGCCAGAAATTTAAAAACCTATTGTGTCTGATCACCGATGTGTCGCTGCTGTTCAGTGGATATGTAAACAATACAATGCTTTTTTCAAAAAATAGAAACAATATGGCTCCACACTTTTTTTGTGCCCTCTTTTAATAATCAGTCAAATTCGATCAAATAGCCTATAAAATATTTAAAGAGCTGATGTCATATCTATCTTCTAAACTATGACACGATCAATAATGATTGTGGTCATGAAAAAGGAGATTAGCTACACATTACCGATTATGTTCAAGTCGAAACGTCTCATTCAGAATGATGTTACAATTTTAAATTGCAACTTCAACTTAGATATTTTGATCTAGATCAGCACTAGGTCGTCAGCAAACAACCTTTTGGTTTGTTCCTCCGGTGAGTCTGAAATGCAGTCTACAAAATAATATTGGCAATTGACTTAAACGTGCTCGGGGCCATTGTATGACTTTTTTTTAAAGAATCTCGACGCGTGATTTCTATTTGCAGTATTGCAAGCGAAATAAACGTACAAAACTAAATTTACTTATCAAGAAGTTATAATAACAACATGCAACTTCAACCTGAGTGCACAGTATCTGGAGCGCTATCCTTTGTCCTCCATCTGTCACGAGTATTAGGCATCGCGCCGCTAAATTTTGAAAGCGTTCGTGATGGCTGGCGTGTCCATGTATCGAAGATTTATAGCTTCTGTGGACAAGTGTTGGTTACTTTTCTTGGTAAGTCAGTCAGTTTGTTTTAACTTTGTTTAAAATAACATGTTACTGCGATGTGTCAAGTACTTTAACTAGAGGAGTGCCTTTACTTTACAGACTGTAACCTGTTGTGATATTCTGATATAATATATTATCTGGAGTGTCTCGTAACCACAAATCTCAGGCATCTTGCCATCAGCTGCCTAATAATTCTTTAATGTGACATTTATCGTAACAGTGTAAATCTACCGTGTACACTTGTGTAGCGAATGCTGCCAACATTTTTTACACAAGTGAAGGTATGTCATGGTACAAATTTATTTTAGTCGGGCATGTCCATACACACTTTTGTAGTGCATATTTAGACCCGAGGTCGCAGTCTCTGCATTTAAGAATAAGAAGCATGATAATATTATTAAATATCACCCCTGCTTATAAACTGTCCCTTTGCTGCGCACACTGAGAAGTCCCTTCTCAGTGTAAAAATAATTAGACTATAGTCCACTACGCTGGACCAGTGCTGGTTGACAGACTTCACATATCTTCAAGAACATTACATAGAACAAAATTTAAGAAACATGATAGATATAAATTAATGACATACTCTTTAATTTTTAGTGGCCTTCTCACTGGTAACCCTAACGGCAGACTTGGCTGAAGACAGAAAGAACTCGTTCAGAACAAATACTTATGTAAAATATACTGTGTGGGTAGCAGATGTAATTATTGTAGGAATGGTGAACTTGACAGCTGCTTATACTGGCATGAACAGAATGCGCTATATAGTCCATTGTGTGGCGCAGTCGAAACAAGTATATATTTTGGATAACTAGCTTTTAGGCACTTGCGAAAATATACGTGTTAACAGTTCGTAAAATTTGTAGATCTTTTAGCACAAGCTTGCGTTTTTGTTTAAGTACAATCGTGAGGTCCTAGACTCAATTTTAGGTCGGGGTTAAGGTTACGGTTATGGACTAGGTAAAAATAAAATTATATTAATAATACCTGGTTATTGATATAATTTATTTTTTTTGTATCAATTAATTTAGGCGTCTCATGGCTACAACAAAAATGAGCTCAATGGATAAATGCCCAACAAAAATATGCGTGAGTTTATTCTGGAATTTTCTGCACTTAGAATTGCAGGGATGTGCGGTATTTTTTTTACTAATAGTGAAAATTAGGGCATAGTGGCTTAAATGGTCTTCTGGTCGCCACTGCGACGAGTGTTGTAGGTTCGATTCTCACACGGGATAAAAATGTGTGTGATCAACAAACGTTTATTCCTAGTCTGGTTGATTTTTATTATTAAAAACATTTATTTATTTTAAACATTTAAAATTAATATTTTAATATATTAATATTTAATATATTAATTCGAACCCACGTCGCGCACCTCTGACTTTCGGCAGTTATATGACTTTTCGAAATTATGTGCGTATTGATTAACAATTATCGCCTGCTCCGTGCCTCGGAGAGCACGTTAAGCCGTCGGTCCCGACTGCCATGAACATCTATGGCAATCGTTATTAGGGAAGTCGACACAAAAGATCCCACTGGGTCGAAGTGTCGCCGGTCTGTACTGACTGGCCCCCACACAAGATAAGATAAGATAATATTATATTAATAATATATTAATATTTTTTACATTTTTATTTTAAACATTTATTTTTTATTTTTAAAATATGTTTTTACTATTCCTGCTCTAATGAGCGGAAAGAGTTATGTTTTTAAAAATAAAGAAATTCATCGTACTGCAGAAATGCAATATTTGTGCAGTACGATGAGCGAAACGACAAATGTATCGAGCTGGTGTTCATTTATAAGTGCTTAATAAAGTCAAGCCAAATTAAAATTGGCGTTGATACTGATGTGATGACTGTGTTCAGTATCTAGTTTAGTTACGTTTTATGTCATTATACTGCGCTTTAGTTGTAATTGCTGCGCCTTAGTTTTAGGTGCTGCGTTTTAGTTTTGAATGCTATGTATTAGTTGTAAGTGTTACTAACTTTATAGTTTAGACCCTATAGAATCTTTATCTTTACTTTCAGATGAACCAAAAAATGAACCATTTCCAACAACCAAGTGATAGAAACAACCGTGCAATAGTGATCTTCACACTTATGGTGACGTTTGCTACCTCAATACCTGTTTACTATATGTTTATGAAAGAAGTGATGACTTTGCATGGCGATGGTAAAGATATTTTAAATATGTTTAGAAGTCGGTTAATATACAATGATTGATCTACAGATGGCGTAGTGGTTTAATTGATAGCATCACTTTAGCCAATGTAGCCAATGGTTATAATCCAGAGAAGACAAAATGTTACGTTGTCACAAAATGTTATCATTAAAATAATATTTTAATATTTTATATTAAAAATATAGCTGCCGCATTAGATGTTTAATGCAGGTGGTTATTAAAGGATATTTTTAAAGTAAGCATTATATATTATTACAGTAAAACCATGCCTAATGGTTCAGCGATAATAATTGTAGCTCTTAAAACATAGCAGATAAAATGTAGATATATTACATCTGTGTGTCCCACTTAAGCAGGTAACTGTTTTACTGTATGTATATATGTAAAACCCGAATATGTGAATATAATCATTTGTTATACTTACATGGTCTGATTCCAGTAATAAGATCGAGCTTCTACATATTCTACATCATATGCTGCGTAAATTTGATGCTGTACGTGATGCAGTTCAATCAGTCCGTATTGTGGGTCCTGCCTTCTCTTCAATTGCTGAACAGTCGCTTGAGGGAACTGCTACAAACATTACACGTTGATAGTTAGTTAGCACTTATTCTTTTATTAATCAGGTTCTAACTTTATGTTTTTGTTGGGCTAATAAAAACCTATAAAGATTTTCTGACATTAAATTATTAGTAGCAGAGCGGATTCAAGAAGATGGCGGTGTTGCTCACTCCAGTGCCTAGAAGCGTAGCTCGATAAGCGGGTTTTGCGGGAGCTGCTGTTTCATCAGCAAATACACTTAAACGGCGTAAATACCAAGACCCGTTGGTGACGACATATTTAAACCGTTTGATGTGGAAACGGCTTTCTTAATTTTTTATTTTAACAGTTTCAGATATTTCAACAACACCATCTTCTAATTCTATGTTAATCAAGAAAGACAGACGAACACATGCATTTAATCAGTTAGCTATGAGATCACATTCGCGTGTTTTGAACTCAGTTGCTGGAAGTCTACCTGCTGGTAAGTATCCACAACAATTTCCTTCAATCGCGTATTTTAATAATTTTTGTTAGAAAACACATAATTCGACTAATATTACAATTGCGTAATCCCTTTATCCACTAGAATCACCTACTTGACCGAGGACTTTATTTGGATTTTACATCCACCAAATAACTATGCCTGTTTGTAATGATTTCTCGTTTGAACCACTGTATTTATTTACGTGATTTTTATATTAAAAAGGTCTGCTTGAAATATTTGTTACTTCGTACTACTGACTTAAAATTAAATTCAGTCAAGAAAACTCTATGAAAATATGCACAAACATTTAACTTAGTCCATAGAGTTTATTAAAATTTTAATTTAAGCCCAATTGAAAGAACTAGCGGTCGCCTAGTGCTCGAAATTCGACCAAAGTTTGCCTGTAAGATATTGTTGATATATGTCATTATAATTGACATATGTTACCATAGTTACGCGCTTCGACTGCGTGTGTCAAATGCATGGTTGTGTGCGTGTAGTGTTTTTTCATTAATTTAATGTATTTCTAATGCATATTTTATATAAATATTAGGATTTGTCACTCCTTCTCCATATAAACTTTAGCTGTGCCAAATTTCATACTCCTTCGTCCGCGCAATTTTTGTAAAAAGGGGTACAAAGTTTTTGCTTCACGTATTAATATATAGATTACATTTACAAGCCTTAAAATATGACACTTATATGCGACTCGGACCAGGCCACAAGGCGTTAATGCTCTTTATGTATTTTTGTTATGATTCAGATGAAAAAGTGACTGCAGCTACAATACATGAATTGGGATTGGTATACTGTTCGCTGTGTGACATAACTCGAGTATTGAATGAGAGCAATGGGTTCATACTGGTCGTGCTACTTATGTCCATCTTAATGCATCTGATCATCACACCGTATTATCTCATCATTGGATTATGTACGTTGATTTATCAATTTACCGATTATGCCGTACCTGTCTGCTGCATAAAAGTTTAGACTATGTAAGGTAATAATGTAGTGTCACTATAGCGGGTGTAACGTCTGCGTTAATAACCAGAGTTACTTGGATCACATGGTGCTGCTGAGCGACTCTGTCAGTGGCATCTTGTAGCGACAGTTAGTAGCGATATGCGAATCCTATGCTACTGAACATGGCTTAAAGTACAACGCCAAGAAAAGTCAGTACATGGTATTATATATTGAGTGGTGGTAAAAGTCCGGTTAATATTCTACATATTAAACTAAACGGACAGCCCCTTACAAGGATACAGCAGTTTAAATACCTTGGCCATCTGGTAATCGCCAACCTCAAAAACGTTGCAGATAATGAATGTAAGCGAAGGGCGTTGTGTGTGAGAGCGAATATTCTTGCCCGCAGGATTGCTAGATGTTTATGTCAAGTGATAATTACTCAATTCAGAGCTTACTGCACGTCACTTTACTCAAGCAGCTTGTAGGCCAGATACACTCAAAAATCATACAATGTTGTGCGTGTCCAATTTAATAACGCTTTCTGGGTGTTGTTGGGGCTGCTTCGTCGCTGCAGCGCATCAGGTATGTTCTTTGAGAATAGAATGGATTGCTTTTACAACGCCATCCGTAAAAGATGCGCATCCTTGCTCTGCAAAGTGCGGGCCAGCCCTAATCACATCTTGGCAATGATTGCTGATAAGCTTGATCCACTTTGCATTAATCATCGCTCCCGGATTCATGTAGAGAAAAACTAGCAGCAAATGTAATGTTTACTGTCTTTAGTTTTAATTAGTAGTAGTAACATTAGTTTTTGAAAATCCACGTAACTAAATTTTTTGTTGTATAGGCTTACGTTGCCTGAATAAGCAAAATATTATTTAAATGATTGTGCTTTATGGAAATGATAAACTGAAATAAATAAGCCAAGAAGGTAGAGCTGACCCTAATATCCCAGCAAACTGGAACGAGGTGTCATATTGCTTCGACACAAGAGGAGAATCCTCATGCTGGCTAGGTGATCGTCTAACAATCGATTTTGGGAACTTGTATATAATAAGTATCATTCAGTGCTAAACCTGCTAGGAATTTGTTTGCTCAGTGGAAGCTATCTTCTAGTCCGATCTAACAACAAATGTGAAGACAATCAGGCCACGATAAATGGCTCTAATTACAATACATAAAAAATATGATTAGATCAAAGACTCACCATAAAAGGTCCTTCAGTCGCCGGCTGTGAATCAAGGTGGTTAGCACAATTGAACATCCCCTCTCTCTACGACTCTCTACAACTAGTCCAGTTTATGATATAGCGTTCCCCTACACCATATTATCAAGGTTATATTAAGTGGAGCCGCTGTACGTTCCAGTGCCCGAGAGCACTTTTCGGGACCAGTTATAGACAGGTCTTCTCCCCAAATCTCGACTTTAGCACAATTGAACAATAAAACGGATTCGATTTAAAGTCAATAGCTTACCCTCACCTTAGAACAGCTCTTCGAAGTCGGAAGTCGTCAGCGGCTCAGCACTCCGTTTTATTATTCAATTGTGCTAAAGTCGAGATTTCGGGAGAACACCTGTCTATAACTGGTCCCAGAAGGTGCTCTCGGGCACTGAAAGGTACAGCGGCTCCACCTAATATAACCTTGATAATATGGTGTAGTGGAACGCTATACCATAAACTGGACTAGTCGTAGCGAGAGGGGATGTTCAATTGTGCTAATCACCTTGATTCACAGCCGGCGACTGAAGGACCTTTTATGGTGAGTCTTTGATCTAATCATATTTTTTTATGTATTGTAAATAGAGCCATGTATCGTGGCCTGAGTGTCTTCACATTTGTTGTTAGATCGGACTAGAACATAGCTTCCACTGCGCAAACAAATTCCTAGCAGGTTTAGCACTGAATGATACTTATTATATACAAGTTCCAAAGTCGATTGTTAGACGATCACCTAGCCAGCCTGAGTATTCTCCCCTTGTGTTGAAGCAATATGACACTTCGTTCCAGTTTTCTGGGATTTCAGAGTCAACTCTACCTTCATGGCTTATTTATTCTACGTCAGTTAATTAAATTAAATAGCTTAACTATTAGTGAAGTTCAATAAGAGTAGTGTTCGAATTTTCAAAATTATGTAATAAAAGTGTAGTGTTTTAAAGTCAAATAAACAATGCGACAAAATCCGTGTAGTGTTTAATTTCGATTATTGTAAATAACTTGTATTAAAGACGCTGCACTGGTATATGGAATGCCTATCTCTGACAGATCAAGAAGATGTCACTTATATTATAGTTTAATAGAAAAAATGCCGACATAGATGCCAAAATCGCAAGACCAAATCATAATATTCTATAGGACGTTTCTGATTTATTTACTATTATAATTCTTATATTCCAGTTACAAATACGGCATCTTTGTTTCAGTCCAACATTCGCAGTTTAATTATATTTTAAACACATGGCTTCAAGTGTCTTGGAGTATTTTCCATTTCAGCAAGCTCTTGATGATTGTCGAACCTTGTCATCAAACTCGTGCAGAGGTAATCAAATCTATAATAATAACATTGTAAGCAGGTTTTTGTATAATACTTTGTACGTTTGTGTTTACTTATCTCCAAAACAACTATACAAATTTGAATGTGGTTCTACAGATGACTGTATTAGAATAAGCTTGCTTTAACCATTAAATCAATATAAAACTTATACAGTTTTGTGCTTTTACAAGGTGAGTTAGTGAAAAATCGTTATAAAATTCATATAATGTTGAGTTCTTGCTATGTGAAAGCTCCAAGGCTAGATGAAAGTCTAAAATTTTAGACTTTCAGGTAGCTGCCTTGTAGCTATCATTTAAAAATATTGCTGTTTTATGCTAGCTATCGAAATTAAGTCAAGCTAAAATTCATCTTCTCTTGTATTGACCTCGGAAACCTCTATCGAAATCAATAATAAAAATAGTTAAATATACTTTCAGAGTAGTTAAAAGTCTAATTAAATTATTCATATACTTTAGTTTATTGAAATGTGTAACATGCGTGTCAATACACTTTTTGTAACTTGCTTTAGTAATTAATGTAATTACAATTCTGTCCAGATGGATTTGGTGAAGGATCAGATCAATCAGATCAGACGTTATGCAGCCTGGGATGACTTCGCCACTATCGCCGAACTGAAACTGTTCTACAGACACATCATGCTGAACTGTATAAGCTATTCGCCGTTACAGCTCTTCACAATAAACAGGACTCTTATAGCTGCGGTAAATATACATAGCTTATAAAGGAAGATCTCAGGCCCCCCAGACATTACTTATTTTCTCAGAAATAAAATGTATGGGATAAATTAGTTCTATTCTCAGTCTTACTCACAGCGACACTTTATGTCTGTCTGGGGAATGATTGGTCCCCTTCAATAATTAATTTGGCTGCTTACAAAAAGTATTTTTTGAGAGTTTTGAAGCGTCTGGTAAAAGTTACCGCCGACGAAATTGTCTGGCAATATTGATTATTAATTTTGAACAATATTTTCTAAAATATACATAAAAATCAGAACTGAGAATTTAGGAAAAGTGAGTATTATTTTTATTTGCCTTTAGTACCCGGAAACGGACAAATGGTCGCCGGGTCAGGCTGGCCAGCAGGTATGCATACATTCAAAGTACATACTAACACTACTTTATCCCATACATTTTATTTCTGAGAAAATAAGTAATGTCTGGGGGCCATAGAATCTTGAACAATTAATAAGTACATTTTTCTTAACTTAATTATGTCGCAGCAGCGTTACACCGCCCAGATACAATAGATTTTATTTACGACTGGTATTCTAAGATTGACAGATCAAGATCTTTTTTGTCTTTAGACTGCTCGGTTGGCGTAGTTTTTTGAATGGTCGTCTCGCCGAGTGTTGTGGGTTCGCATCCCACATTTACCAGGGACCATTATATGTGGGATCCACAAATGATTGTTCAGAATCTAGGTGTAATTTGTGTCCGTTAATTGCTTGTTTGTAAAGTCATATACGATAATTATTACCAATGCGGCAGTTGTCTTTTATAAAAGTAAAGAAAGCACTCCAAATAATCATTGTGCTACTACTGAGTTCTGGTAATGACTTTAATTTACTTACATTAAAGTCATTACCAGCCGGTTTTTTTGAAACATTAATCAATACTGAGTCAGTATCAAACTTTTGTCAAGTTTCTGCATGTAAGTGTTTCAGTATCTAACTTTTGTCAGTCACTTTTGTTAATTCAGTCAACCAATGACAGCAATTAACGTCCGTTTGATCATATGTTAATACTTTTTTGCGTTGATCTGCTATGATGCTGCTGAAACCGGTTAAAAGACTATTGGACACAAATAACACACAGACTAAGCAATTAATTATTTTTCGCTTACATTTATATAGTTAGGCTCGATTTTTACGTTAGACTGAAGGTTTTGTGTTTATTTTATTAGGCGTTGCCTAATAATAAATATCAGGAGTCTAGAAATGTGTCTAGTAGTCAGTAAATAGTCTTGCACCGTGCGTAGGAACTAAGCATACTTAGCTTGCCTGACCCAGTACTAGCTGGTTTTCTGGTTTTATTCGGATAAAAAGAATTACATGTACGGTTCTTACAGAGTTTGGTTTTTTTTTCAGATCTTGGGTAGCATCACAACATATTTGGTTATTGTGATCCAGTTGTAAAAATATTAAGTGACAATTTAGTAATGTATGTTTATTTTTAAATTGGCTTGCGTTTGATGGCGATCTCACCGTGATGTTATGTGCACTTTTTATTAATATTAGCTTTTTATTATATATTATTAGCGTTAGTTTAGTTAAATAATGAACATTGTGACTTTCCTGGAGATTGAAAATAGACTATTTGAAGAATTTTATAAAATCGTTTGAAATTTTCTCTAAGTAAAAACTGTTTCAAAATGTCATCCTTAATTAATATGCTGATGTAAATACCTTAAAGCAACATTATTATACTGCACTTAATATACCTTAATTAAGGCAATAGATTTGTATGTAAGTTTCTTAAATTGTCGTTATTTATAATGCATTCCATTTGGTCGCAACTTCATCTGCGTAAACTGCAAAACATCCGTATTATTTAGACAAATCACCTATAATATTTATGGTTATTAAGCTAAGAACATATTGCTATTATTGATACTATATTTATCATTCTTACACTAAATAAATTATTAATACTTCTAAAAACCACATATTGCTTGTTGTGATTTATTAAAACAATCTGTAAAATATATTCTACTGCCTTTGACCTAATGTGGCCGACTTTAATTTTAGGATTAAATTAATATAATAATTATGTAGTTGGGTATTTTAACATAAACCTCTTATTTTGATTTTAATCTTGAGTGAAATAAAAACAATTTCAGATATAAACAATAATCATATTTATTATTATCCCTATCCAATCCTTAGCTTATTAAGCTTTGAATATATACGTATGTAGATGGATGTTTTTATTTTGTTTATAGACAAGGGTCATACAGGCAATTGATCGTGAGTTAGAATTACGAGGGTGCGTTTTTAAGTTCGCGGAATGGAGGGTATGGAAGGTGGTGGGGGTGCTTGTTTAGTCACTAACATGTTTAGCAACTAATAATTAGTATATATACCGAGTATTATCATAATGAGGTCATTAGTCTTTGAACTATCGTCCCTCAAGCAGCTCAATCTGGAAGAAATTGTGAAGTATGGAGAAAATCGAGTTCCGCGCCGTTATAAAGTTCCTTACCAAGCAAGGAAAAAATGTTCAAACCATTTTGGAAGAGATGTCATCTGTATACGGGGACTCTTGTCCAGGAAAAACCATGGTATACAAGTGGCACAACCTCTTTAAGCAAGGCAGGGAATCAATTGAAGACGATTCCCGGCCTGGGCGGTCTGTTGAGGTCACCACTCCAGATCTTATCGAAAAAATCGAAAAATTAATATTGGAGGATGCACGTTTGAAGAAAAAACAAATCGCAGAGATGGTTGGAGTATCTGAAACGACCATTTTCAAGGTTCTCCATGATCATCTCGGCATGACAAAAGTCAGTGCAAGATGGGTGCCTAGAATGCTCACACCGCCTCAAAAACAGAAGCGCGTCGAGTGTTCGCGTGCGTTTTTGAGCCAGTGTAATGAAGACAAGGATGGTTTTTTGGAGCGAATTGTTACTGGGGATGAAACTTGGGTTCATCACTATGAACTTGAGTCTAAACAAGATTCCATGCAGTGGCATAAAAAGGGTACACCACCGCCTAAGAAATTCAAGGTGTCGCAATCGGCGGGAAAGCTCATGGCGACAGTTTTTTGGGACACAGAAGGAATTTTGTTGGTTGATTACAAAGAAAAAGGTGTTTCCATAACCGGAGAACACTACGCTTCAATTTTAGAGCAGTTAAAAGAGGCAATCAGAGAAAAAAGAAGAGGAAAATTGACCAAAGGTGTCCTGCTCTTGCACGACAATGCTCCTGTTCACAAGAGTCGAGTTGCGTTGGCTGCTTTGCACAAGGTGGGCTTCGATATCATTGATCACCCACCTTATAGCCCAGACTTGGCTCCCAGCGACTATTATCTCTTTCCAAATCTGAAAAAAGAGCTTCGAGGAAAGAAATTTTCAACCGATGAAGAAGTGAAGGATGCAGTTTCGGCGTATTTTTCAGAGAAAGACAAAACATTTTTTTATGAAGGTATTCATAAGTTAATTCATAGATCTGAGAAATGTATTAGGGTTTCAGGTGAATATATTGAAAAGGAAAAATAATTTTGTAATATTATTTCATCCCCTTCTATTCCATTCCGCGAACTTAAAAACGCACCCTCGTACCTGCATTATTATTTATTATATTGATAAAAATATGCTACAATAAGACGTGACAGAATACTGTCTCTGAATGAACTAACGTATGGCATGTGATTTTCTAATAGACAATAGTACACGACGCTCTTTTTATAAACTTACTAATAGGTATGTCACGTGCATATTAACAAAATATTATTTTATAATAATACAAGTCAGATTTTAAACTGGCAGATTATTGTAATAGGACCTGTTAGATATGGACCAGCATGCACTACAAGAAATTGTATACTATGTTTGTGTGGATATAAATAATAAACTAACAAACGGACACATTACACTGCGAAACAGAATGTGTAATTTTATGCTGAGTTCTCAATATTCCATCAGTTTATAACCTGACTATAATAGTTTTACATAATATTGTCTTATGTTTACGCGAATGTTATACATTGAAATTAAACACTTTATACGGATTTTATCGCGTTGTTTATTTTACTTTAAACACTGTTATTACATAATTTTGAAAACTCTAACACTACTATTATTGAATTTTACTACTATTTAATATAATTTAAGTTAGCTACCGTGGGAATGTCTTTGTTTCAGAGAGCCCACGGGATCTGTGACAAGAAACACCTGGACGCCGAGCTTCAACATGTCAAGCAAGTACTGCAAGACAACAAGCTCCAACAGCCGCGCCGCCGTCACAGATCCCGAGAAAAGCCAGCCACAGTCAAGCGCCAGCCTGCCATACTACCATATGTAAGGGGTGTCACTGACAAGATTGGCTACATCTTGAAGCGAGCTTCAATCAACACATACTTCAAGCCGCCAACGAAGATAAGTCAATTTTTACCATCCGTCAAGTGCCAATTACCTTTACAAGATGCAGGGGTCTATAAAATAGATTGTGACTGCGGACTCTCATATATTGGGCAAACCAAGAGAAGCATAGGCACCCGCTTAAAAGAACATATAGCTGATGTTAAACACCAACGCTCGTTGAAGTCTGCTGTATGTGAACATGTGCAACAGGGGACCAACCACTATCTACGATTTGACAAACCACATATACTCGCAAAAGAACACCGAAACCTACCAAGGATGCTTCGCGAGGCTATTGAAATTAAAAAACATCCTAATTTCAATAGAGAGGATGGTTGGAATGTACCACCAGCTTGGGATCCAGTCATTCAAATAGTCAAACCCAAGAAGAAGCAAAACACAGCTAGACTTCATGATACTTTGAGCTCATTCTGCGTAAATAGGAACACCAAAGATTAAATTATGTTCGGGTACTTTAAAATAACTAGCTACACTTCAGAACGTTGGGACAACTACCATCTTAGTCTCCCCGTGAACATGGCTGCTGTAAAGCAACCGAAACGTCGGGGCAAAGTGTAAACTTAAATACAAATAGTTTTAATTAGAAAAAATATATAGCTTAAATAGTAGTAAAATTCAATAATAGTAGTGTTAGAGTTTTCAAAATTATGTAATAACAGTGTTTAAAGTAAAATAAACAACGCGATAAAATCCGTATAAAGTGTTTAATTTCAATGTATAACATTCGCGTAAACATAAGACAATATTATGAAGAGAGTATAGTTCTAAAGATCAGTAAAAGTTGTAACGTTGGTACTTTTAATATGAAAGTCTCCACGTAATACGCAAAGTATATGCCATCCTTGAAATCTGTAATAAACAAAATAATAAGTTAATGATTACAAAAGTAACACAAGTAGCTAAAAAGTTAACAAAATTCTAAAACTAATTCTCAAACAACGGATACAAAGAACATCCAGACTCGGAACAATCATTTGTGCCGCGAGCCTCTGCAGGTGGTGGTCGAAGCTCTTAGGTATTAAACCCTATCGGCACAATGATCGCCGAGTCCACACGCCACATGTCGACAATCTCGTGAGCTAGGTTCAAGTATTTCAACTCTTTTTCTTTTTCAGCTTTCACAAGATTCCCGTCATGTGGAATGGTGACATCGATGATCATTGCTCGGCGTTCCAATCGGTCTATCAGCACAATATCTGGCTTGTTCGCCACAATTGTCCTATCAGTGATGAAAGACCGATCCCAGTACAAAGTAGCACGACCATTTTCGAGAACTGGATCGGGCACATACCTGTAATACGGCACTTCAGATTCCACAAGGTCATACTTCAAGGCAAGTTGCTGATGGACAATCCTGGCTACTTGGTTGTGTCTATGCAAATACTCTCCATTGGCAAGACGAGAACAACCGGAGATAATATGTCTGAGAGATTCTCCGGGCTGGTGACAAGCCCGACATATGTCAACCGTCCCATCCTTCAGGATATATCTCCGGTAGTTATTCGTCATAACAACTTCGTCTATAATTGCACAGACAAAACCTTCGGTCTCAGCGAAGAGATCGCCAAATCGTAGCCCGAACCGATGACTGAAAATCTATGTCGGGCCCATTCAGGGCCCGGGAAAAGCGTCCATGCAGCTCTTTTTCTTTCCATACATCCCTGCGCTCGTCAGTTCTAAGTATAACAGGTTTGCGCCAGTTCTCTTTTATTCTTAACCCTCTTTCGGGAGCGATTTGTTGGAGTTTCTGCATCAAACACCTGAAATTGTTCGCTTTCAGAAACGTCTGATAACTGTAAGGGTTCAGCGTTGTTGATACTTTAAGATACTACTCGAGTTTGAGGTTGAGATTGTTCTCTAGATGTTACAAGGTCAGGTTCATCAGATGCTCTTGTCATTTCAAATTGTAAATGTACTGGTAGTGTGTTTTGATCAATATCTTGCAGAGTGTTCGTTTCAAGAGCTGAGTTCTTTCTTCTTTCTTGATTCTGCGTAAATAGGAACACCAAAGATTAAATTATGTTCGGGTACTTTAAAATAACTAGCTACACTTCAGAACGTTGGGACAACTACCATCTTAGTCTCCCCGTGAACATGGCTGCTGTAAAGCAACCGAAACGTCGGGGCAAAGTGTAAACTTAAATATAAATAGTTTTAATTAGAAAATATATAGCTTAAATAGTAGTAAAATTCAATAATAGTAGTGTTAGAGTTTTCAAAATTGTGTAATAACAGTGTTTAAAGTAAAATAAACAACGCGATAAAATCCGTATAAAGTGTTTAATTTCAATGTATAACATTCGCGTAAACATAAGACAATATTATGTAAATCAGTACGGACTGGAAACTGCAAACAAAATACGCCGGTTAGAAGATCTACAAACTAAGCGTGCAAGATATGTAACATCTTTAAATTTCTTGAAGAGATGTCGTGATCATAATCTCATTCCTACGTGTGTCAAGATATCATCCAAGAAAGACATACGAGGAAGCGCTAAGATCTTAAAACAGGCAAGTTGTAGAACCTCCGATTTGGTCCTACACAGTAGCTAGGATTGGGTATCAAAAAATACACCCACGTGTAATATGAACTTGTATATTGAACTCTCACAGCTTTAACATATATATTGCTTTACATATGTGCCATTGGTAGTCGGTTTATAACATAAATCAGGCGAACGTCATTCAGTCGCGGAGAATCTTGATAGTGCGATTTAGAATATGACGTCACAAGCATAGTTCCATCTAGCGGCAATTTTAGAACAAAATTATTGTATTTCAAACATCCACTTGCGAGTTTGATCAAAGAGAAACAAGATGTCGCTAGTAATTTTATTTTACGATAGTTGGCTAAACATTCCGCCCACCAAGGACATTTGTGAAACATTATGTCCTTAAAAAATTATATAATACTAAATTTTGTTATGTGATATCTCTAAATTGGAAGACAATGAATGTTTAAGCTTTACAACAAATAACAAATAGTTGAATTTATACACTGAAAATATCTTAACCAATTAATTAAAATTATCTCTTAAATTTAAGCTACAACATACTTAGGTAACAGGCAAAATGCACAACTTTGACGTTGGTCTCTTAAAGATTGAACCGTTACTGCGGAGTGTGACTACTCGCGTAAGGTTATCTGCCCCAGGATGCTTTTCAACCACCCTGCCAAGAAGCCACCGACAAGGAGGTAAATTGTCTTCCTTGACAAGAACTATATCTCCCACGGTTGGTTCAGTGGTCTGTTTGCTCCATTTGTAACGATGGAGTAGTGTTGACAAATACTCAGTAGACCAACGACGCCAAAAATGCTGGGTCATTTGTTGAACAAGGTGCCAGCGCTTTAAACTAGAGATGGTAGCATTTTCGTAAGAATGGTCTGGCGCGTTTATAATTGGCTCTCCTACTAGAAAATGCCCCGGTGTTAAGGCGTCAAAGGTGTCTGAATCGCTTAGTCTACACAAGGGACGCGAATTTAAGCAAGCCTCTACTTGACTTAGTAAAGTCGTCATCTCCTCAAACGTGAGGGTCGAGTTCCCTATCACCCTGTGTAGATGTTTCTTACAAGCCTTAATTCCCGCCTCCCATAATCCTCCAAAATTGGGGGCATGAGGGATGAAATGCCATGTTGTCCCCTCGGTAGCCAAGGCTGCTGCAATTTCTCTAGCTGTAGCTGCGTTCTCAGATCGCCACAATGTCCCCAATTCTTTACAGGCTCCCTGAAAGTTGGTACCATTGTCGCTCCATATGTCCCTACAGTGACCACGCCTTGCCACAAAACGTTTAAAAGCGGCGAGAAAACCTTGCGTTGTAAAGTCGCTTACGACCTCAATGTGGACCGCTTTAGTCGCCATGCATACAAATAAGCATATACAGGGTGTCCAAGAACCTGGCGTCCAACTGGATTCCCACGATGCCCCAAGTTCTAACAGTACTCAGAAAAATATTTTAAAAAATCCACCCCATGTACTTACAGAATTATACTGATTTCAAAAAAAAAGGGGAAATGAGCACCCTGTGACATACTTTTGAATGCTGTGACTGCTAATGCTGATAATTTCGATATTTCTTGGAGGTTTTGTAATCTAGGGTATTGCTGTGTCTAAATAGAATGTAAAAATAAAGTACTTATTGTACCATTTTAAAATAAAATATTATTTTAACTAAAGGTGATATGGAAAACTATTGAATTTCGCAACTTTGACCGACTGTAGTGTAAAAAAAATGTACCAAAATAGTATGGCAAGTGACGTCAAATTTTGACGCGTTTATTCCTCTTTTTAAAAAGGTATAATACTTACACATTAATTTGAAAAAAAAAATTTTGATAATATTTTTACTCAACAACCCAATTTTTACGAAGTGCCTACCTACTAACGGTAACTGTCGGACCCTTTCTTATCTTAGAAACTGTTATGTTACTACTATTATTTACTTCGGTTCCAAGAGTGAGCAAGAAGGAAATACACACAGGTAGATGGGTTCCCAGTAGAATAAAAGCAAAGAATGTTAGTTTAAAGATATTTTATTACAATAAATGTTCAAAATGTTGACCACCCGCGGCAATACAAGCTCTCACTCTCCTTAAAAAGGACCGCTTTATGTTTCGCGAGTAACTTTTTTGACGTATCACCTGCACTGCTTGTGTTATCTTCTCACGAAGGTCAGCGATGTCATTAATGGGCTTCGCATAAACGAGCTCCTTCATAGTTCCCCAGAAAAAAAAATCCAGCGGATTTAAGTCAGGTGAGCGGGCTGGCCACGGGATTGTTCCTGATCGCCCAATCCACCTGTTCGGGTATTGCTCGTCCAAAAACTCTCTAACGGATACGCGAAAATGTGCTGGACAGCCGTCGTGTTGGAACCACATATCTGGTGGGGTCTCTTCTAGTAAGTTTGGCAAATCATTTTGAAGAAAATTTAAATATGATTCGCCAGTCAAATTCTCGGGCATCTCAAATGGACCAATAATATTCCCACAGAGAATACCGGTCCACATGTTCACTTTGAACCGGTACTGGGATCTATCTTCTCGCATCAAGTGCGGATTTTCCACATGCCACTCGTGCAAGTTGTGTAGGTTCATGTAGCCATCCTTCTTAAATGTAGATTCATCTGACCACAAAATTTTGTCGATAAAGTTTTCGTCTTCTCGATGTTTTTGCAGGATTGTTTCACAAAACGCGACTCGGCTCGGATAGTCTCGAGGTAAAAGACTTTGCACTCGCTGTACGTGGTACGGATGATATTCTTCTTTTTGGAGAATACTGTGTGCTGTGCTCTTCGGTATCCCCGTATCAGCTTCTATTCCTCGCACAGAGATGCTTGGATTTGCCGACACCGCCTCTAAAACTTCATCGCGTATGAAGTCATTTACGGGTCGTCCTTCACCAGCTACTTGATTGGGGAACCGCCCGTCACATAGTGATCTGTGCACATTAATGAAAACTCGATGGTCGGGATATCGCGTAGCCCTCGGATACCTTTCTCTGTAAAGTCTCGCTGCAGCTCGTCCATTACCTCTACATTCTCCATAAATGTAGTGCATATTTGCGTATTCTTGCGGAGTGTAGGTCGCCATGGTAGCACACACAAAACACAAACTGTCCAAACACAGGCAAAGGTCGTCGTAAAGAGTTCGTTTCAAAGTCCAGAGCACAAAGAGTAATCGAGTCCAATAAACAAAGCTTTAAATCGTAGTACGTGATCAATGGTAACAATAAGAGAGAGGTGCGTAGTAACGGCAGGAGGCAGTGACGCGTACTGACCGTACTGTTATCCTAAATAGCACGATCCCAGATAGCGTCACTATCTATCTCACTCGCACCTCTAACCTTTTTCTCCCTCACTCTTACCTGAATAATGGGGTACCATAAAGAAGAACCAGCAAATCGCAAAGATAGTTTCTGTCTTGCTCCCTCCTGTTGTAATAACGAATCACTATGGTGAGATGCATGCACATACCGTCCCTTACGGTCTAACCTGTTTTTTGAGAGGCCTGTTGTTATTTTTATGAGCATACAACAGTAATTCTTTAGAGGTTAGATTCAATTCGTCGTAAATTTTTCTTTCTAAGAATTCTGTAAGACATCGTAAAAATTGGGTTGTTGAGTAAAAATATTATCAAAATTTTTTTTTTTCAAATTAATGTGTAAGTATTATACCTTTTTAAAAAGAGGAATAAACGCGTCAAAATTTGACGTCACTTGCCATACTATTTTGGTACATTTTTTTTACACTACAGTCGGTCAAAGTTGCGAAATTCAATAGTTTTCCATATCACCTTTAGTTAAAATAATATTTTATTTTAAAATGGTACAATAAGTACTTTATTTTTACATTCTATTTAGACACAGCAATACCCTAGATTACAAAACCTCCAAGAAATATCGAAATCATCAGCATTAGCAGTCACAGCATTCAAAAGTATGTCACAGGGTGCTCATTTCCCCTTTTTTTTTGAAATCAGTATAATTCTGTAAGTACATGGGGTGGATTTTTTAAAATATTTTTCTGAGTACTGTTAGAACTTGGGGCATCGTGGGAATCCAGTTGGACGCCAGGTTCTTGGACACCCTGTATAGCCTTTATATGCATGGTGACCCCTACCCTTTGATGACCGCAGATTTATCGGACCCGCATAGTCTACCCCACTGTTCCTAAAAGGCCTACTAGGAGTTACCCGCGCTGGTGGTAATTGACCCATTAGTTGAGTGTTGGTAGAAGAAGAGTGACGTAAACACTTAACACATTTACGGACGTAGGATCGAACTAACCGTTTAGCCCCTTGAATGTAATATTTTGTGTTTAAATAATTGAGCATAAGCTGAAGACCCCCATGAAGATTCCTCTGATGAGCTTCAGCGATAAGAAGATTGGTAAAGTGAATGTTACTAGGTATCAACATCGGATGCTTACGATCTGTATTAAGACTGGAACGTTCCAATCTACCGCCCACCCTGAGGATATCAACAGAATCAAGGTAAAGGTTTAATGATTTAAATAATTTCCTTTTTGGATTTTCTGTTTTCAGGTCCTGAATCACTGCTTCGAAGTTTTGATTTTGACATACTCTAACGCAAGTTTCTAATGATAATTTAATTTCTTCTGCTGTTATAAAATCATGTTTTCTTCTTTCAGATTTCGGTTTTTTGTATTCCAAAACGCGCCTTAAATATGCTACTATTCTAAGTAATTTGTTAAGTGATGAATATTTATTCCATATAAAATTATCTTCAGCTGCTACATGTACCTTTATTTCTTCCACATTAGTTGATATCTGTTTACCCTTACTAAATGGAAGAGTTTTATTTTTCAGGAACTGGGGACCTTCCGGCCACATTTTAAACTTTATGAATTCTGACGCGTAAAGACCACGTGATGCGCAATCAGCTGGGTTGTTTTTGGATTGGACGTGATTCCATTGTTGAGGCTCACTTATGGACAAAATCTCAGAGACGCGGTTTGCTACAAAAGTTTTCCATCTATTAGGATGGCTGTTTAACCACGCTAGTACGATCTCTGAGTCAGTCCAATAATATAAGTTTAATTTGCTAATTGCCATTACATCTGAAACTTCAGACAGTAATTTTGCTAAAAGTACTGCCCCGCATAATTCTAATCGAGGGATCGAAACGGTTTTTATTGGAGCCACATTCGTCTTTGCAGTTAGCAGAGTGACATGTATCTGTCCGTCAGCATCAATTACCCGGGCATACACTACCGCAGCGTATGCAGACTTTGATGCATCGCAAAACCCATGCAACTCAACTTGCTTGTCACCCGGCTTCATGTTCAACCATCGAGGTATTGAAAATTCAGTTAAGTTTTGTAACTCCTGCCGGTAAGTAAACCATTCTGTTCCTATTTCATTTGGAATCTCCTGATCCCACCCTATTCCAGATATCCACAGCCTTTGAATTAATGTCTTGGCTACTATAATCACTGGAGCGACCCAACCTAAAGGGTCGAATAATTTTGCTATATCAGATAACACTTTTCTTTTTGTTACAGGTGCCTGTAGCGGAGGCAACTGAACAGAATACTGGAAGGTGTCACAGCTACGGTTCCAGGTAAGACCTAAAGTTTTTAATATATCATCCTGCTTTATGTTAATCTCCCTTTCTTCTGCTTCCTGCTTTTTGAACCTTTCGCCGATGATTTTCTCTAATAGCTCATTACTATTGCTAGACCACTTTTGTAGTGTAAATTCTGCTTTAGCCAATAGCTCGTTCATCTCATTGTAGATTTGCAGGCCTTCTTCTATGGTATTGCAGCCCGTCATCAAATCGTCCATATAATAATCGTTAAGAACTCGGTCAGCGGCTAATGGATAGTTTGCTCCATGATCATACACTACTTGCTGCATCGCTCTAACCGCTAAGAAAGGCGCTGAAGACGTTCCAAAGGTCACAGTAAGTAGTTTATAATCCTTTATTTCAGATTCTTTGTTTTCTCTCCATATGATTCGTTGGAAATCTGTATCTCCTTCTGCGACGCGCACCATCCGGTACATCTTCATTATGTCAGAAATCAAGCATATACCATGAGATCTCCAACGCATTACCAGATGTCGCAGGTCGGATTGAAGCACAGGACCGATCATCAAATTATCGTTGAGAGATATTCCGTTCCTTCCTTTGCAGGATGCATCAAAGACAACTCGCACCTTGGTTGTCTCTTTATCATTGCGGACAACCGCGTGATGAGGTAAGTAGACTGCATGTTGATTCTGTTCTTCTTTAGTTATTTGTCGCATATGTCCCATCTGCAAATATTCGTTGAGCACTTCCACATATTTGGCTTTTAGATCTGCATTTTTATTTAGCTTAGCTTCTAATGCATGAAATCTATTAATTGCTATTGCTCTTGAATCACCATATTTGCAGCTTGGATCCTGACTCTTAAATGGTAAATTCACTATATAACGACCTTCTTCATCCCTTACAGTTGTAGCTTTAAAGACTTCTTCACACCTGATTTCTTCTTCGGTAAGTAGACGCTTGTTATTTTGATTTGGTTCCTTTTCTAATTCCCAAAACCATTTCAGGATTTCGTCGTCACCGAGATGAGTATGCATCACGGTAATGTTTGAGGTATTTTGCGCTGCGGAAGATACCGTCCCTGACAAAATCCATCCCAAGGCCGTACACTGCGCAATAGTGGTACCATCAGGAGCTTTCTTCAACCCTTTTTGAACGATCTGGCTGTAAATGTCAGCTCCCAATAACATATCTACTTTATCTGGAGTGTGATACTTAGGATCTGCTAACTGAATATCACTAACTTGTACCCATTCTAAAAATGCTGTTTTCTTCACAGGTAACAATGAAGTAATTGATTTTAAAACATACGCCTTTACTACAAGTTGATAAGAGGGGTCGATCCTAGATTGAATTTTGAGCTCAACTATCGAATTTAGTGATAATTTGCTGTTAATATCTATACCAGTAATTAAACCCTTAGCTGGTTTTTTAACTAAATCTAAACTCTGGACTGTATATTCGGTAATGAAGGAAGCCTGCGAACCTTGATCGAGCAAGGCCCTGACAGTGCTCCAAACCTTGTTTTTCGACTCAGCTCTCACTAGAGCTGTGGCTAATAAAATTTGATTATTAGCTAGACCTTTCGAAAAACAAGCTACGACTTCCTGCTCATCCTCTACTCCAACCGTATGAGTATGTTCTGTCGTTTGAGAAACTCTATCCTTGGACGTATTTCTCAATGACTCCTGTTCACCTTTGGGGTGTAATAAGGAGTGATGTCTGCGTCTACAGATTCGACAAGAGGCTGTACATCTACAAAGCCTGGCAGAGTGGTTGTGCCCTAAACAGTTAAAACATAGGTTGTTATCCTGAACAAACTTACGCCGAGTATCCACATCTGCGCTTACAAATTGTTTACAGTTTCCTAACTTGTGATCATCTTTACAATATTGACAAACAATAATGGAGGCATGAAATGCCTTTGCCTTAATATTAACATTTACATTATTTTTTACTGGTTTAGTATCTATAAACTCAAATGCACGATATCTACTAGTTAAAAATTCTTTAAATTGATTAAAGGTTGGTACTGTATCAGAGTCTATGTTACTAGTAGCTTTTAATTCCCAATTTTTTCTACTCTCGGGATCCAATTTTAATGTTATGATGTGTATAACTAACAGCTCAAAGCACGATTTTGCATCTAAGTCCAAACCAGAAAGTGCGTTAAGACAGTCATTAGTAGTGTCCATTAGATCTTTTAACGCCCTGGCAGATTCATGTGAAATATTCCTTTATTTTATTTTTATTTTTTATTTTCAATTTATAGGAAAACTTACAGCTAACAAGGTTTGACAACAAGTATTATAAAATGAAGATGGCCAATTACAAGTTTTCACAAGTATTAAACAAAAGTTGTATATAAAAACTAAAACACCTTAAAATTAAATAATCAAACAATATACTCCTTGCGATTAACATTCTCTTTCTTAAAACTGTGCCTTATTCTCAAAGAACTGAGTACATAGGCTCTTTTTCAATTTGAAAACGCTAGATGTAAAGAGATCGATATCGACACACTGGCATGTGTTATTGTACGTACGGCTCGCTCTTAATATATAAGAATTTTGCCTATAATTAGTCCTCGCCGTAGGTGTAAATAGTAAGTGAGATCTACGTAGATACGCAGATGGTACCCTCAGACCTATCTTACGTACCAGTTCTGATACATCGATTGAACCATTCATTATATTGAATAAAAACGATAAATCTGCTATTCTTCTTCGTTGATGAAGAGGGAGAAAATGAAATTTTCTACAGCGACTAATATAGTTTGGCAAATAACACTTTGATCGGAATTGAACGTACCTCAAGAACTTTCTTTGCACCCCCTCAATGCGATTGATATATACGTCGTAACAAGGATTCCATACTTGACAGGCATATTCTAAGTGACTACGAACCAGGGAACAGTATAAGATTTTAATAGTCTTAATATTTTTAAAATCAGATGATATTCGCAAGAGGAATCCCAGAGCCCTGGAGGCTTTTTTAATGATATTATCTATATGTACATCAAATAAAAGTTTCGAGTCAAAGGTCACTCCTAGGTCCTTAACGGTGTCGACCCTGGCTATCAACGTATCATGCAGTTTGTAGACATAATTGGTAGGATTTGGTTTGCGGGTGAATGAGCACACATAACATTTAGAGACATTTAAATCAAGCTTGTTAATAAAACAATAATCCTGAAAACGTTCAAGATCCTCCTGTAAACATCGAGCGTCTGAATCTGAAGTTATTGTTTTCATGATCTTCATGTCGTCAGCGTATAACAGAATTTTTGAGTTAATGAAACATGTACCTATATCATTCACGAAAATATTAAATAACAGAGGTCCCAGTAAGGAACCTTGGGGGACTCCTGAAGGAATGCGCATCGCTCTGGAGGAGTACCCGTTTAGTACGACAGTCTGACACCGATTGTCGACATATGATGCAAACCACCTGAATAGGTTACCCCTGATGCCGAAGGACAAGAGTTTTTGTAATAAAGTGCCATGATGTATTCTGTCAAAACATTTGCGATAATCGGTGTATATAACATCGACTTGGGACCGTAATGTCATGGACTCCGATAAATAATCTCCACAGAGTACTAGGTTAGTTGTAGTCGATCGACCTGTCATAAAACCATGTTGATATTTGCAAAAATTAAGTTTAAGTGCCGAAGAAACCTGTTTATGAACAATCTTTTCCAGAATTTTTGCGAATATACATAGCTTAGAGATCGGTCTATAGTTCTCTATGTGGCCCCGTGGTCCCGTCTTATGAATCGGTGTTATATATGCCGACTTCCAGATTATAGGTATTTCACCGGAATCAAGTGATCTCTTAAATAAAATTGAAAGGGGAGTAGTAAGGTTTTTAGAGCATGTCATTATAAAGAAAGGTGGCACATTATCAGGACCTGCAGATTTATTCAGGTTAACATTTTTGAGTAATGTGTGAACTTCATTTTCGCGTACCTCAACAGAGCCTATATCAGACGGGCAATTTACATGTTGAGCATGGATTTGCACATTATGTAGCGGGAAACTGGTGCTGGTGTCTGTCTCTTGGATAAAGTTTGAGTAAAAGAAGTCCCCGAACATATTGCTAATATCGTCACCGTTACTAGACGACTGTTGTCCGAAACGCATTACCGCCGGGTACGAATTAGTTTGTCTTTTCGATTTCACGTAACTCCAAAAGGCACGCGGATTGTTGCATATGTTGGCTTCAATTTTAGATATGTAAGCATCAAATAACGTTTTTTCAAGATTTTTGCATCGTTTACGTAAGATGGTAAAAGACGTGTAATCGGAGACATTTTTGTATTTTTTATATCTCGAATGATACCTTGACTTTTCCTTGATCATTTTTGCTAAAGGACTTATATACCAGGGTGGATACTTTGGATTTGAATATACTATTTTACTTGGTATATAGGATGTACGTAATCTATCTATTGTATTGTAAAAGTACTCTATAGCATTTTCAAGTGATCTACTGTTTAACTCGGCATGCCAATCCACCTTATCTAACTCACACTTAATTGCATCATAGTTTCCTGAACGGTATAGTAGCTTTTTAAAAGGTCGAGTAGGTAGACTGTGAAACTCAACAAAATCCGCAGTGATACACAAAGCCCTGTGATGAGGGTCCTCAGGCACCAACGCATCATTACAGTGCGAGACAGAAATCAAGTCATTTGAAAGTGCCAGATCAAGTAGCCTGTTATTATTATTAAAATGACAGTTATATTGAATCAAGTTACAGATGTTAAAGTTGTCTATCAGAGTTGTTTGTGCATCACCCTGCAGATTACTAGGGCACAATGAACCATTTTCACCCTCGGGATGCCATGAAATGTTGGACTGATTGAAGTCGCCAAGAACAATGAATTTATCCGCAGGATGTGACAAAATTAAATTTGTCAGGCTATTCGAAAAATTTATCAACTGTACCGACAACATGTTTCCTCGGTTCTGGTTGCAAATATATACAACACAAATGTGTAATTTGTAGGCTACTCTAGGTTTTTTCCGTTGTAATGTTAATGTAACCCACAAATCCTCCGCAGACGTGCACCACTCACTACGAACATCGGCAACGAGATCCCTTCTAACCGCTATCAGTACCCCCCCTCCCATTGACTGATTCCTAGTAGCATAATCCCGGTCACGTCTCCATATCAAGTACTTGTCGTCAAACAACTCACTATCCGAGATACCACTATTTAGCCACGTTTCGGTCAAGCAAATAACTTCATAATTATTGATGCACACATTTCTATAGAATAAACCTGTTTTAGTTCGCAATCCCCTAACATTTTGATAAAAAATATCAATAGTCGCCATCATAAATCACAAGTCATAAAGGTAATTAGCAGTTGAATAGAAAAAATAAACAACCCGACATAAAAAATATAAAGCATTAAGTAAAGGTTCATTTTTATAATTAAGCAAAATAAAACATTAGCGACGTACAAATACGGTTCATACATGAAATAGCAAATACAATAACTCAAGTAAGAATTTAAAATTGTATATAAATATTTTTCTTGAGGCAAGCTAAATCCATCTCTATGTCGCAGCAAATAAAGTTTAAAGTAATTATAGCAAAAATATGCGGAAGGATTATTATTGAGCGATAAGTGAACAAGAAGCCGGCAAGTGTTGTTTGAATGGAAAGAATAGGTACCTACGGTTCTCAAACTTGTGTGGTGAATGTGAAGTAACAACATACCAGTATGTCGACTCGATGACCTTATGATAAAAACTTCTTTATATCTAGCTCTGATTTTATATGCAGAGGAGGAGAAGTGTAATTCTTGCGTATAAAAATTTTGCCTCCTTTAACCCAAGTATGTTCGTACCCGCGTTCTTTAGCTCGAACTTTGGTTTGGTTCAGTAGCGTTTTGTTCTTCAATGTTAAATGCTCATTAATGTAAATCCTATTTTCACTCTGTAGGCCTAAATCGGAAGCTTTTAGGGTTTTATGCTTTTTTGCTGCAGCTACAAAGTTACTCTTAAGGTAATTGTTATGAACCGCGCATATGATGTTCTTGGTATTGTTATCGTTGCGCATTGGCACTCTTGTTATATAATTAATTTGCTCCTTAGGTATAGAACAACCAATCTTGTCCCCGATTTTTTCTAGGATGGTAAATAGGTTTTCATTGTTGGACATAGGCACTCCTTTGACCTCAATGTTATTCATGCGAGATCTTTGTTCGCTCTCGTGATACAGGGTCTCGAGTGTTTCGACCCGCGCACGTAAGCTTGTAATTTCATCCCTGGACCTTCTTAAGGATTCAATTTCTTTTTCAATAGAGGTGACCTTAGTAGTGAGACCTTCTGTCGACTCGTGTATGAACTCAATGGATGTCTTCAGTTCTGCAAATTCAGTTCTCATAGCTTTGATCTCGGCGAGTTTACTTTGTATGACCTTGACACTATCCATCAGTGCCGGCAGTACCTCCATTTGTGTTGAAAGCCTCTTCAGCTCAGCTATGATATCCGCGTCCGCCGATGGAGGCTTGAGAGAGACTGAGCGAGGACTACTCGCTGCTAGGGACTTGCAAGTAGTACATTTCCAAGTAGCTCTGCGATCGCCAAGCTTCCGCCAGCCACCTTCAGTGATGCCGGCACAAGGAAAATCAAATTGCCCCGAACAAAGTGAACATGTGACGCCATCTCTAGCCTCTGTATCGCATCGCTTGCAACTAAACATTTTGTGGTAAAAGTTAAGACCGAGCCGGAAACTTTGAGAAACGTTGTAAGTCGGAGTGGCGTTAACAACTGAGTGTGTACGCGCGATAGGTTTGCTGTCGCACTATGTCACAAAATGTCAAAATATTTTGCAAAAATGGCCAAAAATATTGCAAAAATTCCCGTTGTTTCACAAAAAGATAAAGTATATCACAAAAAGGCAAGGCATAGATCAAAAAGTCAAATTAAGACACAAAAAAATATATCAGAGTTCACTAGGGATCGAACGCGAACCACATGAGCGGAGCGGACACTTATAGGTAATGGACTATGCTTGCTAGTAGACACGACGTGTAATTAGTTATCTGTTGTGTTGTTATCGATTTGAGCTAGCAATATTGCTCAACTTTTGCTGTCTTAATGAGTTCAAAGTCCAGTCTATTGTTTCAAGTGAACACCGTTTTAAAAGTTTTTGAATTTTAACAGAATTTCGATATCGTTTTTGGCATATAACACTTAACTGCACGGAAAATTCAAGTTAAAAGTTATGTCACTAGGTTGCGCGCTTCGTGGTGATCGTTCTGATATAAGATAGTCACAGCAACAATCACTTTTTCGACACTTTTAGAATTGTTTTTATGGGACTGATAAGTAACACGGATGACTACTTCTGATGTCTGAAACTTGATTTGACTTTGATTGAGTAATCTTGTTAGGATACGATTAGATAAATATTTTTTATTGTTATACCTTGTTTCTAATTGAGTCCAGCACTGATCATAATTGGACTCCGATATAGGTATGTGTCGCAAAAGTTGTTCGGCTTCGCCAGTCAAATAGCCTTTTAGGTAGTGCAACTTATGAACTTTGTCTATTGTACTATTTTTGTGAATAGCTGATACAAACAAATCTCTAAACGTCGGCCATTCGGTATAGTTACCAGAAAATGATGGAATAGTAATTCTAGGCAATTTTATCAAAGAACATTTATTGTCAGAGACCTTCGCTGATGATGGTTCCGCTATGACAGAAGTCTTTGTAAGTTTTTCTTCTATTTTACTTAGTTCTGTTTTAATTAAACATTTTAAGTCAGTATAAAGTTCTTCTGACTTGTAAAATATCTCATCTTGTGTATACAATGAGGCCGTTACATCTGCCGGCTCACAATCCTTTACAATTTGCGTATGAGTTGAATTAATTTGTGCCCACAGCTCTTCAACACTTTCTAACCTAGTCTGTAAATATGGCCTTGTAATGCGCTCCTTAGGGCATTTTTTGAAATTCTTGTATGCTCTTGTTAATCGATCGCTAAGATCATACTGTACTTTAATATATGATTCCAAAACCGCCATTTTTTATTTAATTAGACAAAGAAAACTATTATAGAATACAAGTGAAGTTATCCAAACCAATGAAAGATCGAAATTTCAAAATTTAAATTTACACTCAATACAACAATTTTAAATTACAAGTCCTAACCAAATCTTTAAAATCTTGCAAGTCTCAAACAGAACTAAAATTTTTACAAGTCAATGAAAATTGAGCGAATTTTTTCTAAGTGTTTGGCACTTTAAAATCTAACCGAAATCGGGCATAGGTTCCCCGTCTGAACACAATTTACCTTAAATCTAACTAAGTCCTAAACATGCACACCTTATAGCTAATATTCAAAGTTATTTTCTTCAAAGGAATAAATGACACTTTTCTCAACAAATGGAAGTTAAAATCACTAATTAAATTGTAGATCACTTTTGACAAAGTTATTTTCACTTTAGAAATAAAGTTCACTTTTGTTAGGCAAGTAGAAAATCAAAGTACTCACGGGATTCCGGCACAATTCACTCACTTCCCTTACGTCTGACAGTAGATTCGATGTTAGCATTGACATTGACAGCTTGCTTGTTGTCGTCTGATAATCCTTCCTCCGTACGTCCTGTTACTGGTGGCTCCGGTAATAGTCTCCTCTCTCTCTTCAACCATCCGTCACCGCTTAGCAGGAGTATGGGGTTGATATAACCTCTATCCAGAGGTCACACCTGAAATTGATGCAAGCCCTTGCCGAATCCGGCTCGAAGGACCATTAATGTAGAACCTTCGATTTGGTCCTACACAGTAGCTAGGATTGGGTATCAAAAAATACACCCACGTGTAATATGAACTTGTATATTGAACTCTCACAGCTTTAACATATATATTGCTTTACATATGTGCCATTGGTAGTCGGTTTATAACATAAATCAGGCGAACGTCATTCAGTCGCGGAGAATCTTGATAGCGCGATTTAGAATATGACGTCACAAGCATAGTTCCATCTAGCGGCAATTTTAGAACAAAATTATTGTATTTCAAACATCCACTTGCGAGTTTGATCAAAGAGAAACAAGATGTCGCTAGTAATTTTATTTTACGATAGTTGGCTAAACACAAGTCAAAAGTTATTAATACAAATTATTCGAACACATCGCACTGACTTACGCAGCATAAATAGGAACGTTGAGATTTTATCTAATGAAATACAGAGATTAATAACTCCATTTGATTTTAACCAATGCATTAATGCAATAAATCACAGAGAAAGATCAAAATATAATGCGTGTAAAACAAACAAAATTCAAAAATATGAAAAATTATTATCAAAATCAAATGCCAACAGCAAGAAACGAAACGTCAATGCACGGACCAATGACACGCCGCCGTCAACCCAAAGACAAGCAGTTATTAATCTGTCAAAACAAACTTTAGATAAAACAACCGAAAAAGTATTGAGTAGAGGTTTAAATTATGCTATAACACAAGCTAGGATACCGTATGAGGCCATTATTTGCAACGTTGAGGACTGCCTAGTCAAGAATAACGTAAGAAAGGAAGATTTGGAGGCTATACGTCAGGACATTTCATCAGTCTTGCGTCGAAGTAAAGTGCCCAAACCGAACCTTCCCAAAGATGAATTCGTCGCACTGAAGAACTTGCGAGCTAGGCCAGAAATTACAGTACTCCGTGCAGCTAAAGGAAACGCTACGATCGTAATGGATACGTCAGATTACAAACATAAAATTGAAAATTTATTTTCTGATGAAACTACATATAAACAGGTTAAAACAGATCCTACAACCAAGATAGTAAAGCAAACCAAAGATATCATCAATAAATACTCCGAGAAACTAAATCTAGACGTAAAACAATTAATACCAGCCTACATAAAACCTCCAAAGCTGTATGGGTTACCAAAAATACACAAGGAAAACGCTCCCCTACGTCCTATTGTGAGTCATATCGACACACCAACTTACAGATTGGCTCAGCACGTAGCGAAGATTCTCTCACCACTCAGAGGCAACTCGAGAGCACATGTGAAGGATTCATACCAATTTGTGAGTGAGATTAAACACCTACATCTCACAGATAAAGAAACAATGGTTCGGAACTTAATACCACACATGTTAACGCCCAATATCAACCAAAACCTATATATGTATCCGAGACTCTCACGCAAAAATCTCACAGGATATTTTATTTAGCAAGAACATTACAAAAAAGTCACAAATACATGTTATGTTGGACAACTAACGGTATAATTTATCTAAAATAAATGTAGATTCTACTCAGATACGCATTACTTCTGAGTTGGATATAGATAAACTAAAGAATGCCATATGACTATTTGTAATGTTGATCTGCTATTCTTATGTTAAACATGTTGGTGGTGGTATTCTTATGTTTTTGTTTTGCATGCTTACTTTTATCTTTCTTTTGATGGTTTGTGTAATGCCACTTACATCAATCATACTGTGCAACTATTTATAGAAAGTACTTTGTTTTATATTACACTGTATGTCAACACAATCACAGCACACCTACACCCTACATCTAAAATTACTCATTATATTCTTAATGTTGCAATACTCTTAACACTATATTTCACACTCACTGATCACACAATCCTCATGCCAACTCCACTATTAACACGTACTCTTAGTACCATAGTCATAACATTACAAAGCTTCACATCTTTCTACCTGCATATTTCTATACACATCTTGCATTATCTATGGCCATGTATTAGGGATAGTCAACTACCAACCATAAATTTAATTTATATTTTTTATTTTATTTCGGAGAAACATAATAGTAAAATTGATATCACACCATAAAAGTTCGATCATAACACTCAAACATCACTGAACAAAGAATTAGATGATTTAACTGTGGCGGACTCTGGTACCTGTGCTATAGATGACTGTTCTGAATTAATATATGCTAGTAAGAAATCCTTGAATATGATTGCACAAAACATAAGAAGTAATCACAAAAACTTTACCGGATTACAGACTTTTATCGCACGGTCAGAGATTGACTGGGAGCTAATAATTCTCACTGAGTGTTGGATTGCACACAATCAGTTTATACCCCTTATGACTGGCTACCATTCCGTTCATACTAAAAATGTCACCACACAGAACGAGGGTGTCATTGTATATTATAAATCTACCCATAACTATACCGTATATGAACCCTCTTTAGCAGATGCTAACTGCTTGATAGTTAAATGCGATACCCAAACTGTGATACTCTGCATATATCGTTCTCCCGCTTTAACGGACATTACTAAATTCATTGAATCGTTAAACAATATACTAATAACACTCTCATCTCACAGAAACTTACTTCTTACAGGTGATATAAATATTGACATATCGACAGCAACATCAGATACAAGAGCTGAAATTTATCTTAATCTTCTAGCTTCACATGGTATGCTGCCAGCATACTATATTCCTACACATTCACAGACTTGTCTTGACCACGCAATAGTCAAAACAAAGCTTCCAGTAACAAGTTTAGTCGCGCATACAACTCTAACCGACCACTATAGTATCATTATTAGTCTCTGCCACAGTTCTCCCTCACTGTCATAATAAAATAATCAAACGCATAGATATGCATGATATGCATCCCTTGACGAGAAACTTAGATTATTGAACTTTGATTACATCTATTCGCTAGATTGTCCTAATGACGCGGTTTCTTTTTTCCTTAACACTCTTAACAGCACCATAAGTAACTGTTCTATTAACATTACTATCCCAAGACGTAAGCGTATAATTAAACCGTGGATTACACCAAGATTACTGCGATGCATGCGCAACCGGGACAATCTACATTTTAAATATAAGCATCTTCCAACTCTCGACAATAAAATCATCTATACACGGTACCGTAAATTTTGTAATAATATTTAAAAAAAAGTTAAACAAGAATATGACAAGGTTGAACTCGCTAAATGTGGAGGCAACACAAAAAAGATATGGAACAAAATCAAATCAATAACAAGCTCCAACAGTCAGAAAACCCCTTCCATAGATTTAATTGATAGAAATAATCCAATTAAATCTGTTAATAGGATTAATCAGTTTTTCGTGAACATAGGTTTGTCATTGGTTAAGTCTATCATAAGTGCTAACCCCACCGCCTTTAACTCACCTTTACTGCAGTCTAGCCACTTTTCATTTGTCATACTTCCCACTGACATTCAAGAGATAGCAGCTATCATATCCTCCCTCAAAACTGATTGCGCATTAGGGATTCGTGATATTCCTGGTAGCATATTGAAAAGATATTCATGTTTGTTAGTGGAGCCCATTGTGCATATATGTAATACTTGCCTGTCCACGGGAATATTTCCCACGGAACTGAAAAAGTCACTTGTTCATCCAATTCACAAGAGTGGTAGTAGAGACTGTGTCAATAATTACCGTCCAATATCGATTCTGCCAACTCTATCAAAGATCATCGAAAAGCTTATTAATAAACAATTATCTAAATTCCTAGAGTCAAAAAAGCTTTTGTCGGATAATCAATACGGTTTTCGTAATGGCAGATCGACTACTGATGCAGTTCATCAACTCACGGATACTATTGTCACCAAGCTTGACGATAAGAAAAAAGTTCTTACGATATTTCTAGACTTGGTGAAGGCTTTTGACACCGTCTCTGCGCCACTCTTGTTGAAAAAACTCGAACGACTCGGAATTCGTGGTACTCAACTGGAACTATTCCGTAGCTACCTGGAAAACCGAGTTCAATGTGTCAAAGTCGAGGAGTGGATAAGTGATGAATGTGGCGTTAACATTGGTATTCCTCAAGGGAGTATTTTGGGGCCGACCCTCTTTTTAATTTTTATTAATGACCTCTGTCAACTAAAGCTTTCAAATGGTAACATTATCACATTTGCAGATGATACAGCACTTCTTTTCTATGGTGATACTTGGAAGTAGGTATTTCACTTTGCGCAAATTGGTTTCACATAGGTGAAAAGTTGGCTCAACGACAACTTACTCACATTAAATACAGACAAAACCAAATACATCACATTCTCCCTCTCACATACACACCACAAACTCGATTCATCTCTAAACATTACAGCCCATTCATGCAACAATGACTCATATATTACTTGCACATGCCCTAAAATTGAAAGCGCTGACTCAGTCAAGTATCTTGGTGTAATTATTGACAAACACTTGCCCTTTAGAATACACATCAATCTGCTGACTAAACGTATAAGAAAGCTTATTTATATATTTAAAAACCTTCGAAACGTTGCTGATACGACAATTCTCAGGACTGTGTACCTTTCCTTATGTCAGTCGTTACTAACATATTGTATCACTACATGGGATGGGGCCTCTAAAATCCATATGATTAATTTAGAACGCGCGCAAAGAGTGGTCCTTAAGGTAGCACATTGCCTTCGTTTCTTTCATCCGACTTCTGAACTTTATACAAAGTGCGAGGTGCTTACAGTTCGGCAAATATTTGTGATCCACACTGTCTTGCGCAAACATTCCCACATACACTACAACCCAAACTTATACTCCCAGAAACGCAATAAAACTAAAGTATGTTCATCAAAATTCTTCAAAACTAGTCTTTCGCATCGGAGCTACTCTTTTCTTAGCAATTATTTATACAATAAAATGAATGCTATTGCGAACATCTATTCTCTGACAAAAGTGAAGTGTAAGCAAGTCCTAACCTCGTATCTTTTAAAACATAATAATTACGAGTATACGGAAAACCTCCTAATCGTCCCCAAGTAAAATCTGACATATCTCATCACCCGCACATACACACTCACATGCTCTCGCACGCACACGTTCACACGCATATATGCGCACTAACACACACACACACACATATACATATACACACCACACACACACACACCACTCACACACACACACACACACACACACATACACACACACACACGCGCACGCATACACACACACACATACATACATACATACATACATACATACACACCACACACACACACAACACACACAACATACACTTTCGCTCACTCACGCACACTCCATAGTCTACATTTTGTTACTGATATATTATATGTTATTCCACTTTGAAAAGAATAGTTTAATAATACTTACATTGTTTTCGGGGGCCTGGTAATCTGTGTGACAGGGTTTCCTAGTAAAGATACCAGTCTCCCACAAGGGTCTTTTGTTTTTTATTTAAGTATTTTAATGATAGTTTTAAGTTACCTTTGTGGGAGAAGAAGAAAATAAATCATTATTATTATTATTATTATAGTTTTGATGTGCAGTCATTATTTACATGCATACCTGTTTGTGACTGTATTGATATAACTAAAAGAAAGCTAATAGAGAACAATATGCCTGAGGAATATGCAGAAATACTAAACCATTGCTTAACAACTGGCTATCTGTTGTGGGACAATAAATTCTACATACAAGTGGATGGTGTGGCAATGGGCTCGCCAGTATCGCCTGTTGTTGCCGACATATATATGGAGGACTTCGAGGCTCGAGCTTTGCAGACTACCACCATCACACCCAGGATTTATAAGAGGTATGTAGACGATACTTTCACAATATTATTAACAGATAGTGTAAAAGCATTCCTAAAACATCTTAATTCCATTAATAATAACATCCAATTTACTATGGAATTAGAGGCAAATAATTCATTAGCTTTCTTAGATGTACTTGTCATCAGGAATCCTGATCATACTTTGAGCCACACTGTGTATAGGAAAAAGACCCATACAAACAGGTACTTAAACGGTGAATCTCACCACCATCCTAAACAGTTAGCTACCGTGGGAATGTCTTTGTTTCAGAGAGCCCACGGGATCTGTGACAAGAAACACCTGGACGCCGAGCTTCAACATGTCAAGCAAGTACTGCAAGACAACAAGCTCCAACAGCCGCGCCGCCGTCACAGATCCCGAGAAAAGCCAGCCACAGTCGAGCGCCAGCCTGCCATACTACCATATGTAAGGGGTGTCACTGACAAGATTGGCTACATCTTGAAGCGAGCTTCAATCAACACATACGTCAAGCCGCCAACGAAGATAAGTTAATTTTTACCATCCGTCAAGTGCCAATTACCTTTACAAGATGCAGGGGTCTATAAAATAGATTGTGACTGCGGACTCTCATATATTGGGCAAACCAAGAGAAGCATAGGCACCCGCTTAAAAGAACATATAGCTGATGTTAAACACCAACGCTCGTTGAAGTCTGCTGTGTGTGAACATGTGCAACAGGGGACCAACCACTACCTACGATTTGACAAACCACATATACTCGCAAAAGAACACCGATTCCTACCAAGGATGCTTCGCAAGGCTATTGAAATTAAAAAACATCCTAATTTCAATAGAGAGGATGGTTGGAATGTACCACCAGCTTGGGATCCAGTCATTCAAATAGTCAAACCCAAGAAGAAGCAAAACACAACTAGACTTCATGATACTTTGAGCTCATTCTGCGTAAATAGGAACACCAAAGATTAAATGATGTTCGGGTACTTTAAAATAACTAGCTACACTTCAGAACATTGGGACAACTACCATCTTAGTCTCCCCGTGAACATGGCTGCTGTAAAGCAACCGAAACGTCGGGGCAAAGTGTAAACTTAAATATAAATAGTTTTAGTTAGAAAATATATAGCTTAAATAGTAGTAAAATTCAATAATAGTAGTGTTAGAGTTTTCAAAATTATGTAATAACAGTGTTTAAAGTAAAATAAACAACGCGATAAAATCCGTATAAAGTGTTTAATTTCAATGTATAACATTCGCGTAAACATAAGACAATATTAAATATATATATTGCTATTTCCCATCAACACGGTCTTCCAACTTCCTTTCTTCAAATTTATGATTATTTATCAGTTTAATATGGCCATAGATAATATTAAATGATACTAAGTTTTAGAATATATTTAGCACCATCTATCGGATTTTGGAGTGAATTAATATTTAGTTAAACGTAGTAAACATTCAAAATCACAAATGGACATCGCGTTTCAGCGCCATCTATCGATTTATTATAATACTAAACGTTAAAGGTACTTGAGTATATATTTTTTTATATTTGACTTCGACAATGTATAATACTAAACTTCTTACGAAAAAATTGTTAATTATCTTAAATAAGCGAACAGATAGAGCTTAATTAGAAGAATGTAATTATTTTAGGACAGATGTACCTAAAATTACTCGGAGACAGATTTTATTTGGGTTGTCAGATTTCGACCGGTATTCATAACTCACTCCAAAATCCGATGGATGGTGCTAAATATATTCTAAAACGTCATGACAGTCAGTCATGACCACAGTAGACAATAAAGGCCTGCGTCTTATATATGGTTATATCTAAAGCTTTTGATAATGTCGACCATAAAATGTTACTAAATAAACTATACACTGGAACTAACATGGAGTTAGAGGAAACGTACTGGAATTAATGAAATCTTACCTCAGTGATAGAAAACAGTCCACGCAAATTACTAGGTTATGCACTACTGGAAAAAGGGTATCGTCGCCAACCGTGGTCCCAGCACACTACCCTAGAACAGCAAAATGTTGTGTCTGGCGTCCCACAGGGTAGTGTGCTAGGACCACTGTTGTTTATAATAATTTATATCAATGATCTTCCTAAAGTAGTACGTCATGAAACTATTCTTTTTGCAGATAATAGCATCATAATATTTAAAGGTAGTAATAAACACGATGTTGAACAGGAAATAGTTGATACTTTGTGTAATAGCATAAGTTGGTTAACTGAAAATAATTAAAAATAAACATTAAAAGAACAAGTGTCATGACATTTACAAATAAAGTGAATAAGTTAGCTAATTTAGGAATACAATATGATAACATAAATATTAAACAGGTCCAGACTACAAAATTTTTAGGTATTAATGTTGATTGTAGCCTAAATTGGAAAAGCCATATTGAAGAGTTATGCTCAAAAATAAATCAGTACTCGTATGCTCCTTATATGCTTACTAAAATAGCAAATACCTCTACGGTTTTTACTGCCTATCATGGATATGTAGCTCCTATTATAAAATATGGTATCATTTTCTGGGGCAATTCCACAGACGTAAATTATGTATTGAAGGCCCAATATAGATGTCTAGAGGCTATATGTAAATTAAAAACAACAGATAGTCGTCGACCCTTCTTTATCACATGAAATATTCTGAGTCTACCATGTATATATTTTGTCGGCCTCGATGGCGTAGTGGTTAGTGTAACCGACTGCCACGCCTGAGGTCGCAGGTTCGATTCCCACACAAGACAAATATTTATGTGCATGAACATGGATGTTTGTCTTGGTCTGGGTGTTTCTATGTATAATATGTATGTATTTACAAAAAAAATGTATATATGTATGTTTATCCATTGTCTAGTACCCATAGTACAAGCTCTGCTTAGTTTGGGCTAGATGGTGTTGTGTGTATGTGGCAGAATATTATATTATTATATATATTTTGGAAGCTAGGATTAGGATTCAGTGATGTAAATAATGAAAACGATGTTATAATTTTCTTTTATTCTAGGATATCCTGTGCTCCAGACGCGTGTCATTTGTTAGTATGTGACACACAGCCTTTAGGAATGCAGTTAGCAGAGAGACTTGTAAGCCGTGGAGCTCGAACGCTTTGTATTGTATGTGAAAATATGACACCATACCAACAACATAAAATAAGGCATGTATACATTAAATAAAGTCGAAACATAGTCCTTTATTGCATTATGTAGGATAATCGTACTTACAGAGCCTTAGAAAAGCTTGGCACTACTGTGAAAGTATTCGATGTAAAGCTAACCGAACGACAAGCTGTTAGTCAAGCCTTGAAGAATTTCATAATTATGAAATAATCATTAGAAGGCATATACGTAGTTTTGACAAAAGAAAACAGTGATATAACTAACATGGTTGTAACAAATCTCCTGAACGATTTAGAATCAATAGAAAAATCATCGTATCCATCATTAAAGTAAGTTTTAACTCATATTTTTATTAATTTATATTTTATTAATGTTAATTTTGTGTATTTATGTGAGTATTCTCTTCTTATAGATACTTTGCAGTAGTGAATAACGATCATACCAAAGGAGACCAAACGTGTATATCTCGGGCAACAGATCGCTTAAGAGTAACAACAATAAAAATGCCATTGGCAAGGGTACGGCTTGCTAGTTCTCTTTTAAATTTAAAAACTCACTTAATTTTAAAAGGTTTTTATTTTAACTCACTTATTTTCAAACGGTTTTTACTCTACATCACTCATTTTAACAAATTATACGCTCCCAGTATACGGAACGATAGACATTACAATATCCCTTATCAAATCTTATCTTCCCGCAAAACTGTTTACTTGTTTTAACAATAAATATATAAACTAAGTAATAGTACCACATTAATTATATATTTTTTTAAATAACCTTGTTTAACGTATCATTCATATTTGTAAACGAGAGTAAAATTAACACTTTAAAAGCGCAAATATGTTTTCAGGATGCGTGTTCGCATGAGATAGTCAACGCAATAGAGCATGCGTTAAATACTGCACATCCCAAGATTCTCGTCGAACAAGTGACCATGCAGCAACGCTCAGTACTCGAGGAACTCAAAGATCTCTTCGGTTTGCAATTTTAAATCTATTGTAAATGTCAAGCTTGTTATTTAAATAAAAAAAGAAGAACAAAATAAATAAAACAATTTTTTTTTGGACATGAAAAACGGATGCCCTTTAATAAATTAAAACATACTGGAATCGATGAATTGCACATATCTAGCTAGCTGTTTAGATTATAAGTATATTAGTTAATTAGTAATCATTATATTGATTTTTGACAAATATAGACTTATCATTTAGTTACGTTTTAGGTTTACAGATACCAAACCAAGGCAAATCTACTTTACAAGAACTGGGAGTGACCAATGATAAAATACATGCAATAAGAATGCTACTGCGAGATTCATACAATTTATTACGAGAAGAGGAACAAATATCATGTCTTACTATTGATAGGTAATACTAATAATGTACTTGTTATGAACCTTTATTAAACTTAAACTGATCATAATATCACTGTACTAGTGTATCGCTGATAATATATCAGCCATACGAAAGAGATATAGAAATAAATGAAATAGAATTGGACAATATCGAGCCAGTAAAGGGGCTAGCAAAATTCGTTTCTTACGTGGGCTCCGACGAGCAGATGGCGATGGCCGACACAGTACTTTTACCGACATTAGCATTGGATCCTATTGTAAGTCGTTTAAATAACAACTTTAATTAAAACAGTAACACAAAAATACATTTTTACACTACATACTTATGTAGGCGTATTAAATTCAATGTTGTACTGTTTGTTTTAAACTTCATAAATTGTTTCAGTATGATTACGAATTTGATTTGACGCAGTCATATCTGTGCATAGTTCCGGGTCTGGAGGGTACACTACGAACAATTTAGAATATTATGTGAGCGAATCAAGCTACCAGCACTTGTACTACAGCCTGGACTGGATCATCCACATGAGACAATACCTGAAACTGCACAAAGATATGTTAAGGTTAATTATATAAATTATGATCCCGCATCCAAATGTTGATTAAATCGAAGTAAATGATTATAATTAAAATCAGGAACGATAATTGATACGCACAATCGATAGATAGTTCGTATTGGATTAGTTAATTGTACGTGACGACCTATGGTGTATATGACCTCGAATAGCTAGCTTTTGTCGTGGTTGATAAGAATATTCAAAACTTTACCGAATATTTAAATGCATAAAGTTTGATATTGATTAATTCATTCCTACAACAATATAAAATATAAGATTTAATTCGTATTATAATCAGTGAAAATAAAATTCGTTTTTTGTTGCAATTGTCATTTGGCAATGACTTGAAAGCAAACTTTTTTAAAAACCAATGTTATTATTCAACAGATCTTATCAAGGAATATTAAATTTAACAATGGCGAATTCTATCTCCTGGATTATGAGAGTGGTATACTAGTGGCATTAGAAATGGCAGCTATATTGGAAGATCAAGGTCAGTAGCTAAATTTTATTAATGAGTTCTATTTATTGGATTATACATAATTATAATTTTTATACATTAAATATTCTAGGTATGACTGGTACGATATTCTGTGTCGGCTATTCACCCGGTGAGTTTCAAACTGTGCTCGAGGAGCAACTGGCTGTATATGCGACGGTAGAGCAACTACAAGATTCCCTAATACGTCACATGTATACGTTACTTGGTGGAAACGATATTATGAGGCTAAGCAATGCTCTTCAGAGTATTGGCACTTGGTCTCAGAAAGTCAACGCGTGCGTGGACGCTTTACTTGGTCGAGCAGTATACTCAGTGCAATACATACGTGCATTAATATTGATAATGCTGACGCGTATTGAGCAAGTGCAGCATTACAAACCCATAATTCATCCGCTGCGCTCTCGACTGGTACTGCTGCGCGCTGCGTCAGCGGAGTTGCCATCAGAACTGTCAGAGCTGCAGCACCACTCGCTTCAACCACTTGTTGTATATCAGCTACGTACACCTCTTGCGAATGCGTCACATGACATGCGCGTCACTTCTATAATAAATAAATACTTAAGTGATAAAATATTACAAAATTTTGACGAAAGAAATTTGTGTAAAACGTATTTTGTTAACATAGATATTGTTGTACCAAAAAAGATATAAATTTGTAAAAATGTTTATCGACTAATAAATGTTTAACATAAAAATCTTTTATTTATTATTATAAAGTAAAATATAAAACGGCTATGTAAGTTAACATAGAGCAGCTATAGCTCAGTGGGGAGACCAACAGACTGCAATGCAGAGGACAGCGCATCTCTGACTTTCGGAAGTTATATGACTTTTCGAAATTATGTGCGTATTGATTGACAATTATCGCCTGCTCCGTACCTCGGAGAGCACGTTAAGCCGTCGGTCCTGTCATGAAAATATGGTAGTTTTTATTGGGGAAGTCAGCACAAACGATCCCACTGGGTCGAAGTGTCGCCGGTCGGTACTGACTGGCCCCCACACAAGATAAGTTAAGTTAACATTTTCACTCGTACTTTCTGTTGTGACGGTAGCTGTTAAAGATAAAGTGCCGAGACAATTCACCAAGTTATAATTTACTGGCTGACCTGCGCAATTTCGTCTGCTTCACATAAGAGAATTTTCCCCGTTTTTGCAACATTTTTTATTGCTGCTTCCCTCTTGTTGGTCGTGGCGTGATGTTATATAGCCTATAGCCTTCTTCAATAAATGGAGTATCCAACACTAAAATAATTTTTCAATTAAAACAAATAGAATTCCTAGGATTAGCGCGTTCAACCAAACAAACAAACAAACAAACTCTTCAGCTGTAATATTATAGTTGTGCCCGCGGTTTCACCCGCGTTTATGGTTACTGCGCCGCCTTCGTGGTCGTAGCGTGATTTTATATATCATACACCCTTCCTCAATAAATAAACTATCCAACACTAAAAGAATTTTTCAATTTGAACCAGTAATTTCTGAGATTAGCGCGTTGAACCAAACAAACAAACTCTTCAGCGTTATAATATTAATATTAGTATAGATAGAAAAGAAGACATAAAGACCTACGAATGACTTGCACCGCAAAGGGAGCAACCAACCAAGATCACAAATCCCAGTCAGTAAAGCAACATTTTTTGAGATTAAATAAGGGGTAATTTGTCCACACGCTTATGGAGGAATTTAAGGGTCTAAGCTTGCTGTTAATCGCCCTTTTCTTTATAATTATTTAGGGTAGGTAGGATTATGTTTCTAGCACTCATGTTACCTAAAACTTCGGTATGTCAAAACTCTGTATCAATATAAGTTTATGCTAAAGGAATAGGTAATTAAAGTTATTAAAAAGCAAATATATGTATATATTAGCAATCCCAGCAACCAGGCTTCTTAATAATATTACACAGATTTGATTTCAATAAGATTTTGTCATCTCCTTCATTGTCCATCCTTTTAGAGATACTGTCTTATTTGCAGGCGTATCTGTACGCATATCTACATTTATAAAATCATCTTCACGATCGACGGCGTATCAATATTATCTTTAAGTAGTCAGTAATTGTATTAGCGAGGAACGAAATATATATTTACACTTTGCCCAAGTTTTTCAGGCGTCTCCGTTTTGTAAACAAATATTTTTATGCCCCGGTATTTCATTTATCCACGCAGTTATTACTAATAGAGATACACAGGATAGGACAGGTCACTAAGTGTATCGAGTGGCCCAAGGAAGCCATTTCATATCAGGCTTATAAACAAATTGAAACAGGCGTATGTAATTGAAACGCACAAATATAATTAAGAGCTTATAATTCAGGAACACGAGGACGGGCAAAATATAACAAACATAGAATCACTTATATCAATAAAACAAATCAGTAGTCACTGAGTAGCCGCGCACGACACGTGCGTTCCTATCGATCGTTATTACGATCCTTCTGGAGTGATTGATACTAATCGTCGCTTGCGTGTCGCATATATTGTCATCGTCAAACGTCAAGGAGACTCTGGCGAAAAGTTAGAACTGGAAGCGCGCCATACAAAATTTAATATACTAGATCCGAACTCTTGCCTGATTTACCTCAATAACTTATATGGCTGCTGAAAAGTAACCGAAACATCGGGGATAGCGTAAACTTAAATATAGTTTTAATAATTTAATTAGATTAAAAAGTAGTAATGTTTAATAGTAATAGTTTCCAAATAATATAATTAAGTGTTAAATCAAGAATGCGATCAAATCCGTATAAAATAGTTTAATTTCAATGACTTACATTATTTTCGTGCTAACTATATATTACATATATTTTGTAGCTGAATCGCAACGATCAAATAAGTAGTAACGCTGCCCAACATCTGAAAAGAAAAAACATTTCAAAGTATAAAATAATTTAGTTCTACTTTTATTAAGAATAGCAATATCTATTCCTTCGTTTAACAAGTAATATAACTATTCGCAGTTGTATAAGTAATAAATATTTTTTTTATTTTTTTTTTTTTTAATTATAAAAAAAAAAAAAAAAAAAAATTAACAGATTTTTATTGATAACATCGGCAGAAATCAAAATTAAGTAAAAGAACGTAAGGCAATTGTTCTTATTTAAACATTGCGTTTCTATGATTCGACAGATTTTGGTCATTATCGTATACTTATTCATAAATGAGATGACCGTATACATCTAACTATGTACATTAAAGGGAGATAAACTAGCTTTTGCCCGCAGCTTTGCACGCGTAAAACTAGGTTAGATTATGTTAGGAATATTTTTTAGGTTATATCTTTTCCTATGCTACTCGATAACAATACAGCTTCCTAATAGTGAAAGAATTTTTTAAATCTATTAAATAGTTTATACGTCAAATCCTAACAAACAAACAAATACCAAAATTTTCCTCTTTGTAATATTAGGATATACAAGTGAAAATAAAGTGATGCTCATCGAAGCTATCAGACTCCGATTTGACGTGAAGAGCTGCATCGGTGAGTAGTTGACTTCGTTCAGCAAGAGGTGTCGATTGAACCGTTTCAGCTCAAATAGAATAGCAAAATCTTCAGAGAGAATATAGCGCCTCATTTGATTTATGAGGTGCTTAGTCAATTCTATCTAGACAGAAGAGCTACAGTAAAGAAATGTAGTTGTAAAGCAATATTATTTCAAAATAGTAAAAAATATTTGCAATAATGTCATGAGTTCTAGGAGTGAAGATCTGGCTCATGGTATTTATTTGTTGAGAAGTACCACTTTCTTATAGAAAAATGACGTAAGAATAATAACACTTATTATTCTTACGCCGTGTAAAACGGCAGGCCACTACCCGAAGAGACCTCAAAATAGACTCACGCTCAAAAATTCCCTACTGTCTCCCTCCTAGGGGGGAGACGGACTCGACACAGAGGCGCGCGTGGGAACACGCACGCCGCCTCTCTGACCTGGTGCTGAACGGATGGCGGGCAGGCCCACAAAGCCCGCCACCCCCAGGTCAAACCTCAGGGTGGCTGGAGGTCATCGCGCGCCCTCCGGCGCCCGGCTCTGCGGTTGGGGAGAGGGTTCAAACGCTCCCTCTCCCGCTCCACCGCCTCCTTGATGGAGATTACTTCCTCGCAAAAGGAGGCGACGGCGTTCCACGACCTCTCACTCCGGACCATAGACTGAACTACGGCCGGGAGCGAGAGAGCAATCGATCCGACTGCCGCGATCAGCTCACGGCGCTGCGATGCCCAGGCGGGGCAAACCGCCAAAGTGTGCAGCGCCATGTCCTCTACAACGTCGTGGCAGTCGCCGCAGTGGTGACAACCGGGCGTCTCTTGCCGGCGTATACGACACAGGAACTGGCCAAAACAACCGTGGCCAGTCAGTACCTGTGTCAGCCGGAAGGTGAGGGCGCCATGCCGCCTCTCCAGCCACTCTTGAAACACGAGACTTACCGCCACGATCGTGGCGTGCCCGGACTCTTTATCTTACTTATGGTAGCCAACTAACCTGGATTTAAATAACGTAGATGCTGCTTGAATTAACTTATATTATTCATTAAAATTAATTACCTACTAAAATGCCACTGGTCTGAGTGTCTATCAAATTGCCTCCTTTTTTATTTGTTAGTATTAAAAATAGCAGTATATAGGTATATATATAGCCTACTGTAGTTTATGCTATACTATGCGGTCGTTTTATCATGGCCAATGATCGTTTATTTATTGGTGAAAGAAAGTATTGCTGGCCGTTTTCTCGGCAATTTTACCCTGTAATCTTTGGCATTGAATTATAAATAATAATAAATAAAAAATATTTATTTCTATACCAGATAAGGCACAATGTACATACATTCTTAAAAGGTAGGTACATACAGACTGGCAAATGAATAACAAAATGTTGAAACCGCTGCCTCCCAAACTAGGTAATAACCTGTATTGTGGGAGTCGGTGTCCCTCCGAAGCATACTGCACTTATTATTTAGTTACAATACAGAATCTATACTAATTCAGTATGTGTGTGTTTGTATATGTGTGAGTGTGTGTAATTGTGTATGTGTATATATGTGCATGTGCGTTTATGTACATGTTTAAATGTTAGGGTATGTAGACGCGCGTGTGTGTTTGTTTAACTTATGTTGGGAGAGTGAAGTTGAAATGGGCCATTGTGTGCAAAACATACTATTTAGAAGAGTTTCAGTGCTGGCATAGTCATAGTGAGATCAACCATTTTGTCACTTTAAATTTGACTTACCTGTAATTCAGTGAGTGAATACCCAAGGTTTTCTGGACTTTATTGTATAGGCGTGCATTCAAGATGTAGTATTGGTGGCTTTTTATATTGTCAACTGTACTCTGGAAGCATAAAAGTATTACCTATAACGTGATTCAAAGGAAACAAAACGAAAGTTTGCTCAGTTACTCCGCATCGTACAACTCTTGCCAAAAATCAATTTTATGTTATAAGTAATTAATTATATAATGCGGCAAATTGAGCAAATAACATTTATACATTACCCACCAATAAATGCAAGGATACTCTAAGTAAGTGGTTGTTAGGCTTGAACTATATTCAAACAGAGGATCTATTAAATTCCTATACTTAAACCATATATTAGTAACATTTTCATTCCTCACACATCACGCACTCACACCTTCCATTCACACACATACATACACTTACACACATCACACTAACTCACATTGACAAATATTTGTAATTACCTTTATCGAATATCTTGATCACTCGAGTGGTAACAGTTTTTAACTATATCTTTTTAAATATTATACTACCAAAATGTTTTAAATTTTAATTTCATTTCTCTCATTTCTTGATGTGCCTAAACAACGAATTTTTTTGTAAATATCTCATGGTGGAAGGCCCTTGCGACTGTAGCACAGTTTATACTAGTACCGTCGTCATCGAATCCTCTTTTCATATATAAACATATAAGTAAAAAAATATGTATTAGATTGAGTTTTTTTTTTAAATCAAATAATGAACATAAATGATTATTATTATTATAGTCAAATATACATATATAAAAATACATTTAAAAATATATAATATATGGTACCCCACCGGCATCGGAAACAGGGTCCAAGCTAGGTCCTAGGTGGTTAGGATTCCAGAGATAGAAACCTCCTCACAATGCGTGCCGTATCTAATAGCACTGTATTCTGCATCAAACCCTTGATCCAAGCACCCAACGCGAGCCTCTTTAAATGGTGATCGAGGCTCTTGGCTATTAAACCATTGACAGATATGACTATCAGCACAATGATTGCCGAATCTACACCCCAAATGTTGACAACCTCGCGAGCTAAATCGAGATATATAATTTGATCTTTTTCAGCTTTCGTGAGATTACCGTCACGCGGAATGGTGACATCGATAATCATTGTGCGGCGCTCTGATCGATCTATCACCACAATGTCACGTTTGTTGGCCACAACAGTCCTGTCTGTGATGATAGTTCGATCCCAGTACAACGTGACATGACCATTTTCGAGAACTGATTCAGCTACATACCTGTAGTACGGCACTTCAACATTTACAAATTTGTATTTCAGAGCAAGTTGCTGGTGAATAATCCTGGCTACTTGGTTATGTCTGTGCAAGTACTCGCCGTTAGCAAAACGAGAACAACTGGAAACTATATGCCTGAGGGACTCACCAGGTAGGTGGCACGCCCGACAAATGTCAACCGTACCATCCCTCAAGATATATCTCCGGTAGTTATTAGTCTTGATAACTTCGTCCGCAATAGCACAGACAAACCCTTCGGTTTCCCCAAAGAGGTCACCGAAACGTAGCCAGTTCACGGAGGCTAACAGGTCTACATCAGCTCCATATAGAGCCTTGTAGAACCTACCGTGAAGCTCCTTGCTCTGCCATACATCCTTGCGATTGTTAGTGCTAAGTGCCACAGGCTTGCGCCAGTTCTCTCTAGCCAAACTGAGCGAGGTGAGTCCGGTGTCCACAGCAACTACATCCCGATGCATACCCACGTCTGCCTGGACAAAGTATTCTCTGAGGTTGCACATCTCGCGGTTATGAAGGGCCTTAGCATTCAGAAAGCCTCGGCCTCCACATTTCCGCGGGATATACAATCTCATCACAGACGAACGTGGGTGAAGCATACGGTATGCCGTCAAGAGTGTACGGACCCACCGGTCCAGGGCATCCAGTTTAGTCTGAGTCACTTAAGTATGCCAAAGGAGTACATGAGAACCGGCATAACCCAACCGTTACAAGCGCGCACCTTGTTATTGTTATTATTATTATTATTATATACTGACGATATAAAAATGTTTAAAACTATACGGTTTCCTCATAACTTCCTGGAACTACAAGAAGACCTTGACAGATTCGTGGTATACTGTAAGCGTAACAGACTCGACTTAAACGTGTCTAAATGTTCTCACATAACCTTTTCGCGGCAAACCAAAGATAATCGGTCACGGTTATACACTTGACAACCAAATTGTCTCCCAAATTACCCATATTAAAGATCTTGGTGTAAATTTTGATAATAAACTTCTGTTCAACAAGCACATAGATAATATTATAAAAAAAGAGTCTAAAGCTCTCGGGTTTATTATGAGATCCACAGCCTGTTTCTGGTCTTTAAAACCAGTGAAGATCTTGTACTGTTTATACGTGCGTAGCCACCTTGAGTAATCCTCGCAAGTTTGGAATTCGCAATATCGAGTTTATATAATTCGCATCGAAGGTATACAAATAAATTTTTCACGATATCTTGATTACAGAGCACATCAATATACAACTGATTACCTCAACTGATGCAAGAAATACCATTTCCTACCACTTGAATATAGGTGAAATATTAATGATATAATATATCACTAATATTTTATTTTAACATATTATGTTATTTGGCAGACATGGCACATGGCTCCATTAATTGTCCTGAATTTCTATCAAATAAACGCACTAATCGATTGGGTTTCAGAGAGCGTCCTTTATTAGTAGTCTCATTTTCACTCACTAATTATAGACGAAATAGGTACTTTCTTCTCGCGCAGTGCAATGAGTTTCAACAAGATTTCATCGAAATCGAAAATTTACTTATTTTATACAAGTTCGAATTCAATCAAAAATAAAGTTATTAAAGATTTATTTATATATCAATTATTATTTTTCTTTGGTCTTGGGTAATCTCCTTATATTACAATGTGTTTTTCTGGTTGAAGTGTATGCATTCATTTGTTTTTTTTAAATTATTATTGCTTTTTTATGTTTCTTGTTTTTGTTGTTATTTTTATGTTTGTTCTTTTTCTTCCCATTTGTTTAGTTGAAGATAAGATAACTAACTCATAGGAAATCAGAGTAGTTATACAAGTGGTGTACTAAATATTATGTGAAAGCTTATAATTAGCAACATGTGTATCTTATTGAAATTAAACTACTATATACGGATTTTATCGCGTTGTTTATTTAGCACTGTATTAAAAAAATTTGAAAATATTACACTACTACTGATTTTATTTTAGGTACTAATTTATAAGCTAATAAAATTATTTAAACTATTAAATCTATTTATTTTTGGTTTACACTCACCGCGACGTTTCGGTTGCTTTTCAGCAGCCATGGTCACAGGGAGACTAAGATGGTAGTTGTCTCAATGTTCCAGTGTAGGTATTTCAAAGTACCCGAACATAATTTAATTATTGGTGTTTCTATTTACGCAGAATGAGCTCAAAGTATCATGAAGTCTAGCTGTGGTTTGTTTCTTCTTGGGTTTGACTAATTGAAGTACTGGATCCCAAGCTGGTAGTACATTCCAACCATCTTCTCTATTGAAATTGGGATGTTTTTGATTTCAATAGCCTCGCGAAGCATCCTTGGTAGGAATCGGTGTTCTTTAGCGAGAATCTGTGGTTTGTCAAATCTCAGGTAGTGGTTGGTCCCCTGTTGTACATGTTCACACACAGCAGACTTCAACGAGCGTTTGTGTTTTACGTCAGCTATATATCGCCCAGTATCGCCTGTTGTTGCCGACATATATATGGAGGACTTCGAGGCTCGAGCTTTACAGACTGCCCCCATCACACCAAGGATTTATAAGAGGTTTGTAGATGATACATTTACAATATTACCAACAGATAGTGTTAGTGTATTCCTAGAACATCGTAATTCCATTAATAACAACATCCAATTAGAGGCAAATAACTCATTAGCATTCTTAGATGTTCTTGTCATCAGGAATCCTGATCATACTTTGAGCCACACTGTGTATAGGAAAAAGACCCATACAAATAGGTACTTGAACGGTGAATCTCACCACCATCCTAAATAGTTACCTACCGTGGGAATGTCTTTGTTTCAGCGAGCCCACGGGATCTGTGACAAGAAACACCTGGACGCCGAGCTTCAACATGTCAAGCAAGTACTGCAAGACAATAAGCTCCAACAGCCGCGCCGCTGTCACAGATCCCGAGAAAAGCCAGCCACAGTCGAGCGCCAGCCTGCTATACTGCCTTATGTAAGAGGTGTCACTGACAAGATTGGCTACATCTTGAAGCGAGTTTTCAATCAACACATACTTCAACCCGCAAACGAAGATAAGTCAATTTTTACCATCCGTCAAGTGCCAATTACCTTTACAAGATGCAGGGGTCTATAAAATAGATTGTGACTGCGGCCTCTCATACATTGGTCAAACCAAGAGAAGCATAGGCACCCGCATAAAAGAACACATAGCTGACGTAAAACACAAACGCTCGTTGAAGTCTGCTGTGTGTGAACATGTACAACAGGGGACCAACCAGTACCTGAGATTTGACAAACCACAGATTCTCGCTATAGAACACCGATTCCTACCAAGGATGCTTCGCGAGGCTATTGAAATCAAAAACATCCCAATTTCAATAGAGAAGATGGTTGGAATGTACCACCAGCTTGGGATCCAGTACTTCAAATAGTCAAACCCATGAAGAAACAAACCACAGCCAGACTTCATGATACTTTAAGCTCATTCTGCGTAAATAGAAACACCAAAGATTAAAGTATGTTCGGGTACTTTGAAATACCTACACTGGAACATTGAGACAACTACCATCTTAGTCTCCCCGTGACCATGGCTGCTGAAAAGCAACCGAAACGTCGGGGAAAGTGTAAACCAAAAATAAATAGATTTAATAGTTTAAATAATTTTATTAGCTTATAAATTAGTACCTAAAATAAAATCAGTAGTAGTGTAATATTTTCAAAATTTTGTAATACAGTGCTAAATAAACAATGCGATAAAATCCGTATATAGTAGTTTAATTTCAATGAATAACATTCGCGTAAACAGAAGACAATATTATGTGTATCTTAATTGTAACTGATTAAATGTACTTAATAGACTGTAAGCTTTCCTAAAATAAACAAATAAAATAATTAAATAAATATCACAGTCGACTGGTAGTGTGCCTAGAAGATTTGCAGCATTACTATTCTTTGAGAGCACGAGCACTGGGATCCATGCAATGGCACCTAGCGTTTTGACCCCAAATTACTCAAAAACATAATCTCCTACCAGGTTTTTGTATTTGCGCCGTTTGAGAGACGCCGCGGATGCAGCGGCAGTGCCAGCACAACCCGCCGTACTGGGAAGATGTGATGGTGCAAGGATGTCGACACACGTTGTGTCCCACACCAAAGGCCTACCTATCTTCCTAGTAATCAGTGACATACTGACCGTACTCTTCCAATCGACACGTGCCAAACCATTAGGTTCAAGATGAGCACGATGGATAATGTCATTAAGGTTGGCGTGCCGTGAAAAACGACCGGCACTCCTGCTACATGATAAGCCCTGCTGGTCAAGGCCATTTTTTTCTCATGGTCTTTCTTTTTTTGGCTTAACTAAGGCATTCGATTTAGTTTCACATGACTTATTGCTACATAAACTACAAGCTATTGGAATCAGAGGACTGCCGTTTCAATGGATATCATAAGTGCGTAGTAGTTAATAGAGTCGATGAAAAAGGCATTATGACACCATACTCATCGGGATAAAGGGCCAACAAGTACGGTGTGCCGCATTATACTTAATGGGCCCTATTTTGTTCCTCCTATATATAAATGACATAATTGATATTACTACTTACAAATGCTTCCTCTTTGCCGATGATATTTCATTATTATTGTAACGACTGACAAGAAAAATAATGCTATAAAGGAGCATGAATCACAAATAAATAAAACTATTGATTTTTTAATTCACTGGCTCAATAATAATAATTTATGCATAAATCTCAATAAATCCGCGTACATACAATTTAATCAATCACATAATAATAAAAACAATTTTAAAATGAATATTCAAAAACTAAGACAAGTGACTGAGACGAAATTCTTAGGCGTAATAATTGATGAACATCTTAATCGGAAATCACATATAGAGAATATATCGAATAAAATAAATAAATTTGTATATTAGACAGGTTACGAATTAAAAAAGGGCTGTGATGTCATATCGTGCATACGTAGAATCCGTACTGTGCTATGGGTTAATGGTATGGGGAAATAGTAAAAACAAATAGTAGAATGAGAGCGTTTATAGCTCAAATAACAGCATCCGAGCAATATACGGTCTCAAATGTGATGACTCATGCAAACCAATTTTCAAAAAGCTTGGCTTGCAACCACTACCTTGCTTATATATTTTTGAAATTTGTATGTTTGTCTGGAAACACAACAAATTTTATAGGACTGTCAATGATTTAAGACCTAGAAATCGACGAGATCCAAATAGACTGGTTCTAAATTGTATCCCGAAAACCACGAAATTCAACAACAATTGTATCGCCATGCGTATCCGAATTTTTAACAAGATTCCTAATCACTTTAAATTGTTAAATACAAGACAATTTGGCATTCAGTTATACAAATGGCTAACTGAATATAATTTCTACAGAATTAGAGATTTTTTTGATTCTAAATTGTAATTATTATTAGCTACCATTTTCATGCTATGTAACCTTGGCAAAACATGTATGTATGTACTTTATTGAATTGTAAGATCATTGTATACCGTGTTTTTGGCAAATAAATATATTATTATTATTATTATAAATATATTATTATTATTACTATTTGTGTTTAAATTCATTCACTGTCTTCTTGGATTTGTAACTTTATATAAAAAATATACCGACTTTCTTTAAACAAAACTGCAATTACATTATATATAAATATCCAAAATAATATCAAATTTTCAAATATAACTACTTGATTTAACCGTGCTATACAATGAATCATATAGCGCATCCTATTGAGAGTGGTATAAACTCCTGCTATAACCACCATTTCGACGAGGCATAGCTCCGATATCCGCATCAAAGACGTCTTGACAGAAGTTATACAGTGTATACGCAGATCATTGCTATGAATATCGGTAAGAATATTTTGATAAAAAGTCAAGAAAAAAAGGGGCCTGATGTAAAATTATCCAAAGTGAGCCTTCTCGTGTTGCCCCTTGGTCTACTATTGACCTTGTTTTCGTTCTCAGCAAAGCAATTTAAAAAGGGCAGTATATGCATTAAAATTAGGTCCCGGTTACATTCTATCAAGAAAGTTTCAAAATACTTGTTTGATAAATATGATTTAACGAACTGTGAAATTTGTGGGATGGTTGACGATGTCGAACATTGCTTGATAGAATTGAAAGGAATCATGGAAGTAGACAATTATTTTTTAGTTACTTTATTATAAACAGACCGGATGTAGGCCTATTTTGAATGATTTATGCTGCTCCTCTCTCAAAGGTATACATGTATAAGATAATATGTGCAAGCTTTATCATTTGTAGCTTGAAATCCATTACTACATTATAATACATACAATCCATTACTTACAGGAATTACATTACTGTGGATAACAATTTTATTCTCAGTAAAAGAAAAAGGCTTTTATATTGATAGCTCATTCAGAGAGCCTATATCATTGGTTCCATGGTTTTAGTTTAATTGCAAATTGAAGCACAAGTAGTAACTTGCGCTTACATTGGCAACTAAACTTCTGTTGGCTTCATTAGTGAGCTGAGGAGTATTACTGGGTATTTCCACTAAGAATTTTCCAGTAGCGGCACGGCATCTCTTAATAGGCTCATAAGTCGGTTATAGACTCGCCATATTGCGTAGCATTTAAGTTATAGCTAGTGAAGTAGACGAAAATTTGTGAACCTTTCCTATTGTTTTTAAAATCATTTTCTATTTTCAAATTCTTGGAAGTATCACGACTTACCTTGTGGTGGTTGTATAGCTATAATGGATTGTACAAATTGTCGTATTTATTGGAGTTAAAATGCAACAGGAGAACTATAAAGATGAAAACCAATTTATACCAAAGAAGGATTATGCTTTTAAAATAAAACCTGTGGCATTAAGTCCGCCGATGTACAATTTTGTGCATAAAGCTTTACCACTACACACTACACATACCATTCGCTTGAAATCCAGTAATTCATTAACACCAACCCAAGGAAAAGCAAAACACAGCATGACTTTAAAATAATTTATGCTTAGCTTGCGTGATGCTACGAAATAAATAATTTAAAAAAATATAAATATGATTGGACTTGACTAGGGCTTTAGACATAAATAATTTAAATAAAATATATATGATTTTCATAGCTACACATTCCTTAATAAGTATAATAAAAATATAAATGTAAATATATCATTGGTTTTGAAAAACCAATAGTTTGTTAAACTAGGAAACCCTACAACCCAAACCCTACCATATGCTTTCGTGGGTAAAACAAGGTTCTACACTCGGTCCACTCCTTTTTCTCATTACGATGACCTACCAACTGTACGAAATGTCTTTTCATGTACATGCATGTTTTTCGTGTACAGTTGGTAGGTCATCGTAATGAGAAAAAGGAGTGGACCGAGTGTAGAACCTTGTCTTACCCCCGAAAGCATATGGTCGGGTTTGGGTTGTAGGGTTTTCTTGTTTAACAAACTGCTATCGATCCCGCAGATAGTCTGCTAATAATTTAAAGTCCTGGAGCAATTCTAATAGCGCTATGATTCAACAATAAAATATCGTTGTACATCCTATCAAATGATTTTTTGATGGCAAAGTAAACTACTTCTTCCTGACCACCTCTATCATGTGTCGTAGATATAAACTCAATGAGTGTCAATAAGTAGGAGTAAACGGATCTTTTGGGTCTGAAAAGAATTAATCTCAATGTTGCCGGTTCAAAAGATTCGAACCGGCGTAGTTTGTTATAGATACCAGCGCTAACCACTAAGCCAGGTAGGCACCTATGTTGAAATTGAAATTAACAACTATAATCCTGACACAGTCATAATAAGCCTTGTTATGACTGAGTATTTTTTTTGACACATTATATAATGTTTATACGGGCGACTATATATCGTGCTCTTTCCGATTGGTTCACGATAAAAGAGTTAAATATACAATCGTATATACATATTTGTGTGCTTATTGTCTTCATAGAAAAAGGTCATAAGTGCGATGTGTTTGCACGCACTTCCGACTGCGACAATACATTGGTTTCTGTTTGTCTGGCTTTGGCTCATATTTAGATTTGAAAGTAGCTTAGATAGCGTGTCAATTAATCCTTGTCCCAGTGAGAACATTAATTATTGTCATCGTGGCAACGTTTATTTCAACAGCTATCTACGATCGGCTACGCAATATTTGTGTTACGTTATTTTATTTACACTTGGTTGGTATAAGAGTGGGAAGTTAATGACATCGAAAGCTATAAAACTCGAATTGCTTCTCAAAACTATAGGTAGCTATTCAATTTATAAACTTTTAGCTAAAATACATTTAATATAATTTTAGATTATTCTTTTAAGATATTGTATTGGTATGTCCAAGCCACAGCCTTTATAAATCAAAACTTAAGAACAGGACAGAAACATCTTACACTATAAACATTACTCATTATAAATTACCCGGTTTCCCCTTTTATTACTGTATACTGTGGCTATATATACATTGACTATAGCTGTGTTATTTATGCATTGCTTCTACAATGCCAAGAAACATATTTATATCCAGGAGCGGCTGTTATCGTTGTACCACTAACGGCAAAAGAAATCTAAAACTACTAATCTAATCCTAAAACATGGCATATACCTCCTAAACATACGTAGAACCCGTACATACCACAACTAGCTATAGCGTTTCTTACAGAGTCAATAATAAGATGGAGTTACATAACCAACACCAGTGCACGGTATCCGGCACATTGGGTTTCGTGCTTCGAGTGTCACAGGTCTATGGAATAGCGCCTGTTAGTTTTAAGAAGGTACACGGCCGTTGGCGCGTCCAAGTGTCCCAAGCCGCTAGCATTTACGGGAAGATTTCTGTTTTGCTTCTGAGTAAGTTCCTTTTGCTGTAATTTAGCTAGGTAATAATGTAGGGAGTAAATAATCTTTTGTTAGCATGCATTATATTTCTTATACGTATATTTTTAAATACTATTAGCTGAAAGTAAAATAATTTGCAGAATCTTTTACCCATTTGTGCAGGACATACCATAACATACTATATAGTACAAATGTGTTTGCGCACACAATACATTTAGTGCACTCATTATTTTCACACGACACCGTTGTCATGTGATATTACTGGACAGAGATCAGGTTCAGAATCAACGGCTCTATGTGCTTGCTTGATTTTATATCATATACCGCGAAATTTTAAAGTAATTATTTAATTTATTTCCAGGCGTTCTAGCAATGACCCGTCTAATAATGGACTTTGTCCTGGATCATAATATTACAATATACGCTTACTCGACATCTTTTCGCTTTGTGAGCGTAATCTCCCTATCTGCGGCAATTGCAGTGCTACTCGCACAAGCTTATTCTAGCGTTCCCAGGATGGAGAATATGATCAACAGTTTAGCACAGATTGAAAAGGTATGTGAAACCAAAATTTTTGATTGGCGTCTGTTGGTTAGGTATAAATTATTTATTTCTTAACAATACAGATTGTGTTGAAAATATTTGTTAATATCGTATTTATATTATACAGTATGAGTCTTCATAAAGTGCACATATGAAAATGAGTGAAACTCGACATCATTTTATCGGTAGAAAAATTAATAAAATAATATTCTTCGATTTATAGCTATTTAATGGTTAATCGTGTTGAAACAAAAAAAAATAATAGTGAATGTGTAGGAAATACCGAGGCAATACTATTCACATCCAAAAAAATGCCGGTGACATAAAAATAAGGAACATTTTACAGCAAAGCTAATATCCAGATAGTACTTTTTTAAACATTGTTAAAATCTCAACAAAACGTCGCTATTGCCTGTAGTTATTATTAATCGACGTTCGAAGGTTTAAAAATAACATAAAATCACATCTGTATCCCAAACAAAATACTTTTTATGAGAAACTAAACAAATACCTTGCCACCACGTGAATTTTTGTTCGAATATTGCATTATCTAATCTCAGGTAGATTGATACTTAGGTCCTAACCATTTGTCATAAATTACTAAACATACAATTGGGCTAGAAGTGCCACTTATTTTTCTCCAAAGGTTTAAAAGTAAAAATACAAAATATCAATTAGAAATCAAGACGTTTATTTAGTTTCATCAACTTACAAAAACTGTTAATATAACAAGTTTTCTTAATGACTACCGCGTTGTTGTCTGTTCAAAATCTGTTGCGTTGCTCGTCTTATCATTGCTGGATCATCCTCTATTGCACTGGTGCAGTTTAAAATCTTCTCCTCCAGTTCTGCCTCACTATTGATGGGAGAGTTATAAATTGTCTGTTTCTTATATTGTCCCCCACAGAAAGTAATCAAGGAGTGTCAGATGGGGTGAACGCGCAGGCCACTCGACAGGCCCTTGCCGACGAATCCATCTATTAGGATAGCTGTTATTTATATAATTACGTACGATTCTTGCATAAGGTCCGATCCGTCTATTTGCAGAAACATTCTGCGATGAGTTTCTAGGGGTACATCTTCCAAAAGTAATGGCAGATCAACCCTTAAAAGTTGAAGAAATCTGGAGACAATGTTCTTGGGAGTATAAGTGGACGAATCAACATATCTTCAATAAGAGCTGCCCAAACATTTACCAAAAATTTCACTTGAAAAGTGGAAGTTCTTTTTAGCTTCAGGTTCTCTCCTTTAGGACTACAAAAATGTAAATTTCTGTAGTTTGTTATACCATCTCTTGTAAATTGGACTTTTGCAAACACTGGATTACCTCTTATTTGTCTCTGAATCCATGCGGACATGACACACCTTGGGATTGCGTCAGCCCCTTCGTGCAAATGTTGCACTCGTTGATAGTGATAGGGATGTAGCCCTTCTTTCTTTAAAATGCGTCACGCAGAAGTTTGCGATATGCCATGATGCATTTCTAATCGTCTTGTACTGATATTTGGATCAGCAAACATATCACGTAGTAGAGCTTCTTCATTAGAGACGTTGATTGTGGCACTTGTCTTGCGACGATCTCTACTTGATCCAAGTCCAGTAGCAGCCAATCTTCTATGAACATCTTGAAAGTTACGAGCAGATGGCACTGGTCGTCTGGTTGGTAACGTAGCTAAATAAGCTGTTCAAACACCTCTTGCACTTCCATTACATAATCCATAATAAAATGCATATCGCCGATATGCGCCGGAGGTAAATCACTCAAACGGGGCATCGCAAAACAACAATACACAAGTAACAGTAGCGAATGATTCGGAGCGACTGATCCTTTTTGTAGACTGGGCCCAGCTTATTCGCCACCCTGCACTTCATGCCTCATCTAGCTACAATGACACCCAAACTACCTGTGATAAATAATGCAATGTTCGAACAAAGATGCACGTAGTGTCACTAGGCAAGGTCTTTGTTTAGCCTCTCATAAAACGTGTTTCGTTTGGTATACAGATGTCATTTTTATGTTGTTTAAAGCTTATTAGACACCGATTAACGTCGATTAATAATAACTAGAGGCAATGGGGAAATTTTGTTAAGATTTTCAACAATGTTAAAAAAAATACTGTATTGAAATCAGTTTTGCTGTAAAATGTTCCTTTTTTTATGGCACCGGCATTTTTTGGGGTCTGAGTAGTATTACGTCGGTATAGCTTACACAATCACTATTAATATTGTTTTTGTTTCAACACGATTAACCACCTGGTTCAAAAGTTACAACTGTACTGTAGTACTAAAAATATGTAAATAGGTATAAATCGAAGAATTTTTTTTAAGATTTATTAATTATTTTTCCTACCGATAAAATGATGTCTAGTTTCACTCATTTTCATATGTGCACTTTATGAAGACTCACTCTGCATTTATAGCTATTCCACCAAAATATATAATGCTATATCTAAGCTTACATTCAACCAAAGCAAAGTATACCATCCTAAGTTGAACCATCGTAAGACTGATTGCATAGCACACAGAACTAATAGACTTTATAGTTATTGCTAGCGTCTCTTGCTTTTAGTTTAACAGATTATCTATGTAGACACCCAAAAACTTACTATCTACCATCTCAATTATATTTCCGGGAAATACTATTTCAAGACTGGCATCATTTCTTACTGTAGAGTTAAATAATAAACATTTTGTTTTATTTATGTTTAGTTTTTAAATTGTTTACACTGAACCATTCTTCAAAACCTTTTAATGCTGTATTATCCTTAGTTTCTAATTCAACTATATTATCTGCTGATATTATTGGATTTGTATCATCGGCGAAAATAATAAATTTAGTGTCTCATGTATGGCTTTTTACATACCCAATCAAGTCCTTAAGAAACAGAATAAAGAAAATTGGGCCCATAACAAATCCCTGAGGAACACCACAGGATACTGCGGGTTGGATTTAGAAATATTTTCTTCTCCATCCACTACTGATCTGACTTCTATACACTGTCGCTTGTTATGGAAATAGGATCTAAATAACTTTAAGACATTATTTCTAACACCATACAGCCTTACTTATACAAATAGCGCTAAACATTGCTTAGCAATCTCTTATATGTATAAGAAGCTCTCATACCTCTAAATAACATTTCTTTACTTATAAACCAATTTTAACGGTCTCTCAGGTGATAGCTCGCAATAAAACGAAACACAATTTTATTCTTACAACATTTGATAATCAGCGTAGAGCATGATCAAACTAATTTACTAAATAATGCAATTGAAGTGCTACATCACCCCTACTATATTATTATAAATGCGAAAGTAACTCTGTCTGTTGAAATTAAACTACTATATACGGATTTTATCGCGTTGTTTATTTAACACTTTATTACATAATTTAAAAACTGTTACACTACTGTATTAATATTAAACTTTACTAATTTTAAGCTAGATAAATTATTAAAGCTATTTATATATTTAAGTTTATACTTTCCTCGACGTTTCAGTTGCTTTTCAGCAGCCATGGTCACGGGGAGACTAAAATGGTAGTTGTCTCAATGTTCCAGTATAGTTATTTCAAAGTACCCGAACATAATTTATTCATTGGTGTTTCTATTTACGCAGAATGAGCTCAAAGTAGCATGAAGTCTAGCTGTGGTTTGCTTCATCTTGGGTTTGACTATTTGAATTACTGGATCTCAAGCTGGTGGTATCGGCCTTGATGGCGTAGTGGTTAGTGTAACCGACTGCCACGCCTGAGGTCGCGGGTTCGATTCCCGCACTAGTCAAACATTTCTGTGCATGAACATGGATGTTTGTCTTGGTCTGGGTGTTTCTATGTATAATATGTACGTATTTACAACAAAAATCCATTGTCTAGTACCCATAGTACAAGCTCTGCTTAGTTTGGGATAGATGGTGTTGTGTGTATGTGATAGAATATTATTATTATTATTCCAACCATCTTCTCCATTGAAATCAGGATGATTTTTTATTTCAATAGCCTCGCGAAGCATCCTTGGTAGGAATCGGTGTTCTTTAGCGAGAATCTGTGGTTTGTCAAATCTTAGGTAGTGGTTGGTCTCCTCTTACACATGTTCACACACAGCAGACTTTAACGAGCGTTGGTGTTTTACATCAGCTATGTGCTGTATGTGTGAGGGTTGTCCATCCGGCCTATTGAGCCGATTGCCCAATCTAGACTTGCCCCATTTTGATGGCAGTTGGGTGTGTTGGTTGGGATTTATGAATTTGTTTGAGAGCTTAGTCGATGCCCGTTCAGATTTATGGCACACTCAGAAATTGGCTGATCTGTTGTCAGTATTGGAAAGTGAAGCCAGAAGCATTGTACAACACCTTCAAATGAATGATAATAACTAATTATCAGACGATACGAGATCTCTTAGCTCGTCGGTTTCAGAACCGCCGTCGTTTGGCCGACACCCATATTGAACAAATTTTGAATTTACCTGTAGTCCGCAACGCTACAGGGTTGAGAATCAGCTTGTTGAACCCTCTCTTGATAGCGACAAAAAGTTAGAGTTGCCCATTGAAGTTGTACAGTCTTAGTCAGTTTTTCTGAAGTTGTACAGTCTTAGTCAGTTTTTCTGAAGTTGTACAGTCAGTTGGACATCAACCACCCACGAGACAAGGGCCTCGGGTACCTCGAGCCTTAGTACGGCTCGAGGTACTCCTAAGGGACGTTTCTCCCTTCGTTTTGCGGCTGCCCAGGGTAAAAGTGAATGCTTATATTGTAGGGTCATGAGGCATAACATTGTTAGTTATAAGGCTTTTGGTAACCTGCATGTGCAGTCCCGTCGCAGAACTTCCAACGCAAGAAGACTGTGTTTCTCTTGTTGGAGAGATCACTTCTAGCGAGATTATCCTAACCCTCGCCCATGCGTAAATTGTGGAGGGAGAAATATCGCATTGTTGTGTGCCAATGCAAATGGCGTTGGACGCGAGTCACTCACGGGCGAATATGTTGTACGTGGAGACCGGGACGACGCCCGTGCTTTGAGATCACGTTCCTCGCCCAGCGTTGGCTCTGGAGGAGGAGCTAAGATTCACAAAACACAAAAAATCTTCTCTACCAAAATCAATTCATCTAATAAATGTGTTTGTTGTTTGATAACCTATAATTGATAGATTGTATGATTACAATTATTGTTTATGGTTAATATTTGATGTTTGTTAACATAACCTATAACTTGCTTTGATGTTGTTGACGGTTGACAGTTTATAATCTAACTTTGTTGTATTGAAGGTAAATTTCTTTCTTACATATATAAATTTTTATTGAGGAAATGCTGTAATATCTTTTCGAGCCCATCCATGAAATTATCAAAATTAATATTTGCGAATGGTCTGTAACAACAAATAACGACAAAAACAATCGGTTTTATACAACTGTTTACATATTTGGAGTTCCTCTGTTTTTTTTCATGAGTTGTCAGTATCAAAGGACCTATGTTTCCTATTTTTTTAAGTCTCGTGTTATAAGCTCCCATTTTATAATCACTTAAATTAAATTGTTGTACTAAAGTAATATAATAATAATAATAATACAGTTTTCATGACAAATCACTTAAATTTATCTGAAGATCATTCGTTTTATTGCGATTCATCAAAAAGAAGAGTAGTTGTACTTATATGCTTAATTATTGTTAACCGTACTCGAATGCTAATAATCATTTGGTCGGATTCCTACCGAGCAGCATTATTAAATGATTTATAACTTGAAGCTTATTATTTTTATAAACATAAGTAATAACTAAAGTCTGAGGCATAAATTATTTTTTGATCAGAAGAACATTGCTGATTGCTGCATGTAAATGAGCTGGCAATAGAAATGCATTTTTTTATTGTCATTAATATTATTATTAAAGTTTAAAAAAGCTAAAACACAACTTGTGAGCGCAAATTATAGAGTCGATATTTATTCGAATTATGATCGCATAAATCGAATAAATATCGATTTGATTGAATATTATTTATCTCTCTACCATATGACATTATAAACCGTTGAATAATCCAATGGTGAAAATATATTATGGCAGACTCAACAGAGATTCAGGGATGAAATTGATAATTTACTTTAGACCATTGTATTTCAGATCAATGCACAATTGGACCAATACGGATCACGTCCATCATTAAGAAAAACGGAATACCTGATAGTGTTTTGGGCATTAATTTGTGGACATATCCATTTGCTCGTAGACCTCTCAATATTTTTTGGTGTCGTTTTCACTAAGAATAGTAACTGTAAGTATATTTTCTTATTAAATTTGAAAGCACATGCATATTAATGAAGACTATATCCTTCGTAGCGTCCATCACCGATCACTGTGAATTAAAATTTATCAAAAGGAGCACCACAATAGTTACAAAAGCAATGAACTTTGATCAAGCCTGTAATATACTCTACCCATACTAGAACGCATTTACAATAAGTGTCATCTAAACATCACGGAAAAACAACACAATGTTTGAAGTTTTGCTACCTCAATTTTCGACCTTTCTACACCTTTCCTTTTATCTAATCTTTGTTTAATTTTCCTTGGGTTCGCAAAGCTCGTCGATCCCCTGGTGTTGCAAGCCACTACATAGTCTTAGACTACAGTAAATACTTGATATTAGACGAGCCATACGACTGTTTGACAAAACCAAAGACGCGAAGAATGCGGATTGCACAGAAGAAAAATATTTGGTCATAGCTAAATAAGATCTTTAACAACAATAATAATTATATAATTGTATTTAACGACAACTTGGATGTTTATTTTGCAGTATTTGTAGAAGGAATGTTTCTAGCGTTCTATGCTGAGTTTTTTATGATAAAAGTACTGACTCTACAGATGACTTTGATACATACTACTGTACTCGCTACATTTAACCATCTCAATCAATGCTTGAAGAAATTGGAAAAACGGATCCGTAATGACTGTAAGTACGCTTGTATTTTCTTGTTTAAGAAAATAGACGATTGTTTTTGATACTTTAAAACATGTAATAAGCATTGTTTCTAAATAGATAATATACATACGTCGACGATGCCCGAGACTGAATTTTTTTTTTTGCGTAATAGTGATCAATTAAATTATTATTTTATTAAATCTTGTTACGTAACTTTTGGAATTTGGCAGGTTGAATTCGTTTTTCGTTTGAACTAAATTGTTTCTGAATTTTTAAAGCAGGAAATTCTATTTCTTAATCTCTTAATATTATTATTATTATATATTATTATTTCTTAATTATTTCTGGGCACGTTACCTGCTGACAGCGATGCTGAAATATTCAACGATGCCTAAACCATTTTTGTAAATATTTTGTATTATAATTATTTGTGTTTTTGTAATTATGTTATCTTTTTTAATACGTTTGTAAATATAAATAGTTCTATATATGTTGTAACAAATAATTTAAGTAATTGTAACAAATAAAAGTACAAATATTAAAATTTCTGAATCTCCTTTTGGTATACACAGGCGTGTGCCTATATATGGAAATACACGGGATTTTCTTTTTGTAGCTTTGAATCCATCAATTCTTGTAACAAAACCAGATGATAATCAAGAGAAAGCATGCTGTAACGTTTCTTACATGTCTATCAACAAAGTCATCGATACTCTAGCAGTTTATGGAGGTAAATATGTCGTACCAATGTTATAAACGTGAAAGTTGGTAAGGATGTTTGGAGTTTTAGATGTTTGTTACTCTATCACGACTAAATCTTAAATGTTGCCTGAAGAAACTTGACTATTTAGTAACGAGTATGCTATACGTTTAGGATCTGTACCTGATCGTTTTTAAACGCGAGGGGCGCGAATGATAGTAACGTAAACTATAAGCTAGAAAACACACGGCACATATATAAACCAGGAAAAATACAATCTACCCACAATAAAAATAGTACTACAAAATATTGCCTCTCACACAGATACAATCTACGAATCTTCGGATACGACCCCTGAGACCTTACGCCATCTTGGCTACATGTTTTGTAGTCTCAGCGACATTGTATTAGAGATGGATGATAAAAACGGGATGGTGTTATTGACGCTTATCGCGTTCTTTTTTCTACATATTATTGTGACGTCATACAAGCTAATTCTTAGACAGTGTAAGTATATTGTACGTTTATGGACGCCTGGCATATGAGTGGTGCGAGATAAAACGACGCGACAGAGTACGATCATGACCAGTTTTCATAGCTTTTGATGAAATTCTATATGTTAGACTATCTCGGTGGCACAGAGGTAGTATATGCGACTACTGTGCATGAGGTCCCGGGTTTGATTGAAAGTTTTATTTGTGTGTTTGTAAAGAAATTAAAAGTTAAACACACAATTTTCAAAAAGAAAATATAATTTACGGTGTCGCACACCTCCGTGTCTCAGAAAGCACGTAAAGCCGTTAGTCCTGCGCCTAATCTCTCTCCGGTCGTGTCAGATCGTCGTCCTATCGGCGATGAGACTTAAGGAACAAAGAATACACTTGTGCACACACTTGTGCGCTATAATATCCTGCGCAATTTGGTCAGAAGAATTTTCAATAAGCTATTATGATATATGTATTTCAGTCAGCACTTTTGAGGAGTATTCCATAACAAGTATGCAGTCGATGTGGTTGATGTCCTATGTCATAGATATGATTATGACTGTTGAGCCGTGCCATCAGACTCAGAAACAGGTACCTTAATGTAAAGAATTAATTAAAACGTTATAATCGGGAAAACACACAAATTGGGTGGCACTACCAAACTAACAGTCGACACGGAAAATTGATTCCTTGGCACCGATTTCAGATTAGTTAAATTCGGTTGAAAGATTAACTATTATATTACTTAAAAATATCAATGTTTGGAAGTCTCTCCATATTCTTTAAATTGTTATAATGAACATTTTCAATAATAATACATTTTGCATTTATTTTTAAGTAATAAATTTCAGTCAATAGTCTACAACTATTAACATTGAATTGACTGAATTTGTTATACCTGTTTATGCAGATGGACAACACAAAACTTCTAATCAGTAAGATGATGCGAAACACTCTGCCGGAACAATTAGCACTGATGTCGGCGCTCGAGATGTTCTACAAGTACCTCATGATGAACAACGTCGTCTATACTCCTAAGATGATGTTTCAACTTAATAGATCCATCCTCATTACGGTAAAAAAAACATAGTACACGTGAACTTGTGGCAGTATGCACTCGAAATAGTTAGAGGGATATACCTACATTTAACGAACTTAAAATAAGAAGGTTGTCAATTGACACACGAATGGCATAGTGGTTTACCTGGTAATTTTGCCATTCCCACTGCGTCGGTCGCAAATGCTGTCGTCTCGATCTCCAGACAGGACAGAAAATTGTGATCTATGATCCACAAATTGATGAACCGAATCTCACCCAGATTCTTCCTTTGTGTAATGTTTTAAGGACTGTCGCGAGTTAAGTTATCGCGAACGGAAAATAAGTTAAAGAAAAAGATTTATTTATCAAAGTACAAAGTTTACTCGATAGAAACTGTTACAAGACTAACTTAAATCTAATTACAAATAATAAAATGAAAATAAAGTATCAGCTAATTGACATGACGCAAACTGTCGTGTAGGCTGCAACATCGGCATAAAGGTGTTGTTATGCCGTGGTAACTCCTCCCTCCTTAAGACGGAAGCAGGTACTGCTGCCGGTAGCGTCCTCGCTACCATCGGAATCCTTGGGCGTCCTAGTTTTGTGATCTGGCTGGAACGCTGCAGATTTCCATCGATATATTTTCCATATTGCTGCTGCTATCAAGAGGATATAGAGCAGCAACGTTGTCCAACTAGGTGTAGCGATAATCAAGGGCCAGTTTACGTCGTTGTTTGCAGAGATGTCATTCGCTCGGTTGATAAGTTCGTGAATATTATCTAAGGATATGTAAATGGTTATTGACACTATTACGATCTCTAGTAAGATTTTTAAGAAATTCTGTTAAATGCTTCTGATTCTCGTCTAATTTGTTTAACTGGTTACTAAACTCATTTATTGTATTTTCTGCTAATACTAAAGACTTCTTTTGAGAGCTTTCAATGTGGTTAATTTTATTTCTAATATTAGATATGTCATTTTCAAATTTAATCGCATCTTCATTGTCAAGATTTCCTGTAATGGCTTTAACAACTGAACCTAAACCGTTAATAATACCACGTCTCCTTCTAATTGGAGGTGACAAAAATTGCAGCTTTTCACTAATTATGTTTAGATTATATTGTATTTGGTCTTTGTAAGTCTTATGTAGCTCTCCGAATGTTAAACCTTCAGCAGCTCTAGTACTTGCATATAAAGACATTAACTTCATAGATGTAACACGTAGACTAGTTATATTATAAATACAAGCTAAACTAAAGTAATTATCTTGTTTAAGAATCTGTCCTTCTTTAAGTAATAGGATGCCATTTCCGTTATCTATAGATTGTATGTTTACGGTGGCTGACGTGTAGAGCACGACGGCTCCTGCGAAGAGGGTCCTGCAACAAGATGAGGCCTACGTAATAACTTAAAGTGAACCCTAATGGACTTAGAGTTAGGGTGATTACCTATTATCTCGGCGATGTTATTTGGATGCAAGTGGATGATCTTGTAGGGTCCTTTGAATACTGGCTTCGTTTTGTCGCTGCGCGCCGTCTTTGCTACCTGTTTATATACAGTCTCACCTACCTTGAACATGATTTCTTCAGCTGCCTGGTTCCTTTTAGCGATAACCTGTTCCTTATTTTTAGACATATGGGCTGAAACACATTCTTGAACGGCTTCAGCGTTTGTGCGATGTTTAATAACGTAATCTTGATAAAATTCTTTCGGGTAAAATAATTCTAGTGGGTTTCTAGAGACTGTATGCCCAAATAGTAACTCGTGAGGTGTGTATCCTGTAGCTGAATGGATTGCATTATTGTAAGCTATAACCGAGTACATCATTATGGATTGTATGGGGTCATCTTTATTAGTCATTCTTTGAATACGAACTATTTCTGCTATGGTAGAATGGAAGCGTTCGATTGGCGAATTTGAATTGGGATTATATGGCGTAGTAAAGTGAATGTTTATATTATGCAAAGCACATATTTCTTTAATAACATCATTATCAAACTTACTGTCAGAATCTGTAGTTATTTTGCACGGTAAACCTAATATTGAGAAAATTTTAATTAATGCTTCTGCTATATGAACGCTGCTACTTGCGCTTAAAGGAGAAGCCTGTGCGAATTTTGAAAAATTATCAATTACAGTAAGAAAGGTTGCTCCACCTGTTGAATATAGATCCATGAATAAATGTTCCATGGGCTTAGTAGGTGTTTCAGTAAGGGCTAACGGAGGTTTAAGAGGGTTTCTTTCATACTTTGCTTTTAAACATGTATCACATTGATTAATATAGCTCTGTATTGTAAGTAACATATTGGACCAATGGTAATTACGATGAATTTGCTTGTATGTTTCTTGAATACCGCGGTGTACCGTCTTACCTTCATGGTATTTCTTAATAATTTCATTTTGTTCAGATCTATTCTCAACTAAGGTTACGCGTGAGGTACACTTTATTAATTTTGGGCCACGGTTATTAAATATCGTTGTATAAACTCTAGAAAAAGCATAATATAGTTCATCACTATGGAAGTAACAATGAAAAACTCTATCGGCTACTGTATGTTCCTTTAGGAATCGTATTATTTCTGCATCTGTGTTGTTTATGGGAATAAAGACATCTTTGATAACATTTTTTGTACTTGTAGATCTATTATCTACTCTATATGTGGATCCGGGTGTTGATCTTATGTGGAATTGTTTTAACTGCCTATCTATTGCGTCTGCTATAATAGGGATGCCTCTATTTTCGTTATCTGGTTGGGTGTGGTTGGTTGAAACTAGTTCCGGGTTTTGGGATACTATACTCATACTATCAGATACGGTACCTGTCTGAGATTCGGGGATACTTGGGTTTTCGGGTGGATTAACGTTATTTTGGTTATTACTCTGCTCGTTTGCGGCTTCTCTTGCGCGATCAAAAATTCTATTAATTATGTCGTCATCGTTATTGTCATCTAAATTTACAGCCAATGAGTCTATACTATGGTGAAATATCTTAGCACGAGATAAAGCGTCCGCATTTGTATTTTGAAGACCCCTTTTGTACACAACATTATAGTCGTATTCTGCGAGTTTTAAGCGCCATCTAGTCAATTTGGAATTAGGATCTTTTAATGACATTAACCAAGTAAGAGGCCTGTGATCTGTATATATTGTAAACCTTCTACCATAAAGGTAGGGTCTGAAGTACTTGATTGCCCAAACTATAGCCAAAAGCTCTTTTTCTATAGTGGAATAGCGGGTTTCCGTTTCAGATAAAGTACGAGATGCAACCGCGACTGGCTTATCAGAACCAACAATGCCCTGAGACAAAACTGCGCCTAAAGCAATGTCTGATGCGTCTGTGGTTAGGATGAAATGTTCATCAAAGTTCGGGTACTGTAATATTGGAGCGTTAGTTAAGATCTGTTTACATTTATTAAACGCTTCTATAAAATCTGGGGAATGAATTACTTTATGATTTTTCTTAAGACATATTGTCATTGGTTTAGTTAATTTGGCGAAATCTCTTATAAATTTTCTATAATAGCCAACTAGTCCCAAAAAGGATTTAATATCTTTCTGCGTACTTGGTAACGGAAAATTAAGAACGGCTTTAATTTTATCTTTGTTTGGCTTAAGGCCTTCATCTGTAAGTTCGTGTCCTAAAAATGTTACATGTTTCTGAACGAATTCCGATTTATCTAACTGTATTTTAAGATTATGAGTTCTAAATCTTTCAAAAACCTGTTTAAGCTTTTCAATGTGTTGCTGGAGGCTGGTTGATATAATGATTACGTCATCCAAATACGTATAAACATTATCTATTCCTCTCAGAATGTGATCCATAAGGCGTTGAAATGTACTTGGTGCATTTTTCAAGCCAAAGGGCATTCTAAGGAATTCATAATGCCCTCTTTCAGTTGTGAATGCCGTCTTCTCAATATCGTTTGGGTGCATTTCTACCTGATGGTAGCCACTGGCCAAATCTAGGGTGGTAAAATATTGAGCGCGACCTAATCTATCTAAAATATCATGGATATTTGGCAAAGGGTACTTATCTTCGACAATACGTTCGTTCAACCGCCTATAATCAATTACGAGTCTCCACTTAACATTCCCGGAGGCATCGGTCTTTTTAGGCACAATATGCACGGGGCATGACCAAGGGGATATACTTTCTCTAATGATGCCTTGCTGTAATAACTTATCTACTTGTTTACGAATTTCGTTACGTTGTTGTGGAGCTTGTCTGTAACTACGTACAAAAATAGGATTATTATCGATAAGTCTGAGTTCGTGCTTAACTGCGTGTGTAAAGGTAAGGGGTAAATGTTCAGAATAAAACAGATCTCTATATTGATAACATAGCTTAGTGATTTCGCGTTTCTCCTCTTCATTCATATGCCCGGTACGTATTTTCTTAAGATTTTTACAAAGTTCCTGATCTACATTATTTATTTGCATGTTATTTAAACTATATGTGTTTATCGTATCAGGTTCCAGATACTTTTCTAACGATATCAAAGATTTATTTGGTATATATTTCTTTTCATCGTTAAAATTAATAACAGATGTTTTAAATAAACCGTTAGTTACTTTGATAATAGCTGCTGGCGAAACTAAACGATCTGACCAATAAAAATTATCATGTATATATTGACCGTCTGTGTAGTGTGTTTTAACGGTAATAATTTTCTCACATTTGGGTTCAACCTTAATCTTTTGAACGGGATAACTAAAATGAATCGGTATATTAGCAGTAGATGTACGTAAAACATTATTATTAAGATCAATGTTACATTCTAATAGTTTTAATAAATCACATCCAATAACGCCTTTGTATTTTGGGTCTAAGTTGAATATTAAAAATTTATGCGTTAAGTCACAGTTAAACGCAGGCGGTAAAGGGAGATAAACAACTTGATTATGTAGAGATGTACCGTGAGCAGTTACTATTTGAAATGGTTCTATTTCTATACAATTTTCAAACATAGTACCAAAAATTACATCAGATGCTACAGAAGATCGACTAGCACCTGTATCTATTAAAAACTTACCATTAAATTCGGGCAATTCAATATAGGGTAAATAGTCCTTATATTGGATGTTTATTTTAACTAGCTCTGGTCGTCTTGATCCTCTCCTGAGATAAAATCCTGATCGTAACTTACCTCTGCTTCGTTGTCACACGGCTCCGAGTCTGCGAGATTATTATTGGTATGACTATAATTGTAACACTCACCTTCGTCAAAGAATGGCTGCGTTTGATCTAAATGAGCCGGTGTATAGAAAAGTTCTTGCGTTGCGAACTGTGGTGTTGCGGGTTTGTCGACTGAGCGCATGGTCACATCAGATACTCGCTGTGGAGGGTTTACCTGTTGTTTAGGGATGTTCTGCTGGTGCCTAAAGTTACCACTGTTATTCCTAGACGTATTAGGCTTAAAGTTACCTGATGAAGGCTTATTATTCCAGGGCTGTATCCATTGCGGATGCGGCTTAGGACCGAAGCTATTTTGAGGAGGGGTAATGTTATTCGAACCGTAAGGGTTTTGGAAACTAGTTGAAGGGTTGTTAAAGTTAGGATGCGACCTAGGTGTACTATTAATGAAGTTACGGAATGAATTATTGTTATTAGTATTAGACTTAGGTAATTCCTTTGGTTTCGCTTGCGATGTAGATGGGTTATTAAATGAACTAACAGTTGATCTGTTATATGCAAGTCTATTTTCTTCCTGCCTAGCTGCTATTATCGCTAGTTCTAGCGTCTCTGGTCTAGTGATTTTGACCCCTATTGACACTTGGAAGTCGAGTTGATTCACATATTGTTCAATAACCATTTTCTCGTAATATGATTTATTGATATGTTCGCCTATTGAGTACAATGTATCTAAAAGGTCTCGTAAGCGTTTGCCGAAACTTTCGGCATCCTCATTTCTTTGCCTCCTAGTGCGCGTTAGTTCCTGCATAACTTGAATCTCGTTACGCGGTTCCCTAAGACGTCGTACTAATGCGTGTTTTATCAACTCCCAATTACTTAAATTCTCATCATACGCAACCGCGTCAATTGCCGTTCCACTTAACTTACTCTTAATTAAACATATCAATGCTGGGTGTGCACGATCTGCCTCATCCATTAAGCACAGTATGTTTTCTACTTCTCTAATATAATAATTCAAACGTTTTGGATTGCCATCGTACTTAGGCATTAAGCCCGTAAGTATTTTAAAATGAGCATTATCACAATCCTTTAGAGACATTTTTACTAAGATATAAAACTAATAACTTAAAACAATGGATAGTACGAGAACAATGGGAGTGTACGATTACACTTTTATTCAATGAGTTTATAGCAATGCGTTTGTGCACCGATTTAGTATCTATTTATAATAATTATGTTTTATAACTTTTGTCAATACAATTTGAATGAATTATATGGAATGCCTAGCGCGATTCTAGCTTATAGACAGACACACACAATATACAAAATATAAGGAAATATAGTATACTAATAATAACACAGGAAATAGAGCAAGGAACACTTGAATGGTACGAGAGTACTTACCAGAGTGATCTCTGCATCGCCTGTGGAGTCTTGTCAGTCGCAGCAGCTCCTCTATTGCTCCAGAGATTCTGCTACCAGGTGTCCGACCGCGCGTACGTTCTTTACGGATCGCGAGGGTACGATTTGAGAACCGTCACAGCTTTTCCCAAAGAGATGTATTCGAGATAAGCGTGCCGCGATCCTACCGACTGCGCCAGTTAAGTTATCGCGAACGGAAAATAAGTTAAAAAAAAAGATTTATTTATCAAAGTACAAAGTTTACTCGATAAAAACTGTTACAAGACTAACTTAAATCTAATTACAAATAATAAAATGAAAATAAAGTATCAGCTAATTGACATGACGCAAACTGTCGTGTAGGCTGCAACATCGGCATAAAGGTGTTGTTATGCCGTGGTAACTCGCGACACAGGATTTATTTCTAGTGCGGGCGAATATATATTTTTAAACGTATGATGCCTTGACCTTTTACAAATTAGTCCGATATTATGGTTATTTTTTATTTTGTCATCGGCATCAATGCTTTTATAGTGTTTGCTATTTGCTAATATAAGGAGAATTTAATTTTTGTTCTGTGGCATTATTTGCGCTCATATTTGCGGCTAACCTTCTGTTGGCTTCATTTGTGGGCTGAAAAAAACGTTGCTCCGGTTTTTTGTTTTGATATTTTCATTTGCAGGGTCGCTATATTACGTGAGACCTAAAACATAGCTCGTGTAATGGACGATAGTATGTGAACTCATGACATTGTTATTAATTATCATTCTTAACTTTCAGATCCTTGGAAGTATCACGACTTACCTTGTGGTGGTGATAAAGCTATAGATGGTAGAAATTAAAATAAATATACATATTTTGCATCAATGCATTTTTACGGATTTATTAATCCGTTACACGATGCATTGATATTCCATAAGACAGAAGTCTTATACATACTACAGTAAATCCAAAAATCGTATTTGCGAGTACGTGCAACAGGGGAACTAGCTAAAGGATCAGATTTATATCGAAGAAGAATAAGGCTTTTAAAATAAAAAAGACATTTTGAATACACGGGTGGAATGTACAATTGGCTTGGGATCGAGAAATTCATTTACATGAACCCAGAGAGAAACAAATGGAACAAGATACTTTATGCTTATTTTGAATAAATAATAATACGAATTAAATACATATATTACTTGGAAATATGTTTAGTCTTGACTGTGGCTGCTAGCAACTGAAACATCAGGAGGTTTGCGACCATAAATAATTCAAAATATAACTTATTCCCATGGTTGTACCTACATACATAAATACTAATATTACATCTACATAATTATAAAATTATTGTTATTATTATTTATATTTCACTACCGCATTACCCAACCAAAGCTGTGAACTGAACGCAAGTACATTAATTTAACCATGTAGGTTCTCCTAGCACGACCAGTATCTTTAACCACAAATATGTATCTGTTATAAGCAACAGAAGGCTTAGATACTTAAAGCAGCTCTTTTAATGAATAGTTACAATCTTATCGCCATGGGGAGGCAGAAGGCTTACCACATTGTACGCTATATAAAATCTATTTGATCCTGTGGCTGCAGTGTAGAGCTATTTCGTCCACTAGACGCTTCACTTACAATATCATTGTGCATTGATTATAGGTAGTAGATGATGAGCCATGTGAAGGTGAACATGGTAAGCTGGAACAGCAGCTCATGGTCATACCTGTATTTTTCTACACAACAATGTACCTAATTACCAAATAATAAGTGGTTACCTATCATTGCTAACAATACCAGAGGTATTACTCGCCCGATCTTAAGGAAAATGTATTAAATACAGAATGACAGAAAAGGAATGGGATTGGTATATGCGCCCATGGTGCAATCAACGACATAAGTAGCTATACATTAAATGAATTTGTAAAAGTATTTTCGTCGTCTTCTTTAGTTGGAGAGCGTAGCTCTTGTCGGTGAAGTAATCGCCACATAAGTCTGTCTTCTGTTTGTTTTTTAATTGACGCTGAGGTAGTGGCGACCAGCGCATCCGTGATGTACTTCTTACGTGCAATGGCATCAAATTGTGTTTGATATTTTCTAATGAAGATCAAATAGTAATTCCAAGATTGAATATCTTTTGCATCAATTGATATAAAAAACACGACATAGAATATACTCCTAGTACAATAGAGAAGTCTTTTAAAAATTAAAAATACTTTCTATATATTTTGACTGTCTATAAAATAATGATAGGTATAATATTAATATTCGATAACATCTATGATTACAAGTAAATCTATGTTGTTAGTGTGTACTAACACAATTATCTGTTTGCTTATTGTAGCCATTAAAATTAATGGTGTTTGTAGAACTACCGAATAATTTTCAACGTAACAAAACGACGTCCAAAGTTTTAGATAAGGTTGTTATAATAATAATAATAATAAACCCCTCTGGGACAGTCGTTATCTCATCATGAGACTAACGCGATATCGGAGGGCACAGTACACTAGCTTTAAAACTATCACCTTCGCCTTGTGATATAAAAAAAAAATGTATCACCAGGTTAAATTAAAGCGCACAACCGCAGGGCAGCTTGTGGCGGGCTGAATGTGAGCGGCGACACTGCGGTCCTGACTGCCTCAGAGAGTTGGTTAGGGCCTCGTCCCCGGCTTGCCGTTACTGGTTGGCCGGGTTGGAACTTCAAGAGCGCCCGTAGGACTCTCAACTCTGGCTTGCCTTGGTCGGCCGGCCAGAGTGGGGCCGCTAGAGCTATATGCTTGGGGGTGGAAGTGTCATTTTTAAGGCCATAACTACGGGGAAACCCGCTCCGGGTCTCCGTTGTCACGAGACCCGTGATGGTGAAACCGGCGCCGCACCGCTCGACACCCCTAGCCACTTGCACCGGTGTTGCCCTCTGCTGCTGGCTTGTATGCCTATAGTGGCTTATCAGAAGCCCATCTAGTGAGTTGGCGAGTCACCATCTGCCCATTGCATTGATGCTATTAGAGTATTCAGGGCAGACGCCGTTCTTCATCCATAGTTAGCAATATACCGGTCCACCAAACACCCATACCTATAGCCCATATATTAGATTCCATACGTAGCAATAGTCCTACGCCTGCTGCGGCTAGTGCCGCTGTAGGTGTTCCATCACACCTTTGATTAAAACTCTCGAAGGGCTTCTTCACGTTGGACCCATGTCTCTGTGTAAGCCTCCCAAAGGGCCAGATATTTTCTAATATAATATCTTAGAAAGTACTTGTGCTAAGAGAAACATAATAATAATAACCCCCTGGGGGATTACCTTGTCGTGGTGGAAGGGCTTACGGTACCAGGTACGGGATAAATGGTTTTAAGAACTTACCAATATAATAATATTATTACCTACCTAACTATGATCCCTAAACCCATTTAATGGAGAATACTATGGAAACCCAAGAAAAAGAAGAGCTATAATGAGAAAATAACTACTGCCATAGCATGTATTAAATGATATAGGATCCGAAGTAAATGAATACATACAAACTGAGAACGTTAGCCATTCACCTATATACAATCACACAGCACACATCTCTTCAAAAACAAATGACATTATTAGCCACGCCAGAATGAAATGGACAGGCGAGATGAATAAACACATCATTACATGTTATTTTAAAGTAACTGAAATAGAGACAAATAAAACTGCCTACCGAAAAAAACCACATGAACTATTCGTAGAATGACATCCAAATCAGTCGAACCTCACTGAACAGAGAATTGCTGATCAAAGACTATTTAACAATAAGGTTTACAGCAATAAAATAAATGCAGTAAAGAGAGAAATAAAATTAAAACTGATCGAGCTGAACAACCAACGCCAATCTGACAGAGAAGGTGAGGAACCCAACGAACTAGAACACTCTTTAACAGACCACACACAGCAAACCCACCCTGATAACACAGTAGATAGTACAGCCACACTTGCCGAAGGAATAACGAATGGTCAAAATGACAGTAGTCCTAATCTTAGTCGTAAAGAAACAATTAATAACATCGAAATTCAAAAAAAAATTCAATAGCGCACTTTTCCGATTTACCACTGTGGATCCTAAATCAAGACCATACATCCCAAAACGAAAATCCTCACGTAAATTTGCTCAAATCGTTCATTGTTTAGATGAGGATATTCTTCCAAAGGACTTGAACCATGACTTAGATTTCACGACACTGCACACCATAATATATTCTGCTGCCTTTACAGCTGCCACTTGCAATAGCACGAGATTTAATTTCGATGAAAATATATCAACAAATAGGCGACATAAAAAGCCCATAGAAAGATTGAAAACTGAATGCAAAAATATGGACTGGAAATAGGCAGTTTAACACAATACCTTTTAGGAAATAGAAACCAAAGAATACTTAAGACCGTAGACGCAATAAAAAATAAATACAAAACCCATTCGCAACACGAAGAACCCAATACAGAACCTCAACATTTCCTTGATACAAACGAATACATACGAATTAAACGCGCATTCAAATAGACTTAAAAATATATATTTAACATGTACCAAACGCAAACAACAAAATGCAACATTTATAAATAATGAAAAACAGTTTTACAGATCTCTTAGCCACGATAATCCAATCCATACTTCACGGAGGGCCCGGGGCGAAACCCCAATACAACATAACATTAACGCTGATTGGTTACCAAACATAGCTGACACAACAAACATTAATCAAATGAAGTTAAAAAACATCCCTGTAGATACTTTCATTCAAATCATCAAACGCACACATAACTGGAAGGCGCCAGGGACAGATAACATACATAATTATTGGTGTAAAAAGTTCAGCAGTATACATCCATTCATCCCTAACCATATCTGCAAATTCATTGAAACACCACACACTATTGTAACCTTTAGAGTGGTTTTCAACAAGGGATCTGTTGATCCAGAAAGAACAGGCCACGCCGTAGGGGCGTGGTGTCCCAAGGTGAATTTCATGAGATTAATAATAGATGGTATGACAATTAACACTTTTAATATATCTTGAGTACAGTTATAGATAATAATAATTTATACTAAGTTAAAATGATCAGGGCGTGGTTCGCCTTAAGGCTTGCTTCGTGGTCCTTGAAGAATCAGGACACTTAGCTGAAGATGTGAAGCCGGCCGGGAGAAGTCCGGTCCAGGACGCGATCGGCTTATATATCACTACCACCGGGCAGGAGGGGAAGAGGGGCGCCAGCCACCACTCCGACTCGCGCGCAGCCGTCATGGCGCGCGCGGTCCGCGTGACACTATGCCAATATTCGTTACACATGGAGACACATATTGTTACCGAAAGGCTCAGAGCCAAAAAATGCCGCAAATTACAGACCTATCAAATGTCTTTAACCCAGATGAACCAACCGACCCATACATGGGCGTTGAGAAATAAAAAATCTACCCTCATTATTGGATTTATTTAAACAAATCTACACATATATTAAGAAACTTTAGTCGATAACTGTTAATTGTAGTGACAAGTAACGTACTGAATTGATGCATTTCTAGTTGTTTTTTGTAAGTGAAAATATCTGAATTGTATATTGTAAAACATGTCCTCGGAAAATAAGTTTATATTACATTATCGTTATTACCCTAAAAAACAGAAATAACAATAAAAATTACGGATCATTACAATATTTATATTGCAAACAAAATTATAATTATTTTAATTTTGATCACTTTTCCTTAGCCGTACATTCCATGAACCCATACATGGGCCCGTCGGCACAACCACAGTACATTCGATTTTTTTAGTACATTAACTTGTTTTTGTTATTTCAAATCAAAACCTTTATGGTTGTACGAAATTTTGAACGAGTTAGAACATTTGAACCACCAGATAACGCGAATACTGCTGTTACTGATGAAGATTCTGGTGAAGAGAATAATATTACCATACACAACTTACCAGGTTCTATCTTACGTGCACCTGCAGAGGCTTATTATGGAAATTGTACTAGTTCTGAATCGGAGAGTGAAGATGATAATTCTTTGGCTAGTTTACAAAAGAGATCTCACATTGAACAGCCAATTCAACAGCCAAGGCCATCTTCATCTACCGTACTGGAAGATACTCTAATACACCCTACATCTATGCAAAATAACACCTACCATTGGAGAAATCGACACAGACCAAATGAGTTCCTTAGTTTTCAACCTTTGCAAGCTCCCAAAAACGAGTTATGCTCTCCAATAAACAATTTTGAGCAATTATTCGACGACGCCGTTATAAACTTGCTTGTGGAATATACGAATCTTTACGCTTCTCAGAAAAATAATGCAGGCAATATAACTACTAGTGAATTAAAATGCTTCATTGGAATACTACTTTATAGTGGATATGTATCCCTACCAAGACGTCGTATGTATTGGGAAAACTCATCTGATTGTGAATTTTCTCTTGTAAATCGATCTCTATCCCGTGACAGATTTACATATATCATAAACCATTTGCACTGTTGTGATAACTCCTTGATTCAGAGCCAAACTGATAAATTCGCTAAATTGAGGCCTTTATGTAGTTTACTAAATGCTGTTTTTCAAGAAAATGCACCAGTTGAATAGATGCATTGTATTGACGAGACTATGATTTCTTATTTAAAGTCAAAGTCAAAAATCTTTATTTCCATAAAAATGTGCAAATCATTCTTGTACATGTAAATTCACGAATATAATAATAAAAAATGATAATAAAAAGAAATAGAAGGAAATAAAAATTTTGCTTTGAAAAAACCCTGTTCGAGGAGTATAGCTTTCATGAGAAGAAGCAGGCAAGAAACTCATGGCCACTCTTTTCAATCGCCAAATGTTTAGATATCAATACAATTCAATGTTATATTATTTTCCTTATATGAGCTGCTGTGTGTAGTTGTTAGTTATTTATTTCAATAAGATTTAAAAGTAAAAATTCGTTTATCTAAGATACATATTAATAACACTTTAAATAATAGTCACAGCAACTCATATTACAGTAGGCTTAATAATATGATTAGAAATAACCTGTAAGTGGAAGCAACTCAATCCCAAGCATTTTTATCTTCTATATATTCAGTGACTGAGTAATAACCTTTCGAATACAATTTACGTTTTACAACTGTTTTAAATTTATTAATACCTACTTAGATTTTGAACGTCACTTGGGCGTTTATTATAAAAGCGCACACATTGACCTATAAACGACTTATTAATTTTTTAAAGCCGGGGAGGCTACCACTGGTAGTCTGTTTTTGTTTCTTGTATTTATATAATGTATATCGCTTTTCTTATAATATAAATCAATGTTCTAATATACATAAATTAAATTTTCATATATGTATTGGCTGGCTACTGTTAATATATTTATTTTTTAATGTATCCCTTGTTTTCATGTTGTAAATTTGCACGAATAGCCCTTTTGTACAGTACGAAGATAGTTTGAATGGCAGCATTCCCTCACAATAGAATACCATACGACATTACGCTGTAAAAGTAGCTATGATAATCTAGCCTAGCGGTATCTATGTCAGTAAGTTGGCGAATTTTTCTGACTGTCTGACTGCGTACGCTGCAGAGCTGAGCCTATTCGACAACTTACTAATTTGTGGGCTCCACTGCAACTGTGAATCTAGTGTAATCCCTAGAAATTGGGTAGTATCAACAAGGTCCAACACGTTGTCCTTAATTTTTATAAATGTCTTCACTTGTTTAACATTTGGGGTTAAAATCGGATAAATTTGGTCTTTCCCCCATTTAAAAGTAGGTTGTTAACATCAGACCAGTGAACTACTTTAGAGATAACAATGTTTACATCGTCCAGAACCGTTTCTTGGCGTTTTAATTTAAATAACAGATAGGTATCATCCGCAAACAGTACTATCTCATATTTATCCCTCACGGGATGAGGTAAGTCATTAATATAAACTAAAAATAAAAACGGGCTGAGGAACCCCCATTTTAACCACAGACCCCGAAGATCACTTAACATTAACATCAACTTTCTGAATTCTGTTACTCAAATAGGATGAAAGAAGATTCAGTGCTGAATTTTTGACTCCATAGGTCAGAGGTTTTTTTAACGTTAAGGCTATTAAAAACTTTTATAATATCTGATGGACTAACATACTCAAATTTAAAATCTCTGTCACATTTGGTAACATTTTCTTTTTCATCAGGGGTAAGCCGATTAGATAGGGATATAAGTATTGGGTCGGGACTACACATCTAGATTATATAATTTTTACCAAGGTCAGTCCGCACAAATACCAAGGTGGTAGTGTCATATTACAGTATGCAAATATTCTTCAAATAATGTACCCCAAAAATATTTTTCATCTTTTCTTTGATAATTATTTCACCTCTTTTACACGAACTGAAACACAGGAACTTACTTAAAGGCAACTGGCACAGTTCATGAAAATCGAATTTCAAAATGTCCATTGGCGTGTAACCAGTCTTTCAAAAAAACTGACCGTGGTTGCTTTGCTTTCAAGACAAGTTTAGAGGAACATAATATACTTGTCTGCAAGTGGAATGACAACAATGTTGTTACTGTTGCCTTTAATGCGGAGTATATTAAGCTCTTACAAAAAACGAGGCGTTTCTCTCAACATCTGAGAAAATATATAAATATTGACCAACCGCACATTATCAAAATATACAACGAAAATATGGGATGGGATAAATATATATATATATAGGAAATATAGGCTTGTACCGAACCTGTATCAAAGGTAAAAAATGGTACTTTCCTTTATTCTTATATTATTATTATCGTTGATATGGCACTGCATAGTTCATGGCAAATGTATCGTCTCAATGGTGGATATCTTGATCACCTCGGTTGTCGTAGGTCTGTTAAAAGAGCCTTGTTAGAAACTTATAGAAGGTGTGAAAACCGCCTGTACCAAAAAGCCACCTTAATGATTCAAGATACGATCAACTGGATCATCTAATAAACTATGTTAACCCTAGAAAGATAATGTTAATTTCTAGTACTGAAAAGATAAACAGGCGCCTGAGAGGCGCACAGTTTTTAACACTGATTTATTTAAAATTAAAATATATACTGTTTTTTTTTTATAACTTTGATGGTGTGTTTTAGTAAAATAAATTTAATTAATTATTTAAATTGTTGTTGTTAGGTAAATTAAACAAAAATGTTTGTAATTACAATTTAATATAAAAAAAAATAGGATTTAAAAATACCTTACAAAAAGAAACAAAAATTAGAGATGAGTATCTGTAGTAGGAACTATATTATATAAAATTACAAAAATAGGTAGCATCAATAGTATTTTGTCTAACTAAGTAACAAATTACAATATTTCATACTCAAATTCGAAATCAAACAATGTTACATACAATTGTGACAAACATCTTTTATGTGTTCGCCACATACAGTCTTCTTACATTTGGCGCAGGTCACCTTTGAAATCCTTTTTTATTTTCGCAGATGATATTGATCGCAGATGTTCTTCCACTACTTTGACCTGTATAAGTAGTCCAAACGTGATTATTCTTACCTCGGATTACTCCATGTCGCGGTATAATTATGCGATGGCATGACTGGAACTTTCGGGAGTTGTTGAAGTGTCTGATAATTTCATTTAGATATTCGTCGTCAGTATCGCTTTGGACATTGTCCTCATTTATATGGTCGGCCATCTCGCTGCCACTACCATCATCTGCACCTTCATCTTCTTCATTCAAAAAAGAAACTGTCTCTATCTTCCAAAACTTTTCTGGAAACAATTAAAATGAATTAATAACAATTACCTTTATAAATTACTTTTATAATTTACAGTACATTAGTAGAAATAAGTAAAAATAACAAAAATTAAATCATAAAGAAACGTATAAAAGTTACACAGAAGATAAACATGCACTTCTCGAGCGCAAAGGCTTGTTATTTTAACAAAATGATGGTACTTACCGAACTGCAGTGGTCGTCCCTCGATAGTGTTGACCAACGACTGCGTTGGCGCGGGAACTCAAGGACATACGCGCGTCGGTTAAAAAGAGACAGCAATACATCTGTGTCGCGGGCGCCTCTTAGGCGCAAGATTCTAAAATTCAAAATATGTAAAAAAAACTGTAATTATATTTGCGTGAAGTGTAACATACATTTACATCCCAAAGAATATTTTTTTGATTACCATGCTGCCTAAAATTTATATATCGGTTAACATATTACTTTAAAATTAAATTAATATTTTTTTTAATTTTCATTCCTGATATACTGTTGCTATGTTAAAGCACATATGGAAAAAATAGTTTCAGGCTTCTATCTGGGTTAAACTATCTACAAGATTATCTCAGGATGCATTAGCGATTTCATTATCAATTACAACCATTCAGAGCAGTACAACATTTTAACAGAACAACAAAAAGGTTGTAAGAAAAATAGCCAGGGCTGTAAAGAGCAGCTAACTATAGACGCAATAGTAATGAAACAAGCACAGAGTAGAAATAGGAATATACATACAATGTACATAGATTACTAAAAGGCATTCCATTCCGTACCCTATAGTTGGTTAATTTTTGTATTAGAACATTACAAAATTCATCCTAGTCTTATTTCATTTTTAGGTGCAGCCATGCTCAATTGGAAAACAAAATTAAGATTAATTGAAATCCCTTTATTGACCACTGCACCGATTAAAATTCAACGAGGCATATTTCAAGAAGATGTGCTTAGCCCCCTAACATTTTGTATAGCAGTCAACCCATTGTCAGAACTATCTAATAATTACAATACAGGATTTAAAATAAAATGCCATAACTCGTTTCACCTTCTTTCACACTTACTTTACATGGATGACATCAAAATGTATGCAACAAATAACACCGAACTTCCAAAACTAGCCGACATCTCACAAAAATTTTCGACGGACATCCGAATGCAATTTGGAGTTGATATGGGTAAAATACACTCTGTAACTTGAGGAAAAACTGAACGCAATACATATAATCTTAATAAAGGTGAACAAATAGAATCCATACATAATCCACACCACTTACAAATATTTAGGTTTTTATCAATCCAAGCAAATTCAGCAGAAACAAACAAAATTAGAGCTAACTAAACAATTCAAAGTAAGACTAAACCAAGAACCTAGTTAAATTCTCGCAATATCATAAAGGCAATAAATACTTATGCAATAACTGTCCTTATATATTTCTACGGGATTATAAATTACAGTTTCCAGATACACATAAACCGTTTACCTAACCTTCCCACTGACATATTATGTAGACGTTGCCATAGTAGTTCTGAAACTATTCAACACTTAACTGGTTCATGTAAATCCATAGTACAAACTGATTATAAGCATAGACGCGATCAAGTTGCAGCAATAGTCCATCAGAATCTAACACACAAATATTCTTTTAATGACAAAAAAACTGTTTTAGATAATAATTCCTTTAAAATAATATACTGGGATAGGACCATTATTACCGACAAAACCATACATAACTATATTAGACAAAACTAAAAAAACTGTTTTTATTATAGACATCGCAGTATGTAACACATATAATCTCCTCACTACGCACGAAAATTTCGAAATATGTTGATTTAGCTACCGAAATAAAAAGGCAATGGCAGATAGACACCGTTAAAATTATCCCTATTGTTATGTCTACAACCGGCGTAGTCCGTAATACCTTTCTTCATAGCCTGAGCACACTCGACATGCCGAAATCTACAATAAAACGCATACAAAAAGCCGTTCTTCTTAACACATGTGGCTTCACACGTAAATTTCTTGCATCATCTTCTTCCTATCTTTTCCCCTCTGGCACACTTGGCTAAGGCCCGTGTGTCAGGTTTTTACCTCTTTGAAAGAAAAGGGAGCCTAAGTATATATAAAAAAATATAGTATAACAATAAGTTGGTAACAATTAATGTGTGAGCCCTGATTCCCAAACTAGCGTGAGCTGTGTGTTGGAAATCAGATTCTTCCCAGAAATAATTATACAAAATAGTTACAATGCAGTTTGTAGGTAAGTACAAATAATATTATACATTATTTGAGAATTATGCCGGACATATTACAGTAATAATTATGTGTGTATTAATGTAACGCGCATTTATAACTGAGTGTGTGTATGCATATGCAAATGTATGTGTAGTTAAATTTTAACGCGCGCACGTGTATGTTTGTTTGCGTGTGTGTTTATGTGTGGTGTGTATGTGTGTGTGTATGTGTGTGTATGTGTGCGTGTGTGTTGTGTGTATGTGTTTCATGTGTGCGTGGTATTAAAGTGGAAGTAATAATAATTTTATGGTATTACTAGCAATAAATTTTCTATTTGATTATAATCTAAATCTTATATTATTTATTTTTATCAGTTTTCACGTAATAAATTATTATAAACTGCCATCATGCCATCAACTGACAAGTTTTGAGTTTTACGTTAGTTATCCAATAATATAACATAATATCGGCCCTTTATATAAACTCTTCCGCTGTCTTTGGCCTCGTCCCAGAGGTAAATAGGCCACAATCCACTAATCTGTCTCAGTGTGGGTTATCAGATTTCACATATTTTCGAGAACATTATGAAAATCTCTCAGACATGCTGGTTTCTTTACAATGTTCTCCTGCAACATAAAAGCGAGCAATACTTCATTGTGCTTGTATGGTGTATGCTTTGGTAACATATTCGAAATTTCTACATGATAGTGCTATGATATCGCACTGGTATATCGCTGACCATTCCATTAAATAAACTAAAAATAAATTTTAATAATTTACAGATTGTTGTATAAATAATTTACGGTGTTAATTTATGGTTAATATACTTACGAGAATCTTTGCATAGTAAACTGTCTAGACTGATTGATTTTAAAACTATCATATTCTATAACGATTTGTTGCGTGGGCAGGACATAAAAATGAACGATATATCGGTTTCCATTTTCTTCTATTACTTTGCTTTTGGTAACTCACAAAAAAACGGACGTATCTTTACATTCGACGATGGCTTGGATAACAAGACAATTTCTTATTGTCACAGTTAATTATTGTCATAGTAGTAAACTTCAATTTAACAGTTATCAGGTTGACTGCAGACATTAATAATTAAATAATATGAACCATTCTCATAATTGTACATACATAAATACTAATATCACAATTTATCTATTATTATTTTTTATAACGTAAATATTTTTAATAAATATAAAATTATTTTTATTATTTATATCTAACCTTCACATTACCCAAGTTTCAACAATGTTGAACTCCTCTTTGTTTGAAAGCTTTTACTTAATGCACATACAAATATTATTATTATATACCTTAGTTCACTTAAACACATTTACAGTGCGAGCTCACAAAATTCTATTGGCGTTTTCTACGATCTTTCAAAAACATGATTGTCGGGCACGATACTCATACGTAAACATATACAGAGTATTTAATGTTATTACGTCGTATTTGAGTAACAGGATAAAAAATGTGCAGAAATAAATAGAACGAAATCCTCTTGCTTACTTATGTATTTAGGGGTGTCGCAGGGTTCTACAACAGGTCCATTTTTATTTTTCGTTTCGAAATGAGCTATTATTGCTCTTGATTTTAGAGCAAATAAATTCATTTATTACCTTTTCATCCGCCACAGCTATCAATGCTTCGCTCACCACATCTTGTTTTACTGCTTGAGTGTGACAAATCAAGAATGATTTTGATTAAAGCAGATTTTCTAACCCATTATCAGTAATTCATGCAATATTGGAGATAGTCACTTGTGATTCGATCCAAATATGTAATTAAGTCATTATATTGTTGGCATTAAAATTTGCCTTCGGCTTTTAAATATACTCAGGGCCTTTGATGTTTTTTAAATGAAAATATCTTTTTAATGTGTTATTTTATAGCGGTCAATAAAATAATGATATAATATTATTATTCGATAACATCTACGATTATAAGTAAATTCATGTTGTTAGTATGTACTAAAACAATACCAATTATCTGTTTGCTTTGTTGTAGCCATTACAATGAATGATGTTTGTATTTCTATCAAATAATTGTCAAAGTAGTCGTCAATGTTTTAAGCCACCGATGTTATATTTCGTTGTTGCTGCTCAAAGTTTTACGTAGAGTTATTGATATTTGAACACTTCTCCAAGTGTGTATTTATTACTTTTATTTGCTTCTTCATGTAAGTATTAAAAACTAGGACTAACTAGTATTACTGCAAAGTATCCAAAAGCATTCAGGTCCTATCTAATTGCTTCTGGCTAAGCTGCCATTTAGGATAATAATGTTATTTATCTATTTAATAATATAATAATATCAGTCCTGTATTAAGCTTTCCCACTACTGGACACGGGCCTCTTCTCAGTGTCAGCAAGGTTAGGCCATAATCCACTACGCTGGCACTGCGAGTTGGCAGACTTCACATAATATCTTCGATAACACCATGAAGAACTCTCAGATATGCAGGTTTGCTCACGGTGTTTTTCTTTGCCGTTAGACCGAGCAATAATTAACTACCACCTATTTAATACGCACATAACTTCGAAAAGTCAGAGAAACTTGATTGATATCAGGTCTTTGCCCTACAGTACAGTCTGACAGCAAGTATAATAATGATTACTTATCAGTAAAATACTAATATTCAGAACCACAATATGGGCCTGATAAGCTATTTTAATGTCTTAATAGAACTGAACAAATAAACTATAAAAGTTTGTACTGCGAATTCAAGTTAAAAAATGTATATATGCAAGCATCTAAGAGACATGATTGTTATGGTAACATATTGGTGAAAACCAGCCAAACCGCTTTGTTATTAGCAACACAATATCAGTTAACGTCTTTTCTTTAGTATCAGGTATAACATGAAGACTTATTTACGACATGAGTGCGCAGTGTCCGGTACGTTAGGATACGTACTGCTTCTATCACAGATATTTGGCGTAGCGTCTCTGAGCTTCGAGTCGGCGCGAAACAGCTGGCGCGTTCATGTTTCACGAGCTGCGAGCATATACGGAAAGAGCTTGATTTTACTCTTGTGTAAGTTATTTATCTAACTTATCCTATACTAACTAATATTATAAACGCAAATGCGTTTTATAAGTTTTCACGCCTTAACTACTCGACCGATTATCATGAAATTTCGCATACAAGTTAGCAGTGGTATAGAAAAGTACATAACTTCATTCAGATAAAAGGAACTGTTCCCCAGATTTAGCAATTTACTCACTAAATCTAGATTAACGCGAGCGAAGCCGTGGGCAAAACCGAGTTAATAATAAAACTGTGGCTGTATCTGTACACTGGACTATAGTATTATACCATCATGAATATTGTTGACCTTTTGATGCTTGTCGTTTTGATAAGGTTACACTGGTTATGGTCACAAGTTGACTGGTTCAGCAATGACATGTCTCTGTTTGTCCATCTACCGTCATTTGACTTTAAATATATATTTTATTTGGGCTCTGCACCCAATTGCCATACCAATATTGCCTGCACGTCTCTTAGAGACGAATTTACGTAAAAACTACTGGCTAGATTTAGATGTAATTTTTATAACTTGGTGACTTAGGGATGAATTTAAAATCTATGTTCATCACGTGTCATCTAATTTCATTAAGCAAAACTGCCAGTATAGCGCGTAAAATGTAGTAAATTATGTCATGAGGCAATTTTGGCCACGCATAGTTTAGAATAATTTTTAGGAATTAAATTTTATTCCTTTTTTAGTTAGGATGTTTTTTGTCGCTCGCAGTCTAACAATATGCCTGTAAGATGACCGGGCATATTGTTAGACTTGAACATGAAATTTGTAGTACAAAACTATTTTTCTTGGTGTATGAACATTAAACAAGTGGACCACTTAAACAACGGCTTTTAAACAAAACTCTATTCTTTTTTATTCTCCAGGTGCTTTAGCTGCTAGCAGTCTAGCATGGGACATTTGGCTGGAAGCTGAGTTATCAACCCATTCTTATTCAACCTCACAGACAGTATTGAGCATCGCCACTGTGTCTTTGACATCTGCAGTGTTGTTCGCTGAGGTTTACTATGGTATGGAAAGGATGCACCATTTGATCACTTCTTTGGGAAAAATTCAGAAGGTACAGTAGGGCTCATCTATAAGGCTTCTTGTTGAGGGTCCAAATGAAATATAATAATAATAATAATATAATATTAATAGTTTATTCAGTTTAAGCTGGTACAAATTTGAATTACAATATGTCTTAACCCTTAACTAACATAGTAGGGTAATTTTTTACCCCAGTCGTGCATTTTTGGTTGTATTTCCTAAACCTTTTGCATTAGCGACCGGTACGTCCAGGTATTCTGAGTCGAGCGCGTGCACTAGGAGTAGGCGGACACGCAGCTCGCAGCGTTGGATAGTTTTCGTGTTATTGTTATCTGGGGTGAGTTTTTACCTACCATGTTATTAGTGTAACTTTTTTCACTAACAAGTTATCATTCCTTTAATTATATTTTGCAGATTTTTAAATAATAATAAAATCGAATGTTTGATGTGCCTTTCCAGCGAATTAGTAAACATTATATTCATAAGACGATGAAACTTGATATGACATGATCATGACGTAATGTCAGCCTGTCAATTATAAGTGGCATTCGGAAACACATTATATTGTTCCTTTGTTTTTATTTTTTGTGTCATTTTCACATGCAGTTTTTTATAGCATAACATAATATTACGCTAATTATTACAGACTATTTACGTTTATATATATATATATATATATATATATATATATTCTACTACTTACAGCAAAATTATCCGCGATGGATTGGTAGAGGCGGTCCCATAGCTTGGCCCCTAAGATCACTTGATTTGACCCCACAAGACTTTTATTTTTGGGGATACATGAAACAAAAAGTGTATGAAGTGGAAATCCAAAGTCACGAGCAATTAGTTCAGCGGATCCACGAGGCAGCTATAGAAATCAAGTTGGTTGGTTCAAGGATGCCGGTCAGGTGCGGCGGTCAATACAGAGTGTTAGTTTACAAGCTTTGGCTTGCCTGCAAGCAAATGGAGGACATTTTGAAAATGTAATTAGTTGTAAAATCATTAAAATTACAATAAACTGTTACTTATTAATAATGTACATTTCATTTTTCATCATTCTAATGACAATTTAGATGTCAGATAGTTAAGTCTGACACAGTCAAATAGTTTATTTAACTAAAAAGTATGCCTAACCCATCGGGGTTTGCGTTCAACCGGTTTTTACCTGCGAAAAGGGGACGCTATTGTTTATGATATTTTTTGCTATTGAACAAGAGTACTTATGCAAGCCTTTTAACATTTAAACTGTTAGAGATACAAAAACACAATGTTTGAAGACTATTTAAGAAATGTCCTGTAGAGCAATAAAATAAAGCAAAATAATCTGAGTCAGGAGCAGTTTTTTAGAGTTTTATCGGGTTAAATAAAATAAATATGATTTCTATGCGAAAATTCTGAGTACTTACTTTATTTTAGTCATTTTTATTTTATTTTTATTTTTATTAAATAGGTACAGTAACAGACAACAGATTAAATATTTACACATTACTCAATTAAACATTAAATAGTTGCCAACCTGAAGTCCAATTAAAACTATACACATCATTCAGTTGATATTTAAAACTTTAGTGAGCTAAGGTAAACAATGATAAAAAGATTATAAAAAAAAAGAGAAGACATAGAGCACAATATTTCAAACAATTTTATTTAAAAGAACATTTTTAAAAACATTATACCTATCGTGGCAGATATCCGATTCAGAGCAAATGCTATTGTATTGTCTGCACATTCGTGAAACTGGGTTGTTAAATGAAACATTATTATTACTATGGCTTATAGTAAAAAGTTGCAGTGTGCGCACAGATCGCGTTGGAGTCTTAAAGTTTAACATTTCAACAAGCTGACCATCCACTGAACCGTTCACAATCTTGTGTAAGGTACATAAGTCACTTACCCACCTTCTGTTCTCAAGAGTCATCATTTTAAACCATTGAAGTCGATCATCATATTCTTTTATTTTACCCTGCAGTCCAAACCTTGAACATAATGTTCTGACAAATCGCTTCTGAATTGCCTCTATTCGATCAATGTGAGTCCTGTAGATAGGCGCCCATACGGGTGAACAATATTCAATAATACTTCTTACCAAACTGTAGTACAATGTTAGTAAACAGCTGGCTTGCCTGAAAGGTCTAGCATTTCGAAGCATGAATGATAGAATGCAGTTGGCTTTACTGCAGACGTGGTCGTAATGATGTCTAAAGGACATTTCAGATTCAAAAATTACTCCTAAATCGCGAACAACTTTAACTCTCGCCAGTGCAACCCTTTCAATTTTTCTCACACCAATTAACTATTGCATTAATATCCGCTTGAAGAATTAAACAATCTTGATAGTCAGCAATACGTCTAAAAATCATTAAGTCATCAGCATAAGCTAAACATTCACTGTTGAGATCATTCATCAAGTCGTTAATAAATAATAAAAATAGAAAGGGTCCCAGGTTAGACCCTTGGGGAACACCAGATTCAGCCAAAAAAGGAACAGATTCGTATCCACTGAGTGCGACCAATTGCGTACGATTAAGTAAGTATGATAAAAGCCATCTATATAAATTGCCATGAATGCCAAAGTGCTGGGCTTTTGCTAATAATCTCAAATGATCGACACGATCGAATGCTTTAGAAAAATCGGTGTAAATTGAGTCAACCTGCTTTTTACAATTAAATGAATCGCATAAGTAAGAAGTGTAGATTAAGAGATTTGTGGTAGTTGATCTGCCTGTCATGAAGCCATGCTGGAGTGGACTCAACTGGTGTTTTAAATGAGAGTACATGTGATTGTAGATGTAACCCTCGAAGATTTTAGCAAACCAGTAAAGAACACACACAGGGCGATAATTAGAAATATCTTTTCTATCACCTGACTTGTAAATAGGTGTAATTTTAGCAATTTTCCAGAGTTCGGGGCATATGCCTTCATCTAACGACTTCTTGCAAATTATGAAAAGAGGTGTTACTAGCGCAGTTGCACAGAGCCGAATGAAAACAGGTGGAATGCCATCAAAGCCACCATTCTTGGACAGATCTATATTTTTCAATTTCTTTAGCAGGTCGTCTTTATCTATAACTAGTTCACCAATATTATAATTGGAAGTTGGAAATGTAGGAGTATAGTTATTGTTGGAACTAGAGCAGTAAACCGAGGAAAAATAATTTGCAAAAAGATTAACTATATCCTCACCGGAATTGCCTTTTACGCCCTGATAAAACATACTACTGGGATAGCTATTTGTGACACGTTTACTTTTTGTATAACGCCTAAAAGCCTTAACGTTGAGCCTAAGATCATCTTCGATTCGTTCAATGTATGTCCTGAAACATTGATCTGCAACAACTTTAGACCTGGATCTAAGCGTAGAAAATTCATCATAATCTCTGGGATTACGGAAACGTTTAAATCTAGAGTGTGCCTTACTTTTAGCTTTAAGCAATGTAATAAAATTTTTAGTAAACCATGTTGGGTAATAACTGTTTGTTATTTTTATCTTTGGAGTACATATGTGTTTCTATAATTGTGTAAATACTGTTATAGAAAAATTTAACAAAACTATCGCATCCCAAAAGCAAAGCTTGCTGTGACCAATCGATTCCGTTAATATCCCTTATACAACTTTCGAAATCTGTTTTTTGATAGCATAATCTCTTAATTGCCGAGTTATTGATAAGACAAGGCGTATTAGTACGTATTATAAGTTCAAAAGGTGAATGGTGAGTATCCAAACGACTAATGGGCAAAGCAGATATAATTTCTACAAGTTCCGGGCAATCTGTAATAGCCAAGTCAAGAATTCTTCCATTCGTGTTTGTTATGCGATTGTGTTGACAAATTGTAGTTAGTTGAAATAAATTGTATAGAGATTTAGATTTTTCGCGGTTATGGTTAAGAAGTAACCCTGTGGTTACCCACCACTTAATACTACCTAAATTATAGTCACCCAATATACACGTAATTTTGTTGGAGGAGTCATTGAGGATGATATTACATTTATTTAAAAAATCATTCACTATATTTACAGGCAAATAATCTGGCAGATACGCGACACCTAAGCTGATTGTAAATGTTTTGTTTAGTTTAATTTGTACCCATAAGTCCTCCATATCTAATGACTCCCATTCGTTCTTAAATACTACTTCAAACTTTCTTAAATACGCGACAAGCACACCTCCGCCAAAACTAAAGTTCTAAATGTGGCATCGCGATCTCTGCGCACTACACAATATCTATCATCAAATAGTTCTGACGATAATATGGTGTTGTCGAGCCAAGTCTCTACCAAGCAAATTATATCAAAGTTATTACATAATACTGCATTATAAATATCAATAATTTTGCTCTTCATACCCCTGATGTTTTGAAAAGACACTGAAAGGTACATTTTAAAATGAAAAAATACACAAAAAACATTACTTTAAAATAGAAACTGAAGGTAAATAATGAGATCCAGACATTCAGGGTTTTTAATAAATATTTGCTTAGAGTCTATACCTTTTTTCACGAATATGCGACCGTTTTTCACCCACACAAACTTGTAACCGAGCTCCTTCGCCTTCTTACGTGCTGCTGCGTGAAGAGACTTATTGGCTGGGGAGAGATGTTCAGTGACATACACCGGTTTCCGTTCGCCCGCAATACCCAACAGGCCAGTGTGTAGCTTCTCATTAGGGTGCGACTTATTGTATCTATGTACTGCAGAATAATATTCATCGCGAATCCTTACATTGCGAAACTTCACAACAATACCACGAGAAAGTTTACTGTCCTTGTTTATTCTTGCCACCCTCGTACACCTGTCTATATCATCATCCTTCAAATCATGGCTAATGACACGGGCACACTGTACCAAGATGTTAGATAATTTCTCGTTGTGATGCTCCGGTACGCCCTGCAACTCAAGATTGCACTCACGTAGATGCTGTTCGAAATTATTCAGGCGATCAGATAGCCCCGAAACTGTCGACTTAAGTAAATTATTCGCCTTAGATAAAGAATCATTGTCTTTGACCAGCATATCAATGGTTTTTTTCATAGTGTCATGTTTGTCACTAAGGAAATTCAAGGACTCTCGAAACTCTTGTATGTCGTTTTTGATAGGAGCTAGTTCTCTCTGTAATATACTGGATATTATCTGAGGAAGCTCTGTTTTGATCGCTTCAAGAACGCGTTTACTGACCGCTGATATAAATGCTTCCTCTTTTTCCGCCGACGAGCCGGTAGGGATTGGACTATCACCGGATAATCGTTGTACACAAGTTTGTTTCCTTCTAGAGGTGACGTTATCAGAAGTATCGTCGTAGGCGTCGAAGACGGCTGAATCTTCCTCTCTAAGGGTTCTTACAGGAGTATTTGAGTTCCCAACTTTAAGCTGTTTACATCTGCATTCATGACACACCCACTTAAGCTTCTGATCCCTATTCATAACAGAGAACTGTTTTTTATCCAGTATATTTGCACATGGTAGTTCGTAAATCTTAAGACATTTATGACATTTCAGAAAATCTTGCCCATCAATGGTGTTTCTACAACCGGCACAAGTATACTTTGAAGACATCTTACATAAAATTTATATACTGTACTCTATACAAAGACTATTAAAGTTGAAGTAAAGTGCTTAGTAAAAGAATAGACCTCTCTAAGTCATTAACAAACGCAGTTACAAAATTCACACTGCTGTGGCACTAACTCGTTGGTGTCGTGGATAAGGCGTCCGCTCTCGATGCGACGATCGATGGTTCAAACCCCGGTCACCCCGAGCACTTTTCGAGGTTTATTTCTAATTGCTACAACAATTATTAGCAATTTCTCACCAATATTTCGTCGGAACTTCGATGATTCAGTGCAGTTATCTTGTGTCTCGCTTTCGCCGCCCACTGGGAGGAGCTATGCGTAAGAATCCTTCAAGAATAAACGAGAGGCACCGAACCAAGCACTCAACCAATCACGAATTTAGTTAATTGAATTTATAATAAATTTAGAAAACAATCCGACACACGTCTGCTTACCATGAAGCTCAAATGCTGACCTGATTGGATGCAAATTACTTCTAAATTGTTTCAGTTCTGTTAGTTAGAGTATGTAGCTATTAAATAAAATCAAAAAGGACAAAATCAGTCGATATTTGTCGCAGATATTTTCCAAATAGGACAAAGGAGAGAATTAAAAAAAAAAAATAGTAAAATTCGATTAAAGAAAAAGTATACAACTTAGACCCCCACTTTTAGCGTTTTCTCGATAATTTTACGTATATTTTTATATTTTTGCGGCCGGTCACTTATCGGAGGAATACATTGTATATGTCTAATAATAGGATTCTATGCTAACTAGTGTAAGTGATTAAAATATAAATAAAATACGATCTAGTCACCATCGTAGTCAACTGAATTTATGTACCTATATTCCGCTTGTTTCCTGACTGAACAATCAGTTTCATCCGTTTGATGGTTGCTAGGCTTTTAAAACTAAAGCTGTAGCACAATTAGGGGTACACTAACTACCACAATCCGTGGTTTACGCTTGGCAGGTTCGTCAGCTGTAAGTCCGGACAAAGAGAGTTGAACTGCCTGCTTCAATTTTCTGCGTCTTCTTTAGATTCTGTGCTGACAATAACTCCTCCATTTTTAATTCTGCGAACCCCACATACTTGCAGCTTCATTTCCTCTGGATGAATAATTTTCTGTACAAGAGAGTTTGTTTCATCGCTCGTCTTTAATAAGTCACGGGGATATATTGCCACACAGCTTAAATTGCTATGGCCAATTTTTCGACATTGGTTTGAAATTTTCATCTTCTGGTCCGAATTGAGATTACTATCCAAGGTAATGGAATAAACTTCATTAAATCGCTGATCGACAGATGACATCCATTTTTAGATCTCAGATGTATCTACATCTGAGATCTAAAAATGGATGTCTGATATGATGCTTGAGTTTGAGGAAGGCGAGGCCGCGGGGTGCACTAGCTCGCTCTTATTCCAAGGACTACTTTGCATTTTATAATATTATATTACTTCACATATAAGAGTTCAGTGTTACCGATAATATGCACTAATTAGGTAACAAAAATGCATCACTCGGCAATGTAAAAACTAAAGGTAAAAAACAATTTATAAATCGTTATTATTAAATATTGTGTATGCGCAGATATAGATATACATACAGTGTGTAATAGAAAGGTGGGATCATATATTAGAGCCGTAATGGATATCTGCAAAATAACTCATGTGCCCTATCCCCGCATCAAAACAAATTATCTATATACATAGGTATATGAATATAAAAATAATTCCCTATTTCCCTTGGTCCAGCCATAACTTGAGAATATACTACTTTAATACTTAAAAAATAAGATGAATGAAATCCGTAGAGTCCTACGGATTTTATTCATCTTATTTTTTTAAGTTTTCTTTTATATTGTAAAAGGTTCTTACGGTATGCAAAACTTAACGACTATTTTAACCTCGCAAATTTGACAGTTCGTCTAAGACAGGACATCGTCTGTCGGGTCAGCTAGATTTACATATTTATGAACATTCAAAAGCATATATTTATGTATTATTTCATCTTTCAAAATCCCATCTGGTCGTTTTCGGTTTCACAAGGTCATCTTTTGTTAGTGTTGTTTAAATATCGACTAGACTATGCTGAAATTGAAAAGGTGACAAAAAATATAGCATATTTTGTCCCCTTTTAAATATATAACATCTTCGTGCAAATAATGTATGCGGATATATGTATGTATGAATTTACCGATTGCGCAAGAGTGCCCAAATCCAAAATATTTTAATAAATATCTCTAGTCAGAAATGACTCTTTAGGTTTGAAGAAATAAAACGCACTGTACTGCTAATACTAATGCCTCTTACTGCTAATTTATTGACTTTATTAACAACACTATCGAATTTGCACCATCTGATAGTATTGTGAAATTATGTGCGAGTGTATGTTCTTGTTTAAAAGTTATCGACTCAGTCTTCTACTTCTTATAATATATATAATAATAAATAATAATATTCGGCCACTCTAATTGCGTTAGGAGTGGCCGCACAAGGGTCTGACATTGTGCAAGTGCTCGAGCAAAAATTGCATACCAACAAATGTGCCATTGTCTGCTACAGCTCACCACAGTCACATTGAGCAAGGCCGGGGTCTCTGAACCTCTACACAAGTTCGATCCACAGCATCCAACCTGGGTGCGAAGTCTATTTATGGACTTCCATACTACCCATGGCAGGGTGTGGACCCGGTGGTAGAGACTCCTATGGTGTGATAAACTGTGAGGGTGCAGGCTACATCACCCGGCGGAGATATTCCTGCTAGCGGGGACCATATTTAGTGGTTTAGGTTTAAACAGCCAGTTATGGTGCGACAAGTTTCATTTAACGCCACAGATCAGCATGAGCAGACCGATGCCAAACTGGACAAGCGTATTCCCCAGCAGAGAAACAGCATCAATCCCGTCGTACGGAGAACATCAGGCGTGGCTTCCCACGATGTGGATGTCTGATGGCGGAGCAAATGGTTTCGTGTCACCTCTTTCATCTTTGTATTTTGGCAGTGTGTTTTAAAAGTGAGTGAACGGTCCAGTGCTACCTCAAGATATCTCGGATAGGGACAGTGTTCAATACTCACTCCTTGCAACTGGGTGATATGGACTTGGTAAGGGCAATGGTTTCGCTAGTGGAATACACAGGACTGAGTTTTAGTGGGTTAGGTCTTAGGCCATTTTTATCGTAGTATAGTACCAGTTGATCAAGAGCCGCCACAAGGTTTCTTTCAGCCTCTTCAAATGTCTGAGTTTGAGTCGTAAGCACCAAGTCGTCTGCGTACAAAAATTTTGTAGTAGAAGTGGTGGTAGGTTGGTCGTTTGTATATATATTGAAGGGAGTTGGAGCAAGCATACTACATTGAGGAAGGCTATTTTTAAGCAGCGCCATCTACTCTTTTCTGTAAGCAAGTGTACTTGAAAACGACGACTATAAAGGAGCTCACCTAGAATTTGGACAAAAACGAGGTCAGCTGTCAGTTTTTCGACTATCCAAAGGAGTCTCCTATATTAACCGTGTCGTAGGCAGCTGATAGATCCACAAAAACCAGACGCGTAATATTTCTCTTCTTAAACCCATCCTCGATGAGCTGTGTGACATTAAGAATCTGACCACAACAGGACTTCCCGAGTCTAAATCCTGCTTGTTCTGCAATAAGTTGATGATCTATGAGTGGCTTGAGCCAGTTGAGAAGAAGTCTCTCAAATAATTTGTGCATGTGGCAAAGCAGGAAGATCGGTCTGTGGCTTTTTGGATCGTCGGGTAGTTTCCCAGGTTTTATTAGGGTCACAACCTTAGCCTGCCACCACATTTTTGGGATCCTTTTCGTTTCTAGGCAATTGTTGAAACATTGCAGAAGCCAAGATATAGCCATGGGTCCAAAATGTTTTATTTGCTCCACCATGAGATCATCCACACCTGGGGCCTTACCATTATGTAGTATATAATAGCTGATAATAATTCAATGGTGTGAAAGGCTTACTAATGTTATCGGATATCGTGATCGGCTTATTTGTTTTAGGAATATTTCGGAGCCGTTTAGGTGGTTTGCTATTCAACAAAAGTTGATGGGCTACTGCTTAGCAAAAACTCGGTCTTGGTTTGCAGCTGAAAGTGTATCTGCGGTAAGCTTGTAAACTGTTGCCCATGCTCTTTTGGTATTATGTCTCATATTCACATTGGAGACAAGAGAAATCCATTATTCCTTGCGCCTATGGCTTACCTGAAGAGAAAGGATCCATTGTATACAACCGCTCGTAGTTAGCTAGGAGATTGGCAGAATCTTTGCAGAGTCCTGAAATATAAAACCTGCGGCAGCCCCGAGGTATACTTCTTCTTGCAGCGCTCTGACAATGTCTACAAACTAGTAGTTACCAGGCAATGGTTCTAAATAACTAAAAGCTGAATACACATACTCTGCAAAACAGACCCAGTCTGCCTTAAACAGGTTGAAACGGCGTTTAAATGGGACTTGCAATGGTGTAATTGCCGCTTGGACTCGACCCTCAATCGGGCGGTGTTGTGTATTTGGGATCGAAGGATATACTGATTTACAGCATAATGAGCCAAGGCCTGAACTAATAAAATGAGATCTGGATTATAATCCTTGCGCCACCGACAGCTGTTAAACGATGGGGGTAATTTGGGACCATGAAGTAAAATAAGATCTATAGACTCTGCCCATTCTTCAATTGCAATACCGTCTGGATTTGTTTCTTTATAACCCCAGTTTAAATTACTTCTGTTGAAGTCACCACGACTATTTTTATCGCTCGGTCATTGAAGTTAAAGTCATTGTTTGAAGGAAGTGGAAGTAAATTTTAGCTATGAAGATAGTTTTTCGAAAATGTAAAGAGCCCATTTCAGTATATTTCGATATTTCTCAGTTGTTACTTTTAACCTATTGAATCGCAGCGACACACCGGTGGCCAGATACAATAGATTTTTAATTATGACTTATATTTGAAGACTTGAGAGATAAATACCAAAAGATTCATTAAATAAAGTTTCTTTAATAATGTATTGATTACAGATAAATGAAGAACTAAATAACTACGTACCAAATAAACCATTTCGACGAACGGAGCGACTTATTGCGATAGGGTCGCTCGTCAGTGGCGGTATTATTTTAATAGTAGACTATTGCATTTTAGTTTATGAAATTAGCATTAAGCACGGCAACTGTAAGTATGTCTTTATTTGCATAATGGAACCTTGCCTTCTATATTATATTTAGATGAAATTCATATTATTAAGCATATAGTGTATAAATGGTGACGTAGTGGTTTACGTGGCAGCCACAACAGTTTACTGCATGAACACAAATGATTGTTCCGAATCTGGATGTTCTTTGTATCCGTTGTTTGAGAACTAGTTTTAGAATTTTGTTAACTTTTTAGCTACTTGTGTTACTTTTTTCATTAACTTATTATTTTATTTATTACAGATTTCAAGGATGGCATGTACTCTGCGTACTACGTGGAGACGTTCATCTTAAAAGTACTAACGATACAGCTTGTACTGATCTTTAGAACTATACTCTCTTCATTTTATCACCTTAATAACTGCTTGCAGAATTTACTTAAACAGATCCACTTGAAGGGTTTGTATATATTTATATTTATTTAAAAGATAAAGAGATAACTTAATAGAGTAAGTATTATATGATATTATTATCCAATACCTGTGTTCCAATCATGATAGAAATCTTCGTTCTACCAATAACCTCCTCTTACTTTGCCTCTCCCATACATCTGGTTTCCTGCATACTTCCTCCCTCGTCCATTCCGTTATACTATGGAATGCGCTCCCTTACGAAGTCAGGATGGCCATAAACCGTTACACTTTCAAGGTAAAAATGTGTGCTCTCCCCCTCGAAAGTTTAACTGATTCATCTCATTAGTAATATGATACGTATGTAGGTATGTACCTATGTATGCATGTAACTTTATATACAGTGAGTATAATAAACCCTGTCCGATCCATTAAGGTCTTGTTTCTCTCTTAACAAACATGCTAAGAAAAATAATAAAAAAATCTATATCATCGTAAAACGTCTTCATAATATTATTAAGTACAGTGTTGATCAGCATTTTTATCCTTAAATTACTGAAATTTCGCACAGTCTAACAACACTTCACTAAACTTGACATGGACGCGGAGCGTGGCATACTTTTGACGGCATTTTCTTAGGCGTAGGTAGGTACCGTAGGCGTGGCGTAGCACGGCGCGGCATCGGTGAACCTTTATGAACTTTAGTGATACCTAGGTATTATGATTAATAAGTTGTCGGTGTTGCCATGGGTAATTTATTAACATAATATTATTGTAAATAAATCAAATTTACAGGAGTCATTTTTTGATCGATTTTTAAAAATGTCACTGACGTACTCATAATAAGCTACTGTATAACACCTTTAAGGATCGGAAAGGGTTTATTATACACACTGTATATAGATACTTATATATATATTTTTTTTCTTTTTTTGTATATATTTTATTTAGATTATATACTATGTTTATTGGTACGTCTATATTATGTAATATACATATAATTACTATTATTGTGATATTCTTTAGTATATTAACATGTATGTTTCGCGTTACTGTATGCACCTACTTCTTTTTATCTATGCATCATACTAAGGTCAACTGGTAGATAATGCCCTTGATATTAAATCCGCCATTGTACTATTTTGTGCGTAAAGTTTTAAAATAAATAAATAAATAATATTTTCAAGATATATATTATTATAAACTGAGTTTATAACTTTATTTGATAAATTAAACCCGGGTCGGGCAACATCTAACCTATTCCTGTCTTCTAGGAGATATAAGCTTGAAAACATAAATGTTATTTGATCTAATATAAACAAAACGCATGTACTGAAATTAAACTACTTTATGCCGATATACCGCGATCGCTTTTCAATTTATAATCATGTCAATTTATAGTGAAATTAAACCTGTAGATATTTTCAATACATTATTTCTCTCGACTCATTGGCCTTACTCTATTGTATATTTTAATAGGAGTTAATTATTGAACTTGATTGTTACCAGGCACCATCGATAATTTTCCGAGACCAGCACAAGTGGAAATCCGCCGTCTCTGCTATCTACATTGTTGCCTTTGCGATGTTATACGACAGGCGAACAATAGTAATGGGCTTGTGCTAGTATTCCTCATCCTGTCGTTTATGCTGCATCTCATCATGACGCCTTATACCTTCATCACGAAAATGTGTATGCTTCTATAATTATAGATGTGTATTGTTCTTAAATGTATCCAGTCATAAGCTACGACCAAATCTGGGCGACAACGACACGATAAGCGGGACGCCGTACATTTAGGGGAAGTGTCAGCCGCGTGGTGGATACTCCACCTATGAGGTACATATTTGTGAAACGTCCGCAGCGCGGTCGTCCCACAATGTGGTCCTTGGTACCTTCAACCAAAACGCGGGACGACGACTTTAATATCGGCAAAGTGGCATGCATACGTCTTGTCGTCGGTCGTTCTTAATGTAGATGCTCTTGCTTCTTGTTGATGCTCAGTTTTGGCCGTAGCTATTGAAAAGTTTTCTTTTACGTTACAGCGAGAGCTAATTAAGTATTTAAAATGCGTGTATCTTTTAAAAGCCGTGACGTAGGTTTGACTCTTAGGGCCAGTTTCAGAAAAATCAACTAAAACTTATCTGAAATATAAATCGTATGCTATCATTATCTATTTACGTTAATAAAGAGTGATGACCACATTTTATCTTATGAATAAATGGTACATAGAGATTGTGACAGGCCCTCACTGTTATAAACAAAAAACTTTTGAATAAACATTTCACTTTTTTTTAGTTGGCAATTCAGCGGATTTTTACACGTCAGTAACACAGATTTTGTGGGCTATTTATCACATTATGGACTTGATTTTGATTGTTGAACCATGTCACCAGACCCATAATCAGGTACAGTTCATCATTTCCGTAACACAGGTATTCCTATACCTATTTCGGGTACCAATCTCTCACAAACGGGTTGTTATATTTATGTTACATTAAGTGATAATACTATTCAAACATTTTTCATGAGAAAATAAATAATAATTTATTTTAACTTAAGCCTGATATTACACACATCGATAAAAAATATATGTTATGAAAGTGAATGAAGCCAGAGAAGTGTGTCAGGATCGTAGCAAATGGAAATCCGTAGTCTCTGACTACCCCTCTGGGAAACAGGCGTGAATTTATGTATGTATGTATAAAAAATATGTTTGTTGGCTTAACAGGCCTAAAAGCTTAACTAATTGTATCGTTTTCTCTTTTGATTGTGAATGCTTAGAAAAGTACATGTTGAAATATGTTTTATTCTTTAATTAATTTTCTTAGCGAATGGCAATATAATCTAGTCACAGTGGTCGAGGGTAGTTTGATAACCATAATGCTAATAATCTAATTATATACTTATCAAGATGATGATGAAACCCTATTAAATGGCTTGCATGCCATTTTATCTTAGCATTAATTTACCTACTTGCTAAGCGCCCACGGTCCGCTTTCGCGATGCCTGATATTATAAGAGAAGTAAACAAAAATATCCTTTTTTTCCGTTCCCGTGCGAACTATGGGATTAAAAGTAAATAATAATAGATACTCATATATAAAAATTCAGCGTTGTGTTTTTTTTTTATTAAACCCTTGCTTCGTTTTCTAGTTTTGCGACCACAAACATATAAAAGTTGAGCTTTGTTATGCATATATAAAGATAGATAAATTTGAGAGTATTCACTTAACACTCGAGAACTTTATGAACATGTGCGCTAACTCTACAGTCACAAGTTAACAATATTATGCTCTCAAGCACATCAATCAGTGCCATTATATTTTCAGATTGATCGCACGAAGCAGTTGGTCAGTCGGTTGATGCATCGCGCTGAGCCTGCTAACTACACGCTCGCTGCTGAGTTGGAATTATTTTACAGGCACTTGATGTATAACGAAGTCGTCTACGCACCCATGAAGATGTTTACACTTGACAGAGCTCTAATTACTACGGTAATTTACATCGACACTAAACGCGTGACAATTTCGATAATGATTTGTAGATGCCAATAGGTGTTTCTATCGATCCGACTGCAGTATCTCTTATAAAACATAAAAATGTTGGGTTATATCAAAAATGAATCGCTGTAAAAAGGCACCGTGTGTAACCACTCTAACGTTTTAGTAATATCGCCTTTAAATATTTGCATAAATGTAATCACACCGCCGCTTTTATCAAAGTGACTGTATTTGTCAATGCAGGTACTGTAGACAAATTAACTACTACTATTAAAATAAACCTATAATACAGAATTTATGTTTATATTATTTAGTTCAATAGGTGTGAAACGACCACTATATCGCAAGTCAAGCCAGCCAATGCTTTTTCCATTGAGCGGTAAAAGCAGCGATATGTTATTTTACCGCTCAAACCCCGTTGACGCCGATCGGCGTCAAATCCGGTTTTCGGATTTGTACACGTCAAACCCCGGTGACCCCATATGGCGTCGAGCACACTTGATCGTGAAATGTTTACGTTAGCTCAAATAACTAATGCAAATGTAAACAATACACTATCGAGTGTACTCGACCCCATATGGGGTCACCGGGGTTTGACGTGTACAAGTCTGTACCTAGACGCGATCGGCCTTAGCGGGATTTGAGAGGTTTATATAGAGTAATACAGTATAATTAATAAAATGTCTCAATTTTCAGATGCTTGGCAGTATCATAACTTACCTGGTCGTTGTTGTAGAGCATTAGATACCGCGACAAGAGGAGTAGACAAGATTTAAAAATAATTTAATATTCTTGAATTATTATGTATGTCTATACATAAATAAAGTTACGATAAACACCGAGTTCTATTAAAACCCCTTTTCTTCTTCTTCTTATTACGTCGATGGCAACAGTTTTAAGTGATTTTAGTCCAGTGCTCAGCAACGCGAATCGCATCAAAACCCTCTTCATAAGCTGCGTAGCCCTCTTCATATGTGATTTTTGATGATTATTATTTAATTTTTCTAATTACTTGTCGGTGTTAACATTTGCTTGGGAGTTGTAAAAGTGGAATAAAAAGGGTGAGTCTTAAATTTTTTGTAGTATAATTCACTACCTAAATATTTTGTAGTATTTGAAGTGTAAAAATAATAATCTTTGCAAAATCAAATGTATATCAGTGTGCCACAAAGTTAACGACGTGTTTGGTTTTGTTAATAAATACTGATAATGCTACTTTATTATTTTATTTTCTTTTCTAATGCCAGTTATCTACATTCCAAATCCCACGATAAGACTGTTTAAAATATACTGCCAATCTAGTCTACTAAACGTCAAGTGTGATGCAATTTATGTTCACATCGGACATTTATTTTAGATTTTGTGATATTTATGACATTGATACTAGATCGAAACTTCATTTTATCAGTTTTATTACAAGAATTGGTCCTCATACTTTTAGAATTTTTAATGTAGTACCTGTGTTTATAAACAACTCATGAAAAATTCATTACCTATTCTGTTGATTTCGTTGCTGAGTTCCAATAATCATTTATGTGGTCATAATCATCATTAATCATCTTCAGAGTTCGTTACGTTATTCTATATTTGTCAATGGCACTATAGCAACTGTCAGTTTAGAATAAAACTATAATTATGAGATTATAAACTGATTATATAATAACGCGTTCGAGCCATTGGCATTTGTTAACAAGATGTAATATAAAAACATATATCCATCCTTCTACCTTGCCTTTATTATTCTCAAGTCACTTGGGGTCGGCTTTTCTGGTCTAACCGGATTTGACTGGATATCAGTTTTTACACGGAGCGGCTGCCATCTGACCTCCGTAACCCGAAGGCTAACGATACCCTAAGGCTCGACCAGTGTCAGGATATTATAGGGCACTGACTTCCCAATAATGACTGCCATAAATGTTCATGGCAGCCGGAATCGACGGCTTAAAGTGCTCTCCGAAGCACGGAGCAGACGATAATTGTCAATCAATACGCAGATAATTTCGAAAAGTCAAATAACTTCCGAAAGTCAGAGGTGTGTGACGTGGGTTCGAACCCGAGACTCTCTGCATTGCAGTCTGTATTGGTCTCCCCACTGAGATATATCCATATATGCAAAGTTTTAATGGTTATGAGGCTAAAGATTTGGTAAGTATAGTAATAAATATAATTATTAGTTATATCTGAAATTTTATTTATTTTACTTGATATTGAATAAGCAATACATTTTAATATGTTATAATAACTACTGAGTTACAAAATTTTATTTAACTATAACAGGTCAAAGAAGTAACAAAGACAATAAAGTACGTATAACAGAATAGATACTATAAGAATACAAATATTATGATAAATCACAACAAGCAATGTGTGAGCAGTGTGAGAAATGTTATTTAGCGCTAGAATAATTGATATGGTATCAATAATAACAATAATTTCCAAGCACAATAACGGTAGATGCGGTAGATAGGTGATTCGTATAAATTACGCGGGTGATTTGCAGTTCTTGCAAAAGAAGCTGCGAGCAAATTTAGTCGATTATATGCAAATATCAACTTACACACAAACCGATTGCCTTAATGTAGATATATGAAGAGCAGTTAATTAACATATTACAAAATTTTCTCTCTAAATTAATATTTTTACAACTTGATTACGATGACCAAATATGAAGTGATGCTACCCAAGATCTGAAAAAACAAAGCAAACTCTGTGAGCCGTAAATGTAATGCTTATTATCCGAACGTGGATCCCAGAGAACCTACATATTAATTGGTACTAGGTTAGGCAAGCTAAGTATGTTAAGTTCCTACGCACGGAGCGAGACTATTCCAGATACATTTATAGACTTCGTGATATTAGACATTGTCCAATAAAAACAGCAAAATACCCCTCAATCTAACGTAGAAATTAAGTCTAACCATAAATCTTAGCGAATTAATTTAATTGCATGGAATATTAAAACTCCGGATAATCCTTGTATAACAGCGATTATTTGTAGAGCAAGTGTTCTTTCTTTATTTGCTAAGAGAAAACTCCCGCACTATAAATATTTGTAGAGTGATATCACTAGTATCCTTGTGTCGCGGTGGACTTTAAAAACCTGCTACAATTAATCAGTCACAAAGTACCCACAGATTTAGAACAATAATATGTGGCTCCTACACATAGTTGCCCTTGTGGAATTCGAGCCCACAACACTGGACGTTGAGGTAGGGGCGAGGCGACTCCCCTTGTGGCGAGAGAATATGCATCAGGCGCATTTCCCCAGGTAAAAAAAGGGGCGAGGCGACCACTTAAATAAGTACGTCGTCTTAATCGCCCAAGTCTTAGAATACCAGTTATAGTTAAAATCGATTGTGTCTGGTCGGTGCGACTCAATAGGTTAAGAAAAATGTGCTGATTAAGCTACATTTACCGCAGCTATAAGATTCCTGTTAATAGGCTTAGAGTTGAGGCTGTAAAAAAAAACGTTTCCACACTGTTTCCACATCAAACGGCTTAAATATGTAGTCACCAACGAGGTTTTGGTATATGCGCCGTTTAAGTGTATTTGCTGATGCAACAGCAGCCCCCGCAAAACCCTCTTAACAAACTACACCGCTGCTAGGCACTGGAATGAACAACACCGTCACCTTCCTGACCCCGCGCTGCTACTAAAAATTTCATGTCAGAAAATCCTTATAAGTTTTAATTGCCCCAACTAAAACTTAAAGTTAGAACCAGAGATAATAAAAGAATAAGTGCAAGCTATAACTAATAAACGCGTAATACTATGCTAATGTGCCGGATACAGTACATTTCTGAATAGATGAATCCACATTATTCTTGACTCTGAATGAAATGTAATAACTTGTTTTAATTGATTGGTAATTTCTTATTATTTTAAAGTTCCCGCACTAGGAATAATTACTGTTTCGCGGGGGACTTAAGAAACATTCAAACAACAGACACAAAGATCACCCAGACTCAGTACAACCATTTGTAGATCACACAATTTTTTGTCCCGTGTGGAATTCGAACCCATAACACTCAGCGTAGTGGCAGCGATGTTAAGCCAATACGCCATCCGTGCTGATTACTTGCAAATAAGGCATACATGCTTGCTAATATAATAAAAGTTAAAGTGTGATTTTGCATGTGTTTGACCATCTTTTTTGCATAAAAAGAGCAACAGATCAAAATTTTTATAGTAAAGAAATATGCACAGACCTTTTCTATAATTCGAATCTTTATATTTTAAATAGGTCAATATATTTGTATATTTCTCCCTTATTGGTAATGTATACCTAATAATTTATTTCAAATGTTCCTCAAGGAGACTCTTGCAAACTGACTAAGTAAACATTTGCTAACCGAATCTAATAACGAAACTTTTTTGCATTGTGTCTTTATATTTATTGAACATTTCATTAATATTCATGGAAATAGAACATGTTGTTTAGTCAAAATTTTTCTTGAATGTAATCAAATTATAACAACCTTATAATAATTCTTAAATCGAACCAACATAAATAATTCGTCGAACACTTACAAGAAAAAATCCTATATCGTCCAAATATAAGTAATCATTGGAAACTGTCGGAGTATTAATTTTTAGCTCCAGACGTGATATTTTTATATTTTTTAACTGACGAGGTGGCTTACCTACCCTTATGTCATTACTAGATCTTGCCCGCGGATTTGTCATCTAATCCATTCTAATAGAGTCCTTAGGATGAAACGCAATATGTTGCATTTTAATATGTGTTATTAAAATGCAACATAGTAACAACTCCAAGTGTTGCTGACCCTGCCCTTTTCTTGACTATGAAAGAGAGGGAATCACGTCTGTGGCTTCTAGCACTTCCACCTTGTGTCATAGGTACTAAATGATTTTTTGATGCTCGTACCAACAACGACTAAAACATTTTAAAATGTATACATTGCGTGAACGACGCCTGGTGCAGGATTTATACTCCTGTGTAAGTTAATGAATGATAGCGAATTAGTTTCGCATATCAGTCTTAAAGTACCCTGTAAGATACCAAGATATCCAATCTTTAACGTACACCATTTACCAACCTTCAAAACAATTAATATCGGATCCAGTTCTCCTCTAAACCCACTATGCAAAGAGTTTAATACAATATCCAAATCCATACCTGACATCGTCAACCAACACGATTCTAAAATATAAATATAAAATACCTACTTAAATAAAATATTTAGGTCCTTTTGAACCTCCAATAATAACAATATAGTCACTTACAATTGAAAGCAGTATAGTATATATATTTATATACATATTATTCAATGATTCCAGTAATATGTGTAGCAGTAACGTACTGAAATTAAATAAACTATGATCGTACAAATTCAGATCCTTAATGCCCGACTCCATAGTGCTTATCTCGACTATCCTTTAACTGTGTATATTTAGTTTGAAAAAGGAGTGGAATTTATCTTGCTTTTTTAATTCCTCTGGTATCCTTATGTACATACATTTGATTAAATTCTTTGCAGGTAAGATTGAGTATAAAAAGCGGAAACATTTTCATATATTTTTTATTTCTATACAAAGGATTGGTTAAATATAACATAAATACACTTGCGATAATTATTAAAGTAGTAGGTAGCGTTTTGACTACATATGGCCCTGACATTGACGTATTCTTTGAGTGGCGGTTACTACTAATCAACAAGGGGGCTGCTAGTTCATCCACCACAAGAGGCATTAAAATCTTTTTAACGTTGACATATCATTTATTTTGCGATGAATACTTATACACTTAATAGCGTACGATACAGTAATCTGTGTGCCATAATACAAATAATAATAATAATAATAATAATATTCTACCACATACACACAACACTATCTAGCCCAAACTAAGCAGAGCTTGTACTATGGATACTAGACAATGGATAAACATACATATATACTTTTTTTTTTGTAAATACATACATATTATACATAGAAACACCCAGACCAAGACAAACATCAAATTGCGTCAAACTTTAAATCTGTTGATTTTTTTAACCTAAATAATTACTTACGTATTTTATATACGTAAGTAATTATATAGTTTTATATATTATATAATAATATATAATATTATATAATAAATAATAATATAATTATATAGTATTATATAGTAGTATAGTAATTATATATATAATTCAATTGCAATATTTTAAAAAATGTTACAATTTGTGTTTGTATATATTTGGAATTCAGATTGCACGAAGATGATCATGATCATTTTTATTCATTGCCAAATTTTGTCATTACCAAAATTAAGTCATTACCAGACCTAAAAATAGTCAACTCTTGTGTAATTCAAATTATCAGGTTTTTTTAGTTAGCTAGCTGTATCGTTGCAACAACAACTTTGTATGTGTATAAACACCAATACAATAACATAAAGAGTGAATGCGCATTTTGCGAATTTGTGTGTACGAGAAGGTGAATCTCTGGAACCACTAGGTATTTGAAGAATTGTTTTACTATATTAAAGGTAGATTACTTTAGGTTGATATATTATATGTGAATACTATGACATAATATTATATTATATTCAATCCAGGTGAAGACGGGGTGGGTCGCTAGTGCTCAATGAAGCTGGGAATTATTTATATCTCCAAAATCCAAATTATTTCTTCTATTATCTACAACTGTATTATGATGACCAGGTAAGTTACGATGCTTCCAATTATCTGAAAGTTAAATCAAATTAGGTATAAGCTTTATAATTATATTACTATTATCTTAAATTTTCTATTTAATTTAAGAGGCAATACAGGTATTTAATTGTTTAAGGAAAACGTATTTACTAGATTTATTGTTGTCACGCTAGGCTAGACCAAAATATTAATGTGCATAACAGTTATCTGCATTAATTATAATAAAGCTAATTGGGCAACTTAATATGTGATGCTGTTAAATCTGTTTTTACCGAAATAATAAAAGTTCTGTCCAATGTAATGATCTTCATCGGGCTGTAGAGTACTTTCTTCGTCATAACGTCCTTGTAGAACAGCCGTAGCTCTGACCTAAGCGCGTAGTCTTCCGATGATGATACGCGGAACAAATGGCTTATTGAACGCTGTGTGCGTTGCATCTGAATAAACAAATTAATTTAAGTTAACTAGAATGGTACGTTTATATAGATTGATATCTTATTGTCTTAGTGTTTCTAAGTAATTTTAATGTAAACATTTTTTGTATCGATTTAATAACGTTAAATAAATAAACAAATAGACTAATGTTCACCCAGTGGTTGAAATCCAACAACAATATTATTGAAATAATAACATAATATTATACCATTATTATTAACATTTAACAAAAAACGTACTATTTCCAATTTGCTTTATTTGAAACACCTAAAGGCGCTGATAGAGTTAAGCATTCACTTGTAACAGAACATCGAGCATAGGCTTATTTAAATTGTCGACCTGAATAACGAATAGAGCCAAGCATAGAGCCAAACATCGCTGCAAACATTTCCGCGATCATTCTAGCAAACGCTCTAGCTAATATTAGTCAAAAAATATTCTTCACAAGCAATGACAGAATGACTCGATGCCGCAGAAAGCTAATTTACTGTCCTTTCGCTAGTTTGCTCACTAAAATGCTACCGTTTATTTTTCTGAAATGTATTATAGCATTTGCTAAAATGCTGCAAGTGAATGCTCAAGTCTATAAGTACGCTAAAACAAAACAAAATATGTAAGAAAATTGGTTGATAGAACAGAAAAAGGTGCTGAGCTGTTATTCTTTGCCTTTTTTTTTCTATTTCGTTCCACGGACTGTAAAAATAAGTTAGAAGAGGAGTATCAAGATAACTAGGAATAGTATATATATATTTTTTACTTAACATAAAAGGAAAACTATACCTGTTTGTAGGTTCGATGACAGGGTTCAACGACCATAAACACATCCGAGACAAAGTAGATTCCCCAAATTAGCTCAATTGCTAATATATAATATTGCTTATGATGATTATAGCCAACTGTAATGAAAAATAACAAAGATTTAAATCTGACCAGTAGTATATATAATAATAATAATTTTATTTCAGACCAATGATCCATATAGTGTTAGTATCACCTTAGCCTACTGTTACTAATAGATAATAAACAAAATAAACTAATTAATTAAAGACATGTACATCTGCACGCACATGTCTACGCGCCCAGTGCTGTATAAATGGCCCATAAATTTTTTCCGCCAGAGTTGACAGGATATTGTTGGAACTATCCCTGACTCGCCGAAGCATTGAGGCACATCGTTTGCGCATGACGGCATAAAAGTCATCTAGCCTTTCATCCGCAAATATGCCCGAAGCACTACAAAATCGAGGTAGTCCCAACAACATCCTTAGCGCGTTATTATACTGGATATATGAATTGACGCGCATGTGTAATTGCATTCGAATGATTCCAATTTAGTTGTGTGTGGGTATTCAGTGTCACGTTCGTAGCACACTTTCTTATGTGTGATCTCACCTACTGGCTATAGCCCAACCAAGCTTACGTTTACCTGGATCACACTATGCACCATTTCGTGCCCTAGATTTTAAGCTACAAACTATCATCTTTAACTAAATCAAAATTCGTACACTTTAATAATTTTTGGAGACGCATACTTGACACACTTGTAGTGGTTTATGTGGTCGCCATTGCCAACGCGCTGAGTTCGATTTCTAAACGCGACAAATAATTATGTGATCCTCAAATACTTGTTCTGAATCTGGGTGTTTTTGTGCTCGTTGTTTGAACGTTTGTAAACTCCTCTGTGACGCAGGTATTATTCCTAGTACGGTTATTATCTTAAAAATAAATAATAGTAAAAAAAAAGTAGAAGTCACGCTTTATTAAAAAAGCAAACTAAAAGTAGAAAATAATTTAATCATTTATATGTAAAAAATCGTGGGGTGGGGGTTATCAAAATATCTTAGAAAGCATCCCACGCTTTATTTAAAATTATTAATTTATTTTCTGCTTTTTAGTTTGTTTTTTAATAAAGCGAGTCCTTTGGTATTTTTTAACAATATTCTATGTATAGTATGCCAAATTTCGAGTTAATTCGACGTTTTGAAGGGAGTCAAAATCATGTTCAAAGTTTCCGTTACATACGAGCTAACATACTTATGAAGCTAATAAAAGCGTGTTAAAAACATATTTCGATAGTTTCAAATCTATACTAAGCTTCGTCCAATTCTATTCGCCAGATTGTTAAATGTAATACACTTAAATAACTTCGCAATGGAATTGTGCGAACAAAGGCTTGTGATAAAGATAGAGGTTTTTATATATTGGAATACGATTCGAATGCAATTAAAGTATACATCGTACACGTCGTAGGTTACGGTAACTTAACAAGAGTTACTTACTCGGTACAGTGATTAAGTAGTACGATGATATGACCAGGAATAGAAAAGAGTACAGCATTAGAGTCAGCAGTATGTTTCCATGACTATCATCCATTATTTGTACGATCTCATAAAGGCAACTGTATAAGTAGGCTAGCGTGTGAACTGTTTGAGAAGCATTATTTGAGGGTGTGTTGATTCTATCTGTGTAAAAAGTAAATTATTTTATCAAGCATGTATTTTTTTTTGTGACGAATATATAAATAAATGTTTTTCGATTTAAGGTAAAGATAGACGTGATACCAGCTTAGAAATCATCAATATTATAGTCTATAAATGGCCATCGAGCATGAGTGATGGAAATAATTCATGCTTATAGTACAGAACACTCTCCTTCTTTAAGGCCAGTTTCATCAACATTTAATTGGTTGCAGACACACCAGCGTTTACTGACAGCTCAGAAGCAATATTAATGTATAAAAGAAACTCTATGCCGCCTTTAATTTTGTGACAATTATTTAAAAATTTACCTTCATCAACAGCCAAAGTATCAATAATAGTGTTCAAAGATTTTAACGAAATTTTTGTGTCCGTTTCCAGTTGCTTGTTCAGTTTTGATGTTGAATCCATAGCTGCAAGAAAATCAAAATAAAATAAAATCTTTGTCTCATAACTTTGTGAGGACATCAAAACTAACATGTTTTAAGAGCGTTTATGTCCTTTGGCTTTTTGCGAGTGCCAACGCCGCAAATGAGCATCTGAAGAGTTATTCCACCTTATCCCGCCCTTCCCTTTCCTATCCAGAACAACGCGTGCTGGGCTCAGATGCCATCCTTACACGGTGGAGTCGACTAGAGTGCGTACCAACAAGTTTGGGTCCTCATACCTCTGCCGAACGATCAAGGCATGGAATTCTCTGCCAAGGCACGTGTTTCCTTCTTCCTTCAATCCTGGGTCCTTTAAGCGGGGCGTGAAAAAGCACCTTCTCAGGCCGTCAAAGTAGAGACCTCAACATCGCCTCGGCTGCTATGAGGACGATGTGGAGGCCACTGCTCTTAGACCACACGACTGCTTACCATCAGGCGGAGTGTGGTCATTTTGACGAGCAAAATAAAAAAAATAAAAAAAAAAGAATATTTTAAAATATTTGGCACTTATTGACATTGCCATTTAGGACAGGCTACGAGGCTGGCAAAAACGCTCTCAAACACTTCTGCCCTGGTAATCGATATAGCAGTAAGTCAGAAAAGGCAATTTCCAGAAAACAGCGTGCTAAGATTTTGTTACAATTTTAGTGTTTGTGATAAAACTATACACTCAATTTATTATGTTCTATATGTCAAAAAAAGGGGAAAATATGCTGTTCAAAGTAGAATAGCATTGTCTTAACATTTTTATTATGTTTATAGTAAAACGTGTCTACATTTCTGTATTCTTAACTAATTTCAATTAATATTTAGGTAGGAGGGCAGTAACCGCCATAGATACTGCACTCGTGCTTAGTATTTTTTCATAACGCTATATTTCATACGGATTTCAAAATAATAAATTTAAATAACGTTATTTGGCATAACGCTATAAATTAGTAAATAAATAAATAGCGTTATGACAAATAAAAACATACAACTTCTTTTAAAAATATAATTAGGTATTTATCAAAGCTTAAGACTGAATCAAACAGATCAAATATCACATACTGGTTTCTAGGCACAAAATTATTCTTACAATCTAACTTACAAGTACCTAACTTCCGCTTTAATTATAAAAAATAATCAATGAGATCAACAATCTTAGTAGCCAGCAAGTCTACGCCCGTACAATTCGTGGATGACCTAAGACTGGTCCATAAAATTGAACATAACAGTGACCACGCCACATTACAGCGAGATATAATAATATGTAGATAGGATAGTATGTTGGAGCTTAAAAATAGATTTTTTTTAATGTGACTAATAGCCGATTTTTCAGTCATCAGAGAAACAAACGAATATCTACTCCATGAATAAATTTATTCGGCTGTTTATTACTCTGATAAAGGTTCCCGGATTTTTCAATAGTAATTTATTCCCTGGATAATTATCCGGACGAATAGCGAACCCAAAGCGTCACTAACATCAGAGAGGTGAAACAAATATATCGGTTAGATGAACCTTAGAACAGGACAGAATATTTCAGTCTGTCAAACGAGTGTCATTGCTGTCACTCATAGTATTCTCGCATATTCTGTTTGTTATTAGAACGTGATCTTTCTTAATATTGTTGTCTTTTGTGCACGATGTGCGTTTTTATATCGTTTTTATGTTTTTTCCTGAGTACTTTGTATTTCGTTACGGTTTACGTGTTACTGTGCATGTAGGCTTCGCAATATAATTTTTTTATTATATGACATAATTATAGTCTAAATGCCACTAAAATTACCAATTGCGAAAAATGTGGAATTAAAAGTTGTAGCATGGACGAGATAGTCAAATATAAAGACTCGGTTATATTAATAAAAATAAACACTTTATTTAATAAACACGAGTAATAATACAGTCTTTACAGTGGAGAACAAAAGAATGACTTAATTCTAAGTTACATGGGTTTATAAATGGTGTGACACGTTACATGTGTGCTGTCTGTGTGAGACCTCACAGAGCTGCTTTATTTATGATACATGTAATCAGATTAATGTATTTGGTCATCATTAATTTTATGGTAATTCGTTATGTTACGAGTTACACAGAACAACGATCAAGTTCGGTTGCTAAGGCTGGTGGCGTGATGCGTTCTTAGTTTACTAATATAGTTCGTTGTGTGGTCTGGGAACGCATAACTCCTCCCCCCATAGGTTCAAAATAATCATCCGATTTAGAAAGCTGAGGATGTTGATTTTGGTTTTTACATAAAAATATAGTTCTGTAACGGTACACGAATACAATGAATATAATTAACAATACCAGGTAAATGCTTAGAGTTCCTTTTTTTTTTAACTTGCGGTAATGCTTTTACGCATACCTCTCCGCGGGGCCACGGAGAGGTTATGTTGGACTCACCGGGGAAAGACGGTGAGTGACATCCCGGTAATACCGACTAAACCTACCACGGTGTTACTCGACATAACCGCAATCGGCGGGGTCGCGCGAATCGCTTTCACATGCAATCGCGACCCCGCCGAGGTTTCGGCCCGCCGTATGAAACGGCAGGCCACTACACAAATTTACAACCACTAATTTTACTGTCCCCCTGAGGGCGGGACGGACACACGATACAGAGGCGCGCGTGGGAACACGCACGCCGCCTCTCGGACCTGGTGCTGATCGGGTGGCGAGCAGGCCCACGAAGCCCACCACCCCCAGGTCAATCCTCAGGGTGGCTGGAGGTCGTTTCGCGCCCTCCGGTGCCCAGCTCTGCGGTTGGGAAGAGGGTTTAAGCGTTCCCTCACCCGCTCCGCCGCCTCCTTGATGGAAATCACTTCCTCACAGAAGGAGGCGACGGCGCTCCACGACTTCTCACTCCGGACCATAGACTGAACTATGGCCGGGAGTGAGAGGGCAACCGATCCGACTGCCGCGATCAACTCACGGCGCTGCGATGCCCAGGCGGGGCAATCCGGCAAAGTGTGCAGCGCCGTGTCCACAACAACGTCGTGGCAGTCACCGCAATGGTGACAACCGGGCGTCTCTTGCCGGCCTATGCGACACAGGAACTGGTCAAAACAACCATGGCCAGTCATTTCCTGTGTCAGCCGTAAGATGAGGGCGCCATGCCGCCTCTCCAGCCATTCCTCAAACACGGGACTTACCGCCACAATCGTGCCGTACCCGAAATGTTTAGAGTTCCTAAACTAATACTGTGCATGTTCACAAATTGCCCATTTTCACTATTTATCACTTCACTTTTACTTAGCACATGTGGCAGGAACTGCAGGTTTTCTAAATCAATCTTATCCAAGTTGACTGGTTTCTTTTCTAAGATATCTCGTGGTGTGTCTATCTTTGGTAGGTGTATCTTTGGCGTACTGATGAAAACGGCTTCTCCGGTCTGGACGCGACGTTTTCTTAATGTAAGTTTTCCAATTTTTACTTCACATGCGTTGGTGAGTGTCAGGATGTACGTACCCATGATGCTGTGTTGGCTCATATAATTTTCGCAGATTTCCGTCAGTATTGTGTGGAAACCCGAATAGATTATCCATGAGTTTGATTGTATTGTTTTAATCTTGATGTCGGTAGCTGCGACAGACAATGGAGAACACGAAGTTATTATTGTAGAGAATTTCATCAGGTCTTTTATACATTTACTCTCTTCATCAAATGATATGTGGTTGTCATAACACAAGAATTTTCCATCAGCGACTTCTTTACAGGGCTGAGAGAGCGGTAATATTTTCGACCCTTTTGTGAGGATTTGGGAATGTTTGGAGGTTATTAGGAAGGTAAGGTTTAGGTGAGCGTTATACATCGGGAAAGGATGTAATTTTTAGTAATTATATGTTTCTAATTGGACTGTAGAAACTAACATTATAAATGTAATTCTTTTAGCTTTAACGTATGCTTTAATGTTTATACAATTTTCTATATTTATAAGATTTTCTATAGTTACTGGAAAACTAACTTGTCCGTTTTCTCAATATCTTTTAAAATATTAAACAGTTCACTAGAGTCTAAAATTGATTGATCCAAAACATTGATTCTGCTAAACGCTATTGCTGTTTCTACTTCATCTATCCTAGTTAATAATACTTGAAAGTTGTGAATCAACAAGTTAAATGTATTTAATATAAGATCTTTGCTCCTTTGAAACTGTGTTCTATTTAAAATTCCTTCAATTATTTCTTCAATGGTTTTATCTAACACAACAAAATTATTTCTGGTAGAGTTTGTTACATTGACGAAAGTTTCTACAATTTCTGAAATCAATGTAATTTTGTGTAGTAAGTGCATTCTGTTTTGATTGCATTTTATTAATTAAATCATCATATCTCAATGCGCCTTCGTTATCTAAATTTCCTGTAATATCTTTAACAATATTTCCAAAGGGATTAATAATTCCTCTCTTCATTCTAATATTTGGAATTAATTGATTAAATCTATCTAGAGTAATATTCATGATATACTGGGTTTGTGACTGTGCATCTAAGAGACTACCATCTACAATATAAATGTTTAACTTATATTTCATATAGTTCATTATATCGTTATATTTATCTATGTTATAATTCAAATTATTCTTTACTAATTCTAAGTCTAAAATCTTAATAATATGTCAGTTATAGAGGCTTATTTATCCTATGCCTTCTTTGACTCTTTTTAATTCGTAGTTTACCGATTGGATTGAAAATGCAGTTTTCTGCTGATCCGAATCTACTTCTATTTGGTGATATTCACTAGCTAAATCTAATATTGAGAAGTATTTTGCTTTACCTAATCTATCAAAAAGATCCGTTATATTCGGAAGAGGGTATTTATCATCTATAGTTATTTCATTTAAACGTCTATAATCGATGACCATGCGATATTTTTGTTCGCCTGATGCGTCAATTTTCTTAGGGACTAAATGTACAGGAGCACTCCATGGAGAGTGGGATTCCTTAATAACATCATTACTTAATAATTTATCTACTTATTTCTGAACTTCCTGATTCTGTTTCAATGGATTCCTATTTGAACGTATAAATATAGGATCCTCATTTTTAGTTCTAATCCTTTTTTTAACCTGATTCGTAAAGGATAAAGGAAGTACGTAGTTTCACAAATATTACAGCGATTGTCGCTTTATATAACACCTTAGTGAGAAGCCAATTAGAATTTAATGCAGTGGTCTGGGCTCCACATGAGACTAAGTATAGTCTCATGTTGGAGCGAATACAAAACAAATTTGTTAGGTATTTATATTTAAGGCTCTATGGAGTATACCCGTTTTACCCGCTTATGTATCCAACCTTGTTTATATTAGGCATGGTTGGATACAACGAGCTGAGAGTTAGGCGTGAGTTTGCACTTGTCCTATATTTATTTAAATTAATTAGAGGCAAGGCACATAACGCCAACATTTTAGAATTAATGTGTTTAAGTGTGCCGGACAGATATGTGTGGAGGCGACGTCGGCCTCAGTTGCTGGCCGTACCTAGTGGACGCACTAATCTGTTGAATGAGGCGCTCCTGACACGGGCGCTTCGCACTCTTAACCTGGTAGCTGAACAGTCAGATATTTTTACCTGTACACTGAGTGAGTTCACAAGGATAACATTCTATGTAATAAGTTATAGAAAATAAGATATGTGTATGTTTATTGTTATCTTCACTATTGCATTGGGTTATACCTGTAATGATAGTTGTAAGTAAGAGATGAATAAATAAATAAAAATAAATAAAAAAATAAAAAATCTTTATATTCCGCACATAAATTTTGTATGCACGTTTTTTCTTCCTGATTCAAGTGATCTAACCTTAGGAAGATTATTTTCTAACTCTTGTTCTATATTAAAGTCTACATTAAGATTATTTACATGGCAATATTCATTTTCTGCCTTAACTACATCTACAGGCCTATCGAAAGTTATAGTTATGTATTTATCTGTAACGTTCTGTATGACCGTTGAAGCGAAATAATCTACGCAAGTTATTATGGCATCCGGCATACGAACACCTGGGCAAAACTCCGTAAATCTAAACATAGCACTACCCTTTTCTAATTAATTATATTAATATATATATATAAATAAATATATATAAATTAATTGTAGGAATTTTCACACGCATTTCTGTTCGTGGTGGTAATTTTACTTTATGAAAGTGATTATACCAAATTGGAATATCGGTATAATTCGTTTTTAATACCTGCTTTTTCATGTCAATACTTGCTTCTAACTCTTTTAATAAATATATACCTATAAGACCATCATATGCTTTATCTACATCGTATATGTAGAATGTATGACACAAGTTCGTGTTGAAGGTTCCCGGTAAAGGAATATTTATAACTTCGTTATGTTTGCTACAACCGTGCATACTATAGATTTCGAAGGGTTTATACATTTTATACCTCTCGAAATACATTCTTGCTTTCTCAGGACTTATAAAGGAACGCGTACTATCTGTATCGATCAGAAAAAAGGAACAAATCTCAGGCAATTTGATGTGAGGTAATTTTAAAGTATCACTATAGTTTACCATTATTATTTCGGTTGCTCTTCCTCTGAGGCTTCTATGTGAAAATTTATTCCCTGATTCGAATTATAAGAATAATTATTTCCTATGTACTGATTTGCCTTTTCTGGTGAATAATATGTTTCACCGCGGTTATATACCATATTATTATGTACAGTTCTCATTGATACGTCAGTATTTTGCTTCGGTGGCATTTTATTATTTACGCCGAAGCGAAAGTTCTGATTAGGATTTTGTGTAAAGAAACCTGAATGTTTATAGTTGTTCATAGTCCTAGGAAACTAAGAGGTTCACTTTCGATATTAAAGAGCTCCTAATGTTTTGTATACGATGGCAGAAGTCGATATAAGATTCTCCTTGTCATATCCTAAGATTTTCTAATTCTACGGCGATACACGCCTCGGATCTGGGATCCCCGAAATGCTGGACAAACAAATCTTTTAATTGTTCCCATGACGTTATATTTTCTCGTTCGCTAACTAATACTGCAGCTTTGTCTATTAGTCTACTTGTAATACAGTGATATAAATATATTTGTTGAGTGGGATCATTGTCCTAAAGCTCCTAATTACATATTCGCACTTAGATATGAATAGATTCAATAGTTTTTCATCGCCATCGAATCGTGGGATGATTGTTTGTATTTCTTTCGGAATAAGACTGATTTGATTATTTATTAGCACATGTGGCAGGAACTGCAGGTTTTCTAAATCAATCTTATCCAAGTTGACTGGTTTCTTTTCTAAGATATCTCGTGGTGTGTCTATCTTTGGTAGGTGTATCTTTGGCGTACTGATGAAAACGGCTTCTCCGGTCTGGACGCGACGTTTTCTTAATGTAAGTTTTCCAATTTTTACTTCACATGCGTTGGTGAGTGTCAGGATGTACGTACCCATGATGCTGTGTTGGCTCATATAATTTTCGCAGATTTCCGTCAGTATTGTGTGGAAACCCGAATAGATTATCCATGAGTTTGATTGTATTGTTTTAATCTTGATGTCGGTAGCTGCGACAGACAATGGAGAACACGAAGTTATTATTGTAGAGAATTTCATCAGGTCTTTTATACATTTACTCTCTTCATCAAATGATATGTGGTTGTCATAACACAAGAATTTTCCATCAGCGACTTCTTTACAGGGCTGATAGAGCGGTAATATTTTCGACCCTTTTGTGAGGATTTGGGAATGTTTGGAGGTTATTAGGAAGGTAAGGTTTAGGTGAGCGTTATACATCGGGAAAGGATGTAATTTGTAGTAATTATATGTTTCTAATTGGACTGTAGAAACTAACATTATAAATGTAATTCTTTTAGCTTTAACGTATGCTTTAATGTTTATACAATTTTCTATATTTATAAGATTTTCTATAGTAACTGGAAAACTAACTTGTCCGTTTTCTCAATATCTTTTAAAATATTAAACAGTTCACTAGAGTCTAAAATTGATTGATCCAAAACATTGATTCTGCTAAACGCTATTGCTGTTTCTACTTCATCTATCCTAGTTAATAATACTTGAAAGTTGTGAATCAACAAGTTAAATGTATTTAATATAAGATCTTTGCTCCTTTGAAACTGTGTTCTATTTAAAATTCCTTCAATTATTTCTTCAATGGTTTTATCTAACACAACAAAATTATTTCTGGTAGAGTTTGTTACATTGACGAAAGTTTCTACAATTTCTGAAATCAATGTAATTTTGTGTAGTAAGTGCATTCTGTTTTGATTGCATTTTATTAATTAAATCATCATATCTCAATGCGCCTTCGTTATCTAAATTTCCTGTAATATCTTTAACAATATTTCCAAAGGGATTAATAATTCCTCTCTTCATTCTAATATTTGGAATTAATTGATTAAATCTATCTAGAGTAATATTCATGATATACTGGGTTTGTGACTTTGCATCTAAGAGACTACCATCTACAATATAAATGTTTAACTTATATTTCATATAGTTCATTATATCGTTATATTTATCTATGTTATAATTCAAATTATTCTTTACTAATTCTAAGTCTAAAATCTTAATAATATGTCAGTTATAGAGGCTTATTTATCCTATGCCTTCTTTGACTCTTTTTAATTCGTAGTGCCCCGATTGGATTGCAAATGCAGTTTTCTGCTGATCCGAATCTACTTCTATTTGGTGATATTCACTAGCTAAATCTAATATTGAGAAGTATTTTGCATTACCTAATCTATCAAAAAGATCCGTTATATTCGGAAGAGGGTATTTATCATCTATAGTTATTTCATTTAAACGTCTATAATCGATGACCATGCGATATTTTTGTTCGCCTGATGCGTCAATTTTCTTAGGGACTAAATGTACAGGAGCACTCCATGGAGAGTGGGATTCCTTAATAACATCATTACTTAATAATTTATCTACTTATTTCTGAACTTCCTGATTCTGTTTCAATGGATTCCTATTTGAACGTATAAATATAGGATCCTCATTTTTAGTTCTAATCCTTTTTTTAACCTGATTCGTAAAGGATAAAGGAAGTACGTAGTTTCACAAATATTACAGCGATTGTCGCTTTATATAACACCTTAGTGAGAAGCCAATTAGAATTTAATGCAGTGGTCTGGGCTCCACATGAGACTAAGTATAGTCTCATGTTGGAGCGAATACAAAACAAATTTGTTAGGTATTTATATTTAAGGCTCTATGGAGTATACCCGTTTTACCCGCTTATGTATCCAACCTTGTTTATATTAGGCATGGTTGGATACAACGAGCTGAGAGTTAGGCGTGAGTTTGCACTTGTCCTATATTTATTTAAATTAATTAGAGGCAAGGCACATAACGCCAACATTTTAGAATTAATGTGTTTAAGTGTGCCGGACAGATATGTGTGGAGGCGACGTCGGCCTCAGTTGCTGGCCGTACCTAGTGGACGCACTAATCTGTTGAATGAGGCGCTCCTGACACGGGCGCTTCGCACTCTTAACCTGGTAGCTGAACAGTCAGATATTTTTACCTGTACACTGAGTGAGTTCACAAGGATAACATTCTATGTAATAAGTTATAGAAAATAAGATATGTGTATGTTTATTGTTATCTTCACTATTGCATTGGGTTATACCTGTAATGATAGTTGTAAGTAAGAGATGAATAAATAAATAAAAATAAATAAAAAAATAAAAAATCTTTATATTCCGCACATAAATTTTGTATGCACGTTTTTTCTTCCTGATTCAAGTGATCTAACCTTAGGAAGATTATTTTCTAACTCTTGTTCTATATTAAAGTCTACATTAAGATTATTTACATGGCAATATTCATTTTCTGCCTTAACTACATCTACAGGCCTATCGAAAGTTATAGTTATGTATTTATCTGTAACGTTCTGTATGACCGTTGAAGCGAAATAATCTACGCAAGTTATTATGGCATCCGGCATACGAACACCTGGGCAAAACTCCGTAAATCTAAACATAGCACTACCCTTTTCTAATTAATTATATTAATATATATATATAAATAAATATATATAAATTAATTGTAGGAATTTTCACACGCATTTCTGTTCGTGGTGGTAATTTTACTTTATGAAAGTGATTATACCAAATTGGAATATCGGTATAATTCGTTTTTAATACCTGCTTTTTCATGTCAATACTTGCTTCTAACTCTTTTAATAAATATATACCTATAAGACCATCATATGCTTTATCTACATCGTATATGTAGAATGTATGACACAAGTTCGTGTTGAAGGTTCCCGGTAAAGGAATATTTATAACTTCGTTATGTTTGCTACAACCGTGCATACTATAGATTTCGAAGGGTTTATACATTTTATACCTCTCGAAATACATTCTTGCTTTCTCAGGACTTATAAAGGAACGCGTACTATCTGTATCGATCAGAAAAAAGGAACAAATCTCAGGCAATTTGATGTGAGGTAATTTTAAAGTATCACTATAGTTTACCATTATTATTTCGGTTGCTCTTCCTCTGAGGCTTCTATGTGAAAATTTATTCCCTGATTCGAATTATAAGAATAATTATTTCCTATGTACTGATTTGCCTTTTCTGGTGAATAATATGTTTCACCGCGGTTATATACCATATTATTATGTACAGTTCTCATTGATACGTCAGTATTTTGCTTCGGTGGCATTTTATTATTTACGCCGAAGCGAAAGTTCTGATTAGGATTTTGTGTAAAGAAACCTGAATGTTTATAGTTGTTCATAGTCCTAGGAAACTAAGAGGTTCACTTTCGATATTAAAGAGCTCCTAATGTTTTGTATACGATGGCAGAAGTCGATATAAGATTCTCCTTGTCATATCCTAAGATTTTCTAATTCTACGGCGATACACGCCTCGGATCTGGGATCCCCGAAATGCTGGACAAACAAATCTTTTAATTGTTCCCATGACGTTATATTTTCTCGTTCGCTAACTAATACTGCAGCTTTGTCTATTAGTCTACTTGTAATACAGTGATATAAATATATTTGTTGAGTGGGATCATTGTCCTAAAGCTCCTAATTACATATTCGCACTTAGATATGAATAGATTCAATAGTTTTTCATCGCCATCGAATCGTGGGATGATTGTTTGTATTTCTTTCGGAATAAGACTGATTTGATTATTTATTAGCACATGTGGCAGGAACTGCAGGTTTTCTAAATCAATCTTATCCAAGTTGACTGGTTTCTTTTCTAAGATATCTCGTGGTGTGTCTATCTTTGGTAGGTGTATCTTTGGCGTACTGATGAAAACGGCTTCTCCGGTCTGGACGCGACGTTTTCTTAATGTAAGTTTTCCAATTTTTACTTCACATGCGTTGGTGAGTGTCAGGATGTACGTACCCATGATGCTGTGTTGGCTCATATAATTTTCGCAGATTTCCGTCAGTATTGTGTGGAAACCCGAATAGATTATCCATGAGTTTGATTGTATTGTTTTAATCTTGATGTCGGTAGCTGCGACAGACAATGGAGAACACGAAGTTATTATTGTAGAGAATTTCATCAGGTCTTTTATACATTTACTCTCTTCATCAAATGATATGTGGTTGTCATAACACAAGAATTTTCCATCAGCGACTTCTTTACAGGGCTGATAGAGCGGTAATATTTTCGACCCTTTTGTGAGGATTTGGGAATGTTTGGAGGTTATTAGGAAGGTAAGGTTTAGGTGAGCGTTATACATCGGGAAAGGATGTAATTTGTAGTAATTATATGTTTCTAATTGGACTGTAGAAACTAACATTATAAATGTAATTCTTTTAGCTTTAACGTATGCTTTAATGTTTATACAATTTTCTATATTTATAAGATTTTCTATAGTAACTGGAAAACTAACTTGTCCGTTTTCTCAATATCTTTTAAAATATTAAACAGTTCACTAGAGTCTAAAATTGATTGATCCAAAACATTGATTCTGCTAAACGCTATTGCTGTTTCTACTTCATCTATCCTAGTTAATAATACTTGAAAGTTGTGAATCAACAAGTTAAATGTATTTAATATAAGATCTTTGCTCCTTTGAAACTGTGTTCTATTTAAAATTCCTTCAATTATTTCTTCAATGGTTTTATCTAACACAACAAAATTATTTCTGGTAGAGTTTGTTACATTGACGAAAGTTTCTACAATTTCTGAAATCAATGTAATTTTGTGTAGTAAGTGCATTCTGTTTTGATTGCATTTTATTAATTAAATCATCATATCTCAATGCGCCTTCGTTATCTAAATTTCCTGTAATATCTTTAACAATATTTCCAAAGGGATTAATAATTCCTCTCTTCATTCTAATATTTGGAATTAATTGATTAAATCTATCTAGAGTAATATTCATGATATACTGGGTTTGTGACTTTGCATCTAAGAGACTACCATCTACAATATAAATGTTTAACTTATATTTCATATAGTTCATTATATCGTTATATTTATCTATGTTATAATTCAAATTATTCTTTACTAATTCTAAGTCTAAAATCTTAATAATATGTCAGTTATAGAGGCTTATTTATCCTATGCCTTCTTTGACTCTTTTTAATTCGTAGTGCCCCGATTGGATTGCAAATGCAGTTTTCTGCTGATCCGAATCTACTTCTATTTGGTGATATTCACTAGCTAAATCTAATATTGAGAAGTATTTTGCATTACCTAATCTATCAAAAAGATCCGTTATATTCGGAAGAGGGTATTTATCATCTATAGTTATTTCATTTAAACGTCTATAATCGATGACCATGCGATATTTTTGTTCGCCTGATGCGTCAATTTTCTTAGGGACTAAATGTACAGGAGCACTCCATGGAGAGTGGGATTCCTTAATAACATCATTACTTAATAATTTATCTACTTATTTCTGAACTTCCTGATTCTGTTTCAATGGATTCCTATTTGAACGTATAAATATAGGATCCTCATTTTTAGTTCTAATCCTTTTTTTAACCTGATTCGTAAAGGATAAAGGAAGTACGTAGTTTCACAAATATTACAGCGATTGTCGCTTTATATAACACCTTAGTGAGAAGCCAATTAGAATTTAATGCAGTGGTCTGGGCTCCACATGAGACTAAGTATAGTCTCATGTTGGAGCGAATACAAAACAAATTTGTTAGGTATTTATATTTAAGGCTCTATGGAGTATACCCGTTTTACCCGCTTATGTATCCAACCTTGTTTATATTAGGCATGGTTGGATACAACGAGCTGAGAGTTAGGCGTGAGTTTGCACTTGTCCTATATTTATTTAAATTAATTAGAGGCAAGGCACATAACGCCAACATTTTAGAATTAATGTGTTTAAGTGTGCCGGACAGATATGTGTGGAGGCGACGTCGGCCTCAGTTGCTGGCCGTACCTAGTGGACGCACTAATCTGTTGAATGAGGCGCTCCTGACACGGGCGCTTCGCACTCTTAACCTGGTAGCTGAACAGTCAGATATTTTTACCTGTACACTGAGTGAGTTCACAAGGATAACATTCTATGTAATAAGTTATAGAAAATAAGATATGTGTATGTTTATTGTTATCTTCACTATTGCATTGGGTTATACCTGTAATGATAGTTGTAAGTAAGAGATGAATAAATAAATAAAAATAAATAAAAAAATAAAAAATCTTTATATTCCGCACATAAATTTTGTATGCACGTTTTTTCTTCCTGATTCAAGTGATCTAACCTTAGGAAGATTATTTTCTAACTCTTGTTCTATATTAAAGTCTACATTAAGATTATTTACATGGCAATATTCATTTTCTGCCTTAACTACATCTACAGGCCTATCGAAAGTTATAGTTATGTATTTATCTGTAACGTTCTGTATGACCGTTGAAGCGAAATAATCTACGCAAGTTATTATGGCATCCGGCATACGAACACCTGGGCAAAACTCCGTAAATCTAAACATAGCACTACCCTTTTCTAATTAATTATATTAATATATATATATAAATAAATATATATAAATTAATTGTAGGAATTTTCACACGCATTTCTGTTCGTGGTGGTAATTTTACTTTATGAAAGTGATTATACCAAATTGGAATATCGGTATAATTCGTTTTTAATACCTGCTTTTTCATGTCAATACTTGCTTCTAACTCTTTTAATAAATATATACCTATAAGACCATCATATGCTTTATCTACATCGTATATGTAGAATGTATGACACAAGTTCGTGTTGAAGGTTCCCGGTAAAGGAATATTTATAACTTCGTTATGTTTGCTACAACCGTGCATACTATAGATTTCGAAGGGTTTATACATTTTATACCTCTCGAAATACATTCTTGCTTTCTCAGGACTTATAAAGGAACGCGTACTATCTGTATCGATCAGAAAAAAGGAACAAATCTCAGGCAATTTGATGTGAGGTAATTTTAAAGTATCACTATAGTTTACCATTATTATTTCGGTTGCTCTTCCTCTGAGGCTTCTATGTGAAAATTTATTCCCTGATTCGAATTATAAGAATAATTATTTCCTATGTACTGATTTGCCTTTTCTGGTGAATAATATGTTTCACCGCGGTTATATACCATATTATTATGTACAGTTCTCATTGATACGTCAGTATTTTGCTTCGGTGGCATTTTATTATTTACGCCGAAGCGAAAGTTCTGATTAGGATTTTGTGTAAAGAAACCTGAATGTTTATAGTTGTTCATAGTCCTAGGAAACTAAGAGGTTCACTTTCGATATTAAAGAGCTCCTAATGTTTTGTATACGATGGCAGAAGTCGATATAAGATTCTCCTTGTCATATCCTAAGATTTTCTAATTCTACGGCGATACACGCCTCGGATCTGGGATCCCCGAAATGCTGGACAAACAAATCTTTTAATTGTTCCCATGACGTTATATTTTCTCGTTCGCTAACTAATACTGCAGCTTTGTCTATTAGTCTACTTGTAATACAGTGATATAAATATATTTGTTGAGCGGGATCATTGTCCTAAAGCTCCTAATTACATATTCGCACTTAGATATGAATAGATTCAATAGTTTTTCATCGCCATCGAATCGTGGGATGATTGTTTGTATTTCTTTCGGAATAAGACTGATTTGATTCATCTTTTAAAATAATTATAATATAAACACAATTCAGAAGTTATAAAAACACGTTAAATCTTACCTAATATAGTATAGCTATAACTAGAGAGCTATGTAAAACAACACTATCCTAACTTGATTTGACCTAAAGTGAGTTCTCAAGTTGTGTTGAACAACACTATCCTAATATTGTCTTATGTTTACGCGAATGTTATACATTGAAATTAAATACTTTATACGGATTTTATCGCGATAAAATCCGTATAAAGTATTTAATTAACAATTCGTACATTCCAAATCAGTGTTAGAAAAATGGCCGCCTTTGACTTACTGCCCTCTCGATTACAACGGCAGACGTAACAGAGGAATTATAGAGCGTGTTAATGGCGGTATCATCAGGCCAAAAGTTTCGCTTGTTTAAATTGATCGATATAAATTGTTTATTATATTTATTTTAGTATGTACTAGCCTGCCTTCAATGTACTGTATTGAACTTCAAGTTCGACATGAAAGTGAAATAAAAAAATACGGAATATAATTTATATTAATATAAATAAATCTTAGTATAAATCTTTTTAGAATCATTTATTTGACAAACTTAGGTTAACAATTCAATTTCGAGAGACAACATATGGGTTTCTATTTTCCTTAAAATAAATGTTTATTATTATTATGTTTCTCTTTTCACAGGTACTTTCTAACATATTATATTAGAAAATACCTGGCCCTTTGGGAGACTTACACGGAGACATGGGTCCAACGTGAAGAGGCCCTTCGAGGGTTTTAATCAAGGCGAAGGTGAAGGTGATATTTTTAAAGCTAGTGTACTGTGCCCTCCGATATCGCGTTAGTCTCATGATGAGATAACGACTGTCCCAGATGGGTAATTATTATTATTATTAAATACAATATAAATAGTTTTACTTACACTCTTTGCTTATTTGTTCTATCAATTTTTCCAAGCAGTCATTTAGATGGTTGAAAGAAGACAGTATTTCCATGAGTACTAGTGTAATCTGAAGAACTAGTATTTTCAACATTGAAATCATGATATATACCAACGCCTGATATGAAGCCTGCGTCAAAACTGTAAAAAACATTTTTATTCCTTATTCCTCATTATACACTTAACTAATGAACTATGAGTTAAGAAACTAAACTGGAAAAAGAACCAGTCAAATGCAAGTCGAACTCACACGAGGAGTGCCGTACCATCGTATTTGCCATCTTGGACTTTTATTATATTTTGCAGTTATAGCGGTAATAGAAATATACACTCTGTGAATATTTTAACTCTTATCCTATTACGGTTCATGAGATGCCCGCTGACAGACAGACGGATGTGCGGACAGAGACTCAGAAGTAGGGTCACATTGGCACCTTCGGGTATTGAGTCCTATAAAAAACTTCATAACTTTGTTAATCCACAGTTCAGTACCCTTTTTCATTAATAAATAATAAGTTTATTGACAAAGAAGGAGTACAATGTGTGGAACTTATTCTATGACTTAGAGTTAGCACAATAAATTACTAAATACTGATTCCCAAACTAAGCTGTAGCCTGTATTATGGGAGACAGTGCTCAGCCAAAAAAAAAAAAAAAACAAAGCACAATAGACACTAAAGTGAATCAACAATTTTTCATTTTAAAGGTAAGTTAAGTACAAATACATGTTTATCTATGTTTTAATTATATGATTTGAATAACAAAAAGGAATTTAAATATTTATTTATTATTGAAATATGTAAGATGTGTGTGTGTGTGTGAGTGTGTTGTGAGTATGTGGATGTGGATGAGTATGTGGATGAATAAGAATATGCAGATGTATAATGTACTAGGGTAGGTAGTTAAGTATATTTTATTCTAAATATTTTAATAGTGCTTCGGTGCTATCGTAATGTAGATAAAGTAACCAAGTAGTAGCCCTATTTTTGATTTCAAAGTTGTTTAGACTTACGATGTTTTCTTTTTTATTTAAGATGTTATAAAGTTTGCAGCCAAGACTTCTATACTGCTGTCTAGCGGCGGAAGTTTTACAACGAACCCTGGGAATAATTAAATGAGTGCTACGTTTGTTTGGATCTGGCGGGGGTACACTTTGGTGTATCCTTAATATCGTCCTTAGAACGAAGAGCTGTACACTGTCAGAACTTTACTATCTGTATAAAGTTGTGCAGTAGGATATCTTATAGGTCTATGATACATAACTTTGAGAACAGCTCTTTGCGCTCTCTCTAATTCCAAAAATTTAGTTTTTGCCGATCCTCCCCATACTGGAATACAGTATTGTATTACTGATTGACAGAGAGCAAGATACACAGTTCTTAGTCTTTCTTCGGTGGTCACGTCACGCAAGGATTTAAAAGTATAAATGAGTTTTCGGGTCCTGGTTTTAACGGAGTCAACCTGAATATTCCATTTTAGTCTGCAGTCTATATGTACACCGAGATATTTTGCACTTTCAGCTCGCGTTAGTTCCTGGCACATACAGTGTTCTTCCGAAAGGCAAATATGGGCTTTGAGAGAAAAATTTTGAGATGGAGTATTTGATTTTGATAGAGAAAAGGGCACATAAAGTGTTTTATCTAGATTTAATGTTAGCAGATTGTTGGATAGCCAGGCCATGATATGTTTTAGAGAGTACTCAGCTCTGTCCTTCACTAGTGACCAGGAGGGACCCACTACTACTATTGCTGTGTCATCTGCATAAGTGAATATGTCCGTATAAGGCAGAGCCATTGTGCATAGATCGTTAACATACAGCTGGAAGAGAGTGGGACCTAGAATACTCCCTTGTGGCACGCCGTAGGTTATCAAAAACTCATCACTTATGTGATCCCCAATCACTACTCTCTGTTTTCTGTTTGTGAGGTAATCTTTGAAAAGATTATGAGTAGTTCCTCGTACGCCTAGCTTCTCCATTTTATCCAGAAGGATTGGGACTGAGACTGTGTCAAATGCCTTGGAGAGATCTAAAAATATACATAGACATCTATTATTACTATCTAAAGTCTTGACTACGGTGTTGGTTAGAGCAATGACTGCATCTTCAGTACTAATGCCTGAGCGAAATCCATACTGATTTTTAGCTAGGATGTTGAATTTCTCAATATATTTCTTTAGGGAATTATTTATAATCCGTTCCAAAACTTTAGACAGCGCCGATAGTACCGATACTGGGCGATAATTTTTGACACAGTCCCTGTCCCCTCCCTTGTATATTGGGTGAATAAGAGCCTTTTTTAAGGCATCAGGGAAAACGCCGGTGGTAATAGCCAGGTTACAAATATGGGTTATAGGTGGAATGAGATCTTTTCTGGCGAGTTTTAAGATGTAAGAAGATATACCATCCCAGCCTAGAGCACAATCAGCACGTTGCTGTAAGACGATAGTCTCTACTTCGGCTTCAGATACTTCAAGCAGAACCATAGAATTTGGGACATTTACAGCAGATAGCCCTGGAGATGATTGTACGGTACAACTTGTAGAACCGGATGACATTATTTTATAGGCTAAGTCTTGTCCAACGCATGAGAAATAATTACAAACACAATTTATGCACTCTTTAGGGTTGTTGTTTATACCTAGAAGCTCTGTAGGAATATTATTACTATTATGAGTGTTAGTGACATTTTTTATTGCTTTCCAGATTGCCTTGGGGTTAGACCCTGCTTTCTCAATGAGGGACTTGTTGTATGCTATTTTCGCTTTTCGAAGTAGACTGTTGCAGAAGTTGCGATAACGAGTGTAAGTTATTTTAAGCGTCATATTATCGGGTGATTTTCTGGACTTAATGTGTAATTTATCGCGATTTCTTATACATCTTATTAGCCCTGGGTTCATCCAAGGCTTTAAGATTTTATTTCTTCTAGTGACTTTAATAATTTTTGTATGTGAGGTTATGATAGATGACAAGGTATTAATTAAACTATTTGCTGCCAAATTTGCATCATTTATTTTAAATATGTAGGAGAAGTCAGTATTTTTGATGTCATTTATAGCCAAATGGTAGTCGATACACATTTTTGATGAGCGATTATTTCGGAAAGGTTTTGATTGGTCTAAGAATATAGCAATGGGATTGTGGTCCGTTACATGAGACTCCAAAACTAAAGTAGTGGAAGGAAGACTAGATTTAACAAAAATATGGTCTACACATTTTAGACTGGATCTTGTGGGAAAGGTATGAGTTGGAAAGAACCCGTGGGAAGCATTTAGAGTAATATAATCCTCAGAAAAAGAATCTGTACTATTATGATTTATATTTATGTTCATATCACCAACGAGTAACGAGTGTTGCGTTATTAAGGTGTTGTAGACATTGTCCAGGCTATCTACGAAGTTACAGTGGTCATCAACAGATTTTAAAGATGGTGAGCGATAAATAGCTATAATGCTAATAATTTTGTTAATGTGACAAACCAAGCAGCTTGCACCCTTAAAATATGGCTCACTTATTTGAGAATTTATTTCCCGTTTAGCATAAATAACAATACCGTCATTCTGGTTCAATAAAGTTTTTGAGGGATACGCTACATAACCATCTAAATTAGGTAGATTAGTTACTTTACTGAGCCAGCATTCAGTAAGAACAATAATGTCAAACGATATCTTAGTCATCGATAGCATTATACAAAACTGTTCAAAATTTTTGTTTAAACTACATATATTTACGTGAATTATTTTGATACCTAGTTTAAAATTACATATATAGTTAAGACAGTCCTCTGGATCACAGATATACGAGTTTGTACCAGGGTTAGAATCCAATTCATTGTTTATGTCGTTTATATTAGCCATTAACTTTTAGAAATAATAACAATATAAAGGTTTCGATAGACGTGGAAGTGTGAATGTTTTGAGTGTGTGTGTTTTGCGAAAGGTAATGTGATGTATATACATATGTATGTGTAATTAGGTGTGTTAATGTGTGTGTGCCTTTTCTTATACACTACTTTTGAGTAACAAACAATTTCTATTTCAGGTGAAAAATAAATACAACAAACATACAGCATGCAGGAATATTTGTAAGCCACAAATAATAAACAGACAGACAGACAGTTTTTAAGCAGCGTTAGAATTATTGTCGCAAGAATCATCAATGATGGTCATATATTATGTTGCAAGTCCAGTAAGGTCCTTTCGGAAGAAACAAGGATTTGTTTATCTCCTTCCATCTTTCTGAGAAATATGTTTCCATTTACTGTCCAACAGTATTTGAAACTGTTCCGATTTGCAAATTCCCGTGCAAGATAGAATAGCTTCTTGGAACTTACTGGAAGGCAATCAGATACATAAACAGCTTGTCGTTTACCAGGAATTTTAATGATCTCTGTATTGAGTTTCTCTTCTGATCTTTTATTTCTATTGAACTCGCGCACAGCGGCGATAGTATCCAGCTTCATTTCAGCGACCACCGGGCGTATTATACCAGCTTTGCCAGGCAGGCGATATATATCACGTAGATCAGTGGCGGATATAGAGGTGCCGATGGCTTGCCCTATCTTACAAACTGTGTCTTTAAGGTCCACAACTGTTTCTTTTTCAGCCTGAGGTATGTTTCTGATTTCCACAGAAGAAGATCTGGTTTTCAGTTGAAGATCCTGTATCTGTCTCTCGAGATTTTCTATACACCTTTTTTGATCGAGACGTTCTTTTTGTAGCATACCGAGGCTTGATTTAATCTCCTCATATTGTTTATTTATAAACGACATCGATTGGGCTATATCATCATTCGATTTTTGGATTTTATTATTTTGAGTTTTCAGCTCCATTATTTCGGACGATAATTTAGTAATTAATTTGTTCTGACTATTATACATTTCATCAATTTTAGTTTGAAAGTCAGCTTTCCAGGTATTCAACAACTCTAATATATCTTGATTGTAATTTTGCTCAATTTCCGGTGGACTAGGTTGGTTGGAACGAAAACGCTTATTGCGGCTTACATTAACAAACGATACGTTTACATTCACTATTAGTAAGCTTAATTTTTGTCACCATGTTTGCTTCGAGTCGCCCAACTTTCTTTGGTTAGTCATGATTATTCGACGTTATTATTGCGGCAACGCTTCGTTCCATACACAAAACAAAATTATTACGTAATTTTAGCTCAATATCTCACGACAAAAATAAGTTACGAGCTCGTTCGCACCTCAAGGTTCGCCCCTTAGTAGGCATTTAATAGATTTCTTCTTAAAATCCACTCAAAAATAGGAGCCCTGCGAATCGGGGCTCCGTCTTTCTATGAAAGGGGCGAAAGTCAAGGAGCGCACGGGCTCGTAGCCCAAAAAATATATATATATATAACTACGCGATAAACTCCATATAAAGTAGTTTCATTTTATATTCGTGTAAAAGTAAGACAATAATATTATCTCAAGTTCTTCTAGATTTAGGCTAGCCTATTGATAATACAACTAGTACAGCAAAAAATGAAGACCCAGCTTGTAAATTTAAGATTTTGAGATTTTCACTAGGACGCTATAACACTTAAGGCCGGCTTATCCGAAAGATAAATCGCATGCTGTCTCACTCATGTTAGGTTAAAAAAGAGATATGGCGAGACTTTTATCTTATAGATAAATTCTATCAGAAGATGGTAGTACAAGCCCTTAATCTCTCCAGAAGCTAAATAAGCATAGCCTGAGGGCAGCGTCTTAGATCTGATTATGTGTATTATTATGTAAAGTAGGTACTTAACTCATATGGCGATTATACTTTGCTCATTAGGCGAGCCGATTACTTATTTGGCACCTAAATTAGGGTAGTATTTACCTGCACAGCAAAAAAATACTAATTGCACAGCAAAAAAATACTAATTGCACAGCAAAATATGCTTACCAAAAATACTAATAAATATGCTTACCAAAAATACTAATTGCACACAAACTAAGTCTCTCCTCTAAGGGGCTCCTGTTTTTGGATGGGTGTAAGAAGGAACCTAACATAACTTCACCCTTCCGAGATGGAATGCAGTGATTTGAGGCGTATAGGTGCTCGTTACGCTGTGCAATATTTGCTGTGCAATTAGTATTTTTGATGGTTATTATATTTTCTCCTTAAATTATATTAAAAATTATGTCCAATGCGGCCATTCTATTTTTCTGTATTAAAAATAGATATTCCGCACTAGGTCTGTTTTTCGCGGGGACTTTACAAACATTCAAACAGCGGACACAAAGAACAACTAGACTAGGAACAACAGAACTAATTGTGGATTATACAATTGTTTGACCCATTTAGGGATTGACCCACAACATTTGGTGCGGTGACAGTAACACGGTGACCAGGTAAACAACTACATCATCTGTGCAGCCATGAGACTTTTGCTGACGTCATGAAAATTCATCAAGTGAGAAAACCCAAATACCACCTAAATCTTGAATTTAACCAAAATTGCATAATTAGTCTTAGCCGAACTCATACAAAAGAGCTGAGTGCTATATTCTATTTGGCAAGTATTTCATCAGCTTATGATCCATTACAAGGACTATATGATCGTCTACGAGATTAGTAGCATAAATCTCGACATTTTTATGTACTTATATATTCTATATATTCTTGGAAAATACTAAGGACTTACCATTTACAGAATAGGCATTTATTAAAGAGTAAACAAATGAGGCAAAGTTTGCGATCATGTTTAAATGACCAGCGATTTGCGTCCACACTACGAGTCGTTCTACTTTCACAAATGACGTGCGTGTAGTGTACTTGTTAAGTACCTCATGTATCTGCAACAAAACACTTCACTACATATTATTATTATAAAAAAATTACCCGGCCGCGTCTGTCTACCTGTTCGCGGTAAACTCAAAAACTACGGAACCTATTTTCACGCGGTTTTCACCAATAGACTGAGTGATTCATGAGGCAGGTTTAAATGTTTAATCTTAAAATTTTAAAGCCGAAGCAGATCGCTAGTTAAAAATAAATGGGGATTGTCCGTACTATCAAATATTCCGCCAGGAATACACTAAACTATTAATATAAATATAGTCATATCAGCTCTGTATATAAAGTGTATCACTACCGGGCACGGGCCTTTTCTCAGTATGAGAAGTGCGAATGGCAGACTGCCCATATCTTCGAAAACATAATGGAGAATTTTCAAGCATGCAGGTTTCCTCACGATGTATTTCTTCATCGTTACACAACTAATTTATAAGCACATAACTTCAAAAAGTTAGAGGTACGTGTCTTAGAATCGAAACCGAGAGGTTCGCGTATGACTCAGTGGTACACACGCATCAATATCCAAAAAAAAAGTTATGTTTTGCATATGTCTTTTTCACTAATTCGTTACTTTTAAACTTTCGCGTTAGTAGTGCGAGAAGCTATTGAAATTAAAAACATAACATTTCCAATTTAGAAGATGGTTTCAAATTATCAGCGACGTGGCATCCCGTGATTAATAATACGCAACTTCGCTGTTTTGCACAGTCAGGTAATTCACGGAATATGGACAAGACGGCTAGCATACGTAATAGGGATACCGTAAGTATTTAGACGGTACATAGACAAACAAAAATATGCCAAAAGTGATGGTGAATCAAAATTCTTCTGACTCCCAAACGGAGACATGACATCGCAGCACCAGTCAGCTTGCGACCACGGCCGCTGTGACCTGGTCGAAACGTCAAGCATAAAAAAGTAAACATTATGCATGTTCGCGTTAATACGCGTTACGTATTATATATATATATATATATATATATATATATATATATACAGGGTGATTTTGAAATCGTGTAATTCCTTTTAACCACGCATTCTACTGGTGATATAGAATAACCCTGACCATATTTTTATTTAATTAGAATAATTTTTTTGGAAAATTATTGCTCCGTTTTTTTTCCTGAAATGGTGTCAGATAGCCATATGTTAACCAACTGAGGCAATTTAAATTTTTTACTAATTAAAATAAAAAAGCATATTAATAATTAATGTCCTAAATAATAACGGGCGGTCCTTTTTATTGCCCCTTATTATTTACGACATCAGTTATTGTTATGTTATTATTTTTAAATTAGTAAAATATTAAGATTGTGTCAGGTGGTTAAAATATGACTATTTGAAATCATTTCATGAAAAAAATCTGTACTCTAATTTTGCCATTATTCTAATTAAGAAAAAATATGGTCAGGGTTATTCTATGTCACCAGTAGAATGCGTGGTTAAAAGGAATTACACGATTTCAAAATCACCCTGTATATATATATATATATATATATATATATATATATATATATATATATATATATATATATATGATACGTCACTTATTCGTGTTCAGAATAAGCAGAACAATAACGTCGGCCAGTTTCCGTTTTTTTTTAACTTTCACTAGGCCTGGCATTATGGTGCTGGGAGAATATTGCCTGTGTCGCGTGGAACTTTTCAAACATTCAAACAACGGACACGAAGAACATCGCACACCCGGGATCATACAAATATTTGTCCTGTGTGGAGACCGAATCCACAATACTCGGCATAGTGCCACCGGTACAGTAAAATTAATAGCGAGAAACTACTTTATATTATAGTTATCATTAAGTAACTGTCCTACGCAGTTTCATCCTCGTTTATGATTACTGTTCTCAACCCATGACTCGTAGCGTCATATTATATGTATAGCCTACTGAAACTGCCCGATAAAGTAACTTTATAATTGAGCGTAGCGAAAATATTCTGAGTCTGTGTTTCTAAAATAGTAAAAGAATTTTAAAATCGGTACTTTCTTTTTGAGTTTATGCATTACAAACAAAAATACAAATCTTTTCTTTTATTATAATATAAGTTTAGATATATGAACTTACCTTTTGCAACTGTGATAAGCAGGAGACTGTACACTGCATCCTATAAATAGCGCAATAAGATTGAACTAGCAAAACCGCCGCTACCGCATGCGGCGTGGCGACTTGAACTAAAGTATAAGAATTATCAGGAGTAACAAAGAACTGCCTGTCATTTTCATAGGCGTCCAATACTGCAAGGAACCACATGGTTACACCTAAAATAAAATCAAATATAAGATTTTCGGAAAAAGGAGAAGCTGTATCAATAGACATTTCACGTAAAATTTCACGTACATCAACGTTAGATATGAATATATACTGAATACAGTGCGCCATGCTTCTACGAAAGTTACAATAATAATATATTTATGTAATTATATAAATACATTCTACCAAAGGATTATACAGTGTGTATACAAAACCCTGTCCGATCCAGTAAGAGCTTATTTCTTTCTTGATAAACATGCCAAGAAAAATAATGAAAAAACTATATCATCATAAAACGCCAAAATAATATTTTTTATCCTAGTATTGATCAACAATTTTATTTTACCCTTATATCCCTGAAATTTCGCACAGACTGGCAACACTCCACTAAAAGTCGGCTTCGTTTATTTTTCTATTATAAAATGTCGGCTTCTTGTCAAAGGTCATGTTCGACGCATATTCAAAAGCGCAGACACCACCGAAGCCGCCGCCTTATGCACAGACGCACCGCACGAGGGATGTGACTATCGATCAAATAAAAATATCGAAGTATGTAATTCTTAAGATAAAAGTTTTTTTATTTGTAAAATACAATAAACGCTCTTGCATACAAAACTCAACTTTAAGAAATTATGCGTTTTCCTTCAGTTTTAAAATTAAATAAACAGTGCACAGGCATGAGACTATGTATATATTCTTTTTTTTCGGACACAAATCCGTGAAAGGATAGGCATACATAGGTATATTATTACACCTACATTTTACCAGCTATGTTTGAACTCCGATAATAGGCATAGGCGTAGGTTAGCCTACACCTGTGCCTACCTTTTTTGTGCCTAAATTTAAAGGTTTGATTTTGGGTTGTCATAGCTATGTTCTTCATAGGATATCGATATCGTATTTGGTATAATAACATAAAAGTTCTGGTTTGCATTGTATGTAATCTATTTTATCAGTGACTAACCGTATTAATCGAATATATCGATTAAAAATTAAATCCTTGTTTGCATCCCTAGCTATTATTATTGTTTCTTAGTTATAATACCGGCAAACAATTTCGTACCTACTCAGTCTTGTGCTAAAACTACTTTCGTTCGGACTTTCGCCATTGAGTATTTTCTCTCTTAGATTATATGACGTATTCAAACCCTGAATACTTTAACATGTCGGTGTGTTTAGGTAGGAGTGATTGTAATTATGCAACTGCGCGTAGGGAGTACTAGGAACGGTCCTCTAGACCACAAGGTCGCTAGACCTTAAAGTGCGTTCCGACGGGACTGCCAAGTCCCGTCGGAAAGCGCTTTTCAGCGGCCTCACAACCGTTGTTACCATTGAACTTCCATAGCTCTATGTGGTTCCAGCATGATGGCGCGCCGCTTCATTTCTTACGTGCAGTGCGTGATTACTTAAATTCCTAATTCTCTAACAAGTGGATAAGACGTGCAGGACCAATCTCGTGGCCGCCGTGATCCCCAGACCAAACACCATTAGACTTTCACTTGTGGGAATACGTAAAGCAAATCGTGTATGCTAGAATTTGTAATTAGGATGTAGAAATGCAAGCTCTAATTGTGACAAGCCGTCATTAAAGTTGTTAAAGAAATAAAATCAAATTAAACTATGTAGGCGTAGGTAGTGTTCGTAGTGCCTTAAGAAAAAGGTGCCGCATGTGTGTGTTAACGTTAGAGGTGGACATATGGAGCACGACTGACGGAGCTTACAACAATTTGATATTTTTATTAACTAGAGGTATGTACTTAGATATGATAAACCAAATTAAAATACACTGTAACGTCTTAAAAAGTACTCATAAACAGAAAGATTTCTTTATGCGTTATTTTCAAATATCAGCTGATGCGTACTATCGGTTACTATGTTATAGTGGCTCGTGTAAAATACGGCGAGCGGTTTATATTAAAGAATTAGGTAAATTTAGGTGAACAAAGGCGCCGCTCGAAGACAGCAGAGCCTTTGTACACCGCGCGCAACGCGGTGGCTAGCGTTTGGCGGCTTTGTTCAAAGGATTTAGCGTGGCACGCTGCGGCGGCCGTGAACCTTTATGACCATTGATACCTAGATATTTTGATTTATAAATTGTCGGTGTTGTCATGAGTAATCTATTAAGATATTATTTTAAATAAATTAAATTAACCGGGGTAATTTTTTCGATTAATTTTTATAAAAGGATGATACCTACGTTTAACGATCGGACAGGCTTTATTATATACACTGTATATATAAAAAATAACAGGCGTTGCAATTCTAGCAAATAGCAGAAACTCCTGCAGGAGGCAAGCTCGGTAGCCAGCGAGATTATCGCTTACCCAGAGATTGCATCTGTTACTACTGTCACAAAAGTCTACCTACCTCTTAATAAGGAAAGGTCATTGGGCATATCTGACCCGCTTTGCGAAAAGTGGCGGACATTAACCAAAATAGTTTTAAACTAAGGGGAATAATATGACCTTTCACTGCATATAATTATTTTATTTAAAATCGATGGAGAAAAATGTACAGGACCGTTTAAAAAAAAAACAAACAGTTTCAGAGGATTTTTTTTCACCTTATAACCATACAGCATTTTGCACGGATGAGCCAATGTTCAGAAGCATGTATACGCTGTCTCTTTCGCACATTAGACAAGTAGAAAAGGTTTCGTTGCGCTCGCGCACTGACTCACCACCCCCCACGCAGTCCTTCGTTAGCCACCGTTGCGATCTGTACGTTTACCTGGTTTGTTTTATCTATTGTTTTAACGACTACTATTAGCGTGTTTCATGGACTCTGGTTATTTGCTTTTGGATTGGATTTTCGTTGATATGGAAAGACAAAACAGTTGTGTGTCGTGCAATCGATCTGTGTTACGTCGAAGAAAACACAGTCTTAATGCAATGTTTCTCGAAAGGTACCGGGATCTCGTAGTGTTGTTATTACAAGAAATCATACCACGCGAGGTAAGTACTCCGTCTGTACACCATCTATCTATCTATTTACTAAGAAAACAAAGCGCAAGAAGCGAGTCTTTGTTGACCAATCTATTGTTTTTATTTATGTTTTATTTTACACAATCTTAACTATTATTGTACAAAAGCAACCGTAATGCTAAGCATTTTACCTGTACCAGTTAATCTTAGAGATGTGAGAACTTATTGTTTATGCATAAAGAACACCCATAAAGGATTTTAGTGAAATAAAAGATTATTTTTCGTTTATGTTTTTATACAAATGTACAGAATGTTATATCTTGTTTCAGATTTCTTTTGACGGCACAAGATCTATATGCCACCCTTGCTGGCAAAGATATGATCGAGCATTGCATAACCAGCAATCAGATGATATGCCACCCCAGCCAGTACAAGAAGGTGCAAATCAAGAAGAAGTTGGAGAGGCGGTGGCGGTCCAACAAATAGAAGTCGGGGATCAACAAGGTCCTGGTTTTATTTCTGTTACTGGATATAGACGTGTATCAAATACAGCGAGACGCTGTATATTTCTAAACTGCAGAGGTATGACTACTCATCGTGTGCCAACCTACGCCAAGTTCTACCTGTTGCACAATCACAATTTGTATATACCAGAACTTGCTAGAGTTTGCCACCCTCATTTAGTTCAAAATGATTGGGAAGAACTTGTGAATGCCCCGGCAACACATGAAAGCTTTAATAATGCTCACGTACTTGACATAATCAAATTGTATAAATGGGGATTAGAAAGCAGGTCTGAAATGGATTTTGAAAATATTGAAGCAATTGATGACAACCACTTCCATTTTTGGACAGCTTTAACTAAAAATCAGTTTATGACTATTTTAGAACAAACACCGTCTCTTCGTAACAGGTTTGATCGTCCTGCTACCACTTTAGGAATTTATTTGACTAAAGTAAGAACTGGTCAATCTGATGAGCGCTTAGCTACGAAATTCCAAATATCTAGAAGAACATTAGAGAGGAAGTTAAAAATAGCGAGAGAATGCTTAACTGAAGATTTTGTTCCACGTTACCTGGGCTTAAATCATATAACCAGAGAAGAAGTGGTGGCAAGAAATCTTCGTATCCCAACCCATATTTTTGGTGGTAGCGAAAATGAACCGGCAGCCATTCTTGTATTCGACGGAACATATATATCTTCAGAAGAGTGCGAATTTCCTATTCCAAAGAAAAACCTACAGCCTTCACAAATTCCGCAACCTGGTAAAACCTTTTCTAATCGTATGTACAGACGGCTATATAATAGAGGTCGTAGGACCGTATTCAGCATTCTACTTCGGATGCAACTATTATGCGCAGCCTGATGCAAGAAAGCTCAGCTTGGCATTGGTATCTTAGACCTAACGACGTGTTTCTACTGGACCGTGGCTTTCGGGATTCTATCCCTGCCATTGAAGAACGTGGATATAATCCCTACATGCCGCCAACTAGAGGAAGAGGAGAACAGTTATCTACACCTGACGCTAATAAATCTCGGTTAATTACAATGTGCCGCTGGGTGATTGAAACAATTAATGGACGATTTAAGAAAGATTTTAAAATATTTCGACATACATATTTTAATGTTGCAATGCGAAATATGATGACTGATTTTAAAATAACCGCGGCAATTATCAACGCTACTCGGCGGCCATACGAAGACAATATATACGCCGAGCAGTTTATGGATATTATAAATCAAAATATAAACAGAGAAAATGAGTTGGCAGAATACGTATCAACAAATAACTTGAACAGACAAAGAGTAGCATTTGTGCCTCTAGATGGAAACAGCCCAGACTTTGAGGATTTTCCACAGTTGAGCTTTGAAGATTTAATCTTATTCACGTTGGGCTCATACCATTTGAGAATCGCAAGGTCTTATTGTCACGAGCACATACGACCAAACGGGGATTATATCATAGAAATGTATCGACACCAACATTTAATTGATAATAAAATATTGATTAGAGGGCGAATCCAGTCACGTCATATTCGAATGAAACAGTATTATACATATATTTTGTTAAACCCAACACAACACGGAAGACAAAGAATAGAAGAATACTACTGCTCATGTATACACGGCCGCCGCACTGTCGGGAGCTGCGCCCATATCGCTAGCATAGTTTATTATCTGGCTTGGGCCAGACATCAGGAAGCAACAGACGCACCTGCTGCTTTTTTAAATGATTTGATGCTTGATTTGGATCAAATTGAATAAAAAATACATGAATGAATTAGTGTTTTATTCATCTTCCCTATATCAGTTTCTAACACTTGAATCCCGTGGCTCACATTAATGCGACTAATGCCATAGTAAATCAGAGCCATATATCAATAAACTCTGCTATATTTCGTTTGTGTCCGCCATGGGTATGGTTTCCATACTAAGGTGCCCAATGACCTTTGAATTTGAAATTGAGCATAGCTACAGTGCCCGCTTATTTTAAGTTGTGCGTGCATCTTAATTATAAAAACAGATTATTTTCTTTTTTTTGTATGTTGTCGCCCGCGGTAGTAGTTGTTTCTAAGCCACGACGGACGTTACGAACATTAAAAAAAACGATCGTCTAGACTTAGAACAACTATTATTTGTGGCACACGCGAATTTTTCTCCCGTTTGGGGGTCGAACCCACAACACATGGTGCATTGGAAGTGTTAAGGTGACTACTTAAACCTTAGATTGTACATTTTAGTTACAGTAAGAGTATATTACCCATAGCCAATATTGTGACGCGTCCATGTATGCAACTAGCACGTGATACTCGAATGCGCCAGCCGTTGTGTATGCTCTGGAAACTGAGGGATGCCACTCCGTAGATCTTTGCTACAAGGAACACGTAGCCTAGTGTGCCGGATACCGTGCATTCGTCCGTAGAGGAATCCATCTTAGTCTTGATTCTAAATAAATATGATAATTCGCGTTAATTGATTAGTTCAATTATCGCATAGAAAGTACATCCTTATTAATATTATAAATGCGGAAGTCTGTTTGTTGGCTTCTTCATCTTTCATGCACTAAATTGACTTTTTTATTAAGGTATATTTTGGACGGGTGTACTTTTAAGTTAACTTGATAGTTGGTACACGGCCCCTGTGAATAAATTATCTGTTTTAGAGCTACGTGACCGAAGGCGCTGATAAAAGCTACGTCCATGATAATCCTCTTTGTACAAATAAATCAAAATTGGTCTTGTGCCGTTATCTTCACGTTTTGATTCTTCAGCATATTAGTAGATCCTGCCCGCGTCTATCTAAAAAGTAACTTCAGTCCGTTTGTGCCATGCTTTCTTTTAGTGACATTATATCGTAGGCATATTCTATCTATATTAAATAATTACTTGTAAATTCAATACGAGTGTTACGTAAGAGATAATGACCCAGTGTTGCGATTTGCTGATGCGTGGTGTTCTGTCGCTAACACACAAATGCACACCTACAAATATTATTATAACACGGACAATATGTACCTATGTTTTAAATTATAAATTAGATAATAACCAAGATTCTTACTTATACTTTATTTATGAATATTGTTATTTCGGCGATGTGTTTAATTTAATTTTGTATTTAAATTTTTACCTGTGTTAATATATACATACATGAATAGCACTATACTTGAATATATCGTCTGATCCTTGCGTTAGTTCACAAAATTTGTTGTATTGGAAGTACTGTAACACAGGTGACAGTGCCGTCACCTGTGTTACAGTTCTTAACTAGTACAGGGAAGGGTGATCTTTCTAGTAGTTTAATGATTTTGAACTTATAATTTAATATGTATACCTTTACACAATATTTGTAACTATTGATTTTGGAAATAAATTATTATTATTTGTTTCTCTTTTACGGGTTTATTCGCATTGGCATTCGTTAGGAAAATACCCGGCCCTTTGGGAGGCTTATACGGGAACATGGGTCCAACATGCAGAGGCCCTTCGAGAGTTTTAGTTTAAAGTGAGATCGGACACTTACCGAGACATTTGCCGCGGCAGGTGTAGGACTATTGCTACATATGGAATCTAATTATTCTGGTCTATGGGGATGGGTGTTTAATGTTTTGGTAAAATGCAAACTATAGTTAAAAACGGCGCCTGCCTGATATACTATGATATACAAAATCGGAATGATATACAAAATCGGAATGGCAGATGGTGACTCGCTGACTCACTAGATGGGCCCCCTGAATAGTCGCCATAGATATACAGGCTTTAAAAGCAGCAGGGAGCAACACCGGTGTGATCGGTGTATCGAGCGGTGCGGCGCCGATTTCACCATCACGGGTCTCGTGAGAATGGAGACCCGGAGAGGTTTCTCCGTAGTTATGCCCTTGAAAATGACATTTCCGCCCCCGGGCATACCTATAGCTCTAGCGGCCTTCTCTCTGACCGGCAGACCAAGCCAAGTTAAAGTTGAGAGTCCTACAGGCGCTCTTGAAGTATCACCCCAGTCAGCTAGTAAAGGCAAGCCGGGGACGAGGCTCTAACCGACTCTCTGAGGCATTCACGACCGCAGTGTCGCCACTCACATTCAGCTCGCCACAGTCAAGCTGCCCTGCGGTTTGTGCGCTTTACGATAACCTGGTAATTTTTTGTTATATCACAAGGTGAAGCTGATATTTTAAAAGCTAAAGTACTATGCCCTCCGGGATCGCATTAGTCCCATGATGAGATAACGACTGCCCCAGAGGAGCAGTATTATTATTATTTCAGTCTAATATACGAAATGAAATACGAAATTGTGCGGTTGAAACGTTTAATACGAACGTTAAAAAAGATTTAGAAGATTTACTAGTGAACAACATTTAAATCAGCCAGAAAGCATTCTTTCTAGCGGCTGCTGACCTGTTTTAATAAGGAGCAGTCGAGTTTTTGACTTTGCAATAAACCAATAAAAAATATCCGACAAATGTAGGTACATTTAGATTTGATAGGTATATCGGTTTGATAGTGAAAACGTTTTCATGGAATATGCTTTATTATAATAGGTACTTGACTAGACTAGACCAAATAAAGACTGATGTATAAAAGAACCATTACTCGTCGCCTATTGATATAAATGACAACTACATGTTGACGAGGATGTTGATTTTTACGCATAACATTTTGCCGATATATTTTTGTAATCCTGGTGGGATGGCCGCAATATTGACATAGTATTTTCGAAAGTGTCAATATAAATTGTTTTATTGATTTAGAAATAAAAACGGTGGTGATTTTTTTTAAATAAATCAATTTACAGTCTGCTTAAATTAATTTAATTTCAATGTATAATATTCACGAAACGTATGTTAATATTATTGATATGATTTATATATAATTTATAAATACAGTCAAAACCGGATATAACGACATTGAAGAGACCATATAATTTCGGACGTTATGTCCGATAGTTGTTATAATAAATATACACAAGTACGTAGTCGTATTAATTGTCATATGTGTGTTTAGAATTTTTAAATAACAGTTACCTACCTATATTAAAAATTGCTGGAATTGATTCAGTAGCCGATTTTGAACAAACTACTTTCAGGATGTTCCTTTATTATGTTACATGTTGTATATACTAAGTGTAGTCTACAAGCTGAACTTAGCTTAAAATATTCCTTCATAGATTGGAATAAGTTAAATTTTTAAAATAATTTTTTTCGAATTGTTTTGTTTTGCTGGAACAAGTAAAACTGTTGGTCGTTAAAAACGATGAATATCGATAAAGTTCCGTCGTTTTAAACGATATGTCGCTGTATCCGATGTTGTTATAGGCGGTATGATTACTTAATTGCTTATATAGGTTTTGGTCGGCACCTTGCCATTTGGTCGTAATAACCGTCGTTATAAACGATGTCGTTATATTCAGTTTCGACTGTATAACTAATAATATACCTATAAGCACAGATGAACACATAAACGTTCCACAATTTCGAACATTCTTATTGATTTATAGCAAAGTCAAAACTATTCGCGCTGCCTATTTTACCAAGGATCAGTAGAGACTGATCAGGATAGACAGCGCCGACTAATAAATATGTTTTCTCAGAAGTCTTCAAATAAATACAATTACCTCACAATTTTGTATTATATTTTGGTATTAAGCTGAAGTGTTCACGACGTCACGTCACCGTTACAAGGCAATACGTCTTTCCGCAGAATACAATCTATCTCCCTGCCTTTCATTACAATCCGTTCAATCGTTTAGCCATACAAAGTAAGCAAACAAACAGTAACTTTTGCATATAGAATATTCGTGAGATTACGCTTAACACCAAACGTTATAATAACAATAAAATTATTTAATAAAAATTGAAGCGAAAGTATTTAAAATTCTTACAAAACGAGACCTTATAAATGTTGCGTTTCGGCCTGTCAATTTATGAGCTGAACTATCCAGATATTCCTTTTCTTTTTTTTTAAGATTTTCTTAAAGGTGATGGTTGGCTGCTTAATTATTTTAAAGCACACTGAACAAAGTTTGCAACAGATTTAATTTTAGATTTAAAATGACTGCTCCTCTGTTTAACAATATTATTTTTCTTTATATGATTAAGTAGAGGTGATATAAGTTATGTATTTACGACTTTATAGCACTGCGACTTCTTATTTAGTGAACATTTGGTTCGTATTATTTGATGCTTGGTGATTATCTAAATATCTACACGAAATAGAACAAATTGAACAAACAAAATTAGCCCTGTATGTAGTTGTATACATATGTACGTCATAACGACTTTATAATAACTAAAAAATGGGCATCGAACTTCGTCGTCAACTTAAAAGGATAGATAAGATATCGCCAAATGTAAACAATAATTTGAAATGTTGTGTACAATTTGACGGCTACTTGCTTGCTACTGGTAACTTGCGCCTCCATCGTTTGCAGAATGCGTTAAATGAGTTTTTCTCCCGTCGTGTACAAAGTCGAGCTATTGATAAAGTGTTAACAAGAAATACAATTTCTGACACTAAATCGCCACTACTTCTGTCAAAAGTTAGTTAAAACAATAGATAAGATTTTTACTGTTCATATAACACCTGACCCATATAACCCAATAAACATATGCAATAATCACTCAAATTATGATAATGATGATAAGAAAAATGAGATTTATATTGAAAAATGGTTAGAAATCACTCTCGTCGTCAACAATGTCTAAGTAGAAATAGTGGAGGTAGAGTTGAGGAAATCTAATCGATTTATGGTGTAATTTAAACAGATTAATTAATAAACATACCGAAGATTAGCTCAAGCGTTTAACCACTGAACCACTGTCCGGCCGCAATCTTTTGTAGGGCGAAGGTTTATCAGTCAAATTGCTTAACCTTAAATAAATCGCATAATTAAGGGGCTATTGTGTTATATAAAATAAATATTTTATAAAATACGCTTTATAAAATATTATTGTCAACTATTTATAAGTACCATAAAAACAGTCTACTTTTATTTGCAAAGGCGCTAATTTGTGGTTTTTAATGCTACGCTATATATATTATTAATAAGCGAACCCTTATAATATAATATTCTACCACATACACACAACACCATCTAGCCCAAACTAAGCAGAGCTTGTACTATGGGTACTAGATAATGGATAAACATACATATATACTTTTTTGTTTTGTAAATACATACATATTATACATAGAAACACCCAGACCAAGACAAACAGCCATGTTCATGCACACAAATGTCTGACTTGTGCGGGAATCGAACCCGCGACCTCAGGCATGGCAGTCGGTTACACTAACGTCTACGCCACCGAGGCTGTTCATCTATTGAACACACTTCCTGATTCTTAACTCAAGATATTTTTTGTTTCAGTATAGTAGGTATTAAGAATTCCTAAACATAAAACCAAGATAAAACTTTGCACCATCGGGCAATCCCAACCCAAGACAGTCGCATACATTACCGCTCCAGTACCAAAACTAGAATTATCTTACATATATTACGACGTAATGTATACGCACGTTTTAACATCTATTTTGAAGTTTTATTTCGAATGCACTATTACACATAGATACTTTGTCACTCGAGAAAGCAGTCGTGGTGTTTGTTTAATATAGTTGTTTGTTATAGTAATGAGTATATACCGCGTAATAATGAGCATAAATACAGTTGCTGGGCGTTTTGATCTTATCTTTACAAATCATGGGTTATTATGAACTACTGTATGCTCCACAAGGGTATGAAATATGAAATTGTTTGATTTTATTATCACCATATTTTATATTATTTTGTGTTCATGTTTTTGTTAAAACAAAAACTTTAAAAATGTTCAAAGAGGTGGTGCTAAAATACTAATATCTGATTAAATTAATCAAAATTAAATAAGATACAAGCGTTTCAAATCTGGTAGTGGTAGCATTGAGTAATTACAAAAAAAGGATGCATGATACAAACTCTGACGTATCCGCTATTTAAATGCAGCTGTCCGAGGGAGATAGCTTGATATCCCACTACACCCTACTTTAACTTATTTCAGAATTTTAAATATAAATTTGTCTCTTATTTTGCAATCAATTTTAATAGTGTTTTTTAAAAGATTTCTTTTGATTGCTCATTGCTCTTGTGTGTAAAATAATGTTAAATAACAAACATAGGTAACTACCCTATTATTTGTATAATCCACAAATTATTGTTCTATGTGTACTTTGTGTCCGTTAATTATGTCTGTAAGGTCCTCCAACCAGTACGTGATCACAAGCCCGATAATGTTCTTTGAAAAAGTAAATTTATAGTTCAATTATTCATGTCAGAACTCTATACAAAGCGCTTACGCCATTAAAGAGACAATATTATATGTCTAAGTAATGTTCTAACAGTACTTTTATTTTAATATAATATTTTTTTTTTTACATAAACAAAGCAACAATTAAGTAATGTTTGTATTTAATGTATTTACTCACATATTCGGGTTATATATATTAATTTTGTACGTAAGTATACATTGGCTTAACTATAATAAATGGTCATTATAATCAAACACGTCTTAATGTTATGGTATGTGTAATTTTCGACAATATATCACAGTAAAATTGTTCAATCTTTTATTATGGTAAATCTTTACTAAAAAGTGACTTATCTATGTAATCTTAACTAATATTATACGGCAAATGTGACTTTGTTTGTTTGTTACGCTTTAGCGCCTTAACTACTCAACCGATATTTATAAAATTTCGTATACACGTTATCAGGGATACAAAAAAAATAGAGGTCAAGTCAAAGTCGAATAAAACCTGTCCCGGGCAAAGGGTAGTCTTTAGTATCTCTGAGTGTGACAGTTAGATTCAAAATGTACAAAAATCTCAAAATAAAAAAAAATATTGAATGTGTCGCGGCGGTAGTCCATTCGCCTACAGTGCACAAAGTGTCGGTTTCGATTCCCAAATTGTTGTATTCTGTTTAGAAATTCGCAGTAACACACACATCGTTTTATAGACCACACTAGAATCGCCCTGTATTATGTGGAACCTTAAATAGCTGATAAATTATGGGTGCCATTCTCCTCTGTTATTACTCTGGGGATAGAGGCGTGAGACCATTTATATTCATATCATATTTTGAGTAACAGCTATGTCCATTTGTAGCTTCTATCTAGACCTAGGTTGAGTTCGAGTGTGCGGTCGCCGTAGGTTCGTATCTCTGTACCGTTCGCAGCAAACAGTTTGTAGGTACCTACTTTTAGTCAGAGAGACAGACAGAGGTGTATTACACCCATATTTCGCTAACTATGATTTTCGGATCTAAGCAAGGCCAGTTCTGAACTTCGTACTGCTCTTGAGAATTTTTTGATAGAACATTCAATAGCTGTACGGGAGAGAGAGAGACTTCGTGTGGAGCAGTCATACTCACAAGCGTAGAGCCATGGTGTTAAAACTTAGAAGAAAACAGTTGAATTATAACGTAATCAAATTATATAGGTTACCATGTTGGCTTTCTATAAGATAACTAAGTGATATTCAATTTAGTTGTATTATACTCTGAAAGTTGCATGTGACAACCGCTAGATGACGGGGAAATCAGTTTCTAAAATTTCACTTTATTACCTATTTTTGAATTATCGTAATAATTTTTAGCTTTTAATACATAAAACTATTATCAAACAATAATTTTGTTTTTAAAAAGGAAGTTCTAAAGTTATCGCTTACCATATTTGATTAATGTTATTTATTTTTGAACGATTCGGACCTGTCACATAGATAAAGCTGTTGTCAAATTTGACATTTTATCATTCCGTTATTCTCTCTTGAATAATAAACTCAAGACCTTGTTTTATTTTTTACAATTCCATACTTGCCCTGATCTTGGTTTTCATTTTCAAGTGAATGTACAGGCTAGCGACTATTATAGTTAAGTATACACATACTTAACTATAAACTTCGCTAGTCTGAAAATTCATTAATCACTACATCATTATAATAGATATATTATATACCCACACATATGTTTGTATTTGAAAAAGTTGCTTGAACCGAACGCCAGTTGGCGCTAGTATCGCCAATTCATTGAGTGATGTCTCTATATTCCTATATACAAATGTACTCTGTGCGTAGAGCTACTGAGGCAGCCTGCCGATTAAAACAATCGAATAATTTATTCGAATGCGTTAATAATAAATATTGATTGATTATGTCACGTATTAGCGCGATCGACGCATAACTTATCAATCGTGTCATCATCAAATCCATTTTCAAATATGTGATGTACCTACATATATGAAATATAGGCGTGGTATTATACTTCGTACGTATACTAATGATAGGCAAATACAAGAGAAATAAAAGAATAAACCATAAAAATCCTAACATCCTAATCCTAATTGCTTAATACCAATGCTAACTTCCTAATCCTATCCTAACTTCCTAATCCTAATTAATATTATAAATGCGAAAGTAAGTTTGTTTAATCGTTTGTTATTTTTGTTACACTTTCACGCCATAACTACTCGACCGATCAACATGTAATTTTACATACAAGTTATCAGGGGTAGAGAATGGGACATGGGTACCTTATATCCAGAAAAAGTACTGTTATTAACCTAACATAACCTACATTTAACCGAGCGAAGCCGCAGGCAAAAATCTAGTCTAATATATTTCATTAACATTCTTTCATCGCTGAGTATTTATCATTTTTATTTCGATAACAATCTTTCAACGATATATATTTTATTCTATTACACACATCAATAAGTACTCAGACGAAGTGCGTAACTTATAAAAGTATGCTCTTAATCCTCAGTTCCCAAAGTGTCCAGGTGGACCCCCAGAGGTCCACGGGAGACTCGACGGGGGTCTACGATGGCGTGACAAAAAAACGAAAATTTATTTGCTTTCGATACTGAAGAACGATTTGATGATTTTTGTACCGAATATTCCGATTTTACTTGACGGATTAGATTTCTAGTTAAAGGGGTCCACCGGACCCAGCTAAATTTTGAAAGTGATCTATGAGTAAATATGTCTTGGAACCTCTGCTCTAAATTATTCAGTTATGGGTACGATCATCAATTTAGCAGCTCTCTCTTACATACTGTATTACGATGACTGTACTCACAGTTTACTCAAGTATTTGATATTTATCCTAACTAATAATAATATAAATACGAATGTGTATTTGTTTGTTTCGCTTTCACGCCTTAACTACTCGACCGATCGTCATGAAAATTCACATAAACGTTGTCAAGGGTACACTAAAGGTACTTAATCTAGATGTACAAGTATGTGCGCATACCCAAATAGTCTCTTTTTCCTTTTATTATTATCATAGTCCGATGGGACGACAATCTGGTAAGACCGGACCAAAGCTTTACGTGCTTTCTGAAGCACGGGGATGTACAACACCTGTAAAATTCTGTTTTTTGTCCGCAAAATAATATTTTGCGCACGTCATATTATGACTAGTTGTACACGAATGTTATTCATTGAAATTAAACTCATTCATACGGATTTTATCGCGTTGTTTTTATCCTAAATGTATTGCGAAAATGACTTGACTGACTGACTTGATTGATGACTTGGGTTACAATTTCGGGTTTAGGAGTCATCGGTACCATATGTCATCTCGCATATACAGGACTGCTTTCCTTATAGGAAGTAGCCGAACCAGGTATAATAGGCGTACGAATAAGTTTCGTAAATGATACCCATAATAATATTGGTTAAAATTGGTTAAACAATAATGGTTTATATATACTTACCAATCTAAAGGAAATTGCACGTATAATTACATGCCATGCGACATGTAATTATACGTTGTTAAAAAAGACATAATAATTCAGAGCGTCCTTTGTAAAATTACTAGGAAGATCCGATAATATGACGGTCCTCATATTTATATTTATTATACTCTTATTTAGTCTCATTTCAATGAGAGCTGTAACTGCCTCCGTGGCTCAGTCGTAGTGAATACGACTGCTGTGCATGAGGTCTCGGGTACGAATCCCGGGTCGGGCCAAAAAAAGTTATTGGGTTTTCCTATAAAGATATCTCAATAGCAGCCCGGACTTACGAAGTTGGCGGTGTTAGACACCACCTGCCTCGGAAAGCACGTAAAGCCGTTGGTCCTGCGCCTTATCTCTCTCCAGTTGTGTCGGTTTACCGCCCCATCGGATAATGAGGGTTAGGTAACAGAGAGTGCACTTGTGTTTGCGCACACGCTTGTGCACTATAACATCTCCTGCGCAGATGGCCAGTCTCCGTTAAGATTGGCCGCCGCGCCGTGACCAAAATTCGGTCTGGAGGACATTATTATTTATTATTTTTATTTAGTCTCGTTAATCATGTCAATATCATAGAAGCACCACTATGATTGCATTGTAAATGTACCTACACAAATAATACATGGATATTATTTGTGTAGGTACTATCAACTTGAGCGACGGTTCACCATTTCAGAAAAAAATTCATTTACACGTCATGTTGACTGAGTTGAGTTTGTATCGCCTTATAATCAGTAAACAAATGTAAAGTGTAAAAAAACTCAAACAAAAAAGGGGCGTGTCACGGGTGACCTATGCTATGCGATTTTAACCTTAGGAGTGGTTAACTGTCGCTTAAGTCGATAGTACATCTACAATGCAAGTTTATATGTTGAACCTAAACATAAACCTGCATATTATGTAGGCATACTCGGTAAGGTACGAATTTCCACTTGCTTCGATCCTGGCATATATGTCATTTTACTTTTGACATTTAACTAGCCTTTCGCCAGAATATCTCTGATATACAAAGCCAGAAAAAGGTAGTTCAGATCTTTCCCTTTAAACTTTGCCGGTAATATTTTTTTGGGTTATGTCCACATAACTTACAATAATGTAAAAGATAAGGATCTAGAATAAAAAAATAGACAGATAACATGTAATTGCTCATATACCAAACATTTGGGATACATTTATATACTGTTGTCACAGCACTTATCGATAATAAACCAGTACTAATAATGTCAATAAAAATAGGTAATGTGCTTTTCCTGTCGAAGTACATTTATTTAAAAGTAGGTGCCTAGATATTTTACTGGTGACATCTGTTTACTGATGTTTATGTGCCGATTGTGGTGAGTTCGATCAGCACATAACACAATGCCACACAATCTGTAGTCCACGCTTAAAGCATCAACCAAAAGCTTATTTTTTCGCAAGAGGAAGACCTAGGCCAACGTTTCTCGATCAGATCGGCGGCGTTCTGGCCAAAGGCAAGGTTAAGAGCACCTTGAACTGACGGGCGTGTATGAGGAATGTGATGAAAGTGAATGAAGCCAGAGAAGTGTCAGGATCGTGGCAAATGGAAATCCGTAGTCTCTGCCTACCCCTCTGGGAAACAGGTGTGTATCTATGTATTTATGTATGTACCTAAAACCATAGCTAGCAAAAAGTGAGCGCATAACACAGCTCTGCCTACCCCCTTCAAGCATATAGACGTGAGACTATATGTGTATCATTATATCTAAAGTACTTTAGGATCCACGTGTACTCAGTAATAAATTATACTTTCATTATTTGTTCAACTAAAACTGTTTATCTGTATTAGATTTGTGTTTCGTGTCCAGACAACTGTTTACCTACAAATAAGAGTTATATGCTCAGCTTTCAGGTTTACATGAGTCAAATGACATTTTGAATTTCCTTGTTTATGCTTATTTATATTTTGTTGATGAAAGGAAACGTTAATAATGTTTAAGTTATTCCGTAAGGGCCCTTTTTGGAGATTTACATTTAATTGAGAGTTTGGTGCGTTACGTGTATGATGACTGCGCCGCTTCCGTGGCTTAAAGCGTAATGTTATTTAGCTAATATATAAGATCGTTTAAGACTGTACCGAGCGTAAGACGCAGATGGACTGAATGACAGAGCTCGATATTCAAATCGGCGCGCGGCCGCCATAGTAAAATTGTATGGAGGATTTGAAGTACTTTTTTGATAAATCTTTATTGTCAACCAATAACTTAAATATTTGAGACGGACAAATTGTAATATAACTATTTAGGTTTCGTTTAAGCTGTAAAATAGGATAGATTTCTACTGTTACAATCTAAAAATCACGTAACACGAGCTTACGTTTTTGCATTTCTCGTGCAAATTTACATAATTTTGTAGGCGAAAATATTAATTATTTTGAGTTTTTTACACGGAGTAAATGTAAACACATTCATTGTTATGGTAAATGTATATTTTATATTTGTATTAAACAAAAAGTGTTGATTTTATCAACTTAACTGTGACTGCCTGTTTTGCCACATTTCGCTCGGTGCAGTCTTAATAAATAGCCCCAAAAGGAGGTCAAGGACTGAAGCTTAGTGCTAATATTGCTAATATAATAGCAAACAAAAATGTTATTTATATCGTTTCATTTCCTACTAACCCTCGCAGTTTCACTTATGTTTACGATAACTGTTCTACTCCCGCGCCTTGTAGCATAACCTTATATAGCCTATCTTACTTCTTACGAATGGAGAAGAATTATAAAAAATCGGTCTTGTAGTTTATAAGGTTATTCGTTACAAAATAAAATATAAATATTTTCTCTTTATTATGATTAATAACAGTAATGTCAGACCTGGATATAAGCTGTCCTAGTGCTGGGCGTGGGCCTTTTCTGTATGTCAGATGGGTTAAGCCAACGTGACGTTACTACGCTGGCCCAGGGCGGGTTGGCAAACTTCACATATCTTTGAGAACATTATGGAGAACTCTCAGACATGCATGTTTCATCACAAAGTTATTCTTAGCAAGCGATAATTAACTATTGAATACGTACAGAACATTGGATAGTTAGATATGTGTGTCTTGGGCTGTCCCCAGACACACAAACACTGCCACGCAGAAGCTCTATAGCTTTAGACCTCTCCGTGGCAGTCCAACGGTCTATCACTGGGCCATAGCTACTGAATACTTTATAATATTAGTATAGATAAATACTGTAAACTATTACACAAAAAATAGAAACAGTTATGGAAAAAGGAACTAACCCACAACTTTGGTAAAGGAGAATGTTCTGGCTTGTATGGATTCCAGTATCGGCTTATATTGGTATAAATATTTTTTGAGTCGAGGTGAAAGTTACCTCGTTATATAGGGTATAATAAATACTTTAAAGTAAAATAAATATGATTTACGAAAAGCTCCGAGATTTTAAGAAATTGCTCTCTTAAAAACAGTTACTCTTACTTTTAACTTTATCTTAGATGTTAAAAAGTCATCAGCTATGTGTAACAAAAGTCATATTTTTAATACCAGTATACATTTAAGAGCAAGAAATTGCAAAACTGAGTTATATTTCACAACATTATAAGTTAATATAACTACCAAATCATGTTTTCACCCGTAGTGTTGCTCATGTGGAAAGTCATAATATAGGGATTGATATGGCCTCCATTTTATTTTACTTTTATAATATCTTAAACCCAGAAATATGTTGTTGCACTTGTTGCCATATTATGAACATTAAATATATCGATTTTAGAAAATATATATTAACTGCTTTCTTCATTTTATATAATTGTTTTACAGATAATTAGTAAGACGATAGTTGATATTAAAAAGTATAATTAAGTACATTTTCTGCCATTATGACACGTTTTTGATATTTGTTAGTGGGATATTTAAATAACGATGTCTTTATTACTGGTAACCCTGGTAATCCTTCGCAACTGTTTTAAAACAATTATGAAGTCAAAATAAAACTATATGAATCGTTTCAAACCTTAATTTATTGAAAAGAAACGTATAGATTTTAGAACTTAACACTACAGGACAAATCATGAACATTTTAAAAATGAACGTGGGTTTTCGGAACATAGGTACACTATGCCTAATTTTCTTTTACGATTGCCCATTCTCCTTTGTTTTATGTTAGTTAAAAAGCCCAAGCTTATAAACGATAATTTTTTAGACATTGTCAAGAAAGATACCAGCCCACTTATATTCAGTTTGCTACGGTAAAGACACCGCTGCACTTTGGCTTGCGGGCTCTTTAGTCAACTGAGGCTACTCGAAGTTATCCTGCGGGATCAGCTGTTGACCTAACGAATGTTTTGAATCGGGCAATTGATCCCATTGATGTATTTTATGATTTATACAGACACGAAAAAAAATGTTACAGCTGTGATTTATGGGAAGTATTTAACTGCACAGCAAAAAATACTAATCGCACAGCAAAATATATTTAAAGAGATCAAACTAAGTCGAGTCTCCTATTTTTGGGTGGGTTTAAGAAGGAACCTGACATAACCTAACCCTTCCGAGACGGAATGCAGTGATTTGAGGCGTATAAGTGCTCGTTAAGCTGTGCAATTAGTATTTTTGATGGTCATTATATTTAATCCCATTTTTTTATATATCAGTATAACCAAGTGATGTGTCATTTATTTCCCCAAACACTTTTGTTCACGTGTGTACATATTTATATTGTAAATATTTAAATAATATTCTTCTTTTTAAAGTTGGATCAGTTGACAAAGCAAAAATAATAAAATTAGTCAACTCATCCCGCGGGATAAGTTCGAGCGGCCTCGGTTGAGAGCCGGCTTGCGTGTGCTAGCGAGCCTACTCACATTACCTGACTCCGTGTAGCTATTGAGAGTCTATAAACTTCTAGCTTTTGCTCGCGGCTTAGATCGCGTAAAAGTAGGTTGGTTATGTTAGTAACAGTACTTATCTTTCTCAATCTATTTGCACGGATTGCAGGAAACTTTACAAACAAACAAAGGATGCAAAGAAAACTAGACTAGGAATAACTATATACGGCTAATACAAATCTTTGTCTCGTGTGGAATTCGGACTCACGCTCGGTGTAATGGCAATGTGGCCAAGAAACTACTTTTCTTTACTTTACACGGTTCAAGTAGGTTCTTGGCCTGAACTACGGTTCAAGTAGTTTCATGGCCTGCACTACGGTTCAAGTAGTTTGTTGGTCTGAACTACGGTTCAAGTAGTTTCTTGGCCTGAACTACGGTTGAAGTAGTTTCTTGGCCAAATTGCCACTACGCCGAGCGTGAGTCCGAATTCCAGATGGAACAAAATACTGGATACTGGAATGACCCCTTGTGCATAATAAAGTAAAATGTAAAGTTTGTAAAATGGAAATACAAAAAGACTATGGTGACATATGGCATAATGACTGCAACACCTGGTCCATAAATGAGTTGTAAAATACTGAAATTATAATTTGATGGCGATTTAAAAGAGTGGCCTTGAGTTTCTTGCATGTATCTTCTCATAGGCATAAATGTAAATTCAGTAAATGTAATAAACTCACTAACCCCTTTGACGTTCATATGTGCTACTTTGTGACCTAAGTGAATAAATTATTTTTGACTTTGACTTAGACAATGATTCGATTTCTAGCCTACATGACGTTTATTTTAAACAAATCATTCGTCTTATGTGTTTTATGTTTAAGTTTAAAATCGATACATGTGATGACATCGGGTTATACCTGTCTGCCCGATCGTGGAAACAAACTTGGAAATAAATTCATTAATTCCTCCTGCTATTTATGAGGGGACAGATCGCACTGGATTGCACTAATAATTTTCCATCCGACCCTCTCGGGTCAACGTAGCCAATGTTGTCAAATAGGTATACGGTTTAAAAATTCTTTATCTCTCTAAAATTACAAATCACTAACAAGGAGAAATAAATTATAACAAAATTATTTGAGGTTCATGAATGCGCATACTTTTGACAGTATTCTTAATAATATATTAAATATTGCCAGACAGGTATATGTAATAGAATAAATAAGCTATAAAATAAGCTATAATTCAAAATACGTAATATTAATCTGATATATGACATTCAATTTTAAGTATCTAGATACTTATATATACATTGTAGTTACTTTTATTATATATTAGTACAAGTTGTACCTCTTTGGTAAATAATAACATTTGTGCGCGATATTGATTAGTTTTACTGTATGGTAAGACAGCGCTCCTAGCGGATAATTTCTGAATTTTTATTAACAAAATAAAAAAGGCCCTCTAACAGCACCAAAGCTGTGGATACCGACAGTTGCTGACTCGACGTTCATCAGAATTATACCAGATGGCAGTATATCAAGTATAGAGCATATTTGAACAACTGCAATACACAAGCAAAGCAATAAACAGGTTTGAAATTCTTTTTATTTTGTGATTCACATAGATAATATTATAAATGGATACATATTCAACATAAAGGTATTTAATATTATCTTATGTTTACGCGAATGTTATACATTGAAATTAAACACATAATACGGATTTTGTCGTGTTGTTTATTTTACTTTTAGACTAATTTATGATTTTCATTTTACTACAGATTTTATTAACATTTTTATGCTTCCGTTTCCATTCTTTTTCTTTTTTAAATATTGCTATATGTCTGCTGTTGAATAAATTAATAATTAAATATATGTAAATTTACTTTGTTAATTAATTGATTTGTACATTTTATTGATTTGTACATATTATGTTTCTTTTTCTGTAAAATTCTTAGATATATTGTTTGCATGCGGTGTTTACCTTTAAGTGTTTGTAGCACTAATGTCATAATTGTTGTAAATGTATATTCTAATATTGTTTTTTGTGTATACAAACGTTGGTGAACCTAAATAAATAAATAAATAAAAAATAAAAATAGCTGCTGTAAAGCAACCGAAAGGTCGGGGCAAAGTGTAAACTTAAATATAAATAGTTTTAATTAAAAATATATAGCTTAAATAGTAGTAAAGTTCAATAATAGTAGTGTTAGAGTTTTGAAAATTATGTAATAACAGTGTTTTAAAGTAAAATAAACAACGCGACAAAATCCTTATAAAGTGTTTAATTTCAAAATAAAGGTATTATATTAAATTTAAATTTGCTAATCGGCAGTGGTGCCATCTATGGACTTCTGGTGATAAAGCTAGAGTTGTGAATCGCAGTTCAAAGGCATGAATTATGGAAATAAAAACATTATTTTCACGTGAATTCACTACATTTGAGCCTCTCCTCTATTGCGACTGTACTTACAGTTCTATGACAGTCACATACTATGAGATCTGAGAGCCAATGCTATTCAGAAATCCTTTTCAAAATATAGTGCCGGTCTGTCATAAATATCAGAACAAAAATACGTAAACATAAATTGCATTTCAGTTCACTTTTGAAGTGTATTAACTAGATCGGTACTTTTTCTTGAACATATTTTATTATGAGAATTGGCCGCTGATATGACTCCTCTTAGCCATCAATCTGTGACTGCCTCGGTCTAACATCTTTTTTTGAGCGCTCATAGTCAGTTGCACTCACTGATCAGTAATTGATTACCGAGGTTAAACAACGTTGCGTGCGGTCAGTCTATAGATGGGTGACCGCTTAGTGGTATTTCAGCTGAGTGTCTCCGTACTTCAGAAGGCTCGTAAAAGTCGGTCCCGGCTGTTGCCAAATTGACAGCAGTCGTTAGGTCATGTCAGAGGCCTACGGGCGGCTTGAACAACTCTTGAAAACAGGTTGGCCACTAACCACACGAAAATAAGAAGAAGACATCTTTTTTACATATTTCAGACTAACTTTGTTAGATTTTTATTACCAACTTAGCAAACAAGCAAATGAGCTGTGAGCAAATTGATTGATTTTAGGCCATTGTCTACCACGTTGGTCAAAAACAGGTTACCAGTCTTCACATATCTGTGAGATCAATATGGAGAATTCTCAGACATGCAAATTTTCTCATTTACCGTTACAGCGAAAGATAATTAAGTATTTAATACAAAAATAACTTACAAAATTCAGACATGCGTTAGGATCAAACTCGATACCACTGCGTGACAGTCTTATAATCTTTCAACAATTATAATTTCGCTACTTGTAAGCCTATATTATAAACGGGAAATATGAATGCTACAATCAGAGATACCTTGGTTACTGGTTTGAACAAAGATGTCGTGTAGAATGACGTTAAATTAAAGTGACGCCGACGACTGTGCAAGAAAACCGTGCCAGTAAATTAAACTAGAGAAAGATAAAAAATCTAATCATGCTGTTTACAAATAAATCTAGGTTTTCTTTGTTTCCGTTGTTTGAATGTTTTTGACCTTTTGACCGCCATAAATACCCTAAAGTCACAACGATACATAAAACAATTAATTATTTATTTCCTGTGAGCGAGTTGCCTCCTTTTGAAGAAAAAAAACTATGCAATACGTTACCGCCTAAGTTCGAATGATTTATAGAAAAACTTGTCTACATAAATAAATGTCAAAAAAGTGAGCGAATCAACATTAACGACGATCAAACGCTCAAAATCTCTACTGAAGTATTTCTATCGTCACTCATCGCCGTTTTACTACAGAAGCCACTACGGAAATATGATGAAAACCGATAATGTATTACATATTAAATCGTCATGTAGCTTACCGTATACCACGTTGGACTGCCAAAACTGATTCGTCCGTTAGTTCTTGCTCCGCCCGCCTAACATCTCCACGTGATTTCTGTTAACTTAGTACTTTGCAAGCGAGTGTTCTTTTTTGTATAAGTACTTTTAAAAGTAGGTGTTTTATTTACAGTGAATGTATATAAGTATTATAATTGACGTACCCAGTTCATTAATCATGTAACTCATGAATAAGATTTGCAGTTTTTTGACGTCAATGGGTAAGTCTTAAAAATAATATACATAGATGCTTTTACCATATCGTATAATCTATTAACGGACTATTTCTCTGTTGGTAAAGAAAACTCACAATGATATTAATAAAAAATAAAATGTAGTAATTTTAATGCATTTAAATTACCTATGATAATAATTTATGATACATAAGTATTGTGTATGTAATTGACAGCTTCATAAGTGAAGCAAAAACGAAATTGTATTAATGATGCCTATAATCATTAAAAGTTCTACTTTTGGAATTTATGAAACGACTAATGATTTATTGTGTTGAATCAGTAAATATCTCTATTATACAATAAATTGCTGTATCTAGCAATATTAATTGGCTATCTTAAAAATTAAATTTTATTAAAGACGCGTATATTAAATCTACATAAGTGGGATCTGTAAATTTATTTGCTTACTATAAATATATTCGAATTAGTTTAGCTATTATAGAGATAATAAGCATTCATATAAGTTTTTTAACAGACTGCAACAGGAAAAAGTCCTGTGCGCGACTTTTTTTATAAAATATTTTATGAACTCGAAATTTAGACAGTATTTGATTTGGTATACCGAAACATACACAACTCTATCTACTTAGCCCTTACTCTTATTATTGCTAGGCTTTTGACTAGAAATAACACCTGTGTTACAGTGTACTTAACAAACAGTCAAACAATAGATAGAGAACAGCCTGACTCGAAACAACTATAATTGCAATATAGTATTATTTCTTTCTTTTTCGTGTGGTTAGTGGCCAACCTGTTGTCAAGAGTTGTTCAAGCCCGTAGGCCTCTGACATGGCTTAACGACTGCTGTCAATTTGACAACAACCGGGACCGACTTTTTACGTGCTCTCCGAAGCACGGAGACGCTCAGATGAAATACCACTAAGCGGTCATCCATCTATAGACTGACCGTACCCAACGTTGCTTAAACTCGCTAATCGTTTACCGATCAGTGAGTGATCACAAAAAATTTATGTCCTGTGTGGGGATCAAACCCGCAACACTCGACGCAGTGGCGGTCCCAGGTAATCTAAATCAACACGCTATTCGTGCAGTAAGATTTTATTAAACAAACGTTCTCATTATACCTATAAATACTGAGCACTAATGGAATCTTCTATCAGTCTATCTATGTTTGACGTATGATGCGTTTTAGCATTTTTACGATTAGCAGTTTACCAAACAAAACGATTTAAAATAGAATATTAATTGATTTTAGGCGTCAATTTACGGATCTTGCATTTACTAGATAAATTTTTAACTGAGTAGCTACCTAATAAAATGGTATTATAGGTTTTGTATTAGATATATTATGATAATTATTATATTATTTTTTATATTTAACTAGCGGATCCGACAGACGTTGTAATGAAAACAGAAAAAATAAATTCATATCTAAACTATTCTCGAATCCACTTGAACACACACAAAAAAATTCATCAAAATCGGTACAACCGTTTAGGAGGAGTTTAATTACAAACACACGTACAGAATATTTATATACATATATAAAGATATAATATTAATATTAATGTTTATTGATATATCTACATGAATACAAGTTACTGAAATCTCTGGATGCCGCACTAGTGAGAACTGTATTGCATATAATAAAATTATTGGTGAGAAAGGAACCCGCCACGCACCCTCGGATTACATACCCCAGCTTTTGCAGTAGGAACAGTTCAGTATTGTCAATCATTTTCTCTTACTCGGGCAATCCGAGGGTGCGTGGCAAGTTTATTATACCCCAATCATAATAATATTATTAAAACTAGCTTTTGCCCGCGGCATCGCTCGCATAAAAGTAGGTTACGTTATGTTAGCACCATTATTACTTTTTAAAATAAAATGTTGCCTATGTTATTCGGTGATAATATAGCTTTATAAAAGTGAAAGAATTTTTAAAATCGGTTAGGTAGTTTCTGAGTTAAATACTTACAAACAAACAAATCTATCTAATATTAGTATGAAGTCAGACAGCTAGACCATGTTCATGTCCTGAATTTATATAATGATCATTTTTATTCCTATATTTATTCCAATTAGGATTTCAATTCATACGAACAATGCCGCGATTTAAAAACTAGTAATACCTAAATAAAGACATTTTAACTCAACTATTTTTGCAGTCTTGTCATGTGCAGGTTATATGTGTGCTTAATATAATAAATTCCTTAATGTAACAAAAAGATATATACAATTAAAGTGTAAGCTCTGATTCCCAAACTAGCGTGAGCTGAATAATGGGAATCAGTTCCTTCCCAAAAACAAATGTTCTTATCTTATCTTGTGTGGGAGCCAGTCAGTACAGACCGGCGACACTTGGACCCAGTGGGATCTTTTGTGTCGACTTCCCCAATAACGACTATCATCGATGTTCATGGCAGCCGGGACCGACGGCTTAACTTGCTCTTGCACGGAGCAGGCGATAATTATTAATCAATACGCACACAATTTTGAAAAGTCACATAACTTCCGAAAGTCAGAGGCGCGCGACGTGGGTTCGAAGCCGAGACCCTCTGCATTGCAGTCTGTTAGCTTCCCCACTGAGCTATCGTTGCTCTCTTAGAAAACAAATGTAAAAAAATTGTTACAAAGAACATTTGGAACAAACATAGTTTAGAACATACTTAAAATAATAGATTTTGTTAGTTATGTGTGTGTGTGCGTATAAGTGTATGCTTATGAGTGTATGTGCGTGTGTGTATGTGTGTTCATGTGCGTATGTGTGTTCATGTGCGTATGTGTGTTCATGTGCGTATGTGTGTATGTGTTTACGTGCTTGAAATATTACTTCTTTACAAGCAATAAATTTTCTACATCATCGTAGTCAAAACTCTTAATCCATGTTTTATTAATGTTTTTAATTTGATAGTTTGATAAGTGTTTTAAATTTAGTTTGTTGTATAATCTGGGTGTAATATTACTATATTGTTGTTATGCAAAATTATTTTTAACCCTTGGGACTGCACATTTGTCTATTCTTTTACCCGAAGGTTAATAAATGCTTATGATATTTACGAATACATTGAAAGACAAATAATTTTCTAATTAGAAAGAACTATTGACAGGGATCTAAATCTAAAACAATGACTTATATTATTTCATCAGGCAAAAACAACTAATTATATTGTGATACGCATTCTATAAATTACTAGCTAGATGCTCAACTTAAAATCTAGGCTACATTTCATTCTGTTCCATTAAATAGAGCCAGCAATATGGACGGTGCATATTGAACTACGTAATTTAAATTGCCAGCAAACTGCAGTCCGCGCGGACGAATGCTTATATCGACGATGGAAAACAGTAAGGGTGTATCCCATTAGAAGGTCGTAACTAGACTTCGTATAAGGTAATAATCAGCTTTTTTTTCTGCGTCGATTAGTCTGCGTCTGGTTGCTCTACGAAGACATCAAAATTTAAAAGTAAGACGGTATTTTGACAAGTTTGGTTTGTTTTTTTGGTGTAACTCCCCACAAAACGGCGTATTTATACTGTTTGGAGATACGACTTGAAGAAGTTTGTGTTTTTTAATAAAAAATTAGTTACGCTGTTCCTATTTATATGCCCCACAGATGTTACTACCTTTTGGCGGGATGCATTTTTTATACTTCCTTGCTTACGACAATTTAGCGGTTCATATTTTTCTAAGGACAAAGAATAACTTCTAAGATACTACAATTAAATGGGTGATTGAAATTAACCCAATCCATGATAAAACCATATTATCAGCATCAATATTTTGTACTTTATGTAGTTAATACCAGTCATAGGTCTCATCATTTCTGGAACATTCCGGTTTTTCTAACATACGCCCCAGGCAATTTACCTCAGTCGCTGCGCGGACGCCGTGTTGAAAGGTTGTGCCTGTTTCGCCTTAGAGAAATCGTGTTGCGAGAACTTTGGAGTGTACAATTTCTTTAAACCAAGGTATGTATAAATTAGTGATTAGTTCCATGATACTTATATACATATACTTGAGCCAAACTCGAAAGAGAATGTTTTTAAATAATTTTATTAGCTTATAAATTAATAAAATTCAATAGTAGTAGTAGTGTAATAGTTTAAAAATTATGTAATACAGTGTTAAATAAACAACGCGATAAAATCCGTATATAGTAGTTTAATTTCAATGAATAACATTCGCGTAAACAGATGACAATATTATAGATGATTATTTGTTGTTGTGGTAGCTAATTACATTTATAAAACTACAAAAATAGGTACCCTTTTTTGTTTTAACCATTAAACGAAACCATTTTAAAGAAATTGAATCGTAACTAAGTGTTCTAGATGTATTAGCTCTGCTTAGGTTGGGCTAGATGGTGTTGTGTGTATGTAGTAGAATATTATTATTATTATTATTAGCCTATCTTTTGGTAGTACTTCACGTTCACTTCAAGTTGGCCGTCGCCGACCGTTACAAAATGACGTCATATGCAAAGCTACAATAATACTCCATACAATTTGGGACATCTTACTTAGGTGCAATTTATCTTTGTTTTTAGATGGCCAACCGAAGAAAATGGATAGATGATCTAAAACCCATAAAAAATACGAGGAAAATAATAAAAATATTAATGTTTTGAGCGAACAAATTTACATAGATGGAAAACTGTATAAGAAAACTAAGAATACAGAAAGAAAATACGATAGTAGTAAATGCGATTCGAAGTACCAATATTCTCATTAAGGATATTGATTAGCTAGCATGCTTGCCATTGACTACTCACCTGAGAAAAAGTAATGTTAATTCGTTAACACCGACATTTCGCAGTCCAAATTCCTATATAATGGAAACAAAGAATGTTCTAAAAAAGGTGACACCTCAAAAGTTGACTTACGCGTCTAGCCAAATAGAAGATTTTGGTGCATGTGAAATTGAACATGAATATTAAGTAGCATCAACTTCAATGAGCTAACTGATTTTCTTAGATGTCAAAATGTTAATGACAATAATTCATCTCTCTTAATTAGTGTGTCTGTTGACCACTTATTGGAAAATACCCGCGTACCCCGAACTCCATCTCGACCTGAAACACGTGACTAACTAGTTACTTACCGAGCTGCCAGCGTACCCCGATCTTCATCTCCTCGACCTGGAACAAGCGACGAACCTTGTACTTATCGAGCTGCCAGCGTACCCCGATCGTCATCTCCTCGACCTGGAACAAGCGACGAACCTGGTACTTACTGAGCTGCCAGCGTACCCCGATCTTCATCTTCTCGACCTAGAACAAGCAACGAACCTGGTACTTACCGAGCTGCCAGCGTAACCCGATCTCCATCTCCTCGACCTGGAACAAGCGAAGAACAATCTCGCGATTTCCCCCGCAAACGACAACCCAAACGAAAGGTTAAGCGAGACCACGGTACAAAACCATATTTCGATGAATCTTATATAGACTTCGTTTTAGATAAAGAAGACTGCGACACTCTATTACTAAATGAAGCTTTTCCTTCAGAAGAGTCCGATGGCTGTAATACTTCTGCATCAGACGAATCAGATGACAAACTAAGAAAAAAAAAAATAGGAAACAATTTAAAAGTGAAATAACTGCAGAAAAAAATATACCAGAAACTCAAACAAGAAAAGAAATTAAAAGAAATAAAAACTTGGGAAAGTGTCATACAAATAGCAAGGAGATCATAGTCGCAGAAAGAGCATTGAAACCAAATCCTTGTGCTAACACTAAATGTAGTAATCGTTGTGGTGAGATAAGGGAGGAACGTCGTCTTAGACTATTTAGTCACTTCTGGAAACTCGAAAGTACGCAAAGGCGAAGAGATTGGAGAGCTCAGATAACTGAAAAGAATTGTACCAAATCCAGTACTGTTAATGAGCCAGAAACATCGAAACGCAAATTCACCTAGGTACACATATTTTATCAATGAGGGCGAAGGAAGGCCAAATATTTCTTATTGATACCCTTGACATATCATATCTTTTAATAATGTTATTGACCTTTAAATAATTCTCTAGTGAAAAGTATAATTATCTCAAGTTACTATTTTGGATAATTGATTACCTGTCGTGTAAGTGTATTTGTTATTATTTTAGTTGACATGCAAATTATAATTATAGATGTTAAGTTATTATTGACATCAACATTGTATAGTGATCACAATAATTATGATTCTCATTTAAACAGGTAACTACTTGAGTTGTGCGTGTCCCAAAAAGTACTTTCCTGTTTGTTAAAATCATAATTACATCCCTAGACACTGTTGTAACTCCTAGAAAAGAGGTAAAGAGTAATTAGTTATTAAGTTGACATTGAATGTTATTTTTGCTATGGTTTTTTTATTATTTCAATGTCTATAGGTAAAAAAAGGTACCTGTTTAATGCATGTACTACCTATTATAGTCCATTTTCAACAAATTGTGCCAATTTAAAATACCATTTACCACATGTAACTTTTTAAAAGTTCAATAAGTTTACGTTCAGACAAGCTTACGACATTTCACTAAGATCATTGGGTTTTTAGAGGTTTAAATTACGACCAATTTTCTAAGCATTGTATGCATTATAAATGTGTTTACACCCCGTTCCTAACAGCAAATTAAAACGAACACTAGTTGCGACCTTTTTGAGGTCAGTGAATTTCTTATAATTTTCTGATTCAGTACAAACATCATGTCAAAATACTACATTTCTGAGGTCTGTAATTTTCGTATATAATGGCTGTAACTTGAATAACCTTATTTCTAGTAATAGGAAGTTATTGGTTTGTAGTTCACTTAATACAGGTTTTTATTTTACAGTTATGGTGTAAAAATTATGTTCACACGATTTACCGTTACAAAGATATGATCGAATTTCCCTATTTTTTTCTGTTTTTTGGCTCTGGTGTAAAGTTGGGTTTGCCCGGGTTACGCCCTTATTGTTTTCCGTCGTCGATATATTATTTGTTTTATTTTTTATTTTTAGTTGCTTGTAATTAGGCCAGTATTGTATGTCTTAAATAAACAAAACATCAATCATCGTGTAATTATGGCGAATTGAAACAGAGAATATAGACAGACACGGATAAACCTGGGAAACAAAAAAAAAAAATTTTCTGCGTCTTTAATTTTGTTACTGGTTTTAATAAACCTTCATCAGTCATACCCGAAATGTATTTATTTACATAATATTGTCTTCTGTTTACGCGAATGTTATTCATGGAAATTAAACTACTATATACGGATTTTATCGCGTTGTTTATTTATCACTGTATTACATAATTTTGAATCTGTTACACTACTACTACTATTGAATTTTACTAATTTATAAGCTAATAAAATTATTTAAACTATTAAAACTATTTATATTTAGGTTTACACTTTCCCTGACGTTTCGGTTGCTTTTCCGCAGCCATTTTCACGGGGAGACTAAGATGGTAGTTTTAACTTTGTATAGATTGACTCTGGTTCTTGAGATATTTAATATAAAGAACGGTTCCATCAAGACATTAGAACAATGAAAGAAACAGCCATATTATGATGGCAGACTATTGCTTGAGTTTAATAAGGGATTGTCCGTAACATAAGCACAATAGAAAAGCTTATAGATAAAGATATTTCTAATATCTTTTTTTGTGATTTTTTGTTAATATCTTAATTATGTATGTATTACGTTTTCTTGTCGTTATTTTATAGCCGCTTCTAAAATATATATTTAATATTATGTAATTGTATTTTAATATCGACTTTCTTTCAGTCATCTTTATATATATAAATCTTCTAACACATGAATGTGTTTGTAATTAAACTCCTCCTAAACGGCTGGACCGATTTTGATGAAATTTTTTGTGTGTTCAAGTAGATTCGAGAATGGTTTAGATTTGTTTTATTTTTTGTGTGTACAGTACAATGTCTGTCGGGTCCGCTAGTATAGTTATAAAGTCTTATCTCATAAAATAGAGTCAATTTACCAAATCTGATATTTTTCTCGTATTCAGCATACTGAACTTAAACAAAATTGACTTTAACTTACCATGCCGCAAAATGACTGTTCCGCTGGGTAAAATATACAGTTTACTAGATTTTATCTGCGGTTTCACTCGCGTTAGTATAAATTTTGTCCATAAATTTTTATGCCTCGGGAGCAGTACTTTTTCTGGATGAAAAGTACCACATTTATTTTTTTGTGCCCCTGATAACATGTATGCTAAATTTCATGACGATTAGTCTAGTAGTTTAGGCGTGAAAGCGTAACAAGCAAACAAACGCACATTAGTATTTATATTAGTTAGGATTCTCAAAATATAAATAAATTTGTAAAACCATTGCATTTTGTACAGAAGCCACGAAGATAGATATAAATAATAATAATAATACCACATACACACAACACCATTAAGCCCAAACAAAGCAGAGCTTGTACTATTGGTACTAGACAATGGATAAACATACATATACATTTTTTTGTAAATACATACATATTATACATAGAAACATCCAGACCAAGACAAACATCCATGTTCATGCACACAAATGTTTGACTTGTGTGGGAATCGAACCCGCGACCTCAGGCGTGGCGGTCGGTTACACTGACCACTACGCCATCGAAGGCGACAAAATTAAATTAAATTTAAATATTTCACAGTTAAAAACCCAATACATATGTATGTAGGTATATAATAGTCAGTATTGATTGGAAATACCAGTGGAAATATATAAATAATCATTGGTAGTCTTATATTGAATCGAATTAGGCGTTACTTGGCGTAAAGCCATTGTTTTAAAATTATTGAGAAGACAGAAATCCACCTACCCAACTATTGCAATAGAAAAAGGTTGGACACGGGCATGATATTTTTTTTTATTACAATAGTCTTGTCATTAATACAAGTTTGAAGAGCAGCGATCTCAGTGGGGAGACCAACAGACTGCAATGCAGAGGGTCTCGGGTTCGAACCCACGTCGCGCACCTCTGACTTTCGGAAGTTATAAGACTTTTCGAAATTATGTGCGTATTGATTGACAATTATCGCCTGCTCCGTGCCTCGGAGAGCACGTTAAGCCGTCGGTCCCGGCTGTCATGAACATCTATGGCAATCGTTATTCGGGAAGTCGACACAAAAGATCCCACTGGGTCGAAGTGTCGCCGGACTGTACTGACTGGCCCCCACACAAGATAAGAGATAAGATAATACAAGTTAAATGTATGTAGGTATATGGTATGTTATATTAGGGTAATGAAATATAGGTTTGATGCACGGCCATTGCCTTTATTAGCTTTAATGTTCAGGGAATCACATAAAGGAGTGATTAAGTCGTAAAACAATTATTAACAGAACGTAACACAGCGGATGTTACAAAAATGTAAACACTCGAAATAAGGATAGACTACACTTGCCATCATCACGAATAAAGATGTTAAATGAAAGTCCTTACTATATGGCAGTAAAAATATATAATAAGTTACCCAAACTTATTAAAGATGCCAATACACTACCTCAATTCAACAAAAAAATTAGGTCTTATTTAATTCATAACTGCTACTATACACTGACAGAATACCTAGAGCACAAGATAAAACTCGATGACACACAGAAAGACAAACAAATTAACATGACGATCTGCAACACAGTAACGCTTTAGTTTATTTACTTAATACAGAATATATTATATGATAATAAAATAGACATGTAAAAATTTAATAATATAATTTAGATGTACTCATAATTTAAAAAATTGTAACTACTAGCAAAAATACATTTATTATTATTAGAAAATTGCAATGCTTGTAGAAGGCGCTGAGTTGTAAGCACTGTACGTATATTTAAGATCTTTATGTATACACTTAGTACGCAATAAACGCTTTGACTTTGACTTTGACTTATGTTTCGCGGCTGGTTCCGGGGTTGGTGGGAAGTTTTGTCCTTAGTGCTAGAAGTGGAGGCTTAAGGGACAGACATCAATGCCTCTAGGCCAGAAAGAGCTGTATCAATGGCTTGATAAGTCTGGCTCGCATACCCGATTCGCTTGTAATAACGGATAGACTACAATCAGAATACTCCTATGACCAAGTAAATCCCATTAAAATAAACTGTAAGTAAAAATCTATCTTTGTTTATACACGCCTGTAAGTACTTGCTTAAATCAACATGATTGTCCACGACTTCGTCTGCGGTGACTGCAAATTGCCGGCAACGACTCAATATTTTTTAATTATTTAGTCTCAATACTCCTTTTTGTTTTTTTTACGTTGGGGAGTGCATTGGCGCATACCCCTCCGCGAGGGCGGGCGGAGGGATTATGTCGGACTTGCCGGGGTAAAAGAAAGATGTTAAAAAGATGAAAATGTACCTCCCGGAATACCGACTAAATCTACCACGGTGTTCCTCGACAAAACCGCTATCGACGGCGCCGCGCGAATCACTTTCGCATGCGGTCGCGACCCAGGCTCAATACTCCTGGATTAACTCTTATTCCACCACCCCTATTAAAATCACACTTATCACCACCATGAGTCCCAGGGGCTCGCATGTTGATTTTTGAAATAAATACTTGTAAATTTCTTGTTTATCTTTTTTATTTGGTTTTTAATACGTCAACATAATATATATTTACAAAAATAACGTTTGTTATCGTATATTGTACACTAACATATGGAATCGTTGCTCTATATAAAGTAACTGCGGTGTGGATCCACTATTAAATGATTTACCTACAATGGACACAGAAAAATTAAAATGCCATATACGCGCCCAAATTAATAATTTGAATGCTTCGAATTGTTAATATAATGTTTTGTTAGTTAAAAATCAGAGGCTCCTATATCAAGAAACTAGTCATTTTAGACACACATCCTTACTTCCTTTTCTAATAATATTATAAATTCGAAAGTAAATCTGTCTGCCTGTTACCTTTTCTCGGCTAAAGCACTCAACCGATATAGATGAAATTTTGCATATATATAGTTTAAAACCTGGGGAAGGAAATAGGAAACTTTTTATTGACTTAGATACCACGTGGGTGGAACCGCGTGCAATAGCTAGTAAACTATAAAAAAAAATGTTAAAATTTAACTGTCAATAGCTAAAACGACTCGTTTCGCTATATAGGAAACGGGCCTTAATCGATTACGCCAGAACAAATAGACAAATTCTAAAACCATTGTTTTGACATTAGTCATCTTTAAATAATCGCTCCACATCCTTGTTTTCAAAGATTTTTTTCTTCATACAGTTGATATCATCGTGCAGTTGAATCGCATCACATTTGACACAATGTTTACAATATCGAGCATCGATTTGCGAATGTTATTGTTACAATATTCAATGGAAATCACTAGTTTGGTGTATTCCTGGCAGAACATTTGATAGTACAGAGAATTCCGTAATTGATATTAATATAATGGCGGCACTTCACATGGCTGTTTGTATTTGCGTATTTGATAAATTTGACAAATAATAACCATGTGTAGATGATTTGTGTGACAAAGTATTTGCCTTTCTTTCCTATTTGACAACTACAGCAAATACCAAACATGCGTTACCGCGTGCTTGACGGTTTTTCGACGCACATCAAAGAGATTAACAAAAACGGCAAATACGCAACTAAACCATCCACACAATGGCGAGCGTTGGCGGCAAGTCATGTCAATTTCAAATGCGCGGGCTGTCAACTTGAGATCCCGGGCCGTTGTCTTGAAAATTATTTTTGTGCATACTCGACATCCACCAACGCCTTGCTCTCCATGGTCTTTTTACAACCTTGTATTATTAAATACAAAGCATATAATAATAGCATGCGTTTAAATAATAAAATCTTGCTGCAGGTTTGAAGACGTCCATACTATTGGTAAATAATTGCCTCTGCTCATTCAAAATGTTTGTGTATTTGTTATTTGATGCCTTATTTGGCTCCACGTGTAGACGGTCATAGTTGCCAATATCTGTATGTTTGCCCATTTGTCAAATATTCGCCCAAGTACAGCAAACACCCAATACCAAATACAAATAACCATGTGAAGTGCCGCCTTAAGGTAATTGAACCCGCTCATTTTTTTTTTTTTTTTTTTTTTTTTTTTTTTTTTTTTTTTTTTTTTTTTTTTTTAAAGACTACTCCCGCATTAGGACTAAATCCTGTGTCGCGGGGGACTTTACAAACATACAACTAACGGACACAATGAACACCCAGACTCGAAACAACAATTTATGAATCACACAAAGTGTTGTCTCGTGTGGGGATCGAACCCACAACACTCGGCGCAGTGTCAAGCGGCGAGGCGGCCGTCTAAACCACTACGCCAACCGTGCAGTCAATATTTGTGTGTGTGTGTTTCTACTGAATCTAATCTATTAATTATTTATTTAGATGGAATGGAAGACGCCAGACGTTAAAAGATTTGTACTGTGTGTAACAGTAAGTTGCAGTCATATAAGTAGTGGCGCAGCGGTAGTGAATGCGACTGCTGTGCATGAGGTCTCGGGTTCGAATCCCGGGTCGGGCCAACAAAAAGTTATTGGGTTTTTCTGTTAAGAAATCTCAATACGAGCCCGGAGTTAGGAAGTTAGCGGTGTTGGACACCCCCGTGTCTCGGAAAGCACGTAAAGCCGTTGGTCCTGCGCCTGATCTTTCTCCGGTCGTGTCGGATTATCCGTCCCATTGGATCATGAGAGTAAGGGAACAGAGAGTGCATTTGTGTTTGCGCACATACTTGTGCACTATGATATCTCCTGCGCCGATGGCCAGTCTCCGTTAAGATTGGCCGCTGTGACCGAAATACGGTCAGGAGGACATTTGATTTTGCCCGCATCTTCGGTTGCGTTAATCTAGATTTCGTCAATGGTGCCAATTCTGTTGTCACAAAATTCTCTTATCTTAGCTAAAAATCTCTAAAATTTAGTTTAGTCCTGTCACCTTTAGCGATTTCGGAATACAAAATGTCGTTTGACAGGACTAATATAAGTTTTAGAGATTTTTAGCTAAGATAAGAGAATTTTGTGACAACAGAATTGGCACCAATATTTTTCTCTGGAGCAGAACTTTTCCACAATGAAAGGTACCCTATATCCTTTTCTGTGGCCCTGACAACGTGTATGCGAAACTTTATAATGATCGGTCGATTAGTTAAGCCGTGTAAGCATAACAAACGAACTCACATTCGCAATTATAATATTACCTAAGAGGAAGAAAAGCTAAAAAAGATCACTTGACAATATTTTGAAAGGTATAACTCTTAATGAGTCAAAATATGTAATATAGGTAAAGTAGTTTAATTTTGATTATATAACATTCTCGTAAAAGTAACACAATATTATCAATATACATAACTATGCATATCTAGATACAATTTAAAAGCATTGTGTCTAGAAGTCGGCCTCCGAACATAGAGCTAAATCTCCCCGTGAACATGGCTGCTGTAAAGCAACCGAAACGTCGGGGCAAAGTGTAAACTTAAATATAAATAGATTTAATTTAATTAAATAGCTTAAATAATAGTAAAGTTCAATAATAACAGTGTTAGAGTTTAAAATTATGTAATAAAAGTTTTAAAGTAAAATAAACAACGTGACAAAAGCCGTTTAAATTGTTTAATTTCAATAGAGCTAGATATTAAAAGTTTTAAACGCAACCGTACTAAATTTATTTTTTGTAAAGACAAAATAAGGTTTGGTAACTTGTAACTCGATCACACGTTAATCGTTGAATGTATTTGGATGCACACGTGTAGACCATTTCCTCAATAAAGGAATAGGTTTTTGAACCCAGTATTCCGTACTCCCAGTTTCCATTAAAAATAATAATTTAGATACTAGATTTTGCCCCCGGCTTGGTTCGCGTAAATGTAAGTAAGGTTAGGTTAGTAACAGTACTTTCTTCTGGATAAAAGGTAGCCTACGACCCTTTCTGTTCCCCTGACAACGTGTATACGAAATTTCATGATTATTGGTCAAGTGGTTAAGCCGTGAAAGCGTAACAAACAAATAAAGCCTCATATCCACTAGGCAATACCAGCAGCGATAGCTCAGTAGAGAGACCAACAGACTACAATGCAGAGGGTCTCGGGTTCGAACCCACGTCGCGCACCTCTGACTTTCGGAAGTTATATGACTTTTTGAAATTATGTGCGTATTGATTAACAATTATCGCTACATAATGGACTAGGTAAGATTAGATAGTGCTAAACGCTCACCAACTGATATTAAGTTAAACTTAGATTATTCAATAAGCTGTCATGCAAATTTGATGACAAACTATCATGCATGATGAATGAACGCTCATGCAATGTAATTCTCTATTAGTAAAGTTGCACCCACACTATAGTGCTGACTAGCATGAGTCAGAATTGATAATGACCAAGAAAAGAGCCAGGATTGATAGCGGCAATCCTGGCTTTTTCTATTTTATAGAACCCTAGCTTTAACTAAGTTTACAGAAAAGGCTATTTCCTTTGTTTCATCTAGAAAAAAGGCTTCACTTGCTCGCATGTGCCCGAGTTAGTAAAGTACATGCTTAAGTGAGCGAAGCTGCTAGCTTTTAGGGTATAGGGTATAGGGATGAAAGTTATTCTATGTTCTTTTCTGTACTACTGACAACGTGTATGCGAAATTATATCATGTTCGATTGAGAAGCTAAGTCGTGAAAGCGTAATGAACCTGCAAACTCACATTCGCATTTATAATATTAGTTAGAATAGACGGCAACCATGTACGCTTTATGGTACCGTCACTATAGATTGATCGTCTGCAATATAATATAAATATAAACAAAAAATAACTTTAAAAATGAAAAGGCATATGAGACTCCGGCAATCCTATTCACCGTACGGAATACAATAACAAAGTATTTACTCTTTTGCTAACTGCCTATTAAACGGTGGTTTTTTTTCTGAAGCAAGTTAGCGCATGTTCTGTGCTCTGCTTTTAAAAAACTTATCTTGAACTTGATTGTCGCCTCGCTAGTAACTTTAATAATCAGGTGTTATTATGGCAATAACAGCTAGGTGTCTGTAAAAAAAAACTTAAAATCTATCAGCTGAGTTAAATTTGAGTTAAGTAGTTAGATTTTGCAGCGTTACAGCTGGTACAGTGTACACAAGAACCTAACGCAATAACGAATATATATATTTTATTATAGTTACAATTGCCTGATCTCGGTTGTATTTCAGCTGTTGTTGCTAGAATAAGTGGTATGGAACCTTAAAGTCTTATTCCAAAGTACCTCAACACACAATCAACACATTTTATAAAATACCTCGGCCTAACGCTTGACGCTAATCTAAATTTTCGCAATCACATTGATTTATTATGTAAGAGAGTACGAAAGTTAATATTTATTTTTAAAACCATTCGTGGAGCTGCTAACTTTAAATTACTAAGACAAGTATACCTGTCACTATGTCAGTCAATCATATCTTACTGCATTACCTCATGGTGCGGAACATCGAAAACGATTTTATTGCCACTGGAACGAGCTCAAAGAGCTATTCTAAAAGTGGCGACGTTTCGACTTTTCATGTGTCCTACCTATGAGTTGTACCAATCCACTAATGTCCTAACTGTTCGGCAATTGCTTATTCTGCACACCGTGCTTAAACAACATGCACTACTTCCATTCAGACCACTTCCTCCAGACAAGAGACGAAAAGATTTAGTATGTACTAAGCTTCATGCCAAACATGCCTTTGTAAATAAATTTTCTTATTCCTAGGACCATTTTTATATAATAGATTAAATAGAATTTTAGATATATATAGTCTAAGTTATAAACAATGTAATGTTATTGTTACCAAACACCTGCAAACACTGACCTACTCCGATACGGAGAATTTGCTTACAGTCGTAAAATAGCCTTAAGTCATCAGTAATTTGTAATAATATTATGTAATCTAAGTTATTTTTATTGTATCAATATACATATTTTATTTTATGTTTATGCACTTTGACCTCAACTTTAATATTATTTGGCATATATTTTATTTTTGTAAGTAGAGAAATAGCCTGAAACACAGGTCTAAACCTAGTTCAGGCAACCACTTTATAAAAACCTAGCGCTTGAAGTTAAATTAGAATGCACAATGTCGGCCGATTAAAGTATACCTAAGTAAAACATGTACCAGATTAAGAATAGTTATAATTTATTGTAGTATAATATTATTTTAGACTAATAACAAAATGTATACCTATATATTATTATTATTATTATTGAAAATTATTGAATACTATTCTGCATACGTCATACTAAGTTGTATTGTATTGAATGAAATAAAATCGATGAAAATCGACCTGAAATTAGTGTAGTAATTCGGGTACTTTGAAATATTGTTAGTATTATTCGTGCGTGAGTAGATATGTAAAACCCTTCTGAAAAACTTAAGCGCTATAGCGTGGCACTAGCTTCAAAATTCGCTGTTTACCCAATCATTAATCAGCCATTTAAATTACATGTTACTAGTCACAAATGTACTAAATCACGTAATGGAATAACACTTAATGGAAAACAGGACGTGTTTCTGAATACTCGTATGCGTGTTTGGAATGGAAAATAAAGAGAAAATATTGCTCTGCCGCATAGCTTTTAGGATTTGGAGCTATGTTGGATATTATAATGGTACGTATCAATTTGTTAAACATCTGATGTCAAAAGCTTCGCCTTCTGACGTCAAGGTTTTATTTGACGTCACGAAAGTCGAAGTAAGGAAACAAAGGTAACCTTTTGCATAGTGTTGTCTTACTGAGTGTTAATATTGAAATTGAATTACTATATGGGATCACTGTTCGCCCAAAACACTTATCTCGGCATGCGTTTCGCAGGTAAATCCTGCTTAATAATTAATGCTTAATATAATATAAATAAGTGTTCTATGTTTTAATCTAAGACTTGGTCTATACTTGATCCATCTATGCTAATGTGTAATTGAATAATTATCATTTTAAATAGATTCAGATTTCATAGATTTTCACATTTGTAAAAGTAGTAGGAATTTGTTGTATTTTAAACCTTTATTTTTTACGCTTTCACCAAAGTTTGCTTTGCCTTTCATATTTTCAGCCATGATAGCCATATATGGCTAGTGTGAGTGGAACAGTCGCAAGAGAAAGACCTAGGCGAACGTTTCTCGATCAGATCGGAGGCGTTCTGAACAAGGGCCAGATTAAGAGCATCTTGAGCCGACGGGCGTGTATGAGAAATGTAATGAAAGTGAATGAAGCCAAAGAAGTGTTTCAGGATTGTAGCAAATGGAAATCCGTAGTCTCTGTCTACCCCTCTGGGAAACAGGCGTGAATATATGTATGTATGTATATTCAGTCATGAGAGTCCATGGCTTGTAGACTAATGTAGTCTTCGTTTCCATGAAATGTTAATTTATTTTATTAAAGTTTGACGTCATGTTACTAAATGATCTACTGTAGAGTATATTTTGTTATAATTTGGCGACAGCTTTTTTCTGACTCTGTAATAAATGGGTTTTAAATAATCTTAAGTTCAACCAAATAAGCATTGCTACGCATAATTATTTAACAAAATATGCATTACCCTTTTGCCCGCGGCTTCGCTCGCGTATGGATTTTCAATAACCTTCCTCCCTCTTTGCCTCGGGAACAGTACTTTTGTCATGATGATCGGTAGAGTAGTTAAGGCGTAGAAATGTAATAAACAAACACACATACGCATTTATAATATTAGTGCAACTGGCTATGAGCTATATATATATAGCCAGTTGCACTCACTGATCGGTAAACGATTACCGAGCTTAAGCAACGTTGGGTGCGGTCAGTCTATAGATGGGTGACCGCTTAGTGGTATTTCAGCTGAGCGTCTCCGTGCTTTGGAGGGCACGTATAAAGTCGATCCCGGTTGTTGCTAGATTGACAGCAGTCGATAAGCCATGTCTGAGGCCTACTTGAACAACTCTTGGCAACAGGTTGACCACTAACCACACGAAAAAAAGAAGTTATATTAGTTAGGTTTAGAATTTTAAATGAACTGGCGATAATTGTTCAAAGGCAGTAAGTAGCGTTCACTTGTAACAAGCGTAGAAACACTTTTGGTTTCTTAGCCGACCGAAGAGGCAAGTAAGTAATTATTAAAACATAATGATAGGTATTTAATTTGAAATAATTATATTGTCAAATTGATGCGAATGTTATACATTGAAATATAACTACTTTGTAAGGATTTTATCGCGCTGTTTATTTCGAAACATTATTTTACATAATTTTTAAAATTATTAAACTACTTCTTTCAAACTTTACTACCATTTAAGTTATTTAAATTACTAAACAGCTTATATTTAGATTTGCACTTTCCCAATGTTTCGGTTTCTTTTCAGCAGCCATGATCACAGGGAGACACATAAGATGGTGGTGTTCAATGTCTTCAAGATCTTGACTAAATTATGCTAAACGAATGCTTTTAAAATAAACAACGCGATAAAATTCGTGTAATTTCGTTTTAACTCAGATCCATTTTGGTTTCTATTTAAAAGCCGTCTAAATTTAATCTGATGTCACCCATTTTTATGCTCACAACCGAATACTACTGTTATGTATGTGATGTTCACATTCAATACAAACAAGTTTTCCAATAGATTGTAATCACACAAATCACGTTCTCCCTTTGCAAAGGTTTTCATTTGCTTCTGTTTACATACAATTCCATTTCAACACAGTAAAATTTAAACCGATATAGATATTGTTTGAGCAATACAGTAACATCAGTACAGTCAATGATTATTAATCAAAGTCAAAGTCAAAGTGTTTAGTGCGAACTAAGTGTAGATACATAAGGTGTTTAGTAAAAGTATAGTGCTTAAAACTTAGTGCCTTTTACAAGCATTGCAATATTATTATAAAAAACGAATATTTATAATTTTATTTTCTACTAACAATTTATAATTAATGTTACTTAGTACTTAAATCTAAACTATATAATATTATAAGCTTATACAAAGTCTGTTATTTTATTATTGCACATTATACATACATACGCTTACAAATAAAATAAATTTCTAACATCACAATTATGGTTTTTCTTTATTAAAGGTTTATTTACTATATTGTTTTATATGGTCTTAGTCGAGGTTGCGGATCGTCATCGCATTTATTTAGGTGTTTATGTTCAGTGTTTTATTAATTTTTATTTATTTTCTTACATCTTTAGCTTTAGCATTAATTTTTTTAGCATTAATACATCTTTAGCTAAAAGAAGTATTGTTGTTACCCGGAACCTTGACTACTCGACCGATCATCATGAAATTTCGCATACACTTGGTCGGGGATATAGATCAGGACAGAGGATACTTTTTATTCAGAAAAAGATACTGTTACTAATTTAATCTATATTTACGCAAGCCAAGTCGCTGGAAAAACTAGTGATATTATAAATGCGAGTACGACCTTGTTTGTTTGTTAGTTACGCTTTCACGCCTCAATTACTCGACCGATCATCATGAAATTTTGCGTAAATGTTGTCAGGGATACAGTATAGAAAATAATATTATTCCCCAGAGATGGAAATTGACATAACCTACACTTAAAAATCACTCTGTCTATTGTTGAAAACCGAATGGGTTGGAAGCCTTCTGCGCTCACCCACAGTCCCCGTAAAGTTGTCAATAATCAACACAAACACAAAAAAAAAGTGTTCAAAACCGCATGAAAATCCATTTAGTATTATAGTGTTTGACTTTATCGCGAATACGATAGTCAGACGCAGCGGGAGACTTTGTGTTCAAATATGTAGCGATATAAATATTATCTTGTTCTGCCTTTTAGACTCTATCGTTGATGACAGTTAGCAAATGACATCATATACATAATTATAATAGTGATCTCTCATACGATTCCCACAAAACAATTACACTGAAACATACGTACAATATACATACATATATATTTACAGCTAAACATTGTAGTAATGTCATAAATGCTTTCAATGGGCTTTGATGTCAATGGACACACCTTCATTTATTGTAATACATCTTTAGTTCAAGACAACAAGGTACAAAATTGAATAGCAGTGATCCTCAAGGCGTGAATTTGATTGTGTGACCGATGATCATTTAACTTTTGTACGTCAATAAAAGTTACCTACCTATAAATAATTCGAACACATTTTGTTAAGAAATACTTCATTGTGTAGCTCTCATTATTTGTCAACTCTTTCATTCAATAAAAATAATAATTTGGAAATTATTCGGCTAAATGTAAATTTGATTTCTTGATCAGATCGGAGACGTTCTGGACAAAGGCCCAGGATAAGAGCACCGTTTCTTGATCAGATCAGAGACGTTCTATATAAAGGCCAGGTTAAGAGCACCTTAAACCGGCGAGCGTATGTGAGGAATGTTCTGAAAGTGAATGAAGCCAGAGAAGTATGTCAGGATCGTAGCAAATGGAAATCATTAGTCTCTGCCTAAACAGGCGTGAATCTATTTATGATTGTTTTCAGTCAGTTCATATCTATTATATAATCAATTAATCATATACGAACTAACCACCTGCTACCATCCTGTTCTCTCTTGCTTCTTTCACTCGAACCACAATCTTCATGCATGTTTCTGGGCACGCATTAACAAACATATATTTCATTATAGATGCACCTGTTGGATATTGAATAATAGCCCAAGTAATATATAAATTACTAAAATTTTAATAGTAGAAAAATAACTTCATAATTTCCATACTTTAATATACTGGTAGGTAAGAGTTATAAAAAAACTCGTAGCAGTAACATGCATTGTATCCATCATTCAAAATTATATGAACTAATGAAGGAGTTAATAAATGGTTAAGGTATAAAAATACAGAACCTGCTTAAAGACTAAATAACATTGTGTTTTACACATTACTAATCACGTGCATTTGGATGATATACAACTGCACGTGATAAGTAATTTGAGGATCTTTTATTTAGTAGTATGAATATGCGCGCTTAGAAATATTTATCATGCTTATCACTGGAACCAGGTACAGCTTAAATCGGGCCTCTCAATTCATCTTTTTTTTTCTCTTTGTATTTCATATAATTTATTTTCTCGTTACTTCTCCCTAGCCTTTATTATTCCCAAGTCACTTGGGGTCGGCTTTCTAGTCTAACCGGATTTGACTGGATATCAGTTTTTACACGGAGCGGCTGCCACCTGACCTCCGCAACCCGAAGGCTAACGATACCCTAAGACTAGACCAGTGTTAGGATATTATAAAGCACTGACTTTCTAATAACGACTGCCATAGATGTTCAAGACAGCCGGGACCGACGGCTTAACGTGCTCTCCGAGGCACAGAGCAGGCGATAATTGTCAATCAATACGCACATAATTTCGAAATGTCATATAACTTCCGAAAGTCGAACCCGAGACCCTCTGCATTGCAGTCTGTTGGTCTCCTCACTGAGCTATCGCTGCCTGTGCCTCTGCAATTTATTTTCTCATTGTATTTCTTTATACATACTATATAGATCTTCAGAAAATAATTTTATTTTGTCTGCCGCTCTGCTAAGAAACTGAAGTGAAAAAGTAGAATCTTTTAACTCCACTAAACTTATAGATAATATCTATCTATTGCGAATTTCCAAGATATTTTAACTTTCTCAGCAACTTCAAAATCTTTCAATTTTCGAAAGACCAAGGTACTGGCGTGTGATTGGGAAACCTAATCTTCAGAGTCATATTTCAACCTCTCAATTGTAACAGTCAAATGTTCAAAGAAAAAATAATTAATACGAAACTATTTTCGTATTTAAAACTGCACAAATAGTATTTATTTCCGACCAAACCAACCATCATTTGTGTTTAAAGACGTGAGTTTAAAAAATAACTCGCACATGTTTTGCCAGTAGCGGCCAGTATGTCACCCCATCGTTCAGTTGTTTTCTGAACAAACAGACGCAGTTAGTACGAGGTAGCGCATGACATTCTTTGTATTATTATACGGGTATGGATAAGGTACCGATTTGTAGGCAGTATGCTATATATACTTATACTTATATATATATATATATATATATATATATATGTATATATTACCAAAATTTGCCCGTGGCTTCCCTCCCGCTTATGTAGGTTAGGTTAGTAACAGTGGTTAAGGCGTGAAAACGTAACAAAAATCATTCGCATGATCAGCGTGGAGGCCATGGTCCACCACGCTGACCCAGTGAGGGTTAACAGACTTTACATATCTTCGAGAAGATTATGAGGAACTCTCAGACGTGCTGGTTTTTTTACAATGTGTTCCAACACCGATAATGCAAGCGATAGTTAACTAATTATTACGCACATAACTTTGAAAAAGCAGAGGCGTGCCTTGGGATTGAATCCGAGACCTTTGTCTGGCAGTCGAATGACTCCCACTAGGCTGTCGCTGCGTATCACCGCTTTACAAAATAATAGCAAAATAAAAAAGCATCCTAAATGTTATACAAGATCAGAAGCGTTTGTGAATGGATAGGCAATGTTTATATTAGTACATTCAAGTTCTGTGAGAAAGATATATTGTTGTATCTCCGTAATTATTGTATACTATATTATTATGTTTAGTTAATATTATCGGTATGTAGTGGTTCTGATTAAACTAAATAAATCCAAAGATAAAAGTGTAGGAAACCATTGCCTGCGCATACATCTGCATGAATTACAGTTAACACGCAACGTCACTTACGTCCCCAGTTTTACAAAATGTTTCCTAATCAAATAAACTCCATAGACTACCTCTAAATCCGTTTAGTAGTTTTTACGTTATGCCTCAACAAATATACAGACAGACGTATAAAAATGTTAAATCTATCGTATGGGATTCAGACTCAGATAAAAAGCCGAACTTATTTAGTCAAGGTCGAAAATCATTTATTCATTTATGTCACAAAGTAACACTTATGAACGTCAAAGTTAATGAGTCAATTATTTTAGTGAAGTTACTGAATTTGTATTTAGGTTATCTGTTAGATTCAGGTAAAGGATTGAGCCTATGAGAAGATACGTGTAAGAACCTCACGACCACTTATTTAGATTGGCATTCAATTAAATACATATAGAAATTACATTTTTAAATATATATATGACTGCGCCGAATGAAATGTGCCAAAACAGGCGGTCACAGTTAAGTTGATAAAATCAACACTTTTTGTTTCATACAAATATAAAATATACATTTACCGAAACAATGAATGTGTTTACAATTATTCCGTGTAAAAAACTTAAAATAATTAATATTTTCGCCTACAAAATTACGTAAATTTGCACGAAAAATGCAAAAACGTAAGTAAGCTCGTGTTACGTGATTTTTAGATTATAACAATAGAAATCTATCCTATTTTACAGCTTAAACGAAACATAAATAGTTATATTATAATTTGTCCGTCCCAAATATTTAAGTTATTGGTTGACAATAAAGATACATATTTATCAAAAAGGCACTTCAAATCCTCCATGCAATTTTACTATGGCGGCGGCGCGCCGATTTGAATATCGAGCTCTGTCATTCAGTCCAACCACGTCTTACGCTCGGCGCAGTCTTAAGGTCCAAACACAGCCTTGTCCTACTAACATGCGCTTTTCTACCTTACCTACTTGACCGACCAACATGAAATTTCGCATACACGTTGTCAGGGGTTGTCACTTTCATCTAGAAGAAAAGTATCGTTACTGAGCGGAGCCGCGGTCAAAAGATTGTAGCTTTATTAAAGTAGATAAAGATTTCTTCATAATAATATCTTTATAAAACTTACATGATGTCTTCATAATTACAGACACTTTTTATCGTAGTGATTGACGTCACAAAAGTCCGCCCACGCGTAATATTTTTATACGTGACGAAAAATTACTTTGTTCGTAGAAAAAGTCGAAGATGAGCGATCGGTATTTTTGTTTTGTGTTTTTATAAAGAGTAGGTATGATGTTTTGATTTCTTAACGCTTGCTTGGTTTGAATATGTAATATTGAAATATTTAATCTTTATTATGTTTGTGATATGTTGGTAAACATGCTATTTGTGAAATGCTGTCTTTATGTGTATGTCATTTATTTATCCAGACTAGGTAAGTTTGGATGAGATCTATAGAAGTACTAAAACATTTATCATTAACCATTTATTAATTAGATAAGTTCAATAATACAGGGTGTCCGGTAATTAATGGATAACCTGGAAATGTCTTATAGTGGAACTGACGGCCGTTCAGAAAAATATGAAAAAAAAAAATATCCTAACTACTACCTGAGATATGTGTTTTTTTTTTTAATTACCATGTATAACTTTCTTGTATACTACGACCATAAATGAATGAAATCCATCGGTTTTTTGTTGTTTTATTATTAAACACTAATTATGCTAATATATAGACAATCAAAAGTATGCTATGCTTATATAGCTTGTACTTTTAATATATAAATATATTTTTTTTACTTTTTTTATTTTTTTTCCTTTTTCTGAACGGCCTTCAGGTTTACTATAAGTATTATTATATACTATTAATTAATATAAGACATTTCAAGGTTATCCATTAATTACCGGACATCCTGTATACAGGTATGAAGACGTCGTTTGAATTTGCCCGCAGTATACGCAAATTTTGAAACAAGATCCCTTACGTAAGGTACAACCAAACACACGTCAACTTTCATGGAGTTAAAAAGGTCGCCGTGGCTGAAATCGATCAAGGAAGAGATAGCTAGTTAGTTATATAACTATATATAATAATATAATATAACTAGGTAAACCTGGCCACGCTTAGTTGCTGCTCAGTTGATATTTTAATGTTCGATACCGTGAGATCACCATAAAAAGTATACAGGGTGATTTTGAAATCGTGTAAGGTTTGCAGACGAAAATACGAAAGCAATTTTGTTATATAATAAGTATTGAAATTAAACTACTATATACGGATTTTATCGCGTTGTTTATTTAACACTCTATTACATAATTTTAAAACTGTTACACTAATATACTACTATTAAACTTTATTAATTTTAAGCTAATTAAATTATTAAAACTATTAAAACTATTTATATTTAAGTTTACACTTTCTCCGACGTTTCGGTTGCTTTTCAGCAGCCATGGTCATGGGGGGGTCACTCCCCTAATTTCAATGAATAACATTCGCGTAAACAGAAGACAATATTATATAATAAGTAATTCCTCATTTGTATATTTTTCATTTTCATACATACATACATAGATTCACGCCTGTTTCCCAGAGAGGTAGGCAGAGACTACGGATTTCCATTTGCTACGATCCTGACACACTTCCCTAGCTTCATTCACATTCATCACATGCCTCATTTACGGTAACAATGACTTATAAATAAAATCAGGCAATTGGACAATGCTGAGCCTAATGCCCAGTTTGGTTTGTTAGAATTAAAATATCTTTGAAAACAATGTGTAGAACTCTCGGACATATAGGCTTCACGATGTTTTACTAATAGGCATATACTCGTAACTTCGAAAAGTTAGATGTGCGTGCCTCGCGTGCTAAGCTTTATGCTGAAGGGTAAATTACTACAACTATACCCCAATAGGAGACTGGCCGAGGTCCTCGGTCCTCAGTCAGTCTCCCACTGGGATATCGTCGTAGTATTGTACACTTCAGCTAAAACACTAACACTCACGCCTGTATATGTATCTTCAAGGGGTAGGTATTAGTATCTGCCTCCGTGGCGCAGCGGTAGTGAATGCGACTGCTGTGCATGAGGTCTAGGGTTCGAATGCTGGGTCGGGCTAACAAAAAAAAAAGTTATTGGGTTTTTCTGTTAAGAAATCTCAATACGAGCCCGGAGTTAGGAAGTTGGCGGTGTTAGACACCCCCGTGCCTCGGAAAGCACGTAAAGCCGTTCCGGTCCTGCGCCTGATCTCTCTGCGGTCGTGTCGGATTATTCGTCCCATCGGATATGAGAGTTATGGAACAGAGAGTGCACTTGTGTTTGCGCACACATTTGTGCACTATAATATCTCCTACACCGATGGCCATTCTCCGTTAAGATTGGCCGCCGCGACCGAAATTCGGTCAGGAGGACATTATTAGTATTTTACACTACAGCTTTCCAAGTTAATGTTAGCTATTATGACGAAATATTTGTATCAAAAGTTGTATCAAAAGTTTGTTATTTTCCCTTCGTATATCTTTATGAGAGTCTGTCTCTATGTTTGTACGTGCATCACGCAAAAACAACTGCAGGAAATTTAATGCGGTTTTTACAATTTAATTACTGAAATTCTAAGTTAAAATCTCGTGCATGTTTCATTTTGTTATGCTGCATAGAAGTCAAATATTATATGTGTTTCATGCAAGAAAGAAAAATATAGATAGATTTCTTTTTTCGAGGGAAAAAGCTAGTGAGAAGATAACTAGACGGATGGCGTAGAGGTATAAACGGTCGTCTCGCTATTTTTGCCGCGCCGAGTATTGTAGGTTCGATTCCCAGACGGGACAAAAGTGTGATCCACAAATACTTGTTCCTAGCTTGGGTGGTCTTTATGTATTTGTAAAGCCCTTCACAATACAGGCACTAATCCTAGAGAGATGTCTTTTAAGAAATCATATTGAAATAATTAGCAATGTTGATGACTCATATAAGATGGCTTTACAACTGATACTATTTTCAGGCTGCGTTTAATAAAAACGTCAGTGCTGTATCGTACACAAGAACGATGACGCCGGCAGCAACTTGTATGGTGACTCATCAGATCCTAATTTTATCGATCTGTTGAAGTGTTTACGTGGTTCCAATACTAGTAGATACGTCCTATAACTATAAATCTATCTATGAGATAGCAATATTGATTGATGCTCTCCCGCGAACATTTGCGATAGATGAGGAGATATAATCCCTACTTATAATATTTATTTATGTACACTAGGCTAGGCTATAAACAGATATTAAATACATATCGCACTCTTAATAAAACAGAGACTTATATAAGTATTTTGGATTAAATGAATTTGAACTCTGTTGCAATTACTTAACACAAATATAATATTATAATTTATAGTCACACAATTAGAAAAAAAGGAACGTTACTGAGCGGAGCCGCGATCAAAAGTTTGCGGCTTTATTAAAGTAGATAAAGATTTCTTCATAATAATATCTTTATAAAACTTACAGTCTTCATAATTACAGACACTTTTTACGCGTAATATATTTCTATGTGACGAAAAATTACTTTGTTCGTAGAAAAAGTCGAACTTGATCAATCGGTATTTTTGTTTTGTGTTTTTATAAAGTGTATCATGTTTTGGTTTCTTAACGCCTGCTTGGTTGGAATATGTAATATTTAATTATTAAATCTTTATTATGTTTGTGATACATAGGTATGTCGCTGAAATGCTATTTGTGAAATGCTGTCTTTATCTGTATGTCATTTATTTATCCAGACTAGGTAAGTTTGGATGAGAACTAAAGAAGTACTAAAACATTTATCATTTATTAGTTAAGTGCAATAATATGTATGTTGATGGCGTTTGAATCTGCCCGCAGTATATGCGTATTTCTGACAAAGTACGTTCGTACGTAGTTCCCTTACGTAAGGCACAACCAAATACACGAACGTCAACTTTCAAGGAGTTGAAAAGGTCGCCGTGGCTGGAATCGTTCAAGGAAGAGATAGATAGTTATCACAATCTAATACAACAGAGACTTATCTAAGATTTTTGAATTAAACAAATTTGAACTCTGTTGCAATTACTTAACACAAATATAATATTAGAATTCATAGTCACACAATTACAGTTCAAATTGTCTAACTTCCGAATTTCCAGTTAAGTCGCTGCTATATTAAGAAGGTGACGCTTATATAATATGTTATATAATAATATAATATATTGCTAGCTATAGTTTTAGTCTCTACTTAAGGGACGAGCCTATGGCTGTCTGCCGAGCAAACTTCCAGATTCCTTTCTGCTACTGGGAATGTCTTTATAGAAAGTTCCAATAACACTGCCTGTCTAAGGAGTCGTGTCGTTTAATGTCTTTTGGTCTTCTTTCTTCAGCCTTGATATAAGATCTATTAAGGTGCCAATGGCAGGGTCGCCATGTGATATGTCGAGGATTCAGGTATTTTGAATTAAACATGTCTTACTCGTTCATTGTCATTTATGTGAATACCATCAAAACTTATTGTTTAAAATTATTTTAAATTACAGCAATATGCTTAATTGCGCAGTACCTAATAATGAATTGCAACCGATGGAATATTCGTACACGTAAGTTTTTAACTTATTGCTAAACTAAAATCGTAGTCGAAAGTCAATATATTGTGAAATAATCGGTCTCGATGGCGTAGTGGTTAGCGTAACCGACTGCCACGCCTGAGGTCGCGGGTTCGATTCCCGCACAAGTCAAATATTTGTGTGCATGAACATGGATGTTTGTCTTGGTCTAGGTGTTTCTATGTATCGCTGGAGGAGTGTCCGGCGTGGGCCGAGGAGCGCTGTGCCCTGGTCGCTGTGATTGGCCCCGACCTCTCGTTGCCGACCGTCGTATCCATGATGGTCGGCGACGACAGGTGCTGGGGTGCAATGAGGTCCTTCTGCGAGGCTGTTATCTCGCAGAAGGAGGCGGCGGAGCGGGGGCGTGAGGAAGATCCTTACGCCCCGGACATCCGCCACCGGAGGAGGGGGCGCAGGAGACGCGTTTATGTCGCTCTCCTGCCCCCCACCTAAGGGTTCTGGGTGGCAAGGCCTCAGGGGACCCTGCCACCCGTGAGTAAGAACCCATAGAGGGCGCGCGCGGCGTTCCCGCGCGCCTTCTTACGTCGAAAGGGGAGAGCAGTGAAATGCTCTCCCCCGGGGACGAGAGGAGGTCGGGTCCAATTGACCCGGCCGGCACCCACACGGGGGGGCCTGCTATGGATGAATCTTTTTAGACTCCCCACTGGCCCCCCCCATTGGGTGAGAGAGGGAACACCCCAGGTTTTTTTAGTGGGTATACCAGCAATAGGCTGGTGAGTCCCACACGCCCCGCCGGTGCCGTCCCCTAGCCGGCGGGTAGTGCATCAAGCATTTTTTCCTGGGTATTAAAAAAAAAAGAAAAAAGGTGTTTCTATGTATAATGTCTATGTATTTACAAAAAAAAAGTATATAAGTATGTTTATCCATTGTCTATTACCCATAGTACAAGCTCTGCTTAGTTTGGGCTAGATGGTGTTGGATGTATGTGAAAAAAAAAGAAAATATATAAGTTTATATATACAGGGTGATTTTGAAATCGTGTAATTCCTTTTAACCACGCATTCTACTGGTGATATAGAATAACCCTGACCATATTTTTATTTAATTAGAATTATTTTTTTTGAAAAATTATTGTTCCATTTTTTTCGTGAAATGGTGTCAGATAGTCATATGTTAACCAACCGAGGCAATTTTATTTTTTTTCTAATTAAAATAAAAAAACATATTAATAATTAATGTCGTAAATAATAACGGGCGGTCCTTTTTATTGCTCCTTATTATTTACGACATCAGTTATTGTTATGTTATTATTTTTAAATTAGTAAAATATTAAGATTGTGTCAGGTGGTTAAAATATGACTATTTGAAATCATTTCATGAAAAAAATCTGTACTCTAATTTTGCCGAAACCATTATTCTAATTAAGAAAAAATATTGTCAGGGTTATTCTATATCACCTGTAGAATTCGTGGTTAAAAGGAATTACACGATTTCAAAATCATCCTGTATATATATTTTTTACTCTTTAAAATGACCACCTAATGGTAAGCAATCGTGTGGTCTAAGAGCAGTGGCCTCCACATCGTCCTCATAGCAGCCGAGGCGATGATGAGATCTCTACTTTGACGGCCTGAGAAGGTGCTTCTTCACGCCCCGCTTAAAGAGATAATATCATATTACATTACAACTACATAGTTACTTAACTAAGGAACTAGCATCACAAACATTCATTGTATCTTGTCAACCAAAAAGCGTAAGCAAAGATATGCGACAACTAGTCACAAGTAGTTTTGAGAACTAACGTTACAGTGTGGCGAGTCTATAGCCAAACACCAAATCTATTACCAGACTATATGCGGTGCCTAAGATCTCACATACGTACACACAACCTCTCACTCTCAGTACACAGAGCTGCAACACACGCACATTTCACCAGAATTTTTAGTTCCTACATCATGAGAAGCTCGTCTAATGCTGTCTGGGCACATTTCTCGTTGCAATCTTAAAACACAAAAACGCTATCCAACCCGAAAGCCGAACCACATATTTTTCAAACAACGCCAACTTTTACCACGGGACCAACAACACTCATTTCAAATTATAATATAACAATATCTATTGAAATAACGAACGTATTTTCATGAGCATAAGGTTTATATCACATTGGTGGCAGTTGGAGTGTTCTACAGATATAATTAAAAAGTTTTCTATCTATCGAATGTTGTAAATAATGATAGATACGACAGTTTAATGAGCCGATTGCCACTCGAATCGAGTAAGTTTTCGAGTTCATTTTATTTGTTTTTATGGGGAAATCACTCGTTTATTTATTTTGATGTAGATGCTCTATATATGTTATCATAAACAGTGAACAACTAGGTTATATGTCGGTTGTTATCTGATCATGAATGTTTTGTATTTTGTTTACATGTCTAATTTCTGGTCTATCAAATTGTTTTTGAGATTTCCTGTTAGGGAAACCATAGGACAGGGTGGAATCTGGCTATATGCTGGCAAGTAGTTGGCTCGTAATTACGCATTACGTAGGACCTAACATAGCTGGCGAAACGTGTGCCACATATTGCTGTCTACCCCTTGAAAATATTAAGTTATATAATATATATAGCAATAGTTTAAGCGGCCATTTAGCCATTGCCAGTGCACCACGTTGTTTGGTTTCCACAATATACAGTATGTATAAAAAACCCTGTCCAATCCATTAAGGGCTTTTGTCTCTCTTAACCTTTCCGGCCCCGCGCGCACTTAATGTAAACAATAACAGATTACCCGGTAATCGGACACCCGTCGCGCGGTCGGCACTTAAAGCGCCACTTGACACGCCCTATCGATGTTTATGTTTTTGAGCTCTGAGTTATGATAACATCGCTCGTGTTTCTTAGAAATACACATTGTAAGCTACGACAAGTATTATGAATCATCGCATTGAAGTGTATACTTGAGTTTATACGCCTGGATAAACAAAGCAGAACTGTACAAATTGTTCGTTATTGAAAATATTTGTTTCTAAAGAAATATAAATGCTATAAGAAGAGTTTTTACTTTTTCTATTTTCTAGATAAATACTCTTTATAGTAAAACGAAGTATTTATATATGGCTGTGAGAAAAAATTAAGATATTGACATTTGAAAGTGGCACTACCGTGCGTGTCATGGACATTTAGAGCGCGGCAAAAGTAAATATTGAAATTTTTGTTAAAAAATATTCGTCGTAACTTTGTGCGTTGTATTCAGATATTTCTATAGAAACACTAATAAATAACACTATTATAGTGATTGAAACCTGAAATACGATATAATACTGTACTAAAAAACAACAAATATAAAAAAGCGCGGGAAAACTGATAAATGATAATAGGTTACTTTGGGCTTCAGTTTGACAAACAAAATTATCATTAGTCAGTATTGTTTTTATTGTGTCTAAAAATAGAAATATGCTCTTTATAGTTAAACATTTTTTTTTATATATGTCTGTGAGAAAAAATTAAGATATTGACATTTGAAAGTAGCATTGACATGCGTGACGAGTACATTTAGAGCGCGGCAAAAGTAAATTTTGTTTTTTTTTTTACAGAATATTAGTCGTAACCTTGTGCGTTGTTTTCAGATATTTTTATAGAAACACTAATAAATAACACTATTATAGTGATTGAAACCTGAAATACGATATAATACTGTACTAAAAAACAACAAATATAAAAAAGCGCGGGAAAACTGATAAATGATAATAGGTTACTTTGGGCTTCAGTTTGTTATACAAAAATAACGTAAGTCAGTATTGTTTTTATTGTCTCTAAAAATAGAAAGAATAAGCTTTTCAATAATGTATTACACTTATATACTTGCCCTACAAAAAACGACAGTAAACAGCGGCACAAATAACATCGACGAACGAACGCTCGGCGCGAAGTCACGTGACATAACAATAACAATATTAGACAATTATTATTCAGTTAGTAAATGGTTCGTTCGAAAAGCTCAGTTCATTCCGAGTACAATGATATACAATACAAGACTTTAAATACAGGCCTTTCAATACAAAAACGGCAAAAACTAGCGCGCGACCCTCTTTTTTTTGTTGCTTGACGCCTTAAGGCGTCAACGGGGTTTGACGGGTACAAAAGTGATGACGCCTTAAGGCGTCAACGGGGTTTGAGCGGTTAACAAACAAGCTCCTAAAAATAATAAAAAAATCTATATCATCGTAAAACGTCTTCATAATATTTTTAAGTACAGTATCGATCAGCATTTTACTCTTAAATTACTGAAATTTCGCACAGTCTAGCAACACTCCACTAAACTTGACAAGCACGCGGAGCGTGGCATAGTTTTGGCGGCATTTTTCTAAGGCGTTGGTAGGCCTACCTAGGCGCGGCGTAACGCGGCGCGACATCGGTGAACCTTTATGAACTTTAGTGATACCTAGGTATTATGATTAATAAGACGTCGGTGTTGCCATGGGTAATCGATTAACATATTATTTTAAATAAATTAAATTTACGGTACTAATTTTTTTGATCGAAATTTATAAAACGATGTCGCTTACGTACTCATGATAAGCTACTGAAGACCTTTAAGGATCGGACAGGGTTTACTATAAACACTGTATAGTCTGGGTGTTCAGTGTGCTCGTTCTTTCAATGTTTGCAAAGTCTACTGCAAAACATGATTTTGTGTTGAATTCTATTGCGTGAGTTGTATTATACTAGATTTTGCTTCGTTCGCGTGACTATTGATTTTGTACCCTATGTCCTTTCCTGTACTAATAATAATCATATCCTCCAGGCCGAATTTCGGCCACAGCGGCCAGTGTTAAGGGACACTGGCCAACTACGTAGAAGATATTATAGTGCACAAGTATGTGTGCAAACACAAGTGCATTCTCCCTATCTCTCATGATCCGATGGGACGGTAATCAGACACGACCGGAGAGAGATCAGGCGCAGGACCAACGGGTTTACGTGCTTTTCGAGGCACGGGGGTGTCTTACACCGCCAACTTCCTAACTCTGAGCTGCTATTGAGATTTCTTAACTGAAAAACCCAATAACTGTTTGTTGGCCCGGGATTCGAACCTGAGACCTCATGCACAGCAGTCGCATTCACTACCGCTGCGCCACGGAGGCAGTTTTCCTGTACTATTGATAAAGTGAATGCGAAATGTAATTATGATCAGTTAAGCAAACCCACATTCGCATTTATAATATTAGTAAGATTAACTTTAAGATAATGATGATCTCGTTAATCTAGTGGCATACATTTGTTTGGTACTTGGCCAAGATTTCCTTTCGCGTAAGTGTTATTGAATCCCTATGTCAGGTCATATTATTTTATGTTTCAAGGCGTGGAGTCAGCGAAAGTGGAGGGTGTGTCGACGGCAGCCGTGCCGACCGTGTCGGAGCCGCGGGCTGACCGCGCGACACAGTGCGTCGTCGGTGGAGCACACGCCTTTATACTCAGGGTGAGAACTAATAGGACAGTAACATATTATGTTTAATTTTGAACATTATTTTGCAAAGAAGAGTAAATAGCAATGAAGACATCTTTTTATGCAAACAGTATCAAAATTGGTTGCAAAATAAGGAAGTAATTAATATTTTAAATTTGGATATAGGAAACGGGAGGTGTAGTGAGGATATCTCGCTATCTTCCTCGGACAACAGCATTTAAATAGCGGTTACTTCATAGTTTGTATCGTGCATCCTTTTTCTGATATTTTAGTATCAGAAATATCAGCACCTCTACTATCAGATTTGAAACGCATATATCTTATTTATTCTTGAATAGATTTCAAAACTCCCTTCTGTTTTTGGGTTTGGGTAATTTAATACAAAAATGTGAGGCAACTACTCCATTATCGGTAATCCATTACAAATTGTAAATACCTAATGTGCTTCTTCTTCGTGTCAATGGTTCTTCTTGTGGGAACTATATAATATTTGCATAATATTCGGCCATTCTAATTGTGTGGCCGCCTAGAGTGCTGATAATATTGCAAAGCCATATAAAATTGAAGTTAATGCCAGATTTCTGCCAGGTGCTAGTATATATGTATATCTAATGCTACAAATCGTATAATATACCTATATAACAGTCCTTGTACTCGTAGAAGCACTTGCGCGGTAGTTTGTATACATCGTGTAAATAACTGATGCGACCTACCTGCACATGCAAATGTATTACGCAAGTAGTGCGAGTGGCTTGCACATGTAGCCCTCGTGGCGTGCGCATGTAGCCCATGCGAGTATCTTGCGCATGTAGCCCGCGCAAGTGGCTTGCGTTGGGTATAAATACCCCAGACTCACATGTTCTAGTTAGATTTACACTAGATGCAAAAAACTAGTAAGATAAGTTTGTGCGACGGAGTCATATAATGCATCTGATATGATAATATTAATATGTAATATGATATAATGATTACCTTAGTTTTGCAACACGTATGTTGTGGCTACAGAACGCCTTAATTCTAAATTATAACTTAGAATGTCGGATAGATTCAGAACCAGTTGAACAAACCCACAACATACAGAATGTCCGGTAATTGATGGATAAGCTTGAAATGTCTTATAGTAGAACTGATGTCCGTTTAGAATTATAGAATCCGTTTAGAATATTAAAGGGCTTAGGCTCATATACAGGATATGAGCCTAAGCCCTTTAATAAATTACTACGAGATCTAATTCTGTTAATGCATGTTTGCGTAAGTATCAAATTGCACGGAACGAAAATTAAGCGCACCGAGTGTTACGCAGCGGTACAAATAGGATAAATATTTAGGTAAAATGGTAAAAAAATGTCTTTTGCGTAGCTGTTAAATATGCTGCATATCTGCATTCGACTCCCAGCAAAAGTTTCAATGGGTTCTTTTGTTAGAAAATGTTCAAGATCTTTTGTTTTTTGTTAAAAGAGCAACTCCCACACTAGGCGTAATTCCTGTGTCATAAGGGACTTTACATTCTATTAAAGGAAACAAAGAACACCACCACCAGATTTAGTACAACTATTTGTGAATCACTAATATGTTTGTCCCGTGTAAGGTTCGAACTCACAACAGTTGGGGTAGTGGCCGCGACGAGGTGATCATTTAAACCAAAGCGTTTTTGGTAGCACTGTCTGTCTGGCACTACCTCCGATAAAAGGCAATAGTTTCGCCCTCTATTATCTAGCGAAATGTGGCTGTTTTACACCTCTGCTTACCCACTGGATATAGCGGCGTGAGAGAATTTATCTTCGCAATTACAAATGCAGATAGATATTTGTAGTAGAGCCTCGCTGTTTTCTGCATGCATGGGCCGGTTCGACCGGGGAAGGACTACCCTCTCATAGAATATCAAAGTGAAATAGCAGTATTCCTACTGCTAAGTTGCGTTCGGTGAGTGAGAGTGCCGGAGGCCCAATCACCCTCTTTCCCCCTTCCCGCTCCTTCTCCTCGCCACTTCCTTTTACCCCCAAAGGGTCAGCAACGCGCAAGCGATGCCTTTGGTGTTGCAGGCGTCCATAGGCTACGGTGACCACTTACCATTAGGTGGGCCCGTACAATTGTTTGCCATCTTAGTCGTATAAAAAAAAATATATATTTATATTTCAGATATCAAGTTTCTTCGGTCTGGCGCCATTACGTTTTGAGTCCCGCAGCAATGGTTTCACCGTCACCATATCGGGTGCCATGTGCATCTATAGCTACATTCTAGTGACTGTTCTTGGTAAGAAAACTAATAAAAATTAGTTTTAATAAATAGCTTGTATATAGCGATAGCCTAGAGGGTAATCTTTGGACTACCACGCAGTGTCTCGAGTTTGATCCCAAGGCGCGCATCTCTGACTTTTCGAAGTTATATGCGTATTAAATAGAAGTATCGCTTACTTTAACAGTGAAGGAAAACATTGTGAGGAAACCTTCATGTCTGAGGGTTCTCCATAATGTTCTCGGAGACAAGTGAAGTCTGCCAACTTGCACTAGGCCAGCTTGGTGGACTATAGGCCTTCTCACATTGAGAAGAGGCCCGTGCCCGTGCAGTTTAATACAGGGCTGATATTATATATACATATTACGTGGCCAGATCTAAGTATTGATTACTTTATGATGTGGCCGACCATTTCATGAAATGAAAAATACTTCCCACATCATGACATGGTTTCGCCAGATCAATGAATAATCATCATTTGACGATATGAACAGTCAAACGCACGGCTACTGCATGATGTGGTCAAACATGTAGTATTCAGATTTATTTAAGATCATATCGTAAAATAGGTACTTTATCTACCGCTAAACGCTCTTATATTGTTTTGTTTTTGTTATGCATTATGGCGGCGAACAATTATTCTGATAAAAAGCGAATAATAATAGGCCAATTGAAGATACAACTGAAATGAAATTTATTGAAATTAAACTACTATATACGGATTTTGTCGCGTTGCATATTTTGACGTAGTTTAATTTCAATGAATAACATTCGCGTAAATAGAAGACAATATTATGAAATGAAATTTGTTATTAAAAGAATATAAAGTTCTAGACATACCCATACAATTTAATTATGTATGTATTTATGTTTATTCTGATTTTACTTACCTGTTTTGAGGATTTTTATTTATTTTCTTTTTATGTCTACGTCTACTGTTGAATACAATTTTCGCTGTTTTAGAGTACGACTTTTCCGTGGAATGGAAGCCTGGTTATCCATAACACAAGTTTTTACCTAGCTTGGAATCCAGTCTCCCAGTATCTTTTATTGACTGATGTACTTTTGTGTTTAATTTTGATATGGGAGATAAGTTCCTTTTTTATTTGGAATTTTGATTAAACCTTTGATATCATGGCCACCATACAATTTATGATATGGCCAAGCGTGGATTGACGTATTATCAAACGTTGATGTTTACACGATAAGGTTGGTATTAGCTGGCCATGTCATGAAATACAACCATTAAAAGGTAGTAGATCCTCGCTGGTTTCAGCATGAATGGGCCGGATCGACCGGGGTAGTACTACCAGACCTACTTCAGAGAATACCGGCGTGAAGTAACGGTACCCGTACTGTTGCGTTTCGTATCGGTGAGTGAGAGAGCCGGAGGCCCAGTTACCCGGATCCTTTTCCTATCCTTTCCTTTGTCCTTTCCCTCCTTCATTCCTTTTTAAAGGGCTGGCAACGCACTTGTATCTCCTTTGGGGTTGCGGGTATCCATGGGCGGTGGTAATCGCTTACCATCAGGCCATCCGTCTGCTCGTTTGCCAACATATGGCATAAAAAAAAAACATGAAATGGTCAGCCATATTATGAAGTAATGAATTCTAAGAACTGACCACAATATATGTATATACTGGCATGGTTAAAAAAGGCAATGACGCACGTGCTGTTGTCATAGCTTGTAGACACTTCTTACACAAGAAGTTTCACTCGCTCCTAACCGACCTTGCGCTGACCTAATACGTTAAATGTCGCCTATAAAATCCATGACCAATACTTTCTTATAAAACCTATATAATTATTGAACTGATACTCAACGACTTAGATTTTTATGGACAGTTTTTTAGTTTAAGTTTTAACCTTAACCTTACACAAGAGTCAAAAGGTCAAGGTCAAGAGGTTAAAATATCTGTAATTCAGGAATACACTTACAAAAATTGGTCTACAATCTTATTTATAGATGTATAGTAATAACTCAGATGCCTTATAACTTAAGTACATTTGTAACAGTTATATAAATAGCGTTCTTACTTTTGGCTCCTGTCTTTGAACATTGAAAAGGAAGGGATTGATTTGTATAATTTCAGGAACGATTTAAAATATATATTTTGCTATCAGTGAGCTTGTCTTACAATACACCAGTAGCCAGTCGCAGTAATCATTAACGTAGGTCAAACCGTGGCAAACATCTAGTTCTATATAATTGACGACAATAGTACTAAATAAACAACCGCGCTATAATTCAAGAGCATGTCCAATCGTTGAAGTTTTCTTAGTCAATATGTTTGATGATGGAGAATTATGAAGTTTATTACTTTTTCAGTTATATGTACAATATTCGGGCTAGTTGCTGAGATAAATGTTGGAGTGGAGTTATCTGTGCGTATGTCTTCGAAGACATCACAAGTTGTATCAACGTGCGATGTTTTAGTCGTGGTCGCGACGGCCGGCGCCGGCGTGTACGGGGCACCGAGGCGGATGAAGAATATGCTGAAGTTCATGGAGAATGTTGCTTCGGTAAGATATGTCGTGATCTTCTCTATATCTTCTTAGCTATACGTTAAAATATAATGATTGCAGGTATTAACAGGCAAATACATACATAGTTTTGTGGTTTTGTCCAGTTTGCCTGTTTGTGAAAGGATTTGGCAGAGATCTATAACACCTACAATAAAACTATGGTTTTAGGTCCTAGGTAAAAGGGGACGAGTTTATTGTCGTTTACCGGGAATAATTCTAGACTTCGTGGTGCTACTAAGAATTTCTTGACAGAAAAATCCTGATACCTCATGCGCAGTATTGAGTTTGAAAAGAGTAAGGGTTAGTTTCTCGCCGATTGTTCTAAAAGATCATAAAGTCTAAATTTTTCTAGAATATGGCAGCTTGTTATTATTTTTAATAACAAGCTGCCATAGCCAGTTGCACTCACTGATCGGTAAGCAAAGTTGGGTGCGGTCAGTGTATAGATGGGTGACCGCTTAGTCGTATTTCATCTGAGCGTCTCCGTGCTACGGAGGGCACGTAAAAAGTTGGTTCCGGTTGTTGCCAAATTGACAGCAGTCTAGTAGTAGTCAGTCTAGCAGGCAGCTTGAACAACTCTTGACAACAGGTTGGCTACTAACCACACGAAAAAAAAAAGATTGTAGCAATAAATCCTGTGCCTTGTTAGAACTTTCAAACAGTCCATCCAGATCCAGAGAATCAAATCTAATATATGTGGATCACTTAAATAATGGTTTAATTTGGGAACTGAACACAACACACCTACTTGTTCTGATGAGATGACTGTTGAAACCAGTGCACCAGCTATGTAGTCAATATATAATGACCTCAATTTAGCTGACATAATATGACCCTGATACTCATGAGGCACCCTTCATCAAACAATCACTTTTTACATTTCAGGTGGACAATAGCATCGGTGGCCAGTATTCCGTGGTCTCCGAACGGAAGCTATGCATCATCATCCTCGCCATACTGGTGTTCTTCACCGTACTTATCGCCGATGACTTCACCTTCTACGCGCTTCAGGCTAAAAAACTGGATAGGGAATGTAAGTAAGCTATCATCAAATTTCTTGTACCACAAATAAAGCCAAAAATATTCGCATTCTGGTTGAATATCTTTTCCGAACCGGGAATCGAACTAAAATATAATATTTTTATTAATATATGGACATATGACATTCTTGAAATGAGTCCCGTGTCGCAAGAAACTTTACAAGCATGTAAACAATGGTCACAAAGAACACCCATATTCGGAACAACTATACGTGAATCACAGACTTTTTGTCTCTTGTATCTCTGCACACACTCTGCGCAGTGGCAATGCGAGGCAGAGAAAAATAATTAAATTATTGCGAAGAGGGAAATCTCCTCATTAAATTATGGAATTCTGCTGGAGATGGACAATCACGTCGTCGAATCCTACTTGCAATATTCCGCTTCGAAAACTAAATATGCGTGTATCTACGCATATTTTGTATGTTTTACATCAGCACTAGCATCTAAGGATATTTTGGCAACGAATAAGCAGCTGAAGCCATTGGAATCAATTAATTGTATAAAAAAATATGTTAATATTTATTTATTATTTCCAGGGGACATTGTAACAAACTACATCGGCTTTTACTTACTGTGGTTCGTGGTGATGATCTTGGAGCTCCAATTCGCTTTCACCGCGCTATCGGTGCGCACGCGCTTCGCGGCCGTCAATGATGCGCTTGCGCTCACTGCCAGACATGTTTCTATACCTGGTGAGTGTCTTTCTTATAATAGTAAGTATTTAATGGTTTTTCGCAAACGTAGTCTGCATCTGTATTTGCTGAACACTTCACTGCAATAAAGATGTGTACGTCAGGCGTCTAAGATTTAATTGACGTAACGGTTTAGTGAATAAATTAGGAATGAATATATTTTAACGGCAAACAATATATTTATTCGTATCTGCTAAGACTATAAAGCGGCTTTCAATGAATTGGGTTTTTGACAATCACTCTTCTCTATTTAGGTACTCCTTGTATATTACTAATTATAGCAATATTCTTTCCTCAGTGGAGAAACCCAAGAGCGCATCACCGTTAAACATATACGCTATAAGAGTAGCGCCGTCTGACTCACAGCGATCAGCAAATGTCAGTCTGCTGGTGGACGCCATGACGACGAGAGAACAAAGTGTCATCATAAAAAGAACAGGTATTAAACTAAATTTTTTCACCTGGTTATAGCGATAGTGAATAAGAATGCTATACTTGGGGTCTCTGGTTTGATTCGAAGAGTATTATTGAGTTGACGATCAAGAAGTAATTATTAGCAGCAGGGATTCTGGAACTGTCCCCGGTTTACGGTTTTATGCTTTATCTAAAAAACATAGGCGGCATAATGTAGATGTAATACCTGCCTACCTCTTCGGGCATTCACAAATGAGACTATGTAGAAAGATAATACTTATAAGAAGGTAAACTTTGTATACTGTCACTGCATATCCGAGTTATTTAATCAACTGCGCGATGACTGTCGTGTGTTTGATTTTATCTATGGATATGCATTGCAATGTTATTAACAAAGATTAGAAATTGCAAAAGATGATACTATGGAATATTTTCAATTTCAATGTAAAAGACACTACTTAACAAAACTGAAAACATATGAATTTGCGAACTTATTGTACCAGTGATCATTTTTGTCAATGTTCAAACATAATTCATAAAATTTAATATAATATTTTTAGACTGTCGCGATTCGTACACATACTTAATATAATGCTCGGTAACGGGACTTACTCGTGATAAAGTATTTAAAAAGTAATAAATTATGATATAATTAATAATAGTGACCAAGTGAGGGTAGTTGCCGATACCCGCACTTCACGAAGGCGCCGCTGAGCTCACACCAGTCAACCCGTGACTATGATCGATGCAAGTCGGTCGAAACGTCGGGCAATCAATAGGTATTTATTACCTTTTAAATACTTTATCGCGAGCAAAACCCGTTACCGAGCATTATATTAAGTATTAATATAATCTTCCTGCATTTCCGCATAAACAGTAAATCCATAAAACATAAACTCCAAGTATGCCAAATATCATAATCCTCCGAGCGCGCAATATGCGCACATAAAAATAATAACGAAGTTTTCTATTCTCGTAATACGTAGATAAGACAGTAAATACACATTACATACGTATCTCTAAAGCATATACAATTAATGTTCAAGCAAGCGGTGAGCCTCGTCTCATAGTATCTCCGTGCGACGCGGTCCGACGTCTGGCGTCACTTCACGGCACGTTGTGTGACGTCGTCAAACGAATAGACGACAGCTACGGGCTACCACTCATCGTGATACTGATATCCACACTACTGCATCTAATAGTGACACCCTACTTTTTGATAATGGAAATAAGTACGTATTTTAAGAGTAATTTATAAAAATGTCTCTCAGCACTTAGCTAGCCATCAACCGAATTGCATTCAAGTCCTTGATCGAAGAATAACTATCGACTACTACTGATCATATTTTTATTGGCTACGATTATTCTTGAACTATTATTTGACTAACACTCAAAGTTGAGCAATGTAAACAGGTGTTTTCTTTCTGATTAGTATCTACCACACTGAGCCTTTAGAGCGGGTTTGGGCAATTCAGCTGTGATTATGTCCAACTATTAAGTGTCCTTACTAACAATACTAATATAATCTATAAGTACATTCTGTTACTAACCCATTACTAAACAACCTATGGACTGTTCATATGTACGTGTTCATGTCTCAAATAAAGATAATTTATTGAAATTAAACTACTATATACGGATTTTATCGCGTTGTTTATTTAACACTGTATCTATTACATAATTTTGAAAACTATTACACTACTTTTACTATGGAATTTTACTAATTTTAAGCTAATAAAATTATTAAAACTATTTATATTTAGGTTTACACTTTCCCCGACGCTACGGTTGCTTTTCAGCAGTCATGGTCACGGGTTTTCAATGAATAACATTCGCGTAAACAGAAGACAATATTATGTAAAGATAATTTATTTTATTTTTTGCTAGCGTGTAACCTCTTAAATGTTTCAAATTGGTTGAATGTTGTGTATACCTAATTGGTTTATAAGCAAGGATGATTGTGGTTTTTTAACCGAGAAGACAAAATTGTGTGAATCACACAAATAATTGTCGCGTATGGGATTCTCTCTCAACGTGACGGCTTGCCCGATACGGCTTTCGTACAAAATAAGGTTGGTAATTTGTGCCTTATGTCAATGTATTGTCTTATATGTTACAGTTGTATCAACGAACCGCGTTCACTTTTTAGTGCTGCAGTTCCTGTGGTGTGTGACGCATATGCTGCGAATGATCGTCGTCGTCGAACCTGGGCATTATACTATTGCTGAGGTAAACAAACATTCACTATTAATGGGAATTTACTTAACGTCACGGGAAAACTAAGATGATGGTCGTCTCATTATCTTGATGTGCAATTATTTCAAAGTATCTACAGCATATTTTAACGTTTATTATTATCAAAATTACCTTATAATTTGATAAATGGCCCACGGCTGGGTACGGGCCACTTCTTGGTGGCCCAGTGCAGGTTAGTAGACTTCACATATCTTCGAGAACATTATAGAGAACTCTCAGACATACAGGATTTCCTTCACCGTTAAAATTTGTACTTTCAAATAAACCACGATAAATTCGTATGATAAAGTAGTTTAATTTCATTGGATAATATTTGAGTAAACGTAAGACAATATTTTATCAACAAATTATCTAAAAAGCAGATGTACCTAATGTAAGCGGAGGTAGCGCAATGGATAAGGCATTAGACTCGCGATCGAAAGGTCGCGGGTTCGAATCCCACTCCACTCCTAATACAATATTCTAGCTTAGCTGGAGGGATTAACAAGATTACTCGTAATTTAAAACCCAAATTGCAATTAATCTTATAAAAAAAAGTATACTATATATTAGAAAGAAGTCCGATCTAACTGATCAATCATATTCAATTAAATATTTGTGTAGATGTGTTTAATATATTTTTCTTTCATTGTCCAGGGAAAACGCACGGAAGGTCTAGTATGTCGATTAATGACAGCAGCGCCATCTACCGGTGTGCTACCATCACGGCTGGAAATATTCTCCCGTCAACTCCTGCTGCAGTCTGTTAGCTACGCTCCTATGGGAATGTGCACGCTAAGTAGACCGCTTATGGCTTCTGTGAGTATACCAGTAGACGGTCCATTTTTATTGCATTATCCAGAACGGGACAAAGTTATACGCTTTGTGAGGTGTCTCATTTTCGTGCATAAATTAATAGTGCTTTAAGAGGGCTTTTAGTCTGGAATGGTCTAATCACTGAGGTGCACTGTTTTATAGGTGAGGAGACAGGCATAACTAGACACACAGACAAAGAATATGCCTGCAGCAAATTACCCGCTAAGGTGGACTGTCTTATCAGTCCGGAGGCAGCCATAACCGTAAGACCCGGTTCACACGGCATTGTATAGCACGATTTTTTGTATTCGTTTTTTTAATGTACAATTTCCCGCGTGTTCATACGGTAGATTTTCATTCGTGTAAAAAACGAATAGCGGCATTCTTCACACGGTTATCACAATGAGTAGACGTCAGTGATGGATCCACGCTTAGTTGTACTTTTATATTGGTATAATCGAAGGCGCCAACAGTTTCGCCGCCGACATAGCAGAAGGTTTTGGGTACATTCTATAAATGAAGAATCAGGGCGTACTAAACTATTTGAGATAAGCGCGACCTCTCCAAAAGACGGTCAGGTACTAAACGCTTGTTCGGTTGCTATTCGATAAAAAAGGTATGAACATCGTGCCGTGTGAACGAGACAGAGCTATCATGCGCCACTGCAAACCGAATACGTTAAAGTTCATTTGATTTGTTTGACAAGTCCGTTGAGTATTCGTTTAAACGTATAAACGGTATACTTTTTTTGCAGTACAAACGACGTGTGAATGGTTTTATGTACATTGTATGCGCCACTATTTATTCGTTAAGACGTATACTGCAAAAAAACGTGCAGTATAATGCCGTGTGAACCGGACCTAACATGACTGCAGCAAATTATTAAGTCCTGGGCTTGATTCCTGAGCTGGTCGCAGTGTTACTGAGTTATTCGAGGGAAAACATTACAATTGTGTCTGTGTCCGATAAATTATGATAGTATCCCCACCAGATTTCGGTTACACAGATGGTGCAGCGGACTAGCGGTCGCTTAGCCTCTACAACCGCGCTAAGTATCATAAGTTCAAACCACCTGTGGAATAAATAAAATATAATTCACATATAATTGTTCTGAGCACATATACTTTGTATTATAAAACTTTAATTTTCATACTAGATAACATTTGCAATATATTTACATTATTAATTTTAAAACGAATGAATCTAACATATATTTACAAACGTATTAAAAAAGATAACATATTTACAAAAACACAAATAATTATAATACTAAATATTTACAAAAATGGTTTAGGCATCGTAGAATTTTTCAGCATCGCTGTCAACTGGTAACATGCCCAGAAGACCGGCAGCATTGCCACGTTGAATGGCAATGCTGATTCTTTGGGCCAAGAATAGACCAGCCTTCTGATCACGCGAAACATCAATCAGGCGTTTTGCGATCTCCCTGTACAAAATACGAGCGCTCGGACCGCATGAACCTAAGGTTTCCACCCCAAACAGCTCAAAAATGTAATTGCCGACTAAATTACTATATTTGCGCCGTTTGTGGGTTTTCGCGGTTGCAGCAGCAGCGCCGGCACATCCCGCAGTGCTTGGAAGGTGTGATGGCGCAAGGGTGTCAACGCACGTTGCATCCCACACCAAAGGCCTGCCCATCTTTCAAGGCAACAATGACATTCCGTCCGGTCTCTTCCCATCGTCATGTACTAAGCCATTATATTATACTATGAAGCAAGCACTGCAAGTGCCCTAGTTAAAATTAGTAACAAGTGAGCCTGTCGGCCAGCCAAAAAAAACGGAATGGCCGAGTCATGAAGTAAAAAATGGACAGAGAAGCTAAAGCTAGAAGTTCAGTATTCTATGTAATCTACAATTGTTTACATACGACTCGTATATTTTTTCAAGTATGTTGCCGTGTGTCTACAGTAATTCAACAACTGTATAACGATGGTCTTTACAAATATACCAATAGGATCTGTAATACTGACGCTGGCATTGATGACACAGGGACAGTCTGTCTTTAGAGCAAGGGACGGCTTTAGAAAAGAAAAATGGATATAGCCTTATAAAGATTTTAATGATAATTGCATCTTCTATCGCTTTTATTATGGGGAGTGCTCCGAGGAATTGTTCGGAATGATCCCTGCCACCTCTTTTTGCCATCGTCCTACGCGACAGCATTTTAGCATTTTAAAAGGCCGGCAACGCACTTGTAACTCCTCTGGTGTTGCGGGTGTCCATTGGTGGCGGTAATCGCTTACCATTAGGCGATCCGTCTGCTCGTTTACCACCAAATAAATAAATAAAAAAGAAATTAAAAAAAGACTTAGATATATTTGCCATACGTGCTATGCATTTAGATGTATATTAACTCAATATATTAAGCGGATAAAATAATAACAGTATAGTGACTAATTTCGTAGATTTTTTCAATTACTTTTCTCCTTAATAACAACCTAATTGAAAAAATTGTCATTACCTAACATATATTATGTGCATTAAGCTGTGAGTGCACATTTAGTCATAGTTAATTTAGCCATTGGTTGTAATTATCCTTAGTGTTTGTAAATCCCTAAAATAATTAAATAAATATTTGCTACATATTCTGGATTAATTAAACCCCGTTTACCTTTACATTTTGAAGGCATAATGCATGTTTAATTAATAATCCTTTTTCAGGTAATTGGCGCGGTGACCACATATTTGGTGATCCTCATACAGTTCCAAAGATACGACAACTGAAATAACCTAATCTTCTAGTTATGTATAAGAGCCCCTTGTAAATATATTTAATCAATAAAGGTAGCATCTGTACATAAAAATGAGTTTTTTTAAACTAGTTTCTTCCCGCTACGTAACTCTCGTATAGAAACTGGGATAAACAATATTTAGGACATAGTTTATCTGCATGTAAAGTTTCTTTTAAATCCGATAAATTGTTTACGCGTCATTTTCACAAGCTTTTACAATCATAATATCACGGGAATTCGTCTTAGGTACTTACCAGCTTTTATTGTCGTTAGTATTTACAAGCTTATGTGTTTATTTGTTTTGTAAATTGTATCATCCTGTACTTCTTCTTCATATTAACTTTAACTATGGAAAGTCAACATTAGTCCACACACGGAGAACAACACTGCCTTTATAAGGAAAAAAGAAGTATCAGACAAAAAACTTTTTTTTCGAAAGTGTTATGGCAGATGCGTCTTTTTTACTGAGTCCAAATAGGTAAAATCTTAATTTCTAACAAAAATGTTTGATCCCTCTATTTCCTCTTATGACGACAGAGGGCAGATCTTCCGTGAGGAGTACAAAGTTTTCTCGTGACGTAGTAGGTATAGAATTTAAATTCTGTTTACGATAAACGCAGATATCTAAGATTGATAATATCAATTCCTCCAAGAAGCTACCAAATGAAGATGGTGTGAGTGTCTGTTTGAACATCACCGCATGCCACAGACTTCGATGCTTAGGAAGGTGCTGTGAACATGTATATGCTTTGTGTGTAGAAGGATGATATCTTGTGATCCTCTTAAAGGGAAGGCTCTCCGACCAGGTATAGACATGATGATGAGACTGATAAAAATGTACATGATTCTTATTACGACTATGCGCCTAACAGCTATTGTCCTGCTGCAGGACAAATGTGTGTTTGCGGGCAGAATAAAGTTTCTCACGAGTACATATTTAATATGTATGTCTTTAGCACGTTCTGTAGGTATTGACTGACTCGACGGCGTAGCGATATTGAATGCGAACGCTGTGTATAATCACTCGGTTAGTTTTAGGCTTAATTTCTGGATCAGTCAAAGGATCGTTGGAATTTTCAGTAAATAAATTCTCACTAGTATCAAGTAGTTTGGAACTGTGCTCGGTAAACGACAATAGGCTCGCCAACTTCACTCTTACGTTTACGTCTTACGATACACCTCTATCTATCCCTTAAAGCATATAGGCTTAAACGTATATACCTATCTTCATCGTATATCAATAATTTTCTACAAAACAAAACAGATTTACCGCAAATAAACCTTAAACTTCTTCTATAAAACACAAAACGTAGCACAAAACCGCATAGCATGTAATTCAACATTAATTTAATCCTATACTTTTCACCGCTCACACGTTATATTTCATGAGCACATAGTTTTGTGCTCAACGCGGCACATACATTAAAAGTTGTGGAACACGATGCATCTCAACTTTGCTATTAGATTTTCATAGTAACACTCGAGTGCTAAATACTGGAGCGCTTATTTAACTCGTATTAGTTGTGTTGGCGATGAAGCTTTTCAGTTATAGTGTAAACATATTCTATGGAAACTATCTTTGCAGTATTTGGAAGGTGATTCACTGCTTTATTGGTTGAGTAACTTGCATGCTGGTTTCCTGGTCAGTCAACACGTAATTACCTCCTTGAAAACTCTTAATATGAGTCCGGTCTGTGCAAAACTAATAGAGATTGGCTTTGTAACTTCTTTTTAGGGATGATTTTGTTGCTACGTCATGCAGCCGTAATGAACGAGTAACTTTAGCCCACAAATATTGCAGTTCATATCTATAAAAGCATTCATTAATAGCTGCTTATCATTAGGAAGATTGACTTACTCTATGGTAAGTCACGTTGATGGTTGACTACAATACATACGAGGGGTGTTCAATGTATTTTCGGTATAGGCATGAAAGAATAAGCAGAAAATTCTGAAACAAAATTATGTTTCAATGTAGTTCCCCATCAGCCCATCACCTCAATACACTTATTAGAGCGGGAAGGTAACTTTTCAATATCTCCTATAAATATTTAGTAGATCTTGTACATCCACCCCTGTGATCTTAAAACACAGAGATGATATACGTATTTTATTCATTGACGTTCATTCGGTATATCTGGATATGGAAAATTAATCTTTCTTGTTTTGTGTGAAAATGATATATGACTCGATTTGTCCCTTCACAACCTTTGTATCGAAGTCATTCAAACTAAACACATAAAAATTCTTATAACATTTTTCAAATAATAATCATGTCGTAGTTGATTGGTAGAGAAAAGTTTCTATTCAATTTTGGACAACCAAAATTGGAAGAAGCCTTTTGCCAAATTATTATTTTCTGCCTTCCCCAAGTCCTTCGTGACGAATGTCTATTGCCTCACGGTCCTCTAAGACTCTAAGTTATCTTCAACGTCCATTGGCTCAGAAATATATATATTTAGCTCATTGCAACTTTAGGTTGCTTATTCTGCAAGACTTTAGACTTGGTTCTTTGAAGAGTAATTTTGTTTCTGAGTTAGTAAAGTAATCCAATCATAGTACGTTCCATAGTACGCTACGCAATTTTCAATCTACGAACTACATAAATATGCTGTTAGATTGCACACATAAGCGTTCCTATTTATGCAACGTAGACAATAACAGGTAGTAGGTACAGATACAAAAAATATTGAACGAAGCTACCTACTTCGTTCTCTCCGTTTATTTATATCAAATGCCTTATTGCTGAAAATGGCTTAAAGCAGGTACTATGGCTGCGTATTTTTTTATTATTTATGTACATGTAAGTGGATGCTCCTATTTACCATACTGCTGCTTTAGAGGTTACCCTCAAATTTTATCAAATGCTTGAGTATGTTCAGTAGTAGTTTATGGAGAAATGGTTGCAGCACCTTACAGTTATGATTTGCAAACGATATATTATTGTACACTTGGCGATTAAAAAGAGTGGCTATGAGCTTCATGCCCGTTCTTCTCATGATACCTACACCCTTGCTTTGCTGATCGTGGAAGTAAAAGTAAATTCACAGGAAAAAAATATTACGTGTATCTTTGACATTCATAAGTGTTACCTTGTAACCTAATTTGAATAAATTTATTTTGATTGATTTTGGTATTGTGATCTTGGATAAGAGATGCAAGTCGGAGCAGCAACAATAAAAATTAAGTTTTTAGGCTTTACTGTCAACTAATTTTCAGTAACCGTATGTATATAATAATTATATTATATTATATTATTTATTTCAGAAAACTGGTTCCATAGACAGCAAATAATAATTTATTACAACAATAACATTTTCAAAATAAAATTAAAATACAAAAAGTATTCGCCATAAATAAATATGCTAGAATATAAAAGTACGTAAAGCCATTAGTGCTGCGCCTGACGTTTCTTCGCTTGTATTGGATTACCTTTCGGATTCCCATCGGACTATGAGAGTGATGAAATAGAATGTATATACAGGGTGATTTTGAAATCGTGTAATTCCTTTTAACCACGCATTCTACTGGTGATATAGAATAACCCTGACCATATTTTTATTTAATTAGATTAATTTTTTTGAAAAATTATTATTCCGTTTTTTTCGTGAAATGGTGTCAGATAGTCATATGTTAACCAACCGAGGCAATTTTAATTTTTTACTAATTAAAATAAAAAATCATATTAATAATTAATGTCGTAAATAATAACGGGCGGTCCTTTTTATTGCCCCTTATTATTTACGACATCAGTTATTGTTATGTTATTATATTTAAATTAAAAAAATATTAAGATTGTGTCAGGTGGTTAAAATATGACTATATGAAATCATTTCATGAAAAAAATCTGTACTCTAATTTTGCCGAAACCATTATTCTAATTAAGAAAAAATATGGTCAGGGTTATTCTATATCACCAGTAGAATGCGTGGTTAAAAGGAATTACACGATTTCAAAATCAACCTGTATATATCCAGACATGTGCACTATAATATCACCTTGATCAAATACTCAATCGTGGCCGTTGTGACCAAAATTCAATCAAACATGGACATCCAGATTACAACACATTAATACATATAACGAATGATTTTGGTACTAGTTTGCTAGTTATTGATAAACAACTAGCACAAAGAATTGGTATCGCAAGAATCGTTAGAGATCAAACAGTTGTTACTCTTTTTTATGCGGTTCTGTGTTCAACTACCCGCATCATAGGACGCTGCGGTGTTGCTTATATACGAAAAGTAAACACATTTTGACGTCTTTGATGATATTTCTCCATTTTTTATTGCCGAATTGCATGGCAAGTTGTTTTAAGTGATTTTATAAGGACGTTGCCAATTATTTAGTCACTGTACAAAGGAGCCAGCTCGTTCGAGAAAATACGAAATTGCATGGCAAGTTGTTTTAAATGATTTTACGGACGTTCCCAATAATTTAGTGACTGAACAAAGGAGCCAGCTCGTTCGAGAAAATACTATTACAGGCAACCTGGGCAAGAATGCCGTTACCGAGTTTATCGTGCTTTCATATCACCCCATCTTTGATGCCTGTATCTGTGATACTGAAGTTTCATTTTTATTTTATAACTAGATTTTGCTCACGGTTTCACTCGCGTAAGTTTAGGTTAGGTTGAGGTAGTACTTTTTTTTGGATGAAATGTTTATATCTAATTCTGTATCCCAGACATACATATTATGCGAAATTTAATGAAAGTCGGTCGAGTAGTTAAGGCGTGAAATCGTAACAAACAAACTTATTTTCGCAATTATAATATAAGTTAAGATTTAATTAAAATGTTTAAGTACCAAAAATTTGTATGCAGAATGGTATTAATACTGTAAAATGTCACATGTTATTAAAGTCTGTCTTTTCTTACGATGTAATATTTATTTACAACGTGTTATGACACTTGACGACTCGACGCCATATTGCAGGAGCAAGCGTTTTGGCAGTTCAAATAATCCGTGTATTTTCTAATGAAATATTTGTATGAAATACTCATTATAATGAAAAATAATTATTTTTTTTGGGCTCCTTAGAAGCCACTGAATAATATGAGATGGTTGTCAGAAAGTAGTCAAATTGCCTATTAAATGCCTAATGTAGTCGTCGTGAACCCATGAACGCGGCGGCTGTTTAGTCACACACAAACAAGTCATCATGATCTGGCAACGATTAAAATATCCTCAATGATGTTTAGGATTCAATAACAAACTTCCAAATTGCTTTAATCACTTATTACGCCTACGCTTATGCATGGCTTAGCTATGGCATAATACTATGGTGAAATAGTAAAATAAATCTTCTTTTCTCCTAAATTGGTCCACCACACAGAGACAATGCAGGCGAATCAGTGCCAGTGGCGTGCTTGTTGTATAACATTACACAGACAATCCGGACCGACCCTGTGCGTAATATGTCATACTAATTCAAATAATACAGTAAATCTATTATACAGGGTGTCCGGTAATTAATGGATAACCTGGAAATGTCTTACAGTGGATCTGATGGCCGTTCAGAAAAAAAACATAAAAGAAATCTATGCTAACTACTACCTGAGATGTGTTTTTTTTTATTACCTTGTATTACTTTCTTGTATACTACGACCATAAATGAATGACATCCATCGGTTTTTTGTTGTTTTATTATTAAACACTAATTATGCTAATAGATAGACAGTCAAAAGTATGCTATGCTATATAGCTTGCACTTTTTAATATATATGTTTTTTATTGTTTTTTTTTTATTTTTTTTTATTTTCTGAACGGCCTTCATTTCTACTATAAGACATTTTAAGGTTATCTATTAATTACCGGACATCCTGTATAATGCTGCTTGTGCCTATAAAGATAATACCACGGTAATTATTATAATATATATATATATATATATATACTGTGATAATACAGACGAGTCTTGATTAATCTATTGCTATTATATGTACATTATAATATAATTTATTATCGCTGGCATGGCAATCTATACTAACATTATAAAGAGGAAAGATTTGATTTGTTGTATATTTGCCTATGTTAGGCTATATTTTATTTGAAAAGAATACTGCTACTAACATAACCTAACCTACTTTTATGTAAGCTTAGCCGTGGCCAAAGCTAGTAGATAAATAAATAAATCTGCTACCGGTACCGCTACGGCTCCGCTTCTGTTTGTGGTGGGCTTAAATCATACTGTCAAAGAATCGACATTTAAATACGAAAGCAAAATCCCATCAGCACACGGGACGAGGCAATCTACTGAGAACTACCACAACAAATAACTTCGACAAGTACTAGGAGAACATAACCTAACAAGTATCCTTTACAATAAAGAATCAATATTTAAACACGAAAACAAAATTCCATCAGCACACGGGACGAGGCAATCTACTGAGAACTACCACAACAAATAACTTCGACAAATACTAGGAGAACATAACCTAACAAGTATCCTTTACAACAAAGAATCAATATTTAATTAATATTTAAACACGAAAACAAAATCCCTACAGATTTTATATTATTGGAACTTATACAAAAATTGCTTTATGCAGCAGCTAACAACATAAACGAACTTCGCTTCTTTCATAGCGAGTATTTGTACTCACGTTGTGAACGAGACCATAGCGCGATTCAACCGGACGGCACAACGCCATCTATCGTGGTGAGGTGTAACTTTTGTGCTGACTACATCACGAACGACAAGGGAAATGAACAGTTACGTTGTGTTTTATCAGTCTCTAATATACGTATCGTATTATCATATTTTTCTTATTTATTTAAATGACTTAACAAATATCGCCTTGTATTGGTAGCTGGAGACATTACATTGAGACCCATTACTGTGTATTGTCTTTCTATTTAGTAGAGAACCAATATAGTTTGATCGAGTGCACGGATGGCGTTGTGGTTTTAGTGGTTGCCTCGACACTACACAGAGCATTGTGGATTCGAACCATACATGGGACAATAAACTGTGTGCTCAAAAAATAGTTGAGCCGTTCTGGATGTTATATGAGTCCGTTGTTTGGGTATTTGTAAAGATCCTCGCGACACAAGAGAATATTCTTAATGCGGGTGATGTATAAAATAAGAAAATTAAATATGAACTACTTCTACTAAGCTCAAATCGACCAATATGATTGAGGTAAACTACGTACTGCTTCCGCAAAGATCGTTATAACAAAACTACTCGAGTTTCTTTCGTATTTTACTAGTAAGGTAGTTAGGGGTTAAAGTATGAAATTGCCGATTTGTACTGAAAAATTGAAATCCTTTTTTTTTGTAACATATATTTATTTAATCGAAATATGTGGCAGTGATGTATACATCGCTGCCATCTAAACGGAAGTTTATTTATGCCTCTACAATAGAACTCCGGGAATCTAGATTAGATAAATTGTGTGAAAGCACTGCATTTTTTTATTTTCTTTCCAGGAGGCAGCTCCCGGGAAGAAAATTTTTATCACGTAGAAAATGGTCCAAATCACGAAAAAAATTGTAGGCCTTTGGAGCAAGGTCTGGCGAGTATGGAGGATGACATATGGTTTCTAATTGCAGCTCCTGTAGGGTTACAACGGTTTCTTGTACACTGTGAGGTCTTGCGTTATCATGGAGCAATAATGTTGATCGATTCACGAGTCGGTATACTGCCAGTTTTGCCATCATTGTTCGAAGTTCGGCACAGTAAACATCTGCTGTTATTGCTTGATCTGAGAAAGCTGTAGTGAATAACACCATGAAGAGACCTCCAAACAATTACCATTACCTTTTTATTGGTAAACTTTGCTTTATGGCACTTTTGCGGCGTTTGACTGAGATTAGCCAATGCATTTTTCGCTTACGGTTATCGTAAAGAATCCACTATTCATCACATGTCACAATTCGATCCAATATTCCTTCATTTCTGTATCGATTCAACAAGCCAACAAAGTTTTAACACGCATTTCTTTCTGCAGATCAGTCAAGTCATGAGGCACCCATTTTTCATATTTTTTTATCTTATTGATTTGATGCAAAATGGTTTAACGTTACCCTACCTACAATATTGGCTTATTGTAGGTAGGGTAACGTTAAACCATGCCGCTAATTCCTGGGTAGTTTGACTCGGATCGGCTTCTATCATCTCCTTCAATTCGGCGTTATTCACCTGTCTACCACGTGGTTCGTTCTTCAAGTCAAAGTTTCCATTACGAAAGCGTTTAAACCAAAATCGTACGATGCGTTCATTTGCAGTCTCCTCTCCAAACGCAGCGTTGATATTGCGAGCCGTTTCTGCCGTGTTAGTTCCGCGATTGTGTCCGCGAATAACTCGGATTTTCGAAATATCTATCTTTCCCGTCTAAGCTGAATAAAAAAAACAATTGAAAGACGAAAATCGAATGTTACACGCTTTTTAATAAGTATCTTTAATCATATTTATCTTATAGGCATCACATAAAAAAAGGTTTCACTCGAAAATCTCACACCATGAAGGTTTTATGTCAATTCAAACTATCTATTACTATACAACGGCAACTTCATACTTTGACCCTTATTATTATTCTTACTAATGTTATAAATGCAAATGTGAGTTTGTTTGCTTATCTGTTAGTTTGTTACACTTTCACGCTTTAACTATTCGACCGATCATCAGCAGTTTTGCATACATGTTGTCAGGGATACAGAAAAGGACATTTAGATTTAGATTTTGTCACTAAGTTTCTATCCCGATCTAAGCTGCGGGCAAAATCAAGTATCAAATAAATTGTTTGTAACACGCGTTAGAGTACATGCTCTCAAGTTAACATTTCACTATATCGTTCCACTAATAGTCTTGTTCAGACAAAGCAAGTTAAACAATATATTTGAGATAATGTACGTACGTAATGCAAAATTCAATGACCTAGGCAAATATTTTTCAGTGCAAAAATGTATACACACCATACCATAAAATCATTTGGAATAGCAGTACTGTTAATGAAAACTGATATTCACAATTCAATTAAGAAAGGCGTAATTAATTTTATACAATAACAAAAAATTTCCAAAAAATTTTATAATTTAAATGTAGATTAGGTTAGGTTAGTAACAGTAGTTTTTCCTGATCTTACATCCTTTTCTGGTCCCCTGACAACTTCTATGGGAAATTTGATAATTACCGGTCGAGGGTGTGAAACCGTAGCAAACAAACAAACTCACATTCCCATTTATAATATTAGTTAGGAGACCATACACTATCGACGCCCTTTTAACATATATCATCCACCGTACTATTCCAGTGTTAAGCACAATCGGTAGTAGGTATAAATTAATAGAACGTGGAAAACAAAGGGGATGGCGGCGGCATAAGCGAAACTTGAACACTGCTTGATTCAAGTTTAATGTTGTGACACACTTACTGTACGAACGGCTTACTTCAGCCAACAGCCCATATATATCCCACAAAGAGAAGGCAGAGGAGATTACAACTAATTTTAGCAAGCTACCTATGTCTTAAATCCTACATTGATTGAGACCGAGCCTCTTAGCAAATTATCCTAATCCTAACCAATATTATTATTGTTTATTAAGTTTTCACCAATTACTTGACCGATCATCGTGAAATTTCACATACTCGCGGTTGTCAGGGGTGCTAAAAAGGATTAGATTTGATCTAGATATTGACAATATCTACAATAACGCGAGCGAAGCCGCGGTCTAAATCTAGTAATAACTATTACTACGAAAAGAAGCGACATCGACTCGAGTAGCAGTACGGCTAGCAGTACTACAATGTTGACGCTAATCGGTTGCCACCATTTACAGATCAACGAGAAGTACTAGTAATTTTCTTTCCAGGAGGCAGCTTCTGGGAAGAAATGTTTTTATCACGTAGAAAATTGTCCAAATCACAAAAAAAATGATGGTCCTTTGGAGCAAGGTCTGGTGAGTACAGAGGATGACGTATGGTTTCTAACTGCAGCTCCTGTAGAGTTACAACGGTTTTCCGCGGCTTTCCTCGCTCGGAAACATTATTTTTATTCTGGGTGAGAGGTAACTACACTTCTATGTCCTTTTCTGTTTTATGTTGTACACCTTTCATCCAGAAAAATAAAAGTACTGTGCCTGAGCAAAGCCGCGGACAAAAGCTAGTTTATAATATTAGTCAGGATTGTCCTTTTACCTCCCGATAAGCTTGGCCCTACGAAGATTAATTAGCTTTGTCCTTCTGTAATAGAAGTAATTAACCAAATCAGTTCACTTATTTGATATATCAGGGTTTTGCCATTGCTTTTTATTGCACCAAAATCCAAATTCCAAAAATGTCGTACTTAGTCTCAAGCAATGTATATGTATTTACGAAAAGCTGCATTGGCATTAAAACACAGTTTTCAGCCCCACATAGCCTATTGACGTGAGGACGAGACGTGTATCAAGGACATTACCAGACTCCTTGATGTTACTAAGAATTTTACAGGAAATCCAAATTACCTCTGGGCTGCACCAAGCTTATGATCGCAGGCAAACAGCGCTTACTAATTCTGCGGGGCGAGGCATTCTACTTAAGAAATACCAACAAATTACTTCGATAAGGAGAGCATAATCCAACAAGCATCCTTTACACACGTCCGTGTGTAAACATGTGAAATGCCTCATCCATTCGGTGCAGTAAGTAGCGGATGTAATACATTCTTGGGCAGCGCAAGTTCTGCGCCGTGAGCTCGCGGCTTGAATTAAGATACGGATCACTAATAAACCTCAAGCTTTGTGCACTAACTGTTTTATAATAGCTTGCAAGATTTCTGTTCTATTCTGAGGTAATTACGAAGTTACTGCTTTTGAATTGAAATTTTGGTGCTATATTAAACACTGTAAATTCATAAAACATAGGGGTTGAAAGAAGATATAGTGACTACAATTGAGAAAGATAGTTGGATGGATGTACATATGTCTTTCAAGCTAAAATTCAGTCACAGTGACTATCTGCACAGAAGATATTATAATATCTAGTGTGTCAAACACAAGTGCACTCTCCGTTTCCTAACTCTCACAATCCTATGAAACGGGTTAGGTAGTTAATTAACAAGTAGGAAGCATTTATGGACAACAAAAGACTACTTCTTCTTCTCCTTCTTTTCGTGTGGTCAGTGGCCAAGTAGGCCTCTGACATGGCTTTACGACTGCTGTCAATTTGGCAAACAACCGGGACCGACTTTTTACGTGCCCTCCGAAGCACGGAGACGCTCAGATGAAATACCACTAGGCGGTCACCCATCTATAGACTGACCGCACCCAACGTTGCTTAACCTCGCTAATCTTTTACGGATCAAAGAGTGCAACTGGCTATGACTGATCAAGAGAGAATATAAGGCAAATGTGAGCAGTAGTAGCAGATAAGACCTCGGTGAATGTTCTCTGACCGTATGGAAGACATTTTAAAGAAAAGATAAAGATAAAGATCAGTTTATTGCATAACTGTGTACAATAATAATAATAATGATTTATTTTCTCACCACAATACATATTTACATTACATTAAAATTTGATGTTACATAAGTTTCATGTTGCATAAGTACTGTGGGAGACTGGTGCCTAAACTAGACGGCAAGTCTGTATTTCAGGACACCAGGTCCCCACCCCTTGGACAATGTTACATTTCAAGTAAAATCATGTACACATACACTTAAAACTGCGGTAGTTTAGGTTTTACATATTAATTATTGGTTTATTCTTATTCTAATGTTAGTATGTTTAGTTTTGGTGTGTGTTGTATGTGCGCGTGTAGGTGTGCATGAGTGCGCATGCGTGCATGTGTGTGTGTGTGTGTGTATGAGTGCACTTGTGCGTGTGTGTGTGTGTGTGTTTGAGTTGTGTGTATATAGTGCTGGAATTAAACAAGTTACACCTGTACCGATAGAATGTTTTCCGTGTCCTCGTAGTTTAAGTCCTGTAGCCAACTGCTTACCTTCATTTTACACTTGATTTTGGTAAGATGGTATACTGAAAGCGTCCTATTAATGTTATTATAAAGACGGCCACCTAGGTGACAAAAGAATCGATTTGAGAACATTGTGCGTTGGTTATAGTGTCGACTGACGGGGTTAAATCTTCTTTTATTACGCGACAGTTCCGGATTAAAGCTTAATAGTCCATGCTGTTTTAGAACTGTTTGCAATATAAACAGTTGGCGTACTGTCAGGACTCTGGCCTCTTTATATAAGAGTACAGTTGGATATCGGAACGGTCGACTATAAGATACTTTTAATATGGCTCTTTGCGTACGTTCGAGTTCTAAGATTGTGTATTTCGGAGCTCCACCCCATGACGTGATGCAGTATACTAGTAAAGACTGTACAAGAGCATAGTAGACTGATTTTCTCAAGCGTTCATCTGCTATATGTCGCAAGGTCTTAAAAACATATATTAATTTACGCAATCTATTACTAAGCGTACAAATATGCTCCTGAAATCTTAGCGTGTTATCTATGATTACACCTAGGTATTTTATATTATCTGTACGGTGTATGTGATTGCAAGTACATGCGTTCATATTTTTTTTGGAACATGAGTGGGCAACAATAGAGTAGACTGTCGGTATAAGTGTGGTGTGTGTGTTATGTTTTAAAGAAAAGTGCATGAATTTGGTCTTGTCTGTGTTTAGTGTAAGATGGTTATCATGAAGCCACTCAGTCACAATGTTAAAGCCCGACTGAGCACATGCGTATACTTCGGGCAAAGAGTTTGCACAGAAAAGCAGAGCGGTGTCATCTGCGAAGGTAATGATCTTGCCTTTCGGGAGGGTAAGCAAGCCTAGTTCATTAATATAAATGAGAAAAAGCGTTGGGCCCAGTACGCTGCCTTGTGGCACGCCATAACTAACAGTGTACTCATCGCTCATAGTATCGCCGATTTTAACGCACTGGGTTCTTTGACTTAGATAGTTCTCAAATAGTTTTAGTTGGACACCTCTAATTCCCATTCTTTCCATCTTGGCCATCAGGATGGGAACCGAAACCGTGTCAAATGCTTTAGCAAGGTCTATGAAAATACCCAGGACCTTGTGTCCGCCATCCAAGTTGGTAGCAACATAATTAGTCAGATCATGAACAGCGTCAGACAATACATAGGTCTTAATTATAAAGATTTTGGACACAACAGTTTATCCATTTCGGACATGCAACATAAATAAGAAAATAAATTAAATCACAAAAACAAATTAAACATTTTAAAAGATTAATTGCATGCATTTTTATTATTTACCAAAATATTCATTTAAATTGTAAAAAGCATGCTCAATTAACCACTTTTTTAAATACATTTCTTGAAAGTTAATTTTATTTTGGTCATCATCAGATATGAATATTGTTGCATCATCAGTATACATAACACATAGATGGTTGATTATGTTTGGAAGTTCATTTATATATATAAGGAATAAAAGGGGACCCAAAATGCTGCCTTGGAGCACATCAAGTATGACAGTCTCGTAATCCGATGTAACTGATTCTACTGTTTTTGTATCTTCATTAAATATTTCAATAGTCATTGCTTGCATTCTATTATTTAAGTAACTTTCCATTATTTGTGTGCTACACCTCTTATGCCTATGCACTCTAATTTGTTTAATAAAATGTCGTATTTCACACAGTCAAAGGCTTTTATCATATCAATAAAAATAGCAACAGAATTTATTTTATTATTAAAGAAGATCCGGTAGAGTACTTTAAACCGTCAAGTGTGCATGAATGAAGCAAGAGAGGTATGCCAGAATCGTAGCCAGTAGAAATCTGTTGTCACAGACTACCCGTACGAGAAACAGAAATGATCTCATGTAGATATACATAGTTTTTATTAGTTGGTTAATTCTAAGACGACATTTTTCAGAATCCGTCTTCCATAATCTTTTAAAGTAGTGTTATTATAATTTTACTTTACAATAAAATGCGACATAGCTATTTACGGTGCTTATTAAGAAAGATTATTATAATAAGGTTTAACATTGGCCTAAAATTTTTTTTTTGAAATATCTCATCTCTCATTTTTTTTATTCATTGAAATTAAACTACTTTATACTGATTTTATCTTCTTGTTTATTTAACACTTTCATTACATCATTTTGAAATTGTTACACTACTACTATTAAAATCATCGCGATAAAATCCTATAAAATCGTCTAAAATAATAGTCAGAGAGCCAAAAATCCATATAGAGTGATTGCGAATGGAGTATCACTTTATTTTTTCCCCTACGCCACAAGTAAAGGCGAGAGGGTTATATTGGGCTCTCCCGAGACTTCGGGCCTACCGACTAAAACCACCACAGTGTGGCAGCTCACTGCTTTGTAGCAAAATGGAGTATTACCTAGTACTGTGTACAAATCCTTCCATCTGATTATTGTTATAAAACCGATTGTAGAAATAAACTCACAAAAACAAAGTTATATATTAACTTAAACAGGATTCCGTATTTTTTAAACGCTTTATTTAATAATTCTATAAAAATAAAGGAGATGCCGAATAAAATACAACAAAATAAATATGCGAGTTTCATTTTATTCAAACAACAACAGAAGCCATTGTTTCTCAAACTTTATAGTGTTTGTCACCTCAGTACATAAGCTATGTACTGAGGTGACAAACATTATAAAGATCGGAATGTCTTAACTGCCTTATTGATTTTGAATATTGTTTATATTTTATTTTCATTTTATTATTATTATTTGGATCACGAAGTAAAATTTTAGCACATCAAAGTCTTTAATGTCTAGTATTTAATGTACACGATTGCGGATCATAGCATTCCGGATTAGAATTCCTGGACGGCCCAATATAAAAGTTATTCAGGTTTTGTGTTAAAAAATTCTTAATAAGCGTTAGTTTAAAGATAGACAGCGATCTTTCATCGCGTTTGGTCCTGCCACTGACTAATGTTTAGTTGTATCGGATTATCGGACCATAAGCATGAGGAAATAAAGAGTGCTCTTATGTTTGCGCTCACATTAGTGTTCTGTCTACTGTGTTAATAGGCAAAGTGCCGAGTGCAAAACTGTTTTAGGGTATCAATGCATTAAACACACTCAGAATTAACAAGATTTACATAATTTCGACGTGTAGTAGCTGTGTCCATACTGTCAGTGTCTGTGTCTTCTTACTGTGAGTGAGATCGCTGGACGTCAAATCCAAAATTAACAAGATTTCGTTGTGATCATATTACATGTAGAGCTAGTGACATGTAAAGTTTCTTATTGCAGAATTTGAAGAATTTCTTTTTGCACTGCTACGCTGGACACCGACCGTTAACTCTCTAGACGAGTAATGGTTAGTCATATCAGGATTATCTACACTTAACCGCATCAATGTTCAAGACGCCTTTGAAATAAACATTTTAACCAAGTATTCAAACTTATATACTAAATTGTAACCTATAGTTTGGTTCGTTAACTTCATAACAGCGTAGTATCATATCCTTAAGTGTATGTTTGTATACTGGAAAGGACCATTCAATTTATTTGAACGAAAACGATAAATGTAACAAAGATTGGTTTTGGTTAGTTTATTGAAAATTGGGATTTACAATAAAAAAATAAGTTGAAGCACAGTTTTTTTCTTTTAATAAGGTGTATTGCCTCCACGTGCCTTTATTACAGATTCTTATCGGTTCCGCATAGATCTGATTTTGGTTATTAAACGGTCTTGCGGAATATTGTTCCATTCTTGTGAAATCGCTGTTCTTAGTGCTGCTACTGTTGTGAGCACAGGATTTCTCGCATATACAACTTTTTTTAAATTGTTCCCAACGTGCTCAATGGGATTAAGATCCAGGCTGCGTGTGTGTAACTTGAATAAATCGATTGTCACGACAGGTGGTTGCTCGAGTTCTGCCGGTCGGTACCGGGAGACCCGTTGGTCTCCTTTTGTAAGAACCTGCCTCTACAAACCTTCGGTATACTATAGAAACCGTAGACTGGTTTAAATTTAAATTTCTAGCAGTTGTTCGTTGAATCTAGTTTTCCCGCACCAATGTCACAATTTGAGCGGCTTGTTCGGACGAAGTATCCATATTTATGGTTACGAAACTTTTGTTGAGTTTAAAAGACTAATAATCAATACTATTAGTAACAATAATTTAAATGGAAAAAGAAAAAGAAAACAAAAATAATTAATTTCAAACTTTACTCCGAATTTGAGACTATGGATAAATTTTATTTTCCCGGCTATACTTTTATCTTTTACTACAGTTCTATTTTTGTTTTTTTTTTTTATATGATTAATGTATAGTCTAGACATTTTCATTTAGTTTAATCTAAAAAGTTTGTATACTTATCAGAAACATTAATTCGAAAGTAATCCTGAACTTTGAAGAAGTTAATGAGTCAGTCGTATCGTCATATCGTCAGTGTAACTTAAATTTTAATGTAATGAACGTAATAAAACCCCTGTAAATTCTGTAAAATAATACCTAAGTATATTGCACAAAGTACCCCTTACACACATCTTGAGTCTTGTATGGCAATACAAGCTCCTAACAAAAAAACCCATACCCATATAGATATTGTATCATAAACAGACCCAAAAATAACCGCAATTTAATGCCAATGCAAATTTAAGTTACGAACTATCTTTTTAAGTATCGTTTCCCAACGTCCTCGTCTGTTTTCTCCAATATGTTAGAACGACCCCCTTTATCAACTAGGGGTCGCACTAATAGATTGAGAAACGATGTCTTATTATAATTTATCTGTTATGCAAGGTTGTTTATTCGTGGATTACGTGTATGAGCAATAACTTAGTATTACGCGTCGATTGCAATGTTTACGTTTGCGATGCAATATGTGGTTTTATCAGCACGCGTGAATACGTGATATCACTAATATATATTTTATAACACGCCATCAATATTATTCCTTGTAAAAACCCACCTCGTTGTATTCCTTTTACGCAATATTGAGCTCCGATTGCCGTATTGAGCAAAAACCATTTAACTAAAGTGAAGGGATGCATCAAGTGCTCACTACTTTTGTGACTACACGGATGACGAAGTAAAAGTTGAGGATGCAAATGCGCGACAAAAAAATTGTGTGCCACAAATACTAGCTTTGAGAATGGTTCTTGTTAGTGTCCGCTGATTGAATGTTGCTCTGATGCAGGAATTATTTTCAGTACATGAGTTATCTTTTTAAATACAAGAACCAAGTTTAATAGTCCGTGAGATTTAATACATACTAAAGATGAAGTCAAGTCCGAGGATACCATTTGCAAAATTTAATTCAGTACTTTTCTAAGTGGTAAACTTTGGGGGAGGCCTATGTCCAGCAGTGGACGTTTTATGTTGAGATGATGATGATGATGATGACTTTTTCAAGAATACAAACTGTCTCACATATTTAATAATAATAATAATGTCCTCCAGACCGATTTTCGGTCACGGCGGCCAATCTTAACGGAGACTGGCCATCTGCGCAGGAGATATTATAGTGCACAAGTATGTGCGCAAACACAAGTGCACTCTCTGTTCCCTAACCCTAATGATCCGATGGGACGGATAATCCGACATGACCGGAGAGAGATCAAGCGCAGGACCAACGGCTTTACGTGCTTTCTGAGGCACGGGGGTGTCTAACACCGCCAACTTCCTAACTCCGGGCTCGTATTGAGATTTCTTAACTGGAAAACCCAATACCTTTATATTGGCCCGACCCGGAATTCGAACCCGAGACCTCATGCACAGCAGTCCCATTCACTACCGCTGCGCCACAGAGGCATATTTATGCTGTAAAATATAAATGCCTAGGTATATATAATAGACTTAACTACCTATCTCGATAGTCAAAGATAATTCTTGACTATCGAGATTATTTATAACCCATTCTGCTATTACTCTTGTTACCTTATCTTGTGGTTCTAAGAGCAGATCACTACAAAAATTACTATGCAGGCGGTCAAACTACTGTTATTGGTTGACTGAATTTAGAATAGCCAACCAAATCACTTGACATGAGTTGGACCTTGACAGGTCGTTGAATCTTTCAAAAATTCAGCGTATGTATGTATATTGTTACTGATTGTATGCGTCACATAAAGTATGTATGCATAACAATATCTCAAATGTGCAGAAACTAAGGATCTCTACTTGATCTAAGCATTTTGTTTTCTTCGGGCGTTCGCTTTCAAAACACTATTTATGCACTCTCGTTGATAAAGTGGACTTCCAGCTTGGTCGTACTCCAATGTATATTTCATAATGCATAACATTCACAGTAGAAGCATGGGGGCTAGAAATGTTTCTAGACTTCGTACTGCTACTTGAATATTTTCAGGAAAACAAAAAACATCTCTTGACGCTGGCACTAAACCTTATCACGTCACCACCATTGCACTCGATCTTAAATTATTACTGGTCTATATATCTAAAACCAGCTTATACACTTCATCATAAAAATTCACGTCTAATATAAAAAGACACATTAAATAAACTTAAAAGTTATAACGTAACTGCAACTTCGGTACCGCTAAGCTAAAAATCCAACTGAAGCACTTAGCTCTCGTACTAAACATATTACGACCGGACGTTGTGCGAAAAACTCACGAACTTATCTTTGAAACAAACAGCAGCGAGACACGGAATATAATAAACATGTGACCTTACTACACCTTTGGAATAAAATTTACTTATATTTGTACTAGGTTTTAGCAGTGACTTCACTCGAATAAATGTATATATGTTATTTCTATAGGTATCTATCCCACGGGAAAAGTTCTTTTTGCATGTGAGGTACCCTATGTCCTTATCTATACCACTGACAAGGTGTATGCGAAATTCCATGATGATCGGTCGAGTAGTTGACTACTGCGAAAGCGTAACAAATAAACTTAGATTCATATTTATAGCATTATAATTAGGATTAGGATACCCACTATAATTTCTGTGTATAAAAGAAAGAGATGTAGAATTCTTCAACACAAGCAAGAAAGAATATAATAGGTCCATGATTGCTGCAAGGGACAGGTAAGCTAAATAATCTAATCATATCTAAAATTATAGCCGGCTGGCTACTGGCAAGAAACTCATGGCAACTATTGTCATCGCAAGCAAATTTTGTATTATTTTTAAACTACTCTCTTTAATTATCTTAGATATAACAGGTTCCTCAAAAGTCTCAGCTCCCGGTGCAACGGTCACAGGGAGAAGGCGCCTGCGAGAAGCCAGGCTACTCCACTTACAGTAAAGGACTAAGAAACTCAATACAAGTTTGCTTAACTGCAATCTTCTATACCTACATTGCCACTACAAGATCTAAGACAATAATTTAAGTCTTAAATTCCTTAATTAAATTTGTTCATTGATGACAGAAGTTCTCACTATTGGGCCTTGAAATATACCACCAGCTTGGAATTTAATAATTGTTTTATTTAAACATTTTGCAGTATCTTGTATCCAATTAGATATAAAACAGCAAAACTTCATGATACTTAGAGTTCATTCTGAATAAAAAGCACACAAATACTTTAAAATAATTACACTTCAAGAGAACGAGACTATCACTGACTAAATCTCTCCTTAGCTATAGCTGTTGAAAAGCAACTAAAACGTCGAAGAAAATGTTTATATAATTTAACAGTTTAAAGAATAGGAAAGGATAAATGCCAGGTTAAAAGCACCTTAAACCGGAGAGCGTGTATGAGGAATGTTATGAAAGCGAATGAAGCCAGAGAAATGTGTCAGGATCGAAGCAAATGGAAAACCGTAGTCTCTGCCTACCCCTCAGGTAAACAGGCGTGAATCTATGTATGTATGCATGTAAGAATAGTTCGGAAGTAAAGATGTTTCTTTTAGTAAATCCGCGAATAATACTTTGATTTTAACTTATTTAATATCTTAAACTGTAAGTACACAGTATTTGATATTAAAGCTCACTCTTAGCTTAAGTAACCGTGTTATATATTAGCTGCGGTAGGCGTTATAAATCGGCTCGCTGCATGCAAAATCACAATCTCACCCGTATTACGTATCCACGCCACATCGTAAAATCCTTATGCAAACTCGATATAACTAGTGCTGGGAAACTCTCATAAAGTTTTTTTAAGAAACTAAGAAGTCGTCTGGTAGTCTGAGGCTTAATTTTGTTTGCGACTTTGCCCGTAAGCAAAGTCCATATCTTAGTTGAAATAGCAGTCGTTGAGATTCTGTAGCTAGTTTCTGTATTAACAGAAACTAGCTACAGAAAATATATTAATATTTTCGATGTCTCGGCATCAAATCAAATCAAATTATTGATTGTGAACTAAGCGTATTATGTACACTTAGTTGCCAACAAATGATTTGATTTAATGCCATTACGATAGTGTTAGATTTAACAACTTAACCTTATGTTTCTTTTTTTAAAACGAAATATGTATCTTTACCTTTTTTTACCTTTTGTGCTTTTGCACCTGTCTGTCTGTTCCAGAACGACAGTGAAACCTTAAACAGACATTTTGTTTTATTTTAAACACTCTACAGCTAATAAGGTATTAGGTACCTACAGTGTGGGTGTTGTGCAGATTGAGAGTAACATATAGTTAAGTTACATATGAAAATAATTTCATCGTATTCTATTAAGTAAACGATTATAGTACATATTTTGATCCACGTAAAATAAAATGGAGGCCAACGAAATCATAAGAAAATACCGGTGAGAATACACACCTAATTATTGGCTATCTTCAGCTCCAATATATCTGCTCCCAAGACTTATCGCAAGGACATATTTCCCCAAGCGGGTTGTCCAAGGTTTATTTAGAAGTTGTAACTCGCCTTTAAAATTATATATATTGAACCCGTGATGCCCTTATGATAATGTAAATGATTATTTTCTGATGATATTTGAATACAGATGTGTGCCTTCACGTCTAGTTACCCTCAATTAAATGTAAACGGAGCAAAGTTCTATTAAATGTCTACATCCCATAAGACAAAATATGTTTTTTTTTCTATTATGGCAAAACATGATGTTTACTGTATTACATACATACATACATACAATTGCAAGTAAACGTCGTGAGGAAACCTTCATGTCTAAGAGTTCTACATAATGTTCTCGAAGACATTTTCAAGAACATTATATAGATCTCTCAGAACAGAACAAAACATTATGTAGAACTCTCTCTCAGGCCAGTACGGGTTGGCAGTCTTTACTCATGTAAAGTCTGCCAACCCGCACTGACCCAGTGTGATAGACTATGGCCTAACCCGTCTCACACTGACGAGAGGCTCATACCCCGTAGTGGGACAGTTTGTACAGTATTATTATCAGTTCCAAAACTTTTCCAACGCACCTATTTTATAAGTTTATACGCCTCTTATAATCCAAAACGTTGCATACAACTATTGTTTAATAACGAAGTAAATATAACAGATGAGTACAATACGTTGGCACATTGGATAATAGACATTTTAATGGAATTTTGTTTCATATAAATCTATTTTAAAGAGTGACTGTACAATTTACGTGATATTTACGTTACTTGGTTAAAAACTCAGAGTATGTCCAGTGTTGTCGATTCATTCAAACATAATTCAAATGCCCAACGCTAGCGCTTATTTCACTCACATTTGCAGTTTTTTTTGTTGACACGACACTAAAACACTTTCAGCACGCAGTACTCGTGTCAGTTTAGTCACCGTGATTTGGACATTGTAAATTATTCCATACTAACGTAAAATTTATTCGGTCCAAACAACATCAATGTTTTTGCTTTTTTTTAAACTTATTGCGTGCAATTGTCCATTAGATAAAATCGATATATCGACAAGTACGTTGCCGACACAATGATGCCGATTTACTAAAATTATCCAGCAAATACATGGTGTCCGTAATGACGCCATTCGTAGTAAATACAATAACAGCCAAACATTTTATATTAGCCACCTTAGTTGCAGCATAACTGCAAACTTATGTAAGTTTGCGGGTATGCTTACTGCCGACATTAAGATCTATGTTTTTATCCCGGAATCAGGCGCAGTTTTATATACTTTTCTTCTTTGGAATATTTCTGTATCAGTACGGAATTTGAAGTTTTTATGGTAGACGTTAACAGTCTTTGTCAGTATCACGTATAGAATACTACCAACAAAACAATTTTTATATTTTAGTTTTCTTGATCTCTGACTTATCGTTCGGTTTAAGCCCTAAATTATTCGAAGTATTCGGCAATACCAGTGTTCAAACCTAAAAAGATAGATGGGTATGAAAACGTCACCCTATTGTTATTCATTAGGCCCTTCTTAATACTTCCACTTCCCTCTCAAGAACCAGCGATACCCACTAGGGCGATAGTTGGACTGCCACGTAGAGGTCACGAGTTCGACTTCAAGGCTCGCGTCTCTGACTTTTGTGCGTATAAAATAGATATTTATCGCATGGTGAAGAAAAATATCGTGAGGAAACCTGCATATCTGAGAGTTCTTAAAAGGCTTTTCCTTTTTTTTATACGACTAAGTTGGCAAACAAGCATACGGCCCACCTGATGGTAAGTGGTCACCGTAGCCTATGGACACCTGCAACACCAGAGGCATCACTTGCGCGTTGCCGATCCTTTAGAAAAGGAAGTGGGAAGGAGAAGGAGAGGGAAGGGGGAAAGAGGTTGATTGGGCCTCCGGCACTCTCACTCACCGAACGTAGCACAACAGTAGGAATACTGCTATTTCACGTCGATATATGTTCTCGAAGATATATGGTGTTTACCAATCCGCAATGGGCCAGTGTGGTGGAATATGGCCTAACCCTTCTTACTATGAGACGAGCCCAGCAGTGGGGTTTAATACAGGATTGATATTATTTATACCTCTTAAGAAGATCCCATTATTATTATGTATTGCATTGTAATTTGCTTCTGCGGTGAGTAGCATTTCCAGATCACTTAAGTAGCTGTTGTTATGTAATGTAACTTAAGATGCAATATTGTCAGTAATATGTAATTTATGACGAGGTTAATCTATTTATATAACATAGAGATTAAGGTATAACTATAAATCAAATTAGATATTAACAGGCTTACATTAATAGGCCCATCTATATTGACAAAACTATCTATGTATATTACTTAAACGGTGAATGATAATATCGCGAGAAATCCTACATACGTAGCCGCTGACTAAAATCTCAGTACATACCTTATTATCACTATATATTATAAAACAAAGTTCCCCCACCCGCGTCTGTCTATGTGTTTGTTCGCGATAATCTCAAAAACTACTAAACGGATTTTCGTGCGGTTTTCACCACTACTGCGAGGCGGATCGCTAGTTTATCTTAATTTCTCGTATTTGTATTTTTTCGTTGTTTGGACATTAAAAAGAATGTACTTCTTATTTATATTTTATTAATTACTATTTATGTTGTTAGCGATCTTAGCACACGTGCAGTCACTAATGAGATCTAATTAAAAACCAGCGGTCGCATTTGGCACAATAGTTGCGATTTATTTGTTCATTTAATGTATTTTACTATATGTATATGTAATGTGTGTCTTTGGCAAACATTTTATTTTCGTCTGGTCGTTCTGCCCTCTTTGTAAAATCGACTGTACAATGCTATTGTTTTAGTGGACATTTCGCCCGTATCACTGTACAGAATATTGGGCTGATTCCCACACGGGGTAAAAAGAACAATGACCATTTTCTATACATGCGTTGACCTGTCAACTCATTTTTTTTTAGATCGCGTCTACTGATGACCTGTGTTGTACTAGTAGCAGTAGAGCCTTAAATGAATGTTATTGTAATCCAATTTTTTTTTGGAAGCCAGGGATAGATGATATCTTATAAACAATTTTGAAAGAAAACCTGTCAAGAATGTCATCGTGATGTACGTACATACTACGCCAGGTCGATAGCGATTCTAATCAAAGTATACACTACTTACTCTAGCGAAGAATGAGATGTTAAAAGAGTGGGAACTGGGCAAGAGAGCGTGGGATGTGTCTGGTGTCCCTTTCCACCTACTTATACAATACCGCCTGTGCGTCACTAGCGTAGAACTAATGAGTGATGAGGCAATCGGTAGGATGTTAATCAAGAAACCTGTAGCAGGTTTTCTATGAAAGAGCGTTTTATTTTTTTCATTTTTACTAAATAAACTCGATTTAAAACAATGTTTTCAAGAATTCAGTAACGATTGAGAAAAAGGTAGAATCGAAAAAGCACTTATTAAAAAAACTACATTTCGTAAAATACAGAAATGTTTTTTTTTATACGTTTTCGCAAACGGAACGTAATATTAGATTATGGATGGGTTAATTATGGCTGCGTTCTAAAATATAACTGCCAAAAGTGATTACTTTAAAAATCAATTAGATTTTTTTCTGGCTTCCATTTGATAATCTACTTAGTATTTTATGATCAGCGTAAAATGGGCAATTATTTGGTATCAATTTCATCACTAGACGCGCTTATTTAATAAAATAGATTTGACAGGTCAAAAATGGACATTGTTCTTTATGTGATCCACCAATAGTAGGCAGTTTCGAGACTGAGTGTGCTTGTGTGCCTTGTTGTTCAATTGATGTTTTTAATATAGTAAATCATACAACTCTTTATAACGTTTTTTCTTTGTTGATACCTTAGTTCTAAATATTTTCATTTGCAAGGAGTTGTGGCTTGGCTAAGAAAGGAATTAAAAATTAAACATTTTTCTTCCTCAAAAGTAACATTCAGTTTTATATATTATAATATATAATTTATATATTTACTATTACTGGACAGGGTCTTTGTATATAGGTATATAAACCAAAAAGGAAGCAATCATTTGATTACCGTTGTCAACGCACCGCAACCGCAATTACAATACACTATTTAATCATGTAGGTGTCAATCCATATTCCTAAATAAAAAACAAAACTAACATCCTCTGAAGCGACGTTATTATCTTGTCAAATCAGTGTCAAACTACCGCGAAGGCTTTTAAGTTCCATTGTGAAGTTTTGTTGTAAATAGAGGTGTCTAGACGCTGCAGAAAAATGCGTAATTTTTACACAAAACGCATTTGTTTTGATCTCCTGTCAAACCTTATAAGCACTTACCTACTACTCACTACTAAATAAAAGGTCATACTTGTAAATATGACTAAGGAATTTCGATTTTTAAGTAGTGTAGTACACCTAGCCTCGTTCAGAATCAGAAATTGGATACTTATGGTTTGATGATGATTACTTCAATGGCGTAGTGGTCAGTGTAACCGACTGCCACGCCTGAGGTCGCGGGTTCGATTTCGTACAAGTCAAACATTTGTGTGCATGAACATGGATGTTTGTCTTGGACTGGGTGTTTCTATTTATAATATGTATGTATTTACAACAAAAAAGTATATATGTATGTTTATCCATTGTCTAGTACCCATAGTACAAGCTCTGCTTAGTTTGGGCTAGATGGTGTTGTGTGTATGTGGTAGAATATTATTATTATTATTATAATTTTTGAAGAAACTAATATGGATCTTACGTAATTGGTGCTTTTTCCTTCGCTTGCAGTTGCATACAATAGTAAAATATCAATAGTTTTCCCTGCTGACACACGGAAAGGACTCTTAAGGAAAGTCACCACAGGAATTGTGCACAATATGATTTAGAAGCGGATTTAAAGGGATGCGGATTTCTCTTGTCGTTTGGAAAACTAGCATGTATGTATATGGGATTTGTCTACTAGATTATATATAGAGCATGTTTCGACAATACCTATCGGCAAAATAAAAATTGGAGAAAGGAATTCAGAGAACATTTCATGTACTATATGTTCAGTTACGTATGCAGATAACCTGAGCGAGGTTTTTAGGGAGTATTACATGACATTGGCTTTGGTTTGGTTTTAAACATTACCGAGGTTTTCTTGCCTTATGAATATAAATATGGATTTAACTCTTAATATTCTGGCAGTATTTTTCCATTGTTGAAATAGTTTTTCAAGAGTACTTAATAGCAGGCATTACATTAAGAACCTAAACTTCATATGCTACCAAGGCACTTGCAAGCTACAATTTAATTAATCACAAAATGCATTATTTTTTGCAGGATGTAACAGCTATCGTTGACAGTACAACAACAGCTTTTATGCTGATGTGGTTTACCAGCGTTAATTCACATAGATGCACATTAAATAAAACTTAAGGAATTCTTAAATTTAAGCCTTTTTCCTAATTATTCTGAATAGAATATAATCTACCTGCAATGCCTTTCCCTTCCGTATAAACTACTTGCACAATGCGCAAATATTTTATTTCAACACTTCCCCACATTATCGACTGCCCTCCCTCGAGACGTATCGATAACTCCGCATTGCAACACTATGCTGTAAAACACTGGAAACTGTAAAGTGTTTACGTTGATATTTACAAAATGGCGGCGGAGTTGCGGCTCTCGGTACTAGGCGCACATGAATGTATAACACGTGGCGCTATAAAACACCTGTATAGAACGTGATTTATTGGAAGCTTTTTATTTTACTGGAGGCATTAAAGAATTGTACTTTCGTTGCATGTTATGGCTGGCTTGTTCAGTTATGGTTTTGCACAATTGCAAATATTCCAAGAGATTTATTAAAAAAAAGAAATAAGTGTTATGTGTTCTAGTTGGTCCCGCGGATTAAACCAAATTTGTTTTATTTATTCTTTGTAGTTTCTTTTTGAAGTGAAAACTTCTTTAAGCGCGATGAGCACTTTATAGGTGAACAAAAATCATGGAATTCGCGTCATCATCACCGAACGCTTTCCATGAGCTATATGTATACTGTGTATATATGTGTACTTTTTGGGTGAACAAAAAGCGTGAAACTCGCGTCATCGTCACCGCACGCTAGTTACTTAGTTTTCACTTCTATCGGCAGTCACCAAAGACTGCACCGCATGTTTTTTTTATGACGGCACCCGCTTTATTCCTTGTTTCTAAATCGCGGGGGACTTTACAAACATTGAAAGAACGGACACAAAGAACATCCAAGCTACAACCATTTGTGTACACACAATTTTTTGTCCTGTGTGGGATTCGAACCTCCAACACTTGGCGCAGTGCCAGTGGAGAGGTGACCACGTAAATCACTACGCCATCGCGCAGTCAAGTTTATGATTACTAACCGCTCCCATGACTCGTTGCGTAATGTTATATACTTATTATATATTAATTCTGGATAAAATAGCTTTCTAGTGGTAAAAACTATCGAAATTAGTTTAGCAGTTGCAGAGCTTAGCGATAACGAACGAAAATCTCTCCTCTTTTCAATACCAGTATTTTTCTATAAAAGCGTTAACAGTTAGCAAAATGATATCTTCTTTTTTTATAAGAATATTGTAATTATTTCAGTTCGAAAAGCTGTTATCGTATCACTTAAGGTAAAAATAAAAGCTTCAAGGACGTATAATGTTCAGCAAAAAAGAAGGATGAAATAGGTTGCTTGTTTTACTATTTCTGTATTCATAATCCTGTCTTTATACTTGCTCGTGGTAGGAGTAACTATTCAATTTTCTCCACTTCTACAAGGCGACAACTTCATTGTGCTGAAGGTTTAATAAAAATACTCAAGCCATACTGTCTTTTTAAAGCTTGAGTTTTTGAAACGAGGAATTTAATTACGAACTGTGTAATTAAAACAGCGGTGGCGATTGGTCAAGATGGCTGACGATATCGTGGAGAAGCAGAAAAGTTTAATATTTAAATTAAATGCAGTTATTTTTGGCAATTTATTGTTTACTTACTTCTCCTCTCTTTTTATCTTCACAGCACAGTTCGACTTCTCCTGGTGTACTTTGCTTGAGAAAATTATACAATCTTGTGTTAAGGGTCTGAGGGTCACCGGGTTTCTAAACAAGCTACTGTTCTATCAGCAGGGTACCAGTATTATTTAGCTATTGCATATGTAGCACATGGATCTCTATTTCTATCCCAGGATCAACAATGTAAGTGATATTTCCGGCTTTGGCAATGTACAGCAACTGCCTCTGGGCTCTCTATCAGTCGTACCTATGCCTGTTTGCTATTTTAGTCGAATAAACTACTTATAATATACAAAAGCTTGGAAGCAATACAATATTATGTTGTATGTCTACTATGATTCATTCGCAGCGACACAATATTCAATAAATCTAAGTAGTCTTGAGAATTCCTTAAGGATGTATCCTTCTCTCCTTGCTTGCAGTATCATCAACAACTCACAAAACGTTCGTTTACTAATGGACGAGTAAAAATCAAACAATTTTTTAGTCCGCCTATGTATTTCTTTGTGAAAAAGTTTACCGCTGTTAGCAAATTTTATAATATCAACCTTTTTACGTATTTACTTGCGAAAATCATTTATTTAGATCAATAGTTGGTTTTATCAGTTACAAATATGTATTACGTATTTAGTAGTGGCCTATTTCGTGGACCCAGGTCATTTCCATCACCATTATAAGTTTATAAGGCTAGTGTGAATGGAACAGTCGCAAGGGGAAGACCTAGGCGAACGTTTCCTGATCAGATCGGAGACGTTCTGGATAAAGGCCAGGTTAAGAGCACCTTAAACCGGCGAGCGTGTATGAGGAATGTTATGAACGTGAATGAAGCCAGAGAAGTGTGTCAGGATCGTAGCAAATGGAAATCCGTAGTCTCTGCCTACCCCTCTGGGAAACAGGCGTGAATTTATGTATGTATGTATTATTCTCACTACCGATCGAATAATCGATATCAAGATTGGACAAAATGTTACGTTGGTTTTTTGTAAGGAAATGCTAAGTATGAAGAGCCCTCGGGTCAACCCGTGACCAAGATGCGTATATAGAAAACTACTTCAGTACGTCACCACCGAACTGAATTAGCATTTTCTAACGATAAACACGCGTAAATGCTGCTCCAATACGTATTAGAGGGTCATGTACTGCAGTAGGATTTCTAAGTTAATACGTATTTAGATGTACTAGAAACCCTGATCCTATTCGTCAAGCTCACGTGACGATTTTGCGTAGGATTTTGAGTTTGAGTTAAATAAATTTGTTTATAGCTTCGTTGTATGGTCGCAGTTCTAACCTAACCTAAATACATAGAAGAAATAACATTAATTCGTTAAAAAAATATTCTACAGCTTGATTATATTATTTTGTTAAATAAAAAAATGAATATCAAAATTCACTGAATTGTGTTTCTGTGAAATATATTTGACTGAAGTCAATAGTCGTTGAAACAATAATATTCGAAATATAAATACAAGGACCAATATTATATGAAACATTCAAACATTTACTGCGAAACGAAATTATATGAAATTTCTGTATGCGAATGAAGGGAACACCTTTCTGCTTTTGCTTTATTTGTCATGCGGCATACATAAATTTGAGATTTTCATCAGCTACCGTGGTTACTGTACTAAAAAATCAAAATTGAATTTAGCAAAATTTCATACCTTTAGAAAAATTTCATAGTTGTGCTTGTCCCTTTTATCAATGCTTGACATAATAAAATAACGAACAATTTATCGGGTGTTAAATCTTATATATCTACTTTACTAATTGTAATATAGAAATAGGCATGATACTATAGTAGTTAAGTCAAGTATTTTGCCGTAAGACAATCAAAAAGTGCCTGAACCTAATGAAATAGCAAGCTTTCCTCTCAGCATTTATTGCATATTGGCTAATGTTTACGAAAATGTTCACTTCGTGCAGTCGAAACCGAATAACAGCTCGAATACTCTCCCCATACCAAGAAACTCGTTAACGTATCAATTACGACAGCGCTGTATGCAATTTACAATTTACGTCGGTTAGTATTTTGTGGTAAGGTGGTTTCATAATACTGCCGAACGTTATTTTTATTTATTTATTTATTTATTTATTGCACAAAACAAATTACAATCATATTAAAAATAAAAACAATCAAAGCTTATGTTCAGATCTAGATTGCAACTCAACACATGTGCACACATCTAAACAATTGAACATCAAGTTAACAGACAGAAAAGGTGTACAAATATACATATAAGAACATATAAGTAGGTTTTACAACAAAAACAAGATATCTTGACAATGTTTAACTATTTGTATATCTATTTGGGATAGAGGATATCCTTTAGTGTATTTAAAAATGTGTAAGATCTAGGATGAAAAATGTCTAATTGAAAATTGTTTGTTACTAATTCATTATATTGTCTAGTCATTCTTACTAGTGGATTGTAATACGAAATATTGTTTTTGTGAATTTGCAAGGCAAAGAGATTAACACGGTTCGATCTACGTAAACTGTATTTAATGTTAAAAGAAATATGCGAAAGCAATTCGGGTGAATCAATAATTGAATGAATTATTTTATATAAATAAACTAGGTCAAAATATTTGCGACGACCCTCCAATGGTTGGACCCCAAATTTTTGCAGTCGCTGATCGTAATTGAAGTACGTACGACCTAATTTTTGGCGGTAACAAATAAATTTAAGGCATTTCCTTTGAACACGCTCAATGTCGTTAATGTGCACTTTATAATACGGTGACCAGATCGGAGAGCCATATTCTAAGGTACTTCTTACCAGGGCATAGTAAAGATAAAGCACACTTTGGGCTTTTTTGAATCCTTTTGTTGTCCGTAGAACGAAACCTAGGAGCTGGTTAGCTTTAGAGATTATATGTTTGTAGTGAGATCGAAAAGAAAGTTTGTCATCAAAGAGTATACCCAAGTCTTTAGCAACATTGGACCTATTAAGTACCTGTCCATCAATAATGTAATTATGTAAAATTTTGTTGCGTTTATTTGAGAAAGATATTGAAAAGCATTTGTTGATATTTAAGTACATTTTATTCGTATTGCACCAATCTGAGACAACATATAGGTCGTTCTGTAAATTCTGACAATCGGTCGAAGACGTTATGTTGGCAAATATTTTTAAATCATCAGCATAAAGGAGACATTGACACGACAAACGCTCAATTAGGTCATTTATAAATATGATAAAGAAAAGGGGACCTAGATGGGATCCCTGTGGCACCCCGGAATATACCCTCACTGGTGAAGAAAGGTACCCCTTTAAGGCTACCAATTGACTCCGATTATCTAAATAAGATGAAATCCAGCGAAGCAAGTTACCCTGTATACCATAGGCGGCAAGTTTATTGCAAAGTAATTTATGGTTGACTTTGTCAAACGCCTTAGAAAAATCAGTGTAGATAGCATCTACCTGACCACCTACTGAAAAGCTTTTACAAAGGTAATTCTTGTATTCCAACAAATTGGTGACGGTAGATTTGTTCCTAACGAAACCATGCTGCCGTTCCGATAGAATGGGTATCATGTGATTATACAAGTTGTTGTATAAAAGCGACTCAAACAACTTGGCAAAACAGGATAAAATGCTTATTGGTCTATAGTTCTCGCAACGCGATTTATCACCATTCTTAAAAATAGGTACTATGTGCGCCACCTTCCAGCGTTTCGGAAAAGTGCCACTGTTGAGTGACTTATTAAATAAAATGCAAAGAGGCACCGCTAGTTGTACAGCACATGAACTGACAAAAGAAGGCGGAAGCAAGTCAGGGCCAGCGCCTTTGCTCTTATCCAATTTACGTATTGCCAGTGTAATGTCATTAATGCTAAATGACACCGATGACAACACACTAGCAATCCTGGGGTCAGAAGCAACGGTCGGCTGTTCGAGACAAGATGGCGAGCTCGATAGGTTGTCAGTCTTGAAAACAGAACCAAAGTAATTAGAGAAGAGTTCGCAAATACCTTGACCGTCAAATGAAGAAGATTCTCCCAACGACATAACACGAGGCATTGAGGTTTGACCCTTTTTGTTGCTTACGAATTTCCAGAACACTTTAATATTCTTCTTAATAGAATTTTCAGTAGAAGATAAGTACCTATTGTAACATTCTTTGGCTAGCTTCTTACATCTAGAACGAAGTAAAGAGAAGGCATCATAATCACGGGGATTGTTGAACTTTTTATATAGTTTGTGATATTTTCTCTTTTCCTCGATGCATTTTATAAGGCTTTTATTATACCAGATCGGATAAGTTTGAGGTGTTGATTTTACTATTGGGGTGTGCCTTTTTATTATACCAAATAGCTTGTCATAGAAAAAATCCGTACTTATGTCTACGTCAGGCAATGATAATAGGTTGTTCCAATCGACTAACTCTAGTTCCGCCTTAATTTGTTGCAAATCACATTTAGAAAACAGTAATACTATGCGTGAGCACTTTGTAAGACCTTTTACCTCATATGGCAATTTTATTTCAATTGAAAGGGCCGGATGATGTCTGTCCACTGAACTTAGGGAAAAAGTATCATTTACACTGATGGTATCAATATTTGAAAGAATTAAGTCTAAAAGACGCCCGTTCGCATTAGTAATGTTGTTAAACTGACACAAGCTACACAGTTCCATAAACTCGTCAAGCAACAATAGTTTTTTGGAGAATGTACCTGCTAAGTTTGAGTCAAGATTTGAATGAGTTCTGGAACAGAAGTCAGGAGTATTGAAATCGCCGATTAACAAAAAATTATCATCAGGTCGCGTTTCCATCAAAATCTTTTGGCAATTATTGTAGAATTCATCAAGTTGAACGAGATTTATATCGGGAGGTAAGTAACAAACACAAATATTTAAATTAGGTACGTTATGCTTATCAGAAACTAATGTAATCCAGATATCCTCCATTCCAGTCTGCCACGAAGTCTGGTGAACAATTTGATATCGTTTTAGTACAGCGATAAGGGCACCACCACCCTCGGTTTTAGATGAACTAGTACTCGCACGATCTCGTCTGAAGACATTATAGCGATCATCAAAAACTTCTCTATCATATACTCCCCCATTAAGATTTGTTTCCGTGAGACAGATAATATCATAGTTACAGTTCAATACATTTAGATAAAATTGTGTGAGTTTACTTCTTATTCTGTTTACATTTTGGTAATATACATTAATCATTATGAATTTGTTTGACTTACACAAAAAAAGAAACTATATTTATTAGCGAAGTATTAACTTACTTTAACTTATTTAAGGAATCTAAGTTCTTAACAATAATAGAAGGATAGGTCTCATCCTTGCGAATGTAGATTTGCCCAAAGCGTACCCAAACAAACTTATAATTCATTTCTTTACAGAATTTTCTCGCATTGCTGTGTAGTTCCTTGGTTTCAGGAGACAAATGTTCGGAGAGATAAATTCTGTTTGTTTCACCTGTAAGACCAATGTGTGTAGTTGCAAGTTTCTCTTTTGGATGGGCCTTATTGAACCGTGATACGGAGGACAGCAATGAATCACGCTGTATTTGTGAAGATAGTGTGATCAGAATATTGCGTGGCCTTTTCGAGGCAGTATCCATTTTGGCAACACGCCGACACGCTCTAATGTCATTATCTGGAATAACGACCTGTAAGCATTCACACAGTTTTTTGAAAAGAACGAATAGATTTTCATTTTTACTTTCAGGCACTTCATGTAATTCGATATTTAAGTTTCGTGATATTTTCTCCATACTCGACAGCCTAGATTCCAACTTCTGTATGACACCTTTCGACTTGGATAATTCGCCTTCTAGAAGTTTAATTTGAGTGTCTCGTGCTTTCAAATCAGACTTTATATCAATCTGTTCTGCAGTAATATAATCCGTTGTAGTAGTGAAGTCAATTTTAAGATTTTCAATAGCTCGGTTCACCTCCGAAGACACCATTATCTCCATATCCTTCTGGAGCGCAGATCTAAGATTGGTCATAAATGCCGAATCCGGAGCAAGCTTCATGTCGAAGAGTCTACTGATGCTCTCCATGGTGACAGGCTCATTAGACAAGTTTGCGCCTGATGAAATATTATGAGCAACAGTCCTATCGGATACGCCGGGTGTACTATCATGACAGGGTGACATAATCATCGCGTCGCTTATATCAGCGTTACGACGTTGGCGACAAGGCGTATTGTCATTTTTTTTCCGTTTAGTCACATTTTGGCAGTATGGGCAACTTAGGGAAGCTATTTGCTTGGCGTCTAGGTTCCTGCAATCTTCAGTAGTTAAGTTTAGGCATTCATAACAAAATAGCGAAGAGCATGTATGGCATTTCACGTATTTAGAGCCATATATGTCATTGGTACACCCTTGGCAACGCATCTTCAGACTTTTCAAGCAAATTTGTTAAATATGCAAAAAAATCGAAAAATATGCAAAAGAAAAAATTCTATTAATTTCAAAACCAATTGTGATATAAAATTCAATAATTGTTATAAATTTATTGAGACTTAAGTGAGATTTTTTGTAAAATTAAATGTCCAAAAAGTAAGGTCCTCGAGATTTGATCCTACAACTGCATTAATGTTAGTCTGTTACTGTTCTGCCTCGACCACAGTCACTTCACTAGAGTTTGTGTAATAACAGTTCAAGTAATAAGTGCAGTTAGCAATGTCAACATAAGCGATCAATAACGTAGCCGAGTAATGACCTTCCTATTGTCATTGAAGGGCAAAATGACCACACGAAACACTTTTTATTTGTTAGATTTTTTAGTTTATTCACAATTACACTTCACTCAATGTACTCAATGTCACAGTTTTTACACAGTTTGTAGTTCGCAGTTCAACACAAAGAATGGTATATAACACTACCAGAAATATTCAGTTTTGATTAACTTTTTGAATTTAAAACACTAGGTGAAAACAAATACGTCTGCTATACTCGAAAATAGAGATGATGATTATTTACAAATGTAAACGTTATTAACAAATGAGTTCAATTTCTTGTTTTAAATAAAATTGGCCAATGATGCCATTATAACATTTAATAAAATATCTGCTAGCTGTACTGTACATTGATTGCGAACATTTTTTATATTGTCTATATATGGTCGGATTTTTAATTTACCTTGTGATTTTTTGGTATATCACAACTGTTATTTTATAGATTCATTGATAAAGTAACATTTGTGAATTTCAGTATAAAAATCTGGCAATTAGAAACCAACACATATTACGTGTATGTCTTCATAAAAGTATCATCTAAATCAGTTCAGCTATTTCTGTGATAATCAAATAATGAGGAAACAAATTAAAAAAGGGCTTCAAAATTTATCCAAACGTGTCTCGTTGAACTAACAGTCTCGGACAACGATTCGTAGACATTATTTAAAGAATTTTCAGAAGCAAAAGGGTGTCTGGCAGTGGACTTTATAGATTGAATTAGGCACGTTCCTTACGTATTAGTTAAAAATATACCGTAATATGGATGTAACACTCCTCTGACAACACCTTCGAAAACACACAGGCGTGAATCGATGTATGTATCCGACATCTAGGTCCCTGAATATTTAATGAACGCCCAATATTGATTGCCATTCAGTTTGGCATTAGATACTCACATACAGTAAACATGTAACGAACGAAGCAGTGTTATACCAGAGAGGGTAGTAGCAGAACTAACAATAGCATAGCGAAGCCTAAGAGTAAAGCTCATGCAAACTTAACAATCACATAAAAGTTCAGAAAGTCTCAAAGAAAAGCCTTTCATTAATCTTTTGAGCCGCGGCACACGGATGGCCAGAGGCAATACATTTTTAAGTATATCTGGTATTCTAAGACTTGATAGATTAAATGATCATATATGTTTATATATACGACTAGTGGGTCGCCCAATATATCGCTGGAAAGACGAGATAGCCAATGACCGAGAAGTTGGATGTGTGTGGCCTGACTTTGCACAAAATAGGACGAAATGGCGTAGTTTAATGTCAGAGGCCATGATCCACTTTGGAACGCTGAACAGCGAATTAAGTATATACATATGTAGTCTTACGTCTATATCCGCAAATGGGTAGGCATACGTATTACGTCTATATTTATTGCCAATTACAGTTTTAGGACGCACGACACGTAGGCGAGTTTATTATTGTTTATCAAGCACAGTTCTAGACGCTATGCTGCTGATTAGAACTTCTTGACAACAAAACCAAATAACACTTAAATAAGGTTCAAGTTGGAACCCTACGATGCTCTACACTCCCTATATATATTCGTATAACCGAACAACTAAATATGCGAAAGTGTAGATATATTTGTATTGCATCCAAATTTTACCAGATATCTCTTAAGTCTCGCGTAATAAAGGGCGTGGTTATTGTCGACCTCCGGGCACAATTCCAGAACCTACTAGAAATTTCTTAACAACAGAACCAAATAACAACTAACCCGAGAACCTGAGACCTCATGCACAACATTCGCATTCAATATCTCGTGCAACAAAGGCTTTACGTGACTAAAAATAGTACCCTTTATAAAAACATGCTTCAAAGATTCAGGAATTCGGCTAACCTCTTGACTATTTAGTGCTGAGTGTCGGCTGAACACACGTGGGATACACACAGAAATGACTTATGTATGTTTCATAAACATTAAATGTGTTAATCGAATGCTGCTATCACCTACACCCGACCATTTACATAAACAAATAGAAACTCTCAAAACAACTCAAAGTTAAGCGCGTATTCCTTAGATCCAACACAATAAAAACTCTTTACAATTTCAGTATTTACAATAGCCTAAAGTTCTTCCATCCAAACTTGCGACACAATGTAAATACCGAAATCTTTTGGCGGATCCGTTGGAAGTTTTGACAAAAAGGACTGGCATCGTCTTGGGTTTAGGTTTTTAAACGAATAAGTGGGTAAAGTCGCATCGTTAGAGGTCGTCTCACGGGACACATACAGAGTCTGTGTGGCCGGTAAGCTCACATGTCATGCGTGGTATACAATAAGCGTGGTAAGCGAGCAGAGACTAAAATATTAGTGGAAAGAAATCCCTTATGACGACAAATAATAATAATAATATTCTACTACATACAAACAACACCAACTAGCAGAAACTAAGCAGAGCTTGTACTATGGGTACTAGACAATGGATAAACATACATATATACTTTTTTTTTGTAAATACATTCATATTATAAATAGAAACACCCAGATCAAGACAAACATCCATATTCATGCACTCAAATATTTGACGTGTGCGGGAGTCGAACCCGCGACCTCAGGCGTGGCAGTCGATTACACTAACCACTACGCCATCGAGGCCGACTATGTATATATAAAGAGAATTTATATTTTTCATACATTTTCAGACACCATTGTGCTCGTAGAAATTTATTTTACATAAAGCTCAGTCGCACTTTGCCCCAGGAACTCGTATCGGTCGCAAGCATAGATACAATCACACGCCGCCTCTTGTTTATTTTAGTTTACATCATCTACCAACATTTAAATAATATTGTCTTACGTTAATATATAAATCTGTGGTTACGATAACGTAACCATACATTCAAATAATCCTAATGATCTTTATTCATCCATCCATAAAAAAACTAGGTACAAATGATAAATGTGGATATCCGATATCTACATTTAATCAAACTCAAAGTTATAGCAAAATATGCCAAATTAGACACCTCACATTTTTTTTAGTCCCTTTTATTATTTTAATCATACCCATACATATATTTTGAAAAGAGAATAGTTTTTGAAATTCGACCAAAGATTCAAACACTAGCCAGGCCTTGTTTTATAAAATCATGCATCAATTTTGAAACAAAATACCCCACCTCCTTCGTGTCTAACATACAACATGTTCCTAACAACAAAACGTTGATACATAAAGGATGTTTATATGCTCATGTACATTTTCCGTTCACAGAGTCTACCGATTCCAACGTATTTACTTGAGCAAACATAATTAAGCCGATATTCAGATCAAGTTACACTTGTAAACAACTCCAAATGCTTCCAGCGATCGGTATATTGACTCAAGAAAGAGGGATCTTTCCCTTATAGAGAGCTTTTAACTTACACAAAATGGATAGTTGAAAACAAGTTTTAATTTAAAATTTGTTTTGAAAAGTGTTTAAATTAATTATTTTGTTCTAGAATAATATTGGGTCTAGATTAAAACTTGTAAATGAATTGAGGGTTGAAGTTTGGATCGTTAAGAGCATTATATTTACTTTATTTTTTTAGAGTAACTACTTAAGTTGGCCTTAAGAGTTTTTGTTACTAAACTAACTACTAGGTTGATTTTGTTAATTGTCTTTGTGTTACTTTTTTATTAATAAGCACGTATCATGTATAAACCATTAGGGTTGCCAAGTTAAATATGTTTGAAATATTTATGTAACTTACCACTGGAAATAAAATAAAGAAAATCGACTTGAAAGTATGTACGTCCTCCATAGATATGATCCTATCCACACAATTCTGTGTTTAATATCCTTAATTTAGCGACGTACTCTCAACAACAGTATGTTACACACGGAGGGTATATTTGTTTAAATGGTCGCATAGCATCGCCGAGTGTTGTGAGTTCGATCCCACATGGGAAAATTTTGTTTCTATGTTTATGTAGTCCAATGGACTACGGGAATTATTCCTAGCGCGGGAGTTATATTTTATTATTTAGACAAATATAATGGTTACTATCATTTTTCTGCTATCGCAGACAGTAGTAGTCAATGACTCCTTTTTTGAGTCACTTGCATGTTACCATCCAACGATATTTGCATAGCTATATTGTATAGCTTTGTCTCGATCTCGCGCACAATATAATGCATATTTAAAACGAGTTTTTGATATACCTATTATCTTCATCGAGTGATTTTCAAACGTAGTGGCCATTATGCGCTGAAATTGTATACCATTATCGTATAATAATAATAATAATATTCTATCACATACACACAGCACCATCTAGCCCAAAATAAGCAGAGCTTGTACGATGGGTACTAGACAATGGATAAACATACATGTATACTTTTTTTTTTTAAGTACATACATATTATACATAGAAACACCCAGACCAAGACAAACATCCATGTTCATGCACACAAATGTTTGACTTGTACGAAATCGAACCTGCGACCTCAGCCGTGGCAGTCGGTTACACTGACCACTACGCCATTGATGTAATCATCATCAAACCATAAGTATCCAATTTCTGATTCTGAACGAGGCTAGGTGTATATCTCTAAATATGCTCACACTTCAAATTGCTTCCTTACGAGGTACCTATATTATACCACGTTTAGCTGTAATGAAGAATAATGACATAGCCAATGTGTAGAGAACTAGGGCAACCGTAAACTTTTTAATACTTTAGTGTGAATTAAACTTCTATAACAAACTTCAACAAGCAATAACCACAAAAGTTAGGTAAACAATCTCACTATCTTGTGGTGTAACTTAGCACCACATCCCGCCACTATCCAAATGAAAATACATTCCTAAAACATAGCGAATATTTCACAAATTTCATTTTCATACAAGCATTGGTACAATTTCTTGGGAACAATGTACGTATCCCGTAAATTGTATGAATGCTTGTATGACTTCGAACAGGCTACCTAAATATAATCGTACACAATAGATGTGCAGTGCTGCAATCTTTAAATCCAATATGTCAAGTACGTGACCGGTAACCAAAACGCTGAACACGTGCCGTGGCTACCAGGAGGTAAGAAATGAAAAGCGGTATGCTTTTCGTATTCGATGTCCACTCGCTTCAGCATTTAGTACGAAAAATTTAATGCTCGCTCAATCGTGTTGTTGTTCTGTTTCGTATAAATAGAAAAGAATAAGCAATAGCACTGATTTATGTCAAATTAACATACGTTTTCGCGAATGTTACTTTGAAATTACATGACGTTATACGGATTATATCGCGTTATTCATTTTAAAACACTTTTATTACATCATCTTGCAATAATTAAACGGTGACTATTAAACTTTACTACTATTTCAGATATTTAAATTACTAAAACTAATTCGATGGCATATTTCTAGAATCCTGGTATTTAACGCTATGACTCAGAATTTCTTAACAGAAATCCCCAATGACGGTTTAACCGATCTGGGAATCAGACTCGAGAATGCATGCACAGCATTTATTTCGTATTCGCTATCGCTGCGCCGCCGGAGCAGTCTTTAGTACCGTAGCCTGTGAACGCCTTTCGAGTGTGTGGCAGGTATGACCATTCTTACATGTTACTAAACATTAATAGTAACGTCTACCAGGCCTATCACCAGAATCCGTTCTGATACTGAGAATTTCTTAATAGAGAAACTTAATACCCATTTAGCCGCACCGATTTGGTTTCCGGAACCTTACTAATACGAGCAAACTTAAGTGCAAACTTATGCGTGATACTAAAGGAGTAAAGAGAAAATAATTAATTCGACTAATGTTGCAAGATAATATATAGTTAAATCTATATTAAGTTTTTTAGAATATCAAGTTGCGACGGACTATTAAACACATTTCTATACCCATACAATGATTAGAAAAAGGTCTCGCCCTACTTATGTCTCAGTAGCTTTGTCTATAGTATGAACTCAGTTTTCGTTTCTGAAAATTAATGATTTCTAAGTTACGTTTCGGTCGCCAATTCGTGGTTTCTATGCCAATGAAAATAATGTCGCAAATAATTCTACAGACATATTTCTTCAATCATACAATGATCAGGTCAAACTTATATCTTAGAACAATGGATATGTCTACAATATGAACTCAGAGTCTTTTTGGCAATCATATTCCTAATTCAACACAATGTGTTTTCATTGTATCTATATATTGTTTTGTCTCAATCATGGCCTAAAATTTGTTTTTTTGTATATAAATATTTTTAACGTTTGTCGTCTATGTAGTTAGCTAGATTGTGTTCCTGACTTCGTTTGTATTCAGTTGATACGCAATGTCACTTAAGGATGTCGAACTATACACCATGGCTGGCTCTATGGTCTTTAAAATCACCAAACTGAAAAGCGCATTAAAATCCATTCGATGTTTTTTAAGTGACGCATTAAAAGACATAAATAGCTGATCAGAGTGAGGATTTTTAATATCTTGGCCAGCGTTTGGACCTCAGAGCTCAGACAGAATGCTTTTTAAATTATGAATTCTGACTAATTGACTCAACAATATATGTTGTACAGACAATGCTTTTAGTACCCTTTTATTCTCTGGCATAAAAAGATCCTGAAGAAGGTCTTCATATATGTATACATCTACTTCTTCTTCTTGATAAAGCAGCGATAGCCAGACCGTTGGACTGTCATGCAGAGGTCTCAAATTCGATCCAAGGACACGCATCTCTGAGTTTTTGAAGTTATTTACGTATTAAATAGTTAATTAACACTTGCTTTTATAGAGTAGGAAAACATCGTGAGGAAACCTGCATGTCGGAGAGTTCTTCATAATATTCTCGAAGATAATATATGAAGTCTGCAAACCCGCACTGGGCCAGCGTGGTGGACTAGAAAGCCATTCTCACCTAAACCTTCTCACTTTGAGAAGAGATCCGTGCTCATCAGTGAGACAGTTTAATACAGGACTGATAATATTATAAATGGATTAGGATGCAACTGTATGTGTTTTACGCGTGATTGAGTATCATTTCACTCAACATTTCACCACTTCACTGCTCCGAGTGTTGTGGGTTCGATCCCCACATGAGACTAAAATTTGTGTTATTCACAAATTGTTGTTCTGAGTATGGGTGATCTTTGTATCAGTTTGAATATTTGTAAAGTTCTCCGTTACACAAGAATTGATCATCGCGACAGGTAACTTATTAAAGAAAGTATAATACGTAAACATCATCACAAACTATAGCATTTATTATATTAGAAGGCTAAAAGATTCAACAAAATTACTCAGCATTATCTACTTAGCCAGTCTTAAGTAATTACAATTAAAGGTTGCCCAACTCTAAATTTCATTAGACCTAAAAAGGTGTCTGTTCCTCCGCACCATATGGCTGTAACCCCCTCCCTCCTGGACTCCTTCACCCCCAAAGTTTCGGCAAAACGTTAAACGCTAAAGAAACTGCAACTTTATTAATCAAACTTAACTAATACAAATTTAATGTTACTGCGACCCTGGGGTCAGGGGTCCCCAGTTTAATCTGAAAACTACGGAGAGTTTAATTGTGTGTGTTAAACCTCAGTTTGGTGGACTAGTCTGTAGGTTGACCACAGATACATAACCTTGTCTAGTACTTTATAGATATACCTTATAAAAATCGTATGACTAACCCGAACGAACAATCGACGATGAACGCATCCGTGACTTACATAATATTGTCTTCTGTTTACGCGAATGTTATTTATTGAAATTAAACTACTAGTCTCCCCGTGACCATGGCTGCTGAAAAGCAACCGAAACGTCAGGAAAAGTGTATACCTAAATATAAATAGACTATATAATCGTTTAAATAATTTTATTAGCTTAGAAATTAGTAAAATTCAATAGTAGTAGTAGTGTAATAGTTTCAAAATTATTTAATACAGTGATTTATAAACAACGCGATAAAATCCGTATATAGTAGTTTAATTTCAATGCATCCGTGACTGTTTGATGATAGTACTACGAGAAACTATCACACTTAGACCAACGTGGTCAAACTTAAATCCAAGATAAGATCGTATATTGGCGTAGGATCGTGAACGGCACAAACAAAGACGACCTTTCTTTATATATCCAGCTGTGGGAAAAGTTGAAACTATGCCCTGGAATATTAGTGGGCTTCCTAATAAACAAAATATATAAAAAATTGCATTACAAACTAAAGTTTAAGCATCAAATAAACAACGCGATAAAATCCGTATATAGTAGTTTAATTTTAATGAATAACAATCGCGTAAACAGAAGACATTGGTGCCAATTCTGTTGTCACTAAATTCTCTTATCTTAGCTAAAAATCTCTAAAAGGAGAATGGGCAAATTTGTATGGAGCCTGGGCCATGCGCGGCCAAACATAAGTTTGTTGTTTTTTGATGTAATTTAGTCCTATAATTACTGTGTAGAAGTTTCACTGCCGCGGTGTACTCTTATGACAAATAAAACACATTATTGTTTATGAGCACTTTCAATAGTTTTACTAGATATTCTGGCGTATATTTGGAGTAAAAATAAAAAATAAAGTGATACAACAAATCTGGACGGTACCATTTATTAATTATGAAGCATTTTATAATATTACATTAATAATAATAAGTACCGACAATTATTATACAATCATTTTTTTTTTAGTGGTCATGGTCAATGATGACACTTAATTCCGCTGCTGGTAATCTAATGTCTTCAGGTTGATTTCTTGCCCATCCTAGGTACCATACTACGCACATAACATGAGCGCAACATCCTATCGTGCGTTTTCCACTCAGACATGAACAATAGTAATGAGCAACAGCTTCTCTTCCTTGTCTTTGTCGGTCAGTTACAACATAGGAATAATAAATCCTGGACCTTACATGTCTGGACTGTATTCGAACACGTAGCAAGCAAACATCTTGTTCTTCTATATATTCATAAAGACCACTTATTTGTGGCTCACGATACACTTCAATATTATATAAGCCCTGTCTTAAATGCTCAGCATAATAACTACGAGCTAACTTGATATGGTACGTACCCAGAGCGAAAAGGATAATATCATCTTCTGACAAATTAGGAAAATCGTCGAAAATAGTCTGATCACCGGTGATGCTTTGAAATGTTGCTCTTTGCCTATTTATATTGTTACGGACAACAAAGTCCGCTAGTTGATTAGGTCGATTCATGCGATCATTTATAATGTCCACAAATGTGGCTGCATGCACATTATCGTGGAATGGCTCCTGGAAAGCGTTAATAAGTGAAGCAGCTATTTTGAAGTCATGAAACATGTGACTTAGAGACCGATTAAAATAATCTTGTCGGAACAACTTGAAGTCACGTTTGAATCGACCATTTATAACTTCTACAACCCAGCGGCATAGGGTGACCATTCTAGATCTGTTCGCTTGTTCGGTTGTGAGCTGATCTGCACCACGGTCTTTAGTTTCAGGCATATATGCTGAGTAATCCCATTGTGCCAAATCCGGCAGGGCGTCTCTAAACCCACGATCTAAAATGAAAATATCGCCAGGACTAAAGAACCAATGAAACGTGCTTTCTTCGTCATATATCATCCTTTGTAGAATTGTAGCATCCGAGTCGGTAGCTGCATATGGACCACAGACGTCTAATATATAACCATCGCAGCTTACAATAATGAATGGTTTTAAAAGATTTGAATACTTATGCAAACTATATGTCTCTCTTTGGAAAGAATAATTGGAACTCTTCTGTATATAAATATATGTTCCGTCCATTATTACTATGGCTTTTCTCTCGTCTAATGCTGAGTTAGGGTTTCCAAACAAAGCGTTCGGTATATAAAGGTTACGTTCAGCGACCATTCTTCTATTTATGTGGTTGAAACCCAGATGTCTAGGCACGAACTCAGCAAATAAACAATCTCTTGCTCTTTTTAGGTGCCTCTCTAGTGATCTTCTACTCATTTTAAAGAGCGATGCTAACCTTTCGTTGCTTTCACCATTTCGCAACTTCATTAAATAAATAGCTAGTGCTGTTCTTGAATTGGAGCCTGCCAAGGAAGGCGTCTGTGTCAGGATCTCTGAGAATTGTTCTCGGTTAAAACCCAATCGAATATGTATTTCATCATTGTCCATATCTTCAATATTTTCAAAATTCAAAATACAGCCCCTTGACACAGCTGCTTTCATTAAACTCATCATTTCTAAGAAATTAGCACTATTAAAATCATATCTTAGATTCGGGCTATCAATAATTTCATCCCAGTCATTGTTTCTTAAATGTGTTTCACACACTCTAGCTTCTTGTGGTATAAATACATTGGAATCCATCAAAAGTGACAGTCGTATATTTTCAGGAATCCGTTGACGAGTAATTCTTCTACATTGTTCAAACATGCAGCTCGCTGCGCTGTTAGCTACTCTAGAATACTCTTCAATCTGCAGTGTGCATTCGTGAGGGACAGGATTTATATTACGTTGTACAGCACGTTGAGCCCGCTGCCAGCACGGTCGACAAAAATATTCCAGACCGTTGTATTCAAACTAGAACAAACATAATGACATTTTAGTGAACTAAATACAGTAGGGAGATTACATTGGTTATTATTTAGGGAGCTTACAGCCGCCAATAACAAGCTGTTACTGGCACACAGTTATACAGAAAACATTATTATGAGTATAATCGCAACTACCTATGTATATCATATATAGATCTTTATCAACGATTTCTACATACTACGTACTAGATAGGGCGCTCCGAACAACAAATATGTTACGTCAAATGCACTGCAATGTAATGAATATATCTTATTAAGTCACTCATTGCTCAAGCATCAGTGTGACTGAATAAGAACATCCTATTAAACTCCCTTTGCTGGCCACAGGCCTCCACCATTAATAGAGGGAAGTTAGCCGACTGTAACTATATATATCAAACATTATATTATTATAAAAGTACTTACTTGCTGTGGAGCAAAAGCATCAATAATATATTGACCGATTCCGACATTTGCCTCGAACAAACCATGCGTTATTTCGAATCTTCTTCTATTAACCACTGGTCGATTGCACAAAACACAAACTGGTCGATTTTCTGCCATAGTCAACAAAATCCCAATCGCAAATAAACTCAAAAGTCCAAAAACGAAAGCCAAGTTATCAGGATAAGAGTAAACAAAGTCCGAAATGCAAAATAAAGGTCAAAAGGCTTAAAGTAATCAATACAAATCGCACAGTACACAACGACACGAGAGTAACCGAAGAACTGCGCGGACGCAACGTACGAAGCAAGCGCCGCCGGTATTTCACGCGTATTAGGTGCTCGTAGCTGATTGGTCCGTCCCGAGCGCAGGTAAACCAACCGTTGCGAAGCGGTTTTGTGTTGATCATTGTAATCCTTATCAAAAGATGTTGTGGAGTTTTACGAAAACGCATTACATAAACGAAATAATTGTTATGATGCTCTATACGTTTACATGTAAATATTTTTTTCCCTAAATGGATTACAGTGAAACGTTCATAGTAAAAGTTGTTCCTAGTTATCACTACTTTCATTTGAGACTACTTTCATTAATGGCCGCGATAGCCCAGAAGTGCCCATTCTCCTTTAGTTTAGTCCTGTTAAACGATATTTTGTATTCTGAAATCGCTAAAAGTGACAGGACTAAAATAAATTTTAGAGATTTTTAGCTAAGATAAGAGAATTTTGTGACAACAGAATTGGCACCAATATTACATAAATACTTTTATTAGAAATATTTTTACGTCAGTAATGCAATAGATAGATAATCAAAACCACAAGTATAAACTTAATAAATAAAAATTTTGCATTACAAATTAAACTAAACTAAAATACTTGTGTTAGAAGTAGGCTAATGACAGTAATGCAGATAGACGATCATGATTGTAAGTCCATTGGGTTAACGCCGCTTCTATAATTTAGACTTGTAAATTCTTTAACCAGTATACTAAGAAATTGTAACCCAAAAATCTTTTAAAATATACTCTACAGAAAAGCCCTGTAACACTTTGACTCACTAATAGGTAAGTAAGTACAATAAAACACCGGCTCCTGTCTCACCGGCAACCATTAACGAAAAGAAAGTTAAGCGAAATACTAGTAGGTACCTACTGGCTTGGCGAGTAACAAGAAAATACATTTTTATTAGAGAGAGTATTCAGGGCAGACGCCGTTTTTCATCCATAGTTAGCAATATACCAGTCCACCAAACACCCTTAGCCATAGCCCATATATTAGAATCCATACGTAGCAATAGTCCTACGCCTGTGGCGGCTAGTGCCGCTGTAGGTGTTCCATCCCACCTTTGATTAAAACTCTCAAAGGGCCTCTTCACGTTGGACCCATGTCTCCGTGTAAGCCTCCCAAAGGGCCAGGTAATTTCAAATATAATATGTTAGAAAGTACCTGTGATAAGAGAAACAATAATAAAAATATGTTTATTTTCTCACCACAATATTTCAGGTATTTACAAATATTATGCTTAGTAAGTAATACAGTTTCTCAAGACAATATTGTGGAGGACTGGTGCATAAGCTAGGTAGAAACCTGTGTTATAGGTCACCAGGTCTCCGCTCCAAGTTACAGTTCTGGCTAATAATAACGTACTAAAGATTAAGTAATACAATAATAGTAATTTAGTGGTAAGTGTATTATTAAAGTTGAATAAGAGGGAAAACTATTGATAGGCTGGCTTTCAATAACGTACAATCTGGAAAAAAACCTTTTATAATTACACGAAGTCTTTACTTCCTTAATATTCACTTCTTATCCTTAGTTAGTTCGTTAGCCAGTTGGACGTATGTTATTCGCACTTAGCTCCACAATTAGGTCACTGTGCATATTCACTTCTTATCCTTACTAATATTATAAAAAGTATTTAAAAAAAAAGTATATATGTATTTTTATACATTGTTTGGGCTAGATCTTATCTTATCTTATCTTATCTTGTGTCAGGCCAGTTAGTACAGACCGGTGATACTTCAACCCAGTGGGATCATTTGTGTCGTCTTCCCCAATAACGACTGCCATAAATGTGGATGGACCGACGGCTTAACGTGCTCTCCGAGGCACGGAGCAGGCGATAATTGTCAGTCAATACACACATAATTTCGAAAAGTCATATATCTTCCGAAAGTCAGAGGTGCGCGACGTGGGTTCGAACCCGAGACCCTCTGCATTGCAGTCTGTTGGTCTCCCCACTGAGCTATCGCTGCTCTTACTCTGCTTTTGGGCTAGATGGTGTTGTGAGTAAAAAATGAAATGTTTGTTGATGGGTCCATTTTCACGCAGCATTTTTTACTAAGATACAATTTTTGCTTCTGAGTAATACGTATAGGCTACTTTTATTACGAATAAAAGTACTTTTGCTTCCGTGGGATACATTTTAGAAACACGTGAACGCAGCCGCGAGTAAAACCTAGCATAATATATTAATAATCAGTCGCTCGTCGCTTCTGTATCGCCGGTAAGACAACCGCTTAAGATTATTTACGAGTGAGAAACGTCAGACCGTTCGCTGGTAAAATGTTTTTAAAGGATAAAGTAATTATTTTCGCTCGTCCGACCCCGCGACTCACAGACTACAACACTCCCGCTACGGGTCAGTAAGCATCGCACTTTGAAAACAAATTTTCTTTACATTAAACTACTAATTAAAATTATTCGTTCACGTTTATTTTGCTAGGTTTACACGCCATTGTAGGTATAACGTTGATGGTTTTAAGATAACATGTATTCATGGTGTTTTCTAACATATATTTTGAATGACATTACTTTTAACTGATATTATAAATGCGATTGTGAGCTTGTATGATTGTTACGCTTTTACAATTTAACTGCTCGACCGATCATCAAAAAAAGCACATACACGTTGTCAGGGGTACAGAAAAGGACACCTAGGAGAAAAGGGTTCCTTTCCTCCAGAAAAATTGAATACTGTTGCCGCGCGAGGGTTTTTTTTTTTTTTTTTTATATACCACAGGGTGTTCTTGCTCCTCTGTCGGAGACAGAGCCTACTTCGTTCAAAAGTGGGGCAGTTGTCCCATCAAAGGGGCAGCTGTTCCTTCTACTCTACGTCTATATTTTATTTACATATGCCCTGAAAAGGCTATTGTCCTTAAATAATACTTATTCACTCTCTCATGCCAGTCCTCTATTACCATATCAGTTCTCGCTTGTATGCCTATCGTACTTTCATTCCATTCCTTTCAAACTTGGGGGGATAATAGGGGTTTGGGTTGTGTTTCTTTATTTTTCATTTATATATCTTACTTGCTATTTTTCTTATTCTAACCTATTTCTACTTATACTTATTTATCACATATTTGCTTATACTAGTTATTATTGGCAACTTATGCATCTATAGTTTTAGTATTTACAAATACTAAACTTAAATACTATGCTACGCTTTTATTTCTTTTATTTACTAAATTTACAATTATTTGTGCGTATTTAATAAATTTCTCTGTATTTTCCTTAATTAATATACATAAGTTTTCTATTTTTAATTTGACTCCCGTTTCCATCTCTAAATTCATCCTATTTCTGCCGTGTATTAGGCAGTCCACTAGAAGGTGTAGGACCGTCTCCTCGACGCCTGGCTCGCAGGCACACGATGAGTCCTCCTTACACTTGAAACGAGTCAAGTATGCGGAGAACCCACCGTGCCCCGTCAGCAGCTGGGTCGTAATGCCGGCAACCTTCATCTTGCGGACGATGCTGTACGCCGCCACCGCGCACGGGAAAAACAGCCTGGTGACGGAGGCGGTCTCGCCCTCTCTGTACCTCTTGCTCCACTCGCCAAGCGAAGCCTGTCGCAGACTCCGCTTCGCGAACGAAACCGGGTACAGACCGTAGTCCGGTGCCTTCTTCAACCTCAGAGCCGCCTCCTTGGCGAGCTCATCAGCCCGCTCGTTGCCCTCCAGTCCTGCGTGGGCCTTGACCCAGAACAAGGATATTTCCTTGCCCTGAGCCATGCCTTGCCAAATGGCTTTTCTGGCCTCCACCGCCAGGGGGTGGAGGGCATTACGGTTTATTACCGTCAGGAGGGCGGCTCTGCTGTCACTGAAGATACCAAACGTGGACGTGCCTCGCCTGAGGATCTCACTGGCCGCTTTGCATATTGCCAGGAGTTCGGCCTGGCCGCGCGAGGGTTAAAAGGTGCCTCACTTTCTAACCCTCGCGCGGCAACAGTATTCTGGGCTGTACACCCACATTACACCAGCTATGGGTTTAGGTCTGACATGAGAAGAGGTGGTATTTCTGTGTTTTTATTTTATTTTATATATAATTGTGTACTTATAACATTTATCTATGTATTTTATACCTTTTTACGCTATTAGTATGTGCATAATTCTAAATTATATATAACTATGTATATATCGTTATACTTGTTGGCTTCCGTACGTCACAATAACAGGCTCCAGTGGAAGACCAGTGCCTGGTTCTTGGGACCAGGCAAATGCTGAACTGGAGTCCTGATTGTTGCAGCTGTGGGACTTATTATGGACATATTTTATGTTACTGTATTTTTTATTTTTTTATTATTTCCTTCTTTGGGCCCACCTGAAAGCTGTATAATAGCAATAAAGATTTCTTTCTTTCTTTCTTTCTTTCTTCGGGCTGCTCTTATAGAGATTTTTTGATAATAAAACACAATAACAGTTTACCTGACTTGAGAATGGAATCCGAGATGTAAAGTACAGCAGCCTCTTTCATTATTACTGCGTCAGCGTGGCAGTCTATCTATTCATATAATAAAATTGTAACGGTATTGAGATTTCATATTAAATATTTTTATGTATTACCTACTTATCGATGACCAGTAAAGAGGCCGAAAAAGCAATTTAAGAGATTTTTGTCTGTCTGTGTCTGTTTAAACATGCATCATATAAAAACTACTACACTGACTTTATTGAAACTTATTACGCGAGTAGCTTATTTATATAGTAAAAAATTGGTTGTAGAACTGTATGTATATGTACAGCTTATCCTCGATCTACAGCAATATTAAAACACTGAAGAATTTGTATGTCTCTGTTTGGATAAAATTTCAAGAGCTACATATAAAAAAAACTGTTTTAAGTTAGATAGCCTATTTACCGATTCAAGGGGGCGTACCAGTACCCAGATACCGTTTAACCGGGTAAAACCGTAGGGTAAAGGTAATTTAGGATAAGATCCCTTACAAACAGCAGTTTACATTTATGGTTATAAGTTAAGGATACGCTGGAATAGGAAGTTGTAAAGTTTCCGCTGAAGTCGGCATGTGATCGTGAGATCTCGATCGATTCTCGTGTTGGGCTAAGATGTTATTGGATTTCCTGTTAGAACTTTCTTAGCACGTAACCTACAAATGATAGACCGCAATACGTTTGTCCCCAAAATTGTTACGTTGGTTTCGACAACTCCCATAGTTTTTTGTAGACAACTCCCATCCAAGGAATAAATCTTGTGTCGCGGTGATCTTAACAAACATTTATACAAGCAGACACAATTAACACCTAGACTTGGTTTGTGGATCACACAAATGTTTGTCCCGTGTGGGGATTGAATCCACAGAGCCTCGCTGATTTCAGTATGAATGGGCCGGCTCGCCCGGGGAAGGACTACCCTCTCACAGAATATCGTCGTAAAATAGCAGTACTCCTACTGTTGTGTCTCATTCGGTGAGTGAGAGGGCCGGAGATCTAATTACCCTCTTTCCCCCTTGCCACTCCTTCTCCTTTTCACTTCCTTTCCTAAAAGGTCGGCAACGCGCAAGTGATGCCTCTGGTGTTGCAGGCGTCTATAGACTACGGTGACCACTTACCATCAGATGGGCCGTATGCTTGTTTGCCAAATTAGCAGTATAAAAAAAATAGTAGACCATCCGTGCAGTCAGATTAGATACGAAGCTATGCGATATGTGAGTTTAAGATGCCACTGCCTACCCTCTCACGAATATAGAGGTGTGAGTTTATGTATATTGAACACGGTATGACAGAAATTGATTTCACAGATCACAACTACATGACGTCATGACGCGACCTTTTCTCTGGATATAAAATGGCGGTCACAAGAAAGTTATAGCCCATCATCAAGGGTAATTTTTCAGCCACCTGTAACGGAGTTAGGAATAAGTTAATAGCAACGACAGTTGGATACTCAATGTATTTTTATTAATTTTAATATGTTGAACTGATTTGGATCAAATTTCGATTAGAGATAAAACATTGTTAATTCGTACGTAGTATACAGTTACATTTGTGTGGGATGCAGTCGAGAGAATCTGCAGGTAGAAGCAAATATTACACAAGTTGGTACAAAATTCAACTTTGTTTTAATGTATAAATTAATGCTTGCAGGTGTCATTTTGAATTTAAACAAAAAGAAATAACTACACTTAGAACATTGAGGCAACCACCATCTTAGTCTCCCCATGGCTGCTGAAAAGCAACCGAAACGTTGGGAAAAGTGTAAAATTAAATCAAAATAGTTTTATAATTCAAATAGCTTAAATAGAAGTAAACAGTAACTAGTAAAAGTATTTAACAATAGTAGTTTAAAGTATCAAAACCGTGTAATAATAGTGTTTTATAAAAAATAAACAACGCGATAAAATCCGTATAAATTTGCTTAATTTCAATGTATAACATTCGCGTAAACGTAAGACAAAATTATTCTTGCAGATATGATTTTTAAAACAACCAGTATTGAAAACATAACAATTACTAACATAAAATGACTAAAAGAACACTTAAAACATGACTGCAAAGATACTTTAAGGAATGGCCACTGCCATGATAATGTATTTCAGCTATCGGTAGCCATATTTATTTGTTGAAAAATAATACATTCTATTTGAATCCCGCTGTTAAGACAAATTTAACGACATCTCATTAAATAATATCTAACTAGCTAACGCTACAGAGCTTGCCAGAGAAATTGATATATTAATTGTACATACACCCGAAAGAGATAGCTCTCTTTTTTTATCGTTTAGAACGTTTCGAAAGGAAGGCTGCTTTTTGTATTCTCCCAGCAAATATATCTTATCTTGTGTGGGGGTCAGTGAGTACAGACCGCAGACACTTCGACCCAGTGGGATCTTTTGTGTCGACTTCCCCAATAACGACTGCCATAGATGTTCATGGCAGCTGAGACCGATGGCTTAACGTGACCTCTGGGGCACGGAGCAGGCGATAATTGTCAATCAATACGCACATAATTTTGAAAAGTCATATAACTTCCGAAAGTCAGAGGTGCGCGACGTAGGTTCGAACCCGAGACCCTCTGCATTACAGTCTGTTGGTCTCCCCACTGAGCTATCGCTGCTCTTCTCCCAGCAAATAAATAAAAGTTAAAGATGAATGCACCATAGCAAAGCAAGCCGGACCCGTCGCTGCGCGGGAATATTGTAGATCGACTCCCATGCGAGACAATTATATGCATAGAAGATGGCAGCCAAACAACCATGTGTTGTGCTGGTGGCTATTGTTTCTTGGGAGTAACGAAGCTATTAACTTTCTTCGTCTTTTTCTCAATAATAACTAAGTTACACGTCTTGAAAATCTGGTATAAATTGACAAATTAATTTGATAATGAAAGAACTAGAATATCTGACGTAACCGCTATTTAAAAGCAGGCATGCAAGAGAAATAGCAAACTACCCTCACTAAGGCTCCACTTTTTTATCTGTCGAAATTTAAAATATAAATGATTGCTCCTACATTTTGACTGATATTGGTACCGCTTTTTACCAAAAAGTTTTTTAAAATACATTTTACTATTCCGTATATAATAACGTATAAATTAAACATAGGCCCTTTGGTATACAAAGCTCATATTACCATTCCATTAATTAACAGGCATGTTTAACTACTAAATATTTAAGCAACGCTACCCACATAGGCTTACCCCTCTATTGCCGCGATAGATGAGGCAGTAGTACATTAGACCTACATTTTGACTGCTAGATGGTGTATAAGTTTGGATAGTCGCTTTGGCCCTGCCAATTCGCCGAGTGTTGTGGGTTCGATTCCAAAGGGACAAAAGAATTATATGATTCACAAAGTTGTTTTTGAATCTTGGTGTTACTTGTGTCCATTTTTTATGTTTGTAAAGTCCCTTGATACAGGCATTAATCCTAGTGCGAGAATGACTAATAAAACAAAACTCGCCAGATTTACTATGTAATCTGTTCAACGTAGTAACAGCACCGAGGGCCTAGTGGGCAACCGATGGACTGCCACGCAGAGGTCTCAAGTTCGACAGATTTACTATGTAATCTGTTCAACGTAGTAATAGCACCGAAGGCCTAGTGGGGAACCGATGGACTGCCACGCAGAGCTCTCAAGTTCGACCCTAAGGCGCGCATTGCTGACTTTTCAAAGTTATGTGCGTATTAAATATTTAATTATCGCTCGCTTTAGCGATGAAGCTAAACATCGTGAGAAAACCATGTCTGAGATTTCTCCATAATGTTCTCGAAGATATGTGAAGTCTGCCAACCCGCACGGAGCCAGCGTGGTGAACTATGGCCTAATCCTTCTCACACTGAGAAGAGGACCCGTGCGCAGCAGTGGGACAGTTTAATACAGGACTGATATTATTATATGTTCAACTATTGGTACATTGCCCATTGCCAAATTCCTTCATAATATTGATATTTCCTTATAGAACTAGATAAGAGTCAGCCTAGTATTGTAATCATAAGTATAAAACTATCGTTAGAGAATTTCTTTTCCTGGGTTGAAGTACGGAGATGTGCTCAGTACACAGTAAAAGGCTATCCCTCTATTATTTGAAACCAAACGCAAAACTAATTAAATGTGAGTGGTGTAATCCAATCCTGCTACTCTATACGCACAAGTAATAATTCCTGTGTCCCGGGGGACATTACAAACATTCAAACAACGGACACAAAGAACATCCAGACTCGGAACAACTATTTGTGGATCACACAAAATTTTGCCCCGTGTGGGATTCGAACCCACAACACTCGGCGCAATGGCAGTGGCGAAGCGACCACATAAATCACTACACCATCTGTGTGGTCCACATATCTGAATGTATGTAAATTCTCATATAGCAGTGTGGGCGTTCTTACCTTAAAATAGTTTCAAGCGACTATTCCCGCAGCCGTAGGTACAATACACCCACATTTAGCCAACTATAACGTTAGGTCTCACGACATAGTAATAAGAATAATATTCTATCACATACATACAACACCATCTAGCCCATACTAAGCAGAGATTGTACTATAGGTACTAGACAAAGGATAAACATAATATACAAAACGTTCACAAAACCCACATATTACACAAACAACCTAAACATTCACCAACACTCGTCTTTAAATGTTAAAATTTCAAGAAATTGTATATAGTATGCTATTAATGTATGTTACCTAATTATAAATTATAGTAATGTACTTTTTCCTCAAAATGTATAATATCAGAAACAGAAGACAATATCAGATTCTGATATTGTCTTCTGTTTACGCGAATGTTATTCATTGAAATTAAACTACTATATACGGATTTACACGGGATATGTGATAAGAAACACCTGGACGCCGAGCTTTAACATGTCAAGCAAGTACTGCAAGACAACAAGCTCCAACAGCCGCGCCGCTGTCACAGATCCCGAGAAAAGCCAGCCACAGTCGAGCGCCAGCCTGCTATACTGCCTTATGTAAGGGGTGTCACTGACAAGATTGGCTACATCTTGAAGCGAGCTTCAATCAACACATACTTCAAGCCGCCAACGAAGATAAGTCAATTTTTACCGTCCGTCAAGTGCCAATTACCTTTACAAGATGCAGGGGTCTATAAAATAGATTGTGACTGCGGACTCTCATACATTGGTCAAACCAAGAGAAGCATAGGCACCCGCATTAAAGAACACATAGCTGACGTAAAACACAAACGCTCGTTGAAGTCTGCTGTGTGTGAACATGTACAACAGGGGACCAACCACTACCTGAGATTTGACAAACCACAGATTCTCGCTAAAGAACACCGATTCCTACCAAGGATGCTTCGCGAGGCTATTGAAATCAAAAAACATCCAAATTTCAATAGAGAAGATGGTTGGAATGTACCACCAGCTTGGGATCCAGTACTTCAAATAGTCAAACCCAAGAAGAAACAAACCACAGCTAGACTTCATGATACTTTGAGCTCATTCTGCGTAAATAGAAACACCAATAACTAAATTATGTTCGGGTACTTTGAAATAACTACACTGGAACATTGAGACAACTACCATCTTAGTCTCCCCGTGACCATGGCTGCTGAAAAGCAACCGAAACGTCGGGGAAAGTGTAAACTTAAAAACAAATAGATTTGATAGTTTTAATAATTTAATCAGCTTAAAATTAGTAAAGTTTAATAGTATAGTATAGTAGTGTAACAGTTTCTAAATTATGTAATAGAGTGTTAAATAAACAACGCGATAAAATCCGTATATAGTAGTAGTTTAATTTCAATGTATAATATCTTTTTCTTTTAATTTATGTATGAATTTTAAACTTATCCTAAGCGTTTTCTACGACTGATTAATTTAAATAATAATGTTCAATAAAGTGGGGACCTGGTGACCCGTAACACAGGTATTAAAATGCCTATCACAGGCACCAGTCTCTCACAAAACGTTGTGAAAATCCTTGTATTATGTTTTTATATACCATTTTTGTGAAGAGAAAATAAATCAATTATAATTATTATAATTTTATTTGTAAATACATACATATTATACATAGAAACACCAAAACCAAGACAAACATCCATGTTTATGCACACAAATGTTTGACTTGTGCGGTAAGAGCAGAGAGCCTAATGGGAGACGTTAGATTGCCACACAGAAGTCTGGCGTTTTAGCCCAAGGCACGCTCACGTGACTTTTCAAAGTAACATGTGTAATAAATAATTAATTATCGTTCACTTTAACTGTGAAGAACAATATCGTGAAGTAACCTGTATCTCTGAGAGCTTTCTAAATAATACTCGAAGATATGTGATATCTACCAAACCGCATTCAGCCGGCGTGGACTATGGCCTAACCCTTCTTATACTGAGAAGAGGGCCGTGCCTAGCAGTGAGACAGTCTATATAAAGGGTTTATCTATACTAATATTATAAAGCTGAAGAGTTTGTTTGGTTGAACGCGCTAATCTCAGGAATTACTAGTTCGAATTGAAAATTCGTTACGTGTTGGGTAGCCTATTTATCGAAGAAGGCTATAGGCTATATAACATCACGCTACGACCAAAAGGAGCGAAGTATCATTGGGTTCCATTGATACTTCGCTCCATTTGGTTACGTTGTTGATGTTGCAGAAACGGGGAAAATTCTCTTATGTGAAGCAAACGAAGTTGCGGAGGTCAGCTAGTGTTATTATATACATAGCTAAAACAAATACAAATAAATGCGATCGTTTAGTGTACTTCTGCCTACCTCCTCAGAATAATTAAGGCGTGATATACTAGGTTACATAATATACTAGCTTAATTACAGTTATCACATCCAGACTCGAAATATCACATCGTAATCCAATAGAGAACTACAATATAACGTTTACGATTCCTTAGTGCAAATTCTAGACCCCGGTGATTCACTCCAACCACACATGTGAAACATAGGTCACAAAAGAGACACCATCTGCAAACAAATATACACCTTACGGCTTATGTAAGTAAGTATCAAACCGAATGCTTTCGATTCCAATCTATTAAATAACTAAAACGATTTGAATCAAGACGAAGAAGGTCAAAACTGCGGCGGAAATTAGACGAATAGATCTTTATTGCCACAGTGTGAAGAGTATATGCAGACGCGCTGCATCGGGGGTTGAAACAACCCTCTAAAATTCTGAACAACGCTCAGTCTACGCCAGTCCGTGGGGCCGGACAGACGCATCTCGCGCGCGTTACTGTATTCCGAACTTTCCACTCCACCATTAGAAAAGTCAGTGTTTTTTATTCTCTTTTTTAGTCAGAGGACGTGATCGCCAGTGGCGTTCAGGTAAGTGCAGTTATGTATTCATAATTCTTTATTCGAATCGCGTTCGTTACACATTCAAATGATTCCTTTTTTCTTTTTACGGCTAAACTTTGGTAGTTAATCCGATGGTTTTCCTTCGGGAGGGCTTATTAAAAAAGTTTAAGTTTAGCCGGTGTATTTAAAAACTCATTGGAGAGTATTTAAAACGGTTTCGGTCTGGGGCATTCTTGATTTTATGGTTTTGCCTTTTATATACTTTTAAAGTGACGTAATTTGTCGGTATTGTTTTACTTCTTTGGATTAGAGGGAGATTAATGGCCATTTTATTTGTCTTGACGAGCAATTTATTTTACAGCCAATATATGTATATTTTTATTTTGTAACTTTAGTGCCCTAAAACTAGAATTCATATCAATAAAAGCTGCTTACGTTGACGATATTATCGTCCAATTTTCTCACATGATTTATACGAAGAAAACTAATATGATATCGCAAATAAATTAAATAACACCCACGCAATCAGCGTTTGCAAATAATTGAGTATCTTGCCCTAATAATGAGGAAAACTGGGATACAGTGTTGTGGAAGTGTAAGCAATTCCCTAATGTATACGGATAAGCGGTACCAGGATATCATGAAAAGACAGATATATGTATTAATGTGTGCTATGAATGAAATAAGCCATGTGATGGTGGGACGAAAGGGTCGCTATCAGGAAATTAGTTGACTCCCCGCTATTCATATTTTATTATAGCTTAAATTATTTCACAGTGTTGTTCATTGTATCTGTTAAATATATATTGTGCCGACTTTACTGTAAGGAAAATGAGAAATGTGGCTGCGAGTTATGTGCTCTAAGACGAATTTTAGGTAAATATTAATTTGGTGGCGTGTGTTTCTGAATTACTTGATAAAATATCTTGATTGAATAGGATAGAAGACTCTTTAGTTTAATTTATATATTATTCATCATGCTTCCACCCTTATTTCCAGTTAATTAGAGCCGGCTGAGTATTTCTGTTCCTCCCATTTGTTTCTATTATCTTAGCATTCAGGCCCGCTTTTCTCTCTTTTAGGCCTCAGCTTTTAGGCCCGGTGCCTATAGTAATAAACAAGTCTTTAGCTACGGACAGTAAAACTTTTACAAATATTTAAAGAATATGTGTCAAATAAATGTCCGTGTGTAAAACGACGTACCTATCTATACTAATATTATATAGCTGAAGAGTTTGTTTGTTTGCTTGAACGCGCTAATCTCAGGAACTACTGGTTCGAATTAAAAAATTCTTTTAGTGTTGGATAGCCTATTTATCGAGGAAGGCTATAGGCTATATAACATCACACTACGACCCCACGGGGGCGGCGTAGTAACGATAAACGTGGGTGAAACCGCGGGAACATCTAGTTCTTGATATAGGAGTCCTAGTCGTATTTTTTTTACACATTCCTTTATTTATTATCTAAATTCTTATTTAAAATATCCAGTACTATAGCTTCTATGATTATACATCCATACGTAGAGGCACTGAGTATTAAAATAAAGTATAAAGTTAGTTGGATCACTTACTAGGTAAATTAACTGTATATCTTGATTTGATTATTTTATTTAGTTATGCTTACTAATACAAGTATTGTTATAAATATACTCAATGCGATATACGACTGAATATTCGTAGTAGCCATAATATACAAATTTGAGTCTATAATGTGTTTCTTATTGTAAAACAATATCATCTTTACTTTTATATACTTATTTCAAAGTCAAAAATCATTCATTCATTTAGGTCACAAAGTAACACTTATGAACGTCAAAATATATGGGTTAGTGAGTTTACTAAGTTACTGAAGCTACATTTAGGTTAGTTGCTAGGTTCAGGTAAAGGGTTGAGCCTATGAGAAGAAACCTGCAAGAAACTCACGGCCATTCATTAAAACATCGCTTTTTTTCTATAAATAAGTTATTATTTAACTTCAAATCGTTCAGTAAAGTATAAATATAAAGGTGTAGAAAGTAATGATGAATATTATAGATATTTATCATTTACTATGAGTTATTCAGGTACAACATCTTAGTACCTCCTGCCAATCGGGCCGATAGTTAGAGATCACACTGAAATACACAGCCAGAGACTAGTTGCGCAAGTTTATTACTAGGGATCATAATGCCGTGAAAAACAGAGGACTCAAATATGTCTAAAAATCATGCCGTGATATATTGAGGACCCAAAAATGTTGGTCCACAGACATTCACAGAGGTCTCAAAATAATACTTATAAACGTCAAGTTTAGTGATTTATTAGTTTATTGCAATACTGCTCGTAATTAGTATTTTATCTGACCATCTTAGGCTAAGTTTCTATATTCAACAAACGAGTGGGTTTAGCTACGGACAGTTAAATGCCGACATATTTTTATAGTATATGTGTATGTATATAACTGTCCGTAGCTAAAACAACGCGTCTGGAACTCAAAGAAATACTGTTTTAACTTCATTTTCACAGACAATAATATAATCGACTTTACATTATTAATCAACTATAAAATTCACAAAAAAGAAAAACAAACGTTTCGTGAAATGTATAATAGAAATATTAAACCATTCTATTTCTATCGCCAGCTATTTTTAAATACAAAGGCTTTCAAAGGAATACGAGCTGTAGAATATTAATACACTTGATGAAGCAGACTTGAGAGCCGCAATTCATATTAATTGACGGCAAAGTGGGGAAGGCTTCTGTGAGAAAGGGCGGGGTTTGATCCCTGGACCAAGCATGTACTTTCTCTAGGAATATTTAGCTTAACGAGAGAGGTTTTTTTCCTTATTGGGGTTACGCACCTCTGACTTTCGGAAGTTGTATGACTTTTCGAAATTATATGCGTATTGATTGACAATTATCGCCTGCTCCGTGCCTCGGAGAGCACGTTAAGCCGTCGGTCCGTCGGTATGGTAGTCGATATTGGGATTTCAGTGCCCTATAATATCCTGACACTGGTCTAGCCTTAGGGTATCGTTAGCCTTCGGGTTGCGGAGGTCTGGTGGCAGCCGCTCTGTGTAAAAACTGATATGCAGTCAAATCCGGTTAGACCAAAAAAGTCGATCCCAAGTGACTTTGTAATAATAAAGGCTAGGGAGAAGAAAGAAGTATATTAGGAAATATGTTTTTCATTGCAATACTCGGTTGAAAATTGAATACTACCTACTTGAACAGTTCCTTGTCCGATGAATCACATATGATATATAACAATAGAATTTCAATTGTGTCTATCACGGGACATTAGTTCAAATGGTGAACCATCGTGAAGTCCTGGACTCGATTATTTAGAACAAGTGACACGTTTTGACCGTTTGCTGTCTTCTAGTCACATTTCCAGATGCCATGCTATTACTAAGAATTTTCCGAACGGGAATTGCACTCAAGACCTCACGATCTGCCATAATCAAAAGTGTATGATTATACTATAGTATCAATGCGGCAAACCGATATTGAAGGCTTTTCTATATGGTTTTTATTAGTACTACAATATATGGCAGCTACTATATACTACTAGAATACTGGCAGGCAATATCAACCATATTATAAAATACACGTTCATATTTTGAATTTTGTTTGGAATGATCGATACATTCAATTGTTTTTGAACTGATCGGGGCTATAGTAATAATATATAATAATAATATTCTATCACATACACACAACACCAAACTAAGCAGAGCTTGTACTATGGGTACTAGACAATGGATAAACATACATATATAATTTTTTTGTAAATACATACATATTATACATAGAAACACCCAGACCAAGACAAACACCCATGTTCATGCACACAAATGTTGGACTTGTGCAGGAATCGAACCCGCGACCTCAGGCGTGGCAGTCGATTACACTGACCACTACGCTATAGAGGCCGACAAATTGGCAAATGCTTATATTGCATTGCCAGTTGTTACGTTATTCGGTGTATATTGCAGTCAAAATATAGCTATGCTGTTTTGAAGCTTGTTCTCCATATTAAATAAAACATTACACTGTGATTAAATGAATGACTACCGTCCACATTGATGAGTTATAAACGTCTGTTTTCCACTGAAGCGCGAGATACAAAGAAGATTACTTATTTCACAGGTTTGCCTTTACTTCTCCTGGGACTTGGTGATTTCTTAAGACAAGATAGCTCTTACAAATTTTACTCTGGGTAATACAAGATTGTTTTATAAAAGGTTTTCTTATTGAAATTAATCTACTTTATACGGCTTTTATCCCAGTTTATTTTAATTACAGAAACGTTGGAGAAAGTGTGTGCACATGGCGACACGATTAGAATAAGATGATTTTTTATTAAGTTATGACTTATGAGAATACTAAAAAATTACTTGGCTTTAGACATTACTTAGATCTTATTAGGGCTAAAATTAATAACAATATAAGTCAAAGCCATTGTCACGGGGAAAGTGTCTGCTGAAAAGCAACCGAAACGTCGGGGAAAGTGTAAACCTAAATATAAATGGTTTTAATAGTTTAATAATTGTATTAGCTTATAAATTAGTAAAATTCAATAGTAGTAGTAGTGTAACAGTTTACAGCAGCGATAGCTCAGTGGGGAGACCAACAGACTGCAATGCAGAGGGTCTCGGGTTCGAACCCACGTCGCGCACCTCTGACTTTCGGAAGTTATATGACTTTTCGAAATTATGTGCGTATTGATTGACAATTATCGCCTGCTCCGTGCCTCGGAGAGCACGTTAAGCCGTCGGTCCCGGCTGCCATGAACATCTATGGCAGTCGTTATTGGGGAAGTCGACACAAAAGATCCCAGTGGGTCGAAGTGTCGCCGGTCTGTACTGACTGGCCCCCACATAAGATAAGATAAGTGTAACAGTTTTCAAAATTATGTAATAGGTACAGTGTTAAATAAACAACGCGATAAAATCCGTATATAGTAGTTTAATTTCAATGAATAACATTCGCGTAAACAGAAGATAATATATAATATTATTTATAGACTACCGCGTTGGTCACGTGAAGCTTGCACTTACATTTGCGTGTGATGGTCTCAAGATCGACCCCGAAGTGAAGCAAATTTTTACTGCTAAACTAAATCTTAAATTTTAGCTTTTATATTGACATATTTTCAGTAATATACGGCGTCTGAAAATGGGCCCTATAGACGCAAATTATACTAGGCTTATCTTTTGTTACATAGGACATTAACGCACGGTGGAATTTATTTTGTTTTAAAGTGCTATCAAATCTGGTAAGACCGACGGATGCGATTTTAACCACTATTAGTAATAAATATACTGGTTAATTTTGCATACTCTTACTGGAACTAAATGGTTCCACCTGGGTTTGAAAAAGGTTTGAAGGTTGCGAGTGCGTGAGCCAATTGCTTTCAGCCGTCCTTTCGACGACGTCTCAGTTTTCTACAAATATAATTTACCCACATTTTCCTAGCTATCTCATTGTGTTTTGAGCAGAGCTATGCCTACACTTCGCCTAAGTGGGTATGAAAACACAAGTCCTAATTACGCTCTTATCACAAAAATATCTTAGCCAACACGTGTTAAAAGAATACACGTAATTTACATTTCGAATCACAAACTATTTAAACAATGGAGTCTGAACTCGGATTCGCACCTAAAACTATTGCATAGGTAAGTGTTACGGTGTCGTCTAAAAATACTTGCTTCATCATTTGCGTAGGTTCGGAGTAGCTATTCTAAGAATGTATTATTTATTAGGACCAAGAGTAAGGCACGTTACGTCTGAGTGTACGCTGGGTGTTGTGGGTTCGATCCCACACGAGATAATTATGTAATTCACAAATAGTAGTTTCGAGTCTGAAGTGTTCTTTATGTAATTTTTTTAAATCCCCAACGACACAAGATCTTTTTCTAACGCGCTAGTTCTTTTTAAAAGAAAATGGTGAGCTGTCAAATATATCTGTGAAAGAGTTATATTTTAGTATGTGCAAATAGTTATTACGTTCAAATCTCGATTTAAGTTTACTTTGCGATAGAAATAGATTCATATAAAAATAGAGTTGTCTAAACAATTTGACACACAAATAAATTTTTTGCACTTCTTATATAGCCTAATGGGAAACCGCTAGACTGCCACGCAGAAGTCTCGAGTTCGATCCCAAGGCGCGCATCTCTGACTTTTCGAAGTTATGTGCGTATTAAATAGTTAAGGAAAACATCGTGAGGAAACCTGCATGTCTAAGAGTTCTCAAAAACGTTCTCAAAGATATGTGAACTCTCCCAACCCGCACTGGGCCAGCGTGGTGGACTATGGCCCAACCCTTTTTACACAGAGAAGAAACCCGTGCCCAGAAGAGGGACAGTTTAATACAGGGCTGATATTAATATGTTTCTCTTATCACAGGTACTTTCTAACATATTATATTAGAAAATACCTGGCCCTTTGGGAGGCTTACACGGAGAAATGGGTCCAACGTGAAGAGGCCCTTCGAGAGTTTTAATCAAAGGTGTGATGGAACACCTACAGCGGCACTAGCCGCAGCAGGCGTAGGACTATTGCTACGTATAGATTCTAATATATGGGCTATAGGTATGGGTGTTTGGTGGACCGGTATATTGCTAACTATGGATGAAAAACGGCGTCTGCCCTGAATACTCTAATAGCATCAATGCAATGGGCAGACGGTGACTCGCCAACTCACTAGATGTGCCCCCTGATAAGCCACTATAGGCATACAAGCCAGCAGCAGAGGGCAACACCGGTGCGAGTGGCTAGGGGTGTCGAGCGGTGCGGCGCCGGTTTCACCATCACGGGTCTCGTGACAACGGAGACCCGGAGCGGGTTTCCCCGTAGTTATGCCCTTGAAAATGACACTTCCACCCCCAAGCATATAGCTCTAGCGGCCCCCCTCTGACCGGCCGACCAAGGCAAGCCAGAGTTGAGAGTCCTACGGGCGCTCTTGAAGTTCTACCCCAGCCAACCAGTAACGGCAAGCCGGGGACGAGGCCCTAACCAACTCTCTGAGGCATTCAGGACCGCAGTGTCGCCACTCACATTCAGCCCGCCACAAGCTGCCCTGCGGTTTGTACGCTTTAATTTAACCTGGTGATACATTTTTTGTTTATATCACAAGGCGAAGGTGATAGTTTTAAAGCTAGTGTACTGTGCCCTCCGATATCGCGTTAGTCTCATGATGAGATAACGACTGTCCCAGAGGGGTATATATATTATTATTATTATAAATTTTTATATTTTTAACAAAATTATAATACATAACAATAAATTTTGTATTGTGTCTAACAAGGGACAGCGAATGGGTTAATAGTTACAAGTACTTATAAACTATAAAGAATAGTAATCATTTGGTACCCACAGATATCACTATAAGGTAGATAAGATATGCGTAAAAAATAAGTTAAGTTGAAAGATTTTTTATTTTCGCAAAAACCGTGCATCAAAACACCTCGTTCTGTCGCCTTAAGAAGATTGAATAAATATTAGAGAGTTTGATATTAATAGCCTATTTCGGGAACCTTTTCTACTGAAATATGGCAGACAAATACGACAGTGTGTAAGTACTGAGAAATTTGTTGAATTTTCACGCTGAGTTTTCGAATTTGTGTTAATACTACTCGGTTGTTTTTACAAGATACTTGTGAATTATGCGTATTCAATGATCACTCGCTTTAACAGTGAAGGAAAACATCGTGAGGAAAACTATATGCCTCAATCCTTTATAATATTATTGAAGATTTGTGAAGTCTGTTAACTCACACTGTGACGGCGTGGTGGATTATGAATGTATCCTTCTTTAATTGCGAAGTCATAACTTAAAATATTACTGATATTATGACTGATTGCCTTAGCGGCGCAGCGGTAGAATAACCTACGTTACCTAACGTTCATGAGGCTTTGGGTTCGATTTCTGGGGCAAGCAAAGTATATGTGGGTTTCTGCCAAAAAAAATTTTTAGCAGCATGGTTTCTAGAGCCCGACGGCAATATACCCGCCCTCTTTAACGTTAATATAACCTGTCAAGTCTTCAAATAATAGACATAATTAAAAACGTATTGTGTCTGGCCGCCAGTGTACCGCTGCGTCTCAGTAGGTTAATACCTAGCAAATAACCTGGGTGTACTACAATTTTTGATTCTGAAATTATACCCAATAAGCTCACTCCTTTTTATATGTGCGAAATATAGGTGTAATAGACCTAGGCCTGCCGTTTCAGGAATATAACTGTGAATGTTTATGATAATATAGACTTTCTAATACTATTAGTATAACAAAGCCTATAAAAGAAATAATTTGATAAAATAACTTTTATACGCTGTAACAAAATATGTTATTTTTATAAAACGAAACACCATTTTTATATTATCTCTGGCAAACAACCAGTAACAAACGCCGTTTTCGTAAAAAAAACTAAATCAAAAATTTAATTAAAATATTCTACCTCTTTTTTGAAGCAGGTTTAAATTAGCTTGATACTATGTAATCCTATTAAGGAAACTAAATTAATTTTAAGGAAGAACCGACGTAGTAAGTCAGTTATATACAGTCTAGACCGCGGTCGGTATTACGTGCAATTCACGAGATTTCGGGGACGATTAATTTTCGTCAAAGAAACTCGTAAAAGGGAAAGGAATTGCCGCTTGCAAGTAATGTTAGAAAACTAGAGTATCATAGTATAACGGAATTGTTACTTGTAATGAATTGAATATGCCTTACATTTATAGGCACATCCTGTAGATCCTGAAAAAGATAAGCAGAAATATGTATTACACAAACTCAGCTATCTTTTTGGAACAGGGATAGCTCAGTAAATGACCGTGGGACTGTATGGCAAACCTTTGACAAGCACGCGCCTCTAACGTTTCCAAATGATGCGCGTATTAAATAGTCAATTATTACTTGCTTCACTATCACCACATATATACAGGTTGAAAACCTATAACCCGACTACGTAAAAAGGGGTCTAATAAAATTTATATATGTCACCCGGGCCATTATTACGAATCTATTGACACCTCATTCATTAAAATCGGTTCAGTAGTTTAGGCGCTACGGTGGAACATACAAACATACATACACAGACTATAAAAATCATTACCCTTCCTTTTGGCTTCGCCGTAGTCGGGTAAAAACAAAGCCCTCTCCGCGTCTGTTCCCGATAAACTCAAAAACTACTGAATATATTTTCATGCAATTTTCACCGATACACAGAGTGATTCATGAGGAAGGTCTAGGTATATAATTTGTTAAGGTTTTGTACAACACTTGCGAAGCCAGGGCGCTAGTTAACGATAAAGGAAATAATCATAATGAAACTAACATATCTGAGAGTTCTCCATAATTTTCTTAGAGACTTATGAAGTCTGCCAAGCCGTACTAACCAGCATGGTAGCTTTCTCATCAAACTGCACAAGCTTGGTGGACTATGACCAATTTTGATATTGAGAAGTAACGCTTGCCCTGCTGACAATTTATTCACAGGGCTGAAAATATTATTTATTATTAATAGGGATCGAGCCTATTCCCTAACAGGCCCAGTCTTTTCAAATTATGCAAAATTTAGTCTAGCTTTAAAATATCAATATCCCTTGTGGTTTACGAAAGTCAGACGAAAATTACTCCTCGAATTGTCTGATATTGAGATGATTCTGGCTAAACTTTAAAGCTAGCCTTAATGTACTTCATAATACATAAATACAGAGTCTAAAGCCTACATCCCAAAGGGGTAGAAAGACACACATTTTGCAAGTTAGGACAAGAAGGAACACTACCGGCCATTGTTAGGCACATTTATTTTATATCCATATCAATGTACACATGGCATCGATATGCGCTTCTATTTGTGTTCGGCCGTGCGGTATTCGTTCCGGTACCCAGATCAGGCAAAGTGTTACTGAGCTTTTCTGTTACGAAGTCTTCGGTAACAGCACCGAGTCTAGCAATGTATAGTCACCGGTAATAGTGCATGGATACCTTAAGGGCCAAAATCCTATGAACACTCGAATTAGAATGAATATGAATGAACTAGATGGCGTTGTTCTAAAAATATTGCAACGCGTACTCATTTTTAAAAATAGATGAAATTTAGAAAAAATTATAGTCTCAACTGAAAACACACTTGAACACAGGGACAGAATAATATTTGCCGAACAGAACAGCGAGTCATCGAAAGTATCTATAAAATGATCTACCCACTATAAATTTATAAATTCATTTGTAATTACTTGCTTCTTGTTTTACCTTGACATAAATAAACTATTGTGAATAGAGGTGAAAATTGTTTAAAGTAAATTTATCAAAATTGAGTTATTTAGAAATCTACGCACTTCTTTTTTATTTTATACTAGTGCACCGCCATCTACTACTATATAAATAAACTACCTAATAGTTCTTCTGTCAATCAATTACCGGCCTATACCATTTTAGTTTTGACATGGGTATGCATTTTTCCAGCTCACTGTACCTGGGAGATCGCAATATGCTCGCTCTGTATGACCTTGATGTTTAACACATAACTGGCTAATTGTAAATATAATACAGATTGTACTCGTATTACACCAACAATTTGTTAAGAATGTTTTTGTTTTACACACAGAAGTTTATCAATGTTCGATGCCCGAATGGAGCTAAATTTTACTGAGTTTTCTATGAGGTAATTCTCGGCAGGGGCACGGTGGCGGCTTTTGGTATGTAATAGCTAGCCCTTTTTTACGTTCGGTATAATAGTTGACGAAATATGGGTGTATTACACATATGCCCACATGGGATATATGTATTATGTATGTATACATATACATTATGTACGATCACTAAATATAAACATATAGGTTACTTTCGTTACATTATTTATACGGAGAAATTTCATAAAGAAAATAAGCAACATAATTTATAGCTTCATTAATTATTTTACTCTTAAATAAATTAATTAAGAGCCGAAGCAATATCGTTTGTATTTTGTATTGAGAAATATAATTTAAGTTTGTATAACAGTTTAGTTATTAAAATAGAGTTACAATGTTATCGTAACACACTTTAAGTCGGCCCTCTGAGGAAAATTAAATTATATATAATATCAGCCCTGTATAGTTGCTTCACTGCTGGGCACAGGTTCAGCGTGAGAAGAGTTAGACCATAATCCATCACGCTGGCCCAGTGCGGGTTGACAGACTTCACATATCTTCGAGAACATTATGTAGAAGTCTCAGACGTGCAGGTGTTTTCCCTTCTCCTTCCCACTTCCTTTCTCTCTTCTTTCTTTCCTAAAGTGTTGGCGACGCGCAAGTGATGCCTCTGGTGTTGCAGGCGTCCATAGGCTACGGTGACCACTTACCATCAGGTGGGCCGTATGCTTGCTTGCCAACTTAGGTGTATAAAAAAAAATATATATCAAATATTACCTAGATCTAAACAAAATATATAACGTATATTATATCTGAGCTATTCTAGTGCTCCAGACTTAAGTATATTTAGTTTTTATTAATTTTGCCAGCAAACAAAGATAGCAAATCAAAAAATATATCGGTTTAGTTGCTAACAATTCGTATATTTTAAGATTTCTTGTTGTTATAATAATTACTTTACAAAAAGGAAGGCATAGTGATATGCCCGCAGTAGACATATGTAGATTACATCTGAAATTTTATTTGCTACAATAATTATTCCGAGAGAAAACAGGCAAAACGATTGTATGGTAAAAACGCTACCCCTCATCTCCTCTTAATTACTTAATTTAAATAAGAAAACTTAATTTTTATTACGTTAAACCGAATTTGATGACCCATCATAAATTTATAACCAGTTTACGATTCTAAGATAATTATACGAGTACCTCCGTAACTTGGTAATTATAAATTCAACTTTTATCCATCCTCTATATTATCCCTCGAGATTAGACAACGAGGTGAAGGTGTACAGAATATTAATTGCGGGCTACGTTTAGCATTATAAATACCATCGATTAGAACGAGAGATACGATATCTTTATCTCCTTCATAAATAACGTATTAATAGGATCACGCTTGTTTTTGTTTGGATCTTTTTAGACTTTCGCACCCTGAATAGGTGGAAATGGAATCTTTATTTTTAACAAAGAATCGCATCGATCAGTTATTTCGTTGCTGCGTGATAAAAGGACAAACCTATAAAGACACTTCTGCATTCATAATAATACTAACTTGTTCGCGGCTTCGCTCGCTAAGGAACAGTACTTTTTACTAGATGACAACATGACAATCTGTATGAAAAATTTCATGACGATCGGTTGATAATTAGGCGAGAAAGTGTTACAAATAAACTTGCATTTGTATTTATAATATTAGCTAAGTTGTTATTAGTAAGAAAATAAATTGAAGGAATCCTGTTAAACGTTCACAGTTATAAATACTATAACCGAAAAAGGGTACTGACGCGACGAATTGCGCGATTAATAAGTGGGTACATGGAAAAACAAAATGGATTAAGATCATCTACCTCACATAGCTACCGTTAGACTGCAATGCAGAGGTCTCGAGTTCAATCCTTAGGCTCGCAACTCTGACTTATCGAAGTTATACAGGGTGTCTGGTAATTAATGGACAACCTGACGAAGAAATTTCGTCTTATATGTAGGAGAACTGAAGGACGTTCAGGAAAAATGAATTTTTTTTTTCTTTTTATAAATATATATTAGAGAGTGCAAGCTATATTAGCATAGCATACTTTTGACTGTCTATCTATTAGCATAATTAGTGTTTAATAATAATACAACAAAAAACCGATGGATTTCATTCATTTATGGTCGTAGTATACAAGAAAGTTATGCATGGCAATTAAAAAAAAACATATCTCAGGTAGTAGTTAGGACTTTTTTCATATTTTTTTCTGAACGGCCTTCAGTTCTACTACAAAACATTTCAAGGTTATCCATTAATTACCGGCTACCCTGTATATTGCCTAACCTCTCTTACACAGAGAAGAGGTCCGTGCCCAGCAGTGAGACAATTAAATATAGAGCTAATATTATTAATACTATATTATTATACCTCACAAACGGCAGCCTGATATCGTCACGCCAGCCTTCTTATGATCACGGCCTGTGTAATCTGGCCGAAAGGCCAAGCCTTTCAAAGAGGTATGTAAATACCGAGCATGATTGCGTTAATATCTATTTTCCTTTATATTAAATAAAGATACCATAGCTATGTAGAAATATCCTGCCACGGCCATCGCCAGTGGTCAGTGCCGGCAGGGTAGGTAACCAAAACTTCAGATTTAAAGTCTGAAAGGGCCTTTTCACGATCAATGGCCCCTTGTAAGCTTGCCAAAGGCCCGCATATTTCCTATAAATTTAAAAAAAAATGCTTTTATGTTAAAGAAAAATACCAAAATTATAATTTTAGTAAATTATATATTTAAATATAAAGGAGATGTTACATTTTCGGCTACAAAATGTACGGTACGTCAAAAAAGAGGAAATATTACCAGAAATCAGAGAAAAATGCTATTCCAAGAATTTACTTGTAATTGAGATTGTACAAGACGAAAATATTTTTTCTGTTATTGCCATATTCAATATGGCGGTACAATGGATTGTAGCATTAGATAATGCGTTCAGAAATTGTATAAGATGAACTGATAGAAGATAAATATCACAAAGATATAAAATAAAAATACTTTGGTATATATACCTACATTGTAGCATATTGCGACTACAATACAAATAAATACAAGTAATTTTTAGAACCCAAACCTTATGATAAAAGTATATTTATAGAACTGCACCAGTCTTACAGGTCCTGTGCTTTTCGGAACGAAATATTCTTGATGACATTTTGACGTTAACACTTGACAATTATGTTTCTGTCAATGATTTCTTAGTCATGTATTGTCGTTTGCGCGTGCGCTTAGATTTTCGTGACTTCTGCTGTTATTTTGTTTTACTCGTTCTGACCGATTCCCTACGACTTTGGCTTTGTTTAACGGTTTGTTCTCTACCATCCAATTGGGCAAACAGTATAGAGGGCTATTATTGCAGTTGCGTATGTGGAATGCGAACTGTTGGATGTTGTGCTCATGTGATGACAGTAGTCTGGTACCTTGGCTGGGCTCGGTACCAAAGTAATATTGAAGCCCCAGCATCATTTCTTGACGATGTGTTAATACTAGAAGGTAGTGATGAGATGGATTGATACATAATAAATATTAAAAAACCAAATTGTTGTTTCATTTAAGTGTACCTATTTCAGTTCCTTGTATTCATACGTTTTTACTTTTTATAAACTAGTTGTGATGTAATGACAATGTGAACTTTCCAATGGTGCCTATTAGAGAGTCGTAAAACGTGGCAACACGCTTTATAGAAGCGATTCAATTCGCTGACTAGTTTTTTGTACTTTATAGGTTATGTAAATGTCATAGCTTTAAGGTTATAATATTCCGCCATGATTGTTCAGATAAACGTCAAATATTTTCGATTTTTATTTTGTCCATCTTCAATATTGTTTTAATGTGGATATTTTTAGTTTAAATATGTTTATGGGTTAATTTCCTAGGATTTTTAACCACGTACATGTTGTAGCCGGAGTTCCATACAAAAATGAAACGTCTACTTTATAGCAATATCAACTATTGCACGCAGTGCCAAAGTAGGTAACCAATCCTATAGATTGAAACTTTTGTAGGGCCTGTTCACGTTGCACCTAAGTCCCCGCGTCAGCCTCCCAAAGGGCTGGCTATTTTTAACATATTATAATGAGCATGTCTGAGAGATATCTATAACATTCTCGAATATATGGCAAGTCTGCCAACCCGCAGTGGGCCAGCGTGGTAGATTACGGCCTTAAGAATATAAATTCTAGCTCAGTATATTCTTATATACAGAGCTTATATTATATGATTATAATATGTTAGAAAATACTCGTGGAAAGAGAAAATAAGGATAAACCAGATTATACAATAATCTCGTAACATAAAACACCACATACGTATTAACTCCGAGAAACAAATTAGTGTCAACATTTGAAGGTGCCTATTCTCTCGATTTATCCTCAGAATGGGAGCATTGGAGGCTGTATTTCAGAGCACGTGTTGTAGGCATGTTTATGGTAATAAATGACTCGTTGCCACTGTTTAGAGAGACTGAATAATTTTGTGAACCTTTCCTTGTACCGACAGGTGTTTATACGTTAGACGATTCGATATCAAAGCAATATTAAATACTTATATTCTTTAAAGACTTAGGAATAAATGGCTATAAATAATAGAATGATGATCAGTTTATCTCTCCCGGAACAGCTATTTGTGGACTACACTTCTTTTTGTCCAGTACGGCGAACACATAGCCCTTGTTCATTGGCAGTGGCGATGTGACCATTAAACTACTATGCCATCCGTTTATTCAAATTATTATAAAGATTGCGATATAGGTGCCATGAAAATTGCATGCAGGTGTGGGGTTATTATACTGCCAAAGTAGCAAAGGAGCATATAATTATTTACTTAGATAATCAGTAGTTACCGAAGCTTATGGATAAATTGAATAAATACCACAGTATCACTCGCATGTTATAAGAAAATGTTATTAGGTTTTTCTGAATAGACATTTTTAAGTAGCGGCAACGACCCTCTTTTTATTCCGTGGGCCTTTTATAGCTTGCAAAATATGGGTGTGATACAGTTCTGCCAAGCCTTTCAAGAAATATAGGCGAAGTTTTTGGTCGAAAATCAAACCGAGGTACCATACAATCGGCTACTGCGCTTATGCTGACCAATAAACAGTCAATATGAAACGGTTATCAGCTTAATAAAACGCTTATGTGACACTTAATTTTTACTCGCCTCCATAAAACGATGATTACTCCTAATAGTCCATGTACCAGGGTAGCAGTTGGTATCAGCTGGTTATCTTACGTCGCCGTAACAATAAGTGATAAGGGTTGGCGCAGACGGCCGACGCCTTCGCACTTAATGGCTTCGAATTGCCCAATATATGTATGTCTCTGAAGCAGGGTAGATGTGATTTTTCACATCCTACGTGGTAGCATATGGGGCGCATATATACTATACAGTTACTGTTAAAATAAACCATTTAGCTTTATCGCGAAAAAGGGTACGAAAGAAAAATATAAGCTGTTCTATCTGTAAATAGATGCATTTATCAAATTGTCGGCTTCGATGGCGTAGTGGTTAGTGTAACTGACTGCCACGCCTAAGGTCGCGGATTCGATTCCCGCACAAGTCAAACATTTGTGTGCATGAACATGGATGTTTGTCTTGGTCTGGGTATTTCTATGTATAATATGTAAGTATTTACAAAAAAAAAGTATAAATGTATGTTCATCCATTGTCTAGTACCCATAGTACAAGCTCTGCTTGATTTGGGCTAGATGGTGCTGTTTGTATGTGGTAGAATATTATTATTATTATTAGAATATAGTACTTGTAGTAGATATTAGATTTACATACAAACAACGCCAATTATTTTTCGTATCTGGATCAAGAGAGCTTGTTTTCAACTGGTCATTTGATATTTTGAAAGGGAATAGGTATTTTTTGGTATTTTATTTTTGGAAATATTTAAACAGCGATAGCCTATTAGTAATAGTAAACTCGGGAGCTTCAGTAGGTCAAAGGTCGAGTCCAATCCTAAGGCACCTTTGACTTTTAAAGTTTTCTATGTATTCAATAGTTATTCATATAGTCTATATGGTGAAGGAATACATCGTGAGGCAACCTGCACTTCTGAGAGTTCACCGTAATGTGCCTTTCTTACTACCAATACTACTTATATTCCTGTTTCCTATCAAGGACATGTACTAGTAAAATAATTGTATACAATGGGAATTCAGAAAAGTCTGATTAAAATTAAAATATTACATTGAAATATGTGCAATAGAATATTTTGTGTAATTCCCGACTAAAACCACATTCGTGTTTTCCTTTGCCCTCAATAACGTATATACGTTATTGAGGGCCATATGGCCTATCACCTCTAATATACTTTTAAATTTCTCTATACCATTTAATAACGGTTCATAAAATACAAATATCTTTTATACATATCTATGACACAAGGATGGATAGAACAAAATTATAACGGTTTTGTTTTAGATATTATGGCTACGGAATACTAAAAAGATATACATAAATACAAACAAGAACGAAATATAACAGTATATACGAAAATAGCAACGTTATTGAATTACCCAAATGGCAGCCACCGTCTGGTCGAAATATGCCGAAATATTTCCGTCCCCGCAGACATATCGCCGCAGGTCATCAAAAACACGGTGAGTTGAGAGGAGCGACATTAATCGAGACAGCCTATAATCCTATGAACGCCTGGTATCGTGTGGGCGATATCGTACGCTTTTCACGAAATACAAACCTTACTGTTCTTATAGAACCGAGAGTTTATTTTAAGTAATTGAAAAATATAGTTCGATGTTGTTATTTATTTACTTGACACAATATTTTTAACAGGTATTATTGGTAAGATTTTGATCCTATTAAAATGACTGTCGACTTCGACGCTGCGTTAGTGAATTCCGACTGCTGTACTGGTTCAATGCCCGGGTTAAACAGAGTTGTTGGGTTAAGTTCTATAGGTCCGTTGTTTAAAATGTTTGTAAAGTCACCCGCGATACAATAATTATAAATAGAGCGAGAGCCGTTAAAAAAGAATCACAGCTTTGTAACTGAATGGTTATAACGGAACCACAGATTGCCTTAAAATTACTCTGGAAGCTTTCTAATTTCATCTCGTTCGTGTTTTTGATTTGTTTTAATTAAAAACTGTAATAATTATTTGTAATTAAATGTGCCTACTATTATTAAATATGGTCAATTCTCTGGTTCATTAAGTTGTCATTTAACACACAATCCAACATGACATTTTAATTTTAAGTAGACGTCGCCAATTGGTCGATATTCGCCCATAATTTATTTAAATTTTAAATTTGGTCGTTATTAAAGTTTTATTGTCTATTTAATACACTTATAATCAAATTTATATATATATTAGTCACCCACTCCACATACATATTATGTATGTAACCATAGCTACGAACTCAACCGAACAATGCCGAAATACTACGAACGCGATTCAACTGCTTGTGTAAAGTGCATGGTTGTGTGCGTGTAGTGTTTTTTCATTAATTTAATGTATTTCTAATGGATATTTTATAAAAAAATATATAGATTCGCCCTTCCTTATCCATATAAACTTTAACTGTGCCAAATTTCATACTCTTCCATCCGCGCAATTTTCGTAAAAAGGGGTACAAAGTTTTTGCTTCACGTATTAATATATAGATAAAGTATTATCATGCTCACTCATATTCAAAGTTGTACACTATCATTCTCTATCTAATTTGAGAGCTCACTATTCTTAGTATAGATACTATTTCGTGCAATCTACACAGTGAGGACACATCTAGATCTTTGACTACAAAGAAGAAGAATGAATTAAAGGAGATTGCATAAACCGGTATATAACGGTGTAGGCAAAATACAGCAGTGCGAAAGATAAAAGCCAAGCAACTTCACCAGCATGAAGTAGTTCAAGTGGTCGATTCTTTAATACCTACGCCGAATGGAATGAAGAGAGTTTTATTTCTAACAAGGACAAAGAAATGTTTGATGTTTCGATGGCTGTTCGGCAGCTGAATACTTGTTAAAACGTTTAAGTACTCTGCATTACAAAAATGGTGGCAAGTCAGTAAGAACATACTACAAATACTTAAAATCGCCTTTGTTTGCTTATTCTGACGTCGTGATCGATAACATTGAATTTTATAATTATTATTTGTCGGCCTCGATGGCGTAGTGGTTAGTGTAAGCGACTGCCACGCCTGAGGTCGCGGGTTCAATTCCCGCACAAGTCAAATATTTGTGTGCATGAACACGGATGTTTGTCTTGGGCGTTTCTAGAAATGTATAATATGTATGTATTTACAAAAAAAAAGTATATATGTATGTTTATCCATCGTCTAGTACCCATAGTACAAGCTCCGCTTAGTTTGAGCCAGATGGTGTTGTGTGTATGTGATAGAATATGTGATTAATTTTATACTTTCATTTTGCATAATATTGTTTGCTTAAGAGCACGGATTAATTTCAGCCAATTTCATTTCGGATTTTCGGTTATGAAAATCTAAAACACACATTAAAAACAAAATCAAAACTATCAATTTGTATACCTTAGGTAGTATATGGTATTAAGTAAAGTAGTAAGTAATATTATAAATGCGAATCTGACACTTTCACGCCTCAGCTACTCGATCGATCATTATGAAATTTCGCATATACGACTTCAGAGGCATAGAAAAGAACATAAGGTGTACCATTAAAACCAAAAAAGTAAGTCTCATCCAGAAAAATGTACTATTATCTAACGAGCGAAGCCGCGGGCAATAGCTAGTGTACACTAAGCCGTTTAGGCATACAATTTTCTAATAAGTTTCTATTGTAGTGCTCGCATTGCGGCCTTTGCATCGAGTAGTATTATTGGTACGATCGTTGTATGATACACAAATCAGGCATTAATACCAGTTTTGAAGCCATATTTAAAAAAAAAGACGTGCTTAATAGGATTAATAGACGCCAAAAGGCTTGTTCCTCCCAATTGCAGGTGGTGAAATCTGTGTAATTTGTATATTATACCTTTGTCTACCCGCTTGGGATTATACAGACGAAAGTTTTTTTTTTTAAACTGTCTTATATAAGGATCGTACAAAGATGAGGCGACTACCTAAACCAGTACGTGTCTGAGAGTTATAAATTGACCCACTGATACTACTGTGGCTGTCTTCTCACTAAAAGAAAGGCTAGGTCATAGTCCACCACGCTAGTCCAGCGCGGGTTGGCAGGATTCACATATCTTCGATAACATTATGTAAAACATTCAGACCGATTTCCTCATAATGTTTGTCTTCACCTTATAGTCTAGATGATGTTTTCAAAAACCCTAGGCTAACTATACTATTGAGCAGAGGCCTTACATTAGGGAAGTTTATATAAACAGAGGTGTAATATCAGATATTGTATTTTTTACCAGCAATTCGAGTTTCAAGTAAACTGGGGACCCCTCCATCTTTTCGTCACAAGTCCTATCTCACCCATTTGGCTATAGCCAAATTTTATATGAAAGCAATTATTGCAGTTTATATCTAAAACCAACACAAAGCACAAAGTTAATCCGTAAACCCAGTTTCTATTCAAAATAATTGACCAGAAAACTACACTATCAAACGTTGAATTCGTAAGCCCAATTACCGTTCTCATTCATACTTTCCTAGTATCTAAACTCACTAAAGCTCAGTGCGGCCAACTTACAAAAACTAATTCTATAAGCCAGAGATACTATAAACATTTGAAAGAAGAATTTATTCTTTGAGTTGGTAATCATTAGCTCGTGATGTTGGTAATGAACGCGATGTCCTGTGCAGTCAGAGCGGTCGTTATCTTATTGCCGTCGGTCATTTGTTCATTACAGTGAACATCGCATGACCTTTGTGAAGTTTTACTTTATTTTAACGATACTTTTGTATAAAAATAATAAGTCCTATTACGAGTCGTCTGCCTTTGCGTTGGATTTCATTTTTCTGCAAATGCTGTTGACTTTCTTCGGTGTGTTTATTCTATAGCGCCTGCGGCTTCGCCGCCGGCGTGATAATTGTGTTTGACTAGAGTCGCGTCACAATGTAAAACATTTTTCTTAGTTTAATCTCATAATCATTAGTGAATTATCGATAGTGAAAGCGACTGCCGTGCGTGAGGTCCCGGTATCAAACCCGGGTCGAGCCAACAAAAAAATTTTATTGGGTATTTCTGTTATGAAATCTCAATAGTAGCCCGAAGTTAGGAATTTGGCGGTTTAAGAACCTCTGTAACTCGGAAAGCACGTAAAGTCCTTTGCCTGATCTCTCTCCGATCGTATCGATTTACCGTCCCATCGGATCATGAGTTAGGGAACAGAGAGCGCACTTGTATATGCGCACACGCTTGAGCACTATAATATCTCCTGCGCAGATGGCCAGTCTCCGTTAAGATTTGCCGCCGTGACCGAAATTCGGTCAGGAGGACATTATTATTATTTAAACTTTTGTTAATATTGGACGTATAAACTATTTATATTATCTAAATTTAAAAACTAAAAAAATAAATGAGTTTTTCCCGTCGTTCCAGCTTGACACGTTCAACTTTTGAAGTATGTGCGTGATCATATTGACAAATACATAAAGAGTACTTTTATTTAATACTGTTTGCTACCCTTAGCATGTGTTTGATTTTGATTATTGCAACAAATTAACAACAAATAAACAACATCATATCTTATTCTTGATGGAGATGGTATCACGAATCGCCATCATGGACACTCATTCTTTGTAGGGCTACATAGTACGGAACTTGTGCGCCGCTTGAGTGTTATTTAGTTTAGTGTCCCATCGCTCTTTCCTACAATAATAACGGTAAGTAACAAGGAACCTAACGTTTCTATAAAGAGTTGGTAGGCCAAAGACAGCCAGGAGCGAATATCTAGCCTGGTTAGACGATTTTCCCTTTGTGTTCCAAGGACATCATACCTCATTCTTACACAAAGTATTTAAAGAACAAACATAAATTTACTATACTCGTTTTTTTAGGTATTTAAATAAAGATAAACAATCTTGATGTGACTTTTTACACAAACACATATTAAACAAATAAACTGCTGCTTAAACTAACGGTTCAATTGATTTAGTAATCGTTATTGTTGTATTTACATTGATCTTTAGCAGCATTTTATTTTTAAACTAAGTTTTAGATAAAAAAGACTAATCAAGATCGCTTACCTTTAGTTAAATACCTAAACAAAACGAGTATAACATAAATTAACCTACTAATCCTTGCGCTATAATGAACGTCGAAAACAAATGGATACAAAATATTTGAGTGTCAGTAGGTAACCGGCCAAGATTTTTCCAGACCACTAGAGGTTGTCGCTACTTTCCTTACGTATCATTCAAAGCACGGCGCTGTTATAATTACTTAGCACTCACAAAGCAGTCATTTATTTACAGAATAAAATGTTAAGCTGTCAAAAACTAAGAACCAAAACTATAAACGTTATATTTCCTTCTTAGCTGAATATAGGTATTATCCATTTCAGCTCTATAATAAATATAGATTTATTATAGAGCTGAAATGGATAATCATTTGAAACTGACTGATACTACGTTAGTAGAAAGTTGCTTAACACTATTTATGTATAATTAACCTCTGCCCGTGGTTTCGCTTGAGTGAATCCCTCGGTAACGAATACCGGGATATAAAGTCTCCTATGTGTATATGTCATAAATATAATCCAGGAAATATAGCACGAACTGTACCACGTTTTCTTTAAATCGGTACGAAGATGTACGCATGATTGAGTCGCAAGCATCCAAACGTCTTCACAAATTTTCACATTCTACTAATATCACAATTGTGAGTTTGCGAGGATGTTCGGATGATTGTTACGTGTAAACCGTTGAAGATTATTTGGTGAATTGGCGCACAGATAGACTATGTGCTCGATTATCACATAGAATATAAGTAATAACCAGAGATCGGAATAGGTAGAGCTGTTTTATCTACTTGCCATAGGTTAGAATAATATGGATATTCCCCGAGGCCGGGATTTGGTTTTTAAGTAGTAAAATCATAAAAAAGCTATTCTCGCCTTCGGGACTAATGAAAGACGGGACTAATGAAAGATTACACTTCCTTTCTGACGGGTAAATATAAGAAGGACGGGATTAAGGAAAGTATAATAAATAGATAAACTTTATTCATTAAACCACATATACATATTTTTTTACGTTACAATTTCTTATTCAAGGATCAACAATCATTTAAACATTTTTATTCTGAAGTTGTACAAAAACATATTACCATACAAATTATTTGTTCCTCAGAAAATCAAAACATTATCAAATAGAACAATATGTATTTACAATAAAATCTTAATTAAAATAATGAATACGCTTCAACAATAATTCACTTATTTAAACAAAAAATGTCATTGGTCTGGTTCGTGTTCAGCTTCATTAGAAGACTGAGAATGACCAAAGTTAAAATAAATCACCATTATTTTTTCTAAATTATCTAATTTTAATCTATTTCTTTTTACATCTCACACCCATTTATATGTGGAAAACGAGCGTTCGACATCTGTTGATGTTGTGAAGCGAATTTATATGACAAAATTTCGTCATTCACATCATTTTTCGATAATTTTCCTTCATATTCTCTGAGGATGTCAATGTCAGGATTCCTAACCATAACTTTTTCAATTTTGTTTTTTATTCTATCAGAATTACATTCATTTAAAGTAGCTCTGACTTGATCAAAAGCCAAAAACGAGTCACTGAATGCTAAATTATGTTTCTGCAACTCTTTTAATGAAAATAAAATAATCGTCTAATGATTTTCTATATATACTAATTGATTCCGTAGATTTTCCTTTTCCAGAATATTTTTCGCATTACGTATTGCAATTGAATCAGAGCTGTTTAATCTGAAATAACATTTATTCTTTCTTCATAATATTTTGCATAATACGATGCAGCTTCGAGCCAAGTGCCCCATCTAGTTATCACTGGTTGTGGGGGAAGAGGTAAGTTGGGATACGTATCTTTCAATACTTTTATTCTGCGAGGAGCTTTTAAAAGTATTTTTTTCACATTGGATATTAGCATATCTACATCATGGTACTCTAACCATATCTGTTTAGATACGCGATGAAGAGTGTGTGCCAAACAGGTGACATGTTTTAATTGAGGTAATAGCGACTCGTCAGGCACTTTTTTGTTATTGCAATTACAACAACAAACACCACACATGTATTTTTGAAAAATCTTTGCTGACATTATTTTTTATTTGCGATCAGGGGATGTTACAAAGAATTAAAAACTGAATAAATAAAATTCTTCTTGAGGCTGTTTGTATGTTCCTCGATGTTGAGCACCTTCAATATGTCGATTAACATTAGATTTTTTACTGATAAATGGCTTTAACACTTGGTGCAGTAAATAGTACAGTTGGCAGCGTCAAAAATCAGCTCAAGATAGTCACGTATCCACTTCTGAACTGTTTCAGGCTTGACAGAACTTGACGCCAAGTTGAAGTACTTCACCTGAATCAAAATGTTGTTAAATTAGAAATGCTGAGTAGAGTCACATCGACACTTGGTGTTCGAAAAACAAAACTAGTAAAATATATATATTCCAAGTGCAAGTTTGAGAATGCAAAGTCAATCAAAAATTTTTAATTTACGCTAAGAGAGGGTACGATTAATCGCACACAAGTAGTACACTCAGTACAGTTCAATGATAGTTCATATGTGCACGAACTGCAAACATGTTAGTCTATGACTCCTGCACTTTACCGTATAGCTAATTAATACATTCTATTAATAAGTTTCTAAGTTAATATTGACACGTGCGTGACATACTTTAAAGTCAAGAAAATACTGGATTGGAATACATTAGTATTAATAAAGTTTAGCTAGCAAAAAAAGGTTTTGTTTTGTGCGAATAACACTGTACTTTACTTTTTGTATATAAAATGTTTATTATTGGTTCGACTTAGGACAAGCTTTTCGCTAAGCCCAAACAATTACATTTTCTAATATGTCAAGGTAGAATAAGATTAATACATTAGTTTTATTTAATATTTTACTTAAAAAATGGAACTTACCAAATCAAACGTCCAATCCAATAAGGTCAAATCAGAGTCCGTAAATGCTAGCCAAAGTCGTAGTAGTAGCAAGAAGGTTCCAGAATCCAGTAAATAAGCCAGGGTCAGAAGATATTCACCACACAACAAAACACAACAGGAAGCAAACAAGCGCACTCTAAGAACCGAAGTAATCGAGTGAGACAACAAGTTACTGTTGGTAAAGAATTGAATTCTAGTGGCGCAGAAAGAGACAAAAACAGGTGCGTCACTCTAGCGACAGAAACACCCCACTATTGTTTTCTTTTGTTTCCATAATGCAGCAACATTACGCGTCTCAGCAAAGCGGCAACGTCGCGCGCTAAAAGTTTTATAGCGTACTGTTGACGTAAAATTTACAACGCCGCTCATGCGCTTATTGGCTTACATAAACCATTTTATACATATTGACATAAATAATTAAATTCAATAAAATCCCGTAGTATCAGTCGGAATCCCGTGGAATATCCATATTAACATCAATGTTTGCGGTCAATGAACCTAAATAGCTCTACCTATTCCGATCACTAGTAATAACACACTTGTTAACTATACCTTCATGTTTATTTTTATTAAGGACTTTAACCTTTTGGACGCCATTGTCACTATTATATATATGACAAACGAAATATTGCCCTCAACGCCAACGTCACATATGTATGACAAAAAATACGTCACACCATAACATAAAAATGAACAATAAAACTTTTGTGTGTTTTATTGGTATATTTTAAAAATGTAAGCTTCCATATATATTTGATTGCATGAAACGAATTAAATTATACCAACAATATTGAGCAATTTGATGATAAAAACGAGATGATAAATGCGTAAAAAGGGAGTGTCTCACACGCCATAGTCTTCTATATGTGACGGCCAGTGTTGTGACACATGATGGTAATATCCTTATAAACTTTTAAAGATAAGTGTGAAACATTAATTCAAAATACATTATTTGTGTATCAGTTGGAATCAGGATAAACCAGATAGATTATTATAACAACTCAGTCTTATGCGACCATGCCACTAGCTACACAATCAAAAATAAAATGTCCGCCGGTCTAATTTCGATATTCGCTAATCGCATCTCTTGCGCATCCCTAGCGCAACACTGATTATCAGTCCCTTGTACGCCATGGTCACAAATAGACGACAAAACGGTGACGTCATAAGCGAAGGCGATCACTTTTAGTGAAGTGAAATTGATTTGTTTTTATTGTATTAATTCTGAGGCGAGAATGTCGTAAAGGAGAAACCCAAACGCCATAGAAACTTGGGCCTGGCGTTACAGGACTGAAATTTGGCCATAAATTAGAGCATTTATAAAGGTTTCACGAGCCCAATTTTTACGACGCATGGCAATGGCCAAATTGATAAATTCAGACAATTTTTACATCTTAGGTTATTTTTATTATTTGAGTTATTTAAATTAAAATTGACATTTTTGAGGCTTTGATGCCTTCTTAAATCTGGAACGCCTATGTGCTGTGCTGCAGCGTATAACGATGAGGTTTGAGGTATATAAAATGGCTTAGAGGGTGACTTCAGATTGGTCTGATTGATCTTACTGAAAACCTCAGCTTACATCTATGTTTGTAAGACACGGCCCAGTTACATTACTGCTGGCTAGCATTTGTTAACATTGTATATACTAAGGGATTTGATGCAATCTCACATTACAGTAATCTGAGATAGCAACAATATATTGAAATAAAAAACACATATTTGTGATGGTTTTATTAATCACCTTCATTAGGATTATCATAACATAATAATACTGTATCCAGAAATTGCGCAGGAGGCAATTGTCTACTCTGGTGCCGTGCCCAACCAAGATACCATATTATGCTCATGGTGTGGGCACAGCAACCAACCGTTCTTTTGCCAATGATACAGGTGCAATAATATTGAATTATAGCATCCCTGCCAGTTAGAGCGCTGTCAAGTAATATGTAAACGAAATACATCCTACTACTAATATGCCTAGATTTTATTCTTCCTCTTAACATCCAGGTTGAGTCTGATGTTAATAATTCTTGCTGTAGGTCACTGTCCACCTCTCTACAGACTTCTATGACATATGAGCCATTTTCTCTCACATGCTCCCCATAGTAAGAACGGGCCTGTTTAACTTGGTATGTGCCCAAGGATATGAGAATAAGCTCGCTGTATGTTAATTCAGGAAAATCGATAATATTATCTCTTTCTACATCGATTGCTTGGAACTGCGCCCTACGTCGATTGATATTGTTGCTAATCACATAGTCACTTAATCTATTTTCCACATACATGTAATGATCAATTTTTTGGATAATTTCCTGGGCATCACTACGGTTTGCGATAGGAGGGTGGAAAGCATTTATTAAAGCGGCAGCCACTTCAAAGTGTATCATTACATTCCTTGATGCTCTATTAAAAAAATCTTGGCGAAATATCTTAAAATCTCGCTTAAACCTCCCATTGACTACTTCTACAACCCATCTACATATCGTAACTGTTCTTGATTTATTAGCTTCGAGGGTTGAAAGTTGAGATTCACCCTGTTGCATAGAAGATGGTACATATGTTCTATAACCACATTCATTGAGTAAAGGCAAGGCATCCCGGAAGCCTCTATCTAATATAAACGCATCTCCAGATTCAAAGTACTGTCTTAGAACAGATTCGTTTCTAAACTCTCTATTAATTATTTCAGCATCTGAAGTTGTCGCTGGATAGGGGCCCAAAACATCAATTATGTATCCATCTGTACAAACAATTAAAAATGGTTTTACAAGATTTTGGTATTTATGTAAACTGTATGTCTTTTTTTGGTACTTATAATTTGTACTTTTTTGCACATAAACATATGTGCCATCTAAAACAACTATAGGTTTTACTTCATTGTTATAGTTACCAAACAATTCATTTGGAATAAGAAGATTTCTTTCAATTATTTGCTGCTTATTAATATGATTAAGTCCCAAGTGATGGGGCACAAAATAATCATACAAGAGACTTTTAGCTTTATCCAGTAGTGTAGCTAAAGTCGTTTTAGGAATTTGCAGAAGTGTTGACAATCGATCATCCGAGTCCCCAGTCCTAAGTTTAATTAAATAAGCAGCTAATATAGTAGATCCCCTTCTAAGGTTCAGAAACTGAGGCACTTCATTCAGTATCTGTCTGAATTGCTCTTTGTTAAAACCAACCCAGTGGTAAAAAATATGGTCTTCCATAGGCTCAACATTCTCGAAATCCAAAAAATTACATTCGGTCTCTTTCAAAGAAAACATATCTTGAATTTGACTTGCACTAAATGTGTTGATAATATTATCACTAATATCATTGAGAAAGTCCCATGATGTGCACGTTAAATGGATATCACAAAGGCGATTATTTGAAGGTACATAATAGTTATACATTTTAAGTAACTGTTTTCGCATTGTAATTGTTATTCGGTTTCTTTCAAGTCTCCGACATCCCTCCACAAAACATCTGCTTTCAGTTTCAACAGCTCTATAATAATCAGGTAATACAATAAGAGTTCCAACAGTAGGTGCCCTTGGTGCCCTTGGTGCAGAATAAGTTTCTTGCCTTGTTGGAGGTTCTTCTAAATGAGGAATGTCCTGACTATTTGGCTCATTGACAGCTGAAGAAGATGCACCAGATGTTGAGGGGCCTGAATGGAAATGCCAGGATGCTTTACTTGCTCGCACCCAACAAGAGTGACAGACAATACTTGAAGCACCCACCTGAAAATAATATATCTACATTAAAGGGTCCCTTTACACCAGAGATGTGTGATGGGCTATTGCCCACTTTGAAAAAGACTGATCTAAAGAAATCCTGAGGAGCTAAGAGCTTGACCATTGTCACACCGTCTTTCTAATTCACTTAAATGTTGTAGCATTCCATTTACCTTTTCTTAAATACCCTTAAAAAACCAAAAACTGAACTAAAGAATGTTAATAAACCGTCAATTAAACAAATATACTGACCATGCGTGGTAGGATCCATTCTTTTATAACTTCGTATATTCTCCTTTCTTGCACTGTACTAGTCGTAAGTTTATGGCAACGAACTCTTCTCAGAAGAGATCGTCCACAGTGAATACACACTCGTCGGTGTCCTATAGGTGTCTGTTCACTTTCTTCTGGTCTATTTCCATCAAGAGATAAAGCATTGGCATGATTCCAGCAAGCTTGGCAGATAAAGTCACTTTCATTTACCTGAAGCAAACGTTTATCATCTTACTGTTAGCATTTAGCAATAAACATCTGAGTTGCATATTTGGGTAAACATAAGCAGCCTTACTACATTCCCACTGCAAGGACACAGGCCTTCTCTTTGAGAGAGGGAATACAACTGAACATAAGCTGTAACACTATTTAGTTTGATTACATTAAATAATTACATATCACAAAAACGTTACGTTAAATAAAAATATCGGATACTAACCGTTTCAGGCGCGACCCATTCCTGTACAATTGAAAGAATCATTTCATTTTCCAATCTTCGCCTTCCAATTGTATTGCAACGGTCTGTTGCTATTCCGCAATTCATGCAAAGGCTCATTATGTCTTCTTGTCCAGATCCAGTAATCAAAAGAGCAAAATACAGATCCAGTTTTCCAGCAAAGGTCAGCAGGGGTGGCAGGGTACGGTGTCCAATGTTTAAGCAAGGGTCAGTCAGAAGGTAATCAGAGTCCAGTCCAGTATTCGAGCAAAGGTCTTACGTAAAATAAATCTTGAGATATACGAAAAAACACATTCACTTGCGCAAAACTACGAAAAGCGAATGACATTAATAACATGAAACAACCATGACAATTGACAGACGCTGACATTGACATTTGCCGTTTACGTACATTCCGATCAATGCAATAAATAATCGATAAAATCGATTATTCATTTCTTATAATGATTATTTCAATTTTTCTATTATTATTAATACTCCTGATTATTATTTTACATTGATTTTAGTACGTAAAAATAAACATACTAATACAATGGAGTATTATTTAATTATTCGTAACATTTCAATCATTATCGATTTCCACTAAATCGATTATATTCTTAGGGTACGCTCTATTCATCTAATGCTAGCTTTTGTGAAGTTAGTGACGTATAATGAAATAAGAGTTCTAATGGTTTACAAGGCTAGTTTAAGATAAAAAAATAGATTTCTAATTATTTTCTACACTTGGCCATTGGTATTGAAGCTAATATTTAAATGGGTTAATTAAGCAAAATAGACAATTTTTTTGATACATATCTCATTCATGTAACGGTAGGCCCAGAAACGGGTTTCTCCATTGACTAGTAGACCACGCTATTGTCACAATATCAAGACCTAGGATAGTGTTGTACCATATTGTACTTGTTTTTTATCTCCTTATATCTGCGTTTACATTAATAAAGTCTGTGTTAAATGCCGTGTAATGATTACAACAGTGGGAGGTAGTGAAAGGTTAAATAAAATTTCAGTGTCATGAGTAGGGTTTATTAGAAAATTTAAGACGAAAATAAAAACACAGTTGTTAATCGATAAAGTTTTGGAATCCCTATACTTTTTGAAGGTCATTTTACAGAAAAAGTGGCTTGGCGTCGGGGGTACGGCGATGCGTTTATACTCTGGCGTTCAAAAGGTTAAGGGTTTTTTTTTGTTTTTGCGATATAATTGTCCAATTGTAATCTAAGCTTATACTACAATTGATATTAAACACTTATACGGATTTTGTCGCGTTGTTTATTTTACTTTAAAACACTTTTATTATATAAATTATATTATTAAATTTGAAATAACTAGGTACACTTCAGAACATTTGAACAATTACCAACTTAGTCTCCCAGTGAACATGGCTGCTGTAAAGCAACCGAAATTTTGTCGGGGTAAAGTGTAAACTTAAATATAAATAGTTTTAATTTAATTAAATAGCTTAAATAGTAGTAAAGTTCAATAATAGTAGTGTTAGAGTTTTCAAAATCTATACTAATATTATAAAGCTGAAGAGTTTGTTTGTTTGTTTGCTTGAACGCGCTAATCTCAGGAACTACTGGTTCGAATTGAAAAATTCCTTCAGTGTTGGATAGCCCATTTATCGAGGAAGACGGTAATCATGGTATCATCACGGTAAGACCAATAGGAGCAGAGCATAAATGAAAAATGTTGCAAATTATCTTATGTGAAGCAGACGAAGTTGCGCGGATCAGCTAGTTATGTAATAAAAGTGTTTTAAAGTAAAATAAACAACGCGACAAAATCCGTATAAAGTGTTTAATTTCAATGTATAACATTCGCGTAAACATAAGACAATATTATCTTATACTACAATACAAAATACCCTCATGTAGGATTCACACAGCGAAGTAGCGGTCAGACGCCTGTTTACGACATCCTAATATTATAGGTAAATGCGAATATGAGTTTGTTTGATAGGCTACCTATTCGATCGATCATCATGAAATTTCGCATACACGTTGTCAGAGGTACAGAAAAGGACATTGATTACCTTTCATCCAGAAAAAGTGCTATACCGAGGGCTATCTAGTTAGCACATAAAAAATACATTACAAGCTTTGAAGTATTGAAAATCTGCGGTGGAAAATCATCACACACACAAGCAAAATTAGTCGTTTGTAAATTGTGGGTAACATGCACAAACTAAGCCGCTTAGGCATATGAGAATTTTAAAAATAACTCCTTTATATACTAAACATATACATAATATATACTATACATAATATTGATATATACATGTATCAATATGTCAAAGCGAATTACTTTGATACTGCTGATGGTAATTCGCTTTAATTATAAGCTACAGCTATCGTATTTTAACTGACATTTTACGCAACAAAAATATGTTTTTACCAATATTCGCTTCAACAAAAGCCTCTTTTATGAAGCTTTATTAATGACTCTCGTTGATATTTAATACGTACGTTGTTTCAAAGAGTGTAAACTTCCCGTAAACGAAATATTAATACAAAAGGGTATCCAACAATGCATCAATATATTGTATTAAATGAAAACATACCGGGTGCGCGAACACTCCTACTCAAAGTAAATTGCATCCAAGCGTTAAACGGCTTGCTTGCCTCTTTCCACAGCTTCGCTCTTACGCAAGAAAATATTTTTCACAAAACGCTCAGCGCTGTTTTTTATCAAAAGAAATAATTCCACAAGAGACGGATAAAAATTCTTTACAATGTTTATGCTTTTACAGACGATACACAAAGTTGTCTCGTTGGACAATCTAGTTTTTTTCGTCTCTGCTAGCTTCACAACTAAGCTAAATCTTCGAATATGTTAAAGCTCTCTATATACACTGGATATTCTCGAAATTCTCGAGGGTCTTCAATAAATTATATATACGTATAAGCTAGCTAGCTACAGACCGGTAGTAGGGTCAGGGAAAATACGATATTATGTCACATTGAGACCCGAAAACCTTATTTTTTTCGTACCCTACGTGTTAACTACAATCTATGTAAGGGATCGCCGAAAATAATATTTTCAAAGCAAACAATGAGGCCTTTGTGCGAAGGATGTAGTCTTTGTGATGGAAGCATATACACATACATTCAGATGTAGGTAAATACTTGTGCGTCTGTGCCGTTAATAGAAATACTCTCTTGTTGTGTTATACTCTCCTGGTATCTACAGACTCATGCCTTCACCATCTAAACATTCAACCAAACGCACGCACACAACAATAGATGTGTTTTCTTTACACATTCCTACATATTAAATATTTCGATGTGTTTCATGAGCTTAATCAAATAACTGATGAATTTAATATTCTGCTTTTTATTGAGTATTATATTTCTTGTTATATTTAGCTTAGAGGTACTCGTCTACCTAATTGCTTAATTCGATTACAAAATTGATTTAGTAGAACCGAATCGCGAGGAAATTACTCAAACTCATTTGAGAGAGATTTTTGAAAATGAATTTGTAAGACTATTTCGAGGGGTTTGATCTCAATGCAAAAGTTTATATAATTGTCTATCGGTCTGTCTGTATATATACAACACAATGCTGGTTCACAGTTTGGTGGCTCAATGCTGTTGACCAGAACCAGAGATATGTCGTGGATATGCTTAGTTTAATTGCGAGCAATAGGCTACATCCTATTATATCACAAAACTAAGTTTCGAGCAAAAGCTAAGGTAAATGTTTATTGATAAACTTATTTGATGATGATTATCATGCTACATTAACCTCTAAGTCTCAAAATACCGACACGGCAAAATACAAAACGGAAGGCTGATCGCGCCAGTAAACGACGACGCACAGACAACGGCCAGTGCACCTTGATCCACTGACCTGGACTTGATCCACTGACCTTGAACCATTCAGCATATCAACAAGGTATGTTAAATATATAAATAATAATAAATAATAGTAACCAAGTGAGGGTAGTTGCCGAAACCCGCACTTCACGAAGGCGCCGCTGAGCTCACATTAGTCAACCCGTGACCACCATCGATGCAAGACGGTCGAAACGTCGGGCAATTAATAGGTATTTATTACCTTTTAAATACTTTATCGCGAGTAAGACCCGTTGTCTAACATTATATTAAGTATGTGTACAAATCGCGATAATCTAAAAACTTTTATGTTAAAACTGCGCACGATCGCGTTACTACCCGTTTTTCTATACGAGTATATCCTAACTAATACTAAATGCGAATGAGAGTTCAATTCGCTTTCACACCCTAGCTACTCGACCGATCATCTTGAAATTTCGCTTACACGTTATCAGTGATACAGAAAAATATGTACCTTTCATCCAGAAAAAAAAATTTGTTCCTGAGGGATAGCTAGTAATTCATAAAATAAAGCACTGTTAAATATGATATGCACACGAATGCTTACAGCATTGCTATCATAACTCAAACAATGTACAATGTCAATCTTATACATTATGTATGTATTTAAACACAATAGACTAGCAAGGAGATAAAATCGCAAACCCAGTTATACATTCCTGGTACATGTGATGAATAGGATCTTTATTTAATTAGGTGGCAGTCACATTATGAAGATAAAAGAGCTCACACGTTATTATTTTGAGGCTAACAGTGTTATAATTGACACACAAAGACCACCAGGTGTTTGTATACGGCGATGCAATAAGTTCTCATAGATTTTTATTGTTTACTCGCCGTGGAACGGTGATAAGAATAAACATAAATTCATTTTGACCGGGCGTTTGTTTTCTTATAGCGTTAGGTACGCGCGATTTTTTTAAAGTGTTTGAATTGTTCATAGTATATCAAAATTATAGGTAGATTACTAAACTGTGTGATTATTCGAATTTGGATACATGATTCTTTTTTAACATGTCCAGACATAATAGATTATCAATTATGTCAGACATTCTAAGAATTGTCAGTTTAAATATTTAATTATGAAGTGTATACATAAAGACATAATTTTTTCAAATTCTTCTAATATGAAGCCCTTCAAGTCAAATAGTAATGTTTAATAATAGGAATATGATGCGCGATGAAATTTGTGTCAGAGTCATTGCTATCAAAAATAATATATATTTGACTACTTTGGAGATATAGACGCAAGATCATGTATGTATTAGATTGTATGATATGTGTAAAACGTACCAGGAAACGGTGAGTGCAAAGAAATCAATAAATAGGGCCCGATGCGGTGGATCGGATAGCGAGTCCTCAGTAATCCATTTACTTCATTGTGCTTCCATTAGATATGACAGCTATGTGGGAAACTCTCTGTACTATTTTTCTCATCTCGGCAATATGGACTAGGTTATGTTATAGATCTGCCTATAATGTTTAGAAATGAAAAGAAATTAAATTTCCATCGTATTCTGAACCCAGTACTTATTTAGTTGGTATAAAGAGTGATTGGCAATGATATTAAAAAGTATTTAACTCTTTGTAAACAATTGGGGTTTGAAACGAGTTTTTTGCCTAGTTCTCATGATGAATATTTTTCCTCGAACTGGCTTTTTTAATGCCATAATTTTTATTATAAGTAAATAATATTTTAAACTGACGTTTTCAAGAAATTCCAAATACTTTTTATAGAAATAAAGATGACTTTGACCTGACTATCACTTTGAACAGTTTTCAATGAAAAGTTTATATTTCATTTTTATTTTATTACTAGCTTTTGCCGGCAGCTTCGTTTAGAAATAGACCTTTTACATGAACAATATCCTTTATTATTTTCTGTACCCCTAACAACGTGTATGCGCAATTACACGATGGTCGGTCGAGTAAGGCGTAACAAATAAATAAACTCACATTCGTATTTGTAATTAGTTAGGATGATGATATTTCTTGTTGCGTATAAAATGGCTCACAATCAAAATTAGATGCGTAATAAGTGGCAATTTCATTGTTAAAGACGAATTACATAAGTACCAGGCAACCAGAAAACAAAAGGAGCAAAATTTTCATAAAAGCTATAAACTGACAACAGCAATAACTATCGCGTTTTATTGTAAGCTTTGTTTTGCCTACATTCAGATAATACCATATATACTCATAACAGTATATAGCTATATTATCATCATAATATTCAAGGCTGAACCACAAAAATAGTTTTAGAATTGTTGTGCCGGCATGACACAAAAACCACAGAACTGATTTTATTGGCTAGCTTTAGTAGACTGAAGTTCACCATAAAATATAAGTTAGGTTTTATGAAGTCCTGGTCAGGAGAACTGGCGTTACGGTATATAAAGGAACCCAATAAATGAAATCGTGGACAAATTCGCAGTCAATAGCTAGCCCTTAGAACCACATTGTCAGTGACAATGCTTTTCTTTTTTTTTAACGATCGATCTACTCCGTTGTCGCGCGTCTTCTTCAGTATTGCCATGCAATAGGTTTTTTATTGTAGCGTGTAATTCTAAAATTATGATGTCTTAAATGTATTAATATTAATGAAAGTACAGAATAAAATTAATCTAAGGTAAATGGTTAAAGTAACGTATATTCTTTTTCCATACATCAACGTTATTTTTTTGTAACACGTAGGTAATTATAACGGTTACTGTAATTCAATCTTAGGAGGTAGATGCATACTCTATATAGACTATATATAAAGACTGTTAAATAGAGCTGTTTAAATGAAATAATTGCTGAGTACATTATTTTAATGTATGTCATATAATTTTTCTAACACGTACCTACGCTGCGTGTCGGAAAATGCCTTCTATTCGACGACGCGATTATAATAAATGAATACTATGACTTATCTATATTATTATCATGTTGATATACTTAATTATTTAACCTGCTAAAGAAATTTTCTATAATCATTATATATAGTGAAAACCACATCAGAATCTGTTGCGTAACTTACAAGAAATATATGCACAAACAGACAGACGCGGATAGCGCCTTCGTATTACGAGATTAGAGCTCTATTACGGTACCAGGATAATATAAGTGGCTAGGAGAAATCCGATAATATCGAGGCCCGTATTGTCTACCGCTTATTGTCTTTTAGGCTTCAATCGAGCTTTTGTGTCATATATACTTCTCTATCCACATTTTTATAGCTTTTCAGCTAATAACTTAATTAAGAAGGCTATTGTTATCGAATTCAGCTATTCTAGAATATAAGATATAAGAGAATGCCTTATTCAAATCAAATGGTTTTTCGATTTATATATGCTAGCGTTCGTGAAAGTTTTCAAATACGGTAAAGTTATTCAATTGCCTATTCGTAGAATATATTACGTATAAAAGAAACGTTATTTTGTTTAAGTTTAAGTGAGTCCATTCCATCTTAAAAGTTTAGCTTTGTTTGGTTTGGTTTCATGCTCGGTTCGGGCAAGGTGTTATTAAATAATTGTTTGCTAGAAAATTCTCAGGCGTTTAAAAATAAATAAGTACGGTAGACGTCAATATATTGACATTCTCGCTATGAGATTGGGTTACGTAGCGTCTAAACGTCTAAAACTTGATTGGGCAAATGGCTATACCATACATCTTTACCTAATCCAAATCTCACTTGTCCAAAAAGAAATAATTTGAAAAATAATACCATCAGGTCGTTTTAATCACAACTGGAACGTTGAACATTCAATGTACCAGGAGCACATATTCCCAAAGACATTTTTCATGTAAACGAGGCTCGTGTATAAAGGTAGCTCCTATATTTTATGCGCGCTGTGTGTTTTTTATTCGGGACAATAGTGTAAAAAGATAAAACCTGAACGACCAGTATGTTTATGTATTATGCTAAAAGGCTTTTTAATATACAAACAGTCTTCGCTTTACGTCATTTCATTTTTACGTCTGTAGTAAATATAGTGGCTGGTGCAAATACTTAGCTTCATGTATTATGTATTTTTGGTAAAAGCCTCAATGGTCCATTGGTGCAAACTTAATTGCAAGTTCGCAAGCTGCCGACGCCAGCTTCGATTAACGTTTGAGCAAAATTTTGACGGATTTTCTGTTACGAATTTTTCAATAGCAATGCGATCGAGTTCTTAATATGCTCAACATGTAATTAACGAAATGTGAAATTGAAATCAAACTACTATATACAGATTTTATCGCGTTGTTTATTTAACACTGTATTACAAAATGTTGAAAATATTACACTACTACTAGGTACTCTTGATTTTATTTTACTAATTTATAAGCTAATAAAATTATTTAAACTATTAAATCTATTTATTTTTGGTTTACACTTTCCCCGACGTTTTGTAATACAGAAAATCCGTATATAGTAGTTTGATTTCAATGAATAACATTCGCGTAAATAGAAGACAATATTATGAAATGTGAAACTATTTAAAATTAAATGCACTTTTTAGAGTTCGAAAATCTCTTATCTTATCTTAACAGCTTTGTCCGTCCGTCTGTCTGTTATACAACTTTCAACTCAAGAACCGTAAGAGCTAGATGCTCGCGGTCAACGCCATTCGACTCCGCATAGTCGATATACCCCCGAAATGACTGTGATCTTTGACCTCTGAACTCACGTCACGTGGTAACACGTGACCTTTGCATATTACTTAAACCATTTTTTCGAACTCGTAAGATTTACGGCAATTCATTGCTGTTTCTCACTTGTTTATCTACTAGATACAACTCCCGCAATTGTTATGACTCCTGTGTTGCGATGAACTATACAAACATTTAAATAACGAACACAGAACACACCAACTCAGTACAACTATTTGTAGATATGGGATCGAACCCACAATACTCAGTGCAGCGGCAATGGCGAAACGATCACTAAAACCATTACGCCAACCGTGCAATAAGTTTTTGGTGTAAGTTAAAAAAGATCCTTCTACATACTTCCTAAAATGCACGTCATAAGGACTACCACATTAGGCTACCTCTGCACTGTGAGGCAAAATTGCGAACTGCCCTACGGAAGCATTCCGATGCAATGGAACACCTTTCTAACTTTTCGATGTTATGTTCATATGAATTAGTTAACTATCGTTACTATAACAGAAAAGGAAAACATCGTAAGGAATCATGACAATAAGATTTTTCATAAGGTTTTAGAAAAGACATGCAATATGCCAACCCGCTCTAGGCCAGCTTAGTGGACTAATATAAACCTTCTCATAGTAAGACAAAACACGTTGCCAGCTACAGAACATACTGTCTCATAGTCACTCCCCCAATACTAATATATAATAATATTAAATTTAGATGTTAACTATTATCATATATCATTTAAAGAGTTTCTATGTCTTTAAAATCTATATTTTGTCTGTCGACAGCAAACTACTACATAATTTCAAGAAGTTCCTATATTATCGACGAAAATTATTACTTTTGTTAAAAAATAACATAACCATAAATATTGGCTTAATCGCTAGTCACGCAAAGGTTATATGCTTGTAACCATAAATTAATTTTTATACCTCTGGAATTAAGGAATTAATGTTTTGCGTCGCAAATAAATATTTTGTAAAAAAAGGTTGAAAGTTGGAAGGACATTCGTGGTTTGTGGGTTCTGTAACATGGTATAACCCAGACTATGTAATGACGCAGACCGCCACGACACACTGTGGGCTGAAAATCGACCTCCATAGACATAGAAATGAAAGTTGCTAGATGTTCGTTTTGTTGACGGATATGGCTTCTATTAGCTATTATACACATAACAATGTCATCTGAGCTAACTCCGCACAAAAATGAATTTATTATAAGGTTTTTTCGAAAAAAATGTATGGAGCTAGCATGAAAAATCTGAATATCTCTGAACTTGCAAGGAAAACCGTAATATCCTCAGAGATGGTTATAGGACTAATTATTTGTGATTTTTTGACATACTTCATATAACGGTACCTGCTGCAGATTTTTTTTTTAAAAATCATCTTATTTTTAATTATTTTTTTTTAACATTAAACGATTTGTTTTGGTGTATAAGTAAAGAAACAACACGTTTAATGCAGATAATACTAAATCTTCGCCAGTTATTTGTTAAAATATCAAGAAAATTATTTTTGCCTAACATAGTATATATGTTTTAAAACAGTTAATTGGATACCATTACTGAACTTTGCATACAGGTAAACTACTGAATAATAAATTAGCCTTCTAATGAGTTCTGAATAAGAGATTAAGTGATTTGCAATGTCGCACAATGGTAACTACGGATTACACTAATTAAAATCTTACAGGTAAGTACATAAGTAACTTAAATAGTTAATTAGATATGTTACGAGTTCTAAGAAATATTTTCGACAACTGTCTAATGAGGTCGTTAACTAATGTTGGACTGAAATATAAAATGGTTAACATTTTGCATCATAATTTAGTTTATTCTAAGCTTTGTTACCCCTAACATATCACTGTGAAATTTTATAATGGAAAGTTTAAATACCAATTTAGACCTATTCGTTCTTCTAAAATGTAAGAGTACTTCATTTGATCATGAGGTATTGTTTAGTGAAGTTATATCCCGCCTAGACGTTTGTCTTTCCGTTGAAGATCAAGTGACTCTAAAATAATTTTGTCGGAGATTTGTACGAGCTGCATCACAAAGGTGGCAAAAATCTCACCGAATTCTTGATACTTTTAGAAAACAATACGAAATTTGGCTGCAAGCAACTATCGATTGGCCAAGTTGTATAAATTTAGTCGCTCAAGAACCAACTGTTGCTGAGGGATCAAGATCAATCTCTCCAGAACCCTCAACATCATACTCTGTTGGTATAATGACAAAGAGGTCACGAAAACCATTCGAAGATCTGGAAAGCAAACAGAAGAAGAGAAGATCTGATGAGCATAAAACTGGCAATCCCAGTGAATTGGCATATACAGCAGCAGCGCGTTTTAAGGAAGAAGGTTGTGAGGATATCGCATCTGTAATCGAATATATGCTGAAACATCCTGAAGCAGCCTCTAAAATTAAGGAAACGCTTAAGCAACCGGTGAAAACTATCTTATTTACACCAGAAAAAGCACTTGGATTACTCCTTTCATTAAAATTATCAAAGTGGCAATACATCACTTTACGAGAGTCAGCTATTCGGGAAGGTAGAAAGGATATTTATCCATCCTACTATAAAGTGCAACAAACCAAGCTGGCATGCTATCCTCCGAAGCAATCAGTGTTAGTGACCGATTCATCGGCAAGTAATAACCCTTCAAGCTTTACTCGACATTACGGTCAAAAGAATCCTCCAAAGTTTTCCTAACGATGATGTGCAAAATAAGGATTTAAAATTGATATCTAAATCGGGTTTCGATGGTGCGTCAAACCAAAGCCGATACAAGCAGAAAATGGATAGCGATCAAGACGATTCAAGTATTTTCATGACTTCCTTGGTGCCACTAAAACTGACTGATGGAGACAATACTTTGTGGATGAACCCAAAACCATGCTCAGCAATGTATTGTCGTCCAGTTCAATTTACTTTTGTGCAGGAAAGCGAAGCAGTAGTCATCGAACACAAACGACGAATGGATGAAGAAATTAAGGCTCTCATTCCTACAGAGTGCAATAATAGAAACAGGGTGAATTATCACCTAATGATGACAATGATCGATGGTAAAGTCTGCACGTATTTGTCTCAAGCCAGATCAAGTTCATCATGCTATTTGTGTCTGGCAAAACCGACAGAAATGAACCGTTTGAGTGTAGTAACAGCAAAGACCGTATCTTCTGATATATACGAGTTTGGATTGTCATCTCTACACGCCCGTATAAATTGTATGGAATGTTTACTACATATTTCGTATAGACTAGATTTTAAAGAGTGGGCTGCGAGAGGTAACTAGCACAAAGAAATGCTAAGTAAGAGAAAAAAGATTATTCAAGACAAATTTAAAGACGAATTAAATCTATTGATTGACATTGTTAAACAAGGTTCCGGAACTACTAATGACGGCAACACTGCAAGAAAGTTTTTCAAATTTCCCCATAAAACTGCAGCCATTACTGGGTTGGACGAAGAACTAATAAGAAGATTTGCTGTGATTTTACAGGCAATAACTTCCGGGGAAAAAGTAGATATAATTAAATTTAAAGATTATGCCCTCAAAACAGCAGAGAGGTACGTGGAATTATATGACTGGTACTATATGTCATCAACCGTCCACAAATTACTTATACACGGGGCAGACATAATCGAGAAGAATGATGTTGTACCCATAGGAAGTCTCTCGGAAGAAGCATCCGAGTCTCGCAATAAAGATTTTAGGAGGTTTCGGGAACATCATTCGCAGAAAAAGAGCAGGCAAGATTCGAATCATGATATCCTTAATATGTTAGTTGTTTCTTCGGATCCTTTTATAAATGTACAAAGGCCCAAGTTAGATGCCAAGAAAAAGGAGGATTTATTTCCTGAAACCCTCAATATAATTCAGTTTCAAGAAACTGACTTTGAGTTTCTAGGCAATCTAGATTCTGATTCAGAAATCGACGAGAGTGATAAGGAAAACTAGAAACTTTTTGTGCTTTTAATTATAATTCTATTCAATGTAATTTTTTCATGATCTTTCGTTATTTAGCTTTGGTAAGTAACTATGTTTTGCAATTGATTTATTTTTAAATATTTTATATTACTATTCTTGTACCTATTTATATTTTTGCATACTTTTGTACCTATGTTTTGTTTTATATAAATTTTATCAACTATTAAAAAATACCTTTTTAATTTATTTTTCTTTTTATTTAATGCCTATTATTAGCGTTAATAAAATAACTAACTTATCGATTGATCTTTACTTTGACATTAGTAGAATTTAATGATTTAAAAAAATACCTTCATTTAGACATAATAATAAAATAATTAGACAGTTGTCGAAAATATTTCTTAGAACTCGTAACATGTCTAATTAACTAATTAGTTTACTTATGTACTTACCTGTAAGAATTTAATTAGTGTACTCCGTAGTTACCATTGTGCGATATTGCAAATCACTTAATCTCTTATTCAGAACTCATTAGAAGGCTAATTTAATATTCAGTGGTTTACCTGTATGCAAAGTTTAGTAATGGTATCCAATTACCTGTTTTAAAACATATATACTATGTAAGGCAAAAATAATTTTCTTGATATTTTAACAAATAACTGGCGAAGATTTAGTATTATATGCATATAACGTGTTGTTTCTTTACTTTTACAATAAAACAAATCGTTTAATGTTAAAAAAAATTAATTAAAAATTAGATGATTTTTAAAAAAAATTCTGCAGCAGGTACCGTTATATGAAGTATGTCAAAAAATCACAAATAATTAGTCCTATAACCATCTCTGAGGATATTACGGTTTTCCTTGCAAGTTCAGAGATATTCAGATTTTTCATGCTAGCTCCATACATTTTTTTCGAAAAAACCTTATAATAAATTCATTTCTGTGCGGAGTTAGCTCAGACGACATTGTTATGTGTATAATAGCTAATAGAAGCCATATCTGTCAACAAAACGAACATCTAGCAACTTTCATTTCTATGTCTATGGAGGTCGATTTTCAGCCCACAGTGCGACACTGCCACATACGAGACTTAATAATTGTGTGATCCACGAACAGTTAAAAATCACTACATATTATAAGACTGTCTGTTGAAATCCAAAATTTACTGAACTGATTTTCATGCGTGTTTCACCAATAGACAAAGTGGTGAGGAAGGTTTAGGTGTATAATCAATCAATCCGATATCGCGAATGTGCGACCGATATAATGCTGCATGTTCCCGGGTTGACATATTTTATAACAAACTTAATATATTTAAAAGACTTTTACTTGAAGAGTGTAAGCTACAGTAAGATAGCATAAACGTTAAGAAAAAATAAAATAATCAACTAGTACCTATGTAAAACTTTTGTATCATTTATTTTATATTTATATAATATCAGTGCCGATTGTTTATACCGAATCTTTACTCGCTTATGTTCTCTTTCACTAACTAAATGATGTGTATACTGGGTGTAAGGGACGGCGTAACGAAAACTTTACTAACACGTCATTCTATAGGTACTTCTCGACGAAAACTTCTATTAATAAAAAACGCAAGATGAAAGATTTTATATTGATTAATATAATTACGCGGTACGCAATGGATTGCTACTGATACAATGCTTTAAATCACGCCAATTCAATAACATTGCTGTATTTTAGTAAAATGTGGTATTAATTGATTTTTATTTAATAAAATGTTATGATATACAGTCAGAAAATCAAAAATTTAAGATATAAATTGGGATTTTTCTGACGGAAATTCCAACAATTGTAACTCAGAACAATGGTCTGAATCTACTATTTCAGTTTTCGGTACACCGTCCCTTACACCCAGTATAGTTATAATTGGACTCCAGATTTGAGTATTGTATACTGTTTAAGATTATGTGTCTATATGTATTAGTCTGACTACAGACTAATACTAATATATTTCATTTTATTTTATTGAATAGGTACAATAACAAACTACTGTTACTGTCTCCCCGTGACCATGGCTGCTGAAAAGCAACCGAAACGTCGGGGAAAGTGTAAACCTAAATATAAATAGATTTTATAGTTTAAATAATTTTATTAGCTTAAAATTTGTAAAATTCAATAGTAGTAGTAGTGTAATAGTTTCAAAATTATATAATACAGTGATTAATAAACAACGTGATAAAATCCGTATATAGCTATTTAATTTCAAAAAAATAAAATAAATAAGAAATTGAGAGGTGTCAAGGGACACCCGGATGGAACGAAGTTCCTTTCTATAAGAAAATAAATATATATAAATATATAAATATTTCTAGAGAAAATAACTGGCTTGCTTTCTATGGTTTGTACTACCTGTATGAAGCTGGGGCGGGTCGCTAGTATGGTTTATATAACGGAAAACGGTTTGTTGCAATGTTGGACCCGTAGCGGTGTGCTAAAATCACTTTTATACTTGTGACGGCCAATGCAAGCTGGCCAAATCGTTAAGCCTTTAAAAAGTATATAAATACTGAACACGATCGCGTTAATATCTAATTGCTGTATTAACTATAGTTTGCTAAGTCTGTAAATCATAATAGAACACAGAGATTATAACTAGCCCCTTGTATAGTAGATCTATACAAAACGAGGAAACAGTCGGTTTGAACTTTTTAGATATCACTCAAGACTTTGTGAAAATATGTTCCAACTACAGCCTTGTTTAGGCCTAGCATTAACTAAACCTAGAGCAGGTCGAAGAAATACCTCCATTCTATAGAAGATCGTATGTCATGTATTCCTGTAGTGTGTAACCTCAAATCATCATGTCATGTGTTCCTGTAATATATAACTAACTAGCTGACCCGCGCATCTTCGTCTGTTCTTCGTCTTCGTCTGTGTTTGTCATATAAGATAAGAGAATTTACCCCGTTTTATCTAAATTTTTTATTGCTGCTCCGCTCCAATTGGTCATAGCGTGATGTTATATAGCCTATAGCCTTCCTCGATAAATGGGCTATCCAACACTAAAATATTTTTTTAATTCGAACCAGTAGTTCCTGAGATTAGCGCGTTCAAGCAAACACACAAACTATTCAGCTTTTTAATATTAGTATAGATAATCTCTCTCCTTACACAGCTGAACAACTTTTTCCTTGATGGGTCAGTATCATGTGATATCTTGACACACATCCATGGCAACAAGGTACACCAAGAGCATACCATCAGGCCATATGTTGGTTTGCCAAAACCCAGATTTAAACGTGAATCCCGACCTATCCGTACTTTTAAAAGAGCCGTCCTCCAAAATCTTTTCATGAATATTATAAAAGGAAAAGAAAAAAAGATACGCACATAAAATTTACATGAGATTCTTTACGAATGCGGATCTCCAAAAATATCACAGTCGTTATCCCCGGTCGCCGGTCTGACCCACTGGATACAAAGAATTAAATATGAACACTCCGAAACCTCATTATATACGAAATATGAATACCGTTTTATACCAGACCTCAGTTATTTACATCTACACAATACGTTGGAGAAAGAAATATACGATTTATACATACATTCTTCAATAACAAAAAGCAGGTATTAAACATGGAGAAACACGGCACGGATTATTGCGCGCCACGCTTCTACTTGAAAGTGATAATCATATTCGTGCCAACTGATAGACGACGTGGGAAATTCTGACAGCTTGACAGTGTGAGTGTCGCCTTAGGATGTTACCTACGAAATTACTATTATATTTTGTGATTCCTATATACATTGTTTGTTACGGTTTCACGTCCTAACTACGTGACCGATCTTTTAGTTTAATTAGGACTAGCTTTTGCTCGTGGCTTCGCTCGCGTATTAGTAGGTAAGGTTATGTTAGTAACCGTACTTTTTTTAGTAAAATATAACCTGTGTTACTCGGTGATAATATAGCTTACTAATGGTGAATTTTTTTTTTTGATATCGGGTGAATAGTTTCCGAGTTAAATCTTTACAAATAAACAAACAAAATATCAAATCTTGCCTCTTCATAATATTAGTATAGATAATGAGCGTTTCGACTAGTGTGAGCCCAGTATTGTCTATGAATGCAGGTTTTGGCAATGGGTGGTTTTTATTAACATTCGCACTGTTGGTATTACAAAACACAATACTATTACTAAAAACGCGATAAGAAACCTCTGTAGAATATTCTATGTATATAATTCACAAAAGTCGATATATACATATTTATGTGCTGTAGCTTAACCTACCTCTTTGGTAATGCCGCCTTTTTCTCGCCTATATTTTAGATCGTACGTAATCCCATTGAGCTCTTTGTGATATCAAAGTATTTTACTTTTGCTATGATTTGAACATGGTATCGCAATGGACCCTGTACGAATTACTATTTAAATGGCAGGTATTCCCATTTGCTTAAATATATCTATACTAATATTATAAATGTGAAAGTTTGTGAGGATGTATGGATGTTTGTTAAGTAAAGTAAAATCTACTGAACCGATTGCGATGAAATTGGTATGGAGATAGCTGGAGACATTGATTCACAGAAAGGCTATTTTTTATTCCGATATTCCCACGGCAATGGGACTTACGCGGGTGAAACCGCGGGAAAAGTCTAGTACAATATATTAATATCAGCCCTATATATAAACTGTCCTACTGCCTGTCTGTGTGTTTTTCTTCTTATTCACTTTTAACATATTCTTTAAGCACGCTTGTCAGTTTTGGAGTTTCCTTCAGAATATCTCTGATATGGTCAAAGAAATTACGCTTACTACCTGAAAAAGGGAAGTTATTCCTAAGGCAGACCGGCTGCAAAGTATTAACACGAAATATTTAGCAATGGCTAATCTGACTTTTAATTTATTTTTCTAATACTTTAGTTCAAAAAGGCTTCCCAAATTAAATAGGAACTAGAACCGTCAAAATGCGCTTGTATAACAACAACCTGCCTATTCTTTTATATATATAGGCGTGAAACTATGACGTATGTATTCTTGACATCGATCTTGATATGTCTGGGATTTTCGGCTGACCTTTTCTCCTGTCAACGCGTGACCGGAGACTTTGTGTCGTGTAAGAAATACTGTTTTATATTTCCAATGTGTTAATTTCTTGCTGTCATACCCACATCTTGACGCAAAGGAATCGTAACTATAACTGGCAACGTACATGATTTTTCTTTTTAAAGTATTTTTTTGATCAAATAAGGCGATTTCAAAAATAGAATCTGTGTTGGGTATGTTTTTGCTATCTTTGAAAAAATATGAATATTATATTTATTATATTATTATTATTTATATATATCTATTTTACACCATAGACTTATACGTTGAGGATACTTTTTAAGAGACACTTTATATTTTTGCTACCAATTCTAAGTCTATGGAATACACTGTAGGCATGTAACTTATATATGTAAGTACATGAATTAACCAATTGATCATATTTACACCATGAAAATAAAGAAGTCATAAAGACTTGCTCTTCGTGTTTTAAAGCCGATTTGACTAATGGAGTAAAGAGCAAAAAATAAAAATTATCTTTTCAGGCTAGCTTAGCTTCTAATGGAATCTTTGCTGCTTGTTTGTTTAGCACCAGCTCCAAATTGTTTAGGTTTGATTGGGGCTTACTTAAGACCAGATCTACAAACAAAACAATGACATTCTTCTTTTTAAGGTCGGTTAAATATTATATATAATTGGCATCAATGAACAGATTCGGCAACATTTAGGTGCAGCCTCGCGGAGAAAGCATATAAGAGCTATGATAATGGATTATAATAAGCCGCACGTATGCCTGTCAACCATCATACTTTTATAAAAATACATATTTTATGCCGGTTTTCATAACGTTCTAAGAAAACTGAATTTAATCAATTAAGAGCGAAGCGTTCATAAATTAAGTGTACGTGCGTTTGACTCAGTCAGATCTCTGGCTAGCCATTTAAGTGCTAAATGGACACTTAAACTACTATCGTCATCGTTCCCATCAACTGCCATATTTAACACCCAATTACACGACGACAGTTCCTTGAAGGAAGTACTGTACTGTTTTTGTCATACTTGGCGCAAAAAATAGGTATAGCACGACACTTGTTTAATGATATTTGTCTGGTGTTAATAGGCTTAAAGAATTGATATTCTAAAGATCCAATTTTTATTAAAAACATCAGTGTATAAGTATTTAATTGAGTTAGGAATTAATATTTTAAAAGCTTTTTTTCTTAATAGAAAACATTGCATAAGTACCTAATTCAGGATTATAGTAAAAAAATTACACAATGATATTAGTAGTAAACATTTTGGAAGGGAAATCATTGGTTCTTTGTTATATTCAGTTGATATGTAGATAACTTTGAGAAATAAAATCACTTAATAAAATAGGAAGCATTGCATAAGTACCAGTACAAAATTATGCGTGGTTGGATTACACTAAAAAAATACACATTACTGCACGGCTGTACAATCAATCATTGGTTATTTTTTATATTTAATTTATATATTTTTTTTATCTTTGAGGAATAAAAAAAATAATCATAAAATCGGACTGCTCTGTAATGAGACTAACGAGCTACATAAATTACAACATTGAGCGACAGCGGCCCATCGGTAGAGATCGGCTTGAGATTAAACTCGAGACATCTGCGTGGCAAAACGGCTACTACTCCATAATACACAATTAAAAAAATATAAACTCGTTTTAGTATATACGTTGGCTTGTAAACCTCCTACTTATACAATACCGCTCAAACACCGCTCTCGCACAGCTAAGCCAAACGGAGAGGCAACTACCCGCTGTCCACGCAGCGACAGCTAGCAGAAAACGAGCTGTCCTCGCGCTGACAGCTAGCAGTCGACTAGCTGTCCCCGCGCTTACCGCTAGCAGTCGACTACACTGTCCACGCGCCGACCGCTTACGCTTTTTGACAGACAGACACAGTCTGTGATTAACAACGCGCGATCTGGCGATCATTGCTATTGCACTTGACGATGAAGAGAATAACTCGGGAAACAACAAAAGACGAAGATTTTGGGTGCATAAAATGTTAAAGGCAAGAAATGCAGAAGGAGAATTTTGCAAGATCAAAAGGCATTTACTGACTACATATTAGCGTTTATGACTAACTGACAATCTAGCAACGTGCTTCAAGCGAGCAGTCTGCGTGCGTACATCGCGTTGGCCGCCCGTTTGATGCGCGCGGGCCACCCGCTTGAAGCGCGCGGTAAGCGTGGCTTCAACTATCGAGTGGTACGATAGCGGTAAGCTCGCTTACAGCGAGCTGTTTGCTAATTTGTGATATCAACATAAATTATGTCTACAGAGGACACCTTAAAGCTCAAATTTCTATTAACATTATTTTGCCGTGTGGGAGCGGTGTCGTAAGTCGGCTGCGACCTTAAAGAGGTGAATTCACTTAGCTAATTAACCCGACTAAACAGGTGATGCCAACGTGTATGAACAACTATGAATACTTTATACGTACTTGAACTCCCGGCATGCGATCGCCGTTCACCAGTTATGTGCTGGAACTAACGTTGGCCGCTGGTTCACCAGTGACGTTATTAAGTTGTATTAAAATCTATGTGACCAGAGCGCGTCTATTAATACCAATTTCTCTACAAAGTATTATCTATATTTTAATACGCAAAGAGAAAAGTTTTATGTTATTAAGTATATAATAAGCGCACCGAGGAATTTGAGACTTGCTATAGTTGAAGTTCTGAATTTTCTAATAATAATATTTCTTTTACCGTTTCAGTTTCACCTTTGAGCGGCCACTAAATGTTTTATATATTTTTACAAAATATATCATAAATTTAGAAAAGCGAGCTGAGTTTGGCTACATTCTACAGGTTAGTCAATAGGCAAACTCATAGTAGTGTATACAGAAATACAGAGCAATGTACATTTACATTTGCATAAAGATAATCACAGGGAAAATAATATGTATGAAAATAGGTTGCGCCGTCTAACATCCGGAATGTGTGTGGTGATTACAAGCTGATATAGTAATTGTTTGGTAATTATCACATTGTTTTTTAAATGTGTTTATAATTTACCTAGCGGATGATACCTTATATTGTCCCACAGGTAGCGATATAGGTGACTATTGCAAACACATCGAGACTTTATTCTGCATAACTGTAACATATGCTAATAAAAGTAACATAAAACTAATTTAAAATTTAAACAAATCCGAAACCGAGTTATAACCTTCAAAAGGCTCGCATACATCCTGGCATGTCACGCAAAACCACAAAATAAAACGTGTAAAGCGACCTCTAGAGCCCGCATTACACCTACCGCTGTAAACCGAAAAACTCGGCGGAAATACTCCCCTACCACAGAAAAATTTACCTACTCAAAATTCGTACACACATAGGCCAGTCAAAGTTTTCCCCTACAACGGTATTAAAATTCAAGATTCACGTATTCATTGTGGTGAAAAGCAAATCGAGCGGAAAATTGTTGAGTTGAATTTATTAGCTATTGGTTCCACGTACGCAGCACACTTTGATTATAAACTTCCAATACTTATTGAAGATTTCTTCGCGTTGGAATATTTCCACACCATTTGGGCTCACTTAAATTGTTTACTTATTGTTGTTTCGACTATAGGAAGTGAGTTTGCATGTCTTTATCAAGTCGAAAGCTAGCAGCTTAAATATATTATACCCAATCCGGTAATAACATGAATGAATGAAGAGTGATGTACTACGTTGAACTCAAAAAAATAATATGTAAAACTTTACTACACGAATGATGCATTTATCTAAATGGTGATTTGCATTCCTATATAGTTCTTGTGTAATATTATATACCTACTAACTTATGTGTGTACAGTATGTGTCACAAATCTTCCTTGAGATACGAATAACAACCAAAGTTTTGTCGTAGTCCAAAAAATCCGTAAATGGTTATCATACGCCACAAACTAACAAAAAAGATAACCGTGTCAAAAGCTCATAACTAGTATCATAAATACAAAACACTTACCTCAGTGCAAGAAAATATCACAATTCTGATATACACCTGGTTTTTTAAATGAATCAACACAAAAAGAAATATAAACAGATGGCAAAGCGCATGTCAACTATTGGGTTTGGCTGAGTAAATTAACAGAAAACAAACAAATTCCGTAACATGAGTCTGAATTTATTAACTACCCTTAAACTGAGTGACACCATACAAAATATCTATGATGTCGTTATCTATATATGAATACGTGAAGCAAAAACTTTGTACACCTTTTTACGAAAATTGCGCGGACGGAGAAGTATGAGATATGGCACAGTTAAAGTTATTATGAAGAAAGAGGGGCGAATCCTAATATTTATATAAAATATGCATCAGAAATACATTAAATTAATGGAAAAACACTATACGCACACAACCATGCATTTGACACACGCAGTCGTACTATTCTTCGTAACTATGGTTACATACATAAATATAATAATTTGTTTGACAAACTGTATAGATCTAAATCTAAATTAAATGTGAATATAAGGGTAGTTTAAAACCTAAATAACTATTAAACTTAAAATTTAAATCAATTATGGTCGAACTTCGACCACTAGTCGGCCGCTAGTTAATATAAATAATCGTGCTGCTCTAAAATGATTCCAATTTTTATATAACATATTCCAATTACAACGCGGCAGACATATTTTTTCAAATTAAATTTTTCTGCACGTCGATAATGCTCTTACTCGGTTAACTAGAATATTATACTAAGTAAGTAAGTACATAGAATTAATGTCGTCAGCAGATTGTATGATTCCTCATTAGCGTTTGGAAATAGACGACGTGGTCCGTCCACATCGTCTATTACCAAATGCTCACTGATTTGTCAAATGCCGAAGGCAATTGCTAAACTGTCTCGCCATTTTGTAACCCAAATGACGATTCGAAAGCCGTTTATACGTTTATTGCAGTGTAAGTACTCCTATTTTCTACCATCTGTGGTACTGCTAACCAAACGAATAACAACAGCGTCGGGTAGTGCAAAGTGTTTCTAAAAATAAAAGTTAAAGCAATTGTATTTCGCAAGAAACGAGTGTCTCTAAAGACATTTAATATACAGAATGAAATAAATTTTACGAATCTTAAGTGGGAACTGAGAAAAGTCATGGACTAAAGAAAACTTTTTAATGTTATCCGCCATGTATAAAATTCCAAAGTTTCTATGGCAACTGATGTTCGACTGAGTTCTGCGGAGTATGATTAGTTAAAATTAAGGTTTAATTTCTTAAAATTTATATTGTAACTTTACATTATATTCTTGTTTCTTTTAAAGGCTTCTGCCGCTTTAGTATTTATTATTGTACCGTGGGTGACTTTACAAACAATCAAACAACGGATACAAAGAACACGTAGGTTTAGAACAACTCTTTGAGAATAATATTTTTTTTTGTGTCGTGTGGGATGTGAACCTACGCGGCGTAGTAGTAGTGACGTCATCCTTGAAGCCATATAACAGCTGTTAAACTTAAATTACTGATAATTTAACTTTCTTTACAAAAGAAAATTGATACATTTCATAAAGGCTTGCGCCAGCTTTTCACCTCGGTAAAGTTAAGGCGTTACCGAAGGCATAGAGGGATTACAGTGTCTCATGCCGCGCTGTTGCACGAGCTCAATCACCTGCCCCAATACTCTCTCCGCCTTCAACGTTGTCTTCAATGCCAAGCCTGAGTATGAGGTTTTTGCGAATAAATGGAAGACAATTTTGACAGTGTTTGGAGTACTGTAAAACCAGTGAAGTTGGTTTTATTATTGATACTGCTCCAATTTATTTTTGTTAATTATTTAATTTGATTGTAACATTCTGTTCTGAAAGAAATTATAAACAAATAAATAATTTATATATGAATACACAAGTACAAAATAAATTAATTTTGTTATGGTTCTTAACAGTTTTTATTTAGCTTTATTATTATGTCCCTATGTTTTTGTCTTTGATGTTACCTGATCAAAATAAACATATCTCACATATTACGTAATTTTTTTTTCTTGGGCGTATACTGTGACGCTTTCTTCTCCGCGGGGCGACGCGCGACGAAGAGGTTATATCGGGCTTACCAGGGAAAAGATACCTCGGTAATACCGACTAAATCTACCACGGTGTTCCACGACATAACCATAGTCGGCGGGGTCACGCGAAGGTTTCAGCCCGCCGTATGAAACGGCAGGCCTCTCGCAAAAAGACCTACACTTTGATCACTTAACCCTACTGTCACCTTGAAGGGGGACGGACACACGACACAGAGGCGCGCGTGTGAACACACACGCCGCCTCTCGCACCTGGTGCTGAACGGATGATGGGCAGGCCCACGAAGCCCACCACCCCCAGGTAAAACCTCAGGGTGGCTGGCGTTCGTCTAGCGCCTTACTGCGCCTGGTTCTGCAATTAGAGAGAGGGTTAAAGCGCTGCCCCTTCCGCTCCATCGCCTCCTTGATAGAAATAACTTCCTCACAGAAGGAGGCGACGGCGTTCCACGACCTCTCACTCCGGACCATAGACTGAACCAAGGCTGGGAGCAAGAGGGATACAATTCCGACTGCCGCGACCAACTCATGGCGCTGCGAAGCCCAGACAGGGCAATCCGCCAACGTGTGCAGCGATCTGCAACAACATCACGGCAGTCGCCGCAGTGGTGACAACCGGGCGTGTGGACTGCCGGCCTATGCAACACAGGAACTGGCCGAAGCAACCGTGGCCAGTCATTGCCTGTATCAGCCAGGAAGATGAGGGTGCCATGCCGCCTCTCCAGCCACTCATCAAAAACGGGACTTACCGCTACGATCGTGGCGTGCCCGACATATTATGTACTGAGAAAACTCATGGATAAACAGATCACATATCATAGCTATTTGAAATATCCTTAATTATCATGGTTATCGGCTTAGTAAAATAATACATTTAGCATCATTGGTTTACCTTCGACATTTTACAAGCACTCGAGCGAATCTTACAATACCGCAGCAATAGTAAATCGAAAATCTAAGAAATTAAAATATAACCACAGAGAAATTGCCTTAAATGTAAATAAGCATCTTCTTGCCTACGTAACAAAAATAAGTTTGTTGTCGGATTAACAAAATTCAATGAACCCGCATTTCTATAGAAATCTTTTGAGAACGCAAAGCCGAAACCTAATCCTCAGTTTCTTAAATAAAAAAGTAAAGGTTAAGAAAAGCTTAAAATGGCTTCAGATTTTAAGTTCTCAACCTTTTCAGAATAATAATTTAATCCGTGGTTTAGATAAACATAAAACTATCATCAATGTCAAAGTACTAAGGCAACATGAAAAAGAAAGAGTTACCGTTCGAAAAACCTTCCTGAAATCACAAAAGCAAATACGTTAATATTCGGCTCTGTAAACAGGGATTTAGGTATTACCCACGGCTAATATTTCCTACGTTGAACCCTACAAAAATTCTATTCTATTTTCGGTAGCAATATTAAGGAAAGTTTTTTGTGCAGAATTATTTTGCTACCGACAAATAGAATTGTATAAAGCCTAGCTTCGCCGGCCTTCGAATAAAATTCTTATGCAGGCAACCGCTTAATCTCAGCTTCGAATAACTTACTGCTAGTCGACAGATTTAAGGATTAATAAAAAAGTAAATATACAGTCTGTTTCAATTTTGCTAAATTAAGTCTGAGCCAGCGGATTGAGATAACGAGATTCTGAAGAAATAGTTGCCAGTGAAAACAGTCCTTGTTTAATTATGAGATCTCTTTTAATTAAACGCGGTCGGAATACGTTTAAGACCTTATCGTTTTGGTTTAACCGGCGAACTGTATAAAGTATTGCATTCGTTCAATTAAAACTCTCGTAAATATGAGTTCGTTATTTGTATGCTTGTATTACTTTTTATTGCATTCGATTTTGAAATCTACGGTGATATACATATATCTATCGAAAAACGTCTAATAATTTTGATGCTCTCAGCTTAAGGCATTTTGTGTCTATGTATTATGTCAAAAGCTCATAACTAGTATCATAAATACAAAACACTTACCTCAGTGCAAGAAAATATCACAATTCTGATATACACCTGGTTTTTTAAATTAAACAACACAAAAAGAAATATAAACAGACGGCAATGCGCATGTCAACTATTGGGATTGGCTGAGTAAATTAACAGAACACAAACAAATTCCGTAACATGAGTCTGAATTTATTAACTACCCTTAAACTGAGTGACACCATACAAAATATCTATGATGTCGTTATCTATATATTAATACGTGAAGCAAAAACTTTGTACACCTTTTTACGAAAATTGCGCGGACGGAGGAGTATGAGATATGGCACAGTTAAAGTTATTATGAAGAAAGAGGGGCGAATCCTAATATTTATATAAAATATGCATCAGAAATACATTAAATTAATGAAAAAACACTACACGCACACAACCATGCATTTGACACACGCAGTCGTACTATTCTTCGTAATTTTGATGATTTTAATTTTGATGCTCTCAGCTTAAGGCATTTTGTGTCTATGTATTATGAGTAAAATTTAAGCATGTTTGTGGTGTAATGTGACTTTACTCAAATGATAGAATAAAACAAATAACAATGAACAACTATTTGTTGATCTCAAAAATATTAAAATTAGTCCCATATCTCAGTAATCGAATCCATAACACTAAATGCTTAGCACTAACCATTTAAACTATTGCGCCTTGTGTGCAGTCAATATATAGTCATACTGTCTATATAGAGAGTAAAATATCCTTTAAGTCTGGAACATATTACGCTGAACCAGGAGTCTTATCGCGGTAATGTGCTCTCATTAATCATATCTATCGACAATGTGGTGCGATTAAGAAAGATGAAAGAAAAGAAAGGATTGACCTGGAAACTGACCGTAATAGTGATTTTCTTTTCTACCTTGTTATAGTTAGCTTTTATAGCAGTTTCACTTCTATTGGACTTTGTTTATATGTATACATTTTTCATATGATACAAATTAGTTAGAGATTTAGATACAAATCTAATGCAATTTGCATATTTTAATTGATAACATTGTGAAAAGCTTTCTGACTTATAGGTATGCTCATTGTGTTTTCATTTACCGTTTAAGCAAGCGATAATTATTATATAATACCCCACGATATGGGCTTGCCTAATATGGGGCCCGCGTTAAATATTTACCTGATAAGATCTGCCATACTAATTTTATGTTTATTTAAGCACTTTTATAACTTTCTTTGTGTAACTAAATAACCATTTCCATTTTTAATTATTTAATACACTTTGTAAAAATAAGGTTGTCACATGACTACTTCCTAAAGACCATCTTAGAAAGGAAAATAAAAGAAAGAAGAGTCAGTTGTAGACCAAGGAGAAGTTACATAGATAAGATGAAGGAAAACGTTAGTCATTTCGTACCAAGAAGTCAAAATAATGGTTGAGATTTATATTAGGCAAATAATTGAATATGATAAGATCCTATTATATTTAACATACCCTCTATCAATGCTACAAATAAAAACTTTAAAAAATAATTTGTGTGTAAACATTATTTTTATTTAATAACATTCTTCTTCTTCTTTTCGTGTGGTTAGGTGCCAACCTGTTGTCAAGAGTTGTTCAAGCCGCCCGTAGGCCTCTGATATGGCTTAACGACTGCTGTCAATTTGGCAACAACCGGGACCGACTTTTTACGTGCCCTCCGAAGCACGGAGACGCTCAGATGAAATACCACTAAGCGGTCACCCATCTATAGACTGCCCGCAACCAAAGTTACTTAACCTCGCTAATCGTTTACCGATCAGTGAGTGCAACAGGCTATGAGCGCCTTTTATAACATTTAACATGTATGATGCGAAACAACAAAAAAATACTTAGACACTCAGACTATAAACTGAGCTCACACATTTTCCCGTACGTGATTGTTCTCGAACGTTCTCTCGCATTAGTAGTAATTAAATGACCACTTGAACAAACCACTGCATCATTTGTGCAAAGTTCGATAATGCACGATCGTAACTCGTTAACTGCTGAATCAAAACCGCGAATGTTGTTTAGGCGTTAGTTCAGAAGTAGGGCATCAGCCCTGTATTAAACAGATCCACTGCTGGGCACGGGCCTCTTCTCAGTATGAGAAGGGTTAGGCATAGTGCATCACGCTGGCTCAGAGCGAGTTGAGAAACTTCACATATCTTCGAGAACTCTCAGACTTGCAGGTTTTCTTTTCTATCGCCGTTAAAGCGAACGAAAATTAACTATTTAATACCAACGCACAAAACTTCGAAAAGTCAAACATTCCTACCTTGGGATCAAATACGAGACTTTTACATGGCAGTCCAGGGTCTCAGCTCTGCTATCGCTACTATATAAGTCAATACACATTAACGAAAATTCAATTACTCGTTTTGTTCAATAATCACTACATGCGTTTTGTTCATAGTGCAGTTCATAGTTTTATAGCAACAATGTACATACATACATACATACATAAATTCACGCCTGTTTCCCAGAGGGGTAGGCAGAGACTACGGATTTCCATTTGCTACGATCCTGACACACTTCTCTGGCTTCATTCACTTTCATAACATTCCTCATACACGCTCGCCGGTTTAAGGTGCTCTTAACCTGACCTTTATCCAGAACGTCTCCGATCTGATCAAGAAACGTTCGCCTAGGTCTTCCCCTTGCGACTGTTCCATTCACACTAGCGTTATAAACTTTCTTAGTCAGTCTGTTCTCGTCCATTCTTTCTACATGCCCAAACCAACTTAACATACCGTTTTCTATTCTCGTCACTATATCCAGCAACAACGTTTAAAGATAAATGGTTAAATTATTGGTTAAAATAATAGTATAATAATAAAGCTATTTAAATATAATTTACTTTTATTAATATATTTTATGTTCACCTACTAATATTGCTGAGTATGAAGACTCGAGTTTTAATCCGGGCTCGGGCCAACAAAAAGTTATTGGTTTTGCTATTAAGAAATCTCAATACCAGCCTGGAGTTAGAGGGTTGGCGATGTTAGATACCCCGTACCTTGAAAAGCATGTAAAGCAACGGCTTTACATGCTTTCCGAGATCTTGCTTGTCCTACGCCTAATCTCTTTGGTCGCCGTCCTTACCGACCCATCAAATTATGAGAGTTGGTGAACTGAAAGTGTACTTGTATTTGAGCACAAAATGCGCACTATAATATCTCCTAATAGGACAATATTATTCCAGTGTTTATTCTTTCCAAATGTCCAAAGTCCAAAAAGATAGCTACAAATAATACAATGGAATTCACAGTTCCTAAAATAGAAATAGTTTTTAACCGATTAATAACCAACCCATGAACAAGAGTGCATTTCTTATGCACACCCATGTTTAGCCGACACACTTCGGCGGCGATTTTTATTAATATGGATGAGTTCATTCAAAGTTCAAGAGGTTAATTACCTTATTAGTCCCGTGCACTTAAACTAGCCCTTACGGGCGATTGGACAGTGTTATTTTTTTTTAAGAAATGCTTTGTTTCAGCCCTGTGTATGAATATGTCAAAAGACTCGCCCTGTATTATGTAAGACTAAAGCATAGCTAGAAATATAGATGTAATACATGTCTTACTACCTCTGAATACAGTTTCAAGCGTAATGCAAGATGTAGTCAATATAATATAATATATAATAATAATATTCTATCACATGCACACAACACCATCTAGCCCAAACTAAGCAGAGCTTGTACTATGGGTACTAGACAATAAATAAACATACAATTATATACTTCTTTTTTTGTAAATACATACATATTATACATAGAAACACCCATACCAAGACAAACATCCATGTTCATGCACACAAATGTTTGACTTATGCGGGAATCGAACCCGCGACCTCAGGCGCGGCAGTCGGTTACACTAACCACTACGCCATCGAAGTCGTCACTGTAGGCATATAATCCGTTTTACTGGGCACGGGTCTATATAAGAAGGGTTAGGCCGTAGCCCACCACGCTGGATGGCAACAACTTAACTTGTATTTTTTCTGATACTTCAAATATCTCAAATGTTTGATTTATAAATTATAACGTAGGAGTATAGTTTATTTCTCGTTCAATTTGTAACGATTTGCTTTAAAGTAAATGGTCAGGTGGTATTGTATGTCGGGCGATGTTCCACCGGATTGTTCGGCAGAACCGTAAACAAAGTCATTCTCAAGACAGTGTGTAAGTATCGTATTTCTTGTAAGAAATACGTGCTAGCTTTACCTCAGTGTGAAGATAAATCTAGTTAATCAAGATAAATGCAATCAGGAGGACGCAAATAAAAAATCAGAGTTATGTGTATAGCATACATATAACTGTCTGGGTTTAATGATTCCGCATTGATCACTGATTGGAATTTAATTTTAAATCTATGAAAGTTTCGTTTTAAAAATGTATTGAAATTAAACTACTTTATACGAATTTTGTCGCGTTGTTTATTTTAAAATACTTTTATTATATAATTTTAAAATGAAATGTAGCTTTTTAAAATAAACAACACAACAAAATCCGTATAAAGTATTTTAATTTCAATGTATCATTTTCGCGTAAGCAATATTACCAATAAATGTATATTAAATATTTAGCTACCATCACACCACACTTATTATATATTAAATAAGTTTTGATTTTTATATCTACATCTATATTTACAACGTGTAAATAAATAAACCATTATATGGCAAACTAAGAATAGTATTGCAGTAATAAATGAGTCCCAAGTGCAGGAGCTAATTTAACTGCACTAATTGCCTGCACTTCCTGCAAATTTTATTCAGAGTGAAGATTTAGTGTGACCATTAATTTCAAATCAAGAGTTGGTTGGGGGACTTGTAGAACGATTTGACCGTCCAATTAACTTTTCTGCGACATTTACCCCTTCGCGCTTACTCATAGTTAACCTTTAAGTTTCTATTAGTTGAATTTTCGAAAGAATAACTAGTAGTCACTGTCAATATGCCGAGTGTTGTGGGTTCGAATCCCACACGGGACAAAACTTTGTGTGATCCACAAATGGTTGTTCCGAGTCTGGATGTTCTTTGTGTCCGTTGTTTGAATGTTTGTAAAGTCTCCCGCGACACAGGCATTATTCACAGTGCGGGAGTCGGCTGTAAAAAAAACCATATTTGGACTCGAAGAACCTGTCAACGCTAACATTTCGGTAACGGTATAAATGCATTTCGCCCGACGAGTCGAGTCGAGGCGAGTCACATCTTAATTCCTGTCCTTGAGTTCTACAACACGCAAATTAAACTTACGGTATTGTAAGCGAACATAGGTTATGGTCACCACTTACCAACAGACGCAACCACTTTTGTTGTATGAAAAGCCTGTGTAAGAGCAGATGCTATAACGGCATGGGTACATTTTAAAAAGTCAACTCTCGCACTAGAAATAACTACTATATACGAGTAGCAGTGAACTTTACAAACATTCATCCGCAACGGACACCCAGGCTCAGGATTCGAACATATATAACTTATAATATGTAATTGTTTAGCAAAGTCAGTAAGTGCCAGTTATACCTCTGCAAATATCCCTAGACTAGCCGAATGCCAGATATAATTAAAAACTTATTGTGTCTGGCTGGCTTGAAGTATACCAGTAAATAAAGAAAAATGTGTCTGAAAAAATACCAACGGTTTACTATAATTTCCCAATTCATACACCAAACTTGGGATCACCATCGGTAGTTGCATTCTGTCTTGCTTATAGTTCCAAATTCAAAATTTTGTTTTCTGTTATCTCTAAAATTATTTCTAGCTATTACAAAAGATCATTATTAAGAAGTATATCCAAAATAAACGCATAAGCAATAAAGATTTATCAGAACACATTCCTAGTCTCAATTAGTCGAATGTACTAGGTAGTAAGCAATATGCAGGAGTTTATTTGTTCAAGCAATAACTGTGAGGTTGGACACCGTGCGCTGGCCGCGCTCCAATTGTTTAAGACCCTCTGTCTTCCTTCGTTACTGCTATGCGCTCCTAGTAATGACGACGTTTTAGACGCTTGTGTTATTGCATAGTTATTTTGAACGATAGTGTAATTTATTCATTCTGCTAGTTATTTTGATTTGGTATTTGCATTTCTTTATATGGAAACCCAAAGCCAAAATACTGCTCATAATTTTGTTTATTAGTTAAGCTAGTAGATTAGCAGTTAGGTAATCTCTAATGGTAGCAGCAATATCCAAGTGGCAGTGACTCCAAGTGAGTTTGGTCCTAAGGCATAAACATCTGACTGTCCAAAGTTATGTACGATTTGAATATTAAATTTTCGGTCTCTTTAACGAAAAGGAAAACATTGTGAAGATTCCTGCATGCCTGAGAGTTCTCCATAATGTTCTCAAAGATATGGAAGTCTGCCAACCCACACTCGGTCAGCTTGGTGGAGTATGGCCTAGACTTACGAGTAGAAGAGTCCCATGCCGGCAGTTTATATGCAGGGCTGATATTATTATATTATAACCGCTTACCGCTAGCCGGTAATCGGTTACCGAATCATTAAACAGGAGACTATTTTCTATCCTTTATTTATACCAATTCGATTGCATAGAAATGTGTATAGTTAGTAAGGGATGAATTCATTGGTATAGAAATGAATTCAATTGGTTATATCATAATAATCGAGCATACATTTAAATTAGCCTAACTGACCAAACTCCATACAAAACAGATAATTAAAATTATAATTAACTGCCACTTATTATGTGAAACTCATTGGCTAATTCAATTCATAATTGATTCAGTAGAAACGAAATTAATATCACCACAATCATTAAATTTAACAATTAAATGAATTTCCGTGAACATTCATCAGTTGAAGCATTGTAATCACACCTAATTAAATTCCCGAAGGGTTATATGAGAGCCCTTGTTGATAAGCAGTTATTATAACCTAGAGACGCGTTGTACTTTTTTGTACCCCTGACAACATGTATGCAAAATTGTATGATGATCAGTCAAGAAGTTAAAGTGTAAAAGCGTAATAAACAAACAAATAAACGAGCAACATAATCTCAACTTCACATTTATAATATTAGTTAGGATAAACTAGACTCCCTCTGATAGCATAGCGCCTCCTTGGGTAAACTTTCTTACCGTATAAACACAACACAAAGTTCTCTGTCTACTATCTTATGCAATGAAAGATCTTCTCAAACCTGCTGCTTCAGTTTGAAAAATACCACAAACTTAACCATACATCCTTCTGTACACTATCGTCATAATGGCACGCAGCAAGACTTCGGAGTGTAACTAATGCAACGTGCTTTGATTTCCAAGGCACGAGTTGTGTTGACCTCCGCTCCTTCTAAACGCCGTGCTGCTTATGAATGAGTTACCTCTTCGAAATATAATAATTGCAAATCTATACTAATGTAAAGCTGAAGAGTTTGTTTGTTTGGTTGATCGCGCTAATCTCAGGAACTACTAACCCGAATTGAAAAATTATTTTAGTGTTGATAGCCCATTTATCGAGGAAGGTTTTATATATATTTACACAAAGAAAGTATCAAAGAAAATTTAACTGTCAAAAACTGAGAAAATTATTTTATGTGAAGCGGACGAAGTTGCGCGGTTCAGCTAGTCTCATATAAAATTAAATAATGCGTCATATTTCGATTTATAAAAATTCAGTATGCAAAATAAACTGGGTGAAAATGTATTCCCATTAGAATGTTTAAATCAAAAGTCACATAACATTCAACTAAACCCCGCTATTGAACTTAGAATATCACGATTCAAAACTGCGCATACATTTGCAATAGTCAATTTAATTTAGTAGCAGCTAACAGTATCATACGCAAAGTCAGTACATAGATTAAAGGGAGAGAAAGCATTGCTTGGCAAAGGTTCATTATACTTGAGACATACAAAAAGCTTACAGTACTTGGGACGATTTTAACGATTTTTCTCCCGCCTTCGTTTTGTTGAATGGTGTTAATACATCTCTTGCAATTTATGCGGCCTTAGTACAATTTTCTAAATGAAATCGAATTCTCCGTTCTATCTTTTCTTTGTAAGAAAGAAGATGAAAGATATCTATCATGCGTAGGTATCGGTGAAAACAATTTAATCTTTTTGTTTAAACCTTTTTAGATTTTGACGTTATACGTTTAAAGCCGATGTCACGGGATAAGTACAGTTTACAAATACTACTTAATAGTATGTAATAGTTTATGTTTCGAATATTATTCCTTTAGTCCCGGATTTGAATTTTAGTAGTAGCACCCATTTTCAGGGCGCCCAGAGAGTAGGCGTGCTGGCGTCTCAGCATCGGCTACTAAAGATGTATCCCACAGAAACCGTGCAAAAGATCAATCCGTTGTTACATAATAAAATATAATATTATGAAGAGTTAAGGTAACCAAATTTTTTATTTATTTTAAAATATAGATAAAATAGTTATTCTATTCTGTCTATATTTTTGAAGTGATATCTTCTTTAGACGCGTTGAGCACTTTTTGGGTGAACAAAAATCATGGAACTCGCGTCATCGTCACCGAACGCTTTCCATGAGCTATATGTACCTTTACTGTGTATATATGTGTATTTTTGGGTGAACAAAAATCATGGAACTCGCGTCATCGTCACCGAACGCTTTCCATGAGCTATATGTACCTATACTGTGTATATATGTGTATTTCTGGGTGAACAAAAAGCGTGAAACTCGCGTCATTGTCACCGCACAATAGTTACTTAGTTTTCACTCCTACCGGCAGTCCCCAAAGACTGCCCCGATTGTCTTTTTTTGCTCTTTATTATACAAGATATGTTCGTCGCAGAATAAATGCTGCAGAAATGAGAGCGCTGAGAGACATATATGTGGTATTACTCTGAAAGATAGAATAAGGAATAGTGTGATTAGAGAGAGATGCCGCATGAAAGTGGATATAGTGACAAGAATAGAAAAGGATATGTTAAGCTGGTTTGAACATGTAGAAAGAATGGACGAGAAAAGACTGACTAAGAAAGTTTATAAGGCTAGTGTGAATGGAATAGTCGAGAGGCAACAACAACGTCGAACAAGAGGCAGACCTAGGCGAACGTTACTTGATCAGATCGGAGACGTTCTGGACAAAGGCAAGGTTAAGAGCACCTTAAACCGCAAGCGTGTATGAGAAATGTGACGAAAGTGAATGAAGCCAGAGAAGTGAGTCAGGATCGTAGCAAATGGAAATCCGTAGTCTCTGCCTACCTCTCTGGGAAATAGGCGTGAATCTATGTATGTATGTTCGTCACGTACGTTCAACAATTTCGTGGTATATCAATGTTCTTACGGCAAATATTTAAGCCATTTATCAACTTGGAAAAGATTTTCTATATGAAACATTCCAAATCTTAATGTGGTTGCTAAAATGTATAATATCTAATGTAAATCTTATGAAGATTTAAATATAACTACATCTCTATAAACGCCCTCTAGTGGGTAACGATGGGATTCGAAATAACTTGGCTCCTAAAGAAATAGTTTCGAAATTTAATTGATAAAAAAAAAAATTATGCTACCTCTATGCTCTCTAGAAATATCATTACTTTTTACAAGCGTGATCCGACGAGGCGAGGCACATTTTTAGATTTATTTAAAATTTCAAATCAAAATATACTAAAATAAAAGCAAAAACCAAACATTTATTTTTATCAGGATACCCAATAAATAATACTTTGTTGATGCCAAGAATCAAATCCAAACTGACTTTTATAACAAACATTGACTAATCCGATAACCTAACTATAAATGCTGCCAGTCTTCTGGGCACACTACCAGTCGAATTTGATGCAGAAGAATTCTATGACGCCTATTAGAGAGTTTTAGTTTTCCCTTTTTTTTATTTCTGTTTTATAATAGTTTCTAAATTATGTAATAGAATGTTAAATAAACAACGCGATAAAATCCGTATATAGTAGTTTAATTTCAATGAATAACATTCGCGTAAACAGAAGACAATATTATATAAGTTAGTTTTAAAGAATTGTGTTTATATAATGTATATAATTAAGGCGTGCAAATATTCAGTACAAAAAAAAAAAAAAAAAAAAAAAAAAGTGTGCATGTGTATTCATTTGTATATTTGTTACGCTTTCACGCCCTAACTTCTCGACCGAACATCATGAAATTTCGCATACACGTTGTCAGGATTAAAGAAAAGGAGTACCTTTCATCCAGAAAATACTGTTTCTAAGCGAATCCGCGGGCAAAAGCTAGTTTTATATTGTTCAAGCAAAATAAATGACAATAAATATTCACCTTACTACCAGGCAAGCATAACTTATATACAAGTATTTAAGGTCAAAACCTTCTTCAGTTTAAGTTAAGGCATAACTTACACGTACTAAGCGAACAGCACAATGTTGGAACTTTATTATAAACAGAACTTTGTCGATGCTTCTTTAGGAAGCGGATATTGCGCTCTCTAGCGGCAGCCATCCGGTTTGGTGCCGGTACACCACTTCCACCGACACTTTGTACTTCCATAGTTCCAGGGAGCATTTCTATTATGAAATGTTTAGCTGTGTATACTTTATGTGCGCCTGCGGTACTCTGTTATTGATTTACTGATAAAAATGAGATAAAAAGCGGAGGGTGTATAAACGAAAAGAAGCGTTTATATTTAATCCTACCTACCTACGTGCTTTGAAATTGGAATACTTTCATTATTTCGGAGATTACTTACTTTTTTCATACAGCGGGGAAAATACACAAGATACAGAAAAATTCAAAATAAAATGGTTGTATTAAAGGAAAATTAGCTACGTGCGATGTAAATACGTTTATCTCCATTCTGTCTCTCTATTTTCTTAATAATATTCTAGGTAACACGCATCACAAGGCTTTTTTATCGTATACTTACTTAATAATACAACAAAAAGATGCAGCATTGTTCTAGTCCGCTTTTTAAAATTGTTTTGTAAATTAGGTTTTTGTACATAGCTTCGTTATTTTTTTATCTAGGTATGGATTTTAGTAATAGTAAAATATAACAATTGCAATAGGCGTGCTTAAATTATGGGCAAATGAGAATAGGATTTACACATTCGAAAGTAAACAGTGCTTCGCGTATAAAATTTATTATAAATTCATGAAGTTTGATGCACTGGTTGGAGAACTGTTGTTAGTAATTATCGGTAACAGCAACCAGTTATGTGCCCAGTATATGATATTGTAGCCATTATTTATAAGGCCGAAAACATGGCTAGCGAAATGTAGTAGTGTGTAACTACACCATTTTATTGCAATATAAGTTAACTCTATGGAAGGCATAGAATAATTATAATTAGAACATCTCTAACCACAAATATTTTACTCTATTTATCGAAAATTGGTTCCCGAAAGCAGAGATTTGAGAGAGCCACACAATTTTTTGGTGCCTGTGTTGTCTGCTATGCAGAGCATTCAAATTGTGATCCCAAGTTATATGCATATTAAATTATTTACTATCGCTTGTTTTAAAGGTGAAGGAGAGCATCGTAAAATCTGTGTAAGTATCTAAGAGTTCTCCGTGATCTCAAAGATATCTAAAATCCGACAAGCCGCAATGGGCCAGCGTGGTGGAGTATCTTAAATTATCTTAAACAGAGAAGAGGCCCTTGCCAAGCAGTAGGAAAAGGTCTTATTTTATTTTTATTTTAACCTTTATGCATAAAACAATACATCGGTGGACTTCATGCCAAGGGCATTCTTTACTAGTCAACCGTAGAGTGATGCAGTGATAAAATGAAGTAATGCATAAGTAGCATGGAACATACTTGTACAGTACATAATATATACATATATATATTCATATAGATATAGATATATGCATACATACATATATATACATACATACGTAATATATTAATTATAATGATATAAACTGTCGAGGAGGAGAGCACGTACTTTTAAATAGAAAGCGTAACGGTTTGTGGACATCCTGACTTCATAAGGGAGCGCATTCCACTGTATAACAGACTGGACAAAGAAAGAAGAATGAAGGAAACTAGAAGTATGAGAGGGACAAAGTAAGAGGAATAATAAAAAAAAAGGATGATATGATTTTTTATTCAGTAATACCGTTGTGTTTCTGGAATTCCTGATGCCACTGATTCCTAATGGATTTAGACTGCACGAAGGCGTAGTAACTTAAGATCGAGAGATCGCCTCGTCATTGCCACCATGCCGAATATTGTGGGTTGGATTCCGGTATGGGTCAAAATCTTGTGTGATGTAGAAATAGTTGTTTAAAATTTAGATATTCTTTGTGTCTGTTTTTATTGTTTATAAAGTTCCAATACGGTGTTTCCACAATTCCCCTTCATATGACTACTTACTTATGTTATCTTATGTGGGGGCCAGTTAGTACAGACCGGCGACACTTCAACCCAGTGGGATCTTTTGTGTCGACTTCCCCAATAACGACTGCCATAGATGTTCATGGCAGTCGAGACCGACGGCTTAACGTGCTCGACGAGGCACGGAGCAGGCGATAATTGTCTATCAATACGCACATAATTTCGAAAAGTTCTATAACTTTCGAAAGTTAGAGGTGCGCGACGTGGGTTCGAACCCGACACCCTCTGTATTGCAATCTGTTGGTCACCCCACTGAGCTATCGCTGCTCTTTGACTACTTACTTAATACATTTAAAATAATGAGCCTGAAATCTAAACGACTGTTTTAAGAAACTATGTATCTTTTTGATTTATGCAACAACAGGTATGACTATAGCGACCTAATAAACAAGATATGTTATCTTGTACCAACAACTGTTGTTACCCGAGAGGTGCGATATCGGCCCTTTTTTGATGTATCATCGTGTAAAACTAATGCTGGATTTCGCGCACCTACACGACGTATATGTAGAAAATACAATGTGCTTTACAGTAAACTGGATGTATTTAGTAGGCCTGCTAGTAAATTTTGCTATACATTAAAATGAGCCATTGAAGAAATTGAGTTAAAATGTAAGAAGCATTGTGTAAAATTCAAAATCTTAATTCATATTTTGTATGATTTTTGCAAAAATTTTTTAAATTTTTAATTATGTAAGCTGTGAATAACGGTCTGGGTTACACATTTAATCAAACTTTATTTAAAATGTATTAGCAATAAGGACATAATGTGTAACTTTTTGTTATTCCAAATAAATAAATTAAAAAAAAACAGCATTTATTTCTTGTGCAAACGTAATATTCTAAAAAGAAAATAGAAAATATAAACTGTATAATACACCCGATACAAACAGCATAACCGATATTAAGAGGCCATTCGCAATTAAAAACCATCCATCTATTGTACTAATAGTACCTTTTCTTTCAGCCTAAAATATTTGATATACTACATGTATTATAGCTACATATATGTATATATACTGTTAGGCGGTACGGCATCATCGCTCAAGGAACGATGGACAAGACAAATGATTATCGGCTGACCATCTATTTGTTCAGTACGATCAGCTGACAGACGCGATTGGTTAATGTTCTGTTTATTTTCTCCATTTGTATTGATTGTTTTACTACTTTTGTTATGCTTTAATCTTAACTTAATATTATAAATGCAAATGTGAGTTTTCTTGTTACTCTTTCACGCACTGATGCTACAGACTCGAACAATTCAACCTCAATATCATAATCAAGGATTTCAAAAACCCCAGTACACCAAAATTCCAGACGGATTGGAGCAACGGAGTTTACTTTCAGCATCTTATTTTTATTAAACTCGCATTCGTATTCTCAGTAAGCCCTTTCATTTGATACCCATATTGTAGGAATACATTAAAAATAACTAGTCCGCCGTGTTGGGTATTCCACCATATTGGATTTAGAATAAAGTCACACAGCTAACCGTGTATTGTCATCCAAACTGAATGTGTATACAAAAGTTCAGCTCAATCGGTTGAAGATATCTGCCTCAAAATTTAGTTTCAAGCTTTAGAAGTCTGCCATATTGGATTTAGAGTGACGTCACTTTATTTTTCGAGTTATTCGTAGCAAGCCCTTCTATTTGATACCCATATTGTAGGAGTGCGTTAAAAATAACTAGACCGCCATCTTGGGTGTGCCGCCATGTTGGATTTAGAATGACGTCACACAGTTAACCATGCATTGTCATCAGAACTGAACATGTCTACAAAATTTCAGCTCAATCGGTTAAAGATATCTGCTTCAAAATTGAGTTGCAAGATTCCACCCAACAAACATACTTATATACATTACAAGTTAAGTAAAAGCTTGTAACTTGTAAAAGGACATAGGGTACCTTTCTTCCAGCAAATAAGTACTCTTAACGAACAAAGCCGCGTACAAAAAATAGTTTATTATAAATGCGAATGTGAGTTTGTTAGTTTGTTTTTAGTTTCACGCCTTAATGATGATCATCTATTAAAGACGATCATCATGAGATTTCGCATACACAGTACAAAAAGGACGACGGGCAACTTTAATTTAAAAAAGTAATTTTTTTGACGGATAGCAATTTATTGACAAAATCTAGATTAATGCGAGCGAAGCCGTGGGCAAAATCTAGTGATTCTATAAATGTAATTTACCCAAACGTTCTTAATATTCAAACAACCTGATAGCACATAAACCTTCGATATCTGCCAACTAGATTCTAATTAATGACATTAAATATACGACTACCCTTCATGTGTAAACTTACCCAGATCCGAGTCCTACGCCTACACTAGACTACGATTCGGAAACAGACGGTGCGTTAAGCGGAGCGAAAAGCGGGGCGAAAAACGGGGCGAAAAACGGGGCGATAAGCGGGGCGAAAAGCGGAGCGATATGAAATGGTCTCAAATATAACTGGCTGCATGGATTGCGTGGTCGCCTCGTTAATGCTATTACTTCGAGTATTGTGGTTTCGAATTTTTGACCCGTATGGGTGGATAAAGATTTGTGCGATATAGTTGTTCCGAGTCTGGTTGTGCTTGTATTCGTTATTTGAATATTTGTAACTCACAAGACAAGGATTTGATGTAGGTACTTTCCTAAAAATATACACCAGAGAAGACAAAACATTTGGGCCATATTTTTGAAGTGAAAACTTCTTTAGGCGCGTTGAGTACTTTTTGGGTGAACAAAAATCATGGAACTCGCGGCATCATCACTGAACGCTTTCCATGAGCTATATGTATACTGTGTATACAGGTTGTCCGGTAATTAATGGATAACCTGGAAATGTCTTATAGTGGAACTGAAGGCCGTTCAGAAAAAAAATGAAAAAAAATCTATCCTAACTACTACCTGAGATATGTTTTTTTTTTAATTACCATATATAACTTTCTTGTATACTACAACCATAAATGAATGAAATCCATAGGTTTTTTGTTGTTTTATTATTAAACACTAATTATGCTAATAGATAGACAGTCAAAATTATGCTATGCTACAATAGCTTGCACTTTTTAATATACACTTTTTTTTCAATATTTTAATAAAATAAAATTTTCATTTTTTCTCATCGGCCTTTAGTTCTACTATAAGACATTTCAAGGTTATCCATTAATTACCGGACACTCTGTATATGTGTACTTTTTGGGTGAACAAAAAGCGTGAAACTCACGTCATCGTCACCACACGCTAGTTACTTAGTTTTCACTTCTATCGGCAGTCCCCAAAGACTGCCCCGCATTTCTTTTTTAAGATAACGCCCACTCTATGTATAGTGTCTATTTCGTGGGGAACTTTACAAACATTCAATTAATGGACAGAGAGATTACTCAGAATCTAAAGACCTATTTGTGGATCACACGTATCCTGTTTAGGGAACAAACCTAAACCACTCGCAGCAGTGGCAGCGGCAAAGTGACATTGGCTTAAACCTCTACACCATCCTGCAGTGCAGTGATTTAGTCATTAATTAAACGATTTAGTACGCTCATTGGAAGCAGCAACGGCCTAGTGTGAGACCATGGGACAGCCACGCAAAGGTCTCGAGTTCGATTCCAAATAGTTAATTCTTCTCTTTTTCTTCTACTTCTTTTCGTGTGGTTAGTGGCCAACCTGTTGTCAAGAGTAGTTCAAGTCACCCCGTAGGCCTCTGACATGGCTTAACGACTGTTGTCAATTTGGCAACAACCGGGATCGACTTTTACGTGCCCTCCGAAGCACGAAGACGCTCAGATGAAATACCACTAAGCGGTCACCCATCTATAGACTGACCGCACCCAACGTTGCTTAACCTCGCTAATCGTTTACCAATCAGTGAGTGCAACTGGCTATGAGCGTTAATTACACTGGGAACAGTCATTTTGGGGCATGGTAATTTGAAGTCAATTTTATGTAAGTTCAGTATGCTGAATACGAGAAAAATATCAGATTTGTTAATTTGACTCTAGTTTATGAGATAAGACTTTATAACTGTATGACTGAAAGAAGGTAGAAATTAAAATACAATTACATATTAAATATATATTTTAAAAGCGACTATATAATAATGACAAGAATACTTAATACATATGCTGTTTACAAAATTCATAAAAAAGAATATTAGAAAAACATTATCTGTAATCCCTTATTAAACTCAAGCAATAGTCTGACATCATAATATGTCTGTCCCATCGGCCTTGGTATCTTTCTTTCATTGTTCTAATGTCCTAGTGGAACCGTTCTTAATGTTGAATATCTTAAGAACCAGAGTCAATCCATACAAAGTAAATACATTTCGGTTATGACTGATGAATGAAGGTGTTAAAACCAGTAACAAAATTAATACCGCAGAAAATAAAATTGTTTTATTTCCCAGTGTTATCGTTCGTTTTAACGGCTAAGCAAAACATTGTGAAGAAACCTGCATGTCTGAGAGTTCTCCAGTATGTTCGACAATATCTGTGAAGTCTGCCATCACGCAGTACGCCAGCGTAGATTATGGCCTTACTTTCCAAAATCAAAAACAAAATCATTTATTTTCGCTGATGTATACCCAGATGTTATATTGTTACAGTTAGTGTCAGCTTATTCTGCTTCATAGGCATGCAAAATTAATCATTGCAATCAATTAACATCAATAAATAATATCTATACATCTTCTACACCGAAAAGAGGTCCGTGCCCAGCAATGGGGGAGTTTAATACAGGGCTGATATTGTCGTTGTAGTACGCTCATTGCATCGCCTCGCTATATACTCTCCGTCAATCTAAGCACACGACTTCAAAGTAAATGTTTGTATTGGAGTACAATTCAAATGAATTAATAATTACATTACGTATCATATCGTTGATTTAATCGTGTAATTGTTATTAATGCATTCACGACGCGTCAATATTCAACCTTGTATTTTGTTAGTGCAAATACTGTTTAAACACATGTTTGTAGAATTGGGACGGCCGCGTAAATTATGCAGAACTTTAAATACAATAGTAATAATTATGTAGTTAACACAGCTTAAAAGCAGCGTGTAATATGCAATGCCCAATGTTATATTATAATCGCAGAAGTTCTAATTTGCCCGAGTGGTGTGGGTTCGAAACCCAGACGGGTCAAAAATTTGTGCGATTTACAAATAGTTGTTCCGAGTTTGTAGTTGTTGTATTCTTTGTATCCGTTGTTTTAAAGATTGTAAAGATCCCAGCAACACAGGATTCATTCCTAGTGCGAACGTTGCCCCTTTTAACAAAAATAAAAACAATTAATAATTTTTAAATAAAACATTAGTATAACTAAATGTCACACAATTCGGCGGCCTCGTCGGCGGCGTAGTGGTTAGTGTAACCGAATGCCGCGCCTGAGGTTGCAGGTTCGTTTCCTGCACAAGTCAAACATTTGTATGCATGAACATGAATATTTTTTTATTTTTTTTATATTGCTCATCAAAATGACCACACTCCGCCTGATGGTAAGCAGTCGTGTAATCTAAGAGCAGTGGCCTCTACATCGTCCTCATAGCAGCCGAGGCGATGTTGAGGTCTCTACTTTGACGGCCTGAGAAGGTGCTTTTTCACGCCCCGCTTAAGGGACCCAGGATTGAAGAAAGGAGGAAACACGTGCCTTGGCAGAGAATTCCATGCCTTGATCATTCGGCAGAGGTATGAGGATCCAAACTAGGGGCTACTACTAACTAACTACTAAAAAGGGGAGGGCGGGATAAGGTGGAATAACTCCTCAGAGCACTCTTCAGAGTTTGTCTTGGTCTCGGTGTTTCTATGTATAATATGAATGTAATTACAAAAAAAAGTATATATGTATGTTTATCCATTGTCTAGTACCCATATTACAAGCTCTGCTTAGTTTGAGCTAGATGGTGTTGTGTGTATGTGATAAAATATATGATAGAATGGAATCATGCTGTAGATACTTGGTACCCTGATGAAATAACAAACATCACACAGACAGAGGAGTAACAGACATTTTTTATTAAAACGATTTGCATCAAATTTGGGATGCACATAGACCACGTCCTGGAATAACACGTAGAATATTTTGCCGATATGCGTTCTTATTAGATTTATGCTGGCGAATCCACAAGCAGAAACTAGTTTATCTATCAAACATGACAACAATAACAATCGAACTATCCTATCACGTTTAAAGTGACAAGTTGTAGACATTATACCCTGAAATACGGAATATGGTTGAATGTAAGCAATAACCCTTAAGTTCAGAAAGAAAGAAGCACCGAATATTTGCCATAACTTCTAGATAACACGGAAATATGGCGAGGTCTTGATAATATCCATAAACGATCTTATAAACTATCGTTATCTGAGAAATCTCGACCTAATAGCGTAAGATGGTTGAATAAAAACGATATGAGAAGGTTCTTTTTAGCTGCCTACAAGCTTGCTGTTGAAAATTGTTGTAATAATATACGTATTTTTACGTAATACAACACACGTACTAAATTCTGCATATCTGTAAGTTCACTATAGTATTCTCGAAGGTACATATGTGAAGTCTGCCAACCCGCACTGAACCAGCGTGGTGGATTATGGTCTAACCATTCTCACACTGGAAGAGGAAGAGGCCCGTACCCAGAAGTTGAAGAGTTTATATATAGGGCTGATATCCTAGAGCCTTCCTAATAGACAGCCAGTGTACTCTGTATATATGTAGCCATTACCATCATCACATAACGAACTTCTAGATAGCATCTAGTGTATTTTACTTCGCGTTAGAGGAAGATGTCAGTTAGGCAAAGATAGGAACCATCAAAATTAAGCTGATATTATATTTTTACCATTATTAAATTTTTTCCTTAACAATTACATTTTTATTTTTACTTACAATGATTTTAAAATACCTTCTACACAACACAATAAAAAACGTGGGTAGATGCTCCTGAACATCCACCCACAGGCACCTTTAACCTATAAGCAGAAATAGGGGCAGTTCTATATTTAACTGAGAACATCAGGGCGTTGACAAGGTACAGTCAGCAATATATGTAAGTAGCTGAACCATTAACAAATTTGTAAAAGTATTTTATGATAATATTGTCTTCTGTTTACGCGAATGTTATTCAATGAAATTAAACTACTATATACGGATTTTATCTCGTTGTTTATTTATCACTGTATTACATAATTTTGAAAACTGTTGCACTACTACTACTATTTAATTTTAATCATTTATTAGCTAATAAAATTATTTAAAGTATTAAAACTATTTATATTTAGGTTTACACTTTCCCCAACGTTTCGGTTGCTTTGCAGCAGACATGGTCCCCGTTCCCCGAACGTCGAACGTCGGGGAAAGTAGTGTTTTCATTAACCTCTTCAAAGAAGACTCGGAGGTTAATTATGTCGCTACACACGTATCACATCCAGATAAAAATACTTGCCCGAGGGATTGACGTTTATTCATAAAATCTACATTATCGCGAGTGAAGCCGTGGGCAAAATGTAAGTGTTTATAATGTAGCAAGATAGAGACAATTGGAATCTCGCAAGTGTGTCGACTTATTTTGCTGGCTGTACTTAGAAACGTCACTAGCCTTCAGAGAATATGTAGGTGAAAGGATTTATCTCCTTGTTGGTCTGAACACTACACCAGGCTTGTAGCCAAATAGTGTCAGTGCCAATCGATTGATGTACCTGGTATTAAGTAATTGTGTTGTGTGTTTGATTGCCTCAGGCGCTCATAGGCAGTTGCACTCACTGATCGGTTAACGATTAGCGAGGTTAAGCAACGTTGGGTGCGGTCAGTCTATAGATGGGTGACCGCTTAGTGGTATTTCATCTGAGCGTCTCAGTGCTTCGGAGGGCACGTAAAAAGTCGGTCCGGTTGTTGCCAAATTGACAGCAGTCGTTAAACCATGTCAGAGGCCTACGGGCGACTTGAACAACTCTTGACAAAAGGTTGGCCACTAACCACACAAAAAGAAAAAAAGAAAGACCTGCCTCAGTGGGTATAGAGAATGTGACTGCTGTGCTCTCTATCGCCTCGTTTCGGATTCTATTCCCAGGTCGAGCAAAGTGTTAATTTCATATCAGAAAAGCTAAATTTTTCCGTTATGAAATTTCCAGTAGCAGAATGGAGTCTGGAACTGTACGGCAACAAACTCACCCCTACCGGTAGTGTTTCGAAGATCCCATATAATATACATATATGGTACCTACAAAACAAATGTGACGAATTGTGGATGTAATACGCCAATAATAACATTTCTTAAATGTTAAGCTACTTATGTCGCTGATTGTACCAGCCAAAAGCATATTAAGTGACATATTATGATACACATATAGAGTTTACCTCAATAAATAAAATAAAAATAAAATAACTTTCGCATTACCTTCAACTTAGGATACCCCAATTAAATGTTTGAAATTGCACAAAAACTCAGACGCTATATTGGAATCGCTTTTCGGCAACTCGATATAGTAATTAACTAACTTAGTTCTGAATTTTTAAGCGCAGATAGACGCCGAAACGAAACGCCAGCTCGGTTTAATTGGTAAAGGCGCAATGTCGACATTGGTGTCTAACGAAAAAAATCGTGAAAAGCATAAAGCACATGTACATAATTGGCAAGAACCTGGCTAAAGGAAGTCTTAAACTTTAGCATTATGATCTATCTATACATTTTATATAATAATAATAATAATGTCAGCCCTGTATTAAACTTTCCGACTGCGTAGCATCGTCCACCACATATGTACATATCTTCGAGAACGTTATGGAGAACTCTCAGGCATGCAGGTTTTCCTACAATGTTTTCTTTTACCGTTAAAGCGAACGATAATTAACTATTAAATACACGTAACTTAAAAAAATCTCCTTCCAATAGAGACTTCATCTTATGCTCAATTAAAAATGTTAGTTACACATTCACTGATCGCGTATCACGTCAAAAGTATTTAATTATTTTGAGTTGATTTTGTAATAGAAGCAAAAATTGTAATAAAATATCTCACAGCGTTATAATTTATTTAATTTGTCAAAATTGGCACTGGTGGGTTAGAACCCAGATGTAGTTACGGATCCAGCGATCCACCCATCATTCAATTCAGAAAGATGGGTGCATCGCTGGATCTGTTACATTCAATCTTTCTGGTCATTCAATTCAGAAAGATTCATTAAATTTAGTCGGTAGGATCCAGGACGTTCCAACTTTTTCGGGTGAGACCAAACCTTCTTCGAACGGAGACAGAAGCGAAAAGTAAGTCAAAAAAACCTCCTCTGTTATAAGCATAAGTATAAGCTTCATTTTAAAACGCCTGTATATTTAAATTAAACTCATTTATACGGATTTTATCGCGTTGTTTATTTAACACTGTATTACATAATTTTGGATCTGTTACACTACTACTACTATTGAATTTTAATAATTTTTAAGCTAATATAATTATTAAAACTATATATATTTAGGATTACACTTTCCCCGACGTTTCGGTTGCTTTTCAGCAGCCATGGTCACGGGGAGACTAAGATGGTAGTTGTTTCAATGTTCCAGTGTAGCTATTTCAAAGTACCCGAACATCATTTTATCATTTTCTATTTACGCAGAATCGCTCAAAGTATAATAAAGTGTAGCTGTGGTTTGCTTCTTCTTGGGTTTGACTATTTGAATTACTGGATCCCTAGCTGGTGGTAATTCCAACTATCTTCTCTATTGAAATTAGAATGTTTTTTATTTCAATAGCCTCGCGATGCATCCTTGGTAGGAATAGGTGTTCTTTAACGAGAATCTGTGGTTTGTCAAATCTCAGGTAGTGGCTTGTATATTTTAGAAACTGCCGGCTGAAGTGTATATCCTGGATGATGCAGGGAGATATTGTAATTAGTAGTTATTTAAAATATAAATGCTATGGCCACGTGCCACGTGATAAATCTTCTTCTTATCGTGTCGATGGCAACAGTTTTTAAATGATTTTAGCCCAGTGCTCGCAGTGATAAATAATTAATTTACAAGCATATATTTTATTATTATTATTTAAAAAAGACAACTCCCGCTACAGTAATTATTCCTGTGTCGCAGGGGACTTTACAAATATTCAAACAAAGGACAAAAAGAACATCCAGACTCAGGACAACCATTTGTAGGTCACTCAAATATATATATATATATATATATATATATATATATATATATATATATATTATGCTGTATATTATGCTTTAGTTCCACGTAATAGTCAGCGAGCCTATTATCGTTTATACAGAGTGTCCCAGAATATGTGAATCAAATTATCAAATTGTAACTGGAGATTCCTTAAGTAAGGACCTTTCAATTGAGCAAAATAAAAACAAATCGTTTGTAGTTCGACGAATCAATCCTTCAAAAATAATAATAGTGGAAAATAATGAAAATTAGCCATAAACGAATTACCTGTAGTTAAAAGTCTGGAAAAAGTCGTACTTTTTTAGAAATTTAGATTTTTATTTTAACCAAAGGTCATATTTTTTTTATTTAGCACATTTGAAAGGTCCTTATCTAAGGAATCTCCCGTTATAATTTGATTCATATCTTCTGGGACACCCTGTAGAACACATTGTATGCCGTGCCGCTGATTAGCTAGCAGATCATTTCTTAACCGACCTATTCAACACTGTTTGGCTCGGGACAATAAGATCGATAAAAAAAAACCATGGAGCAGGCAGTATATAATTGAAACCGTAACTAATATTATAAAATCAAATGCGAGTTTATTATTATAAAATCAAATGCGAGTTTATTATTATAAAATCAAATGCGAGTTTATTATTATAAAATCAAATGCGAGTTTATTTGTTACGCTTACACGACTAATCATCATGAAATTGCATACGCATTAGCAAGGGTATGGACGATGGATAGTTTTTCCGCCTTTCATCTAAAAAGGTACTATTCCTCAAGAGTCAATTTATTAACCAAATCTAGATTATCGCGAGCCGTGAACAAAATCAAATGTGTTATAATTATAACTAAACATTTAAATCATAGATGTATTCTCACAGTACTTAGACCGTACAAAAGAGAAGAAAAGGTTCGCTCACATTACATAGAGAACGATAATATACAGTTTTCAATATTAGGGAGCATGATAATACTATATTTATAATTCAAATGTTACGTTGGCATTGTCTATGAGATCACAACTTAACGTCCAGAAAGGTGACCATATTTAAACGGAGTACAGCGCATCTATGATTTAAATATTTGTACTTAATTACAAACCTATTGATTTATAAAATGTCTTGTCTATACTAATATTATAAAGCTGAAGAACTTGTTTGTTTGTTTATTTGTTTGTTTGGTTGAACTTACTAATCTCAGCAACTACTGCCTTGAATTGAAAAATTATTTTAGTGTTGGATAGCCTATTTATCGAGGCAGTTTAAGGCTATATAACATCACGCTACGACCCACGGGGGCGGCGCAGTAATTATAAACGCGGGTGAAACAACGGGCACAGCAAGTCATATAATAAGCCTAATAATATTTATTATGGGACAAGTTTAGTCAAATATTGTTTGTTTGTTACACTTCACGTCTTAACTACTCGATCGATCATCGTGAAAGGAGACGGGGATTTCTGGGCCTGACTGCTTTAAGTTAAGATATGGTTTAAAAAAAGCGTTGTATTTTTCTATTGTAAAATATAAAAAATTAGCTTAATTCACAATCTGGAAGACGAGGAATCTTAAAATAAGTTTATGTCACTAATAAAATAGGATATCGATTACTATAATCGATTAATGTGAATGTATTAAATAAAAAAACATAAAATCACTTGCACCAGATGATTGATTCAATCAAAGTAAATGTATTTAACAATAATTAACATAATGTCAACAGTTAAAATATCTAAATACTAACTTGATGAAAATAAATCTGTAAATTGATTCTCGTTTACAGATCGATTTATTATCTGTGTTTGTCAACTGTATTTTTAATCTGTGCTAACAGTGACAGCTACCTGACTCTCAATCTATGATCAATCGTCTCATATCCTTTACTGCGTGTGCGTTTTGAGTGTGTTTCCAGTTTTTTTATATATATTCCCCAACCAGTGCTTTCTTGCTACGGACTTCTGATCTTGCTTAACTTGTACGACCCTTGCTATCTTAACGGACACGGATAAACTCGTTTACTCGTCTGAATTTGGCTCGTTATTTTGGATTTTACGTCCTGCTTATCGATTGGATATTGACACCATGGCTCGCTGTGTGAATTGTGGTATAGCAACTAGTCGCTGTAATACGCTGGGGCGACGAGCTTTAGATGATGAAACGACACTGTCAGTGATTCGTCAACATGTGCACCAGAACCTGTAAGTACAACCTTTTGTTTGTTTGCTACCCAGCGTCTCTCGCTATAGGTTCCTTCCTATGTTTTCCATAACCATTATGCAGGAGCAACACTAATGCTTAATAATGTGTTTTTAAACGCGTTATTGGATACCTACTAAACATCGATTTTGAGAGGTTGATTTTCCATAAATCCTTTTATTCCTTTTTTTTTCATTCCTATTATTCCTACCTACTGTAAAAACTCATGCTTGTTGCTACAATAGTTGACTCTGCTTGTTAATAAGTGTTCCTAAACACGTTAATAATTATCGGCATTAAACCTAAGTGTGGCCCCTGCATTATACTTACAAATAAAGTATAGATACTTAAACATGTTATAATAGTCATATGAAGATTATTTACATGTAAAAACAACTAAAAACCTACACTGACTGTATATTTTGCAGTAATCATGATTTTTTAAATTTAAATTCTTTTCTCATATTTCAGGTAAACAGCAGTGACTATATTTGCTAAGCTTGTTGGGATTTGGCTCAACAACCATCTATTGATGAACCACAACAACTTGGCCACCGTAGTGTATGTCTCCGCTGTGGTCGTTCTCTTGCATCATGAGTCAGCCATCTACCACCTGCGCACTTCTTAGATGATATTCTGATTATAATTGAAGATGAATAAAAGATAATTATTATTAAAAAAGTGATTTTTATTTTTAAATATCACATCCTTGTCTTCCCTATATTTTAATCTATTTGTGAGTTTCCTAATATCCTCCCACTCAATACAATACAATAAATACTACAATTTATATAGTAAATAACTGTTTAGTAAAACAAAGTAGCAAGCGCAGCTCAAAAATCAGCTGTTTAGTATAGATTGTTGTCAACTTGTTGCATAACCTCACTTTTACTAAATCTCTTATAGCTCTGCTCTCAGATTGCCAAAATCCGTAGAATTTTCAGAGATGATTTGATAATATATAAGCTCTAAATTCATTTAACTTTCATCCTTTTACATCCAGGCCCAAGAATGTATGAAAGCGTATCCGTCTCCTTTCGCATACACGTTGTCAGGGGTACAGAAAAGGACATAGGGTACCTTTCATCCAAAAAAAGTACTGTTCTCAAGAGATATGTAGAAGCGGAGCCGCAGACTAAATCTAGTGTGTTCTTATTATAACTAAACTTTTAAATATGTACCCTCACAAGAAATTCAAATACCCTGCCGTATACCACATAAGTTCTATTCGATTTGTACTAAAATAATCATATATTAAGCGAAGGAAGTTTATCTCAAAGTTACGTGAGTCTGATCAGAACGTATGTCATTTAGACCTCGCTTAGGGGTCTATGCTGACGCTCGTGAGATACCTGTATTTAGGTAATAGTCTAAAATTTCGAATGATAAAATTGTAAGCACTAAACCAAATGCTATTTATAAGGTTATGGTTGGTTTAGCACTTGCTTTTTCATTGTAATTGACGAGTATTGATCAAGATAATATGGCGATTATGAACGTATTAATCGTAAGGAGATCGCGTCAGTGAACGTCATCATACGGGCAGTCTTGGGTCTGAACTTAGGTAAATAAGTACTTTCTTACTATGAACTTCGATAAACTATCTTATATAGTTTTCTTTGAATTTATTTGTATGTGTGATCATTTCATTAAAAAGAAGCCAAACATTTTAAATTTATGTAACAGTGTCAGTCAAAGTCGAAACTGATTATTCATTTAGTCTTCAAATTAACAATTATAAACGTCAAATTATTTATATAAATAAATCAGGCACATTATTGAAAAATTGTAATATTGAGATGTAGATGCAAAGTATATGATATTGCCCGTCGATACAATATTTTGTAGCGACACAACTGAGTTGCGAGTCTCTAAATCGTTCGTTAAGGACGTTCTGAAAAAGGCCTTAATACTTACGAACCCTTTCAGGAAACAGGTGTAAGTCTATATACGCATGAAACAGTAGGGTTACAACAAAATCCGTATACAGAAACATCCCTCCATTGTAGTCGGCCAGCCAGCGGAATTTGAGGCATTTAAATTGAAAACCGCTGCGGACACGGACAAAATATAATCTCGTGGACACACTATTCATGAGATTAACCATTTATCTGACCCTCGGGCTGCGTCAGTTGCTGTCCGTTACAAATTATGCATTAACATAACAGCCACACGATTTTCAACCTTACTCTCTATGACTAAAGTTGAAATACTAATTATAGAGCAAATTTTCGAAAACAGTAGATTGCGAATCCCGTCTTAATCCAATCCTTATTTACTATTTAAACGTTACCATGATGCTTTAGTTAACATTAATTGACATAGGGAGGGTTGTGTGGCGTAGGAGGCAAGAAACCCTCTAATATAATGAATGTCTTATGAATATCATGATAACACGACCGGTTTTCAGAGGCGGGCTTTGTAAAGCTTGTATTCAGGAACAGCTGCGTCCTGAATTTCGTTGTGTATTCGGCGCTAATAGGAATAGACTTTGGGTCGGTTTATACTAAAGGGCGAAGCAAATAATTTGTATTACGGATGTATTATCGGACGTATAACATTGACACATACTACATAGGTATACAACGTCGGTTCAATATGACGTGTGTACCTACTAACACACAGACGAATACGTGTATACGTATTTGGGGTTACTCACACATAGACACATGTGTATATATGTACGCATTTTGGTTTACACACACGTAGACATATGCCCCCGTACACATTTTGGATTACCCGAAGATAGATACTTGTGTCTGTAAGCATTTCAGTTAACTCACATATAGACACATCTGTCTTTACGCTTTTCGTTTAACCACATAGTAGGTTAGGTTAGTAAAACAGTACTTTTTGTCGATAAAAGGTGCCCTTTATCCTTTTCTGTTCCCCTCACAACGTGTATGCTAAATTGTATAATGATCGGTCGAATCGTTTAGGCGTGAAAGCGTAACAAACAGCCATACAAACTCACATTGGGATTAATAACATTAGTTGGATGGCTTTATATAGCTATACGCATGCGTTTGTGCGCCGTCGGGTCATTGCTACAATTTTTTGTTGGTCAGAGAACGTCTGTCTAGATGTTCACCAGTTCAAGAAGAATATAGTCGACTGATTTCACGTCTACAATATAATTAAAGAAATGAAAATTAATAGAAAGAGTACAACTTTAAATTATTCACACATTTTTCTTAACATGTACACACGACCACACATCAAGTTAGACACCCTACATACGCATAGCTACGCTACATACAAAATAGGAAAGGGACAGAGCATAGTAGTGTCGATGTAATGGTAAGGATAGAGTGTAACAAAAATATAACGCACTCTCTCGCACGATTCGCAGCGTTCAACTTCTAATAGTTCAAAATCCAAACAGTCTAGGTTGATGTGTCGCTGTCATCCCTCCTCACCTTCGCAATCATCTAAACAAAACTTCGTTCGTATATTTTATACTCGTTGGATTTTATTAAATTTTCCCTTAATTAATTGACGCTCCAACGCTAACATCGTTTTAGTAACCAAGACGCCATAAGCCTCCTTCATTGTGAAAGCTTAAATATACAACAAGAAACTTCTGTGCCTACCTATGCTGCATAAATAATTCATCAACATTTGACCTGTCAAGTTCAGCCATATTTACTTATTGCGAAGGTTTGTAGCCGAAGTTCGGGAGGAAGCCGACACAGACGCCTTTGGGAAAATACTAGGAGTAGAGGTTTAAGATGGAACACAAAATATTTAAATAAACTCGGACCTACGGGAACATTCTGTATTTATAACTAAAATGAGTTCCGTATTTTTTGTTAAATTTTTGCGTATGATTTCATTTAGATTAAGTAAGATGAGCTTCGTTATAATTACGTTTAAGTAATGTATGTTTCTAAAAATAATAATAATATAGACGAGCTGAATGTGAGTGGCGACACTGCGGTCCTGAATGCCTCAGAGAGTCGGTTAAGGCCTCGTTCCCCGCTTGCCGTTACTGATTGGCTGGGGTGGAACTTTAAGAGCGCCAGTAGGACTCTCAATTCTGGCTTGCCTTGGTCGGCTGGTCAGAGAGGGGCCGCTAGAGCTATATGTTTGCGGGTGGAAGTGTCATTTTCAAGGGCATAACTACGGGTCTCCGTTGTCACGAGACCCGTGATGGTGAAGCCGGCGCCGCACAGCTCGACACCCCTAGACGCTCGCACCGGTGTTGCCATCTGCTGCTGGCTTGTATGCCTATTCAGGAGGCCCATTTAGTGAGTTGGCGAGTCACCGTCTGCCTATTGCATTGATGTTATTAGAGTATTCAGGGCAGACGCCGTTTTTCATCCACAGTTACCAATATACCGGTCCACCCATAGATATTAGAATCCATACGTATCAGTAGTCCTAAGCCTGCTGTGGCTAGTACCGCTATAGGTGTTCCAGCCCAACTTTATTTAAATCTCTAGAAAGGCCTCTTCACGTTGGACCCATGTCTCCGTGTAAGCCTCCCAAAAAACCAGGTATTTTCTTATATAATATTTTAGAAAATACCTGTGATTAGAGAAACTTAATAATAATATTCTATTACATATACACAACTCCTCTAGCCCAAACAAAGCAAAACTTGTACAATGGATACTAGACAATGGATAAACAAATATACCTTTTGTTTTTTGTAAATACATACATATTATAAATATACCTATCTAGTTTTTGCCCGCGGCTTCGCTTGTAATAATGTAGGTTTTAGCAATAGATTCGTGTCCTTCGGGAACAATACTTTTTTGGACAAAAGGTACTCTATGTCCTTTTTTGTTCCCCTGACAACGTGTATGCGAAATTTATGATTATCGGTCAAGTAGTTAAGACGTGAAAGCGAAACAAACATACAAACAAAGTCATATTTGCATTTATAATATTAGTTAGAATAGTTAGAATAGTTAGAATGTAGCACCATGTTTATGTTCCGAAAGGAGGTGATATGGTGTTCTACACCCATATTGAGGACAATATGATAATATAGAGGCTTTGTTTGATACGACCTTAATCGAGTAACAAACAGGCAGGAAATAATTCTGTTTGTTTGACACGTTTTCATGATTTAATCGCTTAAGCTATATGATGTTTGTTAGAAGATAGGTAGAGAAGAAGATTAGGAGAACATTATTTTCTTTTTAAATTAAATGTTTACGAGCAGTTTGTTCAACAAATGATTTATATTCTGAAACCCCTGCAGCTAGGTATGCGGAGTGAGCTCGTGACGGTAGAGCAAAGGATGGGATTCGAACCCGCGACCTCTGCATCGCATTTCCGATGCTAGAATGGACTAATACAAGACTAGCATCTAATACTTAAAATATTTGTATTAAAATCGTTTAACTTTTCGGTACTTGAAAGCTATTTAAATTGTTATGCATCTTATGTAACGCAGTGGACATTTACCCTAACACCCAAGTCTCGGCGGAAGCCAACAAATTTAGCAGACGAACTTTTTTAATTTAGAAAAATATTATAGTCATCTAACTTTTGTATGTAAATTATTTTATCTTAACAATTCAGTTATCTGGAGGATAGTTCTTATGGCAATCTTTAGCGCACTGTAACTAATAAAGATAATTATGGAAAACTAGCGGCCTACCCCAACTTCGCCTGGGTTGGACTAAATATGTTTGGCCTAACATTTTTTTTTGGTGTGTTTTTCGTGTGGTTATTGGCTGTGGTCACCTATTGTCAAGAGTTGTTCAAGCCGCCCGTAGGCCTCTGACATGGCTTAAAGACTGCTGTCAATTTAGCAACAGCTGGGACTGACTTTTTACATGCCCTCCGAAGCACGGAGACGCTCAGATGAAATACCACTAAGCGGTCACCCATCTATAGACTGACTGCACCCAATGTTGCTTAACCTCGCTAATCGTTTACCGATCAGTGAGTGCAATTGGCAATGAGCGCCTCAATCGTCTATATGGCCTATAATCGTCTGAAATAATACCTATCAAACATAAAAAGATATTTTTTTATACAACTGGCCTAGTGGGCGACCGTTGGACTGCCACGCAGAGATCTAGAGTTCGATCCCAAGGCGTGCATCTCTGACTTTTCGAAGTTATGTGGATACTAAATAGTTAATTATCATTTGCTTTAACGGTGAAGGAAAACATCGTGAGGAAACCTTGTCACGCGGATCACTCGCGCCATGGCGTCTGCGCGCGAGCCGAGGTGGTGGGTGGCGCCCCTTTCTCCCTCCTGCCGGCGGTAGCTGAGATATAAGCCGATCGCGTTCTGATTCGGGCCCGCACGGGTTGGGAGCCTTCTGCGCTCACCCACAGTCCGCGTAAAGTTCTCAAAGACATCTGAGGCCAACAATTAACACACAAAAAAAAGTTGTCTTTGGAGCTATCCAGACCACGTAGCGAGCCTTCTAGAACCACGCCCTGATCTTTACATTTAGTTAAATTTTAGGTTATAAATTACTGTTTTACTGAAACAAGTTTGGTATCCAGAATTATAAAACTTTTAATCGTTTTGTTATATCTTTTAATTATCTCATTTAAATAGATTGCCTTGTCAACCACGTCCCTAAAGCGTGATTGATTTAGCATAACGTTACAACCTGCATGTCTGAGAATTCTCCATAATGTTCTCGAAGATATGTGAAGTCTGCCAACTGTGCTAACTGTGGTGGTCTATGGCCTAAACCTTCTCACACTGAGAAGAGCCTCGTCTCCAGCGGTGAGACAGTATAATACAAAGCTGATATTATATAATTACAACTAAGGTGGCAAACAAGCATACGGTCCACCTGATGGTAAGTGGTCACCGTAGCCTATGGACGCCTGCAACACCAGATGCATCACTTGCGCGCGACACTTTAGGAAAAGATGAAGAGAAAAAGGAAGTGGGATGGAGAAGGTGCGGGAAGGGGGAAAGAGGGTGTTTGGGCCTCCGGAATACTGCTATTTCACGTCGATATTTTGTGAGAGGGTAGTTTTTCCGCGGTCGAGCCGGCCCATTCATGCTGAAATCAGCGAGGCTCTACTACCTTTAAAGCCTAATTTAAATCGGATGAGAACCGGCCGATATTTACCTATATGTAATAATTACTAGTATAAATAAGAGCGTAGGAATTATAGTTAACCCATTGCGTGGCAGTGGCACACCGATGGCCAGACACATTAGGTTTCTATATGTCAACTAAGTCTGACATTCCAACAATTGACAGGTTAAGAAAGCGTGTAAGGCATATGCCTTCATTGAATTCAATGATCGGCAGACGACTGTTCATAAGCGAGTGTTTTCAGTAATCATACATTATGTGTGCATGTAGCTAAATAAAGCAAGTTTTATACGGTGACAGTGTCAAAAACACATAGAGCTTACCTAACCGTAGCCTACAATTGCTTGCAACATTAGGGGTGTTACTCTCGTGTTACTGATTCTACGGAAAGGAATTAAAGAAGAGATGAAACGAAAGTAGTAGGTATATATGTATATCTTCTTTATATATATAATTCTTCTGTACGTGTGTTAACAGTGAACTCCTCCTAAACGGCTGGACCGATTTGTTTTTTTTTTGTGTGTGCAAAGAGATTCGAGGATGGTTTAGATTTGGCTTTTTATAGTTTTTTTTGTCTATACAAGACAACCGTCCGTTGGGACAGCTAGTGTGTATATATATATATATACCTATAAGCCTATAATTTTTTTATGCTAGAGGTACAGTCATGCTTAGTCTAGTTTTCGCATTCAATAATGATTGAATATCTATTTATAATATGTACATATAAATAGGCAAACACAAAACAGCTTTGTCTTTGCAATTTTCTTTTTTTAAGTTTCATTTCGTAGGTATTGACGAGTTATAGTGGAGTGGAATCAATAAAAATATTTAGGAAACAGTAAGTTGTTTTTTTAAAGGAATTATTATTGAAATTTTAAGGTAAACAAATATGCCTATTTGTATTCTTCAAATTTTCAATCATAATTACTGTCGAAATTCGACCACTGGGCGAGCGAACACCAGATATTAATTATTAGCTACTAACTGATCTTGGCGCTGCATGAAGCTGACGGTACCAGGGCAACATAACAAAATTCGTATGAGCCTCATTATGTTTACATAATGAGGCTCATACGAATTTTGTTTAAGAATTCCTAGACAGAAATACATAAAAGCACTTAGACGGGAATAAAACCGGGACGATTGGAGCCCCAGACATCTAGACTATAATTTATTCAAGTTATTGTACCAACGAGCCGTCGGCGAACTAATAAAAAGGACCTTACTGTCTATTATAGCATTATTATTGTGAACGAGTAAACGAGATAATACGTTAGAGAGCGTAGCTTTGTCTCAATCAGACACATACAATGGCAATGCTATAATCTAACAAATCCTGAACTATCAGAACCTTTTTGTACAACCGAGCCAGATAATATAAATATAAAAACCATTTTTAGTGGTTCCAAGGATCAGACAAACAATCTTTCCAGTTTTACAATAATTAATAAATAATATCAGTGTTAAGCATGGGTCTCTTCTCAGTGTGAGAATGGTTAGGCTACTGTTCATCACGCATGCCCAATGTGGTTTAATAAAGTCCATATATCTTTGAGAACATTATGGAAAATTTTTGGACATGCAGGTTTCATGATGTTTTCCTTCACAGTTAAAGTAAACGATAATTAACTGATTAACATGTACACAGCTGCGAATAGTCAGATGTGCCTTGATCGAACTTAAGACCTCTACGTAGCAGTCCAGCGATAGCCTAATGGGAGACCCCAGTAAGCTATTGCTACCTATCTAATAAATAAAATAAATTCAAGCATTCTATGAGGCAATTAATAATATAATATTTATGTCAATAACTTTGTTGAACGAAAACATTGCAATATATCTTGTCTAATTTTCTTTACAAGAGAACCTATTATGTATTTCATTGACAGAAAATTGTTTTAATGAAATAACTTTACTAATTAGGATCGGGCCTTAAAATAATATTTTATAAATAGGTACAATATTTTATACATTTTATTTTAAACTATACTAATGAGATGAGAAATAAATATACAGTCCGCTTAATGGTAAGTTGCCTAGAATTTATTTGCCTCTGGTAACACAATATATGTATGTGTCATCGGTTTGCCCCTGGCAACCTAATTTGTTTGTCATTTAAATCAATAGACAATTATGTAAATTACGACTGCCTTATTGACGCAACAGTAGTGAATGCGAAAAACTGTGCGAGATCAATTCAATTGAATCAGTTATTATGTTAAGCTTAAAAAGACAACTCACACTCGGAATAATTTCTGTACAACGGGGTGTACTGTTCTTTACTAACATTCAAAGACTCGGAACAATCATTTGTGGCTCATAAAATTTGTAGTCTCATAAGGGTATTGAACCCACAACACTGGGCAGTGGCAGTAACGGGACGGGTTGGGACCCGTTGGTCCCCTAATATTCGTCCCCCATAATAAAAGTTGTAGATTCGGCACCTATATAGGTGCCCATTGGTACCCTGGTAGGAGACCAATCAATATTAATTTATTTTTAAGGTACCCACTCGTTCAGGTGCCCTATGGTACCCTGATAGAAAACAAGCCATAGCAGAGTGAAATAAAAGTTAAATTAATAATATATCAGGGGACAAGTGGGCACCTTAATTATTTGAAAGGGCCGTATGGGCACAGGGTGCGAATTTCAGGGGACCAATGGGTACTGACCCGACGAGACGACCTTTTAAGCCACTAAGACATACGTGTAGTCAAGATAGGTAATTCTTAATTATCACCGACGACTACATAGGAACTAAAGCCATAACTGGTATAATCTGGATATAATGCGTCTGCCTCACTTCAGGGATTTATGTATGTCAATTTTAAAATGCATTAGGAACACGTATACGATGCCTATTTACAGTATCGCGGGCACAAGTAACATATTTTAATACTCCAGTTTATTCATACATTCATTCCACCCACATTACCGTAAGTAAACCCCCAATTTCCATATGTTTGTATTGCAAACCAATCATAGACCTGTGAAATTACCAGGCGCACAGAACAACTTGGGAGTTTGAGCGTGTGCACACCGAGTAAGCGGTTTAACGCTGCTTTGGTAGGATTAGCCGTTTATCTGAGTGGACTAGACACAGTTGTCCAGAGGCCGAGCTTAGCCACGTGCGGTGTACTTGCAGTGATCGGAAAATAGGTGTGAGACTCCTTGTATTTTATGCTGTCCTGATACTTGAATATTGGTGCGGTGCCAAGTTTTTAATGATTGTCGTTGAAGATAGTTAAGTACTATTAAATTAAACAATGGACGTGTCATGTAAGTATGATGCCAAAAGACTTACCTACAAGAAAAATATTTTCAAATATATACACGTATTGGAAATTATGCGTATATACGATTCTCACGAAGGAACGTACGATAGGTTTTCGTCATTTGTGAATTCGCCAGAAGATCAAGTCACACGTAATGCCACGAGTCTATTTATCCCCCTTATCCCACATCGTCCCGTGAAACCCATGAAAACGCATGCCAAGATTAAAATAAATCCAGGATAACATGGTCTATTTGATTACGAAGTTTCATGCAAATCCGTTTATCAGTTTTCGCGTGATTAGGTATCTTATCTTATCTTGTGTCGGGGCCAGTCAGTACAGACCGGCGACACTTCGACCCAGTGGGATCTTTTGTGTCGACTTCCCCAATAACGACTGTCATAGATGTTCATGGCAGTCGGGACCGACGGCTTAACGTGCTCTCCGAGGCACGGAGCAGGCGATAATTGTCAATCAATACGCACATAATTTCGAAAAGTCATATAACTTCCGAAAGTCAGAGGTGCGCGACGTGGGTTCGAAGCCGAGTCCCTCTGCATTGCAGTCTGTTGGTCTCCCCACTGAGCTATAGCTGCTCACGTGATTAGGTAAATAACAAACATCACAAATTCCTTACAAACATTAACAGTACATTTTATTTTTTTTATTTATGTACATAGGCTATTTGCATAAGATAGGAAGTATCTGTGAGTTTCTCGAAGATATGTGAAGTCTGCCAACCCGCACTAGGCCAGCGTGGTGGACTATGGCCTAAATAAAAATCTGGTGCATGTTTCATTCTAATATACTGCTCAGAAGTTGAGTAATTATGTGTTTAGATCTGGTTCTTTATACAAGCAAAAATATAAATAAAATATAAAACAAAGTCCTCCGTCGCGTCTGTCTGTCTGTTCGCGATAAACTCAAAAACTACTTAACGGATTTTCATGCGGTTTTCACCAATAGACAGAATGATTCGTGCTTAAGTATAAATTGTTAAGTTTATGTACTACCCGTGCAAAGCAGGGGCTGGTCGCTAGTGTTCAATAAAGTCCATTTCATTGTAGTCAAAATACAAATAACCCGCCATCTTTGCTGTACATTAAAATTGTCGTAAACAGAAAATTTACGACAGCAACTAAGAAACTAGGACAGGTTTAATAGTTCTCTGACGCTCATATTGTAAAACACATACATAGTCCCACGCCTGTATATTCCCGATATATCCCCTAAGGGGAGGGATATACTCTCATATCTCGACAAGTTAACTAAATAGCCAAAAACTAGATACAATAAAAGGCCTTACATCTAGGCCCCTGCGTTTCTATAATCTAACTGTTGTGAGATTATAAAAACTACGAACAGTAGAAACCGCTTAAAATATTGCTTAACGGTATGTCAACCAACTATTCGTGGGTAATGATGTGTGATAGTTGAAGTCTTACGTAATCTACGCCTATTAATGTCTACTAAGCAAATTTCAAGACTCCGTGCAGCTACTTAGATTTCTTATACATTCAAAATCATGGACGTAATTAACATTTACGCTGAATTCAAGGTGAGTAACATATGCAATTAGAGGCAGTAGCATGGGTTGCATGCATCGTCTGAACATCCGATTTGAGCAAGCCGCGCAAGAAACCCAAATGATTAACTGGCGCATGGATGCAGCAAGCATAAGTAGCTAGGCAAGTATTCCACGCAAGTAATTTGCGCAGTTAGTATATGTATGGATACACGCGCAGGGGTGCGTAAAGCTTGCGCATTAGCCTACGCAAGTAACTTGCTCAAGTAGCCTGCGCGATAAACTTGCACAAATAACTCGTATGATAAGCTTGCGCATGTAGCTCGCACGAGTGATTTAAGCATGTACACATATGTATATTGAATCAAATTAGGCGTTACATGGCAGAAATCCATTGTAATAAAATTATTGAGAAGAGAGGAACTCGCTTCACACCCTCGGATTGTCCACCCCAACTACTGCAATAGAAAAACGTTGACGATACCGAACTCCTCTGAATGGGAACAGCCACGTAATATTATATAATAAATATGCGTCGACACGTGTTTCGCCTCGGCGCCAGGCATCTGTACCTACATATATATAGGTATAGGTACCTACATCCCGCACTAATTTGCAAAAATTTGCTCCAACGGTCAGGGCTTTAAATATTCTAAATGAGGTTTCTCGTCGTTTAGATATTTATCTTTGTTCTTTGGCGGAATTTGAGAAGGTAGCATTGGATTATATTAGCTATCTTTAATATAATAATATAATAGCTTTGTTGGTGCATTGCTGTATTGGGTCTGTAACCTGTAATAACAATGTATGCTGGATAAATAAATAAATAAAAATAAAAAAATCTTCAGGACCGGTTGACAACGAATGAACTTGTATGCACGTATATAGCTCGCACATGTAATTTATGTATAGAAGTATTAAAGCATAGCTGCCATATATACTTATATACACATGGCAAGTTCTTTCGAGATATGCAGACGAGAATGTCTTTAGCGTTATCCAGCCACTCCTTGCTATTATGCGGACACTATAGAAATGGATGAAGATTTCTTTTTGTATATAATAAAGGAGGCGTTGCAGACTATGCAGTGAGCGTTTAGACCCATAAGCGGTTTAACGCTGCTTCCGCGGATTAGCTGTTTATCTCCCTCTCGACTATGCCATTGTCCACTGCGCATTTATGAGCCGCCCAATTGTCAGGCTTATAGCGGTTTCAGAATGTTTATTATAACTATCTGTTACGGAATACACAGGCAAATTCAATCTCGAAACGCAGTACCAGTGTAACTTAGTTGACAAAGCTACAAGAAGGTTTGCAGAATGCACAGGTTCAATCTATCTTTATGGATTGTGTCTTACCTCGATTATAATTTAAATATTACTCTATCAAAAATAAACGTTTTATTTCCTAAATTATTTTGTATTTCTTTAGTTATTTGTTATTTTATTCCCGGTCATTGCAGAATCAAATTTTAGGATCAAAACCGGAGTACTGTTATAAATTTAAATATATATGCCGTGCATGGGCTATTCTGGTCTTTAATTATTCTAAGCATATGCTTTATTTGCCACTGGCAACACAATTTATTTCCATTTATTTGAATTCGCAGGAGATATTATGTCGATTTTAAAGTGCGATAAGATAGGCAGACATCTAGTAGACGTCTCTAGTAGCAGTGGTTGAAGTAGGTTTGATACTAACGTGGGAGAAATCAATTTAGAATCCCCATAATGATTTGAAAGAAGGCGCATGTGCTTTGGGTCCGTTATTTCAATGTTTGTAAAAGTCTCTCACGATATAGGAATAATTCATCATGCAATAGATATCTTTTAAAAGTTTGAATCCTACTTTTAAGGCTAGGAAGATGCCGAATATACCTACGCTACAGCATCTAACTTGTAACACCGTCAATCGTCTACAGACAGTCTTAGTTACGACTAGAAAGGCTTTGTAAAATTACTCGCGATACCATTCATTGCGCCACAATCCCGCTCCGAGAATATGCATCTTAACTTATTCACAACCAACTTAATAAGTTTAATGAATTTATTTGCCAACTTCGCTATTGCAAGGACAAGCTCCGTAGAACTAGAGTTTGTGAAACTTAAGTTAACTGTCAGAGAATAAGGTAATCGTTTATGTTTGTACGTCATTTCATACGCAACAAGAAATAGCATTCTAATTGTAAATGCAGTTATGAGTATGTTTGTTACGCTTTCACGCCATACCTCCTCGACCGATCATCATGAAATTTTGAATATCGTCAGGGCCTAACGCCTTGTGCTGTGTTTCTGTGGTGAAGCCTGAATAAATAGATAGACCCGAAAAATATCTTCTCCCTTCTCCCTAGCCTTTATTATTCCCAAGTCACTTGGGGTCGGCTTTTCTGGTCTAACCGGATTTGACTGGATGTCAGTATTTACACGGAGCGGCTGCCACCTGACCTCCGCAACCCGAAGGCTAACGATACCCTAAGGCTAGACCAGTGTCAGGATATTATAGGGCACTGACTTCCCAATAACGACTGCCGTAGATGTTCATGGCAGCCGGGACCTAACGTGCTTTCCGAGTCACGGAGCAGGCGATAATTGACAATCAATACGCACATCATTTCGAAAAGTCATATAACTTCCAAAAGTCAGAGGTGCGCGACGTGGGTTCGAACTCGAGACTATCTGCATTGCAGTCTATTGGTCTCCCCACTGAGCTATCGCTGCATAAAAATATAACTATAGTATAAAGCCTTATAATGTTGTGTTTGCTTATTAAATAATAATAATATCAGCCCTGTTTATAAACTGTCCCAGTGCTGGGCACGGGCCTCTTTTCGGACTATATTCTTCTTAGTATGAGAAGGACCTTCTCATACTAAGAAGAATATAGTCCACCACGCTAGCCTAGTGCGCTTTAGCAGACTTCAAACGTCTTCGAGAACATTATGTAGAATTCTCAGACATGCAGGTTCTCTCAAAATGTTTTCCTTCGCCGTTAAAGCGAGCGATAATTAACTATTTAATACGCACATAAATACGAAAAGTCAGAATGCGTGCCCTGGGATCGAATTCGAGACTACTGCCTACTAGGCTATCGCTGCTTATACCATGTTATAAGAAAATAATAATATATAAAACATATTTAAGAATATACACAAACCAAAATGGCTAATGGCAGATTCAAGCACGGAGATCATACCAGATACCTGTGGTCAGGGCTGCAAAGATAAAAAACATTCCCATTATAAAAATAAAAGATAAGAAATGAGTCTCGCGACAATCCTAACCGCCTCTTTTTAAACAGGCATGAAGTTCTACAATTGAAAAAGCAGTTGAGACCAGAGACAAAATGGTTCATTTGAATTTTGAACGTTTAGATTTTCTGGCAGAATATGATAACAGTCACGGGCGACGCGGCGCTGCATTAACTTTTTTTTAATTTTTCCGTTTCTGTCGTAGATAACAAAACTATGCTGTTTTTACATTCTGAAGTAGAAGCGAAACTGCTTTTTCATATCATGCTCTGCGTTATAATTGTATGAAACCTTCTAGGAATTAGTTATGAAATATAATTGTCGTTTTGAAAAGAACTTAATTATGCTATTCTCTGAAATACCAGTGTTATATCATATAGAAAAGAATTGTATAACGAAGTAGTAATGGTGAAAAATGTAATTAAAATAGCAATGTAAGATCGTAGCAAGTAGATATTTTATGTATATAATAAATATAATAAGCTGAGAATGCAAAAGAAATACTAAACAAGTGTACCAAATGCGTTAGATACGTATTTATCTTAAAAGTTAAAAATATTGTATTTTTAACTTTTAAGATAATTTGTCTAAAGATTCTTATTTTAAAATATCATAACTTTTTAAATATAGAATGGGGATGTGTTCCAAATAATATTCAATGTGTACGAAATTATCGTCGCGTATAAGTTCGAATGCCAATTCTGAGCCATCTATTGTTTAAATCTCTTGAGGCATGTATCGTTACATGAAGCGGGTAAATATTTCTGTTAAAATTTGAAAACGGAACACACAGAATTAACGACCGAACTTTTCCGTTCAAAATTCGAGAATATTCCTATTTTAAAGTGTCATAACTTTTCGAATAAAGAACGCGGCCGTTTAAAAGATATTGAATACAATTGTGTACGGAATAAGTACGTTGGTATGTTCAGTACTCGTTCTGTACGAGTTCGAATGCTTATTGTGAACAATCTATTGTTTAAACCTCTTGAGGCATACACACGTATCTACATACGTGAAGTGGGTACAGTCTGCAGATAAGGAAGCCATTTATTTCCGTTATCATGGATTAGTTGAGGTCGATTTTGTTCATACGCTTCTTAATTATCTGACAAAGGCCTGCAGATCGAAAGATATTATGTGAGTTGCTATTTTTGTTATCTGTCAAATCGTATGGTTCAGTACGTTCGGTACGTGCAACGTTATTTGACATGAAAGTAGATTTACCTTATTAGGTATAAAGGTCTCTAAACTCCACAAAATAGATGGCACTAAAACATGAAAAAATATCTTAGACTAACATAGAACATGCGAAGCCGCTATAGCTACTTAGATACATTGTATTATAGATATAATGCCCATTTACATGAATCAATTTTCTCGAAACAGGTGTCAAGCTATGCTTTAAAAAACTCGTGTCGTGCAAAAAGGCCTTTAGTCGGGCAACGGACATTTCTCTGTTTTAATCTCAACTTAGTTAAGTTGCATGTAGCCGACCTGTTTATACATATATAGTTTTTCGTTCGTTTCTTTTCGACGATTGTAGAGTTCACTCTTAGTCAATGTTTCATTTATTGTATAGCACGTATAATTGACATTCAGAATTATAATTAGCTAGTGCATTGAAAATATTCTTCTTCGTTCATTCTCATTCCTTCTTAAAACCTCTAAAATGATCCAATTTCTTTCTTTTAAACTCTGAATTCATTATATGGTTGTTTTAAAGTCTTTTAAATAGCGTTTTTTATTTTTTTATTTAGTTATAAACAAGTAAACTCTCATTGTTGTTTAAATGCGAAAACATGTAATTGGTATGTAGTTATATTATTTGTTTTTATCTTTAAGTCGTCAATACTGTTTGTTTTCCGATTATAATAAAATAAAATAAAATAAAATAAATTTTACTTTGTTTTCAAATCAATTTAATATCTAAATATATTTTGTGAAATAAACAACATTTTATAGCTTTAAAGATACTGATCGCTCTGCCGTTTCAGGCGTACAATATAATAAATAAGACATACAAAAATAGTATCCAATTAAAACGAATATGCCTTGTTTTATATGCATCAGAAGCAGCGCTTTGATATGTTTGTCTGTTTGGCAGTAGGAGGCCGCACGTATTTTTATATTATGCGAGTCCTACTTTATTCGATCTAACTGAAATACAGCAGGAGATTAATATATGACATACTTATTTTCCCCGCGGTTTTACCCGCGTAAGTTCCATTCCCGTGAGAATATCGAAATAAAAAGTAACTTATGTGTGAATCCAGGTCTTCAGCTATTTATATACCAAGTTTCATTGCAATCGGTTCAGTAGTTTTTGCGTGAAAGAGTAACAAACATCCATACATCTATACAACTTTCGCGTTTATAATATTCGTAAGGATTTATTCAACAGCAACTCAATCAATTAAAATTATACCTTATAAGTATAGGCAATAAGAGTATTTATGAATAATATACGTAGTACAAGATTTTGTCACGGCTTCACTTGCGCAATGTAGATTTTGTCAATACATTTTTAACCCTTAGGAACAGTTTCTTTTTTCTGGATGTATGTCATCATTTGTCCTTTTCTTTATCCCTGACAACGTGTATGCAAAATTTCATGATAATCGGTCGAGTAGTTAAGGCACAAAACGTAACAAATAAACTCACATTCGCATTTATAATATTAGTTAGAATTAAGAATAAAATCCAGTAAGAGTTTTAAAATATCTAGGTACCCATAGGCAGAATGGGTTGTGGCGCTCTGAGGTCCCTTCACAATCAACTGACTAATTTAATAATTTGCATAATTTGGTGCAATTTTATAGTATCAGGACAATCGACTTTTAACCCTTTGGTTAATTAAACACGATCTAGTTCCAACCCCTTGAGAATATCCCTAACAGAGGGGTAAACTCGGCTTGTTCAAATTTAAGTACAAACTACATTTTTGAGTAATATACATATTTTAAAATTATAATATTTTAAGATAAGCTAAAATAATATCGAATTGTACATTGATATTACATTAGCCTATGTTAACTGCCTCTGTGGCGCAGCGGTAGTGAATGCGACTGCTGTGCATGAGGTCTCGGGTTCGAATCCCGGGTCGGGCCAACATAAAGGTAGTGGGTTTTTCTGTTTAGAAATCTCAATACGAGCCCGGAGTTAGGAAGTTGGCGGTGTTAGACACCCCCGTGCCTCAGAAAGCACGTAAACGTCTCTGTCCGGTCGTGTCGGGTTATTCGTCCCATCGGATCATGAGAGTAAGGAAACAGAGAGCGCACACACTTGTGCACTATAATATCTCCTGCGCCGATGGCCAGTCTCCGTTCAGATTGGCCGCCGTGACCGAAATTCGGTCAGGAGGACATTATTATTAGCCTATGTTGTGTTCATAAAACTATTAGGTTAGAAAATGGGCAAGGCTTGATTTTTGAATCGTTGGACAAAGTACAACAAGAATAAATGAAGAATGACATTTGTATGAATAAAATAGTTATAATTATTGATAATCGTCAGAAAAATGTATTCACAAGATATTTATTTAAGAGATTATTCTGATGATTGCAAAATAATATATATGTATAGAACAGTTTTACCCTTTTCGAGATTAATAGTATTTATTTAAAACTAGCTGTGGCTTAAGGCCTCTCTTGGAAATAATACTTTTTTCTGGATGAAAAGTATCCCATGTATTTTTCAGTACCCTTGAAAACGTGTATATGAAATTTCGTGATGATCAGTCGAGTAGTTTAAACGTGTAAGCGTAACCCACAAATCAACTCAAATTTGCATTTACAATATAAATTAGGAGATGTCATGCACAGCTTATCCTATGCAAACGCATAAACCATCAAAAATAACTTTTACATGTATAATATTAATAACTATAAAACAAAATAACTTTCGCCAACAACCTTTAATCTAAACCAGTATGTAGCTAGTTAACTTTATTATAAAATCATGGTTACATTAACCATAATTTCTGAACTTTTGGGTTAAATTAGTTTACCTAATTTCTTTTATCACTGTCCCTTTCAGATAATTGAATATTATTACGGTTGTCACACTCCTTTAACATGGCGGCCTCCCTAAAAAGGTTTCTCTCGAAAAAGGTCATCATTTGCATACAAAACTCTTGGTACTGACCAGCGTGTAGAGGGCGTTGCTATCGATTTGCAGTACCGCAGTGGGTGAATACCCCGATGACCTATGCAATGCTCGAGTCATTTTGTATTCATAGTTGAAGCAATTTGCAGGCTTTACTATTAAGAATAATTCCGTTCTTTTCATAATAAACTGTTATATCAATGTGCAAAATTGCAAGAAGAAAATTTTCTATTGGTTATTTATACAATAATTAAGCGATGGGCGATTATCGATTTAAAATTCGAATGAATCGAATCTTCAAACATGACATATTCGATACTATTACTAATTTTCGAATGCGTTTAACTGATACTTGACGTATTAGGGCTACGCCAATACCAATGTAGTACTGTCATTCAGGTATTCACACGGCAAAGGGCATCCTGTCATCTAATCAAGTTTGATATATTCGATTATGATTTGAATTATAATTAGTGAGAAGAAATTGATCTACATTCGGATAAACAGTCATACAATTTTCGAATATTCGATATTTTTTCTGGCCCATGTAATAGGAATATATTTTCCTATAATATCATAAGTATCTCTTTTACTTTTTATCTCTCTCGCCCCCTCGCTTCTTATCTCTATTGCCTTTCTCTCCTTTTTCTCCCTTAACCATACTTGCATAATTTTTGTTTTTCGTACTTACTAGTCATAAGCATCAAAGCAAAGCGAATTCAATATGTCTCTACGGCATAACGTCTACTTTTTATATTTTCTATATAGTCTATGTTACTCGTTGATAATACAGCCTTCTAATGAAGAAATTTTTTTTTTTAAATCGGTTTAGTAGTTTTTAATTTAAATTCTTACAAACAAACAAACAAAAAATCAAGTCTTTCCTCTTTATAATATTAGTATAGACAAATTATACCAGACTGCCAAATTTATTCCACAAATAAAGTTTATGCTAATTAAAAAATCTTTGCCGCTGGCCGCTATAATATATTAATCAAAGCAAAAATAAATTCAAGATTTCAATTTTTATAAATCTTATTACGATGAAAAATAAATTACCTTTAACCCAAATAAACAATCACATTAACAGTTCGGGAAGTTTGTTGGCAGGACGTGATTTTATTAGAATTTAAAGAAGTTCGAACTCTGCCGAAGACTTCCGAAGATGTACGATCATCCGCATACTTGTGACTCCTTTTAACGTAATACTCCCCAATATTGTGTTACGTTTACACGAATATTACTTTAAATTAAACTATTTTATACGGCATCATCGCGTTCTTTATTTCAAAATAGTATCTTATAATAAACAACGCAATAAAATCCGTCTAAAGGAGTTTAATTTCAATGTAATATTTCTTACTTTTATATGTATAAGTTCAAATGACAAGTTAGTAGACATAATGACAATTCTTACTAATGTGAAAATTCCGTCCGAGATGAAGGAAATGCTACGTACTAGTGTGACGTCGCAGTTACCTTTTTAAATATAATCTTAAAAAATAAGTTATTTAAAAGATCCTTTGTTCTAATAGTAAATATAACAGCTCGTACTGGCTATTGTATCCTGACTCTCGCAAAGTTTAATGAGATTGTTATGAAATTCAGTAGAAGCACGGAGACTTGAATTGTATCAGATAAAAGGCATTTCTGTTACATAGAAGAAACTAAACGTGGCTGATGGAACATTGTTGGTGTATACTTGGCATCTTCGGATATTCGCCTGCAAGAATGTACGACGATGCTAGCGCTTGTGTATGTCTCTCTTGGATATGTCGTGGCACTTTCCGTTCTTTCTTTCCGTATGGTGAACACCAGAGTTGTTGAAGTGAATAAAATCTTATATATCGTAGCGTTTCTATACAGAGGATGTTTTAGAGATGTCTTCCCTGAATTAATACGTGTGTGGTTAACTATGCTTCTCAGAAAGCACTGCCGCAATATTTTCTTTATTAAAAATGCTAAAAATATAGAACAAATTACTACTTGTAAATTAAAATATCCAATAAAGTGATTGAAGTCAACTAAAAACACAAAATCGCCACAGATGTTTTACCAAAATCACCTAATAGGAAAAAGTTACCCAATTGGCCAAAGTTACCCAAGTCTTAAATAAAATGCCGAACGTTTCGTTCCAAATTTAAAATAGCGTTTCTTTATTTCAATTTTTCTCCCAACGCTACCTGTTTAGTCACCCCATGAATGCATAAGTCGTTGGCATTGTGCCAGGCATCCCGTATCTCTGATTCACTAATAGATAAATCGCTACTCCGTCTGTCGGTAGCACATAGTACAACTACCGTAGCACCGTCTCGAGGGAATATCGTTTGTTTACGTCTGCTTTCATACCTGCTGCTGTTTTTATTAGAACTCTTTAATGGTATGCTGCCCTGGTACTTCTTCTCCCCTTACAAGTAAATCTTTTATTGTAAAAGTCAAGCTTCTACTTTATTCTCAACGTTCTTGTTTGAATTACTGATATGCTTAGTGTAGTTACTTGTAGTCCTGGGTTGGTCTTAAACATGGATTAAAAAATATACATTAAGGAACACTGCTAGAAAATTATCCGTACCAGCACGGAGTATGGCTATACCTCGTTAATATAAGCATTTTGATGTGACTGCTTCAGTTAGCATTGATGCTTACGGCAGCTGTCTCGGGCAACATGATCTTGAGATTTTCTTTCAGATAGTCCTTAGCTGTACGGAGTCTAGAACTGCGCCCAAAAGACATTGACGCATAGGTTTTCCTCCTATAACATGGAATTTAAGTCCTCTGGTCACTCTTTCGGCAATATAAGCGTAAGACGTTGTATTTATGGAAATTGCGCTGAAACTAAAGCTTAAGTACTAACTATTTATGTAAAACCACCCCGCTTACACTCTTGTACAACATTATATAGGTATACATAATATTACATCATCAAAAACCGATATCTTCAATAACATCAAAAATATTTGGTATCCACCCGCCCGTGATAAATGTAAAAACTTTTCTACAAGCAATGCCAATCAAACTCGATCACAACCGTACACAACAATGTTATACGAAAATGTCTAACTCTTCCATAATAAAAATGTCAAAACTTTACTACCGATCTAAGTGGAAGAAACTCGAAACACTATCTCAATTATATTGTTTAGAGGTAAACAAGAGAAACCCATTTGTATTTGTTCAAGCGACGTGCAGTTACTACGAAAAAATATATCGATTATTCGAAAATACTTGAATGACTTCGCATCCGAATGATAATTCATTCGAATACAATCGAATATTCCAAACTTGATATGTTGATGACATCTTCATGTCGTGGTTGATAATTATGACGTGGTTTCTCATACATGACAGGCGCTATTAATATTATAATTATGAAAGTTCAATTTTGTATGGAGGAAATTTTATTTATTTGTAGTTACTCAATCACCCGTCTAAACCAAAGAAACTGGGTACATAGTCCATACCCTGGGTAAACACATAAAGACACGTTCTATCCCAGTATGCGTTGAGCGTTTAACTCGAACGAATTTGCGGGCGGTAGGTAATTAGTTTAGCAGAAATATTTATTTCTACCGTAACATCAGCTCTCGTACTGAAACGTGGTGTTATATATATACATACATACATTCGTATTTGTGTTACGTTATCAAACAATCAATCAACGTCAATATGTAATGCAATCGAATAATTATTAAATCCATTTAAAATTCGTATGATCCGAATGCTTAATCGATATGCGCACATCGTATTTCACTTAAAACTAGGACACGCACATTTACGCCTGTACCTAAACCTTTAAGAAGATTAGAGATAATTTATATTAATTGTGTACCCGAAACCTTTGAGGGAACAATCGTAGGCGCCTACTGATACGATGAAGCTTATTTAAACTTTTAGTTGAGCATACCTGTTGCGGGTACAAGGGAATTTTGTGGCATTTTGGCAACGATACATTGCACGGCTAACAACGAAACTACTGTAAAACTTTGTATGTGTGGCACGAATATAATGTGTGGAACTTACTGGCTGGCTGCAAGTTTAAATGCGTGTTCAAATTGTCGTAAAATAGTAATACTCTTCTCGAATAATAATACGGACTAGGACGACAAGTTTTAGCTGCTAGTCTTGTGTTTGAAATTCGACCATGATTAATATTTTTTTTTTATATGAATACTATAAATTTATTATATACTACCGTTCCGACCGACGTTGTCCTGTAAGGCCGAAAAACAAAAACCAACTCTAAACTATCCTCGAATCCACTTGACACAAAAAAATTCATTCATATCGGTCAAGCCATTTAGGAGGAGTTCACTGTCAACACACGTACAGAAGAATTATATATATAAAGATATAATACGTAACAGGTATTAAGGGGTTCATTCGGAAGTCTGAAGGACATTATTCTTACATTTAAAGCTAGCACATCCATTATAACATAACTTCAGAGTGTTTTCATCTGCAAGAATGTGGTACAGATAAAAGACTGCTCTCCTTGTAAATTAAATTGTAGCTTACTGCTGCCTTCACTATATAAACTTTGACTAAAGCACATACTTCTTCGTGCGCGATATGATTAAAAAGGAGTATAGAGTTTTCTCTTCATGTATGAATATATAGATTGCGCCGTAGCCGCGTCGGTCCTGCGGTATAAGCTCGCTCGTATTTGCTCTCTTAGTGAAGAAGAAGCCTTTATATCTGGCGTTATTACTACGATTCTGATTAATGAATTCAAAGTCAAAGTCAAAATCATTTATTCATTTAGGTAACACTTATGAACGTCAAAATATATAGGTTAGTGAGGTTACTAAGTTACTAAAGGTACATTTAGGTTAGTTGCTAGGTTCTGGCAAAGGGTTGAGCCTATGAGAAAAAACCTGCAAGAAACTCATGGCCAACCTTTTAAATCGCCAATTAAATATAATTTCAGTATTTTACAACTGATTTGAAGAAAGGTGTTGCAGCCATTATAGTCAGTAATATATGGCTATATTACTGACTATATAAATCTAAAGCTTATAACAATAATTTTTAATAAATAATAAAATTACTAAATAATGTAAAGCAGATTTTTTTTCCTTCACACTTATTAGCGTTTCATAACTTCAACTCCTTTCAGCGGCAGCGGCCCACCGATGGCTAGGCACAATTGGTTTTCAATAATGTCTGATATTCCAGCGAATGACAGGTTAATTTCCATGGTTCTCTTTGCGTAACATCTTCCAGTGAAGTAAAATATACAAGAGAATATCATGAAGTTCATTATACAATGATGGTAAAGGTTACATAATTATGGAGCACATGGCTCTCTTCTATAGAGGTGCGCTTGTCATCTATACTAATATTATACAACTAAAGAGTTGCTTGTTGTTTATTTGCTTGAACGCGCTAATCTCAGGAACTACTGGTTCGAATTAAAAAAATATTTTAGTGTTGGATAGCCTATTTATTGAGGAAGGCTATAAGCTATATAACATCACGCTACGACTCACGTGGGCGGCGCAGTAACGATAAATGTGGGTGAAACCGCGGGAACATCTAGTATTGTAATAAAACTGAGCATGTCTGTGAAAATTACTCAGCTGATACATATATTTTTAAACTGCTTTAATAGCTGTATCCCACCGTTGCACGCATGTTAAAAGACGTATATGTTAATCGATATTGATATAGATATTGATCTGGAAAAATAGTTACTATACTCCAGTTTAATTAAAATTTGTGCTGTAATATTGATGTAATGTGCATTCAGACAGATAAACAGCAAGCCTATTACAATTTTACTGAATATATGAGCTTCAAAAACTGCACAAATAATGACTAGGTAGAATACCTTCGACTAAAATATGATCTAGAAAATTCTATTATCACAAGAAGAGTGTCATTGTTTCTCTGTATATCACGAGTCGATTCACTTGGCAGGCTTAAACTGTTCTCCTGGATTGGCAAGGTGATTTTATGTTTCATTTTACGAGCCACAAAACAGCCGCTTCCCTGGAAGGAGTAATAAAAGGGCGGGATTTACGTTGTAGTCCTGTTCTCCATTTAATAGAATTGTTAAACAATATTAAGCTTTTGGGTTATCGATTAAACAAATGTAAATTGTGTCTGTTTTATTTTTAATGGTTCGGTTGGGTACTGGTTGTTAACGTGAATGCTGTAAATGATGCTAGGTGTATTCCTGGATAAAGCATGTTTCTCGGTTTCCTGTCAGGAACATTTCAGCGTCAGTCGAACTGTCCACGTGGAACGACAATTAAATATTACGTCCATTTACTTGAGACCTAAGGCTGGTTTAATATAAGAGTGAACTTAATATTCCTGTGCCTGTGTATGTGTGTTTTAAGACAGTTCCCCTCCGTAATAAATCTTGTGTCGTAGGGTACTTCACTAATATTCAAACGATGGACACAAAGAACACAGACTCGAAACAGTTATTTGTGGATTACAAAGTTGTCCCTTGGGGATCATATTCACAACACTCGATGCAGTGGCAAGGAAATTTTTAGTCTTTAAAGACTGTCAGCGTAGCTCGATGGCGTAGTGGTTAGTGTAACCGACTGCCACGCCTGAGGTCGCGGGTTCGATTCCCGCACAAGACAAATATTTGTGTGCATGAACATGGATGTTTGTCTTGGTCTGGGTGTTTCTATGTATACTATGTATAATATGTATGAATTTACAAAAAAAAAAGTATATATGTATGTTTATCCATTGTCTAGTACCCATAGTACAAGCTCTGCTTAGTTTGGGCTAGATGGTGTTGTGTGTATGTGGTAGAATATTATTATATTATTATTATTATTATTTATCGAGATGAAATAATAAAAGTATTATATACGCTGGGATTAATACGCCGATGGAAGAATAAAACAGTGTTGATATTATAAAACAAATGTTACGTAAAAAGTAAGACATAACAAAAGTGTAATGCGTCTAGTCACGACAATAAACGACCTCATTTTCTGTCGCTCACATATTAAACTAAAGTGCTATAAGCTAGAGCATTATAAAAAGCAAAAACTGGTAGCTGCATGGATGGAGCAGTGGTTAAAGTGGTTGCCATACCACTACGCAAAGTATATGGGGTTGAAACTCATAGAGAACAAGAAATTGTGATTCACAAATCGTTTTTGTGAGACCTTACAAACGCGAATAATGCTTGATAAACGGGGGCTCCCAGCGCTACAGGAATGATTTTAATTTTTTTTTTGAGGTTATACGTGTTTGTAATGAAGACAAGATTTATTCACACACACACACACATACAAACTTTTTTAATATTCATGTATTATTGCTAGTTGTGGTTGATACTTAACACTAGTTTGTACTGAGCCTGTTTTCCACGACACAGGGAAACCTAACGTGGGAAACAGTGTAACAATTTTGTACCAAAGGGAGCCAGAAATCAATATATTTTCATTTTTAATTTTTGATTCGTAGAGCGGAAAACATCTTCTTTCCAAATTTTTTTGTACAAGGGATTTTCGGGTCGGGAAATATGTAACTGGGTTTACATGTAAGAAAGATAACAGCAGCAACATAGACTTTGTGCCCAGTATTCGCCAATAGTCTTACTACAGCGTGAGACAAAAAAAAAGGCTGGTGAATAAATGTCAACCAACATCACCTCATCTGCTATGAGGACGGTGTGGAGACCATTGCTCTTAGACCACATGATTGCTTACCATTAGGAGGAGTGTGGTCATTTTGACGAGCTATATAAAAAAAGTTATACCACACCTCAGCTTATAATCATATCAATATTTTGTATAACCTGTCCTATAGCCGGGCACGGGCCTCTTCTCTATCCGAGAAGGGATAGACCATAATCCACCACGCTGTACTAGTGCGGATTGGCATAATTCACATACCTTCGAGACCAATGTGGAGAATCTCAGACATGCAGGTTTCCTCGCGATGTATTCTTTCACAATACAAGCGAGTGATAATTAACTAATAAACACGCACATAACTTCAAATAGTCAGAGGTGCCATGGGATCGAACTATAGTCCTCTTCTAAAATGTATAAGAGTGAGTTGATATCACTTAAAATAAATAGTAAGCTTTTCTTACTTCCATTTCATTCACTCTATTCAAACTGAGTTTGAGTAAACGAACATCGTTTACTTACACTGTCTCTAAATAGAGAGAATGATGATTATATTATTAACCAGCCCACGGCCAAAACTTACTCCTATAGCGTCAAAGTCACGGGATAGCTTTAGTTGATTGGGACGCTTGTGTGGAATACTAATATCGCGAGATCGAATCACATTTGACCTGTTGTTTTCGTCCTAAATTTGAGAAATATTATCTCTTTGGTGTACTGCTAATTATAATATCAGTCCTGTATTAAACTGTCCCACTGCTGGGCATGGGTTAGGCCATAGTCCACCACGCTGATCCAATGACTTGACATATCTTCGAGAAAATTGTGGAGATCTCAGACATGTAAATTTCCTCACGATGTTTTCCTTCACCATTAATGTGAGCGATGATTAACTATTTAATACGCACATAACTTCGAAAAGTCAGAGATCGCACCTTACAATCGAACTTTAGACCTCTGCGTGGCAATTCAATGGTCCTCCATTTGGCTATCGCTGCTAAGGTGGATAGAACAGACAAAAAGCAGCTTTTGTCTTTTCTATCCACCGGCCTAGATAAACGACTGAATGGAAAGCTCGTTTAAATTGTTACGTTGAGAGTTAGTTATGTGTTTGAACCTATCGACAAAAAAATACGTGATTCTCAAATAGTTGCTCCGTTGCTAACTTCTCTGTGTCCGTTATTCGAATGTTTGTAAAATCCCCAGCGACACAGGATGTATTTCTGTTGCGAGAATAGTCTTATAAAAAATAAACGTTGAAAGTTTTAGCTGGCTTACATTTTAATGATGGCACTTAAGAAATAGCATGCAAATAAATGCTTTATATTTTTAAAGAGTAAGAAAGTAGATTCCTCGAAATCTACACACTGTAAAGGAGAATATACATATAAGTGAAGATAGAACCGCTGTTCTTATACTTTGTGCTTTACTTCTTGTGTTAGCAGCGCAATCACTTCTTTTTGAAAACAAGCATCCATACTCTACGGTAAGCCCTTAACATTAGGCAAAAACCATTTTGATTAGGTTAGGCCGTAAAAATTGTATAAGCCTCGCAAAAACGTGTGCCTGTGTAGAAAAATATTAAATATCTTTGTTTTTTTAATAAAAGCTAACGAAATTATGTTTGTCACATGCCATTCATTCCTCGCGATGTTTTTTTATTCGCCATAAAAGCTCGTTCGAAATTTGAAATAAAACACAGACACTTTAGGGAACAAACTGGCATGTTACACGTTATACTGGCAACACACGCGTCAAAAGAGACAATGGTACTAAAAACTATGCATTTTTAATATACATGGCGTGTACACCGCGGCCACGGGTCAGTTTGGCCCACGTTTTAATTTTTAGCTATGTTTTTTATAAAATATAACTGCTGTTAGAGGGTTATCGCACGATTTAACGCTTCGTCGTAAATGTTTGTATGGAAATAAAGCTAGGTCAGCGCGTGTTTTACACGAAACATTTTATGAAAACATGTTTGTGGAACATTTTTTTATTTTTTCGTGACACTGCAATGTGATTGTAACAGACCTGATGAAAATCCCAATTACAGTCCAGAGACAGTGACGACTAGGAAAAGATAGATATCTTCTAGCAGTCGTCAGTGTCAAGCTGGTCTGACCAGATGCTTCCTCACAGTACGTTTGAAAGACCCAATGTCATAGAAGGGAGGGAAAACATATGCCTGAATACTGTTCCAAAGTTGTATGGTACGGCATAAAAAGGAATTGCTGAACCTTTTGGTGTGAGACGGGATTGTGCTAACCGTCCATCCGTGGTTACGAAGACCTGCACGTGTGGTTCTCAAAAAGAAAGGGGAAGGTGGGATAAGGTCAAATAACTCTTGGGAGCATTCGCCATGATAGAAGCGATAGAATACACTAAGGGACGCAATGTTTCTACGAAGTTGTAGCGGTTCGATGCCCTTCGTAACCTCCTGGCTGTCGATTATACATACGGCATGACGCTGCAGTTTATCTAAGGCATCGTGTAGGTTCTTAGCGGAACCAATCCAAAGGTGCGAACAGTACTCCATGCGGTTACGGACTTGGGCCTTGTACAGCAAATACCGTTCAGGAGTAAAGAAACACCGCACCTTGTTTAGAATCCCGAGTTCGTTGCGTGCAGTTGTGGTCATTACACTTTCGATGTAATCCCTAGAGTTAAGGTCGTGGCGGATGTCTATGCCAAAGATGTTAAGACTATCCTGCAGTGGCAGCGTGGTGCCCCGAAGAGTGGGAAGTGGAGAATAATTGATGAGTATAATTCCCTTATCACAGTAATACCCGATCTTGATGTGTTCCACGATAAGTTGCGTATATTTAAAAACAAAATAAAAATTGCACCTTAATTTTAATTTTAATTCTAATCGTTAATCATTTGTTGTTTTATTATAACTGACTTGTTGTTACTGTTAAAACTGTTGTTCTTTTTCTTTTTTTTCTTTTTTAATTAATTATTGTATTCCATCTTCGAGCCGATGAATTGCCAATGTTATGTACGCCATTATTGTCACATGCATCAGGCCATAAATTAAATAGTATAAGTTATTTTCAATGATAAATGTTTGTGATGTGGCAGTACTTTTTTTTTTAAATAAATAAATGGATATGCCCATATGTATAACGATTCTGATACAGCTTCTGAGCGTATCGTAAACTAATATGTATTGCAACATTTAGTTGAATCGCCACAGGTAAGTACATATGTGTGAATGTTTTAGTTTCATGTTTCACAAAATACTTTACAAAAACAATACACAGTTCAGTGTGGTAGTAACTTTATAATTCATATTTTTCTGCTATACGGTCAGGAATTACTGATGACAATGGTTCTTGTTTTGCATAGATAGCGAGGCTTCATACTTTGATTTGATATTCATATACGCACGCTGAAATGATGAGGGTAGAATTGAATTATTTCGGGTATGGTGTACATTCATAATTGCACTGATTTACATGTTTTTGGAGGGAATTGTAATTATGCGCGGTTTTATATGTTAATGTTATGTGCTATTCAAACGGCTGACATTGGGTTATTTAGGGAGCATGTTGAGTTATATTAAGGATGTGGTACATACTTTTTACTTTTGTAAATGGAATCGTGTCACTACGTTACAAAAAGAATCGATTTAGATTGACTGTTTTGTGCAGAGGTTTTTAGACTTTTTTTTGTCATAGACCACTTTCAAAAGTTTGCTGGTTCCGGTGGACCTCTTGCAGCTAGAAAATCGGTATATTCGGAACAAAAAGTTAAATTGGGTTAAAATTAAAAAAATTGATAAAATTTCTACGGGCTGACCTTTTTTTTCGTAATTCTCGTGTCTTCAGCGAGCCAAATAGCAGTCGACCGACGTTTAAACAAATAACAGTCGCTGAGCTTCTTAAAATATTATCTGCCTACATTGATAGGTGAAGTCAAGCCAACATTTTAGTTCTTCACTATCGAAAGCAAATAAATATTCCTGGACCTCCGCTTACGAATTGTTAACCCCCATTTTTTGTCACGCCAACGTAGAACCCCGTCGAGTCTCCCGATTTTCTTTGTCTGTCTGTTTTTGACATCACCATTGCGTCTTGCAATAACCACTGAATAGATTTTAAAGGTTAGCGAATCTGGCTTTGCATCGAAGTTGCACGCCAATGCATTTGAATATACTAGCAACATTCAGGAGAGCGCAGGTCTATAATAATGAACGATGTGCTGCTTTAGTATCTGTTATGTCTTAGTATAACTATTAACGTTGTAATGAATGCACGGATGGTGAACTGGCTTAAGTGGTCGCCTCGCCGCTACCACAGCGCCGAGTGTTGTGAGTTCGATTCCCACACGGGACAAAAAATTTTATGATCCACAAAAAGTTGTTCCGTGTCTGGGTGTTCTCTGATACAGGAATTATTGCGGCTGTGTAGTCCTTAAAAAAAAGAACGTCACTTTAACAAAATCATTTGAAAACTAATCATGATTATCAGCTATCACCAAGCATACCATTAGGCATCTTGGGCTTCAATTTATAATATACTATGTTTAACCAAAACCTTTCAGTTAAACCAAAGTGACAGTTTATAGTTTGATCTTAGTAAAAGTCGTTGCGGGCGAACTCAGACCACGCTTACGAAATTGTGGACAAATGTAATAACTGAACATAAAAGCACATTTACACAAACCAAGCTTGAAGCGTTGTCGTGCTATCATTGTGTTTGGTGAAATTTTTGTCGCGTATATAGGTATACGCATTTAGACAGAGGAAGATAGACATGACAGAAAAATAGGCGTGTTTAATCTTAATGAGCAAATGAAATTCTTTTTCGGTCTGACAGATCCATTGTTCATTCATGTTAATAAGTTAGAGAAAGCTTCGATCCTATTAGTAGCTTAGTATAAATGTCCGTTTACCCGAGGCAAGTTTCTTCAAGCTATTTTCATCTAACTAGGCAAAAAACAAAAATAGAATGACACTTGAGTCAAGAAACGCATCTCATATGTAATGGGCTTTAAGTTGAAAATCTTAAATAAAGCTGACTTGTAGACCAGGGCATCATAACACAAAGACAGTGACATCAATAATACTGCTGGCGAACCGTCTGTAGTCCGGGTGAGATTGCGTTATCAATATTAAACCCTTAACCACTTACGCTGGCGTCCGAGACCGCCACCATGCTTGTAATCAAATTAAACCGATGTTTGTTGTGTACTTATTTGCATATATCGCTATACGCATTTAGGTATATAGGAGGATATAGATAGAAGGAAAGGCGTGTTTGATCATAATGAGCAAATTTTTTTTTGTCGGTCTGGTATATCTACATATATTACGTTGATAGGTTACAGAAATCTTCTATTCTATTAGTAACTAACAGAAACGTCCATTTAGACGAAGCACATTTATTGAAGCTAATGTCGTGGGTGATTTTCCAATTTAGAGAAAATAAAAATAGAATGACACTTGATTCAAGAAACTCATCTCACATAAAAATGGACTTCACGTTGAAAGTTTTAAATAAAGCTGTCTTGTAGACCAGGGCATCGTAACACAAGCACAGTTACATCAACAATACTGCTGGCGGACAGTCTGTTGTCCGGGTGAGATTGCGTTATCAATATTAACCCTTAACCACTTACGCCCGGCCTGAGAGACCGCTACCATACTTGTAGTCAAATTAAACCGATGTTTCTTGTGTATATTTCTATGTAAGTATATGCATTTATTACACTATAAACAGAAGCGATTTGGCTCACCTAGTGTTGAAATCTCGTGATTTTTATTTATGGCTTGTAGGCAAACGAACATACGGATCGCCTGATGGTAAGCGATTACCGTCGCCCATGGACACCTGCAATACCAGAGGAGTCGTAAGTGCGTTGCCGGCCTTTTAAATTTGCCCTTCCACCCCCAGAAGGAGAGGAGGGCTGGGCCTCCGGTACCCTCACTCACTCGACGAAACACAACGCAAGCGCTATTTCACTCCGGTTTTCTGAGAGGCCGTGGTATCACTCCGGTCGAGCCGGCCCATTCGTGCCGAAGCGTGGCTCTCCTACGGTGAAACTCGTGTTTGTAAATATAATTATACTTTAGCGGTCTGAGAGGCCGTGCCTTTCTATACTATTTTATTTTTATAAAAAACAACACCCGCTCTAGTATCTCTTGTATCGCGGGGTACTTTACAAACATTTAAACAACGGACATAGAATACCCAAACCTGGCACAACTTTTTGTGGATCACACTATTTGTGTCCCGTGTGGAGATTGAATCCAAAACAGTCAGCGCAGTGGCGATAGCGAGCCGACCACTTAAAATACTACGATATCCGTACAGTCTCCCAAAAATCTTCTCTTTCTTCCCGTGCACTCTGAGACATACCCGTTGCCATGTTTACGGGTGCATAGACCCCTACCATGAACACACGAGTAACCGCTCAAACCCCGTTGACGCCTTAAGGCGTCATCACTTTTGTACCCGTCAAACCCCGTTGACGCCTTAAGGCGTCAAGCAACAAAAAATAGAGGGTCGCGCGCTAGTTTTTGCCGTTTTTGTATTGAAAGGCCTGTATTTAAAGTCTTGTATTGTATATCATTGTACTCGGAATGAACTGAGCTTTTCGAACGAACCATTTACTAACTGAATAATAATTGTCTAATATTGTTATTGTTATGTCACGTGACTTCGCGCCGAGCGTTCGTTCGTCGATGTTATTTGTGCCGCTGTTTACTGTCGTTTTTTGTAGGGCAAGTATATAAGTGTAATACATTATTGAAAAGCTTATTCTTTCTATTTTTAGAGACAATAATAACAATACTGACTTACGTTATTTTTGTATAACAAACTGAAGCCCAAAGTAACCTATTATCATTTATCAGTTTTCCCGCGCTTTTTTATATTTGTTGTTTTTTAGTACAGTATTATATCGTATTTCAGGTTTTAATCACTATAATAGTGTTATTTATTAGTGTTTCTATAAAAATATCTGAAAACAACGCACAAGGTTACGACTAATATTCTGTAAAAAAAAAAACAAAATTTACTTTTGCCGCGCTCTAAATGTACTCGTCACGCATGTCAATGCTACTTTCAAATGTCAATATCTTAATTTTTTCTCACAGACATATATAAAAAAAAATGTTTAACTATAAAGAGCATATTTCTATTTTTAGACACAATAAAAACAATACTGACTAATGATAATTTTGTATAACAAACTGAAGCCCAAAGTAACCTATTATCATTTATCAGTTTTCCCGCGCTTTTTTATATTTGTTGTTTTTTAGTACAGTATTATATCGTATTTCAGGTTTCAATCACTATAATAGTGTTATTTATTAGTGTTTCTATAGAAATATCTGAATACAACGCACAAAGTTACGACGAATATTTTTTAACAAAAATTTCAATATTTACTTTTGCCGCGCTCTAAATGTCCTTGACACGCACGGTAGTGCCACTTTCAAATGTCAATATCTTAATTTTTTCTCACAGCCATATATAAATACTTCGTTTTACTAGAAAGAGTATTTATCTAGAAAATAGAAAAAGTAAAAACTCTTCTTATTGCATTTATATTTCTTTAGAAACAATCATTTTCAATAACGAACAATTTGTACAGTTCTGCTTTGTTTATCCAGGCGTATAAACTAAACTATACACTTCAATGCGATGATTCATAATACTTGTCGTAGCTTACAATGTGTATTTCTAAGAAACACGAGCGATGTTATCATAACTCAGAGCTCAAAAACATAAACATCGATAGGGCGTGTCAAGTGGCGCTTTAAGTGCCGACCGCGCGACGGGTGTCCGATTACCGGGTTATCTGTTATTGTTTACATTAAGTGCGCGCGGGGCACTTGATTCAAGAAACTCATCTCACATAAAAATGGACTTCACGTTGAAAGTTTTAAATAAAGCTGTCTTGTAGACCAGGGCATCATAACACAAGCACAGTTACATCAACAATACTGCTGGCGGACAGTCTGTTGTCCGGGTGAGATTGCGTTATCAATATTAACCCTTAACCACTTACGCCCGGCCTGAGAGACCGCTACCATACTTGTAGTCAAATTAAACCGATGTTTCTTGTGTATATTTCTATGTAAGTATATGCATTTATTACACTATAAACAGAAGCGATTTGGCTCACCTAGTGTTGAAATCTCGTGATTTTTATTTATGGCTTGTAGGCAAACGAACATACGGATCGCCTGATGGTAAGCGATTACCGTCGCCCATGGACACCTGCAATACCAGAGGAGTCGTAAGTGCGTTGCCGGCCTTTTAAATTTGCCCTTCCACCCCCAGAAGGAGAGGAGGGCTGGGCCTCCGGTACCCTCACTCACTCGACGAAACACAACGCAAGCGCTATTTCACTCCGGTTTTCTGAGAGGCCGTGGTATCACTCCGGTCGAGCCGGCCCATTCGTGCCGAAGCGTGGCTCTCCTACGGTGAAACTCGTGTTTGTAAATATAATTATACTTTAGCGGTCTGAGAGGCCGTGCCTTTCTATACTATTTTATTTTTATAAAAAACAACACCCGCTCTAGTATCTCTTGTATCGCGGGGTACTTTACAAACATTTAAACAACGGACATAGAATACCCAAACCTGGCACAACTTTTTGTGGATCACACTATTTGTGTCCCGTGTGGAGATTGAATCCAAAACAGTCAGCGCAGTGGCGATAGCGAGCCGACCACTTAAAATACTACGATATCCGTACAGTCTCCCAAAAATCTTCTCTTTCTTCCCGTGCACTCTGAGACATACCCGTTGCCATGTTTACGGGTGCATAGACCCCTACCATGAACACACGAGTAATCCCCACTTTCATTCTCATACATAGTAAGCTAGCATTCACATATTCAAATTCTTTTACGCACTCATTCATTCTAGCAGACAATATAACACCAACTCCATGACAGGCTCTGGTATTGGTAGGCACGCCGGACCAATACGCCGTGTAGAGTCCCTGCCTAGTGGTGTTACAACCTTTCCTTTTCGTCTCATTCACGCACAGGACATCAGTCTTTCTCTCATTCATCATCAGACATACTTCATTAAATTTTCCATCCATCCCTCCTCCGACATTCAATGTCGCAAAACGGCTTTCCATAGGCCACTTTTCGCCCTCACGAGAAACGAGACGTGACGGGTGGCGAACCGCGTCGCCGCCATGCGGATAATTAGTATTTGTAAAATCCATAGGCGTTCCCACGATTAGGAGGGAAAATACTGTCCACCTCCGCAGAGCCCTTTACGGAGGTAAGGTGGATCCATCCTGTGCCCTGTGACCACCAACACAGGCACCCTCCGTTCAAGACCAGCTTTCCCTCTGGCCACGAATTCATCAGCACGGCTCGGTTAACACCTTGGATCGCGGTTTATTTTCGGGTCTGCTCCCTGAAATTTGGTTTGACTTCGGCGTTTTCCTTCTCCTAGACAGGTTGCAAGCCAATGCTAACGAGGCCCATCTCCCCGAGTGTTTATACAGACCCCGTGACCATGGCTGCTGAAAAGCAACCGAAACGTCGGGGAAAGTGTAAACCTAAATATAAATAGTTTTAATAATTTTATTAGCTTAAAATTTGTAAAATTTAGAAGTAGGTAATGTAACAGTTTCAAAATTATGTAATACAGTGTTAAATAAACAACGCGATAAAATCCGTACAGATGAGTTTAATTTCAATGAATATGTAGTGGTTTTAAAATATTCTGTGATAAAACCGTATAGAGTAATTTCACTCGTTATTATTTTAATAAATCAGAAATCATACCGTAGTTGTTTTATAAAATACCAGGGCATCATAACACGAATGCAGTGTCACGTCATTAAAAATGCCGACGGGCCGGCTGTTGTCCGAACGGAACTGCGTTATCAATATTTATTGCGGCGCGCGCGTGTGACGTCATTAATTGAGCACACATCGCACACACTGACCGTCAGTTCGTCTAACTGGATGTACTTTAAATTGGTGTATACGTGTTTAGTTACGTTGAAAGCTGTTTTATATTTTTTTTAGATTTTACTAGTAACTGTTTTTACTAGTTTTAATATTTTTAATTGCACAGAGAACTAATGTTAGCTGAATAGTAATTGTACTGGAAATTATTCATAAAAGGTTATCTAATAATTAGATATGATCTCTTAAATGAAATGAAGACAATCGACCATATTCGTAATCAATTAAGACTTTGTTTAAGTAAAATGTTTAAGTTGTTGATTTTTATAACATGACTCTGATTACCTTTGTATTTGTGAATTGAATAAATCTGGTATATTTATTTATAAAATACACATAACCACATCAAGCAAAAACTAGTGGTTGTAAGAGTGAGATCGCTCTACTGCAGTACCAGTAAAGCTGCCAACTTCCATGAAGTTCAAATTACGAATACTAAAAACACAAAATATACGTACAATTTGACACATTCCTATTTTAGCTATGAAACCGATGATGGACTTTCGATATTTTGTGATAAAACTTCATATTTAGAATATTCGTTAGCGTAGTGATTCGTAGCTTCGCGCCGGAGACAGCGTAACAAGATCTACGAATTTCGTAGCAATTCTATTTACAGTGACTGAAACATACATAAAGCCTCGCACCTGATCTCTCTTCTCAGGTCGTGTCGAATTGCCGTCCCATCTAAGTATAGTAGAGTAAGGGAAAATACAATATTATTGTATTCTCGCGCACATTTGTAGTCTTGTCTCTATTGTGATTGCCACGATGACCAAAATTCGATCAGGAGAACATTATTATAGCGAACTAACGACGAGGACGTTAATAATTAGCCTCAAATTAGTACCTTTGATGATATGTGATAAAATAGTATGTTTTTCGAAGTTGTTATTGTTGAAGCTGTTCATTAACATAATATACCTGTCAATGACCTGTCAATTATTGGAATGTCAGACATAATTAAAAGCGTATTGGGTCTGGCTACCGGTGTGCTGCAGTGAATTAATAGGTTGAGTATGTGTCTCATATTATTTGAACCTGAAGCCGAGTGCCTTTAAAACAAAAATAAAAGTAATATTGGACAGAATACTGGCTGTTCTTATGAACACTGTGTTCCTTATATAACACTTATGAGCCAGCCAAACTGTAGGAGCATGTTCCAACATAATTCATATTTCTATAGCGTACCTCCAACTTCTCCAGAACGATCCAACTCATTACAGGAGTCAAGTATATTATTCTTTCGCGCACTTAAAGGTGATTTGTTAACCTCTTTATGGGAAGGAGTTAGTTTTTGTGATAACTGTTTGTCATTATATTGTAGAAAATAGAATTTTGGGATTGGTTTAGGCGTGATGAATATCGTGAGATAAAAATCATTAATTGAAATTAAACTACAGTAGAAGGATTTAAACGCGAATTAAAAAAAAACTTAAAAAAACTAAAAAATACAATAATTTAGAAAAAAAATATAAAAGATAAATAATAGTTTAAAAACTAACTACTAACTTTTTTACATTAATATTATTAAATTATTTTCTACTTTTAGTTTGGTTTCTTTAATAAAGCGTGATTTTTAGTTTTTAAACTATTATTTAACTTTTATATTTTTTCTAAATTATTGTATTGTCATCGGTCCTCATAAGTGTGCAAGGTTTCAAATCAATCCGTCGGTTTGAAAGTGGTGAAAATCACGTTCAAAGATGCCGTTACATAGATTCATAGATACATAGTTGTTTCAATTCAATCTGTAAACTTAAAACAATATTAGGTAAATTATTTATTGGAAAGTACGGTTTGATCCGATTAATACTAAATACTTCATTTTATTGCATTTCAAAATGTATACTTAGGTGGTAGAGCTTAGCTTAAATGAGTCATTGTGAACCCTGCCAGGCACAGCATAGTAGGAGAGAGAGATATGATATTATACAGGGTGTCCCAGAAAATGTGAATCAAATTGTAACGGGAGATTCCTTAAGTAAGGACCTTTAAAGTGGTAAATAAAAAAATAAAAAATATGTTGTTTTGTTGGTCGAACGTAGATTTTCTTTGGTGCAATAAAATACATCAAAATAATGCTGCGATGTCAAAATTACGTCAGTTTTAAAATAAAAACGTTTGTTGTTTGACGAATCAATCCTTCCTAAATAATAATAGTGAAAAAAATGAAAATTAGCTATAAACGAAGCACTTGTAGTTAAAAGTCTAGAAAAAGTCGTATTTTTTTAAAACCTATGATTTTTTTATTTTACCAAATATCTAAATTTTTCAGTTTTTTATTTAGCACATATGCAAGGTCCTTACCTGAGGAATCTCCCATTACAATTTGATTCACATCTTCTGGGACAACCTGTATATTATTATTTTTATGTTACATATTAATATTAAGTGTATATCTGTTTTATACTAGAACTTTAGTGTAACAATTTTAATTGTTACGAATTAATGTACCGTTGTCTAAATAAAACAGTTCAATTGTTTCACTTTTATTCAGGATATTCTAGTATTCAAACTTGACTATAATCATACATAGTCTAGTGGGCTATATATGAATAGTCATATAATATCGGCCCTGTATTAAAACTTGACTATAGAATCATACATACGTAGATTCGGGCCTGTTTCCCAGAGGGGTAGGCAAAGACTACGGATTTCCATTTGCTACGATCCTGACACACTTCTCTGGCTTCATTCACTTTCATAACATTCCTCATATACGCTCGCCGGTTAAAGGTGCTCATAACCTGGCTTTTATCCAGAACGTCTCCGATCTGATCAAGAAACGTTCGCCTAGGTCTTCCCCTTGCGACTGTTCTATTCACACTAGCTTTATAAACATAAACTTTCAATATTATTATTTAATATTATTTTAACTAACTAGATTTTGCTCGCGGCTTTGCATAAATGTTGGTTAGGTTAGTAACAGTTTTTTTTTCTGGAAGAAAGTACTCTACGTCCTTTTCTATTCCCCTGACAACGTAATACGCGAAATTTCACAAAAATCGGTCGAGTAGTTAAGGCGTGACAGCGTTACAAATAAACAAACATAATATTAGTTAGGATACTTAATATAATAATATAAATAACAAACTAAACACCAATTTTAGCATAAACTTAACCTTTGAACTTATACGTTTTCGAAGTAATTTACTATCTGTAAAAGAACTTACAGATTCCTTGCTTGTTTCTTCTTAATTAAGTAAATGTAATTAATTATGGTATAATATACGAACCGATAGCTTCGATGTTACTGGCGTCTCTTAAATTTAGCCTATGATTTATAGTTCTTATATACTATTCGATACTAGCTCTTATATACTACTAGCTTTGGCTCACGGCTTCACTCGCGTAAAAGTAGGTTAGGTTGTCTCCTTTGAGGTGGCGTGCGTTTTGGCGGCAACGCTGACCTGGGATTAAGAGGCGGAAGTCCAAGCGTCGGTGTATTATTGGCGTGCGGACCTCCGGCTCCATGGCAAGGAACCCTCGACACGGCTGTTTCGGAGAGTACCTCTGCAAGATAGCCAGTAGGGAGGCGACAACCAGATGTCACCATTGTGAGGGGTGTGACCGGGACACGGCGCAGCACACGCTGGAGGAGTGCCCTGCGTGGGCCGCGGAGCGCTGTGGCCTGGTCGCCGTGACTGGCCCCGAACTCTCGTTGCCGAACGTCGTATCCAAGATGGTCGGCGACGACAGGTGCTAGGGTGCAATGAGGTCCAGGCGGCGGAACGGGGACGTGAGGAAGATCCTTACGCCCCGGATGTCCGCTGCCGGAGGAGGGGGCGCAGGAGACGCGCTTATGTCACTCTCCTGGCCCCCACCTAGGGACTTCGGGTGGCAGGGCCTCAAGGAACCCTGCCACCCGTAAACTAAGAGCCCTGAGAGGGCGCGCGCGATGTTCCCGTGCGCATTCTAACGTCGAAAGGGGAGAGCGGTGAGGCTCTCCCCTGGGGACGAGAGGTGGTCGGGTCTGTTTGAACCGGCCCGCACTCACACAGGGGATATATATGCTATGGATGAATCTTTTTAAGAGCCTCCAACTGGTCCCCCCCATTGGGTGAAAGAGGGAACACCCCAGGTTTTTAAGTGGGTATACCAGCACTTCATGCTGGGAGTCCTACACACCCCGTCGGTGCCGTCCCCTAGCCGTTGGACAGTGCATAAAGCATTTGCCTAGAAAACCAAAAAAAAAAGTTTATGATAGTACTAGTGATATTTTTTTTTAAATATTTCACTGTGATAATATTACTTTCTAATGGTGAAAGATTTTGTAAAATTGGTTTAGTAGTTTTTGAGTTAAATCCTTACAAACAAACAAAAATCAAATCTTTTCTCTTTATAATATTAGTATAGATAAACTGTATACGTACGTCATAAAAACAACCGAATTGGGTGAGAAACCCGTACCCATAACTCGCACAAGTTACCCGTGGCATTTACTTGCGTGAAGCACCTCAAACAACTACAGAATTTTATCAATTTTCTTTTTTTTTTATAATATTCTACCACATACACACAACACTATCTAGCCCAAACTAAGCAGAGCTTGTACTATGGGTACTAGACAATGGATAAACATAGATATATACTTTTTTTTTTTTTTTTTCGTAAATACATACATATTATACATAGAAACACCCAGACCAAGACAAACATCCATGTTCATGCACACAAATATTTGTCTTGTGCGGGAATCGAACCCGCGACCTCAGGCGTGGCAGTCGGTTACACTAACCACTACGCCATTGAGGTCCGCGTACCGCGTAGTCAAATTTAAGAACAAACGGCATATATTTTCGCATTTATAATATGTGTATGGATAGGTTATTTGAATATCTATACATTGACATACTGTTCTAACTAAAAATAATTAAAAGAGATAGGCCACAAAAATCACCACCCACATTTAAAGCAAATAAATAATTGTTAGTTATATAGTAAGGTCTATGTATGTATACTGTAAGGTCTCTATGTACTCCTCACAATATACATAGACCCTCTATGTACTCCAATAAAAATGTGTATATTTTGCGACTAAAATCGTTTTTGAAACAGCATGATGCACTTTTAAGACTACTCCATTACAAATATATAAATAGCGGACATAAAGTATGCCCAGAGTCAGAACAACTATTTGTGAATCACACATTTTCCCCTTCTGGGGATCGAACCCTTAGCGCGGCTGCAGTAGCGAAGCGACCAATTAAATGACTACGATATTCAAACATCAGTTTGGATCCTTGTCTCCTAGAATGAAATGAACATAAAACGATTTTGTAACATCTCTGTAAACCTGTGTTTAGCAAATAAAATAAAATATTATGATTATGATCCTGTCTACAGATAAACAGACCAGAAAATAGCCAGGAAAAGACCGTAGAGTCTGGTCTTGTACTGGCTATAATTAGATATAATAAATGTTGAAAAATTTTCCTTCTTCACTAGCTGCTTACTGTTGCATACTTGAAAACGGGCGTTTTTTTTTACACTCTTCGCTATAGAATCTGCTACAACATAGCTTTTCTAATAGTTTTGACTGGTGATTTAGCTGTTCACTACATCTCTTTGCAACATTATAGATTAAATAATTGTATCACAGTTTAAACTAATCAATCATACAGGCAAGAAGAGCAAGTACCGCCTAACCGTTTGTATAGCCGCTACCTTAATCACCTGTCAAGGAGCGTTGACAGTCGATAAATGACTGTACAATGTAGCATTACTTACTGCGATAGTAAGCTATTTAAAGAAAATAAAAAACTATTTGCTTATTGTATATATATGTTTTTGTTTCTTTGTAAATAAATAATAGTTTAAACTCTAAAAAACACGCATTATTAAAAAAAAGTTAAAAATAATATAATAATTTTAATGTAAAAAAGCGTGGGATTATCAAAATATCTTAGAAAGCACCCCACACTTTTTTACGTTAAAATTATTAAATTATTTTCTACATTTTTAATAAAGCGTGTTTTCTAGTTTTTTTTAACTATTATTTATTATTATTTTCTTTTATATTTTTTCTAAATTATTGTATTTTCATCGGTCCTCGATAAGTGTGCAAAGTTTCAAATCAACCAAGATTCAAAAGGAGTGAAAATCACGTTCAAAAATTCCGTTACATAGATTCATAGATACATACCAAGCTAATAAAAGCGTGTTAAAAAAAAGACAACTGCCGCGCTAGGAATAATTCCTGTGTCGCGGGGGACTTTTACAAACATTCAAACAACGGAGACAAAGAACACCCAGACTCAGAACAACCGTTTCTGGGTCACAGAAATGTTTGTCCCGTATGGAGTCGAACCCACAACACTCGGCGCGACGGCAGTGGCGAGGCGGCCACTACTCTATCCGTGCAATCAAATATTATATACTAGGATATACGTAATAATATGCAAGAGGTTAACCCAATATTTTAACATTGAGGTTGAAAATTGAAAACGTGTTGAAATTATATTAATACTGGCAGCCGAATGTATTGTACAATTTGAGGGTTAATTTACGAACGGCGCTCGGGGATTAAAGCTCGTGCTGTGTTAATCCGCGGCCGAGTGTCGGATTAACTGTAATTTTGCTATGGTCTCCTAGTATTTTTACTCCTGGTACCTCTGATTGTTGCCTCTTAGGTATCTTTATTTTGCATATGATGAGCGCCGGGTGCCTTAATTCTCTATCGGTCCCTTCATTCCCCTCCTTCCCCCTTACTCCCCTTCGTCTTTCACATAGGTTACTGCAGCTACATACACCATCAGACTGATCTTGTGCTTGTTTACGATAGGTAGCGGTTTGGTTATTATGTTTCCTTGAAATTGCTTTTATGATGTCGAGAAAATATAGCTCCTATATTCATGAGTGGCGGTTATTGCTTAGGTACCATTCTATGCCAAAGGCTTCGTCTGCCATCAACAGCAATAAAAAACTTATACATGACAATGGCTCTACGTTTTATTGACTTTGAAAATGTGATATACCTATGTGCTTTTCTTAGGTTAGTTTATCGTTGTGTATTTTCAGGCCAGGTAATTTTGATACTGGATTTTCTATCATGAAATTTTCAGTAACAGCTGAAACTGTTCCCGCTAGGGTGTAATAATATCGCCCTCTATTCCATAGAGCCTGAAACCACAGCACATGTTGTATATTGTACCACCATTTCCTACCTTTTTGGTGATACATGTAAGACTATATATGTATATATTTTGAAATTAAACACTTTATACGGATTTTGTCGCGTTGTTTATTTTACTTTAAAACACTTTTAATACATATTTTTGAAAACTCTAACACTACTATTATTGAACTATACTACTATTTAAGATATTTAATTTAATAAAAACTATTTATATTTAAGTTTACACTTTGCCCCGACGTTTCGGTTGCTTTACAGCAGCCATATTCACAGGGAGACTAATATGGTAGTTGAACTTGCCTATAGCCTTCCTTGATAAATAGGCTATCCAACACTAAAATAATTTTTCAATTCGAATTAGTAGTTCCTGAGATTAGCGCGTTCAAGCAAACAAACACACAAACTTCAGCTTTATAATAGTAGTATAGAGTATAGATTATATTTACGTAATACTATGTGTCAAGTTTGAATTAGCACAGCTAACAAGAACTCATTTTCTTGTGAAGATCTATTACACTCCGTTACAGAAGTCAACCTTATCGCAGATAATTAGATCTCAATGAAACTTTTCTCAAAACTGGTGGACCACTTTCTTGGTCGACTGTACATTACTGTACTGAACGTAGCTTTCATATAAAAACAAAAATGGCGACAAAATACATATCATAAGAGTATGCTCAAAATAAAAAACATCGTAAACATTGTATGTACGCCCATATTTAAACAGTTTTCTTTTTTTGCAGAATATTAACCCGTCAAGGAGGCACCGTTTTGGTAAGTAATTCCCCTCTTACCTGGGTCGTATAGGCCCTTATTATTATACTTTATCTTGCACACCCGGCCACAAAGTTCAACCACAAAAGACCCAAGTACAAAATACCCCAAGTTATTAATTTTGGAAGTGTAATTACGGAAAGTATATATTATGAGGACCGCCTTTAAGGTGAAATTAAAATTTTATTGTAATATCGTAAATTTGAATGGGTCGGGTACCAGGGAGTTATAGATTCGAGAAGATGTTTTACGTTGAATGCGTTATTTTCTAGCCCGGCTACATATTGTCTTACCTAATAAGTAAAGTTACTTTTTTCTTATTTATTTCGTAAAGAAATATGGCGTACTGATAGCTAGAGACAATATATAGAAACCCTTCTTTATGTATTCTTTTACTATATCAGCTTTTTTTGTTACGACCGATTTATCATTCGTCACATAACTTTTATCTGGAGTATAATTATCTTGACGTTTTGACAGTTTTTGTAAAGACATTATTTCAGGCCGCCATATTTATTTGTTAGATAAGAGTTAACTGACGATTGACAAATAGGTCCTTACTGAATAGATACAGTCAGGGAACAGTAACTGAATAATTTTATAATGAATTGTTTGTTAACCATATATTACACAACAAGTGAGAAAATCGTGCTATATCTATGCGGCGATTGATATTTCTTTACATATGTAAAACATCCTTACTCAAGTCAAATTCTGTATGTAATCTTTGTAAACAGACTTCTATCTAATTAAAATTTAATGTAGATACTTAATTAATAATTAGGTGTAAATTATAAATAACATGCTTAAAGTACTAGTTACGTTCGTAAGCCTTGGTGAAGTTAATTACCTAACATTTTCGCGTTAATTGCCCTTACATTTTAGGTTATAACATACGATAAAAAAAATTAAGGTTATTGGGTGTAACATGACCTTGAATTTTAACTAGTCTATAGCTTTTGCCTGTGGCTTCACTTGCGTAAAACTAGGTTTGGTTACGTTATTAACAGTACTTTTTTTTTAAATAAAATGTAGCCTATAATACTCTGTGATAATATAGCTTTTTAATAATGAAATATCTTTTTTAATCGTTTAAGTAGTTTTTGATGTAAACCCTTACAAACAAATAAAAAATAAAAGCTTTCCTCTTTATGATATTAGTAAAGATTATTATATTAAAGAACGGTTGTTCAAAAGACTACTTCTTTGAAATAAAGAATCCACCGAACGATTTTTTTTCTATTTCAGTCCTTTAGAAGTAGCTTTTAAATAGGTTAATGTTTATTCTCAAACAAATTTCTATACTGCTAATAAGATGACATACAGAGAATTTCCACAAATGCTGGGCTGAATACGAAATATTCAGCCATACTTCTTGCGTTCTGGTCTGCCGAAGCACCATTTATGGCACAAGATTTGATCATTGCGAAAAAAGACGTGACGATATAATATTTGTCGCGCGACCCATAAAGATTGCGAACTCGCTAATAAACTAAACTTTTCTATTATTTGGTATTTGATTCATTTGTAAGTAGATCGTATTACGAATTGCTATATTCGTTACATTTTGCCGGATAATTCTTATACATTCTTCAAATACAATTAGACAATTATATGAACAAAACGTGTTAAAAGATGCCTTATTGTTATCAGAAACAACGCTGTATAGTCAAAACTTAACAAAACTATAGCAGCATTTAAATTAAATTACTTGAATTTGGAGATTTTCAAATAAGATTCCTTTTTCGATTAATGTGTGCATTCCTTTTTCACGATTGGGCATTTGGTATTGTATGTTTCATTGATCAGAAAGGTTTTGATGATATGGTGGGTTTTGCTTTTTTATTCAGAACGACTCTCATCAGGTCAATAAACGTCAGTAATTAAATAGGAGGAAAGAGGAACCGGCCACGCACCCACGGATTGTCACCCCACCCCAACTATTGCAAAAGAAAAATATTGATAATACCGAACTTCCACATCCCATTGTAATAAATAAAATAACTGAGAGGAGAAGTCCTCTCAATTATTTTATTTATTATAATGGGTTTCCATCAAGTAACGCCTGGTTCGAGTCTACAATGGTAATTGAAAAATACTAATGACTTTAAAATTTACCCGTGTAATAATATTATCATAATTCATTATTTGATTATTTTTATACAATAATACAAATATTGAAATTGGTTGCTCTAAAGAGACTACATGCAGTTGCAAAAGAAAACAGCACAGTAACCAAACAACTCATCGTGGGATGGGAGGCGTCGTGCTAAAGGCACATGTAATTTCTAACTTGTTTAGATATGTTTTCTTGGCATAAGGATTGATATTTTTCACCGCTGGACATAGGCCCCATAGTTATCCACACCGGTCTTGGGCTATTCATATTTATCTACCAGATTCTTAGCATTAGTCTGCCATTAATTTTCATTGCTGTTAACATTGTATGCCTTTGTGTATAAGGTTTGAGACTACCACATTTATAATTTAGTGTTGCCAGAATAATGCAGCGCGTGCAAAATAGCCGAATTATGTCTGTGGTTAGATTTCATCTGGGGATAATCTGATTTTATAACTAGGTATGCTATGAACTCTAGTTACTTGTTCGTGCTGTTTATCTAATATGTATTTATGATCTTGTTTAGACAATATTAAATCCAACAATAACAATATTATTTATTTAGGCGAGTGACGTCGCTTAGTGGCTCCTTCATCGTTTCTTATTCATTGTTCACCGAATTGCACCGTGCAATTTAAGAACACTGACCTCAATTATCTTGTGTCATGGGGGGACTTTACAATCATTTTAATAACAGAATATTGTTTTACGTTTAGACGAATGTTATACATTGAAACTAAACTACTTTATATAGATTTTATCGCGTTGTTTATTTATGAAACACTATCCTAACTAATTAATATTAGTTAGGATAGTGTGCACAAATACTACCGTTAATAATTATACGTAGTCTCAATGAATAATTTTTTCATTACCAAGATATCTTTCTAAGAATTACGAAGGTATAAACATTACACTTCATTCAAAAGTCACTTGAAAGTTCTTCTAATATTACTCGTTCAAAGATAAATTTGAATACTTTTGCTAAATTTATGAAATAGCTATGCACGGTATGTATGTTTCCCCCGAGTTGAAGATGAATTATGATCCTGTGGGACCAAATTACCGGTATTAAAAGTACCACTAAGCTTGCATCCAAATTTGTTTAAAGGTTGACATGTAAAATAGCAAACACGCAAATATCATTGAAAAGCAAACTTAAATGTTTTTCTTATAATACTGTCTTACGTTTACGCGACTATTATTAATTGAATTTAAACTACTTTATACGGACTTTATAGCTTTTTTTTTTTAATTTTTCTAATTAATTACAATATAATTACAATTACACATAAATGCATGACTGACGTCTAAATATACTTGAAGAGATAAACGGATATTTCATCTACATTTTAGCAGATATATTTTCAGTCCTTCGTAATAGATGACGCAACATACGTTAGCTTTTTAGCTTTATTGTTTAATCAAAATCCTATGTCAGTGCCCATGCATCAAAGAGATAGTGACTTTTACGTATAACATTAAAGTATTATCTTGCCGGTACCATCCAAGAAAAATCATAATATACAAAGCTTGTTCATTAGTATTACCATAATACAAAATCTGGCTAACCTAGATAACGCTAGTTACCGATACATCTTCCACAGTGTTGTCAGCTCACAAATTATGATAAATGTTGCCAGCCACGCGTGGAAATTACCTACGTACGGCGAAAATGCATTTTTCAAGATGGCGTCAAAGATTTATGTTCGTATGGTACACAAGGAGGAATATTTTACGGTTATGGGTGCCGGCGACGGTCCAGCGCCATTTTAAATTACGTTATTCACTTTTTTACTGGCGAAGTTTTATTTTAAAATTTCTTTCTTATCATGAGGGTGATTATTTCCTTTTTCTGGTAATGGATGAATTTCCTTATAAATAATGATGGACAGAGTTTGTATTAGTACAAGTTTTTGGGACATATTATTGTTGGAGAGGCCCTATGATGCAGTGAAGGGGATGATTTTGTAACTACCTATCGTGTAGTGCCAGGTCCAATCCTCAGGTTCTTCTTGCTTATTCTGCCATCATAAGGAAAAAATACGTAACTGCAAAACATTTTTTTTTAATAAATATTCTTGCAGATTCGTCTTTTTTTTACTGATTCCAAATAGGTAAAAATATTAATTTGAAAGATGTTACTATTTCCTTTTACCTTATGACGGCAGTATAAATTTACATGAACAGCACGAAGTCTAGAGATTAACCTTGTAGACGGCAACAAAATTATCTTTTTCCCTATTACATAGAGCTAGCTGTCCTGGACGCACACAAATATAACTTCATTTATGTATGTATTTTTTTCTCCAGGGTCGTTAATCTACGCGACTGATGCCCTTAGTATTGTAACTTCTTGCGCAGCTTATTATGCCACTTTCATTATACAAAAAAACTAATAATATTATCAAATCTATAATTAAAACTTTATCTTGTTCTATATCAACTATAAGAATTTAATAAACAAATACATAAAAGTAATTTCAAAATGGCAAGTAAAATTACCCCTCTGAAGTACTCGTAATAAACACAGTCAAAGATAAATTTAATATTTATGCTCTTGCTTTATAGCGTCATAACATCACGGCATTTATTTGCAAGAGGTTAGGCAGAAGTTTCGTATGACCCCGTGGTCTGAATGGGTAAGCAGAAGAAATATTATAAAGACAACACTTGCATTGAAATATTCGCCCATTATATTTTAGGTCCAATAGACGGCGGCCCTAATTGACCTCTTCTGGCACATCTCCAGAATCTGTGCTACTACTGATAATTTCCTTTCTGAAAACACAAAACAGTTCGTCTCAGAAATAGAACTAGGGATCTTACAATCCACCATTAACTTATGCCACGGGGCCATCAAACAGACAGATATAAACAAACAGTTACAATATCTGTCTATACAAAATCTATTAATATGTTGATGCAATAAACCCCTGCCAACCCTTTTAAGAGATTTACAGCCATATGTGTTATAAAATCTAGTATTATTATTCAAAATCCAACCATAACCCAACAAAAACCATAAAACCGCCACCATATAATTTCATATGACATCCTTCCATTTTCAAATGCAGAAAAAAACGAAGTTCGTCAAAATGGCGGCCGCGTACAGACAGCCATTGTTCTGCAGTGAATCGTCATACCTGTCACTGTCGTTATTGCATTCAGGACACGTGCGCCAAATAAAAAAGTTATCCGCTCTCGTCTGCTCTCTAGTTCGATGTAAAAAGGTACTGCATATGAACTGATGCGATCGGCCGATCAAGTGGAATGGAAGACAGTCATGTATGTTCCTGCTTTGTCATACATAGATTTACAACTGTATGTTCTTGAAGAGATAATATGCGTTTTTCATCTACATTAATCCGACATGGCTTAGGTATCACGTAAGAGGATGCGCTTAGATTTGTGGCTGATTGTAAGGTTTCTTTGCCCGGTCAAAATTTTATTGATTTATTTTACTAAGAAGTTTCGAATAACAGCAAGCTATATAGAAATGTACCCAGTAGATGACAGAGATCTATTGCTACCCCATTTCCGGTCGCCCGAAATGTTGTCGGGAAAATCTCTATAATATTTTTGTCTCCAAATTTGAAACTGAGACTTCACGATTCAGACTTTAGCTGGAGCGGAAACTAATGCTATGCAAGGTTGTGTTATCTTATCATAGATGACGTTTATGCTGATTGCATCATTGGCCCTGTGTTGTAAGAGTAAGCATTTCTGCAATTTCGATTTTGTCGTCTCAGGTTGAATTTCTGGTTTCAGCATATAATGATTGAGCCTGTGAGATTATAAAACCTATCGGTCGTCTTTTATGTGTGGCCGAAATATAGTTAATATTTGAGTGTGAATCGCCTCTGCTTAAACCGTCAAGGATATAATATAAGGGCGTGATACTTTGCTATGTGAGTAGCTTGTTAAGTATGTATCTGATAGGATACATTTTTAAAACATTTTCTTTTTAGAGTTCAGAAGTCATAATGGAAGATTAAAAAGTGAAGATTTTGCTGCCTTTAATTAAATTATATTTTTGATAAGATTTGTGTGTAAGCTTATTGATTTTCTATCAATAAATTTTCAATAGCAACCTGGGGTGTGCATATACGCCGGTAAAAGGCAATGTGCTTGCCCTATATTAAGTAGAAGCTAAAATGATATGTGGTGAAAAGTGAATCGAAAGAGTCGCCAAAATTGTATATATTATATATACAACTCTGGCAACTCTTTCGGCGATATAGATGTAAAACTATATATATACATAGTTCATCCTAATTATGCAACACTTCACCGTACGTGATGCCAGACTCACTTGGTCGCTTTTTTAGTTTTAGACTGCCAAGAATATTGATTAGGATTCTTTACGATCCTTTCTGTTGTAATTTCATAAAATATGTACAATGTAATCTTCGAAACTTCTTTATCTTACAAGGACATACCCAAAAATATGAAAAATATTTTTATCCAAGGTAGTGCCTTAAAACAGGTCTTATGTTAGCACTTTGGACGTGTTCCATTGTATATTAAGACAGTTTGAAAAAGGGTAGCACTAAAAGAAATCTATACTATCTAGTAATCGTATACCATTTGAAACCCAAATAGATAATATCCTTTAAAAAAAATTAAATACTTGCCGTAAGTATTAACGTTTAGTACACCAGATGATTACAAATTAGACCTACAGCATAAGAAATGCTCAAACTGCATTCATTTTCGTGCAGTCGTTTTGTGTGATGCGCGTACGAATATACAGACAGACACAAATAATTGTTTTTACTTCCATAGCTCTTATGGAGGCCATACACGTTAGGGTATGTATGATAGTTTTAGCCTTGCATGGATAACCGACAGGCAAAACCTAGCGTGAATGTGATACAACTGTATAGTTATCGGTGCATGTACATGCAACCAAGCAAATATAAAAATTGATATTTTATGCCGCTCTGTTATGTTTGCGCGCGAGCATAACCGAGCGTATGTGGCATCCGGCGAGCTTGCATGCGCAGTTCTCAGTTTTTAGTTATCTGCGACGGCGACGATGGAAGGTCGCGAAGCTCAAGGAATTGGAGCCTCAACTCATTTATCAAATTTACGTGAGAGAACTGCTTCCTTTTCAATAACCAGCGTTTACACCATTCAGTGCGATCTCTTTTTCTTTTTGTTTTGCAGAACAAGTGTTAAGCCAAGTACAGCTATCACATCGTCGTCGTCCATTGTTTGTTTGGTATACCTTACACAAGTAGGTATAGATAACTGTCCTACATACACCGTCAACTGAGAGTTTATGGCAATACTGTGTAAGCCCTAACGTGTATGTGTAATACGAAACTCGGTTATGCCTGTCGGGTATGCATGCACGGTTAAAACCATCGAGCAAACCTTAACGTGTATGGCCTCCATTATAAAGACTTCTCACATAATTTTTCTTAAAGATCTCCTATGTATAGAAGTCGACCAGTTATTATTTTAGTATTTGTTAAATAATCACAAAAGCTATTTGACACTACTCTCATTTTTCATATATCTGATCTGCAGTGTTTGTTAGTTAATATAATTAACTGATAACTTTATTTTAAACATAAAGACACTTAAATTTAAGTTCTGAAATCTTTTAAAAATTCATAGAAGCGCTTTAACAATATTTTTAATATTTCTTCGAAAGTAGCGTCTTAGGAACATGGAAGTCAAACGAAAATCATTTTTTTTAAGTCTAGAACCTGGTTTCTAAAAGGCTTACTCAACGTCGTGTACAAAATAAACCTCATGTTACGGGATTTTATTGGCCGTTGCAAATTCAGTCAGCCAATCACAGCAAATGACATTATGTACAAAATTTGTAATGTTGATCGGCTTTGTAGAAATCGGAACTAAGTGATATATTGGAACACTACCAAGTTCAAATTCAAATTTATTTTTTCTTTAGAAACATGATTGACAATGTTTTGTTATAAAAGTAGTCTGAGGAATTTTACGACGCTGCCTGAACCAGCCATTTCCTTTCTTTTTATTAAATTTATAGACCCATATTTTGTTACTTTCATGTTTTATTTATAAGTGGTTAGGTTTGTTAATATTAGTTAAGTTGTAAATTATAATTGTTGTTATGTATTTTATTATTCAATATGTGTTTATAAAAAAAGTGTGATGAAAGTGTTGCTAGAAAAAAAAAAAAAAGTTGTCGTAAATGTACATCATGTTTTGTCTGTCTGGCGGCATGCAAATGTTATACAATGTTCTTACACATTAATCATTATTTAATTGTTACAATTTGTCCAGAGTATAATGTATTGAGTAAAGATACACACTGGTCAACTTGGCGAACATACTACTGCATGTTCCCATTACCGAAAAATCTTCGCATATTTTCCTTCAGATTTAAAGAGACCCACTTTAATTCATTCAACAACCCTACCTTTATTATTTGCTCTGGTTTGGTGATTCTCTTTGATTTCTGTAAATACGTCTCAGTGGACATTACTTTGACACACACAACCGTTGTTTTGTGACTTCAATAAATAAATGATTTGGGCTTCAACCTTCGGCTTTCACTTAGCAGTTTAACCGTCTAGACGGTAGCGCTTAATTTTAATTATAAATAACCACCTGCCACCTTGTTTAGTGTTTCTACGATGAGTAGGGTAGCCTATGAGGAATAGATATGTATAATAATATATAAGCCCTATTTATTAAATATACCACTGCTGAATACCAACCGCTTCTCAGTATGAGAAGAAAGATTGTGCCATAGTCTATCACGCTGGATCTATGCAAGTTGGCAGACTTCCCACATCTTCGAGAAAATTATGGATATCTCTCAGACATATAAGATTTCTGTACCGTTCAATTGAATTATATTTAATATGCACTTATGTGCGTTTCGTAAAATCGCACTGGAAACCTCCGAGAGGCTACTTTTGTTCTTTATAGACTTATATTTTATTTAAAAGGCGTTTTGTTTATATGGAAGAATTTCTGGAATTATCAGCCGATTCTGAAAATTGATTCACTAATAGGCAGCTCTTTTTAGATATCCGAACTGTTTTTACCGTGCGACCAAAGCATGTTAGCTTCCATTTTCTCTCAGAGTCAAACAAAATCAAAAAGTCAAGCAAACTAACCATCTTCAAAATATTTGTCACGTAGTATCTGCTCTATAGACACACATCCTAAGATCTGTCATCGAGAAAGTAATTACTAGGTCTTGAATATTCCAGACGTCTACCCGCCCAGCTAAAACATTCATTTGTTACATTAATCCTGGCAAAATGTATGACAAGGTCAGAGAACAAACGCGATGACGACCTCTCTTTCCTTTCACGGTTATTGAAGTGAAATGGAATATCTTTAGAATTCATTCATCATTTTCAACGATAGCAATATCGGTCTCTTATCTTTTCAAGTGATCTGTCTTCTTCTTAATTGTCTGAATACTAATATAGAGAAGACTACAGTGGCAGTTAAGTTTATTAAAAAATAATTGGCATGGCACCGGTTAAGTGCTAACTAACCAATAAATTCGTTAATAAAAGTACTTTGTAATTTGGATGAATAAATTACTTTTGTCGCACTCTTAGCATTTGGCTATAGTTTAGCCAACGCTAAGAGTGATTAACGAGTGAGTCAATAACAATACGCGTATTATTTTTACTGCAATGTGTGGTTACAATATAATTGCCGTCGACACTGGCAGCAAAATACCCATACTGTGCAATGCACGGCAATATTTTGTGCCGATATAGCCAAACGATATTTTTTGGCATAGCCAATGCTGTTAAGATAGCCGGGCAATAAAAAAATCTGCCTCATATTGTCCATTTAAAAGTGTCGGTAGATCATGGGTATGTTTTAAGAATTAAGTTACCTTGATGATAAAGATTTTTCTTTACGTCTGTTGCACAAATATATTTATGGTAAGACCACAGTACATTATGTTCTGTAGGGTAATTATTTACGATATGAATGGCAACTGAGAAAAGGTGGTTAATATAAAAAATTATTTGACTGCACGGGAGGCGTGGCTTAAGTGGTTACCTCAATAATGCCACTACGCCGAGTGTTTGGGTGTGATCACCGACCAAAAGTTCCGTAATCCACAGATGGTTGTTCCAAGTCTGTATGTACAGTCACCTGTAATAGTGCATGGATACCTTAAGGTCCAAAATCCTGTGAACACTCGAATTAGAATGACTATGAATGAACTAGATGGCGTTGTTTTATAAATATTGCAACGCGTACTAATTTTAGCAAATAGGTAAAATTTATAAGAAATTACAATCTCAACCGAAAAGAAACTCGAACACAGGGACAGAATAATGTTTGAGTACGAACAGAATAGCGAGTCATCAAAAGTATCTATCTATAAAATAAACTACCCACTATAAATTTTTATATTTATTTGTAATTTTTTGCTTCTTGTTTTACCCTGAAATGGTTTCTTTTTTTAAATAAACTATTGTGAATAGAGAATAGATGAATATTGTGAAATATATTTTATAGGAAGCATGGCGTATATCATAGATCATTCTTCTCGGTCTAGTTAAGTGTTCTCCTCAGGTATTTTTCTGTATCGTGGCTATTGGTCGTCAACTGTTGAATACATTGCGTAAAATGTCATGTCACCATTTCACATATACTTATGAAATGTGGGTGTTGTTTACACTTATTTCTGTTTTATTTTATCTTATATCAATCAACAGGTTTATCTATATGCAAATGCCTAAACAATGCATACATAAACAATAATTTTACCCGCTTAACAAAATAACCTTTTTAATTAATTAACTTAAAGAGCGATGTAATTGGGCGATAAGTCTAATTACAGCGACCTTCTATAAAATCTACAATTCAACTTTGTGTAAGGCGACTTATTGTTATAAATAAACCGGCACTCGTAAAACAACTCCGGCGTAAATTAGCAGTTACAAGTACCAGGGCGCCACAATGCCAAAGAGCTTTAAAAACAACTCATTAGCATTGCCACAGAATAAATTTTAGCAGTAACCAGGCGGTTCACCAAGTACCCGCGCTTAATATCCAACGGGCGGTCGAGTTAATCTATTCTTTCGTTTCTCTGTTCTCCTAGTACTTATTTCTGAATTTATTTAAATTTTAAACTTGTGCCATTACATTTGAGTGTGACATAATTAAACTTTCATGAATACAAAATTGATGCGCGCGCCCGCCTGTGTTTAACGAAATATTGTAATATTATATTATGATCTTGTTAATATTATGACAGATGAAAGTTTATTTATTAAATACGGTAGCAATTTGTGTAGTTGTATGTCATACTCTATTTTAGAATAATATTTTATAGAATTGTTTCGAGAGTTCCTGATATAACCTATTCTAGAGATAAATAGACAATACCTACCTCTTTATAAAATGGTAAAGGCTATATAAACATAACTTTAAGTATATTCCCAAAGGCGTGAGTAAAAGTGTATTATACGGCCACATTTTATCAGCTGGTTTTAGGTCTTGCTGTTTATCGGTCATAGTTTTAGACTCCTTTGCTATAACTGAGAATTATCCAAGGAAGCAGTAATAAAAACGCCTAGAATCAATTCATTAGTGACGCCACAAAATAAACATTTTAAAGTATAAGAGGGCAAACAAGCAGAGCGGAGCTCTTGATATTAACAAGGAGCACTTGAGTTCTTCTGTTCTTTCGTTTTTCTGCTCGCCTGGTACTTTCCACTGGATTTACTTAACTTTACGACTTTGTTAATCTCTAGATTTTATAAATAATATAAAACTATAAAGAAGGCCGGATATTGAATATGTTTTACAAAAACTAGTAAAAATAAACCAATTAAATATTCTTGTAGACATAACAATGTTTTCCTTCATGTCTGTTTATTCGAGTTTAGACAAAAACCACTTAACGGATAAATCTATATTCGTTATACACATCACATACAGTAAATTTTAAATAACACAATAAACTTTACAACGTAAAAAAAAGAAAAAAAAAACAGCGGATCGGTTCTTACAGTTTTGATTACAGCTTGGAGTGCAAACTTAAATTAAGCCAAATGTCATCAATTTTGTTCAATAGTCAGAGACAGGAATAGACCTATTTAGGTTTTCCCCACAATCACATGTAAACATCGATAAAACTTATTCCACGCGACCAAAGAGTTAGTTTTTGCTACTGGATAATAGGTAAATATGAAATACATAAAAGAATATTTGATATTTATTTTAAGATTTTAATAGAACACCGTTATCAATGGAATAATTAGCACCCGTAATACTTTAGCTTTATCACTCGCCAGGAACATAATCACTTGCGCAACTTCATCGGGATACGCCACTTTCCCCAACGGAGTGAGTTTACCCCATTCTTCCCACTGATTAGGAACTCCTGCGTTGTCCAAAATATCTGTCACAACTGGGCCTGGACTGACAACGTTAATTCTCACCCCAGATGGGGCAAGTTCCAAAGCGGCACCTCTGGAGAAATGTTCCAAACCAGCCTTCGAAATGCAGTACGCCAACATGACTGTATTTACAGAGGTTCCTAGAGTACTGGATATGTTCACAATATTGCCTTTCGTTTTAATAAGATGTGGTACCGCCACACTCGTAATATGCACAACAGCTATTAAGTTAACATTCATAACTTTATCATAAGACTTCAATATATTTCCACCTAACAATCCTTCAGTACAAATGATTCCAGCATTATTCACAAGTACATCAAGTTTCCCATACTTCTTCACAGTTTGCTCCACGATAGTACTTGCCTCTTCGTCTTTTGAAATATCTGCTTTTATAACTAATGGTTTACCACCAACCTTCTCACATTCCGATGAAACTTGAACAAGTTTCGTTTCGTTTCTTCCAACGATGGCGACATCGGCACCTTCTTTAGTGAATAGGACCGCTGTTGCAGCTCCAATGCCTGAACTACCTCCAGTTATCAACACAACTTTCTTCAAGAAACTCATTTTGTTTTAATTCACAGTATAAACGTGTATCTCACGTTATGAATGGTGAAGCAATGCGATTGTAATTACGTTTTATAATAACATTGTAATTGCATTCTAACAGTATTGATCAAGGTCAGATAAGGTCATAGTCTTGAGTATAACATGATTTCCTGTTATCGTTATCACATGTATTAAGTACGCCTTATGTGTTTAATAACAAACTTCTTTAATATTACATTCAATAATACCTTTTCCTCAGGGTCTGGTTCCTATGGTTTTAAAAACCTAAGAAGAGATAGATGAAAGATTTTGAAACCTGGTGAAATCGTGCATTATTTTGAAAACATGGATTTTATTTTTTATCTATTACCTAATATTATAAAGAGGAAAGATTTGTACTAGTGGACCAAATTTAATATTTTTTCACCATGATATCACACTGCTAGCAGTGCGCTATAGAACCGTGCTACCGAGCAGCTGATTACATATATCGTGCTATATTAGCATTACCGATTGCGTATAGCATAAAACTTTAATTAGCTAAAAACTCATTAGTTTATTCAGTCATATTTGTCGACTCGTGGGCAAATTAATAACTAATGAAATATAATAATTAGCACAATGGTTGACCTATAACGTTGTTAGCTAAATTACACATGATTCATTTTGTTCTGAAACATCGACGCGAGTATGAACAATTAAATATTCATATATGTGCTTCAATTTGCGAGAAATGTTTCAATGTTTTGTATACATAAATATTTTATATTTCTGTTATTTGTACATAGACAGACTGCAAAAGCTTTTGTTAGACAATTTGTTAATTAATCAAATAGCAACTATTAACATGGTCCAGTTATAACAGACCGTCTATACAGCTAGAGGGAGCTGGTGGATTTACCCAACAATTGGTATGCTTCATTACCAGTAGTGAGTATATAAGTATATACTTTATATCTGTCTACATTAGGTATACCTGATGAAGTGAACATTTACTTTATCAGATATTACCAATTTACTCCAGAAAAAAAACTCATAAAATAAAATACATACACTGCACAACACAGTTGCAGCCCAAATTTGGTTATGTTTCCACTATTTAAATGGAAACTTAACCCACTTCTACTTCTAGTACGCCAATATGTACGAAGAGTAATCCAGAAAAAAACAATCTGAAGGTAATAACTCTATTAGCTGCACCAAACTTTGCTATTTACATGCTAGCACGTCGATGAGTATTTTTATTTTTATTTGTATGACACTCACCATAATAGACAATGTGACGTAATAACTATTATAATAATAATAATATATCGATTGTATTGCTCATTTATGTTTGAAGAGTATCGAGTATTTTATTATGATAATGTTCTCCAATTCAGTATGGTGTATTTGTAATTTATATTGATAATTTGAAGTTTGTTAATGATTATGTATAAAAATAAAAAGTTTATGATTATTTTGCATATTTTTGCTAATAGTGGAAAGTCATTAAAATTTACATGCCAATGAAACATGCTGTTCTAAATGATAAACTCTGTATTTTCTGACCATGTTTCTTCCAAATAAATGTTACTTACTACTTAAATATTACTTCGAATCCTCAACCAAATTAAAATATTCGAAACATTGAAGATTTTTCTTATTCTCTCATTTTCACTTTGATATTTATTGATTATTACATTATGCTATACCGCTATATAAAGAGGATGAGCTAAAATATCGAAACATCGAGGGATAGATCGATCTAACATCAAATTAATTCGTATTGATCAACATTCGGATATGCGGTCATACAATTTTCGAATATTTGAATTTCTTTTACGTTGCCATATCTTTTATGTTGCAAGCACACAACACATGCATTGGGCATGTGCAGTGTATAGTAGCGTCTCCGTTAGACTTGCCGCATGTTTTCGCAAGAAGTAAGTAACATAATATTGTTGGTAGCGGAATGCGACGTAAACAAGTAACGTCACGAATCATCCGACCGAGCGGCTTATAAAAACGTGCTCGGCGCGCAATGGCTCACTTTGACATTGAGCGGCGGATGGAACAGATGTGCTGTGTGATCGCTGTTGGGTGATATCAATTATCACTTACTTTTGTTATAACGCATTTCTTGAATAATTCAGTGATTATTTAAAGGTGAAAGTGCATCTGTTATTTTTAAGCTGTTTCACTTCCGACACCTACAACAGTATAATAAAATTGTAACAGTTCGATGTCTGTATATAGGAAATATGTTCGAAAAATAATGTGAAGTGTCTTTATAAGAGCTGAAGACTTAAATTTGTTTTTCCGTCGGCCTGTATGTTTGTACGCGCATCATCTTAAAAGTACTGCTTGAAATTGAATGCGGATTTCGCAGTTGTATTCATTGATGTCTAACTTAAAATGTGGTGCATGTTTCATCTTGATACACCGCCTAGAAGTAAAGTATTATGTGTGTATCTTAGCTATTTACTTGAATGAATGAATGAATGAATCAACGACATATTTATTTGGATAACATGGGTAAATAAAGTTCTTAGTTACATTACATATAGTCCTTGCCACATTTAGTCAATTTCGGCATGCAAATATTATGTTTTAATTTTATATATCATGAATAAAGTTTAACACTGTACTCAGAAACGTTAAATATTTTAATTTACAGGTACTCGTAATAGAGTTTATGAGACATGTTTTACAATATTTTTATTCTACATGCTGTACAATATTTACACTACTTATTTCTATTTTTCTCTTCTTTTTTCACTTGGAAAGAAAGAATAATATAATATTTCCAAATTCCACCTGAATTATTATTTATATTCCACCTTTACATCATCCTAGCATATTGTCGAATTGACACGTGAGTCGGTAGTCATTACGCTAACATCCAACGTTAAGTAAACAGATCATATGGCATATTGATTGATTGGCTCAGTGTCCACAGTAATGTCGACATACAAACGTGCTCGTCCACTAATTTTAAATGCCATTAAGGCTTGTCCGTGTTCTATTTTTAAATACTAATTGTATCAATATTGATTGAACTGTCGTTACGGGGAAATGGAGTTTTCAATATATCTGTAGTTAGTGCTAACTAATAGTGCAGTTGACTCAAATTGTTTTTTGTTTAATTTAAATAGTTACATTATCCAAACTTTAAAATAAAAATATTTTTTTCTATCTACTCAAAAATGTATAACATACAATCGTTTGAAATTAAGTAATAAGGGTAATTTTCAAATGACAGAAAAAGGATGCAAGATACAAACAGTGGCGTAATCACTATTTAACTGCTGTTGTCCAAGAGAGATAGCGAGATATAGCGCCGCTTTATCTTATATAACCATTTACAACAATAATTACTACCTTATTTTGCAACTAATTTGTGTTTAGATAATGTTTTTAGATCTTCTAACCGGCGTATTTTTTGTTGCTGTTTCCAGTCCGTACTGATTTACATAATATTGTCTTCTGTTTACGCGAATGTTATTCATTGAAATTAAACTACTATATACGGATTTTATCGCGTTGTTTATTTATTACTCTATTATATAATTTTGAAACTATTATACAACTACTAGCCATGGTCACGGCTGCTGAAAAGCAACCGAAACGTCGGGGAAAGTGTAAACCTAAATATAAATAGTTTTAATAATAAATAATAAAATAAAAAAAAATAAAAATCATTTAATTTCAGACAAAACAGTCCATAGCCAAGCACAATAATTTTATATGAAAATAAAAATAAACACAATAAGTAGGTACAGAACAGTCACTACCTCCTCCCCAGACCCCTCTGCGCACCCCTTACGTGGAGCTCAGTAAACCTACCGAGGAGAACAGAGTCAAATCTGTCACCCACCATCCTCAAGACACTGTTCCGACTCACCCGTACGCGTTGTACTAAGGAAGCTACTTTTTTCCTCATCAGTGCTTAAAAGTCATCTACGCCGGCGTCGGCAAACATACCGGTTGCACTGCAGTATCTAGGTAGGCGAAACAGTGACCTGAAGATGTTATTGTAGAGGACGCGCAAGGCGCTGTAGGTCCTCTGCGTAAAACGGGCCCACAGGCTACAGGTGTAAAACGCCTGACAAAACGCTTTGAAGAGCGTAACCTTGACAGGCGCTGTACACCTAGCAAACCTATGCGCCAACATGTTACCCCGAATCGACAGCGTAATAATTTTATTAACTTATAAATTAGTAAAATTCAATAGTAGTTGTAGTGTAATAGTTTCAATATTATATAATAGAGTGATAAATAAACTACGCGATAAAATCCGTATATAGTAGTTTAACTTCAATTGGTATTGTTTCTACAAATTTATATTGCTATTTGATCTTGGATGTAAAATATGTACAAAATCAACTTGCCTGTATTTGATTTTGTACATTTTACCAATTTTGACCCTATTCATAGACTGTACGACTATTACTGGACACGTTTCTCTTCTTAGTATAACGGTTAGGCTTTAGCCCACACAGCTGCAGAATGCTGTAATTCGAATAAATAGGCGAATCTTTTTTTGACTAGGTACAATGAAAACATTTTTAAGAAAGACTAAAGTAAGGAAAGTAATGTTAGAAAATGAAGCAAACGATCTCCCAGGGCCGTCGTAGGTTCAGAGATTCCTGATTCTGCCTATCTTGTTCTACAGGTGACGCTATATGTAGGGATGTCTAGAACTGCTCATAAAGCATGGCGTAGTAAACTTATATGAGTCATATAGCACGGGAAAACCCTTTACGCACCCTTATTGCTCACAAACAATGAGTAACGCACTCGCGCCCAGGATATTAAAGCAGGCAAAAAAACATTACAAAAAATACATACAATTTTTGTTGCATTTAAATATCTAACTGTCTTGGTGGCGCAGTGGGAGTGAATACTATTGCTGTGCATGCGGTCTCGGTTTCGATTTGCGAATTAACCAAAGTGTTTGCTATTCGGAGTCTGTATTGGAGTAGTTAACGCGTGAAAGGTAGTAGAGCCTCGCTGATTTCAGCATGAATGGGCCGGTGTGACCGGGAAAGGACTACCCTGTCATAGAATATCAACGTGAAATAGCAGTATTCCTATTGTTATGTTTCGTTCAGTGAGTGAGAGTGCCGGAGGCCCAATCACCCTCTACCCCTGCCCGCTGCTTCTCCTTCCCACTTCCTTTTTCTCTTCTTCCTTTCCTAAGTGTGGTTCGGGGTCGGTGCGGGGCTCGAAGCTAGCGAAGTGTGATGCCTGGTAGGTCCAAAGGGCATGGGGTACAGGGTACAGGTCTGTAATGGAGCATATCAAATAATTGCATTTATAATAATTAGGTACGGTTTAATAGTGTCAAACTGTAATTATGAAATTTTTTGCATTTTTACAAAGTATCTCTCTACCCAATAATAATAATTATAAATCCTGTCTAACTAGTAGGAATAGCAGGATACCATAAGTCTATAGCAAATATAGGTACACGGACGTCTAAAGACCAAGCGTTACAGATAACTGCAGAATAACTGGGCGCACGCCACATCTGTCGATGACAGCTGACAAGAAACGCGCGGGGAAATCAGTTGATTGAAATTGTAAAAAATAAAACATTACGTCTCTGCCGCTGTATTTGATATATTTGTTTTTTTTTAATAAAGCGTTAACTAAAGTGGCAATAAATTAATGAAGCCACAAAGCAGGGCTCAGCAGCTATGCTCACTAAAGTTACAACATCATCCATGCAGTTGACACGATGATGATTAAAACACTGACCTGCCAGCAACATAGGTGGTAATTGTGACTGTTGTACGAGGTATCTCGAATTCGAAGAAAATAAAAGAATTTCCTTAAAAAAATAAAAATATTAAAGGCACTAAGTCAGTAAATGTGCCTAGCAGACGGCAATAACCTTGCTCATAATTTCGCGGGACTTCAAGACATAGCTATCATAAATCAGTTTAGTTCACCTCTCTGTCTGTAGTTATAATAAAGGCCTGGGTACTTTTTAAGCCTTCTCTCGCACTAGTAATAATTACTATGTCGCAGATCCTCGCTGGTTTCAGCATGAATGCTGGCAACGCACTTGTAACTCCTTTGGAGTTGCGGGTGTCCATGGGCGGCGGTAATCGCTTACCATCAGGCGATCCGTCTGCTCGTTTGCCAATCTATGCCATAAAAAAAACAAAAAACACTTTATAGACATTTAAATAATAGACACTCAGAATTGAAACACCTTTTAATTTGTGTACCTGCCACATTTTTTTTGTCTTGTATTGGAATCGAACACACATCACTAGACGCACTAGCAGTGACGAGCCAACCATTTAAACCAATACGCCATACACTCAAACTATTATACGTATAACGTATAATAACCTAGCATTAATTAATAAGACACGGGTGCATTGTGTGAGCCGATTCAACCAGATTATTGCCAATCAACGTCCCGCCGTGATCCGTTATTGAAATTTACACTTATGACGATATACGATTACAGTACCCGGTAATACCGTGTAACGGGAGATCTTTATTACTTTGCCAATAAACGAAATGAAATCTGAAATATATTGACGCCTATTTTACAGAGGGGTAGGTAGAAACTATGGTACTTTCACTTGGTATATTAGCATGCAAAATGGCATAAAGTTCCACAGTCCAGTGTGAAGATCATTTGAAAGTTTTCTTTTCTTTTAATGATAATAATTTATTTAACTGAATTTCTTCACAAACATGTTTACAATGATAATATCTTAATTTTTTAAAAGAACATGACAAGACATATACAGTGTTCTCAAATTAGATGCCATAATAATTCTCAAGCATAAAGTTTTATAATAACTAAAGTTTTTTTTTTAAAAAGACAGCTCCCACATACATAGGAATTATTCCAATAACTCATATGTTTATAAATAGTCCACAAATATTTGTTTCGAGTCTGGGTGTACTCTATGTCGGTTGTTTTAATGTTTGTGAAGTCCCCCGTGACACGGAAATTATTCCTAGTGCGTATATATTATTAAACCAATCCAAAACATCGTTCCTCTGCTGTCTTTCTGGACGATGCTGAGGTGGTATGACTAACCAAATACTTTATACATCGGTCACTTACGCACAATAGAGTAGTGAGACTAAGTACGGAAAACTCACGTCCAACTAACTAACTATTTAAGCCATAGGACCAACTCATAAAACATAATATCTATCTCCAAGATCTTAAATTTGGAACATTTCAAACTGCTTGCTGAACAGAAAACTTTACAACTTAACAATACGAGTAACCTCACATGTTACTGTCGTGTTATTTTTACATGCAACTCCTATTCTCCTCGCAGACATTTAAAACTATGATGCAACAAACTTGTGTATAATGCGGACAAACGAGGTATTACATGAAATCGTGAACATTGTCTACTGTCGGCAAAGACGGTGGCGCCACACCCGTCACTACGCATAAGTTGGTCGCTGTGCACAAGTCTTACAAATTGTGAAGCTTTTAAACTTCGAATCTGCATGCAAGTTTAAGCGTTGACATGGGTTTTATTTTTCCTTTTTGACGTAAAGAGGTTGGATAAACTATCTTGGTTTCTACTAACTTGTATAATAATAGTTTCCGACGGGTGTAAATTGCATTTAACTCGAAAGAGGTTTGATTTTCTGACGTTCCGTTCGATTATACATATTATTCGTGATACCGTTACAGTTATTTTTAAATATGTTATTAAAATAAATTATCCTTGAGTAGACTAAACAATTTAAAATCAATGACGAATGGAGGTCTTGCATGTGTATAAGCATAAACTTGTTATGCACACATAAGAGAAAATACAAGCACTAAATCATTTAATGAAAATAATTTTAAAATATATATTATTTACTGTCGCGCTGGTCCCGAACGAAATATCAATGTGCAAAAGAGATAGCTACAGTTCAGACTGATTATAACTTTCAAATCCTAATCTCTTATTTCTCCGTTTTATTCTCTAAAACTAAACCGAATTTAATATTTTTCATTAACATTATGAGTGACAGATTTTAGCTGTTTATGTGTTTATTTAAAATCATGACAGTGGTAAATATAAATTTGACCCTAAATTTTCGCTGCTGCAAAGTAATTATTAAAGAAATCAGGACAATACACCTTTATGGACTAAACGCTATCCGCATATAGATATGGTCACCTATAACGACTTTTGGACCATGAGGCAAAGCCACAATGCTTCTTTTCACTATGTTTAAATACCTTATGTTGACTCACTAGCTGAACCTGCAACTACGTCTGATTCACATAAGAGAATTTTTCCCATTTTTGCAACATTTTCCATTGATGCTCCGCTCTTATTGGTCGCGATCGCAATGTTATATAGCCTATAGCTTTGATAAATGGGCTTTCCAACACTAAAATAATTTTTCAATTCGAACCAGTAGTTCCTTAGATTAGCGCGTTCAACCAAACAAACAAACTCGTCAACTTTGTAATATTAGTATTAGACCTGTTCATATGTCATTAGAATGCCAGACGGCATTAAAACCTATTGTGTAGCCGCGGGTGTGCAGCTGCGACTCAACAGATTAAACTTGCTAAAATCCCTTTATACAGCTACAATTGCGGTCACAGTAACAGTAAACTTCACGAAGTTTACTCAAAGATAAGTTGCTGCTGATAGCTACGTTAATTAGCAACAATATCGCCCCTATCACTTTGATATCTACTTATATTAGTTCGGTAAAGTTCAGCTAAACTTGAGACGGACTTTGCTATACGTACAGACAATAGCACTGCAGGATTTACCGCCTTTCATGATGTTTAACGTAGATAATATTGTTGCACTGCCTCGGATGGCACGAGTTCGATCACAAAGCACGCTGACATATCGAAGTTATAGGTATGCGTTTTAAATAGTTAATTATCGCTCACTTTAACGATGAAGGTAAACATTGTGAGGAAACCTGCATGTCTGAGAGTTCTCTATAATGATCTTGAAGATATGTGATGTCTGGCAATTCGCACTGGGCCAGCGTGGTGGATTTTGGATCAATCCTTTTCACTCTGAAAAGAGGCTACCCAGCAGTAGGACAGTTTAATATAAGTCTGATATTAATAATATCGGATCTGTTTATGAACTGTGCTTTATGGACACTAGTCTCGGTATAGATGATGAGACCACGAGTGTACGAAAAGCAGTGGTTTTAGTGGTCGCTGCTTCTAGTGCGCCAAGTCCTATGAGTTATGGAACAAACTTGAGATCAAAGGTTTCCGTCAGAGAAGAAGTTACTGTTCTAGTACGTAGAATAGATAAACAAGCTCATGTGACTATTGGTTAGTTAACATTAGGTGAATTATAAATTAATTTAATATTATAATTACGATAGTTGGGGTGAATCAAAAGCAAACCAAAAGTGTATCGAGGTTTCCTCTGATATAATATGGCTTTGTGAGATTGGATGAGGAAATCGAAGACTACATATCATGGTAAAAATTTGATCGGGTCTATGTCCAGCCGTGGACTGCAATGGGCTTATTGATTATATTATAAGTATAATATTTTGTTTGTATCGACTACCAATTTGTTCAACCTTATTACACGTTAACCAAATTGCATGTAGTGAAATATTTTTCATACTATATATATAGATACTATTGTATCTAGTGATAGCCCAATCAATAGCATGGTCGAAATTTAACCGTATTTACATGAAATACGTATAAATATTTAAACTTTCTGCTTTCTTTCTCCATATAAACTTTAACTATGCCAATTCTCACGCTCATTCTTGGGAGTAATATGCTTAAAAATTACTTGTGTAGTTTATAGATATAAAACAGTGTTCTTTTGCAGCTAAAAACCAAATAAAACGTCAATACTTTTCGCATACCAGCTGCGGTTTAGTAAGTTCTAAATGTTACAAGAATCACCAGCACACAAATATCTTCATAATATTTACAAGACATGACACCCTTCGATATCTTACCCACCAGAAAGGCATTTTATTTATCCCCTATCCAAAACCCGTCTTCACTACTGACACTGACAATTTAATTATACTGATGACACGCGAGTATTCGAAGCAATTCGGGCACATATTTTTATGCGCTCCTAGTAGCGACCCTTTTTAAGGCACGGCTGCGGTCATGCAGGTGTGGCTATATTGAAACAACACCTGTGCCAGTATGCGGCCCTAGTACTCGGTCACTTGATTTATTTGCTGTGTAGGTGATATTTTTATCTGGATTTCTATGTATTTCAAATATTTTCTGGGATGATTGATGGTACAGTTTGGATAATAAATAAAATATATTTGCTGCTATGTGAAATTGATCGAGCAAATCCGTAACATAAAAACGTGCTTTATAACCAAAAATCCAAACTTTTCAGACTATAGAGGAAAAGAGCGGTCTAACTGCGCAAAAGTAACAATTCTCAAAGTTACAAGTTATCTTGTTGGAAAAAGGCTCGCGCGTTGATATCATCATTCATGAACAAGATCTTAGAGACATAAATCATGTTATGTTTTTACAGTGTAATATGTAAAAGTACAGAGTATTCATATCCACTGGTTTGGAGGTGGGCCAATCATTTATTTAGCTTTTATTTTCTTTAAGTTGATAGGCCTTTCAGTTCCATCTTTCCGCTTACAAAATAACTACTTACAACAGTCATCAAAATAATATCAATAAAACTTATACTTACTCGTATAACGAACCTTAAATTTAACCTCAAAATAAGTTCAGACTTCGTACCTAAATCTAAGTAGTATTAAAAGTTTATTTAAAAAGTATTCTAGGTTCACTTTCAAACTATCGAGTATGTCTGTGATGTTTAGCATTACATTTTACTGTAAAAAAAACAGCCATCCTATATTGACATAGGTCTAGCGGTCCTGGGATCTGAGGCAACAAGCGATAGAGACCGTTAATGGACCTTCGGCAGACAGTTATGATGCAATAAGAAACGATAACAGCTAAAAAATTGCAAGTTCTTATTTAAATATAGTAACATTTTAATATACTGGAATTTGTTCACAAATTCTTTAACGGGATATTTTTTAAACTATTGTCGCCCTGATAATAATTTGTATGTTGCGTTGGAACAAACAAACAAATAAACAAACTTACATAACATTTATAATATAAGTTACGATTGTATCTATCTATCCTATCGTTCTTTATCACGTAAATGAAATGTGTGAGCTCGTGTGGATTCTGTTTTAATATTCTTTACATCCGTTGTTTGAATCTTGGTTAATTCACTTTACAAACATTCAAATAATGGATACAAAGACCACTCAAATTCCTTTTTCCTTGTATTATCGAACCCACAATACTAGACAGCCAGGCAACCATTTAAACCATTACACCACCTGTGCAAAATACGTTTGCATTGATGCACTAAACAATTTCTTATGCATTAAACAATTTATATTTTAATCTTAATTGCATTATCTATAATATAAAGAAAATCTTATAGTTACGTTTGGTAACTATGAGACCTTTGCATGTGCCTACAGCGATAGTAGCAATGAGAAAGAGCCAGCCATCAGCAAACTCTAAAATACCATCCTAACTTAAGTATATAATATTACTAGCGACCCGCCCCGGCTACGCATGGGTAACCTTAACAAATTATACACCTAAACCTTCCTCATGAATCACTCTGTCTATTGACGAAAACCGCATGAAAATCCGTTCAGTAGTTTTTGAGTTTATCACGAACAGACAAACAGACAGACGCGGCGGGGGGCTTTATTTTATAAAATAATATGTAGTGATAAATGCGAATGTGAGTTTCTTTGTAACGCTTTCACGTCTTACTTACTCGACCGATCATCGTGAAATTTCGCAAACAAGTTGTAAGAGAAACAGTAAAGACATAGTGTACCTTATATCTAGAAATTGTACTGTTACTTCTAACCTGGCTAGGCAAAGCCGAGGGCAAAATATAATACAAAATAAAGATTCTCCGTTGAGGTCTACAGTATCGATACTAGGATTTCATACAATTTACATCGACCATTTAATTTCCTAGACGCCTTTATACGCACGTACCAAGGATAAAAATACCCGCCGATTAAGGGTGTGCGCTCACCGGCGGTTATCACGCATGAGCGCTGATCAAACGCGATTATCTGGCGAAGCGTGCGCGAGATGCCTCACCGAGCACACACCGACATCGCCTTTTAATGTGCACACGCCTTTAGTTCATATTTTTTAATTTTTCAACTATACAGGTAGTTGTACGGAGTTTGTAATTTTTATGCTGTAATTGGCTCTCTCGCTTCTTTGACATCGCGTTTGCCGATCATGAGGTACCTGGTTTATTTTTGTAACAAAGAGTTATTAGAATTTAATGTTAGGATATTTTCAGTAGCAGTACGGAGTCTAGAACTGTATCCGGCTGTCAAGAGGCTTTCCCAATAACGTAGGGTTAAGACACGGCTCTCGAAATACAGGCATTCGAGAATATCAAGGCATGTACAGTTTATGAACTTGTACACATACATAGATGAAGGGTACCTTTAGTCCTTTTCTGTTCCCCTGACATAGATGTACATAATTAAGGCGTGAAAGCGTATGTATGTTTATATCATACTAGTTGTCACCCGCAGTTTGATTATTACTTAGCTGCCGTAACACGTAGCGTGATGTTGCTTCTGGGTAATATTGATTTAGTTAAAGAATTATTAAAATCGATTCAGTAGTTTTTGAGTTTATACATTATAAATAAACATAAAAATCATTCCTCTAAAATAAGTATAAATAAGTTAGTAGTTATTTTTTTCAGTTGTTATAATTATTGTTACAATTTGTCGTAAACCGCAATACAGACTTTATTCGGTTATAATATTTAAAAATAGAACAGTTACGACTAACAAAAATGTAGAGCTGACTATAAAAAGACAGAACTTCGTTTTATGATTCTAATAGAAGGAAGGACGTATAAAACATCGTTCGGTAACGTTTTTTGATATCAAATATCAGTCGTTAAACCGAGTTAAGCTTTCGAGACGGTAGATCAATTCTGACTTAACGATGGCCACTAACTACAAGATAGAAAAATGTATAATAAAAAGACTATAGGTACATGCAATCATGCCAACTGAATAAATGTAGAAGTTTGTGAAGATTTTGTCATATTTGTCACTAGTATTATCTATTTAAATAAAAATCAATTGCCACATATATGACGGAGCATCAATTACGAACAGCTCGACCGAAACGGCTGTTTTTTTTTGTTATGTTTGTTAATGTTATAACAAGGTTTGTATGAACAAAAATTTGCGAAAAAGCCGCAGGAAATGTCGAAAATGTAAATGGTATTTTTATATAAAAAAGAATTGATTGACGTTTTAATATTGAATTTAATTACGGAAAATATATATACATAGCATCGGTTTGGTTTTGAAGGACGTAAAAGAAGAATAAAAGATGATATTTTGTACAAAAATATTAATAAATAATTTTATTCATAACTAAAATACCATAAATGGTGATTGCTGATTTACATCTTAATAATAATAATTCGACATAACACCTATTCTTTAAATATTACGACACTCGCATTTCCCTTTTGGGTACATAGAAACAGTCTGCAGCAGAGGAACTGCGTAATTTGATTCCTTCTTCCCCTTTTTACCATCGGACGATCAGACAAACAGACCAGCGGCACAGGTACATGGTGAATATACCACATTTACGCACAAAGCGCTTTGCTTCCACTTTTATAATGCATACCGCAAAGGAGTGGAGCTCACTACCTAAGTCTGTGTTTCCGGATGAGTACAATCTGAGTGTCTTCAAGTCGCGAGTGAATAGGTATCTTCTAGGCAAGCGTGGTCCATCGTCGACTGCATCTTCACTTAAGATCAGGATCGCGATCAAACGCAAGTCTATTTCAGAATAAAAATAAAAAATTGTCTTCGCTGCAGAAATACAACAATAAGTCGCTTGGCATCTAGGATTATGCCAAATAGATGGCAATAAATTTACTCGCTATTATGTCTTAATTTAGCTGGCAAAATGTGGCTGTTGTAAATTTCCTTAAGAAATATATAATGATTAAGTAACTTAAAAGTAAACTACTAATATTGTCTTATGGGAAAGTTTATACATTAAAATTTAACTACTTTATACGAATTGTATTGCGTTGTTTATTTGATAAGCACTGCTTTTACATAATATTAAAACGATTAAACTACTACTGTTAAACTTTACTTATTTAGACTTAATAAGTTATTAAAATATTTAGATTTACACTTATCCCGACGTTAAGGTTGTTTCTCAGCAGCCATGGTCACAAAGACATACATGGTCCATATTGTACCTACTGTGATATTGTGTAACACCTTTATATAACATATGGATTGCTATAAAGATAATATTGAGTATTGACACTACGCTGGTGGTCGTCTCAATATCTTAAACTGCAGTTATTTCAAAATACCCGAACATATTTTAATTATTGGTGTAGCACTTGTCAATGATAATATATAATGTTCTGACTATAGCAATAACGTAAACTCTATCCGTGATGTATAAAATTGACACTTATTCATATTTAAATAAAAAGTACCTGTAGAAAATAATATTTGCATGCCGAAATTGGTTAAATGTGGCAAGGAAAAACTTAATGTACCCATGTTTCTACAAATAAATAAATCATTCATAATGATGAATTCATTCATCCTATTTTGAGCTCAAAGTATAATAAAGTCTAAGTATGTCTTGCTTCTTATTGGGATTGACTATCAGAAACACTGAATCCCAAGCTGGTAATTAAATTCGTAAACCTAAATCAAATAATCTGTATCACAAACAAACTACACACACTTGCGATACACGCAAGCGTATGCTTATAGGTTGTTATGCAAAATAAGTGCCGCAGTTTCAATACTCGCTAAATCGAATTCGATTCCGCACATCGTGTGTAGACTGGATTAATTAAAAGGAAACTGATACTGAAATCATGTCGTGTGTCATTACAAAATTCAGTGCTTGCTCTACTATGCCTTAATCGAATACGCGTAAACTTAACATCGTTAATTAAATTAGTTCTTGAAATGATAATATAGATAGCGTAAGGGAAGGAACCGTCAAAAAATGGCTTTATGTGAGTATAAGGCTTAAAGGGGACTTTTTTACACTGTATATCTCGCCTCGATGGCGTACCGGTAGTGAGTCCGAGACCTTTTATTTTTTTATACAACTAAGGTGGCAAACAAGTATAAGGCCCACCTGATGGTAAGTGGTCACCTGCAACACCAGAGGCATCACTTGCGCGTTGCCGACCCTTTAGGAAAGGAAGTTGGAAGGAGAACGAGCGGGAAGGGGGAAAGAGGTTCATCCTCCGGCACTCTTACTCACCGAACGAAATACAACAGTAGGAATACCGCTATGTCACGTCCATATTCTGTGAGAGGGTAGTCCTTTCCCGGTCGAGCCGGCCCATTCATACTGAAATCAGCGAGGCTCTACTACTCTGTAAAACTGATATGACTGCTGTATATGAGATCTCGGATTTGATTTTCGAGGTCGGCAAAATGTTACCAGATTTTTAATCAAGATTCTCAGTAGCAGAACGGAGTCTGGACCTGTGCTCAGAAGACGGCAATTGGTTCTATTAAAATATGGTTGTAATACACAATAACCTCTTCAGCTATGGGCGTTAAACTACGTATGTGTTTTTCTTAAAAAAGACGACTCCACACTAGGAATAATTCCTGTGTCTCGGAGGACTTTACAAACATTCAATTAACGGACACAAAGAACACCCCAAACTCGGAACAAACATTTGTGGATCACACAAAGTTTTGTCCCGTGTGGGATTCGAACCCACAACACACGGCACAGTGGCAGCGGCGAGGCATCCACATATACCACTGCGCCATTAGTGTTGACTAATTATTTTTGTGATTATAAATTAATAATTGTTGTGTTTGAACGTTCTAGAACTATCTACAAATCCTAAGCTCCAACAAAGCATTGGTTACGAAAAGATCGGCTGAAACGTAGGATCTCCAATTAAAATTTTTATTCGCAATTAAGCACGGCTGGCGCTGATGCCAGTTCGATTCTACCGTAGAACCAAATTTGTGTGATTGAAAAATAATTGAACCTACCTTCTCTAAACAAAATAAAGCAGCTATTTATTATACATACATATGACTAATGATGTTCTTCTTTTTTATAAATAATGTAATATTATAATATATATTTTCTGCATATGAGATATGAATCTCTTTTTTGAAAAGTATGACCTTTATTAACGTTTAACAATATTATTTACGATTAATAATTAAATTTGACCAAATTACAAAAACAAATACGACATGAATGTAAACGAGACAAAGAAAACGCGAAACTAAAAATAGAAGCAGAGTTGTGAAACAAAATTGTAATGACAATTGTCCAAACGTAATAGGAGCTCAGCAACGCGAGGCAGGGTCCAACCGTTCATGAAATTTATACGTTAACAATGCAAATGAATACCAGTCCGCTTTCATGTCGCCCTGGTACTTTTGCACGACTAGCACTTGTATTACACGACGTGATCGCTTTACCTGGCTTATAAATAAAACATTGAATTATCCTTTATTATTTTACGTTATTTATGTTAATTTACCTACTTATCTTATCTTGTGTGGGGGCCAGTCAGTACAGACCGGCGACACTTACCTACACTTTACACTTACTTAATTTACCTACTTACTTGCTATCTCTAGGAACCAGGACTTTTTCTGGATTACAACGTGTATGCTATATGTTATATGACGATCGGTCGAGTAGTTATGAAGGCGTAATAAACAACGAACTTACATACGTATTTATAATGTTAGGATAACATAGACGTAAGAAACTACAGACCAGACCCTCCCAAACTAGAAATTATCCTCCTCTCATGTAATATTCGCATTTAATGACAATTAATCTATATATTAATACGTAAAGCAAAAACTTTGTACCCCTTTTTACGAAGATTGCGCGGACGGAGGAGTATGAAATTTGGCACAGTTGTTAACGTTTATATGGAGAAGATGGGGCGAATCCTAACATTTATATAAAATATGCATTAGAAATACATTAAATTAATGAAAATCACTACACGCACACAGCCATGCATTTGACATACGCAATCGTATTATTCTTCGTAACTATGGTTACATATCAATATAATAATTTGTTTGACAATTATTGTGGAATTTCGACCACTATGCGACCGCTAGTACAGATAATTAAGTCACTTTCTTAAGAAATAGACGTTGAAAATCTGATCCATACAATAATTGTTATAACTGTACTTTTGTTGAAAATTTGATAAATAAATAGCGCAATAGACAACAAAAGAGCTTACATGAAAGAAATAGCTATCATTCGAACAATAAAATTGTGCTTAGACTGTTTTCCAAAGGATTTTTAAAGCGATTCTGTTTTGAGATCAATACAAAACCGACTCAATTGGGTTAGTTTCTGAGCTTTACTTTTCGTGCGGTAGTAAAATATCTGCTTCTTTTCTGTATATAATAATATCATGGCTCACACTACTACAATCGGCCGACAAGCCGAAATTTTGCGATAAGATGACGTCATATTAAAGTACTACTTAAAACAATACAAATGAGGCATTCATACGTAATAAAGTCAATCATTGACTGTTTATATTAGATACATTTTAAGACACAGTACAGCTATTACGCCTAACAGTAAAAACTAATAATACTTAACCTGATCCTGGTTCCATCCACGGACGTTGTGATCACACGCAACCTTAAGCAGTAAAATAAGCTCACCAAAAAGGATATTCTAAAAAATTAGAACATTGCCTGCCATTCTCAATATAACCCATAGCTAAAACTATATTAATTTTGCTGCCATTTGAGGCAAAGGAAACAAAGCCTACATCCATAGTAACACATAAAACATGGCATGGAGGTTCAAATACAAACGTGTGGCAGCCTTTATTATGTTAATACGAAGTAAGATGCACTCACTACTCGCACTTTATCGTGTCTTGAGAGCTTATGTTAGACGAGTGCTTTCCACATATCTTCATTATGTAGTTAAGAGTTATTTGTGCATTCCATAGTGTGTATTCATTTCCGTATTTCGTTTTGTGTATTATGTACTTACTTGATTCGTTATATCACTTCTTTTGTCCATATTACACATAAGTTTATTGCATCATAGTTTTAAATGTAACTCAGTACAGTTACATAAAGAACTGTCTCAAGTAGGTCCGAGGTTCGTAGTCAAGTAAGCTATCCTTTTATAGACGTTTAAATACTATCTATATATACGTTTATATATTGTTACGCGCTGGGTTCGACGGATAAGAATATAAAACAATATTACCGACTAAAACGTTTTATTCTATCACACAATTAACTTTAACACACAACAAATACTATACTACACTTTTCCACTGTAACTGCTTCAAACTCCGTAGTATTGTCGCTTTCGTTCGCTTCGATGAACACTTGACCGCTTACGATAGTAAACTGACTCGGCGGTGCGCGTGCGCTCTATTCATACGCGGGTAAAGCGCTTCTGGAGTTTTCCAGAAAACGTCACACACGGCACGCAACAGCGCGATGGTTCGAGAATATGCCAGCGCTTTCTCCACTGAACTCGTACCGACAAATACGTAGTTCCGTAAGATGTCAATATATGGTGCTGTAATAAATTATTATTAGAAACCGCCGACTCTTCCCCACACTGCCGACAGAGAGCATTAGCCGTAACAATATATATATATATATTTTGCCCACAGCTTCATTTGGGCGCAGTACTTTTTTTCTGGATGATAGACCTCATGTCTCATGTCCTCATGTTTCTGTACCCCTGACAACAAGTATACAAAATTTCATAATGATTAGTTGAGTATTTCTGGCTAGGAAGCGTAACAAACAAACTCATATTTAAAATTCATTTGTGAAATTAGTTAGGATATCGTGGGACCTGAACATAAGTGCCAATAGGTTTGAATAAGATACTACTCTGCCTAGGTCGTCAGAGAGTGATGAGCGTGCGGATAAGCATTTATGTTTTTATGTTAAACTTACTTAATATATACATATATACGAAATAACTTTACTCTTACTACTTTTAGTCTCATTAAATCCAGATTTAGAACAATAATTAGTGTATAACACAAATAATTCTTCCTTCGTGTTGGCTTCGAACCTACACCACACAGCGTATGGCAGCAGCATTAAGGCGACCAGCTCAGCGCCATCCATGCTGTTTTGTCATCAACAATTGGCTGCCCAAAAAAACGGAAATTAAATATTCATTTTATACAAATCTTTTACAGGCAAACCTGTAAACGTTTTCTAAAAATGTAATCCATAATATCGTTCGGTTAACCCATAGCCCCTTCTATGGAGGGTTGTTCCCTAGGGACGTTTCCAATTTGCCGATACCTATAAACTTTAACTATTTTGGATACACGCACGTAAAATGGTTTACCACAGATAAAAATAACAATCGGTGTTATGACACGCATGAGACATTGATTTTATGGCCTGTGATTTTTAAAACGTATTAAAAAGTGTAGGTTTTGTCTTTAGGCCCCGAAGGCAGAGATGTATCAACTTCCTATCAAAAGTTTTGTAAGTAGTGTATGATTACACTGCAAAAAATTAAGGGAGCAAATAATAATCCATATATATGTGAGAAGTGTATATGACTTTAGCTACTGTGGCTTCAGGTCCTAATAGGGAGCAAAGTTATTGCCGTCTACTAGGAAGAGCTCGAGAATCCGTCGTAGTACAAAAAACTTCTTATACAGAAACTTCAAATGCACTTTATCCATCTTGGCAATCGAACACGAAACTTCATGGACAGCAGTCACAATAGACCGTCGTCAAGTCTAGGCCATATTAATATGTTTCAGAAACAATTAAAGGCTCTTTCAACAGTTAGAAGCTAATGAGCTAGTTTCTTTTGCATAAGCCTTGGGCTACTGTTGATACGTGCACACATAACATTACGCCTAATGCCGAAGAGCTCAACCAAGATAAATCACTTATTATTATATAATACGTGCAAAATCACTCTTGCCTAAAGAAATTAATTACATTGAAAACCCTCAAAACTTGACACTTATTTGCGACGTTTTCATTTAGAACAGTTACGTGGGGGAATGCATTGACGCATACCTCTCCGCGGGGCGACGGAGAGGTTATGTCGGGCTCACCGGGGAAAAGATACCCCGGTAATACCGACTAAACCTACCACGGTGTTCCTCGGCATAACCATAGATGGCGAGGCCGCGCGAATCGCTTTCACATGCAATCGCGACCCCGCCTTGGTTTCGGCCCGCCGTGTGAAACGGCAGGCCACTGCACAAAAATACTTCCTCCAGCGTCCCCCTGGAGGGGACAAAGACGACAGAGGCGCACGTGGGAACACGGACGCCGCCTCTCGGACCTGGTGCTGATCGGGTGGCGAGCAGGCCCACGCAGACCACCACCCCCAGGTCAAACGTCAGGGTGGCTGGAGGTCATCTCGCGCCCTCCGGCTCCCGGTTCTGTGGTTGGGGAGAGGATTTAAGCGCTCCCTCTCCCGCTCCGCCGCCTCCTTGATGGAAATTACTTCCTCACAAAAGGAGGCGACGGGGTTCCATGATCTCTCACTCCGGACCATAGACTGGACCACGGCCGGGAGTGAGAGAGCAGCCAGTCCAATTGCCGCGATCAACTCACGGCGCTGCGATGCCCAGGCGGGGCATTCCGCCAAAGTGTGCAGCGCCGTATCCACAACAATATCGTGGCAGTCACCGCAGTGATGACTGCCGGCTTATGCGACACAGGAACTGGCCAAAACAACCGTGGCCAGTCACTACCTGTGTCAGCCGGAAGGTGAGGGCGCCGTGCCGCCTTTCCAGCCACTCCTCAAAAACGGGACTTACCGCCACGATCGTGGCGTGCCCGAATCCTAACTAATCCTATCCTTACTAACATTATAAATGCGAATGTAAGTTTGTTTGTTTGTTACACTTTCACGCCTTTACTACTCGACGAATCGTCATGATAATTTCACATACTACGTCATGATAATTTCGCGTTGTCGGAGTTACAAAACAAGACATGGTACCTGTCATCTAGAAAAAAGTACTGTTACCTGCCTAATCTAACCTACTTTTACACGATCGAAGCCGCGGGCAAAAGCTAGTACGAAATAAAGAATTAAATAGTCAGTCGATTTCAAAGTCTAAAAAGAAGGAAATAGCCATAAGGCTGTATGTCACCTTTGACATTTAATTTACTTTTGACGCAACTCAAATATATTAATCAGTTACGAAACCCTCCGGAACCTGACACCGCGGCACAGGACTTATTTCCTATAGATATGATGGGTATAAAATGTTATAAATTTTATGTTTTATGAATAGTATGTATTAGGTCTGTATTGTTATAGCATGCATAACACATTGATTTCATGGTCTGTCATTTTTAAAACGAATTAAAAAGTAAATAAATCATCGACTTCGACTTCGAATTTTGAAAGGTACTGGCAGGGGATATCCACCAACAGAGAATTTGGAAGTCCTTGGATCTATATCTAATAAAAATTATCTAGTATTATACATTAGAACTTTTCGCAATTTTAGTATCACTTACGTATATCGAAAAGACGGATAATAGAAAAATATTATTAAGTGTAGACAGTAAAAGTGGCCTGCTACATATAGCTCGATGGATAGAGCTTATGAATTTCTGTCTCAAATCCAAAACATATTAATTAATAGAGGGGTTGATCTGAAATTGCAATGGTTGCCGTGCCCGCGCACATAGGCTTAAAAGGTAATGAGGAGGCTGACCGACTGGCAAAATTTGGTATTATATAGAAAGAAATATTAAAACTAATTATGTAGAATTATTGCCTAAATATAAAAATAAATGTTATGAAATTTGGAAAGAATACTTTAATGAAAATTCGAAAGACAAAGGGATATGGTATAAGACTATAGTATCGGCACCTCCTCATATACCATAGTTTTCTTACACTGAGCTCACCAGAAAGCTTATTGTAATCGCTCACAGGTTGAGGTCTGGACACATGCCGCTAAATAAGTTTGGATTTCTAATAAAAAAACTGAATTCACTAAACTGCGAGGTTTGTGGATCTTTAGAGGATGTGTCCCATTTGTTGACGGAATGTGTCAGATTTCGATCTGCCAGGGAATATCTGCGAAATGAGTTACTTTTAAATAGGTATGTATGATGTCGGTATGTTTCATCATATATTGTCAGCACCTAACTCAAAAGCCGCTTTTAGCATTTATAAGTTCGTGTCGTTGCGTTTTAAGTTAATTATTGCATAACTTGTTATAAGGTACGATGGGACTGGCATATACAATTGTTTTAAAGTCCCTTATGAAAAATAAGGAGAAAAAATCAATGTTTTTTAATAATTTTCCATTTTTCTGCCAAGAAATCCTTTGTAGTAGAACAGACACAGAGTCGGCATTTCTTCCCAGAAGACGGCAATAGTCTCGCTCACTATTATATGGAACCTAAATAAAACCACAGAGTGAGGCTTTTCCAGCAGTAAAACATATCAAAAAGCTAAAGAGAAAAACAATTTGGTCTTTAACTATGAAATTGCCGTTTATGTCGGACACATCTAATGCGTAAATCGTGGTTTCTGAACAAAACGCCATAGTATTTTAAAATTATATACCCATGCAAAATATGGACGAGCGGTGTTTTCTACTACAGGCATTATTTACTTTAAAGAAGATTCCGAACGCAAGTTTCTGTAAACGAATTTTATGACACAATATATACATGTTTAATAATGATAATTAATATCAACAACCTTTTACACAAATTGAATTTAAAGTTATATCGATTAATGTCTGCCCGTTGTCGTTGGTTCAATTCGTCATAATAACATGATGGTTGATGTTTTTATTAATTTAAGATAAACCATAGTATCCTAAATACAAGCAGCTGTAAGAGCTAGAGACTCGCGGTCAACGCCATTCGACTCAGCATAGTCGATAAACCCCGAAATGACCTTTGACCTCTAACCTCAAGGTCACGTGATACCATTTTTTCGAACTCTAAGATTTACGGCAATTCATTGCCGTTTGTCACTTGTTTTTATAGATAATTATTAGTAGTAGTAGCGCATCGGCGTGTCCGGTAGTTATGAGCAAGCCAATAACTCGTTTGTCTTATGGAACAATAAATACGGTTTTTAATAGTTTTATTGTTATTCTGGATTTTGTCCGCGGCGTCGCGTCGCTCGCGTTAATGTAAATTTAGTCAATAAATTTCTATCCCTTGCGACCAGTACTTTTTTCTGGATGAAAGGTGAAAGCCTGATACATTTAATTACATGATGATCGATCGTGCAGTTAAGGCCTCAAAGCGTAATAAACAAACTTATACTCGTATTTATAATATTACTACCTGACCATACCATATAAATTATTTCTTAGCGGTATGAAATATACTTACGATATTATTCTATTATTATTATTCTCATACCTACCAATTATACATAAAAAATTTCATAACAGTCGGTCAAGCCGTTTCGGAGGAGTGCGATCACAAACACCGTGACACGAAATTTTTATACATATATGTATATAGAAGTTATAATTATACAAAAATCTGTTGTATTGTCTGAAGACAAACTTTAGTTCTGCATTACATTCAGCCACTTAGGAGTTCAGTGACATACACAATTACGCACGTACAAAAAAGTTAATGTATAAAGATAACATACCTTTGACTAATATATTAAAAAATTATAATGTACACTGTACTTAAACAGCACGCAACGCTTACATATAACATCAACCTTACTAACACTAAAAGACGAAAAGATATTGTCTGTACCACACTTTCTGAATCAAAGTTTGTTTTTACAAATAGATTTTTCGCATTCTCAGGGCCTTTTCTTTATAACAAGATAAATAAACAAACAGCTATATATTACCTAAGTTATATAAGATCTAAGCGGATAGTCTGTCAGTACTTACAAACTTTAAATTATGAGGATACTGAAGATTTGTTGATTGTTGTTAAATAAGTAATAACAAGTTCCATGATAATAATTATAATCTTGGCCTATTTTTGCATATATTTATATAATAAGTATGGTTAATTGTATATAATTTAGTTCCTAGTAGTATATTGTAAGTGCCCTTAACGCCTGTGGCACAGGTTTACCCTAGTACAGGCACCAATATTATATTACCTATATTAAGTATTTTATGGACTGTATTTATGTTTTACCACTGTAATGAATAAATAAATTATTATTAAAAATTATTATTATTATTAATTATATAGAAGATTATATCTTTATATATATAATTCTTCTGTACGTGTGTTGACAGTAAACTCCTCCTAAACGGCTGGACCAATTTGAATGAATTTTTTTGTGTGTGTTCAAGTGGATTCGAGGATGGTTTAGATTAGTTTTTTTTTTGTTTACAGGACTAGCTCTGTCAAGTCCGCTAGTAATTATATAAAAACAATGAAAACTAGCCTAATGGCATACAGATACCGCACTCTATGAACGCTTTCGATATCAGGAAAGCAGTCGTCCACAAGAGGTTGCCAACTGCAACCCCGAGCTCAGAACACACAGTACTACGACATGAGATTTCATATCTTTTGACAAGTTAGACGACAAGTTTAGTCGTCGATGTATCTTGCTGCATATTTGATTGCTTTATGGACGTTTCCAATATGGACGCTGTTAGTATAGAGAGACAGTTAGATTAAACGTGTCGAATTGCATTGGGAATTATAAAAACTAATGTTAGAATAGAATAGACTAGGATTTATTTCTCAGTATTATGGTACAATAGAATCATATATTTATATTGTAAAATTATATTAATTTTTCTCTAGTCGATATCGAAGTGTATTTATTCGGTCTGTCGACTGCCTAATGTGCATAATTACTAATTTAATTAAATAATTGTCAATATTTTTCGATTACATTTGAATCATTAATCGATTATCCTGAAGGTACTTTTTCAGTCAGGCTGCTGAAGATTTATGCGTAGAATCCACTGATTTTCTCGTAACAACTTACATTAAACAAGTATCTGACCTCATAAACTAAAAAAACTACATGCATACATACATATGTTGCAAAAAAGAGTTGAAATGAGCAGATTTATTTGTGGTAAAATACACGAATTTATCACGGCTGGCAACATCAACATCGCTGTGTGATTTCCGAACCATTGGCCATAAAAACGATAACGTTTTTATATTTGACTCTCGATGTCTGATTTTTCACGCACACACGTACTTTTTACTGAGTTATTAGAGGCTAAGTTTATCGCACCCTATATAAAAACTGATAGTTGTAGACTTGGCTTTTTGAATTGAGCTATTTGGGTTCACAGTTATCGTATTTCTTTATCGTTGTATTTTTTAAAGATCGCTTTTGTAATAATTACTGTGTGTACTTAATAAACATTTTGACTGTTCGGATGGCGTAATTGTTTATGTAGTCACCCCGCCATGGCTAAGTGAGCTAAGTCACGGTATTGTTATCTAACAGTATTGTAACTCGGCTCTGTCCTTGAAATAATGGCCTACAGCCGAGCGGTCCACGAATACGCAAGAGGGCTGCCCACCTACAGTATTTTAATTTCATCTACCTAATTGAGTTTCTTTCTAGTTTAGTGATTGTAAATATTATATTTACTATATAAAAATGTGTAATTTGTTGTGAATGAAATAGGAAATGTATAATAAAAATCATGTTATGTTTTTTGATTAGTAGATTTAATAAAAAAGCAAACTTATATAATTTCGGCTAGAAAATATTTACGCATCGACTGAGATGTACAAAAAGCTTTATTGTTAAATTTAATAGTATAAAAAATTCGCATTCGGATAAAAACTTTAATTAAAAATACTTTTGTATTTAATTGTACTTTGCCATAATTATTATGCAAGTACTTGTACTTATTTCAATCGACCTCGACGCGCGTAGATATGACTCGCATTCCGACCGTTTGTATGAAGATAGAATACTGTTAGATAACATTACCGTGGCTAAGTGTTGTGACTTCGAATCCCATACGAGATAAAAAATTGTGTGACCCACAAATGATTGTGCCCAGTCTGGATGTTATTTGAGTCTGTTGCTTGAAAGTTTCTAAAGTCTCCCGCAATACTGGAATTTTTCTTAATGCGGGAGATATATTTTTTTAAACTAGATTTATACTAAACTAATCATTTACATGACGGATACAAGGAACATCACACAATTTCTGTACTGTGTGGAGATCGAATCTACGACACATGTCGCACATACGACAGCGTTGTAACCGTTTAAAGTACTGTACAATTCCTGCCGTCAATAAGACTTACGCATATAATTACAAAAAGGTAGTCTGTGGTGTATTCATATCACATTTGTTAAGCCATTATTTAGTTTCTATGTTTTAAAATTAAAATATAATTTACTATATGTTTTTCATATATCCCCGTTACCCGCTATGAACTAAATTGAAGCTGAAATTAAGCTTTCGCTACAGAGCGAACAAGCCTTTAAAGTATCCATCAAATAATTTATTGCTTAAAATATACGGCATTTAATTAAATCAAGATGCGAGTTACCGTAATAATAAATACCTCTATTAGTATTTAAAATATTCTAATTAAAGAAACCAGCCAAAAATTGTTCTTTCTCCAACGATTTTAATATTCATGCCCGTATAGAATGGCGGGCCGTAATTAGGCTCGTCAGACCCTCATACAAACAACTTGACCTCACTAATTACCGCTTATACAATCATAGCCTTTCTCTCCTCTTTAAAATGTTCCTTTTTTACCTTCCTTGTTTATCTTTATCTTTGGAATAAAAATATAATTTTGTAAATTACGTGAAGGTAAATGTTTGTTTTTCAAGCAGTTGCTCGGGATCGTCTGTGGGTGTGTGCATTGTGTGTTATAATCGAAAAACAAAAAAGGCTTCACTACCTTTTGTTTTTTAATATTATTTAAGACACGTAGGCTACAACAGTTCCTTAATCTATTTATGAGTCAATTCGGTACAACGGCCAGACACAATACGTTTTCAATGATGTCTGGCATACCAACAATTAACAGTTTAAAATGATTTACTACTTATTTTTATTCTCCTTAGACTTATATAGTCAGTAATATAATTATAGTACAACATGCAACACTTTGTTGATATGAGTTGTAAAATACTGAAATATAGAAAGTTGGAAAATCAACTGCTATAAATATTTATATAAATTTTGAAATTAGATACGATTCTTACGTCTTTATATGAATATTTTTCTTTGGTGTCTGTGCTGCCAGTATCTGTGTAATGTGATAAATAATCTGCATAGGCCTGAGTTCTACACGTCTTTTCTCTAAAAAAATATAGCTCTACGAATGTTTCCTGTGTCGCGGGGGACTTTACCAACATTAAAACAACGGACACAATGAACACCACGACTCGGTACAACCTTCAACATTTCAAGAAAAGAGCGAACTCCTTTGTAAAAGTCCGGCAACGCACTTGCTACTCCTCTGGTGTTGGTGTCCATGGGTGGCTAATCGCTTACCATCAGGCGATCAGTTTGCTCGTTGGCCAACTAAACCATAAATTTCTTTTTGTCCCGCATGGGGATCGAACCCACAACACTCAGCGCGATGGCAGTGATGAGGCGGCCACTTTAACCACTACGCAATCTGAGAAGTCAATATCTGTGCAATCAGTTTTAATTCAGTCAATTTGTATATGCAGTGGAGAACCGCTTAGTATACGTACTCTTATTCGTACACTAGTACGGCGAGTACCCACTCACCGTACTAGTATGTGAATAAGACTACTAAAATATAAAAAGCTAACCTCTTTTTATAATATCGTGTAACTGAATTACATAAAAAGGTAAAGCCAACCAACCTAGTTCCCAGAACCTTTTTAACTGTCGAACAGCCGCATTTTTGTCATCTATCGATTCGTTCACGTTCTATTTTTAAAACTGACAGCGGCCCTGGCAACTTTCATATCGAAATAGTTCATAAAACGGCCTCCAAATATTCATGTACTCCTGGTATTATATTCAGATTTATACAAGACTATCCTTTTTAATCAGGTGGTACAGAACAAAAGGTCTTTTATGTTATTCAGTTTGTAAGGTATAACATCCATTGAACGAACTTAACCACATGCAAGAAAGTACCTAAAGCAAAACGTCCGCAAATAAAAATATACTTAAAACAAATGGAAACGATTTTAATCTCCATCATACTTCATAATTCACTTGCAATATTTATTTGGTCGGGCCTATTGCTGACACGGTTATAACAAAATATTGAACTTAGAGCCGCTGTTGAGTATAAAAATATTTCTTAGTTTGTTTTATTTAAAAATACTTTTAGGTTATTTTTCAACTAATAAATCCATTTATCACCGATGTTCCGGTTGCTTATCGGCAGCCGCGATCCACAAGGTGACTAATATGGTAGTCGACGTCTTAAAATGTAGTTTTCAAGTACATAAAAGTAATATTTTTTTTGGTGCTACTATTTACGTAGGATAAGCTCATAAGGTCCTGCTGTATTTAAATAATTGTTGTTACTATTGTATCTTTTGGCTGAAATATTCGACAGTAATGTTCGCGACTCGAAAACCCTCGAACCCCTCGACTTAACACAGGCGCAACGAAAACACGTCATTTTTTGGATTCTACATTTTCTCATATATCAAGCGTTTCAAATTACAAAAATTTGTGAGATAGTAACCCACGACAAAAATACTAAGAATTAACCCAATTTGAGCAGTAAATCTCTAAATCGGCATTTGCTCGAGCCTCGAACTTCAGGAATGTAACAAACATAAGTTGCTATAAAAACCTTAGTTGAGCGAAATGTTTATCATAAATGGATAGAACGATCTCCATAAAAATATGGGCTCCTAGTATATTCTCGTTATTCGAAATATAAATAAAGTTGTTCCATCTGCGCCCTCATTAATCACACGGAGTGCCTCTCTCTCAGTACTCTATAAGACAAATGCGTACATTTTTCTTAAGTGGACAAGTAAGTTGGCTTCGTATTGTTTCCTTCACTACAACCGCAATTAATTCTCTTAATGCCATGTTGCCTTAGTACAACGATGTCGGTGCCTAGACTTCTTCGACTTATTTTTATTTCATTGCATTTAATTAACTTCTGTGAAATTATTATTTTGCAGGAATTATAGAAAGCCCGTTTTACATTCAAACACACTTTTATTTAACTGCTTTAATTAAAAATTCTATTTAGAAAACGGTAGTAGTCAGATTTCCAGGCTTTTAAAATTTAAAACAAAACGTACCTTGCTTAAATATGATTTCGTTAAATAAAAACAAATGGAAAATACAGGTGAATAAACGTACTAAATATAAAAGCAAGATAAAAGAACAAATTAGAAATGGCTGGATCAATCTTAAGATTCTTAAACAAAACTACTCAATCGATTAGCTTTTTGCAGTTCACTACATAGGTCTCTAACACTTTGCGCCACACAACTAAAAACTTGTAGATAAATAGTTAGTTTAGTTTTAGAACGCCTTTTTAACCTTAAAACCCAGCTCACCGCAGGAACAAAGCACATCGTTTTGATTGCAATTTTCTGTAAAGTGGAGCTCCTCTAGTCGGGCTGCTTCAAATTGACTGAAATTCTACACTAAAGCGACACCACTAGTGTGCTCTACCATTATGAACATTCTAAAATGATTCACCACTCAAAATTCCTTCGTGTATTTTATCTAGCAAAGCTATAATTAATATAAGTTTGACTAATTGGTGATTTAAAAGAGTGGCTGTAAGTTACAGCAGGTGTCTCCACACAGGCTAAACCAAGCACCTGACCAAAATATCGCTTTAGTAACTTAGTAAACTCACTAACTAAACTATTTAAATAAATCTATTAATTTGATATTGTTTACTAACAAATATATTAATTTGCTTATGTTCTAAATTATAATATAGTTAAACATATTGAACTATTTAATATTGTCTTACGTTTACGCGAATGTTATACATTCAATAGCTTCAATTGTAGTAAAGTTCAATAAAATTGGTGTCATAGTTCAAAATGATGTAATAAAAGTATTTTAAAATAAACAACGCGACAAAATCGGTATAAAGTAGTTTAATTCCATATTCATTCCATTCCATACCATTAACTACTGATAATCATCGCTGTCCTGCATTGTATATTTTTCATGTGAACACATATTTAGGAACATAAACTAAAACAGAATTGTATATCTTGATATATATGTTTCGTTTTATGTGCTATAACAAATTAATTAATTAAAGAAAGTTAGGCTTTGATTTTGAATTACATAAGTTATTTTTTTATAAAACTTAAACCACAACTTGATAGATTTACAGAGTACTTTTTCCTCATCAACGCAGTTGAAAATGTAACATTATCGCCGCGAATACTGAACACGCTACCATTAAACATTTTGGTCGACTGTTTGACGCTTTTTTTAACCGCATATACATAATGAGACCAGAGCCAACAGATATCTCTCGCATTTCCGTCCGGAAATGAAATCGTTGGCATTGTAGCGGTTACGCACCCTTTCAGTTGCCAGCCTTTGACGCTGGAAAAAGTCAATGTACCTAGTTGAATGAGCTGGCAACATTGTACGAGTTTTAAAACGGTTGTAGAATATGTTGAAAATTCTTTTAGAACTGCTTTATGCTATTATATTTTTTGGACAATGATTTATGGTTTAAGATATTGATTCTCATTAAGAATTACAACAATTCACTTAACATGGGAACATAACTAGTACAAATTAATATTACTAACGAACACGAATGTTAAAAGCGGTAGTAAGAAATAATATTTAAATGACACTTTTATAATCAATTTACTCTCTACACTCGGGCGTAGATGGTCATTAATAGACTTCTTCTTCCTAGCCTTTATTATTCCCAAGTCACTTGGGATCGGCTTTTTTAGTCTAACCGGTTTTCACTGGATATCAGTTTTACACGGAGCGGCTGCCACCTGACCTCCGCAACCCAAAGGCTAACGATACCCTAAGGCTAGACCAGTGTCAGGATATTAGAGGGCACTGACTTCCCAATAACGACTGCCATAGATGTTCATGGCAGCCGGGACCGAAGGCTTAACGTGCTATTCGAGCACGGAGCAGGCGATAATTGTCAATCAATACGCACATTATTTCGAAAAGTCATATAACTTCCGAAAGTCAGAGGTGCGCGACGTGGGTTCGAACCCGAGACCCTCTGCATTGCAGTCTGTTGGTCTCCCCACTGAGCTATCGCTGGTCATTAATAGACATGAGATATAAATAAAGACAATTAAAAATAATTACATAAATTAATGCGCTTATTATTATGATGTCGTCGTCCCGTTTGAGGCCTGAGTCAGGCAGTGTCATTGGCTTTTTCTATTAGTAAATTATCAATAACAACACGGTGTTGAGAAATACACTGGTAGGCGGAAAAAGTTTTACCCCATAGTACTTCGGACTTAAAGAAGTGGGTATTAAACATAATATTACGACAGCCAAGTTATTGGTCGAAGCGGTAATAATATTGCAGAAGGTAGTACTGCTTATCACAGCATGCATTGTCGGAAGGCGCCCGACTTTTGAGTCTTAACCACCGTCAGCTTTAAAACCCTGTTCCCAATGTCGGTAGCTCCTTATGCTTTTTTTATTTGTATTATTTAAACTTCAAATAAAGGTGAAGGATAAACTTTCTTAGACTGTCGCGATTTGTACACATACTTAATATAAAACTACATAACGGGTCTCACTCGCGATTAAGTAGGTATTTAAAAGGTTCGACGTTTCGACCGACTTGCCTCATTCGTGGTCACGCGTTATTGATTGTTATGATCGATCGGTATCTATTATCTTTTAAAAACTTAATCACGAATAAGACCCGTTATATAATATTATATTAAGTAAATGATTAGAATAATAATGAGAAACAAGTTTAAAATGATAAGAATAGTAACAGACACAGCAGGTCACATTCACATTATTTGATTAAGAATGTCTGCCACTTTGGTCCCTTTGCATAAGCGAGGCGCTAAAGACAAGAAAAATTGGAAAATGGAGGGTGAAAGGCTTTGCCCTCCAAAACAAAATGGGTTCATAAATAATCATTCGTTTCTTGGTTACTTTGGACGTTTCATTATCGTCCTCAGATTTATTACTGGCAGTTAATTCATGCTTTTTATTCTTTTTTCGAAGTATTGACAAAGAAACAGTCTCATAAAATATCTTTTTCGTGTTATAAGTAATTTTGAAAATATGTGTACAATGCATGGTGTTTAATATAATCAGGGTCAGCCATACCTTACTAGAAGGCATGCAAAAAGAAACAAAAAAGGTACAAAGTAGAAAAATAATTTTAATTAAATGAAGCAATTAATTTTTCTGAAGTTAAGTATGCGTCACTCAAGCTGCAATGGCTGGCCCATGATGGACAATGGGCTAACCCTTCTTACACTGAGAAGAGACCCGTGCCCAGCAGTGGGACAGTTTAATATAGGGCTGATATTATAATTATTTTATTAACAGGTCAAAAACGCACTTAATGTACCCGTAAAAAATTATGTAATTTTATGATATGCTTTACGTGCTTAATACAAAGCTTTTTCATAAATAATGGCATAGTTAGTTCATTCCAACTCGTAGGTATCTTATTATAGATGCAAGATGCCATGTAGAAAGCACTTTCTTGCATTAGTATTGTATTACCAGTATGAACATAAACTAGAATACTATAAAATAATTGGGAAGAGAGCAGCCCGCCACGCATCCTCGTATGGCCAACGCCTCCGACTATTGCTATAGAAAAAGATTGTTAATACCGAATTCTTCTGGACAGGGACAGCCGCGTCGTGAAATCAGCGCGATGCATCTTCAAGACAGTTTGGCAACGAATTCGTTGTCGTTGGTATTGTCAACCTTTTTCTATTGCAATAGTTGGGTTGGGCAATCCCAGAGTGCTTAACGGGTTCCTCTCCTCCCAATAACTTTATTACAATGGAATGCCGCCAAGTATTGCTTAATTCGATTAAATATAAAATTATTATTTAACTTACTATTGTCGCGTTGTTTAGTTTATTTTCCTAACCTCTGTTACTGTTTCGTAAGGCCAATGGTTTTAGCTTGGGCTCACTCTTACGAGATTGTGAAGTATCAAGGTGTATTGCCGAGACAAACTAAGTAATTAAGTGCTTTTGTGTTCGAAAATTCTCTTTAGCAGCATGAAGTCAGCACAGCAGCTCACATCTATTGCGTGGAATCTACGACAGCAATACTTGATGATATGTGGATGTTCCATCTCTGCCTATTCTTTCGGTATTATAGACGTCATACTATGCATATTTTTATTAACCTCCGAGTCTTCTTCGAAGAGGTTAATGAAAACACTATGTGGTTTTGTGTGTCTTTCTGTTAGTGACAGTTAGTTAGTGTAAGACATAGCTTCGGAACCACTGGACCGATTAACTTGTAAGTTGGTGTACAGACATCGGTTGCGTTTGAATATGGGCCCTGTGGGTTAAAAGACCCTCGACATATAGGGGTTACAAGGTCATAAGGTCAGGGGATATCCACCAACAGAGTGATTTGGAAGTCCAAGGGCTTTTGCCCAACAGTGGGACATTACAAAAAGCTAACGAAATATAAAAAAAAGTTCACATGAAGTCGAAGAAGTTGAATCCTGGGTTTTTACACCCATCTCCTTAAATACTAGATTTTTCTCACGGATTCGCTTGCGTAAATGTAGGTTAGATTAGGTTACTAACAGTACTTTATTCCGGATGGAACCCTATGTCCTATTCTGTAACCCTGACAACGTGTATGCAAAACTCTATGATAATTTGTTGAGTAGTTAAAGCGAGAAAGCGTACGAAACAAACTCACAATCGCATTTATAATATTAGTTAAAAAAAAAACATATATCTTAACAATTTCATATATGCCACGGGGGGCCACCCACAGATAAACTCATCAAGAGTAGGCCGTCCACAAGGTGGACCAATGACCTTGTAAGGGTCACGGGAAGCGGTTGGATACGGGTGGTCCAAGACCGGTTTGTGTGGAAAACCTCGGAGGAGGCATAGCAGGCATAGCAGTCAGCCTCGGTGGCGTAGTGGTTAGTGTAACCGACTGCCACGCCTAAGGTCGCGGGTTCGATTCCCGCACAAGTCAAACATTTGTGTGCATGAACATGGATGTTTGTCTTGGTCTGGGTGTTTCTATATATAATAGGTAAGTATTTACAAAAAAAAAGTATACTTATATGTATGTTTATCCATTGTCTAGTATCCATAGTACAACCTCTGCTTAGTTTGGGCTAGATGGTGTTGTGTGTATGTGGTAGAATATTATTATTATTATTATATCAAAATTTTATCTCTTTCTCTCTCTATTAATTATTTACGTATTATGTGTTTAAAGATTTAAAAATGAAGCCATGAATTTTTTACCATATTATTGGTTTTTACATTATTGGTTTCTTATAAGCTCTTTTTCTTGAACTGGCTCTAATTATAATAAGCAACAAAATAAGTTGGATATGATATAATTTATATTACGCTATAAAAACTTTTAATAAAAAAATTCAAGACATAGGTCTCGGATCTAATTTCCAGGTTGGCATATTCGTTGTTTCACTGCCGAACTACCAGATTCACGCATTCATTTTCCTTTTCTTATATTATAAAAAACACGTATAATAAATAGGATTTTTTGTCGATAAACGTTTCAATAACATTACTCTACGAGCTACGGTAGCGAATCAGTAATGATAAACGCAAGTGATACCGCGAGAGACACCTGGTAAATAATAATAATATTTTTTATATTAAACTACTTCATACGAATTTTATCGTGTTGTTCATTTCAAAACACTGAAACTAGATCTCTTCGTGAACATGGCTGCTGAAAAGCAACCGAAATGTCGGAGAAAGTAAGAACTTTAAAACTTAATAAATTCAATAGTCACCTATTGAATTTATTAATTTTAGAGGAGGTAGGTAGGTGAGGTTTAACAATAGTAGTGTAATAGTTTCAAAATTATGTGATAAAAGATATAAAATTCGTATAAAGTAGTTTAATTATAATGCATATAATTCGCGTAAAAGAAAGACAATATTAAATAATTAATGTTTTCTTCTTTATAGTTTAGAGCTTTGCTCTTATCGGTCATATATTTTCGGCCAATACCTTGATCTCCTTACAAAACATGCCCTTCTGGGTCTGCCCTTTAGACCATTTCCTTTCACTTTTCCTTCTATGCTATTTTTCACAAAGTCGCCACATCTTATAAAATGGCCTAACATCCTCCTCTGTTCTCAATTGTCGCTAAAATGTTACGTTCTTCTTGGACAAGGCTCAGTATAATTAATGTCTTACGTAACACTAAATGCCTGACTGCTGTCTGCTGGACACCTAGATTATTTATAGGACATGATACGCCATAACCATAACTTCTTGGATGCCATTGTTTGTTCTAATTACTGCATCTGTTATGTCAAATAACATCGATGTATTTATATGGTCATCATATTAATAACTCATGTCCGTTAACTATCGAGCAAATGGTCCTACAGACTATTATATTTTACGATTTTGGCTAGTAGGTAGGCAGAGGCACAAGTTAGATAGATATATATAGGCTTGATATAACGTACGTAAACTAAGACTATGCACTAACTATAAAAATGCCCGGCCCAGGCATCAAATTAAGGATCTCACAGTAGGCTATAAGAGAGTCCACAGTCATATGAACATAAAGCAATCAATCTAATTAAAATACACCAAAGCTATAAATATGTTCACGGATTATATTAGCAGTACTGCTGAAGTAATACTCACTGCATGGATGGCGTTATGGTTTGACCAGTCGCCTCGCCAGTACCATTATGCAAAGGGTTTGACCCCACTAAGGTAAAAAAATAGTATCCTAACTGATATAACAATTGCAAACGTGAGATTATTTATTGGTTTGTTACGCTTTCACGCCTGATCTACACGATCAATTATCATGAAATTTTGCATACACGTTGTCAGAGGTACAAGAGAGGTTATGAGGTACCTTTTATCCAGGAAAAGTACTGTTTCCGAGCTAGCAAAGCTGCGGTCAAAGCTAATAATCTAAATTATTGTTCCTTCAATGTACAAATGACCTGTAGCAACATAAACATTTAAATAACGGTCACAAATTACACCTTAAACAAATCCTAAAGCTAAGTATATCCTTTACAAATATAATTTAAAGTTTAACAGGACACACATATCAAGTAATAATGATCAGATCGTCGGCCTCGATGGCGTAGTGGTTAGTGTAACCGACTGCCACGCCTGAGGTCGCGGGTTCGATTCCCGCACAAGACAAATATTTGTGTGCATGAACATGGACGTTTGTCTTGGTCTGGGTATTTCTATGTATAATATGTACGTATTTACAAAAAAAAAGTATATATGTATATTTATCCATAGTCTAGTACGCATAGTACAAGCTCTGCTTAGTTTGGGCTAGATAATGTTGTGTGTATGTGGTAGAATATTATTATATTATTATTACTTTCATCGATATTATTGAAGACATTTTACACCATCCCCCCTCCTCCCCCCTCTCCCCTCACTTCTCAAGAAATGCGTAACAATTCAAAGAAGTGCGTGTAGGGTGCGTTATACTAAAGTGCGTCATTAGGTGCGGTTCTCTTTAGGCACGTAATAGACCTTTCAGGCGCCATGAAACTGATGTAGGGGAGCCGAGGGCTCGCTTATGACGTCACTCGTATCGGTCAATAGCCCCATCAAACAAACGCTACGAAAAAAAAAATACATCGGTTTTTCGAATGGAAGTACCAGGCGCGCATAATTGATAGAAAGTCCATAAAAGTTCACGGGTATGTCAGTACAGTTGTTTCACAGAATGCACTCTAACTGTTATTATTACTGTTACAATGCTTAATATTTTGGTGAGGTATAAATAAATTGTTAAAATTATTATTATATTATAATATGTAGTTTTGAATTTTCAGATTATTTTAAGAAATATTATATGTCACCTTTTAATAGTAGACTGCGATATATCCGAAATATAAGAACAAAATAATTAATGTAATAAAATCCTTTGTCAATCAAGAAATTAAAAATTTATACAATTTACATAGGTGAAGCTACTTCTATTATTTTATGGATTCCTACAATCCCTGTTGAGGAATAACAAATACAAACATACCTAGATATACTACGTAACCCAAAGAGGAAGCCAAAGATGTTCACCGGCTATATTTCAGAAAGATATATATGATCTAATATGATTCAGCACTTTTGAGAAATATTATTACCTGATTGAGTAGTGAAAGCCATAGTTCGTACGCGAACGAAAAAGCCAATTATTTTATAAAGAGTTTGGTACAGTCACCCTTAATTAAATGTATGCGGAAGAAAGTTTCATTAAAATGTCTCCTTCCAATATACAAAATATTGTATACTTAATCTATACTAATATTATAAAAAGGAAAGGTTTGATTTTTTGTTTGTTTGTATGTTTGTTTGTTTGTAAGGATTTAACTCAAAAACTACACAACAGATTTTAAAAATTATTTCACCATCAGGAAGCTAAATTATCACGGATTAACATAGTCCATCAATAATTGAAATAATAATACCGTTACGAATATAACATAACCTCCTTTTACGCGAGCAAAGCCGCGTGCAAAAGCTAGTAAATGATAATATATAACAAAAATATTTTATCTTAATTAAATTAGATCATGTTACACAGTAGGTTTGTGCTTATAGACCTCACCATTTCATATATTGTAGTAAACGTTGATATGTACAGTAACTTTTAAAATTGTAAGTCCATACCTATGTAAAACATAAGTATAATTTCATTATATAAGTATAATTGCCTTTAATAATCCAAAACGTAGTACACAACTATTGTTTAATAACAAAGTAAATATACACACAATATTTTGGCACGTTGGATGTGAATATTTCAGCGGAACTTTTAATAACAAAATAAATATAATAGATGTAAGTATACAATATTTTGGCAAATAGGATTTTAACTGAGCTTTCCTGTTTAATTTTTTTTTGAGAGGTACTGTACTTCTCGTATCGAACCGACTCATATCATCACAAAATAATTGGCAATCGCGTCAACAACCTACCTATCAAACGAATTGTATGTTTATTTTCCACTTTACTGGTATAAAAACATGTCTACCAAATCATTAACCTATTGAATCACAGCGGCACACCATCGATCAGACACCGTAGGTAGAAATTTAACTACTTTATATGGAGTATATCGCGTTGTCTATTAAGATTTTTTTTTCATAATTTCAAAAATATTACACTGGTACTGAACCTTTACTGCTATTTCAGCTATTTTGATTAAAAAAAACTATTTAGATTTAAATTTACACTTGCTCCGACGTTTTGGTAGCTTTCCAGCAGCCATGCTCACGAGGAGAATAAGATGGTGGTTGTCTCAATGTCCTGAAGTTTGTCAGTAGGTTTTAAATTATGTCTAGTATGCCAACAATTGACAGGTTAAGAGGTAATACTGATGAAAAAGAACTCCGAGTATTGGTAGAAGTTTGGTACCTTTATGCAAAACTATTGTCCATAAATTTACGGAGGCAGCGGATCTATGCAACTGTAAAATTTTGCCGTCGTAACGAGCGCGATACCATCGTATTCATACTCGAAACATTCTCGCATAAATAGATGAGTAGTTCTTCTGTAAAATTTTCTTTTTGATATGACTTCTGATTCGTAGAGACAGTTCTATTTGTGCCTTAGAGCGAGAATTTTATTGCGCTTCTAGTAGAAACTAAATTAGTAATCAGATTCGTGTTAGGTGATGGACCACAGCCGAAATAACATTGCCGTTAATTCGAGGATATTGCTGAAATAAGTAATGTTCAGACCGAATTTATGTCAAGGCAATCTTAACGGATGCTGTCATGCCATCTGCGCAGAAGATATTATAGTGCACAAGCATGTTCGCCAACCTAAGCGCACTTTCTATTCTGCAACTCTTATTATTCGATTGGATGGCAATCCGATAGAGATCCGACCGGAGAGAGATCAAGAACAATGGCTTTATGTGCTTTGACCAGGCGCAGGAAAATAAATATGGTGAAGAAACCTGGTGTGATGTTCCTCCAACACAAAAGAAGGATCCTCCGACCAGGCGAGGTGATCATACCTTACGGCCCGCGGCCTTATAGTTGATGTCCGTTACTGGTTGTTCGGCACAATACGATTGATTTAGTGCGTTTATTATCAGTCTGACCCCGTACGTAATCCTGCGGTGCGACGCCGCATCGCATAATCAACCTCGCATCACAATTTGATGATATGCCTATAGTCATACGCAATAGCTTTTATTATTATATTTATATTATTTTCGTAAAGATTATGTTAGGTACAAGACTGATAAAATTATATATACGTCGGAGCGTCAAGAAAATAATCATTGTAATGTAATTTATTTCTGTAATTGGAGTTGAATAAAGCGCCATCTATTGGTTTGTTTCGTAACGTCAAGCGTAAGCTTAAGTGAGGTCGCCAAAGAGCCAATGTGTCAGTTAGAGTGACAGTTATAACGCGCGCGTACACATTCGGGTGACGAACTCGCTGCGTCAATCAGAGATTATCACAGTCAACCATTATAGTTTTATTTCTCTTGTATTTGCCTATCATTAGTATACGTACGAAGTATAATACCACGCCTATATTTTGTTGCTTCATCATGTCAAAAGCGAGTTGCCGTCCTACTCTCCGACATATAGAAACAATAAAATAAGAAACTTTGAAGTATTACACTAATAATTTGGCAAATTATAATTTAAGTTCCCACGTCGCGAGGTTATTTCCAGTTTACGTACTGTTACTAAAAACAACTTCTTCACAATTAATTGATAAGTTCAGGCAAAGGGTTAAGCCTATAAGAAGACACCTGCAAGAAACTTACGGCCATTCTTTCAAATAATATATTATTAAAAATATATAAATATTATTATACAGGATGTCCGGTAATTAATGGATAACCTGGAAATGTCTTATAGGTAGTGGAACTGATGGCCGTTCAGAAAAAAATATGAATAAAATCTATCCTAACTACTACCTGAGATACGTGTTTCTTGTATACTACGACCATAAATGAATGAAATCCATCGGATTTTTGTTGTTTTATTATTAAGCACTAATTATGCTAATAGATAGACAGTCAAAAGTATGCTATGCTATTACAGCATGCATTTTTAATAAAAAATATTTTTTGTTTTTATTTTCAATATTTTCTGAACGGCCTTCAGTTCTACTATAACACATTTCAAGGTTATCCATTAATTACCGGACACCCTGTATATATTGTTATTGCCGTATTTTACAACCTAGATCAACAAAATGTTGATTTTGACGCCATTTCCCTGTTACTTTTAAATCTTACTAAAACCTAGTTGAAATTTAGTTAAAATGCCGTGCCCATTACTGCTTCTAAGCACTACAATAAACAAAATCGCAATTAACATGCAAATTAAGTGCGTTAGTCTTAGTCTTCTTGTTGTAAATAGGCTCCAAAGCCGATTTAAGCGACATGAGAAACAACTTGGAAAGCAAATTAGTGAACAAACAGACGCTAGTGGATCCTCGGTATTGGCTATAATACTAAGCATACATATATAACATAGTATTGTGCTTGTTAATAGTGGTTCTATGCCGGTCAGACCAATATAGTCGCAATTAATACTAGTTCTAAGGACATACTGTCTAAGGTAGGGATTCCTTATTGCGTAGTATGCCTTGAGGGTAGAGCAACTGTATCACACAATTATTGCAGTTATGTATAGATCGTTGCTGCGCATTTCATGCGATATAATGCGATAGACGGCAAAAGGCAGCAGAAGTGTACAGAGTTCGCAGGTTCAAATAAAAACAAATCGTAAAGAATGGTTTCACTTTTACCTCAAAGTGAAATTCAAAGTCAAAAATCTATAATGTGTAAACAATTCTTTTATACATCAATTAACTGATATATAAATACCAAACCTAGTTCATAATTTACGTTGCAATACTATTAGGTGATTATTGACATCAAGCATATTTTCGGATGTGAAACTATTATAGCTACTGCCTTTGTCCGGACACAGTCAGGTAAAACTCCTTGATCCAAATATATAACCCAAGATAGCACTACGGAAAAAAATTAAACAGAAAAGCTACTTTTCCTAACCTCAAAATCAACCGTAAACATAAGTACAAATTATTCAACTTAAATATTTAATAAAGTTTGTGAGCTGTATAACCTATATATAAAAATTATTTACAAAATATAGTTTATATAAAGTACTATTATTTTTGCCAATATCGTAGCAATTAACTAGCGACGGCAATTCTAACATGCTAAGCCTCTACGTCGTAGACGCCATCGTCTACGACGTAGCACCATTACTGTGAATCTCTCAGTATAATATAGTGTAGAACATCAGAATATTATTTTTAAGAATACCTAACCTTTCGAGCTAATTTATAATGCGTGTATTAAAAGTGGGTTCACGTCAATAGTGCAATGGTAGTACAAACTTGCATCAATCGTGGTCATGCGACTGCTGTGCATGACGTCTCGGGTTCGAATCCCGGGTCGAGCCAACAAAAAGTTGTTGTGTTTTTCTGTTAAGAAATCTCAATAGCAGCCCGGAGTTAGGATGTTGGCGGTGTTAGACACCCACGTGCCTCGAAAAGCACATAAAGCCGTAGGTCCTGCACCTGATCTCTCTCCGGTCGTGTCGGATTATTCGTCCCATCAGATCATGAGAATTAGGGAACAGAGAGTGCACTTGTGTTTGTGCACACACTTGTGCATTATAATATCTCCTGCGCCGATGGCCAGTCTCCGTTAAGATTTGCCGCCGTGACCGAAATTTGGTCTGGAGGACATTATTACTATTATTTATATCTTTAAATACTTTTACGATTAAGATCCGTGGTCTAATATTATATTAACTTATTCATCTGCACTTATGGCATAGTAGTTGAAATTGGCGCCTCATCACTGCCGCCGCGCCTACTGTTTGATCACCAAAACAAGCATTTTTCTAATCCACAAGTACTTGTTTCGAATCTGAGTGTTCATTGTCTTGATCAATCATATGTTTGTAAAGTCGCCCGTAGGAAAGAGCACCCAGACTCGGATTAAGTATTGAAATTAAACTACTATATACGGATTTTATCGCGTTGTTTATTTAACACTTTATTACATAATTTAACTGTTACACTACTATACTATACTATTAAACTTTACTAATTTTAAGCTAATTAAATTATTATTATGGTCTCCCCGTGACCATGGCTGCTGAAAAGCAACCGAAACGTCGGGGAAAGTGTAAACTTAAAAACAAATGGATTTGATAGTTTTAATAATTTAATTAGCTTAAAATTAGTAAAGTTTTATAGTATAGTATAGTAGTGTAACAGTTAAATTATGTAATAGAGTGTTAAATAAACAACGCGATAAAATCCGTATATACATAGTAGTTTAATTTCAATGAATAACATTCGCGTAAACAGAAGACAATATTATGTAAATCGGATTAAGTACTTGTGGAGCACACCATTTTTTTATCCAGTGTGTGTATTTGACAACATCTAAAATGCCATTTATGCATTCAAAACGCCATCAAGTCAATTTACCAGACAAATATACAATTACAAATTGTCTAGTCTGTTCAAGAATATGATCATTTTCACTGAACGACTCAGATACTGTCTATCCTTCAGAAAAAAGCTTATATGTATTATATTTTATTCTTGTTAATCACAACCCACACAAATAACCCTACCCTTAATAACTTACGAACAAATCTCATACGTAAACATTTATACGCAAATAAACAACTATATACCCCATTCCCATCGTAAATTCAGTTAGCCGAATAAATAACCAGACTCCGAACAAATGTGTCCTGTCGATTCCTCCATCTTATATCCCAGCTTGGCAATATTTATACGATTTGGTAGCGCACGTACACACACTGATATGCCAGCCGATCAGGGTATGTATCTAGAATAAAAACATACAGAATGACATGAAATTGTATTAGAAATGGCGTGTCATTGAATTATTAATGTGTGCGTTAGTTTAGACGTTTGTGTGTTTATAAATGTTTAGCTTGCTATACATAGTCTCAAGTTTATGTCTCCAAAAGAGTAGGTTGTATTACATCCACAGGTTGCCAGCTAAAGTTTTCATGTCCATATAATAGAGGGCTAGCCTATTGTAATATATCAGACACAGTTTCAGATCCCGTACTACCCACTACACAACTGCCTTTGTGGCGCAGCGGTAGTGAATGCGACTGCTGTGCATGAGATCTCGGATTCGAATCCCGGGTCGGGCCAACAAAAAGTTATTGGGTTTTTCTGTTAAGAAATCTCAATATAAGCCCGGAGTTAGGAAGTTGGCGGTGTTGGACACCCCCGTGCCTCGGAAAGCTCGTAAAGCCGTTGGTCCTGCGCCTGATCTCTCTCCGGTCATGTCGGATTATTCGTCCCATCGGATCATGAGAGTTAGGGAACAGAGAGTGCACTTGTGTTTGCGCACACACTTGTGCACTATAATATCTCCTGCGCCGATGGCCATTCGCCGTTAAGATTGGCCACCGTGACCGAAATTCGGTCAGGAGGACATTAGGTACCAACTACTAAAATTTTTTTGACCAAAAATACCACTTTCTCCTATGTAGCTATCGAACTCGAGTCCTTATTCGCTGTAGTTACCTACACCTAGAAAATCTGGTGTAAAAAGCTGTAGCAATCCCCCTTTTCAAACTAATAGAGCAGCAACGTTGACGTTGCCATTCTGATATCTATCCGATTTATAATATTTAATAATTATAGCTGGTTCGGGCATGTAGAAAGAATGGACGAGAAATGACTAAATAAGAAAGTTTATAAGGCTAGTGTGAATAGAACAGTTGCAAGAGGCAGACATAGGCGAACGTTTCTTGATCAGATCGGAGACGTTTTGGACAAAGGCCAGATTAAGAGCGCCATAAACCGGCGAGCTTGTATGAAGAATGTGATGAAAGTGAATGAAGCCAGAGAAGTGTGTCAGAATCGTAGCAAATGGAAATCCGTAGTCTCTGCCGACCCATCTGAGAAACAGGTGTGAATCCATCTATGCGTTTAATATAATTATTAACCCTGCACATAACCTGTCCCACTGCTGAGCACGGGCCTCTTCTCACCATGGAAAAGATCATAGTACACCATGTTCGCCCAGTGCTTGTGATTTCAGGACTTCACACATATTCGAGACAATTATGTAGAACTCTGAAAAGCAGGTTTCTTCACCGTTAAAGCGAGCGATAATTAACTATTCAATCGGTACATAACTTTGGCAAGTCAATGATGTTTGCTTTAAGATCAAACTCGAGACATTTTGGTTGTTGGACTGAGTTGAGAGACTATTGCTGCTTTACCATTATGATAGTTATTATTATCTAGCGGTCGCCTAGTGGCCAAATTCAACCATAATTGATTAAATTTTAAGTTTGATCGTTATTAAGGTTTTATTGTCCATAACTTTACCCTTATAATCACATTTAATTTAGATTTCGCGAAGGCTATACAGGTTAATTTACCTATCTTTAAATTATTATTTACTTAACTATACTCTTTAATTGACGATATTCCTAAGCTTGCTACTTTGTTTTCTTTTTTCTTTATTACATATAAATAAGGTATATGTAACCATAGTTACAAAGAATTATCCGACATCAGACGAACAACGCCGAAATACTTCGAACGCGATTCGACTGCGTGTGTCAAATGCATGGTTGTGTGCGTCTCGTGTTTTTTCATTAATTTAATATATTTTTAATGCATATTTCATAAAAATATTAGGATTCGCCACTCATTCTCCATATAAACTTTACCTGTGCCAAATTTCATACTCCTCCGTCCATGCAATTTCCGTAAAAAGCGGTACAAAGTTATTGCTTCACGTAATTATATATAGATTAATATTAATACAACGACTTAAGTGAACTTATAGCAGCGATAGCTCAGTGGGGAGACCAACAGATTGCAATGCAGAGGGTCTCTGGTTCGAACCCACGTCGCGCACCTCTGACTTTCGGAAGTTATATGACTTTTCGAAATTATGTGCGTATTGATCGACAATTATCGCCTGCTCCGTGCCTCGGAGAGCACGTTAAGCCTTCGGTCCTGGCTGCCATGAACATCTATGGCCGTCGTTATTGGGGAAGTCGACACAAAAGATCTCACTGGGTCGAAGTGTCGCCGGTCTGTACTGACTGGTCCCCACACAAGATAAGATAAGATAAGTGAACTTATACGAATAATCTCACAACAACACAAGCAGAATGCTTCTATTCTGTATTATCTACACACAATAACCATTTCTGCTTCGAACAATACTAAGATGCAATCCTATATCAGGAAGACCATTTTAATTAACTCCTTTCTTAAGAGAAACAATACACTGTTGTGTATGAATGGGTATCCTGACACCACTAATTGTGATTCCAATATCAGGCACAGTATATTCTTTTTAGATACAGCGATAGCCTAGTGACTTCCACGCAGTCTCCAGAGTTCGATTCCAAGGTACACACCTCTGACTTTTCGAAATTAATTATCGCTTGCTATAACAGTTAAGGAAATCATCGTGAGGAAATGTAGTTTTCGTCACGATGTGATGTGATGTGATCCCTTAACCGTTACTTCCTTACCGACTGAGAGTTCCACATCATGTTCTCAATGATGTGTGAAGTCTACCAACCCGCATTAGGCTAGCGTGGCAGACTAAAGTCTTACCCTTTGGTGATGCTGATCAGTCGGGTGGTTAAGGCATGGAAGCGTAACAAACAAACAAACAATGAAACTCACATTGGCATTTATAATAATAATTACGATTCACTATTTCTTCACTAGTTCTAATAAACGAAATCAAATGAAACAACTTATTTTAAAAATTGAATTTTCAAGATACTATCTACTATCTGTGAAAATAATATCAGAATCCCTTTAGTGGTTTTTGCGTGATGCTGAAATAATCAAACAGACAGATAAACCTTTAAAAAATATTGTTTTGTTATAAACAATATTTTTAAAAAGTCGTTTCCACTTTCTTTTTTATGATATCTGCAATCTTTACCGTTTTATAATGCAATCTTGAATGAAACAAGAAGCAACATCACACAGGTGACTTTCATCCGACATTTTATCGAGAATACAGCGAGTATGCCCAACTCTAGTTCCTCGTTTGAATCTATGTCGAGTGGGCATCCACTCCTGCGGCCCTCAGCCGCTCTTGTGCAACGATACTATTCGAATGGCCGACCAAAGAGCGCGCAGCTTTGTTCTGCGTTTTTTAGAGCGAACTGTTTCATTTATGTATTTTTGAATTGCGAATTTTAAGAACGCGTAGAAGACTGACCTAATACTTTTGATGCGATCTCTGTTTGTTTTATGTTATCCTGGTAGCTCTAGGATAAATTATTTTATATAAAACTAACCAAATTAAGTCAGCCTACCATTTTGTCTTTTATAGCATTATTGATTTTTCGTATGGGATACACACATAGTCTTACGCCTATATCTTCAAATGGGAAAGTGAAAGTATATCACGCTAGCTATGCTTTTAGAGCCCTCGTAATAGGACAAGTCTTTTATAAGTTATCGGGCACAAATTCAGACTCCTGTTACTCTTACTCCTGAGAGTTTCTTTATAGAAAACTCAATAACACGTTGCCCGAGCCGGTAATCAAAGACACCACGCACACAGCAGGTGCATTTACAATCGCTGCGCCACTAAGGCACTGGTAGCGAAGTTTTGGACAGATAGATAATTTTAAAAGACTGATAAATTGGAAAGATAGATTCGTTAGGATAAATCACAAAACCAAAAACCTAATAAAGCTAGCTGGCTACTAAAACTGTTTGCGTGTCATATTTGGTGTCATGTATTCTATTATTTAACTTTACTGCAATTTAAGCTATTTAAATTAATTAAAACAATTTTTTTTTGTTGTCATTTTCATTTTTATTAATAACTAATAACAATACAAATTATTAATTATATAGGTACATAATATAAACACAATTCTTTAAAACTAACTTATACCTAAAATATTATAAAACAGAAATGAAAAAGAAAAAGAAAACTTAATCTCTCTAATAGGCGTCATAAAATTCCTCCGCATCACAGTCGAATGGTAGTGTGCCCAGAAGACTAAAATTAAATTAAAACTATTTATATTAACGTTTACACTTTTCCCCGACGTTTCGGTTTCTTTACAGCAGCCATAACCATGTCTCCCCGTGACCATGGATGTTATAAAGCAACTGAAATGTCGCTGTCAGCCATCAATGTTGTCATGCATTTGTCACTGACATCTCAGTAACAACTACACTGATGCATCTACGAGTTGGTAAAAATGTGACATTTACATTGTCGAATTGATAAGAAGTTGTAGCGTTCGGCGCTGTCAATACTACTTTGGTTTCTTGTAGAAAAGTGCCGCTTACCACTAATGCCGTGTACTAAAGGTTCCACTGATATATAAAAGAAGCAATAATGTCAAATAGGTAATCAATGGCTTACGATCCATAGAGTGTTTTATTACCGAGAAAATATCAGTTTTATAGACAACTCTTACTAAGCCTCGACCCATTTGACATAGACATTAGACAAAAACAATAAGTATTTTATTGACAGTTTAGCCAATCCTTTTGAAGTTCTAGAAACCATACATACTTCAGAAACAAAAGATGATTTTATTTGGCTCGGCTAGACTTAAATAGACTTGAGCATTTCATCTACATTTCACAAGCTTTCTGTATGTTCTACGTAATGAGACGTACTTACATCCCATTCCAACGGCGCAATTTTATAACACAGCTATAAATATTTTAGTACGTACTTACGGCACTAGTATCAAATTTACTAAAATTATAGTACTAGTGTTCTATGTCTAAACTGCTACATTGCTTGGAACTCTTTAAAATATATAATAATAATATCAGCCCTGTGTTAAACTGTCTTGCTGGGCGCGGGCCTCTTCTCAGTTTAAGAAGGGTTAGGCCATTGTCCACCACGCTAGCTCAATGCGGGTTGGCAGACTTCACATAACTTCAAGAACTTTATGGAGAACTCTTAGATAGGCAGATTACTTAACACACACTTCTTCACCGTTAAAGCGAGCGATAATCCACTATTAAATTGAATACGCGCTTTGGGATCGAACTCGATATCTCTGCATGACAGTCAAACGGACTCCTACTATACTATCGCTGCTTTAAAAGATAAGTAGGTTCAAACCGTTCAATTTCTGGCCCAGTGTGGGTTGGTATACTTCACACATCTTATAAAACATTATAATATACTCAAGTTTCCTCACTTTGTTTAATTTACATACAGTTAATCTAAATGATACATGACTATTTATTATATCATGAGATCGAATACTGGACTCATGCCTAGTAACACAAAGGTCTTCCCACTAGCCTAAACAAGGGCTTCCCTATGCGCTTACACCCATGTTCATTCACATTAATTTAATGATTTACACATTTATATAGATACACGCCTATCTTCGAAATTGTAGACAATAATATATTACGCCCACATTTTGCCACCCGTTTTTAGATCCGATGTAATAGCGGGCAAGAATATTACCATCTATAAAAGCGGTCAAAAGCATTTTTAATAAACCTCAAATACCTAAAACTTCAAACTATCCTAGTAACTAAAACTGAAGCTACATTCTTACATTTTAAATGAATAATTCAATATTAAATGAACTTCGGTATATGAAACTAGGAACTAAATGTTGCTAGTCGTGAGCCCGGTCTAGCACTCCGGACATTGCTCTCTACGGGCCTACAGAAACACTACACTCGGACTGACACTAGCCGGCCAGCAGGAAATTGCACTTTTGCAATAACTCCATCGCTCTATACAAAGAGTATGTATACTGAACAATACTATTGTTGAAGCCTCTATCTGAATAAAAGCTTTTCAGTGTTGCTACTTTAAAAATACGAGTGTTTTTGTTAAAATAATTGATGTTTTATTTGTATTTTCGACTTGTGGTACGAATGATTTTAAAAATAATGGTGGATGAAAATTAATTGCTGATTTTTTATATATTAATTAATACGTAGAGAAACAAAGACTGCTTCGGTGGCAGCGAATGCGACATCTGTGTTAAAGTCTTGAGTTCGATTGCCGAGTCGAGGGAAATGTTATTGGGATATTCAGGCAAGACATTTTTAGTAACTGCACGTTAATGGGCTAATTATTAGGCTAATGATATCATAGCTCTGGAATCTTGTGCTGCTAGTCGTATTAAAATGCGAGCAAAGATTGAAAACATTAACATGTCCTTACCGTACGTAGATTGAACGAATAAATGTCCACAAGAAGAGTGAACTCACACATTAGACAGAAGTAAGCGTTATCTTACTTTTTAATTTTATTAATTCGAAAGTAACTCTGTCTATCTGTCACCGTTTCACGGCTAAACCACTCATCCGATATAGATGAAATTTGCCACAAAGATACTTGAAAACTTGGAGAAGAACATAGGCTACTTTTTATTGATGTAGGTAAGACACGGGCGGACCGCGCGCCAAAGCTAGTAATACTATATTTATTACTCAAATGTCATTTAGGCATTACGAGTCAAATAACAACTTAACGTCCAGAAAAGTGTCAAGACGCACGCTATAATTAAAATCTTTGACTAACAAACTTTGTGTATCTTTCTGTAGATACCTTTACGAAAAGTATCAAATACAACAACAATGGGTACGTGATCCCGAGAAATTTAACCATGGGAAGGATGGGCTCCCATAATATCTTCCGCCATAGAACCAATTGCGGGGAACAAATCACTGAGGCTTAACGCATACGGTTTCAAATGTGAATGGGACAGCTATAGGACGGTAAATGATGCTTTAATAACGAGAACACATGTGGATTTCTTTGGGTTTAAATAAAGAATATAAAACATTGTCGTCGTAATATTTGTCTTACGTTTACACGACTGTTTTACTTTGAAATTAAACTGCTTTATACGGATTTTGTCGCGTTGTTTATTAACACTTTTATTACGTAACTAGCCTCCGTGGCGCAGCGGTAGTGAATGTGACTGATTCACATGAGGTCTCGGGTTCAAATCCCGGGTCGGACCAACAAAAAGTTATTGAGTTTTCTGTTAAGAAATTTCAATACTAGCTCGGAATTAGAAAGTTGGTGGTGTTAGACATCTCCGTGCCTCGGAAAGCATGTAAAGCCGTTGGTCCTGCGCCTGATCTCTCTCCGGTCGTGTCGGATTACCATCCTATCGGATCATGAGAGTTAGGGAACAGAGAGTGCACTTGTGTTTTCGCATACACGATGTCAGGGGAACATAAAAGGGCATACCTTTCATCCAGGAAAAATAATAGTAATAGTAATTACTTAAACCGCAGACATAATGTATAGTATTATAAAGCGCAAATACAAATATTACTAAACGCTCAAAACATCTCAACATCCCTACGAACTGTCCAACTATTCGATTCAGTAGTCGAGTGGGAAAACATAGTTTAAGTTTCGGTCGAGGATACTAATTCTGAAAATTAGTTTACCCTGATTGGAGTCTCTTCAGTCAGGTGTTAGGTACACAGCTCTGGTTTCAAGTGTGTGGGAGGTGGGACTAAGTCTCCATGACAAGGTTTTCGAGTTGATTCGAGTAGCTTGTGTTCTTTAGTAAAGGGAATACTATAGCGTATAAAGTAACTTATGTAATACTGATATATAAGAATTTTGTAATATTACTTTGTGTAGTCGTACATATAATTTGGCGTGTATGTGACTATTTTGCATGAGGTTTCGGACTCAATGCTTGGGTCGGCAAAATGTTATTGGGCTTTTCTGTTACGATCAATTCCCGGGTCTGACAAAGTGTTGTTTGATTTTTTGTTAACATATTCGTAGTAACAGCAAAGCGTCTAAAACTATACTCGGTAAGCGCCGGCAGTCATCTCATTGTGTTATAATTATATAACTGGTACAATCAGCGATATAAATCGTTTAACGTTATTGAGATTTTGAATAGTTTTATCATAGATAATTATGGTAATCCTTCATCTTTTGCTGCAGTAACATATAAAGTGTAGATATTGAAAACACAATTTATTACTAAAGAAAAATAATGAGTAAATTTAATTTATAAAATACTTACTTCGCTGGCTCAACGACCCAACGTGGATCTTGGCCTTTGACATTAAAGTGAACTATTTCTTTCTATTTTTGTGCCAAGTCTGACCAATCGAGCACATTCATCTCTTTGAGGTCTTTAGCCATTTCATCTTTCCAGCGGTACCTGGGGCGACCCACCGGACGACGCTCGGTTAATTTATAAAATACTAAACTATTTTATCGCGTTGTTTATGACTTGATGGTAGTTGTCTCAATGTTCCAGTGTATAATATTGTCTTCTGTTTACGTGAATATTATTCATTGAAATTAAACTACTATATACGAATTTTATCGCGTTTTTTATTTAACACTATATTACATAATTTAGAAACTGTTACACTACTATACTATACTATTAAACTTTACTAATTTTAAGCTAATTAAATAATTAAAACTATCAAATCTATTTGTATTTAAGTTTACACTTTCCCCGACGTTTCACTACCACTCCCCGTGACCATGGCTGCTGAAAAGCAACCGAAACGTCGAGGAAAGTATACAATTAAACACAAATAGTTTTAATGAAATAATTAGCTTAAAATTAGTACAGTTTAATAGTAGTAGTAGTGTAACAGTTTCAAAATTATGTAATAAAGTGGTAAATAAACAACGCGATAAAATCCTTATGAAATAGTTTAATTTTAATGAATAACATTCGCGTAAACAGAAGACAATATTTTATAAAATACCGTTACATATTTTTTAATGATCAGCTTCTTATTTTGCCGTCACGCCATCTACAAAATTTTGCTGCACGTAATGATTTCAGTGGTCGCTTTCGCAACTGCCACCGTACCGAATGTTGTGGTTCGAATACTAAAATGTTTTGAGGCACAAATTGTTGTTCCAAGTTTTGATGACCTTATTGTCCGTTGTTTAAATGTTTGTAAAATCCCCCACGATACTGAATTTAAACCTAATGCGAGCGTAGATTAGTAAACAAATAAAGGAAGAAAAAGAAAATATACACTTATAGAATACTCCTACATATAATTTTGCAAACAGAAATATGTATGGCGAAATGACAATTTGCCCGCCTTTAGACAGTTCCGTCTCATAGCCGAGAGCACTGGTGTAGAATATTGCAGCTAAGTGAATACCAGTGTAAAGTAATCTGATCTTTCAACGCTGCAACAGAACACAAAGCTGTATTTCAACAGAGTGGCTCTGCAGCACATGCCAGTTTAACACAACATGAAAACATAGACGTGTGTGGAGAGTAATTTCGTCACGTGGCCCGAACGTAGCAATTTATTTATTGATTTATTGTGGAAGACTTACAGCTAATATGACAATATGGCATTAGATGTAGTAATTTGACAGCCAATTACAAGTCATCATAGTAAAAATAAATATAACAGTATGTGAACAACATGCATATTTTACACATCTAATCACTTTATACAATATAATTGATAATAATATACGGCACGCATTGTGAGGAGGTTCCTATCTCTGGAATCCTAAATACCGGCAGCTTGGACCCTGTTCCCGATGCCGGTGGGGTACCATATATTTTATATTTTTAAATGTATTTTTTATATATGTATATTTAAATATGAAAAATATATTGAAAAGATTTGAATAAACAGAATAATAATAATAATAATATTCGGTCACATGTACAAACAACACAATCTAGTCCAAACTAAGCAGAGGTTGTACTATGGTTACTAGATAATGTATAAACATACAAGAACATACATATATACTTTTTTAGTAAATACATACATATTATATATAGAAACACGCAGACCAACACAAACATCCATGTTCATGCACACAAATGTTTGACTTGTGCGGGAATTGAACCCGCGACCTCAGACGTGGCAATCGGTTACACTAACCACTACGCCATCGAAAAGCGAATGAAGTAATCAAGTTAATACAAAATTTAGCTATAGATAAAACAATTGAATTTTGCTAAGTACTGACTATTAGCTATCCGTAAAGAAGTCAAGGCTTAAGCATCTTTTTGCCTGTAATTAACATTCGACCGATCTAATCGAGTAATAATTCCTGTAAAGCGGTTACTTTACAAACAACGGACACAAAGAACATTCAGACTCGGAACAATAATTTGAGGAATTCACAATTTTTTGTCGCGTGTGGAATTCGAACCCAGGGCACAGCGGCAATGGCGAAACGACCCCTTTAACCACTTTGCCATCCGTGTAGTTGCTGTAAACTTTGCTTTAACACAAAGCTTCATACGCCGAACGATATGCCGGTCAATAATCGCGTCTACCACTTTTGTACGTAATGTATGGATCTATATCAGACTATAGACTCCACACAGACGAAGAAGTTTCAACAACTGTCAAGAGATGGTGCTGTATACAATTACACACTTCGCCATACATTTCTGAAACGCGCAAGTGAAGTTTACACTGCGTGTTAAGATATACTATAGAAGGTTTCGACATAACGGTCGGGCCGCGGCCCGTTAGACATGATCACTCAGCTTGATGGTGGTGGTCAAAGGATCTCTTTGTGTTGGAGGGACATCCCATCACATTCCGCCAGAAGATAAGTGCAACCAAACGCAACACGGTAAGACACGAAAATGGTCTTTATTGACACCGAGCCATTCCTCACCGCATTCAATATGCTTGCCTTAGATCGTCAATTTAACCGCAAATTTCCGTCTTGCCATTTATATAATCTATTATGGGGTAGAGAAATGAAATTTATACACAATAGAATACATGAGATCCAGTACAATATTTTATCAAAATACTTTCAGAGATATGGTCGTAATTGACTATCAAACTTCCCAACATTAAACAGCTTACTTTTATGTTAGTAGAATATTAAACTAGTAGTTTTTGCCTACGACTTCATACGCGTGGAGTTTTAAACATGCACCAGATTTTAATTAAACCTACACAAATACAACTGTGAAAACCACGTTTAGTTGCGTGCAATAGGTTTTACGCGTATAAACCGATAGACTAAAATTCTAAAACTAATCACATTGGCTTCTATATGCTTTATAAATACCACTTGCATTCTTTTTCTTATATATCTCCTGTGTATATATATTATCATTATAAATTGAAATTAAACTACTTTATACGGCTTTTTTCGCATTGTTTATTCTAAATAAATAATAAAAGAATAATGTTTTTGCCAAAAAATATTTACGATGTTAAAAGTCTATGGCCCTGTGTTTTATTACATAATTTAGTATTACAGTTCAAAATTATGTATTAAATGTGTTTTAAAATAAACAACGCGACAAAAGCTGTATAAAGTAGTTTAATTTCATTGTATAACATTCGCGTAAACATTCGACAAGATTATCATAATTATAATAATGTATAAATAGTTGTTTTCAAAAAGTCCTATATCAAAAGTTAGATGCATATTTATTATACAGTAGGTAATATCATGACCCAAAAATCATGCAGCATTGGAGCAGCCAACTAATAGGCAATTTAATTGGGCAGTTAGCTCTACGTATCGACAATTTTGTCGATTCGCAGTATGCCTAGTCGATTCATAATCAAGTATCGATTCTCTGTCCAATATTTTACCCGAGCAACGATGATTTTAACCGAGTTTCCTTTACCCTATATTAAAATTAAACGGGCAATTTATTGCTTTCGTTACGTAAGTAATGTAATTATATACCTTTGTTAGGTATTATGGGTAAATTTATTTGTTTACCTGGCCATAAAATTAATGTACCTCACCTCCATCGCATCGGATAACTGGCTTATTATTCATTGGGTGTTGTTATGCTATACCATTAAAGCTGTGTTTCCACTAAAGTGAACAAATAACGTTTTAGTTTTAAGTGTTCGTTGTCTTATAGTAATAATAATAATAATAATAATAACTAGCTTTAAAACTATCACCTTCGCCTTGTGATATAAACAAAAAATGTATAACCAGGTTAAATTAAAGCGCACAAACCGCAGGGCAGCTTGTGGCGGGCTGAATGTGAGTGGCGACACTGCGGTCCTGAAGGCCTCAGAGAGTTGGTTAGGGCCTCGTCCCCGGCTTGCCGTTACTGGTTGGCCGGGGTGGAACTTCAAGAGCGCCCGCAAGACTCTCAACTCTGGCTTGCCTTGGTCGGCCGGCCAGAGGGGGGCCGCTAGAGCTATATGCTTGGGGGTGGAAGTGTCATTTTCAAAGGCATAACTACGGGGAAACCCGCTCCGGGTCTCCGTTGTCACGAGACCCGTGATGGTAAAACCGGCGCCGCACCGCTCAACAACCCTAGCCACTCGCACCGGTGTTGCCCTCTGCTGCTGGCTTGTATGCCTATAGTGGCTTATCAGGGGGCCTATCTAGTGAGTTGGCGAGTCACCGTCTGCCCATTGCATTGATGCTATTAGAGTATTCAGGGCAGACGCCGTTTTTCATCCATAGTTAGCAATATACCGGTCCACCAAACACCCATACCTATAGCTCATATATTAGAATCCATACATAGCAATAGTCCTACGCCTGCTGGGCTAGTGCCGCTATAGGTGTTCCATCACACCTTTGATTAAAACTCTCGAAGGGCCTCTTCACGTTAGACCCATGTCTCCGTGTAAGGCTCCTAAAGGGCCAGGTATTTTTTAATATAATATGTTAGAAAGTACCTGTGATAAGAGAAACATAATAATAATATTCTACCACATACACACAACACCATCTAGCCCAAACTAAGCAGAGCTTGTACTATGGGTACTAGACAATGGATAAACATACAAATATACTTTTTTTTTGTAAATACATACATATTATACATAGAAACACCCAGACCAAGACAAACATCCATGTTCATGCACACAAATGTTTGACTTGTGCGGGAATCGAACCCGCGACCTTAGGCGTGGCAGTCGGTTACACTTACCTTTCTGTTTTAAGTAAACGTGAACATAACAGTCAAATATGATTTCCTATATAATTTTAAACTTTATGTAAGTATAAAATGGAATTATAATTTCAAATTTGCCTGCTACGACACATATTTTATCAAGGAATGACCTTGATAAAATATGTGTCGAGCTAAAATATTTATGTTCCAGTTATTGTACCATATTTTAGGCAAATACATAATATTATTATTATTCAATATTTGTTAAAACATAATGTAATATCCCTAAACGTGTATACGCACTTTGTGAAAACGAATTTTAGGTTTATTCTTATAGGCACATACTAGCAAAGTAAACAAGAATACAGTTTGATGCGAGTTCATACACAACCGTTATTTAAAACTAAAAAACTGCAACAGCACTACCCCGCCGATTACTATACAAACATATCGTTACGTAACGTTTATCAAGGTTCTTTAAACATTGTCCATAGAGAATCAAATACAAACAATATTCGATGATCGTTAGTGGAGATCTAAGCAAAATTATTGCTTATGGCGAATGTAACAACGTTCGTAACATTTTAACATAATGTTAAACAGCACAGAAGTGCATAAATTTGTTCCGTTGCATGATTTGTAACAATTTTATTTGCATGTGCGCTTACGAACATTGAATACTGTGTTCATCAAACCTGGTGATGCATTTTGTACGTTCTGCATATACGGTGACCTACAAACTTTTAAAAATATTACGATAGTGCATTGTTCTTTCGGCTACCCAACTATCCATTACTTCCAATGGCAGAGCCATGGCTACTGAGAATCAGAGTAAATGTCGTGTAGTCGCGAACTCGAGTCGAATCGTGCTCGTGTTCGCTTTACTAATTTGCGTCCGTATGAACCGAATGTTCGTGTTCATACGTACGTGCTCGGCTCTGCGAATAATTCTGAGGAGTAAAACGTAATTCACGTCATAAATAAAAACACTTTAACCAAACCAACGTGTTTGTTCAATAACATTACGTGAACGATTATGTGTTGGTCTGGGATGGTCACGCGTTGTTTTTATTATTTTGTGTATATATAAGTGAATGTTTCTGTTTTCCATACATGTTATTAAAGACTTTTATTAATTTATTTTTGGTGAATATGAATTTTGACTGCTGCTGTACCCGAGACAGCCACGTATGTGGCCGGGAATCGAACCCTAGATCTATTGATCTCTCGTTTGAATCCCGGGCCGGGTAAAGTGTTATTAGAATTTTTGTTAAGAAATTCTCTGTAGTACCACGGAGTCTATAACAATGCCCAGTAGAGGGCAGCAAGTCCCTATCAGGAGGGACCTCAACCGCAGTTAGCGAAATATGGGCGTAATTAACGTTTGCTTATCCTTTCGTAAATATAAGCGTATATATATATATCTGCTTACTTCAAACAAATTATAAGAAAACCCACTGATTCCTACTACTTAATATTTTAAATCACGTCCTTGACCTGCTCGATAAAATATGGCCGACCGAATCAATAACACATTTATTACATTCGGCAGAATGTGGTTTGTTTAGTTGAACGATAGATAATATTGTTATATGTTATATTCGAGCGGAAGAATGCCCGCCGTTTCCTAATAGATGACGGTACACAATCTTTAGGTTGGGGTGTACTACCCTTGTACAGGAAACTGGCTTAAGTGTAGTTACTGTATGTAACCTGCGATAGCCTACTGGGAATCAGTTGGACTGCCACGCGAAGGTCTCACGTTCGATTCAAAGGCGAGCATCCCTGACATTTCGAAGTTATGTGCCTATGCAATAGTTGATTTTAACGGTGAAGGAAGACATCGTTAGGAAACCCGCTTGTCTGAGAGACAATGTTCTCGAAGATATGTGAAATGCGCCGACCAGCGCTAGGCGTAGCGGAGCTAACCCTTCTCAAACTAAGAAGAGGCCCGTGCCCAACATTGGGAGAGTTTATTACAGGGCTGATATTATTATTATATATTATATTTCGTATTTTGAATGCAGAATCAATGTATTTTTATTTTTCGTCTATATTTGTTTTCTTGTTATATGTAGTTGTAATAAATATTTGCACACCGCTTTGTGGTTATATATGTGCGACTATGAATGTATTTATGATATTTCGCTCCAACATCAACAAACGCTTTGACTATAAAATCTATATTACCAAATAACTCCCTCTGTATAAACTCACGCTTAGATAAACACACTATATTTTCGCATCGATGTCTCAAAGTTTATTTAAGGTACATTCCAAGTTGACTAGATAAAATTGTGGTTCACGTGAATAAAGCGCAAACATAAGTTAGGTACAAAAGTTCCTTGGACACCCAACGAACATGGCGTCTCGTAATATTTTAGTTTTATCTATAACTCACTGAGGAATATTATGAAAATGTTATTACAATGTTGTCTGAACATATCTGTACGTCTTACAGCTGGTATGTTATGTTAAGTTTAAAGGACAGCGTTTTAGATATGACATTAATTCATAACTGTGTATGGATGTTTGTAAAAGGATTCAAAGTTCAATGAGCTTAGCTCTAGGTTCATCGACATCTAATTTTTGCTTAGGAAAAGAGCTGTGTTTCCGATTGTATTATTCTATTGTTACAAAAGAGCTGGTGGTTCTTAAAATTGAGGGATTGAATTTTGGGTCCAGCCGAATAATAAAAACTTAGGTTTTCTGTAAATATATTTTTTTTAACTGCCTGTAACTAAAAAATTGGCGATGTCTCATCCCTGTGTCGTGGCAAAGTAAAACCATTGTTCCTAGGCCTAAACTCAACCCGATCGTGATTGATTGCCAGCAAAGGGAAAGTATTTGCGTTTGTGCACACACTTGTGCACGGGAATTACACTCTACATACCCTTACTCTCATACTAATGTCCTTTAGACCCAGTTTGGGCCATAATCACCAATCAGTTAGATACCTAATATTTTTTAAGATTGGCGACTGTGGCCTATATTTGGTTTGAAGAACATTATCATTATTAGCACTAACAATATAACCATAAAATATATGGAATATTTACATACTCAACTGCTCTGTGTATTCTTATCATTTCTAAACTGCGTATATGACACCACAAAGAGCTGCTAGCAAGCAAATTTGATTCTATTCATGACTCCAAGCTTTCGCCCTAGTGTTCCTTTGCGTAGTTAGTAACAAGTCTAATGTAAGAGTTCCGAAACTCCCCGAGGCTGATACGACTTAATGCCAATCAGTTTAAACTCCTATTGAAAGTTCTGTTCCACACATATATCACTGGTATTTTTTACAGTTGTCCTAACTGTCAAAAATGGCGTCGTGCCCTGTTAGTCCCGTAGCATTTCAACCTCATGATTGATCATAAGGCCAAGGTAAGTTTCATTCTCACCAGGTTCTTTCGAATGGATTCTAATCAAAGCTTTATAAGAGTTACAAAAACCGATATAATTATTTTAAAATTCTGTCTATATGTCTGTCTGTATGTTTGAAGGCGGATTACGCGAAAAGTACTGGAAATATTGAATCGGTTTTACAGTTGTATTGCTAGAGGTCTATTTTAGAATCTGGTGCCAGTTTTATCTTAATATATTGCCTAGTAGTCGTGTATTAATGTGTGTAGATCAGCTCCTACATGCAAAGTAAGAAAAATATAGATAGATAATATATTTACTATGTACCAAATTTCATGCATACGAAATTATGGAGAAAATATAGTTCTATATAAAATCATTTAGTACTCTCACCTTCACTTCAAAAACCACTCCTCAATGCTTCTTTAAAAAATGTTATCTTCAAAATCAAACCGAAATACTCTGGTTAGTATTGCATGTTGCAGACACATTACCATATGACATGCAATAAGACTATTTACGATATGAAACACATTTAATACCCGTACTAGCGTTTGTTGAAAGTTTGTGCACGATCAAGTTTCAAGGAGGCATGCCAATATTTGTGTTGCGAACTGAACAGAGACGTATGCTCAAGGACAATCGTTTCACGCTCTACTGGTTCCTGTTTAAATACTTATATCGAATTAATGTCTGCCTTGTTGGCAAAGCAGTAGTTGGCGACTCATGTGCATGAGGTCTTGAGAGCAACTGCTGAGCTGTCTCGGGTTTGATTCTACTCTCGGTGTACGTGTAGCTAAATGTTTCCGTCAAGAAATTGTAAGTAACAGAACGGAATTCGGGACTGTTCAATGTATGGACTGGATAATGGCGAAATAGGGGTGTAATAAGGGTGAGGCCAAAATGCATCACGGTGATCCAGTGTAGATTAGCAGTCTTTACAAACAGTGTATTACTACACCATTAAGGCGAGCCTATTTAATACGCACATAAGTTCGAAAAGTCAGAGGTGTGTGTCTTGCGGTCGAACTCGACACCAAACTCACTAGAGAACGATACTATGCAGAATCATCTATCGATCGATAAATATATCACGCAAGCATACACGACATTATGCGACAATAAGACCAAAATCGTATATGTTTAAATTATTGCAAGTCCATAGTTTAAAATATAATTTAAAAATAGACAGTATTAATAATGTTAAGATTAAAAACAGAGACATACCTATATACCTACATAAAATATCAACAAAACAAAGTTATAAAGAAACTCCATTCCTTTGACCCCTTATTCTTACTTCCAAAGTTCACCACATCTTTAGCAAGTATATGAAAACATTAAATTAAGCAATCAAAGTGTGTGATCACCATCCCAGATAGCAGCCCAACGGTCTATCACTAAGCTATTTAATTATAATACGATGAACAATAATTTACGTTTCATTTCTCTTCAACATTTATAGTATTTTTACTTTCTTTTGGTATAAAAATACATTCTCAGTAAAACAAACATTGTGTAGAAAAATAAACGCCCGAGTTTGCCCTAAAGCTACAATATGTTCAAAAACATTATTGAAAAATGTTGTTCCAAAAAAAGAACAGTTTATAGCAACCATTACGTAACCGTTCAAAAATAAATCCAATCATTCAAATCACGAACGAGAGTAACTGCGAAATAATGAATCAAGTCTAAATATTTACTCATGAAAAGTAATAAAAACTCGGCGCTCGAAAAACACCTTTTGGTTGACAATTCCAAAGGAATCGTTTCACCATGATCGATTATACAGAATCTGTAGGCAGATCAATCAATGTCCTTTGACAAATACGGCCGATATTAAAAAATAAGGCTTTTTATCAACGTGTTCGATACTTCCTATTGAATGATAAAAGCAATAAAATGGAGACGCATTTTGATTTCAATGGGATTTTAATTTTATTGATGCTGAATTTTATCTATGGTTATATAAGTAACTATTATAGACTTATTCTTGACTACTTGCCTAGACTTTATTTATTTAATTCGGTTACAAAACAAATTACAATCAAAGAAAAAAGAAGTTGTGTGCACAAAACCTCTGACAAAAACCTATAGGACTCTGTGTTATTGTAAGTTACTACACCAAAAAAATACAAGCTTTTTTATCAGATGTTGCCAATAATTCTGCCTAGTATGTGGTATAAATCCATTCAAAGCCAGTAACCTTCTACTCCTAGGTTTTGAAATATTAAGATGAACAGATATTCAGTATTCATTGCGCTTGGACTCCACACTGGACATTATCTTTCAAGAACATTTGAATATCTAATGTAAAACACAGATTCACCTAATTTTGAAGAGGGTCATGTTATTGATGATATCTATCATTTGTTAATGGTGTGTCTACGGAGTCATGATAAGAGAGAAGCAATTATGAGTCAATTCTAAATAAATAAATTAGGTATAATTCTATTTCACAGTATTTTTGCTGTTCCCGCGTCTACTGCAGCTAAAATATTTTATAGTTATGTTTTTAGGTTCGTTTAAATAGTCAATAAGATGACACAAAGGTAAGAGTATGATTGTGAGTTATAAATTAATCCTAATCCTATTTAATTTTATAAATGAGAACGTGAGTTATGTCACGAGAGTATGTTACTCTTTCACGTCCTAACTACTTGACCGATCATCATGCAATTTCACATACATGTTGTCAGACGTACAGAAAAGAACATAGGGTACTTTTAATTTAGAAAAAGTACTCTTATCTAAACTAAATTTTTGCGACCAAAGCCGCTGGCAAAATCTAGGAAATATAAAAAGCCTATTCTTAAAAAGTTTCCTACCGTAGAGTACAATATTATTTTCACCATTTTATTAGAAATAGCCACATGGCGTATGCAGAATATAACAAGCACATGTTACCACATGACTCGACACGTGAACTGTCTGCAGGCGGACCCTGTACTATTTATTAGTCTACTATAGACATATGTTTTATGCATCTGTAAACGGGCGCCGGCCGTGAAGCAATATCGGATTTGATATTAACCTGTCAGCTTAACCATATCCAAACTAGTAATTTTATGAATGCAAACGTGAGTTTGTTTGTTACTTTTTTAAACCTTAACTACTCGATCGATCATCATGAAATATCGCATTATTAGTTATCAGTATAGCGAAAGAATATAGAGTACATCCAGAATGAAGAACCGTTTCCGAGGAATAGTAGTTTATTCACATAATCTCGGTGGCCTCGATGACGTAGTGGTTAGTGTAACCGACTGCCACTCCTAAGGTCGCGGGTTCGTTTCCCGCACAAGTCAAATATTTGTGTGCATGAACATGGATGTTTGTCTTGGTCTGTGTGTTTATATCCTTACTAATATTATAAACGCGAAAGTTTGTAAGGATGTATGGATGTTTGTTACTCTTTTACACAAGAACTACTTAACTGATTGCGATGAAACTTAGTATGTTGATAGCTGGAGACCTGGATTCACACATAAGCTACTTTTTATCTCGATATTCCTACGGGAACGGGAATAACGCGGGTGAAACTGTGGGCAAAATCTAGTGTATAATATGTACGTATTTACAAATAAGAAGTTATCTAGGTATATCCATTGTCTAGTACCCATAGTACAAGCTCTGCTTAGTTTGGGCTAGATGGTGTTGTGTGTATGTGATAGAATATATATGAATGATAATAATAATATATTATATTATTATTATCTACATTAACACAAGTGAAACCGCGGACTAAATCTAGTCGAGCAATAATAATGAAGCATTATGACTGGACGCCGGCGTCCCTACGCCGATGGACGAATAAAAACATACGCTACGCGTGAGGTCTTCAGTTTGATTCTTGAGCCAGGCAATGTTATTATTTCTCAGATGCAGTGTGTTGCCAGACTCTGTAATATTTCAGAAGCCTGAGCTCGGTAGACATCGATAGGTTTGCTATCTATTACGGAGGACCTAAAAAGCATATTAGCAAAATGTGGATGTAATTATTGTATTACTTATTTGGTAGTAGATCCTCGCTGGTTTCAGCATGAATGGGCCGATCGACCGGGGCAGTACTACCCTCTCACAGAATACCGGCGTGAAGTAACGGTACCCGTACTGTTGCGTTTCGTATTGGTGAGTGAGAGAGCCGGAGGCCCAGTTACTCCGATCCTTTTCCTATCCTTTCCTTTGTCCTTTCCCTCCTTCATTCCTTTTTAAAGGGCTGGCAACGCACTTGTAACTCCTTTGGGGTTGCGTCTGTCCATGGGCGGCGGTAATCGCTTACCATCAGGCGATCCGTATGCTCGTTTGCCAATCAATACGATAAAAAAAAAAAAAACAAGTCGTGTGAGTCGGACGAAGTGTTATTAGGTTTATTTATCAAGAAGTGGCTTGATCCAGGCATCAAACACTTAACCTCATACACAGCAGTCCCATACATTAATATACCAATACCTGTAACTGTTACACTTGCTCCCAATCTTTTTAGTTCAATAACTTTACAAACATTTAAGCACCGGACACATAGACCAGCATAAAAATATTTGTGTTTAAAAAGAAAAGTAATTGTTCTGCGTCAATAAAACTATACTGTAGCATATATATATATATATATATTGAAATTAAACTACTTAACACGAATTTTGTCGCGTTATTTATTTTAACACTAACACTTTTAAAATAAACAACGCGACAAAATCCGTATAAATAAGTTTAATTACAATAAATAACATTCGCGTATACATAAGACAATATTATGTAACATACATAGTTTCGAATTTTGTTACACGTCACCTAATCCACTGTCAATGCTGACATGACACTACTTAAATCTATATTTCTATTTATATTTAATACCTTGACCTAGGCGTAAACCTTGATATAGGCCTCCCTATCGCCAGCGTGTTTCAGCTGAGATGATCCAGTGTACTTTGCATCTCTTAATCTTAAGTTTTTCCTACACGACACAGGAGTATATTCTTTACGCAGGCGTTGTAGAAAGAAAGTATACCAACCAAATTGCTATATATAAAATCCTTATTTATAGCTCTATCTTTTTTCTTATTCTTTTTTTTAAAGACTATTGTCCCGTACTGGCGGAGCACTTTACAAACAATAAAACAACATACACAAAGAACACGCAGACTCGGAATAACCATTTGTAGATCATACAAATTTTTGTCACGTATGGGATTCGAATCCACAACACTCGGCGCAGTGGCAGTGACGAGGGGACCACTTCAATGACTACGCCATCCGGGCAGTCAAATCACTACCTCGTTCATGTAATTAGGCTTCTATATAAGTAGAAAACTGATCCAGACTCTAATAATTTAAACGAGGTACAACCGCCGGGGTATTGCAAGTGACAGCCGTCACCCGCCATTGCCCGCACGTGGCGCCCGCTCTTGGCACCGGTAGCACGCTCCAACGTTCCGTAACCCACAGCGCCCTCTGTGAACTGTCGTGTCAAACTAATCTATTTCTACATACATAAATAATATACTAAATTACTTAAACATTCGACCATTTTCTTTTAGATGACAAAGTAACCCTTATTACCTTACTTCTGTCTTCTTCGGGGCTACAATCATGGCAATATTTTCAAAGGGCAAGAGGCATCGAGATATAACACCCATATTTTATTAAGTATGGTTTTAGGAACCAATTAGTATGGGGCTATACTAATACCATACACCGAGCAATTACCAGACATCGTGCTGCTTCTAAACATTCGCCAATTGTTTTTTTTTTTTTGTTATTTTGCCAATTTATTTTTATTCCCTAATTTAGTTTTATTTTTGCTTACAATTATTTTATGTTTCCATGATGCAATAATTCTTGATAATATTATAATGTATTTTAGATTGTCATTTATTTTTCTCTTAGTGCTTGTCATTTTCTGTATAACTGTATACTACAACTATGCTGCCTGTAATACTTCAGGCATGTAGTACACAGTGACACGCATAATTGTTGAAATTACGGCCTTCTTGTTATATTAATACTATTTTTGTTTGTAGTAGAAACATAGCGTGCAGAATTCCAAACTCTCTGGCGTAGCCACCGATGCACACGATTTCACAATAGCTATTCTGCGATGAAGCTTATTGCAACAAGAATGGACGTCGGTTTAGCAGGTGTGCCCGTCTACTATATGGACTATTCATCTGTGTACCAATTTCATTGGCAATTATTGTTACATTTTCGAAACGTCACAACGCTTTGTTAGAACATTTCACATTATTGCTTGATACATAGCAGGGATCTGCATTCGCTACGAAAATATACGAGCGAATTAAAAACCTCTTTTGTTTTTGAAATCGATTAAAAAGAAATATATGATCCTGTATGCGGGAGTATAGCGGAGAAATAGTTGATCAGTTCGTTCTAACTGGTTAAAATGTGAATTGTAAACAAGTATTTAATAAAACTTGGTTTATCGATATTAGTTTTAAAAAATATCTCTATTTGTTGAAGTTTCTAACCATTCGATTTGCATCGAATAATCGAAGCATCAATCCGATCATTCGTTTTGTGATCGGTAATCAACTATTGTGATTTAAAGGAGCTTCTAAACAGGTATTATTGTATTGTAATGTGTGCCTGCAATAAGAATATTGGCTGGGAATAACAGCCATATTATAAAATACAAGCTTACCCGCGCGGTTTTACCCCTATTTATGATTACTGCACCGCTCCAAAAATAAGCTATATAGATTTAGATATTAGAATGTAATCCTATATAGCTTAAGTTAACAAAAATATAAAGCGTTTATTCATTACAAACAAATATACCAATGTTTCCTCCATATAATATTAGATATTATAGAAACGTCATATTTTGCATATCGCTATCTTAAATAATGTATAAGGTATGGCTGATATATTAAAATATTTTTGTGCTTGCCGGACTATCGTTGAAAACCTTACAGCGACATATAGCAGAAGAATATTACACATTTAAAAACCTCTTTATTTACAGAGTACATTGTTCTAAACAGAACGCCCGCTACACTCCACGTTCAATCTAAAACTAGTTGATATTTTGAAAAACAAACAAGTAATAAGAATGATTTATATCACAATGCGAATCCATCAAGTTGTCGCAGATTGCGAGCCGAGCAATCTGAATGATCGATGTCCCAATAACAAGATGAATCCGCGATATTACTCCACATCTTATCTTAATCAATCACATCAGACGAACGAAACGTATCCAACTGCGACGGACGAACACACGAATTAAAAATAGCTTCACGCTTTTTTGATAGCCTAGTAGGAGACTGTTTGATACGCATTAGTCTCAGATTCTATCCCAAGGCACGCATCTCTGACCTTTCGAAGTTGTGTGTGTATTAATTAGTTAATTATCGCTCGCTTTAGCGGTGAATGAAAACATCGTGAGGAAATCTGCAGCCTGAGAGTAAATAACATTCTCGATATGTTAAGTCGGCACATCGCAATATGATCTTATTTGTTACACTTTCACGCTTTGACTGATCAACATAAATTTCGCATACACATTGTCTGGGGTACAGAAAAGGACATAGGATTCCTTTTATACAGAAAAAAATACTTTTCCCTAGCAGTAATATTATAAATTAAAGTTTACTAAGGATATTTGGATGGTTGATCAATCATGCGGAATTCGTTAAACGGATTCTGATGGAACTTGATTACTCTACATTGTGGAGGAACAGGGTGTGAAGTCCCTCCAACACAAAGGGAGGATCCTCCGACCAGGCTGGTTGATCGTGCCTGGCGGGCCGCGGCCCGACGGTTGATGTCGGGAGCTTGTATATATACTCAGTCGCTGTGTAAACTTCACTTGTGCGATGCAGAATAGTAGGATGTCATGTGAAGTGCGATTGTATCGCCATCCGTTGAATGTAGGCTGAACTTCTTCGTCTGTGTGGAGTCGCCACAGTATTCCCCCCCAAGACCGAAGGTCGATCAGGTTGATGAGAAGCTGTCGATGCTGCTGAAGAGCGTTGCCAGTGCCAGTGTAGGATGCCGCTAGTTCCAGTGAGTCGGAACTGTATGCCGCTAGTTCCAGTGAGTCGGAACTGTATGCCGCTAGTTCCAGTGAGTCGGAACTGTGTGTCGCTAGACCTCAGTGAGTCGGGTCTGAGTGCGATGAGCGGTGCGTGTGCCCCAGTGAGTCGGGGTCGAAGTGCGGTGAGCGGTGCGTGTGCCCCAGTGAGTCGGGGTTGTTGCGTTGCAATGAGTCCCACAGTGAGTCGGGGTTGATGCTGCGTAGTTGCTGCGTTGTGGCTAGCTGCTGCGTTGACGGCGAGTGAAGTACCCTGCTTGCGTGGACCGTGTGTGCAGTGGGTTGAGCCTTGACGCTGGTGAGGCCGTAGGAGGACCAGGCTGCGCGTTCGCTGCAGGCGTGTGGTGGTCCCTGTTGAGGCCGAAGAGGCTGGCTGGCTGCGACTTGATTACTGCTCATCTGGAGAAGTGCTGTGTGAGAGAAGTGAAGACGATGGCGATGGTTGCTGCTGCTGATCTGCTTCCTTGAAGGTTGCTTCCAATGACATCAGGTGCTGGATGATCACGTCGGGTGCTGGATGATCACGTCGGGGTCACCAATGTGGAGGAACAGGGTGTGAAGTCCCTCCAACACAAAGGGAGGATCCTCCGACCAGGCTGGTTGATCGTGCCTGGCGGGCCGCGGCCCGACGGTTGATGTCGGGAGCTTGTATATATACTCAGTCGCTGCGTAAACTTCACTTGTGCGATGCAGAATAGTATGATGTCATGTGAAGTGCGATTGTATCGCCATCCGTTGAATGTAGGCTGAACTTCTTCGTCTGTGCGGAGTCGCCACAAATATCCCATAACTTGTACCCATGAGATTAACATGAGCAAAACCGCTGGCAAACAATAGTAATAATAACAAAGCCTCTTTCAAAATACAATATTAATATTGAGAATTCTTTTAATTTTGGCAACAAAAGCGAACGAATAGCAACAATTAAAACATATTAACATATTCATAGAGCGTATTATGAATAAGTGTATTTGACTTAATTAATTGTGGGCCCATGTAGAAAATTATTTCCAGTAATATGAACATCATATAAATGGAAATAACATTCAACATACATTTGAATTATAATTATAAAATTTAAATTTCATCTGTTACAAAAGCATATGCATAGCCCTGTTTATAAACTGTCCCACTGTTGGGCACGGGTCTTCTCCGTTTAAAAAGGACTATGCCAAAGTCTACCTCGCTGGCCCAATGAGGGTTGGAAGACTTCATATATGTATCTTCGAGGACATTATTGAGAACTCTCCGATAGGCAGATTTCGACACGATGTTTTCCTTCACCGTTAAAGCGACGGATAATTAACTATTTAATACGCACATGATTTTGAAAAGTAAGAGTTGCTTTGCGAGGCAGTCCAACGGTCTCCCATTTGGCCATCGCTGCTTTACTATATACAAAATAACTACTTAATGTTACGGCTAGTGGCATCTGACGGCATTGTGGGGAAGACTCGGCCGGCCCTTCTAATAATTTATGATAGCACCATCTATTGACACCTTACGAAACTACGTAGTTGTCGGTACGAGTCGAGTAGAGAGAACGCTGGTACATTCTCGAATCATCGGACTGTTACATACCGGGTATGGCTTTTCTAGAAAACCCCAGAAACACTTTACCCGCGTATAAATAGAGCGCACGCGCACCGCCGAGTCAGTTTATAATCGTAAGCGGTCAAGTGTTCATCGAAGCGAACGGAAGCGAAAATACTACAGAGTTTGAAGCAGTTACAGTGGAAAAGTGTAGTATAGTGTTTGTTGTGTATTAAAGTTAATCGTGTGCTAGAATAAAACGTGTTTTAGTCGGTAATATTGTTTTATATTCTTATCCGTCGAACCCAACACGTAACAATAATAAGGGTTTGAATATGAAGTTGCCGCTTTGTATGAAAAAAATAGTTTTATATCATCAATATATTTTGAATGGCGAATTTGTATTCTGTATTATTTTGCATGTATAGTTGCTTGTATTTAGGCCACTATGGTTTGTTTTAAATTTAAAAAAACACCTATCATCATGTAGGTAATAATGGCGAATTAAAACAACGAATACGGGCAGACACTAAGCGATATAAGTTTAAATACCAATTTTATAAAAGGTTCTTGATATTTATTGTAAATAAAACGTGTTATAGTCTTTTCTCAAAATATAAATGAATTCAAAATAATCATTGCATTTTGGACATATGTATACTACGAAATTTGATGTAGATCATAAACGGCAATTTCATAGCTTCCTACCTAATACTTAGTTCCTATCATAGAGGTAGGTACAATGCACGTGGCGCTTCTGCTAAAAACGAAAGCAATAATATTTTTGCCAAGTGAAAGACGGAACCGAGTGCAGCCGGCACTGTCAGTCAGTTCGACAATATAAGTGACATATTAGTATCGCCAGTTTAGTTATCATTGACACGTGTGGATTGTAAAGAATATGACGTAGAATACGAAGTAGAACGTTTTTAATCTATTGAGTTGCAGTGGCACTCCGGTGGCTAAACAAAATAGTTTTTTAAATATGTTTGGTATGCTTAGAATTGACAGATTAGTAGTCAATTTGTTTTCTGTGCTCTGTAGTTTCTGCAGGCTGCTTGGTGGCACAGCGGTAGTGGAGCGATTGACTGACATAAGATTCGATTGAGAATGATTTCAAGAAGGTCGGTCTTTTTAAAAATCTTTTTAGAAACGTTTTATATGACTTCGAAAGCTGTAGGTCAAATCATTTAAAAAATTAAAAGCTAATTTAGGTACCAGTAATAATTAAAGGGCTTCTTACCGGGCAATATTTTGAATACTATCTGTGGCTGTAATACACTGATTGGCATTAATACTTATGTATATTAAAGAATAAATACCAATATTTTGTTCACGGCTATCCAAAAACTGAAATGGCCGATGCATCTTAATGTTTCTTAGCTGGACAGAATATAGTTGAAGCATTGCAACCACATAATGCAGTAAAAATATTAGCCGTATTTAAGTCCTTAGTAAATCAGAAAAGCGATTAAACAAAATACATTAAATTTAGAATTACGAACAAGGAGTATATGAACTCCGTTGTAGACAAACAAACTCGGCTCCGAACGTTTCCGAACGTTTGAAAACTTTTGCGAAACTACACAAAAACTCAAAGGAAATCAATAATAGGATAAACTCAATAGACCCACCGTATTCTGTTTTGAAGTATTGCTTAACTTGGTTGGTGTTCTTAGCTATCCAATTTAATATCACGCTTGTATGACCTCAATTGGTTAAGCAGAGGTATATAGTACCGAAGTGTTAAAAATTTTAGGTTCTTCGTTAAACAAACCAAACGGTTCTGAATATGCCTCGCGTTGAGGCGGAACACGTGTCGACGCACATTTTGTGCTCGAAATGCAATACTGCAAATTAAAGTACGCCCGGCTCCCACGTCGTGACTTTCTCTTTTCAAAGGAGTTCGGTATGGGTAACCTTTTTCTATTGCAAAAGTTGGAGTGGGCAATCCAAAGGTGCGTGGCGGGTTCCTCTCTTCCCAATAATGTTAGGTATTCTTCGTTATTATATGAGAGTCTATAGCCATCAACTGCTCATATTTTAAGACTCTGTACTTGCTTTCAAGTATTGCATACAATTCTGTGGAGGATTAATACTCTATCGTGCGTTAGACTCGTTTCTAAGACTTGTTCATGTGACCTTGCTTAGTTAGATCAGGTAAGACCAAAACCCTGCAATATGTCTGAGCACGCCACGATCATGGCGGTAAGTCCCGTTTTTGAGGAGTGGCTGGAGATGTGGCATGGCGCCCGCACCTTCCGGCTGACACAGGTAATGGCTGGCCACGGTAGCTTTGGCCAGTTCCTGTATCGCATAGGCCGGCAAGAGACGCTCGGTTATCAACACTGCGGCGAATGCCACGACGTTGTTGAGGACACGGTGCTGCACACTTTGGCGGGCATCGCAGCGGCGTGAGTTGATCGCGGCATTCGTTATGGTTGCCCTCTCGTGTTTAGTCGTGGTCCGGAGTGAGAGGTCGTGAAACGCCGTCACCTAATTCTGTGAGGACGTAATTTCCATCAAGGGTACCTTTCAACCAGTAAAAAATACTGTTATAGAGGGATAGAAATTTATTGATATAACCTATGTTAACGTGAGCGAGACCGCGGGCAAAATCTAGTTAGATATATTTTAGAAATTAACTATTAGCCTGGGTAAGATTATTTTATTAGATGTAGATAGTGTTTGACGAGAAAACTTTAGATGTTTGTCTGTCTGTATGTTTATTTCGACGATATCACGCAGAAATCACTGAACAGATTTTAATACAACTTGCATATTTCGGTAGCTTAAATTTCTTCACAATACATCTTATTCCGCATAGAAGAACTTATGATGCAATGCATATGATCCGAGTTCACAACATCATCTTGAGCTAATTGTAGTCCACGCGGACTAAGACACAGACAAATACTAAACAGTAAGTATATACTTATATTCTTTCTGCTACCGTCTGCTGAATCAGCATTTTCGCTATGTATAGCCGGTATTTTTTACTGTACCGCTACATACATTTTTATATACCATCCACACCTAAGAGCTTTCTTTTTATCTCAACATGACGTGCGAAAAATACATTTTAAGCAACAAGTTCTATACTGAAACAGCTCAATACTTAAATAGTCTTGAATATAAATTGTCTGAGAAAGTAAAGACGTGGTATAATATATATTGTTCGTCTGTGTGTAGGAGGGAATAAACTTTTAATAGAGTCGTGTGTGGAGTTTTGACGGCGTTTTATTTTACGAGAAACCCTCTGAACTTTTCCTTTAGATACATTAAGTTTTGTAACTAAAGTATTTCGCTTAAAGTTACAATTTTAATGCACTTTTATCGAATAGCACAACTCTTCCCTTTATAATACTAGCCTTTTATTATAAAAAGAATAACAATAATATCAGCTCTGCATATAAACTGTCACATTGCTGGGCACGGGCCTCTTTCTAGTTTGAAAAGCGTTAGCCCATAGTCCACCACGCTGGACCATTGCGTCTTGACAAACTTCTTACATCATCGAGAACATTAAGTAGAACTCTCAAACGTGTAGCTTTCTCTAACGATATTTTTCTTTACCGTTAAAGCGAGCGATAATTGACTATTTAATACATACATAACACCGAGAAGAATTCAAAAAGAAATTGTTCTTAACAAACAGTTGAGCCAATCTGGTTGTATTTTGTGTCTATTGTTTAAATATTTGTAAAATGGGAGGACCTTACTTGAATTATTACTATATAGTAAGACCTTTCTATTTATAAAATACTTGAACATGTGCACTTAATAGTTTACTTATATATACTATAAGATGCCAAATGTACTCCACGCCTTCTCAAATAATGTTCGTCAACTGTTCTAAATCCGATTTGGCATGTCGCACTGTGCAGGGAACCAAATCATGATCGCTTTCGCAACGCGTAGTGATGTTCCGGCTCCGCACCCAAGTTGTGTTTGCAACCAATTCCCAGTTTCAGCAAAATGTTATCGAATATTCGGTTAAGAAACAATGCGGGCTACGTTGCCCCCGTTCAAACGTCTTACTCTGTCCTCTACCTTAATAAAGACGCTAGAGCAAAACAATTTCAATTTTGCATATTATAATAATAATAATAATAATAATAATAACCTTTTACCACCTAAAGTTGTACCCTATTATCAATATAATCCCAAACCGGTGCTGGAGAATCAATATCACAAAATATATTACGACAGAGCAATACTAACTGATAAAACGATACACAACAATAGGCCGGATATAACCATGATAGATAAACAAAATAAACATGCATACATTATAGACATAGCAGTCCCTAACACTCACAACCTACAAAAGACAATCACTGAAAAAATAAATAAATACACAGATTTAAAAGAGGAAATAATTAGAATCTGGAAGATGGACAAAGTATATATTGTGCCTCTGGTGCTTTCTAGCACCGGTATAATACCGACACACCTTCTTCATTACCTACAACAACTTGAATTGCCAACGAATACATACATAACCATGCAAAAAGCCGCCATACTAAACACGTGTAGAATAGTTCGCAAATTTTTACAAGAAGATGCAAATATTGAACCAAACCCCCTAAATGAATCTCACTTGGCCTAGGCCCGTGGTTTCATTAGACTACCGGCATTCCTAAAATGCTGAGAAAAACAAAAAATCGATCATAATAATAATCTTTATTTGCCATTAGAATTTACAAAATAAAACATATCGGTCCCCCACACTAGGCATGGCCTGTCCTGTGGGGAAATTAAACGATTTACATTTGAAAACAGCAAAGACAGAATACAAAACAACAGTAACAAAATTAATGTGCAATGAATTTCTAAAACTTAAAGATAAAAGTAAGGTTAACAAAATTATATTGTGGATAAGAAATGTGCATGCGTGTGTGTATGTGTGCGTGTTGTGTATGATTGTGTGTGTGTGTGCGTGTGTGTGTGTAATATACCTCGAATATACTTTTTATATAGAGTAATACAGAAACATCATTTCAGAGTCATAATCTGTAATAATCTCTTTTGTACATTGGTATTCCTTTCGGGCCCAAGGCAACAGCGTTTTTAAGTGTTTTTATTCTGAAGTTTAATTTAAAATTGTCAATAGAAACACGAAGCCTGGAAATAGGCGATCATGAACCTACATTATCAACTACACAAATAAAGTCACGTGCGTAAACTAGTCGACAACTACCCGGTGTAGGATTTAATGTTATTACATTTCAAATTGTACGTCGATGAATAGCTTTTGGTGTGCACCAAGCACTGTATTTAATTAATTCTGTTTTAGAGTTAATTACTTCACGAATATAGTACACTGAGCTGTAAATCTCTCCCCAGTGTTAGTCAGTGGTTGTTGGAAATGTAAACAGAATACCTAGTTCTCGCTCGCTATTAATTTCCTTAATATATACAGACTTACGGCTGCTTCGGTGGCAAAGTGGTAGTGAGTACGATTGCTGTGCCTTAGGAGGTGACTATTGTGTGTGAGGATGCTACTATTGCGTATGAGGATGCCACTAATGCGTATGAGGATGTGACTATTGTTCATGAGGATGTGAATTTTATGCATGAGGATGTGACTATTGAGCGTAAGGATGTGACTATTGAGCGTAAGGATGTGACTATTGTGCATCATAAAATCGGACAGTGTGAACGGTAGTCGGCAATAGCCTCGCCACTTATTACGGTAGACTTGAAGTTATAACTGGCGAAATGTGGGTGTAATATCCTTCTGCCTTCGGAATATATCTTGTGTTTAGGGACACTTTATTAACATTCAAACAACAGACACAAATAACATCTAATTACATTAAAAACTATACTTTTAATATTTGTACCATCGATTTCATGGACTTATTTAGAGAAACGCAACAATGAGTGTTTTTAGAACAAAAGATCATGCTTGTAACACTTGAGTCTATTAACTTGTTGCAATTGCAGACATTGAACGCTTTCTGCGTTCCTCAAAATTTGTCCACCAGTGTATAAAGTCATGTATAAAGTTTTCCTTTGATTCAAGCAGAGTAACCAACCAAGTATAACGGCAATCCTTTTACGGCACAACTTGCAAAATTTGCCTGACAAACACTTACTAATTACATTGTATTCTCTCTCCAACTTGTAACGTAGTTCTTAGGTGGCCACGTTTTTAGCACGTGGTCGACAAGGGAAGTCTAAGTAGCGGAGATAAATCAAATATTGTAATTCGCAATTACAGGATCTTTAATTCTTAAAGACTAAAGTTTAAACAATATCTAGGTTACGCGAAACTCAATTTCTACACAATAAGAAGTATCTCAGGCGTGTTCTCGAAAAGGCTTCGGTGCAAGGTCCAGCTGGAGCACAGTTAAGATACTTAACTTGGTGAGCTTCAGCAGGTGAAACATCTGCGATCCAGGGCGTGGCCGTAGTTTTATTTGCGGCTGCGGGGGGAAGAGATGCTCCCACGCCGCTGTGAGCGAGCCGCTGCCAAGGCACGACAGGGTGTGATGTCCCTCCAACACAAAGAGAGGATCCTCCGACTAGGTTGGTTGATCGTGCCTGGCGGGCCGCGGCCTGACGGTTGATGTCGGGTGCTTGTATTATGTATATATACTTAGTTACTGTGTAAATGTTACTTGTGCTATTCAGAATTGTATAACGTCATGTTAAGCGCGATTGTATCACCATCTGTTAAATGTAGGCAAAACTTTTTCGTCTGTGCGGAGTCGCCACAGGAAATGAATTTTGTATGGATAGCACAACGACTAAAGCAGTAGACTCGCCAGTAGTTATGCGCCAAGTGGTGTAAGTTTATATATTTATTTAATAAGCAAAACGTAGCGCAATATAAAACTTATAAACTATTAAACAGTTTTGGTTTAAACTATTATTTGAACTATGTGTACACATCATGATTATAACATAAAGATCAGTACAAGATTCAAGATTGTAACTCTAATTTAAAAGAAATACACAAATAATAACAATTTACTCAATCTTACTAAGAAAACTACAATACATATAAATAACATATGTTGGTACATACCTACATACATGGCCATTTTGGCACCAACGATTGCCTGTGCACATTTCGATCTGCAGAGTCTGTGGTTAACAGGACGAGTCCATATCGTACCTACTGTGTGAATGCGACGCGTTGGCTGGATTGAGGATGAGTCTGATGGGATTGGCATATCCAAACCCTGAAGACTTCAGGCTTCTTTCTCTGAAGTGTACGCTGCGGCTAATGCAGTACATTCATAAGGAGATATCTAAGGGATAGATCTTGGGGCCGACAAAGAAGATCCTACTGAGTCGAAGTGTCGCCGGTCTGTACTGACTGGCCCACACACACAACATAAGATATGATACTTACACACATAATATTATGACGCGTATCTATACTATGATTCTTATAAGCAAGAAATGTTTCGCAGCGAGTAAGTAGTCCACTCGAAGCCGTTGCCGCACTGGGTGTCGTAGGTCCAAATCCTATACGGGACTTATTTGTGCGGTCCACAAAGAATTACTTTGACCTACACGAGACAATGGGGGCTATCGTTTTTGTGCTCACCAGTTGGCGCCAGTAGTGAGTAAGGTCTTGACAATTCTGTCACAAGCCGTATTTGGCGGTGATCATTGACGGTTTGTATGGTTACTGTTGAAGTGATTTATAGAGTGTGACGTCTAGAGACCTTACCATCCACTAGCATTTCTAGCGATGTATTTAAGCACGATAGGCTTTATTGTATATGTATTTATGGGATACTAATGATTGTTCTGAGTCTGGGTGTTACTTTATGAACGGCAATGTGCACGTTTGTATAGTCCCAGATGTAGAGTTTGAAGACTGTACACCAATTTCTTTTTCTGAAATTTGTTGTTTTGACTCTGGATAAACTTTATGTTAGTTGTTTCAATGTTTATAAAAGCCATCGTGATGCAAGAATCTGTCCTAGTTTTTAACAAAACAAAGCCAACATGTCATCTGAACTAAAAATACTTCTTTTTATTATTAGAAAACACCTTCCACACTAGCAACTTACTACAACTAACTAACTCCTGTGTCGCGGGGGACTTTACAAACATTCAAACAACGGACACAAAGAACAGCCTCGGAACAACCATTTGTGAATCACACAAATTTTTGTCCCGTGCGAGATTCGAACCCAACTCGGCGCAATGGCAGTGGCGAGGCGGCCACTAAAAACACTACGCCATCCGTGCAACCAGTATAACATAATATTATTACGATCAGAAATATTGAAAATTATGCTCTATCGTTTTATATCAAATGTGTGAGCTCACTCTTCTTAGTGTGGACACTTTTTGGTGCGATCTACGTACGGTGAGGGTGACATCAGGGTGAACTGGGGCGCATTTTCTTCTCCCTAGCCTTTATTATTCCCAAGTCACTTGAGGTCGGCTTTTCTAGTCTATTCGGATTTAACTGGATATCAGTTTTTACACGAAGCGACGATTTCTTTGCCAAGATAATTTATCTGACAACGATTGAAAATCGTTTAATCCGTCTTTTAAAATATGTTTTACATTATAAGTCATTATATGGAACGAATTAATGTCAATCTAAAGTACCTACTAAGGGTCTCTCGTAAACTTTACTTCTCCCTAGCCTTTATTATTCTCATGTCACTTGGGGTCGGCTTTTCTGGTCTAACCGGATTTGACTGGATATCAGTTTTTACACGGAGCGGCTGCCACCTGACCTCCGCAACCCGAAGGCTTAACGATAAGGCTAGACCAGTGTCAGGATATTATAGGGCGCTGACATCCCAATAACGACTGCCAGATGTTTATGACAGCCGGGATCGACGGCTTAACGTGCTCTCCGAGGCACGGAGCAGGCGATAATTGTCAATCAATACGCACATAATTTCAAAAAGAAATATAACTTCTGAAAGACAGAGGTGCGCGACGTGGGTACGAACCCGAGACCCTCTGCATTGCAGTCTGTTGGTCTCCCCACTGAGCTATCGCTGCATACATTACATCAGGGGCATATATAATGTAAATAATCTCTTAAGGCTTTTTAATCAAATCTGTATGTGCCTCTTACCAGACATACTAGGACATCAGACGCTATAAAGAGTTCTTTAAAAAATACTCTAAACAGACAATCGACATATCCATTCCATTTTGATGACATTCCATTACAGCACCCTTACTTGTTGAAAACACAACGCGCAGCTAAATAAAAGGCTTTTACACAATATTTTTCGGCGAGAGACCGCGGGCTTATCTCCGTTTATTTTTTCTCCCTTTCTCACGATAAACGCTGTAAAGTGCCGCCCTTGTTTGCGTATCAAAATTGGAAGACGTTTTGTATACATATGTACATGATACATCAATATATATTTACGTTGAAAATGTAAAGAATAAAAGCTATTTTATCAGCTTTGACGTCGTGATATTTAGTTTGTTATTCTTCAACTTCATAGTCCTATATTCGCTATAGGGTAGTCAGAGGTGTTCGACACCAATATTTTACCAGTTATGTTTAAGTCCCACATTCCGTGCTACTGAGTATTCTTAAACAGGAAAATATAACAGCATTTAGACTGACGACCCGGGCTTCGAACCCGAGACCTCATGCTCTGCATCTAAGCTTTTTGGTAACACGTAATAGAGGGCAAGTCTATTATCGTTTGGTCTATCTAGCCCAAGATATATCGCACCTACTGTCATATTGCGCGAGTTTCATTCGCGCAGCGGCAGTGAATATACCATCTAATAAACCGGCTATCCCTCATGAACAGTTCTTTTTTTCTGATCTTTTTGTACCCCTGACGATATACATATGTATATGTTTATGTGATATTCATGGTGATTATGATATCAAGTAATTAAGGCGTGAAAGCGTAATAAACAAACAAACATTTCATTTTCACATTTATAATATTAGTTATGATTTTATATTGGAAGTCATCAATTCAAAACGTCAGTATGACGACGGTTTTCATATTAGACTAATCGAAAGAACCTCCTGCTCTTCCCATCAGAACAAAAACACATCGCATTCTCATATTTCTCTCATTCCTCAACAACATGTCATACAATGCAAAACCAAACTAAAACAACGAGCAAACAGTAGATTTCCATCAAAATATTACGAACAAAGCGTCCGAAATAACTACGAAACTTATTCATCAGCGTTGATTACTTCCATACATTTGCATTCTCAACGAGCCAGCATCCCAATAAATCAAACGTACGACAACTTATCCCGCCGGTACATAAAAATGGAAGCCCTGGTTCCGTGGGGGACACAAAATCAAGGCCTTTTTACGCTGTTTTTAGTCCGCCACGCCTGGTTCCAATTGTGATGGACATACAGCCATTTTGCCGTGACGATTTTTACGACGTACGATAAGCGAGGACGTAACTTTATGCGACATATTGTATACACGAGCCTTTATAGTTGCCTTTTTCGATGTTAACGAATCTGGTTGTTATTCGGTTTAATGGTGAAGGAATTTTTATAGAGATGAATAGTACTTGTGTGTGATTCTTCTACTATATTTTTTTGATACTCAATTTTAAAACTTTATTTGCTGGTTCATAATAAATAAGCTGTCTCAAAAAAATATTTTTTAGATTTATTAAAATCCCATTTATTCTTTGACTTGACGGATAGCGTTGTGATTTAAGTGATAGCCCCGGCATTGTCACTATGCTGAGAGTTGCCATTCCGATGTTTTGATCAACACACGGGACTAAAATATTTGAGATCCATATCCAATCGCATGTTCTCTTGTTTAGATGTTTATCAAGTCTACCACGACACAGAAAATTGTTATAGCGCGTGAGCCGGTTTTTTAAAGATAGATATTTAAACATTTTACCCGACTATAATCAAAACTGACACTTATCATAAACGCATCCTAATGCAGACCGACGAGACAGAACTATATAAAACACATCTTTATTTATTCGTATAAATTCACGACCCTTAAATAAAACTTTAAAACTCGATCCCCCATCTAATAGCAAATCCACTTTGAAATTCAGGCCGCTACAAAATTTAAATATTCTTTTAGAATCAATTTGATACCGACGTCGAATGTACGGACAGCAGAGAAATAATAAATGTTCCACTTCTATATGATAAATAATTCTTGTACCGTCAGCATGGAACTGTAATACTAAAGTACTAGAGTAGACATCTGGAGCGAAGTTTGTGTTTCGGTACTAAACTAAGTTTATATATTAAATTTACTTTATATACATATAAAACTCACGCTCCCTGAAAAGGTAGGCTATTTGCCAGTTATGTTTTCAGTCGCACTTAAAAGGCTTCATGCAGTAGCTTCAGTTTGTAAAAAAAATCTCCAACACGGGACTTCGCGATTACTTAGAAATATAAAGTACACAAATAATGTGAGAAATTTCAAATAAAAATGTCATGTCCCTTGTCCAAAGATGCACACGATTGTTTCGAAGCGCAAGCTAGAACTTAATTCGTTTCATTATATTGTCTATATATATTCTTCTTCCTAGCCTTTATTATTCCCAAGTCACTTGGGCTTGGTCGGCTTTTCTAGTCTAACCGGATTTGACTGAATATCAGTTTTTACACAGAGCGGCTACCACCTGACCTCCGCAACCCGAAGGCTAACGATACCCTAAGGCTAGACCAGTGTCAGGATATTATAGGGCACTGACTTCCCAGTAACGACTGCCATAGATGTTTATGGCAGCCGGGACCGACGGCTTAACGTGCTCTCCGAGGCACGGAGCAGGCGATAATTGTCAATCAATACGCACATAATTTCGAAAAGTCAAATAACTTCCGAAAGTCAGAGGTGCGCGACGTGGGTTCGAACCCGAGACCCTCTGCATTGCAGTCTGTTGGTCTCCCCACTGAGCTACCGCTGCTGTTTATTTTGTCTATATATATATAAATAATATTAAAGTTGTCAAACGTTGTAATATGAAACAGCGATAAATTACGTAAATGGTGTAATTTAAATTACCTTTTGCTTTACTAAGGGCCCGGTCAGTTTTCGATTTATTTAAACACGAAATATTCATTATGCTAATTCTATGGCATTTTTATTAGGTTTATTTTGGTGAATAAACAATTTAAATTTGTCATTTGAATCATTGGTCAATCAATAATATAATTACCACATCTTCTCTAGAAGTTGTAAATCTGTGGATATCAGGAGAGAATCTAGACAGACAGCAGTCTATGTGTAATTTAGTGGAGTACAGTCAGCAGCATAGATTTATAGGGTATTACTTTAATCTGATCATTGCGGCTTAAGTGAACGTAAGTATCTGTTCGATACAGATTTATCAATGTGAGTAACCTTTTTCTATTCACGTATGTAGCTCTCACTCTATCGAGTGGCAATTCGATTTATTTAAACAAAGCTATTTTAAGTCTCGACTATTTGGTTTACCAGTCGATCTAGCACTCTCTTTGATAGAGTCCGTTAATAATTTTCACAGAGCCCCATCTGTATTTTAATCCTCTTGTTGCATAATTTATGTAATAGGAAAAAACGCAAGGAATGCTTGATGTTTCGGCAAGGTTTTACTGGCCAATGCCACAAAAAGACTTTGTCTGCTCGTGACCACGGCCAGTTAATATCTAGGAGAATCGCGGTAGTTCTTATTTTACATATAGGTTAGCGATATAGCAATATGGTGTACTTCTATTACATGATATGGAGAATGAATGTAACAAACTTATTAATATTACGAAAAGTGTCAGACTAATACGCAAACATTACATTTTTAGAAGTATTCGTGTAATCTTACTGCACGACCCTCTCATTGCTTAGTATTTTTGTAACATTACTTTAAAAATAATTAAAAAGAAAAAGCTATGTGATGCTCCGCCTTCTAATTTTATATTGCCGTCTACTGAAATGCGAAACAGAACGCTAGCACGGAACGTCCATTGAGTTGCTTGAAGAAATATGCTTAAAGTGCCGTAGTTGTTTCAGGTTCCTTCGATACGTAAGGAATCATACCGATTCTAGAGGCGGTTGGTCTATAATTATAATCACAATCTTTATTTCTAATTAAATTGAACAAAGAAAACACAAACAATTATTGGTACATAAATGAACACAGCATGAACATGAGCACAATACATAATGTATCATGAGACAAGTTATTAAAGTATTTGTTGAACTCTGGTACCCAATGTAAGATTTAACTTGTGTTTTGGGTACCAGGTCTCCCGCAGTATTACATTTAGTTAATAGTTACAAAATATATTAGGTGTTAGTGTGAGCAGCTATGAAAATATGTGCACGTATGCAAAGGTGTGTGTGTGCGCGTGTGAGTGTGTGTGTGTGTATATGTGTGTGTGTGCGCGTGTGTATGTATCGGTGTGTGTATATGTTTGTGTGTGAGGGTCCAATTAGAGTACCGATAATTTTAGCATGATCTCAGTTTTAGCATAAGTTTTGGTCATGAGCCATTTTGCAACTTCTTTCTTACATTGGGATCGAATCAGTGAATAGATGTTACAACTTTTATTTATACTATTGTACAGGTGGCAGCCAATAACATGCCGTGAAGCTTGAGTGTTTCTGAAATTCGGAACTTGGCAAATTTTGTATGAAGGACTTTTTTTTTTAGCTTGCATTGTATGCTTTCGAGTAACGGTCTCAAGTACGAAGAGCTGCCCGACAGTCAGAGTCTGAAATTTTTTATAAAGTTGGGTGGTATATAATAATATTGGACCTGTTTTTAAACTGTCCTGCTGCTGAGCATGGGCCTCTTGTTAGTATGACATATTATTGGTATCCTAACTAATATTATAAATGCGAAAATGAGTTTGTTTGTTATACTTTCACGCCTTTAGGTACTACACTACTGATAATCATGAAATTTCGCATACTCGTTGTCAGGGGTACAAAATAGGACATAGGGGTACCTTTCATCCAGAAAAAGTACTGTTCCCATGAAGGGTAGAAATTTATATATATCTATGTATATATCATGATACTTATTGGCTTCCGTACGTCACAATAACAAGCTCCAGTGGAAGACCAGTGCCTGGTTCTTGAGACCAGGCAAATGCTGAACTGGAGTCCTGATTGCTGCAGCTGTGGGCCGCTGTTTTTATTTCTCCCTTTTTTATTATTATTTTTGTTATTTCTTTTCATCTTTATACACATTGTGCCCAGCTGTATAGCAATAAAGATTTATTTCTTTCTTTCTTCTTTCTTGTTATTATGACAAATTTCAGTAAACTAATGAAAATATATAGGTATTTGTATGTATACAGTTTACATGCGAACTGTACCGGTTTGGCGTATTGCCCACGTGATCTGTCAGTTTGAATAGAACATGGCGGCGGCCGGACAGCCGGGCAGCGTAGGCTCGCAGCACATTGTTGCGTGTCATCTTATGACTGAGTGAGCTATGAGTCACTCAACGTGAGCCCCTTGAGACATAAATGACACTGAATCGGAGTGAACAGCAATCTAATTAGCATTTGAATGGTGTTGATGTTTGTTCTAAAGATTACTGCGTGGCCACGGGGTTTAATCGCTTTGTCACTTATAATAATGACCTTCAGACCAAATTTCAATCTTGGCGGCCAATCTCAACAAAGACTGGCCATCTACGCAGACGGTTTTATAGTGCAAAAGTGTGTGCGTAAACACAAGTGAACTCTCTGTTCCCTAACTCTCATAATCCGATGGTATGGTAATCCGACACGACCGGAGAGAGATCAGGCAGAGGAACAACGGCTTTAGGTGCTTTTGAGGCACGGAGGTGTCTTACAACGCCAACATCCTAGCCCCTGGCTGCTATTGAGATTTTTTATCAGAAAAACGCTATAACTTTTTGTCGGTCCGACCCGGATGTTGAGCTCGAGACCTCTTGCACAGCAATCGCATTCACTATCGCTGCGCTACGGAGGCAGAACATGTTGTGTTGAGGGTTGAACCTAATATGACAATAATTATATCAGTAGCACACGCAACAACCAATATTATAAACTCAGTCGACACAAGGGCCTGTAGGATCTGTAATGGGCTCGGTATAAAAACAATATTATATAATATTGTCTTCTGTTTACGCGAATGTTATTTATTGAAATTAAACTACTATATACGGATTTTATCGCGTTGTTTATTTAACACTCTATTATCCGTATATAGTAGTTTAATTTCAACAATATTATATGTACGATATTTTAGACATAATTGAAAATATAAGCAGAGTTGTAACGCTCACATTTCGCTGATTATGAATTCGGCACTCAAGTGAGGGCAAGTCTATTGACGTCAGCCGGACATATCAAACTCCGCTATGCAGCTAAAAATATCTTTACTAAAAAGCCAATGGACCTTTTTCCCATTTAGGATTCGAAATTAAGATCTTGTGCACAGTAGTCAGATTCTCTACCGCGATACAATATTATCTACAAAATAAATACTACCTACACATTAAGACGAGCTTTAAAAAAGTGCTATGCTGCTGGTGCAACGTGAAGCCAGATGATCCAGTCTGATCTCGTCTGCTCACATTGCAACTTTTCAAAGAGTCTAGAAGCTCTCCTCAACGCAAAAGGAACATAAAGCTATGATTAGATTTGCGAGATCCTGTAAGATTTTCTCCGCCCAAGCGCAAATCCTGATCCAACTAGATCAAAGGTGTGTCATACCAGATACACGATACGTCTTATTACAATACAAACAATACCAAAGGACCTGATTTATAAATAAACCAGCGCGAGAACGAGATAGCGCATTACAATATGTATAGCTTCTTCTTGCTCATGCAATGCCAATGCTTTAAGAGTCAGTACTAAGGCCCCAGATCGCATTCCGATAAAGGAGGTTGCAGTAATACAATTTAGCACTGAATCCCGTGATACCTTACAATCCAGTTAAGCGGAATTGCAATCTAGGACACCAATAAAAGGAACAATTTGAAATATGCAAAAGAAGCTAAATTTATCACGTTCGATGACAATTGAATCATTTTCTTTAATTGAAGTCAACTTTACCTATTATAGAGGACTAGAAGTTACTCACAAGTCACAACTTTGTTCCGATCTCTGGAATAATTTTTAATTTTTGTTATTCTGACGTTGTCGTTAGAAGAATTCTTGAATACTGAGAGTATTCAAGGATTCTTCTTAAGAAATCTCATCATAATTTGTTAAGCGGTTCAAGTCAAATAAAGTCAAATATTATTTATTTATTTTAGTCACAAACTCTACTTATGGATGCCAAAGTACCTTGTTTGTCCTTCTGTGAAATAGTAACGGTCAAAACGACGAAACTTGAAGGTTGCCGATTATGTGGCGATGCAATGAAGGACCCGGAAATGTGTCCCTCTTTTACAGAAAACAGACTTAAATTCAGTAGCACTGTAACTGCATTTCGCCCGGCGAGTCAGAGTGCCAGCATCTACCGGAACCTCTTTCATTCTTTTCCTGTAATCTTTCATTTGCCCTTAGCTAAAAGTGATTATAGCTCACCAATCGCTTGACATTGAAGTCAAAGCCAAAAATCATTTCTTTATTTAAGTTACAAAGTATAACATATTCTACAAAGTATGTACACTTATGAAGATCAAAACATAGTGCTTAGTAGATTTACTAAATTAACTAAGGTTTTTATGTTATTTATTCGGTTTTCACAAAGTATTAAGCCTTTTAATTCATTTATTTATTCGATTAGACCGGTTATATATACCAATTATACTAATTAATATGAAATATAAACAATTTAAAATAAAAGTCTTTTACAATAAAAATGACATACATACATATTTAAGTTGTCAGCGTAATGTGATATGCCTATTAAAAGTTATCAACCGCCTTAGTAGTGTGAAATGTGTAATACAACTCTGCTCACCCCTTCGAACAACAGTGTCCAATATATTGAAAATAAAACATGTTGTAATCATAACAAAAACCTAATAAATAAATAAACAGGCGATAATACGAAGTCATGTCCACCGGGGAGCCAGCGAAGGTAGGAGAGCCAATCTTCATTAGAGGTGTCGGTTCACGCCGAAAACTCATCGCGCATCGGTGCCATGTTGCGCTAGGCATTTCCCCCGGGCGCCAAACGACGCGAGGCGACATATTTTCTACGTAATATTAACTGTAATACTGCATCTACTACGAAAACTCATTTAGATTTCACTTTATAACTCGCTTTATATAAATATTTAATAATCGCTCGCTTTAACGTGAAAACATCGTGAGGAAACCTGCTTGTCTGAGAATTCTACATGATGTTCTCGAAAATATGTGAAGTCTGCTAACCTGCACTCGGTCAGCGCGGTAGACTATGGCGTAACCCTTCTCACACTGAGAAGAGGCCCGTGCAATAGGCTATATTGGGCCAGTTTGATACAGGGCTGATATTATTATAACTAGTTAATACCAATTGAAATTAAAGTACTGTATATGGATTTTATCGCGTTGTTTATTATAAAACACTTTTGTTACATAATTTTGAAATGATTATACTACTATATTAAAGTATTTACTTATAGCAATATATCTAGCGTATGCTTGTTTTTTCTTAACTACAATATTTCTCTAATAAGTTATTGATTTAGTCCTTGATTAATGATTAATTTTGATCAACGGTCACTGCTACTTAATTATTATTAAGTAACACTCAACGTTGAGAAATGTTTATAGTTGATATTTTTATCGGTAGCTAATTAACACTTTACTACTTCTTAAATATTTGAGATTGATAGGTCCTTGGAAGTTAAAGGATTGCTTTTTTATTCACATTTATATTAACATTAAGATATAAAGTTTTGCTTTAAGAATTTATAAACGTGTTCTAAGTTGTTGTTGGTATGTGAACAAAATCTTTATATATGTACATATATAAATCTTCTGTGCGTGTTTGTAATTAAACTCCTCCTAAACGGCTGGACCGATTTTGATGCAATTTTTTGTGTGTTCAAGTGGATTCGAGAATCGTTTAAATTTGTTTTTTATTTCGTGTTTACAGGACATCGTCTGTAGGGACAGCTATTAATAATATTTACATAAAGCAAGGCTGTGTTTTGATGGCGCAGGTTCGGTTAATGCGACAGCTATGCATGTCTCGGGCTCAATTTTCGGGCATGGTCATTTGCATTTCGGGTTCTTTGTCACAAAATTCTCACTAGCATCACATAGCTTGGAGCTGTACGTAGTAGACGGCAATGAGGTTGCCCTCTATATAACATGACCACTAAACACCTTGTTATGCTGTTATTACAGCATAACAAAGTATTTAGTTACTTATAGCAACTTCTGATCCTATTATACTGAATGGTCTACCATATAACTTAAATGTTGAAATTTCGGATACGTCGTTTACGCTATTCGTATTGTCTAATCCTGCCAAGAAGTGCAACAAACAACGGCGACTTGTCATTTTCAAAAAAGAAACTACTTCATGATATAACTATTCTGAATATTTCGTCCGTTCCAAAGTTTTGGATCGACACTTTCAGGGTGGACCTAGTTATCTTTATTAACTTATCCACACTAAGTTTATTCAGATATTAAATAAATATCAGCTCTGTATATAAACTGCACCACGGGCCTCTTCTCAGTGTGAGAAGGGTTAGGCCATAGTCCACCAAGCTGGCCCAATGCGATTTAGCAGACTTCACACATCTTCAAAAACATTATGGAGAACTCCCAGACTGGTTCCTCACGATGTTTTCCTTCACTGTTAAAGCAAGCGATAATTAACTAATTAATACGAACATATCTTTGAAAAGTCAGAGATGCGTGACTTGGAATCAAATCCAAGACCTCTGCGTGGGAGTCCAACGGTCTCCCACTAAGCTATCGCTCATGTTCAGATATTAGTTCAATCAAACAAATTGAAAAAGATACATTAAAGCCGATTGGCGATTAAAAAGAGTGGCCATGAGTTTCTTGCCCGTTCTTCTCATGAGCCCTACACCCTTGCTTTGCTGAACGTGGCAGTAAATGAAAATTGACAGGATTTTTTTTTTGTGTAACTTTGACATTCATAAGTGTTACCTTGTAACCTAACCTGAATAAATTTATTATTTGATTTGATTTGATCTGATCATTTTAATGGAACATGGTTACTTTCACCAATATTATAGACGCTTTTTATTTCAGCAGTTCATTTGTGTTCACTTATTCCGACGCTTTGACACGTGTCTGTCGCGTTAAGTCGTCACCACAACCCGGTCGACACATTTCAGCCGAACGTCACGAACTCGAATGTTGATTTAGTTCCATTGTCTGTAATTACTGATGGCTGTATCAACGAGTTTGTGGTCTGAGGGTGAAAATACGCGTAACTATCGACGATCGTTAAGCAACGCTATTGGTTTTTCTGTCTGGCAACATTTCGAAGAACTTTTTGCAATACCATGAAAGTTGCAACTCCAACTCAAACATCACAAAAATACACACCGGCACACACACATATTCATGCATAAACACACACATGCGCGCACCATGCAGTAATAAAACACGTATTATTATTATTGTACCTAACTAAAAGAAAAATAAATTGTATGTAATGTCTTTGAGAAGGATCTGACTCCCAAATCTCAACATACAGTTCACGCTAGTTTAGGAATCAGGGCTGCACAATGTTTGTACTCACCTTGCTGGTACAAATAAATAATAATAATTATTATTTACCACGATAGTGGCAAGCGATTATCGTAGGCCATGAACTTAGTAGGACTGGCTTTTGAGTCGGAACGACGCACTCTGTCGTGCCACCACGTCACTCAAAAGTCGCCATGCATACCTTTTCTTTTCTGAATTGGGCTCTGCTGGGTGGGTATATAGTTCCAGCAACCCACCCACCGTACAAAACAGAGAGTTGGCAACATTAAAAATAAGGCCATGGATGCTTGCACCACCAGAAGCATCACACGCCTATTATACTGTCATCCAGACCGAATTTCGGTCACGGCGGTCAATCTTAACAGAGACTGGCCATCTGCGCAGGAGATATTATAGTGCACAAGTGTATGCGCAAACAGAAGTGTACTTTCTGTTTCCTAAAACTCATGATCCGATGAGACGGTAATCCAACACGACCGGTGAGAGATTAGATGCAGGCCAACGGTATTGCGTACTTCCCGAGGCACGGAAGTGTCTAACACTGCTAACTTTTGAATATAAGAAAACCCCAACAACTTTTTGTTGGCATGACCCGGAGTTCGAACCCGAGACCTCATGCACAGCAGTCGCATTCACTATCGCTGTGAAAACCTATTTAACACCCTCTTGACCCCATACCCCATGTAGTGTGTCGTTTAGTCGGCAAAAACTGTATTGCTACCGAAAACTTCAGAACAAAAAATACACTTAAACATAATATAAGAAAACAAACATAAACCACTCTCAAATATTTAAGAGATAGTTAAATACTAACTAGCTAATAAGCATCAAAATCTCACCTGTAAACTTTACACAGTGTTGAGTATCAGTCGGTTAATCGTAACGTAACAACAGCAGGCCGTTGATCAAAAATTAATCACTGATTAAATGTTTGAGAGCTATTTAGTTGAGAGGTAGCTAAGTATTAATTAGCGGTACGTAATATAAGGCTCTTATCTTTCGGGCGCAGTAAATTACGTAACTTAGGTTTTTAAATTTTAATCTATTTAAGACAAGTATTGACTGCCTGGACGGCGTAGTGGTTAAGTGGTCGCCTCGCCATTGCCAATGTGCGACTGTTGTGGGTTCGATCCCCACACGTGACAAATATTTGTGTGACCCACAAATAGAGGCTACCAACAAACTTTATTTAATGCTTGAGTATGTTCAGTAGTAGTTCATGGAGAAATGGTTGCAGCACCTTACAGTTATGATTTGTAAACGAAATATTATTTTAAACTTGGCGATTCAAAAGAGTGGCCATGAGTTTCTTGCCCGTTCTTCTCATGACCCCTACACCCTTGCTTTGCTGAACGTGGCAGTAAATGTAAATTCACAGAAAAAATTTAATGTAACTTTAACATTCATAAGTGTTACCTTGTAACCTAACTTGATAAATTCATTTTTTTTTTTTTGTTTTTCAGCGTCTGTGTATTCCTTGTGTCCGTTGATTAAATGTTTGTAAAGTCCTCCACGACACAGGATTACTAGAACGGGAGCAGTCTATTAAAAAAAGAACAAAGATCTTTAGCTTAATCTAATCAGTAACTAATATATTATTTATCACAATTGAGTACATAGTAACATGCAATAAATCACATACGTTGACTAATTGTTTAAGTTTGTTGTTGTTATTCTAATTATTAGTAATATCGAGAGCGGTGTTTGTTCAGTGTAAGCCTATCTTGTTTAGAACTTATCCAACATAATTCACAGTCTGACATGGGTGATAGAGGTATTGATTTTGTCAACGGAGAGGCTAAAGTTTGGTACATAGCTGCATAGTATGAATCAATGATGTTGCGTATATTCGCATCCGCATCCGCAATCGCGGAGCTTCCGCATCGATTGGGACATCTGCATTCGCACCCTCATCCGCAATAATCAACGCGGATCTTAATGCGGATCCAGATATAGCATAGATTACGATAAGAAAGAAATTAGTTGTTCAGTAGTACGTGTTTAATTTATAAACCTTTGCAAAACAGACTTGAACCTGCGAAGGTTCAAGGGAATTAAATAAGATGAACAATTTTTATCAACATCCGCATCTGTAATTGCGGAGCTTCCGCATCGATTTGGATCTCCGCATCCGTACCCGCATCCGCGGATGTGAGTTTTCAAATATCCGTATCCGCATCCACATTCCACATCCGCGGATGTCAAAAAATCTGCAACCGCAAGATCCCTGGTATGAATATTGAATGAACTAAATAGCCTGTTTACGTAAGATGATCATTAAATTGGAAACTAATCTTATAAATGCAAATGGAAGTTTGTTTCTTTGTTACACACGTAAATAGTAGTTTCTAATTCAACCTAACCTAATGTGATATCCTCATGAATAAACGATATTCTATGTGGTAATTGAAGATATGGTCGATCAATCCTCCAAATCTGTGTAACGGTTTACGCATAATTGATATACAACATCTTCAAAATATTAAATTATTGGGAAGAAAAGAACCTGCCACGCACCCGCGGCCTTCCCCTTCCTCAACAGAAAATCGCAATAGAAAAAGATTGAAAATACCGAATTCCCTTGGATGGGAACAGCAACGCCGTGGGACCTGGGCGTACTCCAACTTACAGTATTCGAACACAAAATATGCGTCGACACGTGTTTCGCCTCAGAGCGAGGCATCTTCAGGACCGTTTGGCATCGAATAAAACTATTTAATATATCTTAATATTAGTAGGATGGAATGCGAGACCAAGTTGTGTAACGTTCAGGCACTGCTACTTCAAACTAGCTAAAATTCGGATATTTAAAGTATAATAAAGTCCACTAAACGCAATTTTAATCAGGGCGGCCAATCTTTGCACAGACAAGCCAGCTTTACAGGCAATATTATAGTGTTAAAGGGTATGCGCAAATAAACAAATGCTTTTTCATAGTCTAAAAGGCAGCTCGTCGCGATCAGACGCAGGACCAACGGCTTTACGTGTTAACCGAGGCATGGGGATAAACACTGTGACTAAACTTCACGCTATTGATAGAAAAACCGTTATTGTCCGCCCAACCCGGTACTTAAATCCGGGACGCCGAAATTCGCGGCCAAATACATTTAGCTCGACATTAACGAGACGGTCAAAGTACCTAGAATACTCTTAAACTATCTATTCTCTAGCGTATGTATAAAATATTCTATACTGTTTTTATTCTAGTAGTAAAATATATTTTTATGTCTAGAAGCTCGTTTACGAAGTATCGATACCAGGAACTAAGAAAGGTCAGGATATCGAAATTCTAAACATGACACTTTCATAAGAAGATTTCAAGGAAAATATGGTAAAAGTATAGGTCTACTGCATACTTATTCTTTTCATATACAGGATTATACGAAAAGTATAATATACTGCGATACAATGGTAGGGGGCGAGGTAAAAATGTAAATTGTCCCTCGCATTTGAAAGCTCAGCGGTGGATGCTCTAATGCATATTTTACATATCATATCACGTGTCGATAAGCAAATTTGCATGCGTTAACGTGTGGGGAGAGATCTTTATCTTTTATGACAGCCTGGTACCATTTTTAAGCGTGCGTATTGTTTTACAGAGTTTGGAAAAACGCTGCGTCTGAAAAAGGGATGAATAAGACTTTGTGTAATTTTAGCTTCATACATACATTGATTAAGTCTAATTATGTATTTAATAATTTAATTAAGTCTTAAGCATATTTGCCAGAGAGATAGGCAGATATAATACGGATCGCTACTCGCTACAAATTACAGGAATAAAATGCTAAGTAAATTTTCATAAAATATTTTATTTAAGTACAACCAAATTTTTTTGTAGAGGTCAATGTTCTCGTATCTTTGTGCTTACCATCCAAGAGGCATTCGTTCTCTCTCCCTTTCACATTCATACGCTCTCACACTCTATTTCCTCTTCTCTATTATCGACATATTCCTTTTCATCTAACAATCTCTTTTTGATCTCATACTCACATACTTGTGAGTACGAGATCAAAAAGAAAAAGGAGTATGTGATGAGGAAGATTAAATGGAGCTGAGTATGACTCAGCTTCATTCCATCTTCCTCATCAAATACTTCATACACGGTCAAATTAGTGTACTCTTACCTGACCTTAATAACTTGACGTTATCAGTGTTATTTGCAAACGAGACTTACATGCCACTAAGCTACACGGGATAAATATCACATCTCTCACCTATCCTTTGCATAACAGCACTAGAGCTAACTTACTTCGATAAGAAACCGTTCAGTAACTGCTTTCTGATTTCCCATGGTTCAGTGAGTACTAATGTGAAGTGTGAATGGAATTCAAAGTTCATCCTTTTGTTGTATCGTATAATACTTCAGAATATCAAAAGTTTTCTTGTTAAGCGTATTCAGGAGTTTGGAACTCTTGGATACGTTATAAGTCAGGGGTTTAAGTTTATATCTATTATAAACCACGTGGAATCATTATCGTATGTGCTTCTGAGGAGGAAACATTAGAGGAAATAAAATTAAAACTTACTTTTGTTTGGTTTATTTGGGCTACGGCGTAGAGGTTCTACGCCGTAGACGTTCTACGAAGTTTGTAACTTAATACAATAGGAAATCTTCTGTTTTAGGGTTAATCCTTGTTTTGTGAGATTGCAATATACGATAGAAGGTCCAGGCAAAATTTGGAACTAACAGTGAATCGCATAATGTATTTCCTAGTATACTGAGTTTTGTAGCCAGAACTCTTTAAAAAGATCTCACTGTGGCCAATTTTTACTACATTACATTGAAATTAAACTTTTGTATAAGGACTTTATCGTCTTGTTTATTTTAAAACCTTATTATTAAACAATTTTGAAACTATTTAACTGCTCCTGTTAACTAAGCTTTACTACTATTTCATCATCATCGTCATCAGGCTATAATAGTCTACTGCTGGACATAGCCCTATTATTTAAGCTATTTAAATTATTAAACTATTTAAGTTTACACTTTTCCAGACGTTTCAGTTGCTTTTCAGCATCCATGGTCATAGAGACACATTGGTTTGATATAATAAAAATATAGGTCACAGTGTGATTGTGTTGGCAAGTGAAGGCGTTGTACTCAATTTTACATTAACTAACACTATAGTTTTATCAAGTGGTAAATGTATTAGACGATAAAATTCATGCCAACAAAACGACAAATATACGTTTCATTCAGCAGTTAATATTATAGTTTATTATATTGAAAGAAATACATCGACTCACAAAAAGTCACAGAGAATAAGAGCATTACAAAAAAAAATTACCCCTTTTATAAAAAGTAGTCGTAGTTTTGGCCTAAATATAAATTCTGCTGGCTTAAATTGTACGTTACAGAAAGTATCACGATGTTCTAAGGAAAGTTGTAAATGGTATACATTTCTCATTTTAATAGCCACTTTGAGACCTATTAGTTTTGATGAAATTCTCAACTTAAAATCGCGTAATTCAACGTACTGTCTGATGTTAGTGGTTAGGTCTGAATATTAAAGGCCTAAAATGAAATTCTGTAGTCGAAAAATATTAAGCTGTAATATTAGATAATTATTTTTAAAAAGCAGATTAGTACTTTGTATTTGCTATAGAGTGGTTTACTGTTTGGCAATGGTTTCCATTGTGCTACTATCACAAACAAGACCCTTAGCAAAGAAACTTCATGACTACACGCATGACGTCGTGGTTCAAGTGACCAGGTCACAACGTTGCCAGTTTTATGTTTTAGGGTGGGTAGTTGGTGGTTCTTTTAACAGAACTAAAATTGTATGGCATGTAGTCATTATTGTGAGATTATCAAATCGCCTAGGTATCCCCTGGGTAGACATAGATGTTGTAAAGTCACTTTGACAATAGAGGGTGATCGTAGTCTACCGAGCATATTGCCAAACACCGTGTTAGTACTGATAAATCTATGACAAATATCCAATAATTCTTTGTCTGACGAGAGAATCGAATCAGAGACCACACGACCAGTAACAAATATATACCACACGAACAAGCAGACAGTCTTAAATAAGCATGTTATTATAATGATATTAAATAAAACCTAACCTAAAAACGGCGTACTGACAAAAACCACTTGTCAAAGATGGCGCGTGACAACAAAATGGCCGACCCGTACTAGAGTAATCGTATGAATACGAGAATACAAGTAATTTATCTTTTGTTGGGCTCTGATTGATGAATCGTATAACTTGTAAGATTAATCTTTGTAGCCTTTTGTAACCAGATATGTTTTGTGTGTCAGATACGTTTTATTGATGTGTTATACAAATTCAAGGTATCAAATTGTTTTAGCTTATATCTTTTAGTTTTGTAGAAAATTAATTATAGCACCAGTTAAATAAATTATTAAATTTGCTCTGTTACTGTGTTTGTATTAACACTGTTAATTTTATCAAGTGGTAAATATAAGCATATTTGACGCTTGATTGAAAAATTACAACACGGTCGTGTAGTTGCATTTATTATGTTTTGTGCTTGTAACATAAAATATTAGTAACTAGCTTTAGCCCGTAGCTTTGCTCGAGACAATACTTTTTTCTGAATGAAATATACCCAGATGTTCTTCTCTGTACCAACGCGTATGCGAATATTTATTCAAATTTTAATTTCGTGATGATCAGTCAAGTAGTTCAATTAAATAGTGAAAGCGTAACAAACAAATAAACAAGCTCATGTAGGCATTTATAATATTATTTAGGAAATAATGATTGAAATATTATAACATTACATTAATCTAAACAAGCAAAATAAACAAGCTCATGTAGGCATTTATAATATTTTTTAGGAAATAATTATTGAAATATTATAACATTACATTAATCTACATATTTCAGAGACAGGCTACATATTTCTTAAATTGCAAGAAAACGTAAAATATAAACTACATACATCTTATCTTATCTTATCTTGTGTGGGGGCCAGTCAGTACAGACCGGCGACACTTCGACTCAGTGGGATCTTTTGTGTCGACTTCCCCAATAGCGACTGCCATAGATGTTCATGGCAGCCGGGACCGACGGCTTAACGTGCTCACCGAGACACGGAGCAGGCGATAACTGTCAATCAATACGCACATAATTTCGAAAAGTCATATAACTTCCGAAAGTCAGACGTGCGCGACGTGGGTTCGAACCCGAGACTCTCTGCATTGCAGTCTGTTGGTCTCTCCACTGAGCTATCGCTGCTCTTTTTAAATTACATACATACATAGACTTCTAAAAATAAGGATATTGATATATTTAGCATAAATTAACCAACTTAAAAAAATTTATTATTATCACAAAGCTGAGATATATTAGTATAAAGTTTTGTATTTTTAGTATATTATACATATTATGTAAGATTTTTTTAATTTAAATGTTTATTTTTATTTTCTGGGAACATTAAGTTCTCCCAGCTATAGTTTGTATTTTGTTTTCCGTGGCAATCTGTAATTAAGGCAGCATCAATACTTGTATACCACTGAATTTGTAACTTACCTTTAAAGGTGTTGTTCTTGTTGGTTGTCCAAATAAATAAATAAACTCTCGGATATATCAACCACAGGAGGAGGCCGCCTGTCTTCTATATATCCGAATATTATAGGGATCCTTCTGCTAGTGATGTGTCAGAATAAAATAATATAGGAAGGAAAAGGCTAGCTGCCTATTCTAGTTTAAAATAATTTTAAACGTCGGGGAAAGTGTAAATGTAATTAGTTTTATAACAGCCAAATACAAGCTTAGCATATCAAACAGACAACAAAAAATTTGCATACACTACATACGCACTAAAAAAACAACAAACTTTCCTTCTTTTCGGCCTCGATGGCGTAGTGTAACCGACTGCCACGCCTGAGGTCGCGGGTTCGATTCCCGCACAAGTCAAACATTTGTGTGCATGAATATGGATGTTTGTCTTGGTCTGGGTGTTTCTATGTATAATATGTATGAATTTACAAATAAAAAAGTATATATGTATGTTTATCCATTGTCTAGTAACCTAGTACAAGCTCTGCTTAGTTTGGGCTAGATGGTGTTGTATGTATGTAGTAGAATATTATTATATTATTAATTAACACTACTAAATTATTACACTAGCAGCTCGATAACATTTTCTTAAAGCATTACCATCGCAAACACAACAACTGAAATTGAAAACTCACATTAAAAAACACCTAAAATCGCGCAAAACAGTCTCGTTACCGATTTTCCGGGACTCTAAACGGAGCAGAGAAAATCGCCAAGCATAAAATTAAGGTGTGATATACAAATATAGTAAGTAAATGTTTGTACCTGGGAGTGTTTCACGGCCGGCTGCGCAGGCGCTTGCTCAATTAACGCACCAGACGGAAAATTAGCTCTCGTCACCTAAATGCACACCTGGCGCACTTGTGCGCGACTAACCGAAATAAACAACCCAAGCTTTAGCAGACGGGCGATGTTGACGCCACTTATTGTTGCTTTCAATTACAGCAGAGCCTGCTGTAATTGAATATATTTATATTCGCTTGGACTGAGAGTTAATATATTTTTGATGTCGCCGTGGTATTTCTTTTATTTAAAAAAGATATTCACCGTACTAGATATGGATTTTTACGACAGTTCCCGCTCTAGGAATAATATATGGGTCAAGGTGGAGTTTACGAACATTCAAACAACGAATACGAAGACAACGAATGCTAAGTCTGTGTAGCTCTTGTTTGAATGTTTGTAAACTCCGAATAACACACTCTGCGACACAGGCTCACGATTTCGATTGGATGGGACTGGATTTCGCAGAATACCAGTGTTGCGATTTAACAATCGCAACGTACGCTGAGCGATGTCCAAATTTGTGCACTGATGGGAGCACACTTTCATATTACTTTTAAAACTTAATTCAAACTTAAATAATTGAATAGATTATTGTTTGTATCGCTGCTCACTCACAATCCTAGCCTTCCGTTAAGTTAAGCGGAAGGTGTGGTATTGCCAGTGAACAGAAATAAAATGAAATTATAGTGTTAGTATATGTTTTATTTTTCTAGTTTTATTACACATTGTGCCCTTTTGTGTGCCAAAATAAAAAAATACTTTCTTCTTTCTTTCTTTCACAATCGCAGCAACAAAGCGACCACTTAAAACATTACACCATTCGTGCAGTCATAAAATACATTCGGCAAATTGCTAATAGAGTGTTATAAGGGTATAGTGTGTATGAAATTGGAGTGTATACAATATTTTTGTAGATTGCTTGATTTTGCTTCTATACTATTAATACTGCAATACATAAAAGCACAACTATCATCATGAGCTGCATTTGCCGCTTCCTATAAAACAACATTATTAGCATCCAGCACTTGTATGCCCAACAAAAAAATATAATATAAAATTTATTCACCATCAAACTGATGTAGACTAGTCGCCCGTCTCCAAAGCTCAAACGAAATAAACTAGCCAAAGTACCTTAGTTCCTTCATAAAAAATTAAAGGACCCATTTCGAAAGAAAGTTCTAGACATAAATGTTCGTATTCGAGAAAAATTGGAAGGGCAAGTTACGCGTAGATTATGTTCCTTATCTTCATTTGCTGACTAAGCATCCAATGTTGTTGACACGGAAAAATAAAACCGTAAATTTGATCACCAAAGTTCCTCCATACTTTCTAATTTAGGTTCATACTTATGTTATAAATGCGAATGTAAGTATTTGTTGCGTTTTTACGACTCAACTAGTATTGGAATTTGATATAGAGTTTGAATTTTGATGAGGAAGATAGGCGCAATTGCGTTCGAATGGTTCGATTAATCGTTTGTGCACGTGATACCTACCTGGAATGGACAAGGTTGAATATAATTCACATACAGTTTTGCCATGACTAATAAACTAATAATTTAGAAAAGTAGTCACCAGTGATTGAGTCTCGATCATAACACATTTTTTATTTGTTTTTGCATTATGCTCTCTTTTCTCTATAAACTTGAGCTCTGCCAAATCTCACACCCCTGCGTACGCGCAATATGTTGATAAAGATGTACAAAGGGATTCTTTACACAGATTAATATATAGAGCCTATATTACGTGCGACTAGCAATTTTCTCTACCTAAAAAAATCATTAATAAATTAATCGATCGCAGGACCTCACGATGGATTACAAATTAACGCAAACTTTTGTGACAGGACCACCGTAATTAGTAAAATAGAGTTTATTTTTATCTATGTATATATACTAAAGAGGGCTTTATCAAGCATGCCATACAATCATTGGCGACAGCTCAGAAATACAGAACTAAGGCTCGCTAGCACATTCGCCTTTTCAGGCAAAGGTGTAGATAATATAATATACTAAAAATATTTCCCTATATTTTGATTGAATAAATCAATGGCGTCCCTGTGTCAATATAGTAAGTTTATTAATAATTCAAATTCTTACTGTAAGTGAGAACGAGATGAAATTGTTCGTCGCTGGCAGTACCAGGATAGCAGCGTACCTCAAGAGGTTCATCAATCACGTGTCAGATCAAACACGGATCGTTGCGCGCCACAGACTAGATAAATTGTATGTGAGACTTACAAATACCAACGAATTCTGGTGTAGACTTCAAATCTAGAACGTCAATAGTTAAATAAAATTTTTAGGTATGTTGAAACGAATTAAAGTACGTATTATCGTAACGTTTTGCTGTTTTGGATTTTTAATCTAGACCAGCGAGGCCATCCATTTATTTTGAAAGACAATTATTACTGCTTCCATTTCGCGTGTGCTTGCGTGCAATCTTGAGATCCCGGAATTGATTCCCCGGTTCAAGAAAGTGATATTAGTTATATACATATGTATTATGACAATATTATTCTGGTTTGGATTTGTAATCTAGAAAGGCAATTCAGAACATGTATTTATTTATAATTCAATTTAAGTATAATTGCCTCGTTTTCCCTTATGTTTGCGTGCAACTACAAGCGATGATGTCTCGGCATTGATTTCCTGGTTCGAGTGTAGTGTTATTAGATTTGATTGTAACAGCACGAATTCGGACACGAATATATGTAATTTCAGTTGCAGCATGATGTTTAGAAATGTGCTTTCAAATAACAATCAACAATTACGTAAGACTTATACCATGGCTGGCAATATGTGGGCTTAATAATCTTCTAACTATTCCTTTGGACTAAATTAAAAAAATTTAAGTAGTCATCATTCTACCAGTGCTTTATGGATTTGATTCCTGTCCAAGATAAAAAGCGCGAGTGACGTCTTGGGTTTAATACTTGTAAAAACTTTAATAAATAAGGATTATATTTTATCTTTAGCATTACTTTTTATAGAAACTAAAATAAAACAATACCGGTAAATCGCACCATTTTTAAAACAGTGCCACATAAAATTTATTCCGAATCGAAAAAGCAAGCCCCGAGCCAAATTTATTCATTAACAATCCGCCAGTTTATTGCGGATCTCTCACAAGGGAGGCGAGCCCATAATCGCGAGTCGGCGAATTGATGAGTTGAAAAAACGCAGGTGGCCAGTGATACCTACCTCCTAAATATTATTATCGCCTGGTACTTACACCTGAGGGAAAAGATGAGATTATATTAATATTACTCGGATTTTTTGTAGAAATTCATTTTGTTCGTACCTTATACTAAATAAATATTTATAATAGTGAATGTGCCTTATAATTTATTTTGTATTCTTTTTCGTAGCAATGAATCAATGGTTATTTATTTAGAGATAGTAAAGATCGGTGAATGATATAGGCTACTTTTGATCACTAAAAATACACAGCAAAACACGTAGATGAAAGGTAATCACTTACACAAGAACAAATAGATAGTAATTTTGTTTCATATTTTCTCTATCTTTATTTGTAGTTTATTTAAATACACACACTAATATATCCTGACGTCTATCTGAAGAAGTTGTCTGAGGTGTTTTACAATCTCATTTTGCTACGTTATAAGTCCTTAATATCATAGTCAGTCAAAAATATTTATTTAATTAAGTAGGTACCTAAGTACCTAAATAAATAAATATTTTTTGACTTTGATTAACGTCAAAAACGTCAAACTTTAATTGATGAATTTACTGAAGTTGATTTGTTCACTACCTGTGAAATAAACATATTAAATCCTAAATATAGTGAAAGTCAAAAATTAATTATTAATTTAGGTAACTAAGACTAAATTTAGTTAGTTACGTATAGGCCGAACTAATTGCCGTTTATCTATACATTACCAGGCTCCGAGTTACTACTGAGAATTGCTTTTCATAAAATTCAATAAATTTTATTTGACTTGGGTAATGAACCCGAAACCACACAATGAAGTGCTAATTCTCGTTACAGGACAGACAAAATAAATTATATTGACGCTCTATTTAAAAAATTAACGATCTTTTATCAAGGCTTGTATTTAGTATGTACATATAATTAATTTAACATCAAACAAGGCTTTGCCAATTTTATTTCACCGCAATCCCAGTTCGTACTTCGGCCGTGCGTTCCAGGTTCGCAAATAAGAACAAGTAAATGGTGTTCGTGCTCATACATATTCAGAGGCGTCACACACACTTACGACTCGAGCCAAGGGAAAATCTTCGCGCCTTATATCTCACCTCTTATCTTATTTACAGCCTCAATAGTCCAGTGGCAAAAGCTTGCGCATCGTATTAAAACCGTTCGTATAGTGTTGCAGTCGATTTCCGTGTCGAGAGAAATGCTCTTGGATTTTACTATCGGAAGATTCTGGAAGCATGGGCTCTTATGTAATGTTATTATGAGTATTAAACACAAAATCATTTTCATCACAAAGCAGCACTTATGATCGTCAAAGTTAGATATTTAGATGTACGATGGAATAAATTTAATTTACAGTACTGATCGTGTCTGCACGAATTTAAGTAGTCATCTGTCATCAAGTATTGTGGTTATGGTTCGTTCCAAGGGATAGTAATTTGAGTCTCACAAATAGTTTACCGTACCTGATGCGTTATGCTCATAGCTCATTACGGAATGATATATAGCTTATATTACTACTAAATTAAGTAGCTTTCAAATGGTGAAAGAATTAATTAAATCAAATCAGTAGTTTCAGATTTTATCGATCACAAACAAACTAAGAAATCTTTTCTCTTTAAACTATAAGTATACATAATGTTTCAAAATTATTATTATATTACAGCAAGACAGTTAACATAGCAAGTGGAGGGTTAAAGATAGATATCGAATTCATTTGTCCAAATATACTCTGACGACAAGTTTCCAGTGAATTTCTGACTGAATAAGTCAGAAATTCACTGGAAACTTGAAATGCTCGTCGGCCTCGGTGGCGTAGTGGTTAGTGTAACCGACTGCCACGCCTAAGGTCGCGGGTTCGATTCCCGCACAAGTCAAACATTTGTGTGCATGAACATGGATGTTTGTCTTGGTCTGGGTGTTTCTATGTATAATATGTATGTATTTACAATTTAAAAAAAAAGTGTATATATGTATGTTTATCCATTGTCTAGTGCCCATAGTATAAGCTCTGCTTAGTTTGGGCTAGATGGTGTTGTGTGTATGTGGTAGAATATTATTATTATTATATTAACATACAAATGCGAAAGTGACTTTGTTTGTTTTTTATTACGTTTTCTCCACATCGCAACTACTCGACAGATCAACATGAAATTTCGAAATATGTCAGGGGTACAGAAAAGGACGTTTCATCAAAAATAAAAAGTACTGTTGCCATTGTTATCGTTGGGATAGAAATTTATTGATAAAATCTTGCCGCGAGTAAAATCAAGTCTATGTAAGATATTTCTCTAACTTACTTTATAAAAAGAATGAATATTCCACCTCCATTTTATATTATTAGAACGAAAATACACTGCCATTGATTTTGGTATGTAGGACGTTTATAAATAGTACTAGGATAGCATGATCGGGCGGAGGTTGCAGAGGCACTTTAGCGCGGGTATTCGAGTGTGGATTTTTGTACTTTGTTCACGGATTTCAACGTGACGTCTCTGAAAAATGCATATCCATATACCAGTACGTAGATAACAGTCTAACGTGAATCTTTTCTCGTCTTTCGTTTTATTAAAGGTGCGACATTACCCTCATATATAAAATTAGGTAATGGTTTGAAATTTTGTGGATTCAACACGTCATGGTTTCAAACAGTCAAAATAAATCAAGTTACTTAATGTCTAGACATTTGTATTAAATTATTTGTAGAATACTAGTATTCTACAAATAATTTTATGTATTTTAAATATTATTTTACTATTTTGGAATGATGTCTTGATTATAAAGCCGGTGTTACGAACATGCAAATGAAAGTCATAAAGTAAGGTGTGTTGCAACTTTGTAAAGTCTTTAAAGACTCAGAGCAATAATTTACGGATCACATAAAAAAAATCGCGTACGGGATTTGAATACACAACACTCTGCGTAGCAGCAATGCCAAGCCGACCAAATGCACTTCGAGCCAACTGTACAACAAGTTTAATTACAAGAAAGGACGTAGAAAATACAAAAGAAAATGTGTATATTTACAAAAAACATCAAGAATTCTATACAAAATGAGAAGACAAATGAACAAAGTGCGCTGGAACACAAAAGCAACATGAAACTTACCAACAACCTGTACCTAAACATACACAGCTTTTGTTACATCCATTTATTATAAGTTGTACAAAACAAAGCAATTGTATACACTCTTAAGTAGAACAAAAATACATTGTAGGTATATCAGTGTAATAATAATTTCAAAACAAGTACGTAAAGGTGTATTTCGCACACATTTCGCTTATTTTAATCTTTAATTCCCATAATAGAATATTGTCTTACGTCTTAAAATACATTAAAATTCAACTACTTTATACGGATTTTATCGCGTTGTTAATTAACATTTTTATTACATAATTTTGAAAATATTACACTACTACTGAACCTTTACTACAATTTTAGCTATTTAAATTTATTTAAAGTATTATGATTTAAATCAGCACTCTCCGATATTTCGGTTGCTTTTCGCCAGCCATGTTCACAGGGAAATTTAGATGGTGGTTGTCTCAATGTCCTGAATTGTAGCTATTGCGTAGAATACTGTTCTCATCTTTGGGATGGCTCCGCGCAGTACTTGCTAGACGCTCATGAGAGGTTACAGCGGCGGGCTGTCCGTATCATCGGAGATCCAGAGGTCACGAGTGCACTGGAACCTCTGCAACTCCGTAGGGATATTGCCTCTTTGGCATGTTTCTACAGAATATACCACGGGGAATGCTCTGAAGAGTTATTCCACCTTATCCCGCCCTCCCCTTTCCTATCCAGAACAACGCGTGCTGGGCTCAGATGCCATCCTTACACGGTGGAGTCGACTAGAGTGCGTACCAACAAGTTTGGGTCCTCATACCTCTGCCGAACGATCAAGGCATGGAATTCTCTGCCAAGGCACGTGTTTCCTTCTTCCTTCAATCCTGGGTCCTTTAAGCGGGGCATGAAAAAGCACCTTCTCAGGCCGTCAAAGTAGAGACCTCAACATCGCTGCGGCTGCTATGAGGACGATGTGGAGGCCACTGCTCTTAGACCACACGACTGCTTACCATCAGGCGGAGTGTGGTCATTTTGACGAGCAAAATAAAAAAAATAAAAGAAACCCGAACATAAGTTAAACACGTTGCTTGACTCCGTGCCGCTACTTAGAACTTAAGCATACAGCACTTTGCCCGATTGAGTAAACGCACTGAAGACCTTAATATCGAAAAACAAAAGTAATATTATGCCACAAGACCATGCTAGATGATAATAATATCAGCCCTGTTCATAAACTCTTCCACTGCTGAGCACGAGCTTCTTCTATGTATGAGAAGAGTTAGGCCATAGTCCTACTTAGTTCCGCAAATTGGGCTAGCGTAGTGGTTTCATATATTTTTAAGAATATTCTGATATACAGGATTCCTGACGATGTTTTCCTTTATCATTAAGACGAGCAGTATAACTACATATATAATACACACATAACTTCGAATAGTCTGAGGTGTGTGGCATGGGTTTCAACTCTTGACCTCCGCGTGGCAGTTCAATTGTCTCCCACTAGGCTATCGCTGCCATGCCGTTGTATTATTTCTTCATTTTATTTTTCTAGATGAGCCCGTTCTTCAAGCCGCGTGTAAAGAAATTTAAATTTTTCTAATCTCAAGGTGATAGCATGATTTTCTTCAGTCACTAGGTTTTGCCCGCGGCTACGCTCGCGTAAATGAAGATTATGTTAAGTTATGTTAGTAACAGTACTTCTCTCTATCTATAATCCAGTTCTGTATCCCTGACAACGTGTATGCGAAATTGCGTAATGATCGGTTAAGTAGTTAAGGCCTGAAAGCGTAACAAACAGACTCACTTTCGCATTTATAATATTAGTTAGAATTACTACTACAATAAAATATAGTATATAAAAAAAGTTTAAACAACTATAACACGACTACCTAAAAATGGGGTCTAAGAAACAAGCAAATAATACAGATAGAAATCCAGAAATGCATAGGTAAAAAAATGGTCAAGGTAGAGCCGAGGTTGCACCCACTGTATATCTACCCTGTCTGTTTAATGGAGATGTTCCTGGCACCCACATAATCATAATAAGTATGTACAGTAGGTGCGACCACGGCTCTATCTTGACCATTTTTGTACCTATGCATTTCTGGATTTGTATCTTAATTATTTTCTTGTTTCGTCCTTTTTAGACCCATTTTTTTACGTAGTCGGGTTATAGATTTTTAAACTTTATTTTAATGTTTATAACTTTTTCGTGACATTTAGAAATTTATATAGCCTATGTCACCCAGGCCATTATAACGAATCTATTGACACCTCATTTATTAAAATCGGTTCAGTAGTTTAGGCGCTACAGTGGAACATACAAACATACATACCCAGACTGCCAAAATCATTACCCTTCCTTATATCTTTGCCGTAGTCGGGTAAAAATAATAACTATAACGAGAACCGAATCCATAGATTTGGGGACAAGAACTGTATATAACTAGTCCCTGGAGGTACTTTCGGACATTGGACGGTACATCGACCTTTTCTAATATAACCGAAAGGTCAAACAGCGCTTAGTTGTGGAGATAGGAATGTGTGTTACTAATATAAACTAATGAAACTGTTGCGTATTAAGTATGAGTCATAATTTCTTATTAATCTTGCTAACACAGTACTTTTCACCATTCTGCTTGCCGAGGACGTGTCACGTTTTTGCTCTCCAAATAAATTAATTTCATTTTATGCTGTCGCGTTTAAAGTAAATTTAATCATGATGGTTTTCTAATCCCAGTCATCATTAATTCCGCTTCATATGAAATGTCATACTAAATAGAGATCAAACTGTTTTTTCTTACAAGTATATAAAAAAACATCTTAAATGTTGATCCAATTTTTTTTTGAAATAATCGATAATTTTGTAAATTTGAATCTAAAGTGGGATGAGCCTACAGTGGCTCTAGCCGCAGCAGGCGTAGGACTATTGCTACGTATGTACTCTAATACGTCTGGGCTATGGGGATGAGTGTTTGATGGAACGGTATGTTGGTAACTATGGATGAAAAACGACGCCTGCCCTGAATACTCTAGTAGCATCAATCGGAAGGGCAGACGGTGATTCGCCAATTATTAATATTATTATTGTTGTCTCTCACACTGAAAGGACCGCCCGTTTCTAGCAGTATAACAGCTTATATACAGAGCTGATATTAATATTTTATACATTAATATACTGATTACCAAATATATGACAAGCTATACCATCCAATCTGCGGAACCTTATGATAAAACATACCTTAAATGATGAGCAGAAAAATTTGCCTCCGTAACAACTCCGTTACAATTTTATTATACGTACAGATAGATGATGTGCAGTTTACGATCGTTTCCAGTCCCCTAAAATGTAAACTAATGCACCATTTTCCGCAGTTCACCCACGCTCGACCGATACAAAATATGGAAGTAAAACAGTCGGGAATGACCGCGCAATATTTCCCTCTGGCGCCTACATTTTAACAAATTGTTCGCTGCATGATTTATTCTGCCCGGTGGGAAGCCTATTTTGTACCCGGGTAATATGAAATCGATAGCGGTGTCTGTCTCCGTCATCGAACAAGCTTCCAGAACAGAAGATTATATATACCTAGTAAAAGGGTACTTTTTAAATATATCAATTTTATTTGTATATTGTTGTTCGTCATTTTGGTTGAGAACCAAGCTGCGTAGTTTCTTGTTTTATTTTAAAAAGCACACGGTCAGTAATGTTGCTCATCAGGAAAGATATTTTCAGTTTAGTTCTTTGTGATCTTCAAAACATACCTAACCGTTGAAAATCTCGGCATTTTATAGTCAAAGTCTAAATCATTTATTCATTCAGGTCACAAACACTTATGAACGTCAAAATATATAGATTAGTGAGTTTAGTAAGTTACTAAAACTACATTCAGGTTACTTGTTATCGACCCGAATGTTCAAAGTTATTGATTATAGTCATATTGCTGTAACATTTCTCCACGTGCCATCTCATATACAGGCAATTATAATTATAGTCACACGATGAACATTAAATTAATTACAATGTTAGATGATGCTGGTGTGATATCGCATAATAGGTATATGTATATTATCTATTTCTCTGACTGGACTTACTCAAGATGAGTGAATTGGTGAATACATAAAGTAATTAATATCAAGTTTCATCATCTTAATCAGAGTAAAGTCATAAATTAATTTTTAAATATGCATTTAAACCAAGTGAACTGAAGTAGGTTTATGCTAAGTCTTGTTTTTAAATACCACGCTTTATTAACAATTAGACTCAAAACCCTAAGACCACAATGACAACAAAAACATCCAGACTCGGAACAAACATTCGTAAAGGACATAAATTTGCTCCTGAATGCTAATCCCACAATACTCAGCTTACTGACTCTGGCGAGGTGACAAATACACTACTTTGATAGGCCAGTGGCGTAGAGTTCCGCTTTCGTATAATATGTATCAATAATAACGGTTCGTTCGACTCCCGACCTTTCGAGTTTTAAAGACTCACGCTTTTACATCCTCGACACAGTAGGCAGAAATTTACTACGTTCCAATTACACCAGCTTTATTTGTAGCTTCAAAGTAATATAGGGCGTCTACCGGACATATTTTCCAAGCTAAGTACGGCAACCAAAAAATTTCCAGTAAAAAACACGTTGTTTAGCCAATCTGAGAATTGAACCTCAATCCTTATAATACCGTTAACATAAAAACGAACTCATGCCACGGACTAACAGACAATCACAGGGAAATAACGAGGCAGTCATCTTGAAATAAATGGTGAAACCTTTTGAGTTATTTCAAAGATGGAGGTTCTCAACAATTTTAAACCTCCACGTATTGTACCATTAAATATTCATTCTCGTGGAAATAAGGGGAAAATTTAGTTATGCATATCATCCTGGGGGAGTTCTGTAGCCGATAGGATGAGGTACAGATGCAATTTGTACTTTATCAACTTTATACTATCCAGCCTTGTAGAAAATTGAGAAGTTGCTTCATGTATTAACCTGCAACGTACAATTTACTGCACTTCAATGAAAGATAACCTTTAAGAAAATGCCACAGCAGTCTTGAATACGAATGCTATACCTGAGTTTAGGTAAAAATTAACCTAACAATACGGAGTTTGGCACTGTTCCCAGTAGATGGCACTGCGTAATAATTGGGACCTAATACTAATGGTCTATTACACACAACTAAAAATGACCATGGAGGTGATACTGTTGAATACAAAACTCACATAACTCATTATACAGTCTCGTATGATCTACACTACAACTAATGCACACTATAAATTTACATTAACCAATCACTCTACACCGAGTTCCTGTAAGATTGTCCTACTGGCGCGGTAGGCACTGCAACGACGACTACCTTGTTAATCAAAAATAAAAATCAACCAATCTCGAAGCAAAAAAAGCATCTGGTGGAAAACGGCAAATAATTTGAAAATCGCATACGTCCAATTTATAGGTTGCAAGTTTAAATAACAGAATTCTTTCGCGAATGTTCGAAAACGTCAGTGACACCAGTACTCAGGTAATATGTGTCACGAAGTGCTCGCGTCGCCAAATCGGAGAACTAACATTTTGAATATAAAGCAAATCTATCGGGTTCCCTTCGAGAGCTGTGTCTGCACACTACTTGCGAGCACTAAATTACTTAGAGCTGCAATGGATTTATTGTGCGACACTCAGCGGCTTATTTCGTGGATTTGTTGTTTAAGCGAGTGTTTGGCAACGTCAGCCGAATAGATATTTATTAGATTCCTACCTAATACCCCTACTAGCAGTAGATGTTTTGTGTAATCACTAAATGGCGATGAAACTGTATAAATTAGAGATTTTATGTATTCTTCAGTACGTTTGTTTCTATACAATTACATCTTTTAAATATTACTTAATAGAATTTACCCGCGCCTTCGCTCGCATAAATTTAGGTTAGGTTAGGTTAAATTAATAACATTACTTTTTTCTGTATGAAAGGTTGTCCTTTTCTGACAACGCGTATGCGAAATTCATGAACAAGCAAACAAACCGACATTCGCATTTATAAATATATATCGTAGCATAATTTTATATAAACATAATCTTATATAAACATACTCTAAATCAGAGGTTCCTAAACTTTTAAGATAACGGAACCCTCACCAAATATCTTTTATTTTATGGAACCCCATATCAAATGATTACAAATCAAAGACACAGTAATTTAAATAAGAATAAATACTTAACGTTGTCTCACATATTTTGCGCTATTTCAAAATAATATTTGGTATTATTTAACTGCCAAAAATGAATGATTTCGTGGAACCCTGGTGACTTTCCAAAGGAACCCCTAGGTTCCGCGGAACCTACTTTAGGAATCGCTGCTCTAAATTGTCAACTAATATACAGTGTGTATAATAATAATAAGCCCTGTCCGATCCAAGGTCTTGTTTTTCTCTTAACAAACATGCTAAGAAAAATAATAAAATAAATCTATATCATCGTAAAACGTCTTCATAATATTATTACTTACAGTATTGATCAGCATTTTTACCCTTAAATTACTGAAATTTGGCACAGTCTAGCAACACTCCACTAAACTTGACAAGGACGCGGAGCGTGGCATACTATTGGCGGTATTTTTCTAAGGCGTAAGTAGGTAGGCGCGGCGTAGAGCGGCGCGGCATCGGTGAACCTTTGTGAAATTTTGTGATACCTAGGTATTATGATTAATACGTTGTCGATGTTGCCATGGGTAATCTATTAACATATTATTTTAATAAATTAAATTTACTGGGCAAACTTTTTGATCGATTTTTATAAAAGGACGTCACTTACGTACTCATAATAAGCTACTGTATAACACCTTTAAGGATCGGACAGGGTTTATTATACACAATGTATATACTAATGAAACTGTAACATATTAGGGATAAGGTAATCATGTCTTATTAACCTATATACACAGACTTTTTGCCATTCTGCTAACCTAGAACATGTCATCATTTTGGTCTCCAAATAAATTAATTTCATCTTTATACATGTTCTACTTTATTTTAAATTTAATTATCCTGCTTTTCTAGTATTACTACTTACGTACCCAGATACAACCCCAAACTTGGACTAACACGAACACGTGGACGATTGCCTTTTCAAAAAATAGGGAAGGAATTTTAATTTAACACACTGTTTATTCAAACTTTATCTGCAAATTATTAAGTGAAACTGATAACAACGATACCATGTACCAGGCTCTCAGAAACAATAAGAAGTTCTACACAGCAGCGCTTATCTACGACACACATTCTTTAATTTACTTATTAGAAACTCTGCTTGCTACCACAGCACACAAAGTATACACTATACAAGTAATCTGAATATTCTATAGCATTATCTGTAACGGAAGACGTGGCAGATTGGTTTCGTGTCGTATCGCCGACGCGCGGGAGAATCTAAAGCACAAGTCAATTGGTTCACCATACATTATTACCTTACACGACGCAATATAAAACTGTTCGAAGAATAAGAAGGGATACCAGCTCTACTATGAGTTTCGCTGACATTTACTAGCGAGAAATCAGATTGGTTTTGTAGGTACTAGCTTTTATTTAAAGATTAAGGTATGAAAACTCAAAGGTTCGATCTACGCATGACAAAAAAATTATAAACAACTTTAAAAAAGAAAATGCGTCGCTTCAATCGTCGTATTGATCGACGACTTATAAGTATGAATTAATAACTGAAGTTTACTTGAAACATAAAGTAACACTTATGAATGTCAAATTTTAGCATGCATTGAGTAGGTACTGTAATATACCATAATACGTACGCTGATTTTATAGAAAGTTCCAAAATCAAATATAAAAAATGAACAACATCGGCGGCTTCGCTACAGCCCGCGCCACCATCATCCATTTAGATCGTTAGCGTTTATTAGGAATTCACGCAAAAACCGCTGTAATCCGATTACAAAGCTTCCGCAGCCAGGAGCCGAGGTACACCGTGTTTTAAAATAGAATTACCTACGTATTGAGTCTACCTATGGAATTGCTGTTGTATATGAAGAAAATCGGTTATTATATGTTTTTCACAAGAACTACTTCGTAAAAATGTTGTATTGGCATTCCAGAATTTGATGACACTTTACATTTATAAACTATACGTTTGACTTTAGGCCATATATAAGTTGTATTATGTCATCAAAATAGCAAACAGTATGTAAATATGACAAATTAAATCAACTAATCCGGGTAGACAATAAAAGACCTGACTTAGAACACAAATTGTATTGAAAATTTATTGATGTAGGCTTTTAATAGTACATGTCATTAATAATATTAATAAATATTATATAAAAATAAATAATCATTGTATTTTGTACACACAGCGACTCATCAACCTAGACAGTTTGGACTTTGAACTATTAGAAGTTGAACGCTGCCAATCGTGCGAGAGAGTACGTTATATTTTTGTTATTTTGTCTCATTAACGCTGAACGGGCCGCGGGCGTCGCTGCACGCGCTTGTGTATCGTGATGGGTCTACACCACTATGCACTGTCCCTTTCCGACAATTCTCTATTTTGTATGTAGCGTAGTTATGCGTATATAGAGAGTCTAACTTGATGTGTAGCTGTGTGTACATAAACACGAAATTAAATGTAGAAAAAAACGGCGGGCGTAACAATATTGTACCTACTTGGAGTTATTCTGAATCGCGGGGTACTTTTTATAAACTTAGATAACAAAGAACCTGGGTGTTCTTCTCGAAATAACCATTTGTAAATCACATGATATGTGAGTGAGTATTGAGAGTTCAAATCCCATGTGGGATTCGAGCTTAAACTTGAGTGGTTTAAGCTCGAATTGATTGCAAAGATGATGGCAAAGAATACTGTGTTACGAACAAAAAATTAGGATTACAACGCAAATTTCTGATAGACATACAAAAATAAATAACGGACTACATTTTCATTTCATAAAATGAATGTAGCGGCGGCTGTACGAGTTTACGTCAAATGTCTGCCGTGTCAGGATTTGTGGTGAATAATTGACAAGCAAAACACAATGTTGGTTATGGACGCCGCTACAATTCTGCGTGATATTTTCGTTTGTTATTTGATAATCAAGTTAGGTACAGTCTCTCACCTATATTAGGGAGTAATATGTATCGAATCACATTTAAGAATTTTCGCCGTTTTGCACCATTTTCATTGATGCTCCGCTCCTATTGGTCGTAGCGTGATGTAAGCCTATAGCGTTCCTCAATAAATGGACTATCCAACACTAAAATAATTTCTAAATCAAACCAGTAGTTCCTGAGATTAGCGCGTTCAACCAAACAAACAAACAAACTCTTCAGCTTTATAATATTAGTATAGAAGTTACGAGCCAATTTCGATCCACCGAGTCAGACCCAGTCTCAGCGGTGCTAAAAAAAAACTACCCGGAATAATCCAACATTGCTAGACGGCAATCGAACCCAAGATCTCTTGCACAGCAGGCGCATTGAAGCATAGTATAATATCGTACACGTTCCGAGATACGCCACTAAATATGCAAAATATTGCACATTGGTCGAACACATAATGCCATTTGTAATAATGACATAGAAATTTTCTGTTATCCTAAAGCATCGATTAAGATAAAAATCCAGTTTTATAGACATTCGTTTCACATAAAAAAAAAATCGTATTATCATTTGATAGAATAATGAACACACAGAATACTTACTTTAAATAAATTCAACTCGATGGTTTTTGTAACTAAAAACACATCAAATATTCTTTAACCTACCATACCATACTGTTCAGTTATTATAAAAGTTATTACCAAGAATATATACTCAGGCTGAGATAATTTTGTTTGTTTGTTTCTGTAAGTATTACGTTGTATGGTCGCAGTTCTAACCTAACCTACAATATTTTTGTTGGTAGCTATTCGTTTCTGATAATATTCAAAACATAAATATAAGGACCAAATACTACATGAAACATTTTCTGCGAAACGAAATTTCATACAATTTCGTTTCGCAGAAAATGTTTGCGAATGAAGGGTACACCTACTTTGTTTATAATAATAATAATATTATATTCTATCACATACACACAACACTATCTAGCCCAAACTAAGCAGAGCTTGTACCTACTATGGGTACTAGACAATGGATAAACATACATATATACTTATTTTTTATAAATACATACATATTATACATAGAAACACCAAGACCAAGAAACATATGGATGTTTGTCTTGGTCATGGTCATGGTTCATGCACACAAATGTTTCACTTGTGCGGGAATCGAACCCGCGACCTCAGGTGTGGCAGTCGGTTACACTAACCACTACGCCATCGAGGCTGACGTATATGTTATATGTATATAACGTATAGAAAACATAATTTAAACTAGAATACAGAACAATAGACATATGTATATTATGTCTATTGTTCTGTATTCTAATTTAAATTATGCATTTGGCTATTATTATAATATCTATTACAACATCAAAATAATTATTTTTTACGTTTGGACAGTAAATTATATCATTTTCGATATAAACAAAGAAACCTATTATTAGCCATATTAACTGTAACTCGCTATTTAGGATAAATTATAATAAAGATGAATATTGCGACAGCGATAAACAAAAAATAGATCACCAAAAAGCGTTGGAGGTAATTGTGCAAATGGCACGGTGATTAAGTAGTCGCCTAACAAACCGTGTAGCATTGCGGGTTCGTTCTCAACACACACGAAACAAAGACCTGCTTTGTTAGTGCTATGGCACATGTTTGCACTTACTGCCGTGAGGCCTCAATTGCCTGGTCGAGTCATCTATTATTGAATTAGGAATTTCTTAGGGAACAATTCGAGACGTTGTGTTGTTGCAAGTCTCGAAATTTGGTCAGTAACCGACAATATGCTCGCTCTCATGTGACTTTAAACGTCAATCAACCTGTTTTTGCTACTTCCAATGCTTGTGCAAGCAGTGGTAGCCTGGTGGGAGACCGTTGGACCGACATGCAAAGCTCACGTGGTGAAGGGTTTGATCCCAAGCCCCTTGACTTTTGAATGATTGAATGAATGAATGAATGAGCCCTTTATTAGACACACATATAGTATTAACATTAACATAAAAACAACAGAGCGTGCCTAAAAGGCTTCAGTTCAGCCTATGCTGGGGATGACTGCAGCGCTGATTTTCAGCTGAGGCCTACGAGCGACTCACGAATGAAAGTACGGATTTATAATTAAATTAAAAGATTAAATTTGCAATATAAACAAATAAATAAAAAGGAGAATAATAGTAATAAAAATAATATGATTAGATAATAAATAAGATTAATTATGACCAGGGGCATTTAGATTTACTAAATGCCCCTGGTCATAATTAATAAATTCCATAACAAAATAAAATAAAATGTATAAATAAATGAACTTAAAAAGACTAGTGATTACGCATTACTGGATTTTTGTTTGCCTAAAAATATTAACTTTAACTTAAATTTAAAATTACCAAAACTAGTCAAATTTCTTACTGTTGGTGGGGGAAGGTTGTGGTTACTTTTCGAGGTTATGTGCGTATTAAATAAGTTAATTATCGCTCACTTTAGTGGTAAAGGAAAACGTGGTGAGGAAATCTGCATGTCTGAGAGTTCTTTACAATGGTTCTTGAAGATATGTGAAATCTTCCAACCGGCATTGGGCCAATGCAGTGGACTATATATAGCCCAACCCTTCTCACATTGAGAAATTGCAAGTGCCCAGCAGTGGGACAGTTTATTTACAAAGCTGATATTATAATATATAGTAATATCAATATATTACCCACAAGCATTGTATAGAATGTTTGTGGGAAAATATATCTATTGATAAAATATAGGCATGCGACTATGAATGAATGAAAATTAAGACAGAATAATCAAATAAAAATTGCCGGGTGTGGGAATCCTACCCCAGACCTCAGCAATCCCATTTACTACAGCTTCGCAACAGAAAGAAACAATACTCTTAATAACAAAATATGAAAAGTAAACATAATTATGTGTATGAATATTTGCGAACAGTGGAAATAGGTCATGACTCAGCATAACCTCCTACACAAAGCATGACAGCTGAAGTACGTGGAGACAAACAAAAATGTAATTCTCCTAAAGGTGTGTCGAGTTGTAAGCTGCTCTTTGTATCTAATATTTCTGTTTGTGAACTGGGCTTAAATTATAAAGGTGAACTGTAAGCATAAACAAGTACATATTAATTTACGAATTAATATATACACATGTACTTATTATACGCTATATATCTGCTGTCAAAAAATTGTAACTGTTTATGGGTATCGTCATTAAATAGGGGTGGAATGTTTTCTCTTCACGTATTAATCTACCCTTCGAGTATTAAATGTTGTACAAACCACTTTGGCGAAATTTAGTTATTGATGTGACCTTAGTCAGTTTGACTTGCTAGAAAATAATAATAATAATATCAGCTCTGTATTAAACTGTCCCACTGCTGGGCACGGGCTTCTTCACAATGTGAGATAGATTAGACCATAGACCACCACGCTGGCCCAGTGCGGGTCGGCGGACTTCACATATCTTAGAGGGTATTATGTAGAACTCTTAGACATGGAGGTTTCCTCACGATGTTTTCCTTCACCGTTACAGCAAGCGATAATTGTGGGATCGAATTTGTGACTAGCAGTCCAACGGTCTCCCACTAGGCTATCGCTGCATCTTAAAATATTGCTGCTAGTCAGAAAATACCGCAGCATAAAACCTTTATTTTAAAAATAATGTAAATAATACTTTCACAAATACTGTATAATATAAAAATTCATAATTATAGAATATCTTCTTCTTCCTAGCCTTTATTATTCCCAAGTCACTTGGAGTCGGCTTTTCTAGTCTAACCGGATTTGACTGGATATCAGTTTTTACACGGAGCGGCTGCCACCTTACCTCCGCAACCCGAAGGCTAACGATACCCTAAGGCTAGACCAGTGTCAGGATATTATAGAGCACTGACTTCCCAATAACGACTGCCATAGATGTTCATGGCAGCCGGGACCAACGGCTTAACGTGCTCTCCGAGGCACGGAGCAGGCGATAATTGTCAATCAATACGCACATAATTTCGAAAAGTCATATAACTTCCGAAAGTCAGAGGTGTGCGACGTGGATTCGAACCCGAGACCCTCTGCATTGCAGTCTGTTGATAAAACAATGAACCAAAACAAAAAATATTGTAGAAAAGAGCATTTTGTATTTTGGCTCTCCTAAAAAGTTGTGTTTTGGCTTTTACCACATTTCATCCTCGAAGGGTTGATATGTATAGACTAGAATTCAACAAGAAATTCGCTCGGAAAAATGTCGTACAGTGTATTTAAGTGTTATTATACTTTGAACATTCAACAGTGTTCAACGGCTTTTGCCACCAACTGTCGCAGTTTATAGCTATGTGATTATACGTTTCGTAATTCGTATATTCGCGAAAGCCCTTCATACGATACCAACACTACAAATATTATTTTAAGCATCGTCGCGGCGACGACCGCCTTCTTCGATTGTGTGTGAATCTACATCTGTATAAACATCGGATACCATACGTTTCCAACCATTAGTTCTTACTTCTTTCTTTAAATAAAAGAAGAGACCATTAGTTTATCCTTACTAATATTATTAATGCGAATGTGAGTTTGTTCGTTTGTTTGTTTATTACGCTTTCACGCCTTAACTACTCGACCGATCATAATGAATTTTCTCATACACGTTGTAAGGGGGAAAAACACATATCATAAATAAATAAATAATAATAATATCTTTATTTTCAAAAAGTTGTACAATACACCACTTACAATTAAACATTTAATTACAATTAAATAAGTAGAGACCTCAACATCGCCTCGGCTGCTATGAGGACGATGCTCTTAGACCACACGACTGCTTACCATCAGGCGGAGTGTGATCATTTTGATGAGCAAAATCTAAAAAAAAAAAACAAAAACGAAAGAGAAAAGCACTGACAATATTGTAGAGTAAGTAGGGAGTTGTGACACTGGTACCCAAAGAAGATTCAACTTGTGTTATAGGTACAAGGTCTCTCACATATTTAACATTTAGAGTTATATTGTTCAGTTCATGGAGCGTGGTTACAAGTGATAAAAATATGACTATTATATGCAAAATTAGAAAAAGAGCATGCTTGTGTGTGAGTGAGTGTGATGCGCGCGCATGTGTGGCTATATGGTACTTTTCATCCAGAAAAATGTTCTGTTACTAATCTAACATAACCTATATTTATAGTATAGAAACTAATGATTGGAAACATACGAGGTAAAATAATGGAAATTGACTTATAATCCAGGGCATGACGCGTTAGCTAGTCTATGATCAGAAGACATTATATTGAACAAAGGTATGAGCGTCTTTATTTTTACAAAATATTATTTTAGAAGTAGTAATTTCGCTTTTAGAGATTTAGTTAATAGCGAGATCTTTGCTTAAAACTGGGCATCTATTATTTACAATGGATTAAGCTTACGCTTAAATCGGTTATCCGATTAATATAATAAATGTGAAAGTTCTGAAGATGTTTGGAGATTTGGATTTATCTTACTCAATTATGCGTAAACTTTTGAACAAATTAAATAAACGTAAAGAAACATATTTATTTGGTTATTTTGGTTATTTTTTTTAACTGCACGTCTCTCGCACCAGGAATAATCCCTGTGTCACGGGGAACTTTACAAACATTCTAACGACGGACACAAAGAACATCTAGACTCGTAACAACCATTTGTAGATCGCACAAATGTTTGCCCCGTGTGGGATTCGAACCCGCAACACTCGGCGTCACTACTACGTCATCCGAATATGTCCTGGATTAGCACTTAGAATCCTTTCATTCCCATTTTAATTCATGTGGCATTCTCATGAACAAAGCGTTAGGCAAAGAATAGAATTCTATAAACCTATAAATGGAATATCGTGCGTGTAGAATCGCCAGAGACTTTTGTATCTCATAAATATATCCTAACTTTTCTTATATTCCTGATGTACTCATCTCAAGAACTCTTTTCTTTAAGAACTCTCGAAAGCACACTCGTGCTTTTAAGAGTTCTTAAACACATTACGCGATGCCAGCAGCGCTAAGTGCCGGCATGGTAGTATAGTGGTCGAAATATGATCGTTAGCAATCTGGTTTTAAAGGGGTACAAGGGGTAATAAATGTAAATGTGAATTTGTTTGTTACGCTTTCAAGCATTAACTACTCGACCGATCATCATGTAATTTTGCATACACGTTGTCAGAGGAACAAAATAGACATGGTGTACCTTCCATTTAGAAAAAACTACTGTTACTAACGTAACTTAATCTATATTTACGCGAGTGAAGGCGCGGGCAACATGTAAAATTTATATATACATATGTAGATTACGATTAGTTCTTTATTCATATTTCGTCAAATATGTTAAAGATACCCTCATCCATAGGATTACAGAAATAATTGGCTTGTTCTGGGAAGCAAAACTTAAGGAAGAGCTATGCCACGGGATGAACAGAACAGCCATCTTATAATTTCGGTGATATCTACAGTGTGAGTCTTTATAAAGTGCACATATTAAAAAGGGTGAAAATATAAACAACTTTAACGACGGAAAAAATGTTTAAAAAAATCTAAAAAAAATTTATGTACTTTTAATTTCTTTTACTCTCGTCTTGGTACCCCATGCAAACAAAGTGTTACTACTTTTAAACTATGTGATATTAAAACAAAACAAAATTAATAATAATCTCGAATAATAGGCCGAGCTAATAAAGCCATAATTTTTTTAAAAATAAACCTCATAAATTAGTTATTAATGATTTTTTGAAGAAAATTTTTGCAATAAATGTATGTTTTTGTGTTTACAACAGCGTGGCGGACATTTTGAGCAATTAATGCATTAGTTTTAAGTTTCATGTGACATAATAAATTATTTTGATTAACCTAACCTACGCTTCTTTGTTTTATGAATCACATAGCCTTAATAAGAAAGTAATTTATCCTTTCGAATTAATAACACACCCGGTGAGCCTCTTTTTTAGCCTTTGATAGCAAATGTTGTGTTTTAGCTACAACCATGGGATTTTTACCAAAAACTAGCTAATACGATGTAGAATAACATAAAATAAGAAAAAAGTAGGGTAAAGGGGACATTTTTTTGATAAATTTTACATTTATTGCAAAAATTGGTAGACAAATGGTAAATTTTCTTCAATAAATCATTGATAACTAATTTATGAGGTTTATTTTTCAATAAATTATGGCTTTATTAGCTTGGTCTATTATTAGAGATCATTATTAATTTTGTTTTGTTTTAATATCACATTTAGTTTAAAAGTAGTAACAGTTTGTTTACATGGGGTACCAAGACAAGAGTAAAAAAATAAAAAGCCCATAAAAAATTTAAAAATTTCTTTAGATTTTTTTATAACTTTTACCGTCGATAAAATTGTTTATATTTTCACCCTTTTTAATATGTGCACTTTATAAAGACTCACACTGTATATACGTGAAGCAAAAACTTTGTACTCCGTTTTAAGAAAATTGCGCGGGCAGAGAAAGTTTGAAGTTTGGCATAGTTAAAGTTCATTTGGAGGAGTGGTGAATACTAATATTTTTATAAAATAAGCATTAGAAATACATTAAATTAATGAAAAAGCACTACACGCACACAACCATGCATTTGACACGAGCAGTCGCGTTCGTCGCGTAGCATCCCGTTTGTAGTATTTCGGCATTGTTCGGCTGATGTCGTAGAATTCTTCGTAACTATGGTTACATATGTATTTAGAGTAGGTGACTGAATGAAATGTGATTATAAGGTTATAGACAATAAAACCTTAATAACGATCAAACTTAAAATTTAAATCAACAATTGTCGAATTGCGACTACTTGGCGACCGCTAGTATTTATAAATATGTCATGCGACTGAAGCCGACCACAGCTATTACCCTAATAAAACCGTATTTTACAAAGACTATCTATTATGGACAATTATAGGACAACGATCGATGCGGTATAATATACCTAATTGAAGGCTATTCAATAACAGTCCAAAGGCTCCCGTCCTTCTGACGACGATAAGCGGGCTGCGGGATAAGCTAGAAATTATAACGAATAAGCGATAAGAGAGCTACCAAAAATGAATGTAACTACAGTTAAAATCGTGTTACAATGCTGCGAACATTGTCTATTAGTACTACTGTATGCCACCTGCTAACGAACACATGTAACTACACATATATTTTGTAAGAAACTACATAATACAAGAAAGTCTTCGAGTACGTTCTCGAAGCTTCGACTTCTTTCTCGAACATTCGATTACCTTCAAGGAGATTTCGCTAGTCTATAAGACGTTGAACTATTTGGTACCACTAGAATAGCAAATTTAAACATAGAACAGCTTCCACGAGCGGGCAGAGCTGGAAGTGTGTAATAATATATAAAATATATTATGCGTTATTATAAGGTCGCAACCATTTCCCGCCCTTTAAATTTATAATAATAATAAATAATAATAAATGTTTATTGAAGAAAAGTGATTGCAGACAGATTTACAATAATTTCACATATAAATTACATATGATTGTACATCTACAATTTTTTGGGTGGAGCGCTGTTCTCCTAGCTAGGCTACAAAATAACCTGTGTTAAGGAGATACAGTCCCGATCCCTCGATTGTAAGAAAGTAGGCTTGATTTGTTTGTAGTATATGTGTGACAAACAGTAGGCGGTGATTGTATAAGCTGCTATTATTATTGCTATTTTACTTTAAATATATTTTTACATGTTGTGTGTGTGTGTGTGTTTGTGTGTATGTGGGTGTTTGTGCGTGTGTGTGTGTGTGTGTGTGTGTGTGTGTGTGTGTGTGTGTGTGTGTGTGTGTGTGTGTGTGTGTGCGTGTGAAACTATTTTGCCAAAAATGCTTCAGTATCATCATAGCTCAAGTTCAGTAAAAATGAACGTATGGTCTTCTTACAGACAAAATACGACATTCCATATATTTCACATCTTGCGTTAATTTTGTTATAAAGATATGGGGCTAAATAAATAGAAAACCTTTTTATGAAAGCGAAAGGCGCAGGGGGTATCACACAAACCTTGTCTTTTCGGCGTTTAGTAATTTGTTTGAAGGGTGTTTTACGGTGTTGAAGTAAGGTTGTTTGTAAAATATATTGTTGTCTTACATTTAGTACATGCCATTCTTTGTATAATGTAGCGGATGGGAATAGGATTTGTCTAAAAGATGCTACTTTGAGTATTGCTCTATGTGCTATTTCTACCGGTTTTAAGACGGTTTTACCTGCTCCACCCCAGCAAGTGATGCAGTAGATAAGGATTGACTGGCATAAAGCGAAGTAAACGTTGCGAATAACTGTATGGTTAGCGACATGCCTCAGAGTTTTAAAAATATATATTAATTTACGCAACCGGTTAGCAAGAGTGTTTGTGTGTGATTTAAAGGTCAGCGTTTTGTCTAATATAATACCCAGGTATTTAGTTTGATCTAATGCGGTTAGCGATGGACAGCTGCAGTGGATGTGGGGTTCGTTAAATGAAGAGTGTGCTTTAAGGATAATAGGTGCAGTTGGCTGAGATATTGAACTTAGAGAGAAGGTTATAAAATTTGTTTTTGTAGTATTGAGCGATAGTGTATGTGTGTGGAGCCACTGCAAGGTGATATCAAAGCCGAGCTGGGCAGTCGCTTGAAGCTCCATCCATGAGTTGGCAAAAAAGGTGATAGCGGTGTCGTCAGCGAAGGATACAACTTTAGCATTAGATAGATTAAGGTTACTGAGCTCGTTTATGAATATAAGGAAGAGCGTGGGCCCCAAGATACTACCCTGAGGCACGCCATACTGGATAGGAAGCTCTTCACTACTGTGGTTGTCAATTTTAACATACTGAGTACGATTTGTTAGGTAGCTTTTAAATAGATCTAGCTGAAGACCTCTGACACCGATATTTTCTAGTTTACGTAAGAGGTTCGGAACAGGGACTGTGTCAAAGGCCCTTGCTAGATCCAGGAATATAGTAAGAACTTTCTTCTTAGTCGTAAGCTTCTCTACTATAAAGCTGGTTAAGCCTTGTACGGCATCGCTGGTGGACTTGTTTTTGCGAAAGCCAAATTGATTTGGGGAAAGTAATTGGAAGTGTTCAAGGTACTGTACTAGTCTTGTGTTAATTAAGCGTTCGAGTATCTTTGATAGAGAGCTGAGTACAGCTATAGGACGGTAGTTATTTGGTATGGAATCGTCGCCACCTTTCAGTATGGGATGAATTATGGCTTTTTTAAACGGAGTGGGAAAAGTGGCAGTTTGAAAACACAGGTTAAAGATATGACTGAGAATAGGTGCAAGAGTTCGTGCGTATCTTCTCAAAAAGTTCTGAGAAATACCATCCCAGCCAACTGCAGCATTAGGTTTTAGAGAGAATATGGTACGTATAACTTCGTCAATATCAGTTTCTTCTAGTACAAATGATGATGTGCAAGAGGAGGCATGAGTGATGTGTAGTGTCTGGCTTTGGCTATTGGTAAGGTTATCTGCTAGTAGCTTTCCAATATTTACAAAATAGTCGTTGACGAGTGTGCAAGATTGTGTGGTTGAGCGTGATTGCGATAATAACTGAGATGAGGATGTTTTGTGTTGAGTTGTGTTTGTGATAGACTTGATGGTTTCCCACAGTTTCTTGGGATTATGTGTTGCCTTATTTAATTCTGCAGTGTCATATTTGCGTTTTTCTTTCTTTAATATGTTTGTGCAAAAGTTTCTGTATCGTCTGTATGTGATAAGTAGTGTTTGATTTTGAGGTGATTGTTTTGATTTTCGGTGCAGGGTGTCTCGGTTACGTATGCAGCGTAGTAATCCAGGGGTAATCCAGGGCTTAATAATTCTTTTGGCTGCGGGTACTTTAATTGTAGTTGTACATTTTGTAAGTGCTGATTTAACTAAGTTTATACAATTTTCCGTAGCAATATTTGGGTCTGATATCAAAAAAGAGGGGCAAAATCAATATTGTTCATAGCAATGTCAAGTGCTACATAGTTAACCTTGTTCATAATTTTCTGAGGTGTCACATTTGGCCCTATTCGCTGTATAGACACTAATGAGGAACAGTGGTCAGTAAGCGTTGTGTCATACAATAGAGTTATTGTTTTAGACTTGGTTCGCAACATAACATGGTCTAAGCAGTTATTGGCTCGTGTTGGTTCAGTAAATGCTGGCAAAAAGCCGTGAAAAGCCATAGTGTTTAGATAGTCATGTGATCTTACATCAGTGGTGGTGGACTTAATATCTATATTAATATCTCCCGTGATAATGACAGATTTGAAGCTAGATAGGGTGGCAAGTATATTACCAAGTGCAGAGAGAAATGTATGAATGTTATCAAGTGAAGGCGAACGATATATACACAGAATTGCAAGCTCTGTGTTGATTTTTACAATCAGTCCAGTGGCTGAGCCGTTGAAGTCCGGTTCAGTATAGGTAGATATAATAGATGAGCTAACGTAAGCTACAACCCCATCACTTTGATTTATGTGTTTTGTTGTGTTGTATCTTGTATAATTTTGTAGCACGGGAAGATTAGCGTTGCTTGAACATCTCAACCAACACTCTGTCAAAATTATAAGATCACAATCGACTGGGATGCGATGAAGTAGTGTTTGTAAGTTAAGGAAGTTACAGTTAATGGACCTAATGTTTTGAGAGAGGATTTTCACGAATGATTGGGGGTGTTCTAAATAAGACAGAGTATGTTCTGGGATACATGTTTGGATTTCAGATACAGAAAGAATATCAATGTTTTCAATTAGATTACTAATATTATTAGTCACGACGAAAAAAGGCAATTAATTAAATATCGGGTATAAGGCAGTTTAATGGGCAAGTTTGATATGACTTTGGCATTAATGTGGTGTGCGTGTGGGTGTGACTTTTTGGATACAAGTAGTTTTGTCATGATGTGTATAAGCAATTTGGGTGAGAGGCATTTGTGTGTGTAGAAGTGTCGATTTATGGTGTAGGGTATGTTTTTGAAATATGTATGACTATTTTTAGTTAGAGTAAACATAACAAAAAAATTACAATTATAAAAGCAAAAAACAGAATTATAACTCGGATAAAAACTATTACAATTTGATATTATTACTAGTCATGCGCTATTTGCTACAGTTATTTGTTCCAATTGTGGTTCTGATTTAATAACGATGGTCTGGCTGTTAGTGTCCTTCTTCATCAGTATGCGTCCATTTGAGGTCCAGCAGTAGAGGTATTTGTTGGCCTTTGCAAAATTACGAGATAGATAAAAGAGGCGCTTGGAGTTGGTGGTTAGTAGGTCTGCAATGTACGTAGGAGTTTTAGGACCTATAATACCCAAGTTCATTGAATTCACCTTGTCATTAGGATGGTGTTTGTTGTACTCCCTAACAGCAGTCAAAAAATTGCTTTTGGTAAGAGTATTTGTAAATTCAACAGTCAGCGACGAGTTATTTTGTTCTTTTTTTGACGGTTGTCGGGACACATCACGGATTTCAGACTTTTGAATATTCAGTTCCAGATGTTTCGAGAGCTGCAGTATGGCATCAAAGAGCATATTTTTGGTCTCATTCGATTTTTTCGGTACATTACGGAGTTCTACACAAGTTTTTATGTTAGACCGTTCAATCGAGTCAAGTTTCTCTTCGAGTGATTTTATTTTAATGGCCATAGTGTTACGTTCTTTTTCGAGACCTATAATTTTTGATTCCAGAGAGGTTAGTTGGTCGCCCACAAATGACACCGATTTCTCTATTTCCAAATTCGTTTCCTCTATCTTAGAATTTACATTTTTAATCTCTAATATATGATGCTCCAATTTATCTAGTCGAGAGTTTTGTGAACGCATTATATTCTGTAACATTTCTTTTATTTCATTTTTGAAGTCGTCAAAGTTGTCTCTTATATTTTCGCTTGATGGGCAGCGGCGCTTGGCTCGTTGAGTAATATTGTCCGCGTTGAATATCGAAGGATTTTTAGGAAATTTGAATTAATGATGATGATAGAATCAAACACTTTTTATTTGAAATTACTTTTTTATAATATGATACTACCTATATGTTAAATGATAGGTAGTAAGTTAAAGTTATTGGTAAACGAAGCTTTATTAAGTATATGTTTTTGCAATTGCAAAGTACATATGACGGCAAACTTAGATCAGTGTACGTAGCTTTAAAGAGAAAGTAAATAATATAAACAACTAGATTTTACCCTCGCATAAATGTAGGTTAGGTAAGGATTTTAACAGTATTTTTTTGGATGAAAGGTACTCTATGCCCTATTCTATACCCCCGACAACGTGTATGAAGAATTTCATGCAACCAACTCATATTCACATTATAATATTAGTAAGGATTTTACTTTATTTTTTTGTTTTAAGAAGATAAATACTATGTAATTGAAATAATTACACTACGTAACACAGTTTTAGTACCCGCTTAACTGACAGCTAAAATGAATAGCTGATAGATCTTAGAAAAAAGGCCCAAACATTTGTGGTTGAAAACTTGACGTAATGGATACGTCAAGTTTTGGAGGTACAAACCGATCCATTTCTTAATATTATCATTCTATGCACATGAGAAATAGTTAACATATTCAAAGTTACTAGTATATAATGATGTTTTCTTTGAATGAGGGATGGCAAATTCATCAATCACTACCATCCACTAAAATTTGGCCTGAAAGAACAGAGTTTGTTTGCGGAAAATCGAGTTACTATATTTAATTGTTTCAATTTTTTGTTTAATTTGGTAAAAAGAAAGAGCTGTGATAGAAAGAAAAGAAGTATGCAGTATGTCAGGAATTAATAAGAAAAATAAACATTTCAAAGGGGGTATTTAATTTTATCGTAATTGGTCACGCAGTGTTATAAGTAATTATCAAATAAAGCAGTATTCCCATTTAATACCATTATATGACTATTTTATAAAGTTCCAAATATTCTGCCCACTTACTGTTCTGCAAATACACATTCCCGTAAATATAAGCCAATTTATACCTATATTCTTAAATTTTATGTTTCTATTGTTACAGATCTTCACCATGGGCCACTGTTACTTAATATCTTTATGCGCCTTGACCTTTTTTGCGACCGTCTACTGCCAAACTGGTGAGTTTATTTTCTAAAAAGCCATCGCCTGTCCAACACAGAAACAACAAAAACAAAGAACAGCTAAGTCCGACTTAACTAACTGTAAGTCATTCGCTTCCGAACACTTCGTCGAGTCTTTTCTTTACAATTTTAAGACAATAAATAGTGTTGCGTGATTTGCAATTCTGTAAAATGTCACTATTAAACTCACTTTAGAGTCGGTAGGTACTGAACATAAGAGTCATTTTTACAGTAACTATATCATATAGCTAGTTTTTATAGTTATAGCAAATGTGACAATGGATTATAAGATGCTCTTTTAGAATAGCACGAGACCCTGATTTGTGGCGAAATAAACAAAAATTTTGGGTGACAAAAATCTGTTGGCCAGGCCTTTTTATTATTATTATTATTCACACTTGTTTTTTGTTTCAAGACCATTGGAACGTTAGTTGAGTCTTTCCTTTGCGTGCGCTGGTAACACTAATCTACTACTTTTTTGTATAAAATATCATTGACGGCAGCTCATTATGAGATACCGAGGTGTGAACTTGGCTCTAACAAAATAATTATACCAACAATTGAGACGACGATGTTGTAAAATGAGATTTAAACAACTCCAGGAAAATTAATGACTGCAACATTTAACAATTTTTTTAAATTAAATTTACCATTCCCAGAAACGGAACCTCCAACGACCATTACGACTAAACCGCCGCCGACAACCACGGTGATCACCTCTACGACCACGGCCTGGGAGACGGAGACCCTGAACGAGGGACAGGCCATACAGAAGGCGCTGCAGTATCTTCTGCAGCACCGTCAGCCTGATTGGGGCTGGGGCAATGACACCCATCATGTTATGTTAACTTTACAGGTAACCTATATTTGCAGGAAAGAAAGTCTGGAACTGTATTCTCGTAGCTTTAAATGTAACAGGTAGTCTATTTGAACATAATGTTAAGTTTAACCCTTAAAAAAGAAAGGATTCCACGCAAAACTAACTCTAAAAACGTGGTATGAAGACTGGAATATGGTATTACCATATTTTTGGAAGTGTAATTTAATTCGAACTATCGCAACAGAAGAAAGCGTTGATCTCTAGTGTTATATATTTATATTTTAAATAGTCCAGTAGACTATGCCTTGTATTCTGCCAGTAATTTGATGCAGACTTCCACATGGTGAGAGACAGAGAACCTGGAGCAGTCAAATTGAAGATACAGCTCTAATCTACCTGCTGAAAATACTATATACGTATCATCATTTTCACTCACATAACGGGTACCATATATTTCACTAGTTTAAAAGTCAGGGTTGCTATTTAGAAACAAACTGTATTTTTCTAAGGAGTAACATAGCGTTGTTCGGGGAAAATATAGATTATATTAAATGACTTCCTTAAAATGTACAAATTGTAATATGTTGTGGGGTGAAATAAGTATTACTATATTTATAATTGTTTTAGAACTTAAAATGCATCCAAATATTTAATATACTTTTACCTATTTTGCAGTTGGCAAACAATACTGGAAAGGAAATAGAGCAGCAAGGCTTGGAAATGCAGTTATCAGCTAAACAGATGGAGATCGAAATACTGCTCATGATGTCGAAGTAAGCAACATACATCATAATAACGTAAATGTAAAAGTTTGGATGTTTGTTGCCCATTACAGCCTATACCGATAAACGGATGTTATTAAATATTGCATCTTTAGTTAACTGCATTCAAATATCCATGCTTAAAACGACAGGGAAGGAACTACGCTTTTTAAACTAGCCCGACCAAAGTCGTGACTATCTGCTAGAGTGTATTATTATTTGTGTTTAAAATATGCCTTATTAAGTCGCAAAATAAATTATTACTATATGTAATAATATGATTCTGATAGAGCATTCCTCAGAATCTGTTATCAAAATAAGAATTTAAAAATAATTTAAAGGCAATCAATATTTTGACCGAAATAGTTTTTATTTTTGATTAATCTCCCTCACCATGCTATAGGCACCACGAATCTCCTCCTCCATTGGGACGCCTTGCTGCCTACACGCTGGCCCTCGGCGCTCTGTGCAAGGACCCTCGTTCCTTCCACGGCCGGGACCTAGTGGCCGCGTTACTTCACAGGGAGCCTCCCCATGACCTGGAGTTCGCATACGCCACCCTCGCGGCCTGCTCCTCTGCTGCACATGTACGACGTCGTCATATTAGAAGGCTGCTGGATATCGCGAATGCTGCTTCTGACCATAGTCTTGGTGAGTTCTTTAATGAGTATATTAGCTGGCAACCAAACAGAAACAAAATATGACATGACCGTAAGGATATGATATCACTGTCAACCGTGATATGACCATAAGGGCTTTAAAATTTAAAATACCATTACGCATCTGGCAGCAATAGAAAATGGGATAGTGGTATTTAGCATAAACCATCAAATGTAGTGATTTTGTTTAGTACACATACGTACGGCTACACATCAAGTTAGACACCCGGTATACGCATAACTACGCTACATACAAAATAGAGAATTGTCGGAAAGGGACAGTGCAGTGGTGTCGATGGAATGGTGAGGATAGAACGTAACAAAAATATAACGCACTCTCTTGCACGATTCGCAGCGTTCAACTTCTAGTAGTTCAAAGTCCAAACAGTCTAGGTTGATGCGTCGCTATGTGTACATATACAAGAAAATATGATTTCCGAAGGTCCTTTTATTTCAATTTACTAAATTACCTTCATCAGGTTCATACTTAAACTAGAACCCGATAAATGGCTCATAGCTAAATTATTTACTTAGGAAAATGTCAAACTTTGTTTTAAAATTGCGCTCTCCAGAATTAAATCTGCGTCTAAAAATTGTGGCAGCGGTCTGGGACTGTTCCGCCCAAGCAAGTTTGTTAGCTTTAAGAAAATAAGCATGTTAACTGCTGTGACTGGCTGATTGAACGAAACTTATGTCAAGTGATTTGATTGGATATTGGTAACAACATGACATGGGTTTAATATTGACCCCTCATTGATCAGCGTTTTAGAAACTGGCTCCTAATTCAAATAATAAGAATCTTATTTCTTTTAATATATAACAATCTATTCCGATTGCCAGACACCATCTCAATGGTGATCCTCGCCCTGAGATGCGTGGTCCAAGACCACAGACACCGCAGCCTCATCCACTTCGTGCGACGTCCGATGGCAGGGCTCGCTCGTCAGCAACATTCTGACGGCAGCTTTGGCAGCCTCACCACTACTGCTCTTGCCATTCAGGTTCGTTAATGAAAAACATAAAGGCTCTTAATGAATCCCAGTTTGGTGATCGTAAAAGCCAGAGACGAAATTAAATGAATAAATAACTAACTACCTAAACACTTTTCTCTCCATTTACAAAGCCTTCGCATTACCTTGAGTTCTATGTGGTTTAATACGACTTATTAACAGATGTCCTAAACTTCTATGAAAATTACTAGCCTTTCGCCTTAGTCATTAATTGTGGAAAATTTTAGTGTATCTTATTTCGTTAAGAACATATAAATACCTTTAGCGTATTCAACGCTACCCGTGCTTATGTTATATCATGTAAAATAAGCCAAAGAAACTGCAAACAGTGTAACCTTTAGTGTAGTTTTCACAAGGGATCTGTTGATCCAGAAAGAACAGGCCACGCCGTAGGGGCGTGGTGTCCCAAGGTGAATTTTATGAGATTAATAATAGATGATATGACAATTAACACTTTTAATATATCTTGAGAACAGTTATAGATAATAATAATTTATACTATGTAATGATCAGGGCGTGGTTCGTCTTAAGGCTTGCTTCGTGGTCCTTGAAGAATCAGGACACTTAGCTGAAGATGTGAAGCCGGCCGGAAGAGGTCCTCGACTGACACCGTCCGCTCCTTATATAGTCCGGCGCCGCCGGTCGCGAGAGGTGGCTAGTGACGTGCGCCCGCGCTCGACGGGCGCCTAGGCGATTAACGTCACAACAGATATTTCACGACTTCGTCCACTAAGGCACATATTATACTTGCCTGTATTACATTTTTATTAAAAATGCAATGGAATACTTCCAGGCTCTTGAAGACTCTGATAGCGGTCCTGGCGCCCACCAGCACTGGAGCTTCCCTGCCGCTCGCAAGTGGCTGCTGGAGCGACAGAGCGCGGACGGCGGGTGGGGTGACGTCGCTAAGACTGCGGCTGCAGTCGCCGCGCTGACTCCGGCGTCCCTCGCTGCAGTCCGACCGCCACACTGCAGTGATAAGCTGCTGGATAGCCGACATGAACCTCTGGGTAAATCTACATACCTACATTCTTCGGTAAAGAAACATAATACACACTCTATCGGGCAGCAGCACGACCTCCACTATTACGATATTATTGTCCATATTATTTGTGTTTATACGCTATTACACAGTTATGCCTTGATGATTAATGTAATGTTAATTGTCCCTGCTTTATTTTCTTAGTCAAATACAAGAACACTATAAAGCATTCACAAAATTTTGTTTACGTCTGGAAATTGTCTAAATAAATTTAACACAAACTATCATTAACGTATAGATTGCCAAGCACACAGCTTTCCTAAAAATTCTCGGGCGTTTAGTATTGGCTAAATACACAACACTCGTCAGGTTAATGTATGTCGAACGAAACTTAACTTTTGCGGCTTCTCTAGACTTCTGAGTTACTTACTATCAATATGTACACAAAGTACAGACGCTGTAAAGGTAACCAAAGATGTTTAAATATCAACTCTCTGTATAAATTCCAGACAACAACGGCGGAGACGGCACGCTAAAGTTGGCATACCAGTCTGGCAGCACCAGCAACGATTCTGAAGCTCGCAACGTATCCTTCACGTACACGCTGTGGCTCGGCACTAACGTCACCGACAACTATACCCTGCACATGGTGGCTCCTCGGTAAGGCTTTTGTAGTCACATCTTGAATAATGTCTCTCTTTATGTCATATTTTGCAAGATCTGTTACTGCTACAAAAATTGATAAATAATTAAATATATATACTACCTCTAGGCACCTGCCCAGAGGGCGGGCTTACTAACAATACTAATATAGACTTTAAGTGCATTCTGATACTAACCCATTACTAAACAGGCTATGGACTAATCATGTACGTATTAACGTCTGAAATAAGGATCTTTTAATTTTATTTATTTGTTTAAAATCAAGATAAGGTTTATAAAAGTCGAAATCGAAATTTTATATTATGTATCCTAAAACAAGTTAAAGCCTAAGAAAAATATTATTCTAGAGACAAATATTTATTTACAGCAATGTATCCTTCTACCACGTAATGCAAATGGCCGCGGAGCACAACCCTAAGTTCAAGTTTGAGGCGAGCGAGTGGCCTAATGGTCACTACGTGCACACCCTGGCGGGACACAAGGAGGAGCCCATGGGCTACCACTACTGGCTGCTATACCGCCTGCCTGAGATACCTGACCCTGCCAGCCCACCCGGCAATCAACTCGTCGCTCCTGTTGGTAAGAACACAGTCACAAATCATTTATTATTTTAGTCACAGAGTAACACTTATAAACGTCAAAGCTAGTTAAGTCTAAGCTTATTGAAGTTAGTGAGTTTAAAAGTTACTGAATATAAATACAATAAAGTTAGTTGCTAGATTCAGGCAAAGAATTGAGCCTATAAGAAATACCTGTAACACGCAGCCACTCTTTTCAATCCCCATTTCAATATAATTCATTAAACACATTCAATTTAGCTGTGTTTATGTTTTATATCAAGTTAATAATTGATTCAGTCATATTTTTTTATAAACTCACCGATTTTAAGTTCCACCTATGGTATTGCCAACATGACATTCAAAAATGGCCGTTGAATAAGCAAAATCGTTGTATACTTATTGTAGACATACTATAAACAGTAGCCTCATTATTATTTACTCTAGAGAGAATCTATTTTGCACTTTTTCCAGAATAATATAAAATATTACTCTGAAAAGGTGAAAACATCTTGTCATTCATTTTTAACACGCTTGTATTAGCTTGGTATGTATGTATCTATGTAACGGAATATTTACACGTGATTTTCACCCCTTTCAAACCGACGGATTGATTTGAAACTTTGCACACTTATCGAGGACCGATGACAATACAGAATATAGATAAAATAAAAATAATTAATAGTTTAAAAAATAAAAAAATTGTTTAAAAACTAAACAACACGCTATATAATAAAAAACAAACCAAAAAGTAGAAAATAATTTAATAATTTTAATGTAAAAAAGCGTGGGGTGCTTTCTAAGATACATTTTAGAATTTTTTTAATAAAGCCTGTTTTTAGTTTTTAAACTATTATTTATTTGTAAAGAAAAACGCAAATTAAATACAATACTTGAAATATATAGTCATAAAATTAACGAAATATTATTTTGTTTTCCAGGTGTGGACGACTTATTAGTAGAAGACGGAGAACACTATCTCTTCTGGTACAAGAAGTTGTAATTTCACCAGCAGCTGAAGCCACCAGCCCTCACCGAATTGATTATATCCTCTACCTTTCCATACCAATCAAACTAACACTTCCGTGTCTCAGTATTAGGTATTTAATTTTATTAATACTTCCAACACTAACGCGGCGAAAATATCTGTGGAGCTGTCAAATGGCGTCATAGTGGACATCATCCACACGCTTACAGCGATTGATCAGTGTTGACTGCAATACTACAATGTATGTTATAGCATGCTATGCTATAAAATACATAAATAAAGTTAATATTTTCGCTACTATTACTTTATTAGACAAATGGCATATAACGAGGCATGCCAAAAAATGCGGTGATTCACAAGAACCTTTTGTCAAATTCATAGATATTCCCACCTCACTCCAAAAATGCTCCCAAGATTTAATGTAACTGTCTCTATTACATATTTCAATAAAAGTCGTAACTTTAGAAATATATATATGTATCAAGTCATCGTACTCTTATATTATTAAGAACTGGGATACTTGGTAGCAATATTACATTTTGAACTTATATCACTAGTAGGTAGTGACTAGAAGTCAATTCTCCGACGATAACTTTTAGGGACGTATCAGTAATAATACTTCTACATTTTAATGAAGACAGGTTCTGCTGCGAATATTAATGAGAGATGAAGTGTTTGCTGTGAGAAATACCAAAGATCTGTGTTAACCATTTTATACCCAGAAGGGTTGATTTTGATGTACATATTTTCTATGTTGTTTTAGCATGAGATACTTTATTCAAAAGACCTCTCGTTGATGTAGAAGTCAGATCAATATTATGTCATAATCATTTTCACACATAAACAACTTAACTGGACTAATTAGTTGATTAGACTGCCTTCAAGTCTACCTAGTTAATTAGATTAGAAAACAGTAGAATATTGTATTGCCATAACAAATAAATGAAAATGAACGGTCATCACGGATGACTTCCTGTCAATAATAACTCAATCCATTTATTACATTTATCTCATGCTAAAACGACTATCGTAGGTTCTATCTATGGAGGAACAAATACTTCAGTGTTTACTTAATATGCATTATATTTTAAAAGTGCAATAATTCTGTAATATGTAACGCTGTCAATAATATCGTCAGAAAATATGATACTATTAATATTTTCCGATTTTCTGATAATAATAGTGACATTATTTTTATCTGCAATATCTTGCATGCGTTAGTTGGAAGCATGTAATATAGCTATTAGATCAACGTTTAAGATTCGTGTTAACAGTAAGCGATTCTCAATTTAACATTTTTAATACAAACATTGAGAAAATGGTAGAAGTTTAAAGAGCGGTAACCTATAATACGCACAATATTGCTATTGACATGCGTGTTACTTTAGCCCACGCAGCGGTGAGCACACTGTAACGTGCAGAAAACTGCACCCATTATAAGAAGTAGGTGGTGCCACGCTATTGCCCACTTACTACTACTGTTTATTTTAGTTTATATTTTTGTCAACACTTGTCCGTGTCTTCCAATACAGCACATACATGCTTTATATAAGCCATGCATACGCGTTTCTACAGGATAATAACACCACCACAATGCAAATCATTATACACATTTTGCATCACAATGCTACCTGTACCGAATTCAGCTTGGGGTCAATTTAGCATCAAAGAAATGTAATTGGATGTAGCTCGGATTCTCATGACATCTCATTTACATGACCCATAAAATATTCTATACCTACATATTGTAATCATCAATGCAGTTGTATGCATCTGCCATCATACCATAAAATAATGACACATAGGATCAGAATAATTAGGATTGTGACTGCATATACCGCTAACATTACACTTGATTTCTTTAATTTTTAATTTACAATTTTAAAATAGTCTGTATAACTACTTACCATTGACTCAATGTTCTATTCTAGTAATATAATATGTAATCTCAAACCATAGATTTTAAAACTAATCATTTTAGACGAGACTGAACGCAAGAGTTATCTGATTAAATGCGTTAGAATAACATTTTTATTGTACCTATTGAATGGTTCTTAATAAAGTATAAAAAATATTAATACTTGTTTTATTATATTATATTATAATACTATACTATTTGCCCCTTTGATCCAGAGTCTTAATGCAATTTCTCTATTAAGAATATAAAATACTCAATGGCATGGCATAAGGCCGACATATGCCATGCCATTGAGCATCACGATGCCATCAGTAAGGTGCCCACAAAACAATGGGTTACTCACTCACTCAAACGCGGGATCAAACAATGGATGTCATTAACTCTTTGATCTATTCATGACAAATTTTCAATCGTGACTAGAGAAATCGATCAACGATACTAGGCTATTGCATGATATATACCTCAACAACATTTAATTCGAAACAGAAGGTGAATATGAAATCTCCAAATCTAGTTTGGTCTGCCCGACACTTTGGATATTTTTAAATCGATAATAAAAGACATTTTAAGATCCAACATTTATTAAATTTGTACAATTTACACATAACACCAATTTGACCAGGTCGGCTAGGTACTCGATACCTAAATAGTGCACAGTAAGCTACAAAACCTCATATATTGCATAGAAAATGGAAAACAATACTGTCATCATAAAAATAGCATTTGAATATATTTTATATTGGAAAGTGCTTATCATAAGAACTTACACGATACTCAGTTATCAAATAACTTAAATCACACATACAACCTTCTTTTATCGAAAATAACAAACAGAATAATAACTATGGATTGAATTAAATTAACTAAAATTATTTCACATACGAGAAAAAGTATCATTTACTGAGCTTTGTCTTTTGTATTTCATAATACATGACTTGTACCCGGCTGTTGTATTTCATAACATACATCCACACTAAGTGTACATGCTTGAGCTGTAAGCTCACGAGTCGAATGTTCCGTCAAACTACTACGAGGCACGTTCAAAATGACAGAGCATTCGGTTTTAGAAAACTCGTACGCTTGGTGTGGACGTGGTTGAAATTTATATTTTTAATTACGAACAGTAAAAGACGATCGACAGTTTCCATTAAAACAATTCTTAAAACAAATGACTGATTTCTTTCAAAATATTGTGATAATAAGTTTAACCATAGAATGATGAGACTATGTGACAATCCTAATGAAATGGCATTGAACTTAAAATTACCAGAAATCTTTCCCTCTTCTTTCTCTCTCACGTTTGTCTTGCATCCCATTAGGTGAGATTACCTATGGCGGTTCTTAAGCATTTCGTATATAGAATACAGTTTAAAGAAAATATCAATAAATATATAATGTAAGTGCAAAGGAGTATCAATTAACACCGTTAATCGTAATTAAGTATTATTATTCTAGGTGTGTAATAAAACTGAAACGTCTTCTTTCTTGCACTATTCGTAATTTAAATTTCCTTTTTTTTATTGCCAGCCAAGCTTTAGTCTATAAACATAACATTGCTATAGTTATGAGTAAGTGCCGACTCAAAAGAGATCGAATAAATTCAAAAAGAAAATAACCTAACATCCCTGTTCCGGAATAATTAATCGTCCATTACTAAAAAACTTTCACAGCTGAGCTGTAGCTGAGGACAGACAACATGTGGATTACTGCGGCTACCTCGCTAAAGTTAAAGGCATTTTAATACCATGAAATAGCGCAACTGAGAATATATTAACCGATATTTATTAGATACAGAATATAAGAGGCGGCAAATAATAAAAAAGGAACAGAAATCCCCAAAATTCTAGATCTTGGATCCATACTAATATTATAAATACAAATGCAACTCTGTTATTGAACGGAGGATTAAAAAACAAAAATGGTCTAAGCTCTGATTAAACGCACGCGATCAAAGTAATAAAAAAAAAATAGTCATATAATATAACCCAACACAAAATAGATTATAAGAAAACAACACAGAAACAATGAATGCAATAAAACTTTTTCAATTGCGCTATTTCACTAAAACATAAATACATGAATCTAAATCACATGAGTTGTCTACACAGTAACAATTATTCGACAAATTTAACTAAATTAAAATCTTCGGGTTGAATGCCCTTGTCCACACACAACACAACCATTCCAATAAAAAGATATGTCTATTGAACAACAGCAGTTGCCATTAACGAATGCGATTGTTACTAAAGGGAATAAAATAATCAGCGATTGTACTATTGTGTATTCGAATCTCGATTCGTTTGTCGAAGAACGAATAATTTATTGTTATAAGTCGCATGACGACAAGCATTATGATATATGAACATAGATTCTAGTCTGTTTGCTGAAGGTAAACGCAGAGACTACGGATATCCACTTGCTACGATCTTAGCCATATATCTATTGCTTCATTCAATATTATTACATTCATCATGCTAGCTCGTCGATTTAGGGAACACTTAACCTGGCCTTTCCTCAGAATGCCTACGATCTGTTCAGACAACGTTCGCCTAGGTCTGCCTCTACCTACAGTCCCACTAGCCCTTAAATAATTTTTACGTCACAAATTTCTCATCCATTATTTCGACTTGCGACCGTATAACAATCAATTCGTTATTCGATTGATTCGAATAGCCGGCACAATCGTCAATTTATATCAATTATAGTAACAATAAACGCATCGTTAGTCCATACGTCATATACTGGAGAAATAATATGTCAATCTTATATCGTATTCACAATCCCCCTTGATAATAGTGAACTGTTACATATTTGTATAACATGCGATGTGAAAACGGTCGACCACGAATATATGGCATGATGTCAAATTGTGTTTGCAAAGGCAACAGCGATAAGGTCAACTGAAAACTGAATTATGTCAACGATAGCTTTTGATGTCAGCACGACTTGTGTTTGCAAAGGCAACAGCGATAAGGTCAACTGAAAACTTAATTATGTCAACAATAGCTTTTGATGTCAGAACGACTGTAGCGTGCTTAGGGTTTCAAAGGCATGCCTAGTCTGACTGAAGTATACTGTTGTTGTCATTTTATTTTTAATTATGTCAGCTTTTTCGTAAATGAGGTCTCTGAAGCACAGTGAAAGATAGCTAGCACTAGTTGGGAAATAAATAGCTAAAATATAATACATTCGGATTTTATTAAGGCAAGACGCACTTTTGGATTTGCCGCACGAACGTAAATTTGACACCATATATTTATGGTTAACCAACTTCGTTTCAAGCTAGCTGCTCAACGATTATGACATTCTGCATAGTGTAACATTCGCCTAATGTAACATTACATGTTATATACGCACCTTTATACCTTTGAAATTAGTTCCTAATAACTATAACTAAAAGGGTCCAATACCTCCCTGAAAATACAGCACAGATCATCCACAATAATTAAACTAAAATGAATCCGCAATATCAAATAATATCATATTTGTATACATCAAGAAATGAAATGGTACATATTATATAATAACGTTAGATAGTTAATAAGTTAGTTAAATAATATGAGCAATATTTAATATAAATAATAATTACAATAATTGTGCATAATAATTATTATTTGTAAATAATTGTGTCGATAACATTTATAATTAATGTGCAAACACAGCGTATTTAACGTTAGTGTATAGAAATGCTTATACGAATACATAATCAAATGTTCATATACTAATAAAATTTTACGAGAAACGGCTAAGTTGAAAAAAAATCTAATCAGAAATGAAGGTTAAAGAAAGAAAAAGTTCATAGAATCCAAAAAAGAGTATCATCACAAAACACAACCATATTTTATTCTATAACATTTAAAAATTAAAAGCATATTATAGAATCTGTATTCTAATGTACTTTGTGTCAGTTATTGTATATTTATAAAGTACACGAAAAAGGCCGTGATATTTGATTAAATTATTTGTAAGGCCTCATACAAAATATCTAAAGAATATGCCATTGGTTGTATAACGAAATAATATTTTATAAAAGACTTCATTTTTATAAATTACAGGGGTTTTGCCGACTTTACTCATGTAGGTATAACTAATTTGTGTGATACAAGTCTGGGTGCGCTCTGACAATGAACATTGATCTCTTTATTCGTATAAGCACTTGTATTGATCGGCATTTTTTATTTAATTGGATCTACGTAACATTTTTTTATGAATGTTGCAAGTAGAATAGAAAATTTCAAGTCTAAGAGTCGTACACAAACATTTAGAAAACCTCTTAAAAACCACATTTTAATGCGTTTTCATATTGGAACTGCAATTATACAACATATAAGTTGTGGACATACATGAAGAAATACCTTATTCGTCATGACAAGTATGACATAAATGTTCAGTAATGTTGCCGTCACAATGTTTAAATCGCATGTAACAAGGACAGGTTTTCTACTATTCGATTCCTTGGTCGAGCAAAATGTAACAAAATGTAATGCTCGACACATGATCTCACTGATGCTATGATAATTGCATTACCAAGTGACAATATTAGGCAAGAGAGACGGTTCATAATACACAGTTTATGGAGAAGGAATTTTACAAAGGCCACGCCAGTAACAAACTCTGGTATTATGTAAATCAGTAGTAAAATTATTGGAATGATACCACATCAAATAATAGCAATTTCAATACAAAAACGCGTATCAATCACGACTTAAATTCGTACATTTTCTAATTGGCAACAATAAACAATGACGAATAGAATCCTATGATATCTGTTACATTAGTGTGCCCAGAGCTATTGCCTTGTCGAAAATATTATAATATCAGCTTTTAGCGAATATCATTTACTAATATAGTGGAATAGACAGAATAGATTCATCGGTTCTCAACCTTTTTTTGGGGTACTAAAACAGCTTTGCCTTAAAGCTTGAGAGCTGTAGTGTGTGCTGTAATACAAGCTGTCCAATTTGGTACAAAGTTCGAAATTATTTGTATATAAAAATGTATTGTAAGTACAAGTAACTATCACAACATTTATCTTGATAATAATCCGATAACTATATTTATAATTACCCAATAATGATCGTCATAATTATTAGTAAACTATCACGATATAATATATTGATCTATGGCGAGTCGAAAACTATTTTAAATCTGCTACATTTATATCATGAGTAATTTTTACAGCTAACCGCAGCGTGAAGTTTATGTAGTTTGTGTTGTGTATATGTTGATGTCCCCCTAATAAGGTGCATTTGCAGGTTGAGAAACGATGGAATAAAAAAACGCTTTAATACATACATATTATTTATATCACATACAGTGGTACCGTAGAGGTAATTGTTGCAGCTCAAATCTCTTTAGAAAATATTTTGATAGTACAGACTGTAGAATGGTAAAAAAACAAATAAATCCAAAACATGTCAATAGATGAAATATCAATGCTACAATGCGAACACATTACAATATAATAAATAAAATAAATGTTACAAATTATTTTCTTTTTTTATAGTAACTTCACGATAATATTGAAAACTATGTATATTCCAAAAACTAATCAGTTTAATAAAGTACAGTAAAACACCTAATTTAATACAATTCGATTTAAAAAGAGCTTGCTATACCAAAACGATATATCAGCATATTGTGTGATAACAGTATAATAATAACATATAGCAGTGCGAAATATAAATAGCAGTTATATTTGCAACAACGATTCGTTTTTGGAATACAGGCCGATCAAACTATCTAGGTGTTCCAAATTTAAAATAAAAAGAAATAAAAAATTACGGTACTAAATTAAAGTACTCACATTGCACAGTCGGCACTATCTTAAGGTAAACACAACACGGTGGCGGGTGACAGCGTCCAATAGTCCCGTGACGTCACACGCCAGTATTAGCACGTACGCACGCACTATGGCTCCAAGAGCGCGAGTTTGTTCATGACGTTGGTGTAGGCGAGACCCAGCGCCCATGATACTTCGTGGCCGTTCACTTTTTTGAATAACTGTAAAGTAGAAGATTTTTTGTGATTTGTGTTTCAAAGATTGTTGATTTCACAGTACATAATATGGTTTAAATTTTGCAGACGGTTTTAAGGTCAAACAGATTTTCGGGGTGTAATAGATAATGCTGGTCATATTTTATAGTCGTAAACCACTAAGGATTTTGTAAAGCTAGCTTATAAAGCTCAGTACACATTTATCATGTTGGCGTGTCTCGGATATTTGCAGACAAATCTGGTCGTATCATCAGCACCCTAAGATTAATTACATTCATCAATTCACAACAGATCATCTTTGAAGAGGAAAATTTATTTTCAAAATATTTGTTTGTATCACTTTGTAGTTATGCAGAACATTTTATAATCGTTTAAGTGACCTTTACTTATACGAGCATAAAGCAAAAGCACACTTTACTAGTACTGGTTGATAATATAAAGAAATAGAGGAGTATTGACCTCGATGGGCTCGTTGTCCTTGATCTTGTAGGCGTCCTGCAGCAGCGCCACGACGTACACCAGGTCGAGGCACGCCCACGGCTGCTCCACGTTGGCGGCCGAGCACGCGCGCACGGCGCTCGCGCGGTACGCCGACACCGACACCGTGCCGCCGCGCATCACGTCTGCGGGGACAACGTCCGTACTGGTTATCTAGCAATACACGCGTACACGGCCTGGCGCTTGCAGTCCAGCGCACGAGTGTATATATCTGCTTACCGATAATGCCGGCGTCGGCGGCGACGTCGTAGAAGTAGCTCATGGCGGCGACGGGCCCGCGCGGCGCGCGCTTGGGCTCCCAGTCCAGCGTGGCGCGCACGTAGCGCCGCACTAGCGCGTGGCACGCCGAGTACACGGCCTGGCGCTTAGCGCCTGCCGGACGGGCTGCACCGCTACAATGAATAACAATAAAAAATTAGTACCTCCTAATCAATATATTGTTACAGTCAGTAACTATCTCTTGGCACTGTGTGGAAGCACCCGGCCTTCTAATACAGTCGACTCTCGATAATTTGAAACTCAAGGGACCAGATATAAATATCAAATTACCAAGAGTTCAAACTAACAAGCATTTAAATAACCACGAAGGGGAGCGGGGACTCAAGTAAATAAGAGTTTGATCAAAATTCGTGATTTATTATTTCTATACTGTAAGGGACGGCGTAACGATAACTTTACTAACACGTCATTCTAAAGGTACTTATCTCGACGAAAACTTTCATTAATAAAAAACGCAAGATGAAAGATTTTATATTGATTAATATAATTACGCGGTACGCAATGGATTGCTACTGATACAACGCAACGCTCATGCTTTAAATCACGCCAATTTAATAACATTGCTGTATTTTAGTAAAATGTGGTATTAATTGATTTTTATTTAATAAAATGTTATGATTTACAGTCAGAAAAATAAAAAATTCAGATATAAATTGGGATTTTTCTGACGAAAATTCCAACAATTGTAACTCAGAACAATGGTCTGAATCTACTATTTCAGTTTTCGGTACACCGTCCCTTACACCCAATATTATTATCATGTATTAACAATTAAATACAATAATACAATTATTCACAAATTTTTATTTCGAATAGAAGTCCGTAATCTTTTTTGAGTGAGCAACTTTAATCTATCATTGTCCAAAGAATTTTCGATAGTGGTAAGAGCTGCGAAGTAATTGTCATTCTCGTCAGTTCCGACGGCGTAGAAGCGTTTATGTAAACAATCAACAGGTCTGTGCATGATAAACGCTTCAAATTATAGAGAGTAGGAAAGCCCGGACTTCAAATTATCGCATGTTGGCAAGTAAGATACCATTCCTTCAACTTCAAATTTCCGAGGGGACCAATTCATATTGATTTAATTCAATTTATCAAGTATTTTTCAAGGGACAGGAAAATAATTTCAAATTATCGACAGATTCAAATTAACTAGTGTCAAATTATCGAGAGTCTACTGTAATTTATTACAGCACCATCTATTGACGTCTTACTGAACTATGTAGCTTGTCAGTAAGCGAGGAGTAGAGAGAACGCTAGAACTTTCTCGTACTGTTATACGTCGGGTATGGCGCTAAATTCTAGAAACGCTTTACCTCGTATAAAAGTCAAGGTAAGTGGACGCAGAGTGAGTATATACAATCGTAAGCGGTCAAGTTTTTCAATTCATCGGAGCGAACGGAAGCGAAAATATTCAGCAGTTAGAGTGGGAAAGTGTTTAAATAGTGTATGTAGTGTTTTAAATTTAATTGTGTGTTAGAATAAAACGTGTTTTAGTCGGTAATATTGTTTAAATTCTTATTATAAAAGCAAAGGATCCCCTCTTCTATACCAGAAAAAAACTGTCCGAATTATTGCAGTTACTACTGAATAAATCTATATTGCATAAAATACCACTTGTCCGCTCAATAAACAAGTCTTGTAACGCGCCGAGCAAGACGACGTAACAACACTACTCCCGCGTCGTCCGACACATCGCGCGCAGCCCCACCGCAGCGCCCCCGCCGCGTCCGCAACACCTATAAAAGCTAGCGCAGCCGCTAGGAGCGCCAGACTCAGGGACGGCACGCTCCGGTTGTACGTTCTGCATCGACTTAGGTCGGTCAAGCCTACTCCGCTTCTTGTCGTGTTTGAGACTCCAGTCGGGTATTGTAGGTATGGTGTGTTAGTATCGCTAGCGGTCCTCACAACATATTTGCAGTATACGACACCCATAGGGTTAACATAGCTAGCCGTTATACTAGATCGTTTTTTCCTAAGATATTTATTGTTATTTTGTTAGCAAGATCATACTTATTGGTTATGTAACTTTTTGCAAAGCAAATAAAAATCTTTGTTTATTTGCTGATTGTGAGTTTGGTATTATTTCACACAAAAAACCCCTTACAGTCTTTAATAATAGCATCCTCAATGCTAAATATGCATGGGAGGGAACACCGGCTTAGCAGTACAGAGCTGAGATGATTTGTATACCAGCCTTTCAATATGTTGGTTAGTTACGTCCAATGGTGTCGGTGGTGACGTGGTAATGTAGTTCATGGCGGCGATCGACAGACTCGTAAAAAAATAAGAGGAAGCGCCGGCCCGTATGACAAATGAATTGCTAATGAATTTTCGGAAATGGCAACACTACGTCTGTCAAACCAGCTGCAGATACGTCACACCGATGCCGACAACCAACGGCCCAGCTGGTTGATAAATAAAAACATTGTGGGACCCATTATTGATCCATGTGGTACGCCTAAAGTAACCGAAATAGTTTCACAAGTAGGTACACCTATTGTTTGCTACCGTTTTAATACGATTCGTTTAATAAGATTATTATCATCGCAGTAAATTCAATCAAACCATTTGGTAGTTTTATCTGGAAAGTTTCCCAGGAGTTTTAAAAATTGGTAGTTTTATAGATTTCGTTGTGCCGAACTTCAATTTTGCCACCTCGTACTTTTGCCGCTCGCACAGACATATTGGAAAAATGACGCCTGATAGCAGTTTTTTGGCAATTATCCTATTATTTATGTTAAAGCATTTTTTTTTGTAATATCCAGTTGGGCGGTACGAGCTTTGTAAACTTTTATTTATCTACACCAACAGGTTTTTTTCGTATATTTACGTAAAATAACTATACTATGCCCAGTGTTAGTTTACTAACGCAGTAAACTTTATTTATCCATTGTTGGGAATTTTCCCTAACAGGATTTTGACGGCAGCTCTATCATAAGTTTTCGACAGATAAAATTTTTAGATGAAAATTTAACATTTTGAAATAAGACGTTCTTCAAAATCGCATATATTAAAAATATAATAACGGCAAATAACGATTGAGATGATAAGCTGTATAACTTTTCAAATCATACTTATATAATAATAAATAATAAAATCATTTATTTCTTCTCTCACACAAAAAATAGTTAACAGAAATCAATTTTAACCTAGTTATACAATTCAAGATGTGATAATCTGTGTGAGAGACTGGTTTCCGTACTAGGTAGAAACCTGTATGACAGATGACCAGCGTCTCCTAACTCTAGATACTTATCTAGAATTAGGAGACGCTGGTCATCTACTTAGGTACTAGGGTAGTGTAATCTGTAATATAGATTACGTGTAATTTTAATAATTTTTTTTTGCAATAAATAAGTAAGTGTATAGAATGTATATGTCAGAGAGATTATATGAGTATTGATGTAAGTGTTAGTGTGTGTTTGACTGTGTGCGTGTGCTTGTGCGTGAACGTGTGCTTGTACGTGAACGTGTGCGTGTGCGTGTGTGTGTGTGTGCGCGTGTATGTGTGTGTGTGTGTGCGCGTGTATGTGTGTGTGTGTGCGCGTGTATGTGTGTGTGTGCGCGTGTATGTGTGTGTGTGTGCGCGTGTATGTGTGTGTGTGCGCGTGTATGTGTGTGTGCTCGTGTGGTTAGGTTAGGTTAGCGCACACACGATTAATAGAATATGTTTATCTTGGGATCAGATCTCAGATCTGATAGCAAGCTAACAGATGCATAAGCATGGTATGAATACCGAACCAGTATGTTTCAAGTATCTATCTATGAAGGCACATATAGAAGATTTTCAGTCTGTTCGTAGTCAAGAGATTTTAGCTAATGGGAAATAATACGTTTGCATTGGAACTTTGCTGAGGAGTAGATATGCAACTTTTGATTTACCTTGTTATAAAGGTATCTTCCTAGAAAGCCGAAAAATTTGCCAAAAAATGCTATGCTACCGAATCTCAGTCGGAGGGCAAACCTTATGTTTGAATCGCTTACTAGTGATAGAGGTATCATTTGGCAGTAGCGAATGTTGCTTCAGGACATTATTTAGGATATATAATTGCCGAACCGTAAGGACATCCGAAAGTTGGTAGAGATCACTAGTGCGGGGTGTAAGAATGGTGAGGAGTAGTCACTCCTTACCATTCTTATACCTTAAGAACTGCCCTTTGAGCTCTTTCTACCTTCATTAGGTTGGTTTTGCAGGCTCCACCCCATACTGAGATACAATACGACAATATGGGTTGGCACAATGATGTATAAACCATTTTAATTATCTTTCTGTCAGTTACGTGGCGTAAATTTTAAAGATAAAAATCAATTGCCGCGTTCTAGATGACAGGAGATCTACAGCCTTGGCCAAAAGTATTGAGCTCCCCATGTATTTTTCACGTGCGTAATATTTGCAGTAGATAAACAATACATTCTATTTAAACATAGATGATTAGGTGGCATCTAAAAAGATATTTAAAACAATAGTGTAACCAGTTAGGCCTAATAAAACATCCGATACAAAGCATCTTATCCGTTTAGTAGTTTCCAATCTTTAATTCAGTTTACTATTTTGCGTCGTTGTGTACACATACCTACCGTCATCTAGCGCACTTCTTGTATTATTTTGTGTTCAGTTATATTAATTTCGATACACAATACCTAAAACATCCGAACTATCTCTTGAAATACGTGTGAAAATACAACCTTTTCATGAACAAGGGTAATCCCAAGTTGAGATATCCAGAACTGTTAAGTGGTCGCGCCAAGCGGTGCAATTTACCATTGAGCGATTCGCCGCTACCGGTACGCACAGCGATATGCCCAGAACTGGGCGAAAAGGTATTACCAGTGACCGTGAAGATCGAAAATTTGTGAGAGTCTTTGAAAACAGGACAAAAATGTCTTCTGAGTTCGCTGCTGAGTTCTCAGTGGCGATAAACAACACAATTTCTGCCAAAACGACTCGTCGAATACTTCAAGAAGCTAGTCTCAAAGGGTGTAAAACCAGGACGAAGCCATTGATCTCAGACAATAATAAAAAGGCTTGCTATGCATGGGCCTTAAAGTACCAACATTACACTAAAAAAGACTGGTCAAATATTGTGTGGTCAGACGAATCAAACTTTGAAGTAAGTTACATAATTTAAATGTCCAAATGGATAAATAAGTATTGTTGAAATTTAAAAAGCTATACTTTTGTCTTTTCATGATTAGTTAATCTCTATTTATTTTGTTTTTGTTAGGTCTTTGGAACCCCTGGTGCTACCTTCGTGCGTCGCCGTGGGGGAGAAGAATTTATGCCAGAGTGTGTGGTCCCGACTGTAGAACACGGCGCAGGTACCGGGATGACCTGGGTCTGCATGTCTGATACAGGAGTCAGCGAAATGTTTGTGTATGAGAATGAACAATGTAAAAATGTTGTAGGCTCTATGCCAAGATGAATAGCTACTGTGTTAGCGGCTAAGGGTGGCCGACGAAATATTGATTTTATATCAAAGTAAACATCATTTAAAATGTACAGTTTCAATTCATTCTATACAAAACTTTTTACAAAATGCAGTTTTTATAGGGGTGCTCCATAGTTTTGGCCAAGGCTGTATATGATAGCTAAAACTGAGAGTGCCATCTATAATAATGCCGAGATATTTAATGTTGGTGGTGCTTTGTTAGTGGCGCTTTGTAGGTGGTTACAAGCACAGGATTGGTAGGTTAAGCAAGTATGGGCTACAATAGTGTGATTTTCTGGATGGTTGGATGGAGAGTTTTTTATTGTAAAGGGGATATATTTAGTTTTGCCTACATTAAGCGTCAAACCATTATTCCTAGGCCACGAGGACACCGCATTGAAACCCATCTGTGCGAAAGCAAAAGTATCATATCAATTATCAACATGAAAGATCAGCGCAGTGTCATCAGCGAAAGTAACAATTTTGCCATTCGTTAGTTGCAAAAATTCCTGTATCTGAGATAAGTGATTTTAAACGTTTCGTTATTAGGGTTATTTTTGGCTTCAATGTGAAGTTTGTCCCGATTTTTTATGCATCTTAAGGGGCTAATAGTCATCCAAGGCTTTTTAATTCGCCTTCGATTAGAAACTGTGACAGTACGCGTGTTTGATTTAATCGTAGAGTTTATAATTGATATTAGTAGCGAAGTGGCTACATTTGCATCAGAGGAGTCATAAATGCAATTGAAGCTGATATTATTTATGTCGATGTCCAATCGATTATAATCAATTTTCTTTATAGGTAGGTTTTGATATGTTGGACTTGGCGTTTTAATATAATCACACTGTCGTGATCAGTAACCGACGTCTCTGCAACGTAACAGAAAGCAGGCAGTGTGCTTTTAAGCAAGACGTGGTCTAGGCATGTTTTGCTATGTGTGGGTAACTGGTGTGCGGGTAAGATACTGTGCGATGCAAGTTAAGATGCAGGTTAAGATATGTTAACGAGTCGGGATCTTTACTGTTTGGCATTACCTCAATATTTATATCTCCTATCATGATAATATTAGGACATTTTAAATTGTTCAGTAGCTCGTTAAGGGACTCGAAAAACGGTTGTAAATCTTTATAGCACGGACGACGGTAGATAGCTACTAGGATCGTATTGCAGTCTAACTTTATCATGACACAGTTAGCGTCTTGCAAAGTAGTATTTAAGACAGGTACTCGCATAGTGTTTTTGAAATAAACGATTATACCTTCGTTTTGTATTAAGTTATTCTGACTGTGTATGTGTAATCGTCTATATGTGGGATGTAATGAGCATGTCTTAGCCAGCACTCTAAGAGCACAATCAGATCCCAATCAGTATTTTATCTTGCAAGAAGTGTTAAAAACCCGGCGACGTTACGTTTTACACTGCATATATTTTGATGAATAACCTTCAAGTTTGACTGCGAGTTATCTATAAGTTTAAAGCAGTCGTCTATTTCACAGGTCAATGACTGTGCGACTTGAAAGTCGTCAAGTATTACATTAACATTACCAAATGTTATCAAGCATAATAGAACTAGGTGAATTCTGGTGAGGAGACATTTTGAGTATACAGATTTTCGACAAAGAAAGAGATATTTTTATCATGTAAATATCATTAAGTAGTTTAAGTAAGTTATGGAAGAAATATATAGGTTTGTGGAAGTTGGCTGCACGTTAGTGCCATATATTTGTGTAATGTAAATATTGTGGCTTTTGATTGTTGTATGGGTGTAGTATATGTGTGTAAAAGTTGTGTAGGGGATGAAATTAGAATGTACATCATTTTGTTCCGAAAAAGTATTACAATAAACAACACGTAATAAAAGGTTACAATAGCTAAATGATAGTCATTTAGGTAAAATGTTTTTCAGGTCTTGTTCGCAGTTTATACGCAGCGCTGGTGAGTCCTAAGATCTTTTAATGTATATTTTCCCATACGAAGTCCAAGTGCTATGGTAATTGTTAGTTTAGATGAATTGTCAAGCCAGATTTGCCAGTCTTCTCCCAAGGCTTGTCAGAGATTCGTCGATAAATACAGGTTCATAAGGGTCTGGTAATTTAAGATATGTAGTATTGAGCTTTCCATCCTTCTTAGCCTTATTGAAGCTTTTGCATTGCTTTATGAATCCATCTTTGCAAGAGATGGTAGAAAAGTTTACTATAATATGGTTACCAGTTTCATTTTTAGTTTTTAGTCGATAAACATCTTGAATATCAGAGTCGGGTATAATGTGTTGTATTATACAAGCGTGGATGAGGTTATCCTCATCCACGCTCCTAACAAGTGTCCCAAGGATAACTTTATTTTCGGCGGGCTGTTTAGGAAAGTTTCTAATTTCAACAAACGATGCGCGGGAGTACCGCTCGAATTGTTTGATCTTATTTTCGAGTGACAAAATTCTGAGTTAAATAAGCTTTGTTTTGTTGTTCCAGTTGCGACATTTTCTCTAGTACGTCATCATATGTTGCCGACAAAAAGTGCAATCTTTTTTGTATTTCGTCATTTTGATCCTTGACAACCACAACCGATTCAATAAGTTTCTCAAACTTAGAGTTTTGTTTTATTCCGAAAGACTCAAACATATCCTTAATCTGATCAGCGATTGAGACACTTTCCGACGCTTGTTCACTATCATCAAGAAGTCTACGCTTCATTCTACGAGTGATGTTATGGACGGTATGGTCGGGCCTGGAGTCTTGTGAAGACACATGCAGCTGAGGATCAGAACCGTAAGACATAACCGGTGTTTGTAATAAGATCGCGCGATTAGTCATCATTGGTGGAGTTCGTTTTAAAGACATTTTTAGTAAACGCACGATAGTGACAAGGTGTTAAAAGTTGTTTTTTTACCCACGAAGTGCCTGGAGTGTATGCGCCGCAAAGTACGATCGCTGTTAGTTGTGAATTGACGGCGGGCGGGGCTCGTAGTACTAGAGAGTATATCTATCTCGCTTGAGCGTACCGCACGTCACCTTGCCGGAGCGGAGTTTTGTTCACTGTTATGGTGGGCAGGACGCCCAGAATCTCGATACTAGTATTATTTGCACTATAATTTTATTTATTTATTATTTTATGTAAAATAAACGAGTAGCGATTTACTATAAACACGACCGTACACCACGGTATCCAGAGGGGAGAGGGAAGGGGTAGAGTACCGCATAAATCTTTAAAATGGTACCACTTAATTTTATACAATATTTATACATTTAATATTGAAGACCACAACTAATATTAGTTTTTGCTTTTCCAAACCAACAACTAATTTAAACATTATGGTTCATCTAATGAAAGGGTGTTTAAAGCTGAAGTATTGCCTGCGAGATTGAGTCAGTCGCATGTTGAGTCAATTACTGTACTAGTGTTCTTTTTTTTTAATATGAGATTTGGTCGTTTTACTGACATTCCATTCAAACCAGCTTTCTGACACGTAAAAGTTTCAAAAACAGTTTTTCATTTTATGGCTACCCAGATTCCTTGCTCACGAGCAAGGAATCTGAATCAAATCACCATAAAAAGCATTAACTCACTGCTACAGCAAGCAGCTGCACACTATATTTGATAAGCCATTAATATGATAATATTCCATCTCAATATATTATATCTGATTACCAGTGCACCATATTTGTTTACTAAATAAGACAAGTTACAAAAATGAATTACAGTTGATAGGTGACGTACAAAAAATACTTGAAGGGACCAAGTATTGATCCTTGTGTTACGCTTGACGTAACCGAAATAATTAAGAATTAAGTATACCAATTACATACTACTGTTCTACTACGGTTTGTTATATAAGACCATTATCAATGCAATAAACGTCAAACCACTGGTAGGAAAATTATTTATCGTAAAACGCATTATCAACTCTATCAAAAGCCTATTATAAATCTTTAAAAGAAATTGAAGCTTAAACATATTTGTTTTTGTTTATACTTATTTTAATACAGTCCGCTCGTGCACTAGGGATAATGCCTGTATCTGGGAACTTTACAAATATTCATAAAACGGACGCGAAGAACACCCAGACTCGGAACAACTATTTGTGTATTATACAAAATGTTGTCACGTATGGGTATCGAACCCACAACACTCGGCCCAGTAGCAAGACGACCACTGATACCTAACGCCATCCGTGCGATGAAATTGGAAAGTTGTTGTTTAAAAAATTCATGAATTGTGTATTTTTAAAACGTGTGAACAGCATATCCACACTAACATTTCCACTACAAACGAGATGGGTGTAAAAACCCAGGATTCAACCTCTTCGACTTCATGTGATTTTTATTTTATTTTTCTTCAGCTTTTTGTTATGTGCCACTGTTGGGCAAAAGTCTCACCCTTGGACTTTCAAATCATTCTGTTGGTGGATATCCCCTAACCTTATGACCTTGTGACCCCTATATCTCGAGGGTCTTTTGACTCACAGGGCCTATATTCAAACTCGACCGAGGGATGACCCCAAGGTGTCTGCACACCAAGTTACAAGTCAATTAATTGGTCCAGTGGTTCCGAAGCTATGCCTATCACTAACAAACTGTCACTAACAGACAGACACACAAACCCACATAGTGTTTTCATTAACCCATTCGAAGAAGACTCGGAGGTTAATAAAGAACACAAGTAGTAAGAAATGTAAAGTCAAAAGAGTAAAAGACCACAACCCATAGCAGTTGCAAAGCGGTAGTTTTACAACAGCTATACTATGGTGCCCAAATATTATTCTATACAATATAAACACAAAGGTATACAATTATCGGCGTGACAATTACTTACAATAGTTATACTAAATAATATATATTAAACTAAGAATTAAATTAACTTTTACAAGGAATAAATATGGCGGTTTGACATAATATGTTCTATACAAAATCTGTCAAAACGTCAAACATTTACAACAAACTTCCGAAAAGATATAGGACGATTGAAAAATTGGCCCTCATAGTAGAGTAATTTCATTATCAGCCAGAAACGGTGAAATGAAATATTTCGCTCAATCGTGCTATTGTCGAATTCATATATATAAATACATAATACCGAAATAAATTTAGGTATCAAACTTCCAATATCATATAAATTAGCCTTTGTCCTTCCTAAGTCCGCGACTACATTAGAGATTACACAATTCAACTTACTGTGTATTTTATATGGTCCGATAGCTTACAGTGAGCCATAAGGTACCGGACCATATCAAAATCCATTAAGCCGTGATACGGAACACCATCAAACAACTTATAAACCAACTTACCTGATAACATACTGCTTGTTGGCGTAAGCCCAGGGCTCGTTCTGGATGATAGGGTCGACGCACACCGAGACGAACTCCTGCGTGTCGTTATTCTGAGACTCCATACGGAACACTCCGTACCTAGCTGCTAGCAGACCCAGGTTTAAGTAGCTGGAACAATAACATTATTTATGTATTTCTTTTTAATGGTTTAATGTGGTAAACGAGACAAATAGAGATGTAATTTATTTATTACACCTCTATTTTTCTCGTTTAAGCTATTGCTTGTATTTCGGTATGAGAAGAAGTGGAGCCAAGTATATCGCTAAAACCCTCACCACACCCTTGCATCTCATTGTCCGTCACGTCATACAGGGCTGATTATTTTGATATATATCTAAATAGTCACTGAATATATGATGAGTCACACAAATGTTTTTTGTTATCAGCATATCTAAAAAAGAGGTAAAGCGAGAAATAATTATCTGTTTCTGTTTTTCCTATCTAAAATGACTGAGATATTAAACGTTAAAGTATGCCGCGGCAAAATCCGACTAAGAGACCGCGCCAACATGTGACGTCACGCTGCGAGCTGCGAGTCGGCGCTTGCGTACACTTACATGCAGAATGACGTCATCGCAGTAGCGGGCGAAGGAACGCAAAGCGGTGAATCTCTACAAAGCTGTAACTTTGGAAATCCTGGCCCGATTTCGATAAAACAAAAACTATTATTATTTGCACGAGTACGCTTTTATAGTAATATTTTAATGTGTTTGTGTGACTCATTAGAAATGATTACAAACCTATGCGTGTAAAGCGTGACGTTGGTCCCGGCGGGCACGATGTACTGGTCGCCGGCGGGGTACTGCGGCGCGTCTTGTTCATCCAGCTGGTACGTGATCTGCGTCGAACCACCGCCCAGGTCCAACGCCGCCATCGTGTCGTCGTCCATCAGGTCTAACACACAATAATATATGCTAGTAGTCGCCAAATAAATTATAAGTCGACTGTAAATGATATATTTTGTTAAATGTTAGTTTTCTGTATTTCTACTCCATGAAAACTTTATCATGCCAAATATGTATCTTAATAATAATAATAATAATAACTTTTATTTACCAAAATATTACACAAGTCCTTATAAATACAAAACTGCAAGTTTCCGATTATGGAGTAAATACAATGTAAGAACCTGTTATAGGCAGAATTATCAAAGTCTCCTACACTAGGCGTAGCCTGTCACGTAGGAAAACTTTACAAAATGGATTTCTTAATTTTGAAGTTTTGCCAGTGTTCGTTTAAATGAATAACGTAATAATAAATTTGCATGCAATATATACGATTATTTTGAAATATAAATGATAGGTAGTTAACAATACATTAATATGAATATGGTTACAATAAAATAAAAACAAATTGAATTAAAATGATAACAATAGAATTTGTATGGAAGTATAAAAACACACATGAGAAATTAATTACATCCAGTTGAACAAAGCAATGAAAAACATAAGAAATCACATTAAAGGCCTCAAAAAACGCTCAGTGTCATCGTAAGTCCATGTAAGTAATTCTTTTTTGGTAATTATTTTCGTTTCACGAAGTGATGCTGAGTCTATTTGGAAAATTTTATTTATCTTATTATAAACATAAGGCTTCATGAAACTACTAAAACGCCTGGCAAAAGTAGTATTTATTTTTGGAATTGGAAGTTTGAAAACCCGTCTCTTAATCATGTCTTAATTATGTTTTACACGCTTGGAAGCGTATAAAATACTGGGTGTAAGGGACGGCGTACCGAAAACTTTAGAAAGGCGTCTTTCTATAGGTACTTATCTCGAAGAAACTAATAATCATAAAAACGCAAGATTAAGATTTGTATTGATTAATGATTAACATTATTACGCGGAACGCAATGGATTGCTATGAATACAACGCACCGTTCGCGCCGGCGGAAATGATGCGTTCTTTGATTTTTATTTAATAAAATTGATAGTATATACATTATGTTATTAATGATACACAGACAGAAAAATAAAAAACTGCAGAAAATATATAGTGACTTTTTCTATAGAAAATTCCAACGATTTTTCTCTTAGAACAATGGTCTGAATCTATCATTTCAGTTTTCGGTACACCGTGCTTTACAACCAGTATAAACGCGAATAACCCTGTAGACAAAGTTAGCGATGTGCGATTATCGATTAAATATTAGATTTTTCGAATGTATTAGTAATGCAAATTCATTCGAATTGTTGATAATTATTCGAACTAGTTAACTTTCGACTATAGCATACGCACGAACAGCTCCATATAGTAAAATGCTAAAATATTTAAATTGTAATTCGAATAATCGATCAATATTCGAATTAATGCGCTACGAACTTGAATTGGGAGCACAATCTGGCATGCAGACAAGACTAGTGCCATAACCATTGTACTACCGCCTCTTCAAAAGCATAGACTATAAACGCCATCACTATATCTACCCATCACATAAAGGCCAACCATCATGAAGGACCCAATGCACAAAAGATAATAATCATCTAACATCTACAATACTAACCGTGTAATAAGTTGACAGTATACCAGATGAAGATACCCTCGTCTGATCCATCCATGATTTTTACACTGTCTGGACCCACGTCATAGCCAAGTCTGGAAATAAAAAAACATCATTAGCGGTCGAATCAAATTAATTTATATAAACTATCTACCTCATCCTACCGTCTTCACGCTTGGGTAATTTTGGTCTCACGGGGTACTTCACAAACTGTTAAACAAAGGAAACAAAGATCACCCAGACTCAGAACAATTATTAATTTGTGAATGTTTAAGAGGGTTTCGCGCAAGCGAAGTTGTGGGCAGATACTACATAGTTACGATGACTTAATTTTAACGAGATGGATGTAGAAACCCAGGATTCAAACTTCGTTTTTTTTTATTAGCTTTTTGTAATGTCCCACTACTGGGCAAAAGCTTATCCCTTGGCTTTTAGATCACTCTGTTAGTGGATATCCCCTGACCTTATGAACTTGTGACCGCTATATCTCGGGTGTGTTTTGACCCACCGGGCCCAAATTCAAGCTCGACCGAGGTATGAACCCAAGGTATCTGCACACCAAGTTACAAGTCAATCGGTCCAGCTTTTTCGGAGCTATGCCTGTCATTAACAAACTGTCACAAACAGACAGATACACAGACCCACATAGTGTTTTCATTAACCTCTTCGAAGAAGACTCAGAGGTTAATAAGTAATAACACACGTAATAATTCCAATGATATCAATTCTATTTTTTATGGTTTGATTGACATTTTATATTTTGCGATTCATTGTGTGACATTCTTTATTCCATTGACATGATAATAATAATTTATATTCTGAATTAAACACTATCTAATTGTTAGACTAATTTGTTAAATGAATAATATAAAATATATCGAAATTAATTCTTTAAAATAATAATGCCCACAGAAATTAACCTAACCTAACTGTTATCAAAAAACCATTTGTACGCCAGTTAATGGCAGACTATGGACAGAACTACCATGTGTTTTTATCATCATTTCTGTAATCTTAATCTGACAAATAAATTATTTATTATTATATATTACTATTTTATTATGAACATTGCGATGCCAAGAAAGTGGTTATTTAAATAGAGTAAGGTCAGAGAGTCAAGATAAAGGATGTAAACAAACGGTCAGTGGTTCTTAACATTTGTTATTTTCAATATATATGTATCTACTGGCAAAATTTCACTATTTAGTACCTACTTTGATTTTCGATATACTTTTTCAAAGTTTTAACCTAGCATACGTAACCAATAAAATTAAAAATATTTAGTATTATAAATATGAATAAGTAGCATTTAAAAAGTATATTAACGCTGGTCCTGTGCTAGTTGACAGATTTCACATATATTCGAAAACATTACGGAGAACTCTCAGATAAGCACCTGCTTAGAATTGAACTCGACGCCTTTTGCGTAGCAGTCTAACGAAAAAGTTGCGACAAATGTTAACAGATGGCGCTTTACACAATTACACACTTGGCCATACAATCCTGACACACGCAAGCAAAGTTTACACAACGGTAACTTAGATATTTCTAAATATTTTTCTGACTTAGCCTGTTGTCTGATTCCGGCTTGACGTCGACTTCTAGGACACCTGTATATAAAGATTCCCGAATTCAATTGTCAATCATCCAGCCTGATCAAAGGATTCTCCCTTTGTGTTGAAAGGACATTACTCCAAGTTCACTCATATTCTTTTTTTTTAAAGGACTTCCGCACCAGGGCTATTATCTGTATCGCGAGGGACTTCTCAAACATTCGAATAACGGACACAAAGAACACCTAGATTTGGAACAATTATTTGTGGACCTCACAATTTTTTGTCCCGGGATCGAAATCACAACACTCGGCGCGGCGACAGTGGCGAGGCGTCCACCTTTACCATCGCCTACTAACTTAGTAGTAGTTGGATGATTTAGTAGATACTACCTCATCCGTGCAATCATAGACAGAATTAACATCTTTTTATACAATTCAAGTAGCAGACAACCATGCGGCCCAACTGATGGTTAGTGGTCACCATAGCCTATAGACGCCTGCAGCACCAGGGTCATCACTTACGCGGTTGCTGATCCTGTAAAAATCTCTGGACACCCTGTTTGAAGAACCCCATACTGTAATCTGGAAAACCTCGGCAGGGAGTTCATTCCACAACCCGAGCGTCCGCGGGAGAAAATTCCTTTTGGAACCGCTTGGTGCGGCACCAGTTAGATAACTTACTGTGAGATAGCTGTAGCGACGTGCGCGATGAGCTGCTGCGCCTTGTCGGCGGGCAGCAGGCGCAGCCCCGCGGTGGCGCGCACGATGAGCGGCGTGGCGCGCCGCTTCTCAGTTAGATAACTTACTGTGAGATAGCTGTAGCGACGTGCGCGATGAGCTGCTGCGCCTTGTCGGCGGGCAGCAGGCGCAGCCCCGCGGTGGCGCGCACGATGAGCGGCGTGGCGCGCCGCTTCTCAGTTAGATAACTTACTGTGAGATAGCTGTAGCGACGTGCGCGATGAGCTGCTGCGCCTTGTCGGCGGGCAGCAGGCGCAGCCCCGCGGTGGCGCGCACGATGAGCGGTGTGGCGCGCCGCTTCTCAGTTAGATAACTTACTGTGAGATAGCTGTAGCGACGTGCGCGATGAGCTGCTGCGCCTTGTCGGCGGGCAGCAGGCGCAGCCCCGCGGTGGCGCGCACGATGAGCGGCGTGGCGCGCCGCTTCTCAGTTAGATAACTTACTGTGAGATAGCTGTAGCGACGTGCGCGATGAGCTGCTGCGCCTTGTCGGCGGGCAGCAGGCGCAGCCCCGCGGTGGCGCGCACGATGAGCGGCGTGGCGCGCCGCTTCTCAGTTAGATAACTTACTGTGAGATAGCTGTAGCGACGTGCGCGATGAGCTGCTGCGCCTTGTCGGCGGGCAGCAGGCGCAGCCCCGCGGTGGCGCGCACGATGAGCGGCGTGGCGCGCCGCTTCTCAGTTAGATAACTTACTGTGAGATAGCTTTAGCGACGTGCGCGATGAGCTGCTGCGCCTTGTCGGCGGGCAGCAGGCGCAGCCCCGCGGTGGCGCGCACGATGAGCGGCGTGGCGCGCCGCTTCTCAGTTAGATAACTTACTGTGAGATAGCTGTAGCGACGTGCGCGATGAGCTGCTGCGCCTTGTCGGCGGGCAGCAGGCGCAGCCCCGCGGTGGCGCGCACGATGAGCGGCGTGGCGCGCCGCTTCTCAGTTAGATAACTTACTGTGAGATAGCTGTAGCGACGTGCGCGATGAGCTGCTGCGCCTTGTCGGCGGGCAGCAGGCGCAGCCCCGCGGTGGCGCGCACGATGAGCGGCGTGGCGCGCCGCTTCTCAGTTAGATAACTTACTGTGAGATAGCTTTAGCGACGTGCGCGATGAGCTGCTGCGCCTTGTCGGCGGGCAGCAGGCGCAGCCCCGCGGTGGCGCGCACGATGAGCGGCGTGGCGCGCCGCTTCTCAGTTAGATAACTTACTGTGAGATAGCTGTAGCGACGTGCGCGATGAGCTGCTGCGCCTTGTCGGCGGGCAGCAGGCGCAGCCCCGCGGTGGCGCGCACGATGAGCGGCGTGGCGCGCCGCTTCTCAGTTAGATAACTTACTGTGAGATAGCTGTAGCGACGTGCGCGATGAGCTGCTGCGCCTTGTCGGCGGGCAGCAGGCGCAGCCCCGCGGTGGCGCGCACGATGAGCGGCGTGGCGCGCCGCTTCTCAGTTAGATAACTTACTGTGAGATAGCTGTAGCGACGTGCGCGATGAGCTGCTGCGCCTTGTCGGCGGGCAGCAGGCGCAGCCCCGCGGTGGCGCGCACGATGAGCGGCGTGGCGCGCCGCTTCTCAGTTAGATAACTTACTGTGAGATAGCTGTAGCGACGTGCGCGATGAGCTGCTGCGCCTTGTCGGCGGGCAGCAGGCGCAGCCCCGCGGTGGCGCGCACGATGAGCGGCGTGGCGCGCCGCTTCTCAGTTAGATAACTTACTGTGAGATAGCTGTAGCGACGTGCGCGATGAGCTGCTGCGCCTTGTCGGCGGGCAGCAGGCGCAGCCCCGCGGTGGCGCGCACGATGAGCGGCGTGGCGCGCCGCTTCTCAGGCGGTGTGAGAAATTCCGCCTTCTTTATTAGTTGCACTATTGTGTCTGCGCCCTGCAACATAATAAACATACCTCTGTAAATTATTCATTCGAAAGGTTATCGCAAGCGGGTTATTATTTAATTGGCGACTCAAAAGAGTGGTCATGGATTTCTTGACGGCTTTAAATGCTATTATGTGATCTAAATGGTTTTTATCCTTGGCTTATAGTATGTGGGTTCGAACTATTACAGTACTGTGAATTATTATTTTAAGCCCTCCCACTAAACAGTGTGTACACGTCGGTAGTGCTATGGGTAGGATTCGAACCCGTGACCTCGATCGCAAACCCGATGCCTTATCTAATGGGTTGCCACCACTTTTAATGTAGTTATCATTGATATGCTAATTCTAAACACCGTACACATAAATAATTCGTTTCTGAGTATATATGAAATTGCCGAAACAGGCTAGTATTTAATACTAATTTATGCCTACTGGATCGCTCGCGTAGTTGTAAGTTATGTAAATTTACTATATGTATAGGAACAGTAGGTACGTTTTTCTGGATAAAAGGTACCCTATGCTCTTTTATGTGTCCTTAACCTATACTCCATTTGATAAGGTGCTTGGCTGAGAGTGAGCAGTGACTTTTTACGCAGACACATATTAAACGAATAAACTACTGCTTAAACTATCAGTTCAATTGATTTAGTAATCGTCATTGTTGTATTTACATTGATCTTTAGCAGCATTTTATTTTTAGACTAGGTTTTTGGGTAGGCAGACACATCAAGATTGTTTACCTTTGGTTGGGTACCTGGCCAAATGGATTATTGTTGAAACATCACATTGTGCGAAATTGTAAAAATATTATGTTTGGTGGAAAATAAACAAAAATTTTATATTTAATTTTTATTAGCAACGTGTATGCCAATTTTCATGATGTTATGTTGATCGGTTCAATAGACGTGAAGGCATAACAAACAAAAAATCTCATATTAGCAGTTAAAATATTAGTAAGGATTACCGTTTCGGCAAGACAAAGTGACGCTATTGATTTAAAAAATAAAATATTGATTTAAATAATAAAAAATTAATACATCCCTTGCAAGAAAATTCTTCTCCTTCATGGGCCCCTATCTTTATAACAAATTAAATCGTATATTAAATATTTACTCCCTCACCAATAAAAAATGCAAAGTTACTGTCACTAATTATCTACAAACCCTTAACTATGAAGAAACCGAACGCACGCTGACAATTATGCAATGAGCTCTGTTACCAGTTTTAGTATCAACACCAGTTAGTTCTATTCAACTTACCCTTTGCTTGTTCATAATGCATCTCCATTCTCGCACACACACAACACTGTACAAATACCTTTATCTATTTATTTATTTATCTATTTATTTATTTAATTCTTAATTACTTTTACACATATAACACACTCTGGCAAAAGGCACTAATTATCTTTAAGTTTTTATTTTTAGTTTCCAATGTACCATATGTAAAAACCTACTAAAAGGAAATATGTTTATTTTTATCCTCTTAAACGATAAATAAAAATGTCCAGTACCAGTACAATAACCCCTGAGTTCTAGCGACGGGAGGGCCCCAGAGAACCAGTAATTCAGATTTGTACGCAAATCAGCAGCTGGCTCTGGTCTCTCACAACGTTAGCAATTAAGTGTTACCAAATGTAAGACCTAAATTTTAATAATGTTGTTGTGAAGAGAGAATAAAGAATTATTATTATTATTATTATTATTATTATTATTTGTTCAATCAAAATGTAGGGGTATGTTTTATTATCTTAGCCACACATTTGTCAGGAAAAACACTTAGCCACACCTCTGTCAGAGAAAGCGCTTAGCCACACCTTTGTCAGAGAAGGCGCTTAGCTACACCTTTTTCAGAGAAGGCACTTAGCCACACCTTTGTCAGAGAAGGCGCTTAGCCACACCTTTGTCAGAGAAGACACTTAGCCATACCTTTGTTAGAGAAGGCGCTTAGCCACACCTTTGTCAGAGATGGCGCTTAGCCACACCTTTGTCAGAGAAGGCGCTTAGCCACACCTTTGTCAGAGAAGGCGCTTAGCCACACCTGTGTCAGAGAAGGCGCTTAGCCACACCTTTGTCAGAGAAGGCGCTTAGCCACACGCGCCAGTCAGAGAAGGCGTAGTCCTAACTAATTTTATAAATGCAAATGTAAATTTGTTAGCTTTTTACGCTTTCACGCCTTAACTACTCGACCGATCTTGATGAAATTTTGCGTATATCTTGTCAGGGGTACAGAAAAGGACATGGGGTTTTTATCCAGAATAAAATAACGTTTCCAAGGGATTGAAATTTATTGACAAAATCTAGATTACCGTGAACGAAGTCGCTATCCCTTAAGCAAAGAATTTATATTTAATTATTTAGATCTGTGTTTATGCGCCGTCTCCAATGACGGCAACATGGTCATGCTTGACAAAGCCTTTTTTTCGTACAGTAACAAAAAATAATGTATATATTACCTTTTCTGGATCGTCGGCAAATGACGACAGGCCAGGTTTCGATTGCTCGAAATATTCATCTACTAAGTCCAAGTTGGTTTGGCCAAATACTGAAACGTAAAAGATAAATTACCATACCAGAATCCAAACACAATGAAAAACTGCATTATTTCTAGACCCTAGGGTCCAAGCGTTGGCCAGCTTTAGTTTAGTTGCAGACTCCGTGCTGCTACTGAGTATTTCTTATACAGTGTTAACCCGGGAATCGAATATTATATACATATATACTTGTCAATATCGCAAATCATCAAACATTGTCTCCTTAAAGTTGCATACGATGTATAATTTACTTTTTTTTAAAAACTTGTATCTGATCTGTAATTATAACCTAAGCACGTGTAGTGCTACTGTCCGCTAATTTAGTGCATGCGGTGACTCCTTAAAAAGTTGTGCAATTTGTACTAATAACAACCAAACTGTAATTTTTGTGTCTTAAATATTTGTAACAACTACTGGATGTCCTTGTAATAAATAAAATAAATAAATAAACCCAATGCCTCCGGCACTGCAATCGCACACCATTACCGCTACGACATCAAGACTGCTTGATTCAGAATATAAGTATAGTCTTAAATTCAATTCAACGCCAGAATGCTTTTAAGCGTTTATGCCTTGTGACCTATTCCAGAAGGCAATGTCTCAAATAAGTGTGATATTTGAAGGTATTTAAATTATATAAATAAATTCTTATAAAGTATTTAATTTCAATATTTACATGTACTTTATTGATTTGGGATAGTTATCAACGTGTTTTATAGACTAAGATAGAAGTCTATCATAAATGAAATACAATTATATTTGTAGCCTTCCATGTCATCCATGACATATAAGTGATGGTAAAAATAAAGACGGAATTAGAGCATTTATTTCATTTTCTGTTATAAAATATTGTCAAAAAGGCACACTAGCAAATGGTATCGCGTTTTTTTTGGGCTAGCAATTTTTCGTATAACAATTTCGGCAGTAGCAACATCACGTTCTCTTTTTAAGAAGACAAATCCCGCACTAGGAATAATTCCTGTGTCGCGGGGAACTTTACAAATATCCAAACAACGGACACAAAGAACATCCAGACTCGGAACAACCATTTATGGATCACACAAAGTTTTGTCCCGCGTGGGATTCGAACCCACATCACTCGGCGCAGTAGCAGCGGCGAGGCGAGCTCCTGAACCACTACGCCATGCAGTGCCTAATTGCAATTTCATGCAAATAGGATAATGTTATACTAACACATTCACTGATAAACGTACTGTCGAAGTAAACAAATTGGATGATTATATTTAAATAGGTACAAATGGATATAAATTACAGACATCGCTATCAGCTACTCAAGGCTTTGTACGTGAGATATAAAATATATATTTAAGGTCGCACAATGCCACTTATACCTATTACATAAAAAAATCTCTCGGTACCTTTAATTACTGATTGATATTATAGCTACCTATAAGACCAAGATTTTTAGATTCTGGTTAGTAGTCACAGAGATAAACTATACCTACATTAATATCCCACCAAAAACATTATCATGTTAAATGTTGTAAGGTCACTTAGAGCCATTTTGTCTGCTGCTGATTAGTGACAATGTTGGATGTTAAATCATTTTTCTTTACTCTAAAAATAAGGCGATATAGATCATTTTGTTTTATGCGACATTTATTTTGGACCTCATAAATGTATTTTATTGATAATTATAATTAAACTTTACGGGTTTTATTGCAATAAAGGTCGGATCCCCATTAAAATAAGAGCATTAGTTCTTTTTAACGAATTTTATTAAATTTTGAGTGTTTAAATGGCTCTCCTGTAAAGTTCGTAAAATGTCGCTTAAAACAAATAGCCTTTCACCCTTTGATATGGCTCGCACAGTTAAAAAAGATATCAGTTTGTTGACAGTTGGTTACATGAGATCTGATTACTCCATATAGTAAATTAGAAGCTTGGGCTTCTAACTATACACGCCCTAACTCTACAAGCCCTAACTTCACAAACTCTAAACCTTAGTCAAAATATGTGGCATAGCTTGAAATCAGAGTTTTTAAGATATTAATGAAATCTTAAGTATAAGAGCTATGCAATTGAAAGTTTCTACGTTTAATAAGTCTATATATCCCTAGAATTTTGTTTATCTGGTATAATCCAAACACAAGTTATGAGAGTTAAAAAAAATTACATAGCATTTCGAGAAATGGTAGGTACTGCCCTTGCGCTTCGCTTGGCTCGTCTTGGTAGGGTCACTACCGTGCCCCCAAATATGATAAACATAAACAGATATGATAGATATAAACAATAATTTTTCTCTAGTAAAATGAAAAATAATAGACAAACTTACCTGTAAAAGGTACTCTAAATTTATAAGAAAGCACCCTGGAACCTGATGAGCCGGCATCGATGATAACAGCGTGATGGTACACGCTCTCGTAGCCGAGGCTTTTGGCGAGTCCGTCGAACCATTGATTTTGGCCCGCGAACAACCCTACAGCACAACACTTTATGTTACATTCTAAAAACAACATTATTATCTTAGCCCACATGTTAAAAAAATAAATGTCAATTTATTCCCGCGTTTATAACTGTCAAATAACAAATTATCAATTTATTTCAGATTTCGAACAGTAGTCTGCTACACAGCCAGTACGAATGTAAACTAAATCTGTCATTAAAAAGAAGTACTGGTTCTGACCTGTATTGAACTTTATATTACTTACAAACTAATTACACGCAAACTACGATTGCTTACAGTAAATAGAAATTAATATTATTACTTAATTTGGTGAGCGATAGATAATATGAATGAAAAATTGTTTTTAAGATTATGACGTTCGCAATAAATTAAACCAATGTAGGTATTATTAGTCGATCCAATTTTATATCTCCCGATTAATGGCATCAATATGAATAACATGTCCAGTCTTAAATACAAGGTTAATTGCTAAGAGAATAATAAATAAACCAGATACATATCAGACCACCCGTGAATATAAATAATTTTTCTTTCTTTATCTTTTTAAAGATATGAATAATACTGCTCAAACCAAAACTATTTTGATTCGGGAAGTATCTTCAAGTTTATAAAAGGTTGCTGCCTAGTTATAAAAAAAATTAGGAATATGATTTACAAATTAGTAAAATACTTGTTAACCCCTCCAGCTACTGATTAATGTCGGCAGAGTATCGATTAAATATATCGATTGACATCGATGACCGCAAGTCCGATACTTAAATAGGTATTTTTACGACAAGGAGGGTACCAAGAGTATCTCACGTAGAAGCTGTGCTTCTCGTTACTTGTGCTCCCACAACTTTTGTACTTGTAGTGGGAGCACAAGTACTGGTAAAATGCTATGTAATCACGCTGTCCAGCGAACAAATGAAAGCGCGATTACCATGCGCCGAATGCGTAAACGCAGCCAAAGTAGTATCCAAAGGAAACAACCAACCGATTTTCGTTACATAAGACTTTGGAATTATATGCTATAATAATTTTGACTTTCGTGAATTATTTAATATCACTTTACCCCTTTCGACTTAACTTGTTACACCAGTTCCCTATCGCCTAAATTTCAAATGGACATACATCACGCAATTAAGGCGGTTAAGTTGATAGTTAAGGTATAGGTATTAAATTATCAGGGTTTTCTATATTCCGATGATTGAATGATAACACGCTTTAAAATTAAATACATACTACTAACTAACTTTAGGATCCAAACGCCGAATAGCTAACCAAAAATAATAATTTTAATCCCGCTACTATACCAGTCAGTGAGTAAAAACAATTAGAGAATATATTGTTTAGGATTAATTCGGAAAAAAAAATTGTTAATTAGTAATGTATCTATATAATAAGCCCCATCCTGTTTTAATAATAATTCTTGTATCGCGAGGGACTTTACAAACATTCAAACAACGGACACAAAGAACACCCAGACTCGAAACAACAATTTGGAGATCACACAAAAAAAAATCCCGTGTGGTATTCAAACCCTCAACACTCGACTCAATGGCAGTGGCGTGGTGGCCACTTAAACTAATCCGCCAGCTGTGCAGTCAGTGCATTGATCATTTTAGTTACGATAGTGGTGTCAACAAATTCGAATGCAATGGTGGACTTTGTTAATGTCAACGTAGTCAACCACCCACTCAAGAAATGCAAACTCACTCACTTTACGGTAGGCAGCAGCTTTGCTGTAAGCAATGTCATTGCTGAAGTCCATGAGCAGTGGTTACCACTTTCCATCAGGTGGGCCACTTGCTCGTCTGCCACCAAAGGCAATAAAAAAAACTCAAGCAAAGCTAACTAATTCAGTTTGGAGGAGGGCCACGATTTGGATTCTATGTCTATCAGCACTATGTGACCAACAACTCAGCTTTAAGAGCACATTTCTCGAAATAATCTCATCAATTGAGTGTGTCACATATCGTGCGGTCATAACATCAGCAGCAAATGCTATTGCAACTATGCGACTGATATTTGGCACCAACTATATTGGCAAACCACTGACAAATACGAAACAATAACGACAAAATGTATTGACATCAACGGAGGTTTTTTAGTGTGTTTGTTTCTAGAATATTGTATATTAGCTTTTGCTCGAAGCTTCACTCGTTCCGGAACATTCAATTTTTCTAGATGAAACGAGTGCAACGTGTGTGCGAAATTTCATGATGATCGATCGAGTAGTTAAGGCGTAAAAGCCTAACAAACAAACAAACTCACTTTCGCATTTACCTAAAATATTAGTTGGGGTTAGGATGTGACACAGAAATTTGGGAATTCAAATCAACTTGTGATAAACGCTAACATAATATATCGTAACATCACGCAATGAAGTATGTTTCCGTGCCGCGCTTCAAAACTTAATACGATATTTAAAAAACTGATAAAGGACAGGCAATAAAAATCATTATTGCTAATTTTATCCCATTAGATGTTGGACTAGCTTACTAGGCAAGATATTCAAAGTCCTGTTGGATACTTCCATTTGTCAATATGAAGCTATGGGACACCCAAAAAAAAATATTTTTGTACCCAAAGCCAACAAATCCCAGCATTTCTGATAGGTATACGATTGTCGTATCGTATCAAAAAATGATCTACAACGTAGGTACCTAATTACATGTAGATAATGATCAAATTACAATCTTACTCTAACACTATTCCTATGATAGCTAATATGTTCACAAAGTACTCTAATATACTTAGAATAACAACGATAGAACCCTATTAACCAAATTTGAAGTACAACCAGTTCTTAAGGGACATAAATAGCACATTTTCTTTGTGTGCGAGCATATCAGCGAACGCAATACGATGACACACACATACTCATGTTCTGTGGTTTCAATATAGAATTAAAATTTACATAAAAATATACTACATGTTGTTATTTCAATTATTACAATAATCTACAAACAAAATACCTGCTATAAGAATAGGAAATGTACGCACTGCCGTTGCTGTTCCATTTAGCATTTTTCACTTTATAATTTCTTGAATATTCCGATATATATTTGTCTGTGAAACAAATTCACGATAGAACTGAACTGTTATTTGTCATACATAACTTTATAACAGGCTAGAAATTAATAATCTTGCATAATTTTAGGGAAATATGATCTCTATGACGCATAACATAAAATTTATTTTAGCGTATTATCCAATATGTGTTTGATAGAAATGTTGAAACGCGTCATTGAAAGGAAACCACGTATTTTATTAAAAAAAACACGCGTCAAATTGTTAGAAACCCGATATAAAAGGCTGTGTTTTTATTCGATATTTTATATTCGCTTACAACTGTTATAAGTACTATACGTTTTTATTCAAGCGTTTCACAGTTTTATGTTTCTGTTTAAACTCATGTTGGATTTGTGTAATCGAATCTCTGTACATTCTTGTAGCGATATTTCAATCGCTTGGGAATTGATTCGTCATAACTATAGTGTTGTTCGAAAAAATACTGATAATGAATTAAATTAGAGATTTTTATAGAACCATTAAAAATGTTTGAAAATTTACTAGTAAGTCCTTGCTTTTACTTCGACGTTTACAATCGACAACATTAATCCCTCCTGTTATTGGTCATAAATGATAAACCTACAAGAATAATAAAAGAGAACAAGCGCTGAACTGTTTTCGCTTCGACTTAGGGCATGCATATTACCTAAGATCTCTGATCATCCCTTGACGTACCTAATTAAAATCTATGTAAGCATATTTTTTTACAGTTTAATGCCTTTTTCTACACTATTTGTCAAACGACTTTCTTATTTTTTTGTTCCGTAGCCATTGGCGACCTTCATATATAATATAAGCTCTGTTTATAAAATGTCCCACTTCTGGGCACGAGTATCTTCTCAGAGTGAGAAGATCGACAGGTGGTCGAATTTCGACCATTGACTGAGCGAACACTAGTTGTTTTAATTATGCTACCTATATTAAATATAACAACATTGATTGGATTTTAAGCCGTTAGGTCGTGATCTAATTAAGAACAGATTTGTATTTAAATATATACTTAATTAGATTAAAGTTTGATACTTATTATCAGCAAACACGCTACGCTTACTAAAATTTGGTTATTTTTATTTACTGTTTTTAACGCAAAACGATTAATTAATAATACCTCAGAAGGTTGCGTGTTCAAATCACGTCGGGGTCACCAATGTAGGGGCCACATAATGATGTGAGGTGTAAGAAATGATGGTCAAATTGATACATACTTTCTTTACTGGTATACACAGCGACACATCAACCTCTGTTTGGACTTTGAACTATCAGAAGTTGAACACTGCGAATCGTGCGAGAGAGTGCGTTATATTTTTGTCACGCTCTATCTTTACCATTACATCGACACCACTATGCACTGTCCCTTTCCGACAATTCACTATTTTGTATGTAGCGTAGTTATGCGTATATAGGGTGTCTAACTTGATGTGTAGCCGTGTGTACCAGAAACTTATAATAGATATACAAACATAAACTACATAATTACGCGACCTAGCTGAGCGGGTGTGGGGAGACGACTGCTGCGCTGCGCACACCTTGTATACATACACACCTTGTATATAAATTTGTAGCGTCAGCAGCCGTAAACCTTCTATTAAACTGAAGTCACGCAGCCGTAATAAATAAGACTGACAGCTGTGCATGATGTCGCAAGTCGGATTTTCGATTCGGGCAATGTGCTATTGGTATTGGGTTTATCTGTCAAGAAATTTGAGTGCACGGATGGCGCAGTGGTCGCATCGCCACTGCCATTGTGCCGAGTGTTGTAGGTTAGAATCCCACACGGGACAAAAAATTGTGTGATCCACAAATGATTGTTCGGAATCTGGATGTTCTTCGTGTCCGTTGTTTGAATGTTTGTAAAGTTTCTCGCGATACACGAATTATTCACAGTAACGGTGTCTGTCCTGTGCCCGGTAAACGATTTAGCCAACGCCAATTATGGTTGTAGGTGCCACGTAACAGACAGTCTACAACCCACACAGCACATTTCCAGACTTCGAACTGCTAATCAGAATTTCTTGACGGAAATGTCCGGCCCGGGAATTTACCCGCGAATTTGGGCATATATATATATATATATACAGTGTGTCCGGTCATGGACTAGCGATATTCTAAATACTTATATAACAACTATTTTTATACACAAACACACTTAACACTTGGGCCCAATCCACTTCCTCGCTATGTGGGTACAAAAAAATTGATATCTCCCAAAGTTTTGGTGTTATTGAGATAAAAATAGGCTTATTCGAAGGGCAACAATACTGTCTACCGTCTACATTACAAAACAAAGTGTTCACATGTCCATAATTTTTGAAAACAATATGTAACTCAATAAAAAAGATCAGAAAATTATGAAAATCCACAAATTATTGTAAATTACTTCAAAAACACCCCGCCATAACCCTTTTCATTTTTGTACTAGATCGACAGATGTTGAGCTAAGCTACAATACAACATTTAATTTACAACTGTGTGTCTATTAATTTAAAAGTTTTTGTTGTTTGAACATAGCCTATGCGCAAGCACAAAAGGTCTTTGTCGGAACCCTAAACAGGAAAAATTTCAAAACACTTGACGTTCATATTAGATTTTATTTAATGGTTTTACAATATTAAATTACAATAGCTACAGCAGTTACCCAAAGTGGCCACCTTCAGCTTGTAGACACGTTACAGCTCTGTACGACTTGGGTTGATATTGCCACACAGCGGGGAAGTGGATTGGGTCCAAGGGTTAAGTGTATTTGTGTATAAATATAGTTGTTATGTAAGTATTTAGAATATCGCTAGTCCATGACCGGACACACAGTTGACATGGACATTACAGTCCAGAGACAGTGGCGACGGGGAGAAGATAGATGTCTTGTAGCTGTCGTCAGTGTAAAGCCGCAGGTCTGACCAGATGCTTCTTCACACTATGTTTGAAGGACCCAATGTCATAGAAGGGAGGAAACATATGTATGTGCCGGAAGACCATTCCAAAGTTGTATGGTACGGCATAAGAAGGAATTGCTGAACCTTTTGGTGCGAGACGAGATTGTGCTAACCGTCGATACGTGGTTACGAAGTCCGTCACGTGTAGTTCTCAAAAGGAAGGTGGGATGAGGTGAAATAACTCTTCGGAGCATTCGCCATGATAGAGGCGATAGAATACGCTAAGGGACGCAATGTTTCTACGAAGTTGTAGCGGTTTGATGTCCTTCGTAACCTCCTGGCTGTCGATTATACGTACGGCATGACGCTGCAGTTTATCTAAGGCATCGAGTAGGTACTTAGCGGAACCATTCCAAAGTTGCGAACATTACTCTATGCTGCTACGGACTTGGGCCTTGTACAGCAAATACAGCTGTTCAGGAGTAAAGAAACGCCGCACCTTATTTAGAATCCCGAGCTTGCGTGCAGTTGTGGTTATTACACTCTCGATGTTATCCGTAGAGTTAAGGTCGTGGCGGATGTCTATGCCTAAGATGTTAAGACTATCCTGCAGTGGCAGCGTGGTGCCCCGAAGAGTGGGAAGTGGAGAGAATAGGGTTTCTTTTTAGCTGAACGCGCACACTTGTGTTTTCTTAGCATTGAACTCAACCAGGTTAGATGAATCCCAAGCGGATAAGCCATCCAACACCCTGTTGAGGTCAGTGACAAGCTTTACCCGCCTCCTCTCAGTATCCTGCCGGTTGCTAGGTGGTTGTGGATGATAACAACCATGAACCGTCTGCACAGCAATGAATGCCACCAATAGGTAGCATGTCATTGATATGCAGAAGAAATAGAGTGAGAGAGAGCACGGATCCTTGTGGGACTCCAGCATTTACACTTACGAAACGTGAAGAGCATCCGTCCACTAGGACACGCATTTTTCACTCGTATAAAAAACTGGAGACCCATTGAACTAGCCGGCTGGGAAGACCATATGCCGGAAGCTTGGAGAGAAGACCATGGTGTCAAATCCGATAAAAGGCTTTAGCAATGTCCAGCCCGATTGCCAAAGCTTCGCCTTGCTTATCAATAGCCTCACCCCAGATGTGCATTAGATACGCAAGAATATCACCCGTTGACCAATTTGGTCGAAACCCATATTGGCGATCATTGATGATGGAGTGACACTCAAGGTAGCGGATTAGCTGGTTGTTAAGAATCCGCTCCATCACCTTGCAGATCACTGAGGTGACTGCTATTGGGCGGTAGTTTGGTGGATCGGACCGGGCCCCCTTCTTTAGGGATAGGTTGCACGTTGGCTTCTCTCCAAGATTGAGGCACACTACCAGAGACGTAGGAGTGGCGATGTAGTCTCATCAGCACTGGAGACAACTCTGCCGCGCATTTTTTGAGCACAATAAGAGGTATCCCGTTCGGCTCCGTAAACTTTTGCACATCTAGTGATATCAATTCCCTGCGGACATCACATTGCCTGATGATGATATCAGGCATTGATCGTTATTGTCACAGTTAGTTTTTAAACTATAAATATTGAAATGAATTATACATGTATTAGTGAGCATTTGTTAAACGAGGGTTCTATTAAACAATTTCATTTTAAAATATAATTTAGGTTCATATAATGTAAGAAAAACTAAAAAGAGAGGAGGCACTTTAGTATTGGTAGACAGTAAACGCAAAACTGAAGATTTGGAAGTATGTAAACAATTATATAAACAGGATGTTTTTGAAATATGTGGTGTGAAGGATTGTGAAACTAACTTAAATATTATTTGTCGATACAGAAATCGGGAAAATAAAAATTTTGATGATTTCATGTACAATCTTGAAAAACTATTGCATATATTTTATAAAAAGCTATGTATCATTTGTGGTGACTTCAACATTGATATGTTGATCCCAGGTATAAAACAAAATTCCTTTTCATCACTTTTGCATGTTATGGCTTTGACTCTTTAATATGTTCGCCTACATTTATTCGCAATTCGTCCATATCGTGCATAGATAATCTCCAAACACAGTATAATAAATGTAAATGTTGATCATAATGGTTTATCAGAAATGTTGATATGTACTTCAAAGTTAAAAAGTGTTTCTGTAAAGAGACAGTATAATTTTTATAATGAAAAGTAAAAGGATATATAGTGAAAGATACAAGGACATGTTTAGGAAAAACTACTGGAAACAGACTGGAATCTAGGCATGAATACGTTCCTTTCAAAATTTTAAGAACTTTATGCACGTGTTTTAAAATGCAGAATAAAAGAATAATTGCACAAAACCGAGAAAAATTAAATTGGATTTCTATGGGAATCAAAATTTTCAGTAAGTTTAAAAGAATATTGATTTCATTAATAAAAAAAAGTGACAATTCGATTATAAAATACAGAGATAATTCAGATTTACAAAAGAGTAATTAGAAAAGCTAAAAAGCAACGGGCACGCCACGATTGTGGCGGTAAGTCCCGTGTTTGACGAATGGCTGGAGTGGCGGCATGGCGCCTTCACCTTCCGGCTGACACAGGTAATGACTGGCCATGGTTGTTTTGGCCAGTTCCTGTGTCGCATAGGCCGGCAAGAGACGCCCGGTTGTCACCACTGCGGCGACTGCCACGACGTTGTTGTGGACACGGCGCTGCACACTTTGGCGGATTGCCCCGCCTGAGCATCGCAGCGCCGTGAGTTGATCGCGGCAGTCGGATCGGTTGCCCTCTCGCTCCCGGCCGTAGTTCAGTCTATGGTCCGGAGTGAGAGGTCGTGGAGCGCCGTCGCCTCCTTCTGTGAGGAAGTGATTTCCATAAAGGAGGCGGCGGTGCGGGAGAGGGAACGCTTAAATCCTCTCCCCAACCGCAGAGCCAGGCGCCGGAGGGCGCGAGACGACCTCCAGCCACCCTGAGGATTGACCTGAGTGTGGTGTGCTTCGTGGGCCTGCCCGACACCCGATCAGCACCAGATCCGAGAGGCGGCGTGCGTGTTCCCACGCGCGCCTCTGTATCGTGTGTCCGTCCCGCCCTCAGAGGGACAGTAAAATTAGTAGTTGTAAATTTGTGTAGTGGCCTGCCGTTTCATATGGCGGGCCGAAACCTCGGCGGAGTCGCGATTGCATGTGAAAGCGATTTGCGCGGCCCCGCCGATTGCGGTTATGTCGAGGAACACCGTGGTAGGTTTAGTCGGTATTACTGGGATGTCACTCACCATCTTTCTCCGGTGAGTCAGACATAACCTCTCCATCGCCCCGCGGAGAGGTATGCGTCAAAGCATTCCCACAAGTTGAAAAAAAAAGCTTAAAAGCAAGCAACTAGCAAACTGGAGTCTTCAAATCCAAGTAAGACAATCTCGAGTATAGTTAATCGTAGAAAAGTTCTAAAAATACAGCAGAATACGAGATAATGCTTTTAAAGATAAACAATAAAATAATAGATAAGATGGAACAGATTGATTGAAGAATTCACTGTTGACCAGTTAAAAATTGACTATTACGCTGGAATTAGTGGAATTATTAGGTATTAATTAGTGAAATCCAAACTTAGATATAGTATCTTGTTATGGGGAAATAGTTATAAGTACAACATTAACTAAGCATTTGTAATACAGAAAAGGGCAATTAGAACTATGTTACGTATTGATCAAATGGAATCATGCATAACCCATTTTAAAGAGCTCAACATATTAACAGTTCCTTGCCTGTATATTTTGGTGCTCGTGACTAATTTGATTAAAACCCTAGACAAATTTGAAACCAAGGAACAAAGAAACATTAGGGGAAAAGTCGTAGGAAAGATTTGACTAGCATTATTCAGCCTAAATTAAACGTCGCGTGCAGCACAGTTCTGCAGTCCAAGCAGTAAGCATCTTTAATAAACTGCCAGTGGAGATTATTAAAGATGCTTACTGCTTAAGGGTTTATACCGCGTAAATAGATTTACAAACAAGCTTAGGGAATTTCTCTTGGAAAAGAGCATAGAGGAGTTTCGGAGTGACAACATGTCAAATATATAATTTATCTTGGTTTCATCATGATTTAACATTTTCTTTTAAAATATATTCATGCTGACATTAGCTAATTAATTAAAGTGATGACATAACATAATACGAATATCACCATATAATTAATATGTTATTTATATTGTATTATCCATTTTAAGTTATTTGTATGTTTTTATTATTATTTGTATATGTGCACATTTAGTATGTAATTTAAAAATTCCACACAAAGTATTTTGTATTAAATAAATGACTAATGACTAATAATAATAATGACTAATTATAGCTCCAATACCAATTCATAAATACTGTAATTAACAAGGAAAATATGAATGGCTATGATCTGACTATAGGGAAATTACCATTGGCGTATATATATAAACAGGGATCAGGTCTGACGTGACCACCCTAGAATTGTCTGGCACCCACTCTAGAATTGGCTGGTACCCAATCTAGAATTGGCTGGTACCCACTCTAGAATTGTCTGGTAGCCACCGAAGAATTGTTTGGTAAAGAAAGTAGGTCATTGCATTTGATAGCCCAATTCTTGAGGAGTTCTTATATAGGCTATATAACATCACGCTACAAGCCGTGGGACCGGCGCAGTAATCATAAACATCCATGAAACCTCGCGAGACAGCTAGTCCATAATAACACGTATAAATATATTTCATTCGGTAACACTTTAATTTTTACTCAATAATATGGCAGCTCATCTAAAGAGCATTTTCATGTTATCTCAAACTACTCACATAAATAATCACTGTTATCACTAAAATCAACTGGTGTATAGTGTATCGTTATCTCAGACACTTTAGTCTGTAGTATTTTTGTACGATATGATACGATTAATTTCAACACATCTGATAATTTTCTAATGCGGTTATTTTACGTCCTAGCTAAAAAAATGCAGGCTTTCATCATTTTTCATATAAAGCCTCACTCGTTCCAAGATCCCAAAGCACAAGCGTATCATGTGCATCAAACCAAGCATCGGTTTCTTTTTAATACGTGCACAATATGATCTTAGTTTAAACCTGGAGCCTTCCTCGGTGCCATTGCATGAGCTCGAAGGAGAGTGCGTTGCTGAGTAGCTTTGTCTCATCTTGACGATTTTTCTACAGATAGTGGTAAGGCAGCGGCCTTCACTAAAACTACAGTTATCCAGCGTACTGCAGATATTGAAAACTATGAGACAATATATTATTGTACTTAGTCTATCTTTTTGTAAGAGCAGACACATTGTCATGCTAATTAGAACTTAATAGTTATTTTAAACGGTCGAAATATCCTGTTACATGTAAGTGACGTGTTATCGATTTCTAGTGACTACATTCATTCATATATGAGCGGTCACACCTTCGGGTTCACCGAGTTGTTTTTATAATACAATTGTCAGTGGAATTGGTGGTAATAGCGATACGGGTGTTTTGCTGCCAAACTGGCATGGTACGTATTGACAACCAAAACAGATGCAGTAGCCACCATATCTTGAAAGAACGACGTGAAATAGCAGTATTCCTATTGTTGTGTTTCGTTCGGTGAGTGAGAATATCGGAGGCCCAATCACCCTCTTTTCCCCTTCCCGCTGCTGCTCCTTCCCACTTCCTTTCCCAAAGGGTCGGCAACGCGTAAGTGATGTCTCTGGAACACCAGAGTACCACTCACTTACCATCAGGTGGGCCGTATGCTTGTTTGCCACCTTAGCAGTATAAAAAAAATCACTAGCCCAGTTGGCGTATGACTTCTTTTTGAGACCATTCCCATCAAAATGAAGCTCTATTAAGCACTGGGCCTAATTCTTGTACCGCGGTTTAATTCACAAACATTCAAAGAACAACAAACGACAATAAACGACACGCAAACTTGGAACAACTATCTGTGGATCACACAAATGATTATTATTAGTGAGCATCGAACTCTCGGTGCAATATACTGACGCGATAAGCGCATAAAGCATTCCACTATATGAGCTATTAAACGAGGATATGCAAAGATCCTATATTGATGTATTAGCTACCTAAAAATCCTAAATCGATCTTTGAAATTTAATTGTTATTATATAAAATAAGACCACTGCGCGAGACATTATTCCTGTGTTGCGGGGAACTTTACAAGCATACAAGAACAAGGTTTTCTTTACGATTCGAAACAAGTAGTTCGAACCTACAATACTCATCGCAGCGCCAGTAGTGAAGCGTCCACTTAAACCACTAATACCGCCACCACACTTCAGATTACAATAATCCAGCTTGGAAATATTTCTACGAAGTATTTTCAATGTGATTGGCAGAGGTATAGAGGCGAGAGATCAATATTGACACAGAAAATCTTTTGTCACGGGCAAACGTGCGTGTCGATGAAAATTGATTACATTCTCAGATAAGTGCAGATTTAAACATCCTCTATACTCTTACGAACGTAATTAACATATGTACATATCTAGATTTACGCCTGCTGGGATTCTGGCATCTTCATTGCTTTCTTCATGCAAGCTCGACGGATAAGGATACTCTTATATTGACACAAAAAATCTTTTGCCACGAGTAAACGTGCGTGTCGATGAAAATTGATTACATTCTCAGATATGTGCAGATTTAATCATCCTCTATGCTCTTACGAACGTAATTTACATTCATAGATTTACGCCTGCTGAGATTCTGGCACCCAAATTGCTTTCTTCATGCAAGCTCGACGGATAAGGATACTATTATAATATCAGCCCTGTGTTACTGTCCCATTGCTTGGCACGGGCATCTTCCCAGTGTAGAAAATGCTAGGCCATAGTTCAACACGCTGGCCCAATACGGGTTGGCAGACTTCACATATCTTCGAGAATATTACGGAGAACTCTCAGACATTGGTTTCCTTCGCCGTTAAAGCGAGCGATAACTTTTTAATACGCACATAACTCAGAGATGCGCGCCTTAGGATTGAACTCACAACCACTGCGTGGCAGTCCATCGGTCTCCCACTAGGCTATCGCTGATTATCTTACCCTTTCTCTAGAATGTCTCTGATTTAGTCAAAACATTCGCTTTAGTCTATCATTTCCTACAACCCCTTTCACATTTTCATTATATACCATTCAATGATTAAGTTTTTTGCCCGTCAAAAGACCATCATCTGAATCGCTAATATTGCGAAAAAGGTCTTGTAAGTCCTCATCAAGCTGGTTTTACCACATCATCAAGTCACAATTCACAATGTAAATACACATATAAACTAAGGCCTAGGAGATTGATATAGCCTGCCTAGCTTTGACGTCACCATAATACGTTCGTTAGGTTATAATATTACTATTACTATAAATAGGTCTTTATAATCAACAATCCTGTTTATAAGTTTGCGGTTTAATAACTCAACTAAGGGCCGGTTTTTCAATCGTCAGATAACTTTTATGTGAAGAATAAATATGGCGGTATGACATATTTTCTATACAAAAGCTGTCAAAACGTCAAACATATTCCCCAGATAAAAGTTATCTGACCATTGAAAAATCGACCCTTAATAAGTCAAGAAGTAAACCTAATGGCTCATTTACACTAGTTTGTCTGACTTTAGCAGGACAGGCAAGGTGGCTCAGTCGAGCACGGCTTATATAGATGCAACTGCTGACTTCAAACTATGAATTCAGATAACTTTTATGTGAAGAATAAATATGGCGGTATGACATATTTTCTATACAAAAGCTGTCAAAACGTCAAACATATTCCCCAGATAAAAGTTATCTGACCATTGAAAAATCGACCCTTAATAAGTCAAGAAGTAAACCTAATGGCTCATTTACACTAGTTCGTCTGACTTTAGCAAGACAGGCAAGGTGGCTCAGTCGAGCACGGCTTATATAGATGCAACTGCTGACTTCAAACTATGAATTAAGTCGTCAGACGATTAAGCGTTACACTGAGTCGGGTGACAAGTTTTGTTGGCTGCCGAAGTCATCCTGACGACGTATGTAAGCCCTTAGACTACACGTATTTTCTTATCGTTTCTTTTATAGCACAGGAGCCAACAAACCACCTTATCGTAAGCGGTAACCAGCGCTCATGGACATGGCTTCGTTACCCAAGGCATTGCAGAAAGTATAACGTGAGCTCAGTCAAGCTACTGCCTACCGTATAGCAACCGCTTTTCAGCTGCAAATCTGCATTACGAGTGAAATAAATTGATTATTGGTACCAAGGTGTTCAGGGCTAGCATTAAGAGGAGAATCCATATTGATTCAGGAACTTCCACTACTAATTACAAAGGAGGCAGATGTGGAACACCAATAGAACATAGGCTAGATAAGGACACCAATAGTTCGAGATGTCATTTAAAAACCGTCTTGAGGCCCCTGTATGTTAAGGTTGCAGTTACGTCAGCCGTAACTAAAGACCACTACATATATGTATATGGAGGTTTAATATGGCTTTGAGAAGCACATCCGATACTTGCAAATAAATTGCAGCATATGAGTAAATCAGGTTGATTTCACTTATTAACCATTATAAAAAACAGATGTCGGGTTTCCTGTAAACCACTACTGAAACAGACCAAGGAACAAAAATCAAAGTCCCTTGCTGACAAATTAACTTCCTTAGAGCTCTGGAAGCTATACTTGCAACAGGTATACGAAACTAAAATTTAAACAACAGCTTAATAAGGATCAGTCTGGTAAATTGGTTGATTACATGTTTAAAAATATTGCAAGAGTTATGAGAAACTGATGAATTCATGATATATGATATTGAATAATAATAGTTACATATCCTTATGATGCTAATCGAGAAATCTCGCCAGAATATAGTGCCCGCTTTAAAATCTTGTGTATCAGAATTTTCTTGTCACATACTTCATTATACAATGTACCGTTAGTCGAACGCTATTGTGAACACGATTATGTAAATATTATTGTTAGAAATACGACCCTCTTAAAGACTGTTACGCAAACGTCGTAAATGAAAATAACATTCTGATAATCGTATGTTTCGCACCAGTAGATACTGGGCTATAAGCTTACAAAGATTTCAGTCCCGGAGTCGAAAGCCAAGGGTTCAAATCTTCGTATAGACAAACGCAGTCATATGAAACTCCTATAGGCAGTAGTATATTTTTCCTTTTAAGGCTGATGGGCAATGTTTATATAAGATCTGCCTATAGATCTTATAATAACACTCTGAATAAATTTTAATATGGCAGGTGCTATTTCCATGTGTCGCAGCTTACTTTACAAATATTGTAACAACAGTCATAAATAAAACCCACATTCAGGAAAACTATCTGTAGATTCCTTAGCGGAGAATAAAACGTAAACTCCACGCATAATTACGGCAATGGCGAGGCACTTTAAATCGTAATTTGAAGTACACTAAGCCTACTTTAAAAAAAGTATTTTAGAGACCAGAGATGTTACAATGAAGAACATCCAGATCTAAAAAAGCTGTCTGTGGCTCAGATAAGATCAGAGCGTAGATCGAACTCGTAACAATTTGGCTACTCGTAAAAAATTGGTGAGGCAAAACCACAATCTATCCGTTACCCAGGCATTCAAAACGTGTTTGAATATGTGACTGCCAGCATGGTGTAGTGGTTTTAATGGTCACCTCGGCACTGCCACTACTCCAAGTGTTGCGGGTTCGAATTCCACACAATATGCCAAAAATATGTGTATGGATCCACAAATGGTTGTTCCAAGTCACAATGTTCTTTGTGTCCGTTGTTTGAATGTCTACAAAGTCAGGGGATACAGGAATTACTCATATTGCGGGCGTTGTCTTGTTTTAAAGAAGAACATAAAGAAATAAATATTTTCGTCTGTTCCTAGGTATACATTGGCCCTTGAGAAGTATGATTTTCAACAGTCCGTTGTTGTCAGAAAGTCCTATACGACCCCATTATCAACTTGTTAAACAAATATTATTCAATACTTAATATAATATACATAGGTATATATAATATAATATAGTAACAGCTGTATCATTATTAATTTATGTAAAATATATATTATTCATTTCAATTACAATTTATTTACAATGAATAAACAATAGCGTACATATTGCATTTTGATTATATATATCGCCATATTGTATTTATACAATGCTTTAGATTTATTGTTATATTTATACACGTTTTTTTCTTAAAGGTTAAAGTTACCCATATGCCTAACAACAAATTAGATTAGGCGAATAATTAAATGTTTTTACAGCTACTCTTATAGGTACTAATTAAATTTGTTTCGAATTAATATAATTTCTAGATTATTTCTAAGATTAAAGTTGTTTTTCCTTGAGGCTACCAGTGTTAAAATTTTGCATTGTCATCAGTGGTCAGCTTTGCTACAAATATAGTGGTGGAAATTATTATTAGGTCTGCGATAGCGAATGGCGATTAACATCGATAAATAATCGAATTATTATAATCTTCAAACAAATCAAAATATTAGATAAGTACTATGACAAATATTCGCACGCATATTACTACCTATTAGAATTATTTGATTACCTATTAGACTTATGTCTATAAGGCTTATGCCTTAAGCCAATATGAATGCGGACACCGCCATTCACGTGGCGTCGAGATTTTAAGGAGATTATTCGGATATTAGAAGGATGAATGAAAAATCGAGTTATTCCGTTCCGATACCCTGAATCTGACCCACTGGTGGATCAGATTTGTTATATTATTTTCATACCGATCGGATTCCCTGCATAACGGGGCCAGAAATAAACTTATAGGTATATTTTACTAACATTGCATACATAAGTTACATTACAAACATATTTTTTGACGAATGTTTTGTTATATTTGGATATTTTCACTTGTTTTCCTAACAGTATATTTCTTGAAAATTTGGGGATCCGTTCGGAATATACAAAGTCGATCAGTTAGGAATTTATAATAATTAACAGTAGATTCAATCAGATCGGAATAACTCGAAAAATCGTCGGTGCTGTCGGCCGTACAGAAATATTACGGATATCATCATTGCCATTCTGACATCAGAGGTGCCAAGTCAAAGATTTGACAAGCATTTACAACACACACACCATCACCGAACACTCCATCACCAAATCATCATTCGATTTATTATGATTCGAATTGAAAATTTATTGATCATTGGAATTAACTACTATATATATATATGGATTTTATCGCGTTGTTTATTTGACACTTTATTACATAATTTAGAAACTGTTACAATAATACTACTTTTAAACTTTACTAATTAAATTATTAAGTAAGTAATAGTAGTAGTAGTGTAACAGTTTCTTAATTATGTAATAAAGTGTCTAATAAACAACGCGATAAAATCCGTATATTATAGTAGTTTAATTTAAATTAATAACATTCGGATATGCGTACGCGGTTATAATATTTTCGAATCTCCCGAATTTCTTTTAACGTTGGATTTGGCGATAGCTAGTCTAGCACCGGTATAAAGATGTCCATTAAAATTAAACTACGTTACAGAGATTTTGTGGATGAATGTTAAATCGAAACTTGATGAGAAAATGTAATGATTTTTGTTTAAAAAGGAAACTCACAGACTCGGATTTTTTGCACTGTGGCGCTTACAACCTACTTAAGGTCATCCAGTCCATCCATCATCCTGTCAATCATTTAAATTATCCCGTGGGATCGAACCCACAACACGCGTGCGAGGCACAAAAGCAAGTTAACCACTTGTAACATTGCCCAACCTATGTTCACTCATTATTTTATTTACCCAATACATTATATAAATTGATAAAAATCTTTAAATACCGTGTATTGAGTGAAATTAAAAATAAACCAAAATTAACCACAGTAAGATCCATAAAAAAAATATTCATTTCAATGTGTAAGATTCACAATCACATAAGATAATCCTATAAAAATATTACTATAATTAAAATACTTACCCAAAAAGTATGTGACACATAGTGCCAATAAAATGAGGAATATAAATACTTTCTTCAATCTCCTAGGGTGCTTAATTGCTCTACTTCTAACATTGATATGTGGGGCTGAGGTATCATCTTTTAACTGAAAAACAAAGAAATATGTATTTAAAAATGGAACCCCAAAGACAACAATTTGTTTTAAAAATAAGTCTGCCTGATGTTCTAATTGATTTACAGAAAGTACCGATTTTAGCCAGTAGGTACATTACTCACTAGCATACTGTTTAAATCTGATGTAGCATATGGTATAAGTAAGGACTTTATATTGTTTTATTAACCATAATTTGTTTGTTTGTTTGTTACCGACTTTGAATTTGGTTTCTTGGTAATATAAATAGATTATTTTGTCAGAATCTTGAAATATACATAGAGTGTAACCACATGTGCTAAGCTGCTCACAGCTCATACCTAAAAACATGCACTCTATTTTTTATACTCTATGATCAGAAAATTCTCAGTAGTTGCATGAGGATAGGAAACAAATATTTATAGATCACACAATTATTTTATTCATGGGAATTGAACCCACAACACTGCATATCAATTCAGCAGCTTTACTTATATACTATAGTTTATCAGAACTTTGTAAAAAGATGAATAAAAGAGTATGTTTATGGTCATAAATTTAAAGCATTTTTCAACTGACTTTCTAAAACATTCACATATAATCAAACAAAATCTAAAAGAAACAATAAAAAATGCATGTAATGATATATATGCAATAAAATCTTCATGCTAATTAGAATTCTTATTAGCATTCATAATGCAATTAAATGTTGGTGTAAAACTCAGTATTAGAACATTCATTACACCACCAAAAGGTGGCAACCTTTTAAAGGATCTGACATTAGATATTATTTTCTGGCAATTAAAAAAAAAACAAATGTGCACCAAGGATCCCTCTAGCAAATAAAATTTTCAAAAATCTGAATATTTCTATATCATTGCAACTACATCCATTAAGATTTTGGTCACAAGTTCTACTGGAAATTATTATGCAGACTGTTACAGCAACAATAACCAATGGTAGGGATAGCTACAAAACAATTAAGTTATTAAAAAGGTTGTTATCTGATATTATAAATAATAACCCACTACCATCATTTGAGTTAACATCTTTTATATAAACCATCAGTATAAGTATAAACATATATAATATAGCACAATAACATAACCCGAACGCACATGCCATTATATCAATTAAACTTTTTTTAAGAAGCTTATGTAGCATTTGGTACAAAATAATGTATAGTTTATAATAAGTATCTACATAGGTTTCTATTCCTTCCCACCCCTTCAATATAATGTTTTATTCACTTTGATGTACTGGCTAGAAAGTATTCTAGCCAGTACATCAAAGTGAATAAAACATACTACTTATACCAAGAAATATTATTAAAAATTACTTGCTAAACATATTTGATTCCTTCCTTTGGAAAAAGTAAATACTATTATTAATCCAAGCAGCAGTCCACTCCTATAGTTATTATATTATTTCATAGTAATAAGTTTAAGTGTAACAAGTTTTCAAGAGGCAAGGTAATCATTTTGATTACACTGTAAAGTATACAGATATGGACATTGTGTATTGCTATATGATATGAGATTATCATCATATTATTGGTTTAAATATTTATTACTGCTTGATTAAGCAAAAAGTGACTCATGTTAATACTTTGATTACAATGCCGTTCTTAAAATTATTGCTTACATTCAGAAAAATAAATTTTATGCCGATTTGCCGAATAGTATACCTACGCAGATAATTTAAATGTTAAACAAAATAAATACAGTTCGTCTAAATATTTAAAAAAATGCATTCCAAGACAAAGAAGCTTTCATGCACGTATGAAATCTATGTAATGGAAATTTTAATGACAACCATGAAAATAAAAACATAGCGCTTTTATTTACATGACAAAATACCCACCTCTAAATACCTGTACGTGCTGAACTTTCCCATGGTGACTTAAAATAAACATCACAACCGATAAATCAGTTTAAGCAATATTATTGTTAACAAGAATACAAAAAGCGGTATGTTTTAGACATTTTAAAATTTATTTTCGCAAAAAGAACTTGGATCACAACGTCGTAACGATGTATATTTTTCGGAAATGTCAAGAAAGTGATGAGCCTTGAAGTTACTAACTGTACAATTAGGGTGCGTTCCACTTAGCGTTCACGACGCCTTAAATGCTCGTGTAGCCGTTCCACATGACGACTACGATCGTTGTGGTCGCGGCGAAAACGTCCCTCATGACGTCATTACTCACGCTCACACAACGCTCACGACGACCCACCGCTTTCGACGGGTCGTGGAAAGCGTTGCGAAATATGGCGCCATTTTTTTAAATATATAGTTGGTAACAAAGATGGCGACAATAAAAATTATTTTATTGTATGCGATTTTGATGAAACGGTGAATACTTAAATAAGTAAACATTTTATAATCTACATGTTTTAAATTACTTTTTAATTCTTCATTAGAGTAACGATTAATTACATTATCTTACGTGGTCTAAGTTTCCGTTTTTCACGATCATGATTTTGTAAATGGTATTCCACTCTTCATCTGAACTGGATGAACTAGTACTATCTAAAGCATTATTACGACGCTCTACCAAATATCCAAGTGTCGCCGTAAAGACATTTTGAATATATTTGAATGTAAATTAATTAAATACTCCACAAAATTATGAAATACTAGATTTTGCCCGTGGCTTCGCTCGCCTGTATGTAGATTTATGTTAAAATAGATTTTGAGTTAGCCTATATGTTATGCCGATGAATAAACAATAATACTGTAAAGTTTTATCAAAATCCGTTCAGTAGTTTTTGCGTGAAAGACAAACATCTATCCATCCTCACAAACTGTCACATTTATAATATTAATAGAATATTACAGGATGTCCGGTAATTAATGGATAAAATTGAATTGGCTTGAAATGTCTTATAGTAGAAATGAAGGCCGTTCAGAAGAAAAAAGTATATATATATTAAAAAGTGCAAGCTATATTAGCATAGCATACTTTTGATTGTCTATCTATTAGCATAATTAGTGTTTAATAATAAAATAACAAAAAACCGATAGATTTCATTCATTTATGGTCGTAGTATACAAGAAAGTTATACATGGTAATTAAAAAAAAACACATCTCAGGTAGTAGTTAGAATAGATTTTTTTCAAATTTTGTCTGAACGACCATCAGTTCCACTATAAGACATTTCCAGATTACCCATTAATTACCGGACACCTGTATATATATGTATATATATAGCGTTACAATTGTAAACTCAAGTGGAACCGATAATAGAGTGTTTTGAGCGTTGATGTAAATAGAGTGAATTAGAAAAAAAGGTTAGGTTACAATTTGTACCTAAGTCTGATCAATAAACTCTTCTATTTATTGGTTAATTAGATTTATATTAAATCGTGGTCGTGAGCGTGAGTGTCGTGAGCGCTAAGTGGAACGTACCCTTAATAGTGTGTATCAGCTGTAGTATTAGTCGATTATTCAATTATTGAACGTAGTATACGGTCGAAAAATTACGTCACAATCTTGATACCTATTCTAAAAAATAATGAGTGAATTCTCTTGCTAATAGAAAACAAACATTCACTAATATAATTTTATACTAATATATAAAATCATAAATTGTTTGTACAAGTGTACAGCTTCAGTGTGACGTAGATGAAAATAACAACCATAGATATAATAACACTGAACGGCTTGAAGGTTATGAGAAACAAGAAAATTATTTTAAAAAACGATACAGTGCCGAATTTGACATGTTGAAAAAATAACAAAACGTTTTATACACCTTATCTAGCGACAAACGCATTAATAGTTTTCTATAAGTTAATACCAAACACGGAAGTAAACCTCAAGGTGAGAAAATTACTTTAAAAACAGTAAATAATTTCAGTTTACTACTTCTTATCGGAAATTGTGTTAGCTAACTGTTTTATTACGTCCTTGTATTTCATAATCAAGGATATAACTTTGCCACATGTTTAGCATACAAATTATTTGAATTATAACCTATATAAGCGTATAAAATAAAATCCATACATTACCTTTCTTTGGCGTACGTTCATGTTAATGATTATAAATTTAAATATTATATGTACTCAATTTACACAAATTAATTATAAAGTTTTGATCGGCAATTCACTAAAAGATCATCAATACACTGTGTATTTATGTACTTTAACTAAAGTTTTATTATTACCTATCGAGTCATTACCGTGTTGTAATAATTGTATAATATATCTGTTACTTTTAACAAGTACTTTTATAAACACAAGTAACAGACGTGCGCATCACAGAAGCATATAGCCACAGACTATATTCTCACTAGACAACAACACTCAACAACAGTGCTATCGAAACTTGGTGTCATGACTGAATATCATTAAAGTCTAGTAGCCTTACAGGCGCTACTTATCAATTTTATTATCGCTGAGTGATGATGACTTGATTAAAACCGTATTACGTATGATCTATACAAGATTATAATAGGTAAACATAAACCAGTATAGAATCTGTATGTATGAGACTCGGTTTCATTTTAAAGTAATGTGTGTGTGTGACCTTGAACCATTGCGTAATACGAATAATAAATTATCCGAAATATCGGCCTATTGCGCCCATCTCCAAACGCGATACTACGTAGTAATCTTTGGCGATATGCTGTGATTGCAAAATTTAAGATAAATTTATGAAGTAAAATTTAAGCGATGGATGGATATGGAAACGCGCACATTTCCATCATTCTCCTAACGTAATTAGTCATTGCCGTTAATAAGGTAGGCATTAAAACTGGGTGATTTCTTAGTTCATAGTTCTTGAATAGGTTTATTACAGGCGAAAATCGATGCTTATAAAATGAATCGCGCTCTACTATTTTTTTATAATAGCACAGTCAAGCAAAGTACCGGGAAGCAAAAGAGTGTAGCTAAAAAATGCGTTTTACTATTTAAGTATTATGTTGAAAAGTTAAACGTATGTTCCACTGCTTTTGGCGCGAATTATTCCAGCAAATTAACAGCAAGATAAACACCATTTATGTAGTAGAGACTTTATGAGTACTTAAAATAATTTTTGTCAATAAATTAGATTTTGAGCTGATTCGTAAATATTTCAATTACCTCGTTAATAAGACGACCTAAAAAGAAAGCAATCAATTAATAACCCTGCTTAAAACGAGATTTTTTTGTGGAGACAAAAATCAGTCATAACCCAAAAAACATGCTTGTCGAGGTCCGGATTCAAATCCTGCTTGAATGTCTTCTTTTCGTTTTTAATTAACATTGTTACTTAGCATGCGAAATTATTAAAGTTGGTTTAAAATACCAGCGATGGATTATATAATATAATAATAATGACCCCTCTGTAGCACTCATTATCTCATCGTTAGGCTTACGCAATTATAGCTTTTTAAAGATCATATTTATCTATTGTAATATCTATACAATATAAAAAATATCACAAAGGTATGGTAAGTAAATGAAAAGCATTTTCATGTTTTTTCAACAGTAGTAGTTGATGATTAATAAGTACTTACATAAGTACATCGATCAAATATACTATTTGATCGATGCTTAGGTACGTTATAATAATTAGAAAGCTTTACATAATATTGTCTTACATTTACGAGAATATTATAGGTATTAAGTAAATTGAAATTAAACTATACGGATTCTATCGCGTTATTTTAAATAAAAGTTTTAATTCATATATTAATTTTAGAAATGATTTCAATGGTGCCAATTCTGTTGTCACAAAATTCTCTTATCTTAGCTAAAAATCTCTAAAATTTAGTTTAGTCCTGTCAAACGATATTTTGTATTCTGAAATCGCTAAAAGTGACAGGACTAAAATAAATTTTAGAGATTTTTAGCTAAGATATGAGAATTTTGTGACAACAGAATTGGCACCAATGTTTAGCTAATTATGTCACCTACTGGAATTCAATAGCGCTCAGGACTTTTAATTCTGACTTGCCTTGGTTGAAGTGCAAAGGTCACAAGGGAGACAGTAAAGTCTGGGTTATCTCGCTTCGGGTTCCTGATTTCCGAGACCTATAATCTCAAAACCGACACTGTACCCTAGCAGTACTAAGTTATCTCCTTGCACTGGTAGGACAATGACTCTTTTTTGAAGGGTAGAGGCTATGATAATAATTGCGGCAGCTAAGCCCCATCGAGAGACGGGACCCTCGCAGTCGGCGCCAATGAGTGTATTACATATTATGGGTTATGCTTATGACGGTCTGTATGTTGCTGGTATAAGTCAGCCACACATTGATGTTAAAATAATGGTTTTAGAAGTCTTTATAAACTCTTCACTAATACCTATAACTTACCAATGCTTTGACATTGAAAGAAGACTTATCTTAGACGTGATTATTTCAGTTTTTATTGGGAGTGCTCAGCATAAAACCGATTGAAATCGTTCGTACATCAGTTTGTCGTATTTTCAGACAATAGATAAAGATGTTCTCATGATAACATACGCTACATTACAAAACAATTTAATTTATAAATAAAATTTTATGAGAAATAAACTCGTTTGTCCAACGGTAGTAAATGCGACTGCTTTCCGTAAGATCTCAGTTTTGAAGGCAGGGTCGGGCAAAGATTTTAGAGAGTATCTCTGGTCTTCGTACTGCGATTCTCAATCTCTCTAAATTCTCTTTCTTTTCTACAATTTAATAACTTGATATTGTGATTTATAATTGGCGAAGTTGCTCATCTTATTACATTGTTTCACGCCTATAAAAAAGACTAAAACGCGTATTTCTTGACAGGAAAACTCAATATTGATCACAGCAACGGCATTCACGGAAGCAGTACACTAATGCATCATCTATAACCGTATCTTATATCTTTGACCAAAACATTTTTCTATTTAATCTGACAAGTTTTGGAATACATAATTAAAAATCTATAGTGTCTGGCCTTGGCCCCCGGTGTCCCGCTGCGGCTTAGGGTGATGCCTCATTAGAGCGTTGCGTTGCGTTGTCGCAGCATCGACGCTGCGACATTTTCCATATATTTTTTGTGGCATGCCACATTAATGCGTTGCGTCGTGGCACGAGGCGTTTTATCGAATTGACGGACGAGAGACAAAGCGGGGGGTAGAGTGCTGCGCTGCACTGTCGGAGCTCCGCTCCGGTGCGACGACGGACAGTGTTCCGATCCATTGTGGAATGAAGACTGAAATCAGTGCGTGCGTCGCCCTTTTGCGCAGATGTGGCATACAATGCGTTGATCCGTTGCGACGTCGCAACGCACTAATGAGGCACCGCCCTTAGTGGGTAAACGACCACTTCATTAGAGTTCATTGATGTTTACTTCCATTCTTGTTCTTATTTGCACCAATTTAACATAAAATGATTACAAGTCCAATCACAGCAGAGTGGTTATAGAATGTACCTACATGCTCATTGCTCAGTGATCATTATTAGTAGATTTTGTACGACATAGACACAAATTTTATCCCGGGCTTATTTCTACACGTGGCTTCACCCCATGAATCTGACTGAAGCGCATACCTGGATATTAATTATCTCACGTACTTATTAATTTTAGACACGGTCTATCTGTATGCCAAGTTTGTTCGAAAATCTGTTTAACGGTTTACGCTTCACAAACCAAACCTTAAAAATTTGCATGATAAATGATTGGTGAAAATGAGAAATAGTGAGATGATTCATTGAACATTTAGATAATTTTAGACAGTATTATCGTGACTTATAGCGTTGTCAGACTATTGATGATGGCTGGTTAGTCACCTCAAATAAGTCCAACAACTCCTTCACAAGCACTAGGTATTGGAGTATCCACCTGTGGTTTTTATCTCTGTAGTTTGACATTGTACCAATACGGTCGGAGTATAGCCGCTTTTCAGAAGCCTGATATTGCTACCAAATGCTGCACTCACATACAGCGATTTAGTTATAGTTCTGGCCTAAAATCAATAAAATCGTCTTTTCAGGCTTCGCTAATTAGTTTTATTACTATAAGTAGTTCATTGAAATGAAAACATGCTAAATAATGAACGATCGTGCAAATAAACAGCCAAAGCGATCGGTAAAACACGCCATTTAGAAACTGTGACCGAACGCTGTAAACGTGAACGCGATGCCGTCGTTAAAACGCGCGATTTAGATACCGCGATCGAACGCGGAATTGCACGATCGCGATCGTCGCTGCTAATGGTAGGTATAATGAAATAGGCTCTTTTAAGTACACACAAAGGTAAATTGCGTGCTAAGTTATATGCACGGATTGAAAGTACCAATACAAGCCTACTACCTACTAGTAATCCGTATGATTAACTCCTGTATATAGGCCGCGCCTAGTATTTGCGTTGTGTATAGGTAAGCGCCAGTAGACACAATCGCCTACTACGCCGCGCAAAAATCGTCTGCGCATAACCATAAAGTTACGTCGTACTTTATTATTCTACTACTTCTACATAGATAGTCTCACGCTATATCCCCAAAGGGGTAAGCAGAGGTGCATTATACCCATTTATAGCAAGCTCTGGTTTTGGATCACACGTAATAGACGGCGAGCCTTTTACCGTTTTCCTGGGTACCATTTCAAACTTCGTGCTGCTGCTAAGAATTTCTAGACAGAAAAATCTTCATGCGTCACATACAATAATACCCCCGCGCTTCCAGCTTGTTACTTAAAATATATGGTGTCACTGTTATTATAGTTACATTTAATATATTTGGTTATCCAGAAGAAGAACAAGGAATGTCTTTCAAGGTCTTTGCACAATAGGCTTCTAAAGAAATAACAACTTATGTTTCAGATGAGCATAGAGCAAGCATTTCTAGACAAAATCAAATCGTACGGGATAGGGCGGCGAAAACTTGACGATTTACTATTTATCAACGACAAGCCTCCGCCAAGACTTGGAGTGTACGATTTCGATGAAGAAAACCTTTGTCATGAAGTGTAAGTATTCTTTCTATGAACAAAAGAAGTACATGAATTATTAACTGACTCTCGTGGCTCAGAGACCCACAGTGTGTCTTGGCTGCCGATACAAGAGAACGCCACTTTCTTAGGCCTTTGATTGTTTCCTGTCGGCTTGAACCTTTCGCAGATTTGCTTTCTCAGTACCACTCCAGTGATATCTGGGATGACCAACTGGACAGCGCTCTTTTAAAACCGTGATCGTTGCCCATTCTTTTAACGCGACCGAGCCAATCGAGTCGGTTCATTTTAATTCACCCAATTATGTTCGGCATCGAACAAGTTCTTGGCATTCTGTCTCATGTAAAATACAAGCGTGAGCCGTCCGTACTTTTAAATGAAATGCGATCCGTAAATTTTAAGTATCGCGTGCAAAGGTAGTGTTCGATAAGCATTTATAATACATATATAAATTCTATAATTACTTAGTTCTTTGGCCTGGACTGGAAAATCTATACAAGTTCGCTAATATGCCTAACAATCACAGCACTGCATTAATCGTTTTTTCATTTATGAAATCTATGCGATAGTTACCTGTTTTGGTTCGTTCAGTCTTTCTATATACCTATATTGCTAGGTTATGCCCATGTGAATCCCTTGGAATGTATACCTACCAGGTTAAAAGGTAACTATCATATGTTATTTTACAAAAGGATATGGTCTATTTATATGCCAAATTTCATCCAAATTCGTTTATTGGTTTCCACGTGATCGAGTTACAAATATTAAAATTTTTTTACTAACTTTTACATTTACTTGTTATATTAGACTAGGTGTCCCCAGCGGTTTCACCCACGTTTATGATTGCTGCGCCGCTCTCGTGGCTCGTAACGGGATGTTATATAGCCTATGTTACTTCTCAATAAAGTAGCTTTCTAATATTAAAGTAATTATTAAAATCGGTTCAGTAGTTTCAGAGCTTATCGATTTTAAACAAATCACTCCGCTTTATAATATTAATAGCTTTTGTTTGCGGCTTCTCTCGAATAGGTTAGGTTATTTTAGAAACAGTGCTTCTTTTAATAAAATATATGCTATGTTACTCGGTGATAATATAGATTTCTATGGGCGAAAGAATTTTTAAAATCGGTTTATGATTTTGAGTCAAATCCTTACAAACAAACTAACAAACAAAAATCAAATCTTTTCTCTTTATAATATTATAATAGATTATAAATAGGACATATTATCGTCAGGTTAGGTCGTCATCAAATTGGGTTTCTAGAACGTTCTTTGTTTGTATCGCGCCAGATTCCCCTTCGAACAATTGGGTACACAGTGATGTATGTCCTTCACCTGACTTGTGTTTCCGTCGGGTTACAGTGATGATCAATATTTATGTAGGTAATAGATTTGTCTTTGAGCTGACCTTGGGTTCGTGTATTATTTTAACCAGTCAATTGCTGGAATGCCAGATATAATGTCCGCAGTAGCCTGGATGCCGACGGGCCGCTGTAGCTAAATACATTTTTTAAATAATTTTCTCTTCAATGATAACTTGGTCAGTGACAGATTTATACTCGCCAAACGTAATTGTTTAGAGATAAGTTTAAATAATTTATCTATGGTTGATATTAAACTTAGATGTTGAATAGATAAACTTAATACTTAATAATATGGGCCTCGCACCTGTCTATCGGGGAGGTAAGCAGATACCTATTACAGATTTCCACTAAGTAAGTATGATGATAATATACTTACGTAATCTTTATTCTTTATTACCTACATTCTTAGCACGACTCCCCGTGTTCCTTATTCTAAATGTTATTGATCGGGCTGTCCTGTTTACTGAACTTATCTATTGTAAATTGCTTCCCGTCTACTTTTTTTAGAAAGTTATCGGACAAACAAAACATAAATAAATGCAAGGTCATGTACGAACATTACAGGTAATTTATTACAGCAGTATAATTATACGCTATTTTCGAATGGTGTTAGCTTAGTAACGTTTGCTCGTGTTGATATAATATTATCAGCCCTGTATGTAAACTGTCCCACTGGTGGACACGAACCTCTTCGGTATGAGGAGGGTTTGGCCAAATATTCGAGAACATTATGGTATTACCTACAATCAGATAGGTATGTTTCCATGCCATGTTTCCTTTCTCTATAAAAACGAGCGATTATACACAATTTGAGGCGCACATATCTTCGAAAATCAGAGTGCGTGTCTTGGGATCGAAAATAAGACTCCATGAAAATCCAACAGTCTTCTGCTAAAGCTATCGGTTCGTTAGTTTTAAAAAATCCTATATGTATAGCTAATATGAAAATCCTCTCTTTATTTACAGGATAAAATCCACATGCAACATTCCCGGCTGTGCATTTACCTCAGAATCTTTGTTGGAATTTGAAAACCACTATAATGCGTCACACAGATATGTCTGCGCAGAATGCAAGAAAACTTTACCCTCTCCTCACTTATTGGACTTGCATATACAAGAGGCGCATGACTCATTTTTCGCAGTATTGGCTGAGAGGAAACCTTCGGTAAGTAAACAAGGATATTGTTTGTAAATCGTAAATCATAGCGATATAGGTACTTATTCGTTATTATTTTAAGCGTGTATCTTTTTCTTTTTTAATTGTCTACCGATCAGACCCAAACGGAGATGGCGAGATGAATTGGGCGTCTTTGAAAGGGCCTGGCAAGGATTGTCTTCGGATAGAGTGGTTTGGAAGTCCAAGGGAGAGGCATTGCCCAGCAGTGGGACATAAGAACTATTAAAATGTTTGAAAACATTTGTGAAAAGTTGTAAATAGCCTTAAAATTACAATCAAGCTAACTGTAAGATTTCCGAAAACTGTAAAATAAAATAAATGAAAAATTAAATAATTGACGATCGCGAGTTGTAATATATACCAATGGAATGAAAGTTAATGAAGTAAGACAGATGAGAATGTGAATAAACCTAAGATCGCGATCGTAGCAGGTGACAATCGATTTTCACTTCTCTAGAGAAAAATACTATAATCTATGATTGTATGTAACTCTAGTGTAATATTCAAATTAAAAAACCAAAAACCGAAATAAAGCCGTCTAAGTAAATTATGTGGGTCTGAAATTAGGTTCCAAGCGTTTTATGGTGTTTCAATGACATAACGTAATCCGTTATAGAGTATTAAATGAAAACTGATGATTAAATAATCTTTAAGTTCATGACATTTTAAAATTAATTTTTGGTTTTATGTAAATTTTGCCGCCTAAAGTTTATAATCGTAGAATTTTTAGCTTAATAGGCTATCTGTGCCAATATATTATTACTCTTTTATATAAATTTATTGTCTTGTCACTTTGTTTTATCTGTTTTACTATATGTTAATGCCCGTAATTTTACAATAAGGTGTGTGTTATCCAAAGATAAATTTAAGTATAAGTTTGAATGATCTTTTCTTTTCCAGTATTGCTGTTACATAGAAGAATGCAAAGAAAAATTCAAGGACGCAGAGGAACGACTGCAACACTGCATCAAAGAACACAAATTACCTAAAGACTTTCGATTCGAGTCGAAACCAAAAAGTAAAATCAACAAAAAAACAAAAGCAAACAAAAATGCTAGCGGGGTGTCTATGGAATTAGATAATGAGGGTACTAGTGAAATAAAAAATAAAATAGTGTTAAACAATAGTAAAATGAAAACTTTTCCTAAATACACTGGTCGAAAATTTACTAAGAATAAAAGTGATATTGTTCCAAAAAATGTGAATGTGGATGAACTTATGACGGATTTAAAAGAAAGTCTGCCAGAATAAAGTAAATTAAAAATAAGCTGTGTATATTATTATTATAATTTAAGTACTTATATAGCTTTTAAGACTAGTTATGTTCATGCGTATCTCGTTTGCCCGTACCCATCTTGCATACATTTGCGGCTAATCGTGAAGTGCCGAGTAATTTTTCCAGATTGGCCAGTCTTATTAGGTTATTCTGTGAGAAAACTTAGTAGCAGCTTTGAATTAGGGAATACGCCGTTCGCCTGCTTTATGTTGAATTTAAAATATAATAATAGGTGAAATTGGTGTAAAACCTCTCAACCAATATGTAGCTACATGCATACATGTATCATAATTATCTTCTAATTTGATAAGAAACTCTTTCAATTGTTGGGCATGAGACTCCTGTTAGTATGAGCAGGGTTAAATTAGTCGATAGTCCACCACACTAGCCAGGCAAATTGACAACTTCACACAACTTTGAACATATTAAAAGAAAATTAATATTCAAAAAAATTATATATAACCGAATATATGTAACGACATCGTTTATAACAACGTATCGGTTATTACGTCCAATGTAATGGCAGGGCCCCGGTCGAATCCCTATAAAACAATTATGTAATCATACCGCCTATAACAACTTCGCACACAGCGACATATCGCTTAAAACGACGAAATTTTATCGCTATTCATCGGCTTCAGCGACCAACCGTTTTACTAGTTCAAACAAAACGAAAAATAAGATAATTTAATTATTAAAAATTTTACTTCTTCCAATCTATGAAGGAATGTTTAAGCTGAGTACAGCTTATAAACTACACTCAGTATATAATTATATGACTTTTCATAATAAACATTAACATTTTTATTAATTTTTCGTCATTTTATTTGAAAACAAATTCTTAAGCATAACCCATCTATACTAATATTATAAAGCTGAAGAGTTTGTTTGTGTTTGGTTGAACGCACTAATCTCAGGCATTACTGGTTCGAATTGAATAATTATTTTAGTGTTGGTTAGATTATTGTTATTATTGTGATGATGTATTACCAATGAACCTATGAATATCTATAAGTCTTTATAATTTATTTTACCTTACCAAACGCCTGCTACCTACTATTATCATTATTTTGTATTTATAATAAAATGTAGAAAAGTCGCGAAAAATGTATTAATAGTGCAAACCTCTAAGGTACGTTGGTAATACATAACAACGGTGTGCTTTTTGCACGTATGGATTCAAATTATAAAGGGCCCTGCTGGGCAGACAACATTTTCTGGCTGAATTTCTCCTGTTCTGTTAAAGATCCCTGGGAGTTAATACATGAATCGAGAGGTACATTGGCACAAGTTACGATCAGTATTATTTAAGTAGTAATACAACCGCGGGCCCTGCTGCATGGATGAAGCGATTTATTGTAATTTATATCATAATAATTGAGGTACATTGGATCTTATTAATAAATTCGTGAGGTACATTGAACAAACAAAGCATTGCCACTAGTTTGTTCGGTCTAGCTCGAGAGGCCCCGCTGGATCAATACACATTTAGCCATCGAGGCGCCCCGGGCGAGTCATGACTTTGGCGCCCTTTTAGTTACCTATATTTATTTCATTACAATTTAAAAAAACTTATTTTGAATTTGTACCGTATCTTTTATTGAATTAATAGAAAATTACAAACATCACATGTATTTATTATTATTAATAATAACATATTTTAACCATTAACTCTCTAAACAAGGAACTTTACCTATCTATAGCATCTGTCAGTCACGAACCATTAAAAAAATATCTTATTTTTCTAGCTTTTATGTCAGCAAATTCCAGAGAATTTTCTGACAAAATAGCTAGAATTTAGGTTTTGCTAGTCTAATCAGAATAACACTGGCAATACCTAGATATTCTGCAACTTGATTTTAAATATATAGCGCGTCCAAACTAGTTAATCTTGTTTGAGGCACTGTAGACCGCAAAATTAAATAAGTTTTTATTAATTTTAGTTTAGAAATTCTTCGTTCGCCACTTGTAACAGTCACTGGTATTGCAAACAGAATACGCAGCGATATCCAAATGTTGGGATATAACTCTTGAGGATTGTGTTTTTTGATAAAGTTTAATGTTTCGGTAGAATTTGTCTGTCTTCGAGATAGTGTTGCAAACCTAAAATTTCATCAATCATCAGTCATCAGTGTCATCACACAACAAATCTCCGTCAATATCAGATTTAAAATAATTGACCGTTAACTTTTCTTGCAGCAAATAACAATGTCGCATTAGTTATTTTTTATTTTGATTACAGGTAGGTACAAATTTTTTTAAAAAGATTTTTGATTTGCTTTTGAACTTACGAGTAGGTAAAAAGCAAAGAAAGAAAAGTACCTATGTATCATGCAGGAGGCCTAATACGAGTTGCAATTTTTCGCCTATTGCCTCTATTTCGTTCTACATTATTTAGTGAGAGATACGAGAAGCGACAAAATGAAAGGTCGTGTTTGTTAGACATAAAATCACTCATACTCACTTCTACGAGATAAGATAAAAGTTAATGCGCTGAGTGTAGTAAGGTCCTACCTACCTTTAAATTAATAAAAATAGGTATTCTAATTAAGTGGTTAAGTTGCAGCCGCCCCGGTCGCCCCCCCTAAAGCCGGCACTGACGGGGGCAACGATCTTCCTTCCAACTGCTGTGCAGGAGTCGCGAGTTCGATCCCAAGGCACGCAAAGCTGACTTTTCAAAGTTAACATGCGTATTAAATAGTTAATTATAAACTAGCGTAGTGAGGAAACCTGCATGTCTGTGAGTTCCCTACAATGTTTTCAAATCTATTTTAAGTCGGCTAACTCGCACTGAGCCAGCATGGTGGACTATGGCTTAGTCCTTCTTACACTTAGATGCCCGTGCCGAGCAGTAGTACAGTTTATATACTGGCCTGATATTATTGAATACGCACATAACTTCGAAGGGCGAAATATCCGATTCTTCGGAATATATTATGTGCCACGGTTTCAAACTCGAAAACTTTGTTGGGCAGTCCCTCTCTCTCTCTTATATAAATAAATGGTAGCTGCCTATACATATTTATTTAAATTACGGAACATAAAAAATATGTAAGACGAATGATTAATAAAATAACAGTTTAAAAATACTAAAAAAACACGCTAGAAAATAATTTAATAATTTTATATATCTTAGAAAGAACCCTTTTTTTTACATTAAAATTATCAAATTATTTTCTACTTTTAGTTTGTTTCTTTTAATAGCGCGTGTTTTAAGTTTTTTTAAACTATAAATTATTTAACTTTTTTATATTTTTCTAAATTATTGTATTGTCATCAGTCCTCGATAAGTGTGCAAAGTTTCAAATCAATCCCGTCAGTTTGAAAGGGGTGAAAATCACGTTTTTAAGATTTCATTACATAGATACATACAAACCAAGCTAATAAAAGCGTGTTAAAAATATAGACAGATGATGTATAGTTTAATTATTGTTTCACAAGCTCAACATCTAGGGTAACAACTTAACATACCTATCGACTTTTTGGCATACAGCCAATATAAAATCTCTTTTCTGCTAATTTCGAAGTGAATGTAAACATCAATGTAGAGATTCCATTACACATTTTTCAGACTTATAAATAAATTACACACATATTTTACATTAAAAAATCATGATTTGAACATACAAACATACATTTACGTATGCAATAGATATTTTACACCAGCTATTGTCATCATAATTACAATTTAAAAAGAATTTATCTTTTTAATAATTAGGAGCTAAAACAATAAATAATATAATTATATATTCACATTTTACTTGGCTTTGCCTTGAGCGGCAACATCAGCCATAGCTTTCATAACCGTTTCTTCATCACCAAGGAAGACCATAGAGTCAACTGGTTTAAGGTTCTCGTCTAATTCATACACAAATGGAATGCCAGTTGGCAGGTTAAGGCCCATGATGGCTTCATCGCTGAGACCTAAAAGGAATAGAAAAAGACAATAATAAATATTATATTCTCACCACAATATACCTAGGTATACTTAATTATTTATTTTAAATTAAAAAACCATCAAAAAGATATATATATCAAAATATTCATAAATTTTTAAATACGCAGCCTATGCTGATAATGCGTTGGCGACGACCCGCGCAGATCATAATTATGGTAACTCGTGTCTGGTCTACATAGGGATAGGCACAATGCATTAGATCATTGTATGATTAGGTGTGCATTTTATCTGTCTGTTTATGATAAATACATTACATTTACATTACCTTAAGCTTCTTTTGTAATAAAATTATAAAATATATTTTATATATTATCATACTGAAGTACTGCAATTAATTGAATTGGTGTAGGTATAAATGTATAATGGCTTATGACTACTACCAGTCACTACGTATTATACAACAAAGTCCTCCACGTCTCAATATGTCTGTTTATATGTCTGTTTGTTCGCAATAAACTCAAAAACTACTGAATGGATATTCATGCTGTTTTCATCAATAGACAGAATGATTCATGAAGAAGGTTTAATATAATAATTTGTTAAGGTTTTGTACTACCTGTGCGAAGCCAGGGCGGGTCACTAGAACAAGATAAACTATAACCATTACAAAAACTCACATCAGTGACTATTGGCAAACAATTAAAATTAAATTTGCTACCTTCACATAGTCTGCATTGTAGGCCACCTAACTAAATTTAACTTGATCATGAATCATACTGAAAATCTTTGGCATCATTTGATTGCCAATGCCCCACCATCTTAATGCTTTTCTGCTGCAAAATGGGAACTTACAGAACTGTAAGGCATATCACAAGATATAATTATTTTAGCAGCAATCTTCTACCTTTTTCTAGTTTTTAATTGATTATATATCAATCTATGTTCATCATTTTATATACAGATTGAACACTATACCAACAAAAATGTGAAACAGTTCTTCATGAATGATAGTGTCAGATTATGACCATGGTATGAAACAGTATCTATTGTTCTATTACTATTATTGACATAAACAAGTACTCCCAACAGTAATAAAAAATAAATACATACCATCTAAATGCTTGACAATACCCCTAAGGCTGTTGCCATGAGCAGCAATAATAATTTTCTTGCCTGCTTTAATCTGAAAATATAAAATATTTAATTTAACAGTACATAAATCTTATATATAAAATTTTTGGGTCACAAACTTAGTTACCATAATCATCCGAAACAGCCCGACTAATTTTTATAAAATTTTATATGCATATTTAGTAGGTCTGAGAATCGGCTACTATCTATTTCTCATACCCCTTAGTGATAAGGATTGTCCACAACTAACATTTTTTTTAATTTTTTGGTCTAAACATTTTTTTATGGCAAAACAATGTTTGCCGGGTCAGCTAGTAATAGATAAAATAATAATTTAGCAAGAGAGTATAGATTATTCTTTATACCTGAGGAACAATGACATTGTTCCAATAAGGCAAGGTTCTCTCAATGGTCAGCTTCAAGCTTTCGAACATGGGGAACTCTTCCGGTTTAGGGTCCGATGCATAGCGAGGATCATTGACAATGGCATTATAGTAAGCATGATCCTTCTCCATGGCTGGTGGTGGCGTATCGAAACTGCGACGCCAGATTTGTACCTATGAATATAAAATATGATTAATAAAATATTGCAATACAGCTACATATTTTAGAAAATAATATCTTTTAAAACGGCTTACTTGAGCTTCGCCATATTTAGCGGCAGTTTCGGCTTTGTTGAGGCCAGTAAGACCACCATAGTGCCTTTCATTCAACCGCCAAGTTTTCTCAACAGGCAGGTCTGGTTGGCCAATCTCCTTTAAGATCGTGTTCAATGTTAATTGAGCGCGTTTCAGAACTGAAGTATGGGCGATGTCGAATTTGTAGCCTTCGGCTTTCAGAGCCTTGCCAGCAGACTCTGCTTCAGCGCAACCTGATAGACATAAAGGAAAAGATGCACAAATCAGTCGTATAGTAGTTTAATATAGTAAATACACGTAAGTAAAAGAAATATGCACGAAAGTAGTAAGGCTAACTCACCCTTAGGGCTAAGATCAGCATCATACCATCCGCAGAAAAGATTCTTCTGGTTCCATTCACTTTCACCGTGACGAATCATAACAATTTTGTATTTTGCAGGCATTCTGAGGTTAAATAACAGTATTTTACAATAAAAACCGGCGGACTAAACCGACAGCGAACTCTTCCTTTTGACGTAAATACCCTCGATGACCTCTATGCGGTCAATTCAACAAATGTCATATAATTTTTTTATAAAATGACAATACGACCTCGTTGATATAATATATTTATATTAATTGTTTAATAATACAACTTGCAACATATTTTTTACCAAAAGGTTTAAATAAATTATTTGCAAATTGTGTTTAATGTTGTTATTTGTATGGATGTATGGATGCAAAATACAACCTTATTCAATAAATCGACTAAAGACGATATTAATCGAACATAGATAACGACCTAAGATCTAAATCACAACACTACGGCAAAATTTCTTCCGCGACTATTTTAACGAAAACGATGTGATAACCTTCACTTTTTGTTTTCAATGTTTATTGTCGAAGTTTACCTAAATGGTATATGAAAAGTAATTGACATAATTAGTAATTAATATGTGTGCTTAATTGGAGAAGACTTAAAAATTATAAAGAAGGCAGAACACCCATTTTTTTTAAAATGGCACCAAGGCGAATTGTTAAAATTTCTAGTCCTGAAAAAAGGGTTCAAGCTGCTTCAGAGAAACTTCCACGCAAGCGGCAGAGAAAGTCGAACCCTTTGAAAGGACCCGATATTATAACTATAAGCATTCCAAGTAAAAATGCTAGTATAGGTAAGTTTCAAAATTGTGCACACTATGCAATTCAGAAGAATTTTACCTTCTCAAATTTCATATGAGTACCGCTGTTTTCTAAGAACAAAGTAAAGTATTATATTGTTATGTTTGCAAATTTGATATATGTTCAGGTAAGTAACAATCCTGCATAATATATAAAACCCCTAGCTTATTATTGCAAACTACACTAAAGTATGACAGTATAAACTTGATATTTTAGTGGTATCTTAAATTTACTATTATATTAAAAAACGTGCGATAAGTGGCATAGACTGGGAAATAATCTGTCATAGATTCACACCTGTAAGTTACTGAAACAGTAGGCAGTACTGCACATATTTTGCTAATACACTAGGAGTGTGGCTTTTATGACTATGAGGCATATATATGGACTCCATGTCAATACTGAGAATTTTCTAAGAGGTGTAAAATAAGTACATTGTTGTCAAAAAAAACATTTTCATTAGGATTTATAAATTTAATGTAACATTGAAATTATACACTTTATACAGATTTTGTCGCATTGTTTATTTTACACTGTTATTACATAATTTTGAAAACTCTAACACTAATATTATTGAACTTTACTACTATTTAAGCTATATATTTTTAATGAAAACTAATTATATTTAAGTCTACACTTTGCCCCGATGTTTTGGTTGCTTTACAGCAGCCATGTTCACAGGGGGACTAAGATGGTAGTAGTGTTAGAGTTTTCAAAATTATACAATAACAGTGTTTTAAAGTAAAATAAACAACATGACAAAATCCATATAAAGTGTTTAATTTCAATGTATAACATTCATGTAAACATAAGACAATAATATGTTAATGTAACATTTTCAAATTTTTATTCTGTAGTTATGAATTGTCATTTGTCAGTAAATGAGCTAAACTTTAATGATACATTTTGCATATTATGTACTTATATTAGTTAAAACTATATACAATTTATTATTGTAAATGCTAGCAATTTTTTGCTGCTTTGCTATTGTTTTGAAGACCATACTTGTCGCCTTGACTCCAGAATGTTGTGACAAAACTTTCCTTTATATTTCATTTTATTGGGAAAAATGTTTCAACGGCCCTTTCAACTATTATTTTGATGCTCCATTCTAGTTATTTCTTTAAGTTATGAAGCATACTGAACTTCAACATATCGCACCTTTAAAGTAAAACCGTTACTAAACGAAATTATGAAATTTTATAGGGGAGCCAATATTAGAAAATAGTCACTGTTTTTTTTTAAATAAAATCTGAGTTCAAGGTTTTTTAATATTTTTAATGAGTTTATATGATAGACCTCTATTTACATTATGACATGCCATTTAATAAAGTTATTTTTAATAATTACAGCTTTATTTATTTTGATTTATATTATTATAGTAACACTTTACCATTAATTTTATTTGTTCATTATTGTATATTACTATGAAATTACAGTGCAAATAATGTTACTAAATAGAAAACTACTGAAACCTAATAATTTAATAATATTATTATACAATTAAATTAAAAATCATATTTTTTTTATTATTGCGATGTTATAATATTACTAAATAAATAAAAAACTTTCGAAATTAATAATGTTTTATTACAAAATAGAGATCCATACAATCCCTTGGAATACTTAATTATTTATCAATCAGTCTTGATTTTGTACCTTTAAATCACAGCTGGTACGTATCTTACTGTCTTAACTTTTAATTATCTTATCCTATAACATTTTACTACACTTCGACTAAAAATAAATCAACTGGAAATTATAGCAATATAAAAAAAATATATAAAAAAATAAACATAGTAACAATCACAGCCTCATTTCTCTATCCACAAAAGGTACTTTGAACTAACAAAAGTAATGTTCACTTCTATCACTTAATTATAATAATGAGTCAAACCTATTGACATAATATTATTTTTTTGTATCAAAAATAAACAAAATCTCTTTAAAAAAACTTTAAAATAATGACATTCTCATAAAATTGTGTTTATAAATCAATAATCATCAATATAAATATTAATATTAGGTAGCAATGCTAAAACAAGATGTTATTATAATAAGACAATGCGTAACTTTGTGGTATGATATTACTGTCAATTAAGCTTTTTAAATCGCTGTTTTTTCTGTCACTTAATTTTAATCTTGACTGATATAAAGGCTTGAGCTGGAAATTTTGAAGATTAGTGCTAGTACGTGTTCGCGACGAACGATTATTATGGAATTTTATTTCTTTGAAATCTGTATCTAAATAGGAAGTTTTATAATAAATGCTAACGTGGTTCGAATCTTGAAGTTTTTCAAATTTAATTATCTTAATGTCACTCGTTTTAACTGTTTCTCCATCAGTATTTTTTGAAAATTGACCACCGCATGTCTCTGTAAGATTTTTTATATCAACGAAATCTGAATAGCACATTTCGGTAACATTGTAGGGATTGCCTTTCTTCCGTGCAGTTCTGATTATGGTTACGTATTGATCTGGTGTGTACACAGGACCAGAACGTAAGCACTTTGTGACGGCTTTTTCTATCACAGAGTGAACAGAGTCATTTTCGTTTTGTGTATGGCCACTAATTAAAAATTTATGCGTAATGGACTTTATTTTAAGAACAGTTAAGGCATATACATACATAGAAAACATAAACTTGTTCTTTTGCTGGCCACAGCAATTATCAGAATAAAATGTGATTTGCAAATTATTATCATTTATTTCTGACGCCTTCTTTGTCAGATATCTCCAGACACACGTTGCTATTTCGTTAGCTCCTCTTAGAGCCTCGACCTCGCTCCAAACAAAACAATCACAATAGTCTTTTGCTAATTCACTTATTGTAAAATTACAAACATTGAGCTTACATTTGTAATATAAAGTAGATACATCTCCTTTCGGAAGAGGCAGTACTGCCTGGAGGTCATAACAGGCAACAATGTAGTTTTCCTGAACCATTGTTTTATCGTTTGATTTTTCCTGGCGACATAATTCTTTTTCAAGTTGGTGTTGGTCGTATCTGGTCTTTAACTCTACTGTTTTATTAACAGCATTTTTAAAGCTGACGCATAGTTCGCACTGGTCTTTTTTAGGTGTGTGAAAGCCGATGTTGTAATCTTCATTGAATACTCTCCTGTAGATATGAATTTTAGCAGCTTCAACACCATCATTCAAGCATTTCGTTTGGTAGTCGGTATAAAGATCTGTAATGCTTTTACCCCCATCAATGAATTCACGAGTCGTTTGCTGTCTTAGGTAATGTGAATCTATTCTTGGTATTGTGTCTATATGGTTTTTTATTCCTGTAATGATATCTGAACTTATTTTGTATTGTTTCCCATGTTTACCCCTTTTTTCTTCTTCAACCGTTCCTGCTTGGTTTTTTTTTGCTATAACAGTTGCAATAGGTCGATTATTAATGGCCAATGTGTTCCTAAAGAAAAATTTACAGATACGATGCTTAAAATTGTTAATCTCGAATGAAAATGAATGTTTAGGTCCTCTATTACTATTATGAACTTTATATTGATATTTAGGTTTAATAACATCAATACACTTTGCAATATAATCTCTTTGTCTAGATAAATCTCCCATTTTCCAATAATTGTCAAAAATAATTTCTCTGTCTTCCTGTTTGATTATTTCGCTGCACTTTAGTCTACATTTTTCCCCACATGGTGGTCCTATCTGCTTCTTTGGCATGACTTTTTTAGACTTAGACACAGTTTTATATTGCTGACCACTATTACGAAGTCTTTTAGCATCTTGCCTCACGGATAGATTTCTAAAACCTTTACGCCTTCGTTTGATCGGAGTTCTGTTTTCTTCTGGAGGACTCAAATTAATTTCTTCAACCAGTGGCGCAGGAATATTACTTTGAGGCGTTGGGCTAAATGATACATGTCGTGGTGGGGTTTCCGGTACGTAATCAGGATCACAATCTGCTTCATCAGGGGAAAAATCCTTACCCGATTCAGACGCAGATGAAGATGATGAGCTTGCGCTTGTTGATGATGAACTCGAAGATGATTCTGAGCTAGTTGAATGGGATCTTGCTCTACTGCTAGGACCTGGTACAATAACATCTTCTGGAGCTACTTCTGGAAAACCAGTACCGCTCAAATATGGGTTTGTCATTTCGTCATCAATTGGATGAGCATAACATTCAGCTTCCATAGTCTGACTAGCGTAGACTGAGGACAATGGTAGCGTTTGCTCTTGCAATAAAGAAGGAGATCTACAAGTATCGATAGTTATCGAATTTACATCGCGTGAAAAATTATTATCCAGATCGTCCATGGATATTTGCTTGGGGTTTTCAGTGTTTACAGAATCTTTTTTAGATTCCATAGCCTCTAAAATGCGTGACAAACGTGGGTTTCGGAAATGCGCCATGACCTGAAACAAATAGTTTTATTATTTTTATCAACTTATTAACATAAAAGACATTTTAACAGAAATACATTTAGTTACTATTATGAATAACTTTTATTTATGTTAGTAGTAAAGTGATACTAAAACAAAATGTGTAATGTAACATTAACAGTTTCATACATTATGGAGTTAATTTAAATATTAAATGGAGTTTAAACAAAATGTAATATTTTACTTCTTAAATGTTAATACAAAAGGTACGTTGCTTAAAGAAATAAACCGTGACTAACATAAATGTCCCACTATTGTAATTAAGTGTATGATTTAATTTACTCATAAGTCATCAAAAAACTGTGACTAAAGAAATTGTTACACTCTAGAGATAAACGTTAATGGATTAATCTCTAAAAATATAAAGGCAAACTGTGACTATACAAACTGTAACATTTTATCAATGAAATGGAATAGTAAATTGCGTAATTTCATAACACGAAAACTGTGTCTAAACAAATTGAAACACTATATCTTTAAAAAAAAATCAACAACTTACCTTTTTGTGACTTCAAGCCGTGTTTATCCAAATAATAACACTGTTGTTTTCAACTTCCGTCATCACTCTACCACGATCATGTTCTTACTGGTATAGACACAATATTGTATTTAGCGAGCCGATCATAACTTGGTTTAGTAACGCTTTGATTTACCGCTAGATGGCGCAAAACACAAAATTTTACAAAAAGAACAAGTTTATCTTGTAGTTTACGTGTATTTTAGATAGATGGCATTGATACCTCAATTCATGAAAATTTTCGTTTAGTAACGGTTTTACTTTAAAGGTGCGATATGTTATTAATTATAGCTTGAGAAAATAATGTTTATGGAAAGATAATAAATATTGAGAGGGCTATTAAATACATATATATATAATTCGTAATAGATATTTGATTGATTACGCATAGTGTTTACCTTTTGAAGCTTGACATTATGACCAGGTTACCACTGCTGGTGTTAATACCAGTTACGTGTCATAGTTATGTGTCATGCTACATGAAAGTATAAAATGTTATTATTGCTATAAAATATATTTTTTTCCATAAATAATTAACATAATATATACACAAATTATTTACAAGAAATATAAACTGAAGAGTAAAATAAAATAAACTTACCATTTAGAAACGTCAACATTTATGTATTATACAATTATGTCAATTTATAAATCTACAGAATTATGATGTCAATATTGTCAATAAATATTTGATAAGAATAAATAAATATTTATTTCCAGATGTGCCAGACAATCAGAAAAATCTAGATGTCAGCACTAAAATAGCTCTTGCTAACCAAGGTACTACTTCAATCACTAATTTAAACTGTTATATCTAAAACCCACTATGTAATGTATGTTTATTTCTTTTAATTCTGGGATCTGTAACATCTTGGTGAATGCTGATGACTGTCAGGCCTAGACAATGCTTTTTATGTTGAGTGTGGTTGCCTGCTAATTGATGAGTTAGGAGATAATGCGGGGAGTGTTTAGTCAGTTTAAACATAATAAAGAAATATTAATTTTGCCTCCAGTGTCATACTGTCACTATGACACTGGAGGCAAAATTAGCATATAATCTATATCCATCATTGCTATGTTTAGATATAGATAGATAGATATAATGTGTGAAAGGTAAAACAACATACATATCAAAACAGCCATACATCTGTTAATAACTTGAAATGTTTTAATTGCCATATGTATTTCCTCTTAAGTGGATGCTATAAAGCACATTTTAGGACTGGCAATTGACTGGAGATAGTTTGATGGCATTTAGTTATTATATTCCAGTTACTGCTTGCCACTGATTGGAGTGATATATTGCTAGGAAAATATAACAATAAAGTTCTATAGAGTTGATATATTATATATCCTTATACAATATAAAATAATATTTATTTTATTTCTTCCTTCTTGAAAATGGGTTCTGCTTCGATTTCGGTGATATTGTTTTATCTTGTAAAGTAGGATGAAAGTGCAAATTAAGTTAATTATTTTGTTTACAGTTTCATATATTAACAATATAACATTTATTTTCAGTGGTCAGTACACAGTTTTCAAAGGAACAGCCGGAAATAAAGCCAGAGCCAACACCAGCTCCTAAAACACGAGGGAGAAAAAAGAAGGTTGTATCAGAACATGTCAATGAGACTCATACAGATGGAACTAATAAAAAAGGTTTGTATGCCTCTATTTAAAAAGTTACATAGATAATAGGTTTACTATTAAGCTTAGGCTTAGCATGCATTGCGATTAAATGTAAACATTTTAAAATCGGCGAAAAACTGAACATTGAAATGTCTATACAATTAATTATATATAATTGCATGCATTAGCAATATTTTTCAGTCGGTAATTGAATTTGAAAACGTTATTTGCTACATGTGGTAATGTGTTTGAAAACGCGTGATTTTTTTGTGACTCCTGGTAATAGAATTGCAGCGCACGACTAACTCCGCGGCGCAGCGGTAGTGAATTCGATTGAAGTGTATGAGGTCCTTGGGTTTGAATCCCGAGTCAGGCACACATAAAGTTATTGGGTTTATCTGTAAAAGAATCTCAATAGCAGCTCGGAGTTAGGATGTGAGTGTAGCTAGACAACTACTGTGCACGCACTGCAGTTTTTAAAAGCTTAGCCATAATGCACATTGCTCACCAGAAATCCAAGGTGTCACTGAAATGTTAGCGGTTTTAGCTATTCAAAAACTACTTGCATTTAATGACTTTGCATGCAGAGCCTCACGGAGGACTACTGTATGGAGTCCTACCCCAGATAATCCTATTCCTCATTTGTACCATGACCAAATAATTGGCAACTATAGGTTATCATTTACAAGAACCTAACTCTTCATGCTTTGAAGTGTACAAAGCAGTGCAGCCTATTACGAATATTAGTTTTCACTGAGTGCACGGATATCGTAATGGCTTATCTGGTCGCCTCGTCACTGCTAGTACGCAGTGATGTAGGTTCGAAGCCCAAACAGGACAAAAAATTGTAAAGAGACAAATACTTCTTCTTACCTATTGAGTGGTCCAGCGGTCTGCCACTAGCGGCCAGTCACAGTAGGTTTTAAATTGTGTCTGATGTTGTAGGAGTTGACAGGATAATCTGAGTATTTGTGTCTGTTATGTCATTGTTTGCAGACATTCTCTATTTATTGAAGTAATATATAGTAACTACCTTTTATCCACGGCTTCGTTTGCGTAAAAGTGGGTTATGTTATATAGGCTATATATTGTTTTTTTAAGTGCTGTTACACTTAAAAAAACAAAATATAGCCTATGTTACTATGACATAAGCGCTATTATCACCGAGTAACATAGGCTATATTTTGTTTTGTCTAATTGTGAAAGAATTTTAAAATCGGTTAAGTAGTTTTTGAGATAAATCCTTACAATATAGAATATAGATAAAGAAACAAAAATATATGTGCTAGTTATTCACTGCCCTTGAGAATAATAACGCTATGAATATATTTCTATTATATTATTACATCACCATAGACACCAAATATTCGACTAAATTTTAATATATTTTCCAGCTGATGAAGTATCACCAACAAAACCAGCCGCATCAAAGAATAGTACAGTTAGCAAGAAATATCGTAAGTATATGTTTTATTATTAATGTTACAATAATAATTAATAAACATTACGGGCAATATTAATAATAGTGTATGGAATATTATTATTATTTCATAGGTTATCTATTCTTCGATAACTTATATAGGGTGTAAGAAGAAAACTGAAATAGTAGATTCGGACCATTATTCTAAATAAGAAATCGCTGGAATTTTCTTGAAGAAAATCTCAATATTTTCTACATTTTTTCATTTTTCTGTCTTTGAATCATAACTTAACGCATAAATCATGCATTTTATTAAATAAAAATCAAAGAATACCACATTTTACTAAATTAAATCGGATCAGCTGTTATTAGGCGCGCAGAACGCAGAGGTCATTACCGCCGCCGCGCCGGCGCGAGCGGTGCATTGTTTTGGTAGCAATCCATTGCGTACTGCATAATAATGTTAATCAATAGGTATAAAATCTTATACTTGCGTTTTTTTTATTAATAGAAGTTTGCATCGAGATATTACCTATAGAAATATAGAAAGACGTCTTGCTAAAGTTTTCTGTATGCCGCGCCGTCCCTTGCACCCAGTATATACACTAGTCACAAAAATTAAAGGATATAAAAAAAAAAACAAATCTTAGGTTGATTTTCAACAGACTAACTAAACTAACACCGAGAAAAATTATTGTACAGTAAAAAAAAATATGAACCAAATTTTAGCTTTATATGTCTAGATTCTAGACATGACAAAAAAAATTGTCTTTGTCGGTTCCTGAGTAATCCTAAGAAAGCAAAGGAAAAAGAAGTTTCAAATTTTAGCAATTTCAAGATTCTTAAAAAATCTTTTCTTAAATTACCTACTCCAATAAAAAAAATATTTTTCGGCGATAATCCTTATTTTTTCGGTCAAAACGATTAATTATTGAACAAATCTGAAAATCTTTTGCAGTTTTCATAAACCTCCTTGGATTACCTGTACGATCGTTATTTCCCGAGTTATTGATTATCAAAGTTAAAAAGAACTTTTTGCTTTGATTGACGATAACTCCGCGGCAAAGCATCGTACAGGCTTTTTAATTAAGTCAAATTAAAGGGCATTTAATTTCCTGGAAAAGCTTTCTAGGGAAAGGACAAAAAAGTTTTTCAAAGCCTGGAGACCTTTTATTTCAGTAGTTTTCTTAGGATTACTCAGGAACCGACCGCAACAAAAAATTTTTATGGGCAGATCTTAGAAACTAGACACTTAACGCTAAAATTCACTTTTTTTTTTGCTGCACCATCATTTTTCTCGGAGTTACAGCGTGTTGAAAGTCACACCTAAATTTGGAATTATTTTTATATCCTTTAAGTTTTGTGACGTGTGTTTTATTGAAATATACAAGGTTTTTTATATTTACAAAATATCTTATTCAGCGATCCTTTATGCGACTAGAGTTACAGCTATGGCCAAAAGTATGGAGCACACCTATAAAAACTGCATTTTGTAAAAAGTTTTGTATAGAATGAAATGAAACAACTTGTGTACATTTTAAATAATCTTTACTTTGATATACAATCAATATTTCGAATATAGAGATACAACTATAGATTACAACTAAGGATAACATAATCATTGCTGAATTAGTTTATCAAATTACATAGTTTTTTGGCAGCTTCTGACTTCAGATAACTTAAAATACTTTATATCAGGCCCACATCTAGTAAATTTAAATTTAATTAATATTGTCTTCTGTTTACGCGAATGTTATTCATTGTATCCGTATATAGTAGTTTAATTTCAATTAAATTTAATTCCTTAACCAACGAATCGCATTCACTCTTATTTCGAGCACAATCCATCAGCAAATGTTGTACATCTTCAATTTAAATGCATATCGAAACAATTGGGCGTATCAGCTTTTTTAATTAAGAATGTAAACTTTGCTGATGGATAATGAGCGGATCTAAGTCTAAAAGCTAGTTTAACATAATTTCTACTTAACCTAGTATCGTCAAACCAGGGAAACTGCGGAGCCTCGCCTAGTGTGGTTCTATACCATATGCCTTTTTCTTTAGATTTTTCCTTAAAATACGTTACCCACTCCCTAAACGTCGCTCTCTTGAATGTAGAAGAAATAAGAAACATATCGCAGGAAGTGTTACGGCTAGTTATCGAAAATGTCCATAAATAGGGCTCAAATGTGCTTCAACTCTGGAGGTCATCATTTAATAGACATCATATTTGAATCATAATGCAACTAAATTTCATGGCACAAATATATATATATATAGATATATATTTAAAAAACGAATTCTAGTTTTCTAATTTAGAAACGAAGTTGTAGCTGAACTAAATAGGGTCATTACAGGGTGGCCCCTGTATTATTTTATTACATCACCATAGACACCAAATATTCGACTAAATTCTAAAATATTTTTCAGCTGATGAAGTATCACCAACAAAACCAGCCGCATCAAAGAATAGTACAGTTAACAAGAAATATCGTAAGTATATGTTTTATTATTAATGTTACAATAATAATTAATAAACATTACTAGCAATATTAATAATAGTGTATGGCATATTATTATTATTTCATTGGTTATATGATTTTTAAATCTATTTGTTAGATAACTTATATAGGGTGTAAGGGACGGTGTATCGAAAACTGAAATAGTAGATTCAGACTATTATTCTATATACGAAATCGCTGGAATTTTCTTGAAGAAAAATCTCAATATTTTCTACATTTTTTCATTTTTCTGACTTTGAATCATAACTTGACGCATAAATCATCCATTTTATTAAATAAAAATCAAAGAATACCACATTTTACTAAATTAAATCGGTTCAGCTGTTATTAGGCGCGCAGAACGCAGAGGTCATTGCCGCCGCCGCGCCGGCGCGAGCGGTGCATTGTTTTGGTAGCAATCCATTGCGTACTGCATAATAATGTTAATCAATAGGTATAAAATCTTATACTTGCGTTTTTTTTATTAATAGAAGTTTGCATCGAGATATTACCTATAGAAATATAGAAAGACGTCTTGCTAAAGTTTTCTGTATGCCGCGCCGTCCCTTGCACCCAGTATATACACTAGTCACAAAAATTAAAGGATATAAAAAAAAAAACAAATCTTAGGTTGATTTTCAACAGACTAACTAAACTAACACCGAGAAAAATTATTGTACAGTAAAAAAAAATATGAACCAAATTTTAGCTTTATATGTCTAGATTCTAGACATGACAAAAAAAATTGTCTTTGTCGGTTCCTGAGTAATCCTAAGAAAGCAAAGGAAAAAGAAGTTTCAAATTTTAGCAATTTCAAGATTCTTAAAAAATCTTTTCTTAAATTACCTACTCCAATAAAAAAAATATTTTTCGGCGATAATCCTTATTTTTTCGGTCAAAACGATTAATTATTGAACAAATCTGAAAATCTTTTGCAGTTTTCATAAACCTCCTTGGATTACCTGTACGATCGTTATTTCCCGAGTTATTGATTATCAAAGTTAAAAAGAACTTTTTGCTTTGATTGACGATAACTCCGCGGCAAAGCATCGTACAGGCTTTTTAATTAAGTCAAATTAAAGGGCATTTAATTTCCTGGAAAAGCTTTCTAGGGAAAGGACAAAAAAGTTTTTCAAAGCCTGGAGACCTTTTTTTTCAGTAGTTTTCTTAGGATTACTCAGGAACCGACCGCAACAAAAAATTTTTATGGGCAGATCTTAGAAACTAGACACTTAACGCTAAAATTCACTTTTTTTTTTGCTGCACCATCATTTTTCTCGGAGTTACAGCGTGTTGAAAGTCACACCTAAATTTGGAATTATTTTTATATCCTTTAAGTTTTGTGACGTGTGTTTTATTGAAATATACAAGGTTTTTTATATTTACAAAATATCTTATTCAGCGATCCTTTATGCGACTAGAGTTACAGCTATGGCCAAAAGTATGGAGCACACCTATAAAAACTGCATTTTGTAAAAAGTTTTGTATAGAATGAAATGAAACAACTTGTGTACATTTTAAATAATCTTTACTTTGATATACAATCAATATTTCGAATATAGAGATACAACTATAGATTACAACTAAGGATAACATAATCATTGCTGAATTAGTTTATCAAATTACATAGTTTTTTGGCAGCTTCTGACTTCAGATAACTTAAAATACTTTATATCAGGCCCACATCTAGTAAATTTAAATTTAATTAATATTGTCTTCTGTTTACGCGAATGTTATTCATTGTATCCGTATATAGTAGTTTAATTTCAATTAAATTTAATTCCTTAACCAACGAATCGCATTCACTCTTATTTCGAGCACAATCCATCAGCAAATGTTGTACATCTTCAATTTAAATGCATATCGAAACAATTGGGCGTATCAGCTTTTTTAATTAAGAATGTAAACTTTGCTGATGGATAATGAGCGGATCTAAGTCTAAAAGCTAGTTTAACATAATTTCTACTTAACCTAGTATCGTCAAACCAGGGAAACTGCGGAGCCTCGCCTAGTGTGGTTCTATACCATATGCCTTTTTCTTTAGATTTTTCCTTAAAATACGTTACCCACTCCCTAAACGTCGCTCTCTTGAATGTAGAAGAAATAAGAAACATATCGCAGGAAGTGTTACGGCTAGTTATCGAAAATGTCCATAAATAGGGCTCAAATGTGCTTCAACTCTGGAGGTCATCATTTAATAGACATCATATTTGAATCATAATGCAACTAAATTTCATGGCACAAATATATATATATATAGATATATATTTAAAAAACGAATTCTAGTTTTCTAATTTAGAAACGAAGTTGTAGCTGAACTAAATAGGGTCATTACAGGGTGGCCCCTGTATTATTTTATTACATCACCATAGACACCAATAGGTACCAATAGGTATAAATTCCCAATAGTCAGGTCTGTACTCTACAACGATGTAGATAGGGTTTCGGGGGGAGAACTACGGGTCTCCCCCTTTGGACCAGGGTACTGCGGGGTCAGGAAGCCCACTGCGCCTCGAAAGGCGTGTTTTATCGACCGTTGACTAAAGTGCGCGGTGCCTGACATTGGTATTGGACTCGCAGGGGTATGTGGTTGGCCGCTGAGGACGACATGTTCGTTTGCTCGGCAAGCACGTTGCGTTCGAGCGTCGGACTCAGACGCGGCCAGTGCGAACCAGTCGGTCGCATGAGGCACGGAGTTGCCTTTAGCGAAGTGGCAGTGTGGTTTCACTGCCGCAACGCATCTCGGGAGCTTGCCTGCTCAGCAAGTAAGAGTCATAGCTGGAGTGACTCTGGCCACACCCGGCTTGTAGACCTATTTGGGTAGGCATACGGATGTATGTCGGGAAGTGAGCGTGCCTTACACAGCTCCGGTACCATACTGGAGATATGGGAGGCGGCTTCTCCGTCGGCTTCAGCGAGGTTATCGTTAGCAACTCCTTGAGTTGCGAGTAGTGAGCGGCTTTATTGCTCCGGTACCTATCTGGAGAATAGGTAGTGTCACTTGGGCACGAGGTAGCTCGCTTACGAGAACCGGATCTCTGAAGTTAGGGTGGAGAGTCGGGATTTGGGGACAAGATCTGTCTATAACTGGTCCCGGAAGGTGCTCTCGGGCACTAGAAGGTACAGCGGCTCCTCTATTATAACCTAACGGTTGGTGTAGGGGAACGCTATATCATAAACTGGGATGGTCGTAGAGGATGTTTTAGGTAACAGGCACAACTTACAAAATAAGAACTATTATAAGCAATGTAAAATTAATATTAATAGCCATAAAAAAATTAGGAAATACTTAAAACTACATAAACTAATAAGAAACCTAGATTCTAAGCTTAAAAAACACAACAAAATTCAAGTATTGACCCAAACAAACCAGGAAATGATCATAGAGCGTAGGGAGTTATTGTCAGATCTAGATAATTACAGTGAACAATTAGCTATAGGTAAATTACAGTATGACCAGCACACACAAGATCTCGAAAAAGAAATAGATGAATTACAATCACAATTAAGTAGTCTCAACATTAAATATGACAAAGAAGTCTGTGATTATATAAGGAAGTATGATGAGATTGCTCGAGTAGGCAAAGAGAACTTGGAACAAGTCTTAGCTTTAAGTAGCGGTAGTATCTGTCCAAATTGTTTAACATCAAACTCAAATATTTGTCAGTCTCAAGCAATCAAACATGAATCTAGAATATGCAGTCCCGTCTCTGATCAGATAGGTAGTGCTTTGTCAGTGGTAAATAGTAATATTGAAAAGGTATATATTTTCTCTGATCATTTAGGTATAGGTTTTGGTAGCTTAATTAAAAGTCACATAAAACAGCAGATTATTAACTTCTGTTTCCCTAATATGACTTTCTCCAAACTTATTCATAAACTAAATACAGCTAGTTTAGATATTAACTCCACAATTATATTTCTATATGGGGATAGCTTATTAGTCACAAAAAAGGATATTATCAATCTGACAGAGGTAATGCTGTCAATACAAAATAAATTAGGATGTAAATTTATAACATGTGCATTACCTTACTCAAATAGATTTAATTATCATGAAAATAAATATATCCATGACATGAATTTATGTATGTATAATCTGACATGTCAATATAAGGACATTTTATTTTTTGATACTAATATATTTATTAGTAATTTTATTTTGACAAAAGATAATATGTATCTTTCATTATATTACAAACGACAACTTGCTAAATTATTAGCATATAATATACAAAATGACACAGGTACCTGTAGGGTATCCATGAATTTAATTTCTGTAAATAACTCTATTTCAATAAATTCTTCTATTATAAATAATGACAAAGTTGATTTAAACTTAAGGTTGGGACAAAGGATAGAGGTTATCAATTGAGTGTTGCTCACCAAAACATACAAGGACTATCCGGCAAAGATTTAGAGTTAAGTTTATTTCTAGAGACCCACAATGTTCAAGTTATGTGTATAACAGAACATTGGCTCAAAAGCTATGAAGTAAGTTTTTTAAATAGTATGAATTATATGGTACATAGCGCCTTTTCAAGAACACAAGCCATTCACGGTGGTTCTTTAATACTTGTTGCAAATACAATAACTTGCAGGGAACGTAAAGACATAACTTGTCTGTCTATAGAGCGTAGCATAGAACTGTCCTGTGTTGAGCTTGAATGGTATATAATTATTTGTGTATATCGCCCCCCATTGAGTAACTTTAATCTGTTTGAATCAGTGATGGAAGATGTAATTACTAAAATCAGAACTAGTAGGAAATACATATTAGTATGCGGTGATTTTAATATTAATATACTAGATGGCTCTTCCTTGGCTAATAGACTTATAAACTTATTTAAATCATTTAATTTAACGAATTTGTTTTTGGAACCAACAAGAATAACTGCCACGTCTTCAACTTGTTTAGATAACATTTTCAGTGATTGTAACGCTTCATACAAATTAGTTACCACTGACTTAACCTCAGATCACTGTGGACAATTAGCAATGTTTCCAAACATTAATAATAATAATATTAAACAAAAGATACTTGTTAGGCCTTTAACAAATAATCGCTTCAAACATTTTAGAAATAAAATTTCATGTAATATGTACTCTAATATAAGGGAAGATAAATCTCCTAATAAGGAGTATGACAGCTTTTTTGGTATTGTTAAGAAAGAATTTGATAATACGTTTAGGTTTAAAGTAAAAGTTATTAAAGGAACTAGGACATTTAACGAATGGGCAACCGTAGGTATTTATAAGAGCAGAGTAAAAATGTATGAGTTATATAGTATGAAGAAATATAATTTTGATCCTACTTTTACAGAATATGTTAAGAATTACTCCAAAATTTTTAAAAAGGTATGCAAATTAGCTAAGTCCAAGTTCGTCAGTAACAAAATCAAACAGTCCTCTAATAAAGTTAAGGCTACCTGGCGAGCTATTAACGAAGCTAGTGGCAAGATAACTCAAATAGACAATAGTATTAGTCTGATGGATAATAATAAAATGATCAAAAATAATGCCGATGTAGCATACGTGTTCAATAATTTCTTTGCTAGTGTACCGATTACCACTACGAGCGCATTAAATTCTTCATCTATAGACGCAGAGAGGTTATTACATTCCAGCGTAACAAAGTGTAGAGTATTATTTAGATTTGATTATGTTAACGCAACTGATATTATCAACGCTTTTCAATCTCTGGAATCTAAAAATACGGGGGATCTCTGGGGTATCTCCGTTAAGGTCGTAAAAAGTATAATAGATATAGTTGCTCCTTATTTAAGTGGGTTATTTAATAGGTGTGTAGATTCGGGAACTTTTCCAGATTTGATGAAAAATAGTAAAATCATACCTTTATTTAAATCCGGTAGTAAAACTGATCCTAGTAATTTTAGGCCAATATCAATTCTACCAGCTTTTAGCAAAATATTTGAAAAATTAATACTCAAGCAATTACTTAGACATTTTAATTTAAATAGCCTCTTTCATGACAACCAATATGGCTTTACTAAGGGTCGTTCAACAACGGATGCAGGAGTAGCTTTACTGAAACATATATACAGAGCGTGGGAAAACTCACAAAATGCTATTGGTGTTTTTTGCGACCTCTCAAAAGCATTTGACTGCGTCTGTCATGATACGCTCATACGGAAACTAAGGCATTACGGTGTTCAGAGTAATGCACTGGATGTAATTACGTCGTATTTGAATAACAGGATTCAGTGTGTAGATGTCAATGGTACAAAATCAAATAGCTTACCTGTAAAGCTAGGGGTGCCGCAAGGTTAGATTTTAGGCCCTTTTTTATTTTTAATTTATATAAACGATTTACCTTTTTATTTGAACAATATTTGTGACGTTGTACTGTTTGCTGACGATACTTCCTTAATATTTAAAGTAAATAGGAATAGGGACCATTTTGACGAAGTAAACAGTGCATTGATTCAAGTAACAAAATGGTTTACTTTAAATAATTTAGTACTGAACCCCAAAAAAACAAAATGTGTTAAATTCATACTGCCTAATGTAAAACATCTTGGTCCTAGCATAACATTGAACGGTGAGGTACTGGAAGCAATAGAATCCACAGTATTCCTGGGCATTACACTTGATTCAAAGTTACAGTGGGGTGCGCAAATATCTTGTCTCTCAGCGAAACTTAGTTCGGCCGCTTACGCCATTAGAAAAGTCCGTGGATTAACTGACGTTGATACAGCTAGATTAGTTTACTTTAGTTACTTTCACAGCGTTATGTCATATGGAATATTATTATGGGGAAAAGCAGCTGATATACAAAGTATTTTTATATTGCAAAAAAGAGCTGTGCGTGCAATTTATCAATTAGGAACTAGAATCTCGCTCCGAGAAAAATTTAAGAATATAGGTATTTTAACTGTAGCATCACAATATATTTATTTTAATATCATGCATGTCCGTCAAAATATATATTTATACATAAAAAATAGTGACATACATAACATCAATACTAGAAATAAATATAAATTATGTGTTCCATTCTACCGTCTACATAAAGTTCATGGTTCCTTCATGGGTCTTGGTATACGTTTTTATAATAAAATCCCGAGTAATATTCTAGAATTACCAGATAATAAATTTAAAGTTAAAATTAAAACTTGCTTAATTTCTAAAGCATATTATAATATAGATGATTATTTAAATGACAAACATCCATGGCACTAATATTTGCATTAGATCACAGGATATTAAATGACCAATACTAACACTTATGTTTTTTTTAAATATATGTATATATATATATATTTTTTTTTTTTTTTTGTAATATTACACCTTGCTTAAGCTGGAATTTGCATTACTGTTACATTCAGTCGTATTTTAATCAAGAAGAATGTGCAATGAAGACAACTCGTGATTATGGACAGTTCCGTTAAGCTTTCTTTTGAGTCTTATCCTGTATTCTGGTTTAGTGGCATTCGATAATTTACTTCTACATTTTATTTAAACAATTAGATTAAACTACGGACTATAATCACGTCTTGTCTTGATTATTTATGTACATGTAAGTGGATGCTCCTATTTACCATACTGCTGCTTTAGAGGCTACCATCAATTTTTATCAAATGCTTGAGTATGTTGAGTAGTAGTTCATGGAGAAATGGTTGCAGCACCTTACAGTTATGATTTGTAAATGAAATATTATTGTACACTTGGCGATTAAAAAGAGTGGCTATGAGTTTCTTGCCCGTTCTTCTCATGAGCCCTACACCCTAGCTTTGCTGAACGTGGCAGTAAATGTAAATTCACTGGAAAGAATTTACGTGTAACTTTGACATTCATAAGTGTTACCTTGTAACCTAATTTGAATAAATTTATTTTGATTTGATTTGATTTGAGGAAGGGGATGTCCCCCTCCTCGTTTGCTTTTAGGCCTATATGTGCTGGAACCCATTGCAATCTTATATCTTAACATTGATTATTTAATAAAATAATTATCTTTAAGATATCATATGCTATCGATGCACCTCTGCCGTCAGAGGCGCATCGAGCCAAATGCTGCAAAGCACTCTCACAGTCCGAGAAAATATTTCTATTTTTTAAATTTTGTTTAAACGCGTAAGATAAGGCTTGCTCAATTGCAATTAGTTCCAGTGACATTATGCTTATCTCACAGTTAATTTTAAAGCCACTTCGATGTTGCAAACTTGGATCATAGAATCCAGCACCGAGAACATGAACCCCGCATGTGCAAATTCATCATTCATTCATTCATTCGTCCATTCTGATACAGTATCGAAGTTTGTCAGACATGTCAAATGTATTAAATTGTGATAAATAGTAATTAAGTATATAATATCATATCTATAATTTAAGTACTATCGACTTGAGTGACGGATGACCACTCCTAAGGTTAAAATCGCATAGCAGGCCACAACTAAGACCTTTTTGTTTGAGTTTTTTTACAAGGGTTTTTTTTAAGGGCGGAGTCACTTAATGTCAACATGTGTAAGCGAAATTTTTTCTGAAATGGTCAACACTTTTTTTTTTACCTGGAGGAATGCATTGACGCATACCCCTCCGCGGGGGCGGGCGGAGGGATTATGTCGGACTCGCCGGGGTAAAAGAAAGATGTTGAAAAGATAATGTACCTCCCGGAATACCGACTAAACCTACCACGGTGTTCTTCGACAAAACCACTATCGACGGGGCCGCGCGAATCACTTTCGCATGCGGTCGTGACCCCGCCGAGGTTTCAGCCCGCCGTATGAAACGGCAGGCCACTACACGAAGAGACATACCCAAAGGCACTCACTTCACATATAAACCCTACTGTCCCCCCCTAGAAGTCATAGCTGGAGTGACTCGGGCCACACCCGGCTTGTAGGCCTATTTGGGTAGGCATACGGATGTATGTCGGGAAGTGAGCGTGCCTTACACAGCTCCGGTACCATACTGGAGATATGGGAGACGGCTTCTCCGTCGGCTTCAGCGAGGTTATAGTTAGCAACTCTTTGAGTTGCGAGTAGTGAGCGGCTTTATTGCTCGGTACCTATTTGGAGAATAGGTAATGTCACTTGGGCACGAGGTAGCTCGCTTACGAGAACCGGATCTCTGAGGTTAGGGTGGAGAGTCGGGATTTGGGGACAAGACCTGTCTATAACTGGTCCCGGAAGGTGCTCTCGGGCACTGGAAGGTACAGCGGCTCCTCTATTATAACCTAACGGTTGGTGTAGGGGAACGCTATATCATAAACTGGGATAGTCGTAGAAAAAAGGGGATGTCCCCCCCTAGAGAGGAGACGGACTCATTTACATTTAAGACACAAATACTTGTATGTTCCTGTCTGTATTATATCTGTAATAACTGTTGGTAAACCTAAATTAAAAAAAAACCTTTGGACCCATCCGTAAAAATCTTATGCCATCCATTATATGTATTACTTAATTCTATGTTTACATTATTAATAAGGTTATTGGGTTCATAACAAACTTTTGCAAATTGTATAATTCGTATTTAATTACACATACCCATAAGCTAGCACCGCTATCTACTAGTAAAATATAACTTATTGTACCCTTTAAGTTATACGTAATCTATACTAATATTAAAAAGAGGAAAGATTTGATTTTTTGTTTGTTTGTGAGGATTTAACTCAAAAACTACTCAATAGATTTTAAAATTCTTTCATCATTAGAAAGCCGTGTTATCAGCGAGTACAGCACATATTATGTACAAATAGAGTACTGTTACTAACATACACATTTAATTTTTTTACGTGAGGGACTGCTTTGTTTCATACCTCTCCGCGGAAAAGGGGAGCGGAGAGGTTATAAAGATCTAATTTAATAAAAACCAATTATTATCATGTCCATAGGCACTTTGGTCTTCCTTAGCTAGACTTTCTAGGTACCTTGTACCATGTTTATTATAATATGCAATATGAATACGTTCTTTACTAGATTATCGGAAGAATTCTAAATAGGTCTAAGTTTAATATAAATGCATATTCATTTTATATTTGCGTCATTGCATTTAAACAATTAATTTAACGTATAAGATTGCTTTAAATCGAAAGAAGTTTATATATTTTTTTTTAAATTGTATGTATTATGCCTGTTTAAAATGGCAATAATATTTATATAATAAAAAAGACTTAAAGAAAGAGTTATCGCACACCAAGCCGATTGGTCGAAGATACCGCTCGCGCGCGTACCACGCCTCCTTCAGACTTATGACTACTCATATTCTGTGGCAGTAGGCGATTGCAGCAGTAATTGAGATGACTACTGTGATTGGCAAAATCTGTTCAATGCTTGCGCCATGTGGCATGGACTCGCTAATAGAAGCTGAAGCAGCTCCATTGGCATTCTGGGCAATTAAGACTTCTTCCTTGAAGTAGATTTCCCCATAATAATTGTCTTCTTTCTTGCTAGTAGGGTTCTTATTCCGCAATTGTCTTCTCTCTCTTTGATGGCAGGATCGCCATGCCAATATGTTGAGTTGGTTTGAATAAAACTCTGATGTATTGTTAAGTAAAGTAAAAAAGAGCGTTTTATTGAAATACACGAGTTTCTTTTGTAATTACAAAACATCTTACTCAGCTATCCTTTATATGACTCGAGTAATGTTGCAGCTAGCATAAAGTTATTATAAAATGTTACGGTAAAAGTGATAATTCATATATAAAAAAGTAAACTTAATATTTTCGAAGCTTAGTTTTGTTCTCGTTCCCACTTAACTAGTTCGCACCTATATCGTGGCAAGGCACCCTTCATTCGGATGCTCAACGAAATTATTGGAAGTAACTTTTTGACATTTATTGCCCCATAAAATGTTAAGTTTATACAAATATGTCAGTATTATACAAATGTCCTAACTAATATTATAAGTGCAAAGTGTGAGTTTGTTTGTTTATTAAACTTTCACGCTTTAACTACTTGACGATTCATCATTAAATTACGCATACGCGTTGTCAAGAGTACAGAAGAGGACATGCCTTTCATCTAGAAAAAGTACTGTTTCCAAGGGATTGAAAACTTTACCTTAACATAGCATTTACCCGAGGGAAGCCGCGGGCGAAATCTAGTAATAAATAATTTAGGAAAGTAGTATGCTGTATTATTAATAAATACAAATCAATTATTTCTTACAGTGACCAGAAAGAGAGTAGCCGATTCAACAGTAGTGAAACCTAAATTAAAACAACAAAAATTGATACCTAAACCAATTGTTGTAAAAGAAGAAAAATTAATAGAAAATGACGACGCACAAAAAGAAGGATCCAAAGCTGATACAACGGCAGACAAACCTAGGGATGTTTCTCCAAATATAGATGCTAATGTATTTAACCCACCTAAGGAGTCTCCACGTACTAGGAGAAAGGCATTAAATACAGGTAAGCAAGACTCGAGACCAGCGTCACCTATACTTCAGACGCGATGCACACGACGGGTTAAACCGCAAGCGTCGGCCGCCAATTCACCTAAACAACCAGCGATCAAATCGCCTAAACCAGAAGTTGCCTGTCCGAAGCCGATTAAAAAGGAGACTGATACGTTAGATGTCAATAACGCAGGACTCGTGGAATCCCGCAAGACATCTTTAAGTAGTAACTCTAATCTATCATGGACTCGAGATATATCTAGTTCAAGCACAACAACTTGTATCACCGTGACTTCAAACGATTTCGTGCGTTTTAATAAAAAGTTTCCAGTTATCAAACTCACTAATATTGATAGCGAAGTAGATAAATATAAGAATTTGCTTATTGCTAATGATAGTAGCAGTAGCAGTGACAATTCCTCGTCATCAGATTCTGAATCTGTTTCTAGTTATGATCAATCAAAGTCAGATAATAGATCACTCTTAAGTTACGATAGTCCTGAAAAAGATAAGTCTTTAAATTTAAGTTCCTCGTCTCGCAATAGTATTGTTACTCAAAATGAAAATCGTGGCTTTAACGGAGAGTCAGATTTTAATAAAAGAGCCAGACAGGCCACGCATGATTTACTACACGCATTAAAAAAAATCGATACAGAATTTAGAAATTGGTTGCCCGAAGGAGTTGTCGCTTCGGACCTAAACTGTATTAAGGATAAGTTGTTTGATATTATGAGCAGTGAATTCCGTGCTCTAACTCATTGTCGGAATTTACAAGAAATCTCGAAACTTGAAGTAGTTAATAGTGCTGATGTTCATGAAGAAATTGACGATATACAAGAACCTGACGTTGAATCTGTAAATGTAAGCGGTATAAGTAACAAAAGTAACATACTTGACCGTGATAAAGTTGAAAGTACCAAATGTAACATATTGGAAAATAAAAAAATCAATACAATAGATAGTAATGAAAATAGTGTTATTGAATGTAACAAAAATAATACAGTTAAATGTAATAAAGTTGTAAGTAATAAAACAGTCGATCGTAACGTAATAGGAAGTAGAAACATTAACACAGATTATAGTGAAATTGAAAGTCACAAAGAGAATACAGCTGAACCTAACAAAGTTGAACGAAATAAATTCTACATGACTGGGCACAATAGTATTGGAACTAGCAAAACTAATATAGTTGAACAGAATAAAGTGGCAAATAACAAATTCAGATTTGAAAATATCCGAATTGAATTTAATAGAACAGGTGCTAAGAAAGTAATTAACCCACTTGAAACTAACAAATTTGAATCCAAAGACGTTGAAAGTAAAAATCCAAATGTAGTTGAAAATAAGTCGGAAGAAGAACTTATAAAACCTAGTACAAGTGGTCTTGTTTCAAATAGAGACGACGAAAGTAGATCGCCTAAGTTCTCTGAATCTGATGATAGTTCTTCAGAGGACTTCACACAAGACGTAGATGTAAACAGCTTTCCTGATAGCCCTTATGATGACGACGATGCTCTTTCACTGTTCGCCGAAAGCATAACTGGCATAGAATCTTCCAAATTTAACACATCGACCGTGTCACCTGCCGAGAAACCACTCGAAGAATATGTACCTAAACCAATACAAAATAATTTCATGTCTCAAAAAAATTACACATACTGTCCTACTAAAATTTCTGAGCAGAATAAAAACGGTGTTGTTAAAATTGTTTGTGAAAAGCAAAATGCAGATTCGACATCTATTTGTAAAGATAAAGAAGTTGACACAATACCGCCTAATTCAGACAGTGTGAAGACCAACCAAGAATTTAATAGTAACCTTCCACCTAATACCTGTCCAGAAGCAAACACCCCTAAGAATGTAAACAAAACCGGCTTACTCGCAGATTTATACAAACTAAAATTCTATGACCGGTACTTAATCTTTAAAGGTTTTTGTTATCGAAATTTAATAAATACATGCCAACCGAATATTACACCATGCAGATATCCTCACTACATTCCTGATAAGAGTTCAGTTAAAAGTCAACTATCTCGAATGTCCGAAGAATACTTTGTAAAAGAATATATGTTAATTAGAAAGGCCCTGCACTTGCTGCGTTTGTACGGCATGTGTTTCGTCGACGAATGTGTGAAACGTCGGCTAACAAGAATGCTTGTAGAAATAGCCTACGATTTCGTATCTAAAAGTTTTTATCTAGACAATAAATTAATATTGGAAGTCGTAGAAAGCAATCTGTTGTATTTAAATAATGTCGATTTAAGTGAGTGCGAAGATTTGTTGAAGCTGAAGTACAAGAACTCGCTACTTTGTGATGTTTTTATGCGGATGATGTCATGCACTCAAAACTTTTCCCGTTTCAAACCAGTGTTCCTCAGTCTAACGTACTTCATGGTGAATAACGATAGGACGTTTGAGCTTTTGGTAGCTGAGCAAATTTTAGAACGCGTGTGTATTTTGCCTTTCGATGAGCCGGTGATCAGGGCCTTTATTCAAATATTAAGATTGACCAACCCCAAGATATTCTTCAATTCAAATATTGCGCTCTTTGAAAAGATGATCAGTGTGAACGGGGATGTATTAGAGGACTATTTGTCAGTAAAACGTGAAATACATATCGAGAGTTCGGCAAGGCAGATAGCTAATAAGCAGCCGATGCAATTGGTTGATGAAGTTCCAAAGACACATGCGGTGGATCAGCCAATGTTTTCTCCCGTGGAACGACCTGTTCCTCCGCCAACGATGAAGCTGTCAGTGGAGAAGTCACTCAGTGTCCGGCCCGAGATGAGGGAGGGTGTCCCACTGCCTCCGTCCCCGGATACCACTCATCTTGATCTTATGGTGAGTGCATAGATATTCTTATTTAGCTTAGACAAAGATCCTATAGACAAACCCATAGTATGGCCGCGCATGAGCGCGCAATTTGCCATTGTAGAACGATGTACACTAAACACAATAAATGAAGTCTGTCTAATAAATATAAGTGTCACAACTGTGCCTCAAAATTAAAATAATAAAAAAACTGGATATCAGTCAGGCACTGCGATGCTTTGTTTCAGTTTTCTTACTGACTTTGTATATATCCTTCTCACTTGCACATTGCCTACTGTAATCGAGGCTACATCTAGAAGTAATTAATCTCTCATAACAGAGGTATTTCCTAGCATGGGGGTTATAGATCAATAAATAAATATTGTTTTAATTGCAGCACTATCTATCACATTTTTATGTAACCTTATAATGATGATTATTATTAAAAATAACAAATAAACAGTGTGTCTTCATAATGTGCACATATTCAAATAATGGAAACTATGCTTAATATTATTGACAAAAAGAATTTAAAGAATAAAATAAAAGAAATGTAGCGTTTTTTAATATATTGTTTAAATTGTTTTTATTGTTTTTGGACAAAAGTGTAAACGAAGCGGTGTAACTTTTAAACTAAATAATCTATCACGACAAAAGAATTGATCGATCGATCGAATCTATAGTGATAAGCAATAATTAGACGTGTTTGTAATTAATAATTGAAAATTACGATGACTTTTTAACAAAATTCAGCATTCTTTACAACGAATTTAACAGGAGAATTTCTCAAAAAATCGCCCGCTTTATCTGCCTTTTTATCAATTCAAGTTATTCTCCATTGTATTAGGTATTTATTTCACTTTCACTTTGCTTCTGTTATCCCTCATTCAAGTCATGTTTGAGTAAGTGACATAATACAGCAAGAATTTTTATATACTCTTCCCAATATTACTTCACTAATCATTTTTATGTCCACATCACATGGTTTAAAACATCCCATCTAGCAGTAGCTGCTTCTGTCATCTTATAGTAGCTGCGATTCCCGAGCCAAACGAAGTGTTTAAAGGCACCGAGCCAAACTGTGACGTATGTAGAAAATAAGCCCGGCTAGCTAATGCTTACTGTTAAAAAAAAATACTAGTTATATTTGTCCAACAACAATATGCAGTATTACGTACTGCCAAAGAATGAAATTAGTAATATTTGTCCAAACATAATTTGCAGGCGTGTTAAATATATACATACATAGCAAATATTTTAACAAAATTTCTCTTGACAGAACAAAACGGCCGAGGACATAGTGGTGCCCAAAATTACGAGAACATTCTGGGGAGCCAACTCTACTCCAAAATCGACTAATATGCCTGCTAGTTCGTCCGACAGCAAAAATCGCTACAGATGGTTCAACAGAAGCATTTTCCAACAAATTAGTAGAGGGGGTTTCTCATCACCTAGATATACAATGCGACCACCGTTTAGACCGAGGCCTCCCACCCGGCTGATGAAAAACCGGCAGTATAACCACCGACTGGTCACTTTCGGAGAGAGCCCTATTGTATGTATATCATGATAAGTAGAAAGTAATAGACGCAGATTATTTATATCAGTATCCATACGTCTTCGGATAACATTGGCCACTTTTTTTCAGACGGGTAACATTGGCTACAGGTTTTTACATGTTTATTATTTATTTTATGAAGCAAAACCTTATTGACGTGACTTTGTTTGCTGTAGCTTGTGTGAAGGAAAGGAAAGGGCCATTAATCTTTTTTGCATACACTGTCAGTATAAATACTTCTTTAATAAAGAGTTGACAACGCGTTGGTGATATCACTGGTGTTGCGTATATAGATTACAGTAACCTTTCACGATGAGACAGTCTGTAATCTATTTAGTCACCTTGACTAAAGTGTAAAAAAATATTAAGATCATTTTAAAGTATAAAGTCCCATATAAGCAGCACTGTAAAATAGGAACTAAAAATAGTCACAAACGAATTTACTTTTTCTATCGGCTGTTTCTAGTATTATTTGCAAAATATACATTTAAATACAGTTTAACACCAACTTTTCCGATTAATACGTACGACTTTGTTCCTATTTATTGCAGTTACGTATCCTTCTCTAAGTTAACGGCATGACCATAACGAATTTCATTCATATTGGTTCAGCGCTTCAGGCAATTAATTTAAGATATTACCGTCAAAGCAACTATAGGGCAGTTGACTCACAATTTTTCATTATTTAATTCACATAATAAGCAAGTTAACCCTAAAACACACAGATTTTTTGATCTCTACTCAAGTTAAACAATATACAAGCATTTCAATTCTTGTAGTAGGGGGTATCTTGTAGTACCCAGTACAAACTCACTTTTTCTTACATCCAAACATAAAATATTAATTGATACTGTTTGCACAAAAATATGTAATTTGATTGCTATTTACTTTGTGTAAAATAATGTACAAAATCGATCATAGGTAACTACCCTTTTGATGCTGACAGTAATTTTCTCTTGACACATGCTGCTGGAAATAAAAATGATTTAAAATTAAAATAACTTCAACATTTTAGATATAGGCAATTCTGATACGTTATTTTTTGTTTTCAGATGTTTCCACCTCCTGGGCCGGAATTTTAAGCCCTCTAGTTCGTAACTACTTAAATTTAAGAAAGAATGGTTAGTTATAAGTTGTCGTTGCGTCCCAATGTTTTAATTGTGACTTGCTATATCAGTATTAAATATTTGGCTAATTAAATATAAATAGAAAATCCGCTTCAAACGTGTAGAAGCCACACAACCTATTTAGGAACTACAATAAATATGTTAGCCGAATATTTATGTACAAACATAATTGTAAATAATTGTTACCAATACCTAAAGTTATTGTTAATGTCCTTTCGTAACTTTAAATATATATTTAATATTATCAGCCTTATATTAAAGAGTCCCACTGCTGGACACGGGCCTATTCTCAGTGTGAGAAGGAGAAGAAGAAGAATTAGAACATAGTCCACCAAATATATACTATATTTTTGGGAAAGCTTGGTATGCCATTTTGACAGCCGGTTTTTGAAAGGTTAGTCAACGACGTGTCAAAATGAATAACACTTGTTTGTGCCTGTTGTTTCCTGTTATCAAATTTGTGTGTTGATCTGCTTTTCTGAAACCGGCTGTTACTGCCTACATAAATTAATAATTATAATTCTAAAATGGTCTCATACGCCTCGCAATATTCTTGTTACGATTGTTTGTAATCTCAATTCAAATCCAAAACATTTATTGTGAACTAAGCGGACATAAGGTGGTGTTACAATGATATGAGTAGTGCTTAAAACTTTTCCATTTAAGGGTCGATTTTTCAATCGTCAGATAACTTTTATCTGGGGAATATGTTTGACGTTTTGACAGCTTTTGTATAGAAAATATGTCATACCGCCATATTTATTATTCAGATACAAGTTATCTGACGATTGAAAAACCGGCCCTAAATTAAATTTCGTGGATATAAAGAACATTTACATGTGAGTACGGTAACAAACATTTATTTTTATTTGTCTAGAATGCAGATAGCGCCAATATAGCTATGGATATATTGTTTAATTTACAAAATATTACGTAAACAGTTTATGCAATCTGTGATTAAAACTGAAAGCCGTAAAACTGGCTTATTACAATAAATCAGGCAGCCTATATGCTTGTTTGTCAAAGTTTTGAATAAAATATATAATTTTATATAGTTTATTTTCCCGGAATTCAGATCATAGATTTCATAAACATTTAATCTAGTTCAGGTTTTGTCAGATATCTTAGATACAAGTGGCGCCATCTATTGTAGAATTAGATCTCGAATAGACTGCCTGCTTCTCTGTAAGATCATTTTAAGTCACTTAAAATGACTTAGTTATGGTTTTTGCAATCAATGGTAAAAAGCAAATCCAATATTGTTTTATGGGTGAAAAAGCCAATGCCTCTTTATTCTTTAATAAGATATCCCTCGGGAATAGTACTTTTTACAGGATGAAAGCTACCCTATGTCCTTTTCTGAATTCTTGACGGCGATCTTTTATGGCGTGAGAACGTAACAAACAAACAAGGTTTTAACTTACATGCATTGAATGAGGTCACCTTAACATACTGAAGCGATTCCTGCACAAGTCAAACATTTGTGTCCATGAACATGGATGTTTGTCTTGGTCTGGGTGTTTCTATGTATAATATGTATGTACTTACAAAAAAAGTATATATGTATGTTTATCCATTGTCTAGTACCCAAAGTACAAGCTCTGCTTAGTTTGGGCTAGATGGTGTTGTGTGTATGTAGTAGAATATTATTATTATTATTATTTTATTTTTGTTTTATAGGTATTTAATCTCCCATTTATTTCAAAAATAATATTATAATATTAGTAAAAATTAAACATGTTGCTGATCTGTATTCGGTCTAGATTTACGGAGTTTACTTCTGTAAATCAATGGAAAATACAAATTTCATATTGATTAACAAAAAATCATCAACCGATATTCCATCTTACACAAACCTCTAGACAATCTTACACACAAGCAAGTGTCTCCCAGCTATAATAGCAAGGAGGAAATTAATCAGGATCGTAAGTCGATACACACCTGCAAGGTTGATTTGTTTTAGCTTTCAAAATAATGACTATATTTAGTTTTAAAATCAATAGTTAAAAGATAATTGATTTAATCGTAGTTCAAAAAATACAAAATGATAATTAGAATCTTTAATTCATAAAATATTTTTACTTTGTTTACATTACTACTTATGTTAGTGACTACCTAAATAGAGCAAAAACGAGTTTTGCAAAGTTGAGATAATAATCCAACTAGCTATACTCCTCTAAGTAACATCGGTTATAATAACATTTCGCAAAATATTGTGAATTTGCAGCTTCTGTATAGCAAAATTCATTTTTATGAATTTATTTTTCTTTTATTACTTGTTCCCAAAATTTGGTGAGAATTATATCAACACGTATATTCTTTACGACAGTTTTTGTACGGGCAATCGGGTTTTTAGACTTATAGATAAGCGCCGTCACTGATTCCAACTAACGACTAGTCTATTAGAAGTATACTACTAGTCTTTTAGAGATCTAATATTCAGGTTGCTAACTAACATTCTAGTCTTTAAATATTTGACTAATACACCGATCTTCACCTTCAGACTGAATTATTAATGATTTGCTGTTTTTTTTTATATATATTTCAAATCATCATGCTTCCTTAAAACTAAGTATTAAAAAAAAACAAATGTAATGCAATATGAACGATTTTGCGTCCATATGTTCATTGTTTGGAGTTGAAATCTCAAAGTGCCTGTATAATGTAAAAAGAATTTAAGTATGTTTGGATATTTGAACTTTAAAGTGACTATTTTATGTTGACAAGATATGTTATTCATGTGCTATTTCTCAAATGCTGTGCTTATAAAAAGGAATTGATAAATATATTTTGCAACATATCTTCAAATGCCATATAGGACCATACCTCGTGCGAATTTTCTTTGACAATATATATAGATAGGCTGCTCAGTTGGTCATACATAAACACTTGTATGGTGTAGTAAGGCATGGTCATATTTGAGGGTCTTAAAGTGTTAGTGACGAATAGAACCGTGAACTAAAACTTTTATATTCGTCAAAATATTTTCTTCGAAATTTTATTTTGTTTGATTCTGAGCCATGGTTTGCCAACAAAAAACAGTTGTATTAAAGTCACAAATACTGTTTGTTGAATCTTTTTTGTAAGTGCCAAGTATAGTTTTAATTTAATTTCCTATGTTTATTTTAGAAATATATACCCCTACCTCTTTGTTTGTAAGATTAAAATATGTGATAAAATTCTTACCAAGAAATAAAATTTCGTGCTGAATACTATTGTAATTTTATCTTTCCTTTAAGAATTAGTGCTTGCAGAGTAGCGGCCGAGCGTCTTTTTCGATAACGGTAGGTCCCGTGCCTTATCATCCTATAGAATAATGCACTGTACTGCCAGCATTCAAGCCCATTTTGCACCATGACAGTTTCTTGAAGCAGGTATCGTGTTATCTTACTCTTGACACTTGCTGCAATAAACTTGTCTAGTAAATAGGTCTTAAAGGATTAAAGCGGTATACCCACTACTATCAACACACCTCCTTTATAAGCTAAAGTTATTTGGCTGCTTTTATCTGTAGTATAGAAGTACTCTCTCACACGGATTCAAATTTTAGAACTGTTCGGTATATATTAAATTTCTACATAGCAGCCACTAGTTTGGAAGATATCTAAGAGACAAGTGGCGCTATCTATAGCAGAATCTCAGCCAGACTGCCAAGTGCTCGAAATTAAAATTATTGGCATTGGCCATATTTTTTTATGGTTCTCGACTAGCGTTTATCTCTTAACAATTTGTCATCAGCAGCACGGAGTTGCAAACTGCTCAATATAAGCTCGTTCTATATTACGTGTTATCTTAAACCATAGCTGGCAAAATATTGATATAATTCATCTCTGCTTACGCTTTCAGGCATATATGTGTAAGACGGTTCCGTATTTATTCGCATAAAATTATAGATCATAATTTAACATGGCATACTTTTACTTATTCTAATAATAGTTACGCAAAATATTCATTTGGCATATCTGTTAAGGCACAATTTTTTGAGCATAATTACTATAAGCGTAATAATTGTTAAGCATACTATTCTAAAGCATTTTGAAGTTTTGTAAATTATGTGATTGCATTTAACAAAATACTTTTCGTACATATATAAAACGAGATGGGTGTAAAAACCCAGGATTCAACCTCTTCGTTTTCATGTGATATTTTTTTAATCTTTTTGTAATTTACCACTTCTGGGCAAAAGTCTCTCTCTTGGACTTCCAAATCACTCTGTTGCTGGATATCCCCTGACCTTATGACCTTGTGACTCCTATATCTCGGGGGTCTTTTGACCCTCTGGGCCCATATTCAAACTCGACCGAGGGATGAACTCAAGGTGTCTGCACACCAAGTTTCAAGTCAATCGGTCCAGTGGCTTCGGAGCTATGCCTGTCACTAACAGACAGACACACAGACCCACATAGTGTTTTCATTAACCTCTTCGAAGAAGACTCAGAGGTTAATAAAACATGTTGGCGGCTTAGGGATGGCCCAAAGGCCACCTCCGCCGCATCCTAAACTATTGTTACACTATGGTACCCAAGTTTGTAACATTGTTCTTAGGGGGGAGAGAGAGGGGCACGTTTTTAGCACGTGGTCGACCAGGGAAGTCTGAGTTGTGGAGATAAATTAAATACTGTAATTCGCAATTACACGATCTTTAATTCAAAAAGACGGAAGTTAATACAATATCTATGTATGTTAGAGGCAAAGCCGCTGCAAGTGCGGCTGCCGAGGCACGCCTGGTCCGCGTGACTAGTTATATATGCCTTATAACTTTATGTCAATCAAAATTAGGGCAAAAAGCATTAGCCTTATTGATATTTATGCCTACTGAAATAGTATGTCAAAGTATTATAATGACAAAAAAATATGCTTTACTCGTTATGCCAAATGAAATTAGTACGAAAAGTATAGTCAAAACCAAGGGTTCCCGCGTGCGTGAGACTGTACGCTTTCCATTACGACGTATATACAGGATGTCCGGTAATTAATGGATAACCTTGAAATGTCTTATAGTAGAACTGAAGGCCGTCCAGAAAAAATGAAAATATATATATATATTAAAAAGTGTAAGCTATATTAGCATAGCATACTTTTGACTGTCTATCTATTAGCATAATTAGTGTTTAATAATAAAACAACAAAAAACCGATGGATTTCATTCATTTATGGCCGTAGTATACAAGAAAGTTATAAATGGTAATTAAAAAAAAACATATCTCAGGTAGTAGTTAGGATAGACATTTTTCATATATTTTCTGAACGGCCATCATTTCCACTATAAGACATTTCCAGGTTATCCATTAATTACCGGACACCTGTATACGTTTTGTAAAAGTAAACATTGTGTCCTTGTCTTACGACACTTGTGTGGGGCCTGCGCCTAGAGGCTTTTATGTCTTGTCACAGTATCTAAGACTAGACCTACTCATACTACATTTAATAGTAACAATAATCCCTTTCATTTAAATTTAATTGTCGGTGCAAAATTATAAAACGGTTTTATTTTTTGGTGAGACTAGTGTAAGCTAGATATTAAGTTATTATTTTTTATTAAATAACAATAAACCATGACTGCTAACGCACAAATAAATTTTTGTATGTAATATATAAAGGCGCAGTATATAAGCGTTTACTTAAATATTTTAGGTACAGCTAGCAACATAAATCTATACAGAAGTAAGATACTTCTATGTCCGCTATCTTTCAAAATTATAACACAGTGAAAAGATGGTTGATTTAACCAGCTAAAATATAGAATATAAGGTATTTTAAATAATAAAATACGTTATAAATTTGTTTGATGTTCAGCTGCTGTGCTGCTATGACTGTACCTACTTAAACATATATAAGTAAAAACTTATTATCCAAGTTCCTGAACTAGTTAGAGCAAACTTTATATAAAATTGGTTATAACTACGTTACAGTAAACATTGCGAATCATTTAAGCTTATAATAAGCTCATCAGCTTAGAATTACGTTTTGTAATAAACTGTGATATCATATATATACTATTATAAATATAATACAAAAGAATCATCGATCAAAATAATGACGCCAGACAAATTTTCTCCTGTTTGCAGCTGAACCCCGGTGATATATTATGTACCTATATTATATTATGCGCAGAACACCTATATTTGCACCAATACTCGCTCGCCTTCTTTGTATGCTCTAAACCAATTAGATAAGCCATATATATATATGTATTATAAGTATATAATAAAAATATATACACATTAAAATTGACAATAATTCTGACTTCTGATAGTATCTACTATCAGATGAATATAATATATATTTGTATAATGTACTATCTATATATACTATTACTTTTGAATTTTCAAATGTAATACAAATACGGTGATTCGCTACGATAACGTTAAGATAACGTGCTTGTAATAAGTTCATAACTATCACATTCATAAAACTATTAAGGTTAAGCAAATATGACCCCTCGTACACCTTCGTGAATACACGAAGGGACATATCCCAAGAGAACAAAACTTAGAGTGAATATTATATTTATATAGTAAACATTTTATGTCCCTAGTAGTTTTATTTCTTTCTAACTTGTTGATGCGCTGCTTACTTACCTACTATTGGTGCTATAATTATATTTATACCTAAAATAGATTAACAGACGAGCTATCGTAAAAATGGTGAATACAAATGTATTATAATTTTGCGGATTTCTAGTATCTACATTGAAAAGCTGATTAGGGCCATACCATAAAATATTGTAATTGTATGCGTGAGGACACAGCACTATACAAAGTGTATAATTTTCTATTTCTCGCGCATGAAATGAGTGCTTCTAGAGTTGCTGGTAAGGCTACTGAAATTGGTATTGCAACCTGCTGACAGACTAATTCGTGTTACAACCACGTTATGTCAAATGTGTCCGTAGTGAATCAATCCAAAGCATTTATTTGCCTGCATTTGTTAAGCCTTCGCACTAAATATTGTAAGCTAAAAAAATAAAGAGACTTTATTTTAGTAGTTGTAGTGAAAATGTAAATATTTAGATATAAGATTTTTGTTATGTTTTGCTTAAGTGTCTTTTCTAGATTCTTATTATAATGAGTGTACACTTTTCAGTAGAGAACTTTCGCGACAGTAGAGTTCAATTAATATATTATTATTAATCAATAATTAAGAATTGACGGTAGATTATCTTTATTTATAAGAAATCTGTTAAATTTAGTAAATGTGTGAGCTATCTGATAGGTAACCCAAAATCATTCAAACGAGGAAGCTCCTCGTTTGAATGATTTTGTGTCAAAGTAGCTTTATATAAATTGAATTAGTTTCAATCAAGTGCCAAAAATTGGAACTTGATTGAAACTAATTCAATTTATATAAGGCAGAGTCAAAGTTAAAATTATAAGCGTTTGGCAAACGCTAATTCTATCAATGATAGTCTTTGCTTCTATATAGAGCTCTCTCTAGTTTTAGTTGTCGTATTTAAATGTGAAAATACTTCAAATGGTTAGTTCTCAACTGTCAAGAGTACCTACCTACCTGTGCTTCTTATAAAAAAAGGTTCATAAAAGAAGTTTAAAAAAGGAAAAGCTATAACTTAATAATTAAGTGTTATTACATAACTGTAAATACAATAGGTATTTCATTTATTTTTTGTTATTAATATTTTTTTATGTAAACGTAAATACTTGATTACATTCGTGAGGACGGCAGCTGCATACTACCTTTTAAGTCAACCTTGCAAAATAATATACTTCAATAATCGTGATAATTACGTTTAGCCGACTGAATCCTGTACGTCAATTATACCAAAGTATACAAAATACAGGGTGTCCGGTAATTTATGGATAACATTGTATTAGTCTTATAGTAGAACTGATGGTCGTTCAGAAAATAAAAGAAAAAAATATTAAAAAAGTGCAAGTCATACTTTTGACTGTTTATCTATTAGCATAATTAGTGTTTAGTAATAAAACAACAAAAAACCAATGGAATTCATTCATTTATTGTCGTAGTGTACAAGAAAATTAAATATGGGAACAAAAATAAAATGATTTATCAGGTAGTAGTTAAGATAGATTTTTTCCTGAACGGCCATCTGTTGTACTATAAGACATATCAAGGTTATCCATTAATTACCGGACAGCCTGTATATATAATATATACTCATCACGGCAACACGAAGACTATGCCTGTATATAAAAAACTAATACCTAAGCAAGTAAACCAACGAATTAAAGCGTTAAATTTTCAATGCAAGAACGATATTATTTTTATATATAAATACAATAAACGCCACTAAAATAATTAAATAAACCACATATCATGTAATCATACCATCAAATTATTCATGCAAGTAAAAATGCTTGAGATTAGGCCCCTTTTCCGGGTAAAGAGCTATATTTGTAGTTCGTCTACCCACTTTTGTAACAAAATGGCGGCCGCTGAAAGCGCCACGTGATGACACCAAAATATTTTTTTTCCTAGTATTTAAGTTATTGTATCCTGTACAGTTATATTACATTTCGAGGATAGCTCTTGTCCAAAATTATTACAGGGATTTGTATTGATTTATTTCGACTGCAGAAATTTTTTTTTTTTTGTATCAAAGTACATATTCCAGTAAGTGTAGATAAGAATTGTTATTTGATTTAAAATCTAACATGTTGCAAATCTCCCAGTTTTATTAGGAATATTGCAGTGCACTGTGAACTCATCCTAAGCTACTTTTGATAATAAAACTAATAATTGTACATTGTTTTTTATTTCTATACAATAGTACAAGGCTTCCTACCTAGATTGTTTTATACTATCACAATAGCTGTATCCTCGTAGACTAAGATGTGCTTAATCTCGGAATTACAAGATTAAATATTTTCGCTGGATGGTCAAACAAAATATTAAAATTTTTAAAGAACTGACCGGACTGACTATTTTGATGAATGTCGGTTGGCAACCCTACCGTTATTGCCGGCAAGTTGCCCCATCATGGTTCCCAACGTTCCCATACCGCATTTTGTAGCTTTACCGTAATCCTACATAACATAACGTGTTTAGAAATATTTTAGTAACTAACCTAGTAGGGACCCGTCCTCTAATATAATAGTAAAGAAATTTTAAGATAAGTACCACCATAACGTATCACTGTTGTTTATATTTAAGTATATTATGAAGTTGGGGCCAAGTTGGCTGTACCCACCACGATACCATTAGTGTTTTTTTGTACGCATGACTAGGGTTCATGACTGGTTAGTGGCCGTTACAAGCCATAAAAAAGAATCTGTCAATGATTGTTTAGTCTTTTAATGGGGGAAAATAGAGACAGGAATCAAAGGTAGTGCCTCATCCTATACCATTCTCAAAATAAAACACCAATGTCATAGAAAACCAAATATAATTAGATGACAGCATTATAGCCAATGCATTCGAAAATCATTAAATAATACACTAAAGTAATTAATAATACATACATTGAGCCTCAAGAAAGAAATAAAATGTAAAACTATAATAATATGAACTACAAGACAATCAGTCTTTTGAATGTACAGTCGACGTCACCAACATACACATGTATGCACTTATTCAATAGAATACAAGTGCTGCTATTTCTTCATAAATTCACAACTCATATTAACTAGGAAACATTTTTATTGACGTAACTTTATCAATATGGAATATACCCGAATGTTGCTTTTCTGTTTTGTTTACAGTCACTTCAGCTTTAAAAGTAAGTATACTAAAATTATTGCTTTCATGATTTTGCAAATGATCCACCAGCATTTCAATTTGCATAAACTTTAGTCGCTATGAGTAATTTAGGTATGTTTTTGTTTTAAAATATAGTTTTAAACCGCCAATACAAACGATTAATTGCAAACAACATGTACTTGACTTACCACATAATTATTAGCATACTATTATTCTAATGACTACCTCCAGCAGCACACCGGTGGCCAGAAGCAATAAGTTTTCAATTATGTCCGGCATTCCAACAATTTATTCTGTTGTATTTATTATTAACCTTTACACAAAAATGTTTCTTAGTCAATACGTCTATCCCTAACATAATATTCATCCAACTATGACGTAGACTGTAAGCCGCCTACAAAGAAAGGAAAATAGAGATATCAGATATTCAAAAAATAATCCACACAATCTTAATCTAGGTATAAATTAGCCGACTACAATATTGTCACTGCGAAGCGTAATATAGTTGTGTAAAAAAATCTTACATATACGTTATATATCGTTGGACAATATGAGTAGCACTAATCATAATAAATATATTTTAGTTAAAGAATCCTCAGTTATTACTATTTTGGCATCGCGTGTTACTAATAGAAATCGATTAGGCGATTTTCTTTTTTAAACCGTACTTTCCGCACTAGGAATAATTTCTGTATCGCGGGGGATTTTACAAACATGCAAACAACGGACACGAAGAAAATCCAGACTTGGAACAATCATTTGAGGATCACACAAATTTTGTCCCGTGTGGGATTCGAACCCACAACACTCGTCGCAGTGGCGGTGGCGAGGTGACCACTTAAATCACTACGCCATCAGTGCAGTGAAAAGCTCAAATGCAGTTATCTCGCCTATACGTGAGGCGATTATGTTGACGAGTTAATTTTTCAATATTAGTCTGTTCATTAGGAAATCGTTCAATTCCAATTGTCATCTCGTCAGAGTTACAACTAGACATTGTTAGTTATAACACTTTTGAGGACTTAGCATAAATGTATACACTAATAAATGTATACATTTATACAATGTCATTACTTTCATATTATTATGAAACCACAAGTTACTTTGTTTAAACAGAACAAAGCAATTTAAACTATGCTTTCCACATTTGAAATGATTTTAAATTATTTTAAGGTTAAAACTTGAAAATCATTTAATGTAGCATTATTTGTTCCTTTCTATGCGCCTGTACATCAATAAAAGGGGCAGACAGAGGCGCATTACACTTTCATTTCACTAGCTATGTTTAGGTACAAGAGCGTTGCCTGCCAATGGTTTAGGTCAAGGGTCAAAACATAGACTACGATGGTAGAAGAGGGACTACTTTATGGAAGGACAGACAACAGTCCACAGGAATCCAGACGATACATTGATGTTATTAGTGCAATGAACGCCTCTTCCCTTTTGCCCGTTATCATATCATAGCGACACCCTTGTTTCGATCCCAAATGCCCATTGCCATGTACTAGACACAGACTTTCCAAGCTGCCAGAGAATTTCCAGACAAAATTACTAAACACTGCTAAACTCAGTTGAGCAATCACGGTTATGCGGCCGAATCAAAGAGGCGTACTTTCGTTCTTTTATTTTGTTAGATTTGTGCTACTCAATATGTCCGGATTATAATTATACACTTTGTACTCAAGCTAATACAATTTGGCATTATAATACTGGATATGCGATATTACTTCTTATAATAATACAATGAAGTAAGTACCTAAAACCAATAGTTTAATTTTGAACTAATATTCAAAATAATTCGGTGGGAATCTTAATGTTATGAATGTGAGTGTTAGGGACATGCGTCAACATCGGTGGATTAAACAACATGAAAATACAAGATAGATGTATTATTTCAATATTTTTACTTTGATTGGCATGCCAAAATTGTATTTATTTTTTATTTATGCGAGTATTTAGTATGTGTGCGTTCAATTCAATCAAATTTTAAGACAGCGCGCATATAGCAGCAATAGCGAAGGGGTCGTTGAAGTGCCAGAGACCTCGAATTCGATGCCACATTGGGGCACGCACTTCGTGACATTTCGATGTAATGTATTAGAGAGTCAATATTTACGCACTTTAACGATGAAAAAATATCTTGTGAGGAAATCTCTCTGAGATTTCTCTATAATGTTCTCGAAGATGTACGATGTCTGCCAACCCACACTGGGCCAGCATGGTGGACTATGGCCAAACCCTTCTCATATTGAGAGGAACTAGTCCAACAGGGCTTATATTACTGTTATTATCATATAGGTTCGAATTGTTGAATCCTTAGATCACAGTACCGATTCCTTTTTTTGTGCAGATTCTTTAAATCCAATTAGTCGATTAATCGTAATCAGCACGACTACCAATAAAGAAAGTTATATGCCTATATTCACCAATACCGACGCATATTCCAAACTAGCATTCTACATAACGACAAAAACAAATCCTCGATGATGTCAATGATCATGTTGGCGAGTTCCAAACTCTTGAAATAATAACGACAAACGGACAACCAATGAGAACAAGCCAATCGCAAATGTATTACAATAATAAAAAAATACTTTAAGTATAGCACCAATTGCATACGAAATATCGACAATAACACTAAGAGACTGTTTACTATAGATTGTTACAACTAATATTGAATTTAAGCGTCGAGTTCCTTTATGCGTGATGCGTCGCGTTTAACGCATTACGATTACCGCGTACTATATTGTTACAAATTGCAATAATTGTTACGCTTGTTAGACAAAATGCTATCTTGAGAGACGCAGAGAAGAGCGTTTAGCGTATGCGTTTTTCGTACTGTAGGTTGCATAAATGAAACAACTGCTTTAGTAGATAAGATAGGCTTAAAAAATGAGGCGAGGTCCTAAATTGATTATTATTATTATTTTACCCAATTCTTTGGGCAATATTTTTTTGTGATGCAAATAATTTACTGATTTTTGGGAGAAAATATAAATATACTTTTAGATTTTCTCGCTTAGGGAGCGAACCTATTGCCGTATATCAATCTGCCTGATATTCAAACTCAAAGTTGCGACTAGGCGTTGTAACTAAGTTTGTCGGACTTGGATTCGAACCCGAGATTTCACGCTCGATCAAAACCGTATACGCAAATCTCTAAATCTTAAATCGGTATGCTTTAATTGAGCTGACCTTACTCATTACATGGCATCTTGCTTTAAGTAATGAATATGGCCTTGTGTCTGATAATATACTAATTAGACACATCCTGAGACAAGGCATTTGTGAACCAACTATAACAGCTTTTAGCTAATGTTAGTTATTATTTTGAAATAATGGAAATTAAATCGGTCTCTTTTCTCAGCATTTTTACAAAAGCCGCAACATGGGCACCGTTTAAAATTAAAAATTGAATCAAGACCCCCTTATAGTTTAAACAGTTCTATTTTTAAAACTGATTAACGAATACGGATTAATTTCACTCTGATATTTCTAGAACATTCCGATAAAATCTAGAACATTCCGATAAATTCTAGAAGAGTCCGTACGATATAATACGATATAAATTTTGTACGGAGTCTTCTAAAATATTGCCCGACTATAGTGTAACATTCTGTAGTAAATAGTCCCAGAGAGTCAAAAAAGCTAGTTGTTACTTAAGCGGTGGGTTACATAGTTGTGCGTTGAATGATTACACAAAGTAATACAAGCTTCAGTGGAACAGCGCCCGCGGTCTCTTCTTGGCGAGGATATGCCACGAGTGGGTGACGCCCTTGCGTCGCTTTGGTGAAAGTCTGCAATACAAACAAAATAACATTATAATAATATTCTAAACCTGCCAATACTTCTAATGCCAGATATAATTTTATTGAAAACTGATTGTGCCTGGCCGCCGGTGTGCCGCTGCGACTTAATAAAAGTATTTTGGTTGGAAAACATTTACATCCCTGTAAAAATCATGTTCACGTGCTTGCTTCGTCAGTATGGTCTTTACCATACTGCCATACTGTAATTCTTTAAGCATATGGCTGGCTAGCTGATAATCGGTTGCCATGGTCTATGTATACTTGCAATATTAAAAGTTTTGTGTCAATGACCCTTCAAAGTAGTTTCTATACCAGATTCAAAGGGCAAAGGTGCTGCTTCACCATGCTGACACCCTGCCCCATTTCACCATAGGCACACAAAACAAGGTGACTGCGATATTCCATAGTTTGGCAGCACTTTGTTCGTATATCAGGTTTCGTGGGGTATTCAGGTGGTCTTCATATGTTCGGCAGTGCTGATCGTTCAAATAAAAGACCAACCATTCAGTCTGCTGCTTTAATAGACAGTCTGTTAGGAATGAAGATATACGATCGATGTTCAATTTCTACTCAATAAAACAATGGATGTCTCCCTTAGTATGCCTAAAGAAACCCAGGTGTTATCCAAAAGAAAATCATTCTGTCATTTGTGCAGGCTATAATGCTGCATTTACTCATATCTTTTGGGTTCCCTGATGGTATGTGGGCAAGCCAAACCCACAACAACTTATCAATTAGCACATTTTTGTACATACATAAACATACACCCTGTTTCCAAGAGAGGATACAAAGATTCTGGATGTCCACTTACTCAGTCCAGGCACTTACTCAGTCAAAGTGAATGAATAAAGAGAGGTATTCTCTTTCTTCATTCACTTTCATTATATTCTTCATGCACACTCATTGGTTTAAAACATTAATTATCTGAGCCTATGATTACATGAAGGAAGTACTGTACAATACCAGTTCACTAAACTAACTCTCAAAATTTCTGGCCAGAGCTGAGGTGGTATGAGAAACTAAAGAACTTTTAGGGTCAGTCATTTATGCACTGTGGCTTAGTGCAGATAACACATATGTTATCTGCACTAAGCCACTGACTAAGCCAGTAAGTATATTTTGAATGGACTAATAATACGTCATTAGTCCATCATATTATTTGAACCTTTAATTCATCATCATAGTATAATATTGTCTTCTGTTTACGCGAATGTTATTCATTGAAATTAAACTACTATATACGGATTTTATCGCGTTGTTTATTTATCACTGTATTACAAAATTTTGAAAATATTACTCTACTACTACTATTGATTTTATTTGACTAATTTATAAGCTAATAAAATTATTTAAACTATTAAATCTATTTATTTTTGGTTTACACTTTCCCCGACGTTTCGGGTGCTTTTCAGCAGCCATGGTCACGGGGTCTCCCCGTGACCACGCGATAAAATCCGTATATAGTAGTTTAATTTCAATCATCATCATAGTCATAGTATATAAACTGCTATAAAATAGAACTTACCCATGATCAGGTGTGTCAGGCATGTATGGTGACATTCTAAAGTCACGGCTGTGAGGAGTCTCTATACCGAAAGGACTATACAGTTTCGTAGGACTCCGACCTAAGAGCTAAAAACAACATTAACTTGTGAATATTGGATATCCCTAAACATATTAAAGTATTGATTGATAACTAGCACCCCACACAAAAGGTCGGCCAGTGTGCATCCTCTAAGGTGCAGTTGACAAACATGAACTCTGGTTGTTTTATACAGCTAGCATTATATAAAATAAAATGTTAATTTTTTAAAGATATCTCTTTGTCGAGAATAGATCCTTTGTTGCTTGCATAATTATTTTTTCAAACATAAAAAACTGACTCAAAGAACACTCACGACTTGAAACAACATTTTTGCCCTATGTGGTGATTAGACTCACAACCTGTTGTGTGGCATGTGGTGAGGTGACTTCTTGGGACATTTAGCCATTGAAGCAGTCATATATGATTTAACATCTACATGAAGTATGCTTAGGACACCTTGGCATTGCGGCCAATATAAATTAATGATATTGTGTCAAATAACTTACCTTTGCTACTTGTTTCTTCTTCATGACCGGTGTGGAAGGCGTCCGGCAAGGTGAGCCAGCCTCCGCAAGCCGATGTCTGCGCCTCCCTCCTAACCTGAAATGCTGTTAAAGAAAATATAATTAATAATACAATATTGCTTGGTATGTGTATTCTAGCTGTTTATATTTTTACTAACCTTTATCTGGTTTTTACTTCATAATGGTTGTGCATTAGCTTAAGATTCTCATATAAATAATTTTATTTTAAATAATTTACAATGGTACAACTGTAAGCAAACCATAAATAAATAAGTATTGCTAGAAATATCCATGTATTTCATAAATTAACAAAGTTTGTTTAGTTATTCAGCCCTCACATATGGACTTCTCTATATCAATTAGTCTGTATAAGTTAAATGAAGACAACCTCCTCAAGAAGGTTTGCTTTGATTTCAGCTTCTATAATCATTATTTTAGATGTTCTTTAGTTGAACAACATCTAAAATAATGAACTAAGAAAATTCATACATACTTTTTACTGATATCCTAAGAAACCTAAGCCTTTTACGTCTAGCAAAAAGATACTGCAGTATATTTTATTTAGTCAATAATATCATCATGACATGACAGAACTGACCCTTTTTGTAAAACATAATTATTTCGATCAAATCAAATTATAGACTGCTGGGTATAATTGTTTTAACGATTAGCGTGATGGATAATCATAGAATACTGATGAAACAGTAAATAGAGTCCCATAATTGAGTACCTAACTAAATACATTCAAATTAACAATGACTTGTGGTTGCTATGGAATCGCAAGTGCCATCAAGTCATTTATTTCATAATTAGTACATTTCTTCCAACAAAATTATACTATACGAGCACAGCAAATACAGATATCTTCTTTGAACTTAATCTACAGACGTTGTTAATACAATTTTCATGATAATATGATGAAACAATGGTTACCTGAGAGAGATTTCCAAAAGTGTTTCTAACACTTCGCAACGTTCTCGATATCTTGTCCGCACCCGACTGCAACGCCCGACGTGAATTCGCAAACGAACTAGTCTTAAATATGTTCTTGTTGTAACAGCCATCCACATTTCTCAAGCTATCCCTTGTCGGCGAATCGATAACCGAATCCTTAACAAAAGGATCCTTCATATTGTAGAATTTCTACGTCGCACTTAAAAAATAAATACTCTAACAAACTACTAATACTACTTTCTTATTACAAATTTGTATAAAAATCACACTTCAATACACATTTTCGTTTATATCGACAAAAAATCAATCACGCTAAAAACGACCAACTTCGTCCGTTGCTTTTGTTGATTTTTTTAAACGGATATTGATATACATAGACTACAAAGCAATTCATATCGGAAATGAAAATTTTCTTTATGGGTTGCTTTTGGATACTAATCTTTTAAGTTAGTGCGGTCCAGGGTCACTTTTCTTTTTTGTGTGCTGTACGAAAGGAAGTAAATCAAAAAATTAAATTCTTTAAGGTACCTATGTATAGCTTCTTCAAATTTAAAATGGTAATATTGAATGTAAGTAAGATTTTATTTTTATTCATCTGATCACAGAAGAGTCTTTTATTCACTTGTAAAATCTATACATTTAGTTACTCGTTCTCTAATCTCTAACATATTTTGTGCATTATGTCCGTGCTCTCCCAGCGTAGTCGTCGTTATTCACGAAAACTTAGTCTGAGGCCTAAAGAGCACAATGGTTTATAACAGCGCCATCTAGTGACACTACGATGAATAAATAATACGTAAATTAAAATAAGTACATAATAATAAAAAGAAATACATTTCAACATCTAACACATTTATTTTATAAATTATTATTTATCATATATTTAAAGTATTCATTAACGTTGATGCATATAATAGTCAATCACTGTGGAAAATGCTGCAAAACCTGCTGCGCCAAATATCCCTGCTTTCAGACCACCTAAAAAAGAAAAACCATTTATAAATATATGCTATTGGGTAGCATTCTCTATTTGGTGAAAGTAGAATCAAATATTTGCAGCCAATCATGCAGTTCCAGGTTAGAGACGCAAATCAGGTTGTATAATTTGTGGTTCCTGTTTAGGTAATTTTCAGTAGCACTATGCAGTCTGAAAATGTGCCTGGTAGGCAGCAATAGGCATTGGTTATTTTTCAGGGGCATGAGGGTGTTACCTAAACAGCAGTGGCCTACATACAATGGTAGAATTATAAGTTGGAACCAGACAATTGTTATTATTTGTTTATTGGATGTACTTGTTAATCAATTCTCAGTAGTTGCCGGGCATCTAGCCATATGCATGTAAATAAATAAGTGTGCCCACTAAACAGCTACCTATATTATATTGGTTGCCATTACATTTTAATTAACCTTTTGAGTCATAACTCCACACCTCTGGGCAGATATAATAGGTTTTAATTAAGTCTGGTGTTCCAAGACTTGACAGGTTAATTTGTATGTATGTACTTATGTAAAAAAATATTATTTTACCTCTTAACCCAATGAGTCCTCCAGTGACACCTCCAGCATAGGTACCGTTTTTCCAATCAGACTTGCCTCTAGCAGTTTCTATGCAGCACTCAATACTAGAAAACACTGCACCCAATATAGCAAAATTCTTTGCATAACTTAACATAGAATTTTTCATTTCTCGTAATATTTCTCTGGCTGTTTGATTCTGTTGAGCTGTTGTGTCTGTTACATTTGGCATTAGAGAAGATGTAAACAAACCAACTGCTGCACCAAGACCATAACCTAAAAATAAAAAATATTGTAGTAGAAATAATTGGTTTTAAAATAAGATAGTTTTGTTTACTGCTTCAATAGCTGGATCCAAAGAATCCAGGCACAATAAAGAAATAGCATAATATTTAGACTTACTTCAAAATAATAGAGGTGTTTTCTACATCAAGTTAAGATTCCTGTTATTAATTTCACATTGATTTTCTAGTTAGGTGACGTTAATTAGTTAATTATTTTGATTTCTTTCAGAAATTCTTAGTAGCTACATAGTATCTAAAATTGTATCTGATAAGCAGTAATGGGAGTCCATTACTGTTAATCAGGTACAATTTTCCTCCTTCCTATCACGAGGGACCTATAACATGTTACTTTATGAACACCATGATCTGAGATCTGTATGTGATAGAACGTTACTTTACTTACCAATGATGCAACTGGTTATAGATTTAAATGGGCAACTCTCAATAGTGGATTCGATCATTTTTTCTTCATTAGTTTTAATGATAACGGGTCCCAAAATTCTCGGTATTATGATATTTTCACGAAATCGCATATTATTACCGACAAGGTATTTGGCCAGCGAATCGTAATCATTTTTTTCGGTAAACTTAATTAAATTTGGATCAGTAGGGGGTCTTTTGTATTCTGCCATTATTAACTGTTAATATTGACTCAAACACAAAACTTTTTGCCCATAAACAAGTCCTATAAATGTACGTTTTTGCAATAACTCTTAAATGCTCTTGATATTGAGTTCTTAATTCTAACCTTTTACTTGATTTTGATAATTTGATAATCAATGACTATTTGACATTGACAGCTGCTTAGTGTTTACAGCAATAGTCGTGATAAATATTAAGAAAATAAACCACATAAAACAAATAGATCGAAACTATAATAAGATTATATTTAATATATTTACTACCAGGTCAATTAAATCCATTCCACATTATTTCTTTACACCCTTACAGTTACTTTAATTTTAAATTGGTTAATACGCCTGGTTTTTTTTTTACCCGGGACTAACTTCGTAAACAAAAATAAATAAAATAGCGTGGTGTCTACACAGATTTTATTATATTATTATAAATAATAATATATAATGTCTGATTCCTCTGAAGATGATGATCTCGCGCAGTTTAGAGAAGTCATAGACACTTCTTTTATTAAATTAATAAATGAATCACGAGGCCAACCCACAAACCAAACTACAAAGGGAAGTAGTAAGTTTTGATGATTGATCTTGGTAGGATGAAAATCGCATGAATTCTAAACATTTAATTAATCATATTTTGTTCCTTAAAACTTTTTCAATTTCTTTATGTATAATCTTTATGTTTTTAATATTACCTATATTTGATTTTAACCTGTACCATTAAAATATTGAATATATATAATAAATATTGAATGTATACTATTTTAGAACAGGAGAAGCCAAAATCAGAAAGATATTTAGAAGAAGCATCACATTATAATGATGTCAAAGTGCCAGAAGAAATGCAGAAGCGAATATGGGCTAAAGCATCTGCCATCATACAGAAAAATATTATTTTTGTAGATATAGACAAAGGAATACAGTAAGTGGTTTGTATATCTGCCATATTATTGATAATGTGTTATAGATAACATAATTACTACATTCCTACATTTGGAGACAACTTTTCATTCATCAGGTAGCATAATGAATATTAGAATGTATGAGGTACTGTGAGCAAGATGTGTGAATATTAAATTTTAAATTTATATATATTATTAAATAAATAATGATTAAATAGTGTTATTGGCGCAAGTCGTTCTATTTGATGTAAAATAAATAAATAATAAGTGAGGTGTAAATTTAACAAATTTTTTATGTTACAAAACCTAACATTGTTACATTTAGTTATATAGGAATACATTTTTTAAAGAACCTAGTGTTTTGGAAATGCTATCTTAGAAGTTTAAGCTGTTATAATAGTAAATGTAATAATTGTTACAAATTCTATCAATAAAATTGCTCAAAGATTTCTATGATACATAAATAATTGTTCCAAATATGGGGATATGTAGCAAAGCCCTTAGTATCAATGCTTATAAAGTTGTGTGTATCATCCTTAAAGAAGGAGTAAAGTTATATCTTTGATAAATATCTTGTAATGCATCAGCCTGCGGGTGGCCGAACACCAATAATTGACTAATAATAAATATAAATTCAAAATAAATCCGCTTTTCAGGAAACGTAAAATCAAAGGTGGAGTGAAACTGTTCAAATGCTCTGAAGAATTCATGTCTTGTGAGGAAGCAAAAGATACATATACCGCAAACCATAATATTGAGTCAAAGAAAATTTTCAAAAAGAGACGAGGACATGTTGATGCTGAGGATAAAGATATTAATGAAAGTGGTAAATATATTTATTCAGTATATGTTAACCTTTCAAACTGGGGTAGCACACCGGTGGCCAGACACAATAGATTTTTATTATGTCTGGTATTCAAACTTGACAGTCTAATATATTTGCTTTAAATAAAATAATAGTAAATCATTATGCCACAATACTAGATTATCATGGGTGGTACAGTAGTGAATGTGATTAGGCTTCATTCACACGTACCACAACCACACCACATCGACGCGACAAAAGGTGATCAAGCAGTGGTTACGTGTGAATAGTGTCGCTGCAGAATTTTGCAGTTGCCTTGTGGTTCCTACAAAATGTGGATGTGGTTGAGTTGTTATTAGTAGTTGCGATGTGTTTGCGACGACGCAATGACGCTCACGAGTGCAAACTGACAGTTCGACACCGGTTTTCGTTGTCGAGCGCAAAGTCGGTGTGTCGACGCAGCGTTGTGTCTGCGATGTGGTCGGACACTAGCTCGCGGTGTCGCTGGTGGTTGCGTTGTGGTTGCGATGAGGTCGGTATCACCCACGTGGTCGATAATGACGACAAAATGTGGTCCGTGTAAATTCTACTATTCATTGTCAATACAAAATTGCGCCCGCCCACGTGGTGTGGTTGCTGTAATGCGGTTGCGGTACGTGTGAAACAAGTCTTACTGTCACATGAGGCACACTACTGCACTACATGAGGTGTCAATTACCAGGTTGGGCAAAGTATTATTTGGATTCAATGTCAAGAAATTATTAATAGTCAGCATTAGGCTTGCTCCCTATTGTGTGGGCTTAATAACAGACATGCGATCTGGGTATCATGTTCCTCTCAATTAACCCTCCTTGGGGTTAGGATATAGGCGAGAGACTATGTATGTATTTAGTCCATCGAATCTTACCATTTTGGTCAGCGACTGATCCCCTCATCAGTGGCGTAGCGTAGTGGGGGCGGCAGGGGCGGTCCGCCCTAGGCGGCACTTTTAGGGGGCCGCAAAATATCCCAATAAATAATAATAACATCTTGTAAATATTTTAAACATTTCATGACGAACGAGAAGAATGGCAATACACGATAATGATTACTGTTCTTGCTGAAAAGTTCTTAAGAATTTCTATATACAGGGTGATTTTGAAATCATGTAATTCCTTTTAACCACGCATTTTACTGGTGATATAGAATTACCCTGACCACATACTTTTTTAATTAGAATTATGATTTTGTAAAAATTTATGCACCGATTTTTTTCATGAAATGGTTTCAGACAGTCATATGACTATAAAATATTAAGATGTGTCGACACAATCTTAATATTTTACTAATTTAAAAATAATAACATAACAATAACTGATGTCTTAAATAATAAGGGGCGATAAAAAGGACCGCCCGTTATTATTTACGACATTAATTATTGAAATGTTATTTTATTTTAATTAGTAAAAAAGTAAAATGGCCTCGGGTGGTTAACATATGACTATCTGACACCATTTCACGAAAAAAATGATACATTAATTTTTCCAAAAAATAATTCTAATAAAAAAATATGGTCAGGTTTATTCTATACCACCAGTAGAATGCGCGGTTAAAACGAATTACGCAATTTCAAAATCACCCTGTTTATAATCTTTTAAATTGAAATACCTACAAAAATAATTGAGCGGCAATTTCTTCCGCCCCAGGCGGCTGACACCCACGCCCACGCTACGCCACTACTCCTCATACATTTCCAAAAAAAATACTTGTTTAAAGTAGAAACATTAATAAAATTGATCAATAAGTATGAAAATATTTATCTATGATTGAACATGTGTTGAGAAGAAAACTTATCAAATCTCAATTGTGGATTCAGATGACACATTCATTTCTGTTTTAATTGTATTTCAAGTAAGTAAATGCAAGATTACTATTCAACTAAGTTCAGCCATACCAGTGACTTTAAGTATTGAGTTATAATATTAGGTTTACTTCTGTAGACGGGACTGGCTATTGAATTTTATCTTGTATGTGAATTTAAGCCTCAGAACATTATATTTTGTCATTATAGCCATTTAGTTAATAAAATTAATGCTTAGAACATTGGAACTAATAAGAATCATTTGCTTTTCTAGATAAAATAACGGCAACTGCAATAAGTGGCGAGTACATTCTATCCAAAAAGGAAACCAAATGTTGGAAATCTAGAAGAAAACAAAAGATTTTAAAATACAAAGCTAAGAAGAACAGTAAAGTGTTAACTTTAATAGAATAAGGGCTTATGTCTTGGCCGTGAAAAGGTTGTGTGCATATACTATACATATACCGTACTTATAAAAAATATTAAACATTTTCCTCTTCATTTATATTTTTATTTCTGCTTATTTTATAGATATAATTCGTAACGGGTATTAACGCGATCAAGCAATATTTACCTGGCCGTGGTTATAAGCAGACGTCAGCTTGTGATCACGGACAGTTTTGGTGACAATTACTTATATCATACAACGCGAAACTTGAAAAGTAATTTTTGCATGTCTTCTTTTATACAAAACTAGCCATCCCCCGTGGTTTCTCCTACGTTTATAGTTACTGCTTCGCTCCTGTAGCTTGTAGCGTGATGTTATACAGCCTATGTAATACTAAATAAAGTACTTAGCTTTCTAATAGTGAAATAATTATTAAAATCGGTGCAGTAGTCCAATAGTATAACAATTACAAACAAACAGACAAATCACTATTCTTTATAAACTTTGATTCTTTGGTACGTGTGAATGTCACTCAACGCCTCCTAACCAGCTTGATCGATTATTTTGATGAAATTTTCTGTGTGTTTGAAGGGGTCCCTGGATGGTTATATTACACAATTAAACCCGGTAAGTGGCGCTGCAATCGTGTTGCAAGGTAACGTTCGAGCAGCATAAGGTCTATCGGGTATTAGTATTGCAATTATGGGCACTTTCCCGATCGACAGCGAAGCTGAGGAATTTTACGACGCTGCCTAAACCAGCCATTTTATTATAAAATTTTGCAGTCCTATATTTTGTTCCTTCTCATTTTGTTCAATTATCAAACTATTTACATTTAATTTTACGCTTTCTTCGTTTTCGGCGTTGCTTTTCAGCAGCCATGTTCAATCTACTATCGATATCTAGTTATTTTCAAATGAATGCAGGAACGGATAACTCTAGTGAGGGAATGTGGGTAATGATTGTTAATCGGGATTCAAATTTGTCTATTTTACCATTATCTCATCTCTATCTGGTTTAGTGTGCGTTGTGCAACAAGTAGCAAGTACCTACTTTTGTACTTTAGCTGGTCCTCGATGCGCAGTTCGGTTCGCACATACTTACCTAATTCCCTAGGAATCGACAGTATTCGCGAGTGATTTTTGTGTAAAGTACCTAGGTAATTAAGTTTTTCGAGTGATCAGTGTGTTATTGTGTTATATATGTCTTATTTGTGTGTGGTATGATGGCCATTTTGAACTACGTCTTAAAAGACGAGAGAGATTGAAGGTAAGTAAGGTTTTTCTTTGACATGATCATTGTTTCATTTAAGTCGGCATTTATGTTTGTTATTCACTTTGTGTCTTTGCGTCTACGCGTCGTCACAAACATTGACTAAAAAAGAAGAAATACTTCGATCTTTTAGGTATTTGCAATACACGTAGGAATTCTTTTGTATGAAGATCAAATTCACGACTTTTGTCGTACGGCTAATGAGTTCACTTAGCCATTTCACAAAATTACGCATGTGAAGTTTAGGTAAATTCTGACTCGCCGAGCGATCGAGACAGTACGATGCGTCTAGGAGCGTCGTGGTATAGTGCGATCGTGTCTACACTTACGTTTTGATACTTTTCTTGGTACCTATTGCTTGAATTGTATTAAACATACTTTTGCATTATGTAAGTTTTCAAAACAAATAACGTATTTGTATTAATTATAGATAAATATATTTTTTTTTTATTAAAAAGAACACCCGCTTCAGGACAAAATCCTGTGTCGCGTGGGACTTTACAAACATACAACTAACGGACACAATGTACACCCAGACTCGAAACAACAATTTATGAATCACACAAAGTGTTGTCTCGTGTGGGGATTGAACCCACAACACTCGGCGCAGTGTCAAGCGGCGAGGCGGCCGCTTAAACCAGTACGCCAACCGTGCAGTCAATATAAATAAAAAGTCTAGATTATTTAATTTTTAGTTTTATAATAAAACATATTATAGGAAAATATAAGTTTATAACGTTATTTTTGTTTAGTGCAAATTTTTATAGCGGGTGATTGTATCCATTTTTATAAACAACTAGACGTGGCCCGCGGCTCCACCCGCGTTAAATTATACATCTAAACCTTCCTCAGGAATCATATCTAGTGAAAACCGTACAAAGATCCGTTCGGTAGTTTTTCGACCTTGCGGAAAACGCGCAAAAAGTCATAAGTGCCATATAAAATTGAACTTTGACTTCGAGAAAATGTAAAAAACGGCTGATATTACTGCGCGATTTCGGCAATGATATCGATTGATATCATGGTGTTTGGCACCAAGGGCAGATGTTGAAATCACTTGATTTTTTTTATTTATAACCACGTTGTCGGTACTTCGTTGCAATGGTGAGCTGTGTTATTGTAGCGGGGTTCGCACTTTTTTTTTTGGATAACTGGTGATGCAATTCTATTTAGTGGTTTGATCCTGACTTTAGCAAATGTTCAGCATGGCAGTCCTGTTGGTTTGATTTGTCAGATATTGTTCTTTTGGTTTGTCCAATAAAGGAACTGCAATTAATTTGATAAGAGGCAAAGTATTTCAAATGGGATTAATTACTTTGGTGTATGCCAATGGTGTGCCATCGTGATTGAGTGTTTTCCGGGACTGTTCCAAGTTTGTCCGACCTTTTAAATAAAGCATGTAAGGTGGCACTCAGCTTACTTTAGTTTTGTAGTAACGTCTTTTTGGATAATGTATCTTTTTCTTGCAACTGTTGCGCCTAAGTACCTGCTGAACACATGTAAGCTCACTGTTGAAATGTTTATGGTCACAGATGACTTACGCTGTTTCTTCATGAGATTGCTACGGGTTCAACGCATCGTAGATGATAATGCGATTTATTGGCATCGTGATAACTGTCAGTGTATGCCAGTTTTTGATATACGCTGTGTCCATTTCATAAGTAAATCTAAATATTTGCACAAATACATATAATAAAAAACAAAGTACCTGATGAAATATTCTTCTTCTATATAAATATCTGTCGTAAAGGCATTGATCTTGCTTTTCTAGGGTCTATAATTTCGGGCAATATACAATCGTTATAAAATTTTGTCAATTTCGGCAACATTTTGTCCTGGTTTGGTTGGCACGCCTTTTGCATATCTTGCCAAATGTGGATGCCGTCAGTATGCATCTTCTTAGCTCCAACCATAAAGAACTTTCCGCTTGCAAATTAGTGGCCCTTTCAATTTCATGACGATTCAAAGCCTGTCCTTTTAAATTATCTAGAAATAGCTTTTTCGCTTGCTCGTAGTCTCCAGCATCCATATCAGGGCGTAAACAAGTTTTGCCGTATTGAGCATCACTGTAGTTAATTTTCTTGCGAACACTGTTGGTACGAGCATTTATTTCACGGGTATTTTTAAGGTGTCTTCTAATTTCCAATAATTTAAATCATTTACCTGGACTACTTTGTTACATATACTTGTATAAGGTATATTGAAGCTTTCCTGTGTTGAATGCTACAACTGCAGCATAACATCGCGTAGTGTACGAATCTTTAATCGAAAAGTTCACTCTTTTGCCTCCTACCATCTTAGCCACGATGCTATTAAATTGTTCGGCGCGATTATTAGTGCAGCAATGCAAAAGACTACGGGAATTGTAAGCTAACTGACATGCGTTCCTTTTTAATTTCAATATTAAAGTTATCCCAACTTTGGATTAAATTTGTCTCTTTTTTACTCTCCTCTTTACAATAATATGTACTGCATTCTATATGGTCCCCAAAGATATGTCTGGTACTATTTAGAATGTCTTTTTGGAGATTTCTATTTTACTTGACTCTGAACAGACATCGTTGTGTCGGTTCTTGATTGCTGCACGAAAACAGTGCGTAGTCTTCGCAGTCGATCTATATTAATAAGCTTGCGTTCGTTTAGTGGAATAGCTGAGTATTTTAGGAGCAATAAGTTTTTACCATTGTAATTGCGCAACAAATGGTTTGCACACTCTATTTTTTATATAGGTACATCAGGATAGGGTCGACTCTCTAATATGCTTTTATAAGTGCTAGAATCACCGTCTGCAATTAATGTTCCATATATTAAATTTCTTTCTTTAATGGAATTTCTGAATCTTTCTACTAATATGGCTTGCTCCATGCTCCTGGACGACCCTGAGTGGTTTTTGGTGCATTTGTGGGTTTTTGGTGGCTGGCCTTTTTTGTTTGCTCGGGCGCAAATTACGCAAAATTTGATGCGAACCTCAATATACAGTATTTTGCCGCTGTCTTCACCGATAATAGTTGCACCCCCAGAGAGTGCGGAGTAATTATTTTTGTATGAACGTTTGCTCCACAACAGGCATCCGCTTGGACCGAAATCATGGCTATGCCTGTACTACTCACATCCCCACGTGATTTTGCTGCGTAAATTTCTTGTTTGACAGCATTTGTCATTGTTTCTACGGCGGCAGTCTTCCACATATTAGAAATAACATTGTGTGTTTTACTATACAGTCGAAAGGGCATTATCGGCAAATCCATAGATGCAGTGATTTCATTTAAATTTCAAAGGCCAATGCCTGTCATTATCGCACCAGATACAGCACCAGCGTTAACGTCGAGTCCTGATTGTCGTGTTTGTGTTTGTCGTGTGTGGTTGTGATGTCCATATTCGAAGTTTTGAGGGCAAAACTAGAGCCGCACATCTTGCACTTCAATATGAACTTAGATATGAGACCAACCCGTTTCTCTTTTTCAATATTTACGCAGTCCAATCTGCAGCCGAATTTATAGCTATGTTCACTTATATGTATTAATTGGTTCCAAAAGTATTGAAAGTCAACAATTCGCCTACCTTCAACAATGTAATCCTTCTAAAACAAAAGAAACAAATATAACTATAATCTCAATAACTTACAATTGGATAATATAAAAATAATTATGTGTAACATATTATGTTGTACATAATAATTTGACATTATACAATTGTAAAAATTGAAATAATAGTTACAATTGAATCAGACTATTCCTTTGATTCATCCAGTTTCATAGATTCGCCAAATTCAGTGCCTAAAGTAAGAGATTAATTCTCAGATTCCCTAAATACAGTAACTAAAGTAACGGGTTCTTTCTCTGATTCACCCATTTCAGTTTCTACAACATATCCCGTCTCCTATAAAATTAAAAAATATAAAATTATTAACATATACTAAGTACATTCACTAAATAACTTTTGACTTCTTGAAATAAAATATAGCTTACAGTTTCTTTTACCGGATCTGATTCCTTATTAAATGTACTCAACACGGCATCGCATCCAGAAGTACTTTGCTCCTCGTCACAATTTACTATCTCAGCGTGTAATTTAAGTGGCCGCTTTTCTTTGAATTTAAATCAAATAATTACATAAATTTTATATTATTTAAATGAATAGTTCATTCAAATAATACTGATGTACAATAAAACTGTTACGTTTACATAAAATCACATTTTCTGTTACCGATTTTATTACAGCCTCTGAGCGAGTAATCTTACATCTCCATCTAAAATTAAAAGTATCTTGACAATCCACACAAAAAGTTTCGGCAAAATCAATGCAGCCTAAGAAATATACAAAGTTATTTTATCTTTAGTGCAAAGCTCTTAGGGGGTAACTTTTGTTGTGGGATTTTGGAAAAGTCACGAAAATATAATCACCTGTTCCATATAAAATTGAACTATGACTCCGACAAAATGTATGAAACAACTGATAGGTATTTATTTCGCGATTTTGGCAGTCTTAGGACTAAAGTAGTTCATAATGATAGGTACAGTTAAAGTAAAATAACGTTGTATCATTTATACGGGGTGTTTTGTAGGTGATCGGACGAATTTTCGTGTTAGATTATAGTTACAAAGTAATAAAAACATAAAGCCTTAATTTTTGCAAAATAATATATATCTATTACTATACCTTATAAATATCGAGCGCCCGCAAACCCGGGCAACAACCCCTTGCTTTTGTATTGCTAGAGTGACCACGCGTTATGTAATTTTCCACGAAACGTACGTTTTTAGGGTTTCGTAATAATCTACAAGGAACACTTATAGTTTCGCCATGTCCGTCCTCGGCTTAACGCAAAAACTATAGAGCTGAAACATGGTTATACATTGTAACCACGCGGACAAAACTGGACAACAAAATTTGAAAATAGTGATATAATCTGGTAGCTCCCATACATCTAAATGGGAAAGTGGTTTCTTTAATTTTTTCTACAACATTGTATGGGTTATCGTTAGACAGGTATTTTAAATATACTAGGGGTTTATTTTAACCGCTTTTTTATATAGGGATCAGTTTGCGAATTATCTGTGTATATACAATTCTTGCGTTACTGACTGACAGACAACGCACAGCCAAAACTATTGGGCGCAAGAAGCTGAAATTTGACATGTATGTTCCTTGGGTACTGTAAGGGTGCACTAAGAAAGGATTTCCCGAATTTCCCACGGTATTGGGAAGAAATGGATCAATAAAAAAACATGTGCGGGCGTAGCTGCGGGCATCCTCTAGTTCAATATAAAGAAGGAAAACCCATCATACGCAAAGTGTCCCCCCCCACCACTCTATCTTCTAAACTGCAGTATTTAGGTATGTATAAACTATGCTAAATAGTGACATATATACTTAATGAATTTTAATGAAAATTATAACGGCTCATTAGACTTTACTAATTAACGAGTAATAGAGAACTAACTTAAACTTCTACTTGCAAACGATAATATGCATATTGTGCTTGAGTCTTACTAGCCTTAGGTTACTGGGTAAGGGGTACTACGGAACCCAAAATTGAGCGTGTGCGACATGCACTTGACCGGTTTTTTATCTTATTTATGAGTTTATTTGTGTAATTTTATTTAATCAGGGAGTCAGGGACTGACTTCAGTCGAAATGCGTCCGATGACCATGCATACGTTCTGTATAATTAAAATTAATAAACCCAAAATACCTACCTCGCTTTTAATGCCTTCTTTCTATTTTCAAAATTACGTTTCTTTTTTTTAACACATTGGTAACTAGAAGTTTTACGCCCCATTACTAAAACTAATAATAAATAACAACAATAAAATTCAATAATAAATCACTAAACCACACTGCACGTTATAGTAAAACTACTAGTTATAATGATTTTACACAGAAAAATGACGGTTGCTTATTTCAATAATTAGATCGATCAAGTCGTTGCAGTCGTAGTATAATATTGCGTTCGCGGCTCGAAAGCACGTAAATCGGGATGCGCAAAAAAGTGACACGGTCCTGCTTCGATGGGCGCTCGCGCCGTACCACAGAACACTTATACTCAGAGAGAAGAATGACAACTACATACAAGATTTGTGAGGAAACTTTTCCTTAGCGTCTTACGTCATCTATTTGCAGCCCGCACAAAACTAGCGTAAATGTCATGTTTGTAATAACGCGGGCAATTCAAAATGGATGGGTATGTATATCTATTTGCTTGTCATTATTAAGGGTTCAAAATTAGAAGCACTGTATTTTTCGAAAAGTTCCTTGAAGTTAACGTGTATGCCGATTTAGATTTGTTGTGTTTTTTTTTTTTGTACTTCTTAGGTGGCAAACAAGCTTACGGCCCACCTGATGGTAAATGGTTACCGAAGCCTATCGACGCCTGCAATACCAGAGGCATCACTTGCGCGTTGCCGACCTTGTAAAAACCTTTTAACGCCCTTTTTGAAGAACCCCATACTGTAGTCTTGTGGGAAAACCTGGGCAGGGAGTTCATTCCACAACCTGAGCGTCCGCGGGAGAAAATTCCTTTGGAACCGTTTAGTGCGGCATCTCTAAATGACTGCGGAACTGTACATCACTTGATATGTCGAGGCCAAGGATTCCAATATTCTTGGAGATGGTGAGGGGCGTGTTCTGGAGTTGTGGGTTTTCTTAGCGGTGAACGCGCAGGCTTGTGTCTTAGCTGGGTTAAACACGACTAAATTTAGTTTTCCCCATTCAGATACTCTATCCAGAGTATTTCCGATTTCAGACACAAGCCGTTCGCGGCTTTCCTCCACTGTGGACCGAGGGATATTAGCGCAGCCCGTGTAGTAAGTATCCCCAGTACTGTCATCCGCATAGCAATGAATGCCATCAATTGACAACATAGCATTGACATGCAGCAGAAACAGCGTCAGGGACAACACAGAACCTTGCGGGACGCCAGCATTTATGTCCATGCGGTTAGAGCAATCACCGTCAACCACAGTTTGGATGCATCTGCCGGACAAAAAGCTGGCAACCCATTCGCATAATCCCTTGGGCAGTCCGTAAGATGGTAACTTCGATAGAAGACCTTTGTGCCAGACCCGATCAAAGGCCTTCGCTATGTCCAGGCTGACGGCCAATGCCTCACCTTGGCTCTCAATGGCTAGTGCCCATTGGTGTGTGAGATACACGAGAAGGTCGCCAGTTGAGCGACGATGGCGGAAGCCGTATTGTCGGTTACTCAACAAATCGTGACCCTCAAGGTACCTTAAGAGCCGAGAGTTGATCACCCGCTCCATCACCTTGGAGAGGAGAGAAGTTATGGCGATAGGCCTGTAGTTTGATGGGTCAGATGTGTCACCTTTTTTTTTGGCACTGAATGAACGAATGAGGTCTTCCATGAAGACGGATCTTGTCTTGTGGAATAGGAAAGCGAGAAGAAGCGCGTCAATACTGGACACAACTCAGGAGCACACTGCTTTAGTACTACTGCCGGTACGCCATCTGGCCCGCTCGACTTATGAAAATCTAGAGACATTAGTTCCCGCCGGAGCTCACGTTGTGAAATTGAGATTTCCGGCATGGAATGACCGCACCACGGGATAGTAGGTGGTACGGCGCCTCCATCGCTCATAGTCGAGTTTGAGGCAAAGAGAGAACCCAGCAAATCGGCCTTCTCTTTGGCACTATGGGCCAGATTACCATCGGGCTTTCTGAGTGGTGGCAAGGACGACTGACAAAATTTACCTTCGGCAGCCTTGGCGAGGGACCCGAAAGCGCAACTCCCAGAAGGGAAGCTGGCAAGTCGCTCGCCAATTCTGCCGACGAAATCAAACTTAGCTCTGGCAACCACCCTCTTATTGAGCCTCGAGGCAGCATTTAGTTTGCGTTTCACTTCGGGGATGTTAGATTATTATTTTATAGAAATCTGGTTATTAATAAAATCAGCGTTCACATATTTAAAGAAAACTTAATTGAAAAACACATTTTAGAGAGTTCAATAAAATATGTACATAACTTTATTATAAAAAGTTTATTTGTGAATAGAGCAATACATACAAATCTTACTATGAATATAGGTACATGTACATAAATACTATATCCAACTGTTCACATTCTGCTAGCACTTGTCTATTAGTTAGTTAGAACAGATTTTCTAGTACGTATGTATTAAGAGATTTCATTGATTTCTTTAGATATTTGCTGTATCGACGCAAACTCACTCGTTTCATACCTTTTTTATATCAGGAAGTCGCAAAATCTGTTTCAATTAATTTTATAACACTTTGATATTGCAAGATAACTTCTTGCAACTATTGTTGTTTCATATTAAGTCAACAAGAGTTGCAAGAGTTATCTTGCAATGTTAAAGTGATAAAATGAATTGAATTTTTCAAACACTGTCAATACTCGCTGGTTTAAATGAATAATCTTCAAAGTTTCTAGTTAGGGACACATTAATTCTATATTTTAATTTAAGTGCATTAAGCTATTTTGGAGGAAGTCATAATTTATAGAAATTTTCAATATTTTGGCAATTATTATTTTAATGTCCTCTTTATACGTCTTATGTCTACATACGTCGTATGTCTCAAGGAAATTATTTATAAAATAAAATAAATTTAAAGGGCCGCCGTTTTATTTGCGGTATGACCCCGTACGCCAGCGAATTTTGCACTATTTTTGAGGTTCATAGCTGCTAACCTATGTATATGTCATAATTTATTCCTCTATTTTTTATTTATAATTTGAATGTCTCTTTATATGATATATGAAATAAAACAAAGCAATTCAGTATTTCTTTTTATTTAAAACAATTATCAAAATCTTCTGTTTTACAAAAAATTAAAAAGTCCACCATACACACATTCACAAAAATACAAATTATAGTGTATAATCGCGTTGTGTGTGATATTTTTTGAAATAGGGATGGACACAGAGAGGTACATAGCTCACAGGTGCATAGCTCACATTGAAACATGGTCTCTTTCCTCCCCCTCACCCCCGTTCTGGCCTTCCCCTCTGCACAAACTTTGCACACTCGGAACGGCTTTTCTTTTGTTGAAGTCGGCGGAATCTGTTCAATAAAATGACGCCCCGTTAGTCTCTCGGCTCCTACAACATGTGGCCTCATACGACTTGTTTCAGCTTCAGCATCAGCACCAGCTTTTTCTGCCAAAGACTTCGCACACTGCCGTAAGAAGTGGGAGAACGCAATCCTCTTTTGTGCAGAGTTTTTTTTTGTGTAAATTACGTATGCATTCACTGTTGCTCTAGATACCAAATGGAAGAACATTTTCTTCCACCATTTCATTGACTTTCGTTTCTAGGCGTAGTTGGCGACGTATTGGTTATTTAGGTCCACCCCGATTTTATTTTTATTATAATCTAAGACGCAGTCTGGCTTGATCCTTTTTGCTGGGTCATCCTTCGCCTTTACAGTGACTTCAGTCCAAGTTGCTCCATGTTTGGTACTTAACATACACACATCGCGTTTGTCCTTCCACTTACACGCTGTTAGATTCCCTCGGTGGCAAAAAGACATTTCATTGACTTCCAGTTCTTGGTAGCGCCAACATTGAGAAAGTCCTCTCCTGTTAGTGTGCACAGTGCCGACAGAGCGAGTATTTCGTGTCCATAACAAATCCGAGATAGTAGGGTTGGAAAAAATCTGTCCATATACACACAGTGCCACTTATCTAAGTACCCCTCCATTAGACACATAATAATTTGTTCCACCGTCTTCGTATCACCCACGTATGGCAACATTTTTAGAGCATATCCTGACTCGGCTTCACACAACATGTATATCTTCATACCGTATTTATCCGGTTTATCCTTATAGTAAACGCGAAAGTGTACACGCCTTCGAAAACCGCATGTACCTTCGTCGATGGTAAGATTTTCATTTGGCAGGTATAAATTTTGACTGCGCTCAACCAGCATATCAAAATAGGTCGTATCTTGAAGAAGGCATCATAATTTTCCTGACCTCTAGGTATGTAGTTACCATTATCGTTCAAGTGTAAAGAACCGTATATTGCACGAAAACGTTGCCTGGACATCAATTTAGCAGGAAAAGGCGTGTTTATAAACGGGTCAACAGACCAATATGAGTCGATGCTCTCCTTCTTCACCAAGGTCATATGAAAAATAATGGCAAACATTTTTTTCATTTTGCTCTCCTTAACCAGTGTCCATTTGGCTATGAATGAACTTGGCTTTAGCTGACCTTTTCTGGCTAGTGATGCTTTACATTGAGCTGCGTAGCGGTTGGTTTCCCGTTTTATATATTTCCAGCACTCGGATGTAAAAAACAGCTCAAAACAGTCTAACGGACTCCAACTTTCAACATTTGTAGGAAGCTGTACGCCAACGATTTGCTCAAATACAAGGTCTTCAGGTAGACGTTCTTTCGCTTTATAAGACCATCCATTCTGTTCATCTAAAACCCGTAAATAGGTGGAACTTGTAACGCCTGTATTTGAAGACCTAGACCGAGTTCTGCCAGCCTGTCTACGAATACGCGAAGCTGGACGTCTGCAACTACCCCTCCCGTTCCGTGAACGACCGCGAACTGGGTGGATTACCTCGGGCTGAACAGGTTCTGGCGATATAAATTCACTGATTCCCTCCATTGAAATGTCTTGTGACTCATTTTCGACGGAATCCATTTCAGTAATCAGTTCGCTGTAGTCATCAACCAAGTCTAAAACAAATAAGAAGGTATTGTTGAAAAACGTCAACAAACAAATGGGTATTATTGATAAAAATATCTACGAAATAACATAATAAAACTAGTATATATTACCTCCGATATGACAGTCCATTTCAATCTCATCATCCACATCAGTCTTCCTCATTTTGCAATTCAAATTCAATGTCTGATTGCAGTAAACGTGAGCGCGGCATTTTGGCGCGAAATCAAATAATAACAATATTTAAGCGCTCGATGAAGCGGGCGAGCCGAATGGCACGCGGTTCGCTCGTCGCCTTGTTGCTAACTTACCTATACACACCCATTGGCAAAATTCTAGGAATGCGCGCCTAATGAACTTATCTTCAATCTCGATAATAGCCGATCACGTTGCAACGCGTGATTTTTAATACAAACAATATGAATGTCACGTCACGTGTATACTCGTGTCCGGCGTGTGAAGGAAAATAATACATCACGTGTAATCACTTTAGCAGCCCTTAACGTGTTAAGTCCTTTGAGGCGTATATAAGGGAATTTTTAATAGTTTCATAATATTTAAACTATAAAATTATGCACTTCCTCTTGTGTGTAAAAACAATTGCGATGTATGTAAAAAATATTTGTGTCCACAAATATTTTTTTACATACATCACAATTATTGTTTTTAAAATTTTTCACTATGAAACCACAGACATATGCACAAGCTTGCATTTCGCCATTTGTTTCCTCCATATTTTCCTCAAGGGAGGAATTAACATTTTGATCATTAATTGGTAATATTCTTATGGACGTATTCTCAGTTGTGACTGATATATTTATTTATTTATTTATTTATTATAGCCACACCAACAGTATACATATACAACACTACTAAGCATATTACGTTGTAACAATGATACATAATATATCTATGGCTGGTCTCAATAATTTCTTAAAGTTGGTTAATATTGCCTCATTCTCATCGATTTCGCAATTACCCGATCCAATGTTGCCTATTTCCATGAAATTTTACCCGACTGTGATAAAAATTTAATTGTGCAAAAACCATATCTGGAGTTTTAAATAATCATACTCTCAAAAATTAGTTAAATAAAAATATTAGCTCTTTTCCAAAATTATATAAATGCTCATGGCATATTGGAACATACAGCTAGAAATATGTCTGATGGAACTTGCACGAGTATTAATAATGGTTTTGGTGATAAAATATCGTACGAAGTGAACGAGAGGGTAGATTCACAATCATCGCGGCCGAGCGATGCCCGTGCCATGGATGACGTAATGCGTAGCGGCAGCGAGCGAGGGCCGCCGGTCGCCGAGCCATGCGACGCGGCGAACGTCGAGGGGAAGGCGCCGGCGGCGGGGGGAACGATGCAGCCCGCGCCGCTTGCGCCAGCGCGCGCGCTCGCGCCGCCTGCGCCTGCGCCCTGCGGCTCAGGCGTAATGATAACAGCTGATGCGCGTGAGTATACAATGGCAGATGTTGTTAAAAGAAGTGCTACTTCTGGTAGCAAAAAGATTAATGATGGATGGACTGTTGTACAGCACAAGCGTCATAAAATACATAATAGAAGAGGGCTCGCTCAGCCACTAGAGCAATTTAATTTTAGGGCTGCTGAGAGAACAATATCCCTATATGTATCTAGAGTGCATAAAGATACAACTTCGAAGGATATCGAGGGATTTATTAAATATAAGACTAAGCTAGATGTGCAAGTTTACAAGATTAATCATTTAATTCATGAGTTTAACGCTTTTAAAGTGGTTGTCCCACTAAGTAGTGCTAACTTGTTCCTGAACGACAATGGAGATCGTTTTTGGCCCACTGATATTGTGTTCAGAAAATACTGGGAACGAAGCCAAACCCGTAACAAAGGTTCACCAGTGGCAGCTGACACCAAATAATATGGATCATACTAATATTAGGCTTGTTACTTACAATTGTAAATCGCTAAAAAGATCAATACAAGAAATTATACAACTCTGTAACAGTCATCACATAATTGCACTCCAGGAAACATGGCTGTTTCCACATGACCTCGGGATATTGAACACCATATGTAAGCAATTTGGTAGTTATGGCATATCTGCTGTCGACACGGAACATGGCGTGGTGCGCGGCAGGCCGTACGGCGGTGTGGCGCTGTTGTGGGACCGACGAATATTCTCAAGCGCAGAAATTGTACAGTGTAACAACGATCGTATGGTTGCAGTTAAACTGGTGCGCGATGACAGGAGTATTTTAGTGTTCAGTGTGTATATGCCTACAGATTGTGAAGATAATTTCCCGGAAATGTCACAGTGTCTCGCGAATATAAGTGCCGTCATTGAAAGTGCGGATGTCGAGAGTTTTTTCGTGCTCGGGGACTTTAACGCTCACCCAGGAACGCGCTTTTATAACGAGTTGATGGACTATTGCTCTGAGGAACTATTATCGTGTATAGACCATAAGCGATTAGGTGAGAATACGTATACATATGTAAGTAATGCGACAGGGTCGCAACGTTGGCTCGATCACTGCCTCGTCTCTGCGGCCGCCGAGTCAGCTGTGAGTGACGTGCAGTTATTATGCGATGCGTATCTGTCGAATCACCTGCCTTTAGTGATACAGGTAAGGTTTAATAGTATTATTTGTAAAAGACTGATTATTGACAGCGGGAATTATTGCAATTTAAAATATAGATGGGGTTTTAGGAATAAGGATCAATGTGATAAATACTGTGAACTCTGTACTGAGAATTTAGATTTAATAATTCATAGTGATTGTTTTAATTTTTCATGTAATAATAATATAATATGTAATGATGATGCTCATATAAAAATAATTGATAAACTATATTGTAATATAATTAAGACACTACAAACAGCTGCTGAGCGCACGTACACCTGTAAAAATACCAACAAACGATATGTCATTGGTTGGAATTATCACGTAAGACCACATCACGCCTTGGCTAGGCAAACTTTCTTACAGTGGAACATGTATGGAAAGCCTTGTTCGGGATATTACTATGAACAAATGCGTGCCGCGCGCAGGGATTTTAAATCCGCTCTTAAGTACGTTCAGAATAATCAGGAAAAAATTAGAATGAATATATTAGCGCAACATGCGTCGTCGAAAAATTTTTATAGTTTTTGGAGTGAAATTAAAAAGCTTAACCCTAAGAGTAGCACACCAGTTTGTGTAGACGGTGAAACTGATAGAATAGCGATTGCAAACAAGTTCCGCAAGCATTTCGACATACCGCGGGCTACTCCCGGGCGGACTCGGCCTAAGGCATCATTAAGAGAGTGTAGATCAGAAGAGGAGGTTTTCCACGTCTCATCTGATGATGTCATTGAGGTACTCAGGGGGATGAGACGTGGCAAATCTCCGGGACATGATGGCCTGAGTATTGAACATCTGCTGAACGCGGGAGGGTATATATCTGACATTTTGGCTGGATTTTTCAATCACTGTGCGCGGCACCAGTACTTACCCGCGGATCTTATTCGTACGCTAGTTGTACCTATAGCTAAGAACAAAACTGGTGATGTAGCTAGCATATATAACTATAGACCGATTTCTTTGGCGACGGTAGTGGCCAGGGTGCTTGAGCGTCTATTACATAAAAAGTTGAGTCCTGCTCTAAAGATTGATGACGGTCAATTTGGATTTCGTGCAGAAGTATCAACCGATATGGCTATTTTTTCTCTAAAGCAAGTCGTGTCACAGTATGTCGGTCAGGATACAACCGTTTACGCTTGTTTCCTTGATCTAAGTCGCGCCTTTGACACAATAAATCACGACTTGCTATGGGAAAAACTAGGTAACAGTAAGGTACAGGCTGGCGTTGTTGGACTGATTAGGTATTGGTATTCTAATCAGTCCAATAATGTCAGGTGGGAATCAGCTTTGTCTGACAGCTTTAAGCTGTCATGTGGCGTTAGGCAGGGTGGGCTAACCTCTCCTGACTTATTTAACCTTTACATTAATGATTTGATCGGGGAGTTGAGCAGGACACCAGTGGGGCTTAGACTTGGTGATAGATATGTCAACAACCTAAGTTACGCTGATGACATGGTCCTGCTCAGCCCCTCGATCAAAGGTTTAAGTAGACTGCTTATTACTTGTGCAAGATATGCCAAAGAGCATGATTTGGTTTACAACTCAAAAAAGACAGAGATGATGGTATTTAGGTCGGGAAGATGTCCACATAACATCCCATCGGTCTGGATAGGCGGCTAGACTATTAAGGTAGTGGAGAAGTTCAGGTACCTTGGTCACATACTGACTTCAGATATGAAAGACGATGCAGATATCGATCGCCAGCGTAGAGCGTTATCAATCGTTGGTAATATGATAGCGAGGAGATTTTATAAGGCCAATGTAGAAACAAAAGCGCACTTGTTTAGGACCTACTGTCAAAGTTTCTACACGTGCCAGCTCTGGATCCGATACACGAAGAGATCGTTGGATGGCATTCGTGTTCAGTACAATAATATCTACCGACACATAATGGGTTTAGCACCGTATTGTAGCGCCTCGGGAATGTTTGCAGAGGCAAGACTGAACACGTTTAATGCCATCCAAAGAAGTCGAATCGCTGGGTTCATGGCCCGGGTTGGTACGTGTAGTAACAGTATAATTAAGGAACTTGCGGACAGGTTGTGTGCTAGTTCTATGTTTAGAAAATGGTTAGAGATAGCTGCATAACCAAAGGTATGTCTTAGTCTTAGTTTATAATTATTACTTATTTGATTTTTATATATATTTTTTTTTTATTATTTTCTTTTGTTTTGTATGTAAATGATATGGAGATTCTTTTTCTGAAATAAAGATTTATTATTATTATTATTAATCAGTTTGTATGTCAACCTCCTTTGTTCTACGTAGCGCCTTCATGTGTATCTATCCAGCGGGGCCACTCGAGCTAGACCGAAAAAACTAGTGGCAATGCTTTTTTTGTTCAATGTACCTCACGAATTTATTAACAAGATCCAATGTACCTCAATTATTATGATAGAAATTACAATAAATCGCTTCATCTATCCAGCGGGGCCCGCGGTTGTATTACGCTCGGAATACATAAAAATAATACTGATCGTAACTTATGCCAATGTAGTTGTACGGGAAAATAGATTAAAGTCGATCGCAATAAATAGGAGCATACTAAAAGAAAATCATTTAGTATTCTTCAATCATTGAAAGTACAAACACCCTGGCAAGTATCGTAACAAACTTGGATTTGTTCGTTATTTTGAAAAGCGCTCCTAAACTCAGTGACTATAATTTTTTGTTTCAAACCGTGCTATCTCGATTAAACAACAGTGTGTCTGAAGAAGATTGTGTGAATTTAAAAGAATTTTGCCGAAGATTCACTAGGGCTGGGCATAAACGGTATGAATCAACACAACGGAAATATGAGAGGTTCCGAACTAACTACGAAAGTTGGCTCGAGGCTGATGTTGATTGGCCGAGTTGCTTAAAAGAAAATATAAAGTCAATTACTCAGCATGAGGGAAACCTTATAGTGCCACTTTCGGAGCCATCACCACGTTCTCAAGCGCTACTAGTTCGCATTTGGAGACATCTACATCATCAACGGGAACTATGACAAAACGAAAAATATCAAGCCGTAAACCTTTTGAAGACTTGGGAATGGAACAGAAAAAGAGGCGGAGTAGAGACGTATTTGCTACTATTTCTAAGTTGAAAGACGAAGGCCAAAACAACATTGCTGTAGTGATCGAATATATGGTGAAGCACCCAGAATGAATCCAAACATTTCAAGATTTAATTAAAAAACCAAGTAGTAAAGAAACTTTTCCACCCCAAAAAGCACTCGGTTTACTGATATCTCTAAAATTATCAAAGTGGCAATACATAACTCTTCGAGAATCAGCAATTCGAGAAGGCCTTAAGCAATTGTACCCTTCGTATTACTGCGTGCAAAAAGAAAAGAACATGTGCTTTCTACCTGAGCCTTCAATTAAGGTGAAAATCTTCAATTACGGTGACAGATTCTTCAGCAAAAATTTCACTACAAGCTTTGCTAGATTTAACAGCAAAGAGAATAATAAAATCTTTGCCAGAAGTTATACAAAATAAAGAACTGATCTTAATATGTAAATACGGTTTCGACGGAGCATCCAGCCAAAGCAAATACAAACAGAAGATGGATTCTGCACAAGATGACTCTTGCATCTTCATGACTGCGTTATCGCCACTGAAGATGACATGTAAAGACATCACAGTTTGGGAGAACCCGAAACCTTGCTCAGCAGCGTATTGTCGTCCAGTACAGTTCACCTTGATTAAAGAAAGTGAAACAGTGGTGAAGGATGAAAATGAAAGAGTGAAAGCTGAGATATCGGCTCTCCAGCCATCTCAATGTGATAGCCATATGGTGAGTCATAAGCTTATGCTCACCATGATTGATTCTAAAATAAAAACTTATCTTTCACCTAACGTGAGATCGAATGCAGCGTGCTACCTTTGTTTGGCAAAACCATCAGAGATGAACAACTTAGAAGTAGTTAAAAATAAATCAACAGAAGATGATTTGATGGAGCTCGGACTTTCTTCACTATATACACATATTAACACAATGGAATGTCTTTTGCATATCGCTTATAAATTAGATATTAAGAAGTGGTCTGCTAGAGGGGAAAGTGAGAAAGCCGCAGTGGATGCAAGAAAGAAAACTATCCAAGCCAGGTTCAAAACGGAGCTCAACCTATTAATCGATGTCGTAAAACAAGGTTATGGCACAACTAATGATGGCAACACTGCACGACGATTCTTTGAATTTCCTGATAAGACTGCGGCTATCACTGGTCTAGATGAAGATCTGGTCCGAAGATTTGCTATATTGTTGCAAGCCATAACTTCAGGTGAACCCATCGATGTTTCAAAATTTAAAGAATATGCGTCCATTACCGCTGAGAAATATGTGGAATTGTACAGTTGGTACTACATGTCATCAACAGTGCACACGATACTGCTTCACAAAATTCTGAGGGGAAAATTTATACACCAGACCTTCATGGCGAGCTGTGTCGATTTTTTGTCCCTAACAACTACCGTCGCAGCCGAAGGCATATGTTGTTTGCCGTGCCGTCATGTCGCACCGTAGCGCGCGCCAACTCTCCCATACCACGCTCCCTCTCTGCCCTCAACGCTCTCCTGTACGCCAATCCTGACTTTGACCTGTTCGCGGATGGATGGCCGAATGTATTGTTAGAGTGCCAGCGATTTTGCGAGAAAGAGGGATGAATGTGTGTGTTTTTAGTGTTTAACTATATTTAAATTTTATCTTGTTTTTATGTGTTTGTTTCAAGTGTTTCATTTGTGTTTAATTTATTGTTAAGTAGATATTTAATTATTGTAATTGGTGTAAACCGTTTTAATTAAATTAAATTAAATGAATAAATAATTTCACGGAGCCGAAATTATTGCTGCTAACGCAATTGTTCCGATTGGGTGTTTATCTGAAGATGCTTCAGAAGCGAGGAACAAGGACTTCAGAAGATTTAGAGAACATCACTCACGGAAGAAGAGCAGAGTGAGTTCCAATGAAAATATCTTTAATTTTCTTCTACTTTCGTCCGATTCGCTTATTTCAACAGTAAGACCAACGTTGGATACCAAGAAAAAGAAATCTTTGTTTGATGAAACATTGGATCTGCTGAATCTTCAAACACCTGAATTTGAGTTTATGGATATTGATCAAATAAATTCTGACTCCGAGTTCGATTCTGAAGATAGTGATTCAGAATAGGCAATAATTTTAAATAATATATAAATTGTTTTATTTAATTTTGTCATATATATATTTATTGTAATTTTTTTACCATATTTTAATTTTAATGAGATGTTATTTGTATGATTATTTGTATTGCACAACTACTAAAATTTAGTTTTAAGTGTATTTCTAGTGCTACTAAACTAACCACAGAATGTGTCTTATGATGTTTAAAAATATTTAATTACAACTAATTTTTTAGCCTAATTATCCAATAGATATTTAAGTAGTAGTAGTAGATAGTGGTGCTGATTCCTGCAGACACCTGCTAATTTTGGGTGAAGGTGTCTGCAGGACTCAGCGCCAATGTCAGATCACGATTTGTATTTAAGTCATTATGTGTAAATGTTTCTATGTTAGAAATATAAGCTAGAAATCAAGCAAATTTTGTATGGTTTTTAATGAGTTTCACTTTCTAATATTGCACACAACAAATTTGCGTAAATATCTAGTTTATATACATCCAAGTTAAGATTGATATTAGTTAAAACAAAAAAATAAACAAAACAAAAAATGAAATATTTTTAAAGATTTTTAAGAAATAAAGCGCACGTCTGACCTTGTCATGGAGTATGTCAAAAAATTCCAAAATAATTTATATATTAATAACCTAAGAGGATATTAGGCGCAATTGTGCGATAACGGAGATATCATCATTTATTGTGTCGACCCCATACAATTTTTTTCGAAAAATATTCTTAGAGCGCTGTTTTCGATTATAAACCCAAAAGTTTATCATACCAGGTATATAGAAGGTATTCCCGATCGTATCAAAGCAAAAAAAAGCGTCGCTTTCAAAAAAGGATTTGTATGTCTATGAAACACGAATTTCAGCCCACTGTGCGTCCCGCCCGCGCCCGCAGCCCCCGCCCTGGGCAGTGAGCGGTCATTGGCGCATTGGGTGACAATATTTCCGCGAGGACAAGGGTGCAATTATATCAGCTGATAGCTTAGTGAGGTTATATTATTTCTGATTATTTTTTAGTTTTATTGATTGTTCTTATAATAATATGTTTGGGGTGTTTCGGCTTTTGTACCAAGTAAGAATAACGTTGTATATACTTTCTTTTTGTAAATACATACATATTATACATAGAAACACCCAGACCAAGATAAACATCCATGTTCACGCACACAAATATTTGACTTGTGCAAGAATCGAACCCGCAACCTGAGGCGTGGCAGTCGGTTACACTAACCACTACGCCATTGAGGCCCAGGTTTCATTTCGTTTAAAATTTGAAATTATGCGTAAAACAAACCAAAATAAAAATATTTAAAAAAATTTAACGTGTGTGACATATATTTATCATCAAAAGAAAGATACTTAAAGTTTCTATCCAGTATTGAAACTCGTCCGTGTTGATTATTAAAGTAAGCTTCTTATTATTACAAGGTACAAAGATTTTAAGGTTATAATTTACGTCGCAGTAAAACTAATTGCGTACTTTTTTGTAACGGGTGCGACATTATTACTCTCCTGATAAAAGCGTAGTAAATCAAAAGTAATACTTACTTGAAATTATTAAAATCACTTGCACAGGAATCTCAAAAACGTGCACTTCGCGCTCCAGTAATGTGCAGACTGACAAGCTGTCCACAAGAAGGCGCTATGTGTATCTATCTAGCGGGACCACTCGAGCTAGACCGAAAAAACTAGTGGCAATGCTTTGTTTGTTCAGTGTACCTCACGAATTTGTAAACAAGATCCAATGTACCTCAATTATTATGATAGAAATTACAATAAATCGCCTCATCTATCCAGCGGGACCCGCGGTTGTATTACGCTCGGAATACATAAAAATAATACTGATCGTAACTTATGCCAATGTACCTCTCGATTCATGTATTAACTACCAGGAATCTTTAACAGAACAGGAGAAATTCAGCAAGAAAATTTTTTCTGTCTAGCAGGGCCCTTTGTAATTTGAATTCATACGTGCAAAAAAAGCACACCGTTGTTATGTATTACCAATGTACCTTATAGTTCTTCACTATTACAAAATTTTTGGCGACTTTTATATATTTTATTACGTATACAAAATAATGATAATAGTAGGTAGTAGGCGCTTGGTAAGGTAAGGTCAACAAAACAAATATTTCCCGCAATGTGGGTACCCTATTGCTATTGCGTGATTGTCACTAATAGTGGGCGTTTAAACGAAAAGCTTTAGGGACTACACACACTTATTCAGTTCTGTTCAGCTTTCCGCAGCTGAACGGATGCGTACGCGTCTCCATACAAAATCGTTGTTTTCTATGGACAAAACCTGAACAGAGCTGAATAAGTGTGTGTAGTCCCCTAAACACAATCTGCTTATCGACGTAAGCATAAGCGTTCGTTTTTAAGTACACGCCGATTTCGTTTATTATTATTATTTGTATTATACATGTTCATAATAACAAAACAGTTTTTTTTGTTTCAACTTTATCGTTGGTTCCCATTAATAGTGATACAAAATATTGAATTTTGAATATGCTGACCATACTTTTGTTGTTGCTCTGTGTTTCTTACTGCGAAACTATTTTTCATGTACTTGTGTATAGAGAACTGTTGAATTTTGACAATTCTTTTATAAACTTATATATGTACGTACATAGGTTACGTTGATTTTATATATTATATACTTACCTAGATCATATATTTGATCAAACTGCGAAAGTTCAAAAGATCTACGGGTCTAGCTAGGTGCTATTAAGACTTATAGGTATATTCAAAGGTACATTAGTTATACATAACAACGGTGTGCTTTTTTTGCTCGTATGAATTCAAATTACTAAGGGCCCTGCTGGGCAGACAAAATTTTTTTGCTGACTTTCTCCCGTTCTGTTAAATATTCCTGGTAATTAATACATGAATCGAGAGGTAATTTGCTAAATACCCTCTTAATTATTTATTAACGAGAACTTAATTATTATTCAATAGATACAGATATTCAAAAAGTCATAGTTAACATGTCATTAACAATCAATAATTTCCTTAATTTTATTGGGGATTTTGAGAATCATTAGATAATTACTATTTCTGGTAATGAGTTTTCAAGCGAATTTGACTTTCTAATATGGCGCATAGTTGATTTGCGTTAATGTCCAATCTATATACATCCAAGTTAAGCTTGATATTAGTTAAAACAAAACAAAAAAAGGAAATATTTTTATAGATAAAAAAAAAAAGCGCACGGCTGACCTTGTCATGGAGTATGTCAAAAAATCAAAAATAATTCATATATTAATAACCTAAGAGGATATTAGGCACAATTGTGCGATAACGGATATATCATCATTTATTGTGTCGATTCCATACAATTTTTTTTGAAAAAATTCTATGAGCGCTGTTTTCGATTATAAACCCAAAAGTTTATCATAACAGGTATATAGAAGGTATTCCCGATCGTATCCAAGCAAATAAAAGGGTCGCTTTCAAAAAAGGATTTGAATGTCTATGAAACACGAATTTCGACCCACTGTGGGACGTCCCGCAGGACGAGACGGAGGTGCGGGTAGCGGTGCAGGGTGCACACCGAAAGGGGGATTCCCAAACTATGAATGATCTAAGCATTTAATTATGTATTGTGGCTTGTTCGATAAATGCCTACCGGCCGCCGCCGGCCGGCCGTTTCTTACCTATTAAGTAGTGTGTCCTATTTTAACAAATTTTGATAGACATTTGGGATAAAATATATTATTGTAATCGATTCTATTGTTGATTCTGAACAAACTATTTTCAGGTTTGTACTAAGTAAGAATAACGTAGTATATGTATGTTTATCCATTGTCTAGTACCCATAGTACAAGCTCTGCTTAGTTTGGGCAAGATGGTGTTGTGTATATGTAGTAGAATATAGAATATTATTATTTGTTGCCAGATATTAATTATTATTAATGTTAAGTTATATTGTAAGTATGTATTTCCTTTTTGAACTGTATCTGTGGCAAATAAACGGTTTTTCTTTCTTTCTTTCTTTCTTTCTATATGAAAGCCACCAACAGAATGCAAAAGCATCGAAAAACTGCAAGAAAATAAAGAAAATTACGAGACACATTTGCTAAAAGAAAGAGAAAGAGACAAGAAAAGAAGAGATGCCAAGAAGGCTTCAGCAGATGCCGAAGAGATAGAGAAGCGGCGCAAACGTGACCGAGAAAGACAGAGAGCACTGAGATTAAAGAAGAAGAACGAAATACTCCATCTGGCTACACAGTCGACGTTATCACCTATTGGAACTTATAAGTCAAAAAGATCATTTAAAAAAGCTATAACCAAAATCAAACGCGAGCTGCCTGCTAGTCCGTCTGGAGTTGAAGAGTGGCAGTTCTAAAAGAAATTGCCATTGAAGTTTTTCCGACAAGTGCTAGACGATTATTGTATCCAAAGGAAAAATCTTCTGCTAGTATATCCAAAGAGACTGTAGCTCAGGTAGAAGCGTTTTACCAGCGGGATGATATAAGTCGTGCAGCACCTGGCATAAAAGATTATAAATCGGTGAAAGATCCCACAACATGAGAACGTCAAATTGAAACAGCCAGTCGTATATTTGCTTCATTCCCTTCTTCTGCTAAAAAACTTCTAGAAGAACTTTGTTGTAATATAGAAAGTGAAGAATGTATGACAAATAAGTGTACACAGTGTGATAACGTAACTGATATAATATCTCTGACATTTGATCGTGACGCAATCATATCATGGAACCAGTGAAAAGAACAAGAGGATCGTTTACAAGTTCAATTGGAGACAGGCACCGATGCTGATTTCATAAAATTATTTGAGGCCCAACTAAAAAGTTTAAGACTCACTGGATTGTGGAAAAGTTCAGAGCAAACACTTCAAAGAAATGAGAGAAAGAATATCCGAAGACGAGACGGTGCTGCAAGTAGATTTCGCCGAGAATTTTGCAATTATATCGCAGGACGAAATTCTAAGCGCACATTGGCTACATCAACAGGCCACTGTTTTTACCGGATGTGCTTGGGTACGAGAAGGAGTTATAGAATCTCGATCTTACGCAATCATTAGCGAGGACCTTAGCCACAACAAAGTTTGTTTGGGTGTTCATCAAAATGATTATTAAAGAACTGACAACCTACAAGAAAATCAGGGTAGTTCCCATCTTCCCGGATGGCTGCGCAGCACAGTTCAAGAATCGGTATAATTTGTACAATATTTGTACAGCTCCAGAAGATTTCGGAGTAGACATGGTCATTCTGCCCGACTATTCACGGAAAAGGTGCCGTTGACGGCATTGGTGCGGTCGTCAAGAGGACGTTGTGGATTTCTATAAAAGCTCGGGAAATCATCCTCCACATTCCACGAGATTGCTATGAACATGACGTAAAGAAAAAGGAATAAGTTTTCTACCAGTCCAATGAGGACATTAAAGAACATCAACCATTGTTGGAAATACGATGGGAAGGCCTTAAACCGATCAGAAATCTACATGGAAAGCACTATTTTCAAAAGTCACATGAATCGACAAATTGCATCAAAGGTGGTCGTCGTACTGTATCTTCCAAAATGGCAGAAACCTGCCTGAAGATCCTACGTCAAGACACTCGTTTGCGTTATTCTGACATCTATACGGATTCAGAAAGTGATTTAGAGTAATTACATATAATATAAAAGCGATTTTTTTAAATTAGGTGGGAAATTGCACAATCTTCGAAAGAAATGATTAATTTTAGACCAAATCTCACGTTAATTTCCCGTGTTTTCTTATCTGGAATGATTTTTAATAAAGCAATGTTGATTAGAACATTTTTTATTTTACGATAAAGCTTGAAAAGTGCGACAGTCACCCGTTACAAAGGCCTGTCGCACCCGTTACATTTTCAAATATTTTTATAAAGTACATTATAAACGTTTATACATTTCGAATAACGTAGTTATTTGAGATAACTATTCAAGTTTTACATAAAAAAATCTTACTGTATACTTTCATCGAAAATTTTACAGGTGTTTAACTGAAAGTCATCTTGGTCGCATTTGGCGATTTTCTAAGGTCACACCCGTTACGCGATTCATGACGTTGTATACGTTTTTCATAACAAGTTTCTATACAGATCTTATTTGAGTTAAACATCTAATTTTTCATACTATTTTTCTTTATAAACGTAATTTGATATATCTGAACAAACACTTTATTATCTTGAAAAAACGCAGTGTCAGTGTCGCACCCGTTACATTGGCAATACCCCTAGGTTACTGAGTACAGCAGTTTTTAATCCCGCAACAAATTGGCTAGCAGTGGTATTACTGTTGGATCCACAGTTTGCTCTTATGCAACCAAACAATTTTCTGGTGGATCCTGTTGTATTCGTAACAGTTTTATGTTTATTTGTCATATAACGCCTGTAACCTTTAGAGGTTTTCTTTAGAAGTAATGAAGGTTTTAGAGGAACAGACCACGCCGTAGGGGCGTGGTGTCCCTAGGTGGATTTAATTAAAAGATACAAATAAGAGAAGGTATGGCAATTACACTTTTAATGCGTTTAACTTTAACAATATAAAATAGACAGGGCGTGGGTCACTTAAAGGCTTGCTGCGTGTCCTTGTAGTCAGGAACACTTAACTGAAGATGTGGAGCCGGGCCGCAAGGAGACGTCCAGGACGCGATCGGGGCTTATATACCGCTACCGCCGGGCAGGAGGGGAAGGGGGGAGCGACAGCCACCACTCCGACTCGCGCGCAGCCGTCAAGGTCGCGCGGTCCGCGTTACACACCCCCCTCGTTAGGGGAGAATTTTTCCTCGGGAAAATTCGGTCTCCCGAGGACTCCCCTCTCCTCCGGCAGCAGCTTCCGATCGGCATCCTGAAACAGGTAGTAGAAGTGGTGTCAGTCCTTTAAATGATCAATGGTATTTAATAGACGAGAATCTATAATAGATAACACCGTAGCTGCGAACAGATCATTAACTGATAACAATAAAAAAACACGTTAAAGGCAAGGTGATTCATTCATTAGGAATGCGGACTCGACAGCTGGCCGTTAGATAATAACACGTTTTGAATGTCAACAAAGTAATTAGCTAATGAGTTTGTTATGAAGATCAATAAACGACAACTACGGTGAAATTGTTCAATACAAAAATATAGCGATTAGTACGCTAGCAAGCAGATAAGAAGAACCACTATGAATGAAAAAAATATGTTGGGAACAAAAGGACTGAACCTGTAGACCGACTTGACCGTGGCAATTTAACCACTGAACCACTGGTGAAAAAATGAAATGATTAGATTTCGATTAGTATTTTCGAAAGCAATAATTGATATGAAGATAGAATGCGTAATTAAGACACAAATTATTGTCTAAAAAATTTTATAATACATAAAAAAAATTATAGACAGATACACGCATTGAAGTACGCAGTTTAGAAGTATATATTTTCTAGTGTTACGCTAGGAAGTATTACTTTTGTAGTTAAGTAATTAGGTTAAATATAAACAAATCACAAAAGAAAAAAAAATCAAGACAATGTCGTGATCTAGCTAGCCCTACGACGAAGTCTTGGGTTTGGTACAACAAAAGTCCACTAGCTAGAATCACCAAACTATTCCTTATAGTTAATTAGTTTCAAGTCTTTAACATGCCACTCACCGAGAGGTTTACCAGACATATCAGACAGTATATATACTAACGGAGACTTCTTGGAAACAATTTTACATTTAATAAATTTAGGTGCAATTTTTTTATTAAAATATTTATTCTTATCGTTGCGGTAAAATGTTCTTCGCCAAACAAAGTCACCCGCGTTGAATTCAACCGGTTTATTACGTAAATTATATTGTTTACAATTAGGTTGGCGTGCGATGCAAGAATCGCACGAGTTTACGCACTTTATGACGTCAGAGCCCATGCCCGGCCAATAATAATTAAGTGCTAGACGCTTATAAGTTTTAAAAATGCCAAGATGGCCAGCTGTGGGCGAAGAATGGATTTTTGTTAGGATGTTAGACCGTTGCTCAGACGGCACAACCTCTTTCCATTGAAAATCTCTAGTGAGAGGGTTAAGACATTTTTTAAAACGATATAATTTATTGTTTATGACTTGATAGTCGACAAACGAACTCGGGGAATTAGTACACCCGTTATAGATATTTAAATACCAAGAATCGTTAGTGGAAACTGGCGTATTAAGAGAACAGTTAGTATGTTCATTAATATCGTTTGTAATAGCAGAAATAGGTATTGAGCAAGAAAGACCACCAAGATCACCTGCATCAATAGTACGTGAAATACGTTTTGTGCAACCGAGACCCCGCTTCTGAGAAGAATTATCGATGAACTTAGGGATTAGGTTGACAGCGGTAGCTCTCTGATTGGCTTTTAGAAGACCATAAGAGACGAGATGAGTACCGACATTCGTCTGTATCTCAGCGACGTGCGCGTCAGACTTGTTTAAGAGCAAGACTGATTCCAAGTGTTTAGGAAACAGACCAAAGTTTCTCCAAAAATTCATACCAAGAATTAAAGAATTTTGCATATCAGGAACAATATGAACGACCAAGTTAATTACTTTATTTTGAAATTCAATCGGTATAGAAACCGAGCCTAATGTACTTAGTTTGTGTCCGCTCGCGGTTATCAATTTTAATTGTTTAGAATTATCGAGTTGATAGCTATTTAGAAAGTATTTATGAGAATTGTTTCCAAGAATTGTCACAGAAGAACCCGTGTCTAGAAGGCCAACGGCGCTTTTGCCATTTACGGTAAGAGAAATATAAGGGGTATCTTCGATATTAGAATCGGGGGTTGAGGACGAGCGACAATGGTTAAAGAATTCAGAAATATAAGTTAACCAATCAGACCACTCAGTTTTATTGAATTTAGAGTGATTATTATTTCCCCAATCTTTGCCAATTAGTTTCTTTGGCGGAGTAGTAAGTTTAGACTTACAATTAGGACAATCAGAAACACGGAAACCCTTCAAACCGCATTTAAAACAGATTAAATATCTCGGCTGGCGACAAGCGTCGAGTGAGTGTGACGTACTCCTACAGCGAGGACAATATCGATTATTACAATTAGGTGCAGATCGAATAACATTCACGTGTGCCTTTGAATTAAAATATGTACTAGGCTGATTATTAAAGTTTTTACTTTTATAATTAGGAGACTTATTATAAAAGTGTTTATTATTGAAACTGCCCTTATAAGGACTAGAAGAATTATAAGAAGGATAATTGTACGCAAAATCAGGTGCCAGGGTACTAGGGGACACTTTAGGTGGTTCCTTAAAGTCCTTAGCACGGCTATCAAACCTTTCAAAGTTTCTGCACACGTTAATTAGAGAAGGAATATCTACTACGTTGGTAGTTAAAAGGCAATTAGTGTAGCACGGCCTAATGTTATTTAATAAAATTTCTAATTTATCAGATTCACTAATTGGCACATCAAGACGAGAAAATAAACCTTGCATTTTTGCTATATATAAGGTTATGTTCTCAGATTCGCCCTGAGAACGTTGTCTTATTTCAGACATCAGTTTGTAATCAAAATTATGAGGACTAAAGTCTCTTTTCAACAACTGACATAATTGACCCCAAGAAGTAACGCTATCCCGAATACTACGAAACCAAGTCAACGCGTCATCGGAAAAGATCTCAAATGCAAAAGAGAATAACTTATCCTCAGGTATGTTCCTAGCTGACATAAATTCATTAACCTTCTGAATAAAAGCACGCACACAAGACTTGCCATTATATTTAAATTTAGAAAGTTCTGAGAAAAGTTTTCGCTCATAGAATAATACATTTACAGGCTCGATCTGCTCGCAAGCTCTAGTGCTATAATTTTGAGAAGTTGATTCCTCCGGCTGAGAAACTAACGATCTAAACGAAGCATATAAGCCGTGGAACTCATCCCAAATAGATTTTAAATTATTTTGAATCGACGGTTCGTCGAGACAAACGCGGTTTAGTCTATGAAAAATATGATGTAATAGTGACTCAGTTCTAGCTGATAAATTACTGTCTAATCTATTACGCAATACTCTGACATTATTTGATGCTCTGAATAATGAGGTCTTTAGAGCCGCGATATCGTCTTCCGGAGACAAATGAGACTCCAAAATGCTCTCAGAAGGAGAACCTGGTGCGAGCTTGGCGATTGATTTTCGAAGTTCATCGACCGTGTTAGCTTCACCACCACGCAAAGTAACTTCATAAAGTAATTCCGATTTATTCAATAACGGAAACTTAATCTCGTACGCCATCTTGTTTAGAAGGATCGCGACGCGCACGAGGTACCGAACGACCGAGAAATATTACTAATTACGCAATATAACACGACAAGCAGCGAAATAAAAACACTATCAATAGAACACAGTGAAATACAAGCGTATGATTCTGGCCAAGGATGCAAGGAGAAAAAACGCGATAGCTAATAAGCGTAATAAATGTAGCATGTGCAATAGAATTATCTTGAATATAATAATAACACGACGTGGGTAATGAAACTGTTAGTAATTTCACTACGCGATCACGCACGTGGTTGGTTAGGCACTTAAAAAAATAAAACTTACATACCCTTTGAGCAGAATACACACGCACAGTACACAGTATATAGCAATAATATAAAAAATACCACGTAGCAAGCCTTTAAACTTAATAGCCGGGCGCCATTGTAACCTTTAGAGGTTTTCTTTAGAAGTAATGAAGGTTTTAGAGGAACAGACCACGCCGTAGGGGCGTGGTGTCCCTAGGTGGATTTAATTAAAAGATACAAATAAGAGAAGGTATGGCAATTACACTTTTAATGCGTTTAACTTTAACAATATAAAATAGACAGGGCGTGGGTCACTTAAAGGCTTGCTGCGTGTCCTTGTAGTCAGGAACACTTAACTGAAGATGTGGAGCCGGGCCGCAAGGAGACGTCCAGGACGCGATCGGGGCTTATATACCGCTACCGCCGGGCAGGAGGGGAAGGGGGGAGCGACAGCCACCACTCCGACTCGCGCGCAGCCGTCAAGGTCGCGCGGTCCGCGTTACACGCCAAACTAATTCTAACCCATTAAGGGTCCATACCCAACCTTCTTTAGAAGGTGGTATACTCCAGCATCCCAAAAACAATAAGACTTAAAAAAAAAACATATTAGTTGCGTACTTTTTGCCTCTTCTTAGATCTGGCATCGACACATTTACACTATCAAATAGCATGTCCATTTTTGCTATTAAGTTAGCTGTTGCAATGGCCTCACTCGGCATATCCCCTGAAAACATACAAATTCAAATTTAGGTACTAGAAGCTACAAGATAGAAGAACATATTAAAAGACATTGTACAGATATACTATTTCAATTCTGTCAACCTAATTCATTAAGAAAGTGTAATTATTGGCATTCTTATGTTAGTAAAGGCACAGTCTAACAAACTCTTTCATACAGTCGTCCAACTGACCCGTCTAGACAGAGCAATCATGCGGGAGTCGCCCTGTGAGAGAGCTGAGGTACGCTGTGGTAAAGGCTTGTATTAGCTATTCTATACATAAAAGTCATGATGAGCCATCAGGCATGATCACCCAGCCGGGTTGGAGGATAATTAATCCCTTTGTGTCAGAGAAACATATTATTTCATACCTCTAAAAACCAAATTACTAGGCAGTGCAAAAAAAGCTATTATATATAGTAAAGCTACTATATATAAATAAGCATTAGCTATTTTTGAATAAATTCCAGCTGCAACTGAGTGATTTAAAATTTGTGCAGCAAGTATCACCTTAATTTTTTGTTTGGAGTTAGGGTTAAGGTGTTCTTCTCTTAAACATGGTGCAAACACAAAATGTGGGTTACTGTTATCTAATTCATAAAAAAGTTTAATGTGGCTCCATTTAGCGATTCCTGAAAATAATAGATAACCATATAAATAGAGTATTGTTTTACTTTGTTCATTTACTTGCAGTTTTTATAGGAACTTCAGTTAAAGAAGTAATCAATATATCTATGTAAAACATTATCTAACTTACCAATTCCTTCTCTGTTGTCAGATGTTATATCATAATATTGTCTTATGTTTACGCGAATGTTCAATAGATGTTATATCAGTTATAAATTTTATATCGTATTTTAAAACAGATTTCTAAAACACTTAAGCAAGTGTGGTGTGTCAAATATAGTGACAATCTTGTGTTCTCCCACTTTAATTACAGGATGCTCTATAGATGCTCCCAAGAGACATGGAGCTCTCTTGTTGACTCCGTCCTTGTCGCAAACTAACAAGCGACACATATGTTTAAACCAGCATCAAAGCAAGAGTTTAAAACCTGAAACAAGTCAATCACATTATTTTAAATGTTAATCTGCAGGAAAGATAAATGTATAACAGGCTACTTTAATAGTCAACAGTTCTTTTTCATAGGCATGACTTCAGTTTCTGTGATTAATTATATTTACTCTTATTGTAACTTAGTTTTAAGTATTTTATGAAAATAATGAATGAAGTACACACTGTAATACTTATTTTACATAAAGCATTAAATAAAAATGGTTACCTCTTTTATCAATACAGACAATCTATCTGCTGTCACAGAGCCACTTGATAAATAATATACAACTGGCTGTTTAACTATTTTTCGGATGCCCACCACCATGCAGACAAGGGCGTTTTGATGATCTGCCTTGTATTGCATGATTTTGGAAGCCTTCAATTACATCTTCCTTTGGGTTGTACCATAAATGTTTCCTAATGGACATCTCATCCCATAAAAGAGTGAATTCCCTCTCAGACGGCAGCAAGCACTTGGAATATTTTTCAAAATGTGCAAAATTTGTTAATTTGGCCCAACATGCTAATTTATTTAACAATGACTTGAGTGGACTAGGTGTAGGCAGGCAAATCATTCTTCTTAATAATTTGTAACAAGTTGGTGACTTTTTGTACAGCCTCAGTGCTATTATTTTCTCCTCCGTATTCCAATGACGACTACCAGATATCTTTTTTTAATATTTGCAGTTCTCCTTGAAGTAATAAGGCAAAAAGGAGTCACTTTTTTGAGTCACTTTTGTTTGCAGCATTTCTGTGACTGTCTCATTTTTAATCAAAGCATTTAAAAGTGACATTTTTATATGTTTTATGTTTTTCTCAAGCCTATAGATTTTATTCATTTTCTCTTCGTTTCTAATAGAAGTTTTTTCATTTTGCCACCATCTTTCTGCTTGGAAGGTCCTTGAGACACTTCAAGTTTATGTTGTGCAGTAACATGAGTAGGATTTGGGATATTCGTGTTTGATTCTAAAAGAGGAATGACCATTTGAGACGTGCCAGCAATAGGAACAAACATGTCATTTGTTTCTGAGACACTGAGTATAGGAACTGTGGAATCCTGAAAATAAGAGAAAAATTTGTCATTCTACTGCTCTTCTTTTAATTACTTGGGGTCTGCATAATATGTGCTTTTTACACATATTGCAAAAAGTTTTGGCTATGTTTTTATGACTGGCCATTTGTCTGATGTGATAATTTATAAGACTCCATACTGTTACTGAGAATTTCACACAGAACACTTCACTTCCGACAAGGGGATCAAACCTGGGACCTCATGGTTAGTAATAGCATACATTGGACAAAAAAGGCAGTCAGGAAGAAATTAAAAATAATCTTTTAAATGGGAGCATGAAACATCTTTGCATATAGGTAAAGTTAAAATGGATTAAATTTGTAAATAAAATTAACTGACCTCATCACTTTCTACATCAGGTATGGCTGTTTTAAATAACTTATTATTAATAAAACAAGTTGCTCTAAAATGTTTAATGCACAACATTTTGTGTTTGGTATATAATTCCCTTTGGAAGTTTGGAGAAGACCAGGCTTCATTGGGGAAACAATATTTCGCTGTTTTTGTTTTTACAGTTGTGAACAACTGTAAAAACAAAAACAGCATGTTAAAACAACATTTCCAAAATAGGTCACCAAGCGCTGTTTAATCTATTAATGTTATTGGTATTAAGAGAGAAAACACAAGTGGAATCTTATCTTGGGTACTAGAGATCATCTTACAAAGGTTTCATAAAACTACAAAAAAATTATAAGTAAGATTTTTACTGTAAGACTAGTTAGTAGTTTTCATTACAGTAAGAAAGTAGGTACTTACCGTAAGCTATTTCTTGGGCCAGGGTTAGGAAAGCGATTCAATGTGATGCTGGGGTCTTTGGCAGTTGAAGACCCACACTTGCAACACGTTCTAAACATTTCAGTGAATATGGCATTTTTTGAGCTAATATCTAATATTTTGACTTCCATAGATAAAAGAAATCCAATATGTGCTATATACACTGACATGACAAAAGCTTTTGATTTTGTTGATCATAAAATCCTACTTCAAAAATTGTACGGCTATGGTATAAGAGGAAATATCCTTAAACTCTTACAATCATACCTTAGTGATAGATCACAGTATACAGAAATCTCTAGAATATGCCCAATTAGTAAGATAGAATCAGTATATACATCTGAATCTAGACATGTAAATTATGGTGTGCCTCAAGGCAGTGTATTGGGACCGTTATTGTTCCTAATATACATTAACGATCTCCCAAAAGCGATAACGCACAAAATGGTACTCTTTGCTGATGACAGCACAGCAATTATTGAGTGTACTAATCCTTATGAGTACCAAAATGAAATCAATAGCGCTGTAGGTGCAATTATAAAGTGGCTTGATAAGAATAATTTAAGAATAAATTTAAGCAAGACTAAAATAATGCATTTCCATCAACGTCGTGCAAACCCAACAATTTCTGTTACATATAAAAACTGTTTGATAGAAGAGGTCGCTAGTAGTAAGTTTCTGGGAATAACTATTGATAATAAACTCACTTGGAAACTCCATGTAGAAGATATATGTAAGCGCATAAGTAAATCCGCATATGTACTTTTCCAACTTTCCAAAAGAGTAAATATTGAAACCTTGCTTACAGCATATCATGGCTTAGTAGGTTCAATTCTTAGATATGGTATTATTTTTTGGGGGCAATCAACTGATAGAGAGACGGTATTCAGGATGCAAAAGCGTTGCATTAGGTCAATGTGCGGTCTACAAAATCACAGACAGTTGTAGGCCTTACTTCAAATCATTAAAACTGTTTACTTTTCCGGCACTATATATATTAGAAACTGCACTTTTTGTAAAAAGAAACCCGCATTTATTTATGAAGCTATCAGCAGTCAAGAAAACTCAATTACGTGCTCAGTACAAAAATCAATTATGTTACACAAAATGTAAGACTGCCCTGATGTACAAAAGCTTTTTCGGAATCGCTCCTAGAATATAAAATAAAATTCCTAATTTCATAAAAATAATGCCATTGACAAAATTAAAAAAATCACTAGAGACAATTCTTCTTGACAAATGTTATTATTCAGTTGACGAGTTTCTAAACGATAAAGAGTTATAATTTTAATTATGTTGCATTTAAAATTTTGACATCAGATCTGTAATTTATTTTAATCTTATTATTATTATTATTTTTATGATTTATGAATATTATAATTTTTTTTTTTATAATAACATTTATTCATGTAAAAATGTTTAGCAATTCCATTCTGCATTTAATAATATTTGTATGTCTTAAGACAAAACATAGCGCCCTATTTTATATGTAAGACCTATTGTATACACCTATGTTTCACAAATAAATTATTTGATTTGATTTGATTTGATTTGTTCTCAACAAAAACAATGTAAGAGTCACTTTCTCAGAACTTGAATCTATATCTCACAAAATAACAATTGATTTCACCAAAACACTACGACGGAGGAACAGGGTGCTCGACTCAACGTTTTTAATGCAGGAGAAATGAAAATAGTTTATTTATCGAAAATAAACTGAAATTACAAGATAAACAGTGCGCAAGCGGCGACAGGCATTTTTCTTGTAGTGTTGCCAGTAAATGACACGAAATTAATTGTAAATGTTTATATACTGAATTATCTTTTTTGTACGGCGATTAAGATACTTTGCTCTATCGTTTAATTATCAAAAAATCTTTTACATTGTATTTGTAATAAATTAAAATAAAAACATTTTTAAACTTAAGTGTATTTTTTCAGTGGTATCATTACAGCAGGAATAATATCGCTATTTTTGTTTTCCACTATCGTTATCTCTCTCGTGTCTAACAACCCTCCAATCAACATTTTGTAGAACAGAGTTGACCAACTCTGGCACCGTACTGAGGAATACTCTGGCGCGCATAGTAATTTATCCTAATTTAGAGGGTTGGTAAATATTTTACTGTGACTAATTAAACGTACGGATTGTCAATACAAATATTGAACTAAATTCATGGATAAACAGTGCTTCTTTTAGTACATATAATATTACATTATTTATAATTTATTGAAACCAAAACGACGTGGTAAAACTGGGACAAAGCGTTAAAATTGCCCCAATATTATCGTTCTTTTACAATTAACTCACTAGTTAAATGGCTTTTCTAATAAACACAAATACAAGAAGGGCATTAAATATTATTTTTGTAGTAAATATACAACAGTTAGTGATAGATTTCAGGCTTCAAAGCATTACCTCTGCGCGGTTTTTCGTAAAAACTAGTAGCGGGGAATCGGTAAATACTAAACATTAAAGTTAGTATTTATAAATATTATAAACAAAAATACTAGATCAAGAGTTGATCTAATATTTACATGTGTTCAATGCCATCAATATATTATCTAAGAATGTCAATTTAACGACTGAATTAATATTAGATTATTGCCCAAAAATGTGAAATGGCTCTTAAGTCACTGCGCCATACGTACCATCGATCGTAGTATAAATGAATAATTATGAATAAAATAACTTATTTTACTAGTAGGTCGGTACCTATTTGTTCTGATAAGTACAACTATCTTTTATTTGGCGATCTTGATGGCGTAGTGATTAGTGTAACTGACTGCCACGCCTGAGGTCGCGGTTTCGATTCCCGCACAAGTCAAACATTTGCGCATGAACATGGATGTTTGTTTTGGTCTGGGTGTTTCTACGTATAATATGTAGGTATGCATTTACAAAAAAGAAAGCATTTATATAAGTATGTTTATTCATTCTCTAGTACCCATAGTACAAGCTTTGCTTAGTTTGGGCTAGATGGACGTGTTGTGTGTACCTACCTACCTATGTGATAAAATATTATTATTTGTAATGTATTTAGTCAAAAAAAATCGCTGTACCTATTTAAATTAGAATACATTGTGATATTATTGTTGGGTACCTACTACCTACACTAAGCCACTCTTGGTCAACCTTAATAGGGACGTAAGTACGTAATTACGAGACATTTTATTTTATTTATTCTAATGACAACGCGTCTGTTGTTATATTTGTTTATGTTTAAAATACGATGGTTATATTCAATTATAAGACGAGCCCCAGCAGACTCGGTCTCCAAGCGGCGCCGCCGGCGAGGCAAGTAGACTTGGATGCCAGGCGGGCGCGAGCGCCATGCGCCTGTGCGAGCGGTGCGTTGTATTGGTAGCAATCCATTGCGTTATAATGTTAAGCGAAATAAAATCTTAATCTTCCATTTTTATGATAAATAGAAGTTTGAGTCGTGATAAGTACCTATAGAAAGACGCCTTGCTACGCCGTCTTTTACACCCAGTAAGTACATAAATATGGTAGAGACACACAAGGCGAGGCAATTGGGAACATGTATTACTTATGTCGTTATTTATCTTATATATAAAATTCTCGTGTCACAATGTTCGTTCCCGTACTCCTCCGAAACGGCTTGACCGATTCTCATGAAATTTTGTGAGCATATGGTCTGAGAATCGGCCAACATCTATTTTTCATACCCCTTAGTGACAAGGGTTGTCCAACCCTGAAATTTTTTTTAAATCTTTTGGTCAAAACATTTTTTTATGTCAAAACAACGTTTGCCGGGACAGCTAGTTTATTTATAAAGATAGCTCCCGTATCGGGGATAAATTCTAAATCGCGGTGGACTTTATAAATGGTCAAACAACGGACACAGACCATCCAGACTTAGAATAATAATTATAATTGAAGTGGAATAAAAAAAAATATATTTTACATATTAGGTAGGTACACAAATGTTTGTCGTGTGTGGAGATCTAACCACAACACGCGGCGCTGCTGTGGCGATGGCGGGACGACCACGTGAACCTTAAAATTTAAGTAAAGTTTGTTATTACTTATAAGATCTAGGGCTTGTAATATATACGCCCATACTCAGCATTGTCAGTCATGTGCTTATCACAGACGTAAAGAGATCTCCATAGATAATTCTAATACAATATTATCTTTCTTTTTTAACGTCAACTCCTGCGCAAGGGATCAGAATCTGTGTTGCATGGGACTTTACATATATGTATACCATTTCCATAGTGTACCCAGATTCAAAACAATTATTTTTGCATTACAAATAATTGTCTCATGTTGGATGCGAACCTACAAAACGCAACCCAAGGCACTGGCGAGGCGAACGCAATTTTCATAGAGGCAAATAATATCTTATAGGCTGGACTATAGATTAAACAAATCTATTATTGGCTTTTAAAATGGCGGCGAGGTATATGTACTATATTACTATATCTATACTAATATTATAAAGCTAAAGAGTTTGTTTATTTGGTTGAACGAGCTAATCTCAGGAACTACTGGTTCGAATTGAAAAATGATTTTATTGTTGGATAGCTCATTTATCAAGGAAGGTTATACGGTATATAACATCACGCTACGACCCATGGGGGTGGCGCAGTAATCATAATTACGGGTGAAACCGCGGGCACATCTAGTGGTAAATAAAAAAAAAACATATAAAAACATTAAACATTTTATTTACAATAGTTGCTTAACTGTGGAGTTAATATATACAAATTTCATTATCACATCAGTAACTGCTCTTATCAAAGTTACTTTACGTTTTCACAAATTTCAATCAATTAACAATTGTATTTTATAATAGGTAATGACATTATTGCAAATATAATATACAATGCTAATCTGTGCAATCATATCACCTGTTCGGATAGAGGGCGCCACCTGCAGTATTTTGCAAATTGCTCAGAAATCAGTTTTTAGAGGTACTGAATATTTTGGAGTTTCAGTAGAAGCAGTAGAGGCCCGGGATTGAAGATCCCGTTGTTCTCCCATAATTCAAGCCCGGATCAAGAGAGAGTTATCTTTTTAACATTTACAAATTAGTTATACAACGTTTGGAGTTTTTACAGTGTAGTTAAGCATACTTTATGTAAATGTTTATTTGTACATTTTTGTATAGTAACAGATTGTTACAAATAAATGCGAATGAACTGAATACATACGGCAACATTTTTTTGGGTTATTTTTCATTTATAAGAGACGTATGTATTTATTTGTAAATAAATAAAACATAACCAACAGATTGACACTGGGTTTAAAATTAACTTAAATAGTAAAACATCTTAATCTAAACTTATCTATTCAGACATACTTTATTGGTACAAACGGCAATGTATTACTTTTACAAACTTTTGCGTGCTTGTCTGCAATAATTATCACAATATACCTAAAGTTAAGTGGAACAGCGCAAATTTATTATAAATCCGATGAAGTAGCTACAATGTTTATTGGACATATTACGAAGGAAATCGATGTTATTTATTCAACAATTGTTTTTGTAATCGATGTGCTGTAACATTGTAGTTAGGTATTTGTATCGAGTTTCCAGCGAGATGACCGGTAGTAAAATTGTATTTCGCTGTATTAATTTACTTATTTTACCTTTTTATATAATGCTGTTTTGTTGTGTATATTATAATACGTTTTTATACATGTTTGTATACCAACAGATTTTTTTAAAATTTTTGTAATATGTTATAAATATGCGACGTTTTCTTAACTCTTGTATTCGTAATCATTGCAATACGCAATTTTGAAGCACTGCATTTAAAGGCAATAGCCGGTGCTGCCATTTTGTTTAGTAAAGGAACATACATTATTACGACAAGTCATGTCTTGCTATACAGCTAATATTTTCATACATTTCCATTTCTCATTTAGTCACAGCCGCAATGTGTCGTTGTTTCGTGTATCTGGCTTTTTTTACAGTTGTAAAAAAAGTAAAAGTAAAAATCTATGTTATTCATTATTTTGAGAGAGATATTCATTGCTCGGTTAGAGCAAAGAGATCTTAACTGTGACCAACTTGTAACTTTCAAAGTAATAATAAAAATAAAAACATTGCCTAAATTAACATTAGAAATTTAATAACTTTGGATGTAACTCATTTCGAAACCGGTAACATTTGTCATTTGGCCTTATTAAATCATAATTAGGCCAGTCTAGCTTAGTTGTAATTGTACTTATGCACCCACTAAGAGTCTTCTTAACTCAATTAATTTTGCACCTCTTCAGGTTTAAGTAAAAGACCTGCAAAAATATTGGTTCAGTAATGCACATATTCAACGTCCTGACTACGTCCCTGTCGGTTTCGTTATATCATTTCGCATCCTTATGACGTCATGGTTTCGGTTCACAATAACTTAACTTAGATCCGATCTTTTATAGTCTAACACTCGGCGCGCTCGGTAGAGCCCTGGTTGAGCTTCTGTGTGGCTGTTCGTCCTGTGTGAATGCCCTGTTGTCGAGGCCGGTTCTCTTGACCTCCATTTCTGTTGATGATGTTGCTTCGGGCTTCTCAACCGGTCCGTCCATCAAGAACATTGTGAGGAAGAACATTATGCTACCTGTTAACGAAATAAATTGGTTAATGAATATCTAGAAATGCGTGACTTATGTAAAAGTGTATGAGATTTTCAATTCAAACACCGACTTATAGTTTCTCATTTTTACTTAAATATGTACTGCTACCAATATTCATTTGAACGTAATATTTTAATGTAAGCTTTTTTGTTTAGAATTACTATAGAATAGGCATGATGTCTAAAAATATTATTTTAGTCCGTCTTAGTGACGTCACAAGCCTCCGCTCCGGCACTTTAATGCGTTATATCTTAGTAATGTTTTGTTAAGACAAAAAATAGGTGTCCAATTTTTTTTCTAATCTTAAAGATGGACTAATTAGAATCACTTATTTTTAACCCTGTCAACATGCCTATTATCTTAAACTCTGTGAGACATACCAGCCTAACTTATTGTTTGCTATAAGCGACATGTGTACCTACCTACCACGACTTCTTATTTAAAAAAATTCAAGTAATTACGGACTTTTATTGCAATTGTTTAGTAATACTTACTTATGCCATAAAATCCTGCGTAGAAGATCATAATGGCCTCCCTGTAGCCAATCGCCTTAGCAACAGGATCGACTAGGATGGGCAGGTTGCCTCCAACGTTGTTCATGACGAAGAGGAATACTCCCACGGTGGTTGAGCGGACGTTGAGAGGTACGATCTCGACCAGGATAGCGAATACGATGCCGAACCACATCTCAGCTGAAAGTGAACATATATTATGTTTATTATTGCTGATATTAATGTACAATAAATTTCTCTGATAACATTCAAATATACAAACATTGCAAGTTAAATAAAAGCGTATAAAATGGCATACGAAGGTGACATTAAAAATAATATAAGTACTTTTTATTTACGTATAAATAACTCTGTACAAATGTGATGTATTTTAGCTAGGTACATTGCCAATCATAACTTGCTAACTAGGTTACTTTCTAAGGTATAAAAATATTAATTTAATTTTCTTGTAAAATGTCATTACATTGATATTTATAAATATTAATATTTCTGATAGTACTTACCGAAGAAGTAAGAAATAGCGAGGGTGATCATAGCCCACAGAGGTCCGAAGATGACGGAGCCGAAAGCGGGTAGAGTAGCTATGAGCTGAGATAAAGCCAACACCAACACACGTGAACGGATACCCATTTTCTCCACATACCTGTGAAAAAAATACATAAATTTATCGGAACAATAGTATATGAAACCACGACACGTTGATTAAGAGTTACTTTGCGACCTAATTTAACAACTACCTACTACAATTACTTTAACCACAACTATCCTAGTACGAGAATGAAAGCTATCTAGGTAGTAGCCTACTAGATAGCTTTCATTCTCGTACTAGGATTAATTCGCGGGGGACTTAACAAACATTCAAACAACGGACACAAATAACATCAGCTAGACTCATAACAACAAAATATGTGTCACACAAAAAATTTACGAATCTGGGATTTGAACTCCCAAAACTCGGCGCAATTGCAGTGGCGAGGCGCGAATACGCCATACAGTCTCTTTGAAAAATGCAGTTTACAATTTATTTTATAAGAATTAAGCACTTACTTGTCAGAAATAACTCCACCAGCAACAACACCGATTGAACCGATACCGACAGTGACAGCAAACAACCACCAGCCTAGATCCACATCAGGGAAGTAATCACGGTAGTACAGGTCAGCGTTGTACGCGAAGCACATACCACCTGAAAAGAAAAGTTTATTTATTGAAGGTATTAGATTTTTCCCGCGCGTTAATGTAGATTTCGTCAATATAATTTCTATCTCTCGGGAATAGTAATTTTTCCTGGGCAAAAGGTACCGTATGTTCACTGCTGTCCTGCTGATAACATGTATGCAATATTTTATGATAGTTGGTCAAGTAGTTAAAGCGTGCGGGGTCGCGATTGCATTTGAAAGCGATTCGCGCGGCCTCGCCGTCTATGGTTATGCCGAGGAACACCGTGGTAGATTTAGTCGGTATTACCGGGGTATTTCTTCCCCGGTTAGCCCGACATAACCTCTCCGTCACCCCGCGGAGAGGTATGCGTCAATGCATTTCCCCAAGTAAAAAAAAAAAAAGTTGTTAAAGCGTGAAAGCGTAAAAAATACAAACAAATTCACATTTGTATGGATAGTTAGGCCAGGCTCTACGAAGATCGATCCCAATACACTCGACATTTTTGGTTCATTGGGCGTATGCTTATATTTACCAACATATTTTCCTTAAATTTTCAGTCCTTCCTTACTTATTGGCATAAACTGAAAGAGTATTAAAATGGAGCGTATTTTAACCCGCACTTAACACTAACATTAATGTAAATTGAAAATCATAAAAGCAATTCTGTTGATCGTTACGAACAAAATTAGGGCAGACGGAAGATACTTTAACACAAAATACACTAACAAACAAAGACGTCTCGAAATAACTACAAAGGCTTGAATGTGACAGCGCCCATTATACGAAGAGGTTCGCACCCCTCGGCTCGGCCTGAATACAGCCCTGTGTATTTTCAAATATAGAATGTTTATTTCTAAATTCAAACCAGCCACTGGGACAACTCAGATATCATATACCTACTACGATTGTTAATTTTGATATTTGATTGAATGGGAAACTGTAAAAGTGCTGTTTTGTGTGTATGAACATAAATATTCTTATTCTCGTATATCTTCTATAAGATATAAGAAATATGCCTACAGTTCAATAGTCATAATATCACATATTCTTGCCCTATCGCAAGTTTGCAATTAGGTTTGGCTTATATTAAGGTCCAGAGTGTGAATCTATTCTGTTGAAAAGCTTTTCAAGAAATTCTAATTCGGTAATAAGGAATTCAGTTGTAGCACAAAATTTGAAGTCTGACGATGTGTTCGGTAAACGGGAATAGGCTTTACCCTATTACAAATGGCTTGAAACATAAATAGCGAAATCAGCTTTATTATAGAATATATTTTGCCCCCGACCTCGATCGTGTTAATGTTGATTATGTTAATAAATTGCTATCGCCCGGGATCAGTGATTTTATTTGGGTGGAAGGTACTCTATGTCCTTTTTTATACTCCTGACAACGTGTATGCGAAATTTCATGATGATCGGTCGAGTAGTTGAGGCATGAGATGGTAACAAACAAACTTATATTCGTATTTATAATATTATATAGTTAAGAATTGTAATATTGTATTTAAACTGTTCTCAATCTCTTTGTTTATTTAATTACTTGTAAAATATAATTAAAATTATTTATTAACAGCAGCTGTCTATTTTAAAGAACAAAAACAAGTTCGTACCCGTAACCCATTACCTCGTACCCTTTAAACGCAAAGTTAAAGCGCTTAATGGCTGCAACGTCGCCGAAAACAGCAATTCATTCTAATTACGCTGTTAATTTTCATTTTCGGAAGAAACAACTGTCGTACCGTTACGCGTTATCTGGAGTAATCGCAAGAGCTTTTAGTAATACTATTTGGCCTTGAGTTTAATATATAACATTATACCTGCTATAAGATATGTACTATAGTAAGGTATGATGTATATATACTATTTTATACGTATCATATCCTTTTAGTGAAAAAACAAATCTCGTAATAAAAACTGTTTGAACTTCAAATGAGACTTCTGATCCAGTCTTCGTGTCATAAATATTACAATTGGTAGGTCAAAATAAACGTCAGAATATGTAAACGAAAATTGCATTTCAGTTCACTTTATAACACTATTTTGACCATATTGCCGGCCTCGATGGCGTAGTGGATAGTGTAACCGACTGCTACGCCTGAGGTCGCAGTCAAACATTTGTGTGCATGAACATTGATGTTTGTCTTGGTCTGGGTGTTTCCGTGTATAATATGTATACATTTACAAAAAAAAAAGTATATATGTATGTTTATCCATTGTCTAGTACCCATAGTACAAGCTCTGCTTAGTTTGGTGTTGTGTGCATGTGATAGAATAAAAAATATTTTATTACGAGAATTGATATTTTAGTTGCTATATGAAAGGGTAATTAATATTCTTGCGTATGAGCAATACTTACTACCAGGACTAGATACTCCTACAACCAGAATTGAAAAGAAATAAAAAAAAAAAAAAATTGGAAATTATTTTATTTTTTATTAACAAAAATTAAATAAAATTTGAAATTTATTTTATATTTGAATTAAATTTTAATAAAAAATGTTTTTAATTTAGAACGTGGGTTTTATTAAAATCTTAATCCGAAGTTAATGTAATAAATGCGAATGTGAGTTTGTTCGTCTATTTGTTTGTTACGCTTTCACGACTTAACTACTCGACCGATAATCATGAAATTTCGCAATCACGCATATACACAGAAAAAATAAATTAAGTTATCTTCTCTATTACCTAACACACGTGTACTCAGTATTGTACGTAAAGAATGCGCATACTGTCTGCGTATGTCTTCAAGTAGTACTAATATGTATTTAATTTCTGTGGTAACGGTAGCGAACGATCGCTTGCCATTTACGAATCCATTTTATCGATTTGTAACTTTGCTTTATTTGCTGATTAGTGCAGATAATGTAAATAAGTTGAATGCTATAGAGAATATAGGTAAGCACTTTATGCGTGACCTCAAGGTAGACTGGTAGAGAATGCCTGAGGCATCAAGTCTGATTATATTCCTTGATATTGTGTTTTAATAAAATCAAGTATTTATTCAGTTTCAAGGGCTACTAAAAGGGCATACATTTAATTCTGAAAGTACTGATATTTATAACTGCGCGTACATTTATGTAGGTATTTTGTTTTCAATACATTGGAATATCATTCTTATGCTATTGTGCCTCACGTTATTTGAATAGTGAATGTGACTTCACATGAAGAAGTTACAACTACCAACAAGAGATGGTGCTGTACTCAATTACAATACTCTATACAATTTGTATTCAAGTCTGATTTCTAAGCGAAGTTTGTAAAACCAGTTCTCGATTTCAATCGTGTCGCGCCGAATCTCGCCAGGCACAATTGCGTTTGAGTAACACCATAACTCTTATCTGCTGCCTTCAGATTCATATCCCAGGGTCCCGAAATGGCGTACATTCAAACTAGCGAATAATAATACTGTAAGAATAATAAACTGTGCTTATACGACGAAGGTCTGGCAACTATTAATCTAAGCAATTGAAAGATAAATTATAACGTAATGATTTACTATGTACTTTTAAGGCAGATAAATTATACCTTTGATTACAAATAAGATAAATAATAAAATAAGTATAGGTCTTACCGCAAAATAACGCATTCGTTATAATTAAGGTTTAGGTAGGTACTAAACCGGGTGCGAACTTGAAGCGATAATTTTACAGTACTCGTAATAGTCTAGTACCTAGTCGGCTAATAATAATGGCCGCTGCTAAAGCTAAGTTTAAGTTAAAAAAATGGCTTATTGAATAGATTTCGCTTTTGGATTGTCTATATTTGGCTCTTTTAGGTGACAAGATTGCCAACCACTGGTCTAGTACACACGGCTACATATCAAGTTAGTCACCCTATATACGCATAACTACGCTACATACAAAACAGAATTGTCGGAAAGGGACAGTGCATAGTGGTGTCGATGTAATGGTAAGAATAGAGCGTAACAAAAATATGACGCACTCTCTCGCACGATTCGCAGCGTTCAACTTCTAATAGTTCAAAGTCCAAACAGTCTAGGTTGATGTGTTGCTGTGTGTGTATATTTAGGAAACTGTATCGGTGGCATGGCGCCGCGTTAGTGAATACAACTGTGAGGCTCAGCTCCTAGTTTCGAGTTGGGCAAAGTCTTGGATTATAGGGATTTTATTTTGCTAAAATTTTCATGAGCATTACGCAGTCTGAGACTGTGGGTAGCACTCTACCGGGCATAATCACCGCTATATGTATCGTACCTATGGTAATATCCAAGGTACAACGCAAACGGTTCTATTGTGAAGCTTGGGGAAACCTGTATAAAATACGACGGGAGCTATCATTTTTGTTTCCACTATTCGGAGCCACCAGCGCATATAGTCAGATCTTACTAGCTAGTGGCGCAGTCAAGCTTGTCACAGCTTCTGTCAAAAGCCGTGTTTGGCGGTAATGGTTGAATCTATATCTAATGTTCTATCGAAGTGACTATAGAGTTTGAAGTCTAGAAATTACTATGCGCTAGCGTCTCTAGCGGGGAATTCAAGCGCTGTAGTCCTCATTACTTAAATCCATCCATCGAGCGGCATTCGCATATAATAAAGGTTGTACTTACCGCAATGTCTGATGGAAGCAGCAAGACATAGCATGATGATTCTTGGCTGAGCAATTACATTCCAGATTGTCACTTGAGGCGTCTTCTTACCAGCCTCTACTGTTCCATCGTTGGACTTGGCAGGGCCTGAACCTGAGAGAAAATTAAATGATATTATTTTCTTTTAAAAAGACAATTCCCGCACCAGGTGTTACTCCTGTATCACGGGGGACTTTACAAACATTCAAACAATGGACACAAAGAACACCCATACTCAGAACAAATTTGTAGATCACACAAATTTTTGTCCCGTGTGGGAATCGAACCCACAACACTCGGCGCGAGGGTAGTAGCAAGGCGACCACTTAAACTACTACGCCAACCAGTCATATTAATATTATAAATGTGAAACTTCGTGTAAAATGACATGACATGACAATAAAACGTAAATGCCAAAGTTTTAGGCCGCCTGTTTGTACCGAGAAACACATTTAAACCAAAATTCGTCGTGTATTTCGGTACGTAACCTCTTGATTATCCTAAACCCTTTTAAAAAGTAGTCCAAACAAAAGAGTAATGTCATTTAGAAAGAAAGGAAACCTCATAGTAACCTATTTTCGTTGAGCTTGAAGTTTCGGATAGACTTTTATTGGTAGACCTAATGAAGATGTTTCAATGATTGTTTCTCAATCACGAGCATACCATTGGTTGAATTTGGATAGAACTTAGTACACAAATAGACCATGCTCTAGATTAACAAATAGGATATCCATTCCCTTGGGATGCATGCGGGCCGCGGTTTGCTGCAAGTGTATAAATAATGAGGGTGTTGGTATAATTAGTTCGAAACAAGACGTTTATGGCGACACCTCTGGGCTTACAAGCTAGTTTCTAAAGTCAATGCTCTACTCTTAGGTACCGAAGGAAAGGTAAGTCTTATCGAAATCATGTGCACATTGAATGACTTTAGTTGGACAATGTATGAGGCATTTCGGTGCAAAATCCGAACACTAAAACGTGCAGACTTAGTGTTTCGCAATCCGCATTTGCAGGCCGTACTTTCGATAAGCTCGTGTCCAGTTGTGTATCAGTTTTTCAAAAGGAAGTGTAAGTTATCTTTATTATGCCTACGTCGAAACGTGAAAGCGTAAATACATATAAATAGTTTAAAAGTAGTATAAAATAATTTAATTTCGAAGATCTATGTCAAATAAAACGGCAGATTTATTAAAATTAAACACTTTATACGGATTTTGTCACGTTGTTTATTTTACTTTAAAACAATTTTATTACATAATTTTGAAAACTCTAACACTACTATTATTGAACTTTACTACTATTTAAGCTATTTAATATAATTAAAACTATTTATATTTAAGTTTACACTGCCCCGACGTTTATGTTGCTTTACAGCAGCCATGTTCACGGGGAGCTCCCCGTGAACATGGCTAAAAGTGTTTTAAAGTAAAATAAACAACGCGAGAAATTCCGTATAAAGTGTTTAATTTCAATGTATAACATTCGCGTAGACATAAGACAATATTATGGCAGATTTATCTTAGATTTATAAGAATTTAAATGACATCCACCATTATATTTCGGCATAATGTCTATTAAACAAAAATATCTAGCACCCTGGACTTCAGTACATCGCTTATCTCATTGAACGCCATGTCGGCCGCCATTTTCATAAAATATGACCGCGAACTATACATTTTCTATTGTCTGCTATATGGCATTCAATGTGTTATGTTATTGCGTTTATTTCGTGGAATGGGAATGTGCTTATAGTTATAGAATAAAGATATACCGTTTGGTATTGCAAAATTTTTGGTCAAAGTTATAACGTACCTTCTTCGCCAATGGTAGTTCTGGCAGGTTCACGAAGCGTAAGGAAAGTGAAGAGTGCGATGATCAAACCGATAATACCAGCCGAGTAGTAACATAGACGCCAGCTCTGTAAAAAAATAATTGATTAAATTTGGTCCTTACGAAGAAACAAATGTATAAATCAAAGGTTCAACTCTCAGGAAGACGGTAATTTCTTCGTCACTGATTCACTTCCTCTGAGTCACTGGGCTCTGCAGAAGTGATTGACTCTGCTAATACTGAGATACGCGAGTCTAACATAATCTTATTAAAACTTATTTGTATAGAAATTCGTTGTCGGCATTGATTTGCCCACTATTACGTGTGATTTAAACGCATAGCAACCGAAATCGAACCGATTTCCGCCTTTAGGGATTTAGGCGTAATACTATGTTTTCATCTCATGCTTATGTTTGATCTTTAAGAAATGATTTTGAGTATGGAATTAGATGGTAATATTTTAGTTGCTCTGCATTATGCACGCATGACATGTTTCATTTAAATATTTAATCGAATCGATACGATATCTTTCCGTATAAGAAGCATGTAAATGATTTATAGAAAGTAATTCCCGTACCTATACATATATTTTTAAAGTGTTGCTACATAGCGATAATTTTATGTTAATCTATACATATTTTCTAAACAATCCTTTACATAATCTACCAATACAGGTCAAGGGACCAATGCTTTAAATGTCACCAATTATATAATATAATAATAATAATATAATATTAATTCCTTGCCTAGCCTAGAGTATTTACATTTCACTTAAACGGCATGTTATTATGTAAATGTTATTAATTCTATATATAACATCATATCAGCGACGGACAACGCGTTATTACATTTCAAACTGCACGGTGCCATGGCGAGGACTAAATCAGTCAGTTAAAAAGAAGTAATATACAAAAGAAACTTACCAATCCCCAAGCGTTCACATCAGGAACATATCTGCCAACGGGGAAAGCGATACCATATCCTCCATAAATACCCCAGTTGAAGATGGATAACACTAGAGCTCTCTGGTGTTCAGGAAACAGGTCCGTGAGGATGCCGGTAGCTAGAGGATTGCAGCCAGATTCTCCGGCAGCCATGATCATACGGAGAAGGACGAGGTGCCAGTATTCGTTGACGGTGCCCATAAGAAGAATGGCGATAACGAAGACTAGGGTGCAGAAGGAGAGAATACGAGCTCTGTTGAATCTGTGTGGAGATAAATAGATTAGATTTTTGATGCAAATCGTTTCGGACTAGGTCTAAGTAATTCTGGAGGAAGACCAGGTTAAAATGTGTTGAACCGACATATTACCGACATATATAAGAGTGCATGAAAATTATGATGACATTGTGTCATACTCTAAAATGAAACAAGATACAACTCTTGCTTTTTAATGAATATTAACGACAGTGGAGCTCAATGCTTTCAAAAATAAATGTAAAAATGTTAAAATATTTTAAACTGCAGTGAGGTCTATTCATGAAGATTACGCTCAAACTGTGTACAGACTGGAGCTTGTGTTCCTGCGTAGTAAGATTACCAGAGCTCTTTATAGATAAAGAAATAACTAACCCGGCCCTGGAATCAAACCATCAGGGGAAATATTAAGGCAAGGGCCGGGCATGGCAGAATCCAGAGATCAAGGTAAAGCCTAAATATAACAACATCCTATGTAATGTTAGGCAGTCTTACTTGTCAGCCACAACGCCGAGTATAACTCCAACGACGGTAAAAACTGCCATGAAGGCAGGGCCGGCCAGCACCTGATAATCGATGCCGAGCCCATTGTAGCCCCACTCGCAGTACCGCGTTCCATTCAGCATCAGTGACTCACATCTGTCAACAAGGGAAAAAGGCGTTAGTTGACATTGGTTTGAATGGTCATCCCACTATTATCTAGAAGTCAAGATGTTAGTTTGAACGCCAATTCTAGTAATAAAAACTGTTCATAATAGAGTTTTGATCTACTCCTAGTATTGTAAAACGTCTAATGTAAACTGAAATTCAATTATGTTCACTTTTTAGTGCGAGAATGTGATCATATTAATTATACGGATAGCTCACTATATCTATGCCTGCACGGGACAAAGTCTTTTGCGATCTATATATTATAGTTTTCGCAGTTGGGTTGTTTTCTGTATCCATTGTTTCCATCCATGTTTTGTTTCCGTATCCATCCATGTTTGTAAAGTTTGCAATGCAACTACTAAAATTACAATTTGCAATATAATTATTTGAAATTTATTATTAATATGTTTTATTATTAGTATAATTTAAAATTATACAACACGTAATTATTATTATATAATTATGCAACGTATTAGCAACAGTTGTATATTATCTAATTTAGACTAGAACTATAACAGTGAAACCGGAGGTCATAATTATATAATTAATAGTAAATATATCATCTCTTGATATAAGCTTAAATCTATTATCACAGAAATGTGATATTTTTTTAATGCGGAAGTCAATGTTTTAGAAATACCGTATAAAGTATTATAATTAATTATAGAATGACACATGGGCGTGATTAACTTTGGCCTTGAATCTACACCATTTAAAATAATAAGTATAAAAACATAAAATTTTATACGCTTTGTATGATAATGTTCTGCAATTGTCAAACGTGCTTTGATATTGATCTTATGTAAATATTTATTGCTTTTATGACATTAATTTATTAATTACAATAAATATTATATCAGCACGTTCCTATATATTTAACAAAAAATATGTTTTATGTACATGTTTTAATGTTGAAAGATGACTTTAATTTACCTATTAAAGTGATGTTTATAAAACGTAATTAGAGGTAGTTTTGAAGATGAATTTGTTTAAGTGCGTATTAGCAAAAGTTAACTAAAATTTAAGTATCGATAGCTCAATCGGTAAGGCATCGAATTGTAATTTGCAATCTGAATTGACAGTAAGCTTTACATTATTCGCGATTTAATTTCGAGTATAACACTATGTACACACGGCTACACGTCAAGTTAGACACCTATATACGCATAACTACGCTACATACAAAATAGAAAATTGTTGGAAAGGGACAGTGCATAGTGCTGTCGATGTAATGGTAAGGATAGAGCGTAACAAAAATATAACGCACTCTCTCGCACGATTCGCAGCGTTCAACTTCGAATAGTTCAAAGTCCAAACAGTCTAGGTTGATGCGTCGCTGTGTGTACCATCTCATAAATTTTAAAATGAAATAAGATTTAACGTGCTTAGACTTGTAACTTGAACTCTTAAGCTACCGAGTTGGCAGAGTGCATCCAAATCCGTGGTTTGTCTGTGACACCGAATACTATATGCAAACAGACACACAAAAATAAATCCATAACCTCAGTGGGGTGGTACAGACACAGACGAAGAATCTTAGTCTGGGGTCTAGGGAATTTAAATTGTATGTGCCCTTTGTGGGGTCCCCACCCCACAAAGGGCACATACAATTTAAATAGTATGTGCCCTTTGTGGGGTCTAGGGAATTTAAATTGTATGTGCCCTTTGTACAGACAGTAAAATCATTAAAATGAAAATGATTATAGACATACTTAAACTCGTATAGATGTTGTCACTAACCGGTGCGTTTTTACTTTAAAATGTTATTCTATGCTTCAATATTTTATACTATTGAAGTTAGTGAAGGTTGCTAACTTGGTAAATGTTTAACTTTTCATTAATTTTCTAACACCTATCACAATGTTTCGGTCCAACTTGAAATGGTCGTTTCATGTTTTTATGACTTTTATTAATATGTTAGGATCAGTACACATTTAACGTAAACTTTGTCAACATGTGTGCTATTTTAAAAATATCTATTCTTTAAGACTAGTTTTTGCGCAAGGCTTCGCACGCACAAAAGGCTACCCTGTATACTTTTCTGTACCTTTGACAACATGTACAAAAAGAGGCGCTCTCATATAGACGCAAGCGCACGGTTGAGTTAAGTCTGTTAAAAACAGTAATTATAGTTCGATGGGCTTAAGATAAAATCGCGCATTTACATACGAATATGTGCGAATCCGCTTATCCGTAATCCACCCCTGACTGTTGCTTTGGGATACACAGACGAGAATCTATGTATACATATAATGTATTTAGGACACCATAAGTTAGTGCATAATATATTAAAATAAATTATAAACACGGCAATTGTGAAAATGAAATGTAGAATAGGCAAAACGTTACAGATGTATCGTACGACATGTAAAACAATTCATTACACAAGTATAAGTACGGTGGCAGTTCGATATCGTATCAGCACTACGTCGACGAGGCGGTTGTCGTAACATCGAGTAACAAATACAGTCACCCCTCAATAACCCTTCCTACGCTTTTATTTCCACTTCACTCACGTTAGACAGCTTGTTTGTATTTTCCAGAAATTGGATCAGAGTGCCTAGTTCTTTTTACGTTAACGCGATCGAAATGTTTACCGCGTTTGGCTCTCTGATTGGTAAAGACCTTGTAGGGAGCCAATCGGAGCGCCAAACGTCATAAACGAGTCGATTGCATTAACGTAAAACCAACTTGCACTAGGCATCCTGTAATGCTAAGAAGACTACTTAGTGGTCGTATCGCACGAATCTTTTCGCACTAATAGAGCGAAACAAAACTTTATAAAATTATAATTTTTGGCTGTCAATTCGCACACCTTTTACTGGGCTGCACTCCAATTAAATCGATGTACGTGCATCATCTCAAATAGATTATTTATTTTAAAGTGTTGTTTCGCACTATTCGTCCGAAACTATCACTAAGCCAAGAGACCACTGCCATGTCCATGAACGATGATAACCACTTAACATGGGATGGGCTGGCTCGTTTGCCATTAAATACAATAAAGAAGTATTTTTTGAAGACAACTCCGGTACTACGACCGATCCCCACCTAGCGGGGGACTTTACAAACATACAAAACAGCAGCTGAGTGTGAGTGTGTACTTTGTGACTGCTTTCGGGCGTTTGCTTATTTTTATTGTATTATATTAAATCGATACAATACAATAGATTTATTAAACTATAATTTGCGGATCACACAAACTTGTCACGTATGGGATTCGAACCTAAAACATAAGGTTCTCTTGCCTGCTGCGCTATCCGTACCACATTAAACAAAGTCATTATGGCACCAATTATGTTAGTAATACGTCGACAATTCCTTATTGCCTGACAGTATAATTTGTTTAGTCCCTTTAGTGAGGGTTATTTGAACAGTAATCGGATTATCAGGCGGCCGTGAATATTGTACAGTGGCCGGGCGGCAAGGCAATCACGGCTTATCTATGTAGGGTTGCCACCTTTATTTCGAACGAATAGACTATTTTTAAGATATTTCCCGTGCCTCGTAAAGCCGTTGGTCCTGCGCCTGATCTCTCTCCGGTCGTGTCGGATTACCGTTCCATCGGATCATGAGAGTTAGGGAACAGAGAGTGCACTTGTGTTTGCGCACACACTTGTGCACTATAATATGTCTTGCACTTGTCTCGAGTTCGATCCCAAGGCGGGTATCTCTGATTTTTCGAAGTTATATGCGTTTTAAATAGTTAATTATCGCTCGCTATAATGGTGAAGGAACACATCGCGAGGAAATCTGCATGTCTGAGAGTTCTCCATAATGTTCTCGAAGATATGTCAAGTCTGCCAATCCGCACTGGGCCAGCGTGGTGGACTATGGCCTAACCCTTCCTAGACTGAGAAGAGGCCCGTGCCCGGCAGTGGAACAGTTTAATACAGGGCTGATATTGTACATAGGGGTGGCAACCCTAGGCGTAACTCACTTGTTATAACAAGTTTAGTTAGCTTGTTTACATTAATTACCGTTGTTCTACAATATGCAAGTGCATCCAGACAGGGTACATTATATATTTAGTTCTACCTAAGTTCATTGGCGGGGCTAAGGTTAGGTATAATCTATCGTGAGGTAGGCAAGGGCAGCTGAATGAATAATTGGGTAAGTTCATAGTTTGGGGGTTATTCAAGTTTATTAGCTGGCAGAAAATTTGTTAATTATTTTGTGTTTGTTATATAAACATCATGAATTCTTGGAATAATTCCAGTATGTACATTGAAGCAACGGATACAAAGAGATTGATTTGGCTAACAAAGGACATTACAATTATTTGAATTACACGCAACTATTTGTAAATCCCATATATGTATCCCGTGCGTGGATCGAATCGGTACAACTATAGGCAGAATGCGCATACGAACTGTGCTATTAAATTCAGTCTCATCAAATGAACTTAATTTATAATAGAAATCGATAATCCCCTTACGTTTGCTTAATCTATCAAGTCTTAAAAAACGAGAGATTATTAAAAATCTAATATTATATAATAATTGAAAGTTTAAGTTACGTTATAGGATTTCTGCTCTATAGTTGAGTTTTATTCAATTTGTAACAAAAATGAATATGTTTCGAGTAATATAAATAGAAAATTAAATTTAGAATCTTATATAATTATTACCATAAACGATAAGATACAACTAAACAGTAAATTGGAAATAATTTCCTTTATTTATTCTTAGCAGTATCTCGCAGCCTAAGGTATTAAGTAGAGAAGCTGGCCGCTCCCAAGAGAGACCAGTTAATCTTGGAGCCTTCGACTAAATTAACTTAAGGCGGGTACTGACCGGGGATGAGAACAATGACAACTAGTAGCAAGCTTTGAACGTTATTGAGTGAGTACATTACGTTAAACATTACAGTATATACGCGTACTATGCTACATGTGCCTATACTAGTAAACCTTCAAACCAATCGGTTTTGTTTACAGTAGCAAATCTGAAAGGAGACTAGTTATCTGCCCAGGACATATTATAGTGTACAAGGGTGTGCGCAAACACAAGTCCACTCTCAAATCGGTCACTCTCACAGTTCGAAAGGACGGCCGTCCGATACGACCAGAGGGAGATGCGTTAGCCGCTAAACATCAAGTCGATCGCATGATTAATAATTATGTACCTCTATTTGAAATGAATCACGCCAGTAAAAAGTGCCTATAAATAAAATACCAAAAATAATTATTTATATACTTAATATGTAGTATGAGGCGTTTCAAATCACCCATTCTGTACATACCTTGCATGTCCTTGCTGTGATCGTTGGCTCATAGTCTAGCGTTATTTGATGAAGCTTGAAATCCTTACTCATGATTCCTTTTGTTTTGAATACACTCATAGTCAATTTGATAGTTTTTTTAAACCTAACTACCAAACTTTGACGTTCATAAATGTTACTTGGCGAATTAGTAAACGTTTTTAGCATTGACTTTGATAAACACAGGCAGGCAGACCAGGTAACGACGAGCCGGGCGGTAAATATTTTATAAGGCTTTTAAAACTTGTGTTTCTTGTTCGTGGCTATCATTTGCTTGTAAATAAGATAACAGTACTGTGTATAAACTCGTTATGGTCATTGGTACTCATAGGGAATTAAATTATTAATATATCCTAACTGCATAGTTGTTTGGGCGTATCTTTGCGCCTGAGTAGTAGCACAAAGTCTAAAGTTTGGTTTGTTGGAGTCTCTTGCTATGTACTGCGGATATTGCACCATAAAAGCAGCACTGAGTCTAAAGATATATATTGGCTAGTTTGAACCTATCGTCGTGTACTGGGTACATAGCATGCTGCCAGAGTCTTTGCTGCTATTCAGAAAATTTCAACAGACAAATCGATTAAGGCTCATTTGTTATATCAGAGGACAGTTAAATATTGACGTATTAATTATAGAATATGTTTCAAAATTAACTGCCAGGTAAAACGACATGTTTTTTGAATATAAGAATCGGGTCTAAAATATCTTTCGGTCCTGGTCTGGGTCTGGTACCTGGCTCCTCACAATCGGTAGTATACTTACGGCGCAGGACCAATAACAAGCAATTTATCCACTTATATAACCATAAAATAGGTCATAAAAACATAAACCGGTACAAATTACGAGAAAACTAAACGGACAATATAAAAACACCATTCTAAGAAAACCGGGAGCAATAACAAATTATACGACAACTAGATCCTTATGACAACATGGCGAATTACAATTTTTTGCTTCGATTTCCGCGTAGCAGCAAAAAATTGCGTAGCATAAATATTTTATTGGTGCCTTTGTCGTATCGATTAGACTCGGTAAAATCTAGACCTGGTCGTGACCTTGTGTTCTACCTATATTATGTATAGGTATAATGTATATACCTACCCATTCGATATGCAAAATCGTTGTTAATAAAGTATTTATCAAGGATTTTTCCATAATTTATATAGGGTTGTCGGTTACTACATAAATCGTACTAATATTATAAATAAATGTAAGGAACGTCTGCGAAGATTCTTGGAAGTTTTGATTTGCTATATACAATCACACGTAAATTGTAGAATGGATTTGAATGAAACTTCGCACATGGATTAACCATGTTTTTACATATAGGATCCTTTTTATCTCGGTATGTACCGTAAATTGGGGTGTATTGCAACTACCGGGGTGGCAAACAACATTTTTTTGAAAAAGTTCATCTTTATTATGACAAAATTTTCATTGTCTATAGTAAAAATTGATATGGCAATATTTAGTTTTAATGTCAAATTTTAAACTTGGCAGTACTGAGTTACGTCATTTGATCAAATTCGCGCGAATTTTATTGTGTTGTTTTTCACCCCAGTAGTTGCAATACACCCCAATTTACCGGTATTTCAGTTTTCGTCAGACTCATGTAGGCAAACCCGCGGATATGTACTACTCTGGTATATTTAGCTCGAACTGTAATACAAAAGTGATTTTTGGTCCAACAATATACAAGGTGGCACTTTTTCCCTGCCCGGCTATTTGTTCAGGCATTACCCAAAAACTTCTGATCTGATTTTGATGCGGTTTGTACAAGTAGCTTGGAGTCAATGTAAAAACTACAAATTAAAATACAAAAGGATATTAACGATTATATAATATTGTTTAGTATAATTATTTATTAACGTACCATCATAAAGCGTGATTAATGGCACACTGAACGCCTATAAGATAATCTATCTTTACGATCACTTATGACCATAATTCTTTATCACGCATTGTCTGGTGTATTATTATGTGATTAATTAAGACTATATTATGTACTACCTTATGCCCATGGCTTCGCCTGAATACTGGGATTAAAGTTTCATAAGTATTATTTGAGATCATAGTCTATCTTGGACCAGGTTTTATGCAAAGCCAGTTAACAGTTTATGCATGATTTAGTGACTTACATCCTAATAATTTCGGAGTACGATGCCTTTTATGTAGGCTTCAGGTATAATTTCGTGTGTGGTAAGGAAATTTTTATTATCAGTACGGAATCAGTCAATATGACCTGTAGATCGCAATAGGGGTTTTTGTGTGTAGTGTCATGCATGATAGCTTTTTTTGTTGAGACTACTGATTGCAGGCATTATTCTTTTGTCGGGGAACACTTTACAAATATTCTAAAGAACATTTAGACTCGGAGCAATTATTTAAGGATCACACAAAGTATTGTCCCGAGAACCCCTTTGCAATAGCAATTTACCTAAATGTAAATTTAGTAATATCACTAAACTGACGAACTTATAAACATTATCGTTCATAAAAGTTACTTTGTGACCAAAATGAATAAAATGTCAAAGTCAAAAATAATTATTTTTATTATTTTGACTTGAATCAAACTCATATATCTACTTGGCGTACCTATTCATAGTCTAGATTCTAGAGAAACTACTTAAATCTCTGTCTCGTCAAAACTAGGTTTAAAAAGTCTGCCGGCTTTTTCGCACGTATATAGGCGTTAATATAATATATCTATACTAATATTATAAAGAGGATAGATTCGATTTTTTTTATTTGTTTGCAAGGGTTTAACTCAAAAACTACTCAACCGATTTTATAAATTCTTTCACCATTGGAAATATATATTATCACATAAAATTAAACAAGTACTATTACTAACATAACCTATTTTTGAGCGGGCGAATCCGGTGGGCACAAGCAGTGTATGTACATATATAATGATTATTGTATAAACATAATTATTTATCACTCATAGTCCGGTGTTATTATATGTTTAATAAAAAACTATATTACGTAGATAGGTAAATTAAAACATGTTTAATACTTTATTGTTAATTGTTTCCTGATTATATGTGAATGAAGGTATTGGTACTTCGTGTACTCTGTTTGTTTGCTTTAAGTTAGGATAAGGCATGTTCAATAAAGACAAACAGCTATACAAATTACAGATGTTTCCTCGCTAAAACAAGATAGTACTCTCAAATAGAGAGTAGAAGAGTAAGAGCCGTTTTTTCAATCGTCTGATAACTTTTTTCTAGGGATGCTTCCCTTTTTCTTCGCTTTTGACAGCTTTTACATCCTAATTATAACTGATATTATAAATGCGAATGCGAGTTTGTTTGTTTATTACGCTTTCACGCCTTAACTACTTAACTAATCATGAAAATTTTACTAACACGTTGTCAGGGGTACAGAAGACGGTATAGGGTACCTTTCATCCAGAAAGAAAGGAGAGTTCTCGTGCAAGCGAAGCGAGCAAAAGCTAGTAGAAAATATGTCAAACCGAAATATTTATTTCTCAAATAAAAGCTTTCAGACGATTGAAAAATGAACTCTACGTCTATATAAAGTAGTCGGCTTTTAACCGCGGCCATTACAACCTGGCCAAAACGCCAAGGCTTTATACAGAGCACGATTGCGTTTATACCCATTTTCTGTTATAGAAATCATGGAAAGCTAAAAGTTTTAAAACGATTAAGAGTAATCTAACGAGAAAGTATCTTCACTCTACAGAAGATTGCAACTAAAAAAACTTGTCTCGTGAAAATCTTTAAGGAGGCATCGTGCTGGTAGTAGAGATTTTTTAGTTAGATCCTTCTCCTCATTGACGATTAATAATTGATCTAGTTACCACGGTCTGGAGTTGGCACGAGGTTATTTAAGAAAAGGACATATAGGTTCTTGCAGTTTTGGCAATACCACAGAACACGGAAATATGGAACTCGCAAGTCATAACTTCGGGTGGTGTGGTTATTGATAGAGTATGACACTTACTTACCATCAGATGGGCCCAATGCTTGTTAACTAGCTTACATAATCTGGGAATATGCCTGGTAGAGGTAATATTAATGCCGCACCTACATAGTTGTTGGTGAAATCTAGGTGTAATACATGAGCCTAATCCATTGGGCATATACAAACCCATGTCTACGTATTTGAGAGTATTGAATTCTTATATCGACCGTCAAAAAAGCTCATCAAAATTGCGACTTCTCCGACGCATGTGGAATGTGACTGATTTGTAAAGGTTTGCCGATCTATGAGTATGAAGAGACCACGTTAGTCAACCTCACGGAGTGATCGACCACCTCTATCTTACGTCACAAATTCTAAGCCTTATAGGGACATTTCCTTATTGTGTGGATGTATAATTAGGGCAAATCGATCGCCTACGATACCTCTACGTGAATGGTAATATTCGTATTGTCGGGCGATTGTTGTCAAAGCTGTCGACAGATACAGGTTGTTTGTTAACCGACCTACCTATAGGTGAAGTAGGCTTAAACGATACTTGTTCACTATAAACTTAAGACCTTTTATATAAATAGATTATGATCACAAGTTTGTTCGCAATGTCGCGCTATGCGCTATAACTCCGGTCCTACTGAATAAAATAAAATGAAACTAGTTTAGTTTATAAGTTGAATCCTAAGCTACCATATTGTTAAATCACATCTAAATCCGTTCTGTGTATTTTTCGTGAAGGAGAAACAAAGAAATAAGAAAAGAAATCTATAATAAACTTTTTTGTGTTTAGAGCTGGCTATATTGGGTCGATCCCAATTATGTTTATACAGACATAACGTTGTTGTAGTTTTATTAAAGATATATTAGCCAATCCCGAGTTCTCCAGGTTGAGCATGATTTATAGCCTATGACCATCTGGAATAATAAATATTCAAAGAAATTTTCAAATCAGGTAAGTAGTTCCAGAGATTCCTTCCTATATCCAAACTTACAAACGTTACCCATAACTATAGATAAATAGTTAATAATATAAATAATATTAAATAGTTATACATAGTCTCATGCCTATACCTTAGGATATACTAAGCAAAAGCACCCACATTTCACCAGATATTGTACCATAATAGGTCATAAGAAAACACTTCAGTACGGTTAGGCATTTTCAGAGCCGCATAATCTACCTGTGTCATATAACTTCATAGTTCCGTAGTTATTCGTAATACGTAGTCTTATCATTAAGCATCTACAAATCGAAGTAGGTACAGAAAGATTAATTTACTTTGCCACTGTTAATGGATAATCTGAGTATTAATGTAAATAAGGATTGTGATATTTATGCCAATCATTGCTAGTAACTAGTTATATTGATCAGGCTTTAAGGAAAATTACAGGAGGGCTTTTTTGCATGATTAAGATTAAACAAATTTAAGTGCTCTGGTCAACCGCAAAACGTTTATTTCCATAATGATCGGTAAGATTACTTTAAAAGCCTTGAGGACATGTCCCTTCCTTTGTTTAAAGCTATGGATAGAAACCCGAGACCTAAGATAAGCGTAAAGTTATAAAAACCCAGGTATGTCTAAGAAAACAAAAAAACGAAGTGGTTTATTATTTTTTATTTATATACAGAAGGGATAGCATAAAGTAAGACTATTGGATTGTTAAAGGCCTCGAGTTCGACCCTACGGCAAGCATCTTTAACTTTTCGAAGGAATATTTTATCGCTGAAGGCAAATACCGTGCTTGTCTGAGAGATCTACATGATGTTCTCAAAGATATGTGATGTCTGTCAAACCGCACTGATTTGAAGATCTAAAGAGGACTAGATACTAGACACGGATTAAACGACCTTAATCCAGAATCTGGAGGCGTGTTTCCTATTTTGTTTAGAATTTAGTTTAGTTTTTGATTCCTTTATAAATCACGTAATTGGAATCGTGAATGAGACGCCTGTGTATGAGATCTTAGGCTTGATTTCCGAGTTGGGTAAACTTTTATTAGGTTTTTCTAACAAAAAATTCTAAATCGCAGCATGGAGTCTGGAACGACAATAGGCTCTCAATAACACGGATCTAAAAACCATAACTGCCGAAGAGTAGATATGATACCTCTTTATCTATCATTTCGAAGATTTGGGCCTGAGACGATATACATAGCAAAGATACTCCATTACATCGAACGATAAGCCAGTTAAATGGACTTAACAAATTATACCTAAACTTTTTGCGAGCACAATATCCGAGTTTTTACACAGCTAATTAAAATAATGACAAGAAACGTTTGCAGCCGCTGATAATATCTCTCTGTTTTTGTTTCATTAAGACCAATTGTATAAATGTAACGCGGTGTTTAATGTCGCCGCGGTACTGTTTATACCTATTTAAAGTTGAGCGATATGCCAGGATAATATGAATCTGTGTTGTGGGACTCAAACTAGAAACAAATATTTGCGAATCGATAATAATTTTATTAGTAAGAAACACCATACATTCCGGTAACAATTAACTCTAGACTGGGATACTTGGTGTCATGGAGTCTTTCACAATCAATTAAACATAAAATAATCAATAAAGAAATAATCAAAGAGGCACTTAACAATTAATAACAATATCGGTATTTATATTTAGTTATAGTTATAGAAGGTATAATAATAATATTTGTTATGTATGGGGATCGAATACACACTCTCAGTGCATTGATGCTGTATTATTTATTTCTCTGTGTTTTCTCAATAGCTGGCTCTTAGGTATACAATAAGGATATATTACAGCAATGTAAGATCAAACATAGTTGGTAATATGTGTGTTATACACCACTTCATAGACTAGGGATGACAAAGTGTGATGTTATTGAATAAGGTTTTATATTTATATTAAGGTTGGTTAGTTGGTTTGTTTGTTTGTGTATTTATTTATTTTTAATTTTGTCTACATATTTTTTTCTTGTATTGTTTGAATTGTCTTTGAACTGGTAATTGTAAACTTTAGATATAAAAAATTATGCATGCTGTGTTTACCTGTAAGAGATTGTTACGCTAGTAAATGAGTTTTATGAATGTATCACATCTTGTAACAGTGTAATCAATTGTTGGTGAACCTTATAAATAAAAATTAAAAATAAAAGAAATATCAAGGACAAACGCTTCCAAAGCCCTAATTTTCATTGATCTGCGACATTAGCAGCAGAACTCCACCATTCAACAAAATAATCGCTTCTGCGCTTCTTGACCCAATTATTATTCTTGTGCCAATAGCATTGTCAACTGAATTATAAATAATTCATTATTAAAGATAATGTTTTATTAAAGATTTTAATTGCTGTTAATTGTGTCAAACGCAGCGCCATTTTCTTTTTTTTTGTATTATAAAGAGCTGAAATATTTTAAAGGACCAATTGTATAGTTGTCTTTTAAAAAGCTTTTATTTATTCGAGCTCTATGTATCTATGTATAGCTATCTATGAATGTAATCTTTAAATCTAATATTCTCCGAGACTACAAAATGATTTGAATTTTGCACTAGTACGTACCTAATCAGGACCGAAGATATAACAATACTTTAGTAGTTTATAACAACTAACTTATATTACTTTTCACAAATGCGATATCAAAAAGCGATATTATTAAAACCGAATGCAAAATACGCTAAAAAAGTATAAAACAACATATTAAAATATTGGTAATATTGATTACTGTAGAATTTATGGTATGTTTTCTATTTTGATTTGCATAACTATAAAATATGCCCTGTCTTAACTACTTATTGAATTTTTGACCTGGATTTCGCCACGTATAATTCGAGGTAATAACCAGCTATACATTTCTATTAAGTTTTATTTATTTTGTATGCCTTTAAAGGGTTGGAAGAGTTAACACTTTGTAAAGTTTCGATTCCCTTGTCGAGAAAATTCAGTTAGATTTTCTGTTAAGAAATTCTTAGTTACAGGCCACTAAGAAATACAAATTGTGTGTTCTGGTATTAATGAGGTAGTTAGCAGATGCACTATATAACTGTAGTACATTCCATCTCGTACAATGCGCAAATGACTATAGCGTTTCTTAGTATTTATATGTTTCCTGAACACCTGGCCACTCAGTGTTGTTACATGAATAATTAATACTCCCAACCTCTAATGAGTGACCTTCGTTATTATAATATACTCGCTTTGTATGTAATAATATATTTTTATAGGTGGGTAGGCAGGCATGACACTTAGTGGTTTAAGATAACTGTTTATTACTTCCTGACCAATTGTTATTTTGCTTATTTATTTTATTTTTGTGTGTTATTTCTCATATGTGTTGGTATTTTATTTTGTTTTGTGGTTTTGAGTCACGATATCTATACAAAGTATAAAATTATGAAACGGAATCAGTTGACCAATTCGGAATATACATTAGGTCAACTGATTCCGCAAATCCAGTATGAGTGGGATCGGTTAACAATAGAGCACAATTATTTTTTTATACAACTAAACTACGTGGTCGCCGTAGCCTATGGACGCCTGCAACACCAGAGGCATCACGCGTTGCCGACCCCTTAGGAAAGGAAGTAGGAAGGAGAAGGAGCGGTAAGGCGGAAAGAGGGTGATTGGGCCTCCGGCACTCTCACTCACCGAAAGAAACACAGCAATAGGAATACTGCTATTTCACCTCGATATTCTTTGAGAGGGTAGTCCTTCCTCGGTCGAGCCGACCCATTCATGCTGAAATCATCGAGGATCTACTACCTACTATTACTGTTACCTATTAGCCCAAGTATGATCTCTTAGTCAGATTAATTCGTCTGCCGCGTGACAAAAGTTGCGCATATGTTTGTGGACGATTGACAGGTTCTGGTTTCGATTCTCATTCCGGAAAATGTGTTATTGGATTATTATATATTATGAATAAGGAACGGTCAAAAACCGTATTATGTGAATAGGAGCGTTTTATTCGATACTTGTAACATAAAATATACTATAATCCATTTGGTTTTCCCTTCAAAGTAGAACAGCTGTCGTGCCATCGTATATTCAAATATGAGCATAGACAAGATAATTTTTTCTGGTTTACTCGTTGCTACCCATGCAGCTATGGCAGGCAAGGGTATTTTAATTCGATTATGTAATTAAGAGGCTCGATCGGTATAACATGTACAGCCTTGATAGCGTATGCAGGCTTTGCTGTTACGGGCTTGATAGGATAAATTTGTAAGATACCAGATGCGGCAAAGTAATACTTCAGACATTTTTAGTAGCATGGTGTCTGGAAATGTGTCCAGTAGTCCTAAAATCATGGCTGGCGAAATTGAGATGTAATATATTTTTGTGTATCTTCTGCGTATCATCTTTACTGATATTATAAAGCTGAAGAGTTTGTTTGGTTGAACGCAATAAGCTCAGTAAGTACTGGTTCGAATTGAGAAATTATTTTAGTGTTGGATAGCTTATTTATCAAGGAAGGCTATATAACACGCTACGACCTCGGGGGTCGGCGCAGTAACTATAAATGCGGGTGAAACTGCAGGCACAGCTAGTCGGGGATATAAATATTATATATTTATTTTGACTGGGATTTAAGATGAGCCAGGTAAAGTGATTTTACGGGAAATGCTCTTTCTTTCTCTACGTAACAACAGCTGATTAATTGTTACTCGATAGTAAAAGAGTGGCCTTTATTGAGTACTAAAATAGTTCATAAAATGTACGAGGGATACATTTCTGTGTTTAATAATTGTGTTTCGATATTACGACGAATTCCGCTCTAGATTTATTTCTTGTGGATTCCAGATCCAGAGCCACTTTTTTTTTAAAGGCACCTCCCTTTCTTGTTCTAAATCCTGTGTCGCGGGGAACTTGACAAACAATTAAACAATGGACACAAGGAACATCCATCGGAACAACAATTTGTGGATCACATAAAGTTTTGTCCCGTGTGGGATTCGAACCTACAACACTCGGCGCAGTGGCATTGGCGAGACGACCACTTAAACCATTACGTCATCTGTGCAGTTAACAAATTATCTTATCTTATCAGCTTGCGAATTTATCATTTTTTATTCTCTGTAGGGATTGAATCAAACCATTTGGTTTGGGTTTGGCTATTTCACTCAGCGCAATAATGTTTAGGTCACCACTTAAACCAAATCCTCATTTACGCAGCCTACTTTACACTTAATGGCTTTTTTATAACATACTTGTCCTTCAATCGGTAGGTACTGTTAGATACAATAATCTGTTTCAAGTTATTTACCATCAGTTAATTAAGTCACTCATCAAGTTATTAAGGTTATGTAAATAATGTATAAAAGGGTGCCTCATTGCCATCATCTTGTTTATAATCTAACTAATATTATAAATCCGAATGTGAGTTTGTTTAATTGTTTGTTTCTTTCTCGCTTTAACTACTCGACCGATCATCATGAAATATCGAAAGTAGTACTGTTACTTTTTTTTTAACGTGGATTTATTCTTTGTTGCATTCCTCTCCGCGGGGCGACGGAGAGGTTATGTCGGACTCACCGGGGAAAGATGGTGAGTGACATCCCGGTAATACCGACTAAACCTACCACGGTGTTCCTCGACATAACCGCAATCGGCGGGGCTGCGCGAATCGCTTTCACAAGCCGCCGAAGTTTCGGCCCGCCGCATGAAACGGCAGGCCACTACACAAACAGACTACCACTAATTTTATCTCTACTGTCTCCCCGGGGTGGGGACGGACACACGATACAGAGGCGCGCGTGGGAACACGCACGCCGCCTATCGGAACTATTACTGTTACTAATCTAACCTATCCTAACGCATACTTCGGGGAGCGAAGCCGTGGAAAAAATGTAGTCTTATTTATAGTCTGATGCCTATATTCCCGAAGGTATAGGCAGAGATTTATTGTGAACCTTTGCAAGTAGTTTTCAGGGTGTTGATTTTCATAAAGAAGACTTTTTCATTCATTAGACCTTTATCTTAAAATTAAACTAGTTTATACGTCTTTAATCAAATTGTTTATTTTAAAAACACTATTAATTTTGAAAATATTAAACTTTACCACTATTTAAGTATGAAGTAGTTTAATTTCAATGTAAAATATTCGCTTAAACGTAAGACAAGACTTTTTCTTTGTGTCTCTTTCAGATTAAAATTATTTTGGCAAACATTTCTGTCATTTTATTTCGACGTAGGTCTATGAGAGGAAAATTTCTAATTCGTGCGAATTTGCCCCGGATTCCTAAAAGCACTGTGCTAGTAGAAAGGTTTTAAGCTTTAGTTTTATCCCTTGTGGTAACAGCGCAGAGATTTTTGGAAGGGTTGGCACAAAAAATGATATGCTTCTGTCTTTAAAAAGTGAGATTATATACAAGCATATAGCACGGCATTTCGTGTCGTATATAATTTCAGTTGTACAAAACAGATAAGCTTGCAGAACTTGAAGAGAAATTTTACGTGACGCAAAGTCACATGCATAAGTAGTAGTATTAGTCCACTGGGAATAATACCTGGGCCGCGTTGCACAACTATTTCTGGTTCATTCGTTTTGTCCTTAAATGGAATGTATCGCTCTCACCATAGATAAGTTATTGAATTCACAGCACTTACTGTCAGTTGCAATGTGACCGCCTGGTTATCGTTATGTTTAGGTTATGATGAAACTGACAGACGCTGTGCGTAAAATAATTTAAAAAAGGAAAAAAAGAAAACACAATAATAAAAAAAATATGTGACGGCCTTAACCGTTCCCTACCCGTGCAGTTTTATCATCAGATTACGTTTGCTTGTATGCCTCTATCACTACATATTATAAAAGAAAGTCCCCCGTCGTCGCCTCTATCTGTCTTTTCGCGATAAACCCAAAAAATACTGAACGGATTTTCATGCAGTTTTCACCAATAGGCAGAGTGATTCATGAGGAAGGTTTAGGTCTATAATTTGTAAAGCTTTTGCACTACCTGTATAGGGCGGGTCGCTAGTGAGTAATAAAGAAAAGTACTTACATATCGCTCGAGTTGACCTTCTCACACACGACTGGCAGCTGGCTAAGAGTGACGTGTGTCAAGTTGAGCATACACGACTTGTCGCCATAATGCAGGTCATTGGCCGTTACTTTTGACGTTGTACCTGTCAAATAGAACATACATTTGAATAAAATGAAAAAACGTTTAATTATTGTTGTAAACATAACGATACATTGGGATCTAGTTGAAAACCAGCGCCAGCACTAGCGGTCTGGCAATATAATTAACATGTCTTATTCGTGAAGACCTGTAATTGGCCTTTTGTGTATTATTGTGTTTGTTTCGAAAGTTGTATGTGTCTTCCAAAGATAAATAGATAAATAAATAAATAAATGCAGAACTTGGTACCTTTTGCAACGACGGCAGGACACAGAAACGTCCTTATTTTATATGTTTTAAATCTATTTACTTATCCTTAAGTTAGTTGATAAGTTCTTGTTCTATATTTTTTGTTTATTCTATTGTCTCGCACAATTTGTCTTTATTATTTTTATTATATTGAAGAAAACAGAGGCTGAGCCATTGCCAATATTAATACTTGGTGACGATATGACTGTGCTGGCTCACTCAGAGGTATACCACCTTCTTACAAGACCAACATAATGGCTAAATTACGTTGGTCCATACCGTACGATAGACCGGAACATGTATTGGAATAGACCTATGCAGTTTTTAAATATACAGAGGCGACCGGCGAAAAATCGTAAATCAATTCCTTTGGAGCCTTACGGTGAACATTTGCGTATGTGCGTGATCTAAAGTAAGGTCTATCAATGCCAAAACAACACACATAAACACACAATAAAGTCAAGAAAAAGAACAAAAGAAAATAAAATAAAAGATAAGGCCCATGATTTCCATGATCGTGAGTTTCTAGCAGGTCTCTTCTCATAGGCTCAACCCTTCGCCTGAACCTAACAACTAACCTAAATGTAGCTTCAGCAACTTAGTTAACTTTCTAATCTATCTATATATTTTGACATTCATAAGTGTTACTTTGTGACCTGAATGAATAAATGATTTTTGACTTTGACTTTGATCAATAGCGGTAGATACTATTCAGCATGTGTGAGGCAAATGCCTAGTGCTGGTTTTTAACTAGGCCTTCTAATGAGGAGTGTAAGACGCCTATGTCTGTCCTTTCGAGGATCTAGAATATCTACCTATGTAGATACTGTGAGATAGATTAATAACTAATAGATACTGTGTTACGTAAATCGCTTGCAGCAGCTGGTAAATGTGGTATTGCGTCGACCCACACTGTAACAATGGTATGATCTCTAATTATGTCGTAATTATTCGATATGATTTATATGGTGTTGTAACGTAATATGATTAAAACTAAGTTTATTCTTGAAAATAGAGTATTAAGGGTTAATGCTGCGAATGATCTTGAACATAGTTTAGGATAATAGATTAAAAAAGTAAAAACACGTTTTATTAAAAAAAGTAGAAAATAATTTAGTGGGGTGGGGGTTATAAAAATATCTTAGAAAGTACCCCACGCTTTTATACTTTAAAATTATTAAAATATTTTCTGCTTTTTTTAATAAAGCGTGTTTTTTAGTTTTAAACTATTATTTATTTTTATTTTCTTAAACATTTTTTTTTCTACATTATTATATTGGTCCTCGGTAAGTGTGCAAAGTTTCAGATCAATCGGTCGGTTTGAAAGGAGTGAAATTCACGTTCAAAGATTCCGTTACATAGATTCATAGATACTTACCAAGCTAATAAAAGCGTGTATAAGAATACAGGACTGTGAGAATTTAATATAAATTCCTGTGTTGCTGGCGACTTTACAAACATTCAAACAACGGACACAAGTAACACCCAGACTTGAAACAAATAGATCGTGAGGATATACCGGATAGATAGAGGATCAAACAAATTTTTGGCCCGTTTGGGTATCGAACTCAAAGCACTTGGCAAAGTGGCAGTGGCATGGCGGTCACAGTAGTGACTCGAATAATTGTATTCGAATGATATTCGAATACGATATTGTATCATGTGATACCTGCTTTGTATGGTCAATGACGCAGCTAGCGTACTCGTGAATAGTGTTGTCAATACATTCGAATAATATATGAATGTATTACCAACACTATGTATACATGCATATGAATACAGTTTTGCACGTTGTTAGCACACAGCTTTGTAGTAAAAGTTTAAAAAAATTAATGTGTATATTTGTGTGTACGCTTAGAAAGAAGCTAAACATGTTATAGGGTACCATTCATCCAGAAAAAAGTACCTACTGTTCCTGGAGGAAAGTTTGTAACGCCATAATTTTAATTCAAATATCGAATCAAAACACGTATCAGTACAAACCACAGACAAATCAAATGCATCGAATAAAAAATAAACTATTTGATCATAAATATTACATAAATGCTGGCCGGTTATAAAAATGTTACGTAATTTAAACTAGGCTCTATGACTGTACGCTTTGGTCATGACATTGAACGACCTCGATAATGACTTACGATCAATTTACCTTTAAAACATAGATTCGTAACGCATTTTTATTCAAGGTTAGAATACTATTAATTATAGGAAGTCAATCGTTTAGTCATCTGTAATAATATTGTATAAAAATAAATCAAAATGAACGTTTCTAATTAAAGAGTCAATCAATTGACTGAATTACCAAACATTTCAGGCTTCCAATTTAAGTTAGAAACAAATAAAAAACGTTAATTTGATGGCATTTTAGGTTTTATGCAATCAGAGAAATGTCAGTGTTACATGTTAAAAATGAGACACATATGTACCTACATTTCTGACCTTAAATGAGGCGTAGGCAAAGACGTATGATATATTCGTTTTGGGAATAATTTTTTAAGCACTGCGTTTTAGAGGACGAGCCTGTTTCTACGCCGTACTGGTACTAAGAAATACTTATATCTTCTTTTTCAAAATACTACTATGATATCGATATCAAAATACTATTATAATATCGATATCATAGTATCTAGTATTTTTCTGACACAGGCATCGAATCAGAACCACATTATCAGTTATAAGCGTAACGATAAAATATCACAGAATATCCGAGGCAGTATTTTTTATACTATATACATAGTCGCCATCCCCTAAGGGGTAGCAAATGTATACTAAACTTTTACCACTAACTATTTAAGTTCCCACATAATGTGGGACGAGGTTATAGCCAAGCGCAGTTTCAGACTCTGTGTTGCCACTAAGAATTTCTCAACAGAAAACCCGTATAGCACGCGTAAATGAACTATTTAATTTAACTTCCGGATAAAAAATAGGTATATATAAGCATGTTTATATAGAAATGAGCCACGATGTTCTAATTGCATTGAGTGTTTTATATACTAAAACCAAATAACACTTTTCATTACTGGAGAATTCAACTCAGACGTAGATAACAGCAGTTGTATTCACTGCTACCACAGAGGAACTCTGTTTATTCCATAAATAGGTTGCCTCAATGGCTATAGCTAGAAATTTCTTATACCCATTTGCCACCAACTATTCTAAGAGGCAAGCTTGTTGACGAAGCTAACACATTTTCAGTCTCGGTCCAGCTACTATTTCAAAAATACATATAGCAATTATTTTTTAAAGTATACTGACATTTAGCGAAGCGATAGTTGCTTCAAGGCTGTAGAGGTTAGTGGGGCGCCTTGATATCAATGTCTGGTTCTCTATAAATAACTACCCAACGTGAATAAGTAAAGGGATTGCACCACTGTTGCAATAGAATGTACATCTGCATTTTAAATAACAATATCAGATCTATTATACTATAGATTTTGCGTTAATATTGATTTTGTCAATCACTTTGTTCCTTCGGGCTCAAAGCTTTTTTCTGGTTATACGCTATGTCCTTTTCTGTACCTCTGACAATGTGTATGCGAAATTTTACAATGTTCAGTCGAGTAGTTAATAATATCAGCCCTGTATTAAACTGTCCCACTGCTGGGCACGAGCCTCTTCTCAGTGCGGGAAGGGTTAGGCCGTACTCCACCACGCTGGCCCAGTGCGGGTTGGCAGACTTCACATATCTTCGAGAACATTATGGAGAACTCTCAGACGTGCAGGTTTCCTTACGATGTTTTACTTCACCGTTATAGCAAGCGATAATTAATTATTTAATACGCATATAACTTCGAAAAGTCAGAGAGCCTTGGGTTCGAACTCGAGACCTCTGAGTGGCAGTCCAACGGTTTCCCACTAGACTATCGCTGCTAGTTAAGTTAAGGAGTAACAAAAAAACAAACTCACATTATTATACGGTAGTAAATGCGAATGTTGTGTTAAGTGCTTTAGCAATTTTCTGTTATGAAATTTTCCGTAGCGGCATGGAGTCTGGCTTTACCTGGTAAACGTCTCACTCTCTATAGCGTGGAAACTTAACAAGTACATGTAACCACTGCATTATCCACGTACGTACACGGATAATGCAGTGAGAAGTGTACGTAAGTGAGCGTGCCTTACACAGCTCCGGTACCATACTGGAGATATGGGAGGCGGCTTCTCCGTGGGCTTCAGCGAAGTTTTCGTTAGCAACTCCCTGAGTTGCGGGTGGTGAGCGGCTTTATTGCTCCGGTACCTATCTGGAGAATAGGTAGTGTCACTTGGGCACGAGGTAGCTCGCTTACGAGAACCGGATCTCTGAGGTTAGGGTGGAGAGTCGAGATTTGGGGACAAGACCTGTCTATAATTGGTCCCGGAAGGTGCTCTCGGGCACTGGAAGGTACAGCGGCTCCTCCTATTATAACCTTAATGGTTGGTGTAGGGGGAACGCTATATCATAAACTGGGATAGTCGTAGAGAGAGGGATGTGTGTCGGTGTGCGGTGTTTTGGATTCGATCCACAAATAGGCTTTACGAGTCTGGGTATTGTGCCTGTTGGTTGTATGTTTGTAAAGTACCCACGGAACTTGAATTGTCTATAGAAGTTGTCTTTTTTAAACAATAGATAAAACTACAGCTGGCGATGTGTGGTTTTAATAATGTCGGCCTCGATGGCGTAGTGGTTAGTGTGACCGACTGCCACGCCTGAGGTCGCGGGTTCGATTCCCGCACAAGTCAAACATTTGTGTGCATGAACATGGATGTTTGTCTTGGTCTGAGTGTTTCTATGTATAATATGTAGTTATTTACAAAAAAAAAGTATATATGTATGTTTATCCATTGTCTAGTACCCATAGTACAAGCTCTGCTTAGTTTGGGCTAGATGGTGTTGTGTGTATGTGGTTGAATATTATTATTATTAATATTGTCAGCCTCGATAGCGTAGTGGTTAGTATAACCGACTGCTACGCCTGAGGTCGCGGGTTCGATGCCCGCACAAGTAAAACATTTGTGTGCATGAACATGCATGTTTGTCTTGGTCTGAGTGTTTCTATGTATAATATGTATGTATTTACAAAAAATAAGTATATATGTATTTTTATCCATTGTCTAGTACCCATAGTACAAGCTCTGTTTAGTTTGGGCTAGATGGTGTTGTGTGTATGTGGTAGAATATTATTATTAATAAAAATGTAGGTGTGAGACTTTGACGCATGTATATCAAGGCAAAATCCTATCGTTCGTAACTGCAAGACACTGCTTTCGACTTTTTGAGTTGTCGACTGGTCTGCAATCAGCTATCATTTCTTTCCTTAATATTAGAAAAATAAAGCGCGCGTATCTTCTAAACCGTGAGAAGCTTGGTGGGAACATTGTAAAGTAAACAAACTAATATTTCTAACTAGCTTTTGCTTGCGGTACCGCTCCGCAACAGTATTTTTTCTTGGATGAAAGATACCCTATGTCCTTTTCTGTACCCGTGACAGCGTGAATGCAAAATTTTGTGATGATCGGTCGAGTAGTTAACGCGTGAGAGCATAACAAACAAACTTATTTTCGCATATACAACGTGTCACAGATATAACGCACAACCTCAAACACCCCAATTAGATTATTAAATCGTTATAATAATATAATCATTAAAATGTTACTTTTATGTACTTAAATATTTTAATTTAACGAATAAGTTCTCCTTATTGTGCGCGGATAGTATGGGTATATATATTACAATAAATCTAACATTATTGCCTTGAATTATGATACATTTTCATTTATTTCGACTGTTCAAAGAAAAGGACGACTATAATTTACGTTGTTTTAATTATTTTAGGACAAAAACATACCTATATTTAACTGTCTGGAATGGATTCGGTAGCCGATTCTGAACAAAGTACTTTCAGGAATTGCGTTTAATATGTTACACGTTGTATAATATACGCTAATTATTTAAATTTATTTTGTTTATAAATATTTATTTACAATAATTATACACAATACGAAGAGCATGAATATTAACAATAGTGTAATAAACTCTTATAGGTAAACACTATCTGAATATTATAAGTATGGAAATCAACATTATTACCACAGAATCTTTTTTTTTCCATTTGAATCTATGAGACATGGATCCAAACAATGGCGAATCATAAGCGATTTTAACATAAACAGAATAATGACCTTTCTTTCGAACAGTTGCAAAAGTTGCTCGGTGTAATGGTTTGCGAGTGATTAGCGCGGTCAATGTTTGTGTATACTTAGTTCCCACCGGTTCTATTGTTGTCTGCTGTTTATTATTCTACTTAGGTGACGTATATAGAAGTTACCAATGATATTATATAAAGTAAAGGAGCAGATATGTAGGCAAATCACAACTATGTCACCTCAATATCATAGACGTACTTACGACTTCAATTGTATAACTCAATTGTGCTGAATTGTCATTTAATATTTTACTTAATAATAGATATTTCTGTTTTCATGTTGTGCATATGTGTATGCTAACACATGCTTAATATTGTATTATAAATACTCTCGATATGATCAAATAAATAAGCATTCTGAACACGAAATCATAGTTTTCACTACATTATATGTTGTCTGTTGTTGTAAAATTTCTTGCAAAACAATTAAAGAACGATAAATATATACGTCTTTTACGCAGGACCTAAACATAGCTAGGGAAAAGTAAAAACATAGCTACAGAAAAGTAAGCGCAATACTTCATCTCCATCTCTACCAATGCGTTCAAACAGATATAGGCGTGATATTATGGCTATACTGAATTAATATAGAACCTAAACATAGCTGGTGGAAAGTGAGTGTGATGCACCGCTGCTGATACTTTCAAGTAGACATAAGTGACATATTATAAACAATCTTCTGCCTGCGGTTTCACTCGCGAAAAATTGCTTAGGTTAGGCAATGCAAACAAAAGTACTTAAAAAAAAATTGTTTTATGGTGAAAGGATTTTTAAAATCGGTTTAGTCGTTTTTGAGTTAAATCCTTACAAACAAATGAACGAAAAATCAAATCTTTCCTCTTTATGATATTAGTATGATACCCAGTTGATGAGATAGGACATCATAAGGCTTAAGGCTAATAATTAATATTACGCAATCATTGAAAGTAGGAACTTTTTAATCAAGTATCTTGCGTGCTTCGGAGGGCACGTAAAAAGTCGGTCCCGGTTGTTGCCAAATTGACAGCAGTCGTTAAGCCGTATCAGAGGCCTACGGGCTTAAACAACTCTTGACATCAGGTTGGCCACTAACCACACGAAAAGAAAGAAGAATCAAGTATTTCAATTAATTATATTGCAATAACTTCAGCCTTATGTCATTACATATGTTGTAATTAAGGATGTTATCATGATGTTTTATTATATCTAATGATTATTCTTATTAAAAAAATACTGTCTTTACATACATTCAATCAACAGACACAATCCCAACAATATGATAAATGCGAATGTGAGTTTGTTTTTTATGCTTTAAAGAGTTAACTAATCTGCAGATCATCATGAAATTTCGCATACACCTTGTCAATGGTACAGAATAGGGCATAGGGTACCTTTCATCAAGAAAATAATTCTTGAGTGCTAGAAATCTATTGAGAAAATCTAGATTAACGCGAGCGGAGCCGCGGGCAGAATCTGGTACTGCAATATTGTTTCATATCTAATCTTTTATTATTATAATACTCAGTAGATAATTAATATATAAAAATCGTCATAAATTTAAATATACTCTATTTTTTCGTAACGATACGATTTCTACCACAAACATTATTACCTCTACAATATCTTAAAACACTTCGAATAATGGGCTCATACTGATAAACAAATAAACACGTATCTATTTGAATATCATTAATATACGAAACGCTGAAAACAATTTAGAAATAAATAACACTCATACATATCTGTGATATGGTAAACAAATATATGTGAGTAAAATGGGGAGTGCATGAATATATACATTATCATCTCAAGGAAAATATATTCATAATATTCAACGATAAGGGAGGAATACCTCGTGTGAAAAAGAGATTTTTATTTGACTATGAGTGAGCGTAAACCCACAAACAACTCTTGAAATTAAAGTATTTTTAATATATACAGCTCTACCAGTAGTAATAAGATAACTGCCCTACTGAAGAAATCCTGTATCGCGGCGGACTTAATAAACATTTGTAGTTAATCAACAATGCTTGAAAAGTCTCCGCGTTTAACAAAAAATATACCCAGACTCGGTACAACCATTTATGGACCACAAAAGCTTTTATCCCAAGTCTAATATGACTGTGGGCTGAAATTAGACTTGGGATAAAAGTTTTTGTGGTCCATAAATGGTTGTACCGAGGGGTATAATTTTTATTGGTGTATTTCATGTGGGATTGGTGATGCCTCGCCATTGTATCTGTGCCGAGTGTCACTACACTCGGCACAGATACAATGGCGAGGCATCACCAATCCCACAACGTAGAGGAAAATTTTACTGTTTAATTCGGCGACGCTTCCATTAGGCTCAGATTAATATTCATTACTATGTAATTAAATAAAAGTATTCTATTCTTGCAGAGAATTCTGACCTCTCAATATTTTCTTTGCCGTTAAAGGTCATGAATTATTTAACTTAACTTCAGAATAAAAGTAGGTATATAAAAGCACGCTTATTTATAGAAATAAAACCACGACGTTCCATCGATGTATATAAGAGATTTTATATACATATACAGTGTAATTCCAATTAACCGAATCAATTGAGAGCAGACCGCATTCGGATAATCAAAAATTAGGTTAGTTGGATATTTTTCGAAATAAGGTTGTGTGTGCATGTACATATGTACATTGCATATTTTAAAGAAATAGAGTTTATTCTTGGCACTATATGAATATTTTAATTGAAATTTATAATTTGCAACACACAAACATGTTACATATATGTATATGGGATGCATATATACATTTTCTCATTTCCCAATAATGTTTCCCTGAACGCGATTGGGATAATCAGCGATACGGGTAGTAGCGTTCGGATAATTGGAGTTCTACTGTAGTTAAGAAAATAATGTATCTTGATTAAGCTTATGTCAATTATTTGAATGAATATAGCCCTCATTCTGATGTATTCGAGTGACAAGATGAGTTACTTACCAATAAGATAATGTCCGAGTTCTCCAAGAATGTAGCCGATGGACACCAGTCCCAGCACGTACCACTTGTAGAAGCCTTGCAGCTTTGCCCATATGCCTCCGTGGAACATGATTTATTATTTTATATCTGTGGACAATTAAAATTAGCATTAGTTTCATTTATTCAGATTTGAATGATGAATGTAAGTTGATTGTTTTACTCCTTAACTATTTGATCGATGGTCATACGCATTGTCAAAGGTACAGAAGAGGACATAGGGTACCTCCAGACAAAATTACTGTTTTCGAGTGAATCTGCGCGCAAAAGCTAGTTATCTATAATTGTTTTAGACTCCGTGGTCGTACATAGGTCCTGTGTTATAAGATTACGGTCTTGTTCACAATCTTTATGTCCCGAGTTCTATTTCTAGTTCGTGACAGCATTATATTTTTGCGGAAAATTCTATATCAGTCCGTATAGCATGAGACGAGAATAGCTGTAACATTTGTTACTTTTATAAAGAAAATAATCATAATGTAAACGCCACGAACTATACGCAAATAATTCGAATTAAAATAATAATGATCATAACTAATATTATAAATGCAAATGTGATTTTGTTTATTTGTTTGTTTGTTACGTTTTCACGCCTTAATTGCTTGATCAATCATCACGAAATTTCATAGAATAGAAAAAAAACAACAATCGAAAATAAATTTATTCAAGTTAGGTTACAAGGTTTACTTATGAATGTCAAAGTTACACAAAATTTTTCTGTGAATTTACATTTACTGCCACGTTCAGCAAAGCAAGGGTGTAGGGCTCATGAGAAGAGCGGGCAAGAAACACATAGCCACTTTTTTTAATCGCCAAGTTTACAATTATATTTTGTTTATAAATCATAACTGTAAGGTGCTGCAACCATTTCTCCATGAACTACTACTGAACATATTCAAGCATTTAATAAAAGAAAAGGACATAGGGTAGCTTTCATAAAAAAACAAGGTACTGTTACTAACTTAACCGAATCTACATTTATGCGAGTGAAACCGCGGGTCAAATCTAGTATCAGTGTCGTTCAGTGTGAAAAGAATTAGATTATAGTCCACCATTTATCTCGAATTACTTCGTGATATTCATAAACGAAATTGCGTCTTGTTAGCACCGTTCAAGTCCAAATTAGGTAAAAACAAGTAACGTCCATTAAAATTAAACGCTTGCTATCAAAGAACGATTATAATGCAGTGATAATTACCACACCGGATGAGATCAATAACGTGCATAGACGAATATTTTAAATTGCATGTCTTGAACGGCCTCAAATTATCATAATTAGGCCTTATGAGGTTTAAACTGTAACGATCGTGACATAGTTTTGTATGTTATGTGACAACAACGGTACACGCCCCGTGGTGATATGGTCTCGATATACGTCAACGTTGTCATATCGATTCAGAGTTACGTATATACATAGATAATTTTAGGAATTTTTTTTATCAGCCTATTTTATAAACAGTCCGTCTTTCTTTTGCTGAGCACGAGCCTTTATCCAGAAAGGGTTATTTTTCAAGTATGCGGAGGGTTAGATCGTAGTACACCACTAGTGACGCTTTTCTAGTGTGAATTGGCGGACTATGAATACATTTTTGATAACTTATGGAGAACACTTAGACATGCAGATCTAAAACAAATATTCGTAAATTTAAACAAAAAGTTTTGAACGAAATAAATCCTCATAATGTGTCTAAAAATTATTAAACTTTTAAGTGTTAATATAATTTTCATCACTATTGAAGCCAAATGGAGTCTTTTAATCCCCATGTCACTCTAATATTACCAAATCGTTAAATCTAAGATGTTTTATCAAATAAAATTACCTTACAACTTAATTTTATCATCATATATTAAAGATGATTTAATACAAGAACAACAAACGATTGAACAACATCGAAACCAATCCACGTAAAACGGCGCTGTAAATTCGACTTACGCATTTCGGTCTCATTTAACATAACTTGCTGTATCACAGAAATTATATGTAATAATATTAAATCAGCATTGTATACAGACGGAAACTCTTGAGTTATGTGACAGGCTAAGGTGACGAGTGGAGGCCGAAGGAACAACTAAGTTAATGCACGTTTTTTGACGCATTTGTTATGTTTAATGTGACATATCTGTACAGTAATAGCTGTATAGGTTAAACAATATACGGTAAGTTGTACGACCTAGTTGTGAAACGGATATCTGTGTCAATCACGAGTTACTGATCGTTAGTTATTATAAATAAGTTTAATAATTTAGCTCTGTATATGAACTGTCCCACTGTTGGGCATAGACCTCTTCTCTGTGTGAGGCTTCGGTTAGGACCATTGGCCGCGCTGAGCGGGCTGGCAAACTTCACATATCTTCGAGAACATTATGGAGAACTCTCAGACATGCAGGTTTTCTCATAATTTTTTCTTTTACTGTTTTTACCTTTCATCAATTCAATTTCATTAATGTTTTCAAAATAATATAAATGAGATAAAATATTGCCTGCGTAATAGATTGTTTTGACTTTTGATATGCAGAGGGCTTAAAGAAGAAAGACGTAAAAAAGGCAGTAACAGAAAACGAAAAAAAAAACAGAAAACAAGAAACAGAAAATAAGAAAATGAAATTCCTAAGGTATTTTTTTTATATTATCATGGTGGCAAGCAGGCATATGGCCCACCTGATGGTAAGTCGTCACCGTAGCCTATGGACGCCTGCAACACAAGAGGCATCACTTGCGCGTTGCCAACCCTTTGGGAGAAAAAGGGAGTGGGAAGGAGAAGGAGCAGGAAAGAAGGTGATTGGGCCTCCAGCACTCTCACTCACCGAACGAAACAGAACAGTAAGAATAGGTTCTGCTTTTTTACGTCGATATTCTGTGAGAGGATAGTCTTTCCCCGGTCGAGCCGACCCATTCATGCTCTCAAGACTTCTACGTGGCAGTTCAACAGTCTCCTACTCGACTATTGCTCAGCAGCAATAGTCGAGTAGGATACTGAAACCTATTCAGCAGGTTTATATATGCTGAAATACATATGTACGAGTCATAGCCTCACGTCTATTATCTGTATATATAGGCTTTCGACTGGGTGCTACCCCGATATACATCTTTTGGTTCATTAACTTTAATTAAATTTAATAAGCAGACAACGAGCGTGTTTGAAAAATGTTAATTTGATGACAAATAAATTTAGGTACACCTTATTGGAGAAAATAAAGGTTACTTTCGGCACAATACCTAAAAAACAATGTGTCTGATCTTTAGGCTAATTAGTAATTGATTTTAACTAAATCAGATCTTTAATCGTAATGGGTTAAATACGTAATCTCTGCCGGTACATAGTCACATTAGGCTGTCACTGTTCGGCCATTACTAACAATTTACCAACACCATGTCTAAAATGACATGTAGGCATAGATAATACAGATATTTATTTCCCTATTATACATGTAATAAGCCCATCGATGTCATCCTTGGCACAGTTATGCGTCGTTGCACCTAACGTGTACCCCTGCGTGCCTTAATGGATAAGGCATCGGATTTATGACCCGCGGGTCGTTGGTTTGCATCCCATGCTTACACCGTTGCAGTTACTTAAAAGTCTTTCTAGATTATTCATACTTGGGCATTTTGGTATAATGATGTTAATGATATGACATTTATTTCTTATCCTCGTAAAGTGTAATATTAGCAAGCAAAAGAGTTGTTTGAAATAAACGCCAGTGTTCCGTACTCTATATTGCCTGTTTTAACAGTTAAAAAGAGAAGGCTGCATTGGTGTGATTTGCTCATAAATCTTACTCAAAACCGTAGGTTAACTCACCATTTACTATTTCAATTACTTATGTAATAACAGTTTTTTATAAAAAATAAACAACGCGATAAAATCCGTATGAAGTTTGTTTAACATTCATAAGACAATATTAACTCACCAAAGCAAGGTCTTTAGAGTTATATGAACGCATCGTCACTGCAGGCTTTGGCAACTATACTCCTCGTAACAACATTAACTATAACTATTTGACTGCCATCTTTTGTATGTACACCCAGATTAAGGCAATAGGTACCTCCACGTTGCCTCATCAACGTACCAGATTTGATAAAACAGCAGGATTCGCATCTTAGAACTATTAAATCATCATCACCCCATCATTATACTGCTATGCATAACTCCCAAAGAAACCACAACTGTCATCGACGTCGAGTCGTTTACTCAAATAAGCTTCTTCTCATAAAGAATCACCTAAAAATAAACTCTCAAAGAACAATACTAAAATTTGATCGCCATTATTCTGTCATGGAGACCTATTTTTGGATGATAAAAACATAACAATGACCCACGGTGACAATGAATGACGTAATTGAGCGCATCTTACGTCGCGTGTCGCTATTGTCCTCAGCACGACAACTCACGAAACCGCTAACTATTATGTGATAATAAGCTCTGAGAAAATCATTATAAATAATATTTTTGCACAACTGCCATGTTAAAGCCTGAGATGAATGGGCAGGCATGATTGAGAAAGTATTACCCTCACTCAGAATATCGAAGTCAAGTAGCAGTGTACGTGGTGTTGCTGACAGCTGTGAGTGATAGCGCTCTCAGTCGCTTTTTCCTTCTCCTACCGTGTTATACCTGTCGCTTTCATACAGTCTACGGAAAACTGCTTTCTATCGGTTAGCAGACTGTGCTTGTATGCCATCTATGTGGTTTTCATTAGGTAACAATTTGATCGTGTTTTTGTGATGCCAGAAAACAACCCCTACCATCAGGTGGGCGGCTGGCTAGTCAGTCACTAGCAACAATAGGAAAAAGGCCTTATGGGAAAGTACCTATAGATGATCAGAGCCAAGAAGCGGTAAGAAGGGATTCCAGACTCCTTGAGAAGGTAATGTGGTATTAGCAGAGGACCTTGGGAAGATCCTTGTGTGTAGCATAACTTCTCCCTGCGTTACCCTTATGTTGCAAGCCTATAATCTAGTTCACCTTGATTGCAATCACTAAACATAAATTTCGCAACTCGTCCAATTTATTCCAGACAAGGCTATAACTTCAGAATAAAATAAATATCTATTACATTTTCTGATACACGAAGTAGATAAATCATTCATCTTATTTTAATTTGATTAATGATCTTATGTGTTCACATATTTTTTTATGTTGTAATTCTTGTGCTACATTTTAAATTATGACTCATCTCTGTTTAACCTGTTTTGATATACGTTATAAAAATCTTTTTGTAGTCTAATTATTTTTAAGTCTGTTCGACCGACCAGACAGACCGACAGACCGACTTCGATCTGATTAACGCAATTCAAAGAGGCATAAAATTAAATTCTAGAGTCACCAATTGCCAGCCTTTTAAAAAAGATAACCTACATATTAGGAACAATTTCTGTAACACAGGGACTGTAAATTATTATTATTAATAAACATACAATGAACACAAGGATCACCCAGATACGGAGCAACAACTTTTTTGTCCCATATCGGATTCGAACTCACAACACCAGACAATGGCGAGGCGATTACTAAAACCGCTACATTATCTTCACTATAGTGCTGGTTTGAATATTTTATATGCCCTACGAAGCGTGGATGGCGGCTTTTGAACACGCTTTTATTAGCTTCATACGTATGTTAGTATGTATGTAACGGAAACTTTGAACATGATTTCGATCCCCTTCAAAACGTCGGATTAACTCGAAATTCGGCATACTTATCTAGGACCAATGACAATATAAAAATGTAGAAAAATAATAAATCAAGAATAATATCAGTTTAAAAAATTAAAAAATATGCTTTATTAAAAAAAACAAACTAAAAATGCAGAATATAATTTGTGGGGTGCTTTCTAAGATATTTTGATAATCACCACCCCACGCTTTTTTACATAAAAATTATTAAATTATTTTCTTCTTTTTAGATAGGTTTTTTAATAAAGCGTGTTTTATAGTTTTTTAAAACTATTATTTATTTTTATTATAAATGATCACACATCGTGAGCTACGATCGTCGAAATTCTACTTATAATAAACTAGCGACCCCTCCCAACTAGGCATGGGTAGTACAAAACCTTAACAAATTAGACACCTAACCTTCCTAATGAATCACGCTGTATATAGATGAACACCGCATGAAAATTCGTTTAGTAGTTTTTGAGATTATCGCAAATAGACGCGGCGGGTTATTCTGTTTTATAATACGTAGTAATTAATACTCGATATAATTAATAATCACCAATACGTGAGTCTTGATCGCTTTAAGCATTTGCTTTTGCGTCACAATATTTACAGATAATATTCAAAAGTCTATATAGGTTAGAGTTGCGAAGTGGATTAAAAGTTTACATCGCCCTGAAGCGCTTAAGAAAATATTAAACTTAGGACGTTGCTTAAGGTTTCGACTTCTCGTCTTAATATCGATTTGAATTGGAAAATGAGGTCAAGTTAGTAAATCATAAATAAATCTAGCTTTTTTTATAGTGACACGGCAAGTGATTGTAACGGACATGATGGAAAGCCTAATTACAGTCCAGAGACAGTGACGACGACTTTAGCTTTATAGAAGACTAGCTTTTGCCTGCGGCGTCGCTCGCATAAATGCATGTTAGATTAGTTTAGTAATAGCACTGTTTTCTGATGAAAGGTATCCTATGTCCTTTTTTGTCCCCTTGACGACGTGTATGCGACATTTCATGACTATCGGTCGAGCAGTGAAGGCGTATAAGCGTAACAAAGAAACAAACTCAAATTCGCATTTATGATATAAGTTAGGATTAGGATTACTTAGGATATACAGTTGTCAACCACCAAGGACATTGAGGTCGAAGGAACGGTCAAATGGATCATCAAAAATACTTTATTGCCGAATGTCACGCTATTGAACTATATATATACAAATACAAGTTTTGATCTAATTACTACACAAATATAATAATGTCCTCCAGACCGAATTTCGGCCACGGCGGCCAGTCTTAACGGAGACTGGCCTTCTGCGCAGAATATATTATAGTGCACAAGTGTGTGCGCAAACACAAGTGCACTCTCTGTTCCCTCATGATGGGACGGTAATCCGATACGACCGGAGAGAGATCAGGCGCAGGACCAACGGCTTTACGTGCTTTCCGAGGCACGCGGGTGTCTAACACCGCCAACTGCCTAACTCCGGGCTGCTATTGAGATTTCTTAACAGAAAAACCCAATAACTTTTTGTTGGCCCGACCCGGGATTCGAACCCGAGACCTCATGTACAGCAGTCGCATTCAACGCCACGGAGGCAGACTTTTATTATAGGAATGCTTCGATATGCTGTTAATCTGTTCTGTGCGATTGTATGATATGCGTACATATCTTATCTTATATTGTGTGGGCGCCAGTTAGTACAGACCGGCGACACTTCAACCCAGTGGGATCATTTGTGTCGACTTCCCCAATAACGACAGCCATAGATGTTCGAGGCAGCCGGGACCGACGGCTTAACGTGCTCTCCGAGGCACGGAGCAGGCGATGATTGTCAATCTATACGCACATAATTTCAAAAAGTCATATAACTTCCGGAAGTCTGAGGTGCGCGACGTGGGTTCAAACCCGAGAGCGCAGACGTGGGTTCGAATGCAATGCAGAGGGACATTGCAGTCTGTTTGTCTCCCCACTGAGCTACCGCTGCTTTTGTGATGAGTATACTATATTTAATTGTACTACAAGACATCCTCATGTTGTGATTCTTCTTGGGGATATACCCTTTATGCATTAATAAGCAAGACACCTTTTCGAACCCGCACACCAACACTAAGCCCACGCCCACGCGTGTAAATATTTTTACCATTCATAGTAAAAGTTGTTTAAACATTACAACAATTATGGTCGTTGACCATCAACTATGGCTTTGCACTTGCGACCGAATTTCGTTCTACGCATCACCGACGTCAATATCAAATAAAAAATTTAACATACTTCCTGGTTCACGTAATAGAATATTTTATTATTTAAATTTTATTGCGTAGGTAAAAATTATATATATAATAAATAATAAAATCCTTCAAGATATTTATTATATATTATAAAAATAAATAATTGGACAATGTGCTAGCACCTAAATTAATAAACAAAAATGGCAATTAAATTTTTTGAATACCTGTTTGAGTGTGTTTGTATGTCAAAGGTTAGCCTAGAAACAACTGGACCGATTTAGTAAAATTTTGTAACACAGTCATTTATTGTGCAACAATATATTTAAAAGCGGAATCATATTATGTTGGCGTGGGATAAAACTTGGAATGTATATGAAAGTATTTATTTTTATTTCCAAGACAACTACGTATAAATTTGAATGTTCATACAACATCACAATTATTGCTGCAAATCTATTTAGGAACCCTATGGGTAGTATTTAATATCCATAAAATAGTAAATCTGGGGTACTTAAAAGCTCACTTCGCGGAGTAAAATGTTAAGAAGAATCAGACAAGAAACATATGGTCACTCTTTTTAAACGCACAATGTTCAAAATATTATTATATCTAGTACAATACGTCATCATCTTCTTACTTTATATGTATATATATGAACATTAAGCTGATGTATAAAAGAGTAAAATGAGTTATAATAATATGGGTAGCATACTTTACTGTATATATTATACTTTATGATAATGCACTACTCTAAACGTACCTTTTGTAACTTATTATCTCACTAGCCAGAAGTTAATAAGTATTGCTAATCGATGTCCTAAATCCTTAATTCCCAAAGTGGCCCAGGTGGACCTCCAGGGGTCCACGGGAGACTCGACGGGGGTCTACGTAGGCGTGACAAAAAAATGGGGGTTCACAATTCGTAAGCGCCACGAAAATGTATTTGCTTTCGATAGTAAAGAACTAAAATGTTGCCTCGACTTCACCTATCAATGTAGATAATGACGGATATTTTGAGGAATAACCGAAAATTGCTAAAAAAAAAGTCAGCCCGTAGAGAGGTGATCAAATTTTTTAATTTTAAACCAATTTAACTTTTTGGACCGAATATACCGATTTTACTTGGCGAATTAAATTTCTAGCTGCAGGGGGTCCACCGGAACCAGCAAAATTTTGAAAGTGGTCTATGAGAAAAAAAGTCTAGTAACCTCCGTCCTAAATGAACAACAGATTATTGAATTTGACTAACGAAATAGTAGGCGTACCAAGTAGGTGATATATCCGTGGTGAATATTGTCAATACCGCAAATGGAATTCGTAAACTTTAATTCTGTTGTTTTTGAGGAAATCGAATCTTTTCCTTTTTAGTATTTTATTACGTACAATATTCTAAGTCAGTAAGATTTGGGTGGTTATATTATGCGGAAATATAGTATAATTATTGTAGAGGCAAAATATTATGCAAATGCATATAATTGTTGTTTGTAAGCCGCCTACACAATCGCATTTATTAGATTGGTGTAAACAAGGCGCTTGTCACTACTTCCTTAATAGATTATTTTCTGCACTAGTTTAGACATATATAGGTATAATGGGACAGCTGACAGGAGAATACCTCGGCGAATGATCTCTGATCATACTAGAGATACTCTGAAGAAAGCTCAGGTTTAAAGTGTCCTACACTGACGATAGTGCATGAAGGATATAATAAAAATCCTTTTTTTTCTGAATAGTAGAGCCTCGCTGATTTGAACAAGAATGGACCGGCTTGACCGGTGAAGGACTACCCGCTCACAGAATATCGACGTGAAATAGCAGTATTCCTACTGTGTTTCGTTCGGTGAGTGAGAGTGGCGGAGGTCCAATCACCCTCTTCCCCCTTCCCGCTCCTTCTCCTTCCCATTTCCTTTCCTAAAGGATCGGCAACGCGCAAGTGATGCCTCTGGTGTTGCAGGCGTCCATAAGCTATGGTGACCACTTACCATCAGGTGGGCCGTATGATTGTTTGCCAAATTAGTAGTATAAAAAAAAATAAGAAGACATTAAAAATCTACTTTTTAAATATTCTCATAATTATGTGTAGATTAGTTGGCGGTTACAGCAAGTATGATATTAATTTTTAACTGCAGCAGTAAATGCAAATGAAATAAATGATATACACATGAATATGCAAATATTGATCCAAAATCCTTAGCAGTCATCTCGTGAGCATTTTGTAAGGCCGTATAAAGTGCAAAGGCGTGTTAAACAGGCCATGTATGTATCTAATTACGTTCAATCACTTTTAAATGTCAATTAAATCTAGTACCGATGGAATAAATTGGAAGTCTAAATTCGGACTTCCATATTATATTTATTAATATTATAAAAGTTTGTGTGTTTGTTAGTTTGTCCTTTTACGAAGCAATTAGGAAGATAGTTTATGGGCTGGAAAGTAACAGGACTAATTTGCCAAAAAAATACGGTTCCAAATACATTATATTTCTTTGTGTGGTTTTAACCACTAGAGCGAAACTGAAGAGTTATTCCACCTTATCCCGCCCTCCCCTTTCCTATCCAGATCAACGCATGCTGGGCTCAGATGCCATCCTTACACGGTGGAGTCGACTAACGATCAAGGCATGGAATTCTCTGCCAAGGCACGTGTTTCCTTCTTCCTTCAATCCTGGGTCCTTTAAGCGGAGCGTGAAAAAGCACCTTCTCAGGCCGTCAAACTAGAGACCTTAACATCGCCTCGGCTGCTATGAAGACGATGTGGAGGCCACTGCTCTTAGACCACACGACTGCTTACCATCAGGTGGAGTGTGGTCATTTAGACGAGCAAAAAAAAGAATGTAAAACAAGTAAATACGAAAATTGATTTGTGTGTTTGTTATTTTTCACAGACCAATTGGTTGGCCGGTTCTAGTAGGTGCCCTGAATAAAGATAATAGGCTCCTTAAAAACACAATAACATTGCGGGTAGGAAGTATGTAGTTATAAATATGAGACTGTAACGAATCTGTTCTATTTTTTAACCGACTGCGTCAGAAAGAGGGTAATGTTTTTTATATTCTACTACTAAAGAGCAAAAGCGAGTGTGGTGTTACTTACAGCCATGGGCTGGTGTTGCTAACATCCATACGATAACGTTTGACAGCGAACGTTATGTTGATGTTAGCAACACCAGCCCATGGCTGTAAGTAACACCACACTCGCTTATTGCCGAAGCAGAAACCCTGCGGCTAAATTATTGAATGAATTGCGATGAAAATTTAGTATGTAGGTTTGAGTTCAGAGGTTAGAATAAAAGCTTAAAATGTACCAATTGTTACTTTAAACTGCAAGTAAAGTCGCGGCTAACGTCTACTATCGTAAATAGGAAGTAATAATCTAGATCAAACTGCCTTTCAAAGTTTATACCTTGTTAATTCGGACAAGATATTATAAATAACATTATAATTAAAAGTAAATAAGGTCAAATATAAAACCACTGCAACAGTTAAGCATAATATTTTAGGACCTTAAAATAATTATTACACGTCTATGTCTGACATTGGAGATACTTTTTTATTAAACTAATGCGGTGGTAGAGCTGCGACTGGAGCGTATGAGTAGTTCGATTCCCGGTATAAGCAAAGAGTTATTGGATTCCTCTTTCAAGAATTCTTTAGCAGCAGCAGCAGTTCCAGAATCCGTCTGGAACTATTACGTGGGACTTAAGGTCTTTTTTTCACATACACACAACATCAGCTACCCGTAACTAAGCAGAACTTGTAGACCCAGATCAAGACAAACATCCATATCCATGTACACAAATGTTTGACTTGGGTTGCGAGAATCGAACCCGCGACCTCAGGCGTGGCAGTCGGTTACACTAACCACAACGCCATCGAGGCCGCATAATTAGCGAAATATGGGCATTATACATAGCTTTATACTCCTTCGGTAAAGATGTAAGACTGAGGACCTAAGCCGATTAGAAGTAACTGTCAGCCCCAAGAGAGAAATTAAAATAAAAGAGCGACCTAGCTTTTAAACTAGCGAGTAAATAACACATTTAGTGTAGACATCTGATACATACATGCATATATAATCCCACATCTATATCCTCGAAAGGCAGGCAGAGGTGTATAAGCTGCGGAGCGAAGAAACGGACAAATATTAACCAATAGGATTGCATACTGCTCCAGTAGAGCGGCGATTTTATGCAATCCTATTGGTTAATATTTCTACGTTTGTTCGCTCCGCAGCTTCGCTTCGCTTCAATGGACAGGCAGCCTTTTACCCGCATTTCACAAAGTATGGTTTTAAGCTCACTTAATAGGGAGCAAAGCTATTATTGTCTACCGGACTGAGAGCCAACATCGTGCGTTGCTACTGATGATTTCTGGCCGTCTAGAAATCACGGCATTGAGATTTGTATTCAGTTGCGACCGAGGATTTTTATGCAGAGGTTTCGAGTTTAAACCCAAGGTCCGGAATGTGACTTTTCAAAGTTATGTACCTACGTATTAAATAATTAATTATCGCTTGCTTAAACGGCGAAGAAAAATATCGTGAGGAAACCTGCACGTCTGAGAGTTCTTCATAATGTTTCTGAATATATGTGAAGTCAGCCAACCCGCACTGGGTCAACGTGGTACACAATGGCGTAATACTTCTCACACTGAGAAGAAGCCTGTGCTCAGCAGTAGGGCAGTTATATAATATTATTATTGATGACTATTAGTTGCAATGGAAACGTATTATGACGTAGCACTGTCAATTCAGGGATTTTACTCTAATTGTTTGGTATCCTTAAGCCGGTGCGGAAATTATCTTCACAGCGAGAATTGTAAAACAACGACATTTATTATGAGTAACAGCTTATTTCTTTGTATGACAAACAGACACAAATAATTACACTTTATTATGCGTGTTATGCTAATAGAGTTATTGGCATCCTAATTACTGTAGCAATTAATCTTGGTATTTTGTATTTTCCTGTCAAGCATCGTTTGGTCGCAATATTGTAATACTTGAATAAGGCACTGTGTTATAAGCATGTCTCATAGCATTACCTTATGTACACTTAGTTGACATTAAATAAACTGTTTGAACTTACTGCCAATAGTGCCAATTGTAGGGTTCTGATTATAAAAATAATAATATTCTACCACATACACACAACACCATCTAGCCCAAACTTAGCAGAGCTTGTACTATGGGTACTAGACAATGGATAAACATACATATAGCAATACTTTTTTTTGTAAATACATACATATAATATATATCCATATAGAAACCCAGACCAAGACAAACATCCATGTTCATGCACACACATGTTTGACTTGTGCGGGCATCGAACCGGCGACCTCAGGCGTGGCAGTCGGTTACACTAACCACTACGCTATCGAGGCCGACATTATGACAATAAGTTATTAAAAAATTATTATTGAAAAGACGACGCCCGCTCTAGGAATGAATCCTGTGTCGCGTAGGGCTTTACAAACATTCAAACAACGGACACAAAAAACATCCAGACTCGGAACAATCATTTGTGGATCGCACAATTTTTTCCCGTGCGGGATTCGAACCCACAATACTCGGCGTAATAGCAGTGGCGAGGCAATCACATAAACCACAATGCCATCAGTGCAGTCAAACATTATGACATTTAACAATTATCAGTACGCTATTTTTGTTATTACCTATAGAGACAAAATCCATGTCAAAAGCTAGATATATATTGGACTTGCGATCGAGAGGCCACGGGTTCGGATCCCATCCATTGCACTACTGACGTGAACCCACTCCTAACACAAGCATTCTAACTTAGCTGGAGGGGTTAACAAGAATACTAGTACGCACGAGCAGCTTGCGCTATGGAATTCGATTGCATGGACAAAACACAGCCCACATTTCCTCGTAACATTGCAAGACTATTATGTTTTGAAACACGTATTTCTCTTAACTTTTAACGCAAATATGGTATGTAGTATGCGAATTCCGCATGTAGCTGACGTGTTTACATGCGCAAGCTACTCGCTGGTTACATGCGCCAGTTGGTAATATGGTTTACTTGTATGTTAATTGTTAAAACGCAATCGTTAGCTGTACCCATCTACATAGTTCTAAGAAAGAAAAATCCTTTGTTTCTATAGGTAATAACATTAACCTACTTATAATCGTTAAATATTATAACGTTTTGCCTATTACAAAAAAAAATGCCGGTAATGGCAAACGCAAACATATCGAACTCAGAACCTCAAGATCGGCAACGAGCAAACGTATTACGCCATTGGGCCGACGCGAACATGGAAATGTAAATACGATAATTTGAATCAATTAACTTTGTATAAATGTTCTTAAACGTAGTGAAGACTCGTGTTGATAAGTATTACGTCATGTTAACACATTGTTACGAAATTGATCGCATGGTCACAACGCCGCTGTCGCCTTCGAATGTCGTCAAAACGATCTCAAAGATACGTCAATGGAATTTTAAAGTAAATTAGTGTGGTTTGTTAGAGTTGGCCTTGAAGCCTTTACTTAATATATACATACCTAGTTTACCTAAAGTGCAGAACTTTTTGTGATAGAAAATAAGCAAATGTGATACTTGCTTATTGGCACAAAATGTTCTGTCGACAGATCGAGTTAAATCCTGTTTCTGATATGAATGACGTAACAAAATCAAGCTCATGTCAAGTAATATGGTTGGCTATTATATTCAAGCTCCTAATGGAAGCAGTTGAATGGAGTTTTGTCACTGTTGGAAGACTGTTAACGAGGTTTAAAAATCAAACTCATGTTATGATAATAGACTCCTGCATTCTGAACTATAGTAATAACTAACTAACTGCAGAATTCTGGTCACTCCTGACAATCCTGCTTCTGTTACCGAAAATTAAAACTTTATACTTTGTTTGACTAAGAAGAAAACGTTGACCTTTCTTTATTATTTTGGTATAGGTCTGCTACTCTTGCCTAAGACAGCTTGAATAGTCAAATATTCTAATGTATTTTATAATATGATAGACGCTACGACATATACAGAGTTAGATAGACTGATGCGTATTAAACTCATCTTTCGCCAGCTGTCCTCGATGTGAGCGAGCCTAATGCCGTCTACCAAATACCAAGTCCAGGAGGTATGTTGCTTGTGAGAATGTCTTGACAGAAAACCCTAAGAACAAGTCTACACCTTTATATATTCTCTGGCATGTACAGGCATTAGTATATACGAGAGTCCAAAGTCGTTTTAATGCAAGTAGAAAAAATGCTCGCAAAAAGAAAAAGATGTGTCGGTAAAAACAGTTGCAACGAGTAGATGTTTATGTATTTAATGTTTTCTTGATTGCTGTATAGTTCGCCATTAGATCTCGAAGCAATTGCATCTACATAATAGATTTTTTATTCAACTACATCACAACGAATGACATTATAATTGGGATTAATGTTTGTGATGGATGCAACGCATGTAGTAAATGTGATATAAGCCATACCTGATACCAGTAAACTTAGAAGAACTAATCCATTTACTAGATAGTGAATATAGGTTTGTCTTATTATAAACTGATACCGTGGCCTGACAGACTACATCTAACATTTATGCGTTGCTGGTCGCCTAAAAAGAGAAGCTCCACCTGTGTTCCGTACAAATGCATCCGTTAAAAATCGTCTGCTTGTCGCCGGGATGGTGTGGAAATTAATAAATGAAAGTACAACACAGAAGGTGTTGTATTTATGTTATTGGTTTTGAGTCCGGATGAAGGTACTATGTGTCCGTTAATTAATAATAATAATAATAATAATAATAATAATAATATAATATTCTATATAATATTCTACCACATACACACAACACTATCTAGCCCAAACTAAGCAGAGCTTGTACTATGGGTACTAGACAATGGATAAACATACATATATACTTTTTTTTTTTTTGTAAATACATACATATTATACATAGAAACACCCAGACCAAGACAAACATCCATGTTCATGCACACAAATATTTGTCTTGTGCGGGAATCGAACCCGCGACCTCAGGCGTGGCAGTCGGTTACACTAACCACTACGCCATCGAGGCCGACAATTGTATGTTTGTGAAGTACCCGCGACACAGGGCTAGACCACAAGTGCGGAAAATTCGCTCATAAATCTAATTACTTACTAAAAACCGAAAACTGTAAATTTTTTCTGCTTAATACTTGACATATAAACTTTTCAGTAATACCAAGAGATGGCGCTATTGTGTTTCAGTTCAAAACAATATTATATGACCTCAATTTTTTTAACATTGTTCTAATATTTTACAATTACTATACAATGCATGGATGGATATTATTTTTTATATATTCCTCGCTCGAGTAGCTGTCACGGGCTTTTAAAATAAATGGAGTAAAGACAAGATATATAATTTTTTTGTTACTTGAATTAACTCGTCCATGTATTTCGTATTATCAAGGTTTGTTTCATAAATATAATATTGTCTTATGTTTACGCGAATGTTATACATTGAAATTAAACACTTTATACGGATTTTATCGCGTTATTTATTTTACTTTAAACACTGGTAATACATAATTTTGAAAACTCTAATACGACTATTATTGAAATTTTACTACTATTTAAGCTATATATTTTCTAATTAAAATAATTTATTTTTGAGTTTACACTTTGCCCCGACGTTTCGGTTGCTTTACAGCAGCCATGTTCACGGGGAGTACAGTAGCAGTACTGTAAAGCAACCAAAACGTCGGGGATAATGATAACCTTAAACATATTCTTTTAAGGAATTCAGCAATGCGTGAGAGTTCTTGTTTTGACATGTTTAATTGATATAGCGGTTCTTATTAATTTTACGTTGGACTAGGTAAATGATATAATTATATTACAGTTTGCAAACCTATTCCTTACATTCATTTTTGGAGAGGTACTTTAAGAAGTGGAACTCAGAATTCGGATCTACGTTTTAACAAAAGCTAGAAGATATAAAGAAAGTACGTCCACAGAAGATGTGATATGTCAGATTTCGAAGTTTCTTAAGGAGATGCTCTGCTGACAGCATAAATACATTATGATGTTACCAGCAGTACTGGTGATAATAGTGTATATTTATCACGATAGTTGCTGCACATCAGGCGTGCTTATTGCCTATTCTAGTAGAATATAGAAATCGTCTAAACTTTGTATTATACAGCAATGTTCACGATACCAATTAAAGTCCATTTGTGCTTCTAATTAGACGCAAAACCACGCTATTCACCAGTAAATCAAGCGTTAAATGAAAATGGTTTAATTAATACTACGACTGAAGTATAAAGGTTAATAATTTCGCTTTTTTTCATATTTCACGATGATAATTCAGAATTTTCTCCCGTTTTTCCTCCTCGTTTCATGGGCTCCGGGTTGATTAGTTAAATTATATTTGGGGCATTACTCCGACCCAAAAGTCACGTTTTCCAGGCTTACGCGTTCACGTTCAATATGTAATTAACGTGAACTTTTCATTTTTAACGATGTCAGTCGAACTTTCGTTAAGGATTTAGGGAGTTTTAATAGGGCACTTTTTGTGTTTGGTAATATTACGTGCGGTGATTTAATAAAAAAATATAGGAAAGATGCACAGAAACGTTCTGCTGCGTTTTAATTTTCTGTTAGGTAGAAGTTTAAAAGTAAGGTTAAATAAAAAAATAAAGTTAGGTTAAAAGAAAAAGTAAAAACGAAAGGTAGATAGAAAGCTATATAACTCACATTTTACTTACTAAGTTTAGGTTCTACGTAACCGATAGTGAATATATTGACGTCTACCTAGCTTGGTTGCGAATTCGGTTCTTTGGTTCACTAAGAAATTGCCTGACAAAAGCAATTAACGTCAGGAATCGAACTATCTCACGATTGCCAGTGACACAAATGCTGACACGACTTGTCACTGGAATTTTTCTAATGAGCATTGAGAAAAATGTAATAACGATGAATGGAGTTTAATTAAGAAGAAATTTACATTATTAGATTCCACGTTTGGTGAACGTACCAACCATCTTCCTTATTAGAAATATATTCTGCTTTTTTATTTTATTAGCTTAGTCAACCTGGCAGAAATCGAAGTGCTTCTCAAGTATGTGTACGATTGATACTATAAACTCAACAATGCATAACGAATATGATATCATAAAACTAATAAGTTGTAAGAGAAAGAAAGATGGATGGATGAATATGTGTATCAGATACTTGCGTCTCTGTTACATGCAAGGTATACTGCGTACCGCGCTTGAGACGAGAGTGCGAATAATATTTGGGTCCTGTGACGTCGCCGAATGCGTCTTCCATCATTAGTTCGACAATCTATAGGTATATGTCATATTTGTATCGTTTGAACTAGTTGCCAGTTGTCGCTGATACACTTAGATTAGGTTATTGTTAGCAACTCTAAGAGTTGCGAGTTGTGAGTGGCTTTATTGCTTCGGCACCTATCTGGACAATAGGTAGTGCCACTTGGGTACGAGGTAGCTCGCTATAACGAGAACCGCATTTCTGGAATTGGGTAAAAATTGTTGTGTAAGGATGGCACGGATGACAAGATGTTGGTTTTTGTAAGTGAACAGGCGAGAATTGATGTTGTATAATATATTGTTGTTTTAGAGATGAGACCTTTAAACGAGCACCTTAGCCATTTTCACAGTTATATAACTAAATAAGCCTTCATGCAAACAATTCGATCTGCAGAGCCTGTAGTGAACAGGACGAGTCCATATCACACCTACTGTGTGAATGAGACGCGTTGGCCGGACTAAGAATGGGTCTGATGGGATTGGCATATCCGAACCCTGAAGACTTCAGGCTTCTCCCTCTGAAGTGTACGCTGCGACTGATGCAGTACATTCATAGGGAGATAGCTCAGGGATAAACCTCGGGGCCGACAGAAAAGATCCCACTGGGTCGAAGTGTCGCCGGTCTACAATGACTGGCCCCCGGATCAAGATAAGATAAGATAAGATAAGATAGCCTTTTCATTAGCTTTTCAATAGATTTGACGAATCAGAACTAATAATAGCCTTGACGAGTTACTATTTTTCGTAGACTTGTCCAATCGACGAAACTTAATTAGTATTTGACGAATTTAAACAAAAATGCGTGATAAAAATCGCTTGACCGTTTAAAACAATTTTCAGACTTGACAAATCATATCCTCATCATGGGTTTTAGTAGAAATCCAGCTTTATATACATTTATAGTGCAAATTTCTGCCTTTTATGTATACATACATACTTATCCCACTTATCACATTGTAATACATATTTTCGTTCCTATATAACTAGATTATTGCACAACCGTCTAAGGCTTTGGCTTAATGGTCGTTTCGCACGCTGATCGCACGAATGGTGCGGAACGACACTTCAATATTTTTAGGTGTCTATTCGCACACCTTCCTTTTCAGATGGGTTTGTTTCGCATTCAAATTATAAGGATGTGTACGAATCGATACATAAAAAATATTATTTAAAAAAAGTGTCCAATAAGCCCAAGTTTAAAGCAGATGGCCTGTGTATATGGCAATTCGAAGAAGCAAAAGTCGTGACGCAGTTGGCGAAATTTACTACAACTGCTCAAGTACGGAGTCACGGCCACGATAGCATTGAACGATTAACTAAGCAGCAGGGTACTTCTGGTAGAACGCAATGTTACGTGCCCACGATTATTTGGCATTATTTAAACATGTTCGTATGTAATTATGCATGTGTGCGAGTGCTAAGGCCGTCCAAATCAACTCATCAAGGTATACGTTACGTTTTGTTATCTTGATGAATATATTAGTAAATCGTTTGTTACATTGTGGTGTTTTGTTATTTAGTAACTTTTACTCAGGTATAAAGGTGTATCCCAGAGGAATTGTAAATTCGCAGTGTTAGATGTAATTGTAGCCTGTTACTAGCTGTGCGTATTTAATATAAAGTTAGTAGCAACGTGGCTTACTACTAATTTTACTTACATAAGTAGGTGGTACTGTACCTATGTTTACTTATAGCTTTGGTGAAAAATTACAGTGTTTCAGCTGAGTCTCAATGTTTAGCTACCGTGTATATTCAATGCAGAAAGAAGTCCTTAGGTTAAGCCAGTGACAAATGCCATTATGCCCTACAATTTTACTGATGTTCTTCTCCCCCTAGTCTTTATTATTCCCAAGTCATTTAAGGTCGGCTTTTCTGGTCTAACCGGATTTGACTGGGTATCAGTTTTTACACGGAGCGGCTGCCACCTGACCTCCGCAACGCGAAGGCTAACGATACTCTAAGGCTAGACCAGTGTCAGGATATTATAGGGCACTGACTTCCCAGTAACGACTGCCATAGATGTTCATGGCAGCCAAGACCGACGGCTTAACGTGCTCTCCGAGGCACGGAGCAGGCGATAATTGTCAATCAATACGCACTTAATTTCGAAAAGTCATAACTTCTGAAAGTCAGAGGTGCGCGGTGTGGTTTCGAACCCGAGACCCTCTGCATTGCAGTCTGTTGGTCTCCCCACTGAGCTATAGCTGCTATAACAATTACAGTTAAATACAATTTTACTAATGTAAGGTTTGTAATTATAGTTATTCCATAATCTAATTATTGTCATAATATTTTTCTTATTTACTCAAGGAACAGTTTTTACAAAAGCGGAGAGATGATATGTTAGGTACCAGTCAATAACTTAGGGCTTAAAAAGATGTCGTTACATTATAGTAAAGCGGTAACCTGTCAATTGATGGAACGCCAGACATATTTAAAAACCTAATTTGACTGACCGCTGGTGTGCCGCTGCGGCTCTATGGGTTAAGCACATCTCTACAATTTAACGGAAATCAGGCTTAAGACTCTAAAATAGGTACCACATAGCACAATTACGAGTTGCATAACTTGCATAACAGAGTAAAAATTCCATTCATTTGTCCATCATGTCATCAATCATAATATACATAGATAAGCAGAAGTGATGTGTATTTAATACATAGTTACGTGTTGTTTAGGTGCAATTGGACATAGTTTTGCAAACAAGAACCAACCCACATCTCGAGTGAAATTGAGTTACATACTTAAATTGACACCTGACAATATTATTTACCTCGTCAGAAAAGATCCTAGCCAAAATACCAACATACAAACAAGAAAACGAAAAAAACTACTGAACGGATTTTGATAAAATTCGGTATGGAGATAGCTGACACTCTGGATTACCACATAGGCTACTTCTTACCGCGGGTAACACTGCGGGGCGCGGCTAGTTTAAAATAATTTGACTACCTGAACAACCTAAACATATTTCTATAAAGAACCAACCCACAAAACAGTAATTTTGCAATAAGGAACCATTAGGTTTTTGACCTAAAACAAATATTAAATAAAAGAACATTCCAAAAAAAAATGATTCCCTATATGGCCAATAATACTACCCATAACAATGTTAAGTTGTTTATGTTAAATTGATAACCATTTCGTTTCTGCACACTTTTGAAACAAAAATCTAATTATCTCGAAAGTGACATTTTGTGGGTTGGTTCTTGTTTGCAAAACTATGTCCAATTGAATTGACGAGACCATAGTCTTGTATCATCAGCCGCCATTGCAATATGCGATCTCCAAGTACAGAGTGCGTCAAACAATTTGACCTTTTTATGAACGCTGTGATTTTTTAGATGTACATATATATTAAACAAAGAGTATATATAGTTAGGTAAAGTGTGTGTTTTTGTTAGTTTGTCTGTCCTTTAGCAGGGATATAACGATAATCTTTAGCTTACAGATAGGTTAATGGCACATTTTCTCTTGAAATGTATAGGCCATTTGCCAGGCCAAGGAGTTATACAGCACAGCTCCTTTTTAATGAAAGTGACTGAACTCGCACTAGGAATAATTCTTGTGTGGTAAAGTCCACTGACTTTACAAACTTTATACAACGGACACAAAACGCACTGGACACACAAGACTCGGGACAACTATTTTTGAGACACACATTTTTTGTCACGTGTGGGGATCGATAATCACAACACTCATCGATGTGGCAGTGGAGAGGTGACCACTACGTTACTCTTTATAATCATCGGAACGTGTAAAAGCCAGTTAAATATGGGTAAACAATAATCAAAAATATAGACTAAATAATGAAGTGTTGCATTAAAATTGCTTTTTTTTAATTTTAGAGAATATGTCTTTATGTGCCAGTTCTACGATGGAAAACTGAATATTTTCAATAATAAAAAAAAAGTAAAGTTACTTGTTCTTTTATTGAAATAAAATACCGAGTATTATACAAAGCCGTTGTGGAATTATGTAAAAAATCGCGCACAAGGCCTTGCTCCAAATAGTTTATCATAATCCTCATCGCGATGCATTTTTCCACGTTCGTTGGCTTTTGTTTGACTTAAGGAGTTAATAGTTGTTACAGTTAACAGATTATCTGCTGAGAAGCCATTTACAAGGCTAGAAATGTATTTTTGACTGGTTTCCATAGTTTTGAAGCTTATCATCAGTTTTTTATACCAATAAAAGCAGCGAGTAGTCTAAGCCATTATCGTAAGCTATGGATATATCGCAACAGTATCGCAACTGGCTGGAAATAATAAGTTACGGCGAAACAAACAATAACTGCTTAAAACTAATTATGATAATGTACCTGTTCTCTCTTCATCTGTTTCCAAAAGTCCAAATTTACTAATGTATGCCTAGGCTTCTTTGAATTCTACTCAAGTATCTGCTTAAGATAACCGTTTATGGTTTCCTAAATAAAATCATTTAATTCAAAATAAGAACACGTATTAAACATTCCACCATGGCCACATAGACTAAAAGGATCTAAATTTTAAATCTAGAACATTAATGTTCTAATAAATGAATGAGATAGTTTCGTAAGTGATTCTCGACACGTTTCCCGCGTAGATATGATCGTTCACGTTCGAGAATCGACTCGTGTAATATTAAACGTGGCTGTACAGGATACATAATCCAGGTGCCTGTGAAACGCCATAATGAGATATAGGGGAAATGAAATATTGAGGAAAAACGTGCAAGGTGGGTTAAATGAGGCGCTTTTAGGCGGAAAAAGGGGATGTAATTACTCAGCAAAGTTTATTTTTAAGGAAAATGCTGTGTAGAAAATATAAACGGTATTCTTTATTTTTTTAAATAATTCCTATATCTTTACGAGGGGTAAGGCAACGATATTGTATGCCTACCTCTTTCGGTATTGTTTTGTTTCTTTCTAAAACAAATCTATTAATATTGTCTTCTGTTTACACGAGTGTTATTAATTGAAATTAAACTACTTTATATAGAATTTATCGCGTTGTTGTCGTTTTTAAAATATGTAATACAGTGTTAAATAAATAACGCGATAAAATTCGTATAAAGTAGTTACATTTCAACAAATCTATTATTTTACTATGTTTTTACGCCTCGAAAGTAACTAGCGCGAGCTGCAAGCGCAAATTAATTATACTAGTTATTTGCGCTCGACCACACAATGAAATAAAACCTGCGTGAGTGTCGCTACTTGCCAATACTAGCCTTGTCATATACAAAAGCGGTTATACCAGACAAAATTCTTTTGACCCTTTTAAACCAAACGAAATGCTTATAGATTGCGCAGATTTTTATTTTAAAATGTAGTTTTTTATTAAGAAAATAATAATATCAGCTCTGTATATAAATCGTCCCACAGCTGGACACGGGCCTCTCCTCAGTATGAGAAGGATTAGGCAATAGTCCACCACGGTGGTCCAGTGGGAATTGGCAGGCTTCACACATCATCGAGAACATTATGTAGAATTCTGAGACATGTAGGTTTCCCTAGGATGTTTTCGTTCACTGCTAAAGCGAGTGATCATTGACTATTAATTATTGAGAAAATAGATAAATATTATTGTCTTCTGTTTACGCGAATGTTATTCATTGAAATTAAACTACTATATACGGATAAGTTATAATAGTTTTAATAATTTAATTAGCTTAAAATTAGTAAAGTTTAATAGTAGTATTGTAGTGTAACAGTTTCTAAATTATGTAATAGAGTGTTAAATATACAACGCGATAAAATCCGTATATAGTAGTTTAATTTCAATAGATAAATATTTATTATTAGCTTCAACAATATAGAACCTTAAGCTTGAGATAGATAATTAATCATACAATGTTATAAAGTGATTCTTCATTTTATACCATCAAAATGGATCGCAGCAAATTAACTAGGTTACAAAATAACCTGTGTTAAAGCTACTAGCTCCTTTCCCAACGCCAAGTAAAACATTACATATAGAGGGTGTCCGGTAATTAATGGATAACCTGGAAATGTCTTATAGTGGAACTGATGGCCGTTCAGAAAAAATATGAAAAAAAATCTATCCTAACTACTACCTGAGATATGTGTTTTTTTTTAATTACCATGTATAACTTTCTTGTATACTATGACCATAAATGAATGAAATCCATCGGTTTTTTGTTGTTTTATTATTAAACACTAATTATGCTAATAGATAGACAGTCAAAAGTATGCTATGCTAATATAGCTTGCAATTTTTTATATATACATATTTTTTTTTAATTTTTATTATTATTTTTTTCATTTTTTCTGAACGGCCTTTAGTTCTACTATTGGACATTTCAAGGTTATCCATTAATTACCGGACACCTGTATATATACATATGTATTTATATGACTTGAAAAATAAACTCGTGTTTTAATCAAAATATATGTTTTTTTAGTGTGTAGTGCAAGAGTAGTGAATACGGCTGCGTGCGTGATACTTCTACAATAGTCTCAGTTTGGTTACTAAGAATTTCATAACAGAAAAACTTATATAAAAAGCAAATTAAATGGCAAATTTAATACGTCGACGCTAACCATTCTACCAGAATGTTTACAAACTTTTTGCTGTCAACATACCTACTGAGTTTAATTTGTGTTTTTTGTCTATTATCGCTAAAAGTGAAAGTCATCGTCAAGATAATTGTTGTGATGAGACCTTGGCTCCGCGGCGGCTGATACATTCGTCACACTAGAATCACTAGTTATTTTCGGAAGCCGTTCACGATTCGATCCACGATTCCTTCAATTCTATTGTACGTTAATTAAATTTCAGTATGGTAAAGGTTTTTAGTCGCAGTAAGTTTGTCGATGGGTGACCACAAGAGACGGTAAGCTGGTAGTATAACACTGCCTAGTTCTTGTAGCGGTGGTTAATGCTGATAACTGCAGAAACAATAATTGCAGATTCAATGGCGTAGTGGTTAGTGTAACCGACTGCCACGCCTGAGATCGCAGGTTTGATTCCCGCACAAGTCAAACATTTGTGTGCATAATGTGCATGGATGTTTGTCTTGGTCTGGGTGTTTCTATGTATAATACGTATGTATTTACAAATAAAAAAAAAGTATATATGTATGTTTATTCATTGTCTAGTACCCATAGTACAAGCTCTGCTTAGTTTGGGCTAGACGGTGTTGCGTGTATGTGATAGAATAGAATAGAAAAAAACCTGGTCAAAAGCCTTTAAAAGTTACTTATTCAGTTTTTCTGTAACGAAATTGTCAATTTAAACCTAAAGTTAGGATCGCGATATTGCACACCTCGAAAAGCACATAAAGCCATTTGTTGTCCTTAGCCTGTTATATATGTATACAATTATGCATACATACTCATATGTTAATTAATATGAGCATCTATGTATTTGTTTTTCAAAGACCATTACCTCGACAACTGCATTATTATTCTGCGTATGATGATCATAAAATTCTAAACGGATAATGACTCATGTACTTACGCGTATTTACTTAATAATTACTACTAAACATAACTACAACTGCACACTAAGATATATAAACATACACACACACAAACACTCTCTCACACACACACGTACACACACAATCATAAGTTATTAATCACCTTGATTTTGTGTCATAATATTATAAAGATTTCCGTAATCATAAATTTGTTGGAAATATGCCATGGAAACTTCTTAATTAAGTACTTTAATGGCTATTTTAAGATTTGGGTATTTACCTCAAGGATTTGTCATAAATGTACAAGTTTGTACCCAATATGTTGTTTAATAGGCAAATACACCTACGAGTCCCGGGGCCTGGTGACCCGTCACACAGGGGTCTCCCTAGTACGGACTCCAGTCTCTCACAAAGGACCTTTATTACCACCATTTATTGTTTATCTACTGCAAGATGCACATGTACGTGAACCTTTGTGATGAGAGAAATAAAGTTTTATTATAATTACACAGTACGGGATGCTGCGCGCTGCGGTTCTACTAGAGATGAAACGAATCCTTACTCGGGAAAAGTGTAAACTTAAATCTATATAGTAAATAGCTTAAATAGTAATAAAGTGTAACAGTAGTATTAATATTATAATTCTGAATGTGAGTTTGATTGTTTATTAGTTCGTTACTCTTTAATTACTCGACCGATTGTCATAAAATTTCGCATACTTATTGTCAGAAGTACAGAAAAGGACATAGGGTAACTTAGATCCAGAAAAATACTATTCCTCAGAGATACAAATTGATTAACAAAATCTGAATTAACGTGAGCAAAGCCACGGGCATAATCTAGTAAGTAATATTATAAATGCGTATGTGAGTTGATTTGTTACGCTTTCACGCCTTAACTACTCGACTGATCATCATAAAATTTCGCATACACGTTGTGAGGGGTACAGCAAAAGATGTAGGGTAATAGTAGTTACGGTCTTCATCTAGGGTCTATACTAATATTGTAAAGCTGAAGAGTTTGTTTGTTTGTTTGGTTGAACACGCTAATCTCAGAAAGTACTGGTTCGAATTGAAAAATCTTTTAGTGTTGGATAGTTTATTTACCGAGGAAGGCTATAGGCTATATAACATCACGCTACGACCCACGGGGGCCGCGCAGTAACCATAAACGCGAATGAAACCGCGGGCACATCTAGTAGGTATTATAAAGCTGAAGAGTTTGTTTGTTTATTTGTTTGGTTGAACGCGCTAATCTCAAGAACTACAGCTTCGAATTGAAAAATTCTTACAGTGTTGGATAGCCCATTTATCGCGAAAGGCTATAAGCTATATAACATCACGCTGCCACGAATAGGATCAGAGCATACGTATGCAAAAACGAGGAAAATTCTCTTATGTGAAGCAGACGAATATGCGCGGATCAGTTAGTTTACTTTTATTAAACAATCTTGGATCCTTTATTTTTTATTTTCATTGTCGTAGTATACATGGTAGGTACTATAAAATAATGAACCAATGTTTCATTAAGTACAATCGACAGCTTGCGGTTTCTCGGTAGGACAGGTAATTAGGTCTTGCTTACAATAAACCAAGAAACGCTTGGCTTTACCAAGAAATTGAGTTTGAATCATGTCGTTAACTGTAATGAGGATCTGAGCTACATTTCTACAAAGAAAACAAAGTATATTTATACAAAGTAGGCTTTAACTGGTGTAGTACTTATATTCTTCTTCTCCCTAGCCTTTATTATTCTCAAGTCACTTGGGTCGGCTTTTCTAGTCTAACCGGATTTGACTGGATATCAGTTTTTACACGGAGCGGCTGCCACCTGACCTCCGCAACCCGAAGGCTAACGATACCCTAAGGCTAGATTAGTGTTAGAATATTATAGGGCATTGATTTTCCAATAACGCCTGCCAGAGATGTTCATGGCAGCCGGGACCGACGGCTTAACGTGCTCTCCGAGGCACGGAGCAGGCGATAATTGTCATAGATAGACTGCCTAAATAGCCATAGAGGAGGTAGTCAGAAATGTTTTATTGGCGCCTACATTGCGCTATAACATAAAACTTAAAACTTAATGAAGTTTTAAGTTTTATGTTATAGCGAACAAGCTTTTATTTTCACTTTGAAGGATGGTAAAGATCCTTTTGTATCGCGAGGGACTTTACAAACTTCCAAAGAACGGGCAAGAAGAATACTCAGTACCTGGAACGTATATTTGTGAACACAAATATTTACCTCGTGCGAGTATCGAACTCACAACACTAGGCGCAATGGCAGTGGCGAAGCGGCCACTTAAACCGCTACGTAATCCATGATGTGTTATCTACCGAGAAATTTAAAGCTAACGTCTAATTCAAAATTCATTTATTCATTCACAAAGTTACATTTACGAACGTTCGAGTTTAGCAGATATTGTGTTTGCCTAAGTCACATTTAGGTTAGTTGCTAGGTTCACAGCCTATTATAAGATATCAGCAAGAAGCCATGTCATGGCAACCTTCTTATCTTATCTTGTGTGGGGACCATCCCCTCTCTCTACGACTAGCCCAGTTTATGATATAGCGTTCCCCCTACACCAACCATTAAGGTTATAATAGGTGGAGCCGCTGTACCTTCCAGTGCCCGAGAGCACCTTCCGGGACCAGTTATAGACAGGTCTTGTCCCCAAATCTCGACTTTCCACCCTAACCTCAGAGAACCGGTTCTCGTAAGCGAGGTACCTCATGCCCAAGTGACACTACCTATTCTCCAGACAGGTACCGGAGCAATAAAGCCGCTCACCACCCGCAACTCTGGGAGTTGCTAACGAAAACTAAAGTCAGCGGTCGATAGAACACGCCTTTCGAGGCACAGTGGGCTTCCTGACCCCGCAGTACCCTGGTCCAAAGGGGGAGACCCGTAGTTCTCCCTCCGAAACCCTATCTACTCGGGTCCTGAAGATAGAAATGTGTTGGGGCCAGTCAGTACGGACCGGCGACACTTCGACCCAGGGGGATCTTTTGTGTCGACTTCCCCAATAACTACTGCCATAGATTTTCATGGCAGCCGGGACCGACGGCTTAATGTGCTCTCCGAGGCACGAAGCAGGCGATAATTGTCAATCAATACGCACATCATTTCGAAAAGTCATATAACTTCCGAAAGTCAGAGGTGCGCGACGTGGGTTCGAACCCGAAACTCTCTGCATTGCAGTCTATTGGTCTCCCCACTGAGCTATAGCTGCTTATTGCAACCTACAGACAAGGATTCGACGCCTAGGTTAACTATTATAAATCTAAGTAGTTGCACGAAGTCTCCTTAGAGTACTCTAGTAAATGGCAATAGGCATCTATTACATGAGATTTAAACGAACCTGTCCAAAAGTGTGTGTAAGATACCTCTGTCTACCTTATCAGCAAATATATGTGTATAAAATAATAATTGAAAATTAAAGTTCTCGACATTTTCATTGACAATCAACCACATAAAGAATAATTAATTGAATAATACGATGCTTAATATTTACAACACCGTTTAAGCTATTATAAATTAGTTCCATAAATGGTGAATGGTTTAATAATTGTGAAATACACATGTAATGTGCACCGATTAAACTCGAATGGTCATATGTGTCATCGAGCGCAAGGAATGAAGCCATGTTACATAACCATATCGCCAATTGAGTTTATTAATATCAATCCATACTAATATCAATGTGTATTAAGCTTACTAACTGGATTGTAAATGCGAGAGTAAATCAGTTTGTTTGTATGTTATTTTTGTACTGCAGAACAGCTGAATTAATTTTGGTTCTTGGTTAAGAGATGGATGGATAACGTTGATTTGAGTTGAATGGTAGGTATATTATTATATATATATATATATATTCTACCACATACACACAACACCATCTAGCCCAAACTAAGCAGAGCTTGTACTATGGGTACTAGACAATGGATAAACATACATATATAATTTTTTTTTGTAAATACATACATATTATACATAGAAACACCCAGACCAAGACAAACATCCATGTTCATGCACACAAATGTTTGACTTGTGCGGTAATCGAACCCGCGACCTCAGGCGTAGCAGTCGATGACACTAAACACTACGCTATCGAGGCCGACAATTATTACAATATATTGAAATTAAACTCTTAATAAACAGCGATAAAATCTGTTGTAACTTTGTAAGTAGTTAAGCTTCAAAGATATAGCTCCATCCTCCTCCATCCATCCATAGTCTCACGCCTACATTCCCGAAGGAGTAGGTACAGATAGGTACACCTACATTTTGCCAGCTATGGTTTCAAGCGACACGGAATAGGAGGCGCCTCTCATGCCGTCCATTAAGAACAATCCCAGACTCAATGTTTGAATTTCTTTTCACAAAACCTCAATAACACTTTGCCTACCTGAGAACCAAAATCGAGACCAAATGCATAGCAGCCGCATTAAAATAATAATTACCTGGCTGTAAATATACTCAGATACTAGGAAAAAGTATCTACTATAAATAGAACGGCGTTTTATACCTTTTCAGTGTCCAAATAAAGTTAATAATATAGTATCCTATAAATTGTCTGTTTCCGAAGTATTCTCGAATTCAACATATCGATATCACTATGCAGATGAAATCGATTACGATTTTTCAACCCGTTGTTCCGTGTCTAGTCACGAATATCGTGATTTGTGACTCCAAGTTTTTGCGATAACAATTAATAGTTGATATTTTTTTTTACTAAATGTTGTTTATTTATCACCAAGGATTGTTTTTTTTAATACGAACACGAAGTTATTACTTATAAAGTAAAGATTTAGTTATCTAACTTCCGGTCAAGATTGTTTTCCCGTCCGAGTAAAGTAATCAGCAGTTTTTGTGTCTCGGGGGACTTTACAATCATTCAAACAATGGACACAAAGAACATCCAAACTCGAAACAATCATTTGTGGATCACACTTTTAGTCCTGTTTGGGATTCAGACCCATAACACTCGGCGTAGTGGCGAGGCGACAGATTAAACTACGGCTTATGTTTAACTTATCACCAGATATAGTAAAATATAACAGTCAAAAATAGTAAATGATCACCAAAATTAAAACCGCAATATATTTAAAGAGATCAAAATAAGTCGACGGACGACTATTTTTGGGTGGGTTTAAGAAGGAACCTAACATAACCTAACCCTTCCGAGACGGAATGCAGTGATTTGAGGCGTATAGGTGCTCGTTATGATATATTTTAGTAACCATATTTTACTGCGCAATTACTATTTTTGGTGGTCATTATCTTCAATCCCTTAAACTACTACGAGCTTACAGTCAAAAGTATTGAAGACAAGGCAACAAGATCATTCAGCGAAAACAATTTGAGTAATCAAGATTGAATATTGGTATATTTTTGTTCTCCTGCCCAAAGCTTTTACTTTAAACCACGGTCAGATAATTGGTTATTTCTTGTCAGTTTTTTATACATATCTTGACCTTAAGCAACAATAACCATTTTCGTTTTCTAGAAGATGTATCAACATATTATTTATAACAACATTGGGTATTATGTAACCAAAAGTTCAATCATATATAATTGTTTTTGGATGGCAACAGATTTGGTTGGTTATTGATTTGCATAATTGCTTGGAACAAAAAATTTTGATGGTATACTGACATAATTATATAGTGATTGTAAACTTTTTCGACGATGAGGCATCCGCTAAAAATGATACTTACTCAGTTTTATTCGAGAATATATTATGTGTGATATATGAATAGAAATCTATGTAGCATGAGTCCAGACGAAGTCTAGAATTTTGAGACGAATACTTGATGGTTTTGTCTTGGTGTCAAGCTTTTGACTGCCTTATCCTCAAGAAATGATTATAAAATACTACAATAAATGCTCAAATTTGTCATAATATAGTGTAGGATTATTTTTGTAGCAATATGAAATGTGTAAGCCTTATTTTCTGGAACTATGTTCTAGCCAAGTTTGTTTTCCCTAAAAATAGCTGACAAAATGAGACAATGAAAGAATACAAACATCGCACAATCACCCGGCTGTGAAACAGAACCTACAACATATATAGCCTTTCCTTTGTATCGTATTACTCCTTTGTTAAGTGTTCTATTTTTTGTCATCACATCGATACGAATACGGGATATAGATATTATACATAAATGTATCTACATATGTTACGGAACTAAGTATGGCTACAAAAAACATTCAGAACTAATTATTCGAGTAGACAAAAACATCAACACTAGTGATATAAGATACGCACGTCCGTGATTATCATTGCCAATCTTTATATATAGATCCACGGAACACCCACATAAAATTGTGTTATGAGGATACATTACTTTAGATTTTATTTTTTGGAAAATACGAACCGCACTTGATAAATACATTATTATATTACAGCTCTTTATATTATATAATAGATAGCGAGGATTAATGCGAATGTTAGTTGTTTGTTACTCTTTCATGCCTTAACTACTCGACCGATCGTCATAAAATTTCGCATACACGCTGTAAGGTGAACAGAAAAGAACATAGACGTAACATACTTTTCATCCAGAAAAAAATATTGTGATTTTGTGTACTGTTTCATGTAGGTTCAAAATGTCTAATAAGTATTGTTGATCTCTCCTCTTAGTTAAATGTTTATTATATGAAAGGGTTCATGTTACTAATGGAGCAAGTAGGGATCGAAATCATGACCTTTCGATCATAAGTTCGAAGACTTGGGTAGCTAAAGATAATTTGCACTGACTGTAACCGAATTAAGAAAATTGATATTTTACTTTAGGCTACCTCACAAAAAAGCTTTTAAGTAATTAGAACTAGCTGACTCCAGAATTCTGTTTATAATGAAATTAGGAAGAAAAGTACAAGCTCTCGTTTTTTGTATTAAAATATTACCGAAAGAAATGAATAACTAAGATTGTTTTAATAATTTGTAAAGTGTGTGTCTAGGCATGATTCTGAAGATGACGTCAAGGATAGGGAGAAGTGGCAAAAGAAAATAAAGAACGGACTAGACGAACTAGAGCAGAGGGTCTTGAATCTTGACAGACGTAATAGCCGTGTTAGTTGTGAATGTAATTAGGCCATTTGTTACTCGGTCATGCGTAACCTGTTGAAAGGATTTGGATGAAACGGATAGAGATAGATTATGGTCTTGTCCTACTATTTATTCCAGTATGCATTCCTGTATCATCCATGTGGTTGTTGCGGCGTGCAGAAATATTTTTCGTAATTTAGTATACGAAAAATATATTTTGCATTCATAGATCACTTTATTATTTAAACCCTCTGTGATATCCTTACTTAATGTTAAACATGTGTGTTTGTTGGTTTCCCTTTTTTAAATTACGAATAAAGCAGCCAATAGGCGTGTATACAGGTAGATTTTAGATCAGAGAGTGGCATTGTCTACGTTTTATGACTAATTCAGTTGACTGAATATATTTGATTTTTATGATTCCTATGTGTGAATGCATGCGTCTACTTATGACGGCTAATGTTGGTAGACTTTTCAACATAACCTATTATACTCCTATCGTGACATAATCTACAAAGAAATCACATACAGTTAAGTAGATAACAATATTGTTACAAATGCAAATAAACAACCCGTAATATAACCTAAAGTATCATGCACATAGCATCACGTAAGTGTGTCAAGGACGATCGCGCTGATAATGACCGCGACCGCCATCTTGCAACCTTCAGACCACAGACTATACAGTGGAACCATAGACAATAATTGATGGGCACAGATATTATTAGGTTATGCTGACATAACGTGATGATAGACTGTTACATGTTATTACTTTTTGTTGATGATCGTGACAGAGATGTAATTTTACCTTTTTAATGAATGGCGCTATGACTCGCTTATTTGAGGCTTTATTTATACAGTACGGCTATTCCCGAGTGAAGAGTGAGCTGCTCGCAGTTGGATTATACTTTTTTTATTTTTCGTTTTGCTTACTTATATTCCTAATATACTGTATATTACATAGGATAAGCAGAGATGCAATAGCCTTCGCGTCTCATTTTGTCTTACGTTAGTTTTGACCACGTAGCTTAGTTACAAAATCTATTCTCGTCTATAGGATATATTTGCAAACTTTAGCTGTAACTGGATTTCTTAATAGAAATACCCATAATACATTGCCAGCAAAACCAAGATATCACGAGTGACTGCAAACATAAGCGCAATCTTTTATTACAAAAGCAACGAGGCTGTCTTCGATACTGAATTATCTCAACAAGCTTTACTCTGTGCATAAAGTGCAGGCAAATTTGAATCCGTATGATTGATTCCAAAGTCATTTGAACAGGGAAACATTGTAACTGGGGTCGTGACTAGTCCCAACTCAAGCTAGAACCTAGCTACAATCATGTTTATGAAATCACGTCATGTCGTATTGTGCCATAGATAATCAAGTTTACGCCGACGTCGTGACAAGACCCGGTCGATACGCTGCAGGCAAATATTTTATTAAATAAATCCTTCGTTGCCGGTTTACAAAGGACTTTATATTTATGCACGTGTAAGTTGCTTAGATACATTTACTAAGCATTTACATATTGTCTGGTTGATTCAATGGCATATGGTCGCGCTTGCCAAAGCCGGCAATGGTCAAATTGCAATTGAATAAAAAATGCCTTGCAATATTTTGAAATATTATTCGGACCCCTCAAAACTCGATAATAATAGAAGGTATATAATTAGGAATTAAAAACATTTAGTTTAGTCCTGTCAAACGACATTTCGTATTCTGAAATCGCTAAAATTGACAGGACTAAAATAAATTTAAAGATTTTTAGCTAAGATAAGAGAATTTTGTGACAACAGAATTGGCACCAATATCTCTCATATATCACATACACACAACACTATCTAGCCCAAACTAAGCAGAGCTTGTACTATGGGTACTAGACAATGGATAAACATACATATAATTTTTTTTTTGTAAATACATAGATATTATACATAGAAACACCCAGACCAAGACAAACATCCATGTTCATGCACACAAATGTTTAACTTGTGCGGGAATCGAACCCGCGACCTCAGGCGTGGCAGTCGGCTACACTAACCACTACGCCATAAAGGCCGCCAAAATATAAAAAGAATATTGTTTAAGGATTAAAGCTCGAATGTGTACTGTTATTCTGTTAAGCACAGTAACTTGTGTAACAGTGACATATCACACTCATTATTTTTCTTTCATCTCCTCTTTAATTTGAACACACAGATGGCGTAGTAGTTAAAGTGGTCGCTTCACCACTGCCACTTCACTGACTGACTGTTGCGGATTCGAATCCCACACAAGGCAAAAATTTGTGTGATTTCCAAATGGTTGTTCGTCATCTGGGTGTTCTTTGTGTCCATTGTTTGAATGTTTGTAATATCCCCCGTGACACAGGATTTAGAAATAGTGCGGAAGTAGTCATTTTAAAAAAAGAAGAGGCTTCGGAAACTGCTTATAATCAGTAGAGACGCATGCTTATTTGACATGCCTATTGAACATAAATCATCTTGGCTGTATAAAACATGATCATGTTCAACGTGATGACATTGCATAATGATGACTAAAACGTATTGCACCGATCATACTCTTGAAATAATCAAATGCTTCAATCACTTATGTTATAGCTGGCGTGATGCAATCGTCTATTCTTAGCAGATGCAATGCAATTTCATTGAAAATAATGTATATTTGTGTGTGGTAAGCGTAGTTAAATGCCTTCGCAATCGGTTTTGTTTTCAATTTGTTATTCAAATACTATCTGACTAGACTCGGTTTCACAGCTGTAGTGAATGCAATTGCTGTGCATAAGATCTTGTGTTCGATTCTCGTATTTTGATAAGTGTTATAGGGTAAGGTACTTCTAATAAGAATTTTTCAATAGCGGCAGGGGGTCTGGAATAGGCATGTTGACAGGGTTAAAAATAAGTGATTCGAATTAGTCTGTCTTTTAGATTAGCAAAAAATATTAGACACCTATTTTTTGTTTTAACAAAACATGGAATATTTACAAAGATATAACACATTGAAGTTCGGGAGTGAGGGCTTGTGATGTCATTGTCCTATAAAATTTGTACCGACAAGTGACGTAAAACGAAATTTTAACCCGTTGTATCTTCGTTATTATTAGTTTATGTGACAAAAGAAAATACGTGTCCATTATTTCTTGCTAGTCTTAAAGACGGACTAAAATCTATTTAAGCCAACTTGCCTATTCTGCCCGGCAGATGCCAATGACAATTACATGAGGTCTAAAATCATAGTGTGTAATACATTTTTCCTTAAGACTGCCGAAATATAGCATATAGACATAAGTCTTTGTATATATCTATACTAATATGATAAATAAAAGAAAAACATTTTTATTCGTAAAGAATAAATCCAAAACTTCTAAACTTATCTTAAAATCAGACCATCAGAAAGCTATTTAATCCAAAAGTTACATAGGCTATATAACATCATGTTACCATCTACAGGAGCTGATAATTAATTATAAAACCGCGGGAGTCAGCTCTTTAAATATACAAGAGAATAGAAACCGTTGAAACAAAATCCAAAGCATAGTCTAGCCAGAATATAGAACTAACTTCTCCGACATTTATTGAGTAAACTAGGTCAATTAAAACTATCACTGTTTGTTGGCAGACCAAGTTGGACGGCCAGATAATGGACACCTAACAACTGTAATTTTAAAGTCAAATTTAAGACACAATTATTTCTTAAATACAAAAGCCTTCATATAAAATTTTTTTGAGTAGTAGAGCCTCGCTGATTTCAGCATGTATGGGCCGACTTGACCAGGGAAGGACTACCCTCTCTAAGAATATCGACGTGAAATAGCAGTATTCCTACTGTTGTGTTTCGTTCGGTGAGTGAGAGTGCCGGAGGCCCAATCACCCTATTTCCCCCTTCCCGCTCCTTCTCCTGCCCGCTTCTTTTCCTAAAGGGTCGGCAACGCGCAAGTGATGCCTTTGGTGTTGCAGACGTCCATAGGCTACGGTGACCACTTACTATCAGGTGGGCCATATGCTTGTTTGCCACCATAGTTAAATTTAAAAAAATGCTGAAATAGGATACACTATCTTTTTAGAAAAAATAAGTGGTATTAATCCTAATCCTAACAAATGTTATAAATGCCTATGTGAGTTTATTTGTTTGTTATTCTTTCACGCTTGAACTACAGGACGCATCATCATAGAATTTCACATACATGTTGTCAAGTACAGAAAAGAACATAGGGTACCGCTTAAACACAAAAAGTACTGTTAAAGAGGGTAGAAGTTTATTGTCAGAATCTACATTAACGAAAGCGAAGCCGTGGGCAAAATGTTGTTCTTTACCTATAAGTAATAAATGATTCGTCATGTTGCTGAAGTGATCAGATTTGTCATAAAATTTTCATGTGAGAATAATGATGAATTAGAGCCGTTAGTTAAAAAATTAATGATATTTACGGTACCATGTTAGGATTCAAATATTTTCACGCGGGGAATAAATTGAAAATAACATTTTTAATAAGATTTATGCTTTTAGGCTGAGAGGGTTAGTTATCATGTGCTCGTTGTGGTACATAAACATCCACTCCTTCTTATTTTACGAAAACAATATAAATATTTGGCGTTAAGGTGGAGAGAAGGAACGAATACGTTTTTACAATTTAACTTACATTGTATTTTTGTTTACAGTTCAGGTTAAAATTCCTAGATTACGATTTTTTCGTATCACGTCAATATTATAGGAAGCGTTACGAACAAAAGAAGGCACTTGCATGTCTGCAGCATAAGTAACCTGCGCAAGTAGCTTGCGCATGTATCTCACGCCAGTTATAAGCGCGTGTCATTACTTTAAATGCAAATCTATCTATTACAAGTAGTGGCAATCAAATCAGATAATTAAAACGCGTGCAGTCGTGTCGATTTAATCTTAAATAGACAATATAAGGCACTATCGATAACATTATACTTCCGTACATGACAGCCGGTAGCCACGACGACCTTGATCATGAAAACTGGTTACATAGACGGCTATCAGTCAATTTTGGCCAACCATAATAATAGCCCGGTACAAGTGATTAATTTATACTAACATTATAAAGCTGATTAGTTTGTTTGTTTGGTTGAACGCGCTAATCTCGGGAATTACTGGTCCGAATTGAAAAAATCTTTTAGTGTTGGATAACCCATTTATCGAGGAAGGCTATAAGTTATATAACATTACGCTACAACCAATAGGAGCGCAGCATCAATTTATGATGTTGCAAAAACAGAGAATATTCTTTTATGTGACGCAAACGAAGTTGCGCGGATCAGCTAGTTTTTTATAATTTTTATCTTTCTGTTCTCCTTTTCGTATTATCCGTTTACATTCTTCCATGAGCCCAATATAATTAAAAGAGGTACAAAGATTTTTCTTCTCCTATTACTAGATTAATAGTTAATAAGTATTAATATAAATATTTCGTCCGTCCCTCTAGAAAAACGTGGGTTTAATACATCTTTTTTCAAACAGATAATGGAAAGAAAAGTCCATTCCATTATCATACATTCACAAACGCTGTACATGCGCTCTATTCTTAGCTTAATACCTACAAAGCAGTAATAAATTGCCTAATTCAATTGTAAAACTTCCTAAAAACAACACACTCACGTATTTATTGATGTCTCAGTGGGCTAATTTTCGAGGTCACGCGTACGCTATAGGGCGAAGGTGCGAAGGTCTAAGTGATGTTCGCTGTTCTTCTAATTATTGCGAGGTTCTTTACGTCATGTGAACTGTACATAGTCCGTTACTTATGCTCTTGTTACGTGTCCGTAGGGATCACTAAATTATTTTTATGAGACATAGTAAGTAAGGATAGCTGTTTAGTTATTATCTTGGGGCTAAAGGCATGTGAGTTTTGTCTATTGCGCCTGTAGGAAGTTTGATGTTACAAGCTTACGCAAGCTTCCCTTCCCTTTAATATGGCGAGGGAGGCGATAGCCGGCCCATGTGTCCTACTCGTGAACGGGTGCTACTTGTGGTGACTGGTCGACCTTGGTTTCGTGGAATTTGATAATTTAATTACTACATTTTTATTCAAACATTTAGATTAAACTACGGACTACAATCATACCTTGTCTTGATTATTTAAGTACATGTAAGTGGATGCTCCTATTTAATATACTGCAGCTTTAGAGGCTACCATCAAATTTTATCAAATGCTTGAGTATATTCAGTTCATGGAGAAATGGTTGCAGCACCTTACAGTTATGATTTATAAAAGAAATATTATTGTACATTTGACGATTAAAAAGAGTGGCCCTGAGTTTCTTGCCCGTTATTCTCATGAGCCCTTTACCCTTGCTTTGCTGAACGTGGCAGTCAATGTAAATTCAAAGGAAAAATTTAGTGTAGCTTTGACATTCATAAGTGTTACCTGTAACCTAACTTGAATAAATTTATTTTGATTTTGATTTTTGATTTTACGTGTTAAGAAGTATATAGTAAGTCTTATATAGCGGCTGCTTTTGCTCCGAAAGCGTATCTTCAAAGCTATGTAAGATTTATAATATTGTAAGTATTTTGTAAACTTAGACCTCATGCATAGCAGTCGCATTGTCTTCTACTACATCGCCGAGAGTTCCGTCACAGTTAAGTTGTTTAGGTTTGATATTGATTTTTTTATTTCTTTCCTACATTTTTTTAAAGTCTTCTAATAAGCGAGTATCATTAGCCTATAAATAGACTCTTTTCTTCTCCCTAGCTTTTATTATTCCCAAGTCACTTGAGGTCGGCTTTCTAGTCTAACCGGATATGACGGGGTATCAGTTTTTACACGGAGCGACTGCCATCTGACTTCTGCAACCCGAAGGCTAACGATACCCTAAGGTTAGACCAGTGTCAGGATATTATAGGGCACTGACTTCCCAATAACGACTGCCATAGATGTTCATGGCAGCCGGGACTGACGGCTTAACGTGCTCACCGAGGCACGGAGCAGGCGATAATTGTCAATCAATACGTACATAATTTCGAAAAGTCAAATAACTTCCGTAATTCAGAGGTGCGCGACGTGGTTTCGAACCGAAGACCCTCGGCATTGCAGTCTGTTGGTCTCCCTACTGAGCTATCGCTGCTCGCTAAATAGTCTCTTTTACCTCTTATTAATTAAGAGCCACGAGCTGTGACGTTTCGAATTCGAGTCGCTGCAAGCGTCAGAGGCAGATAGAAATATATGAGTTCATTTCTGCAAGGCCACAAAGGAACGTTAAAAATCGCAGCACAATCGGACCTAAATGGCGACGAAACATTTTTTTTAATTTGTGCCGGTATGCTCTACATCAGTAATTTGCACCAGAAACTTACGCGTCGCTTCCTGTGTTTTAAACCTTTTTTGCGAATTTAGCAACATGTCCATGACTTTCTTAATACTGTTCACAGCGAAACAAATTCACCAAACGTCTAAACTATTTGAACGCTTTAAAATGTTCGCTGTTGGCTTATTAAGTCAAGTGAGGCGATACTTTACGTTGCTATCGAATTGATTTTTCAAATGAGGCAATACTCGTGACCGAGGCATTAGTGTGGATGAATTTAATGCTCCTATTGGCGAATCTTTATATCGCCGAACGAACTACAATAAAGTTTGATTATAAACCTAATCGTTTCCACAGATGGTCAGACCGTTTCGTAGTCTTCTCAGACATTATCATAATGTTTGTGGTCTTAGCAACGAAAAGGCTTAAGAGACTCGATTTATGAAAGGTATTTAATGCCTTATCTTCTAATAAGAAGTAACAAGTTTGCTTGCTGATTATATGCGATATAAGAATTTTAGTTTTTTGATATGCGCCGATAGACTAGTGGGAAACCGACTTCACATCTCTGACTTTTTGACGTTATGTGCGTATTAAATAGTTAATTATCGCTTGCTTTAACGGTGAAGGCAAACATCGTGAGGAAACCTACATATCTAAGCGTTCTCAATAATGTTCTCAAAGATATGTGAAGTCTGCCAACCCGCACTGGGCCAGCGCGGTAGACTATGGCCTAAACCTCCTCACACTGAGAAGAGGCCCGTGCCCAGCAGTGGGACAGTTTAATACAGGGCTGATATATTATATTATATTATTATTAATATTGATATGTAATATCTGTTACCAAGTGCGTCCTTATTTACAGATCAAACAGCCAGCATGTCAGCTATTGAACATCGTGGAAATATTGTATTATTTTTTTAATAATGTGTGTTTTAATAAAATTTTATACGATATTATTGTTACTTTTAAACGTAAAGATATGGTGCGCAAAAACACGCATCGCTTGTGTATATTAATAAAGCTTTACACGGAAGGATCCTTGTCTATATCACACACCGACACTTTAGAGGAGCACCGGGCTGGTTCTCATAGGGCTGAGCTCATCGAGTGGCGCAATATTACTGCTAGAAGTACTGCTATGTGAGATGTGGTTAAGTGTCGCTCTTCTACTTCTAGACCTTCTTAGAATTTTGCTTAGGAGTAGTCAGGTTGGAGAAAAATGTTTAACTATCACTGTAACGCAGATTCAATTCAGAAAACAAAAGTGGTCCGTAATTATTACAAACCTAAAGAAGGAAGCTAGCATAATTTGACTATTACTATTAAAATCGCACCCATAAGCAGATTTGGTCCAAAATAGGAACCATAATATCTTAACGAGAGTTCATACAAAATGTATGGTAAGAAGCGTCGCCATTTTAAAATATGACTACCATACCAGAGCGCTGGACTGTTAGTTATAGAATTTAGCATATGTATTTATATGCATCTTTAATTTAACTTTTGAGAGGTGAAAGTTTAATTAAATTTTGTTACGTATCGGCGTTAGAAGGACCTTAAGTTTAAAGTTATCGCATTAATCATCTTTTCTGAGTCAAAAGAATGACAGCCTTAAAGTTCTGGGTCGCTTTTGCACCTATCGTAAGCTTTGATCGATCGAATAACGAGATAAGCGATGGTATGACTGACTAATAGAAAGGTAAGCACCGATAGCCCAGTGGGAGGCCGTCAGACATGCAGAAGTCTCGAGTTCAATCCCAAGAACGAACTTTTAACTTTTTAAAGATACGTATGTGTGAATTAATTATCGCACGCTTTAACGAAAACTTCGTGAGTAAACATGTATGCCTAAGAGCAGTTCATAATGGTTTCAAAGATATGTGAAGTCTGGCAATTCGTGATGGGCCAGCGTCGTATTACCTAACCTTCCTCCCACTGAGAAGAGGCCTGTGATAGTAGCGGGACAGTTATATTTTATTGAATGTTAGAATTGATTTTATTGAGTATATCTGGTTTTTAGAATTATGAAGGATATGATAAGTACCCCGAACCTCCTATAAGAGAAAACTTTCTTTTTCATAAGTACAGAGTTTTCATAAGTGCATATTCCTACGTGCTGCCTCTACGGCGTAACTTTGTTGTTCTCAGGAAGTAAATAGGGCAAATTTTAAGGGATTAAATATAATGACCACCAAAAATACGAATTGCACAGCAAAATATGCTTACTAAAATATATCATAACCAGCACCTATACGCCTTAAATCACTGCATTCCGTAAGGATATGTTAGGTTCCTTCTTAAACCCACCCAAAAATAAGAGCCTCGCGAAGCGGGGCTCCGTCGACTTAGTTTGATGTGTTTAAAATATTTTAGTAAGCATTTTTGCTATGCAATTCGTATTTTTGGTGGAATAAAGGCAAAAAATTGAGGAACAGTTAAATAATACCCAAATATTAATACGATAGCCTATTATTGTTTTCGTTTAACCTGAGTAGCATACCGGTAGTCAGACAAGGTTTTCAATTATGACTGGCATTTCAACAACTTAAACAGGTTACAAGATAACTTCTTGTATTTATATAATTTCTGTGTCACGGGGGTCTTTACAAATATTCCAACAACGGATACATAGTACACTAAGGGCTTCTACTACAACCTCCAGATAGAATTTATCTATAAGATAAAAGTCTCGCCATCTCTCTTATTTAACCTAACATGAGTGAGACAGCATGCGATTTATCTTTCGGATAAGTTTTACTTGTTAGTGGTAGGAGTGGCCATAAGACTCGGAACAACTATTAAGTTAAGAGCACCTTAAACCGGCGAGTGTGTCAGGATCGTAGCAAATGGAAATCCGTATACTCTGCCTATCCCTCTGGGAAACAGGCGTGAAGTATGTACAATTTATGTCCCGTTTAAGGTTCGAACATATAACACTTGGCCCAGCATCAGTGGCGAAGCGACCAGTTAAGCCATTAAGCCATCAGTCAATCGTAACCATAGAGCTTTTAATGGATTCAGAAGTAAGTATTATAATAATATTCTTTTAATATAATTGCATAGCTAAATACATTACATATAATACAATACATTACATTACATTCAAGCGTATTATTAGATCCTTGCTGTATGCAAAGGAGTATAATATTCATCCACAGCTCGCCAGACAAATTTTAAGGTCTTCTAGAAAGCGAGCTTATTACCATCTGCTGTTGTTACAAAGAATTTTCTATCAGAAATACAAAATAAAACTGCGCCACCCAGCAATCGAACCGGGGTCCTCACGAACACACGCGTAGATTATGCCACAATACCAACAATCAAACAAGGACTCATATAACACAGACCACTGCATATTGACCTAGATTCTCTCTATCTTATACGAATGACGTGATGTATGCAGTTTCCGTCACAGTTAAAGCTGCCACGCCTAAACCCGCTTGCTTTTAATACTGACCTTAAACTCTAACAATTTTGCAACGAACCTTGAAACATTATGTTTTAATCATTTTTAATTAATATCGGTCGATGACTTAACAACTGCACACTACTGTATCACATAATTAAATCGAGATATCAATCGTTTTAAACTTGCTTTCGCGCGTGCTGTGTGTTGCTTATGAATCAGAACCCGATCTGAATACGATATTTTTCATCGTGTTGTGAGTTTGTCGCTTGTTTGGTTTCCACAGCGCGCTTTGTTTTGTTACCAAATTTGAGTTGTTAAGAATAGCAGCAATGGATATGAAATGAATCGGAAGTGTTGAATTTCTAAATTAACTGTCGCAATGCGTAATAAGGTAATGATTAAATTACCTTGGAATACAATACATGGTTTGCAGTAGTGTGCCCTTCCACTTCGCTCTGTTAATATTGACTCACTGTCAGTGCCAGCGGTAGTGAATGCAACTGCTGTATATGAGGTCTCGAGGTCGATGCCCAGGCAAAGTGTGATTGGATTTTTCTATCAAGAAATTCTCAGTAACCATACGGACACTGGGCCTACTAGATTGCAAAAGGCTAGCCTCGTATTAAGCGGGAGCTAAAGCCGGTAAGATGTAGGTGTAATACCTACACCTCCGCCTCACGGATAGATTGGAGTCGTTGGAGCAACGGAGAGACTGGGTCTCTCTGCGTGTTCTACCGACTCTTTCACGAAGAGTGCTCTGAAGAACAGTTTGATTTGATTCTAGCGCGGCCCCTTTCTATCGCCGTACCACTCGACAACGAAGCAGGGTTTATCCATATCCGTTCAAATCCAAGACGTTACGCTATCAGCGATCATTTCTCCCACGTACGTGCAAGTTCTGGAATGAACTGCCTGCTTCGGTGTTTTCCGAGCGCTATGATATGACTTTCTTCAAACGAGGCTTAAAGAGAGTTCTTCTTTCACGGTAGGCAGCGGCTTTGCTGTGTCCTTACATTGCTGAAGCAGCGGTTACCACTTTCCATCAGGTGGGCCACATGCTCATCTGCCACCAAAGGCAATAAAAAAAAGACTATGTATGTATCGTTTACTCTTAAGTACCATACTCCTACCGGTGGAAATTATTTTGAGTGATGAGGCCACCTATGGTACTATTCAGATTAATTGTATGCTTTGTTCATTATACAAAGTTTTCTCAAAAATACAAAGATCACCAATTTCGCCAAATTTTGACAAGTATAATCTATAAGACCTCGATGGCGTAGTGGTTAGTGTAACTGACTGTTACGACTGAGGTCGCGGGTTCGATTCCCGCACAAGTCAAACATTTGTGTGCATGAACATGGATGTTTGACTTGGTCTGGGTGTTTCTATGTATAATATGTATGTATTTACAAAAAAAAATAATATATATGTATGTTTATCCATTGTCTAGAACCCATAGCACAAGCTCTGCTTAGTTTGGGCTAGATGGTGTTGTGTATATGTGTAGAATATTATTATTATTATTATTATAATAACACAAAAATTATTTCACTGAAATACATTTATTTAATTGTCATAATACGTTTTTAGAGTTAACGAGAGGAATGTTGCGCATGTGCAGTATGATGTACTCCTTGCTATTGAACTCGCCGATATTTGTCGGCGTGCGTTAAATAATAATCGACGAATAGAAATTGATTTTATGTAAGAGAAAAAGAAAGAAGTCAGTGTTACTGCGACAAATGGATCTATATCTAGTATATGAGCAAGAATGCATCAACATTTTATATACCCATTACAAATATATACAATGAAGTATGAAACTAGGCCTCTGTTTTTTACCGTTATTAGTATTGATACTATTTGTGTCAATTTATTACCAATAAAAACTAGTTCGAAGCCTATTGATTGTACAAACAATGGTTGCAACAATTTACTATTCAATATAAATTGTATCAGTTACCTCGCTTCAAGGATTCAAGTGTTACTCGATACAAAATATCAAATAGGGCTGTACTATACATATTTATAATATACAATAATAGACTCAGTTATTATGTCAAGATTTTCTTATAATCAATAGACATTTTTTAAAGGCTTCTCGTGATTAAACTCTTTGCTGCAGAAGACTACAAATATACATTTAACACGTTCAATGCCCAAAACTCACATCCGAGTCGTTTTTATATGTAGCTATTGTTGATTCGTCGCCATGCCCAGCATCCGCATCCGAGTTAAAGTCACTCATTACACGACTTGGATGCGCGTTCTGGACACACAAACGATTTTTGTTCTGATAGGGTGAGTGCTGGGCGTTGCAAGGATTAAAGGACTCAAAGTACATCTAGACTAAGAACAATCATTTGTGGATCTCACAAATAATTATAATTACCTTAATGGTGAGTACATATTTGAGGCGTTTGGTGCGAAACGCTGGGGCCATAGGGTCTAAGTGCTAGGTCTGTTTATAGAGACCTAGCTAAGCGGCTCATCGACGCTTCGCGTGATCAGAGGGCTGGTATTTTATTTGCACAAACAATAAGTAATGCCATTCAACGTGACAATGCTGCCAGTCTTCTGGGCACGTTGCCAATTGATGACGATGCGGAGGAATATTATGACGCTTTTTAATTTTGAAGTTTTATTTTTCTCTATAGTTTATATTTCTTGTAAATAATTTGTTATATATTATGTTAATTATTTAATTATGTCACTAAAATAAACGTATTATCTAAGAGATTAGCACTTAACACTGCGTGGCAGCAGCGGTGAGGCAACTGCTTGCCCGCTGCGTCATCAGTGTAATTTTGGATTCGAGCATTTCTGTCAAGAAATTCATAGTCGCAACCCGTAGGCTAGATCTGTGCCCGGGAAATCTTGATAGGCTTGCTCCCTATTACGTTAGACCTAAAACCGTAGCTCGTGAAATGAACGTGTCATGCACCTCTGTACCATTTCACTTTTGGTGATATAGGCCTCAGACATGTATATTATTATTATAAAAGAGCGTTATTATAAAAGTTATATAATATTATAAAATTTATAAAACTGCCTTCGTGGCGCAGCGGTAGTGAATGCGACTGCTCTGCATGAGGTCTCGGGTTCGAATCCCAGGTGAGACCAACAAAAAGTTATCGGGTTTTTCAGTTAAGAAATCTCAATAGCAGCCCAGGGTTAGGAAGTGGGCGGTGTAAGACACCCCTGTGCCTTGGAAAGCACGTAAAGCCGTTGGTCCTGCGCCTGTTCTCTCTCCGGTCGTGTCGGATTACCGTCCCATCGGATCATGAGAGTTAGGGAACAGAGAGTGCCCTTGTGTTTGCGCACACGTGTGCACAATAATATCTCTGGCGTAGTTGGCCAGTCTCCGTTAAGACTGATCTGGAGGATATTATTAGTCAAGATAATAATAATAATAATAATGATTATTATTATTATTATTATAAAAGTGTAACAAGACTAGATCTGAAGTTCTGAACATTGGAGATAATTTTGAAAAAGTAAATTACTTCGACAGGTCGGACAGGCGATGTCTAAGGCACGAATGATTAAAAGATAGTGTTGTACATAATTGATTGATTCAATTAAGACATTATGCAGATGGCAACTTCTATAATTTCTTTTTATATACATTTTTATATACTACTTTAATAAAAATTTACTGCAACGTAGACTATTTAAATTATTTAACTATTTAAATTTATGTTTACCTTTTACCAGGTGTTCTTTTTTTAACTGAAGTAGGACTTCAGTTAAAAAGAAGTTAAAACCAAGCCAATCAATTTAGTTGAACCAAATTTTTTTGAGGGATAACGGATTTTGATGCAATTCTCACAGTCTGATAAATTAAGGTGCAAATCTGATCCTTAGCTTTTGCATATAATTCCGTTGTGTAGAACCGGATATATAAATCTAATGCAATTCGAGTAAATGACGTCAGAGACCAACTTGTCTACGCGGATAAAGTTGCAGACTGACAAAAGTATACCAAATAAATGAGACAAGGCTATTACTCTATATACATTATCTCTTTCTCTCCTTAAGCTAATAACAAGTTTCGAGACCTGGATATCGAATCTGGGCATTCACCATCAGCCAGCGATATTGCGTTTGCTGATACAGTCACTAGCTATGAACACCTTGATAAGCAATGAATCACCCATTTAAAGGTGATTTAAAATACTTTAAATAAAATATGCAAACGTTTTAATTATGATAATGAAGTAATTAATATATGTGACACGATCAAAAACCCACAGTTAACTTTGTGCTTCCGTATGCCATATATAATTTACAATTTTTTTATAGTGTTTGTTTTAGCAACTAGATTTTGCCTGCGGTTAGTAATAGTATTTTTCTGGATGAAAGGTGTCTCATGTCCTTTTCTGTTCCCACGACAATGTGTATGCGAAATTTCATGATGATCGGTCAAGGAGTTAAGGACTGAAAGCGTCACAAACAAACTAACATCCACATTTATAATATTATAGTTAGGATTAGGATTATACATATATAATTTCACGCCTTTATACCTAAAGGGATAGGCAGAGGTGTATAATACCAACATTTCGCCATATGGTTTAGGTCTTACGTAGAAGGGGGCGAGGTTATTGTTATTTACTGGTATTGGTATTGGTATAATCTACAGGACCCGAGTAGATAAGGTTTCGGGGGGAGAACTACGGTTCTCCCGCCTTTGGACCAGGGTACTGCGGGGTCAGGAAGGTGCTCTTGGGCACTGGAAAGTACAGCGGTTCCACCTAATATAACCTTAACGGTTGGTGTAGGGGAGCGCTATATCATAAACTGGACTAGTCGTAGAGAGAGGGGATGGTCACAATTCAAGACTCCGTCATGCTATAATAAGATAATTTTTTGACAGATAAACCCTTTAACACTGAGCGAACCGGGAATCGAACCCGAGAACCTCATGCGAAGCAGTCGAGCTCTGCGCCATTGAGGCACGTCATTCGTTATTTACACGTATAAAAGTTATTTACATCATGTATTATCTATCTATACAACTAATACAATAAATGTAAAGTTTCAGGAGACGTTTGTATGTCAGTTACGCAGTCATGTGTGAACTGTTAAAAGGATTTAGATAAAACTAGCTTTTGTATGCGGCTCCTCCCGCATGGTACCTACATTAATAAAAAGTAGCCTATGTCCTGCCCCAGGTTTTAAACTAAATATATCTGTACCAAATTTCGTCTGAATCGGTTAAGTGGTTTAGCCGTGAAAAGGTAACAGACAGACAGACAGAGTTACTTTCGAATTTATAATATTATGTAAGGATTTAACACATGGATAGACTATTGGCTCGCTTTTATCCCGGTAATGTATTTCACCGAGTCTTGAGCAGAAACTAGAATTGTTATAAACTGTGACGAAAATGATTATGTAGTGGAGATCTATTTAAAAAATATAGGGAGAAATTATATTAAGATATTTGATTTGTACTGGTTGGGTACCAGTCGCTGCAGAAATGTTGTCTGTCTATTTGTATATTCTGGAATTACGCAAAACCAAAACATATGTACATCTATTCAGATTGATAGCTTAGAGTTCAATTTAAAATCTAAGTCACGTTGCATTCAATTCCGTTTAGTAGAACAGAATCTTCTAAACGGAATTACATGCAACGTGGCTTTGATTTTAAATTGCCGCATTTTACATATATGTATTATATCGCCGGAGATATGATACATAATGTTAATGCGGTAGGCTTTTTGACTTTGACCATGACATGGCCCACGGCCGCAGTAGCATACATTAACTTAATATTTCGACATAAACACTTTATTTATACATTGTATAACTATTCATATAATTCATAAATTTATTTCTCAGCAGTGTCATTCAAAAAGTTTACTTATGCTGTAGCATTAAATTTAATATTTAATTTTTATAATTTAAGAATATGGCTGCCGTGTACGTAAATGAGCAGTTATTCTATTTTCGGTGATTATTCTGCATTTTGTTGTGCCTATACAGTTTGGAAAATCTAATTATACCTTAAAATTTAATTACATAACAATTTCATCAAAAATTACACCGTTGAAAACTTTGTAAAAGACAATGAGAATATCCGCAACCAAAATGTTTATCAAAGCTTGCCCGTTGGCCTCCTTGCTTTGGTCCCGAGTTCAAAACCAGGGCCGCTAAAGAAGGCTAATTTTTAGAAAATTTACAGTGTCAGGTCTGGAAATGTGCTAGGTAGAAGGCAAGCTATTTGGGATACGTGGGACCAAGAAACAGAGCTGGCGAGATGAGGGTATATTATACCTGACTTCTCCTTAGCGAGTATACAAGCATAAATCTATATAATTATATTTTGTGCACCTTGTCTTAAAATATGGGTCCAGTGATTGTCCATTTTAGAAATTACACTTAAGCATTGCCACAGTCAATGATAGGCCGTGACAAAAACCAGGACTGATGATATGTTTCCTCACTACTTGCTCTGAAATTTGTGAAGAATTAATTATTTTAAAGTTCACATACCTACGAAAAACAAATTTCCTTAACACTTAATGGTGTAGAACTTTCCTCTACTTTATCGAAAGGTGAGTGTAATCCTTCTACCCTTTGTTACGGAGGTACAAAAGCTACATATGTACGTTACTTATGGAGATCGATCTGGTAACGCCTTGGATTCCCTCGCACGTGTTTCGACTGCTAAACAGACACCCTCGCCCCACGTGCGGCACATCTATAAAGTATAAAGCTCGTCTATAGCCCTACATTTTTTATGTTATTTATGTTGCACTGTGGGTCGATGTTTATGGCCAAGCGTGACGTGAAGAAGTGGCTACTAACAATGAATTGATTACCTAATACTAAGTCGAAGAACTAGCATAGGCTGAATAAAATTTTTATTATGGACTGCTCAGTGGTTTAGTTATTTTAGTGGTCGCCTCGCCGAGTGTCGTGGGTTCGATCCCCACACGGGACAAAAATTTGTGTAATCCACAAATAGTTGTTCCGAGGTTGGATGTTCTTGGTGTCTGTTGTTTAAATGTTTGTAAAGTCCCCCGCGATATAGGAATAGTTTATTTTGTTTTAAAATAAATGATAAAGTCTTTTTTAAAGATTAAAAAAGGAATTCATTTTGTTCCAAAAAAGAAATGATAAACTCGTTTCATTTTTCAAAAAGTAACCTTCATACGTTAGTTCCTAAAAATGTGTTATTCTTGCCTTTGGAAACCGGGGTTTTGTGTTGCAAATTATTAGGTTCTTTGTTAACAATAAAAAAGATGCTTCTATAAATTCATATGTACGCTTCATGAAGCTAGAATAAGTAAAAAATTTAGCTTCATCAGACATCATATTGGAGGCTTACTCTGGTAAGTCTCCAATATGATATATTCTTGTAAGCGCAATGCTATATTAAGTGGGGCGTGGAACGGATATACTTATTATTATTTGACCCAAAAGTCTTAGATTTAAGCTGTGACACCGTAATTACTGTGGATATTATTTATTTAACGAAAAGCGACCGGATCAATGGCGACCGGAATATAGGTATTAGGTTAATTTCTAAACTTCAACTAATCCTGCCTGATATTATAAATGAAAAATGTGAGTTTGTTTGTTACACTTTCACGCTTTAACTACTCGACCGATCATCATGAAATTTCGCATACACATTGGCAGGGGAACAGAAAAGGACCTAGGGTTCATCATCATAGGGTAAATAATATTAACGGAGCTTTTCTTATCGAATCTTTATGCTACAATACAGATTAGGGCGAATGTTTCAGGATACTATAGGTATATAAGATCTATGCGAGAAAGAAGACTGTGTAAAAGTGTTATATTCATTTTTATTTTTATGGTATATATATATCACAGGTATTTTCTAACATATTATATTAGAAAATACCTGGCCCTATGGGAGGCTTACACGGAGACATGGGTTCAACGTGAAGAGGCCCTTCGAGAATTTTAATCAAAGGTGGGATGGAACACCTACAGCGGCACTTGCCGCAGCAGGCGTAGGACTATTGCTACGTATGGATTCTAATATATGGGCTATATGTATGGGTGTTTGGTGGACCGGTATATTGCTTACTATGGATAAAAAACGGCGTCTGCCCTGAATACTCTAACAGCATCAATGCAATGGGCAGACGGTGACTCGCCAACTCACTAGATGGGCCCCCTGATAAGCCACTATAGGTATACAAGCCAGCAGCAGAGGGCAACGCCGGTGCGAGTGGCTAGGGGTGTCGAGCGGTGCGGCGCCGGTTTCATCATCACGGGTCTCGTGACAACGGAGACCCGGAGCGGGTTTCCCCGTAGTTATGCCCTTGAAAATGACACTTCCACCCCCAAGCATATAGCTCTTATTATTATTATTATTTTACTCCCGCTGCAGCACTACGAGTAAAACAGTCACTCAAAGATAGTAATTATTATTCTGACTTTCGGAAGTTATATGACTTTTCGAAATTATGTGCGTATTGATTGACAATTATCGCCTGCTCGGTGCCTCGGAGAGCACATTAAGCCGTCGGTCCCGGCTGCCATGAACATCTATGGCAGTCGTTATTTGGAAGTCAGTGCCCTATAATATCCTGACACTGGTCTAGCCTTAGCGTATCGTTAACCTTCGGGTTGCGGAGGTCAGGTGGCAGCCGCTCCGTGTAAAAACTGATATCCAGTCAAATCCGGTTAGACTAGAAAAGCCGACCCCATGTGACTTGGGAATAATAAAGGCTAGGGAGAAGACTATAGTTCATATTTCAAATATCTCCAATATTTATTTTCGTATTCCCCGAGACTTAGCGAACGGAGAAAAATAGGAGCGTCTTTCTATCATGACTCGACTTTTATATCATGACTCGATAAGTCTACTCGGTTCTCCTTTAAGTGGTTTCGATTTCTAGATCCGGCTAGTCTAGGGGGATTTCCTACGGATACAAAGTGATTATCACTAGATTACTCGGTATGCGCAATACATATTCACCTATGCGACACTTTATGCGCTGTCGTCAACCACGTCACAGATTCCAAGGCTGCTTCAGATGTAGACATCGCGGATCCGGACATACATACCTTGTCGACAACATCAGCATTTTTAAAGTTTAGTTTGGGGTACAATAATAAGTTTAAGGTTTTTGTATTAATCAATATATTAGCGTTCGTCTGCCAAAAATAGAGAACCTTTCAGTTTCTAGGCGTCTTCGTACGCATGGAATTTGGAAGTAAGACCTTCTTCCGAATTCCTATAGGTACTCAATTTTTCACTTTGCAAAATGACCAGATTTTAAGTCGATCTAACTTTGTTGGTACGACAGCAATACAACTGTATAAACCGCATTCAATTTCATGCAGTAGATTTTGCTTGTTGCGTTTGCAAACAAACAGACAGACACACAAACCAAAATTATTAAATATTGGTTTGGTTTCTAAAGACAATTTATTTTTAAATTACATTTAAAAAGAAATCCATAGACCAGTTACAATTTTATTAGATGTATAGGTTCATATACAACCTGAGTCGCCACAGCCGGTATCCGGTGCAACCTGGTCGAAACGTGAACCACTTAAAGATAAATATTAGTTACGCTCGCGTTAATTACTGGAACGAATTATGTATAATATATACTTCAGTTTGCAAATTACTAGTAATTATTTTAATTTAGGATTGCCACAGTAGAGATCGTAAGGTATCAGATTTGATGCTTGGGCGGTAATGTGTTTTCTGTTAGGACATTTTAAATAGAACTACGATGTCGGGACATGCTCCTAGCAAATAATAATATATTTGCTCACTATTCCCAGCGAAATGTGAGTGAAACATATCTCTGTTTACCCCTTTAAGGCGTGAGTCTAGACTAATCTCCACCGGGAAGACAAACAAACAAATTTTATATCTTTATAATAGGTATTATTAGCTTTTGCTCGCGGCTTAGCTTGCGTAGAAGTAGGTTAGGTTTGGTTATATTATATTGGATAGCAAGTTACTCGGTGATAATATAACTTTCTGAAGATGAAAGAATTATTAAAATCGGTCGAGTAGTTTTTGAATTAAATCTTTACAAACGAACAAACAAAAAATCTAATCTTTTCTCTTTATAATATTAGTATAGACTAGCTGTCCCTTGCCTCTCACGTTTATGATTACTGCTCCGCTCTAGTGCGATGTTATATAGCCTACAAGTCAAACTGGTAGATCCAAAGAATAACATGTTCAAATAAAAAACAAACAACCTCTTCAGCTTTATGATAAGTAAAGCTTATATCTATTCGAATAGAGCTCGTACCATATGCTCTATTTAACCAATACAGAACAGTAATTCAAACGCGGAAGCTATCAACGGCGACGTGCGTAATTCTCACGTCATTAATTGTCGTATACTGCAGTAGATAGTCGTGCGCCACGGACAATACGACTGTCACCTTGAACTTCAAGCAAACTTGCCCAATGCAGTGAAAGGGTTGGACGGCTTTATGCTACAACGACTAATACATTTAAATATTGTTCGATATTTAAAAATACTAACGACTTTTACGCGAATTCTCTTTTTATTTAAACTCTATTCCTTATACAAGGCTTTTAAATGATCAATTATTTTCTGTTTTATTTGCAACTGAATTTTGATGTACCCGAAATAAAATTATTTGTATAATTATATATGTGGTAGGCATTTGTCGTATATCCTATTATATCTGTTTTGTAGCTAAAGATTCGAAAATAAAAGTTCCACAAATATTAGGTACCTTTAAGTACCATTTAAGGTTTCAGACATTAAAAATAATCTAATTCCTATATTCCGGTCGCCTTTGATCCATCCGTCTTTAATTACTATAGTACCCAAGCTAGTGGCTATATTTATCTATTATATAATTACGTAGAGCCAAATTAACTAAACAGAATAATTAGATAAAACGTGGCTTAAGATAAGCTATAAGATTTTAACTTGAACCCCGATGCCGAATCGCGTCAAAACTTTTCAATGATTTCTGCGTGAAGTCGAGCCGAGCAATCAAATAAACAAACAGTTTGAGGAAAAAAGACACGATCTAGTTTCGTATGAAACTTCTTATTTAAATATATTTAGTGTAGAGATACAGCTACTAAGACATTCTTAAATATAATAGATATGGTTAGGCGACGTTACACAGAATATAATGTTCTATATTGTCCTTATTAAATGACTGTTTACATAAAATATATAATTATAGAGGCTTTATCGCCAACCTTTGGACAACCTTTGGACAGTCAAGAACGTCAAATAACAAAAAAATTAAATACAGCGTCTCATTTTTTGTATTCATTATTGAGTAAATAAATAAAATAAAATCTCTTAATTACATGATGTAATATAATTAAGAGGAGGTCAAACAAAGTCTATTATTACAAAGTCGTAATATGTCTTCTTTTCAGGCTAAGGGCGTAAAGTCGAGGCAATTATTAAAAATAAGGTGAAGGTTTTGCTTACTAATTAGAAGATTACCGATCGAAATGTACTGGCAGTTCTTAATGAACATTATATTACAATGATCAATTACTCATTAATCAAATAATCTTAAGTTTAAAAATACTTAATCTCTATTCCAATAAATTTCAGAGTGGAGCCGTCTTATAGCAACTATTGTAATTAGTTATAGGATTAATTAAATTATAATTGGCTTAGTAATAACATTTCCATGTCGTTATCCATGAGATTAAAGATTTTCCCTGAGTAAACACGGCCCACCTCGTTATTTTACTTTGTATTTCAATTATAAATTTGCATTTAATCAGTAAACCAAAGGTCGTATCGAAGCTGGTAAATGCTTGGAATTATATAATTACACAGTTCTTTTACTTCCCGTAGGCGATTCTTGAGGCCTCCGTGAACGATAGAAAGTCGCTTTGAATATTGTTGGTTTTTGATACAGGTATTAAACTTTATTTTCATGATTAAACTCTTATTGCTTTATATACCTAGATCGCTATTACGTATAGATTTGGGGGTACTGGCCGTGAGATAGGACAATAACTACGCAGTTACACTTGCTATGATCCTGAGGACGGGAAAGACTAAACGGTTTTAGACACCTTTTAAAAGGGACTGGCTTAGGGGATAGCTGTCAAAAGTGTGATTCTAGTCCAACAGTGGGACGTATCAATAGGCTAATAAAATATCCTGACGAAACTATTTTATGGCATGGTATTAAGAATATAAGAAGCGATAGCCATATGGGTTGACTGTTACACTACCATGGAAAGGTTCCAAGTTCCAATACAATCTTTGATTCGTCATTGTTATGTCTGTAGTTAATAATGGTTCGCTTTTATTAGAAATGGCAACGTAAGGGAGCCTGCACATATGAAAGTTATCCATCATGTTCGCGAAGATTAGTGAAGTCTGCCAATCTACAAAGAGCCAGCGTGGTGAAACCTAACTTAGTAAACTCACTAACCTATATATTTTGACGTTCATAAGTGTTACTTTGTGACCTAAATGAATAAATGATTTTTGACTTTGACTTTGACCTATCCTACTAAGATAGGGAAGGCAGACAGGTCTGATAATATGTTCAGAAAGTTTTTTCATAAATACATTTGAATTAGCCTTTGTGAAGGACAGCCACATGGGGTGTGGTACAGGATAATTAAATAAAGTCCATATTTGTAGAACTTTATAAATAAACATGTCGTATATAACAATGTTATGTACACGGAAACTTAAATAACAGTTGCTTTTATTGTAATTTTATTGTTTCTATGTATAATATGTATGTATTTACAAAAGAAAAAGGTATATATGTATGTTTATCCATTGTCTAGTACCCATAGTACAAGCTCTGCTTAGTTTGGGCTAGATGGTGTTGTGTGTATGTGGTAGAATATATTATTATTATATATTATTATTAATTATATATTTATAAACTTCTTGTTTCTCCTTATGTCTTTTCTATAAAATGATAATAAATAATATATTTTATACTTAAATGTATTGCGTGCGTAGTTAATTACTCGAATTAAAATGATGTAGCCTTGAAATTTATAATTATTATTATTTAAAATCTTTGTTGCTATGTACAAAGTATCAGTTTAAAGTATTGTAATTTTTGTATGTATATTTAAATTTTGAAGACTCACGCCTTCGTGACCTACTTTCTTTATTATTGAACGTATTTCTTTTTTAAAGACGTTCCCATGCGTTGTAAATAATAGACACAAAGAACATTCAGACTCGGCACAACCTTTTGTGGCTCACACAGATTTTTGTCCCGTATGGCGATCGAACCATCACATTCGGCGTAGTGCCAATAGCGAGTCGATCACTTAAGCCACTACGTTATCCATGCATTCTAAATTTACTACAGCCACATGTCATCTGCGGTGTTTTAGTTCTTAGCTTTTCTTAACGAATCTTTAATCTTCTGTCACCTATAAAAGCGACAGGCTTGTCGTTTACCAAGCTCATTTCTATTCTTCGTGTTGTTACTTAGAATCTTCTGAAAGACACATCCAATCGCAATGTGCCCCAAAATTTGGTTTCCTTCTGCATAACACCGTTCACTCTAAGCATATTGCTACGGATATTGACCCGGGACTGGTCAAGCTCGCTCGTTGGAGCTGCCTTTTACTTTTCGACTGTTTGTTTGTTTTATTCCAGTCCTTACTGGTCCTTTGTTATTTGCATTTTATTAAGTTTTGAGGATTAACTTTTTGATTGTTTGTCTCGAGGCATGGGGATGTAACATGAGATTGATAGTCAGGTCATCGCGTTCGAAACCATTACTTTCTGGTTACTTATAAGAATGTAATTCGGGACCGATGATGACGTCACAAGCTCAGTGTCTTAAAAGCTTTCTTTATACTCATATTATAAGAAGGAATGATTTACATTTTTGTTTGTGATGAATAAACTCAGAAACTACTAGACCGATTTTGATCATTCTTTGAACATTATGAAGCTACTTTATCCAGAAGTAAATAGGTTATAAAACATCACGCTACTAACAGGCGCGGAGCAGTAATGATAAACGTGGGTGAAACCGCGCGGGCCAATCTATGATAAAATAAAGAGCAGAACGAAGTTTGGAATAATGCCCAATTATTAATATAACTACCTAGTAGTTTTATGTTTTTTTTTCTTTTGAAAAAGCCAACTCCCGCACTAGGAATAATTTCTATATCGCGGCGGACTGTACAACCGTTGAAACAACGGACACAAAGAACATCCAGACACGGAATTACCATTAGCGTATCACACAATTTTTGTCCCGGCTGGGATTCGAACCCACAACACACGGCGCAATGGTAGCGACGAGGCATTCACTTAAATAAGTATGCCACTCGTGCATTCAAAATAATGTAATTGTAATACACTTTCAAATACTCTTTCTTGGGAAAATATAGGCGTGTGTGTATATTGGAAGATAATGATGCCAATTCTGTTGTCACAAAATCTCTTATCTTAGCTAAAAATCTCTAAAATTTAGTTTAGTCCTGTCAAACGACATTTTGTATTCTGAAATCGTTAAAAGTGACAGGACTTAACTAAATTTTAGCGATTTTTAGCTAAGATAAGAGAATTTTGTGACAACAGAATTGGCACCAATATCTATCTCGTAGTTAGTTGTTATAAAAGAAAAACGGAGGACAATCAGGCTTTAAGTACAAAATAATAACCGTGTCATCTTGAGCTTATGCAATAGTTACATCATGGACAAAACACTAAGCGCTTTCGCTTTATAAACAGCACGAATGGCGTAGTTGTTTAAATGGTCAATATGCCGAGTGACGTGGGTTCCATCCCGCACGGTACCAAAACGAAATTATGAATTACTAGATATAATTTTTTATTTTTTTATTTTGCTCGTCAGAATGACCACACTCCGCCTGATGGTAAGCAGTCGTGTGTTCTAAGAGCAGTGGCCTCCACATCGTTCTCATAGCAGCCGAGGCGATGTTGAGGTTTCTACTTTGACGGCCTGAGAAGGTGCCTTTTCACGCCTCGCTTAAAGAAGGAAACACGTGCCTTGGCAGAGAATTCCATACCTTGATCGTTCGGCAGAGGTATGAGGACCCAAACTTGTTGGTACGCACTCTAGTCGACTCCACCGTGTAAGGATGGCATCTGAGCCCAGCACGCGTTGTTCTGGATAGGAAAGGGGAGGGCGGGATAAGGTGGGTGGTGGTTTTAACCGCAGCATCGCTTACACAAAACTAGGTAAGATTAGGTTAGTAGCAGTTGCTGACATCACAGATAACTGTAACGTGTAGATCCTCAAGTTGCCTTGATGTGTGTAATGGTACCTAATGCAATATATTTTTTATTTTTGGTTTATTATTTTATTTTATAATTAAGCTAAGTGTATGTAGTTATTATAAATGAGTGCGCCTGCCGACAAACTGTTAAGCAGTTTGGTGGGATTTTAATGTTTAGATTCATATGTTGTGGACTCAATAAATATTTTATTACTTACTTACTTACTTACTTAGTTCTTCCATTTTGCATGAACCCTACCTTATGTCCTTTTTTGTTTCCCTGACAACGTGTATGCCAAATCTCATGATGATGACTCTAGTAGTTAAGGTGTGAAATCATAAGAAATAAACAAACTCACTTTAGTATTTATAATATTAGTAAAGATTTAGAATTTTCGAATTTTGGCGAGAAGTTGAACAAATATTGAAGTTAATAAGCGACTAATATTATACAAATATTGAGACTACAGATTAAAAAATTTAATATGAATATACGAATTATATAAAATATCCTAATCCTAACTGAAATTATAAATGCGAATATGAGTTTGTTTGTTTGTAACGCTTCCACGCCTTAACTACTCAACCGATCATCATGAAATATCGCATACACGTTCTCAGAGAGACAGAAAAGGACATGCGTCTAGAAAGCGTGACTTTTACTAGCCTAACCTACATTTACACGAGCAAAGCCACGGGCTAATTCTAGTAGAATATATTTATAGAACTTATAAATAAATACCATAGGGTCTCATAAATACTAAATACGTGATAAAATATCAACTATATACGATATGTAGACGATTACCTACTAATTATTTAAATCGTATGTAAAAGATTTAATATTTTACATACATACATACATATATATACTTCTTTTTTTGTAAATACATATATATATATTATACATAGAAATACCAAGACCAAGACAAACATCCATGTTCATGCACACAAATGTTTGACTTGTGCGGGAATCGAACCCGCAACCTCAGGCGTGGCAGTTGGTTACACTAATCACTACGTCATCGAGGCCGCCTAAAAACAGTGGTAGATTACACTCACATTTCGCAAGCAATGGTTCCAATGTTATAGATCACCAGCCTATTGTCATACCGAACACTGTACCAGACTCCTTTAAAGAGATTTTCTTGACTGAAAAACCAAATTTACTTGACCCGGTATTTAAACCTAAGACTTGATGTGCAATAGTCGTATTCACTACAGCTACGCTACTGAGCTAGTACGAAATACGTTGTAAAAATAACCAATATGCACGAAATACAAATTATTTAAATTTTATGTAAAAATATTGATTACATAAATGAGCATTATATAATTCTTCTCATCGTCTGACAATTAGGAACGTGCTCTGACTGACAAATAATATGAAAACTGTACGAATAGCGCAGTTCTGTAAACGATATGTGTATCATGTGACACAGATTCGATTCCTAGAGGCTAATTAGAGAGAATACATATAGAAATTTAAAATGTTTTATTCAATTATCTGTATTTCATAGGTAATGCTCATACTACAGATTAAAAGCTGTTTAGCGAGGGCCTTTAAAACGTATCAGTAGATATAATAAATACACGGCTCAATTAACAGGTTCTGACGTGCGCGGGGTTCGAATCCGATTTGACGCATCAGCATTGGCAAAGTATCACCATTTGTACCATTAAGACATCCCATCTGTCAATCTGGCGATCTAAATTTAATTACTCTGAATTTATGCTATGATCTTTTTTTAATTTTATTTCCATTTTCATATCTTCATCTGGACTTTACATAAATATTGTAAACTCCAAAAACTACATAGAATATTTAAAAATTTTAAATTTTTGAACTAATGTTAATTAGTTAATAGAATCAATGGCGTAGTGGTTAGTGTAACCGACTGCCACGCATGAGGTGGCGGGTTCGATTCCCACACATGTCAAACATTTGTGTGCATGAACATGGATGTTTGTCTTGGTCAGGGTGTTTCTATGTATATAATATGTATGTATTTATAAAAATAAGTATATATATGTATGTTTATCCATTGTCTAGTACCCATAGTACAAGCTCAGCTTAGTTTGGGATAGATGGTGAACGTTGTGTGTATGTGATAGATTATATTAAATTTCATCATAACTAAAAATTCATCTGAATCAATATTGGTTCTCAGTAATACGTTACTACTTATAACATGTAATAATCTTGAAAATATAGATGGGTCGACCAAATATATTTAAAAATGTCCATTTCAAGTAATTTATTTTAATTGTGACTCAATTTGACAGTATGATTTTTATGTTAAGAAGATTGTTCTGAGTTTGGATGTACCTACTATATTTAAAATAAATAATAATAATAAATGAAATAGATAAATGAAAAACTGTTGTAGGGCCTCTTCACACTAGACCCATGTAAGCCTTTCAAAAGACCCGGATTTTTCTAATTTTGTATGTTAGAAAGTACCTTAATATTCCGTATAGGTTATCGGTATGCCAGATAGGAATTAACAAAAGCAAATACACTCATTTTTGTATAAAGGTTACACTTAATATAAACCGCACGCGATGTAACTGAAGAGGGCATCCCGAAAAATATCCCGTACGAGTGGCGCTAGTGTCTCCGTAATTCTGGAAGATTTACAGTAAAATGCCGTAGTTCCACAATTAACCGCTGGTATTTTCCTCATCGCGTAGTTTTTAATCATATTACTAGTATACCGAAGAACCAATTAGCCGCTTGGGCGTACGATACATACAATTATAAATACCTAACATTGTCATAATTAGTTTAATGAACGATTATGTAACCACCTGTGAGAGATTACGTTTTTTAAATCTAAGATCCTTATCTTGGCAGCTACTAATTATTAAGTATCATCTTAATTAAATCATTAACAAAGACATTGTTATACAGTTTAAAAACAAAAGAAAAACAGTTTTAATTATCGTATAATTTACATTATCCGTCTTTATAATCCAATGTCTTTCCTAATTATTATTTGCATACAATATGGAGAATTGCGAATTACATTTTAAATATACATACGCTTTTTAAAAAGTATCTGTTTAATCTATGATTCATGATCACAGAGGTAAATATTCACGCGGAAAAAAAAATGTGTATGCGTCTGAGCTGACAAGTTGAAGAATAGAAATCGTTTTTCTGTCGATAATATTTAACTGGTTATTATAATAATATGTCAACGCTTAGAATGATAGTTGTATTTTATGTGTTTTCTCACAAAATATATTATTATGTCAATATAAATTGCCGATGCTTGGCATTTTTAATATGTTTGATTAATTTTTATTTGCGTTTTAGAAAATAGAACACAGAGTTAAATATAAAACAAAAAATAATAATAACTTACCCACTGATTGCAAAGCACTTGAAATTAACACCTTTATATTTTTCAGCAACACCACGAAAATCCCGCCAAAAAAATGCGCGCGGAATTCGAAAAAATGTCAAACGCGTCGCTTCGAATTTTCTATTTCGAACTCGATAGCCTGACAATTTTTTTTATTTCCTTAATGTTCCTATACAACCTCTATGTATACCAAATAGGTTGTAGCGGTAACATTGGCGCGTGCGCTGTGGAATGGTGCGCGTCGGCTACTAATCTAGCTGGTCTTTTTACGAACCTTGAAAGCTACTGAAAGCCCCGCCCGCCTATCGCATTCTTGGTAACAATTTAATTAGATCAATGTTTTAGTAATATAGTCCTTCGTGTCTCTTTGTTGTCGTGCAGTTTAAAAAACAGGGCCGTCAATGAGATACAGTATCGTCAGACATTGTTCGAGCGATGTCATCTCTACAAGGCTGTACATAATAAATGTGTTGTAGATTTCTTAGAACTCGTAATTTTGTTAATAATTTCTAACATTTTAAGATAAGTAGGACACAGTAGGGTTTTTGCTTAGTTAAAACGGACACAAGGTTATTTGCCTGCCATCTTCTGTTAGTTAAAACACGTCCCTCGTGAAGCTTCTTCAGTCTTTATCTTATCGTAAAATGATAAAAATTATTAACAAAATTACATGTTCTTACTGTGAGTACGGTTTCCTAGCTCTTTAGGATGTAAGAGGAAATAGAAAGACGAATGGAGCAATCTGTCTTCTGCACTGGTATAACAGCGACTCTTTTGATAATAAATGAACGGCTACGCGTACTTTTGGCATATGAAGCATCAGTCTTTCTTAATTTATGCTTGTTTGGCACCAAAATTGTATAAAAAGAAAATATATTATGATTTAATTACATGTTTAGTATACGTACATAGGGTATATAGGAACAGGTATAATAGGTGGTCTAGTTCCTACTGGAGGATGTGGTATATGGTGCTCAACTGGCCACATCTATACGCCAGTTAACCATTGAAAAATGTTCAACAGAATCTTCTGATAAAATTTTGCACGACACGGTAGTCTTCCGGGACTTGACTATAGATGTATACCACATTTCTTGCGAGGCAGTCCATTTTAACATATGTGTTATAGAACAGTAACAGGCCACAGCACATGAATTAATTACATGTCAACAATTAAATCGGTAGAAAATTGTTTATTGATTCTCATATTATGAGCCTTTACTAATAACCCTTAATAAGTCTTTCCAAGGAATACCCGCTATCAATTAAATATTTAAACGATAAATCCTTGACGATTGATTGGCCGCATCGTTCGCATTTGAACGGACATATCCTTGAAATAACATCATAAAATATATTGTTTTCTTGTATTCAAAATGACAACTGTCGCATAATGATGCCTGTATGTAGGGGACTTTACAAACATTTAAACAACGGACACAAAAACACCCAGAATCTGCACAACTCTTTGTGAATCACACAAATTTTTTGTCCCAGGTCAAACTCAAATCACCCGGCGTGGAGTCAGTGGCAAGGCTACCACAAACCACTACGCCATCGGTGCCGTTAACATACAAGGTTATTCTTAGTATAGTATAAGCAGCGATAGCTCAGTGGGGAGACCAACAGACTGCAATGCAGAGGGTCTCAGGTTCGAACCCACGTCGCGCACTTCTGACTTTTAAAAACTTATATGACTTTTCGAAATTATGTGCTTATTGATTGACAATTATCGCCTGCTCCGTGCCTCGGAGAGCACGTTAAGCAGTCGGTCCCGGCTGCTATGAACATCTATGGCAGTCGTTATTGGGAAATCAGTGCCCTATAATGTTCTGACACTGGTCTAACCTTAGGGTATCGTTAGCCTTCGGGTTGCGGAGGTCAGGTGGCAGCCGCTTCGTGTAAAAACTAATATTCAGTCAAATCCGGTTAGACCATATAAGCCGACCCCAAGTAACTTGGGAATAATAAAGGCTAAGGAGAAGAAGATTTTTAGTATAGTGAAAACCTCTCATTATTCTTGTTACTTGTCTTGGACTTTGACCTCGATAAAATTAATGGAACAGCTGATATTTTTCCGCAATTTCGGCAACGCCCCAGAACAAAAGTTGTTCATAATAACAAGTATAATCACTCCGTGAGAGGTTTTCACTAAACTAAGAATAACCTTATATAAATCTTTACTTATATTATAAATGCGAATGGCAGATTATTTGTTACGCTTTTACGCCTTAACTACTCGACCGATCATCATGAAATTTCGCATACACGTTGTCAGGTGTACAGAAAGGACCAAGGTTTTATAAAAAAAAATACAGCTCTTGAGCGAGCCGAAGCCGCGTGCAAAAGCTAGTCTTTATATAACACCTATTCACGACTATATGTTTCCGAAGAGCAGAGGTATATTACACCACATTTTCAATGAATATATAAACGCCTAATTGTGTCACAGGCCTTCAAGGCCGTCTCTAATGTCGTACTATGTATTGGGTTTTCTATTAGGGTATTGTAAGTAGAAGCACGGAGTCTGCAAATATGCTGGGTAGACTAGAATAGTAAAGCGGTGGTAGCCTAATAGATAAGACCTTGGAGGTGTGAGCATACCTATCTATATACGTCTGTAGTATTAGATATTAGCCACAATCGAGCCCCCGTAACACTATTTCTTTTTTTTTTAAACGACGCTTTGTATAATTCAAGTACCTACTGCGAAGGATTTAACAAAAGAACACCCAGACTAGCAACAATTATTTATAGATCATACAATTTTTGTCTCGTATGGGGATCGAACCCACAGTAATCAGGTGCAGTGGCAATGGCGAGGCGACCTTCCATCTGATATATCGGGCATAGTCAAGACGTCGTGACTACTACTCCGTTTAAAAAATAAATTAATGATAAAACCCGATTAGATGCATTTTACTGGGAATTACCTGATCGATTATAATATCAGCCCTGTATTAAAGTGGCCCTATAATACAGGCCTGCAGGCCAGGCTATGGCCTAACTCTTCTCACACTGCTCGGCACGGGTCTCTTCTCAGTGTGAGAAAGGCTAGGCCATAGTTCACCACGTTGTCCCAGTGCGGGTTGGCAGACTTCACATATCTTCGCAAACATTATGGAGAAATCTCAGACATGCAGGATTCACATAACTCACAATGTTTTCGTTCACTGTTAATGCGAGCGATAATTAAACTATTTAATAAGTCTTATAGGTAATGTTGCACTAATCTGTTCGCATGAATAGTGCGAAACTACACTTTATAAAAATAATATTATTTTAGGTGTCGATTCACTGATCTTCTTTTACAGATCAGTTCGTTTCGCACAGCATTGTAAGTAGAACGCAGTAGCTCAGAGAAGAACAGATTCGTGGGAAACGACCGATAAGCAAGCCATAGTCTACCACGATAGCCTAGAGCGAGTTGGCAGATGTCAGGTATGTTCATGAATTTTATGGAGAAAGCACAGACATGCAAGTTTTGTTACGATGTTTTCCTTCGCCTTTAAGCGCGCGACAATTTTCTATTCAATAGGGCTTATTGGTAGTTTCGCACGAATTGTGCGCGGTGTCGATTCGCACACCTTTATCCAATACATTCGTTTCGCACAGCATTGTAAGCAAAAGCACGGAGGAGAAGCATGTAAGCAGAAGTACGCAGCAATAGATTCGTGCGAAACGAAACTTCAAAAGCTTAGAGCTGCGCGCCTTGCTATCGAACTCGAGACCTCTGCGTGGCAGTCTAAAGTCACCTGATCGATTGACTAATACAAACATATTACAGAGCAGTCAAGGTACTTGAGTTTGTCTATGTAGTTATATAGAACAATTAACATTGTAGGTACTGAAATTAATTATTGCAAATAAACAAAGCAGGAAACGTGTGCTAATAGATAAATGGATGTAGACAAAGGAATCAAAGTCGGTCCCTAGTATGGTGTAATGAACTTATTAAGTAGGTACCTACGTTAGTTTGCTTTTCTTCCTTAAGAGATAAATAATGCCGACATGACGCAGCAACACTATCATTGCTTTAACTGAACTGTTACAGGTTTGACCTTCCGCGGGATCATTTTCATTTTAGAATACATTTTACCTATACAACAATTATAAAACAATGTCCCCCGCTGCGTCTGTCTGGGTCTTCGCGATAAACTAAATACTACAGAACAGATTTTCGTGGGGTTTTCACCAGTAGATAGAGTGATCCATGAAAAAAGGTTTAGGTGTATAATTTGTTAAAGTTTTGTGTAAATTATGCTATACTACCCGTGCAAAGCCGGGACGGATCGCTAGTTTATAGTAAAATTATAACTGGCTGATGTCAGTACACACAGCGACACATCAACCTAGACTGTTTGGACTTTGAACTATTAGAAGTAGAACGCTGCGAATCGTGCGAGAGAGTGCGTTATATTTTTGTTACGCTCTATCCTTACCATTACATCGACACCACTATGCACTGTCCCTTGCCGACAATTCTCTGTTTTGTATGAAGTGTAGTTATGCGCATTTAGAGTGTCTAACTTGATGTATAGCCGTGAGTACAATTAGAGATATTAAAAATAATTCAGGTTAGGTTTATCAAAGTGATAGAAGTCAAAACAATTTTACAAGATACAAGCCACGGGCGAGGAGCAGTAATCATAAACGTGGGTGAAACCGCACGGGACAGCTAGGTACGGTCATTTTTATGAGTGTACTAGATTCTGCGACTTTGCTTGCATGGGAACAGTACTTTAGCTGGGTAAAAGGTGTCCAATAGCATTTTATGTAACCCAGACAACGTGTACGCGAAATTTCAAAACGATCGGTCTACATGACCAAAGGCATGAAAGAGTAACAAACAAACAAACATTTATAATATTCTTAAGAATATGCAATAATTAATTTTCAATAATTAATTGCAGCACAATGTTAATTGATCTATATGTCTATATATAGAAACTTGAGTATCTTGACTGCGTCTTAATATATTTTTTATTGTTTGCAGCCGATTGGAAGGTCCCGGCTTGGATTTCTTTTAATTACTTATTAGGTTTTTCTGTCGACATACTCTCAGTAGGAACATGGAGTCTGTAGCCGAGTCCGGTAATCAGTAATAAGCTCATCTTCTATTACGTGGGGCATCAAGTAGTTGTCGAAATGTAAGTGCACTACACCTCAGGTATGTTTATACCAACATCCTAACCCTACCTACCTCGTACCAACCCTTCGGGGGCTATAATATTATATAATATTCTATCACAAAGGTACACACAACACCATCTAGTCTAAACTAAGCAGATACTATAGGTAGGTAATAGACAATAGATAAACATACATGGGTATATACTTTTTTATTTGTAAATCGGCTTCGATGGCGTAGTGGTTAGTGTAACCGACTGCCACGCCTGAGGTCGCGGGTTCCATTCCCGCACAAGTCAAACATTTGTGTGCATGAACATGGATGTTTGTCTTGGTCTGGGTGTTTGTATGTCTTTATGTATATTTCAATGATTTAAAAATGATTATCTACCTCCCCTTAAGCAGCGATAGCTCAGTGGGGAGACCAACAGACTGCAATGCAGAGGGTCTCGGGTTCGAACCCACGTCGCGCATCTCTGACTTTCGGAAGTTATATGACTTTTCGAAATTATGTGCGTATTGATTGACAATTTTTATTTTTATTTATTCTGCTGGTGTCCGGCGATCCAGCGGCCTATCCAATGGTAAGGGGTTATCGCTTCTCATGGTCACGTCTATATTTATTAGCATCACAGAAGCGATTCCAAGTAAACGCAACCAAGCCACTGGCTACCATAAACCACATACGTGGCAAATAAGATGGTCTACTGATTTTTTTTATTTTGCTCTTCAAAATGACCACACTCCGCCTGACGGTAAGCAGTGTGGTCTAAGAGCAGTGGCCTCCACATCGTCCTCATAGCAGCCGAGGCGATGTTGAGGTCTCTACTTTGACGGCCTGAGAAGGTGCTTTTTCACGCCCCGCTTAAAGGACCCAGGATTGAAGGAAAAAGGACACACGTGCTTTGGCAGAGAATTCCATGCCTTGATTATTCGGCAGAGGTATGACGACCCAAACTTGTTGGTACGCACTCTAGTCGACTCCACCGTGTAAGGATGGCATCTGAGCCCAGCACGCGTTGTTCTGGATAGGAAAGGGGAGGGCGGGATAAGGTGGAATAACTCTTCAGAGCACTCCCCGTGATATATTCTGTAGAAACATGCCAATGGGGCAACCAGTGGTGGTAACCAGTTACCGTAGCTAATGCGCGGCAGGAGTTAGGAGAAGGAAGGGATATAAGGGCTACGAGCCCGTACGCCCCTTGACTTTCACCCCTTTCATAGAAAGACGGACTCCTATTTTTGGGTGGATTTAAGAAGAAACCTAACAAATGCCTACTAGGGGGCGAAACTTGAGGGGCGAACGGGCTCGTAACTATAAAGTGGTAGGGCCTTCTGCCGCTCTCGAACCGTTGAATAAAACGTGAAACGTTTGAACAGAAATGCTGCTCTGCGACCTTTATAAGAAAAAAATTATGATATGGTGCTGTAGAAAAAGCTGACTGCTCGTCTCACTTCGTCTTTCTAAGTCTCATCCCAGAGGCTTCCATATTAAGGTACCTTCCGATTTAAGAATAAAAACAAATAATAATTACAAGAAAAGTAAAAAAAGAAGAAACAAACAAAAACAGTCATTAATTCATTATAGACGAAAAACTCACGTTTAGCGAGCACATCGTCGCGACGTCAGCGTGAGTTAGGAAATAAATATACGCCATGAACGCCTACGGGATGTCGCTCCGATGAGCTTGCTAAAGACGGTATACGTTTCCCTGCCAGTCAATATTAATGTACTGCATTACAGCCTGGGGAGGCACAGCAACTACACACCTTATTGGTCTTGAGAGAGCACAGCCCGCGGTTCTTAAGACTATGCTAAAAAAGTCTTACCGCTTTCCCACCACCCTACTATTTAACGAAATTCAAGTACTGAGGGTTAGAAGGCTATACATCTTAAGAATTACTCTTTTAACCCATAGAGAACTATTAACTTGTAATAATTATTAATTAATAAGTAACATCTAGTGACACATGCGTCCCACAACTGCAGCTATCAGGACCTCAGTTTAGCATTATCTGTCCCTAGACCCAGGCACTGGTCTTCCACTGGAGCCTGTCATAGTGACGTACGGAAACCAATAAGTATAAGATACATACATAGTTATATATAATATAGAACTATGTACAAACATATATATATATATATATATATATTAATAAGTGAAGCAAAAAGATTGTACCCCTTTTTACGAAAATTGTGCGGGCGGGGGAGTATGAAATTTGGCACAGTTAAAGTTTATATAGAGAAGGAGTGGCGAATACAATTATTTTTTTAAAATATGCTTTGGAAATACATTAAAATAATAAACAAACACTACACGCAAATAACCATGCACTTGACACAAGCAGTCAAATCGCGTTCGTAGTATTTCGGCATTGTTCGGCTGATGTCTTAGAATTCTTTGTAACTATGGTTACATATATTGTATGTGGAGTAGGTGACTATATGAAATGTGATATAGTTATAGACAATAAAACCTTAATAACAATCAAACTTAAAAATTAAATCAATTATGGTCGAGTTTCGCCCATTTGGCGGCCGCTAGTAAATATAAATAAATGTTAGTAGGAAAGCATCGCTTCCATGTTTTATTTACGTTCACTAACGTTGTATTATACTTCGCAATTAAACGCCACATCACTTGAAAACCAAATTAAGTACCATCAGGTGGGCCGTATGCTTGTATGCCACATCAGTAGAATAAAAAAAAATTAAGGATTACTACAGTGAAGATAGAATAATAAGATTTTCCTGATACTTTGCATATTTAACTTAATTCTATGTACATTGTGATAATGGCTTGTGGATTTATTTCCTCTTCATCGCAATATTTAATTTTTACAGCAAGATAACATTGCCTACGCGCCGTATTAGTTTAAAAGTTCACACCGATTTAAACATTGCATATTCAATGTACTAGGCAAAAATTTTTGTGGGTTCGATGTTATTACCCTAGTATTCATTTTGGTGTGCATAAAAGCGATTGATTTAAATGTCCCTAAGCATTCTGGGTAGCAAAGGTCGCCTTGTAAACAATGCGATATTTCAGCGCGTAAGAACAATTTCCATCCTCTTGTTTAAAAGCGAAAGAGTAATAGCATTGTAGCTGTGTTTATCTTAGTAAGTATTGATTTCAAGGGTTCTAACGTTCCTTTCCTTTCATCCCATGTTTAATTTCTTATCCTTGACGTCGGTAACATAGTCCCTAATAGGTAGTTCTAAGCGATCATAGTGTATCTGAACTACTTACCAGCAGATGGGTCATACACTTGTTTGCCATTGTCTATACTAAAATTATAAAGAGGAAAGATTTGACTTTTGTTTGTTTGTAAGGAATTAACTCAAAAACTACTCAACCGATTTTTAATTTCTTTCACCATTAGAAAGATATATTATCACCAAGTAACATAAGCTATATTTATATTAGTAAAACAAAATACTGTTACTAACAATTTTTTTTTACCTGTGGGAATGTTTTGACGCATACCTCTCCGCGGGGCGACGGAGAGGTTATGTCGGGCTCACCGGGGAAAGGATACCCCGTTAATAATACCGACTAAACTTACCACGGTGTTCCTCGACATAACCATAGACGGCGAGGCGCGCAAATCGCTTTCACATGCAATCGCGACCCCACCGTGGTTCACAAAAATACTCCCTCCACCGTCCCCCTGGGGGGGACAAAGACACGACACAGAGGCGCACGTGCGAACACGCATGCCGCCTCTCGGACTTGGTGCTGATCGGGTGGTGAGCAGGCCCACACAGCCCATCACCCCCAGGTCAAACCTCAAGGTGGCTGGAGGTCATCTCGCGTCCTCCGGCGCCCGGTTCTGTGGTTGGGGAGATGGTTTAAGCGCTCCCTCTGCCACTCCACCGCCTCCTTGATGGAAATCATAGAAGGAAGCGAAGGCGTTCCACGATCTCTCTCTCCGGACCATAGACTGAACCATGGTCGGGAGCGAGAGGGCAGCAACCAGTCCGACTGCCGCGATCAACTTACGGCTGTTACTAACATAACCTTTTTTTTTTTTTTTTTGATTCCCAGGAAAAAATGCTTGATGCACTACCCGCCGGCTAGGGGACGGCACCGGCGGGGCGTGTGGGACTCACCAGCCGACTGCTGGTATACCCACTAAAAAAACCTGGGGTGTTCCCTCTCTCACCCAATGGGGGGGGCCTGTTGGGAGTCTAAAAAGATTCATCCATAGCAGGCCCCCCCGTGTGGGTGCCGGCCGGGTCAATAGGACCCGACCTCCTCTCGTCCCCGGGGGAGAGCAATTTCACCGCTCTCCCCTTTCGACGTTAGAAGGCGCGCGGGAACACCGCGCGCGCCCTCTGTGGGTTCTTACTCACGGGTGGCAGGGTCCCCTGAGGCCTTGCCACCCAGAACCCTTAGGTGGGGGGCAGGAGAGCGACATAAGCGCGTCTCCTGCGCCCCCTCCTCCGGCGGCGGATGTCCGGGGCGTAAGGATCTTCCTCACGCCCCCGCTCCGCCGCCTCCTTCTGCGAGATGACAGCCTCGCAGAAGGACCTCATTGCGCCCCAGCACCTGTCGTCGCCGACCATCATGGATACGACGGTCGGCAACGAGAGGTCGGGGCCAATCACGGCGACCAGGGCACAGCGCTCCGCGGCCCACGCTGGACACTCCTCCAGCGTGTGCTGCGCCGTGTCCCAGTCGCACTCCTCGCAGTGGTGACACCTGGTTGTCGGCTCCCTACCGGCTATCTTGCACAGGTACTCTCCGAAACAGCCGTGTCCGGAGAGCACCTGAGTAAGCCGGTAGGTGAGCGGTCCGCGCCGTCTGTCCGTCCACTCCCTTAACACGGGACGGACAGCCTCGACTGTCCTCACCCCATAGCGGGGCTGGGCCAGTCGCTCTTGCCACTTGGCCTCGAGGACCAGTCGAGCCTGGGACCTTCGCGTCTCCACCGCCCCGTGAGTAGGTTCCTCACCATGGAGCCGGAGGTCCACGCGCCAGTGATACACCGACGCTTGGACCTCCGCCTCCAAATCCCAGGGCGGCGATGCCGCCAGGACGCACGCCGCCTCAAAGGAGACGGTGCGGTACGCCCGCGACACCCTGATCGCCATCGCCCTCTGAGGTTTCCTCAGGAGGGCGATGTTTCGGCGATCGAGGGCGCCGGCCCAAATGGGCGACCCGTAGAGGGCCATCGACCGCACCACCCCCAAATAGAGGCGGCGGCAGACGACACTCGGCCCCCCGATATTCGGCAGCAGAGAGCTAAGCGCTCCCGCCGCCGACATCAACCGGGGGGCCAGGCGGCTAAAATGGACGCGAAAGTTCCAGCGGCCGTCGAGGTGGAGCCCCAAGTATTTCATACTCGGCTCCACCCCGATGCGGACCCCTCCAACTATGATGTGGGCATCTGGTGGCGGCGCCCGCCGAGGCCCATGAAATAACAGGGCCTCGGACTTTTCCAGCGCCACCTCCAGTCCCAACATCCTAATTCTACCGACAACCAGGGCCACCCCTGCCGTGGCAAGACGGGCAGCTGCCCCGTAATCCTCTCCCCGGGCCGTGACCAGCGTGTCGTCGGCGTAACAAGTTACGCCGACGCCCGGGGGTAGGGCGCCCCGCAGCACCCAGTCGTAGCCGATGTTCCACAGGATCGGTCCAAGAACGGAACCCTGCGGAACACCGCACGACACCTCCCTCCGGAACGTCTCTCCGTTCCGCCCCACACAGAACACACTCCTCTGGTGCAGGTAGTCCCCGACTATTCGGCGCAGATAGGGAGGCACTCCATGAAATCGGAGCGCCTCCCTAATAGTCGCCCACGGCAGGGTGTTGAACGCGTTGGCGATGTCCAAGGACACCGCCAACACCACCCCGCGCGAGGCGACCGCCTCATCCGAGAGGGCCTTGACGCGACTGATCGCGTCAATCGTCGATCGGCCCTCTCGGAATCCGAACTGCAGTTCGGACAAGTCGGGGCCCACCCGCACCAGGTGCCTGGAGAGGCGGGCAACCACTACACGCTCAAAGAGCTTGCCCACCTCATCCAACAGCACTATGGGGCGGTACGCGGAGGGAGAGTCCGCGGGGCGGCCCTCCTTTCTCAGGAGGACCAGCTTACCCGTCTTCCACATGGCAGGGAACCGTCCCGACTCCAAACAGGCGCTAAACAGCCTGAGGAGCCGGTCCCCTAGGGCGTCGTAGGCCAAAACCCAGGCGCGGCCAGGAATTCCGTCCGGCCCCGGGGCGGTGTTTTTGCCCCGGAGCCGAACCATTGCCGCGCCGAGCTCCGCCATTGTAACCTCTGGCGCCCCGGCATCGGCACCGCCCTCCTCAATATCGGGCGGCGCCATTTCGGGAGGCGTGTGCTCCGCTCTCGAAGGAAAGAGAGCGGAGACCACCTCCTCTAATTGCCGGGGCTGGAGACTCTCGGTGACCGGTGGGGCCCAGGGGCGCAACTTGCCCCTGACCGCCTTGTACGGGCGGCCCCACGGATCTGCCTCGAGAGTCCCCAGGAGTTACTAACATAACCTAACCTAATCTAAGCTAGATTAGGTTAGGTACTTTTACGCGAGCGAAGCTGCGGGCAAGAGCTAGTATGTATAAAAAATCAGTCACATACAAACAGTCAAGTTAATTATAACTTACTAAAAATACATTGTCAATTTTAGCGTAACTGCCAAGGGCACGGTGTCTTTTTCCGCTAGACACTTACTTGCGTACGCACTTAGTTTGTAGTTTCCATAGGCCTTACCAAGGCCAAGTAAAAGTACTAAGGGATTCCCGCAAGAGATATCAGTAATATAATCCTTTTAGTAAAATAACTGGTTATTTTACCAAGTGTTCTTATTGGGTACTTACCTGAGTACCAGCGCTATTGTAATTATGCATTTATTAATGACCGCTGCATTTGTTGCAACTAGTTTTGTTAAATAAAAGAAACCGAAAGAATACCGTAAATAACAAAGGAATATATTTTTTGTAAGGTGCATGATTGGTGGTAAAGTTTAGGTGCAAAGTAATAACACAGGGCCATTGATGGGATGGTTTCAAAGCTAGTGTCATTTCGATAAAAAAATCAAATATATAATTTATTTTCTTTGTAGGGACAACAAGTAACCACAATAAAAAAAAATGTTTTAGTAAAAGGTAAGGTACCTAGACATTAGAATCTTTCGAACAACAAATTCATAGAAGACTCAGGGAACTATATTTTGTCAGAAATAAATAAAACGCGCACTATCTAACGCATCGGCAGGGGCAAAATGACCATTTAAACATTAGCAGCATCCGTGCAGGAAAAAGGCTTGCGGTAGATTAAGAAAGAAAATTGGAAAGACAAGGAACCAATACAACAAATCTTATTGAATTTGTTCGTTTTATTTGTGCCGGAACACAAAATGTCCTTTTTTTGAGCCTTTGTGGTTATTCTATTAAAAAGGTATAAAACTTTATCGCATTTATACAAAAAATAAACTACCACACAGAAAAAGTAAATCGGTTGTTTTTTTGAGATAAAATTATGTCACGTATCTTGCACAGTAAGAAGCCAATCTCGGTATCTTGACAATGTGATTACAAGGAAGAAAATATGCCTTACATCCGTGCTAAGTCACACCTTTCGTTACTCTAGCGAAAGAAAATTTTTAAACGACTTCATAGAAGGAGTCTTTATTGAGGTTTTCAACTCGCTCGATTTTTTTATGTTTGTTAACTCAGCAGTTCATCATTTATGAACCGATAGGAAAAAACCTGTTTTGTTTGGGAGGGTACAGTTTTCGTTTGGTCTCAATTACATTTGAAGAAACCAAAGGGTAAAAAATAGGTTTGACGTCGGTTTTTCTAGTTATAATTTTACTTTGTAGAAAATACTAGTTTGGTATCTGGTGCAAGTCATACCTGCATATGACACTAGACCAGTATTTTCTACTTGAATGAGTGTAAGGTTAAAAAAGCCGATAAAGCAAAGAGGAGTAAAGTTTTTTTTTTTATACTGCTAAAATGACAAACATGTATACGGCCTACCTGATGGTAAATGGTTACCGTAGCCTATTGACGTCTGCAATACCAGAGGCATCACTTGCGCGTTGCCGACCTTGTAAAAACCTTTTAACGCCCTATTTGAAGAACCCCATACTGTAGTCTTGTGGGAAAACCTGGGCAGGGAGTTCATTCACCGTTTGGTGCGGCACCAATTAGGTTGTAAGGTGTGAGAATCACATCCCTGCCGATGGCGAGCGGTGCGATGATAAAAAGTAGCTGAGGGCATCATCTCAATTAGTTTAGCATTTTATGGTTACTTGTATTGTCATTAGCCCCTCCAGCTTAGCCTAACACAAGCATTCTAGATGCTTGTATTAGGGGAAGGTTCAAATCGGTAGTGTAATGGGTGGGATTTGAAACTACGACTTACTGGTTCAAGTGCAATGTTTGAGTTTGGACTACAAGTTTTAGATCGTAAGTCAATGCCTTATACATTGGGTCGTAAATATAAACAATAGTATTACAATATTGTCCTATCAAAATATACTTACTATTATTCTAATACCAAACAAATAAAACAATTGATATTCATGAATGGAAGAGCTCATCGTTGTCAATTTTATGGTATTGGCTTTTTTATTAAGGAATTCTTAATAACATCCCAGAGATAGAACGCTCGCGCTATTGATCCTGCGCAAGGTCTATCATCGTTCGTATCGGATTGCGATCCCATCGGACTATAAGAATTACATTACATAGATTCACGCCTTTCCCAGAGGGGTAGGCAGAGACTACGGATTTCCATTTGATACAATCCTGACACACTTCTCTGACTTTATTCACTTTCATAACATTCCTCATATACACTTGCCGGCTTAAGGTGCTCTTAACCAGGCCTTTACCGAGAATGTCTCTAATCTGATCAAGAAACTTTCGCCTAGGTCTTCCTCTTGCGACTGCTCCATTCACACTAGCCTTATAAACTTTCTTAGTCAGTCTTCTCTCGTCCATTCTTTCTACATGCTCAAATCAGCTTAACATACCCTTTTCTATTCTCGTCACTATATCCACTTTTATGCCGCATCTCTCTCTAATCACACTATTTCTTATTCTATCTTTCAGAGTCGAGAATAAGAATTAGTTAATAGATTATATATTAGTGTTTCTGTACTAAGTTATGTACTATAATATATCCTGCGAAGATGTCAAGTCTCCCTTAAAATTGACCGTCCTCACTGAAATTCGGTCAGGAGGACTTCATTTATTTAGTTAAGCATACAGGGCCTATGTACATAAATGTAATGTCAAATTCAAATATCGCGGTTATTTTATTGTATACTAGTTGATCCGCGCAACTTCGTTTGCTTCACATAAGAGAATTTCCCCGTTTTTGCAACATTTCAATGATGCTCCGCTCATAGCGTGATGTTATATAACCTATAGCCTTTCTCGATAAATGGACTATCAAACATTAAAAGAATTTTTCAATTCGAACCTGTACTTCCTGAGATTAGTGCGTTCAATCGACCAAATAAACAATCTCCTCAGCTTTATAATATTAGTATAGATGTTTCGCTCATCGAAAAAGAGTAATTTTCTATGTATTTTCTTTCCTGACAGAGGGGTGCAAGTGCAACCCTTTGCATCTTGATGCCGGCGCCCATGAAAGCGTAACAACAAAGGCGTCAAAACGTCGTAACTAAAACCGACAGTGTCTTCAGATTATAAAAAGAAGCTACGAATGGTCATAGCTTCGCAACTGATACACTATATATTAAGCACATATGTTTTTGGGTGGGTATTTTAGAATGACATGCAGAACTAACGACCGGTGGGCCCGTGTTATCCTGATGCGACAGATTAACGAGCGGCACTGGAACCACATGGGTATCACCAATCATTGTGATTTAATGCGCACATATACACCTCTGTACGTTCGTTTGTAAGAGTACTTATCACAACCCCAGTGGAATAAAGGCGTAAGAAGAATATGCTAACTTTAGAAGAGAGTATTAAAATAGTTAGTCTAATATATTTATTATAGAAAGTACTTTTATAATCTTTTGTTTAATTTAGTGAAACAGAGACATAACGTAAGATTAGATGTATTTTATAAAATTTTAAGTATATTAGTAAATTTATAGTCTTTTATGATTGATAAATATCAAACTTATCATAACACGACGAATATTTTTTTTTATATAAAGCCTTCATTTTTTGTAAAATCACAACAAAAATGATTCTGCTTGTATATCTTTAACAGACTATTCGATACTGCAATAAAAAAAATCGTCGATATTGTACTTACGCCTTTATTGCATTGAAGGTGCGTCATACATACATGTGTGTACTGAAGTGATTTATAGGCAGAAATGTGAAGCAAATTGTTAAACTTTTTAGGTCTTGCGTTTTCACATATCTCTCTATCTATCTAATATATTGTAGGCCTGTGAAAATATCATAGTAAGTAATTATGGTCGTTTCATAAGTTAATTTATAATTGTTTTTACGGAAAAGGAACCCATTTTGTACTGATTATTTTATTTTTGACCTCATTTTACTGTATGAAAATATTTCAATAAGTAAATTGATTTGTGAATAATAATAATAATATTCTATCATGTCAAATCTCAATCTCAAAAGGTAGTGGTTGGTACCCTGTTGTACATGTTCACACACAGCAGACTTCAACAAAAGGGGACCAACCACTACCTGAGATTTGACAAACCACAGATTCTCGCTAAAGAACACCAATTCCTACCAAGGATGCTTCGCGAGGCTATTGAAATCTAAAACATCCTAATTTCAATAGAGAAGATGGTTGGAATGTACCACCACCTTGGGATCCAGTAATTCAAATAGTCAAACCCAAGAAGAAGCAAATCATGATACGTTGAGCTCATTCTGCGTAAATAGACACACCAAAGATTAAGTTATGTTCGGGTACTTTGAAATAACTACACTGGAACATTGAGACAACTACCATCTTAGTCTCCCCGTGACCATGGCTGCTGAAAAGCAACCGAAACGTTGGGGAAAGTGTAAAATTAAATCAAAATAGTTATAATAGATTTAATAATTTAATTAGCTTCAAAACTAGTATAGTTTAATAGTAGTAGTATGTAGTGTAACAGTTTCTTAATTATGTAATAGTGTCAAATAAACAACGCGATAAAATCCGTATATAGTAGTTTAATTTCAATGAATAACATTCGCATAAACAGTCTACTGTCGAATTTTGATATTGGCAATAACGAGGTTTGCGCTGTTGGCCGACGATATCCATAGTGAGCAAAACTACAGAGAGATCAGTGACTGGGAAGCATTGGTAGTCTTTTACACCTTTTATTAGGAATTTCATGAATTTGAAGAGATTCCTTCGCTCTTTAATACAAGTGAGAAACGGCAATGACTTGCTGTAAATTTTAGAGTTCGAAGAAATGGTATCACGTGACCTTGAGGTCAGAGATCAAAGGACATAGTCATTTTGGGGTATATCGACTATGCTGAGTCGAATGGCGCAAGTTTCTAGCTCTTACGGTTCTTGAGTTGAAAGTTGTATAACAGAACAAAGCTGTTATATAAGAGTTTATTCGAACTCTAAAAACGGTTATGGTGGAACGGCGTAGGGGCTTAGGAGGTCGCTTTGCCACTTGCTACATGTCAAGGTTTTGGGTTCGATCTCCGTACGGAACAAAAATTAGTTTGATCTACAAATAATTAATATAATAATATTCTACCACATACACACAACACCATCTAGCCCAAACTAAACAGAGCTTGTACTATGGGTACTAGACAATGATAAACATACATACATACGTCTTTTTTTGTAAATACATACATATTATACATAGAAACACCCAGACCAAGACAAACATCCATGTTCATGCACACAAATATTTGTCTTGTGCGGGAATCGAACCCGTGACCTTAGGCGTGGTAGTCGGTTACACTAACCACTACGCCATCGAGGCCGACAATTGTTCCTAGTCTGGGCGTTTTTTGTTTGCATGTTTGTAAAATTCTTCGCGAAACTGGCTTTAATGCTGGAGGACGCACCATGGTCTCATACGTTAAGCACCATAATTGGTTAGTTAAATTTCATTTGTAGAACGTTTATTTCTGCCTGCTGCTTCGCTCAAGTGAATCCCACAAGAACTCATGACGGGATAAAAAGTATATTATACCTTAATCCAGGTTTCATCTAAGGTTTCAAGTTTAATCTAAATCAGTTCAACAGTTTAAGCGTGATTAAAAAATTAAATTATTAAAAAATATTTATTACCAAAAATGTTACAATGTAAGGTCTTATCCATTGGTCCCACACTAGGCAAGCCTGTCCTGTGGGTACCGTGACGATTACAATTTACGTTGAGGCACATTGCTCGGTCGACATCTTTTGAAGTTAACGTTTATGAGAAAATTTTATACTATTAAACTAAAATTTAACACTTATTCATTATACATATTTACGGGGATAATAGAAAGTGTAAGTAATATAATTTACGATAACCGCGGGTGATGTATGTGTAATTATGAATATTTGTATGTATATGAATGTATATTATATATTTAATACTTATATATCTATATATTATTTATATATTATATAGTGTTTAACTAAAGTGCAAAAGAAGATTTTCAGTGCTGTCATATGTCATTGTATTGAGCCATTTGGATACTTTTATTTTTGCCTCTTTTACTGAGCACTCTTTTATGTCACAATATTTTGCTACTTTATTGTAGATGTATTTATCTTTGTGTGGGCCGAAACGTCTCGCAAATGATGTAAAAACTCGAGGTACCACGATTCTATATACTCGGCGATTAAGGAGATGTTTATACTCTTTTGAGTGAATAACATTTTGGTGTACTCTTACGAATGTTGTTAATATAAACAACTGACGCACATTAAGTAACTTGCAATCGTTATATAATTGTGTAGTGGGATACCTAAAGGGTTTTTTGAGCATAGTTTTTAGTACTGAACGTTGGGCTCTCTCCAATTGTATCATAAACGTTTTCGCAGCACCGCCCCAACTACCTATGCAATATGTTATGAGTGACTGACTCAAGGCATAGTATACAGTCTTTAAGACATCTTTAGATGCCGTGGAACGGAGCACTTTCATAATATTTGCCGTCTTCCTAACACGATTCGATAGAGTATTTATATGCGCTTTAAAGCTTAAGTTAGTGTCGATTATCACGCCAAGGTACTTAATATTATCCGCTTTTTGCATTGATTCGCATTTACAATCTTTTTGATCTTTACAGTCATGTAATTTGATGTGAAGTGACGTGCTGGGAGCTGATGCTGCTGTTTTATGAAAACATATATATCTAGTTTTGCCAGCGTTTAGTGTTAACAGATTATAGCTTAGCCACGTTAGTATTCGTCTCATACCCAGTTCCGCCCTAGAAAACGCTTCAGACCAAGTAGAACCGTCAAAGATGATAACCGTATCATCAGCATAGCATATTATGTCTGATTGGATGGAGTCATGTATGTCGTTCGTATACATTATAAAGAGTGTAGATCCGAGCACACTCCCTTGTGGGACGCCAAAGTTTATTGCGTGTAGTTCACTTTTGGCATTGCCCACTTTGACACACTGCCTTCTATCAGTCAAATAACTTTTGAACCATTCCAATGCAATACCACGTATTCCAAATTGGCATTCTAACTTCTTCAGTAGTATCGGGATTGAGACGGTATCATAGGCTTTAGACAAGTCTAAAAATACACCTATGCTAAACCTGCTTCTGTCAAGATGAGATGACACCGTTGAGGTAAGTAATGTTACGGCTTCCTCTGTTGATTTACATCTCCTAAACCCGAACTGCCTAGGAGAAATGAAATTATGGTTTTCAATATATTTCATCAACCTATTATTAACTAGTTTCTCCAGTATTTTAGAAAAAGCATTAAGTAACGAAATAGGACGGTAGCTTTCTGGAGAATCTCTAGGGCCATTTTTATAGATTGGGGTGATTGAAGCAGTTTTCCAGGCATCAGGGAAGACACCCGATTGCAAACTCAAGTTGAAAATTTCAGTTAACGGTGATATAATTACGTCTTTAATTTCTTTTAGCAAGGTGTTAGTTGAATAAGAAACAATCGAACATCTTCACAAACTTTAATATTTATCTATATCTATACTTACTAATAATATAAAGAGGAAAGATTTGATTGTATGTTTGTTTGTAAGGTTCTAACTTGAAAACTAATCAATCGATTTTAATTTAAATTCTCACATCATTCGAAAGCTATATTATTACCGAATAACATGGGCTGTATTTTATTTTATGGGCTTTTTTTTCTCGGTGAAATATGCAAATCACATTCCCCATCGCTGGTTTTAGGGCGGGCGATGGGTATATGTTGGGATTTAGCCCCCAAGATGGATTTGGGCTAAACCGACTAAAACCACCGCGGTGTTCCTCACACCTACATGGCGGGGCCGCGCGGATCGCTCTCGCATTCGAATCGCGACCTCGCCAAAGGTTCGACCCACCGATGGATGTGGCGTGCTTCCATTAACATAACCTAACCTACTTTTATGCGATCGAAGCCGCGGTCAAAAGCTAGTAATAAAATGAAGTAAAGTAGTTCAATGCAACCAGAGTATATGGACACGTGTTTTGCGTTTACACGAGGCATCCTTAGGCTCGGTTTACATTGAAATGATAACGGCCGACAACAAGTAATTGTTGTAAAATTGTTTATACATATAAATTAAATGGAAAATCTGTGAATCGCTTCATAGATTTTTTCGTACAGTTTCAGTTTAAATATTTGTAATATTATTATTTTGTAAAAACATACAGCTGCTAAAAAGTTGACGCACGTATTTCAAGTCTGTTCTGGCAAGAAGCAGTTCTTTAAGTTAGTCATAAAAACATTTTCTAGAATTCATTCTAGACTATCACGACTCCGTTAGGTAGAAAATGCTGTAACAGATTTTATTGTCAGAATTTTGCAATTAAAAAATAACCTGTGTTAGTGTTTGTTCATATTCGGAGTGAAGTTCCTGCAGTCTAAGCACATTTTTTATAATAATGACATAATATCGCTTATGAAGATCGACGTAATCGCAGCCTGGCCACCATTAACGATCCATCGCTGTTGGCATCAATGTCGCTGCTACATCAGTGTGCATTAAACTTTAGGACGAGGCACTGCGGAGTTACACATGCTTATAAAAATAACTTTGAAAACGTGTCTTGTATGTATCTGTACTATGATTTTTATATTTTACTCTTGCTTGTCCTTACAGAGTACTCATACAAGCAAATACAAACATATACTCAGACTTGCTTTCCGGTGAAGTGCGCAGGGTTCACAAATTTTATTTTTCTACTGCTCTTTGTTATTCTTCTCCCTAGCCTTTATTATTCCCAAGTCACTTGGGGTCGGCTTTTCTAGTCTAACCGGATTTGACTGGATATCAATTTTTACACGGAGCGGCTGCCACCTGACCTCCGCAACCCGAAGGCTAACGATACCCTAAGGCTAGACCAGTATCAGGATATTATAGGGCACTGACTTCCCAATAACGACTGCCATAGATGTTTACGGCTGCCGGGACCGACGGCTTAACGTGCTCTCCGAGGCACGGAGCAGGCGATAATTGTCAATCAATACGCACATAATTTCGAAAAGTCATATAACTTTCAAAAGTCAGAAGTGTGCGACGTGGGTTCGAACCTGAGACCCTCTGCATTGCAGTCTGTTGGTCTCCCCACTGAGCTATCGCTGCTACTGCTCTGCTCTTTGTTATTCACTCTTATTATATACTTCATGTACGCTTCTCGGTTTATATACATAAGGTTCTATAGACCGAATTTCACTGATGCGGTTAATCTTAACGGAGACAAGTGGCGGATGGCCAGTCTCCGTACCAAGAGATAATACAGAGCACAAAGGTGTGCGCAAAAATATCTATCCATTCTTTAACTCTTACAGTCCGATGTGGCAGCAATCCGACGCAACCAGAGAGAGGACAAGGGACCAACCACTTTACGTGATTTATGCACGTGTGTATTCAGAACCACTAATTGCCTTAGTCTGCCAATATGAAGATAAATCTAAATAAAAAAGAAAGATGAAAAACATTCTAGATAGACAAACCTAATTACGTATCAATAGGGGAAACTAATTCGAGACATCATGCACAGCATTCGTATTCACTGCCGTAGCGCCACCACAGTGTCATCGGCTTAGAATAGTTTTACACATACATACATAATAATATAATATAATAATAATGATAATGTCCTCCAGACCGAATTTCGGTCACGGTGGCTAATCTTAACGGAGACTGGCTATCTGCGCAGGAGATCTTATAGTGCACAAGCGTGTGTGCAAACACAAATGCACTCTCTGTTCCCTAACTCTCATGATCCGATGGGACGGTAATCCGACACAACCGGAGAGAGATCAGGCGTAGAACCAACGGCTTTACGTGCTTTCCGCGGCACGGGGGTGTCTTACACCGCCAACTTCCTAACCCCGGGCTGCTATCGAGATTTCTCGACAGGAAAACCAATAACTTTTTGTTGGCCCGACCCGAGATCCGAACTCGAGACCTTATGCACAGTTGTCGCATTCACTAACGCTGCGCCACGGAGGCAGTTCAGAATCACATTATATATATCTAAACCCAAATGCGACTTTTTTGCGCGATGTAACGAGACGGGCATCTGTATCTACGTATTCAGTGTATAATATAATAACATCAGCCCCGTATACTGTCCTCCTACTGGGCAGAGCCTCTTCACAGTGTGAGAAATGTTAGGCCATAGTCCACCACGCCGGCCCATTACGTCTTAGCGGACTTTATACAGGGTGTCCGGTAATTAATGGATAACCTTGAAATGTCTTATAGTAGAATTGAAGGCCGTTCATAAAAAATAAAAAGAGAATAAAAAAAACATAAATATATATACAGGTTGATTTTGAAATCGTGTAATTCCTTTTAACCACGCATTCTACTGGTGATATAGAATAACCCTGACCATATTTTTTCTTAATTAGATTTATTTTTTTTGAAAAATTATTGTTCCGTTTTTTTTCGTGAAATGGTGTCAGATAGTCATATGTTAACCAACCGAGGCAATTTTAATTTTTTACTAATTAAAATAAAAAAACATATTAATAATTAATGTCGTAAATAATAACGGGCGGTCCTTTTTATTGTCCCTTATTATTTACGACATCAGTTATTGTTATATTATTATTTTTAAATTAGTCAGTGTCAGGTGGTTAAAATATGACTATTTGAAATCATTTCATGAAAAAAATCTGTACTCTAAATCTGCCGAAACCATTATTCTAATTAAGAAAAAATATGGTCAGGGTTATTCTATATCACCAGTAGAATGCGTGGTTAAAAGGAATTACACGATTTCAAAATCACCCTGTATATATATATATATATATATATATATATATATATATATATATATATATTAAAAAGTGCAAGCTATAATAGCATAGCATACTTTTGACTGTCTATCTATTAGCATAATTAGTGTTTAATAATAAAACAACAAAAAACCGATGGATTTCATTAATTTATGGTCGTAGTATACAAGAAAGTTATACATGGTAATTAAAAAAAAAACATATATTTCAGGTAGTAGTTAGGATAGATTTTTTATATATTTTTTTCTGAACGGCCATCAGTTCCACCATAAGACATTTCCAGGTTATCCATTAATTACCGGACACCCTGTATGTATTTGAGAACATAACAGAGAACTCTTACACATGCAGGGTTCCTTCACCGTGAAGTGATAATTAACTATTTAATACGCACATACATAACTTCGAAATGTCAGACATACGCGTCGTGGGATCGAACTCGAGACCTCTGCGTGGCAGTACAACGGTTTCCTTCAAGGCTATAGCTGCTTATCTATATCTATACTAATATTAAAAAAGGAAAGATTTGATTTTTTGTTTGTTTGTAATCATTTAACTCAAAAACTATTAAACCGATTTTAAAAATTCTTTCACCATTAAAAAGCCGCCGAGTTACATAGACTACTATTTATTTAAAAAACGTTCCGTTAGACCTAACCTAATTTTATGCGAGCGAAGCCGCAAGCAAAAGCTTGCTGGTTATACTTACATACAGATGACTAAAAGTGTATTAATATTAATGAAGTACTCCGGCAAAACGTAGTACGGGTTTTGTTCCCGAACACTTAGCGAACAATGCCACCGTCAGATCTAGTTCCTTTGATAACGACCAAAGAAAACATGGCGGATAGATTACGTTTCTTATCCTCATAATATCTAATGAATTACGTGACGCGAAATATTAACGAACACCGGACATCTTTGTGCTTTTCCCTCATCAAATTACCACTAATCATAATTATATCAGTCCTTTCTTATTCAACTGGATATAAGGACCTTTTCTTCGTATAAAAGGAATTAAATCCTCCATTTCTGAAAGGCGGATCCGCACAAAAATTGGTTAACAGACGGCCAAACACATCGCATGCTTAATAAAACAGCGACTTAACTCGAAATTTGGGAGTATGGCAATTCGAACTCTAATCTTGTGACTATAAATTCTAATAATATATTCGTGTTAAATTATTGCAACAGAGTTCAAATTAGCTTGATCCAAAATACTCAGATAGGTCTCTGTTTTATTAATAATACTAATAATAATAATATTCTACCACATACACACAACACCATCTAGCCCAAACTAAGCAGATCATGTACTAGGGGTACTAGACAATGGATAAACATACATATTATGTAACTTTTTTTTCTGTAAATTTTATTAATTTTAATTATTAATTAATATTAAGAATGCGACATGTCTGCTGTGATTGACCTGTCTAAATTCAAGGCAACTCCTGCACTTGGAATAATTCTTGTGTCGCGGGGAACAATATAAACATTTAAATAACGGCCTTAAAGAAAATTCTGACTCGGAACAACAGTTATTTTTTTATCAAATGATCACACAGATTTTTGTCCCCTGTGAGGATGAAATTTACAACAGTAGCACAGAGTCAACTATGTAGCCACAGATTTGTTACATCTCATCCTTTGGGGATATACCGGTGTGATGATGTATATATGTAATTGAAATTAAACTACTCAAAACGGATGGTATCACGTTTTTTAATTTTTTTAACACTATTATTACATATATTTTATGTGTAACTTAACTGAAATAAAAGAGGCACGGAGCAGGCGATAATTGTCAATCAATACGCACCTAATTTCAAAAAGTCATATAACTTTCGAAAGTCAGAGATGCGCGACGTGGGTTCGAACCCGAGACCCTCTGCATTGCAGTCTGTTGGTCTTTCTACTGAGCTATCGCTGCTCGAAATAAACATTATTATTGTTATTATTTAGTTACTGTTTACCTCTTTTTAAGCTATTTAATTAATAAAACTATTTAAATTTACTTTAACCATTTTTGTTGACGTTTCGGTTGCTTTTCAGCAGCCATGTTCACGGGGAGACTAAGATGTTGTTTACCTTAATGTCTTGAAGTGTAGTTATTTCAAAGTAATTGATAAAAAGTAGTTCATATACAATGTATAACATTCGCGTGAACGTAAGACAATATTATCCATACTTCCATACTAATATAGTAAAGAGGAAAGATTTGATTTTTATTTGTTTGTTTGTTAAGATTTAACTCAAAAACTACTTAATCGATTTTAGGAAATCTTTCACCATTAAAAATCTATATTATCACCGAGTAAAATAGGCAATATTTTATAAAATTAAAAAAATTGTTTCTAACCTAACCTAACCTACTTTTACGAGAGTGAAGCCGCGGGCAAAAGCTAGTGTTATATTATATTAGACAACAACCTAGAGTCTTATTTCAGAATGCCCACAAGGGAGGTCGGGGTCAAGTCTTTATTAATGAGGGGAAAAATAAACCGTTATGTGGGCTTTCGTCTGTTTCGCCCAGAGTCATAAAAGTTTAATGATCAAGACGAGAAGTTGTTGCTTTCATTTTGTTTTTAATCATATTTATATGGCTGCTGTTGATTAAATAATTAAATATTATTTTATTATTTATAAGTATATTAGAATAGAGCTGCGATAGCCTAGTGGGAGACGGATGCACTGCCACGCAGAAATGTCGAGTTCGATCCCAAGGCACGCACCTTTACGAAGTTGTGTGTGTATCAAATAGTAAATTACTGCTTGCTTTAATGGTGAAGGAAAAACATCGTAAGGAAACCTGCATCTCTGAGAGTTCTCTATAATGTTCTCTAAGATAATATGTGAAATCTGCCAACCGCCGACTAGGCCAGAGTACTAGATTATGGCCTAACCCTACATACATTGAGAAGAGGCAGGCTTACATACAGGGCTGATATAATATATTTTATTATTTACCGACTACATTTTACCCGCGGCCTTGCTCGCGTAAATGTAGGTTAGGTTAGTAACACGACTTTTTCTTGGATAAAAAGTACCCTATGTCATTTTTTGCAAATTTCATTCTGATCGGTCGAGTAGTTAAGGCATGAAAGCGTAATAAACAAACAAAATCGCATTCGCATTAATAATATTAGCTAAGAACAGCTCAGTATAACATCGCTCTTGTATATTTTCGGGCTAAGAAAAGAATTAGGGTAACAACAGTTTGATATTTGGTGTGTTGATTGACTATACTCCATTTGCTTAGGTACTTAACTAAAGGTAAACAATCTTGATGTGACTTTTTACACAAACACATGTTAAACAAATAAACTACTGCTTAAACTAACGGTTCAATCGATTTAGTAATCGTTATTGTTGTATTTACATTGATCTTTAGCAGCATTTAATTTTAAACTGAGTTTTTAGATAAATAGACACATCAAGATTGTTTACCTTTAGTTTAGTACCTAACCAAATGGAGTATAGTTGCCCAGTGATGTAACTTGGTACTTGCTTTGTCGTGGATAAAGGAATCCTAAAAACTAAGCTTGTTACTTTTAAGGGAACATAAAATACAAACATAGTCTTACACTTATATCCTTGGAGGAGTAGGCAGAGATGTACTAACTCCACAATTCGTCAGTTGTAAGTCCTACGCAAAAGGCTTGTTGCCGTCTACTTGGCACACTAAAGTAGGGTTTCATTGTAGATCGCTAAAACAGTTATTGGTTTTGATTGCTTTGTTAGGGTACGACTGAGTCATAGCAGCGATAGCTCAGTGGGGAGACCAACAGACTGCAATGCAGAGGGTCTCGGGTTCGAACCCACGTCGCGCAGCTCGGACTTTCGGAAGTTATATGACTTTTCGAAATGATGTGCGTATTGATTGACAATTATCGCCTGCTCTGTGCCTCGGAGAGCACGTTAAGCATTCGGTCCCGGCTGCCTGAACATCTATGGCAGTCGTTATTGGGAAGGTCGACACAAAATATCCCACTGGGTCGAAGTGTCGCCGGTCTGTACTGACTGGCCCCAACACAAGATAGGGCGTACCCTATAAGTCCCAGTCGTAACTGGCGAAGTACCTCCATCGTTCAACAGATCGCAACTAAACAGCCTTGCCGCGACTTGCGTTTTTACTTTTCAAACCACTGTGACACTCCGGTGGCTAGACAATGGATTTTAATGAAGTCTGGTATTCCAAGATATGACAGATTAAAACTTTCTACTCTTTCTTTCTTTTTTTCTTTTCGTGTGGTTAGTGGCCAACCTTTTGTCAAGAGTTGTTCAAGCCGCCCGTAGGCCTCTGAAATGGCTTAACGACTGCTGTCAATTTGGCAACAACCGGGACCGACTTTTTAGGTGCTCTCCGAAGCACAGAGACGCTCAGATGAAATACCACTAAGCGGTCACCCATCTATAGACTGACCGCACCCAACGTGGCTTAACTTTCTACTACAAACTTCTTAAGGACATATCAATCAGGAGAAAGGACATTATTCTGTGCCTCTTGTATTGCGAGGTGCCTAATTTTCAAGGGTCGACAAAGCGCAGATGATTGTCCAGTGCTACTAGCGTTCATTGATAATGAAAACCAAAAAAATAAATGGAAGGCACTATTCTTTGCGGGCCTACGAATACGTTAGCATGGCAAGCGCAAGGATGAACCCAAAATCCACAAATTTTACGTTATGCGCAACAAGGGGAAAATCATAATTGGATGTCCACAAATTATGCGTCAGGCGCGGCAAGGATAAACTTTTACCCAAGACCACAAACGCGCGAGAAGGATAACTATTTTTGAGGACCACGAAACATACCCTCAACGCATCGCGCGCATCGATCGCCAGATACAAATGTATGACGCAACGCAACGCGCTAAACATAATATTTGCTTTAATCGTACACTTCGTAGCACTTGGGGAATGCCGGCCATAAGATTTTGCAACCTTCCTAGTCTAAAAAATATAATGACCAACCGGAACTAACCAAAATTCCGCAACGCCAATTTTAATATAAACCAAAAGTCATAACGCCTACATGAGCTTACACTAAAGCGCTGAATTCTTTTATGCGTCATATTATGTACTTCACTTGTCGCGTATTATTTCAAAAGTAGTTTAGGTTATGTTAATAACAGTTTTTTTAAGTCAAATATAGCCATGTTATTCGGTGATAACTTTCTGATGGTAAAAGAATTTTGAAAATCGGTTGAGTAGTTTTTGAGTTAAATCCTTACAAACAAACAAAAAATCAAAACTTTCCTCTTTATAATATTTATTTAATTTAGTTGTAGATAAAAAAATTGCTACGCTTTGTTTTTTGCATTGAACGAATTAGTTGCAGTGTCAGACGCCTGCCATCTTAAGCATGCAGACGCGGCAAACGGAGTATGTTTGTCGCATGCGTGTTACGCACCAAATAACTAATAAGCGATAATATTGTCTAATGTTTAGGCGAATATTATACATTGAAATTAAATTACTTTGTACGGATTCTGTCGTGTTGTTTATTTTTAAACACTTTTATTAGATAATTTAGAACTATAATACTACTATTATTAAACTTTACTACAATTTAAGCTAAAACTATTTATATTAAAGTTTCAACTTTTCCTCGACGTTTCGGTTGCTTTACAGCAGCCATGATCACGGGAAAACTAAGATGATAGTTGTACCAAAAATATTATTTTTTAAGTTGCGACAATATCCGTATAAAATAGTTTCATTTCAACGAATAAGCGAACTGATCGCTTTAAGATCAAAGACCAATAGTGGAAACCCCAGGGGCGTTACCTTCTGTGTCGCAAGTAATTAATCAGTAGCTCGTACACATTCTCTGAATCATTGCAGCTGTCAGCAAACTACCGGAATCGACAACGCCCTATCGCTTATAGAAACGCGTGGAGTCGACTTACTTATAACTTTTTTACTTATAAATTTATTTATTTTATCTGAGGCTAATCGACAGGGGTTTTATTGAATAAATGAATGAATTTATTGTTTAACAGATCAAAATATACATGAAATACAATTTTAAATGTACACATATGGTAATGTTAGATACAAATTGTATGCGGCTGGTATTTAAAATAGGTAAAACCTCTGCCAAAAGTACCAGCAACTTTCCAATGATACAGTAGATTTATAGAACTGACATCTATATAATATAATAAATGTGAAAGTTTGTGAGGATGTTTGGATGTTATGTTATGTTACTCTTACATGTAAAATCTACTGAACCGATTGCGATGAAACTTGATATGTAGATAGGTGGAGACCTGGATTCACACAAAGGCTACTTTTTATCCCGATATTCCCACGGGAATGGGACTTACGCGGGTGAAATCGCGGGCAAAATCTAGTATTATATAATATAATGTTGAAACATTGTTGTATTCGCGACAGCATTGTCTTAGTGGTGTGGCTGTATTGAGAAGGTAGGTTCAATTGCCGGATCAGGTCTTAATGGATTTTTCTGTTAAGAAAGTCTTAGTAATAGCGCGCAGTCCAGTAGGTAGCATTATGCTCGCCTTCCATTAAGATGGAACTAGAACCATTGGTGGTGAAATGTGTTGTAATACACCATAGCTTACCTTTGACTTTTTTGACGTCACGGATACCGTAGTGACTTAGTGTCCAGTTACCCCGATCCTATTCCTATCCTTTCTTTTCTCCTTTCCCTCCTTCATTCCTTTTTAAAGGGCTGGCAACGCACTTGTAACTCCTTTGGGGTTGCGGGTGTCAATGGGCGGCGGTAATCGCTTACCATCAGGTGATCCGTCTGCTCGTTTGCCGCTTTACGCCATAAAAAAAAAGTGGTCGTCTCCACACTGCCTCTGCGTCGAGTGTTGTGGGTTCGAATCCTATCCTGTTGTGGGTTACTCGGAGACCCGGTGTTCTTAGTGTACAGTATTTGAATGTTTTTAAAGTCCCCCGCGACACAGGATTTTTAAAATATTAATATAAATACCTTTTCAGGGATAGAGACGTGAGCCTATGTGCGTAATTTGTAAAGTGTAATGAATAGCAAAATAATAAAAGACTGGTGTAGATGAAATGGTGTGATCTTGAATGTAAAGGACATGCTAATCCGAAAGGAGGTTAAGGTGTCCACGTTAGTGAACATTTCAACAAGTCTAATCACGTGCATTAAGGATTTAAAAGTGTAAATTTGCAATAGTAAAACATGTGAAAGCTGTTGGTGGGAAAAAGGATTATTCTGCCTCACAAATAATAATATAAAGTGAGTGATACCTCTGGAGTTGCAACAGATCATTAACTACTTCGGGTAATTAAGACTGCACGAGTGACATAGTGAGTAGAATAATTTGTATGATCCACAAACAGTTGTTCCGAACGTGCTTTGTGCCTGTTGTTTGAATGTTTTTAAATTCCTTATGACACAAGAATTTTAGCCAGGTCAGAAGTTGTCATTCTTTAAAACAAGAAAGAAAGTAGAAATGTGTTCGAAAATACAAAAGGTATTTAAAAATAAACATAAAAAGGAAACAATAATGTTATACATATTGTATACTTCTATTCCTGTTCGACACGAAAATTACTAGAGAGTTTCTACATTACTAGGTACTCTTTACTATAAATAGAAGTAAACAATATGTACAATACAATGTAAGTATATAGCATTATTCTGCCCAACTGTCTTAGAAATATCTAGTCTACCCAGATTCAGTCATTCGTATTTCCATAGCCATTTAACCTTCGCAAACCAAAGGGATAACGATGTTCCAGTAAGACCAAAGGTTAAAATATTTGCTGGTACTAATACTTCATGTAGATAGACATATGTAGATGTACTTGAGAACTGGCCTCGTATAAGCTAGCTTTTTAATATTCTATTATTAATGACGGGTTTTTATCATCTCGTATTGATCTTTCAAAGTAGTCACGGGCAGCAAATTACCACACAGTTAATACCTCCAAATAAAACGAAGTAATTAATAAATCTTAAATTATTCAGTTGACTAGATACTAAAATATTTTTCATGAGAATTCAAGATCTCTCATTAAAGTGGTTTTACTGTTTTTGGTGTTTGTGCTTAAGGTCATTATTACAGCAGCCATAGTCATATGGTAGTGACTGACACCACACTCTCTCTAGGTCATTCTCCTTTGAATTGCACGGACGGCACACTGGTTTAGGTGATTACCTTGCTGTCGCCAATATGCTCCAGCAGGTCGATCTAGTAAAAAGTTACAAAACAAAGCTAAAACCACAGCTAGACTTTATGATACTTTGAGCTCATTCTACGTAAATAGAAACACCAATGATTAAATTATGTTCGGGTACTTTGAAATAACTACACTGGAACATTAAGACAACTACCATCTTAGTCTCCCCGTGACCACGGCTGCTGAAAAGCAACCGAAACGTCGGGGAAACCTAAATATAAATAGTTTTAATAGTTTTATTAATTTTATTAGCTTAAAAATTAGTAAAATTTAATAGTAGTAGTAGTGTAACAGTTTCAAAATTGTGTAATACAGTGTTAAATAAATAACGCGATAAAAGCCGTATAAATGAGTTTAATTTAAATAGTACAAAGCTGCTACTTATGTGCTCACTTAAAAGCTCTTTCTTAGCCCTTCACTGAAGTCACCTCGGCAACACTTCAGCTGTCAGGAGGACGTGGTGTGGACAGCTCTGCTTGTGAGCTACACGATTGCTTACCATCGGACGGAGTGTAGTAATTTTAAATGCCAAGAATTAAAAAAAAAACTGTACATGTCTCTAAATTTAGTCAGAGATTATTAAATAATTTTAAAATTATTACACTGCTACTGTTAAATTTTGCTACGATTTAAATTATTTCAGTTGACACTTTCCCCAACGTTTCAATTATGGGGTAACTCTCCGTGACTATGGCTACTGAAAATTCAGTAGCCATAGTCACGGAGATTACTTTTGCACCTAATGATGCTCCCACACTGCTGTTACAAAATTACAGACATTAAACAGTAAACATTTTGAGCAAACATTTGATCACAATGTTAAAAAATGTTTTAAAATGTTTTCATGTTAGGTAATGTTTACTAAACATTTCTAAACAAAATTGTTTCTTAACAAATTGTAACAAATTAAAACATCTGTTATCATTTGTTCGTAAACATTTATTCAGACGATATGAGGGTATACTATACTTTTCTCTAGCTCTTAGCGTTTGGCGCATCCAGTTAGAGCGCTATTTCTTTTCTATAAACAAAAAATAAAAGCTAATCCAATGAGCAAATCTTCTTCCATTTTCGTGTAGACGCTTTGGGACGTAAATCCGAATTGCGAACCAAAATCATGTTTTAAAATGTTAAAAAATATTTGCAAACATTTTCCATCAGTGTAAGATCACTCAAAACATCTAACAATTCTTAACAGAATGTAACAATATTGTCTTATGTTTACGCGAATGTTATACATTGAAATTAAACACTTTATACGGATTTTATCGCGTTGTTTATTTTACTTTAAACACTGGTATTACATAATTTTGAAAACTCTAACACTACTATTATTGAACTTTACTACTATTTAAGCTATATATTTTCTAATTAAAACTATTTATATTTGAGTTTACACTTTGCCCCGATGTTTCGGTTGCTTTACAGCAGCCATGTTCACGGGGAGACTAAGATGGTAGTTGTCTCAACGTTCTGAAGTTCTTCAGAACGTTGGGACAACTACCACAACAACCGAAACGTCAGTAAAATCGGTAAAAGTAAAATAAACAACGCGATAAAATCCGTATAAAGTGTTTAATTTCAAGAATGTAACAACTCCTAATATTTGTTAATAAATGTTTAGTGTTAAAAAAAATTGTAAACATTTTGTAACAGCCAGTGTGGGAGCACCATAACCTAATAATCTACTTTTACGCCAGCGAAGACGCGAGCAAAAGCTAGTGTATATTTGCGTAACTGTAAGACAAAATAATACTGCTCCATTGATTTCTTTGTTCCAACTCAATTCCCTTTACAGTAACAATGGAATAATCGATATGATCAGGTATCATTTACTGACAGTCGGCACGTATTACAATACCTTCACATATACGGGGGAAATCATATCCTTTTAACAATGGTAATAAAACAGCGGAAATGTTATCAGGTCATATCACAGAATAGATTGTTCTGTGGGTCATATGATTAGTTCCGATTTGATCTATATGTGAACATGCACCGCCCGCGCGGAACGAAGGTTTTGCGAGGTTAAGTAACGTTGCTGAGGTCGGGAGTTGGATGGGACATTCCATTTTTTCTTTTCTTTATTTTATGTCATTCGTGTTCTGTGGGTCATATGATTAGTTCCGACTTTTTCTATTTGTGTACATACGCCGTCCACCCGGAACGACGGTTTTGCGAGGTTAAACAACGTGGCTAAGGTCGGGTTTTGGATGGGTAACTCCTTTTTTTCTTTTCTTTATTTTATGTCATCAATGTTCTGTGGGTCAAAGTGATTAGTTCCGATTAGTTCTATGTGTGTATATGAACGGCCGCACGGAACGACGGTTATATGGTCGATGACGTTTCGTTGTTTATTAAAAACTGGCAATTGTTGGAATGCCAGCCATAATGGTAAACCTATTGTGTCTGGCCACTGGTGTGCCGCTGCGATTAAATAGGTTAATAGAGCCTATATTTATCAAAATATATTATAAAGCCGGCTTTGAGAGACATAGTCAATTAGTGTGGTCAAATGTTGAAAGTAACTGCTAGTACAGCTATCGCAAGGTACTGGTTTCGATTCCAGACTCAGTCAAATTGTAATTGAGGCTTAGGGAAATTTTCAGCAGCCTCACGGAGTATAGAACTAGCTTCAATATTGTCAAGTCATAAGATAATGATGATGTCATAGTGTAGGATTTACCATATAAGGCCGTATCTGGGTCTGTAACACCCACATTTGTTTACCGTTTTTAAGCTCCACATAATAACCGAACCTATTTAAGTATACCAGGCAATGACCCTCGATGGCGTAGTGGTTAGTGTAACCGACTGCCACGCCCGAGGTCGCGGGTTCGATTCCCGCACAAGTTAAACATTTGTGTGCATGAACATGGATATTTGTCTTGGTCTGGGTGTTTCTATGTATAATGTGCATGGATTTACAAAAAGAAAAAGTATATATGTATGTTTATCCATTGTCTAGTACCCATAGTACAAGCTCTACTTAGTTTGGGCTAGATAGTGTTGTGTGTATGTGGTAGAATGTTGTAGAATATATATAATTACAAACATCATGAATTTCTTAAAATAAATACTGAATAACGCTTTGTAGAGCAGCACATCAGTCGCATTCACTACCGTTCCGCTACTGCTTGCAGATCCGATTATTATTGAGTTTTACACGACTTGTCGAGTAAGAGTCAATAATAATCGGAACTACAATATATCTGAACACTTCCTGGTATACGGAGCTTATCATGAGTTATGTCTCAATTGTCCTTACAAAACGTGTTATAACTACAATAAGCTGTTGTCACTTTTATTGACCTATAAATATCGTTATTAATACTTATTAGTTATTAGTAACATAAAAACTGGTAAAACGTGTGCCGACTACGCAGCGAGGGTTGCGAATTATCACTCAATAATGCGAGACCGACCTGCTCTTACATACAATGTGTTTTCAAGTGCCTCAAAAAGGAGGAGTTTACTTTAGGCGATTACTGCACCAATTATGAATCGACTTTGATGATTCTTTTTTGTTTCGTAGCTCATGCTTCAGAAGTGGTTTATACAAATTTCATTAAAAATCGGAGAAGCGCTTTTTGAAAAATCAACAGTACCAAAAAATATACATACCCACATACACACAGACACTCACACACACACTTCATATCAACAGTACTTTTGTTAATTTCTATAAAAAAAATAATAATGTTTAGAAGTTTATTTCATCTTAGTTTTAATATTGTTGTTTTGTATTCTGTTTTGCCGTGTTTTCCAATGTAAATCGTTTACTTTCCCCACAGGTCAGGCCATTTCTAGTGTGGGGGATAGATATGTATTAGTTAGTAAGACAAAATGGTTAAATAAATCAATAAAATAAATATGTACATTGATGACGTTTTGGTTTTTGTGGTTCCCTTCAGCAAAAGTTTGTATTTTTCTACTTTTAATTTTAATTTGTACATGTTTGTAAAGTCTTGAAGGCGGTTTTGTATTTATTTGAGTAAAATATTTTTAATTATATTTTAAAGACTACACTATAATCATTCCAATATTGAAGGTACAGTGACGTGACAAAGTACTAATATTAGCTGGAGTAGTTAAAATGCTTATGTTACGAGTATAAAATACGAGAATAAAAAATGGTATGTTGAGCATGTAGAAAGAATGGACGAGAAAAGACTGACTAAGAATGTTTATAAGGCTAGTGTGAATGGAACAGTCGCAAAGGGAAGACCTAGGCGAACGTTTCTTGATCAGATCGGAGACGTTCTGGATAAAGACCAGGATACGAGCAACAATTTTTTTTTATTCAACTTATATGGCAAACACTCATAATACGGCCCACCTCATGGTAAGTAGTCACTGTAGCCTATGGACGCCTGCAACACCAGAGGCATCACTTGCGCGTTGCCAACCCTTTAGGAAAGAAAGTGGGAAGGAGAAGAACCGGGTTGGGGGAAAGAGGGTGATTGGGCCTCCGGCACTCACCGAACGAAACACAACAGCAGGAATACTGCTATTTCACATTGATATTCAGTTGAGCCGGTCTATACGTGCTGAAATCAGTGTGGCTCTACTACTCTACAACCTTAAACCGGCGAGCGTGTATGAGGAATGTTATGAAGCCAGAGAAGTGTGTCAGGATCGTAGTAAATGGAAATCCGTAGTCTCTGCCTACGCTTCTGCGAAAGAGACGTGAATCGTGAATTAATGTTAGGAGTGGGTTCACGTTGACTACGCGGATGTCGTAGTAGTTCAAGTGGTTGCCTTGCCATTGCCGCTTCGCCAAGTCTTGCAGGTTCGATTCCCACATGGGACAAATATTTATGTGTTCCACAAATAGTTGTTATGGGTCTGGATGTTCTTTGTGTCCGTTATTTCAATGTTTATAAAATCCCCTTCGACACAGAAATCTTTTTCAGCGAGGTAGTTGTCTTTTAGAGTCCGAAAAAACTCTTATACAACAGCTTTGTCTGTCTGTCTGTTGTACAACTTTCAACTCAAGAACCGTAAGAGTTGGAGACTCGCGGTCAACGCCATTCACTCAGCATAGTTGATATACTCCAAAATGACTATGACCTCTGACCTCTGACCTCAAAGTCACGTGATACCATTTTTTCGAACTCTAAGATTTACGGCAGGTCTTTGCCGTTTCTCAATTGTTTTAAAACGAAAATGTCCGTTGCGTATCTCATCTATTAAACTATCGCCGCTTGTTTGTGTTACCGTTTATGTGTACTATAAAGCTCTATGCCATCACTCCCTCGAGGACTATTCACGGACCGTAAGCAGCCTTTGTTGCTGTACACCAAATGCAGCGTATTTTCTTTCATTTTAGTTCTAGAATAATTTCTGATACGCTATACTCAATATTGCCCTTGCTTTTAGATGAAGGTTCTTCTTAACCTTTTGAGCGCCGCGGTCCTGTATAGAAGACAAACGTTTCCGCGCCCTCCACCCCCGTCTTTATTAGAAGACAAGGTCTAAACGTCACTATTATTAAAAAAATAAAAAATATTTTGTGCTTTATTTTACTATTGCCTAAAACTCTACTTTTACATTTTTATTTTAATATGGTTTACTTAAAAAACAGCAAAATTTGAGTAGCCGAGTTTCTTTAACTGTTATAGATTTATAGCTTGGCGCTTGAGGACACATCGCGTTCGGCATAGGTTGGCGCTCAAAAAGGTTAATAGGGGGGTAAGCATGGTACGTCTACCATAATCGTTTATAGGGCACATTGCCAGACTCCGTGATGTTAGAGAATTTTTTGACCAATTTTACTATGCACACCCGGGTATTGAACTCAAGATCCGAATATTGGTAAATGCAACTGTTAGGTCAAGAACACTACCATTTCAAGAATATGGTAATTCATATATGATACACATTACTGTCTTACTTCTACGCGAATGTTATACATTGAAATTAAACGACTTTATATGGATTTTTACGCGTTGTTTATTTTTTATAAAACATATGATTAGTTTATTCTGAAACTTTAAATATTTTATTTTAATTTTACTAGTTAGATACTTTTTACTCGGATTATTCCACTTTGATCACCCAGGTGATATCACCACTCAAAGTGAAATCCGTTTACCTCTATTTAAATTATAAAAACTATTTAAATTTCAATTACACTTACCCCGACGTTTCGGTTGCTTTTCAGCAGCCAGTTTCAAAATTATGTTATAATAATAGTGTTTTATAAAAAACTAGCTGACCCATGCAACTTCGTCTGCTTCACATAAGATAATTTTCCCCGTTTTTGCAACATTTTTCATTGGGGATCCCTCCTTTTCGCATAATGTTTTTTGTCCTAATATACTTCGGCATAACGATTTTGGCACAATTTGTTTTGGCATAATAATACTTTGGCATACTTTTTTTAGGCATACATTTTATGTTGGCATAATCATGTTAAAGACTAATTTGTTTTGGCATTAATTTGATTCCCATAACGTTAGTAGGCCTAATGACTATTAGCATAACGTTAGTAGGCCTAAAGACTTTTAGCATAATAGAAGTTAACTCAGATAGAAGTTAACTGATTGAAATAGTAGTCCTTAATTATTTATTTTAGGTGTATATTTTCAAAACCGACTTCACGTAGTCTTGTTTGTCCTACCCCTAGAGTGTTATTTAAAATCGCGTAGGCGTGTAGGGGCGAGGCGGCCCGCGGGCTGAGGAGCAGGCGGCTGCGAGCGAGCCGCCGCGGCTGAGGCTGGCCGGCTAAGCCGGCCAACAAGCCGAAGCTGCGGTGGTGAGCGAAAGCCGTCTGCGACGATTAGCACGCGTGGGGCCGCCGGAGGCCCGCAGCGCCGGAGCCGTGACAGAAACTCATTCAACACATCATCAATTTATGCTTTAGGATATTATGCTTAAAAAAGTTATGGTTTAGAACTTTATGCTTAATAAATTTATGCTTTACAATATTATGCTTAATCATTATTATGGTTAGAGAAATTATGCTTTAAAAAATTATGCGTAAGCTGTTATGCGTAATTATATTATGCGAAAATATAATTATGCCAAACAACATTATGCTAAGTTATATTAGGTCTTAAAATTTTATGCTAATGGATAGGGAACCTTTTCATTGATGCTTCGGTTTTGGTCGTAGCGTGATGTTATATAACTTATACCCTTCCTCGATAAACTTTTAAGATTTTTCAATTCGAACCAGTAATTCCTGAAATTAGCGCGTTCAACCAAACAAACAAACAAATAAACAAAAAATTCTTCAGCTTTATAATATTAATAAACAGCGCAATGCGTATAAAGTTGATTAAATTCAATGATACACATTGATAAAGTTATTCCAGATACGTTTCCATGGGATTTGCACAGGTAAACCCAAGGCCAAAATGTAGTACATATTATCTATCCATACTTATGTATTCACGTAGTATATTGTTGGCTAGTCGAATTTGTAAAGGCCGTGCATTAATCTCCGTTTAAATGAGTTAGTCGAGGTCAGCAGGCTTGCCGGCAGGTCCGCAATACTATCGCCTAAAACTATTTGGAACATTTACTTGTGGTACTAACAGTTAAATGTAATATCAGCCCAGTATAAAAACTGTCCCACTTCTGGGCACGGGGCTCTTCTCGGTATGACAAGGCCTAAAGTCCACTACGCTGGCCCAGTGCGGGTTGGTAGACTCCACATATCTTAGAGAACAGACATGTAGGTTTCCTCACAATGTTGTCCTTTAATATTAAAGCAGGTGATAATTAATTATTTAATACGCACATAACTTCAAAAAGTCAGAGATGTATGCCTTGGGTTCGAATTCAAGACCTCTGCGTGGTCTAACGGTTTCTCACTAGATTATCGCTGTTTTGATTTATTTAAAATAAATAAGGTAGAGAGTAACATACATACAAACTCACGTTTAAGCGGCAGGCGAAGATTACTTTTCACTTGCTACGATTCAGCTCCATCGTTCTTGCTTCATTTACTAACATAAGACTAGCAGAGATTTCGGATTTCTACTTGCTAAGATTCTGTCCAATCGCTCTCGCTTCATTATGTAGGGTGCAAAGATTATGGATTATCTTTGCTACCATCCAGCCTTGTCGCTTTTGCTCTATTCTCCCGCGGCAATTTAGTAGAGATTAAGGATTTGCACTCACTATTCAGCTGTATCGTTCTTACTTCGTTAACTCGTATTACATTCTTCTTACAGCTTGTCAGCTTCGAGTACTTACCTGGCTCTTTTCCAAAATGGCTGCGGTCTAGGTCCTTACCACCATCTCTTAAAGTATTGTCATTGCATGCGCAAGATTGTGACAATGGATTACAGCGTATATATGTAGCTATATCTTCTTCATGCGATAATAATACCCTTTATGCCATTACCCTTTATATATTACGTTGGCATAAAGGATATTTTTCAAAAGACACATTTCCTAAAATTATTTTACTTAGAACAGTCTGGTGACTAAGGCAGTACCTATCTATCTCATAAGACATGGTAGCAATAACCTTATGTTGAAATCCTTCCGAACTTTTAAGACTACGCTGAGTGTAAGACGCGGTTGGACTGAATGATAGAGCTCGATATTCAAATCAGCGCGCGGCCGCCATAGTATAATTGTATGGAGGATTTGAAGTGCTTTTTGATAAATATTTATTTTTATTGTCAACCAATAATTTAAATATTTGGGACAGACAATTTGTAATATAACTATTAATGTTTCGTTTAAGCTGTAAAATAGGATAGATTTCTACTGTTATGATCTAAAAATCACGTAATACGAGCTTACGTTTTTGCACATTTTTCGTGCAAATTTACGTAATTCTGTAGGCGATAATATTAAATATTCAAAATTTTTTACACGGAGTAATTGTAAACACATTCATTGTTATGGTAAATGCATATTTTATATTTGTAATAAACAAAAAGTGTTGATTTTATCAACTTAACTGTGACCGCCTGTTTTGGTGCTCGGCGCAGTCTTAGATGTACATCTGTTGATATCCGATATTTTGTGTAATAAAATAAAGCAAGCGCATATTTATACCAATAAAAAATATCGATTTTAATTGTGTTAAATTTACAAAATATGTGGCTTTTATTCTCAGTTATCAACCGTTTAGTACTAAAGACATAATTATGTCATAACTAAAAAGCTTAGAAGTTTGTAATTCAGTTTTTATATAGTTTCAAGATTATTTGTAGCAATTTTCACTTTACTTATTAATCTTATTTAACATTTTTGTTACATAATTTTGAAACTTATCTAATATATATTAACAAAAACAATGTAATAATAAAATACTAATAATTAAAATACTTAACATATAGGTATACATAATATTTACAAAAATGGTTTACGCGTCGTAGAATTCGTTAGCACCTCTGTCAATCGGTAACGTGCCCAGAAGACTGATAGCATTGCCACGTTTAATTTGAATTGAAATTGAATTTGTAGAATTTATTACAAACAAGTCCTACTTCTGTAATTAGTCTGGGAAACATATAAGTCCACTTTTTTTTTATACGACTAATGTGGCAAACAAGGTTACAGCCCACCTGATGGTAAGTGGTCACCGTAGCCTATGGACGCTTGCAACACCAGAGGCATCGCTTGCGCGTTGCCGACTCTTTAGGAAAGGAAGTGGGAAGGAGAAGGAGTGAGAAGGCGGCAAGAGGGTGATTGGGCCTTCGGTACTCTCACTCACCGAACGTAATACAACAGCAGGACTACTGCTATTTCACGTCGATATTCTGTGAGAAGGTAGTCCTTCCCCGGTAGAGTCGGTGCATTTATGCTGAAATATGCGAGGCTCAACTTGCCCTAAAATTCTACTATCATTATAAAGTTAAAAGTTTGTGAAGACGCTAACTTAAATAAATACATGAAGAACGAATTTGGATATAATTCACCACATTTCCTGAATTCACACATATAATACTGACATTTTATCTTAATATGCTTTGCCGTGGGATGTGCCCGATGTGAGGGAATCCAGGAGCATAAGATTAGTATTAATAAAAGCTACGATAACATTTTATTAACTACTAGCTGACCCGGCAAACGTTTTTTTGCCATAAAAAAATGTTTTGACCAAAACATAAAAAAAAAAAATAGATGTTGGCCGATTCTCAGACCTACTCAATATGCTCACAAAATTTCATGAGAATCGGTCAAGCTGTTTCGGAGGAGTACGGGAACGAACATTGTGACACGAGAATTTTATACTCGTATAAGATTATATAATATTACATTTTAATGTTGGAGACAATAATTGCATCTCGTGCAAACCTCGGTCCAAATCCTTACAGTGTCATGGCTACGTTGACATGAACTGACGATGTTTCTATGTATGATTATAGATACGTTAAGTTACGTTATTATTACAAAACTAGATTTGCCCTCGGCGTCGCTCTCGTTAATGTAGGCTTTGTCATTTAATTTATATCCCTCAGAAACAAATTTTGTTTTGGATGAAAGATCTATTTATGTATATATCCTATGTCCTTTTATGTACCCCTAACAAAATGTATGCGATATTTCATGATGATCGATCGAGTAGTTAAGGCGTGAAAGCATGACAAACTAATTCACATTTACATTTATAATATTCGATGACGCAGGCAATTGTGAACTTACGTTCCATACTTTTTTATACTGAGCCCATTCATGACGATCTTTGAATCCCGGTCACCTATAGACCCTAATTCTTGTCTACGAATGAAATTTTTATTTAAACCTCGAATTAAAATTCAGGCTTTTATTTACATGTATTATAATTCGAGTTCTTATTGTTTTCGAGCTAAAGATTGAGATAGCGGACGCATGAGCAGAATTATTTGCCAAATTTAAATATATAGTTGAGCTTCGTAAGTGAAAGCGGGCGGCTCAAGACTGGTATGTGTATAAAACATTGGGGAAGACCTATGTCCAGTACTGCATATCTTTGGGCTGATATGATCGGGATGGAAAATTCCTCAAAAGGCATACAGCTACGTCTCAACTTTGCGGCTCTCTAATGGAGACGCAAAACTATTACTATTGGCTCAATCCTATTTCATCTAATTACAAATATTACCTGACTGATAACCAGAAACAAATTGTCGATTGAAATTAAAATGTTGACCGCTATTCACGTTTGTACTTGCTCCAATGTCATCAGAGATAGAGATAGTAAAACTAAAAATAGAATGCTTATAATTAGATGGAAAACATTCTCCGTCAAAATATCTTTATATACAGTGTGAGTCTTTATAAAGTGCACATATTAAAAAGGGTGAAAATATAAACAATTTTAACGACGGAAAAAATGTTTAAAAAAATCTAAAAAAAAATTATGTACTTTTAATTTTTTTTACTCTCGTCTTGGTACCCCATGCAAACAAAGTGTTACTACTTTTAAACTAAATGTGATATTAAAACAAAACAAAATTAATAATAATCTCGAATAATAGGCCGAGCTAATAAAGCCATAATTTTTTGAAAAATAAACCTCATAAATTAGTTATTAATGATTTTTTGAAGAGCTACTTTATAAAGACTCACACTGTATATAATTCATCTGTACGTGTGTTGACAGTGAACTCCTCCTAAACGGCTGGACCGATTTGAATGAATTTTTTTGTGTGTGTTCAAGTGGATTCGAGGATGGCTTAGATTTGTTTTTTTTCTTTGTATACAGTACGACGTCTGTCAGGACAGATAGTATAAATATATATTTCGAGCTATACCCGTTTCCCTTGAGCTGTTTGATAACATACACAAATAATTAATAATTGTTTTAAAAGTAATCATAAATAATTTAATAACCGAATTGCAATGCAAACTATGTAGGTACAATTGAAAATTATAAATTTAAAATACCTATTATATAATTATATTGGCATTTTTTACGGCATCGGCATTGCAACGGCGTGGCGTTAAGTATACCTAAACAATAACCGACCCCGAGGTTTAAATATAAAGTCGCCGTTTCGTGTGAAGAAAATCGGTCACGTCGGTTTTCATATTTACTGTTTTATTAATATTTTTTGAATAGCCAATTCGAATGCTATGTTTTTTATGCATAGTTGCTAGTAATAAGTCACTATGGCCTGTATTTTTTTTTTTTTTTTTTTTTACGTGGGGGAATGCTATGACGCATATCCCTCCGCGGGGGCGGGCGGAGGGATTATGTCGGACTCGCCGGGGTAAAAGAAAGATGGAATAATAGTAAAGTACCTCCCGGAATACCGACTAAACCTACCACGGTGTTCCTCGACAAAACCACTATCGACGGGGCCGCGCGAATCACTTTCGCATGCGATCGCGACCCCGCCGAGGTTACGGCCCCACTACCCGAAGAGACCTACCCAAAGGACTCACGCTCGAAAATTCCCTACTGTCTCCCCCCTAGGGAGGAGACGGACTCGACACAGAGGCGCGCGTGGGAACACGCACGCCGCCTCTCGGACCTGGTGCTGAACGGATGGCGGGCAGGCCCACAAAGCCCGCCACCCCCAGGTCAAACCTCAGGGTGGCTGGAGGTCATCGCGCGCCCTCCGGCGCCCGGCTCTGCGGTTGGGGAGAGGGTTCAAACGCTCCCGCTCCGCCGCCTCCTTGATGGAGATTACTTCCTCGCAAAAGGAGGCGACGGCGTTCCATGACCTCTCACTCCGGACCATAGACTGAACTACGGCCGGGAGCGAGAGGGCAATCGATCCGACTGCCGCGATCAGCTCACGGCGCTGCGATGCCCAGGCGGGGCAAACCGCCAAAGTGTGCAGCGCCGTGTCCTCTATAACGTCGCGGCAGTCACCGCAGTGGTGACAACCGGGCGTCTCTTGCCGGCGTATACGACACAGGAACTGGCCAAAACAACCGTGGCCAGTCAGTACCTGTGTCAGCCGGAAGGTGAGGGCGCCATGCCGCCTCTCCAGCCACTCCTCAAACACGGGACTTACCGCCACGATCGTGGCGTGCCCGACTATGGTTTGTCTTAAATTAACCATATCATCAATAATTAAGTAATTATGGAGATTGTAACAACGAATACAGACAGACACTAAGCGATATAAGTTGAAATAAAATTGTATAAAAGGTTATCTATATTTATTATTAACGAAACTTGTTATTATAATATATACATATAGTCTGTCCTTCAACAATCGACATATTAAATGTATTTTTACAATAGCCATTGTATTTTGAACAGAAGCAGCAAAAACGGCTGATTTCACAGCTAACGACCTTTATTTAAATCAAACTGAAACAAAGGTTATGTCAAGGAAAAGAAATCAATTACACATCATATGTAGACGATTGAAAAATTATCATACAAGCCATTTTTGTATATTCTATTTTTATAAAAGTCTTTAGTGTTTTCTCTTCAATACAACGGTAATATATCAAGTAAAGGAAACTAATGAGTTCAAATTAAAATAATTTATAAATCGATCCATAAATCTCTCTATAGCGTGGGTTGGTCGCTCGGGTCACGTTCACGTCACGTACCCAGTCCGGAAGCGTGCAATCAACATGTGTCTATATTGGCAATGATTATAATATATTTATTGCTGGTACAGGGTTTCGCGATTGTTATCTGTTGGTCTTGTTTTACATTTGAACCTGATTGTTGACCTTCTATCGCCTTATGACATGATAAGGCTAGTATCAATTAGATTTATATGATCTGACATAATTGTCTTGGTAGTAAAGAGCTTGCGGTATTAGTTTTTAATAAAATGCTGGTTGGTAACACTGGTGATAGTTGTTTTTTTTTAATTTCATGTTCTATTTTTGAACATTCTTTTTTTAAAGTTATTTTCTACGATGCTAATTTCCTTTTTTTATTAAGGCTTTTTTTAATTTTAACCTTTAACCTACATTTTTAGATATGATTGATGCGATAGTTCAGTGGGGAGACCAACAGACTGTAATGCAGAGGGTCTCGGGTTCGAAACCACGTCGCGCTCCTCTGACTTTCGAAAGTTATATGACTTTTCGAAATTATGTGCGTATTGATTGACAATTGGACATAGTTTTGCAAACAAGAACCAACCCACAAAATGTCACTTTCGAGATAATTAGATTTTTGTTTCAAAAGTGTGCAGAAACGAAATGGTTATCAATTTAACATAAACAACTTAACATTGTTATGGGTAGTATTATTGGCCATATAGGGAATCATTTTTTTTTGGAATGTTCTTTTATTTAATATTTGTTTTAGGTCAAAAACCTAATGGTTCCTTATTGCAAAATTACTGTTTTGTGGGTTGGTTCTTTATAGAAATATGTTTAGGTTGTTCAGGTAGTCAAATTATTTTAAACTAGCCGCGCCCCGCAGTGTTACCCGCGGTAAGAAGTAGCCTATGTGGTAATCCAGAGTGTCAGCTATCTCCATACCGAATTTCATCAAAATCCGTTCAGTAGTTTTTTCCATTTTCTTGTTTGTATGTTGGTATTTTGGCTAGGATCTTTTCTGACGAGGTAAATAATATTGTCAGGTGTCAATTTAAGTATGTAACTCAATTTCACCCGAGATGTGGGTTGGTTCTTGTTTGCAAAACTATGTCCAATTATCGCCTGCTTCGTACCGCGGAGAGCACGTTAAGACGTCGGTCCCGGCTGCCATGAACATCTATGGCAGTCGTTACTGGGAAGTCAGTGCCCTATAATATCCTGACACTGGTCTAGCCTTAGGGTATCGTTAGCCTTCGGGTTGCGGAGGTCAGGTGGCAGCCGCTCCGTGTAAAAACTGATATCTAGTTAAATCCGGCAAGACCAGAAAAGCCGATCCCAAGTGACTTGGGAATAATAAAGGTTAGGGAGAAGACTATACGACTAGACTATAATACATTTTTAGATATGCATGTCATAGTATGTATAAATATAATAGAATCTTTCTATACAATAACATTTAATGACTACACTGTCGAGTAATCGGGATTGTGTACCTATACTTTTGTGAACCAATAACTGATATTTTTTAGAATAATCGTGTTAGAGTAAACAAATTTTAAAGGGAAACGAAATATACAATCCAACAGATATATTGGCTTCATTAAACAACAAAGTAAAAATATATTTAGTAAACTTTCACTTTAATATTGAATCTTAAAGGCATAAGAAGTCTTCTATTACCATTTTCATGACTGCGAATAATGATAATAATATAATAATATTAATAAAGTTATTTACACGCCACAATACATACATTTTACAAAATATGAATTTTAGTCATTTAGTTGCTCAATATACTGTGGGAGACTGGTGCCTAAACTAGGCTCAAGGCCTGTATTACAGGACGCCAGGTCTCCTCCTTCGGTATTTACATTTTTATCTTAGTTATTATAACTTATTTGGTAAGTACTCAGATTCACAGTAGATTGTGGTCTAACATTTGATTGCATGCAATTTAATATAAATACTAAAATGCTTTGAAACTTAATATTAATAATAATCTAGTGTGTGTGTGTGTGTATGTGTGTGTATATGCGTAGGCGTGTGGGTGCGTGGGAGAATATATTCCAAGCGTTTTTGATGTATAGTATGTGTATATTCATGTGTAGTAGAGCCTCTCTGATTTCAGCATGAATGGGCCCGGCTCGACCGGAGAAAGACTACCCTCTCACAGAATATCAATGTGAAATAACAGTATTCTTACTGTTATGTTTCGTTCGGTGAGTGAGATTGCTTGAGGCCCAATCACCCTCTTGCCCGCTCCTTCTCCTTCCCACTTCCTTTTTCTCTTCTTCCTTTCCTTGGTCGGCAACGCGCAAGTGATGCCTCTGGTGTTGCAGGCGTCCATAGGCTAAGGTGACCACTTACCATCAAGTGAGCCGTATGCTTGTTTGCCACCTTAGCTGTATAAAAAAAAAAAATAATAATAAATCAACAAGTATTTATTACATACAAGATTTTCTCAGCGACTTTACTCACCTATGTAGTAGTGTTGTGTAACTCAGTGTATGTAGTTTATGTCAATAAATTTATATCCGTCGATAACAATACTTTTTTGTGGATAAATGGTAGCTTATGTCCTATTTTGTACTCCTGACAGCATGCATGAGAAATCTGACAGCGTGCATGACAAATTTTATGATGATCGAGTAAAACACATTCTTATTTCAATATTTTCAAACTACAACTAGACTTCATGATACTTTGAACTCATTCTGCGTAAATAGAAATATCAATGATTAAATTATGTTCGGGTACTTTGAAATAACTACACTGGAACATTGAGATAGTTACCATCTTAGTCTCCCCGTGACCATGGCTGCTGAAAAGCAACCGAAACGTCGAGTAAAGTATAAAATTAAATTTTAGTAATTTTAGTTCTTTGTAGGACTAGCCTCTCACAAAATATCGACGTGAAATACCAGTATTCTTACTGTTGTGTTTCGTTCGGTGAGTGAGAGTACAGTACGAGAGTAAACGGAGGCCCAATCACCATATTTCCCCCTTCCCGCTCCTTCTCCTCCCACTTCCTTTCCTAAAGGGTTGGCAACGCGCAAGTGATGCCTCTGGTGTTGCAGGCGTCCATAGGCTACGGTGACCACTTACCATCAGGTGTGACGTATGATTGCCATCTTAGTAGCTTAAAAAAAATACAAATAGATTTAATAATTTAATTAGCTTAAAATTAGTAATGTTTAATAGTAGTATAGTAGTGTAACAGTTTCAAAATTATGTAATAAAGTGTTAAATAAACAACGCGATAAAATCCGTTTAAAATAGTTTAATTTCAATGATTGTAATTAAGGCATGAATGCGTAACAGATAAACAACCCCGTGACCATGGCTGCTGAAAAGCAACCGAAACGTCGGGGAAAGTGTAAACTTAAATATAAATAGTTTTAATAATTTAATTAGCTTAAAATAAGTAAAGTTTAATAGTAGTATAGCAGTGTAACAGTTTCTAAATTATGTAATAAAGTGTTAAATAAACAACGCGATAAAATCCGTATATAGTAGTTTAATTTCAACAAACTCACATTCGCATTTAGAATAGATGGTTATATCTGTAAGTAATAAATATTAGTAGATAATACTTGGTAAATAATTACTATTACAAGTATCGTTTAGAACGTATTCCAAGCCGGAGCGTGACCAGGACAACTGAATGTCGTTCACTTTTGTGGGTCACAATCGTCACTGCTGCCATTGAACCATAAAAATAAACTACGAGCTAAATATAATTAAATGACCCGTAACGTATTAATGACCGCGTAGACTGTCCATTACGCAATGTTAAGCAACGTTGTTACGGACACTTTAATAGATGGGTTACCATTAGTGGAGGGTTAAATAAAAATAAGAATTGGAAGTATATATCAGCATCGAGCATTCATTTGCCGTTTTCTGCTATTGAGAATTCCTTAGCAAAAGAAATATACTTTACACGATCTACGGAATCGAACCCGAGGCCGCACATACAGAGCACTCCCAGTCACTACCGCTGCGCCTGTGCCACCGAACGCCAAAGAACTAAACATAATTTAACCCTTTATGTTTTAAAGAACACAAAAATGCATTAAAGATCACGAAAAAAATATTGGTCCCGTTCGTTCTATATAGGTAAAGAGCTAAATTATGAAAGGGGTCTTATACAAGAATTCGACTTTACCATCCGATATTGAATTTGGAGATAACAATTTTATTGAAAACTTATACATAAAAGAGGTTTCATTTTCAAATTGCATGCGGCCTTTTTGTTGCACAAGATGATTAAAACAAATGCCAATAGAAAATGAGACAGTTCCATTTTCAAAATATTAGCCCGCGCTTTTGCATGCCTCTGTTTTCGTTGCCATAAGAAAAAAAAGTTTGGGCTTTTATTAACAGCAAATATCATTCGAAAGTTTGTCACATTTTAAAGAGAATTATGGAATTATAATAAATTAAAGTAAGGTTCCATTGTCAAAAGCTGATTTTTAATTTATTTAATATTCATTTAACGGTACTTACAGTTTAAATCACTAAATATCATGCTGATGCTGAAAGCTTTTAACGTCATGGCATACGGTTATTGTAGTATGTACTCGTATCTGAATTAAGAGCTATGAGCGTTGGGTAAACAATTACTACTTAACAGACAGAATCGTAATAGTAAATCAATTGTTGATCTTCTTTATGACAGGTTTTCAATTAACTAGTAGTATTTTAAACAAAATTAACAGATTTATTTATTCGATCTTTTTGTATATTTCTATTATGTTTTTTTGTTGATCGTATATAAGGTAGGTAATGTAATAGAATTAAGAGCGCGTCTCGCCGTTAAACAATTACGTTTGAAGTTTATAAAACTTAACTTCTAAGGAAACAAATCATAAAAAGAAATTATATAATATTGTCTTCTGTTTACGCGAATGTTATTCATTGAAATTAATCTACTGTATACGGATTTTATCGCGTTGTTTATTTAACACTGTATCTTTTACATAATTTTAAAACTTTTACACTGGAACATTGAGACAACTACCATCTTAGTCTCCCCGTGACCATGGCTGCTGAAAAGCAACCGAAACGTCGGGGAAAGTGTAAACTTAAATATAAATAGTTTTAATAATTTTATTAGCATACAAATTAATAAAATTCAATAGCAGTAGTAGTGTAAAAGTTTTCGAAATTATGTAATAGATACAGTGTTAAATAAACAACGCGATAAAATCCGTATATAGTAGTTTAATTTCAAAGAAATTATATTGCAACCAGCGACCAAAACCAACGAGTAGTTTTACAATATCTTTGAAAGAGTCTCTGAAAAAAGATCAATAGATCAAAAACAAAAGCCAATGATAGTATTTTATAAGTATTATACCCATATCGATGGCCGTCAGCACTACGGTAGCAACAGAAATCAATTGTCACGTATTACTGAGCGCTTGAAGGTCACAACGAATTAGAACTTTCACTGAAACACTTCCTTAATTTTTTGTTTATACTTAATTAAGTTGAATTAGTTTGAAACTAAATTACGCGTAAACATTGGTAAGGTAAAAAAGTGTTTGAAGTTTCGCGGATTTTTTCGAGCACAGGCCAAGATGGCCTGCGGCACAAATTATTAAATCGTTAATGATGGACGTGTTTACGCGTATTATTTAAAAACAAGAGGGTACTTCTTAGAAGTATTCTTTGAAGTAACAAGGTTTGTACCTTCCGGCGCAGTACCTACCAAGAAATAGAAATCTGCCTATGAGCTCGTTGGCTTTCAGATATTTTACTAATTTACTCAAAATTATACATCTTTAATTTTAATTAAAATACACAAATTTTGGCTTAAATATGTACATATGCAGTAAAAATATGTAAATAATAACTATAAAAATGATAATATTTGCATGCTGGCTTAGACGTCGCGTCGTAAAATTCGGCAGCATCATGTGCCCAGAAGACTGGAAGCATTGCGAAGTTGAATGGAATTATAATTCTTTGGGCCAAGAAAAGACCAGCAGCTTATTGGAGAGGTAAAATACCTGTCGTGTAATACAGTTACTTGGCATTTACTTTTTGATAGCAGCTCATGGTATATTTATCCCGACGGACGTACGTTTAAAAACCTACGATAGATACGTATTGCACACACAAGACGATTTTAAATTCTGTTTTAATAGAACGCGCTATTCTAGAAAGAAAATCTCCTTACAAACATAATCTTAAAAGATATAATAATAAACACAATTGAACAGAAGGCAACATGGAGATCAAATTACGCAACTGCGTCAGCAATTGCTGCAGTATAGACTACAACGCTGGTATTCTCGCAGGCCTGTGAATAATAATTTATTACAAATACACAAGAAAATAAAACATGCATGAAATGGAATAAAAATAATGAATATATACTTATAACAATATATTTTATATTATATTCATATATATGTATGTATGTATGAATTCTACAGAATTAAAGTAAAATGTTGAACGTTCAGCTAGCGCTTACACATTTATTTTCCAAGATATTCTTACAGGTTAAATGGTAAGATGGATGCTTTGCAGGTATGAGAATACGAGGGCACCGTAAGTGGTCGTTGAGAGATCTCTTAGCGAACAGGGCACCGCGAAAAGGTTATGTATGAAGTGGCATATTTACAGTACACTGGAAATGTAAGAGGCGTAATGATATGAAATGTATTCCACTTTCTTTATAAAAAGATTCGTAAAAACTGCTGTAAACACGAAAGAGATATTGAATTCTACGAACAATGTTATACTGTTTTCTGTTGGTTTGAGTTTGTGAATAAGGGATGCAGATAAGCTATTGTAAAGTAATTGATTTATTAAGATTAAAGATTTAACATTTTTGCATTATCATTAAACTCTGGGTCGCGGGACGCGCTTTACAAACATACTATTAACGAAAAGTTCACAGTTTCGAAGTTACTTGAAAAATTTCTGGTGTCTTTAAAATTTTATTTGTTTCTGAATATAAATATTGAAGACGATTATTCATCATAGGTTATGCTACGTTGTTGTTTTATTGTTTTAAGTAATTATTCACTTGTTGTCATTTTCAAACCATCATTCGATTTTTATTGATATTTCTTATGGTTTATTGTCAAAGTGAAGTTACATTGGGCATCTATGAAAGCTAATGAATTATTTGCCGATCCCGAGAAAAGCCAGCCACAGACGAGGGCCAGCCTGCTATACTGCCTTATGTAAGGGGTGTCACTGACAAGATTGGTTTTATCTTGAAGCGAGCTTCGATCAACACATACTTCAAGCCGCCGACGAAGATAAGTCAATTTTTACCTTCCGTCAAGTGCCAACCACCTTTACAATATGCAGGAGTCTATAAAATAGATTGTGACTGCGGACTCACATACATTGGTCAAACCAAGAGATACATAGGCATCCACATAAAAGAACACATAGGTGATGTAAAACACCAACGCTCGTTGAAGTCTGCTGTGTGTGAACATGTGCAACAGGGGACCAACCACCACCTGAGATTTGACAAACCACAGAATCTCGTTAAAGACACCGATTCCTACCAAGGATGCTTCGCGAGGCTATTGAAATCAAAAAACATCCTAATTTCAATAGAGAAGATGGTCGGGATGTACCACCAGCTTGGGATCCAGTAATTAAAATAGTCAAACCCAAGAAGAAGCCAACGAAAGCTAGACTTCATGATACTTTGAGCTCATTCTGCGTAAATAGAAACACCAATAATTAAATTATTTTCGGGTACTTTGAAATAACTACACTGGAAGATTGACACAACTACCACCTTAATCTCCCCGTGAGCATAGCTGCTGAAAAGCAACCGAAACGTCGGGGAAAGTGTAAACTTAAATATAAATAGTTTTAATAATTTAATTAGCTTAAAATTAGTAAAGTTTTATAGTAGTTTAGTAGTGTAACAGTTTCTAAATTATGTAATAAAGTGTTAAATAAACAACGCGATAAAGTCCGTATATAATAGTTTAATTTCAATACATATATGCTTGTTGCTATATGGCTCACGTGATGATAAGCGGTTATCCTAGCCTAAAGACGCTTGCAACACCGGAAGCATGATGTGTTGCCGACCTTAGTGGTATTAAGTGACGTCAACATAATAAATTATTGGATGCCTCTTTGAATGATATGACGTCAGATCTTAAGACCTCATCCTATGACCCTATTCGGTTATTGAGCAAAATGGCATAATAACGAAAATTACCATCACATAACCACGTGTATCGATGCCGGATTTATAATATTATTTTAATTAAATAATTAAATCATCGAACATGTTCATTATAAAGCTGCGTCTAGATTTCGCAAGTTGAACAAGAGTGAACTTAAGTTGTGAAATATTGAAAGAGTAAAGGTCATCTTAGATTGAGTGAAAAATGCTCGAGCACTCTTAATATGTAAATATTATATGAGCCGTATCTTAATAAAATAGAGCTTAAAATCGTATAGTCTAGTTCAGCGAAAAATATATTGGTACATCCTACTAGCGGCTATAATATACGACGAAAGATTTCCGCGTGCAGTTCGGATACCTTGTTCTGCAGGACTAGAGTCTAAGAGGCTTGCACACGTAGCAAGAGTGAAACATTTTTATTTAAAATTAATGATGACTCAATGAAAAATAAAATTGACTTAGTTACAAGCACCGGATAGATATCCTCGAGACTATTCGACCATACGCGCCACTGTTTGAGCCGTCGTGCGTGTTTTACGCTAGGTGTGAGTAACGGCGGCTAAGAACATGTTCGAATATGCTCGAATATTTTGCATCATAATCTGAGTTGGCCCTAGAAACTTCAAATGAGCAAAATTAGAATAGGCTTCGAGTTACCTCGAACGTTTGGTTTGTAATCGTCGCGTTTCGTTAACAGTTGATCCCTATCTTGACAAACGACAGTTATGAGAACATCATGGAAGATTGCTCTGAGGTACTTTGTGCAAAGTTAATATAAATCATCAAATATTAGGAAACCATTCCAACCAACATTGGATTTTTATAAGAGAATATCTGTCTCGCTGGTTTTATGGTAAGTAAGTTTGTACTTGCTCGTATGGGTTGTTCCGGCGTCATCCTGCGACGTTTCATACTACACTGTTTTTTTTCCTAACTCAATCTATTTACGTTCTTTACTCAACCGACAGCAATTATTTCAATTTTTAATTCTTGATTCATCCTAAAAGTATTCCTAGCTCAACCAATTACGAAATCACCTAAAAGTTTTGTTTTGACGGTCTGAACAAAAAATACTGCTTTCGTAATCTATACATAAAAATAAATAATATTGAAGTGTCTGTTTGTAATATCAAAATAAGAGCTAATGAAAGAATGCATATGAAAGTACATACGGTACTTATATAAAATCGGGTAGTATTTACCTGCACATCAAAAAAATACTAATTGCACAGCAAAATATGCTTACCAAAAATACTAATTGCACACCAAAATATATGTAACGAGATCAAACTAAGTCGACTATTTTTGGGTTTGGTGTAAGAAGGAACCTAACATAACCTAATATTGAGTGTGTGAGAAGCAAATATTTTATTTATACAAATAGGAAAATAACTATTCGTTATACAATATTCTAATAAAATAAATATTGTTTTGCTATCCATACTATTTTCGGTAATATTTGCCACAGGTCAGGTTTGCCACGGATCAGTTAGAAATACTAATTTCTTTACTCATCCTGAGTAAAGAAATATGATGAGACGTCATAGGATGAATACGGAGCAACCCGCTCATACATATGTTGCATGCGATCGTGCTCGTGAATTTAACAATTAATTTAAAAAAAATGCTAGTAAAAAATATATTAAACAATAAATTAATTTAATCTATGATTGTTGTGAATATACTGCGAAAGTCCCTGGTGGAGAACATTGTTTTTGTAGCCTCGTTGCCCAGTATATACCCACTCTTGAAGCTGCGAACTGAATGGCTGTTCTCACATCAACAAGCGTAGATGCAGCTTTACGAACCTATAAAATGGAACGTATTTGTTTTAAAATAATAATAAATAAAATCTCTGTAATAATACAAAATATATTATGCAGTTCTGTAGAATTCAAGGATTATTTAAATAAACATGTGCTTGTTTATTTCCAGTACAATTCACGTGGAGTTAGAATTGTCAGCATATTGTATACCTACTCCTTAGAATGAATATAAGTGCATATCTACTTGTAATAAAATTTAGCACAAAGTAGGGTATAGCAGAATCGTTCTGCAAGACCAAGCCACTTGACTGCAGAAGTAGCTCTCATCCTACAGACGATCTGCATAAGGTTATTTGACTTCATCTTCTGTAGTCTTTGTACATTACCAATCGGATTGCTCGTGTATGTTTTAGGATTATCAGACTTGCACCGATATCGCATTGGTTATTATAGTCATTTCTTGCTTCTCCACACTTAGCCAAGGGTTATCGGTTTAATTCTCATACGGGACAAAGCATTTTGTGATCCCGAAATAAATGTACCAATTCTATGTGTTTTTGTGTCCGTTGATTTAATGTTTGTAAAGCCTTTCGGGACTCGGGGCATGTCTCTAATTCAAGGGAAATCCTTTAAAGATAAATGAGCAATTCTACAACCCTCCATCTAATATTATTCTTTATATCATAGTTACGGGAATTAACTCGACTATGTTAGATATTTATGTAGGTACCTTTTGGCAACACGTGACATTTTTGTTAATATTATCGGTTCTACATAGCTCATGGAATAAGTAAACTAAAGTGACTATGGGGTCACTATATCTGGCAAAGAATGAATACTCGTTATAGAAATAGAGTCTTATGCCTTACCTATCCGCGAACTCCACTATAGTGCTCTATAAACGTCCGCTGGCGAGCTGGTTTGACGACCTGAAAATTGTGTCTGAGATAAGCAAGATGCGGAAGACAAAACACGATATGTTGCGATGGATGGAGAGGTCTATGTCCACTAGGGAAATGAGATAAGCTAATTCGCCTATAGTAGTGTTGATGATCCTATTTTACATTGCTCTTCAATGATGAAATATCTGGAAAAATGCTATATACATTTTTCAGTTATGTCAATATTAAAGAGCAATAAATAATAGGAGTATTTGAGTATTGAAAATAAAGTGTTAAGAGTAGAGCTTACATGAGAAGAACCATGTAAGGAGCTCATAGGCACTCTTGCTAATCACAAATTGTTTGCAACATGTTATATGCCTCCCCCTTCGATACTACTATATCCTCCTATCAATCCTCCTTTAAGCGGGGCGTGAGAAAGCACCTTCTCAAGCCGTCAAAGTAGAGACCTCAACATCGCCTCGGCTGCTATGAGGACGGTGTGGAGGCCACTGCTGTTAGACCACACGACTGCCTACCATCAGGCGGAGTGTGGTCATTCTGACGAGCAAAATAAAATATAAAATAAATAAATGATACTAGAATTAGGGTTTTATTATATAATGAAACACTAATTTGATGTGTAGTTTATTATTAGCTTTATTAAATATATTCACATTACAAAACGTATAATAAACAGTTGAATATAATCAGCGGATCAATCATTTAATTGGTATCTATTAAATTCATACATAACCTAACTCCTACAGCATTAAAACAACCAATTCTCCGCATAAGTGTAGTTAATGCCCGTTACCCTTAATAAAATTCTGACTCAAAACTTCTCATCTCAAAGCAGGCCTTACAAACGCCAATACAATTTCTTAGAGATAGTATAAAGAACTAAAGGTAGATTTTCTTGTAGTAATTCTTGGGTAACACGAAGCGGGACTTTATAATAAGTTTCCAGTCCTCAGTTACACCGACATTGTCCCCCCTCCACCCTCCTCTGGGTCGTTAGGGGAAACATCTCATTTCCTGGCCCCGGGACGCCTTGATTTTTGTTTGTTCTTATCCACATGAAAGCGTCATTTGGGAATGTTCGGACATTTTAATATTGGGGTGAAAATTTTCTTTTGGCTTTATTCAGTACATACATATATATACAAAATATAAACAGATACTTAGTGACAAGGGCAACTATCGGTACAGTGCATATCAACACGTATATTTATGTAATAGGGGTTTACATATGAAGTTGCCGCGTTGTATGAAGAAAATCGGTAACATTGTGGTTTTTATACTTAGTCATCAATCTTTTTTGAATGGACAATCCTATATATTTTTTATTTATGTGTATATAATTTTTTGTTTATGGTACAGTTGCAGTAATTTAGGCCACCATGATTTGTCTTTTAATTATCTTATCTTATCTTGTGTGGGGGCCAGTCACTACAAACTGGCGACACTTCGACCCAGTGGGATCTTTTGCGTCGACTTCCGCAATTACGACTGCCATAGATGTTCATGGCAGCCGGGACCGACGGCTTAACGTGCTCTCCGAAGCACGGAGCAGGCGATAATTGTTAATCAATACGCACATAATTTCGAAAAGTCATATAATTTCCGAAAGTCAAGGTGCGCGACGTGGGTTCGAACCCGAGACCCTCTGCATTGCAGTCTGTTGGTCTCCCCACTGAGCTGCTCTTTTTGTCTTTTAATTAACAATAACATCAATAATTATGTAATGATGTCGAATTTAAGCAACAAATATGGGCAGATACTAAGCCTATATATATATATATAACTTTAAATACAAATTATATAAAAGGTTATTGATTTTTATTATTAATGAAATATGTTATTAATAATGTGTATATATAGTCTAATCTCGACATATAATTGCATTTTTAAATAATCGTTGCATTTTGTACATAATCTACAAAATTAGATGTAGGACATAAATGCCAATTTCGTAATTAAACACCTAATATTAGATCATTGATTAGTAAAAGGGTTTTAGGTATAGAATATCAAACTTATTACATGCATTCAAATTTGACGATTTTTGTAAAAATATTGTGCAACCTTTACCGACTATAACGTCATAATTCTGTACGTCATAAACCAGTAGCGCCGTCTCTTTTAAATTATAATATATTAAAATAAAACCTTGTAATTATTCAAAGAATCTCAGATTTCAATGTTCGACATTATTTTAATGTATATTATTTTACTTTAATAAAAATAAAAAAGGTGTGAATATATATGTTAATCAATTCAACAAAGCTACTTAGCATTCCAGACATCCTAAAAATTAAATTAAATCTAATTCAAATATAAAAAGATGTCCAGGTAATAAAAATTACACCTACCTCGATATATTATCATATAAAAATGCTGCGTAATATCGAAAAAGGCCAAATAACATAATCTTTTATCATATATTCTGTGGTCATTATTGACGTCACAGTACACGGTGACACTGTGTGTCATCCTGCGGATAATGCGGAAGTCTTTGTATGACATATACCTGTTTGTAAAATATAGACATCATTAAATAAAACCTGTACTATTTTCAATGATTTTGTTTGACTGTCAAGGCCAATTAAAAGCATGGCGTTACGAGCAAGCACATTGCTGCCGTTGAAATTAAACTACTATATACGGATTTTATCGCGTTGTTTATTTATCAATGTATTACAAAATTTTTAAACTATTACACTACTACTACTATTAAATTTTACTAATTTATAAGCTAATAAAATTATTTAAACTATTAAATCTGTTTATATTTAGGTTTACACATTCCCCGACGTTTCAGTTGCTTTTCTGCAGCCATGGTCACGTCAAAATCCGTATATAGTAGTTTAATTTCAATGAATAACATTCGCGTAAACAGAAGACAATATTACATTGCTGCCGTATATTGTAGGTTTGAATACCACACTGGATTCTTATTATTGTGATCCACAATCAATGTTCTGAGTATAGGTGTAACTTGCGTCAGTTAATTTTGGTTTGGCCGAAACATAAAAATTGCGCTTAATTTGTGCAGTGAGTGAATTTTTGGATGCCTGATCTTTTTTAATATTCAAAATCCTATAAGGGAAAGTCAATAATTGTTCCCAAGCCGTTTTAGAGTTCTCCCGGACAACAAGACCTATGCAGTCTGCAAATTTTTTGGCCACTGAAAGTCTCCCGCCTCGAGGAACTCTTTTTAGTGTTTAGGATGGATAGACTTTGCCAAAAAGGAATTTGAGTACAGCATATTGAAGGACAAGATGATGATATTGTGGGATTGGAAAGTACATCTTGGCTTTTATGTACTTTACCAAAATGAATTTTCAATCCCCGCTTACCTTTGAAAAAACGAGCCTGGGAACAATGCGGGCAGCGCACCAGACCACTTAGAGATGTGGTAGGCTGACTTGATCTCACTTTCTCATCGCCAATGCCATCACAATTATGTTTCATACAAAAATATTACACTACTAAATATATTTACAAAAAAAATCTCATTTCCAAAAAAAAAGAGAATTAGCAATAATCATTTATTTGATATTGATTTTCACATTTATCGCTTGACGATGACAGACGTCAATACAGATGAATTAATGATATTTATTTATTTGGACATCCAATAGTTGTTACATTATTTCTGCATAACTAAATAAGACCATAAAAGCTCCTAGCGTACATTTCTAGCAGTTTTCTTCTCATACTCTCAACCCTTTGCCTGAACCTATCAACTAACCTAAATGTAGCTTCAATAACTTAGTAAACTCACTAACCTATAGATTTTGACGTTCATAAGTGTTACTTTGTGACCTATATGAATAAATGATTATGGCTTTGACTTTGACTTAGCTTTAATATTCTAAATGCGAATGTACTCACATTCGCATTTAGAATATTAAGGCCCGTCGCCCACACTAGCTGGAGTCGAGGTGGCGTCGAGGCGCGGACGCACGAGTGGCCTGAAGAAAACTCAGGAATAAATGGCAGTGCGCTCACACACTAGAGTCGCGTCACAGGCGAGTTGGAATCGAGGCGGAGGCGCGGTGGCGGCGCAACGGGGGTGGTGTGCTCGACCGCACCGCGACTCCACCGCCATTTTGTCATCCTGTTTTTTTTTAAGTTAAGTAAAATCTTCTCCTATCTCTGTCCGCCAACGGGTTGGAAGCCTTCTGCGCTCACCTACAGTCCGCGTAAGGTTATCAAGGCCATCTGAGGCCAAAAACTAACAACTCTCTCTCCGCCCTCGCCTCGACTCTACATAAACGCTACGGCTCGACCATGCCGCGACGCCGCCGCGGCTGTGCCTCGACCGTGCCTCGACTTACTAGTGGGCGACGCGCCTAAGAAAAGCGTAACAAACAAAATCTTGATTATGCTACGCTTTTTGCCTTAACTACTTGACCGATTATCGTGAAATTTCGCAGACACGTTTTCTGGTAAGAGTACTTCCATTCTGGATGAAAGGTATTTTATCCAGGAAAAACTTCCATCCCGAAAGGTACTGTTCTCAGTAGGTACTGTACCTTGTGGGATGGAAGTTTATTGACAAAATCTACATAAACGCAGGCTAAGAATCTAGTTGTAACTAAATGCACAACATTTAATGTGTCACAAGATGCATAATTATGGTGCAATACCGTTATCTTAATACATTAAGTTTAGATGTATATGTATATCTTGAGGGACATATAAAAAAAAAAAACTATCATTTCTAAATACACGTGTTAACCTCCCTAAATCAAGCGTATTATTATGATGCTAATTAAAATATCACGTGGTGTGTATATATAACATCGTATGTTTGTACCTATTTGTTTCGGTAGCGTACATTTTCGTGGGCGTACACGTGCTTACTTCAATTGTTATGAAAAGGTATCATCTGCCTCATTCCTTTACTGTCGTGAACTCAATCAGAAGAAAAATGATTCTATTAAAAGACTGTCTTGGTAGCTCGGTGGTTTTTAATACGACTGCCGTGCGTAAAGTCTCAGGGTTTGATTTCCAAGTCTACATTTTAATGGGTTTTTCTGTCAGAAAATTTTAAGAAGCAACTTACGATTTTCGGCGTCTGAAACTTTTAGGTCATATTTTGCCATACCTAGAAGCAATAGAAGACCGTTTGACAGCTACGTAGATGTCTAGCAACAAGACCCTCTGTCTTGACCTTTTGTAAAGTCATTTGTGGACCACACAATTTTTTGATCCGTGTGGGATTCGAACCCATGGTACTCGGCGCAGTGGCAACGGCGAGGCCCCCACTTAAACCACTAAGTCATCTGTGTAGTAAATTTTTACAGAGATAGGTACAAAATTAACTGACGCAAGTTACACCTATACTCAGAACATTGATTGTGGATCACAATAATAAGAATCCAGTGTGGTATTCAAACCTACAATATACGGCAGCAATGTAATATTGTCTTCTGTTTACGCGAATGTTATTCATTGAAATTAAACTACTATATACGGATTTTATCGCGTTGTTTATTTATCAATGTATTACAAAATTTTTAAACTATTACACTACTACTACTATTAAATTTTACTAATTTATAAGCTAATAAAATTATTTAAACTATTAAATCTGTTTATATTTAGGTTTACACATTCCCCGACGTTTCAGTTGCTTTTCTGCAGCCATGGTCACGTCAAAATCCGTATATAGTAGTTTAATTTCAATGAATAACATTCGCGTAAACAGAAGACAATATTACATTGCTGCCGTATATTGTAGGTTTGAATACCACACTGGATTCTTATTATTGTGATCCACAATCAATGTTCTGAGTATAGGTGTAACTTGCGTCAGTTAATTTTGTACCTATCTCTGTAAAAATTTACTACACAGATGACTTAGTGGTTTAAGTGGGGGCCTCGCCGTTGCCACTGCGCCGAGTACCATGGGTTCGAATCCCACACGGATCAAAAAATTGTGTGGTCCACAAATGACTTTACAAAAGGTCAAGACAGAGGGTCTTGTTGCTAGACATCTACGTAGCTGTCAAACGGTCTTCTATTGCTTCTAGGTATGGCAAAATATGACCTAAAAGTTTCAGACGCCGAAAATCGTAAGTTGCTTCTTAAAATTTTCTGACAGAAAAACCCATTAAAATGTAGACTTGGAAATCAAACCCTGAGACTTTACGCACGGCAGTCGTATTAAAAACCACCGAGCTACCAAGACAGTCTTTTAATAGAATCATTTTTCTTCTGATTGAGTTCACGACAGTAAAGGAATGAGGCAGATGATACCTTTTCATAACAATTGAAGTAAGCACGTGTACGCCCACGAAAATGTACGCTACCGAAACAAATAGGTACAAACATACGATGTTATATATACACACCACGTGATATTTTAATTAGCATCATAATAATACGCTTGATTTAGGGAGGTTAACACGTGTATTTAGAAATGATAGTTTTTTTTTTTTATATGTCCCTCAAGATATACATATACATCTAAACTTAATGTATTAAGATAACGGTATTGCACCATAATTATGCATCTTGTGACACATTAAATGTTGTGCATTTAGTTACAACTAGATTCTTAGCCTGCGTTTATGTAGATTTTGTCAATAAACTTCCATCCCACAAGGTACAGTACCTACTGAGAACAGTACCTTTCGGGATGGAAGTTTTTCCTGGATAAAATACCTTTCATCCAGAATGGAAGTACTCTTACCAGAAAACGTGTCTGCGAAATTTCACGATAATCGGTCAAGTAGTTAAGGCAAAAAGCGTAGCATAATCAAGATTTTGTTTGTTACGCTTTTCTTAGGCGCGTCGCCCACTAGTAAGTCGAGGCACGGTCGAGGCACAGCCGCGGCGGCGTCGCGGCATGGTCGAGCCGTAGCGTTTATGTAGAGTCGAGGCGAGGGCGGAGAGAGAGTTGTTAGTTTTTGGCCTCAGATGGCCTTGATAACCTTACGCGGACTGTAGGTGAGCGCAGAAGGCTTCCAACCCGTTGGCGGACAGAGATAGGAGAAGATTTTACTTAACTTAAAAAAAAACAGGATGACAAAATGGCGGTGGAGTCGCGGTGCGGTCGAGCACACCACCCCCGTTGCGCCGCCACCGCGCCTCCGCCTCGATTCCAACTCGCCTGTGACGCGACTCTAGTGTGTGAGCGCACTGCCATTTATTCCTGAGTTTTCTTCAGGCCACTCGTGCGTCCGCGCCTCGACGCCACCTCGACTCCAGCTCGTGTGGGCGACGGGCCTTAATATTCTAAATGCGAATGTGAGTACATTCGCATTTAGAATATTAAAGCTAAGTCAAAGTCAAAGCCATAATCATTTATTCATATAGGTCACAAAGTAACACTTATGAACGTCAAAATCTATAGGTTAGTGAGTTTACTAAGTTATTGAAGCTACATTTAGGTTAGTTGATAGGTTCAGGCAAAGGGTTGAGAGTATGAGAAGAAAACTGCAAGAAATGTACGCTAGGAGCTTTTATGGTCTTATTTAGTTATGCAGAAATAATGTAACAACTATTGGATGTCCAAATAAATAAATATCATTAATTCATCTGTATTGACGTCTGTCATCGTCAAGCGATAAATGTGAAAATCAATATCAAATAAATGATTATTGCTAATTCTCTTTTTTTTTGGAAATGAGATTTTTTTTGTAAATATATTTAGTAGTGTAATATTTTTGTATGAAACATAATTGTGATGGCATTGGCGATGAGAAAGTGAGATCAAGTCAGCCTACCACATCTCTAAGTGGTCTGGTGCGCTGCCCGCATTGTTCCCAGGCTCGTTTTTTCAAAGGTAAGCGGGGATTGAAAATTCATTTTGGTAAAGTACATAAAAGCCAAGATGTACTTTCCAATCCCACAATATCATCATCTTGTCCTTCAATATGCTGTACTCAAATTCCTTTTTGGCAAAGTCTATCCATCCTAAACACTAAAAAGAGTTCCTCGAGGCGGGAGACTTTCAGTGGCCAAAAAATTTGCAGACTGCATAGGTCTTGTTGTCCGGGAGAACTCTAAAACGGCTTGGGAACAATTATTGACTTTCCCTTATAGGATTTTGAATATTAAAAAAGATCAGGCATCCAAAAATTCACTCACTGCACAAATTAAGCGCAATTTTTATGTTTCGGCCAAACCATTTGATACAAAATTTATATCCAATAAAAATAAATCCATATATCAATATTTAGAATCGAAATTAAAGGAAGGCGATATCAGATGTCTTATGTTTACGCGAATGTTAATTGCAATGCATTGAAATTGAACACTTTATACGGATTTTGTCGCGTTGTTTATTTTACTTAAAATAAACAACTCGATAATATATAATATATTTTACAATATCACCCCTGTACGTAAACTGTCACACTGCTGGGCACAGGCCTGTTCTCTATGTGAGAAGGATTAGGCCATAGCCCAAGAATAATAAGATGAAAATGCCTTTAATAAATCGTATATATGCGAATACACCTACAATATAAGACAGCTATATTTTACGACTATATACCGTCTATTAGACACATCTGCCGCCTGCCGTTGCTAGTAAAAATATCTTAACCGAAAATCCTTGTAATGCTTTGCTTGACCCGAGCATTGAAACCGGATCTCACGACTTCCCATAAATATAAACGCAAGCTTATGTGACGAGGGTAACACCTTTTACATATGAGTTACTAAATACTGAAATAATAATATTATATTCTATTACATACACACAACACCATCTAGCCCAAACTAAGCAGAGCGTGTACTATGGGTACTAGACAATGGATAAACATACATAATATATACTTTTTTTCTATATACATATATATTATACATAGAAACACCCAGACCAAGACAAACATTCATGTCCATCCACACAAAAGTTTGACTTGTGCGGGAATCGAACCCGCGATCTCAGGCGTAGCAGGCGTTTACACTAATCTCTACGCTATCAAGGCTAACTAACTAAACTAACTAATATTATAAATGCGAAAATTTGTTTGTTTGTTACGCTTTTACGCCTTAACTACTCGACCGATCATCATGAAATTCGCATACCCGTTGTCAGGGAACCAGAAAAGGACATAGAAGACCTTTCATCCAGAAAAAAGAACGGTTACTAACCTAACCTAACCTACATTTATGCGAGCGAAGACGCGGGCAAAATCTAGTAATCATTAAACGGGAATTTAAAAGAGTAGCTGTGTTTTTCTTGCATGTATCTTCTCATAAGCTCAACCTCCTGCTGAACCTAAATGTAAATTCAGTAACTTACTACTAACTCATAAACTTTGACGTTCATAAGTGTTACTTCGTGACCTAAATCAATATAAATATAAATGATTTTTGACTTTGACTTAAACCAGGTAGGCAAACAAGTACAATTAATCTAATCTATCTACTAATGTAATAAAGAGGAAAGATTTAATTTTTATGTTTGTTTGTTTGTTTGTGTCGATTTAACTCAAAAACTACTCAACCGAATTTAAAAATTCTTTTACCATTTTAAAGCTTAATATAGCATTCATTCAAAGAGTAACATTTTTCTTTTAAAGAAAAGGTACTGTTATTAACATAAACTAAGCTACTTTTACACGAGCAGGGTCGCGGGCAAAAGCTAGTTTTCAACAAACATAACTTCCACTCTAAGTAAAATTTCTGTATCTCGATTAACTTTACAAATAATGACACAAAAGACACAAAGCAGCCAGAGAAAAATTGGTTCTATATGACACAATTCTTTGTTTCATGTGGGTTTCAAACATACAATGCTCGGTGCTGCATTGTCGTGAGGTCTCCTTTACAACCATTGCATCCGTGAAGGCAAACAAGAGACGGTGTATAAAAGAATTGAAGCATCATTTCTATAGGGAACTCATATGCCTACGCTAAAAAATTCTATTCCCTTTTGCAGTATAGAATGGATTTGAACGAGCAATATCGCCCGCGGGATGACGCAACGCGTACAGAGTTTAGATTTGCCCAAAAAATGCAGCTTTGCCCTTTCAAATTCTGCTGACAAATCGAATTGGAAACAAAAAGCCGCCGGCATAACCAACGCGGGGACTAGCGGCTATCTTGTTATGAATGCTGAAATAAATTCAACGTTGGAATTTATATTTTATACATAGATGTCCAGACATATCCCCATTGATGAGATTCTCTCTTACTAATATTATATTTTATTCAAACGATATAAGTGTTTAAAAATACAACTATAATTAAATTAAAGGTATCTTTCCCCTTATGTTGACGAATAATGAAAAACTAGCGGTCGCCAAGTGGACGAAATTCGACAATAATTTATTTAAATTTATGATCATATGATCGTTATTATATATACCGCGAAATTGCAATAGGTACTTAAGGTATGTAACCATAGTTACAAAGAATTGTACGACGTCAGACGAACAATGTCGAAATACTACGAACGCGATTCGACTGCGTATGTCAAATGCATGGTTGTGTGCGTGTAGTGATTTTTCATTAATTTAATGTATTTCTAATGCATATTTTATAAAAATATTAGGATTCGCCCCTCCTTCTCCATAAAAACTTTAACTGTGCCAAATTTCATACTCCTCCGTCTTCGCAATTTTCGTAAAAAGGGGTACAAAGTTTTTGCTTCACGTATTAATATATAGATTAATCAACTAGTGAACATGACAATTTTTATTAATAATAATAAACCTTCAATGAATGGAAAACTTAAGTACAATTTGCAATCAATACAAAGTAAGATAAGTTTACTGGGAATTATTTAAACATGGTAGGTATTAAACTTTTCTGAAATGTAGGTGCCGACATATCAATACATCAATACAATCGACGTAGAGGTGCGCGAACTCCAGCATTGGTACGGCAGGACGAGACAGCAAAGAGAGGACGCGCATGCACCTCACGACTATTAACTGTTCTAAGAACAACATAGCATAATTTATTAGTTATAGCGCTGCAATTATATCAGTTATTACATACATCGTGCAGGAACATTGTTTTGAGAAATAAGCGTCTGGATTTCAGGCTAAAAACGTTATATTTTCCAAGTTAACTATAGGTTACATATCTGTGAGTACATCTATAGTGCGTTGTATTCAGCAATTTACGCTGCACAGACTCTAAGTACTCTACTAATAATATAATAATATTCTATCACATACACACAACACCATCTAGTCCAAACTAAGCAGAGCTTGTACTATGGGTACTGGACAATGGATAAACATACCTACATATATACTTTTTTATTGTAAATACATACATATTGTACATAGAAACACCCAGACCAAGACAAACACCCATGTTCATGCACACAAATGTTTGTCTTGTGCGGGAATCGAACCCACGACCTCAGGCGTGGCAGTCGGTTATACTAACCACTACGCCATCGAGGCCAACTATAAGAGTTTGTAAAGATATGAGTCACTCATTTGCGTGTAAGACTTTGAACGGATTGAAACTTGACACACGTATGCCATACCATATCCTCAATTAACGCATAGTTACTTTTATCCTGTTGCCGTAGGATATATGCGGACCTTTCGTTCCCTGTTCCCTCCCCGTGCTTTAGAAAGCGCGTAAACCCGTTGGTCCTGCGCCTGATCTTTCTCTAGTAGTGTTGGACTGCCGTCTTGTTGGACTATGACAGTAATAAAATAGAGACCATGCCACTTCAACCACTACTCTCACCGAGTGTTGTAGATTCGATCTCTACACAGGACAAAAATATGTGTTTGTCTTTCTGTATTTTTTTTTTCTATTCTTTGTGTGTTAAGCACCCCTGCGACACTGAAACTATTACCAGTGCGGAATTTATATTTTACACAAAAAAAAAAACTCCTACACAGACGGCTAGTGATTGGCAGCTTTAACCGACAGTTGATTTGGAGGACGCTACATATAATTATACCAAATTGACATGCCTACTAAGATTGCCAAAATATATCAAAATGCGTGCCAAAATAATACAAGATCGATTAGCATTTGATTACAACACGTCAAATAAACATGTCAAATATGTACATTAATCTGTTTAAAACGATAATGTTTGAATATTAGCATACTTAGTAAGTACAAGTACACGTTTAATATCACAAGGTCTGTAAACTGGTCTTGAACAAGCGAGGGTATCGCTAAAATCTTTCGTAAAATTTGCTTAAAGCTCGCTTCTTAACCTCGGTTTTATTCATGTGATAGATAAGTAAATTCTTATTGTATTTAACCGTCAAGACTTACATAATTTTAGAGTGCCATATAAACCGCTCAAACTTCGCTGACGCTGTGTATTGTTTACGTTAGCGCAAATACGTAATGCTAACGTAAACAATACACAATCGAGTGTGCTCGACGCCCTATCGCGTCACCAGGGTGTGACGGGTACAAATCTGAAGTCACCGATCGGCGTCAGCGGGGTTTGAGAGATAAATACCCTCGAGCTCACATCACTTCTCTGTATCCACTACTCAAAATAACAGCTTTTAGCTCTGCTTCTCCTATTCCTCGATTGTGCAAGCTACTTAATCACTGTACTGATTTGGTTCACATATTTGCAGATTCTTTTACTTTCGTAAAATAGCAAGAAAAGTTATAAACTAAATATTTCACTAGATTTTAAGTTAAAAAAAGATATAGGTATATAGTTGGCGGCCTCGAAGGCGTAGTGGTTAGTATAACCGACTGCCACGCCTGAGGTCGCGGGTTCGACTCCCGCACAATTCAAACATTTGTGTGCATGGACATGGATGTTTCTATGTATATATAATATGTATGTATTTACAAAATAAAAAAGTAGATATATAGGTTTTTATCCATTGTTTTTGTTGCATTTAACCATGTGTTTATCCATTGTCTAGTACCCATAGTACAAGCTCAGCTTAGTTTGGGCTAGATGGTGTTGTGTATATGTGATAGAATATTAGAATATTATGTGATAGAATATATTCAATTTTATCTTTACTGAATCAATATTGGGTCTCAGTAATACGTTACTACATATAACGTAATAATCTTGAAAATATAGATAGGTAGACCAAATATATTTTAAAATGTATGGTGTTATGTGTATGTGATAGAATATATTCAATGTATATTGGTATCTGTATCAGTGCATGTAGTGTTTGCTTGTAATTGGATGTAACTTTTGTCTAAAACCTGACTGTGCATTTGTATTATTGTTATATTTGTTAAACCAAAATAAATAAAAATTCTAAGTAGCTGCACATAGGTACCTGGTGAGTGGTCGACAGTATTCTTATCCACCGTTACGTGGGATCTAAGAACACTGAGTTACACCCACACATCCCCAGCTATAGGCGATGTGTGGGTGTAAATCAATGTACAGCTCGTTATGAAACAAAATGTTAAAGAAATAATGCGATAGCTGAAAGTACCTTATTTATTTATTGGTTTAAACAATTGTTACACTTATACATGTTTAAAAATACTTGCTATTATACAGGTTTACTGATAACTCGACGTATTCTCGGCAATAATAGATAGAGGAGCTAAAATGCAATAAATTTAATTTAAGAAAAATAATTTTGACCGCGGATTCTCTCAAGTAAATATTAGGTTAGGTTATGTAAGTAAAAATATTTTATTCGCGATGAAAGGTACTCATTGTCCTTTTCTGTTCCCCTGACAATATTTATGCGAAATTTCATGATGATCGGTCGAGTAGTTTAGGCGTGGAAAGGTTACAAACAACCAAACTCACATTAGCATTTATAATATTAGTTACGATTCAGTTGTTATGTTGGCAATATGTGTTATATAACAACTAAACCAAAGGTGACCAAATTTATACATGTGTAGTAGGCATCTATGATTTTAGGTACATAGGTAGTTTATAACTTATTTACATACAAATGGTGTCGGTCCACCAAAAATGTGTTGGCGCTGACATCCCCGAACCTCGGAAAGCACGTAAAGCCGTTGATCCTGCGCTAGATCTCTCTCCGGTCGTATCGGATTATCCCTCCCATTGGATCATGAGGGTTAGGGAAAAGAGAGTGCATTTGTGTTTGCGTACATACTTGTGCTCTATAATATTTCCTGCGCAGATGCCGTTAAGATTGGCCAATCTTAACGGCATCTCCGTTAAGATTGGCCGCCGTGACTGAAATTCGGTCTGGAGGACATTATTAGTCAAGATAATAATAATAATTTGTTTATCTCTTGACAAATGTTCACAACAATATGCATAAACACAACTGACACAAACAAAGATTATAGAATTATGAGCCTTTGTGAGAGATTGGAGTCCATACTAGGGAAACCCTGTGTTACAGATCACCAGGCCCTCACTCAGAACTGTATGTATGAGTATTATACAATGTAAAATATGTAGTATTTATAAAATAGAATGCGCTAGAAGAGAAGAGATATCAACACATATTTGTCTGATTTTTTATTGACATGCAAATAGTACTGTCACATAATCATGCTATCAATTACATTGTATAATTATGACCCCATTAATTATAAAACATTAGCTATTTAAGATAAAATTATTGTATTATAATTATTATACTTACATTATCATAATTAATATTTATAATTATAATACAACAATGTCTAATTGACAATTAATTAGATGTTATATTATTATTATTGTAAGTATAACATAATATATCATATTAATTATCAAGTTTATTGCCACACTTAATAATTAGCGCTCTTTATAACATTTAAGGAATTTCTCTGCAGTGTAGAAATATTTATTTATAATTCAGACTTATAGAGATATTCTGATTTAAAACGATTGAAAGTAACTTCAAGTTAATTGCAATACGATGTATGTATGTGTAACTTTTGGTAAGACAATTATTCCATCCGGATTTCTGAGTGCCAATTCCCGTAATGATTATTTTTTTTACACAACTCCGTCTAGCCCATACTAAGCAGAGCTTGTACTATGGGTATTAGACAATGGATAAACATACAGATATACTTTTATATACATATATTATACATAGAAACATCCAGACCAAGACAAACATCCATGTTCATGCAATCAAATGTTTGACTTGTGCGGGAATCAAACCTATCGAACCTCTGGCGTAGCAGTCGGTTACACTAACCACAACGCCATCGACGAATGATATAATATGATCAATATTGAAACCCGATCAAGTCTTATAAATGACTAAAATGAACTGCAATCGTCGTACATGGAGTATATCGTAGACTGAAATGTAATTTATACTTACATTTATCGTTTATTTTAATTTAATTAGTTGGTTATATAGATTTTATAACAAATTTAATGGCATCCTTTGTAATATTTGTGGTACTGAGACTATATGAAAACTCTATTTTGAATAACGGACGGTATGTTATTAATGCCTTGGAATATGGGTATTCGTTTGGTGTAGGACGCAACGTGTGTCGATACCCTTGCGGCAACACATCTTCCTAGCACGGCGGGTTGTGCTGGCGCTGCTGCTGCATCCGCAAAGACTCTAATACAAAAACCTGATAGGAGATTATATTTTTGAGCGGTTTGGGGTCGAAACGGTCATGGTGTTTCAGTGCTCGTGCTTTCTATAGAGAAATAGCAAAAAAGTTAATCGACGCTTCCCGTCACCAGACCAGCCCGTCCTTATTTCGCGGAAAGAATAAGCATTGCAATTTAACGTGGCAACGCACTGGAAGTGTGCCCAGAAGATTAGCAGAGTTCTCTGAGCACACTTCCAGTCGACTGTGATGCGGAGGAATTCTATGACACCTATTAGAGGGTTTTAATTTTAGTTTTCAAACCCTAGCTTTCTAATCCAAATAAAAAACAAAAATTCAATGATATGAGGAGTTCTATGACTGGAATTCCTCATATCATAGAATTTTCTTTTTTATTTCTGTTTTATAATATTTGAGGTATAAGTTAGTTTTAAAGAATTGTGTTCACTGCAAATGATTAAACATGACTATATATCCCAACAATAAAATATAGTTTCTGATTTTAAATAATTATATATCCCTGATGCTACTGAGAATTAACAGACATCCCCTGTTGCTTTAAGGTAACATGCATTACTTTAGAAAAAAGCTCAGTAACGATTTAATCGACCCGGGTATCGAACTCAAGACCTCATGCATAGCAGCCGCATTCACTACCGCTAGGCCACGAGGCCGTCTATATGTATATATAATAGTGTACAAAACGGAAGTAATTATTGTGTCGCATAATTTATCTAATTACTTTATTGTATATAGATTCGTAAATCTAAGATGTATTACAATATCAGCCCAGGATTAAACTTCCCTACTGCTGGGTACGGGCTTCTCCTCAGTGTGAGAAGGGTTAGGCCACAGTCTACTACGCTGACCCAGTGTAAGTTGGCAGACTTCACATATCTTAGAGAACATTATGGAGAAATCTCAAACATGCAGGTTTCCTTACGATGTTTTCCTTCACGGTTAAAGTGAGTAATAATTAACTGTGTAATACGCAGTTATGCACAGGACTTAAAAATGTCAGAGATGCGCAGCTTAGGATCGAACTCAAGAGCTCTAAGCTATCGTTGCTTTTTTCCAAAATTCTGTTTTCACAACTGGTTGGATAACTAGTTTCCAAAGTGGCTGAAGGGAAGCATATATAGTCAAACATTCCTTTGAAACATTACATATATGTGCCAGTGGCACACCTGGTTGCTAGTGGTAACCATCACTTATATTTAGTTAGTTGGTCGTGTGTTATCCACACTTAGCCTTAAAATTGGGTGATAGTGCGTAAGTGACCGAGAAGAGTTATCCTGTTACGTATACCACCTCAGGTTCGCCCAGAAAGGTAGTAGGAAACCGGTATTGCGCAGTACCTTCTTCATCTTTTCGGAATTGTTCAGAAGCTTTGGCGGTTGATTGCTTTCGTTATTGCAGTGTAGAGTACGTCAGCCGGTGTCAGCTCGGTTTCTATGCAGCCTCTACATACATAGGGAGATGCCAATGTTGAAAAATTGTTCATTAAGTGAGCAGAGCATGTTATTATAAAAAAATATTAATAAAAATGCATTTATTATCAGAAAAAGAATAATACAATTTGTCGATATCCGTCAGTCTCACACTAGTCAAAGCCTGTTCTGTGGGTGCCTGTCGCATTTCACAATTCTCGATTTGTTACAGAAATAGCTCAGTGGGTATTATAACCTTTATTTAAATAGTACCTACTCTGTAATTAATATTTTAACCTTGTCCGGTAACGTTTCGATTATACAAAAATAAAAGACAATGTGTTCAAAGTATCTACTTGTAGTATATACACGAATTATTTACAAGAAATATTAACTAAAGAGAAAAATAAATCAACAAAATTAAAAAGCGTCATAATATTCCTCCGCATCGTCGTCAATTGGCAACGTGCCCAGAAGACTGGCAGCATTGCCACGTTTAATGGCAATACTTATTCTTTGTGCAAAGAAAACACTATTTAATATACTTCACCATTCAAGCATTATTATATTAAATATCTTTATATGTATATGTTTATGGGCATAACAATATATAAATATCAGCACAAATGAACCAGAAGACTTTCGGTTGCGTCATATGACATGGAGAGAAGCCATTCCGTCAATTTTCTTCGAATTTGCTTCCTTAATCGTGCACCGCTTAATATCACACGAGTTCACCACTCTATTAAATATGCAGTGCTCTATAAAAGGACTAAAACGCTTAGCGAACGACGTCTTTGCTGTAGACACATCAATTCGAAATACCCGACGTTTGAGACGATTTTGATACTCTACGCACTCATAACTGTTGGATGTAAAAAGCATGATTTTAATATAAATCACTGGCGCACGTTAAGTAGCTTACAATCGCTGTAAAGTTCTTTCGTTTAGTATCTAAATGGCTTTTATGCCTACTAGGTGGCGTAGGTTTAACCATCGCCCATGGAACTTAGCGATGTCAGGCACCTACATATCTAATATCGCCTGCTCCTTGCCTCGGAGAGCACGTTAAGCCGTCGGTCCCAGCTGCCATGAACATCTATGGTAGTCCTTATTGGGAAAGTCAGTACACCCTAATATCTACTGGTCTAGCCTTAGGGTATCGTTAGCCTTCGGATTGCGGAGGTCAGGTGGCAGCCGCTCCGTAAAAACTGATATCCAGTCAAATTCGGTTAGACTAGAAAAAGCCGACCCAAAGTGACTTGGGAATAATAAAGGCTAAGGAGAAGAAGAAGAAAAAGGCGCCTACACATCTAAGCTGCTACCTACAATGACAGTAAGTCCCTTATAGCCGAAATTCAGACAGAGCATTCTGTCTGTTTCAAGTGAGCCTGACATAACTTCTCCGCTCTCCTTTATCCTCAGAGAGGGATGCATAAATGATACGTAAATAAAAAAATGTCTTGAGTTTCATATTATAGGCGGTGAACCTTATCAACAATACACAAGGTTAGTTGGCTCCGATCGACATAGCTCTTAGATTACTACGGAACTTTAATTATCATATAATTCCTTATTATGTATTTACATCGATCGATTATAATAATCGCAGACAGCTATCAACCGATAATTTCAAAGAATTGGCTTTGATTACATGGATGATGCAGTGGTTTAAGTCAATTCGCTAGTGCCTTGAGTGTCGTTGGTTCGATCCTTATGCGAGACAGAAATCTTATGAAGGTGAGTTCTGAATCTGCGTGTTTTTGTGTCCGTTGTTGGAATGTTTGAAGAAAGAAGAAGTCTTGCATTTCTGGCTACTGCGTAAGACTGGCATTCTATAAAACGATAGGTAGGCTGGGCTAGGTAGATGCAAGAATTGTTAGAGTATCTAGAATTCTAGATGACGTGATGGTGATGAAATGAATTAATTGCAAAGTGGTTTACGTGGTCGCTTTGCCACTGGCGATGGCGCTGTGCTGAGCATTGTGGGTTCGATACCCAATTAGGGCAAAAAATTGTGCAATATATAAATTGTCGTTTTGAGTCCTTTAAATAATAACACACAAGGGACACCAGTTATGCTTATTATGGAAGTTGTCTTGTTTAAGCAAATAGTTAAATCGTAGATGCGTTTTATTCTGTTTAAAACGATCATCATTATGAAAATTTAAATTGTCATCTGACTCACAATACTGATATTACATCTGAATAATAAATATCGTATTGTTACTCTTACATAGAAAATTGTACACTGTCGTTTTCTATGACATTGGGTCCTTCAAACGACTTAAAGACCGGTTTGACACTGACGACAGCTAGAAGACATCTATCTTCTCCCCGTCGTCACTGTCTCTGGACTGTAATTGGGCTTTCCATCAGGTCCGTAACAATCACTCCGATGAGTCACGACAAAAAAAAATGTTAGCTCAGTCTTCTTGTGGACATTTTTACGTAGGATCTAAGTACGGTATGGCCACATCTATTATATAAATCTTAGTTTTTAAAGGTAAAAGCAATAATGATAACACTGATCCCTCTCGCATCAAAACGCTCTCCCTTCAACGAGGCGATCTCAACTTATATTATAAATGCGAAAGTGTGTTTGTTTGTTACGCTTTTACGCCTTAATTGCCCGACCGATTATCATGAAATTTCGCATACACGTCATCATGCGAACAGAAAATGACATAGGGTACCTTTCATCCAGAAAAAATTCTGTCACTAATAATGTCCTCCAGACCGAATTTTGGTCACGGCGGCCAATCTGGCAAGACTGACCATCTGCGCAGGAGATATTATAGTGCTCAAGCGTGTGCGCAAACACAAGTGCACTCTCTATTCCCTCATTCCCATGATCCGATGGGACGGTAATCCGACACGACCGGAGAGAGATCAGGCGCAGGACCAACGACATTACGTGCTATCCGAGGCACGCGGGTATCTACACCGCCAATTTCCTAACTCCGGGCTGCTATTGAGATTTCTTAACAGAAAATCGCAATAACTTTTTGTTGGCCCGACCTGGGGTTCGAACCCGAGGCCTCATGCACAGCAGTCGAATTCACTACCGCTGCGCCACGGAGACAGTTACTGTCACTTAATACCTAACCTTACCTACATTTATGCGAGAGAAGCCGAGAGAAAATCTAATAATATATATGTATGCAAATTCTTCCTTCTCCAAATAAGGCATACAATCAATTTCAATTAATGCCATACGAAAGCACACCAGTTTATATACAGATCGATATCTAGACTCCTTTAGGCGTATCTTTAGGCTACAATTGTATCCAATCAACTATTCAGAGGTCTAGGTCGCGTTAAATGTCGTGTCACATGTCACAAGCCATTGACAGTATTGAAAATTCAATTCATAATGTATTTTTGAAGCAGTCTCATAGAATAGGTAGCTACAGAGAAACTGTGTAATATTACCTTAATTACATCTTTGAGTGAAGATTTGTAATTGGCTCTCAGATGGCCGTTCTGTTAAATATTATTCAATGTTTTGGCTGTAAGTGTTCAATGCACATGAATATTTGACGTTGATACGGTTTGACTGCAACTGCAACCGTTGGACTCCCACGCAGAGGTGTCAAGTTCGATCCCAAGGTGCGTATCTCTGACTGCGAAGTTATGTGCGTATTAAATGGTTAATTATTGCTTGCTTTAACGGTGAAGGAAAACATCGTGAGGAAACCTACATATGTAAGCGTGCTCAATAATGTTTTCAAAGATATGTGAACTCTGTCAACCCGTACTAGGCCAGCGTGGTGGACTATGGCCTAATCCTTCTCATTCTGAGAAGAGGCCCGTGCCCAGCAGTGGGACAGTTTAATACAGGGCTGATATTATATTATTATTAATTTATGCACATGTTTTTAGTTGCAGTCCAATTGGAACAGTGCTATATTATATAAATTGTTGGCTTTTTACTGTAACATTTTTGTGCAAGAAATAAATAAAGGCTACTATTTAAATTCATAGCAAAAATACTAATTGCACAGCAAAATATGCTTACCAAAAATACTAATTGCGCACCAAAATATGCTTACCAAAAATACTATTTGCACAGCAAAATATGCTTACCAAAAATACTAATTGTACACCAAAATATGCTTACCAAAAATACTAATTGTACACCAAAATATGCTTACCAAAAATACTAATTGCACACTAAAATACATTTAAAGAGATCAAACTAAGTCGACGGAGCCCCGCTTCGCGGGGTTCCTATTTTTGGGTGGGTTTAAGAAGGAACCTAACATAACCTAACCCTTCCGAGACGGAATGCAGTGATTTGAAGCGTATAGGTGCTCGTTACGATATATTTTAATAAGCATATTTTGGTGTGCAATTAGTATTTTTGATGGTCATTATATTTAATCCCATAAATAAATACTGGCCGTTGCAAATAAATGCAACATGCCTTGAACGACAATCGTGACCGCACAGTTATTGGTGCAAGTGCATATTGGTATTGGCTGGTCTACCTTCTCGCCTCATTGTGTATCAACAATCGACATAAAGCTGTGCTTTAGAGCGCCTACGTTTACATTAAATATAATTTATAACATTTAAATAATAATGTCCTCCAGACCGAATTTTGGTCACGGTCTTAACGGAGACTGGCCATCTGCACAGAAGATATTATGCTTCCTCGTTCTTATGATCCGATGGGCTGGTATTCCGACACGACCGGAGAGAGATCAGGCGCAGGACCAACGGCTTTACGTGCTTTCCGAGGCACTTCCTAACTCCGGTCTGCTATTGATATTGCTTAACAGAAAAACCCAATAACTTTTTGTTGGCCCGACCCGGGTTTCGAACCCGAAACCTCATGCACAGCAGTCGTATTCACGACCGCTGCGTCACGCAGGCAGTTCAAAATCACATTATATATATCTAAACTCAAATGCGTCTTTTTTACGCGATATAACGAGACGGGCATCTGTATCTACGTATTCTGTGGCAGCATGTTAGCTGCATGACAGGTGGTTTGTTAGAATAAAGAATCATTGCTATCAATGTCGTGAAGGTGAATGTTCATTGTACGCAACATTCGCAATCATAACTTATATATTAATTAACAATATCAGCACAGTGACAGGAGTAACACGACCACATATATTATTAGTCTTTTTAGGGTACCTTACCAGGGGTGCCAATGAGACCCTATTACTGAACCTTCGCTCCCCGTCTGTCTGTCAGCGGACTGTATCTGATGAACTTTAGTAGGCAGAGAGTCGGATTTTCTATTCTAACCGGATTTGACTGGATATCAGTTTTTACACGGAGCGGCTGCCACGTAACCTCCACAACGCGAAGGCTAACGATACCCTAATGCTAGACCAGTGTCAGGATATTATAGGGCACTGACTTCCCAATAACAATTGCCATAGATATTCATGGCAGCCGGGACCGAAGGCTTAACGAGCTCTTCGAGGCACGGAGCAGGCGATAATTGTCAATCAATAGGTACGCACAAAATTTCGAAAAGTCATATGACTTCCGAAAGTCAGCGGTGAGCGACGTGGGTTCAAACCCGAGACCCTCAGCATTGCAGTCTGTTGGTCTCCCCACTGAGCTATCGCTGTAACTCTTCATGTGTGCGACTCGCAATTAAAATGTTTTTTTTATTAAAAAGCTAGATTTTGCTTGCGGCATCTCTCGGTTACGTAGTGTGTCAATAAATTTATATCTCTTAGAAACAGTGGTTGTTCTTGGAAAAATAATTATGTAAACATAAACTGTATGCCAAAGACAATTATAGCAAAGTATTAGGGATTAAGGCAAAAAAAACCTAATCTATACTCCATTTGGTTAGGTACTTAACTAAAGGTAAACAATCTTGATGTATCTTTTTATCTAAAAACTCAGTTTAAAAATAAAATGCTGCCAAAGATCAATGTAAATACAACAATAACGATTACTAAATCAATTGAACCGTTAGTTTAAGCAGTCGTTTATTTGTTTAATAGTGTTAGTGTAAAAAGTCACATCAAGATTGTTTACCTTTAGTTAAGTACCTAACCAAATGGAGTATAGCTTAAACTAAGCAGAGTTTGTACTATGGGTACTAGACAATGGATAATGATTATGGTATGGTATGGTAATAATTAGGTATGCCAAAGTGTTTTAGGGATAGGCAAAAAATTATGCGAAGAGAAGGTTTCCGTTTCCCATTTGTATTTACAATATTATTTAGGATTTCTAATTTCTACCAACATTATGATAGCCTGTGAAAGTAAAATCAACGGAATAAATGCACACAATATTGTAAGCCACGCTCACTTTCCGTAGGAAATAGTATAAGGTCATCTCCGCTTACTGTGCCGCTAGGAAAAGGAAGAGATTACAAGCGGGAACATTCTAGTAACAGCAGGAACACAGTTCTACAAAGGGTTGCTACAAAATAGAATATTCTACTATTTAGGAGAAAACTATTTCGTTGGATCGTGGTTGAGCTAGAGCATTTTTGTTCACAGTTTTTAACATTTCATATTTTCCAAGTCTCCAAACGCTTGAGAAAAAGATAAATCAACGAATAATTGTTCTGTTTGCTTACCGAAGTCTTCCGCTTGCGGTTAGTTTCCTTGTGAGGTTGTTGGTTCGATTTAGAAAACTTTGCGGAGACTCTCCCCGTGACCCTGGCTATGGGAAAAGTGTAAACTTAAATATAAATAGCTTTAATAGTTTTAATAATTTAATTAGCTTAAAATTATTAAAGTTTAATAGTAGTATTGTACTGTAACAGTTTCTAAATTATGTAATAAAGTATTAATAAACAATGCGATAAAATCCGTATATAGTAGTTTAAATTCGATATTTTTATTTTATTTAGAAGAAACCGCCTGTATTTGGTAGCAAACGGTAAGTCGCAGAGGTCTTTAAATGTACAAATAACGGATACAAAGTACACCTAACCTATTTTTGGATCTCACAAGTGTGTATGTGATAAAATATTATATTATTATTATATTATATTATTAATTTACAACTTAACTAATATTAACAAACCTAACCACTTATTAATAAAACATGAAAAGTAACAAAATATGGGACTATAAATTTAATATAAAGAAAGGAAATGGCTGGTTTAGGCAGCGTCGTAAAATTCCTCAGCATCGCTATTATATTATGTTGTCCTGTGTGGGTTTTGAACCCATAACACTCCGTGTGGCGGCTCCGTTGAGACTACCACTTGCCTGCTCCGCCATATGTGAATTTAAGTATAGACATAATATGTCTTAGAAAAGGATAGTTGACTCACATTTTTTTATTATTTACTTTAAATTTTAAACCTAGATTTTAAAACAGAAATTATTTTTGAAATTTACTCTGAAATAAATGAGATACAAGCGTTTCAAATCTAGTAGCAGGGGTTTAACCGACAGAAAAGGATGCAAAATACAATTTTGTATGTAATCGCTATTTAAACACATTTGTCCAAGTGAGATAACAAGATATACCACACCAGCCCCACTTTTTCTTATATTAAAATTTAAAATATTAATTACTTCCTCATTTTGCAACCAATTTTAATACTTTTTTCATAAAAAGATTTATTTTCATTGCTATTTGCTTTTGTGTGTAAAATTCTAATAAATATTATAACATGAAATTTTGCATACACGTTGTCAGTTGAACAGACAACGACATAGAGTACCTTTTATCAAGAAAAAGTACTGTTACTATTAAACATTAGACATAGCCTAATGATTCAGTAGTTACAGAGAGAGAGAACTCCTCTACGTATACACAGTGACTCATCAACCTAGACTGTTTGGACTTTGAACTATTAGAAGTTGAACGCTGCAAATCGTGCGAGAGAGTACGTTATATTTTTGTTATTTTGTCTCATTCACGCTGAACGGGCCGCGAACGCGTTGCCGCACGTACTAGTGCACCGTGGGTCTACGCCACTATGCACTGTCCCTTGCCGACAATTCTCTATTTTGTAAGTAGCGTAGTTATGCGTATATAGGGTGTCTAACTTGATGTGTAGCCATGTGTACAACCAACCCTAATACCTTGACTATTTGTTCAAACAATACGCAGCAAATATCACAGCATACATAATATATACTCGTATTTGTTCTACTTGAAGTCCCAATTAAGTCCTTGTGTTAGCAACGTTGACGATACTCATTTTAAGCCGCCTTAGGTAGTGATTTATTGCGACACTGTGTGCCGAGGGACTTTTAGCGAGAGGCCCGAATTTGTGAGCGTTTCAACCACGTCTTATTTCGGTATTTGCTGTGAGGTAGGGTCGAAAATCCGATCATAGTTTTTCCTTTTTAAAACATATTATATCCTAATATTATAAATGTGAATGTTTGTTTATTACACTTTCAAACCTTAACTACTCGACCGATCATCATGAAATTTCGCATACACGTTGTCAGGAGAACAGAAAAGGGCATAGGTTACCTTTCATCCAGAAAAAGTATTGTCACTAACGTAACCTAATCTAAATTTACGCGACCGAAGCCGCGGGCAAAATCTAGTATTATATCTATATGTGGAAGTATTGTGACGATGTTTGGTAATAGCAGAGGTAAGAATTACAAAATTCTTGAAGATATAATGTGGTCTGTCAACCCGCACTGCGCTAGCGTGGTGGACTATGACATAACCATTCTTATATCGAGTAGATACCGGGCCCAGTATACGTCAGTTTATATACAAGTTGATAATATTATTATTAAATACAGCACTCAGTCTGCCACATTTATAATTACTTACTGCCCCGATTCCGTAGCTCGCAGCATGATGTTATCTAGCCCTCTAGGTAAAGCAGCTTTCTAATACTGAAGAGTGAATACCTAGAATCATTTTCTTAAAAAAAAATACTCACTAAGAATAATTCCTATATCGCGGGCGAATTTACAAACATTCAAATATCGGACACATCGATTGAATCGATTCAGTAGTTTCAGAGTTTAATTATTACAAACAAAAATACAAATCTTTTTCTCATAATACTAGTGTAGAATATAATAGTACTAGTTTAAGCCTGTGGCTCCGCTCGCGTTAATGTAGGTTTAGTCAATATATTTTATCCCTTGGAAAAAGTACTTTTTTTTCTGGACGATAGGTACCTTATGTTTTTTTATGTACCTACAACGTGTATGCATAATTTCATGATTATCAGTCAAGTAGTGAAGGCGTGAGAGCGTAACAAATAAACAAACTCAATTTTTTTTTATATTAATTAAGAATTAGGTGTTACTTTGCGGAAAACTTGCCAAACGGCTTTGAAGATGCCTTGCGAAATCCTTAGTCGACGCTTATTTTGTGCTCAAAGTGGCATACTAGTTGAAGTACGACTGGGTTCCATGACGCGGCCGTTTCTATCCAGTAGAGTTCGGTATTGTCAACCTTTTTCTATTGCAATAATTGGGATGGGCAAGCCGAGGGTACGTGGCGGGTTCCTCTCTTCCCAATAATGTTATTAATATTAAATCGGCAGTCTGTAGAAACCATAACAGCTCACAGTGGTGTTGAAGACTAGGTTTTTGAATGTACACACATTGATGAGGATGGAAGTACTCGGTAAATAGTGTTACGTACGTGAGGCATGGCTACGCTGAAGGGAGGCACGGCTCAGTAAGCCATTACTCGCGGCTGAATGCGCGCATGCCTGTGCCCCACTATACAACCTATTCATGACTATTAATAGACTATATTGCGAGTCCTGGTAGCTTATTAAAAAAGGAATATCGTGCGTTGAGTTCTTGTTTTCTCGGACGCATATCTCTGTGTCTACGTGGCACTTATTTTTTTGTATTTAGATTATTTATTGCTGCAATGTGCGTATAATAATAATAATAATATTCTAACACATACACAAAACACCATCTAGCCCAAACTAAGCAGAGCTTTTACTATGGGTACCTATTAGACAATGGATTAACATACATATATCCTTTTTTTTTCTGTAAATACATAAATATTATACATAGAAACACCCAGACCAAGACAAACATCCATGTTCATGCACACAAAAGTTTGACTTGTGCGGGAATCGAACCCGCGACCTCAGGTGTGGCAGTCGGTTACACTAACCACTACGCCATCGAGGCCTATGATTTGCTCTTTTTAATTTAATTATTTATGAGGACCAGGACCATTGAAATATTATAAAATTCGTATGGTACTTTACAAACAAAAATAATATATAGGTACTGTTGTTTTCAGACATCCAACTAACATACTTATTTGTAAACTGACTGCACGGATGGCTTAACTGTTTAAGTGGTCGCCTCGCCACTACCTGAGTGCTATGGGTTCGATTCTCACATGGGACAAAAAATTGTATCGTCCACAAATTGTTGTTTCGAGTCTGGGCGTTATTTGTGTCCGTTAAATGCTTGTAAAGTTCCTCGCGCCACAGGAATTACTCCAAGAGCGTGACGCCTTTTGTAAAAAAAAATTAGAACATCTAGCCAAAAATCTTTTCATATTGTTTATTACAATTAAAATCAATTTAATTTTTGATGAGGAAAAAGGGGAATCTAGTATTCCCCTTTTTCCTCATCAAAAATTAAATTGATTAATGACTTCAGAGGTATAAAATCAGTCTGAGCTACAATTACCTCTCTTGCACATTGAAATTTTGTTCAAAGTGTTCACAAAAACAAGTTCTGTTAAAAACACTTTTTATTAAGTATTTTAATACCAATAAGAAAAAATAGCAGAACTTTATAAGTAAGTTGTTATGTATAAAGGCAAGCTTAACTCAGTATTAAATTCTCTTCCAGCTAACCTTTGAGTCATGGTAATTCGTGAAGAGGTTCTTATTAAAGCTTCTTATAATACAAGAATAATTCCGCGAAGAGTAGAAGTTTTATAAAAATGATGTAGCGATTACATCCAACTTCAGCCGGGTTATTTTTTAATAAGAATTTATTAGTGGTTTCCGTAGTCGCCTTATCACTGCGTCTGCGCCGAGTGTTGTAGAGGGATTTGTGAGCGGGTTGGCCGGGCGGACTGCTTACCTCAGACCCACCTGACCAACATCGCTCTTCTCCCCCATCCCAAAATTACAACCTGGATAAGGAGGGGACAGAAATACCCCACTCGGGAGCTTTTGTACAAATGTATGTTTATCCATTGTCTAGTACCCATAGTACAAACTCTGCTTAGTTTGAGCTAGATGGTGTTGTTTGTATGTGATAGAATATATTGCCATAACAAATATTGTAAGCATCGTTATCTTTGTAAATTCACTCATTGTGCAACAGAACAGGTCTAGTTTACCTGCGATGATGTTTTGTGTGAACCTGTAGCGCACCTTCATGTAACCTTTCTATAATAATAATAATGTCCTCCAGACCGAATTTTGGTAACGGCGACCTATCTTAACAAAGACTGGCCATCTACGCAGGAGATATTATAGTGCACAAGCGTGTGCGCGAACACAAAGGCACTCTCTATAACTTAACCCTCATGATCCGATGGGACGGATAATCCAACACGATCGGAGATCAGGCGCAGGACCAACGGCTTTACGTGCTTTTCGTGGCACAGAGGTGTCTAGCACCACCAACTTCCTAACTCCGGCCTCTTATTGAGATTTCAAAAACCCAATAACTTTTTTTGGCCCGACCCGGAATTCGAACCCGAGACCTCATGCACAGCAGTCGCACTCACTACCACTTTGTTAGCCTAATAGCTCCTTTTATTTAGAAATAGCAATGTATGAGTAGCTTTACTAATATAGCTTACTATCAGGCGCACGTCTTCGTTTCACTTTAGAAGTAAAACGAACGTAACACTGCGTGATCTGAGAATCAATACCCAAACTCACGTATCTTTGGATGCCTATAGTAATACTAATTATCAAGTATAAAGTACAATCAGTAACTTACTAAACTATATATTTTGACATTCATAAATGTTACTTTGTGACCTAAATGAATAAATGATTATTGACTTTCACTACGACTATGTAAAGTAAGTAATGGAAAATTGCAACGTTCATACATCTTAATATTATCTTACGTTTACGTAATGATATACATATTATGTACATTGAAATTAAACATCTTCATACGCCATTTATCGCGTAGTTTATTTGAAAAATACTACATTTATATAATTTTAAATATAATTAACTACTAATGCTAAACTTTTTTAAGCAATTTAAATTATTAAACGATTTAGGTACACTAGAAATTCTGGATAGGTAATGTAGTTTGATTCCAATCCATACACCTTACTAACAGTATAATTTTGAACTTGTATGAAGACGTATCAATGGTTGTATTTATTTTATTTATTTATTTTAGGGCTTTTTTACAAAGATACATTACAATTTGTTTTAAGACTAACTCTAAGTCAATTACAGATTTTCACGACAGTGGAAAATGACGTAGAAAATTGTGATTTCTAAGGTTTAAGTTCCCTAAGTAACACTATGAGTTTAATATAATAAGAGCACTTACCAGAAAGACAGTTATCAGACACAGAAATTTACAATCAGGTCAAGAATAATGCTATTTTAAATCAATAAAGATATAAATTTCGCTGCATCTATTATTGTAATTCAAAGTATCAGTTATTACTCAACCACGCGTAAACTTATTATTATTATTTACTTTTATATCCTGGTATGAGTTGTTATACATAAAAAAACAGCTACATAAAAAAGCCATGTTAGTAAAATCGTAAAAGTAGTACAAGCAGAGATAGCCAGTGCGTAACCGCTGGATTACTTCGCAGAGAACTTGAGTTTGATCCCAAGTTACGCACATGTAACTTGTGCGTATTAAATATTTCATAATCGCCCACTAAACGGTGAAGGGAAACATCGTGAGGAAACCTGCATGTCTGAGAGTTCTCCAAAATGTTTTTGATGATGTGAGAAGCCTGCCAACCCGCACTGAGCCAGCGTGGTGGACATTTTTTTTTAACAGGCCTTACTTTTGCTTTGACTCATACTTCTCCGCGGGGCAACGAAGAAGTTATGTCGGACTTACCGGGGAAAAATGATCCAGGTAATACCGACTAAACCTACCATGGTGTTCATCGACATAACTAGAGTCGGTGGGGCCGCGCGAATCACTTTCACATGCAATCGCGACCCTGCCAAGGTAGCGTGGTGGGCTATGACCTAACCATTTTCATACTGAGAAGAGGCCCGTGCCCGGCAGATAGTTTATATAAAGGGCTGATATATTTGGTAAAAGCAGGTTAAAAAGAAAATGTGAAACATGTAAACGCAAACATAGAATATTGAGAATAGTAGACCGGCGTAGCCTAAAACAATTTTCTAGGCAGTAACTATGTAACTCCTCGAGATAGCGGTATTGACTATATATTCCTGTATTTATTTAGTTTCTATTCATTCGATATGTAAACAAGTTGGTAAATATTTAAATTTGTATGAATAGAAAAGTATTTGATTGCATTGGTAAAACTATTCAAAACGATTGAAACAGTTTCTTTCAGCTCAGATGAGCAAAACTGTTTCAATCGTTTATTCGTACAAAAATGCTTAGATAAGCATTTAACATGAAATTATAATTTTGATTGATAGATTCCATCCATCCAAAAATTAATTGCTTTGCACTTGTCGGTGTAGTAATCTCCATCTTTCTCTTTCCGATGCCATCTCTTTCAGTTCCTTATAAATTTCAACGTTCACAATTCCTTTCAGTTGATCGGTGTACCTTCTTCTTGGTCTTCCCCTCTTCTTTCTTACTTCTATCGTCCCTTCTATTATGTTTGTGATAAAATTATCATGCCGAATTAGGTGTCCTACCATTTTACCCCTTCTGTTCTTTATGTTGATTTTACCCCATCTGTTCTCTATGTTGATAGATGTGATAACACTAATATATATTGAAATTAAACACTTTATACGGATTTTGTCGCGTTGTTTATTTTGCTTTAAACACTGTTATTACATAATTTTGAAAACTCTAACACTACCATTATTGAATTTTACTACTACTGTGACTGTGGACTCTCATATATTGGGCAAACCAAGAGAAGCATAGGCACCCGCTTAAAAGAACATATAGCTGATGTTAAACATCAACGCTCGTTGAAGTCTGCTGTGTGTAAACACGTGCAACAGGGGACCAACCACTACCTACGATTTGACAAACCACATATACTCGCAAAAGAACACCAATTCCTACCAAGGATGCTTCGCGAGGCTATTGAAATTAAAAAACATCCTAATTTCAATAGAGAGGATGGTTGGAATGTACCACCAGCTTGGGATCCAGTCATTCAAAAAGTCAAACCCAAGAAGAAGCAAAACACAGCTGGACTTCATGATACTTTGAGCTCATTCTGCGTAAATAGGAACACCAAAGATTAAATTATGTTCGGGTACTTTGAAATAACTAGCTACACTTCAGAACGTTGGGACAACTACCATCTTAGTCTCCCCGTGAACATGGCTGCTGTAAAGCAACCGAAACGTCGGGGCAAAGTGTAAACTTAAATATAAATAGTTTTAATTACAAAATATATAGCTTAAATAGTAGTAAAGTTCAATAATAGTAGTGTTAGAGTTTTCAAAATTATGTAATAACAGTGTTTTAAGTAAAATAAACAACGCGACAAAATCCGTATAAAGTGTTTAATTTCAATGTATAACATTCGCGTAAACATAAGACAATATTATGTAACACTAATATATACTAGCTTTTGCTTGCGGCTTCGCTCGCGTATAAGAAGGCAAAGTTATAATAGTAACAGTACTCTCTTTTTAAAATAAAATATCGCCTATGTTACTCGCTGATAAAATAAAATGGCTTTCTAAAGGCGAAAAGAAAATTTTAAAATCATTTGAATGGTTTTTGAGTTAAACTCATACAAACAAATTAAAAATTAAATTTATGATTGATGGAGAACAAGTGGAACAAGTGAAAGAGTTTGTATATTTGGGTACTTTGTTTACAAGGGATGGTACACATGAGGGAGATATTGAAAGAAGAACGATTGCTGGCAATAAAGTGAATGGCGCTCTACGCGCTTTTATGAACAGTCGAAATGTATCCGAAAAGGCACGTTTGGCTGTTCATAGAGGACTATTAGTGCCTACACTTATGCATGGAAGTGAAAGTTGGGTATGGCAAAAGAAGCATGAGAGCAGAATAAATGCTGTAGAAATGAGAGCGCTGAGAAATATATGTGGTGTGACTCTGAAAGATAGAATAAGGAATAGTGTGATTAGAGAGAGATGCGGCATAAAAGTGGATATAGTGACGATAATAGAAAAGGGTATGTTAAGTTGGTTTGGGCATCTAGAAAGAATGGACGAGAACAGACTGACTGAGTTGCAAGGGGAAGACCAAGGTGAACGTTTCCTGATCAGATCGGAGACGTTCTGGATAAAGGCCAGGTTAAGAGCACCTTAAGACGGCGAGCGTGTATGAGGAATGTTATGAAAGTGAATGAAGCCAAAGAAGTGTGTCAGGATCGTAGCAAATGGAAATCCGTAGTCTCTGCCTACCCCTCTGGGAAACAGGCGTGAATTTATGTATGTATTATGTATGTCATAATATTAGTATAGCTAGGCCGCCTCGGTAGTGGCGACTTTGCATAAGATCTTGGGTTTGATTCCCCGGTCGAGTAAATTATTATTGGGTTTATTGTCAAAAAATGCTAAGTAGCAGAATGGAGTCTGGAACCGTGCCCCGTAGACATTTTTTTTATACTCCCTTCTTGGCAAACAAGCATACGGTCCACCTGATGGTAAGTGGTCACCGTAGCCTATGGACGCCTGCAACACCAGAGGCATCACTTGCGCCTTGCCGACCCTTTAGTAAAGGAAGTAGGAATGAGAATGAGCGGGAAGTGGGAAAGAGGGTGATTGATCACTCACCGAACGAAACACAACAGTAGGAATACTGCTATTTCACGTCGATATTCTTAGAGAGGGTAGTCCTTCCCTGGTCAAGCCGGCCCATTTATGCTGAAATCAGCGAGGCTCTACTACTCAGTAAAAAAGACTGCAATAAGCTACCTATTATGTGGTGTGGTAAAACGATAGCTGGTGCAATTTGTGAGAGAAAGAACGAAAGAAAGAAAATGCATTTATTTTTACAGAAAACAAACAACACATATTGCAGACTGTATAAACGTAGTATGCAGTTATACAGAAAAAGACAATGGAGACACTAGGAGAAAAGTAAATGACAATCTGAGAGCAGCGATAGCTCAGTGGGTACACCGACAGACTGCAATGCAGAGGGTCTCGGGTTCGAACCCACGTCGCGCATCTATGACTTTCAGAAGTTATATGACTTTTCGAAATTATGTGCGTATTGATTGAGAATTATCGCCTGCTCCGTGCCCCGGAGAGCACGTGAAGCCGTCGGTCTCGGCTGTCATGAATATCTATGGCAGTCGTTATTGGGGAAGTCGACACAAAAGGTCCCACTGGCTCGAAGCGAAGCCGGTCTGTACTGACTGGCCCCCACATAAGATAGGATAAGATAAATGACAATCTTAAACACAATAATAATATCATCATTTCATTTCTGCTCACCCCTGTCCGGGATACAGGCGTGATGCTATGTAATGTATAATTTTAATAACTGTCTCGTTGCTCTCGTGGCTTAATCTTCCACTTATGTTTGCACGTGATCACTAGATCCCAGATTGGGTTTAATACCCGTATAAGTGTCATTTCCGTTTACTATCAAAAGCAGCAGAGCGTCTTTATTCTGTCAATTGCCAGAATGTTTTTCAATTAATGGCGGCTGCAAGTCAGAAAGTTATATGAGCTTATTGTCAATTACTATGTTACGGGCGATTTCAGTAGAGGCTCAGGTAATTCACTGCCGGTACTGAGAATTGCGTGTTACAAAAATCGCCTAACAGAATTAACTAACAACACTTGTCCTTACGGGCGTCGCGGCGTCGCCAGGATTCCTTTTAGAGAGCATCTGCATCTATACATTACACTTATAAATCAAAAACATAAACTAAAATTTTAAATTACACATACTTACCTATATTATGTAGATAAATCTTCTTCTTCCAACCTTTATTATTCCCCAGTCACTTGGGGTCGGCTTTTTTTTCTAGTCTAACCGGATTTGACTGGATATAAATTTTTACACGGAGCGGCTGCCACCTGATCTCCGCAACCCGAAGGCTAACGATACCCTAAAGCTAGACCAGTGTCAAGATATTATAGGGCAGTGACTTCTCAATAACGACTACCATAGATGTTCATGGCAGCCGGAACCCACAGTTTAACGTGCTCTCCGAGGCACGGAGCAGGCGATAATTGTCAATCAATACGCACATAATTTCGCAACGTCATATAACTTCCGAAAGTCAGAGGTGTGCGACATGGGTTCGAACCCGAGACCCTCTGCATTGCAGTCTGTTGGTCTCCCCACTGAACTATCGCTGATATGTCAAATTAAAATCGCGCGGGTATTTTATTGGATATATTTAATTGGATATATTGCGCTCAACGAAAAAGAAAAAGTATCTTTTCCACGTATTTTCTTTTCTATGGTCATGCTTGTCCTGCCATCAAATTAGAGAGCTCACAGTTAGTAACAATATCAGCACAAATTAATATCACGTTATCGTTAACGGAGTTTTATTCAGGAAACCCGCGTTTAGCATAAATATAATATAAATTGTTCCCATGATCCGTTTTTCTGCTTAATTAAAGCGTTTTATTTAAAATGCTAATGTAAGCGATACCTTTGAACTTGCCAGTTAGCGCCTCACTGGTTTTTTAGAGCAATGCGTTTGACTGGCCTCCTGAAATATTCGCACCTATAACGTGTATTATTGTATGTTAGTTTATGATGTGTTTTTATACAATGGGTGTTTTAGGGATCGTGATCGCATGAGTAAAAATAGAAACGGCAAAATAATAAACTAACGTTTACTCGCGGCTGCGCTCGCGTAAAAGAAGGTAACGGCACTTTATATTTAATAAAAATATAGCCCATGCCACTTGGTGATAATACAGCTTTTTAAATCGGTTGGATAGTTTTTGAGTTAAATCATTACAAACAAACAATAAATCAAATCTTTCCTTTTTATAATATTATTAGACTAGCTATGCCCGCGGTTTCACCCGCGTTTATGATTACTGAACCGTCCCCGTGGGTCGTAGCGTGAAGTTATATAGCCTATAACCTTTCTTGATAAATAGGCTACCCAACATTAAAATAAATTTTCAATTCGAACCAGTAGTTCCTGAGATTAGCGCGTTTAACCAAATAAACAAAAAATCAAATCCTTCCCCTTTATAATATTGTAAAAGTATATATAGATAACAACAAATTTATTGGCAGTCTAACGTTTATATTACCCGAAGATGTTGAGGTTCCTTGCACTCACATTTCACCAGGTACTGTTTAGGTGTCATATAAGAGCAGTGATAGCTCAGTGGGGAGACCAACAGACTGCAAAGCAGAGGGTCTCGGGTTCGAACCCACGTCACGCAACTCTGACTTTCGGAAGTTATATGACTTTTCGAAATTATGTGCGTATTGATTGACAATTATCGCCTGCTCCGTGCCTCGGAGAGCACGTTAAGCCGTTGGTTCCGACTGCCATGAACATATATGGCAGTCGTTATTGTGGAAGTCGACACAAAAGATCCCACTGGGTTGAACTGTCGCCGGTCTGTACTGACTGGCCCACACACAAGATAAGATAAGATAAGATAGGTGTCATATAACAGGGGGGTGAACCTACTTTCGTCTATCAGTTTTAAAGTTCCAAGTGCCGTATTATTACTGAGAATTTCTCAACAGAAAATCCCAATAACACTTTGCTGACCTCCTGCTCCGGCCTGGCATCAAACCCGCGATCTCATTCACAATAGTGTCTACTACTGATGCGCCACTAAGGCCAGTCTAGAAACAAATTAATAATATTGTATTTTGTAATGAAACCATAATAAAAAACCATTATTTTATTTTAAAACGTTAAACCGTTCGACTGCCGCGTGAGGTCTTGAGTTCGAACCCAAGGCGTGCGCGCCTTGGGTTCGAACTCGACTCGTTCTCTCTGACTTTTCGAAGTTATGTGCGTATTAAAAAGTTAATGATCGCTTGTTTTAACGGTGAAGGAAAACATCGTGAGGAAACCTGCATGTCTGAGAGTTCTACATAACGTTCTCGAAAATATATGAAGTCTGCCAACCCGCACTGGGCCAGCGTGGTGGATTATGACCTTACCCTTCTCACAATGAGAAGAGGCCCATGCCCAGCAGTGGGACAATTTAATACTGATATTACTAAAACGCTTACTAGTGGTGGATATCAAAAGTTCCTTATATAAATCTTATTAACTTGAATACTAGGTTTAGGTCACGTCATTCCCACCTTAAAAGATTTATTCTAAATGTGCACATTAATAACACCTCATTTTACAACCCAATGGTACGGATGTGTCGACTGTACAATGATTTATTACCGAAACATCATAACACTTCGGACATATTCAATAGCCGATTCGCAAAATTTGAAAGTAATGTTAAACATGTTATGTCTAATGTATAATAGTATGATTGCTGAGTATTAGTACGATTCTCATTTTAATTTTAATTTTCTTTTCTTTGTGTTTTATCCGCATTTTGTTTCACATTTTTTGTTATAAATAGATAATTCACGTTCACGTCATTTCGTCGTTAGCAACATAGTCCATAGTGATCATTTAGTGCAGATACACATAGTTAGGAACTTAGTTTAGAACCTAACTGTAATATGTATTTATATATAAACCTACTTGTACTTTGTTCTGTTTTGTGTACCTAAAATAAATAAATAAATAAATATAAAATTATATATCTGCCTCTTCACAGAGACCGGATAATTTTTGGATAGACAATCTTCATCTTGTCGGAGAAGCCATAGCCACTTGAAACGGATCATTTTTCTTAAGTCAGCCATAATTTATTAAATTAAGGCTTTTATGCGATCATTGAGTTATCTAAGGATACTTTAGAAGTTAAGATTGTTCGAGAATCTCGTTTGAGAGAAGGTCAAAGGAATAAAATGATAATGTAATGGATCTTGGTGGTCCATTGGAAAATTTTGCGCTACCTAATTCCCAGGAAATATACAGGCTTAATGTTATGTTTAAATTATTACGTTATCGAGCGCCTGAAAACTTTTTTTATAATAATTACTATCGAGTCGCCCCGGTTTGGCCCGATTAGTACAAAACCTTAACAAATTATATACCTAAACCGTCCACATAGATCACTCTGTCTATTGGTGAAAATCGCATGCAAATCCGTTTAGTAATTTTTGAGTTTATCGCGAACATATAGACAGACGGCGATGACTTTGTTTTATAATATGTTGTGATAGTGATGATAATAATCCTTTATTCAACTTATAAAGGTATTAATGAATACAGAGCTTAGGTTATCGTAAAGGTAATGTATAAGAGCTGCCTGTACTAGGGATAACCTGTGCCACAGGTATTAAGGGCACATACAGTAAAATACATTATTATAGGTATAGATTCTAAACAATACTTATAAAACATGACTATTTGTATACAAAACTTATCAATCACACTTTAAATTAAACGATTACAATAACTAATTAAACAGCTTTATTTAAGTAACACTTATTGAACAACAGTCATTAATCAACATTTATTGTAAACTCATTTATGTCGAAAGCATATTTGCTATAATATTTTTATCAGGCGCCCATAAAGATGGATGGTAACATGGCTTACTGCAAATATGCAAAGCATTAAGACTGCGCCAAGCGAAATGTGCCAAAACAGGCGGTCACAGTAAAGTTGATAAAATCAACAATTTTGATTAATACAAATATAAAATATACATTTAACATAACAATGAATGTATTTACAATTACCTACTCCGTGTAAAAAACTTAAAATAGGTACCTAATTAATATTTTCGCCTACAAAATTACGTAAATTTGCACGAAAATGCAAAAACTTAAGCTCGTGTTACGTGATTTTTAGATTGTAACAGTAGAAATCTATCCTATTTAACAGCTTAAACGAAACATAAATAGTTATATTACAATTTATCCGTCCCAAATATTTAAGTTATTGGTTGACAATAAAGATACATATTTATCAAAAAAGCACTTCAAATTTTTCATACAATTTTATTATGGCGGTCGCGCGATTTGAATATCGAGCTCTGTCATTCAGTCCAACCGCGTCTTACGCTCGGCGCAGTCGTACTCGACCCTCACACTAGACCAAAAAATGTGTGGTCTAGGGACAGCTGTTTTGAGACTGGGTGATCTTAGTGTCCGTTGTTTGAATGGTTGTAAAGTTCCCGCGACACAGGTTACTCATCTTGCACGACTGACTGATATGACTGCCCGAATGGTGAAGTGGTGGTGCGGCGAAACGCCGCACCACCGCCACTGCGCCGAGTGTTGTGGGTTCGAATCCCACACGGGTCAAAAATTTGTGCTATCCACAAAAGGTTGTTTCAAGTCTGGATGTTCTTTGCGGCCATTGTTTGAATGTTCTTAAAGTACCGACGACACATAAATTATAGAATAAAATAAAACGTGCTATTGGGTTTCTTTACTAAACATGAAAAATAAAAGATTCGATGTCAGACAATCGCCATCTCGCACTGACAATTACCGAAGGTCGTTGTTAAAGTGAACGGTGACCCAATTCCTTGGAACCGAACGACCTATTTATAAGAAACACTGACATTTACGAACATCGCTTTAAAATCAATTCTATTTATTTTGTATGGACGTGGGAATTATAGCTAAATTAATAACTTTAAACTGCCGCGTTGCATATTTTAAAGGACAACTCCCGCACTTGGAATTAATCCTGTGTCACAGGGGGAATAACAAACATTCAAACAACGGGCACAAACTTATTGTAATCGCGCATAGGTTGAGGTCTGGACACATGCCGCTCAATAACTTTGGATTTTTAATGAGAAAACTGAATTCACCAAACTGCGAGGTTTATAGATCTTTAGAGGATGTGTCCCACTTGTTGACGGAATGTGTCAGATTTCGATCTGCCAGGTAATATCTGCGAAATGAGTTACTTTTAAATATGTATGATATCGGTATGTTTCATCATATATATTGTCAGGGCCTAACTCAAAAGCCGCATCTGGCATTTATAAGTTCGTGTCGTTGCGTTTTAACTAAATTGTTGTAGGTATATCTTGTTATGAGGTACGATGGGACTGGCATAATAATATACAATTGTATAAGCCCCTTATAAAAAAAAGAAAAATAAAAAAACAGGCACAAAGAACAGCAGACTCGGAACAACTATTTGTGGGTCGCACAAATTTTCTCCCATGTGAGATTCGAACCCATCCAGCAGTGTCGATGCGACCACGTAAACCACTACGTCATCCGTGCAGTCGATATATATATGTACGTATAGCTACAAGGTGTCCCAGGAGTCGACGTCAAGCCCGAATCAGGTAACAGGCTAAGTTATAATAGCTATCAGAAAAATATAAAAAAAAATCTCAGTTACGTATTTAAAAACTATAGGCATTTTAAAAAGTCTGAAAAAAAATACACCTTTGACGGTCGACGGTATTTTTACTCCTGTTCCGAAAAAAATCGAGACCTTAAATAAGCATTATTCGAGATAACATAACAAAAACAATATCAATAGGATAATATCTGTAGTAAAAGGAGTGAAAAGACCCTCACAGGATGTAGATTTTTTTGTTGCATAACATGCATAATGTTTAAATTTTAATGCTTGAGGTTTCGACCAGGTGACGTACGTAAGCAATCAGTGCAATCAAAAACCTATAGTACTTTTCATGTATACTCCTAATCCGTGAGGATTCCAACACCCAGTTAGTTAGTAGGAACACATGCATAAGGTTTAAATAATAAAAAATGTTAGTGTTAGAGAATATTAAGATAATAGAACCCTATCAGCGTTAATATAATTATACCTACATAGTACCTACTTAAGTTTTAATTGTAAATCGTTAAACGTTATTTTTTAATATTGTAAATGGCTTGCGTTTGACCGCGACTCACCTGTTAAGTGAAGATGCAGTCGACGATGGAGGACGCTTGCCTAGAAGATACCTATTCTCTCGCGACTTGAAGACACCTACCTTGAGTAGTAGAGCCTCGCTGATTTCAGCATGAATGGGCCGGCTCGACCGGGGAAAGACTTCTCACAGAATATCGACGTGAAATAGCAGTATTCCTACTTTTATGTTTCGTTCGGTAAGTGAGAGCCTTTTTCCCGCTTCCTGCTCCTTCTCCTTCCCACTTTATTTCCTAAAGGGTCGGCAACGCGCAAATGATGCCTCTGGTATTGCAGGCGTCCATAGGCTACGGTGACCACTTACCATCAGGTGGGCCGTATGCTTGTTTGCCAACTAAGTTGTATAAAAATAAACAGATTGTAGTCATCAGAAAACACAAACTTAGGTAACAGAAATAGCACTTGCCCAGCAATGGGACCTAACAAAAGGCTAAAAAATTACAAACTCTAAGGGAAGTAGAATGGGCTATTTAAAATTTTGTCACTGTCTTTAATTATTTCATATTAAATTCTTATATACTAGTTTTATGGAAGTAAAAACTGCACGGATGTCTTGGTAGATTAAGTGGTCGGCTCGCCACTGCCACTGCTCCGAGTGTTGTGGGTTCGAATCCCACACGGGACAAAAATTTGTGTGATCCACAAATGGTTGTTCATTGTCTGGATGTTCCGTGTCCTAAATGTTTGTAAAGTCTCCCGCGACACTAGAATTATACCTAGGGCGCGAGTGGATAAAAAAAATGTATATAGGAGAGATTTTTAATCTTGGACGTAATTGTGTAGACTTTAGAACATTGCAGAAACGACAGTAAGGAATCAAATAAATTAATCTTGACTATATTTCAAGCGATGGTAGCACAATGAATAAGAAATTGGACTTGCGATCGACGTGGTTTCGGATACCACCCATGTACTACCAACGGCAACGTCAATTCACTACTTTTTTTACGTGGGGAAATACTCCTACTGGATTTTTAGGATAAGGAGGTTAGGTTTTTATAGCAGTTATAGATACAGGGGAGTAGTGCATTAATTATCGCTCGTTTTATCGGTGATGGAAACATCGTGAGGAAACCTATCTAAAAGCTCTAGATAATATTGTCAATAGCATACCTGCATTCAGCATCTGAGAATTCTACATGATGTTATCGTTGAATTTTTTTTACTTGCTTTGTCGCATACCTCTCCGCGGGGTGACGGAGAGTTTATGTCGAGCTCACCGGGGGAAAGATACCCCGGTAATACCGACTAAACCTACCACGGTGTTCCTTGACATAACCATAGAAGACGGGGCCGCGCGAATCGCTTTCACATGCAATCGTGACCCCGCCGAAGCGTAGTATACTATGGCCTAACTCTACCAAGCCGGGAATAGGCCCGTGCCCAGCAGTGGGACAGTTTATATATGACGCTGATGTTGTTTTATTATTACTAGATTTAGCCAGCGACTACGCTTGCGGTAATCTAGATTTTGTCAATAAAATGATCTTGTTGATGGTGGTTCCCTCGGGAATACTGTACTTTTTCCTTGACTAAAGGTACCCTTTTCTGATGTTCGGTCGAGATATTAAGGCGTGAAAGGGTTACAAACAAACAAATTGGCATTTCTAATATTAGTTAGGACTAGCTTTTGCGCGCGGCTCCGCCCGCGTGGTACCATCAATAAAAAGTAGCCTATGTCATTCCCCAGGTTTTCAAGTATCTCTGTACCAAATTTCAGCCATATCGTTTGAGTGGTTTAGCAGTCAAAAGGTAACACAGACTGACAGAGTTTCTTTCGAATTTATAATATTAAAGTAATGAAGTAAGGATTATTTGTATATGTTTCTGACTGTACTTATGTATTTTTTGTTATAGGCACTTTTGATCTCAAATTGTCCGTTTACATACGACAAAAATATTAATTTAATTACATAATGTTAAATAATTAATCATTGTATTATTATCTTATTAAAACAATAACATCAATCAGATATTTCAGACAGAAATCATAAATTATAATATACTGTATAACGTGACGTAATTTGTGGTTTTTTATTTTTCTCAGCTCGTGGCTGGTTTTAACTACATTTACGGGCCAAAACCAAGTAAATGTAGTGTGTAAATATTATGGTACCTATAGATGTTGTCTGTGTTATATCGTTTTCGTCCAGTGACATGAATTTTCTAACAATCCTACATGTATTTAATATGGCTGTTTTCTGGAGAATTATGTAAACGGATTCTTTTAGATCTATTAGTTTCAAGCTATGGTGTAGATGTTTGGGTATGATTCCGGTAGTAGAAAGAACAATAGGTACTATGGACTCGACATGAATAGGTACTATACTGGGGAGGAGCTTGGACATATCGACTCATACATTAGCCCTATGCAATGAAGAAATGAAGGAAGAAATAAACAATCTGAAGACCAATTTATTAAGTACCTAGAATGAACTTGAAAATTTAATAATAGAAAATATGTCATTAAAAGACCAAATAGCCAGTATGTCTCAGGAAATAGGAATCTTAAAACAAATTTGCAGAACTCCGCTATCGTCACTACGTAAAACCCTACCGTCTTCAAGAAAGTCAAATACAAAACGCCGTCTCACAGAATCTTTTATTAGTCCTTCACCAAGTCTAAAAGAAACACATTTTGAAAGTCAGATCACGAACGATAATAGCAAAATAACGAAAGCAAAAACACAAAATGTAATCGAAACTTCACAGTACGAGAGTTGTGGCCTAGGTGAACTAGATGGCGCTACTGATAATTTGTTGGAAGAAATTTTAACTAAAACGCCAGATAATGACTCTAAAGAAGACTGTCACACTAACCAGCAATCAGAATCAAACAGCAGGGTATTAGACATCACTCAATCATCAAGAATGCATCCTGCTGCTCCCACTACAAGCGCAACTACTGCAGAGCAGCAGTTAACTACAACCAAAGAAGCTAAACCGTTGTATAAGACAACCAATGGTACTAGCTTCGAGGAGAGGTCCCCCACACATAGAGTGGCAATATTTGCTGATCAAGCAGGATACGGGATTCGCCAAATACTACAGGACTTATTAGGACATGATTACATTGTTACTTGTTTCATAAAACCATATGCACAGATAGACCAAGTTGTTAATTCATGCGAGTCTCTTTGTAAACAATTCACCACCACAGACTATATAATATTTTTGGGTGGGATAAATGACAATAATGTATTAAAATTCCAGTCTCTAATATATAATTTTCTCTTCAAAATGCAACACACTAATGTTCTAGTTGGTAAGGTATACAATAGTATATAATATGTTTGCTCTAATTTTAAAAATAACACCATGTTTATATCTCTTGATAATTACTATACTGGTAATCCAATTTTCAATAGATTTATAGCTTGTAGATTGTTGTGTAGAGCATTATTGAAGGCCACTTATAAAATAAATTATAATAATTATTGTGACATGTCAAAACAGATACAAGGTAAGTGGGTAAAAAGTATAAAAACTATTAATGTCGGTACACAAACTGAAAATACTTTGCAACAAAGTGTCAGCACCTCACCCACTATAAGGGAGGACACAATGGTGGCCACCCAGTGTAGTTCATCACAACCTGATACCATTTGTTTTCGCCCATCCCAGTAAAAATAATTCGTTGTGTTTAACTAATAATCCTCACCTTACACATTTAAATATCTTTCACCAAAACCTTTGTGGTCTTAGCAATAAAAAAGATGAATTTGAAATATACATAGAAAGCTTACAAGATACCATTGACTACCTATGCATAAGTGAGCACTTTCTCAATGATAAATTAGTGAGTTTACTAAGTTTTAATAACTATAAAATAGTATCTTGTAATACTAGAAAGAATAAACAAAGAGGAGGCACTGTTATACTGTCAAGAAATGATAGAAAATGTGAGGAACTACCAATTGCTAAGAAACTTTATACAGTAGAGGCTTTTGAGATAAGTGCAATTAAAGACACAGCCACTGGTGCTTGTGTCTGTTGTTGTTATCGTACACCTTATGATACAAATTTAATGGCATTTATGAATAAATTAGAAGATTTGTTAGAACATTTTTATGATAGCAATTGTTGCATATGTGGAGACTTTAATATTGACTTATTGACAGATAGCAAAAAATGTCGAGACTTTGTTAATTTATTGACATGTTATAATTTTAGACCGCTAATTGACACAATTACTTTTATTCGCAATGACTCTTCATCCTGTATTGATAATTTTTTTACTAATATGCCAACACATTCTATTGTTAAATTAGACACTGACCATAATGGTTTAGCTGATGGACATGCCGGTTTATTTTGCAACTTGACATTATTATGTAGTAAATTAAATAAAAACAAAGTTTTCTATGTTACGAAAAGGAGGCTGAGCATAAAAAATAAAATCAGATTTAGGCAAAGATTATTAAGTTATGACTGGAATAATCTGGGTCCAAATAATTTATTAAAAGTACTTCAAAATGTTTATAAACAGAGCTTTAGAAAACAAAAAAGGGAAATTCGGTTAAATGCTTTATCGAATTTGCGATGGGTTTCAAATGGAATTAAAACTTCTAGTCAAATGAAACGTTTCTTGATGGTAGGTAAAGGGAACCATAATCATTTCAGCATTATACGATATAGACAGATATACATAGCAGTGTATAGACGGGTTATAAAAATGGCCAAGAGACTGGCTATTCAAAGACAAATACTCAAGTTTAAAAACCTTTCTAGAGATATTTGGAAGATTATTAATCGACATAGAAATAAAAAACAATTCGTTAATGATAAAATTATTCTAAAATCAGGTAACAAAGTAGTAAGTGACCCGTCGGAAATTGTGAATATTTTTGCAGAAGAATTCGGGCGAAAATTTGGTCAAACGCAGATCTACTCCCAAACGGCAATTAGCATGCTAGAAAGAAACACTGTCAGAGTCGAAAACCCGATTACGTGGGCTCCAGTTACACCTAAAGAAATCTCTACTCTAGTAACTCATATGGAAAATAAATCTTCGTGTGGTTACGATGAATTACCTATATCATCAATTAAGGAAAATATTGACATCCTAGCTGAGCCTCTAACCAATTTGTTCAATTACTGTATGAAGCAGGGTATTTTTCCCGATCAATTCAAAATAGCCAAAATTATACCTGTGTTTAAAAAAGGAGTAAAGTCTGATCCTGCCATGTATAGGCCTATTTCGTTACTACCTACAATATCAAAAATCTTTGAAAAAGTGATAAAAGATAGGTTGATTAAACACTTAAATATAAATAAGGTACTACATCATAGACAGTTTGGGTATACAACGGGAGTCGGCACTCAAGACGCTATTGAGTTACTAGTCGGGGATGTTGTAAATAAAATGAACCTGAAAAACAAAGTAGCCGGGCTCTTCCTAGATCTAAGTGCTGCATTTGACACTATCAACCATGAACTGCTTTTAAAAAAATTGGACCATTATGGAGTTAGGGGTAATGCGGGGCAATTGTTTCAATCATATCTGCAAAATAGAAAGATGTTTGTCGAAATTGATGCAGTAGCTAATGGCAACAATTCTAATAACAAATATGATTGCAGGGAAACTTTCAAGTCAAAAATGACCCCAATTTTGACTGGCGTTCCACAAGGCTCAATACTCGGCCCAATATTCTTTATTACTTTCATTAATGATTTAATACCCTACGTTATAAATATTTCCAGGGGAGATATTGAACCGATTATGTTTGCTGACGACACTAATGCTATTATATCAGCAGAAAATATAAACAGCTTAAGTTTGAAAGTAAACGAGGCTATAAGAATATTCTATGATTGGTTTTCAGTAAATAGTCTTACATTAAATATCAATAAAACTAACATCATGCTGTTTCGGTCGACAGCCAAGAATAGTGATAGACTTGATTGTGTCATAAATGGTGAATCGGTAAATACTTATAAAACTACGAAGTTTCTTGGAGTTAATATTGACGAGTTTCTGAACTGGAACTATGAGCTCACAAGTTTGGAAGGTGCAATCAGTTCTGCATGCTACGTGCTAAGAAGTTTGAGGGATGTAGTTAGTACTCAATACTTAAAAATGGTATACTATGCTCTAATAGAGTCTAAGTTGAGATACAGCATATTACTCTGGGGAGGTAGCTATAATTACAACATTTCCCGAGCGTTCATTCTGCAGAAAAGGGCGATTAGAACGATTGTAGGCATAAAACAGGACGTGTCTTGCAAACCATATTTTGTTGAGTTAGACATTTTAACTGTGCCGAGTCTTTACATACTGGTATTACTAACAAATTTTGCAAAAAACATTCATAAATATGAAACACAGGAAGAACGCCATCAAAGAGAGTCTACGCGCAGAAAGGATTTTCAGTCTAACTGTACACCACAGCTGAATATAGTGAAGCACAGTAGTCATTACAATGCTGTCAGATTATTTAATAAGTTGCCCGTTGGCTTGAAGAGCTTGCTCTATAAAAGTAATTTTAATACCAAGCTTAAAACATTTCTACTGAAAGGTTGTTTATATTCTGTAGATGACATGCCAAAGTGTACTTTCAGTGATATGGAAGATCAATAATAAATTACAATCAATATAAATTTTAATTCATTTACATACATTATGATTGTTATTTTATATCTTATCCTATTGACATTTATTAATACCATTTTATCATTGACATTATTATTTTCAATTCTAACTTATTATTGACCACTTTTGATTGTATTGACTTAATGTTTTTTTTTTTTTGTTATCAGTCATTGTATTATTGTGTATTACTTATTAATTGCATTGTGACATTTCCGATTCTTATTGCTTTTTTGAACTATCTATGTACTAATTCAAACACAATGTAAAAATTGTTAATGAATAAAATTTTGAATTGAATTGAATTGAATATATATACTTTATCTTGCCTCCATATTCTTGATATTTCTTCTTTTAATTCTACATATTTGCTTATTTTCTCTCTAATGATTTTTTGTATATTATGTGTATTAGGGACTGCAATGTCTATAATATATGTGGTTTTATTAATTTTATCTTGTAAAGTTATGTCTGGTCTATTGTAGTGAATGGTCTTGTCAGTGAGAATGACGCGGTCGTAATACAGCTTATGTGTGGTGTTTTCTAGTACAGGAGGCGTGTATTTGTAGTAGGGAGTGTTTATGTCTTGTATGAGACTATGTTTGTGTGCTAGTTTTTTGGTGAATAATATTAGCTATTTGATTGTGTCTCTGTGTGTAATCTGTCTGTGTAAGAGTTGTGCATGCTCCAGTTATATGTTGAATGGTTTCAGGTTGATTGTGACACTTACGGCATTTGTCGTTTGTAACCGCAGGGTCTTTAATTATATATTTCCTGTAATTTTTGGTGTTTATTATTTGATCTTGGATAGCTATCATAAATCCTTCTGTTTCTGGAAATAAATTACCTATTTTCAACCATTTGTTTGAAGCTATCGTGTCTACGTGAGTCTGCTCTAAGTTATGAGGATGTCTTCCATGAAGTGTTTTCTTTTTCCATTCTTCAATTTTCTGTATCTGCGGGTCTAGGTATGGGTGTTTGGTGGACCGGTATATTGCTAACTATGGATGAAAAACGGCGTCTGACCTGAATACTCTAATAGCATCAATGCAATGGGCAGACGATGACTCGCCAACTCACTAGATGGGCCCCCTGATAAGGACTATAGGCATACAAGCCAGCAGCAGCGGGCAAAACCGGTGCGAGTGGCTAGGAGTGTCGAGCGGTGCGGCGCCGGTTTCACCATCACGGTTCTCATGACAACGGAGACCCGGAGCGGGTTTCCCCGTAGTTATGCCCTTAAAAATGACACTTCCACCCCCAAGCATATAGCTCTAGCGGCCCCCCTCTGACCGGCCAACCAAGGCAAGCCAGAGTTAAGAGTCCTACAGGTACTTGAAGTTCCACCCCAGCCAACCAGTAACGGCAAGCCGGGGACGAGGCCCTAACCAACTCTCTGAGGCATTTAGGACCGCAGTGTCGGCACTCACATTCAGCCCGCCACAAGCTGCCCTGCGGTTGTGCGCTTTAATTTAACCTGGTGATACATTTCTTGTTTTTATCACAAGGCGAAGGTGATAGTTTTAAAGCTAGTGTACTGTGCCCTCCGATATCGCGTTAGTCTCATGATGAGATAACGACTGTCCCAGAGGGGTTTATTATTATTATTATTATATTATTATTGAAATATTTTTTGTTATTTCAAATTAATCTTTGAGTGATGTTCGCGTTTTTGTTTTATTAAACACTACCTGTGCCCGCGACTTCGTTCGCGTGGTTGTCTGTGTTACCTGACCGCTATAGAAAATAAGAAGACGGTAATGCGAGCCACGGGCTAATAAAGAATTTGCGAATAAAGAACTTATAACTTTATTCAATGAGACACTTGATTATGTTAATGCTTCTCTATATAATATGTTAGCGGTGGAATCACACGGAGCATATACAAGAAGGTTGTTTATGTTGCTAACACGTGATAGAGCAACATAAAGTTGGCCATATGAAAAGTGAGGTCTACTACCGCAACGGATAGCCATAGCGTAACAGAGACTTACTGGGAATTGCACACGTTTGAAACAAAAAGGAAAATTATTGGAAATAATGGGGATCTTGGGAATGAAAACTACGTCACCAGTGCAGATACCGATTGCCGTAAACTGTTAAGATTGCAGCTTCGATGACATTTTGTTGGAGATTTGTTACTTTCAGCCGAGTACAGCATAGTTTTGGAGGACTTACATTTCTGAGTAGAATGATTGATACTCCGACTCTTAAATAAATTTTGTGTGTTGGAAGACTTGGTGTATTTAGGGTATCTAAAAACTCCACCGTCTACTACATCTCTATCTTTATTATCCCAAGGTAGAACAATATTTGTAACATCATATTCTATGGACTCACCAGCGTCGCTATTTGTACCTCTGTTTAGATGGTATCGAGATCGTCCAACTTCTAGGCGAGATTGACGCTGTTCTGCTGTTTCTGCTTGTCTTCCTTCATCTATTATAATAAATTAAATAACTTTAATGTTCATTCGCGCGCGTACATAGTTATCTCTGGCTATTAATAATCATTGTTCTCTCTGTGAAAGACACGGACTCGCATGAGAAGGCGTGACGCTCTCGGTCAGAGGACGTTTCAAGTTCCTCGATGCTCTCTTGGGAGCGCAAAGTTGCTGTCAGAGTTCTTTGCGAATTAAGCGCGACTCCCTTTCCGTGAAAGTTTCAGATTCACGTGAGAGTGCGTGGTGCTCTCGGTCAGCCAATAACCGCGTTTCACGATCTTCTTCTGATTCCTGAGGTCTACTTTGTCTCATCCTTTTCCCATTTCGGCTGCGCAGCGAAAGGCTTTTTTTTTTCTAGAAGGCATTTTTAAGGAAAATATCAAACCAATAAATCAAATGAATTCAATCAAAAGTGTTAGGTAAAAACCAACACCTTTAAAATTATATTTATTTACAAATTTTAAACAATGGACAGTCGGACAGGCTCAAATAAATTCGAATCGACTGTATGTGTCGCGATACAAAGGAATCGACAGCAAAATCAAGATGTACACAAATTTGCTCAAAACTAAAACTTCTTTCGACCAATTTTGAAGAACAAAAGACTTCTAGACAACCAAGACCTTTTTCGAAATAATTCAGAACATTCAGGACTCTACGAAACTCAGAGCGACTTGCAAACACGGGCTAGGGTCATTCTTCCGCGGAATGTCTTAAACATCGCGAGTCAGAAAATGACGTCATATGCACAACACCATCTATCGAATATGGAGTTCAACTGTCAACATTAATTTTATTTTAGTCGTAAGATGGCGTTGCAAGTAAACGAATTGCGTGTGTTATTTTACTTCTTGAACTCTTTAAATTCATATTATCTAATATCTCTTGATAGAGTGAACCGATTGCGATGAAACAAAAACTAATTAATATTGAAATTAAACTACTATATACGGATTTTATCCCGTTGTTTATTTATCACTGTATTACAAAATTTTTGAAAATATTACTCTACTACTACTATTGATTTTATTTGACTAATTTATAAGCTAATAAAATTATTTAAACTATTTAATCTATTTATTTTTGGTTTACACTTTCCCCGACGTTTCGGGTGCTTTTCAGCAGCCATGGTCACGGGGAGACCGTGACCATGACCAATTTTATTAGCTTATAAATTAGTCAAATAAAATCAATAGTAGTAGTAGAGTAATATTTTCAAAAATTTTGTAATATAGTGATAAATAAACAACGCGATAAAATCCGTATATAGTAGTTTAATTTCAATGAATAACATTCGCGTAAACAGAAGACAATAAATATTAACTAATTAATACTTCGAGTTGCGTACAATTTTTACGTATAAAAGTTATCTACATTGGTTTCGTACATTTTACGTGATACGGACAATGGCAAAAATATACATGCAAACAAAATATATAAGATTAAACTAAGCATTTGTATAAAATTATACCGCAATAAAATCAAATTAAAAGCCCAAAAAAAAATATAGGTAAATGATGATTATAGGACGATAACTTATCTAGGTCACTGACCTCTCTACGTCTAGGAACGTAACACCTCATAAACTTACATAATATCTATTAGAAGGTCAATCAAAACATTCGAAACCATTGTAAATATTATATATTGATTACTTTGTAAAGGCCCGTCCACACACCTTATTTTGGGTACTAGTTTAAACTTTAAAATGGTTTGTTTGTAGTGAGGCACATAGTCATGGACATCACGTAGTTTGTAAGTTACTGTAAGATGTTAGCTATAAGTATATAATTACGCACTGTTGTTATATACATGGTGTCTTCAGACCCTTAATGATTTTGTCATACTATGCAAACAATATTGCTGGGAAACGACTTGAATTGACTTGACTCGAATTTATAATTTTGGATACCAAACTTGTTACAATAAAACAGTAGTTTATACTCTAAAATTTAACTAAACGTTAAACAAAAGATCAGGGCGTGGTTTTAGAAGGCTTGCTACGTGGTCTCGATAGCTCGAAATACCACTTAATTTAGACGGCAGCAGCAGCAGAGCGGGCCGGTTTTTTTTTTGGTGTGTTTTTTAGTTTTTGGCCTCAGATGGCCTTGACAACTTTACGCGGACTGTGGGTGAACGCAGAAGGCTCCGAACCCTCGGGGCTGGAAAGCGCAGAAGTCTCCCATGTGTTGATTGAAGCTCTCTTCAAGGTGTAGCCAATCTCGTCAGTGACACCCTTTACATATGGTAGTATGGCAGGCTGGCACTCGGCTGTGTCTCGGGATCTGTGACGGCGGCGCGGCTGTTGGAGCTTGTTGTTTTGCAGTACTTGCTTGACATGTTGAAGCTCGGCGTCCATGTGTTTCTTGTCACAGATCCCGTGGGCTCTCTGAAGCAAAGACATTCCCACGGTAGCTAACTGTTTAGGATGGTGGTGAGATTCACCTTTTAAGTACCTGTTTGTATGGGTTTTTTTCCTATACACAGTGTGGCTCAAAGTATGATCAAAGTCAAAAATCATTTATTCATTTAGGTTACAAAGTAACACTTATGAACGTCAAAATACATGGGTTAGTAAGTTTACTAAGTTACTGAAGCTACATTTAGGTTAGTTGCTAGGTTCAGGCAAAGGGTTGAGCCTATGAGAAGAAACCTGCAAGAAACTCACGGCCACTCTTTTAAATCACCAATTAAATATAATTTCAGTATTTTACAACTCATATCAAGAAGGTGTTGAAGCCATTATGCCATGTATCATAAATCTAAAGCAGCTTATAACAATAATTTAAAATAAATAATTACTGATATTATATATATATTTTTTTCTTTTTTTAATTTTAACTGTTTATTTAATTGTCTTTTTTATTATTTTGTTTATTTTGTAAGAAAAATATGTAATCATATTTCTTTGTGGCAATAAAGAATGATTTTCTTTCTTTCTCTTCTTTCTTTCTTTCTTTCTGAATAATGAAAAGAGATGAAATAATAAAGATTTAGTAGAATTATTTAATATTAATCTGTAATAGACAGTAGGATGGCATGACGGCGTATGCACTTACACTTTGTGACAATGCGACAATGCAAAGGCAGTCCGTGACTAAATGCGATTGCGCATTCATATGTTTAATTTTATTTTCCATAATAATTGAAATGGGAAGCACGATACTTGAAAACATCACAAATAATCACAAGGTACCACTACATTACTAAATTGACTTATAAGTAATACAAAACTTTAATCTTGTATAGAACAACTTCGTTACCAACCTTTTAAGTTCATACCCAAAGAATGAAAATATGATGACAAAAGCAATTTTTCCCGCATTAGCAACTATAGCAACTCTCTTACTGCCTTCTATTTTAAAAAGACGACTCCCGCTCTAGGAATTATTATCTGAGAGGAGTTGTCATGTGGTTTTACGAACATTCAAACAACGGACACAAAGTGTTCTTTTTGTTCGTTGTTCTTTTTTTCCCAGACGCAAAGCAACTTTTAAATGATTGGCAGAGGTGAGGCGACCGCTGTTCCTGCTGTAATGCAGAAGTACCTAACTGCTAAACTTCGGGCGGACCCTACGTTCACATTATATAAACTTTACCACTGACTCACTCACTCACTGACTTAGAGAAATAGAAGTCATACAAGGGGGAGTCGTAGGAAATAAGTAAATATAGCGTCGTATAGAGAATTGTTCAGAAAGCCCGGGAATAATAACTTAACCTTCGGAAGTCAGCTCTTGGTGGTAGTACCCCACCGGATCTCGGAAACGGTGATATCTACGGGAGTCGTTCTCGAACAAAATCTTCCTAAAACCCTGGCAACTTTTAGGAGAGGCGGAAAAAAACATGGCTTCCATACAAAAAAACATGGCCGCCATACAAACTTTGACCTCTAATATCTCCGAATCGGTTAGAGGTAGGCGAGGTCTGTTCAAACAAATGTCATAGAAGTCGATGAGATCTTTCCAGAAAAGATCATTTTCAAGGTCACCGGTGATTTTTGGCTTCGAGGGTTTTCAAGGTCTCTGAATCCAAATCTACAATTAGTTTTTTTATTCCTTCGCCCCTCGTGGGCCGCTTGCGGCTCGCGCAACCACGCAAAATACTAGGTTGAAATATAAAAAGTAACACGCGAAGCATAATGGAGAGTGTGGACGCGCATTACATCGATAACGACTTTGAATAGCCATGATAAATATTAGTATTAGATATTATCTGTTTATATACAAACACATATGGCTTAGATGATGAAATCGTTCGACTCAAACAAGTTTTATGACAAATTAATTGTCTATTACCTAATATTTAATAAGTTAAGAATAACTTAATTACCTAATTATTCCTTACTAATGAGAACTTGAATAATCGCTATATATTATAAACCAAAGTCCCCCGCCGCGTATGATAATATGTTCGCGATAAACTCAAAACCTATTGAACGGATTTTCATGCGGTTTGCACCAATAGACAGACTGATTCATTAGGAAGGTTTATGTGTAAAATTTGTTTCAATGCATTCCGCCACGTTAAAAGACGGCTTGGTTAGTAACAGACTTTTTTTTGGATGAAAGGTACCTCATGTGCTTATCTGTACCTCTGACAACGTTTGTGCGAAATTTTATGATAATCAGTCTAGTATTTAAGACGTCAAAGCGTAACGAACAAACAAACTTACATTCGCATTTATAATATTGGTTAGGATTGTAAACACTTTCATTCCAAGTAAATAAATAAATATTGTTATGATTAGATTAAGATAATATCACGAGATACTTGCACAATATTGATAAACATTGAGATATCATAAAATAAATCTCAATTTTTTATTTAAATATTGTAATGTCTACGTGTGATGCAATGTTTGGTTGTTGTAAAAACATACAAAAACTCACGTTTACTTATCCTCTAAGAGATGGGCAGTGGCATAATTTTTAAAATTTTGACATTTTCCTTATATTTTGTATTTTATTTATAATTCTAAATTTAATTTTAATTTCTGTTATAATTTTGTATGTTTTATTAATTGTAACAGTATGTAACATTTTTTGTGCAAGAATGGATAATTCTAAAATAATTCTTTTTTAATTTTTTAATTTTATATGGGTTAAAGACCTGAAATAAATGAATTTAATTTAATTTAATAATACGAATATAAATCACTTTTTTATATATCAAATGTGTCAGTTTAGTCCCATTCGTCACCCCCAGCATTGCCCCCTCCGGTGGCGAATGGGACATTTTCCAAAAAAAGAAAAACCCATTCGCCACCGGGAGTGACGCCTCCAGTGGCGAATGGGATATTTGTTTTGTGTTTGTCCCATTCGCCACCGGAGGGGGCAATGCGGGGAGTGGCGAATGGGACTAACTCAATGTGTCTAATAAGCACACAGCCTGATGCTAAGCTACTAAAGCCAATAATTACTAGTAAAACTATTACTAGCGCGTAACCCATCCTACAATATCATCCCTGTATTAAACTATCCTGCTGCTGGGCACAGGCCTCTTCTCAGTGTGAGAAACACGGGGCCATAGTCCACCACGCTAGCCCAGTGTGGGTTGGTAGACTTCACATACCTTCGAGAACATCATGGAGAACTCTCAGACATGCAGGATCCCTCACGATTTTTTTCCTTCGCCGTTAAAGCGAGCGATATTTAACTATTTAATACGCTAATAACTTTGAAAAGTCAGAGATCTTTCGAAAAATGGGATGAAATCAATGAGCTGTTTTCAATAAAATCAAATTAGAACCATTATATAACTAGGTAAATTAAATAATATATACAAAAAGAATACAATAAGGTTAACCAAAAGGGAAAAAATGAATAACAATATTTAAAAACCGTCATAATATTCCTCCGCATCTTTGTCTATCTATTGGCTCAGAAGACTGGCAGTATTGCCACGTTGGTTAGAAATGTTTATTCTTTGCGCAAAGAAAATATTCACGTGCCAGCCTTCTGGTCAGTTACTGTTTACTTATTTTTAAGCTATTTAAATTATAAACACTATTTAGATTTATTTTTACACTTTCCCCGTAGTTCTCAAAATTATGTAATAAAATGCTTTTATACAAAATAAACAACGCGATAAAATCCATATAAAATTGTTTAATTTTAAAGCAAAATATTCGTGTAAACGTAACACAATATTACTACACCATTCACTAACTATTACGTTTCCAACTTAAGCTGAGGAAATTCTATCTTCTAACTCTATCTTGTCAGTAGTAGATTAATGTTAGGTAATAAGATTTATTCGTTATGTCTATCAAAACAAAATATTTACCTTTTTATGTACAACCTACGTTAAAAGATAAATATGTTGATTTGATTATCTAAATTGATTACCTAAATATATGTATCTAGGCGAGTGCCTAGTATATGCTATATATATATTTATTGTCTTATAAAAGAAAAAAGGGCCAACTCCACACTAGGAATCATTCCTGTGTCGCAGGGGACTTTACAAATATTCAAACAACGGACACAAAGAACACCCAGACTCGGAACAACCATTTGTGGATCACAAAATGTTTTGTACCGTGTGGGATTCGAACCCACATCACTCGGCGCAGTGACAGTAGCAAGACGGCCACATAAACCACTAAGTCATCTTTATAAATATACTATTTTTTTTTTAAATTTTATGATGATGCTGTCATTCGTCAGTCAAGCTTAATATAATTCAATATACGAAGACAGGTATTCGTAAAACATATTATAAACTTTTTGTATTAAGAAAAACTAACTAGAAAGTGTGTTGAAGTGAACTTTTTAGGATGTTTTTTTATACTAGCAATAGCTCACTAAAGCTATTTTTATAAATTATTTGTACATACATACACTTATGCACAAGGTTCATCCGAAATAACTATTTTTGGAACACATACACGACACAAAAATTGTCTCGAATGGGGATTGAACCTACAACATTGCGACAGTGTCAAGGCGACCTCTTCAATCCATCATCCTTAATGGATGGTGTAGCAGTAGTACATAGTCAATATCAAAGTTTCGAATATTTCGATTTGTTTAAAAATTCGTATAGGTGATTTGAAATTTTATCGATTCTTCGAGCTGTGATTTCATTCCTTCACTGAACAACAATTTAGAGTTCTTCCCACTCTAGTGTTCCTTTTATCCGTTGTTTTTAATGCTTCTAACTACCAGGCTACATAGAGTTGATAACTTCGTGGCAATATCTTGAAAAATAATATATTATGCTTTTTTATGGAGGACGGTATTTGCAACTATCTCTTTCTTCCGCTTTTTTCCAGGCTGTCTATCCCACATCTTATCTTATCTTGATCCGGGGGCCAGTAATTGTAGACCGGCGACACTTCGACCCAGTGGGATCTTTTGTGTCGGCCCCGAGGTTTATCCCTGTGCTATCTCCCTATGAATGTACTGCATCAGTCGCAGCGTACACTTCAGAGGGAGAAGCCTGAAGTCTTCAGGGTTCGGATATGCCAATCCCATCAGACCCATCCTTAGTCCGGCCAACGCGTCACATTCACACGGTAGGTGTGATATGGACTCGTCCTGTTCACCACAGGCTCTGCAGATCGAATTGTTTGACAATCTCAATCTGCACAGGAAGTCGTTGGTGCCAAAATGACCAGTAAACGCTCCTGTGAGTATTTGGCCCTTGTTGTACCCGCAGAACTTCCGGGTAAAGCCCGTGGCTCTGTTTGCAATGAATTTCTTGGAGTGTTCCAGACCCCTAAGGGCCATCCACTCCAGCCTGTGTTTATCATTGCCATGTGCATTCAAAGCTGCCTTGACGGTACTCCTAGAGAGACCTACGAATGGCTCGGGGCCCACAAATAGTTGCTCCGAGCCCTTTTTGGCTAATACATCAGCCTCCTCATTACACTGCGCCCCTGCATGCCCCGGAACCCACACCAGCCTGACTGTGTTTTTCCTGCCAAGTTTGTTAAGGGCTTTAACACAGTTCAGGACCAGTGCTGAGTCCACCCTACAGGAGTTCAGAGCCTTAATAGCAGCTTGACTGTCACTGAGAATATAAACAATCTTGTCAGTGACATTGTTGTTAATATTCTCCTGCGCACAGGCAATTATAGCATAGGTTTCCGCCTGGAAGACCGTTGCATATTTGCCCATGCTTTGGTTCACCTTGCAGTCGTTGGCATAAATACCAGTTCCTGATCCTGTTTCCATTTTGGAACCATCGGTGTACCAGATGAGACAACCCTTGTCAGGGGATCGTAGACCTCATCTCCATTCGTGCCTTGTGGGGACTTTTATTTTAAAATTCTTTTTGAATATGTGCATTGGTTGCATTTTGTCACATCCCATGCTCATAATCTCTTTAAGATCCTTCGAGATCTCCAGTTTTGTGTGTCGAGTTACTGGCATGTTGACGCTCCACAGCCCATGTATAGATAGTCTATGTAGCGCCTTCATAGCCTCTAACTCCACAACAATGTGTAGCGGCGTTAGGTCCAGCAGGATCTCTAACGCAGCCGTTGGCGTAGTAGGGAACGCCCCTGTTATAGCCATGCAGGCTAATCGCTGCACCTTCGACAGCGCTTTCCTGCATGTTGCTAGTTTGGTTCTTGGTCTCCAGACAACGCTTCCATATGTGATTATGGGTCTTATCATCATCGTGTATAGCCACTTGATGACCTTGGGCTTCAGGCCCCAGGTCTTCCCATAAGTAGAATGAATCATACCGAAGACCCGCTGGGCCTTCATTATGGCTTTGTCTACATGAGGTTTCCACGTTAGCTTGTTATCTAAGGTCATGCCTAGATACTTCACCTCCGTGGACCATTGTAGCTGTGTACCATACATGGATAGAGTTCCCAAGCCAGTCAGATCTCTCATCCTAGTAAACGGCACGACAGTAGTTTTCCCTGGGTTGATCGATAAATGGTTACTACTGCACCATTTTTCTATCATACTCAGGGCCCTCTGCATGAGACTGGATACTGTGCTCGGAAATTTTCCATTGACAAGTATCACCAAGTCATCCGCATATCCGACCGTTAAGTACGGACCTTTGTTGAGTTGTTCTAAGAGTGAATTAACCACCAAGCACCATAAAAGTGGTGAGAGTACTCCACCCTGAAGGCAGCCTTTGGTAGTCATTGCAGTCATTTCATCCCCTAACAACTGAGACCTAATAATTCTTCCTCTGAGCATACAATCGATCCACTTGCAAATGGTTGGCTCTATGCCGTGATTTGCCGATGCCACACTAATGGCATCAAAGGTGGTCCGATCGAAAGCTCCCTCAATATCCAGGAATGCAGCAATGCATACTTCCCGGTTATCTAATACATGTTCTGCCTTATTTACCACAAAATGCAGTGCCGTCTCAGTGGATTTTCCCGACTGGTAGGCACATTGTAGCCCGTGGGGAGGAAATTTTCTCAATGCTCCCTCCCTGATATGTCTATCTATTAACTTCTCCAGGGCTTTTAAGAAGAACGTCTCAAGACTAATAGGTCGGTATGGCTTGGCTTCTTCGTAGTCCACTTTGCCCGGCTTCGGTATGTAGATGACTTTAACTCGCCTCCATATCTTTGGAATGTATCCAAAAGCTATGCAGGCTCTGTATAGTCTGCACAAATGCGGAACCAAGAGTGCAGCTCCCTGTTGTAGGATAATGGGATAAACCATGTCTGGGCCAGGTGACTTGAACGGTTGAAGACCATTTAGAGCCCAGCCGACCTACCCTTCATCCACTACCTTCCTTGCAGTGTCCCAATCTGCTTTGGTTGTACGGTAGCCTAGTTCAACCAGACTAATCGGGTCCTCCTGCTCCTTTTCTATTATCTTACAGTCCGGAAAGTGTGTATTTAGCATCATTGCTAGTGTCTCCTTACCGGACCCTGTTCGCTGCCCATTGCCATCTCTGATGGTTGTCAATGTGTGTGCTCTGACAGTCGAGATAGCTTTGGAGAGTCTCATTCCTTCAGGAATAGTACTGATGTTTTCACAGTGGGCTCTCCAAGCCTTCCGTTTGGCTTTCCGCACAGCTTTGTTGTAGTTGGTCAAACAACGAGCGTAACCGCTATAGTCCCTGCTGGTCCTAGCATTGTTAAACGCTCTTCTGGCTTCAAGCCTCAGCTTGACCAACTCTGGCGTCCACCACGGTACCCTCTTGGGCCTAAGTTCCCTTTCAGGGCAGTTACTTGTCCAGGCCGTATTTACAGTCTGGACCAATTTGTCTGTTGTAAACTTTATGTCTAATATAGAATTAAGCTTACCCTTAGAATCCTCCAAATCTATTTTGAGGTGACTCCTGAAGGAGTTCCAGTCCGTATTTCTGGGATTCCTTCTACGTGCTATAGGAGTTGGAACCAGCGTCCTATACTTAAAGCATATGTAATTATGATCTGACAAGGTAATCTCATCAGACACATGCCACTTGACAATCTTAGTGCTAGCCCTGTTGGTAGCTAATGTGATGTAAATTACCTCTGCTCGCCTACAGTTGACGAACGTTGGCCTGTTTCCCTTATTTAGAATTTGTAAAGAGGTACTTACCACATACTCCAGTAGCTTTTTCTCTCTTACATTCACATCCGTGCTCCCCCAGACTGTGTGGTGTGCGTTGGCATCGCACCCTAGGATCATGTCCAGGTTCTCCGGCTGCCATATTCAACAAGGTCCTTTATCTGTCCAGATACAGTTTCCTTGTCCGTATAGTCGAAGTATGCGGAGGTCAGGATTACAATATCCCGCCCTCCGCTCCCTCGCACATCGATCTTAACTGTCGTAAGATCCCTAGAACAAAAATTGAATAAGGGCATTGCATTTATGCCATTTCTGACATACATACATGTCCTTATATCATTAGTGGAACAGTTACGATAAATTACACCTCCTGTCCCACCCAAACCTCTGATCTTTCCCTCTTTAACATAAGGTTCTATCCCACATAGTCGTCAGCATTCTCACTTTTCCAATTCGCTCACAAATAACTCGTCTTCTTTAAATAACTCGTATTCCCACATATAGCCTTCCACCTTGTGGATAGTGCCAAGTTGCTTACTTAATACCTCAACCTAAAAAGGTTTATTTCAGAAACATTATACAACTTCTACAGTAAGTATATCTTAAGTAGGGGTCTTCTTTCAAGTACCTAATTCAAATATCTGTAACTTACTCTTTTGCATTTTATTTAGATTTAGTACTTGAAATAAATTCATCTAAATCTATGTAGAATATTTAATTACTATTTAATAATAATAATGTCCTCCAAACCGAATTTTGGTCACGGTGGCCAGGCTTATTGGAGACTGGCCATCTGCGCAGGAGATATTATAGTGCACAAGTATGTGGCCAAACACAAGTGCACTCTCTGTTCCCTAACTCTCATAATATGATGGGACAGTAATCCGACACAACCGGAGAGAGATCAGGCGCAGGACCAACGACTTTACGTACTTTCCGAGGCACGGGGGTGTCTAACACCGACAACTTCCTAACTCCGGGCTGCTATTGAAATTTCTTAACAGAAAAACTCAATAACTTTTTGCTGGCGCAATCCGGGATTCGAACTCGAGACCTCATGCACAGCAGTCGCATTCACTACCGCTGCGCCACGGAGGCAGTTTTAATTACTACGTACATACAGTGGGATAAACAGACTGGTTGTTTGCTGGGATTGGTATCCTAAAGCTACATGTTACTGACAGCTGTAAGCCATACTGAAATATAAAATGTTGACTCTAACCTGTTTATATATATTGGAAATTACAATATTTGTAAAAATTAACTCTCTTAAATATTTGTACAATTATCCAATAGAGTCGATCGTAGTAGACTGGACAATAGTAACTTTGCTTTCGCATTTTAATTATATGGGTGTGTGCGAAAAGAAACATAAAAAAACATTCCTTTAAAAAAAAACCTTTCGCACTATTCGTTGGAATAGATTCGTGTGAAACCACCAATAAGCCCACAAAAAGTAAAATCTCCGTCTCCTAATAATGGCATTTCACACTTACATCACACAAAGCCAATGTCAAGCAATAACTACTTCTCTATAATATTCTGAATATCTTAAAATGGCGGTATGGCGTTTTATCAATACATAGTGTGATTAGGTTTGTACGCCAGATCGTACTATGTATCTCAAAATAAAGTAAGAAAATGAAACATAAAATTGTTAATAATAAAATAATATTTTAACAATAGTATGTCTTAAAATTAAAGCACAAATCCGATATGCAATAACATACTGGTAAACGTAGATACTATAATTAAACATAAACAGTATTTTTGGTATCCCAATCGCATGATTGGGATACCAAAAATAAATAAGAAGATTTCCCTAAAAAATGGTGAGAAAGTCATATTTGTTAGATATAGGTATTTCAGTAACAAATCCTCCGTAAGATTTAATTACATTTTAACTAGAAGAGATCTAATGAAAGTTCTATGAAACAAAAGATTTAAAAGATTACTAGCAATTTGGGTTTCAAATTACTAGTATTTGTTAATCCCTCCAGTTAAGCTAGAATACTTGTGTAAGAAGTGGGTTCACGTCAGTAACGTGATTGGTGGGATTGGAACCAGCGACCTCTCGATCGCAAGTCCAATCCATTGGGCTTGGATTGCTATATCAATCAATAATCCAATCCATTATCCTTATCCATTGGACTACCGCCGTTTTCCAATAGCAGAGTGCCTTGAAAATAATAATAACTATAAGTGCCTTGATAATGCAGTACAGAAATATGCAAATTATAAATGTATGCATTATCACTAAAATAAGGTGAGCTGAGGTGCTGAAGCTGAGGTGTCCATACGTATGTAGTCTATGATCTTACATTATATTCCTATTTATAAACCTCATATACCCTATTCATATAACACTGTCGTGCCTGTGTGCCCTCTCACGCTATAAAGTATTGACGTATTTTATTTGTATTGTATTGGCATTAATGATAAACTTAAAAAGTTCTTGTTAATTATTTCAGAAATCATTTTTCTAACATTTTTGGCGGCATGCAGGTTAACTACTCACCTGATGGCAATTCTAGATCATGGACAAGGCATGCATTAGTGATTTTACGTACGCGTATTCCTTTTCATCATTCCGCGAAACAAATTATACATCCGATTGTTCGATACCTCAGTCCGTAGCTCAGCGTTGTTGAAAATGAACGCGCTTCTCGTTCTTTTCTCGTTACTAACTATAATAATATATTTAGTATACGTGTTAACTAAGAGAAAGTTTAATTATTGGAAAATAAAAAATGTGCCGTTCGTGAAACCGCTGCCTATTTTTGGTAATTATGGAAATTATATTTTGTTACGTGAATATCCCGGACATGTCGTGCAAAAGTTGTGTCAACAGTTTCCCAACTTGCCTTATTTTGGAGCTTTCTTTGGAACGGAACCAGTTCTCGTCGTCCAGAGCCCAGAGATCCTTAAGCAAGTGTTTACAAAGGATTTCTATTATTTCAACGGGAGAGAAATATCGAAGTATCAAACAAAGGAATGCATCACCCAAAATCTTTTCTTCTCGAGCGGTGACAAGTGGAAGATAATTCGTCAGAATCTCACCCCACTGTTTTCTTCTGCGAAAATGAAGAACATGTTCCATTTGATAAAGAAATGCAGCCATGTTTTCGAAGATACTCTTGACCGTGAGACCAGTGTGTCTAACGTAATCGAAGCAAGAGAGCTAAGTGCCAGGTATACTATGGATTGCATTTGCTCCTGCGCTTTTGGGGTTGAATCAAATACAATGACTGATCCTGAAAATAATCCCTTCAAAATAATGGCGAATGCCATTTTCAGCACTTCGAGCTACAGAGGTTTCAAGATCATCTTCAGAGCCGTTTGGCCGGCATTATTCTACGGTTTTGGCTTTAAATGCTTTCCAACGTCAATTGACATGTTTTTCTCGCAGTTACTAAAGGGTGTCTTCGAGAGTCGAAATTACACGCCTTCGCTTAGAAATGACTTTGTGGATCTGGTTTTGAATTTGAAGAAAGAAGAGATATTAGTTGGTGACAGCATAAAGAATACCAAAACTGGACTTGATGAGAAGGTACATGTGAAAGTAGATGATGATCTGTTAGTGGCTCAGTGTATCGTGTTCTTCGCAGCTGGTTTCGAGACATCTGCTACTACACTCAGCTTTACTCTGTTCGAGCTGGCGAAGAACCCAGAGGTACAGAAGCGAGCTATTGAAGAGGTTGATGAGTACTTGCGCCGTCACAACAACAAGTTGAACTACGAGTGTGTTAACGAGTTGCCTTACCTCGATGCTTGTGTGTATGAAACTATTCGCAAGTATCCAGTGCTCGGGAACCTTACACGTGAAGTTATGGATGACGTCACCCTCTCCGACGGCTTGCACTTGGACAAGGGAGTGCGTATTCACATACCTGTATACACCCTGCATCACAATCCTGACTACTTTCCAGAACCGGAGGCATACAAACCTGAAAGATTTCTGGCTGAAAACAAGAATGTCCAACAGTACACTTTCCTGCCATACGGTGAAGGCCCCAGGATTTGTATAGGTAAGTCTTTTATTTTTGATTAAATAACTGACCTTGTAAGTAAGGTATTACTGTACTGGGGGCACAAAGGATAAAGACAGCTGCTCTTACCTGACAAAAGAGTAGAACACTGCAAGCTTTGCCACAAACACATTAAACTATTTTATTATTTTTAACGCATGCTAAGTATATCATCATATATCGATTTATAATAATAATTTATATAATAATAATAATAATATATTTATTTAGATAATAGGTACAATAATTTATAATAAATAACTAATTACTTTATACCATACATTTGTTGTTGTTTGTCCGAACTAGATTGAACTTGTGGCTCGGGCGAAGAAGTGCTTACAAATTATTTTGCCAATACAAATTTACATAACTACAATTCAATAATAACATTTTAATAACCTGCATAAGCAACTAGCAATACCGGTAATAAGTGGGTCAATAATAATGATGCGTTAAGATAGATCAGCAAAATTTTTATTTGCTTACTTGAAGTAACTGCTCAGTTTGCTCATACGACAAAATTTGTAAATAATTATGTAATATGTTCTTACCTTATTTAATTTATTATATAAAAATGGACATAGAAAAGAAAAAAATCTATTTGAAAATATGAATTTTGAAACTGATTGTGAGGCGCACATTATATAAGTATTTGTCCCGCGTGGGATTCGAACATTCAGCGTCGCGGCTGCGACTGCTTGCCTATTGCGCCATTAGTGCAATCATATTACGTGTATTCAGCGTTTAGAAATGCTCTTGATTTTTAAGCATTTTCATGACTATTTCACAGGGTACAGAATCAAAACACGTTTGCTTGCACAGCACGCCTTATCCGGCGCTGTCAGTCAGTCTATAATCTGTATTTAAATGGCTCTGATTTAACATGTTTATTTAAAGATAATACTTCGTGTCTATGTTAAAGCGGCTCGTATGTGTTAAAGCGAGATAATACAACATTAAAATTCTAGATGCTTAGATGAATACGATTTTGGCTTAACTATTGTGAAGATTATTTGTTTTGCATTGATACGCGTGACTTAGATTTATCAATTAATAATTATATCGTACGGGGCCTTAGAGTCACATTTACAAGGTCGCACGATTGATAAGTAGATATAATAATGCCAACTTCGCGATTTGAATATACATATGTGCTGCACTACGACGAAACCAATGTAAATACACAACGGTCTTATCTAATACTAGATGACTCGCGCGACTTCGTCTGCTTCACATAAGAGAACTTGCCCGTTCTTGCAACATTTTTCACTGCTGCTCCGCTCCTATTGGTCGTAACGTGATGTTATATAGCCTATAGCCTTTCTCGATAAATGGGCTATCTAACACTAAAATAATTTTTCAATTCGAACCAGCAGTTTCTGAGATTAGCGTGATCAAGTAAACAAACAAACTCTTCAGCTTTATAATACTAAGTATAGATGTCCAGTACAGAACCAATCTTCCTTGTAAACATTTAAGGGTTCCAGCTATCTATATATATTATAATATCAAGCTTGTATATTAATTGTCCCACTGCTAGGCGAGGACCTGTTCTCGATAGCCTCGTGGGAGAACGATGGACTGCTGAACGCTGCTGCTGAATCTCTGAGGTCTCGACTTCGATCTCTAGGCACGCACATCTTACTTTTCCGAGTTATGCGCGTATTAAAATGTTAATTATTGCTTACTTTAATGGTAAAGGAAAACATCGTGCAGAAATCTGTGTGTCAGAGAGTTCCACATAATGTTCACGAAGATGTCTTAAGTCTGGCAAGTTGGGGCCAGCGTGGCGAACTATGGCTTAAACCTTTTAATAATGAGAAAAAGCCCGTGCCCAGCAGTAGGATAATTTACATACAATGTATTTATTTATAGTACCAAAGATTCAATAGTTCTTATTTCTCCGTTTGTTTTAGGTAAACGTTTCTCCAAAATGCAAATCATGGCTGGTCTAGTCACTTTCCTGAAGAAATATCGAGTGGAGTTGGCTGATGGCATGAGGAAGACAGTGGACTTCGAGAGCAGAACGTTCCTGATACAACCGATGGCTGGACAGGGGCTTATGTTGAAGGTTTCCAAGCGAGAGGGATGGGAACAGAGGACGTACGATAAGGCTTAAGACTCCATATACAGTGTGTATTATTATACACACTGTATATGGAGGGTGTCGTAGTGGTTAGTGTAACCGACTGCCACGCCTGAGGTCGCGGGTTCGATTCCCGGACAAGTCAAACATTTGTGTGCATGAACGTGGATGTTTGTCTTGGTCTGGGTGTTTCTATGTATAATATGTATATATTTACAAAAAAAAAGTATACATGTATGTTTATCCATTGTCTAGTACCCATAGTACAAGCTCTGCTTAGTTTGGGCTAGATGGTGTTGTGTGTATGTGGTAGAATATTATATTATTATTATTATCAACCCTGTCCATACCATTACAGGCTTGTTTCTCACTTAAAAAACATGCTAAGAAAAATGCAAAAATATATCTATATCACCGTAAAACGTCTTCATAATATTTTTAAGTACAGTATTGATCAGCATTTTTACCCTTTAATTACTGATATTTCGCACAGTCTAGCAACACTCCACTAAACATGAAAAGGACGCGTGAAATACTTCTGGCGGCATTTTTCTGAGGCGTAGGTAGGTAGGCGCGGCGTAGCGCGATACCTAGGTATTATGATTAATAAGTTTTCGGTGTTGCCATGGGTAATCTATTAACATATTATTTTAAATAAATTAAATTTACTAGGGTAATTTTTTTGAGAGATTTTTATAAATGGATGTCACTTACGTACTGATAATAAGCTTCTGTATAACACCTTTAAGGATCGGATATTATACACACGGTATACATTATTAAAAAGATTTATATCATAGATGTCTTTTCTCCGTATTTAAATAGTAGAAAAAATACTCCAAGCTTAGAAGAGTGAGATCTCACATTAACTGCACGAATGACGTAGTGGTTTAAGTGGTTGCCTCGCCGGTGCCACTGCACCGTGTGTTGTGGGTTCGAATCCCACACGGGACAAAAATTTGTGTATACCTGTCTTCGTATATTGAATTATATTAAGCTTGACTGACGAATGACAGCATAATAATAAATTTAAAAAATTAAGTATATTTATAAAGATGACTTAGTGGTTTATGTGGCCGTCTTGCCACTGTCACTGCGCCGAGTGTTGTGGATTCGAATCCCACACGGTACAAAACTTTGTGTGATCCACAAATGATTGTTCCGAGTCTGGATGTTCTTTGTGTCCGTTGTTTGAATGTTTGTAAAGTCTGCCGCGACACAAGAATTATTCCTTAAATCCCAATAATTATTTGTAAAAAAAGGATTGTTGTACAATTTCAATATGAGTGAACATGATAGTCGAAGTTATAATACTATATTTATAATTCAGATATCATTTTGACGTTATATGTCGGATGAAAACTTAACGTTAAAAATCTGACCATATTTTACCGTAATCTCCTCCATCCATCATCCAAACATCTATGATTTATATCTTTGTTATTTATGTTTAGCGTCTTATCATTCTATAGTAAGACTTATTGCGCTCTTAAACAGAGAGCCATAGTAACTGTAGAAGAGCATTAATTGTATTTGTACAAGTTACTTTTTGTAATTAGCTATTAAAAAATAATTATATATTAAAATTGTTTATGAAGATTATTTTACCTTAACATAATATAATATTAGTCTTACGTTTACGCGAATATTATTCACTGAAATTAAACTACTTTATATGGGTCTTCGGGTTGTTTTTTTCTCAATTTTACTTTATGAGACCGATCATCATGAAATTGTGTATGTAAAATTTTATGATGATCGGTCTCTCGACCGGCCATCATGAAATTTCGCATACGTATTACGCTTTCAGGCCTTAACTTCTTAGTTAAGGCCTGAAAGCGTAACAAGCAAACAAGCAGACACACTCACATTCGCATTTATAATATTTAGTTAGAATATAGCAAGGTTATAGTAAAATGTAAGGATTGTTTATTTTTGTAAAAATTGAAAGAATAATAATAAAATAATACCGTCAATGCATACAACAAGACATGAATAAAAATTGAGACAAAACTTATATCCACAATCCACATATAATTTGATGTCCACAATTCTGATATTCTTAATAAACTAAAAACATAGACTCGTGTTTGTGTTGAAATTTGAATGCATTTTATTGAGAATGTAAACAAATATACATACATATGTAGTCAGTCGAAGTTGAAAACTGCCTCATGTTGTATGCGTTGACGATACTTCAATAAAGACCTATTATTATTCATTATTCAATCCTCATTTAATACAAAAAATCAATAACAGATACATAACTACATAATTGTTTTTTTACACCGTAAATATTTATATTCAATGATAACGTCGAAACTGCAATATGGTCGCGCGTAGTTTTTATTCTTCTTCTCCCTAGCCTTTATTATTCCCAAGACACACACAAAAGCCGACCCCAGGCTTTTCTAGTCTAACCGGATTTGACTGGATATCAGTTTTTACACGGAGCGGCTGTGACCTGACCTCCGCAACCCAAAGGCTAACGATACCCTAAGGCTAGACCAGTGTCAGGATATTATAAGGCACTGACTTCCCAATAACGACTGCCATAGATATTCATGGCAGCCGGGACCGACGGCTTAACGTGCTTTCCGAGGCACGGAGCAGGCGATAATTGTCAATGTATTGATTGACATAATTTCGAAAAGTCATATAACTTCCGAAAGTCAGAGGTGCGCGACGTGGGTTCGAACCCTAGACCCTCTGCATTGCAGTCTGTTGGTCTCCCCACTGAGCTATCGTACATACATATATTCACGTAAATGAATGCTATGCATATTATGCCATAAACTACTAGAAGAGGCTAACTTTAAAATGTTTACTTATTGCTCGAGTGTTTTATGAATGGTAAGTGGTTTAGTGGTTGCAGCTCCTTACAGAAAAGACCTGTAAAATATACAACACTGTGAACTTGGCGATTGAAAAGAGTGGCCGTGAGTTTCTTGCCAGTTTTTCTCATTGGTTCTACGACCTTGCTTTGCTGAACATGACAACAGGTAAAAGTAAATGTAAATTCACATTAATAAGTAACTTTGACGTTCATAAGTGTTACTTTGTGATCTACATGAATAAATATATTTTGATTTTTGATTTTAAAGTTTCGCAACAGTTGGTTCTGAGTACGTTTTTCGATTGAGTTTAAAATGTCATCGGATTTTCTTTGTAACGAAATTCTTAATAACATCTTTAGGTATGCACGGTACTTGGAAATATATTTGACCTCAAGAACGTCGCAACAAAACATCAGGTAATACGTCAATTGCTGATTATCAGACATGATTGAAAAACATGACTGTACGGATGACGTAGTGGTGTAAGTAGTCCCCTCACCACTGCCACTGCGTCGAGTATTGTGGGTTCGAATCCCACACGAGACAAAACTTTGTGTGATCCACAAATTACTAGCTACTGCCCGTGGCATCGCTCGCAAGAGAGGATTAAGCATACATACAGGTCTATCCGTGTGAGAAGTTTCATCTTAATCTTTATTGAGTAAAAAACATCTAAATATCTTTATAAATTTATACAATATTTGTAATATCAGTAAGGAACGTCTAGGTGGAGCAGCGATAGTGTATGCGACTGCTATACACGAGGTGCCGGGTTCTTATCCCAGGTCGCGCCAGTAAAAAGTTATTGGGTACTCTGACAACAAATTCTCAGTAGCAGCTCGGAGCTAGGAGGCTAACATCCTAACTCCGGGCTGCTGTGTGTGTCTTTTACACACCTTCGTTCTTCGTAAGGCATGTGAAGCCGTTAGTTCTGCGCCTGATCTCTCTCCGGTCGTGTCGGTTTGCCAACCCATCGGATTATGAGATATAGGGAACAGAGAACGCACTCGTGTTTGCACACACATTTGTACGTTATAATACCTCCTGCGCAGATGGCCAGTCTCCGTTACGATTGGCTGCCGTAATCGAAATATATAGTATATAATCGAAATTTTTTTTTTTTTTTTTTTTTTTTTACGTGGGGGAATGCTGTGACGCATATCCCTCCGCGGGGGCGGGCGGAGGGATTATGTCGGACTCGCCGGGGTAAAAGAAAGATGGAAATAATAGCAAAGTACCTCCCGGAATACCGACTAAACCTACCACGGTGTTCCTCGACAAAACCACTATCGACGGGGCCGCGCGAATCGCTTTCGCATGCGGTCGCGACCCCGCCGCGGTTACGGCCCGCCGTATGAAACGGCAGGCCACTACACGAAAGACCTACCCAAAATAGGCACTACGTCGCATAAAATCCTACTGTCTCCCCTAGAGGGGAGACGGACTCGACACAGAGGCGCGCGTGGGAACACGCACGCCGCCTCTAGGACCTGGTGCTGAACGGATGGCGGGCAGGCCCACAAAGCCCGCCATCCCCAGGTCAAACCTCAGGGTGGCTGAAGGTCGTCTCGCGCCCTCCGGCGCCCAGCTCTGCGGTCGGGGAGAGGGTTTAAACGCTCCCTCTCCCGCTCCGCCGCCTCCTTGATGGAAATTACTTCCTCACAGAAGGAGGCGACGGCGTTCCACGACCTCTCACTCCGGACTATAGACTGAACTACGGCCGGGAGCGAGAGGGCAACCGATCCGACTGCCGCGATCAAATCACGGCGCTGCGATGCCCAGGCAGGGCAAACCGCCAAAGTGTGCAGCGCCGTGTCCTCAACAACGTCGCGGCAGTCGCCGCAGTGGTGACAACCGGGCGTCTCTTGCCGGCGTATACGACACAGGAACTGGCCAAAACAACCGTAGCCAGTTAAAACCTGTGTCAGCCGGAAGGTGAGGGCGCCATGCCGCCTCTCCAGCCACTCCTCAAAAACGGGACTTACCGCCACGATCGTGGCGTGCCCGAAGGGATGGAATTTTCCTGCATTGTGCTTGCTTAGTTCCAATAACCGTTGTGCACTGCCTTTGCTTTTCACTATATTGTTTTCTCACCGCAAGCTACAGATTATTAGCTAGGAGATATTTAATAGCTCACGAAAAAAAAAATACAACCGCCATTAAATTTACTAAGTTAGAGCGAAATATATGTTTATATTTAATATAAAATTACTGGCAAATGCGTCTTTTTTTACTGATTCCAAATACGTAAATAGTCAATTCAAATTCAATTGATACGTCTTTTCCTTTACGACGGCTTATAGCGTAGTCATATTTAGCTCACTGACTGTCCTTCATACGCTATAACTTTATGGGCACATATTCCACTAGTTCACGAATAGCTCAGGATCTGACCGCGCCCTAACATATCCACAATTATTATTATTATTAAAGCTTATTAAACATAAATCAAACCAAATATGTAGAATAATAGTGGTTATTAACGTGCTTCACCATTAACTGACAAAAATAGTTAAAGATTCTAAAACGTGAATCGATTAGGTTATGATAACCTATCATGGTCGATTTAAGATAACCTACAAGATATTAGTACATATTTGGTATAAGAATATATAATTATAATCTATTTACATGTGATGCAATAGGTAAATCAATAATTATTATCAGTTGACCAAATATAATATATACGATAGCTTAAACTCTATCAGTCTTTAGCTGAGCGTTGTTCAAAATGAACCCTTTGATCGTTCTCTTCTCGCTTCTGGCTATAATTGTATATTTATTGTACGTGTTAGCAACTAAAAAGTTCAACTATTGGAAAAACAAAAATGTGCCTTTTGTGAAGCCGCTACCACTTTTAGGCAACTATGGAAGTTACATTCTATTACGTGAATATCCTGGACTGGTGGTACAAAACTTATGTAAACAGTTTCCCAAGTTGCCTTATTTTGGAGCTTTCTTCGGGACGGAGCCAGTCCTTGTCGTTCAGAGTCCCGAGCTTCTCAAAGAAGTCTTCACGAAGGACTTCTACTATTACAACGGCAGAGAAGTATCTAAATATCAGGAAAAGGAACCCACTACTATGAATGTTTTCTTCTCGAGCGGTGACAAGTGGAAGGTTGAGCGTCAGAATCTCACACCACTGTTCTCTTCTGCGAAAATGAAGAACATGTTCCATTTGATAGAGAAATGCAGCCATGTTTTCGAAGATATTCTTGACAGTGAGACCAGCATAACTAACGTAGTGGAAGCAAAGAACCTTAGTGCCAGGTATACTATGGATTGCGTTTGTTCATGTGGTTTTGGGGTAGAATCAAACACGTTAGCCGCTCCTGAGAATAACCCCTTCAAGTTTATAGCGGATGAAATTATTAGCACTACGTCTGTCAGAGGTTTAAAATTAATTTGTAGAGCTGTTTGGCCAGCGATCTTCTACGGTTTGGGCTTACAGTTATTCCCGAGTACGATTAACACGTTTTTCGGACAAATGCTCAAGAGTGTGTTTGAGAGTCGAAATCACTCGTCATCTGCAAGGAATGACTTCGTGGATCTGGTGTTGAATTGGAAGAAAGAGGATTTCCTTGTTGGCGACAGCTTAAAAAACGCGGTAACTGGACTTGCGGATAAGATACATTTAAAAGTAACTGATGAGTTATTGGTGTCGCAGTGCACAGTGTTCTTTGCAGCTGGTTTCGAGACATCTGCTACTACAATCAGTTTTACTCTGTTCGAGTTAGCGAAGCATCCCGAGATACAAAAGCGAGCTGCGGAAGAGGTTGATGAATACTTGCGCCGTCACAACAACAAGTTGAATTACGAATGTGTTAATGAGCTGCCTTACCTCCAAGCTTGTATGAAAGAAACTATTCGCATGTATCCATTGCTCGGCGTTCTGACCCGCGAAGTTATGGACGACGTGACCCTCTCCGATGGTTTACACTTGGACAAGGGAGTGCGCGTGCACATACCCGTATACACCTTGCATCATGACCCTGACTACTTTCCAGAGCCTGAGGTCTATAACCCTGAAAGATTCTTGCCTGAAAATAAAGAAAATATTAAACCGTATACCTACCTGCCATTTGGTGAGGGCCCGAGGCTCTGCATAGGTATGTTGTTTTTTTACACAAGTAAGATGACAAATGACCATATTTTATGGACACATTCGATACCAAAAGTACTTGCAAAAGAGGGTTGACTGCGCTGATGGCACGTAAGACGAAGAGAGTTGGACCGCTTATCGACAATACAGGATCATGCTTAGAAGCTGTAGTGCTATTGACAATAAGTCACAAAGCAGCTTTCTCATCTGACCGAGAGGCGTAGTGGGTCAAGTGCTCCCCTCGTTCGCCACTGCCACTCGCCTCGCCACTTATGAGTTCGATTTAGCCACTTATGTGTTCGATCTCGCCACTTATGGGTTCGATCTCACCACTTATGGGTTCGATCTCGCCACTTGACAAACATTTGTATGGTCCACAAATAGTTGTGCCGAGTCTGGATGATATTTGTATGTTTATAAAATCCCACGCGAGAAAGGTATAATGCCTATGGCTGGAGTAGTTCTTTTTAAATTTTCAACCGCGTGGCCATGTCCGCCATTTTTCATTCTTTTTTTTTATTCTACCACATACACACAACACCATCTAGCCCAAACTAAGCAGAGCTTGCACTATGGGTACTAGACAATGGATAAACATACATAAGTAAATAGGTACTTTTTTTTTAATACATACGTATTATACGTAGAAACATCCAGAACAAGACAAACATCCACGTTCATGCACACAAATGTTTGACTTGTGCGAGAATCGAACCCGCGACCTCAGGCGTAGGAGTCGGTTACACTAACCACTACGCCATCGAGGCCGACTAATTATATTGTGTCTGTAATCTGTCTGTCCGCCATTGGAATTATATTGTGTCTGTACGAATAACAAAAAACCTAATTTATATTATTTATTTTCTTTTAGGAAAGCGTTTCGCCGTAATGCAAGTTTTAGCTGGTCTACTCACTTGCCTGAAGTCATACCGATTCGAGCTGGCTGAAGGTATGCCGGAGACAGTGGACTTCGAGAGCAGAACGATCGTTATACAGCCGAAGGTCGGACAGGGGCTCATGTTGAAAGCTTTCAAGAGAGAGGGATGGGAGCAGAGGACTTTCCTCAGGACTTAAGAGTTCATGAAATATACATAATTACAATTATTGTTAAGTCTATAATTATGCGCTGTTCTTGTTAGCCGAACCATATCGAGACATAATTACAAAAGCATTGTGTCTGGATGCCGACGTCCATACGCCGATAGATGTACAGTGGGGCCTAACAACTATGGTGATGCAAATTGATTTGTTAAATTTTGTTATATTTGATACCGATATAAGTGAATAACCAATTAAATATCAATAACAACCAATTTATGTGCTATGTTCTTGTCGGTGTAGCAATTTTCTTCTTTCTCGATCCATTATCAATTCCGTCAACTCTCTATATGTCTAACAACTAGTAGTGTTAGTATAACACGTACAAATTGTTAAAATAATATCATCATCTCAGTCTCTATCAGTAGAGTCGACACAGTATTTAAGCCCAGTTCCTACATCAACAAACGAGTTGTTTTAGCTACTGACAGTTAAATTTTGACATATCTTTCTGTCAAAAAATTTAATGTTTGTAAGCAAAACGATTCGTTTCTTGCAGGTACCGGGCCATAGGCAATTCTCCAGATTGGACGACTCTGACATCCATACAAACATCTGTGAAAGTGTGTGGTGACTATGAAGAAAATATCTTTAATTATATAATCAAACAATTTTTTTATAGTTGTTATGGATTTCTAACCATAATGTAGAGAATATAATTCAAAAACAATTGTTGCGGGTGCACACTGTGCTATCGGTGAAGGCCACAGTAAACCCCGTAGTGATCGCTACAAGCTGGGACGTTTATTGTAATTGATATGACATTTTAAAAGTGTTTTATAACAGTTGGTAACACTGTCTCTCGAATGTCAGGCTTCGTACTGAACGTACACGTTTGTAAATTAGCACTTAGAATAAAATATTAAAAAAACAGTGTATTCTTCTTCTTTCTTTTTTCGTGTGGTTAGTGGCCAATCTATTGTCAAGAGTTGTTCAAGCTGCCCGTAGGCCTCTGACATGGCTTAACGACTGCTGTCAATTTGGCAACAACCGGGACCGACTTCTTACGTGCCCTCCGAAGCACGGAGACGCTCAGATGAAATACCACTAAGCGGTCACCCATCTATAGACTGACCGCACCCAACGTTGCTTAACCTCGCTAATCGTTTACCGATTAGGCAGTGTAACCGAAGACCACTAAAAGCATTTTTATTGAAACGACCAACAACGCATTTATATCATCGACGTACACTAAGCAGATCGAGTGCCTGCTTCTGAGTCATAACTTGCCAAAGTTACCAAGGGTCGTTAGTTATGGTCCGTTGACCTCACACACTCGACGACAGTCGCTGGCGTCAGCCTGCCACCATTTCCACCCGAATGCTGAGTGAAAATGTAACTAAGCTATACTATTGGCTTCGACTGGTGGCTGCAACAGCTGGTGGTTGGTTCTTGGCCACAGTTCGAAGGCTCTTCTGCTTCAGTGAGTAGTATTTAAAGCTTGTGTCTTTAAAACTTTTTCTATATACATAATTATGTACTTCACTTATACTACTTTCAATCCCAAGCTTATTTTTTATTCCTATTATGTCTTCAACATTCAGTGCTGTGTCGACATGTTCAATTTTATAATCCTTACTCCTAACTAATTTATAAATTCGAAAGTAACTCTGTCTGTCTGTGTGTTTGTCTGTCTGTTACCTTTTCACGGCAAAACCACTGAACCGATTTAGATGAAATTTGGTACAAATATAGTTTAAAACTTAGTGAAGGACATAGGCTACTTTTTATTGATGTAGATACTATGCGGGCGAAGCCGCACGCATAAGCTAGTAATTTATAATCAACCAGCTGTCCCGATAGAGGTTGCCCTGTACACAAGGAAAAAAAACAAATCTAAACCATTCTCGAATCCACTTGAACACACAAAAAATTTCATCAAAATTAGTCCAACCGTTTAGGAAGACTTTAATTACAAACACACGCACAGTAGATTTAAATATATATAAAGATAATGATTAATTTCATTTCGTTTTTAATTTTATTTATTTGTAAACACATAATTTTTATTTTAAGGGCATTATTTGTTTGCACGTTTGTTTAATTACTCGCATATCAGTTTTTCATTATCTCACAAGCATAGATAATATTTTAAATTTTGCTTATGCATGCTGTGGCAGCAACATCAAAAAATTTAAGACATATAATGATAGTTTATCTTTTTCTGACGTTTATCATTCCTATGACACAAATTCTGCCTACAATGCTTTTATTGACATTTTTAGATTACTCTATGACCAGTGCTTTCCTAAAATTTTTATATCAATAAATATAAATAAAAGAAATAAATGGATATCACGAGGCGTTAGGTTATGTAGCAAAAAAAAACGTCAATTATTGTGGCAATATAGAGTAAAACCAACACCGCATAATAAAAATAAATTAACTCACTACTCAAAACTATTTAAAAAATTATTAATCTAACAAAACGAGCACAGAATGACCACAAAATAAATATATCTAAAAATAAAACTAAAGCGATGTGGGGAATAATCAATGAGTCTAAACTAAATACACCAAAAAATAACATATCTAAACTTAAAATAAATGGTAAAATCGTTTTGACCTGGGGGTGGCGGGCTTTGTGGGCCTGCCCGCCATCCGTTCAGCACCAGGTCCGAGAGGCGGCGTGCGTGTTCCCACGCGCGCCTCTGTTTCGTGTCCGTCTCCCCCTTTAGGGGGAGACAGTAGAATTTTATTTTGAGTACCTATCTTGGGTAGGTCTTATTGCGTAGGGGCCTGCCGTTTCATACGGCGGGCCGGAACCTCGGCGGGGTCGCGACCGTATGCGAAAGTGATTCGCGCGGCCCCGTCGATAGTGGTTTTGTCGAGGAACACCGTGGTAGGTTTAGTCGGTATTCCGGGAGGTACATTATCTTTTTAACATCTTAGTTTACCCCGGCGAGTCCGACATAATCCCTCCGCCCGCCCCCGCGGAGGGATATGCGTCATTGCATTCCCCCACGTAAAAAAAAAAAAAAAAAAAAAAAAAATGGTAAAATCGTTAAAAATACTAAGCATATTGCTAACTTATTTAATAACTATTTTGTAGATAGAATACAACCACGTAGTCATTCAGATGTTTCGGTAACTAAACATATTTTAACCAAAAAAGACTCCATGTTCATGGCTCCCTGTATACCATACGATGTAATAAAAATTATTTTATCACTAAAAATACTAACAGTCAGGGTTATGATGGTATTAGAACAAAAATAGTGAAAGAAGTTGCTAGTGAAATCTGTGGTCCATTAAGTTATATAATTAATCTAAGCATAAGTGAAGGTACGTTCCCAGATGCTCTTAAAACATCTATCATTAAACCACTGCATAAAAAGCAGGACAGAGAGCAAATGGAAAATTACAGGCCTATTGCTCTGATACCGGTATTTGCTAAAGTATTCGAAAAGTATTATTATAACGAATTAAACACATACTTAGAAATAAATAACATGTTATGCGATGAGCAAAAGGGTTTTAGGAAAAACAAAAACATTAATATGGCTGTATACGACTTCCTACATGTCGTATTGGAAAATATGGATAAAAATATGCCAGTTTCTTCAATATTTTGCGATATGACCCAGGTCTTCGACTATGTCCAACATAATATTCTTTTTAAAAAACTTGATGCCTACGGAATAAGAGGTAATATCCTATATTAACGCGAAAAATGTCGAGCAAATATTTTCATCAGAGGAACGTAGAGTACTTTATGGAGTTCCACAGGGAAGCGTACTAGGGCCGCTTCTCTTTATACTCTATATTAATGTACAATTAAATTTTCCTAGCGCTACGACATACCCTATGACCCTTTTCGCAGACGACAGTACGGTTACTGTAACATGTAAATCCCGAGACACGTTTAAAAATGACATAAACAGTGCTCTAAATACAATTATAGAATGGTTGGATAACAACAATTTGAAAATAAATATAAATAAGACATTATTTATGAATTTTAATCAACGTTTGACATGCAAAAATCTTGACATTAATTATAATAACACAAAAATTGACGCAGTAAATACGACGAAGTTCCTAGGTCTAATAATAGATAGTGCCCTAAATTGGAAGGCTCACATAGAAACGCTAAGCAAAAGATTGAGTAGCAGTTCATATGCTTTATATACTCTATCACGAAATCTCAATAGTGATGCGCTCCTTACTGCCTATTACGGACTTGTTGAACCTATCTTCAGATATGGTGTCATTTTCTGGGGTAACTCTACGGACAGAGAAATTATATTTAAAGCTCAAAAACGATGTTTGAGATCAATGTTCCATTTAAAAATAATAGATAGCTGTAAACCGTATTTCAAACAATATAAGATACTGACTTTTCCATCCTTGTATATCTTAGAAATGTTATTATTTATTAAATCAAATCCTCACTTGTTTCCATGTGTTGCAGGTATGTTCCCTAGAAATAGACGTGATAACAGCCGATTATGTTTAAAATCGGCTAAAACTGCACTTATGCGCAGGAGTGTCTTATGCATGGCATAAGACGGTTATTTATAATAAACTGCCTAAGTGTTGGAAATAATTAACTTATGTTGAATTTAAATTAAAAATGAAATCCATTTTAATTGACAGAGCTTATTATAATGTTAATGACTTTCTTCAGGACACATTTTGATAATATTGTGGCTAACTTAAGACATTTCACTAATTTTTATTGTATCTAATTTTTAAATAATTATTTTTACATATCCAATTTCCTATACTTTTTTTATGTGTGGCACATTAACCACTAAGTTATGAGAAATGATTTATTTTGTGAAACTTAATTTTAATCTGTAAGAATATTTGCACGTCATTGCACATGACAAACATGATGATATCAATAATTTTATGTAACAACTTGCATGCACTCATGTACACTCGTGTTTAAGCAAATAAATTAAAAAAAAAAAAAGCCAAAACTTAAGACAGCACTATATAATGTATGCCTGTGTAGTGTGTACCTATGTATCATCACAATGTTTTAGTGTATGCTTTGTTAGTTGACCTTATATAAATAAAATAAAAGTACTTAATCTTATCTCTCAAATATTTAATTTTTTTATTTTATATGTATACTCTACAAACTTAACCATCCCAAACCATTCTCTATAAATACATACAAAATGGGGATGTGTCGTTTTTTTATAAGCATAGTTGTCATACAGTTCCATTGAAGCCCGATACTATTTATATTCAAGAAACAATTCGTTTTACCAATGGACAGTCATATTTGTCACAAATTGTATAAAAATACAACAACTCTTCTCCCTAGCCTTTATTATTCCCAAGTCACTTGCGGTCGGCTTTTCTAGTCTAACCGGATTTGACTGGATATCAGTTTTTATACGGAACGGCTGTCACCTGACCTCCGCAACCCGAAGGCTAACGATACCCTAAGGCTAGACCAGTGTCAGGATATTATAAGGCACTGATTCCCCAATAACGACTGCCATAGATGTTCATAGCAGCCAGGACCGACGGCTTAACATGCTCTCCGAGGCACGGAGCAGGCGATAATTGTCAATCAATACGCACATAATTTCGAAAAATCATATAACTTCTAAAAGTCAGAGGTGCGCGACGTGGGTTCGAACCCGAGACCCTCTGCATTGCAGTCTGTTGGTCTCCCCACTGAGCTATACAACAACTCGTTACACAATAAAATACAGGAACAGTAAATTGACACCACGTAAATGTGCTTAGTAGGCAAATATTGAGCGATGATGATTTACAAAATCTCTGTACCCCTTTTTAGGAAAATTGCGCGGACAGAGAAGTATGGCACTTGGCACAGTTAAAGTTTATATGGAGAAGGAGTGGCGAATCCTAATATTTTTATAAAATATGCATTAGAAATACATTAAATTAATGAAAAACACTACACGCACACAACCATGCATTTAACACACGCAGCCGAATCGCGTTCGTAGTATTTCGCAATTTTTCGAATGACGTAGTACTATTCTTCGTAACTATGTTTACATATATATCAATATATTATAATGACATATATCAGCAATATCTTACAGGCAACCTTTGGATGGATTTTTATGTAATATAGAAAACAAAGAAGTAAGCTTAGAAATGTCGTCAATGAAAGAGTATATTAAATAATAATTTGTTTGAAAAAGATAGGTAAATTAACCTGTATAGCTTTGGCAAAATCTAATTTTAAATTATGGTTGAATTTCGACCACTAGGCTATATCAATACTGGCTAGTTTTATTTATAGTAATCACATTCCTCTGCCATTGTTGGCTAATACACCGTCGCTTGGCACCATCCAGGACATAACTTAACCTAAACTATTCGTTGTTTATGCCAACTTTGTTCCAAAGCTCATCTGGCATGCGACAAACGTTTGGGCCAATTCCATTAAACTTAGTGGTATGCACCTACATGCCTAAGCTATGACTCATGTTGTCATTATCCTTTACTGAATTTTAGGTCCGTTTGATGGTAAGCAGTTATGGTAGCGATTAACCCTACAGGACTAGATGTATCAAACGAGCGGTAACGATCTTAAGGAAAAAGAATTGAAGATGGGTATAGTAAATGTATGATGAGGCTTGGAGGTGCCCGAACCCACTTCTATGACATAGTCGGTTGGATTGAGTATAATATTTTATTTCGGGTCCTATGTTTATTAAAATATATAATAAATTCTTTATTCAATAGTAAATTTAATAGTCAATGTAAATATGCTTGGATACAGTGGTTCAATAGTAATTATATTTATGAAAAAAATAAAATCAATGCTTAAATCTAATAATTATATGACATATAAAATATTTTCTAAAGATTATAAATTTGTTGCCTGAGACCCAATTACCGTATTTTCCCCTTCCCGCTTCGTCTCCTTCCCACTTCCTTTCTTAAGGGGTCAGCAACGCGCAAGTGATGCCTCTGGTGTTGCAGGCATCCATAGGCTACGGTGACCACTTACCATCAGGTGAGCCGTATGCTTGTTTGCCACCTTAGTTGTATAACAAAAAATAAAAGAAAATATAAATAAAAAACTAGGTACCTTTAGATCTGTAGACCAGGTATCAGGCTATAAACTGTGTATATACATAATACGATCTACGTGTAAATGTGTATACCTACTTGATTGCATACATATTTAATTTAACGTGATAAGAACTCCCAAATATTTTTATAAACTCGACCCACCTGCATATTTGACTTTTATGATGCTGACAGACTTGAGCATTCACTTATAAGTTATAACTTATAACAGAGTATCGAGCCTTCGCCGTTTTTAAATTGTCGAAGTGAACAACGAACAGAGTCAAACATAGAGCTAAACATCGCTACGAACATTTGCACGATAATAGACATGATGACTAAAAAAAGTTATTAGTCCGACTTGGGGGCGAACCTTGAGGGACAAACGGGTTCCTAACTCTTTAAAAACATTTAAACAGCGAATACAAAGAACAATTAGTCACTGAACAACCGTTTATTCACACAAATTTTCGACTTTTAGATTAAACATTGCACACAAATGAATCATATTATACCGAAATAAAACAGAATAAGAATTTATTATTTATTATTTATTATTTATTTATTTAGATTCATTTACAATATTTTTACAGGAACAACTCCCAAGACAATATTGTAAGCTTATAACTAATTAAGAATAATGAATGATTGTATATAATTACTAATTACTTAATACGAATTAAAAATATATTATAAATATACATGAAAAATGAAATGAAAATGAAAAAATTGTTTATTGTTTTATAAATACAGTAGTTTCAAGTAGTGGTTGGAGCCTCCTTTTAAGCAAATAAAGCCTGTAGTAGGAGACTCCACTCTTCCAAAACAGATTCATTTAAAATTATAGCTACACAATATAGAAAATTATTGATCTACAAAGGATAGAATATAAAAAGAGGAATATAACCTTAGGTGTGTGTGTGTGTGTATGTGTCTGTGTGAATGTATATGTGTGTGTGTTTGTGGATGAGTGTGTGAGTGAGTGTTGAATATTAATTAATTATATGCCAGAAATAATGCAAGTTTGCGCTACTTCTGTGAATTTCGGCAGTCTACAGTTATAAATATCTATATATGTAGCCATTATGTTAAACAAGTAAAATAAGTACATCTCATTTATTTTAACAGTCAGTTTTTATCTCACGCTATAACTATTTTAGCCAGTCATTTTACCTCATCTATACCAAGAGCCATCTGCGCTCATCCACAATCCGCGTAAAGTTGTCAAGGCCATTTGAGACCAGCAACTAACACACGCAAAAAAAAAGAGTTGATTCATTTGTCGGTTTGCTCTGGTAATAGTAAGGCTAGGTTAAGGCTTAGGTTATTTTTGAATTTGTGGTTCGATTATGTACGGTTGTTTGGTATGTTTTTTTGTTGTAATCAAAGCTTGTTTTAAAAAAATAAAATTAGTTGATTTGGTGCTATAGTTGTATTTTTTTAAATATCTCTAGTTCTGATCCCTAAAAACAGAAGTGGTATAGGCCTGTGCTATTATATTATTATCCGTTATGCCACGATAATCACGTTCACGTTCTCGTAGTAAATCACGTAGCACATCCAATGACAGATCGCCTTACAGTGCAAGACAAAACAAATCAAAAAGCGACGACACCATCGTGATTCTAGATCGCGTCGTTCTAGGTCTCGTAGTAGTTGAGCACTTCAGACGGCTCGCTTCGAAGCTTCTAGGCACTGCGTCCGCCCTTGGGCGGCTATTGCCAAATTTGGGTGGGCCTAGTGTCGGTTGCCGGCGACTCTACGCGGAGGTTATCCGGTCAATGGCGCTTTACGGCGCACCGGTGTGGGCGGATGCCCTGACCGCTCAATGCAGGACTCCCTTGCGGAGACCGCAGAGAGTCATAGCGGTCAGGGTCGTACGTAGCTATCGCATGGTATCGGCCGACCCAGCATGCGCATTGGCTGGTACACCCCCGTGTGATTTAGAGGCTGAAGTGCTCGCCGAAGTGTTCGCAGTGAGTGAGGCGGCGCGGGAGGAGACAGGTTGTCGTCCCCTCCCGGCAGTGATTGAGCGCGCGCGAAATCGAGCCCACCAGGGCATGGTTGGAAGGTGGAAGGCGCGACTGGAGGCGCCCCTGGCCGGTTTCAGAACCGTTGGGGCCCTCCAGCCGGTGTTAGAGTGGTGGGCAGGGCGACAGCATGGGACCCTTTCCTTCCGACTGGTGCAGGTATTGTCGGGGCATGGTTGCTTTGGCAAGTACCTGCACAAGGTCGCTAGGAGGGAACCGAGTCCCATCTGCCACCACTGCGAGTGTGAGGAGGACACGGCGCAGCACACGCTCGAGCAATGTCCTGCTTGGGCGGTGCAGCGCCGTGAACTCCAGGACGTTGTGGGAGAAGACCTCTCGCTGCCGGCTGTGATCAAAGCCATGGTCGACAGCGAGAGCAAGTGGGTAGCGGTCGCATCCTTCTGCGAGGACGTCATCTCGCAGAAGGAGGCGGCGGAGCAGAGCCGTGAGGATAGTATTCTTGCGGATCCGAGCCGCCGCCGGCGTACCGGGCGGCGAAGGCGCGCATTTGCGCGCCTCATGCCACTGCAGTGAAGGCCGCGGGTGGGAGAACGGGGATCTCCCATTCGCCAGCCGTTGAGTCGGAACGACGCTGTCTGTTGTGCCAGGGCGTTGTCCAGGAGTCATCGCTCGCAGACACAACATCTCTGCATTGGGCACTGCTGGGTGGGTCGCTGATGTAGTTTCAGTTCCAGTGACCCACCCACCATACAAAGCAGTGAGTTGGCACACCGTGGTGGTTTTAATCGGTAGGCCCGCAGTCTCGGGAGAGCCCGACATAACCCTCTCGCTTCCCCTTGTGGCGAGTGGGTATGCATAAGGAGCATTTCCCCAAGTAGAAAATAAAAAATAAATAAAAAAAAAGGTCTCGTAATAGTTGTAATTCTGTGCAGCAGGCTTTAAGTGCGATTATGACGCAATTAGTATGCATAGTTGAATCTGATAGATTAGATAAAGTCAACACACCTCTTCAAGATGAAAATTTAATATTACTATTAGGTTATATAGATGACTTCTTGCCTTACTTCATTTCGGGTACCGCTACTACAACGGTCCAAACAGGCAAATTGCAAATTAATTTAATCAGTGAAGTCCCTGTAACTTATCATCCCTATCGATTGTTGTTTTAGGAGAAGTTGAGAGTACGGGAAATAGTGAAATACTTATTGGATAAAGGCATAATTAGGAAATCCAATTCCAAATATGCCTGCCCCATCATCCTAGTTAAAAAGAAGTATGGTGCAGATAGGATGTGTGTGGACTTTCGAGCTCTCATCTGTATTGCAGTCAAAGACTATCCTCTCTCTAATAGAGGACCACATAAATCGTCTTGGGAACTTTAAATTCTTCACAGACCTTGACATGGCGTCAGGATTCCATCAAATTTCTATTGATGACAGCTCAATTTACAAAACAAGGTTTGTAACGCCTGAAGGGCATTATGAGTACTTAAAAATGCCGTTTGGTCTATGTGATTCTCCAACCGTTTATCAAAGAATAATTAACAAAACACTCCGAAAATTTATCGAATTCGGGAACGTCCTAGTCTATATCGATGACGTGCTCCTTATGAGCATGACAATCAGTGAAGGAATCGAATTATTGCGTGAGGTTTTAAAAACTGATTAAAGCTGGATAAATCTTCGAATTTGCTCATTTTCACTACTGATGTCTACTATTACTCGTAGTAGTACTATTATATATTCTAGTACCTGGGCCAAGTTATTAGCCATGGTCAGGTTAGGTCGAGCCCACGAAAAATTGAGGCTCTAATAAACGCACCAGTACCGGGCACTGTATAATAATAATATAATAATATTCTACCACATACACACAACACTATCTAGCCCAAACTAAGCAGAGCTTGTACTATGGGTACTAGACAATGGATAAAGATACATATATACTTTTTTTTTGTAAATACATAGGCCTAGCAGGATACTTTCGGCGGTACCTTACAAAAAAATATGTTATATTCCAACAGGATCTCATTAGGCAGTTAACGAGTGAACCAATAATTGCAACTGTTGATCCTAAATTGTCAACGGTATTGCACACGGATGCGAGTAGTGCAGGCTATAGCGCTGTTTTAATGCAGGTCCACAGTGACGGCAATAAACGTGTCATTGCCTATTTCAGCAAGGTTACCCAGGGCGCTGAAAACAGATACTACTCGTATAAGTTGGAGACGCTCGCGGTCATCAGGGCTTTACAATATATTCGACATTATTTAATCGGCGTTGAATTTAAAATTATAACCAATTGCAACGCCCTGAAAGCCACTAAGCGTAAATAGGATCTGCTGCTACGTGTTGCTCGCTCGTGGATTTATCTATAAGATTTTAATTTTACAATCGAATGTCGAGAAGACCTTGTAATAAGTCACGCCGATTACTTAAATAGGAATCCAACAGTCGTGCAGGTAAACTAAATTGACAGACCTTTGATCTGGGCACCGATGGCCCAGTCCGTAGATGATGAGACCAAAGACCTAAATAAACTATTTTTTTTTTTTAATACCCAGGAAAAAGTCCTTGATGCACTACCCGCCGGCTAGGGGACGGCACCGGCGGGGCGTGTGTCAAGCATTTTGTCCTGGGTACCAAAAAAAAAAAAAATGTTATTTAGTCTTACGTCGAAAGGTTCTTACTCACGAAGACCTAAATAACCTAACCTAACCCTCATAATCCGTTACGACGGATAATCCAACACGATCGGAGAGAGATCAGGCGCAGGACCCAATAGCTTAACGTGCTTTTCGAGGCACGGGGGTGTCTAACATCGCCAACTTTCTAACTACGGGCTCGTATTGAGATTTCTTAACAGAAAAATCCAATAACTTTTTGTTGATCCGACCCGCGAAAGAAGAAAATGTACTGTTACTGTGGTTCGGCAAGTTCCGAAAGCGTACATACACTCTCTCATCCTTTCCAGTAGCTAATCTTAAGCCTATTAATATATATATTAGATATATAATATATATATATCTGATATTATGTTAATAACGTAATATCTACTTATCATAACATAATGGGATAAGTGTTTTCTTTAGTGCTAAGACCTGCTAGGAATTTGTTTGCGCAGTGGAATTTCTTCTAGCCCGATCTAACATCAAGTATGAAAATACTCATGGCCACGATACATGGATCTAAAATCTAAATAATTATGTGATTAGACTAAAAACTCACCTCTAGAAGTTCGTCGGTCGCCGGCTATGAATCAAGATGGGTTAGCACAATCGAACAATAAAACGGATCCGAATTAAAGTCAATAAGCTCACCCAAACCTTGAACAGCTTCTCCACAGGCGGGTCAGCGGCTCAGCACGCCGGCGAGATGACACGTGTTTCACAAAAGTTCAAGATCTTCGCGATCACAAAGTTCCAAGTTCTTAACAAAACAATATTACACGTATGGTACGTGATTACACTGTTCAAATTTATACTTTATAGTTTTCAAAAGCGAGAAAATTCTCATCAACTCCCGAGTTCCAAACAAGTGATTTTACAATTGTTGAAATTAAACTACTATATACGGATTTTATCGCGTTGTTTATTTAACACTCTATTACATAATTTAGAAACTGTTACACTACTATAATGTACTATTAAACTTTACCAAATTTTAAGCTAATTAAATTATTAAAACTATCAAATCTATTTGTTTTTAAGTTTACACTTTCCCCGACGTTTCGGTTGCTTTTCAGCAGCCATGGTCACGGGGAGACTAAGATGGTAGTTGTCTCAATGTTCCAGTGTAGTTATTTCAAAGTACCCGAACATAATTTAGTTATTGGTGTTTCTATTTACGCAGAATGAGCTCAAAGTATCATGAAGTCTAGCTGTGGTTTGTTTCTTCTTGGGTTTGACTATTTGATGTACTGGATCCCAAGCTGGTGGTACATTCCAACCATCTTCTCTATTGAAATTTGGATGTTTTTTGATCTCAATAGCCTCGCGAAGCATCCTTGGTAGGAATCGGTGTTCTTTAGCGAGAATCTGTGGTTTGTCAAATCTCAGGTAGTGGTTGGTCCCCTGTTGTACATGTTCACACACAGCAGACTTCAACGAGCGTTTGTGTTTTACGTCAGCTATGTGTTCTTTTATGCGGGTGCCTATGCTTCTCTTGGTTTGACCAATGTATGAGAGTCCGCAGTCACAATCTATTTTATAGACCCCTGCATCTTGTAAAGGTAATTGGCACTTGACGGATGGTAAAAATTGACTTATCTTCGTTGGCGGCTTGAAGTATGTGTTGATTGAAGCTCGCTTCAAGATGTAGCCAATCTTGTCAGTGACACCCCTTACATAAGGCAGTATAGCAGGCTGGCGCTCGACTGTGGCTGGCTTTTCTCGGGATCTGTGACAGCGGCGCGGCTGTTGGAGCTTGTTGTCTTGCAGTACTTGCTTGACATGTTGAAGCTCGGCGTCCAGGTGTTTCTTGTCACAGATCCCGTGGGCTCTCTGAAACAAAGACATTCCTACGGTAGCTAACTGTTTAGGATGGTGGTGAGAGCCCACGGGAAAATAAATGAAAAATGAATAACATTCGCGTAAACAGAAGACAATATTATGATTTTACAATTGGTTATAATGCACACACGACGCCACAATATTTACACGTAGTAATTATAACTGACAGTCCGAAAATATTTAATTTCCAACGATTTACAAAAGGGAGGCCTCGTGTTTTCAAAAGTTTACAAGATCAAGATAAGGACACAAGTGACAAGTACATTTTAGATACAATGACAAGTTGACAAGTTTGACATTTCGTTTTACAACTTCCGCGTCATAGACAACCGGAAATGCTCAAAAGGTTGCCAGTGGAAAAATTACGTCTTGGACGGAACAATAAGCGTGGCGATATATTGCATATGCGTATTGCATGCTTACATGAATTTAACTTAAATACCTTCTTCTAGATATTTCCCGTGGCTTCGCCTGCTCATGAACAGTATGTTCCATCTTAAAGGTACCCTATGGTCTTCTCCGTACCCTTACATGATGATCGGTCGAGTAAAAGCGTAACGAACAAATTCACATTCGCATAAATGCGAATGTGAATTTGTTTTTTATACTTTCACGCCTTAACTACTTGTCCGATCATCACGAAATTTCGGGAAATTCAGGGTAACAAGAAAGAACATAGGGTAGCTTTCATAAAGGAAAAACACTGTTTCTAATCCAACCTAACCTGATTTTTTTTAAGGCATCTAGGAATAATTCCTGTGTCGCGGGGCCCTTTAAAAACAATCAAACAACGGAAAGAAAGTTCATTCAGACTCGGGACAACCATTTATAGATCACATTTTTTTTGTCGTCCGTTCGCCGTCCGTTCCGTGTGGGATTCGAACTCACTATTGGGCAAGGCGGCAGTGGCAAGGTGACTACTTAAATCACTACGCAATCTGTGCAATCCCTACTATAATATTATAAATGCGAAAGTAACTCTGTTTGTCTGTCTGTTACGCTTTCACGCCTAAACCACTGAACCGATTACGATGAAATTTGGTATAGAGATAGAGTAGACCTTGAGAAATGACATAGGCTACTTTTTGTTGTATGGGAATTCATCATTATCGAAAATAAAACCATGAGACTTTGTATTTAGACACTTGATAAGAAGTAAATAATCATTTGCTTCAGCGTTTTTGAAACTTCGACCTACCTTACTTATAATATTATAAATGCGAAAGTAACTTTGTCTGTCTGTCTGTTACGTTTTCATGCCTAAACCACTGATCCGATTTTGTTGCAATTTGGTACAGAGGTAGATTAGACCTTGGGAAAGGACATAGGCTACCCTTTGCTGTAAAAAGTACATGAAGGGGTTGAAATAAGGGATGAAAGTTTGTATTGGAATTCGTCATTATCGAAGATAAAACCATGAGACTGTATTTAGGCACTTGATAAGAAGTAAATAAACATTTATTTCAGCGTTTTTGAAATTTCGACCTACCCTACTTATCATAATCCTATCATAAGCCATAAAACTAGTATTATAAATGCGAATGTGAGTTTGTTTTTTTGTTTGTAATGGTTTCATGCCTTTCTACTGGACCGATGTTCATAAAATTTCGCTCACATACTGTTAGGGTTACAGCAAAGAACATAGGGTACTTTTGTCCAGAAAATAACTACAGTTTCCGAGGGATGCGAAAAATCTATTTTAGATGGCTAACGCTATAACAACTCGGTCTACTGATATGAATGAAGTACAACGTGACGCCTGGAGTATAGAAAAAGGAATCTACTGTATCCTGGTAGAAATCAGGCACATCTATCTCAAAATAATTACATTCAGCTAATTAAGCTCTGTCTGTTCATTTATCTAATGCAATTAACAATGTTGTCGTAAGAAGTTTGGTATTATACAGAGTTGACATCAAATAAAATTATATTTTTATACTAAAGTACCTTTAACTTTTAGTATTATTATTAACTCGATAGATGGCGCAAAAAGGCGATATCGATTTGTGATATTAAATGTACCAACTAACTAAAATGAATTAACTCCAAAATCCGATAAATAGTGGGGTACGCAAATTTTAAGCCTATGCCTACGTTAATTTTAGTTAGTACATTTAACATCACAAATAGATTGTGATGTTAAATGTACTAAGTAAAATTTATTCACTCAAAAATTCGATAGATGGCGCTAAACACATTTTAAAACGTAGTATTATTTTATATTATCTATGGCTATATTAAACTGATAAATAATCGTGAAGTTTTGAGAAAGGAATTTGGGGGACCGTATTGTTGAGAATTCGATTCATTTTTTAAGTTTAATCTGTTACTACTATTCTTATAATATTGTTGGTTATGGAAGGTGTCATAGGACCCGACGGCATTCCAGGCCGTACGTGGGTCCTGGCCCTTGAGGGGCTCGGGCCCCGACTCAGGGAACTCCCTCACATCGTGTCTTCAGAGGGGCCAGTGCCCAAGTCAGTGGAAGGTTGGGAAACTGGTCCTCCTCAGGAAGCCGGGGCGTCCGGCGGACGGCCCGTCCGCCTACCGGCCCATTGTTTTGCTGGAAGAGGTTGCTAAATTGTTCGAGAGAATTATCGCGGAGCGCCTCGTCCAGCACTTGTCTTCGGTGGGCCTGGATTTGGCGGATAGTCAGTATGGCTTCCGTCGCGGGCGCTCCACTATCAACGCGATTCAGCGTGTGAGGAGTCTCGCGGAGGAAGCAGTTGCCCGGGGCGAGGTCGTCTTGGTGGTGTCACTCGACATCGCCAACGCCTTTAACACCTTGCCCTGGGGTTGTATTAGGGAGGCGTTAGTTTTCCATCGCGTGCCTCCCTACCTCCGTCGCATATTCGGGGCTTATTTAAATAATAGATTCATTGTTTATCCGGGTTATGACGGTTGGAGTCGGCGAGAGATATCGTGCGGTGTTCCACAGGGATCGGTTCTGGGTCCGCTCCTGTGGAACATCGGCTACGACTGGGTGCTGCGAGGTGCACTCCTCCATGGCGTTGGCGTCATTTGTTACGCCGACGACACCTTAGTCACAACAAGGGGTAAGCCGCACCGGGCGGCAGCCATATTGGCTACCGCTGGGGTTGCACAAGTCGTTGGTCGTATCCGGCGGTTGGGCCTGGAGGTGGCTCTTTCTAAGTCCTTTCATGTTTAAAGTTCTTTCATGGTCCACGGAACCGGCCATCTCCAGGAGCCCACATCATGGTAGGAGGCATCCGCATCGGCGTCGGGTCGACTCTCAAGTATCTGGGACTCGTACTCGACAGCCGGTGGGACTTTGCTGCACACTTTCGGGGTTTGATCCCCAGTCTTCTGGGCGTTGCAGGCGCGTTAGCGCGCCTGCAGCCCAACTTAGGGGGGCCAAACGCCTCCTGCCGGAGGCTCTACAAGGGGGTTGTGCGGGCTAAGGCCCTATACGGAGCACATGTATGGGCCAACACCCTGACGGCCAAAAACGTCGCCGTCAGGCCAATTCGAGGCTACCGCACGATCTCGTTCAAGGAAGCGAGCCTCCTTGCTGGATCGTCGCCCTGGGACCTAGAGGCCGGGCTTCTAGCGTCGCTATTTCAATGGCGCCAGGAGGCACTGTTACGGGGTGAAGTGCCGTCGCATCGCGATATCGAGGTGCGGCGGCGCGAGCTTCGCGAGGTCCTAGTGGCAGAATGGAAGGAACGACTTGTCAATCCTAGCGCCGGGCACGCCACAATCGTGGCGTGGACCTGTTCTTAGAGAGTGGCTGGAGAGGCGTCATGGCGCTCTCACGTTTCGTCTGACGAAGGTGCTGACCGACCACGGTTGTTTCGGTCAGTACCTGTGTCGAATAGGCAAACAGGAGACGCCCGGTTGCCATCACTGCGGCGACGTTGTCGAAGACACGGCGTTGCACACATTGGTAGGTTGCCCTGCTTGGGCCACCCAACGCCGTGTCATGCACGCGGCAGTCGGTAGGGTCGTCCTCTCGCTCGAGGCTATGGTTCTGTCCATAGTTTCGAGCGAGAGGTCTTGGAATGCCGTCGCCTCCTTCTGTGAGGAGGTGATGTTAGTGAAGTAGACGGCGAAGAGGGAAAGGGAACGTTTAATCCCTCTCCCTAACCGCAGAGTGGGGCGCAGGAGGGCGCGAGACGACCTCCAGCCACATTGAGTAGAAGCTTGCGGGTGGTGGACCCATTGGGGCTGTCCACCGCCCGACAAGCGCAGGTCCGAGTAGGCGGCGTTCGCGTTTCGCGCACGCCTCTCGATATCGGAAGGGGGACTAGATCCCCCGCTTTGTCTGTGTAAATATTGTGTGTTTGTGAATTTGTCCTGTATGTGTAATGGTTGTGTGGGACCCGCCACGTCCATCGGCGGGTCGAACCTTTGGCTGGGTCGCGATTCGAATGCGAGAGCGATCCGCGTGGCTTCGCCATAAAAGTGTGAGGAACACCGCGGTGGTTTTAGTCGGTTCAGCCCAAATCTATCTTAGGGGCTGGATCCCGACATATCCCCATCGCCCGCCCCAAAACCGGCGATGGGGAATGTGAATTGCATATTTCCACGTGTAAAAAAAAAAGGTTTGCAGATTATATTGTTCTTTTTTCTTCGAACAATAGTTTATCATTTATTATTTTTAGGTTCATTGTCTTACTTATAATTCTATTTTTCACAATTCATTTTATTTTCAGTTTATTTTTATCTTTAAGGTTTAATAGTTTCTCAGTTTTATTTTTTAGGTTACTACCTAACCTGTATTACCTACTGTTTTTTTTGTTTTCTGTATTCAAAATCAAATCAAACTTAAAAATTAATTTATTCATGTTAGGTTACAAGGTAACAGTTATGAATGTCAAAGATACACTAATTTCTTTTTGTGAATTTTCATTTACTGCCACGTTCAGCAAAGCAAGGGTGTAGAGCTCATGAGAAGAACTGGCAAGAAACTCATGGCCACTCTTTTTAAGCGCCAATTTTACAATAATATTTCGTATACAATTAAAATTCTTTTTGTTAAGAGTTTATTACTTTTTTCGGCATGCCTCGTAAACGTAATTAAATCTAACTTATCTAGGAGCTCATCGCGGGCGCGGGCAGCAAAACGTACTCGATCCCAAGAATCATCCATTCATGTCGAATTAAGAAGGCAGCGACAAGCTGCTTTAAGAGCTGTTAAGACACTTTCTTAAAGCCAGGAAAGACTGGAGGACCAAGCCACCCGCCAGGTTTCTATAACACCGGGTGAAACGCCACTTCAAATACAATTATGGTTGGAGGAACAAGCCGAACGCCAGAGAACCTTGAGAGCTAACGAGACGCTCCTTCAAACGCAGATTCGTTTAGATGTATAAGCTGAACGCCAAGCAGCTTTAAGAGCAACAACCCTAGAGAGCTTTAACAGCTACTGAGACGCCCTTCTTCGTTATAAAGAACAAGCTCAGCGGCATGCAGCTATTAGAGTGGCAGAAACTCCAGAACAGTCGCTGGTGAGAAGAATCGTTCATGCAGAAATGCAAGCCGAGCGACGACAAACTTTTATGCGCAACAGTTAGTCCGTATTTAATAAATCTGCATTTGATTACGATCCTTTTATCTGTACTATCTATACTTCTATACTAATTTTATAAAGTGGAAAGATTAGATTTTTTGTTTGTAATTATTTAACTCAAAACTTTCTCCATTACAAAGGTGTATTATCACCGAGTAACATATTACTTTTAGGTAATATATAGGATGTATATATGGATACCTATTATATTTTGGATTATCAAATGTAAGGAATATACGTGTTCACGTAAACTGTCTTTATTCTCGACTAACTTAATCGGCGGGCACAGCCGCCTCTACACACACATGCTTACGCTGCACATTCGCACACTTATATCTAAATACACATTGTGTCCCTACACCATTCCCCCTTTTTTGAAAAAATAATGGATACACAATAAACACATAATTGCATGGAACAAACTTCACTACATATATGCACCGGTGGTTGCCGCTTGTTGCTGCGGTACCGCTTGCACAGCGACCACATTTGGGTTACCAGTTACGTGCTGCTTGCACACACATGCCCTTGTCGCTTTCTTACAGCGACGCAACACCATACAACCCATGGCAATGGAGAACATAGCAGTCAGTGCTAATACTACACAGACAACATTGTCCAATTTCTGATTGAAGTTATTATTGGTTACACTCTGCGCAATTAAACTATTACTGGAATTGTGCTCTTCCTTGGTTTGAGAAGAGCCCATTGTCTTTATACCGATGCGATTTTATCTCGCAACATCGTGTCGCAATAGTATTTATCCAAAAGTCTATTTGCGTCATTATACTAATACTGCACATCATGCAAAACGTACCGGTGTTTTGATAATGCGGCGACTTCGCGTCGTTTTATGATATAAAACTTTGCTAGAAGTGGCCTCATTACAATCTGAATTGAAATTAATGTTCTTTGTTACATCTGAGTTACAACTAAAATTATCATTACTATTATCACTATCTATTATATATGCCGGTTTGAGTCGGTCTATAGAAATACATGTTTGCTTATCACCTATCTTAATTATAAAAGTCTTTCCTTGTCGCCTTACGACGTTATATGGACCGTCATAGGGTGGCTATGTATGTGTTGAAAACGGTCAACACACTCAAAATTACCTACCCCCGATATAGTATGTCGGCTTACCTTTGACACTTAGGACATGCTCTAGCCCATTTGGTAATATCACGATCCATATTTGCCAAAAAAACTATTGCTTTACCATATTTTTGGTACATTTAATGCCAGGATGACTGAGATCGTGTACTGAGTGAAAGGCTGTTATTCTAAAATTTTCGATGAAATGAGGTCTGATTTTATTGGATGTGACCTCACAATAAATTTGATTCCCACAGTCCGGTATTAAAAGTTGCCTGAATTACAAGTTGTTATTTGACACTTGCAACGCTCGTTGTACATACTCGTCACTGCTTTCTTTTTCTGCTAATGCTGTATAATCTATTACCATGGGACAACTTATTGTCTCTATCCGAGACAAAACATCTGCTACTATGTTTTGATTACCGCTTATGTATCTAATATCTGTGCTAAACTCACTTATGTATGAAAGTTGACGAATTCGTCTGGGACTTTCTTTCTCGCTGTTTACTTTCGTGAATGCGTATATAAGTGGTTTATGGTCGGTAAATATTGTTAACTTACGGCCTTCTATTAAATTTTAAAATGCTTGGTGGTCATAAATATTCCTAACAATTCGCGATCGTACGTAGAATATTTCGTTTCCGTTTGAGTTAACTTTCTAGAATAGTATCCTAGGGGCTTCCAACAGTTGTTGGCTTGTTGTTGCAGGACCGCACCTAGACTAGTATTTGAAGCGTCACACATTAACGATAAATTAGAACTCTCTTTAAACTTCTCGAACGCCTCAATGGCCTTATCAGTCCACTTAATCAAAGTTCTGTCACGTTTTTTTGTGTTATGCAAGTACGTGTTTAATTCTGCCTGGCAATCGACTGCCTTAGGAATATGCGAACGGTAGAAATTTACCATACCGAGACAATGACGTAATTGCTCGATATTTTGGGATCTCGGAAAATTTACAATTGCCTGTACTTTATCGTCTAATGGACGAACACCATCCACTGACATTTTATAACCTGAAACGTTTAATTTTGACACTCCAAATACACATTTTGAAATATTTATTGTGACACCATATTCGTTGAACCTTTGAAAAACCGCATTCAAATGCTCTATATGCTCCTCTTTGGATTTACTAGCAATACATACGTCATGTATGTAATTATAAACAAAATCAAAATCACGTAGCACTATCGTGTCCATGAATCTCTGGAACGACTGTACTGCGTTGCGCAAGCCAAAAGTCATTCGCGGGCATTCGAATAAACCGAAAGCCGTTATGATTGCGGTTTTTCTATGTCATTTGGTGCAACGGGAATAAAATGATACGCCCTATTTAAATCTAACTTACTAAATATGTTTTTTTTTCCCGGCGATTATATACTTGTAATCGTTAATACTTGGCATAGGATAACGATCAGCCATGGCTTACGACTGATGCGATAACATTTAATCGTATAAGTTGATCTACTAATCTACGTGCGCTTTTGTCAACTAACAACTTATAATGGGTTAAAAATCTGCCCCTATTATAGGTTGTTTAACAGCCGCCACTATGAATGTTCATCGGAAAGTTCTCCTTAAACTAAAGTCTAAAGTTAAGGTACGTACACCATACGTTTCTATTTCGGTCCCATTAGCCGCGTATAGTTCATATTCAACACACGCGAGTTTTTTTAAACTTAATTTAGAAACTGGAATAACCGAAACGCTTACACCCGTATCTATTAAAAACTTTAGTCCGCTTTTTCGGTCTAGAATACATAGGCGATTGGATGAGTTGATATATACCTCCGCCACAGGCTATATCGCCGCTAGTTTTCCGACGGAGTGGTGTTATTCGGCTCTTTCCAATTGCACGGTTTTAGCCATTAGACGATTAGTAGCTTTAGACCTAAACTTATAGTGATAATAGCACAGCCAATCCGGATCCTTGCGACCTCTACTCACGTCTCTCGCGCGTGACCTTGAGCGACGATAACTGCTGCCGTAGTCTCTACCGCGCTGTGGTTGCCGAGCGTTCCGCAGCTCCGCGACTTCGAGGCTCAGCTTCTCCAACGCCGCGGCCAAATCCGACGAACTGATGTCCTTGGAGCTGGAACTAGGCGTCACCATCGCTATCTCCGCTTGACGAGTCGCCTCCATAATTTTATCAGCTATGACCGCCAAGTTATCCAGTTCCTTAACTTCCGTGACCACTAACACAGTTTGCACAGCTGTCGGCAGATGACTGTTCCACATAATCTGCAACGTAGGATCTGGTTCTGCGGTTGGGGAGAGGATTCAAGCGCGTCCTTTCCCGCTCCACCGCTTCCTTGATGGGAATCACTTCCTCACAGAAGGAAGCGACGTTTCACGACCTCTCAATCCTCGATCCGGACCATAGGCTGAACCATGGCCGGTACCGAGAGGGCAACCATTCCGACTGCCGCGATCAACTCATGGCGCTGGAATGCCCAGGTGGGGCAAACCGCCAACATGTGCAGCACCGTGTCTACAACAACATAGCGGCAGTCGCCGCAGTGATGACATCCGAGCGTCTTCTGTCCACCTCTATGACTCAAGAACCGGCCAAAATAACCGTGGCCAATCATTACCTGTGTCAGCCACTCTTCAAACACGAGATCTATCGCCACGATCGACGATTATTTTTTCTTTTTCTGTTGGTTAATGCTTTGACTCATACCCCTCCGCGGTGGCGGGTGGAGGGATTATGTCAGACTCACCGAGGTAAAAGAAAGATGTTAAAACAATGAAAATGGACCTCCCGGAAAACCGACTAAACTTACCACGGTGTTCCTCGACAAAACCACTATCGACGGAGCCGCGCGACTCACTAGTGCATGCGGTCGCGACCCCGCCGAGGTTTCGGCGCGCCGTATGAAACGGCAGGCCACTACACGAAGAGACCTACCCAAAGGCACTCACTCACACTAATATATCCTACTATCTCCCCTAGAGTGGAAACAGACTCGACACAGAGGGGCGCGTGGGAAAATACACACCGCCTCTCGGACCTGGTGCTGACCGGATGGCGGGCAGGTCCACAAAGCCCACCATCCCCAGGTCAAACCTCAGGGTGGCGTACACGAACATATTATAAATTAACCTAACCTACTTTTATGCGAGCGAAGCCGCGGGCAAAAGCTAGTCATATTATAATAATCACGCCAACAAATATAATCATAATTATGTTATCGGCAATTACAAATTACAATACTTATCTAATTTAGAACACACATATTCATAAATAATTTGAATTTATTAGTCTAAAGGTCAACTCAGATTAAGAGCTAATGCTTGAGCACTTTTAAAATGTTAATAAAATATGAACCTTTATCACATTAAAATAGAGCTCAAAATCGTATCAAAGAAGTATTATCTAGTCCAGCGGCGAGCATATGAATTTCGTGCCGTTGCGAGGAGGATTTTCGTGTGTTTTCGAACACACTCGAACATACGCGAGCATGTCTATCCGCGGCGTTGCGTCGACCGACAGTGGCCCTCCACGTACTGTTTAAGAACCTTGTGACAGGACTAAAGAGCCTAGAGAGTACACGAAGCAAGAGCCAAAACTTTAAAAAATTTTTGGTCAAGTATTGATTAATCATCTGACTACGTAGGTAACTAGGCACTGGAATTTTCCACCCCTGATCATCCAAAACAAGGTGAAAGGCTGTTGTGCAAAGACATACGGAGGAGTGCGAGTATATGAAGGCGAAATGGAGAAGCATAGTAGAATGCCTGACCTACACCATGTAGGATATACCTACAAAATGTAACATAATAAACGTACACCCTGAAAGTAATTTGTTCAAAGTCGGCTACTGAATCAATTCCAGCAACTATTAATATAGGTAATTTATATCTCTAAAATAATTAAAACCTAATAAATTATAGTCGCCCATTTATTAAACAGCTGAAATAAACGAAAATGTATCATAATTCAAGGCAATAGGGTTTTTGATGCAATAAAGGCAATAAAGTTAGATTGATTGTAATATACCCGAACTATCCGCGCTCAATAAGGAGAGCTAATTCGTTAAATTAAAATATTTAAGTACATAAAAGTAACATTTTAATGATTATATTATTATTACGATTTAATAATCTAATTGTTGTGTGAGGTTGTGCGTTATATCTGTGACATGTTGTATAGCCAGGCAGAGAGCTAACTTGCCATTTTGTTCTTGGAATGAATCATACAACATCCGCGTTAGTCACCTAATACTCGATGTAATGCTCCTATATGATACTGCTATCTTTAACACCAGATATTGTAAGTCTTATATACGTGGTCACCACGATAAGAAATGTATCTTTGCCCTTGTAGTTATTAGGTAGGTAGGAAGAAGTAGCGAATGTCGACTGCTCTCAAAGGTTTTTTTTAATACAACTTCCGCACCATGGCTAAGGATTTACTCCTAGGGCTGGAGTCCTGTGTCGCGGGAGATTTTACAAATACTAGCGGTCGCTTAGTGATCAAAATTCGACCAAAATTCCTAAGCTTGCTACTTTGTTTTCTTTTTTCTTTATTATTTATATATGTATATATAAATAATGTATACCTTATTTATTGTAATAAAGAAAACTTGTAACTATAGATAACCATAGTTACAAAGAATTGTACGACGTCAGACGAACAATGCCGAAATACTACGAACGCGATTCGACTGCGTGTGTCAAATGCATGGTTGTGTACGTGTAGTGATTTTCATTAATTTAATGTATTCTAATGCATATTTTATAAAAATATTAGTATTCGTCCCTCCCTTTCCATATAAACTTTAACAGTGCCAAATTTCATACTCTGTCCGCGCAATTTTCGTAAAAGGGGGTACAAAGTTTTTGCTTCACGTATTAATATATAGATTTAAATAAAGGAGACAAAGAACACCCAGACTCGGAACATCCATTTGTGAATCACACAAAGTTTTGTCCCGTACGGAATTCGAACCCGCAACACTCGACGCAGTGGCAGTGGCGAGGCGACCACTTAAACCACTACGTCATCCGTGCAGTGATCTGTATACAACCTTCTTACCTACATGCTTCCAAACCTTAACTTCTCTACTGATCATCATGAAATTTTGGGGTGGAGAAAGTTGAGATTTGGGGACAAGACCTGTCTATAACTGGTCCCGGAAGATGCTCTCGGACACTGGAAGGTACAGGGGCTCCACCTAATATAACCTTAATGGTTGGTGTAGGGAAACACTATATCATAAACTGGACTAGTCGTAGAGAGAGGGGATGATCATCATGAAATCTGGCATGTGCAACACGTTGTAAGGAGAACAGAAAAGGGCAAAAGATAACTTTCATCTAGAAAATGTGCTGGATTTTTGGCTCACAAGTGGCCACTCGAACGCTCAGTATAAGACGAGAGCATATAAAATGTATATAACTTCGTCAACAGCTTGTGATGGCCACTACTGGTCTGCCTATGGCTGCTTCGAGTAACACAGTAGGCCCCAGCAGTAATATTTATTTGTGAATGATATTCACTCTGCACTTCGTTTAGAAATTCAAGTCAAATGTTATAAAAAATATTGTTTAATTTTTGTCACGGACTTCAGTGGCTGGTGTCTGAGGAATGGTGAAAGAATAAGCATACCCATTTTCACAATGTTACTCAATTGACAATGTCGATTAAAAAATACATTGTTTATATAAATTAAACAAATCAAATGTTGCTTCGCCTCACAAGACCTTACCGTGTTTAATTCGTCCATCGACGTATTTATGATCGTCTAGATAAAATGTATTATACCTCGATATGATTAGCTGAACGTATAATTATGATGTCTTAGCGATTATAATTATACATATAATATATTTATAGACGACGCTCGCACTAGGAATAAATCCAAACATTCACTCAACGGACATAAAGAATATATAGACTCAGAACAGCCATTCGTGGAACATACCATTTTTTGTCTTGTACGGGGTTCGAACCTCACAATACTTCAGTGTAGTAGCTACGATGAGGAGACCACTGTAACCATTACTGCAGTCAGCATGTAGTACATAAAGTCTTAAGACTTATCAAAAGTCCTCTGTTCCCATCTCTTTCGTTCGGAGACCTTCAACATGAGCTTCTGTCCAGCCTTTGGCTGTAACAGGAACATTCTATTCTCAAAGTTCACTGTCTTCGGCATACCGTCAGCCAGTTTCAGACGGTGTTTCTTCAAGAACGTAACCAGATATGTTAAGACATGCATTTTGGCGATACGCTTGCCTAAAAAAAAATAGTGAAATAATATAAATTAGTTAATTGTTATTCATACTACGTATAATAAATATACAATTATTATTAAGTAACGACAAAAGAATGACTAAAGGGTTCATTTTTGACAATGCTTAGAAAAAGACTGAGACAGTCTTATTACAAAAAGTGGTTTAACTAAAAACCCTTGTTTAAACTTCTATAAACTACGGTTTAAACAAAAATGGTATTACAAATCGTGGTTTTACGATAAACCATAGACTAAATCATGGTCTAACGCTAAACCTTGGCGACACCTAGTTTAACGATGGTCTAAATTGTATCTGTCTATGTTCCTTAAGTTATATCATCTTTTTCATTGTGTTGTGTTGTTTTAACCCGAAAATGGATATTAAAATGTTTGATTTAATTGATATTGATGATATTGCAGTCTCTGAGTTATTGGAAACGCCACGCCGCCGGCACAATAGAAATCGTGTTCGAGTCAATCCCTTCGTGGAATTAACCGATGAAGATATCGGGCAAAAGTATATATAGGTGTAATAAACGTTATGCAATGAAAATAGTGGACTTATTAAGAGAAGATTTAACTAGAGATGCTCGAGGATGCCCTGTGTCTCCCGAAATACAAGTGGTTTGCGCATTACGCAGTTGGGCTCGACATAAAGTAAGTAGATTCAAAGCCTAAATTGCATTTATCAAAACATTGGTAGCAATTTATACTGAATTATGTCCTAAGTTCCAAACTAATATTTTGTTTTTGTTTTAATAGATCCAGGATGACACAGCCGATTTGCACGGAGTCTCACAACCGATTATGTGGCGTGATTGTGCAATCATCTCGCGTAGTACCTACATCCTAATATTTAAAATTTGTGTTAGCTTAATATAAATAAATTGAAGACGGATTTCAAGTTCATCTAAGTAATTTATGTTTATTTACTTTTTCCTTGGTACTCTAATTCCCAGATCCAAAGCTAAATGAACTTTGTTCAACTTGCGATGGTTTTGTTTAATGTTATGATTTCATATTACGCGCGGTCGCGCAACAATGTTACGTTTCGTTACACGTAGGTACTTATATGTATTATTAGAAATTAATACGACATAAAGTAATGTGCTTAAACCTAAACAAAACTGCAATCGACGAAATAACGAAATAATGTTTATATCCATGCAAAATAACAAAGTCTCAATATTTTTAACACTCCTAAACATCATTGAATCATTAGCGTATTATCAAAACGTTTTCTTTTCTGGGCATACGGAACGTTGCAATAGAATGATATCATGGTGAACGAATGATATTTGTATTAATCTGTGGTTGATATTTAAACAATGGTTCAAATGACGGTATTAAGAAAACCACGGCTTTTTAAGTTTTGTAATACGAACAAATTTAAACCATGGTTCTGCAGATAAGCCTGGACTTGATAGTACAGGTTTAAATCAAGGTTTATTTAGTTTTTTGTAATAAGACTGTATGAGTTTAAACTATGGAATGCATTTTATTGCCGCCGCCACTGGTATAAATAATAATTTTACAGACAATAATGTATACGAAATGTCTTTTTTTTGCGCTATCAAAATATTAATCATATTATATTTAGAGTAATTCGACTTATTTTAACAATGTTAGAACTTCGATTGCACAACAGATGAGATGAAGGTACCGTTTTGTCAAAGCCTATTTATAATATGTATATGAAAACGTGTTCAACTTTTATTGTCTATATAAAATGATGTGTTAGCCAATGATTCGTCATAATATATTTAATCATTTGCAAAATATTTTAAACTTTTTCATCTTAAATTGTGAGGGCATTTTACATAATATTTTCTTTTGTTTATAATTATAATTCCGCAAGCAAAACAAAGGAATTTGTTTCTGAAATCTAAAATGGTTAAACAATAATACAAACATATTTTTATTTAAGTAAAATCTGTAGGTACTTATTTTTGTCAAATGTGAAACAATTTCGCTCAAATTGTATTTAAAAAAAAGAGTCAAATTGTATTTAAAAGCGCGTTTCATATGTATATTGTAAGCTATCAGTGATCGGCGATTGCAATAAGTATGATAGATTATATATATCTATACATGTAGTAAAAATATTTTCCAATTTGTTACGTAAGCCTAATCTATGAGGATCGATGAGTCGACATTTCTCAAATCAACATTGTACACGGCTCTTCGGAACATAAACCGCAGCGTCAACGGACCGTGAATCGATTACGTCACAACAACCAAAAGCGCAGCGTCTACGGAACGTGAATTGACCACGCCACCTCCACCGTCACGACTCACGAGGCCGGTGTCAGCACAACGCTCGCCGCTTTACAACAAATTGTAGTTTTATAATTCATAATTGTTTCACACTTCGATTCGTTATCATATTTTTATAATTATTATATTGTAATTTCATTTTACATAAAAAAAAACAATTTAATTCAATTAAATTGTTTTTTTTTTGCAACCTCTGCTACCACCAAACGTTATTGGCGCAGTCGATAGGATATTCGAGATAACGAGGTACGTGACGCGAGAAGATCCCAAAAATCGGACCGAAATCCTGCGTGATTTACCGATTGCCGGCTCCAGAACCTACGGGCGGCGCCAGCTAAGGTGAATCTAGACATCGAATCTAGATTTTTTTTACGTGGGGAATTGCGCCTGATGCATACCCTCTAGCCACAAGGGGAGGCGAGAGGGTTATGTCCGACTCTCCCGTACTTCGGGCCTACGGACCAAAACCCCACGGTGTGCACGCTCGCTGCCTTGTATAGTGGATGGGCCGCTGGCAACAATTACTACCTCAGCGACCCATCCAGCAGTCTACAGCTCCTCGGCGACGCCCCGGCACTACATAGGGCGTCGTACCGACTCAATGGCTGGCGGACGGAGATCCCCGTTCTCCCGCCCACGGCCTTTATTATGGCGGCGCGCGAGCTTCAAGCGCTCAAGGTAATATGAACTCTATTTATAAATCGCTTAGAATTTTGCTGGATTTCGACGGCAATCACCACGTATTAACTCGTTTTATAAACCTTTGTGATCAATTGGTACTTACGTATTTTAAAACTGAGCCGGGGCACAAATGATCCAATTTAGCTCTTTTAACGTCATCTCAAATAAAGTTACTGGTTCTGTGGCCAGATTAATTAACGCGAACGGCATCCCAGATAATTGGAACGGTATTCGGAGTGCACTTATTAATAACTTTAACTGACCATCGCGACGAAACCGCCTTGTATAATGATTTATCGTTACAGACTCAGGGGTCTTCTACCCCACAAGAATTCTATGAAAAATGCCAAAATTTATTTAGCACAACAGTGACTTACGTCTCCATACACGAATCTTTAGCCAGTACTATTGAGGCGAAGCGCAACCTGTACAAAAAACTAACTTTACAGTGCTATTTACGCGGTTCATAGAAAAGGTTGTATTTTTTTTTTCTCGACGAAATTACCGCACTCCTCCTGATGGTAAGCAGTCGTATGGTCTAAGAGCAGTGGCCTCCACATCGTCCTCATAGCAGCTGAGGCGATGTTGAGGTCTCTACTTTGACGGCCTGAGAAGGTGCTTTTTCACGCCCCGCTTAAAGGACCCAGGATTAAAGGAAGAAGGAAACACGTGCCTTGGCAGAGACTTCCATGCCTTGATCGTTCGGCAGAGGTATGAGGACCCAAACTTGTTGGTACGCACTCTAGTCGACTCCACCGTGTAAGGATGGCTTCTGAGCCCAGCACGCGTTGTTCTGGATAGCAAAGGAGAGGGCGGGATAAGGTGGAATAACTCTTCAGAGCACTCCACGTGGTATATTCTGTAGAAACATGTATGCGCCCGGAAAGTATGGAAAAGCTCTCGAGTTCGTTCAGGCAATCAAATACGCTTTATATGCAACAACCTACCGAAGTTATACCTAATAAAAAGGATTCACAACAACCTAAACCTAATTTTAACTTATCCCTTAACAACTTTATCCATAGATTCCCCGCGTTAAATATGGCCAGTCCCTCTAGACCCCATATACATAATATGAATGGTCCCTCTTGACCACAGCATCCTAATCAACCTAATCAAGGATGAAGGGCTAATTCATCCCAGCAGATGCACCCTCATGGCTTAACACGTACACAGCAAATGTTCCGTGCACCACCTTCAAATTATAATGCGCATAGTTTAATTTAAATACATTACGTATTTAGATTAAACCGTCCCCAAACGTAACCATATAATAATTTCAATAAAACCTCACGTCCTATGAGTGGTGTAAGCCACTTTGTGCCAAAAGCTTTACCTATGACAGGACACAATTGGCGTAAGTCCGGTAATCCGCCTCCAAACAACTACTTTAAGCCGCGCGAAGTTAATATGAACGAATTTAACTACGATTACGGTTATGAATCTTATTATGACGCTTCAGATTTTGGTCATGAATATACTACTTACGACTTGTACCCTAGTTGTTACACTAGTTATGACCCAAATTCTTATTCGAAAGCCCCGTTAGTAGAGGACCTTGATTCAGATAATAACCCTCCAAAAGATGAAAATTTTACCAAGGTATCGAAATCAGAAAAGCTAAAATAGAGGTTAATTTTCAGTTACAACGGCAACTTGGGTATATTCAAATAAATAACCCACCGTTAAGATTACTTATAGATACAGGCGTTAATCAATCGTTTATAACACCACAGGCTATTCAAAAATACTTTCCTCATATACTCACGAATGTGCACGCTGTTAGTAGAAATGATTATTCAATAACATTACCTAGTTTTCTCGAATTCAAAGAAAGGAATGATATTACATTATAACTTTCATAATTACTTTGACGGACTTTTAGGTTTCGATATACTTGACTCTTGGGACACTACTATAAATCTTAAAAATAAAATACAGATTACATAAATTAGTCAGGTTGCCCTTTAATTCAAGAGATAGTGATGTGGTCCTCCCAGAACAAATAATCTGTAACTGTTTGATTACTGATTGTTTTTACCCTACTGCGTCAGAAGGAAGGTAATGTTTTTCGAGTGTATGTATATGTGTATGTATGTCAATTTCTTTGGCACGCCCTACAGCCCAAACGGCTGGACGGTTTTTGACATATCAAATAATAAAATAACTACATATGTATATTCAAATAAGTTAAACTAAATACTTTATGGTGCTGCATGCGGGGACAAATATTACTTTGTTAACTACGGGCAAAGAATCTAGATCTACCAAAACTACGTTTGTCACCGCATGCGGCACCATAAAGTATTTAGTTTAACTTATTTGAATATACATATGTAGTTATTTTATTATTTGATAAAGTAAACTTACAAAACAATGCATTAGTCAGTCGAATTTTATATAGATATTCTCTTTTAAGTTCATTACTTGTTACGGGTGTTTGTTTTAATAACAATAATACCACAATAAAAAATAATAGAGGTTGGTAGAAGTTTACAATGACTCCCCTAACGATATAATATTCTCAATGGACCGTTCTTTAAGTGCTGAATTATTTAATATAGAGTGCAACCGCACTGAACAGTTTTTAGACCGCACCCAGGAAATTTTATCGCGCCTTAGAAGTGATCATCTAAATCCCGAAGAAATCGCCAATTTAAAGTCATTGTGCGCATTTTACGTAGATGTATTTTACCTAAATGGAGAACCTTTGACCTTCACAAATAAAATTAAACACAAGATGAGAACGACCGATGAAATACCCGTGCACGCTAAAAGCTATAGATATCCATACGTCTATAAGCAGGAAGTCAAAAGTCAAGTTACCAAAATGCTTGAACAAAACATTATTAGGCCTGCCGATTCTGCATGGTGCTCGCCTATCTGGGTGGTCCCCAAAAAGGCAGACGCTTCTAGAAAATTAAATGGCGTATCGTAATAGATTTTCGTAAGGTGAATGAAAAATCTATTGATGATAACCCAACTCCAAATATTTCGGATATTCTAGATAAATTAGGTAAATGTCAATACTTTACCACGCTAGACTTGGATAGTGGCTTCTATCAGGTAGAATTGGACCCCATTGATACACATAAAACTGCATTTAACATGGAAAACTGTCATTACGAATTCTTAAGAATTCCGATGGGTTTAAAGAACTCACCAGCAACATTTCAGCTTGTAATGGATAACATCTTAAGGGACTTTCGGGACGTCTGTCTAGTTTATTTAGATGACGTAATCATATTTAGTACATCTCTGCAGAAACACATGGTAAATTTAGAAAAGTCTTAAAACGATTGCGAGGTTCCAATTTTAAAATGCAGATGGACAAATCCAAATTTTTAAAGTTAGACTTTACCGTACTTACTTGGTCATGTGCAAAGATAAAATAATTAACGTTGCTGCTAAGCCAAGGCACAGAATATTAATAAAGAAGCAGTATGTCGAATTCATACTGCATGTTATGTTACAGACACGCATATATGCGTATTTTACACAGTTCTTGTGGACTTGAGTTTCAAGGATAAACGAGACCTGTGACTTTTTTTCTTGTTTTATGGTATAGGAGGCAAACGAACAGACGGATCGCCTGATGGTAAGCGATTATCGCCGCCCATGGACACCCGCAACACCAGAGGACTCACAAGTGCGTTACCAACATTTAAAATTGTAAATCGCAGTTTTGAAAACAAAAATGCCTATAAAATAGTTAATTATCTATCGCTTTAAGGGTTAAGGTAAACAACATATGGATACGTAATAATAATATCAGCCCTGTATTAAACTGCCCCACTGCTGGGCATGCGCCTCTTCTCAGTGTGAGAAGGGTAAGGCCCGTGCGGGTTGGCAGACTTCACATAATTATCTTCGAGAACATTATAAAGATCTCTCGGATAGGTATCCAGGCTGCCTTACGAGGTTTGCCTTTACCATTATAGCGAGCGATAATTAACTATTTAATACGCATACGTCTCACACTAGACAATTGCTGCACTATGGATACGGATATGGATACGTGCATGTCTGAGAATTATCTCTAATGTTCTCGTAGATATATGAAGTCTGTTAACCTTCATCTTCAATAATTAACTGCACCTATTCCCAAAATCAATACGAGTTAGGCAACGGGAAGAAGTAACTACATTATAAAAACAAGAGAATTTCCTCGATGACTCCACGTGATAAGTTTAAGCTTATGTTTGGAGGTCATTAGATCAATTCCCGAGTTGAGTATTGTTGTTTTCTGTCAAGAAAATTCCAGTTTCAGTGCGAAATCTGGAACTGACGGCAATAGAGTCGTTTTCTACTCTCCATTACGTGGGCCTTGATGGCGTAATCGTTAGTGTAACCGACTGCCACGCTTGAGATCGCGGGTTCGATTCCCGCACAAGTCAAACATTTGTGTGCATGAACATGGATGTTTGTCTTGATCTGGGTGTTTCTATGTATAATATACAGGGTGTCCCAGAACTCAACGTCAAGCCGAAACGGGGTGACAAAAATTATGGGCATTTAAGAAAAACCTAGAAATTTGGTCAAACTGTAACCATTTTTCGGTTATTGTGGTTTATTTTTATTATTTTTGTTCATTGAAATTAAACTACTATATACGGATTTTATTGCGTTGTTTATTAAACACTGTATCTATAACATAATTTTGAAAACTGTTACACTACTATTACTATTGAATTTTACTAATGTTTATGCTAATAAAATTATTAAAACTATTAAAACTATTTATATTTAGGTTTACACTTTCCCCGACGTTTCAGTTTGTTTCTTCTTGGGTTTGACTATTTGAAGTACTGGATCCCAAGCTGGTGGTATATTCCAACCATCTTCTCTATTGAAATTGGGATGCTTTTTGATTTCAATAGCCTCGCGAAGCATCCTTGGTAGGAATCGGTGTTCTTTAGCGAGAATCTGTGGTTTGTCAAATCTCAGGTAGTGGTTGGTCCCCTGTTGTACATGTTCACATACAGCAGACTTCAACGAGCGTTTGTGTTTTACGTCAGCTATGTGTTCTTTTATGCGGGTGCCTATGCTTCTCTCGGTTTGACCAATGTATGAGAGTCCGCAGTCACAATCTATTTTATAAACCCCTGCATCTTGTAAAGGTAATTGGTACTTGACGCATGGTAAAAATTTACTTATCTTCGTTGGCGGCTTGAAGTATGTATTGATTGAAGCTCGCTTCAAGATGTAGCCAATCTTGTCAGTGACACCCCTTACATAAGGCAGTATAGCAGGCTGGCGCTCGACTGTGGCTGGCTTTTCTCGGGATCTGTGACAGCGGCGCGGCTGTTGGAGCTTGTTGTCTTGCAGTACTTGCTTGACATGTTGAAGCTCGGCGTCCAGGTGTTTCTTGTCACAGATCCCGTGGGCTCTCTGAAACAAAGACATTCCCACGGTAGCTAACAGTTTAGGATGGTGGTGAGATTCACCGTTTAAGTACCTATTTGTATGGGTCTTTTTCCTATACACAGTGTGGCTCAAAGTATGATCAGGATTCCTGATGACAAGTACATCTAAGAATGCTAATGAATTATTTGCCTCTAATTTTATAGTAAATTGGATGTTGTTATTAATGGAATTAAGATGTTCTAGGAATACACTAACACTATCTGTTGATAATATTGTAAAAGAAATTACTATATCTACAAACCTCTTATAAATCCTGGGTGCGATGGGGGCAGTCTGTAAAGCTCTAGCCTCGAAGTCCTCCATTTATATGTCGGCAACAACAGGCGATACTGGGGAGCCCATTGCCACCATCGACTTGTATGTAGTATATTATAGTAGTTTAATTTCAATGAATAACAATCGCGTAAACAGAAGACAATATTTTTGTTCATTTAAACATTGGAATCGTAACCCTTCTAGAACATTAACTATAACATTTCTAGAATCACAGTCAAAAATAATGACACAATTGCCCCAAGTTTCCTAGAATTAAGACTATTTGTTAAACAATGAATTTAAAATTTACAAAATTTGTCGACTTTGAAAAAAAATGTTCTAGAGTGCCTTGGTAAGTGCCATTAAAAGTTGGCGCATTTAATCAGAATTGTAAAATGGTACAATACTTGTTAGTTTCATATTAAAAAAAACGAGTAAAAAATAAAACCCGATTTTTGTTAACCCATTTTACTCAGTTAAAATGTTTTTTATTCGCACAAGCTCTTGGTAGGTTCTTAATATTACGGCAAAATGATGAGAGAGATGGATAGTGGACATGTTTGCCATGAGCGAGCGAGACAGATAGTGACGCCACTTTTACCAAAGTCAACAAAAGTAAGTAAAATTAATAAAATAATGAAAAATCTTGACCTAATTTAATTTAGGTTTATTGGAATAAAAGTCAGATAGGGAAATAACATTTTTTATTACAACAAATGTTCAAATTGTTTACCATCAGGCTCAATACACGCCCTACATCTTCTTAAAAAAGATCTACTTATTAGCCGGGCATATCGTCGAGAGTTGATGTCCTCAGCAGCTTGAGAAATTCGTTCACGCAGCTCGGCTACGCTCTCAATGGGCTTTGAATAAAGTTTTCTTTGAGAACGCCCCAATAAAAAAAAACCAGTGGTTTTAAATCTGGGGAACAGGCTGGCCACGAGATAGTGCCTGAACGTCCAATCCACCTTCCCGGATATTACTAGTCAGGGAAATCTCTTACTTGCAATGCGTAATGCGCTGGGCAGCCATCTTGTTGATACCACATATGGCGATGATCTGTTAGTGGTACGTCCTCTAACAAAGTTGGTAAATTTTCTCGTAAAAAATGTAGGTAATTCGTGCCATTCAAGTTCTCAAGCAGCTTAAAAGGCCCAAAAATTTTGCCGTTTAAAATTCCGGTCCACAGGTTTATTTTAAAGCGATACTGGGATCTGTCTTCTCGCATTAAATGTGGATTCTCCACATGCCACTCGTTAAAATTGTGTAAGTTTATGTAGCATCTTTTGTAAATGTAGATTCATCTGACCAGAGAATTTTTTGGATGAATTGGGGATTTTCATTATGTCTCTGTAGCATTGTTCTACAAAATGAAATCCTTTCAGGATAATCTCGAGGGAGAAGACTTGAACTCGTTGTACGTGAAACGGATTCATTTCGGCTCTTTGCAAAATACGATGTGCTGAGCTTTTGGGTATTCCCGTTCTTTCTTAAATTCCACGAACGGAAGTATTCTTCGGAACGGAAGTATTGGGTCATCAGCGACCTCTTGCAACACTTCTTCCTCGTAAGGAAAGCAAGGTCTACCTCCAGCCCGTATTTGATTCGGGAAATGGCCGCCCTCCGTGAGTGAACGGTGCACATTAACAAACACGCGGTGATCCGAATAGCGCTCTAAATTTGGATATCTTTCACGATAAAGTCTAGCGGCGGCACTTGCGTTGCATCTGCATTCCCCATAAATGAGGTGCATGTTCGCATATTCTTGTGAAGTGTAGTGCGTAGGCATGATAGATAACAAGGATGCCAAGACAAAAGCCCAATTCGAAAAGAGAGAAGCCAAAGTTGCCGGTATGTAATCAACAAGTCCAATTTACAAAAATCCAAGTCCAAAAAGAGAAGCCAAAGTTGTCAGTACTAAATCAACACAAGCGAATACGGAAAGGTGCGCAATAGACGAATGAGCGAAACGTACTAACTGGTGTCAGACTGGTAGCGTAGCCATTTGCTTGGTATGGCGTCTGTATCTGTTTGATTCCACTCGTTTAAACGACGCATCTCCGTCTCACTGCGTGGCGTCACTATCTGTCTCGCTCGCTCATGGCAAACATGTCCACTATCCATCTCTCTCATCATTTTTCCGTAAAATTAAGAACCTACCAAGAGCTTGTGCGAATAAAAACATTTTAACTGAGTAAAATGGGTTAGCAAAAATCGGGTTATTTGAGGATTTTATTTTTTCACTCGTTTTTTTAGTATGAAACTAACAAGTATTGTACCAATTTACAATCCTGATTAAATGCGCCAACTTTTAAGGGCACTTGCCAAGGCACTCTAGTACATTTTTTTTAAAGGACAGCACGTTTTCCACATGCGACAAATTATGAAAATTTTAATTTCATTGTTTAACAAGTAGTCTTAATTCTAGGAAACTTAGGGCAATTGTGTCATTATTTTTGACTGTGATTCTAGAAATGTTATTTAGGGTTACGGTTCCAAAGTTTAAATGCACAAAAATAATAAAAATTAACCACAATAACCGAAAAATGGTTACAGTTTGACCAAATTTCTAGGTTTTTCTTAAATGCCCATAATTTTCAAACTGCATGGGAAATTTTATTTCTGATTTTTGTCATGATGGTTACAATCAATCCTGTCACCCCGTTTCGGCTTGACGTTGAGTTCTGGGACACCCTGTATATGTATTTACAAAAAAAGTATATATGTATGTATCTGTAATGAGAAGCAATCTAAAGTTAATGGAATCTGAAAGTTCAATGCTCTCAGATTCCACCATCCTTCCTTGCTTTACATGCATGACTGCACATTTATCCACACCAAACTCCATGTTGATAAATTTACTAAAGCAATCAGTTACTCTTAGTAAGTCTATCAAATGTGAATCAGTGCGGGCAAACAGCTTTATATCATCCATGTATAGCAAGTGTGATATGACCTGACTGCCTCTGCTTAACCTGTAACCTAGCCTGAGCCCCGCTAGTAATGTACTGAGAGGGTTCAACGCTAGGCAAAACCAAAGAGGACTCAGTCTGTCGCCCTTAAATATACCTCGCTTAATCTGTATTAGGTCGCTGGGCGCCTGGGTCTGTCGACACCCTGGATAGTAAAGAGCCGTTTTCTATTGCCTCATATACAACTTCAAGAAAAAGCATAGAGTTGTATTTACTTTATACAGCTCCAGCACCCTCAAGAGCCATGTATGCGGATTTCCTTCGTACCACGAGCCCCCTTCTTACAACCATTCTTAGAGGCCGACATAACAGAATTGATTTCAATATGTTTTGAAATTTTGGCTCTCAGAATAGATGTAAGAAGCTTATAGACCGATGGTAAACAGGTGATCGGTTTATAATTTCCAGACTCATGAGTACTACCTGCTTTGTGGAGCAGGTGCGTAACTCCTTGGTCATAAAATCTGGCAACGACCCAGATTCTACGGTTGATTGAAACTGCGATGCCAAGCAAGCATGCGAACTACGGAGCCAATTCAGCCAGTAGTTATGCAGCCCGTCCGGACCTGGAGACTTCCAATTTGATAACGAACGGACTGCACTAGTAACATCCTGATCTTCAATGATTACGTCTTCCATCTCTGGAATTTGTTTAGCCGCTCACTCGACATTACGGATCCAATCGCCCTCTGTGTGGCCCATGGGCACCGACCAGATGCTACGCCAAAAAGTGTTTGTGGTATCAGCATCCGGCAGCCGCCCATCAGTCACACATTGATCCAGTCGTTCCCAGCTTCTATAAACACATCTCTGGTCTCTTTGAAATGTGCAATTCACGGTATACCGGTCCACGCGTTTTTTGTATCTGCGCAAACGGTTTGCCCACGCATAAACTTTCTATTATTATATCTAGCGAAATCTGAGTGTGATACTCCTTTATATCACATTTACACCTTCAAAGAACCATTAGTGTAAGAATAGCATCATGGTTTAAGTGATCGCTTCGCCACTGCCACTGCTCCGAGTGTTGCGGGTTCGACTTCCACCCGAGATAATAAAAATATTTGATCCGCAAATGGTTGTTCCGAGTCTGGGTGTATTTTTGTCCGTTGTTTGAATGTTTGTAAAGATGTGATGCGGAGGACCGTGACACAGGAATTTAACTGCCTCCGTGACGCAGCGCTAGTGAATGCGACTGCTGTGCATGAGGTCACGGGTTCAAATCACGGGCCAGGCCAACAAAAAATTATTGGGTTATCTGTTAAAAAATCTCAATACGAGCACGGAGTTAGGAAGTGGGCGGTGTTAGACATACCCGTGCCTCGGAAAGTTCGAAAAAGCCGTTGGTCTTGCGCCTGATCTCCGGTCTTGTCAGATTGTCCGTCCCATCGGATCATGAGGGTTAGGGAATAGAGAGTGCACTTGTGTTTGCGCACATACTTGTGCACTATAACATCTCCTGCGCAGATAGCCAGTCTCTATTAAGATTGGCAGTTGTAACCGAAATTCGCTCTTGAGGACATTATTATTCCTAGTACGGGAGTTGTCTTTCTTCAACAAGTTTAAACATGATGATATTGCGCTGCTCATATATGGGAAAAATGGTACGATGTATTTAGACACGCAGAGTAGACCCTTAGCCAAGTTATGAAATGGTTAACTAATAATTTGCTAATCCTTAATGAGGACAAAACCACTTACCTTACTTTCTCATCTTCGAAAATTACGCAGCGATCTCGAGATTATTTCAATCTTAAAGCTCATACTTGCTCGTCGCCATTGTCTGCAGTTTCTATTTGTATATTTTTAAATAGGGCTACCGAAATAAAATATCTTGGTGTATATATTGATCGTTTTCTTAACTGGCAAACTCACTTAAATTACCTGACAGGACGAACTTGCAAACTTATATTTATTTTCAAGAAGCTGCTAACTTGGACTTACTGAAGACAGTTTACTATGCTTTGTGCCAAAGTATAGTATCCTAACCTATTGTATTACTGTTTGGGGTGGTGCAGCCAAAACTCATTTACTACCTCTAGAACGTGCCCAAAGAGCCGTTTTAAAAATGACGACAAACAAACCATACAGGTTCCCTACTGCTCACTTATACGATGAGTGCAAGGTTCTTATCGTAAGGCAATTATTTCTACTAGAAACAATAACTAGAAAGCATGCATCTCATCACGCGCGCACGCACGCACGCACGCACGCAAGCACGCACGCACGCTCGCACGCACGCACGCACGCACGCACGCACGCAAGCACTCTCGCATTACTACATGTACAGTCACCTGTAATAGTGCATGGATATGTTATGGTCCAAAATCCTGTGAACACTCGAATTAGAATAAATATGAATGAACTATATGGCGTTGTTTTATAATTATTTCAACGTGTATTCATTTAAGTAAATAGGTGAAATTTATAAGAAATTATTATCTTAACCGAAAAGACACTCGAACACAGGGACAGAATAATACGAACAAAATAGCGAGACATCGAAAGTATCTATAAAATAAACTACTAAACAAATTTTTTGTTTCTTGTTTTCCCCAAAAATGTGTTCTTTTAAATAAACTATTGTTAATGGAGATTAAAAAATTGTTTAAAGTAAATTTATTTAAATCGAGTTAAGAAATCTACTTCTTTTTACTTTATAGTAGTGCGCTGTTATCTATAACGATATAAATAAACTACTTAACAGTTCTTGTATAAATTGCCGTTAGATGGCGCCAATTATCGGCTTATACCATTTTGGTTTTGAAATAGATATGCATTTTTGCAGCTCACTGTACAATCATAAGTGTCACTTAATTTTTATTTACTTGTTTTCTTAGATTTTGTTTTTATTATTATTTTATATTCTTTATTTTCTTTTTGTTATTTATTTGGAAACATCAATGTACTTTTGTTGAAACCTGAAAGTGGGGCCTGGTACCCATAACACAAGTTAGATCTTACCTTGGGTACCAGTGTTCAATAATTATTGTGTCTTACTTGTATTTGTGTTTAATAAAATTTCAATTCAATTTACAAACAAGTATTCTTGTGTAAAAACAAGCACTTGAAGACATGTGCATCTATCTCTAATCAAAATCTAGAGGGCACTTCAATGTCATTGCTACACATGCGGCTTGTCATTGTTTATGAAGTTTTGAAGTGACTTAAATAGTTAATTATCGCTCGCTTTATCAGTGAAGGAAAAACAACGTAAGGAAATCTGCACGTCCGAGAGTTCTCGATAATGTTCTCGAAGACATGTGAAGTCAGCCAACCTGCACTGGGCCAACGTGGTGGACTATGACCAAACCCTTTTCACAGTAAGAAGAGGCCTGTGCCCAGCAGTGGGACAGTTTAATATAGGGCTGATATTATAATATTGTTTTCTTACGTTCAATAATAATATTCGAGCAGCGATAGCTCAGTGGGGAGACCAACAGACTGCAATGCAGAGGGTCTCGGGTTCGAACCCAAGTCCCACACCTCTGATTTCCGGAAGATAAATGACTTTTTGAAATTATGTGCGTATTGATTGACAATTATCGCCTGCTCCGTGCCTCGGAGAGCATGTTAAGCCGTCGGTCCCGGCTGCTATGAACATCTATAGCAGTCGTTATTGGGAAGTTAGTGCTCTATAATATCCTGACACTGGTCTAGCCTTAGGGTATCGTTAGCCTTCGGGTTGCGGAGGTCAGGTGGCAACCGCTCCGTGTAAAAACTGATATCCAATCAAATCCGGTTATACTAGAAAAGCCGACCCCAAATGACTTGGGAATATTAAGGCTAGGGAGAAGAAGACGTTCATTTATATGTCGGTCAATATGTCAAAACCAATTTATTGTCCTAAATCTTCTAATTCCTTGACGTAGCAGTAAGACATTTATATGCTACACTGTGTTGCCACTGAGAATTTCATGTCAGAAAATACTAAGACGATTTTACCTGTTTTTTTTATTTTTATTTACGAATTTTACGACGCATAAACTATTTTTGTTAATATTTTGAATTATAATTATTAGTATTTTTATAATTACTTTGATTTTACGTTTGTAGATATATCACTACATATTATAAAACAAAGTCCTTAGCTGCGTCTGTCTGTCTGTTCACGATAAATACAAAAACTATTTAACGGATTTTCATACGGGTCACCAATCGACAGAGTGATTCATGAGGAAGGTTTAGGTGTATAATTTGTTAAGTTTTTTTACTACCCGTGCGAGGCCAGGGCGGGTTGCTAGTATAAGATAAATTAGCGTTATAATGTATAATACATATATTGTAAATGTCTCTTGGTAATAAATATACCTGATTTATTTGTTTTGTGGGTTCTACAAAGCAAACAAATTAGGTTATTAGGATCCGCATGGGAAAAGATTCCCATGTGGATTAAAAAGGTGAGCTTGCCTCAAATAGTTGTTTTGAGTATGGGTTTGTGTTTGTTGTTCGAATGTTTGTGAAGTCCCTCGCGACATAGAAAGCAGAAGAAAAATATCTACCGTTCTTGAGATCGAGATAAAAAGTGAAAAAGCCACGATATATTGGCTTTTTCTGGTAGGAAGGTCGAATGCAATGTCGGTCAAGTAGTTAAGGCGTGAAAGCGTAACAAACAAACAAACAAACTCACATCCGTATTTATAATATTAGTTAGGACTAGCGATCCGCTCTGGCTTCGCACGGGTAGTACCACACCGTCCTCCTGCATCACTCTACCTGTTAGTACAAACCGCAAGAAAATCCGTTCAGTAGTTTTTGAGATTATCGCGAACAGACAGATAGACGTGGCGGAGGACTTTGTTTCATAATATTAGGATGTAGCATGCTAGCTCGTTCTCACACACGTAATCACGCATTAAGACCTCAATACCATGTACACGGTAGACAAACGACCCATAATTAAAGCAATTATAATAAATATTACTTACAAAATTGAATCAATTATACGCAATGATAGTCTGAGAATAATTTAAGTGGTCAGTAATTTTGTATAATGAGTTAACAAGTAGATATAAAAGTATACCTACTCGAGTGGATGAATACAGTAAATACTTTGTAACAAATGGCTCTTGAGAATAAGCACCGTCATGCCAGATAACTAATAGTAAACATCCACTTTATGCACTGGCCCACTGTCACGCGGACCGCGCGGCTGCGCGCGAGTTGGAGTGGTGGCTGGCGCCCCCCTTCCCGTCCTGCCCGGCGGTAGCGATATATAAGCCGATCGCGTCCTGGACCACTTGTTCCGGCCCAGCTCCACACCTTTAGTTAAGTGTCCTGATTGTACAAGGACCACGAAGCAAGTCTTTAGCGAACCACGCCCTGACTAAAGTTATATAGTAAAGATTGTTAGTCTTATACTTGTAATCTAAATACATTAAAAGTGTAATTGTCATACCTTATATTATTATTTCTCTCGCATTAAATTCACCTAGGGACACCACGCCCCTACGGCGTGGCCTGATCCTTTTAGATCTACTGATCTCCTACAGAAACCACACTAAAGGTTACAACCGGTTCCCAATATAATTTAATGCAATTCGACTGCAGGATGACGTACCGATTTAAGCGGTAAAACTCTTTTAGGATATTGTATAACGCTTTCTGGATACCAGGCTAGCTCACACTCCAATGTAAGTTGGATGGCTAAGTGGTTTAAGTGGCCTCGCCATTACCTAACCAAGTGTTGTGGGTTAGAATCTTACACGAGAGAAAACTTTGTGTGAACCAGAAATGATTGTTCCTAGTCTAGACGTTTTATTTTTTTTCTTTTCTTTTTCTTCCACATACTCACAACACTATCTAGCCCAAACTAAGCAGAGCTTGTACTATGGGTACTACACAATGAATAAACATACATATAAACTTTTTTTTTTGTAAATACATACATATTATACATAGAAACACCCAGACCAAGACAAATATTTATGTTTATGCACACAAATATTTGTCTTGTGCGGGAATCGAACCCGCGACCTCAGGCGTGGCAGTCGGTTACACTAACCACTACGCCATCGAGGCCGAAAATATGTCCGTTGTTTGAATGTTTGTAAAGTCCCCCGTGACACAGGAATCATTCCTAGAGCGGCAGTTGTCTTTTTTTATAAAATTACAGAAAAGAAGTCCTTTTCCATAAATTGTCTTATTTCTCTGTATTAGTTTACATCTCGGTACACTGCAGTAATTCCTTAAGTGGAAATAAAATCAACCACCCCGTATGCTTGTTAAACAAAGTCCTTGTTTTTCATAAATTGAATTGTTTCCTTTAGCACACTTTGACCCAAATGTAATTTATTGCCCTATAGCCAAGCCATCAACCTTAATTTGACAAAGGTCTACCCCAAAGTTTAACGCGTATAGCTCAAGTTGTTTCTTTTAAACAAAATGTCATCATAATGAGTCCTCTTATGCGTATGCGTATGCATTTAACGGAAATTTTTTGTTAAAGCAGAATTTTGAAATCAAATTGATGCGGAATTGCGAAAGTTCTATAACGCTAAGGTACTTAAAAATTATATTTATTTGTCATAAAATCTTAACTAATATTATAAATACGAATGTGAGTATTTTTGTTTGTTCGTGACGTTTTCACGCCTTTCTACCACTACTCGACAGATCATCGAGCAATTTCTCATGCACATTGGTAAGAATGGTAAGGGTACAGAACAGGACATGGGCTACCTTTTTTCCAGAAAAAGTACTGTACTGTGTACGGCCAAAAGCATAAACATACTTTTTTGGGCAACATAGGTTTTGTCTTATGAGAAGACAGTCTGTAAGCGCATGTCAACTGTCAACATGTCAACAATCAGCCAATCACAGCAGTTGATTTTGACACGACGTTGATTGGACTTTCGGTAACCGGGTATAAGAGTTGATTAACTCTATCAAATAGAATTTACCTATCTTGTCGTGGCGGCACACCGGTGGCTATAAACAATAGATTTTTACTAAGTGTGTCTTAGTATTCTGAAACTTAACAGGCAATGGCGGTGCATGAGCCTGCATCTAGAATAATAAATCAAATTTGAATCTATATTTTATATTGTAAAGCTAAATAAGTTTTTTTTTTGTTTGACTATGCTAATTTCTGGTACACACGGCTACACATCAAGTTAGACACCCTATATACGCATAATTACGCTATATACAAAATAGAGAAATGTTGGAAAGGGACGGTGCATACTGGTGTCGATGTAATGGTAAGGATAGAGCGTCGCGTCCCGTTCAGCGTGAGTGAGACAAAATAACAAAAATATAACGTACTCTTTTGCACGATTCGCAGCGTTCAACTTCTAATAGTTTAAAGTCCAAACAGTCTAGGTTAATGTGTCGCTGTGTGTGCCAATCAGATTGGGGAAATCTTTTTGTGTTATTGTCTATTAGATTTTGCCCTTGCCTTCGCTCGTGGTTAGATTAGTAACAGTACTATTGCTGGATGAGAAAACCCTATGTCCTTTTACGTTCCTCTGATAATGTGTATGGGAAATTTCATAATGATCGCTCGAGTAGTAAGGCGTGAAAACATAAGAAATAAACAAAGTCACATTCGCATATTTTATTAAGACTATTTTACATCACGGTCTCTGAACCCTGAAGCAAAACTGCCGCAATATAGTTCTTCTTCCTTTCCTTTTTAAAATACCACTTTCACACTTTGAACCTCCTCTTACTTGTCCCTCCCATACATCTGGTTTCCTACATTCTTCCTTTTTCGTCCAGTCCGTTTTACTTTGGAATGCGCTCCCTCATGAAGTCAGGATGTAGTCCACAAACTTGCACTTTCAAGTTAAAACAGCGTGCTCTCTGCCTTGTCAGTTTATCTGTTCCATCTCATCAGTAATAAGTTACGTATGTATTTAGGTATGTATATGGGTATGGTAGTTATGTAGGCGTCTATATATTTATATGTATATATTTTATTTAAATTTTATATGATATATTTAGGTATATTATATATTATGTAGCACCTACTTCTTTTTATTTTGTGAATAGTGTGATTAGAGAGAGATGCGGCATAAAAGTGGATATAGTGACGAGAATAGAAAAGGGTATGTTAAGTTGGTTTGGGCATGTAGAAAGAATTGACGAGAACAGACTGACTAAGAAAGTTTATAAGGCTAGTGTGAATGGAACAGTCGCAAGGGGAAGACCTAAGCGAACGTTTCCTGATCAGATCGGAGACGTTCTGGATAAAGGCCAGGTTAAGAGCACCTTAAACCGGCGAGCGTGTATGAGGAATGTTATGAAAGTGAATGAAGCCAGTGTGTCAGGATCGTAGCAAATGGAAATCCGTAGTCTCTGCCTACCCCTCTGGAAAACAGGCGTGAATTTATGTATGTATGTATGTACTTCTTTTTATCTCTGCATCACCCTACGGTTGACTGGTAGAGAATGCCCTTGGCATTAAGTACGCCAAAGTATTGTCTTGTGCATAAAGATTTTAAATCTTATATATGAAATTCTCGTGTCACAATGTTCGTTCCCGTACATCTCCGAAACGGCTTGACCGATTCTCATGAAATTTTGTGAGCATATTGAGTAGGTCTGAGAATCGGCCAACATCTATTTTTTTTTTTTTTAATCTTTTGGTCAAACCATTTTTTTTATGGCAAAACAACGTTTGCCGGGTCAGCTAGTAAATATATAAATACATATTTACTGTGTACTGCAAGTTGGAGGACACCCGGGTCCCACGTCGTGGCTGTCCCTATTCAGAGGTGTTCGGTATTGTCAACATTTTTCTATTGCCATAGTTGAGGTGGGGAATCTGCAGGTGCGTGGCGGGTTCCTCTCTTCCCAATAATTTTATTACATAGGACTTCCGCTAAGTAACGCCTACTTCGATTCAATAAAACTGTTTAACGACGAACAGTTTAGTATTCAATATTAGACGATAGTCCAATTATGTCGGCCTCGATGGCGTAGTGGTTGGTGTAACCGACTGCCACGCTTGAGGTCACGGGTTCGATTCCCACACAAGTCAAACATTTGTGTGCATGAACATGGATGTTTGTCGTGGTCTGGGTGTTTCTATGTATAATACGTATGTATTTACAAAAAAAAATATATGTATATATGTATGTTTATCCATTGTCTAGTACCCATAGTACAAGCTCTGCTTAGTTTGGGCTAGTGGGTGTTGTGTGTATGTGATAGAATATTATTATATTATAAGTATATATCATTGTATATACGATTAGACACATGGAAGCAAAAAGTGCTTCATCATACACTCATGTATAATGACGTTCATATACTTATACTTATCTGCTTCTAATATATTAGCTAGGTTTAACACGCTTTAGTTCATTGTGTGAGACTGTCCTGAAACTTAACCACAGCTTCATAAGAAGCTCTGCAAGCTGCTTCTATCGCTTTTACTATGGGGAGTGCCCCGAGGAATTGTTCGGACTGATCCCTGCCGCCTCTTTTTGCCGTCGTCCTACGCGACAGAATTTCCATTCCCATCATTTAGATGGTTGGCAGTCCACAACTGTGCGTATTCCAGAATTTTCTGCCACGCACAACTAAACTGTGGAATGAACTGTCGCCTGCGGTATTTCCTTACCAATACGACCTACAAACCTTCAAGAAAAGAGCGTACTCCTTTTTAAAAGGCGGGCAACGCATTTGTAACTCCTCTGGTGTTGCGGGTGTCCATGGGCGGCGGTAATCGCTTACCATCAGGTGATCCGTCTGCTCGTTTGCCACCTATCTCATAAAAAAAGCTTTATTATATAAATACCAACATTATTATTTAGTATAATATTACTTTTGCCATCTATAACCACCTTCTGCCTATTTTATTTAAATTGTTGTTTTCTTTTGTTATTTTATTTTTAATTGAGCTTTGTTTGTATGTTATTGCCTACATGCGCCGAAATCATGCAGGCTCTGCGAGAATACCAGCGTTGTGGATATACTGCAACATTGCTGAGGCAGGACCTTATATTTTATTTTTATACTTATTGGTTGTGTTTCCTGTTACCTTATGAGCGTGCAACAAATAAAATTATTTTTCTTTCTTTCATGCCCCTTATGTAGTGTTCCTTTAATCTCATCTTAAATTCCTTTTTGGTATATGTATTACAAGCGATACCAAAATACAGAATATCTTCTTTTTATATAGATATACTACCTTTTGCCCCCGGCTTTGCTTACATAAAAGTAGGATACGTTATGTTAGTAACAGTACTTTTTTAAGAATAAAATATTTTCTATGTTACTCGGTGATAATATAAATTTCTAATAGTAAAATTATTTTTAAAACCGGTTCAGTCGTTTCTGAGTTACAGCTTTACAAAAAATACAAACAAAAATCAAATCCTTCCTCTTTATAATGTTAGTATAGACTAGGTTTTTTCCGCAGCAAGTAAAGTATTGTATTGTTCCTGAGTGAGCGAATCACTCAGGAACAATACTTTTTTCTGAGTACAAAGTAACCTATATCTTTTTTGTGCCCTGACAACATATATGGGATTCATGATGATCGATCGAGTATTTAAAGCATGAGAGCGTAACAGATAAAGAAACTCATTTTTGTATTCATAATATGAATTAAGATTCAGCTTCTGTATGTTTGTGTTCTCAAAACCCGAAAAATGGTCGATAGATCTATTTGAATTTCTTATTCTGAAAGTTCTACTGAAACAGAAAATTTAAAACATCAGACCGAGCCACGACCAAACTTGAACAGGTTTGCTATTTACATTTCAACGCGTTAAAATCCGTATAAAATGATTTAATTTCAAAGCTATAAGAATCTTAATCGAATTTGGCAATGAGACAGATTGTATCCTGGAGAAGGACGTAGGCTACCTTTTATCCCGGTATGTGTTCCTATAAAATTATAAGAGGCAAAGTTGTACACTAGAACTGGAATACCATACGTATCAACTTACTATCAATTTATATAGTTCAATAGTAAGCGAAATTTTGACTATCATTATGTGACGTCACTGTGGTTTAGAAAACTTGAGCCCTTAAGCACTTACAGATTTTCAAGTATTATATCAATTAATTAAATCTATATGTTTGCTAAATATGGGTACATTGTCAGATATCAGTCAATTTATTATTGTCATAATCATGTTTTAGCTTATAAAGTGTTCTTAGACAAAATAAAACATGAAATATCAGATTTTGCTTGCGGCATCGCTCTTGTTAATCTAGACTTCCCAATAAACTTATATCCCCCGGCATCAGCACTTTCTTTCTGTATGAAAGGTACCTTACGTTTTTTTGTACACTGACAACGTTGATGAAATTTTATGATGATCGGTCGAGTAGTTCAGGCGTGAAAGCGTAACAAACAAACAAATTGATATTCTCATTTATAGTATTAGTTGAGATATGTCTACTATTAAGTAGTTAAATTTAGTGTTTTAACAAGAGGTTCAGCCTCTTTTTATTGTCTGTCACATGTGTGCACTGTTTATCGTAAGCAAAACTCGAAAAGGCTAAATTACCAGCGAAATTCAAAGAAATCTGATTAGATCATGACTGACCCTGACTGTTATCTCTTGAAGCTTTATCAATTTATTCGCGAGGCTGAGACACATTGAGTTTACAGTATTTTTTTTGTTTCGCGGCCACATAAGACTGTGGTAAAGACCTGATTTGTAACAGAAATTTCGCGTATAATGCACTTAGAAATACGCAGAAGAGGCACAAAATCTGGAATTTTGTTTTTCCATATTTGACTAAAACTTCTACAAACTAACTACTAGTTACTCATAATTAATAGTTAAATTTGCGATTGGAATGTATTATGGGAAATCCTAAATTTGTATTAAAAGATGGTCTGTCTGTAGTAGTTGGTTTTCGTGTATAAGAAGTGAACTTTAAACATACTCGTGTTCATTGCATACAATCATGTTCGCGATATTGTTACTTGTGTCGGCGCTAAGCCTCATAATCTTCACGGTCTATATCACCTCGAAGCGAAAATTAAAATATTGGAAGAAAAAGAACGTTCCTCATATTAAACCTTTACCAGTATTAGGAAACTTTTCTGAATATATTTTACTAAGAAAGTTTATGGGTCAACTCACTCAAAATTTGTGTTGGAAATTTCCAAAAGTTCCATACTTCGGTGCTTTCTATGGCACTGAACCTACTTTGATCGTCCAAGACCCTGAATTTATTAAGCTCGTCATGACTAAAGATTTTTATTTCTTCAGTGGGCGAGAAGTTTCGAAATACAACCACAGAGAGCTGCTTGTTCAAAATCTCTTCTTCTCCCACGGTGACAAGTGGAAAGTTTTACGTCAGAACCTGACTCCATTATTTTCTTCCGCGAAGATGAAGAACATGTTCCATTTGATCGAAAAGTGTTCTCACGTTTTCGAGAACATGCTTAACCAGGAAATCCAGCCAGGAATATCAGAAGTGATTGAAATTAGGTCACTTATGGCAAGGTTTACTATGGACTGCGTTGGTTCTTGCGCGTTTGGCGTCGATACCAACACCATGGAGAAGAACGACGGTAACCCATTCATTGCTATTGGAGAAGCCATTTTTGAGATTCATAACTTCAGAGCATTGAAGAACATCGCACGAGCGATATGGCCAGCAATATTCTACGGCTTGGGATTCCAGACGTTCCCGAAAAAAGTTGAATCTTTCTTCCATGAGTTGCTGACTGGCATTTTCGAAGGCCGGCAATACAAGCCCTCCTCTAGGAACGACTTTGTAGACTTGGTACTAAAGTTGAAGACTACCAAATCTGTGACAGGAGACAGTTTGACGAACATGAAGACAACAGGTCCAAGCAAGAAGGTAAACTTGGAAATTAGTGACGATTTACTGGTGGCTCAATGTTTTGTATTCTTTGCTGCTGGGTACGAGACCTCGGCGACAACATTGGGCTTCACTATGTATGAGTTGGCCAAGAATCCTGAGGTACAGGAGAAAGTACTGGAAGAGATAGATGCGTATCTTCATCGTCATGCCAACGTGCTGAAGTACGAGTGTGTATCAGAAATGCCATATCTAGAAGCGTGTATCGACGAAGCCTTACGTCTTTATCCAGTCTTAGGAGTGCTGACTCGCGAGGTGGCTGAAGACTACACATTCCCAGATGGACTTACGGTAGAGAAGGGTATTCGTATTCATCTGCCAGTGTATCATTTGCACTACAATCCAGAGTACTTCCCAGAACCAGAGCAGTATCGTCCGGAAAGGTTCTTTGGTGCGGAGAAACGCAACATCAAACCTTACACTTACATGCCCTTTGGAGATGGACCTCGTATCTGCATTGGTCAGTACTTTTACCTGTAATTATACTAATTTAATATTAAAATACGAAAGTCAGTTTGTTTATTTGTTTGTTACGCGTTCACGCCTTTAACTTCTTGACTGATCAGCATTAAATATGGCATATGCGTTGTCAGGAGTACAGTCAGCTAAACATCACAATTCTATAACATTGTCTTATGTTTACGCGAATGTTATACATTAACGTTTAAACACTTTATACGGATATTGTCACGGTGTTTATTTTATTTTAAAACACTATTATTACATAATTTCGAAAACTCTTTACAGCAGCCATGTTCACGGGGTGTTCTCCCCGTGAACATGTCTGCTGTAAAGCAACCGAAACGTCGGGGCAAAGTGTAAACTTAAATGTAAATAGTTTAATTAAAAAATATATAACTTAAATAGTAGTAAAGTTCAATAATAGTAGTGTTAGAGTTTTCAAAATTATGTAATAACAGTAAAGTAAAATAAACAACGCGACAAAATTCGTATAGTGTTTAATTTCAATCACAATTCTAGTAAAATTCGTAATTGGTCTACAATTTTGCAAGGCATATATGGTAGAATAAGCTGCACTGTAAATGTAAAGCCAACTCGTACCTTAAATGATATTCTAACAATTTAATATTATTTTTATTATGACGGATAGCGGAATGGACAAGCGGTAGCCTCGCCGCTGCCACCGCCCTTTCGTTGGTTCGAATCCCATACGAGACAGTTATTTGAGTCTGAGTTTTCTTTGTTTTGTTTAATTGTAAATGTCGGCGTAAATAAAATTTTTGTTGTCACACAAATTTTTGATTTAACACAAATTTTTGCTGTATCATAAATTTTTGCTGTCCCACAAATTTTTGTTGTCACACAAATATTTGTTGTATCATAAATTTTTGCTGTCCCACAAATTTTTGTTGTCACACAAATATTTGTTGTAACACAAATTTTTGTTGTAACACAAATTTTTGTTGTAACACAAATTTTTGTTGTCACACAAATTTTTGCTGTATCGTAAAATTTTGCTGTCCCACAAATTTTTGTTGCCACACAAATTTTTGCTGTCACACAAATTTTCGTTGTCACACAAATTTTTGTTGTCACTCAAATATTTGTTGTCACATATTTTTATTGTCCCACAAATTAGTGTTGTCACACAAATTTTTGTTATAACACAAATTTTTGTTGGCCAACACTTCTCGCCTCACCAGTCTCTACGCCAATTGTTGGGTTCAAATAACACGGGACAAAAATTTGTGTCACCCACAAATAATTGTTCGGAATCTGGGTGATCTTTATGCCTATTGTTTGAATGTTTGTAAAGTCCCCCGCGACGCAGGAATTATTCCTAGTGCGAGCGTTTTCTTTATCTATACCTACTAATATTATAAAGCTGAAGAATTTGTTTGTTTGGTTGAACGCGCTAATCTCAGAAACTGCTGGTTCGAATTGAAAATTATTTTAATGTTGGATAGCCTTTTATCAAGGAAGGCTATAGGCTGTATAACATCACGCTACGACCTAAGGGGGCGGCACAGTAACGATAAACGCGGGTGAAACCGCGGGCACATCTAGTTTAAACATAAAAATGTGTGTGTATTTTTGTTTCTAGGTATGAGATTCGCCAAGATGCAAATGATCGCTGGTGTGATTACGTTTTTGAAGAAGTATCGCGTGGAGCTAGCGCCAGGTATGAGGAGTACCGTAGACTTGGACCCGAAGGGAATAATCACACAGCCTATCGGTGGGATCAAACTCAAGGTCATTGAAAGAGATGGGTGGGAACAGCGAGTGCTCAACTCATCGCATGCTTAATTTAAGTTAGTTTAGTAAGACAAGAATTTCTTTGACAATAATTTTAGTAAAATTTATCTTGTTGCCACTTAATTCAGCAATATTACTTGCATTGCATATAGATGAGTTAACTAAAGCACATATGTAATATATTAGAACATATTTTGTGCTCTACTAGACTATCACATACACACAACACCATCTAGCCCAAACTAAGCAGAGCTTGTACTATGGGTACTAGACAATGGATAAACATACATACATACTTTTTTTTTTGTAAATACTTACATATTATACATAGAAACACCCAAACCAAGTCAAACATCCATGTTCATGCACACAAATGTGTGACTTGTGCGGGAATCGAACACGCGACCTCAAGCTTGGTAGTCGGTTACACTAACCACTACGCCATCGAGGCCGACAATGGCCTAATGTTGATTCAGAAGAAGTGAGTTTCTATACAGTGTTGATATTTTTATTAAAAACACTTACTATTACAGACCTGGTAGTTGCCGTAAATGAAAATCGACTAAATCGATTAGTCGATTTTCATTCATGGCTAGTAAAAAGTTTTAGTTCTTACTTTCACTTAATATCTAGACCAGTAACACAGATCCTTAGCTTAAGATTTTATGTTATTATACATATACTGAATAGCAATTCATTTTATTATTAATGAAATGTATATGTCATATGGTTAAGCTTAGTAATAAATGTATAATAAATAAACAAACCAACCTTTTTTTTAATCAGTTTCTAAACCTTATATACCAGTAACTATCTAAAATATTCCATGCCCGAGGAGCATGAAATATTTTCTAAATCTATACTAATTCTATAAAGCTGAAGAGATTGTTTGTTTGGTTGGTTGAACGCGCTAATCTAATTAACCACTGGTTCGAATTGAAAAATTATTTTAGTGTTGGATAGCCCATTTATCGAGGAAGGCTATAGGCTATATAACATTACGCTACGACTAATAGGAGCGGCGCATCAATGAAAAATGTTGCAAAAAAGGGGAAAATTCTCTTATGTGAAGCAGACGAAGATGCGCGGGTCAGCTAGTAAAAGGTATTTGATGTCCTTTTTTGTACCCCTGACAACATGTATACGAAACTTCGTGATGCTCGGTCGAGTAGTTAAGGCATAAAAGTGTAACATACAAATATACACATGATACTTATACAGTGAAGTTTTAAAGTGCACATATGAAAATGGGTGAAACTAGACATCATTTTATCGGTAGGAAAAATAAAAAAATCTAAAAAAAAACTTCGATTTATACCTATTTACATATTTTTTTAGTAGTTATGGACCTTGTACCAAGAAATCCTTGTAACTTTTGAACCAGGTAGTTAATCGTGTTGAAACAAAAACAATAATAATAATGAATGTGTAGGCAATACCAACGCAATACTACTCGTACCCAAAAAAATTCCGATGATATAAAAATAAGGAACATTTTATAGCAAAACTGATTTCCGTACAGTACTTTTTTAAACATTGTTAAAAAACTCAACAAAACGCTGCCATTGCTCGTAGTAATTATTAACAACTTAACTGCGGAACAGGCCCATATCGGCCTGCCGCGGTATTTCAGCTGGTGCGGAAGAAGAAAACTATGTCCCTCTCGCTTGTGCGGAACGATTATCTCAGGTGTTTGTAAGAGTTCCACAGAGATAAATATATATTTCAGCTTGTAGTCAAAATTTTAGGTGTTCCCCATAAAAACATCACGGCAGGCCCTTTTCGGCCTACCACGCACTGACGGTGATAATACATCCGCTCAGTGCGGCAGTAGGCCTATTCCGGCCCGCCGTCCCAACAGGCAGCCGGCGACCCGATGCCGCACAGAGCGCGCGCCCCACCATTTAGTGTTGTGCTATCTAGCTGATCTGACGTAGCGTTTGTTCGATATAATCAACGATGGCAAGCAATAAAAGAAAATACATATTTTGGAAAATAGAGTAATTCGCCCTGCAGTTATTGATAGTGATAGTGACAGCAGTGAAGAATTATTTTCCACTAAGAGAAATAAAAAGGATTTAGAAACAAATCAGCTTTGGAAAACCAAGTAAAAGCGGTAAGTTTTGTTTACTACCTACACATATCAACATATTTGGAAGTGTACGGTCGCCTACGAAATTGCAGTCACATGGGCTATCTTTAACCCCCGACGCAAACAGAGGGAAGTTATAAGTTTGATGTGTCTGTGTATGTGTGTATGTGTGTAGGTGTGTATATGTGTATATGTATGTGTGTATCTGTATGTCTGTCTGGTGCATCGTTGCTCCCAAACGGATGAACCGATTTTTTTTCTTTTTTGTTTGAACGGTCACTTAATCGAGCGTGTTCTTAGATACGTTTAAACAAAATCGGTTCAGCCGTTTGAAGATCATCAGCTCTTTTCTAGTTGACGGATTTCTAGTGGATCTGAGATATTGTCGTCAGTTTTAAATTTTTTATTAATAGTTATTATAAATTAAGTTCTTGAAGAAACCTTTGATGTTATCTATCACCTTAAAATTTGTCAATAACATGTAGTTTCTATGAATATCTTTATACAGGGTGTAAAGGGGATACAGGGGAAAGGGGGTATCAAGCCGAATGGACTTCATACAGTATCAGATGTAGATACTCTATGCAGTGTAAAGTTAAAAAAAATATTATATGTTACAAAAAATTGTTTAGTTGAATAGTTTTACAATATTAGTATACTACTCTTATACTACTTGAAAATTTGCATAGAGAGATTCTGTATAAGGTCCATTCGGCTTGATACACCCTGTATTTATATATTTCTTCCGTAAGATGGTTTGTAACCCACTCCTCCTAAGCGGCTGGACCGATTTGGATGAAATTTTGTGTGAATATAACAATGGATTTGTAGATGCTTGAAAAATACAATTTGACACGGTAGGTGGCACTTGAACCTGGCAGGTGGCGCTGTTGTAGGTATGACAAGGATTATCTCCTAAACGGCCGGACCAAGAATGAAATTTTTTGTTCAGGTTACAATGGGTTCCTGGATGGCTTGAAAATACAATTGGACCCGATTGTTGTCAGTATGTCACTGATCTTCTACTAAAAGGGAGAGAAGATTTGGAAGTTGTGTGTATGTTTCAATGGGTTCGAGAATGGTTTTGAAAACAAATATTAGACCCGGTAGGTGACGCTGTTGTCGGTGTGTCAATGATTTTCTCCTAAGCGGCTGGTCCGATTTGGATGAAATTTTGTGTGTATTTTTGATTGGGTTTGTGGATGGTTTGTCAATTAAATTGGATCCGGCAGGTGGCGCTGCAGTTGGTATGTCAATGATCTTCTAAACGGCGGCTAGGTAGGTTATAATACCCAAAAGTACTTTGTCACTGCCCCTTTTAAGAGCACTTACCGGTATGGTATAAATATATATTTTTTTTTTTCTCTGGCATAGGTTGGCAAACTAGCAGACGGATACATAAAGATTCCACGCCAGTAAACTATTTTTTTGTCAACAGCCGACGTTTTCAGCCCTAGTGGAAGAAAATTTCATATTCTCAAACCAGTCTCGTTTTCACCTAATACTAAAACCGGTATGTCTTTAAGTGTTATAGTAACCGCCGAGCATCTATCAACATCTGTCCACATTTCATGTTTTATTTAAAGTTCTACCTATATTACTGTAAAGTTTCATCTAAATCCGTTTAGTAGTTTTTGCGTGAAAGAGTAATAAATATCCATAAATCTAAACTTTCGCATTTATAATATTAGTGTAGATAAATTTTATTCCACTTACTTTATTGTCTTGCATTACAGAATTTAAAAAAAACGTACACCACGGTCTGTAAAAGGATTATCTTCACCTTGCTCATCGTCACCAGACAGATTAAGTATCAAGAGGATGCAGTCCTTCACTAAACAATCTATCTGTTTCTAAGCTTATGCACGGCATCGAACTGCATGTAGATGAAAGCGAATATAATGACTTGATAAATCTAAGAAACAATAATAAAATAAAAGAAAAGATAATAAAAAAGAAAGAGAAAATCCAAAGACAGAACTTACATTCACTTATTCTTTTGAAGACAGTATGTTGCAAGAGTTAGCAGAAAGCAATGAAAATGATGGTATTCATGACGAAGAACGTGAGTGTAAAAACAATTAACAGTAAGAAGAAAACGAAAGACAGGAAGAAACACTTGATGAAGAAACAGAGAGAGAGAGAGAGGAAGAAACAGGAAATGCTCAGGAGGAAGATGCAGAAGCAGAGAGAGAGGAAGGAACAGAAAATACTGAAGAGGAAGATGAAGAGGAGGAAAGTAGTGACACAAGCGATGATGAGAGTGATGGATACTCTCCAAGTGAAGTTGTATCGGATATAGATAATGATTGAAACCAAAACCTTTGCGTGACATGTTTTAAAGACAGGAATAAGTAAATAAAAAGCTCTTTAATTTCTTTTACGATACTTCTGTTTTATTTTCGATGCCTCCTTATTTTTGTCTGTCCCTTCACTACTAAAAATACTTTCTAGTGCGGTTCAGGTCGATATCGGCCTGCCGCTTTCCCTGGTTTATTTCTTATTTCCTGTTTGGTAGATCCCGGGGCGAAACCTAAGGATGTTGGGTACAAGGTTATTCTAACAGTACAAAAAAAACATTGTAAACGTCATGTTTTCGCAAAGTTATAGCATTTTGATCTATCCTAGTGCTGGTGGGTTGAGAAAGACCTGCCACGCACTGGCAGAAATATCGTTGGGGGCGCATTTCGACCCGCCGCCGCACCAGATGAAGGTATATGATTTTACTTGCCGCAGCCAAGGTGTCGACGTTAATCGGTATCTAATAAGCTTTAAAACAACATAAAAATCACATTTGTATCCCAAACAAAACACTTTTTATGAGAGGCTAAACAAAGACCTTGACACCACGTGAATTTTTATTCGAACATTGCATTATCTAATCTCAAGTAGTTTCATAAATGACTAAACATACACTTGGGCTAGAAGTGCCACTCATTTTTCTCTAAAAGTTCGAAAGTAATAAATACAAAATATCAAGTAGAAATCAGGACGTTTATTTAGTATCATCAACTTACAAAAAACTGTTGATGTAACAAGTCTTCAAAATGACTACCGCTTTGTTGCAAACACATAGTACTTCGCAGCAAAATCTGTTGCGCTGCTCGTTTTATCATTGCTGAATCATTCTTTATTGCACTGGCGCAGTTTAAAATCTTCTCCTGCAGTTCTGCCTCACTATTGATGGGAGAGTTATAAATTCTCTACTTCATTGTCCCCCACAGAAAGAAATCAAGGGGAGTCAGATCGGGTGATCTCGCAGGCCACCCGACAGGCCCTTGCCGACCAATCCATCTATAGGAATAACTGTCATTTAAATAATTACTTACGATTCTTGCATAAGGTGCAGGGCATCCGTCTATTTGCAGAAACATTCTGCGACGAGTTTCTAGGGATACATCTTCCTAAAGTAATGGGAGATCATCCCTTAAAAGTTGAAGAAACCTAGAGACAATGTTCTTGAGAGTATTAGTGGACCAATCAACATATCGTCAATAAGAGCTGCCCAAACATGTCGGCCTCGGTGGCGTAGTGGTTAGTGTAACCGACTGCCAAGCCTAAGGTCAAACATTTGTGTACATGAACATGGATGTTTGTCTTGGTCTGGGTGTTTCTATGTATAATATGTACGCATTTACAAAAGAAAAGGTATATATGTATGTTTATCCATTGTCTAGTACCCATAGTACAAGCTCTGCTTAGTTTGGGCTAGATGGTGTTGTGTGTATGTGGTAATATATTATTATTATAAACATTTATCGAAAATTTCACTTGAAAAGTGGATGGTCTTTTTAGCTTCGGGTTCTCTCCTCTGAGACTCCAAAAATGTTAATTTCTGCAGTTTGTTATACCATCTCTTGTAAATTGGGCTTCATCCATCCAAAGATTTGTTTTTGCTAACACTGGATTACCTCTTGTTTGTCTCTGAATCCATGCGGACATGACACACCTTGGGATTGCGTCAGCCTCTTCATGCAAATGCTGCACTCGTTGATAGTGATAGGGATGTAGCCCTTCTTTCTTTAAAATGCGATAAGCAAAAGTTTTCGATATGCCATGACGCATTTCTAATCGTCTTGTACTGATATTTGGATAAGCAAACAAATCACGTGGTACAGCTTCTTAACTATAAACGTTGATTGTGGCACTTGTCTCGCGACGATCTCTACTTGGTCCGAGTCCAGTAGTAGCCAATCTTCTATGAACATCTTGAAAGTCACGAGCAGATGGTACTGGTCGTCTCGTTGGAAACGTAGCTAAGTAAGCTGTACGAGCACCTCTTGCACTTCCATTACACAGTCCATAATAAAAATGCATATCGGCGATATGCGCCGCAGGAAAATCACTCAAACGGGGCATCGCAAAACAACAATACACAAGTAGCAGCGGCGAATGATTCGGAGTGACTGATCCATCTTGTAGACTGGGCTTATCCCCCACTCTGCACCTCATGCCTCATCCAGCTACAATGACACCCAAACTACCTGTGATAAATAATGCAATGTTCGAAATTTCATCACGATTGGTCGAGAAGTTAACGCCTGAAAACGTATCAAACAAGAAAACTCACATTCCCATTTTATAATATTAGATAGGATTAGGAATTGCTCTATATACTATATATATATCAGTACAGATATAGCACGACGCACTCCCAATTCCGATTGACTTTGGAAGTGTCTCAAACCCTGAGATCTGAAGACGGTCAGCTTCTTACTCATTTCTCTGTTATTTTCTTACCATTTTTTTTTACTTCTTCCTCCTTCTTTTAACTCTCTGCATATCAAATCTCAAAACAATCTACTATACAAGCGATGCTATCATCTTATCTTAACCACCTTGAAAACATTAACAACATTAAATTGATAACAATTAAAAATTGTAATTTAATGCAATCTAACAGTGCGTATAGATAAAAAGTTATAAATAAAAAAAACAGTACATAAACCGATTATCCTTTTTGACATATTTATATCCAGATAAAATCATACAAGATAATATTCATTTACGAAATTAGTGCACCATTTTAGAAGCTTAGAGTTTAACTTAAGATATACATATATAATACGTAACGGGTATTAACGCGATCATGCACAATGTTTACCTTTGCGGTACCAAGATTTCTCTGCCTCACAAATGGAGACATGACATCACCGCACCAGTCAGCTTGTGACCACGGCCGATGTAACCTGGCCGAAACGTCATGCATTAAAAGGTAAACGTGTTAATACCCGTTATGTATTATATATACAATGGAACGCGAATGTTTAAAAATGGGAATTGCTTTTTATTCCATTTATTCGATTCTAGCTGTCCCTCGCGGTTTTACCCACGCATTTTTTTTTTTTTTTTTATACTACTAAAGTGGCAAACAAGCTTACGGCCCACCTGATGGTAAATGGTTACCGTAGCCTATCGACGCCTGCAATACCAGAGGCATCACTTGCGCGTTACCGACCTTGTAAAAACCTTTTAACGCCCTTTTTGAAGAACCCCATACTGTAGTCTTGTGGGAAAACCTGGGCAGGGAGTTCATTCCACAACCTGAGCGTCCGCAGGAGAAAATTCCTTTGGAACCGTTTAGTGCGGCACCAATTAGCTTGTAAGGTGTGAGAATGACATCCCTGCCGATGGCGAGCGGTGCGATGATAAAAAGTAGCTGAGGGCATCATCTCAAACAACTCGTCAGAACACAATCCATTATATAAGCGGTAGAACACACAAAGGGAGGCAAAGTCTCGTCTGAGACTTAGTGGCTCAATACCGTCTGTGAGTTTGGGCTCATCGACAATTCTCAATGCTCGTCTCTGTACAGCGTCAAAAGGATCAAGCTGGTATTTTGGTGCTCCTGCCCAGAGATGACTGCAGTACTCCATGTGAGGCCGGACTTACGACTTATATAGAAGCAGTCTTTGCCCAGCAGTGAAGTACCGCTTAGCTCTATTGAGCACACCAAGCTTTTTGGAAGCCAGCTTGACCTTGCTCTCTAAGTGACTGCGGAACTGTACATCACTTGATATGTCGAGGCCAAGGATTCCAATACTCTTGGAGATGGTGAGGGGCGTGTTCTGGAGTTGTGGAGACACAGTAAATGGAGTTTTCTTAGCGGTGAACGCGCAGGCTTGTGTCTTAGCTGGGTTAAACACGACTAAATTTAGTCTTCCCCATTCAGATACTCTATCCAGAGTATTTACGATTTCAGACACAAGCCGTTCGCGGCTTTCCTCCACTGTGGACCGAGGGATATCAGCGCGGCCCGTGTAATAAGTATCCCCAGTACTGTCATCCGCATAGCAATGAATGCCATCAATTGACAACATATCATTGACATGCAGCAGAAACAGCGTCGGGGACAACACAGAGCCTTGCGGGACGCCAGCATTTATGTCCATGCGGTTAGAGCAATCACCGTCAACCACAGTTTGGATGCATCTGCCGGACAAAAAGCTGGCAACCCATTCGCATAATCCCTTGGAGAGTCCGTAAGATGGTAACTTCGATAGAAGACCTTTGTGCCAGACCCGATCGAAGGCCTTCGCCATGTCCAGGCTGACGGCCAATGCCTCACCTTGGCTCTCAATGGCCAGTGCCCATTGGTGTGTGAGATACACGAGAAGGTCGCCAGTTGAGCTACGATGGCGGAAGCCGTATTGTCGGTCACTCAACAAATCGTGACCCTCAAGGTACCTCAAGAGCCGAGAGTTGATCACCCGCTCCATCACCTTGGAGAGGAGAGAAGTTATGGCGATAGGCCTGTAGTTTGATGGGTCAGATGTGTCACCTTTTTTTGGCACAGAATGAACGAATGAGGTCTTCCATGAAGACGGAACTCTCGGAATCTCGATAACATCACGCTACGAGCCACAAGACCCGCTCTGGTGACTCTGGTGGTTATTTACGCTATAACTATATACTTCTGGATAAAGTAGCATTCTAATGGTCAAAGTATTTTTTAAACTAGTCCAGTAGTTTTTAAGTTTATTCATTACAAATGTACAAATCTTTTGTCTTTATAATATCAGTGTAGATACATACATATACTGTGATCCGTGTAAACGAATTCGTGCGCGAGCCCTATAATAATAATAATCCTTTATTCAACTTAAATTGTTACAAAATAATACAGAGCTTAGGTTACATTGTAAAGGTAATATATAAGGGGTGCCTGTACTAGGGTATAACGCAGCCGAAGTCGCAGACAAATGCTAGTCTTATGTGCACTTGATAACAAATAAAATAATATTAGTATTAGGAACTATAACGTTTAGATATCGGCTCGCCGTGCACGTACCCAATCTTCATCCCACAGGCGGTCGACTTTCAATTTTTGATTCGATTGCCGGTTTTCGATGCTACTCTACATGGCCAGCAGAGTGCGCCACTGGAGACGAAAGATAAATAATTACATATATAATAATGGACAATACTAATTTATGTGGCAGCGATACCCTAGTGGGAGATTTTGGACTGCCACGCAGAGCTCTCGTGTTCGATCCCAATGCGCGCATCGCTGACTTTTCAAAGATGCGTATTAATTATTTAATTATCGCTTGCTATAACGTAGAAGCAATACATCGTAAGGAAACCTGCAAGTCTGAGAGTTCTCTATAATTATCTCAAAGATATTATGTGAAGTCTACCAACTCGCACTAGGCCGGCGTGGTGGACTATGGCCTAACCCTTCTCGCACTAAGCAGGACTAATATTATTTTATTATTAGTATTTATTATTGGTTATATATACTAATTTCTTATACTTATATATGAATGTTAAGGGTATTAAGGTTGGCTTTTGCAGGATTTACTTTAAATGACATGCGTGCTTGCTTGAATGAAATTTTATTGCGACTGGTTGTGTGAATAACACATGTACATACTCTGATATACTTAGTTAAACGTACCCAACAATGAATATTATCAAAATATATCAATAACAATTCTTTAAAAGTAACTTATACCTAAAATATTATAGAACAGAAATAAAAATAAAAGAAGAAACTAAAACCCTCTCATAGACGTCATAGAATTCCTCCGCATCACTGTTGACTGGTAGTGTGCTCAGAAGACTGGCAGCATTGCTACGTTGAATATAAATGCTTATTCTTTCCGCGAAAAATAGACCAGCCCTCTGATCATGGAAAGCGTCGATCAACCTTTTTGCTATTTCTCTATAGAGTGTACGAGCACTTGGACCCATGACCCTAGTGGTTCGTCCCCAAACGGCTCAATAACATAATTTTCTACCAGGTTATTGTATTTGCGCCGTTTGAGAGTCTCCGCGGATGCAGCAGCAGCGCCAACACAACCCGCAGTGCTGGGAAGATGTGATGGCGCAAGGGTGTCGACACATATCGCGTCCCACACCAAAGGCTTACCCATCTGCCAAGGCATCAATGACATACCGTTCAGTATGCATTACTAGTTAAAACCTTCTTGCACACGTGTGTACACTACAGCTAATAACATATAGATGTTTCGCAGACAGGCGGTACCGTAGAACGATACCAATATTGTTTAATTTACTACTATATTTAGGCACAGCTCCAAGCTCCAGTTTGCTGATATCGATTAAACATATTGCAACGAGAGCGGTGAACCCACTTACCCTCAACCTTTAACGGCTAAGGTGACCTAAATCATTTACTGTCTATTCAGGATGCTGGCTAGTAATGTACACATTAGGTAGTTGCCTGTATTAGCCTTTTTAAAGAAAATTCCCGCATTGGACAGTCAATCCTAGCGTCGCGGGATCTATACAGGATGATTTTGAAATGGTATAATTCCTTTTAACCACGCATTCTACTGGTGATATAGAATAACCCTGACCACATTTGTATTTAATTAGAATTATTTTCTAATTATTGTACCGTTTTTTTCGTGAAATGGTGTCAGATAGTCATATGTTAACCACCCAAGGCAATTTTAATTTTTTTCTAATTAAAATAAAAAACATATTAATAATTAATGTCTTAAATAATAACGGGCGGTCCTTTTTATTGCCCCTTATTATTTACGACATCAGTTATTGTTATGTTATTATTTTTAAATTAGTAAAATATTAAGATTGTGTCGGGTGGTTAAAATATGACTATTTGAAATCGTAAAATCTGTACTCTAATTTTGCCAAAATCATTATTCTAATTAAAAAAATATATGGTCAGGGTTATTCTATATCACCAGTAGAATGCGTGGTTAAAAGGAATTACACGATTTCAAAATCACCCTGTAATACGTGAAGCAAAAACTTTGTACTCCTTTTTACGAAAATTGCGCGGACGGAGGAGTATAATATTTGGCACAGTTAAAGTTTATATGGAGAAGGAGGGGCGAATACTAATATTTTTATAAAATATGCATTAGAAATACATTAAATTAATGGAAAAACAATACACGCACACAACCATGCATTTGACACACGCAGTGGAATCGCGTTCTTAGTATGTCGGCAATGTTCGCCTGACGTTGTACAATTCTTTGTAACTATGGTTACCTATACCTTATTTATATGTAATAAAGAAAAACAGAAAACAAAGTAGCAAGCTTCGGAAAGGTCGAATTTTGACCACTAGGAGACCGCTAGTATTGATAAATACACGAGTAACCAAAGATTTTAATTATAAATACGTTTAAATTCGGTCTTGTTTTTCGGTGTTAATTTGTCATATGACACACAAAGGGAACATGACATCCTAATCCTAACATAATATTATAAATGCGAATGTAAGTTCGTTTGTTTGTTACGCTTTCATGCCTCATCGTTTGTGTTATTGTAGATTTTGTCAATAAGTTTTTATCCCTTGGGAACACTATTTTTTACTGGATGAAAAGTTACGTATGCAAATTGTCATGATGATCGGTAAAGCAGTTCAACTAACTCTTTCGTATTTATAATATAAGTTAGGATGTACAAATATCGAGCAGTTACAATTTAAATATAAAACTAGATTGTACACTGTCGTTTTCTACCTTATGTTTAAGCTTACTCTTATAAGCCGGGACCATTTTTTGTGTAATCTGAGTACGGGGAGGAATGCCTTTTTTATACAAGTTCTAAACAGTGTGAACAGAGAATTTTTACGTGGGAAAATGTTCTTGATGCTTACCTTTTCGCCACAAAGAGATGCGAGAGGGTTATGTCGGGCTCTCCCGAGACTTCGGGCCTACCGACTAAAACCAGCACGGTGTGCCAACTCGCTGCTTTGTATGATAGGTGAGTCGCTGAAACTGAAACTACATCAGTCATAACCCACCCAGCAGGGAACTCAATTATACCTTGCCCAACTCTTGTATCATACCTAGTCATCAGCCAAGTGAAAGGTCACTCATACCATGAAATCTCTACACCATTATTTAAATTACAATACGGCATCCGGCGTTCCTTGTAGGGTCTGTATTGTGAGAGCTGTGAGCTCAAATAAATGGATGTTACTCGATCGAGCTATGCGGTTGAACCTTTATAAACATCCGATTAACCGATCGCTATTTACTTATCGATATTCTACTCGAGTGCTCGCCTCGTGATCTGATCGAATATTTACGCGTTGCCATCCGATTCCAATAAACGATTATACCTATTTCAAGTGGTCATTAATAGTAGGTATAATTGTCGACGTCATTGGAATATTGCTTTGCGCTTACATACAAATATACATAGATTGCCGCCTGTTTCCCAGAGGGGTAGGCAGAGACTAGGAATTTTCATTTGCTACATTTCTGACACACTACTCTGGCTTCATTCACTTTCATCACATTCCTCATAGCGCAGGTTTAAGGTGCACTTAAACTGGCCTTTGTCCAGAACGTCTCCGCTTTGCGCTTATCTTTATATTATACTAGTTTTCCTCGTGGTTTCACCCACGTAAGTCCCGTTTCCGTGGGAATATCGAAATAAAAAGTAGCCTATGTATAAATCCAGGTCTCCAGCTATCTACGTACCAAGTTTCATCGTAATCGGTCCAGTAGTTTTTGCGTGCAAGAGTAACAAACATCCATACATCCATACATCCTCACAAACTTTCACATTTATAATATTGGTAAGGATTGTTTTAAATTTACACGTTTGTTATACTTTGAAATTAAACTGCTGATTTGCTTATTAATCTATCCGTTGCAGCAGTACACCAGTGTCCAGAAATGATAGATTTTAATGATGTCTGATATATCAAGACGTAACAGATTAAAAAAATACTACTGTTACATAATTTTGAAACCAACGGCAAAATGTTAGCAACGCGTTTCCCTGTTAAAAATTTAATTAAAATAAGAAATTATTTATTGCTTTCAAAATACAATGCTGTTTATCATCAATTCTCTGGCTTCTGAGCTAGCGTGAACTATGGTTTTTTGGTGTTTAGAAACCAAGTGTCCTCCTTAGTACACTTCAAATTAAAGCTAAAATTCCTATAAATAATTAAACATAGTAAATAAAAAACAGAAAGGTAGGATACTGGAAATGTATGTGTCTTTTTGTCGCAAATTTGTGTCACGCACACACTTTTTGTGTATTTATTTTCGGAAAAGACAGGAGAAAGACAAGATAGATTCAAACTAAAACCCCCAGGATAGCCTATCCTCCAAGGTAAGGTCTAATACCTTCGCCGGAAACGCGGGTGTGCTCCTCCAATGATCCATCGCAAAGCAACTTATTTGGGAATAGCAGGATATGCCCGGTAAAAAATTATATGTAGCTCCTTATTAACGGAGCTTAGAAACAATCAGAGAAATATAAGTGTAATGTACCCCTTGAAATGATGGCCTCTATGGCGTAGTGGTTAGTGTAACCGACTGCCACGCCTGAGGTCGCGGGTTCGATTCCCGCACAATTCAAACATTTGTGTGCATGAACATGAATGTTTGTCTTGGTCTGGGTGTTTCTATGTATAATATGTATGTATTTACGAAAAAAAAAGTATATAAGTATGTTTATCCATTGTCTAGTACCCATAGTACAAGCTCTGCTTAGTTCGGGCTAGATGGTGTTGTGTGTATGTGATAGAATATTATTATTATTATTATAATTATTATTAAATTAAAATACCTCCTTTATACGGATTTTACCGCGTTGTTTATTAAACACTTTATTACATAATTAATTAACTGTTACACTACTACTACTATTAAACTTCACTAATTTTTAATCTAATTAAATTATTAAAACTATTTATATTTAAGTTTACAGTTCCCCGACGTTTCGGTTGCTTTTCAGCAGTCATGGTCACGTGGAGACTAACTTAGTCTCCCTATGACCATGGCCACCCAAAGTGTAAAGTTAAATATAAATAGTTTTATATGGCGCAAATATTATCTTATATTCTGTCTATAGGAATATAATACTGTCATCTTTATTTATTATTCACTAATAACAATACAAATTATTAATTATATACATAATATAAACAATTCTTTAAAACTAACTTATACTTAAAATATTATGAAACAGAGAAATAAAAAAGAAAACTAAAACCCTCTAATAGGCGTCATAGAATTCCTCCGCATCACAGTCAACTGGTAGTGTGCCCAGAAGACTGGCAGCATTGCCACGTTGAATGGCAATGCTTATCCTTTCCGCGAAATAAAGGCCAGCCCTCTGGTCACGGGAAGCGTCGATTAACCTTTTTGCTAAGTCTCTATAAAGAGCACGAGCACTGGGACCCCATGACCCTAGCGTTTCGACCCCAAACGGCTCAAAAACATAATCCCCTGCCAGGTTTTTGTATTTGCGCCGTTTGAGAGTCTCCGTGGATGCAGCAGCAGCACCAGCACAACCCGCCGTACTACTACGTTGCGTCCCACACCAAGGGCCTACCCATCTTCCAAGGCATCAATGACATACCGTCCGGTCTCTTTCCATCGTCACGTGCCAAACCATTAGGTTCAAGATGAGCTGGCACGCCGGCGGTGACAAGAGCACGACGGATAATGTCATTAAGGTTGGCGTGCCGCGAAAAACGACCGGTACTCCTGCTACATGATAGGCCATGGTGGCCAAGGCCATCGACGGCTTCACCACAGGACATCGATGCGGACATTAGGAGATGTGTTCATGAGATGTTCTCTCACCACGTTGCAGAGCGGCCCGTCCCACCGACTCTGAGAGAATAGATCTGATGGCAAACCAGAGCTTGGACAGATCATTTTCCAAGCGTTCACTGCGTCGGACTTGCACGACACTTATCTTATTAATTGATACCACATATACTACATGGTATTCTTTTACGATTTACAAATTATGAACCAAAATTCAGTAGTTTAGCCACAGGACATTTTTTGTTTTTATAATTTAGAACATCATGTGTAATGCAGAGATAAATGTCAAAGACCTCAAGCAGCGATACTAAAACATAATAAAAAAAAACACAAAAAGTACAAAAGAAATAAGATCCATAATCTTGTGACGAAAAGAAATAGGTTATTATGTGCTTATTACAATGGTGTTCCAATTTGTGTCTAATTTTATTTTATTTATTTTATTCAAAAATAATTTCTTAATTTCTGTGTAAATAGGTTTTTGTTAATATTAACCGTCTTATATCAACCAGCTTAAGACAGTATATCATTTAAATGTGATAGTTTTTGCACCACATATATGTATACATATAAGTATTATATAAATACCAATATTATTATTTAGTATAAAATTACTTTCGCCATCTCTGACCACCTTCTGCATAAGTCTAAAGTAAATAAGTAAAAAAGGGCATAAGTCTCGGAAGGGTTAGGTTATGTTAGGTTCCTTCTTAAACCCACCCAAAAATAGGAACCCCGCCAAGCGGGGCTCCATCGACTTAGTTTGATCTCTTTAAATATATTTTGGTGTGCAATAAGTATTTTTGGTCAGCATATTTTTCTGTTGTGTAATTAATTAGTATTTTTGATGGAACAAAAGCAAAATATTGATAAATACTACCCATTTATATAAATTCGAAAGAAAACAAGCATGCTCAGCAAGAATATCAGCGTTGCGGTTCTGGAACCTTAGCTTCGGATAATAAGAACCCAGGTTTTAATGCCGAATCCGGCAAACAAAAATTAATTAAGATTTTTTGCCAAGAAATTCCAATTAGTAAGCACGGAAAGCCGTAAGATCATCTGATCTTTCTCCGGCCGTATTCCCGTCCCATCGGACTATACAAGCGGGAGAATAGAAAGTGCACTTGTATTTTCACACACACTAGTACACTGTTATACAGCGAGCTTAAATGGATAGTCCCCACCAAGATTGGCCGCCGTGACCGAGATACTGTCTGGAGGACATTGTGCCTCAAAGCAATCAATGCAAGCAAATTGATCATAAAAAAATAGCACACACCTCAAACAAAAGGCTGATACGCTTTCCCACATGAACAACACGATAATCGGAATCAATCGTATTAAAGGACATCGAAAAGCGAGCGCCCTCTATGACTTTGATTTAATATTCAATTTTTCTTTACCTAATTGAAGTAGGTAAGCTGTCTACATATTTATACTTAGTATAGACAGACTAATATGTGCTTTCGAAAGCCTCAGTAGCTCAGACAGACGGGACACGAGGTAACGCGCATGCGCGTTAATACCTCCCTCTTCTTAACTCGCCCCGGCGTACTAGAGTTACCATGACTTCAAGAATCGAAGGATAATCCTAATAGCAACAGGTTGAGCTAACGAGGATTCCGGTGACTGGGACCGCTGGTAACTCATACCGCGGTCTCAGTTGCCGGATCCATTTAATTTTAATATTTTCTTCCGGCAACTGGAACAACTCATAAATAAATACAAAAATCTATTGTTCAAGCCAAAAACAGTACAATCAAACGAAAAAATATTTAAAAACTCCTTGATTCAAAAATATAATTCATTAAAAGAATATAATATAAAAAACAGACAGAAAAAAGAGAGGGATAGCATTATACAGTGCTGTCCCTTTGTACTTACATTTTTTTTTACTAAGCGCATAAAATAAATTCATATCTAGGATAAGTAAATTATATATATAAATAATAATTCTAATAGAAAAATAATAATACTGTTGAAAATATAAAATACCAGATTTCTATTATTTAACATGATAATGATACCTTACTACGATTCGTGATTGTCACAGAAAAATATCAATTAATTACAATTCAGTTTACATTACACTTCACATTACATTAAATTATTTACGCATTCTTACTGATAAAATACTGTTATTTTGATACTCTTCTATTATTGCGAATATTTTCTGCCTACTGAGCTTAAAACTGTACGACTTTACTGTTTGGGTTATTACATTAGCATTGGCATTAATATTCAATTGGCTTAAGAATACGTGTTGGTAATACATAATCATTAATCAATCAATAATTTAAGCGTTCCAGTAACATTAATAGGTATTATTCGAATAGATTAAAATTAACAGTAAAAATTCGTTATATTCGAATAATCAAGTGATTCCACACTTGATTATTCGAATATAAAGAAGTTTTATGGCACATTGCTACTTTTAAAATTGACTCATTAGACTACTAAATGCTCTGATGTTTTTGTCAATAATTTGTCACCTTTGATTTTATTTGTTAGGGATATGAATCAAACACAGCAGTACACACAGCGACACATCAACCTAGACTGTTCGGACTTTGAACTATTAGAAGTTGAACGCTGCGAATCGTGCGAAAGAGTGCGTTATATTTTTGTTATTTTGTCTCATTCACGTTGAACGGGACGCGACACTCTGTCCTTACCATTACATCGACACCAATATGCACAGTCCCTTTCCAACAATTCTCTATTTTGTATGTAGAGTAGTTATGCGTATATAGGGTGTCTAACTTGATGTGTAGCCGTGTGTACATAGGTTTCTTATAATACATTGTACCACAACGTACTACTGCATGGATGGTGTAGTGGTTTAATTGGTTGCCTAGTCGTTGCCACTGTGCCGAGTGTTGAGGGTTCGAACCCCACATGAGACAAAAAATGTGTGAACTACAATCTTTTGATATGTATCTGAGTATTTTTGTGTTCGTTTATCAATGTTCGTCCCACATGACATTATTTCTAGTACGAGATTTGTCTTTTCACACAAAAACAAGAGCTTGATAATTTAAACACCATTGGATCGCTTTCTCTTTATATCTTTTAATTTTTTGTGAATATATCTTCAATCGACATCCTTATTTTCGTTCGGGTGAGTTCGGATCGTCCGAACATAAGTCCCGAACATATCCCACAGCATCCGCCGACGTTGTCACGCCACCTGTCCCACACCAACCAAGTCCCAGTGCTCTGTCGCGTCCGAAGACTCTACACGCGACAACAACATCACAGAACAGACAATAAACATATCTACCATATCATTTAAACAAATTGGAACAAAAACAAAACAATTAGAACAACAGTATTAGAACAAAATAATATTTTGTATAACATTTATGAATGTTGATGTGTAGTGGATGCCTTGTGATTATGAAGTGATACAGTGTTGTACTAGGATTATCAACCTATGACGTCTTTTAAAAGTAAGTATTATTTGGTAGCCATTTACTTACTGAACAATTATTCTGTGTTTGTGAAAAAATAATTGTGAAGGAACACATTTCGAGAAAAATGTGTTTAAAGTAAAAAAATGTGGTTGTTATATTTTTGGAATACAAATTGTTGTAGTGTTAGGTTAGCTGAATACTGAAACATTTTTGTTATAATTAAGGAAAATTATGTTATTTTATGTCTGTAAGGTTTTTTTAATTATTTTCATAATCGAAATCAGAACATTTATTTGCAGGAATATGGTACAAAGGGTTATAGATAAGATACAAAAGATACAGCACATTCCACCGCGTACATTAATTGACATTAATTAATATACAAAAATAATTTACGTATTTTATTATCCAAGAACTGCTACACATTATAAAAATTTTGAGGTATTGATATTTTATATAATATTTAGATACACTCAAATGTATAATTCTATTTGCAAAATTCATATTGTTTACGTAAATTTGAATACAAAAGCCCGAGGTTAATAAAAATCCAAATGTATCATTTTATCGTATTTATGGCTCTGTAAAACTCTATAATTAATGCGTCAAAATATTTCAATAAAATAATACTGCAGAACCTCTATGCAAACAAATGGTGCAGCCTCATGGTTAAAATTATTTTCCATTATGTTAACAGCAGTGCCAGAGATACATACGTTATGGTCTTAGTTTTATTATAGGTATTTATTGTTAAGACGTCCACACATGTGACGTTATTTCCATTACGCGATAGTGTGTGTTCGCCTCAACGCCTGTCAGCCTCGTGTCATTCGACGTAGTCGCGTATCGTCGTATTGCTATGACCTAATTTGTAGGCGCTGAAAATAATGTACGGCGAAGGAAAGTAATGAATCGGCTATGAAGCGTATAGAAATATATACATATTATTTACGGTAATAGTTCGGTTTCATACTAATATTGTCGGCCTTGATGGCGTAGTGGTTGGTGTAACAGACTGCTACGCCTGAGGTCGCGGGTTCGATTCCCGCACAAGACAAATATTTGTGTGCATGAACATAGATGTTTGTCTTGGTCTGGGTATTTCTATGTATAATATGTATGTATTTACAAAAAAAAAAAGTATATATGTATGTTTATCCATTGTCTAGTACCCATAGTACAAGCTCTGCTTAGTTTGGGCTAGATAGTGTTGTGTGTATGTGGTAGAATATATTAAATGGGATAGTTACGCTGTCTGCTTGAAGCGTTTTTCTGTTAAACCGCTTAACCGATTTTGATAAATTTTCGTATGAAGTTAGCTTGAGTTGCTTGAACGTGGTGTACGATGTAGGGTAAAATCATGAGTGAGTTAGTGAGTATTCCTAATATATCCATATACAGAACTATTATTTATTTTATAACATATCATTTTATTTTATTTTAATGACATCAATTACTGTCTTTTCTTGGATTTTATAAAATAATTGTATACACAAATTACAAACTCATGTTTGTTAATTTGATCATTGTAATTCTAATAACTATAATAAAATAAAAAACAGAGCACCGGCTTTGAGTATTATATTTAATTGAGTGGGTAAGTTAAATTTGATCGTGTGTAGAGGTGAAAACAGACGGAATAGTCAATTCATTAAGCAACTATTTAATAAAATTTTAGTATATAATGTTAACATAAATAACATCGATCATAAATAGGGTTGCCAATCGTACTTTATAATAAAATATTGTACATACGTTGTTTCGGGTAAACGTAATTTATACTTTATTTTACCTGTGTCAACATTTACAGGTTTAATTTATTTGTTTATTTAAAGTAACGCTGTAGAGATTCCCTAAATTGAATAAAAATAAATGTATAACTATGTATATAAAGACAGTAAAGATACGACATGCCTTAATAATACATATTTGTCAAATATCAACAAAAATATGGTAACAAAAAGGCAGACATATAAATAATAGTTTATTTTCAGATCTTGTACTTATCTAATTGTTTCGACCTAAGATAATGAATATGCTTTCTATACTATTATTCGCTCAAAATAAAGGTGGCAACCCCAATCATAGATGACCATGAACAATACATATTCTATTATGTCTGCTAGGCATTCAATGTGTTAAATTTATCTCTGTATCGAAATCTAAATGAATCTCTTTATTTTATAATATCTATCTAAAATTATAACACAAAGTCTGGAAATGAATGCGAGTGAATTATATACCTACATAATCATCAAATATTAGATCTTTAACTACGAAATTGCCTATTATGTCCTACATCTACCTAACATCGTGGTTCGTGTATAAAATGCAATGGTAATTTTAAAAAAGCATTTTTATTTCAAGAATAGACTATATATATTATTAATAATAAATATCATCAAACTATAATAATAGGTTATTGATTGTTATCGCTTAGTTGGCGAATTGAAATACTGGTAGACACCCGTATTTGTTGTTTCAATTCGCCATAATTACATGATGGTTGATGTTCTTGTTAATTTAAGACAATCCATAGTGGCCTAAATACAAGCAATGACAAAAAAATCGAATTGAACATTAAAAAAATATTGATAAATTGTTACTATGAAAACCACAACGTTACCTATTTTCTTCATACATAGCAACAATTTCATATTTAAACCCCTATTAAAATGAAGATAATGTAACTAACTAATTGTAAAATGTAAACGACCTCACTTTCAAACCAGCGCGTATGCATATACATTGTATATTTACATATCAAACATATACTGCAACATTTTCAGCTTTGCTAAAATGGAGAAGCCGGCTCTCGCTAAATTAGTTTTACAAAGCTATCTGCAATTTCTGTATAGTGCAGATAGTTTTTACACGACCTCGTTTCTCTCGTAGTTTTATAATATAATCATGACACTAAATCGCCCAAGGGATACAGTTTGACAATGTAATTATAAAAATAAATAAAATGTATTTATTGCCACCAACTATATTCACATAAGCTGAAAGATAACAATGTATTTCACTGTATGTTCAGATTATTGTTCCCAAACTAAGCTTGTATTTGAGAGACCATTCCATCGTGGATAGTACATTTTATACAATTATGTATTTTATACAAATAGGGTGAACGTTGCCGTTGCACTTTGACAATAGGTAAAACAAACCAAATAAAAAATACCTAGGGTAATTGCTTTATGAATGTGTGAGTGTATGTATGAGAGTGGGCGTGCATGTTCTCGTGCGTGTGTTGGTGTATGTATGTATGTGTGTGCGCGTGTGTATTATAGATAGAGCCTGTGGCAATCTTCTACCACGTCTGGTGACTTCGTGCTTAGTTAGTCAGGAATCAAACCCAATACTTCACAGTAGGCATTTTAGGACTAATCTCACCTGCACTCGCACCAGTGTAGCCAGATTCACTAATGTTGAAACTATAGAAAACACCGAGTTTTGACACTCGTGAAGTCCCGAGGAAAGGTAAATTTGTTGCAGGTCCCAAGACTGTCTTGAATAAGTCAGAAATGTATAGGAGGAGTTAAATAAGGATTCCACTCCCATCGTTAGCAAAACGGAAAGCAAAATTAAAAAAAAATATATATGTAGATACCCCAAAAGATAAGCACCATCGACACAAACAATAAGGGGCCTATTCGAATGCTTGATTTCAATATCTAGTGTATGTACAGCAGAAACGGTTAAGACTGCGCCGGGCAAAACGTACCAAAACAGGCGGTCACAGTTAAATTGATAAAATCAACACTTTTTGTTTAATACAAATATAAAATATACATTGACCATAAAAATGAATTTACAATTACTCCATGTAAAACACATAAAATAATTAATATTTTCGCACAAAAAATAATGTAAATTTGCACGAAAAATGCAAAAACGTAAGCTCGTGTTACGTGAATTTTAGATTATAACAGTAGAAATCTATCCTATTTTACAGTTTCCACAGATACGATGGGTTTTGAAATTAAACACTTTATACGGATTTTGTCGCGTTGTTTATTTTACTTTAAACACTGTTTTTACATAATTTTGAAAAAATTAATATATTATATCTACATATAATTTTGTTTAAAGTAAAATAAACAACGCGACAAAATCCGTATAAAGTGTTTAATTTCAAAACCCATCGTATTCATATTCATAACATTCGCGTAAACATAAGACAATATTATATGATGGGTTTGTTTATAATTATAATCAATTGACTCTCTGATCTTTGCCGAACTTTTACAGCATGGCATTATCAGCAGAAACACGTGTTTCCTCCTCTTTTGATACTAGGTCCTTCAAGTGCGACGTGGAAAAGCCCCTCTTAGGCCGTTAAAGTAGAGACCTGGGCACCAATTCACTAGAGAACATGGTGTGGAGGGCTCTACTCGTGGACTGTAATACTGCTTACCATCAGGCGGAGTGTAGCCATTTTAACAAGCAGTTTTTTTAAATATGGAAACTGTTATGAGTTATGTCGACCAGAGAACATAATTATAGCATATATGGACTGCACAGTGGTAACATCGGATTATCCTGTGATACATTATTGTTGCTAATACCAACACGATATGTATCCCACAACTGTGTAATATACTAATTACTCAGTTCTGGAATACAGATCGCGTTGGTATCCTTAAGATTAATTAGCCAACAAATTGTCTATCAAGTGAGCCATTTACTATAAAACTCGTCTGCCACCAAAACCAATAAAAAAGGCGTGGGTATTATATATTTAGAAACATTCAATATTTTTTCGGTAACGTTCGCGTGTCTATTTTATTGCCAATTATTTTTATAGATTTCACGGCCATGCTTTTATTTAATGTGACAATTGACAAATACTTATTCACAAACAGTTATAGTATACACCCACTTACACACGTAAAGTTACTTGTGACGTCATCACAAGTAACTTTACGCTTAGAACCATTAAACCATTTATGATTTGATATCTTAACTTAATATTATAAATACGAATGTGAGTTTTTGTTCGTAACGCTTTCAGGCCTTAACTACTCGACCGATCATCATACAATTTCGCATACACGTTGGCAGGGGAACAGAAAAGGACACAACGTTCCATTCACCCATAAAAAAAAATAAGAAGAGAGATAGAAAAACAAATACTTAAACTCACATTAGCATTAATAATATATATTATAGTTAGGATATATAAAAATATAAAATATAAATATAATTAATAAACAGATGGCGTACTGGTTACTTGCTTTGTCACTATCACCTCTGCGCTTGGGGGTGGCGGGCTTTGTGGGCCTGCCCGCCATCCGTTCAGCACCAGGTCCGAGAGGCGGCGTGCGTGTTCCCACGCGCGCCTCTGTGTCGAGTCCGTCTCCCCCCTAGGGGGGAGACAGTAGGGTTTTACTTGAAGTAAGTACCTTTAGGTAGGTCTTTTGTGTAGTGGCCTGCCGTTTCATACGGCGGGCCGTAACCTTGGCGGGGTCGCGACCGCATGCGAAAGCGATCCGCGCGGCCCCGTCGATAGTGGTTGTGTCGAGGAACACCGTGGTAGGTTTAGTCGGTATTCCGGGAGGTACATTATATTTTCAATATCTTCTTTTACCCCGGCGAGTCCGACATAATCCCTCCGCCCGCCCCCGCGGAGGGATATGCGTCATAGCATTCCCCCAAGTAGGTATAAAAAAAAAAAAAAAATTACCTCTGCGCCTGGTGTTGGAAGTTCGTTACACCGGACAAGATTAGTGTAATCCATTAATAGTTGTTCTGAGCCTAGGCGATCATTGTCCTTTATTTGAATATTTGTAAAGTCACAATACACAACCGATACCCAGTGCGGGAATCGTCATGAAATATATACAGTTTTATAAAAAAAGAAAATCGACTTTAATTACAACTAGACAAGTAATAAAATGAGAACATCATCAATGTAATCAAAGGCAACTAAATACGTTTTATTAAGAATAACTCAAAAACTACGGGTAAGATCTTGATCAAATTTAAATGGGACCACATGGGAAACACCAGCTTTCGAATATCAAAATTGCTTCGCCAAGAAAAATTCTAAGGAACACACATAAAAAAATCATGTTCCTTTTTTGAAGTCGGTTAAAAATAGAGATTCTTTTATTAAATATTCTATAGTCAATATGATTAGAAGACATATTTCGCAGACTTCAAACGTCTGTGATAAATACGATTGAGAATTGTAATTTTCTTTGAAGAAAAACATGTTTGTGTTTTCAAGGCACGCGCAGTTTGATTGCAAAACCCGTTTCGAAAACAAAACAGATCCTTTACGAGATTGCTTTTGCGTCCCTCCGTCCTTCTACGACTGCGTGTGATGTAGATCTTTCTTAAAAATGACGATATCACGAACATATTTTCGTAACAAAATTTGTTATGGAGTGAATGCCATGTCTTTTTTTTTATAGCCAAGCTTTTGTCCACGGCTTCATATGCGTGGAATTTGGAAAGAAGTACCTATGTGTATGTTCCGACTTCTAGGCGGTGTATCAAGATAAAAAATGCGCCAGATTTTAAATTAGGCTTCAATCAATACAACTGTGAAAACCACATTCTATTTCGTGTAGCAGATTTTGCATAATGCGCGTACAAACATACTGATAGTCAAAAATATTTAAAATAATTGTTTGGCCTTCTATAGCTCTCATAAAGACAACTAACAACATTTCTCTTAAATATATTCTACTAGAATTTGCCCAAGGCTTCGCTTGTGTTAATCTAAAGATTTTATTTTTTTTATCCCTTAGGAACTGCCTATGTCCTTTATTGTATCCCTGACAATGTGTATGCGAAATATCATGATTATCGGTCAATAGCAGCGATAGCTCAGTGGGGAGACCAACATACTGTAATGCAGAGGGTCTCGGGTTCGAACCCACGTCGCGCACCTCTGACTTACGGAAGTTATATGACTTTTCGAAATTATGTGCGTATTGATTGACAATTATCGCCTGCTCCGTGCCTCGGAGAGCACGTTAAGCCCTCGGTCCCGACTGCCATGAACATCTATGGCAGTCGTTATTGGGGAAGTCGACACAAAAGATCCCACTGGGTCGAAGTGTCGCCGGTCTGTACTGACTGGCCCCCACACAAGATAAGATAAGAAGATGTACAGACATATATCGTTTACAACTTTATTATATGTATAGATATGGATATGTATGTAGCTGCGATAGAAAAACAATTTCTTTTGGTATATTTAAAATATGGTGCACCAATTATACATAGTACTGTAACATATATAAATTAAAACAAAACTGTGAGTGAGTGCTCATTTAGATGATGTATTATAATATTATTTTACTTTATTAGGGAAAAGAACGTTATTACATTGCAAAAACTTAAATAGTACCTACATTGTCCTTCTTAGTAATGAATGTAATAAACACAGCATTTTCTACAGCTTACTAACAAATATAGCTGTGTTAAGAACATGTCAAGTGAATCACATAGTTGTAACGCTGAGGAATTTTATGACGCTGTCTAAACCAGCCGTTTCTTTTCATTAAATTTTACAGTCCTATATTTTGTTAGTATTTATTTTGTTTTATTTATAAGTAGTTAATATTAGTTAAGTTGTAAATTTTGATTGTTGCTTTTGTTGAAAATAATGACAGTGATTGAAATTAAACTAATTTATTAATTTATTTATTTATAACTATTTTAATTTTAAAAGAATAGTTTTGTGTTAATTATTAAAAGTTGATATGGCGAAGCATGTATTAGTATATTATAATTCTCGGGCACGCCACGATTGTGGCGGTAAGTCCCGTGTTTGAGGAGTGGCTGGAGAGGCGGCACGGTGCCCTCACCTTCCGGCTGACACAGGTTCTGACTGGCCACGGTTGTTTTGGCCAGTTCCTGTGTCGCATAGGCCGGCAAGAGACGCCCGGTTGTCACCACTGCGGCGACTGCCGCGACGTTGCAGAGGACACGGCGCTGCACACTTTGGCGATTTGCCCCGCCTGGGCATCGCAGCGCCGTGAATTGATCGCGGCAGTCGGATCGGTTGCCCTCTCGCTCCCGGCCGTAGTTCAGTCTATGGTCCGGAGTAAGAGGTCGTGGAACGCCGTCGCCTCCTTCTGCGAGGAAGTAATTTCCATCAAGGAGGCGGCGGAGCGGGAGAGGGAGCGTTTAAACCCTCTCCCCAACCGCAGAGCCGGGCGCCGGAGGGCGCGCGATGACCTCCAGCCACCCTGAGGTTTGACCTGGGGGTGGCGGGCTTTGTGGGCCTGCCCGCCATCCGTTCAGCACCAGGTCCGAGAGGCGGCGTGCGTGTTCCCACGCGCGCCTCTGTGTCGAGTCCGTCTCCCCTCTAGGGGGGAGACAGTAGGGTTTTTATAATGTCGGAAGTGCCTATTCTGGGTAGGTCTTTTGTGTAGTGGCCTGCCGTTTCATACGGCGGGCCGTAACCTTTGGCGGGGTCGCGACCGCATGCGAAAGCGATTCGCGCGGCCCCGTCGATAGTGGTTGTGTCGAGGAACACCGTGGTAGGTTTAGTCAGTATTCCGGGAGGTACTTTACTATTATTCCATCTTTCTTTTACCCCGGCGAATCCGACATAATCCCTCCGCCCGCCCACGCTATGCGTCAAAGCTTTCCCACACGTTCCCCGAAAAAAAAAAAAAAAGTATATTATAATTCTGTAATGTGTTATAAATCATTACTAGATGGGTGTAATTATGATCCAAATGATTTATATACAGCTGTGCAATGCTGTAAAAGCACACTGTCTTTTAAATATGAAAGTCTAAATATTTTCTTTTTACATCAGTAAGCATAGTAATAATAGATGAGTATTGCTGGTTGCCGGACTGCTTTATGATTTCCAGTTTGATCGTAAAAGAGTTATATTTGATTGCAGGAACGACTTAGTGGTTAAAATTTTCGCCTCGCCACAGACATTGCACCGAGTGTTGTAGGTTCGAATCCCACACGGGACAAAACTTTGTGTTGAGATGAGTGATGAGGCGGCCACTTTAACCACTACGCCATCCACCACTAAAATTTATTGAGCAATGCTCTTCACATACATACATAGCTTAACCAATGCTCAACCAACGTATACCTAATAAATTTATTGAGTAATGCTCGTGACATACATAGCTTAACCAATGCTCAACCAACGTGTACCTAATAAATTTACTGAGCAATGCTCGTCACATACATAGCTTAACCAATACTCAACCAACGTGTACGTAATAAATTTATTGAGTAATGCTCGTCACATACATAGCTTAACCAATGCTCAACCAACGTGTAATAAATTTATTGAGTAATGCTCGTCACATACATAGCTTAACCAATGCTCAACCAACGTGTAATAAATTTATTGAGTAATGTTCGTCACATACATAGCTTAACCAATGCTCAACTAACGTGTAATAAATTTATTGAGTAATGCTCGTCACATACAATTTTTTTTTTTACCTGTTTGAATGCTTTGACGCATACCTCTCTGCGGAGCGACGGAGAGGTTATGTCGGGCTCACCAAGGGAAGATACCCCGGTAATACCGACTAAACCTACCACGGTGTTCCTCGACATAACCATAGACGGCGCGGCCGCGCGAATCGCTTTCACATGCAATCGCGACCCCACCGAGGTTTCGGTCCGCCGTGTAAAATGGCAGGCCACTACATGACCCTTCCTCTACTGTCCCCTTGTAGGGGGAGAAAAAGAACACGACTCAGAGGCGCACGTGGGAACACGCACGCCGCCTCTCGGACCTGGCGCTGATCGGGTGGCGAGCAGGCCCACGCAGCCCACCACCCCCAGGTCAATCCTCAGGGTGGCCGGAGGTCATATCGCGCCCTCCGGCGCCCGGTTCTGCGGTTGGGGAGAGGATTTAAGCGCTCCCTCTCCCGCTCCGCCGCCTCCTTGATGGACATGACTTCCTCACAGAAGGAGGCGACGGCGTCCCACGTCCTCTCGCTCCGGACCATAGATTGAACCACGGCTGGGAGCGAGAGGGCAACCATACCGACTGCCGCGATCAACTCACGGCGCTGCGATGCCCAGGCGGTGCAATCCGCCAAAGTGTGCAGCGCCGTGTCCACAACAACATCGCGGCAGTCGCCGCAGTGATGACATCCGGGCGTCTGTCACATACATAGCTTAACCAATGCTCAACCAACATGTAATAAATTTATTGAGTAATGTTCGTCACATACATAGCTTAACCAATGCTCAACCAACGTGTAATAAATTTATTGAGTAATGTTCGTCACATACATAGCTTAACCAATGCTCAACCAACGTGTAATAAATTTATTGAGTAATGCTCGTCACATACATAGCTTAACCAATGCTTAACCAACGTGTAATTAATTTATAACATAGAATAAAATAGCTTGACACCACAAGTTGTATTTACCAAAGGCTTAGTTACGCGTATCACACTTTCATTATACCAAATGACCTTCTACAGTTTCATAAATAATGGTTTTGATCTTTAACCTCTACTTGAGAGCGTACACTGGCCTATTTTTACAAATTACGAGCAGTTAACCTCACGAAAAATGATTATACCGAGTCTAATGACTATATCTTGAAAAATAGGCTGGCTAGCCTGGCTTTATTAAACCCACATATCATCAGCTGCGTTTTCATGTCCTATATAATGCTGAACCAGCCTATTGTTACTACAGGGCACATTTCGAGATTCAGCTATTGGGAATAACCCCGTATTACTACTAAAAATAATCCAATAATATTTTGCTAATAGAGTAGTTGGCTCTGTCTGATTTTCTACATTATTTTAAACATAAAAGTAAATAGCAATTAAAATAAATCTTTCTGTGAAAACAGTATCAAAATTGGTTGCAAAATAAGAAACTAATATTTTATATTTAGATATTAGAATAAATGGGGTCGTTGTGGGAATATCTCGCTATCTCCCTCAGATATACAAGTAATATAATAATAATATCAGCCCTTTATGTAACTGTCTCACTACTGGTCACGGGTATGGTATCAATGATAAAAGGGTTAGGCCATAGTCCATTTTAAAGGTAGTAGAGCCTCGCTGATTTCAGCATGAATGGGTGGGCTCGACCGGAGAAGGACTACCCTCTCACAGAATATCGACGTGAAATAGCAGTATTCCTACTGTTGTGTTTCGTTCGGTGAGTGAGAGTGCCGGAGGCTCAATCCCTCTTTCCCCCTTCCCGATCCGTCGCCTTCCTAATTCCTTTCATAGAGGGTCGGCAACGCGCAAGTGATGTCTTTGGTGTTGCAGGCGTCCATAGGCTACGGTGACCACTTACCATCAGGTGTGACGTATGCTCGTTTGCCACCTTAGTTGCATAAAAAAATCACGCTGGTCCAGTGCGGGTTAGTAGACTTCACATATCTGCGAAAACATTATGGAGAACTCACAGACATGCAGATTTCCTCGCTATGTTTTCATCACCGTTACGTCATAGTTTGTATCGTGACAATTAGCCCTATTACCAGATTTGAAACGTTTGTGTAAGCATTTTTATTCTATTTTAGAGTATAGGTAATGGAACTATTTGACATAAATAATATAAAAAAGGGGGTCTAAAAAGGTAAAGTCTTTGGGGACTGCCGATAGAAGTGAAAACTAAGTAACTAGCGTGACGATGACGCGAGTTTCACGCTTTTTCTCACCCAAAAAGTATACATATATACACAGTATACATATAGCTCATGGAAAGCGTTCGGTGACGATGACGCGAGTTCCATGATTTTTGTTCACCCAAAAAGTGCTCAACGCGCCTAAAGAAGTTTTCACTTCAAAAATTAGTCGGCTGCCCTATTCTATATCGAAACCGAGATCTTATACACAGCAGTCGCGTATACAACTGCAGATATCTGGTAAGTATATAAAGCTATGTTCTTATGTTCTTATTACGCAGTCGAAGGGAATCAAATTGGATTGGCTCAAGCTCCCCGTTTATTGTCGTTTACAAACGTAATATTCGTGTTTGCCACAAATCGCGTTACGTGTGACTTGTTGACATCATTCGATTGATCGGCTTCACTTGCTGTCAATACAATGATATTCCGTCTTTATCGCGAGTTAACAGGAGGTTTGATCAATAGGTTTACTACGTCAACTTGTAAAGCTTGTGGAATTATTATGAGGATATGCGTTATGCGTAATTGTCAATGGGGGCTATCGTTTTTTGCTCACCAGTTACAGTACGGTCACAGTTACGTTGATAAAATCAACACCTTTTGTTTAATATAAATATAAAATGTACATTTACCATAACATTGAATGTGTTTACAATTACTCCGAGTAAAAAACTTAAAATAAATTAATATTTTCACCTACAAAAATACGTGAATTTGCACGAAAAATGCAAAAACGGAAGCTCGTGTTACGTGATTTTTAGATTATAACAGTAGAAATTTATGCTATTTTACAGCTTAAACGAAACATAAATAGTTATATTACAATTTGTCCGTTCCAAATTTTTAAGTTATTGGTTGACAATAAATATACATATTTATCAAAAAAGCAATTCAAATCCTCTATACAATTTTACTATGGCGGCCGCGCGCCGATTTGAATATCGAGCTCTGTCATTCACTCCAACCGCGTCTTACGCTCATTGCAGTTTTAAAGTCACAAGCGAGTAAGCTCCTATCAAACCTGTGACAACTGCTGTCAGAAGCCCTATTTGGCGGTAACAATTGTCGGTACCTATGGTACCGTTGATGTTACTATATTTATTTTTTATTTGGGATAACAAACAGTTACACATTATGTCCTTATAACTAATACATTTTAATTGTAGTGGTTAAATATGCAACCCACACCGTTATCCACAGCTTACATAATAATTATAAATTAAGAGTTTGACATCTAGACCTTACCATCCACTAGCGCCTCTAGAGGTGAATTCAAGCACATTAGCCTTTGAATTCACTTCATTCGAGATACCGAAACAAAAGATCAATGCGTAAAAACCACAGAGGAGCGGCAATATGTTTCTCTAGTCTATGGCGAATAGCATAGAGCATGGAACACCGTTCGCCATTTATATCTACTAGAGACAAAATTATAATAAGCTTCAATAAAAATAATAGCGCTGCTAGTCCTGCGTTCTCTCTACCGTGTAACCCGCTAGAGTACGATTCGCTTTTCAGGAGCATTTTAGAATATTTGTTTTTTTTTGGTTTGTTCCGCATTAGCCCCTACATTACGTCCCACATTCCAAAATGTTCCTCATTCGCCCTTTTTTTTAATTATTCCTTTTTCGCCTACATTTTTGTACATATGGTTAACAAAACAAAACATGGTTTAAAATTATTTTAATTTAAACTTTTTGTTGTCAGGTTCGTGATGTCATGCAATCATAAGCCCAAAGTTTTACTGAGAGATCAACGAAATATTTTAAAATATTTTTCGGCTGACGTTACTAAAAAAACTCCATACAAAAAAAAGAGGGACAAAAAAGGAATATAATCTGAGCGAAAATTGAATTACATTCAGAAATTAATATTTAAAAGAATTCCCTAATATGCCTATATGGGCATTTTTTTGGGACGAATGCGTATTTCTACGCTTGGAACGAAACATCAGGGACGAATGCGGAATAAACCCTTTTTTGTAATACGCCTACATATAACTTTCGTGCCCGTTATAGATGTTAATAATTAAGTCACAAAATAATCCTAACTGATACCTTAAGTTCGAATGTAAGTTTGTTTGTTTGTTACGCTTTCACGCCTTAACTACTCGATCCCTCATAATGAAATATCGCATACACATTGTCAAAGGTTCAGAAAAGGAAATAGGGTACTACACATCTATAGAAAGTACTGTTCCCGAGGGATAGCATAGCTAGCTATGCTATCCTATAATGAAAACATCAAAGTTTATTAGCTTGAGAGGATGTCCTCCTAATATTTACTATTTCAGAGAGTAATCCTAATAAACTGATATTATCTACATTTGTACCTATTTGCGTATTACTAATACATAATCAATCAATTGTAAAGATAAATTCATTCCAATATTTATCGACGTTACGAACATTTCGATTTGCTTGAAGATTCGAATAATTCGATATTTTATGTCAATGGTTGCACATTGCTTACAAAATTTGTATTATAAATTTACAGTTTTTATAGGACCATGTTTTGGGACTAAATTTGTATTATGTGATTTATATAGTCGAACTGCCGGCGCTCACTACGAGGCTTGACAGTAACCTCGGAGTGAGACAATATCAGATGCTTAAACTGCAATTCAGCCAATATATTAATTCATCAACTCAATCCGCGAAGATTTTACGCAACTGAAGTTGATAAAACTTACAACAAATTACATTTTGATTACAGCGACACGATGCATAATGATAATTTCGTCACATATGTATTCTACATATATTCAAAATACACAACAAGTCATAAATATGTTGACGTAGTAAACCTATTGATCTAACAAAACTCCCATTGAGGTTTCATATCGCCTGTTAACCCAAGATAAAGAAGGAATATTATTGTATTGACAGACGAGTGAAGCCGATCAATCGAATGATGTCAACAAATCACACGTAACGCGATTTGGGGCAAACACAGGAATATTACGTTTGTAAACGACAATAAATGGGAGTTTGAGCCAATCCAATTTGATTCCCTTCGACTATGGAATAAAAATATAGCTTTATATACTGGAAATATGCAGTTGTGTGAAGGAACTATAATATACTGCTCCGTTAGCGCAGTAGTAGGAAAGACGGCTGCTGAGCACAAGGTCTCGTGTTTAGGTAAGTATTAGTGAATGAAAATATTAATAATAATATAGTAATAATAAATCATTTATTTGTCAGAATATGAGTATACAAATGATGATAAAAACACATGATAGTTCTGTCCATATTCTGCCATTAACTGGCGTACAAATGTTTTTGGATAACAGTTAGGTAAATTTATCTGATACATTCTTAATTTCTGTGAGTTATTTTAAAGAATTAATTTCGATTTACTTTATATTATTAATTTAACAAATTAGTCTAAGAATTAGATAGTGTCAAATTCAGAATATCGAATAAGAATAGTAAAATTCAAAATGTCAGTTGAATCATTAAGTAAACATATACATAACATAGAGCAAAAAATAACATGTCAATTGTATAAAGAGACATTCTTTCACAATAAATCAATAAATAGCAAAATATAAATGGCAATGGCAATTGATAAACAAAAAAACAAATATACAAAAAAGAAAATAGAGAATGTCACATAAAGAAATATAAATATAAAATGTCAGATAAATAATTTATTATCATCTAAATAATCTTGTATACTATAGAAGCATTTTTTAATCAATAATTTGAATAAACTACTTTTAAACTCGTTCATATTTTTGTTTTTAAAACTCATTGGTAATTTATTGTAAATATGAATAGCCATGCAATACACATTTTTACTAAATATATTCACTCTTTGCTTAGGGACTAAAAGTTTGTTTGTGTGTCTATTTGGTCTAGTCACATGGCATCGTTGTGTTTACTGAATAAATTAGGATGCTTATGTACAAGAAAACAAACATCTAATATGTACTGACTAGGTAAGGGATATTGTATTTCTTAAAATATTATTTACAGCTTTCTATCTGTTCTAATCCTAATAACGAACAGATACATTTCTTTTGAATAACAAATGCTTTATTTGCTTCTACTAAGTTACCCCATAATATAAGCGCATATCTTAATTTAGACGAAACGTAGCCATGGTAGTCAGTAAGAGCTATGTCCAGATAAGCTGTTAAACTCAAGCGATATAAGACGTAAACAAATTTATTTAAATTTAGGCAAAGAGTTTCGATGTGCTGTTTCCAGTTACAGTGTTTATCAATTTGTATTCCTATATTTGTAACTCAATCACGCTTACGCCGTTGAACCGTTGAAGATTTGGATGAAACTGACTTGGGCGTGTTCTGGATAAACATTGAGTCGCAACGGCACACCGGCTGTCAGATACAATACGTTTATAATTACGTCTGGTTTTCATGACGTGACAGTTACTACCTAGAATATTTAGGTATGCCAGTGTGCGATCTTCTGATATTAACGCGGGGAAGTCGCGGGCAGAAACTGGTGCGAAATAAAATTGTGGCATAAAAGTTCTGCTTTGTATAGCTATGTACAATGTGCGGTCACTTGGAAAGGGTGAATGAAGGCGATTAACCCGAGGACGGTCGAAAGAATGGAAGGGCGCCATCGAAGGACATCGCTGGCATTCTAATTATATTAGAACAATAGATTAGTTAGTGAATGCATGTGCATGTGGTTTTATACTCGATTCCCGCCAAATATGCTATATAATATCAGGCCTGTATTAAACAGTCCCAGTGCTGGGTAGAAGCCTCTTATCAGTGTGAAAGGGCCCTACCCTTTAAACAGTCCATCACGCTAGCCCAGAGCGGTTTGGCAGACTTCGCATACCTTCAAAAACATTATGCAGAACTCTTAAGTCTTTTTTATTTGGTGATTTTCTTTCTCATTAATAGAAAAGTATATAATGTACAAAGGCAACAACTATTACATACAACTAAACTAATTTTAATAAATGTAATTTATAAGTCTTCTTCTCCCTAGCCTTTATTATTCCTAAGTCACTTGGGGTCGGCTTTTCTAGTCTAACCGGATTTGACTGGATATCAGTTTTTACACGGAGCGGCTGCCACGTAACCTCCACAACGCGAAGGCTAACGATACCCTAAGGCTAGACCAGTGTCAGGATATTATAGGTCACTGACTTCCCAATAACGACTGCCATAGATGTTCATGGCAGCCGGGACCGACGGCTTAACGTGCTCTTCGAGGCACGGAGCAGGCAATAATTGTCAATCAATACGCACATAATTTCGAAAAGTTATATAGCTTCCGAAAGTCAGAGGTGCGCGACGTGGGTTCGAACCCGAGACCCTCTGCATTGCAGTCTGTTAGTCTCCCCACTGAGACATAATGGAGAACTCTCAGACATGCAGGTTTCCTTAAGTTGTTTTCTGCGCCGTTAAAGCGAGCGATAATTATCTGTTTAATACTCTCATAACTTCGAAAAGTCAGAGATACGCGCCTTTAGATCAAACTCGAGACCTTTGCGTAACAGCCAAACGGTCTTCAACTAGGCTATCGCTGCTTATAATTTTTTTTTAATTATAATATTCTATTCTATAATATTCTACCACATACACACAACACCATCTAGCCCAAACTAAGCAGAGCTTGTACTATGGGTACTAGACAATGGATAAACATACGTATATACTTCTTTTTTTGTAAATACATACATATTATACATAGAAACACCCAAACCAAGACAAACATCCATGTTCATGCACACAACCACCGCGATACAGGAATAACTAATAAAGCGGAAGATGCCTTTTTAAAAATGAATATAAATGGATTCTTAGAATCCCGGAATACTCTAGGAATTCTTAGAATTCCTAGAGTACCCGATAGACGGTAATTGGTTACTAGTAGCTAATTATCATATATGCTAGTCCAATATGAGACAAGACCTAAAAGTATAGCAGGTGAAATATAGGTATAATACACTTACCTCTTCGGAAATATATATAACTATTAGGCGTGTATAGCTATAAGAGCTAAGAAAAGTGGACCGAATGTTAAAACTGTTAAGCAAATTCCTTGTTCTCTCTTTTTTGACGAAAAGTTAGAAGGTAAATTAGTAAAAATGCGGACTTAATTGACCCACTTTGCTTCGGTGGATTTGACGGCGTTCAAATGAATAATTAATCAAATTAAATAAAACGGGCGTAAACTTTTCAGTTGTTCTTGAGCCTAATGGTTTGGTAAGAAACGATGATAAAAGAACCCGATGGTTTGTCAATACTGAGATAGAAAAGAAAAACGTATTTAGTTTACCCAGAACATACAAGAGAACAAGCAATATGAAAGGCATTTATTTCAAGACTGGCTTTTGCACACAGATTTGCTCGCTTTAATGTAGATTTTGGTAGTAAATTTTAAACTCTGGGGAACAGTACCTTTTTGGATGAAACGTACTCTATGTCTTTGTATCCCTGACAACGTTTATGCGAAATTTCATGATGGTCGGTTTTCCATACAGACCGGTCTTGGACCACCCGCATCCAACCGCTTCCCGCGTTCCCCAGTTCGACGGTCCACCTTGTGAAAGTGGTGACCACCCCTGCTGTGTGTTGCGGTGTGCTCTGCCCACTGCCTCTTCAGCTTGGCTATTCGGAGAGCTATGGCGGTAACTTTAGTTTGCCTGCGGATCTCTTCATTTCCTATTTGATACCGCAGGAAAACTCCGAGCAAAGCTTACACAAAGATGCTAAAAATGCTTGATGTCAAAGACTTCCGTCATTGCGATCGCCAATCCGCCTGCCAAACGTGGCGATTATAGCAGAACCCCCTAAATGAGCCACATCTTTAAAACTAGAAACATTCAATAAAATAATAATTCCTCGACTGACTGCTTAACTTATCTAACAAGCTTATTGAGTCAAATCAAATCTAAATTACTATGTGATAAGATAGATTAGAAGTCCATTTTTCATTATTAGATTAATCTCAAATGTGCAATTAATCTGGCAGTATTGACAGTTCTTTGCCAAGATAAGTTATCTGACAATGATTGAAAATCGTTTAATCCGACTTTTTAAATATGTTTAATATTATAAGTCATTATATAGAACGAATTAATGTCAATCTAAAGAGTACCTACTAAGGGTCTCTCGTAAACTTTACTTCTCCCTAGCCTTTATTATTCTCAAGTCACTTGGGGTCGGCTTTTCTGATCTAACCGGATTTGACTGGATATCAGTTTTTACACGGAGCGGCTGCCACCTAACCTCCGCAACCCGAAGGCTAACGATACCCTAAGGCTAGACCAGTGTCAGGATATTATAGGGCACTGACTTCCCAATAACGACTGCCATAGATGTTCATGGCAGCCGGGACCGACGGCTTAACGTGCTCTCCGAGGCACGGAGCAGGCGATAATTGTCAATTCATACGCACATAATTTTGAAAAGTCATATAGCTTCCGAAAGTCAGAGGTGCGCGACGTGGGTTCGAAACCGAGACCCTCTACATTGCAGTCTGTTGGTCTCCCCACTGAGCTATCGCTAGGTCTCTTGTAAACATGAGTGACATTATCCTAATTATAGGTAATGCCAATGTGAGTTTGTTTGGTTGTTGCCCTTACCGGTACACGTACAAAAAAACACATAAGTTACCTTTTATCTATACTAATATTATAAGGAGAAAAGATTAAATTTTTATTTGAGGATTTAACTCAACTAGCGGTCGCCTAGTGATCGAAATTCGACCATAATTGATTTAAATTTTATTAATTTATTTTTCATACAAATTATTATTTACTTAACTATACTCTTTCATTGACGACATTTCTAAGCTCGCTACTTTGTTTTCTTTATTACATAAGAATAAGGTATGTAACCATAGTTACGAAGAATTGTACGACATCAGCACGAACAATGCCGAAATACAACGAACGCGATTCGACTGCGTGTTTCAAATGCATGGTTGTGTGCGTGTAGTGTTTTTTCATTAATGTATTTCTAATGCATATTTTATAAAAATATTAAGATTCGTCCCTCCTTCTCCATGTAAACTTTAACTGTGCCAAATTTCATAATACTTCGCAATTTTCGTAAAATGAGATACCTACGTTTTTGCTTCAGGTATTAATATACAGATAACGAATCAACCGATTTAAAAATTCTTTCAATATTAGAAAGGTTTATTATCACCTACTCGGTGGCTATATTATATATAGGCTATATTTTATTGTAAAAGAGTAGTGTTTTGTACTGAAATAACCTACTTCTACGCGAGTGAAGCCGCGAGCAAAAGCTAGTCCAGAATAAAGTACTATTCCAGAGCCAAACGGGTATGTGCTCACAAGCCCGCATTCTGGTGGTTGGCGAGGTGCATCTGCACGTGGTACTGCGCGTTGACCATGTGCGCACACATGGGACACTCGTAGCACAACACGAACTGGTCTGCACGGTGCGTGATCATGTGCTTGGCGAGCTTGCAGGCCTCATTGAACCGCTTGCTGCAGATGTCGCTCACGTCACGCTCCGGCGCGTGGTGCTTACGGTGGTACACCTGCGGACACCATCACACTGTACTCTACATCAAATATACTCTACTTCACAAGGAGCGAAGCAGCGGGCAAAACAAATTATTACATAAATAAAACTGATTGCCATTGAGAATAAATTGAAACAATTGTTACAGCAGTTACGAATATACTAACACCGTCATATCCTAACAGGAATAGGCAGAGCTGTATTTAATCCACATTGCACTAGCTATGTTTTTAAGTATTACATCACGTAGTAAGGATCACCAGGATCACCATATGTTTACCAGGCACTTTCAATGACTAAGCTGACTTCATACCGGCAAAAATAGTATTTTTTTAAGAAGAGCCAATAGTACGTTTATTTTAGTTACATAATTAAATAATTAACATATTATAAACACAAATTATTTACAAGAAATATAAACTAAAGAGAAAAATGAAACTTCAAAATTAAAAAGCGTCATAATATTCCTCGTCAATTGGCAACGTGTCCAGAAGACTGGCAGCATTGCCACGTTGAATGGCAATACTTATTCTTTGTGCAAAGAAAATACCAGCCCTTTGGTCACGCGAAACGTAGATGAGTCGCTTAGCTAGGTCTCTATAAACAGACCTAGCTAAGAAGTATATTCAACTATAAATAGGTGTTCTAGAATCCCTTCTCGATCTAAAAAAATGTTATTGACATAGATTGGTAGTTGTGATGCTTTTTACCTTAAAAATATATCAAAAGCACAACTGCCAATTTCATGTTTTTTTATATATATAGTAATAGTATATTAATAATAGTGTACAATATAATATATCATATAATATTGTCCTACTTTTACACAAATGTTGCATTGAAACTAAACTATTTTGTACGCGACACACTTACTCCAAAGTCTGACTGTTTTTCAGCAGCCTTAGTAAAGAAGTTCTACTCATAACCACTGGTACTAAAATCAGTTTATACGTTGGTGTAATAATAAAAAAATATAATAGTATTTAAAATAGTTAAACGTAATTTAAATAAATAATAAAAATATCAGCTCTGTATATATACTCTCCCATTGCTGGGCATATGCCTCTTCTAAGTGTGCGAAGGGTCAGGTCATAGTCCACTACACCGGCCCAGTGCGGGTTGGCAGACTTCACATATTTTCGAGAATATTATGGAGAAATCTCAGACATGCAGGTAATCATACAATGTTTTTCTTCACCGTTAAAGCAAGCGATAATTAACTAATTAATACGCACATAACTGCAAAAAGTTAGCAGTGCGTGCCTTGGAATGGAACCTGAGACCTCTGCGTTACTATGCAGCGATCTTGCACCAGTCCAAACCACGATAAAATCTGTTTAAAGTATTGTAATTTAAAAAAATATACCATATTTAAAAATACAGCATCTTTTTATTTTTTAATTCGTTCAAGCTTTAGAGTCCTACATAGCGTTGTTCGGATATGCATTTCTCTGTGCTTGTAAAAATCTAAAAATTATTAACAACTGATCTAAATTTAGATAAACCATATTTTAATTAGATTTTGCGAAGCTGTTAGCTTTTAAAACATTTTTTTCTAAAAATGCTTATGCTGCAATTTTAACCCACGGAATGTTTTTATTATATCGCATCTCACTGTTGTGTATCTTCGAAGGAGAGGGTACAGATGTATGACACTCTCATTCTGTCAATAATAATATTGCGCCTTTAGGGTTGTTTAAACGAGAAGTCCAATTGACTAGAACAACCATTTATTACCGGATACAATGATACACTGCTTATTAATATCATAGCATACAATATATATATTATATTACTGATATAAATTCGACAACGAATTTGTAGGGTGTAGATACTAATAATAATAATATTCTGTCACATACACACAACACTATCTAGCCCAAACTAAGCAGAGCTTGTACTATGGATTGTATACTAGACAATGGCTAAACATACATAATTATATCCTGTTTTTGTAAATACATTCATATTATACATAGAAATACCTAGACCAAGACAAACATCCATGTTCATGCACAAAAATGTTTGACTTGTGCGGGAATCGAACCCGCGACTTCAGGCGTGGCAGTCGGTTACACTAACCACTACGCCATCGAGATAATACAATATAGATGGTTCATAGATTAATATAATATGAGAAGTTATGTGCCTACAGCACAATATAAATCCAGATAAAACACAGTAAGAATCTAGTCGTATACCAAGCACGTTTGCAGACTCAGTGCCGCTACGAAACGCTACTACACATGTTTTTGCTTGTAAAACATATTATTCGATTAATTAGTTTTTATTAATGGCAATTCAAATTTAAATGTCTTAGAATCCGATATTTGTAATCCCAATAACACATTAGTACCTCATATTATTATATTTCTCTTATCACAGGTATTTCCTAATATATTATATTAGGGATCCCTTTAGGAGGCTTACACGGAGACATAGGTCCAACGTGAAGAGGCCCTTCGAGAGTTTTAATTAAAGGTGGGATGAAATACCTACAGCGGCACTAGCCGCAACAGGCGTAGGACTATAGCTACGTATGGATTCTAATATATGGACTATGGGTGTTTGGTGGACCGGTATATTCGTAACTATGGATGGAAACTGGCGTCTGCCCTGAATACTCTAATAGCATCAATGCAATGGGCAGACTCACTAGATGGGCCCCCTGAATAGCCACCATAGGAATACAAGCCAGCAACAGAAGGCAATACCGGTGCGAGTGGCTAGAAGTGTCGAGTGGTGCGGCGCCGGTTTCACCATCACGGGTCTCATGACTACAGAGACCCGGGGCGGGTTTCCCCGTAGTTATGCCCTTGAAAATGACACTTCCATCACCAAGCATATAGCTCTAGCGGCCTCCCTCTGATCGGTTGACCAAGGCAAGCCAGAGTTGGGAGTCCTGCTGACGCTCTTGAAGTTCCACACCAGCCAACCAGTAACGGCAAGGCGGGGACGAGGCCCTAACCTACTCTCTGAGGCATTCAGGACCACAATGTCGCCATTTTCATTCAGCTCCCCACAAGCTGCCCTGCGGTTTGTGCGCTTTTATTTAACCTGGTGATAAATTTTTTGTTTATATAACATGGCGAAGGTGAAGAGGCCACTAGAGCTATATGCTTGGAGGTGGAAGTGTCATTGTCAAGGGCATAACTACGGGGAAACCCGTTCCGGGTCTCCGTTGTCACGAGTCCCGTGATGGTGAAACCGGCGCCGCACCGCTCGACACCCCTATCCACTCGCACTGGTGTTGCCTTCTGCTGCTGGCTTGTATGCCTATATTGGCTATTCAAGGGGCCCGTCTAATGAGTTGGCGAGTCACCGTCTGCCCATTGCATTGATGCTATTAGAGTATTCAGGGCAGAGTATTCACGCCGTTTTTCATCCATAGTTAGCAATATACCGGTCCACCAAACACCCATACCTAAAGCCCATATATTAGAATCCATACGTAGCAATAGTCCTACGCCTGCTGCGGCTTGTGCCGCTGTAGGTGTTCCATCACACCTTTGATTAAAACTCTCGAAGGGCCTCTTCACGTTGGACCCATGTCTCCGTGTAAGCCTCGCAAAGGGCCAGGTATTTTCTAATATAATATGTTAGAAAGTACCTGTGATAAGAGAAACATAATAATTACTGTTTTAGAGAATAATTCCTTTAAAATGTACTGGGATAAGACCATTATTACCGACAATACCATACACTACAATAGACCAGACATAACTATACTGGACAAAACAAAAAGATCTGTTTTCATAATCTCCTCACTACGCACGCGGAAAAAATGTCGAAGTATGTTTATTTAGCTACCGAAATAAAAAGGCAATGGCAGGTAGACACCGCTAAAATCATCCCTATTGTCATATCTACAACCGGAGTAGTCCCTAAGAGACTTCTACTTTGCCTGAGCATACTCGACATGCCTAATCTACAATCACAGTCATAAAAAAAGCCGTTCTTCTTAACACATGTCGCCTCTTACGTAAATTTCTTGTATCATCTATTTCTTAACTTTCCCCCGCTGGCACACTTGGCTAAGGCTCGTGTGTCAGGTTTTTACCCCTTTGAAATAAAAGGGAGATTAAATATAAAATAATAATAATGTATTATATATATATATCTCGTGGACTTAGAAGTACCATACAACAGGTATGTGCCCGACCCCGTTCTCGAAAATGGTCATGCAATGTTGTACTGGGATCGGTCCATCATTACTGACAGGGCTGTTGTAGCCGACAGGCCTGACATTGTGATGGTGGACCGATTAGAGCGCCGTGTAATGATCGTCGATATTACCATTCCTCATGACGGGAATCTCGTGAAGGCTGAAAAAGATAAACAAGTTAAATATCTGGATCTGGCGCACGAGAAAATCGACATGTGGGATGTGGATTCAGCGATCATTGTACCGATAGTCGTATCAGTCCATGGACTGATTGCCAAGAGTCTCGATCACCATCTGAAGAGGCTCGCGTTAGACGGCTGGATTAAGTCTCTGATGCAGAAGGCCGTATTGCTTGACACGGCACGCATCGTAAGGAGGTTCCTCTCGCTGGAGTCCTAACCACCGGTAGCTTGGATCCAGTACCCGATACCGGTGGTTCTTCATAGTTTTTATATTTTTAAATGTGTTTTTTTTTATAATTATATATTTAAAAATATAATTATTATTGAAAAATGTGCTAATAAAGAGATTAATAGTACTTAAAAGACACAAAACAGAGGCACATGAATACAGCACATATATGTATATATATCTTATCTTTTTATTAGATTACTCATCATGATGGAACAATCGGTTAAAGATCTATTGAGTTTCCATCTACTTAATTGAACAAGCAATCGTCATTTACGAATTATCGCTGAACGCACAAACTCATTTCCGAACCTTATCGTTTCGTCTAACACGATCTAATGAAGATCTACTTCATAAATTATTTTCCAGTGAATCGTGCAGATAAGGGATTCTTACTGGAAAAACATTTATGATCTGATAATAGGGTTTCATTTTGTATTTGTTTTGAACAATACCGAATACCAATAAGGAATAAAACAACTCCGAAATTGGTTTCAAATTAAAAAAAGCAATTAATATTAGACGTCACGCGCGTCAGTTAAATATAGTAGTTACGTCAGAAGCTGTATTCTAAACTTAACTGAATATTATAAATTTTTTATTACGCTTTCAAGCCTAAATCACTCCAACCGATCATCATGAAATTTCGCCTAAACGTTGTCAGGTACAGAAAAGGACACAGTGACACACACACATCCAGAAAAGAAGTACTGTTCCACTTAGAAGTTTATTTACAAATTCTTCATCAACGCGAGCACAAGCGCGGGGATAACCTAGTCTACATAACTACATATTTTTTATTTTTTGACAATTACCCCTAAAGCTTGATTATTCTTATATTTAATTGAATGGATTTAAATACAGTAGGCTCGCCTACTCTTAAGTTAAAACTATAGCTGACGTAGTATAGGTGTGATGACCCTGTCTTCTTAGATACACGCTTCAGACTATGTATACATAAATATAAAAAGGTTTTAGCGTAACTTTTGCATTGAATAAATAGAAATTCTCTACAAAAACCGGTCATCCTCATATATATCGAATACTTTTCAACAAACAGTATTAACGTGACACACACCTACCCTTAGGAAATAATCCGTTATTGTATACCTATGAGTATCCAACAATAAAGGAGAAAACATTTTCAATTGTAAATTCTTAACATTAACTATTCATTGAACATCTAACATGGCTGTCAACCGCATTCAGGCTCCGATAAACTGATGTAAGCCGATTACTGGCAGGGTACCCGGGCGATTACTTAGGAGCTACGCAAACGGTGATCCACTTACCATATGCAAATGGGAAGGAAACACCATCGGAATTTACTTAAACAGCTCTATTTTCGTAAGTAAATTAGCAGAACTAATTGGGGCAGTGGCAATGAGTGCGTGGTTTAGCTAAAGAAATTACAGATTACAGATATGGATTTGTTTTATTTGTTTTGCCAACAGTAAACCTAAAATACACTGGAGAGTAATATACACGACACGAAATGAGTTTCTGATACATTTACCAATTATAGACTGACCAGCACTTCTATACTAATATGACATGACACTGCTTAATTAATAATATTTAATACACATTATTAAGAATAGATATAAAAAAAACTAAACGTAAATAAAATAAATAATTATTTTGACTACACGGGAATTCTTGGATTCGAAGTCTGGTCTGTGTGACGTTATGTCAAGTCAATAATAATTTATTCATTTAGGTCACAAAGTAACACTTATGAACATCAAAATGTAGGTTAGTGAGTCTATTAAATTACTGAAGCTACAATTTAGGTTAGTTGCTAGGTTCAGGCAAATGGTTGAGCCTATGAAAAGAAGTAGAAGTGCCCAGTAGACTATGATACGTTCGCTCTTTATTGTGTTAAACCTAAATTAGTATATCAACGTTACCAAGTATGTACATATATGAGATGGGCATTTTTGTTACGACTATCCCAAATCTATTTTTAACGGCGAAGGATAAATTGCCCAGAAACACGAGGAATTGTAACAGATTAGTTTTAGGTAAAGCTGAAAACTACAATATTCCAAACACTTTATGCTATGTGTGTACATACACAAATAACAACCGGATATAACAAACTACCGGAACATATCAAGCTGCGTTCATTAAATAGATTTAAAATCATCTTAAAATTGGCTGCTGGATAAATGTTATTACACTGTACATGAAATGCTTTTATGTAATCAATCCTATTATTAATCCTACTATTATATTTTTTATGACTTTGCATGCCCATTTTAATATTTTATAAACGATTGACATTTCTTTATTAATCTGTGTATTTTGTTTTATTTTATTTTATAAGATTGATTCCAATGTCTCAAAACAGAACGGTCCTGTGCACCAATCTGACCACCGAAATAAACGTTATTTTATGCGAAATAAATATCCTCTCATTTCATTTCAGATTATTTCATTAAAATCTTAGACGGCGAAATACGACAGATCTTTCTACATTAGAGATATTACGTGTGACACTTGCATAGTGTCACACGTAATATCTAATGTATGTTAATTATCTTTCGTTCGGTTTAACCAGCGTGTGCAGTCACAGTACTCTAATTGCTACCTGGAACAGTTTGAAATACTCGGTCAATATTTATATTCAAAGAACTTTTAGATGGTTTCAAATAAGTTATGTCAATTTTACTGTATTAAAAAGTTTGGACCTTCAGTTTACGTCCTTAAAGATGAATTGATTGGTAACAGTAATATTTTGATTATAATGATAATTAATATTTAGATGAAGTTTAGATTTTATACTTGATAGTACTATGCAAATTTTTCTTCGTCCCGTACGAAGAAGAATTTACCTTGTTTTAGATTTTTGAAGTAAATTGTGATACGAAAAATGTAGACATTGCCTTCTGTAATACAATCCTTGACTAGCTTAGGAATTAGTCATTTAAATAAATGTAAAATGTATGTCAATAAATTTTAATATTCTTTTGAATTTATATCCTCAATGAGGTATGCAGTATAACATCCACATAACTTAGCGTTATGCGGGTGTTATACTGCATGTCTCAATACTTAAACAAAACCCTACCTGGGCTTAAAACCTATAGGTTTACAGTCCGATTACACGAGGCAACACGACCGCTGCTTTACATCGAACGCATCCCTGTTTTAGTCGCTATAGCCTGAGAATATAGGTCACGGCCGCGGTGGCCTCTCGCTTTTACATTCAGAAATGTATACAACCAACGACAGCAATTTCTGATTAGTTATTGCTTATAGGAAAAATGGAATAAAATATTCGATCTTGTTGTTAGTTTCGTTGCCAAACTGTCTTAAAGATGTCTTGTTTTGAGCTCAAAGCTGTATAAACCCAGTTGGAATACGTTTTGTTTCCATGACTGTCCATAGTTAGATTAGTTCAGTAATGTCTTTGTCTATTGCCATGGTGAGGTGGCCAACTCGAAGGTGCGTGGTGATTACCACTCTTCGCATATATTGTGTTAAAAAGCTATTTGATTTTTGTTTTATCTTTTGAAAAAGACAACTCCCGCACTATGAATAAATTCTGTTTCGCTGGAGACGTAACAAACATTAAAACAGCTGACACAAAGAACACCCAGACCCGGTACCACTATTTGAACCCACAATAGTCGGCGGGGCGGCAGAGGCGAGGTGACCACCTAAACAACTATGCGCATCACGCAAAAAGTACGGCACGTGTGAATGTGTTTATCACAGTTGTATTGCTATACCTACACATAAAATCTGGAAGGAATCAAGTATTATGAGTGTAGATCAACTTCTTTACCTACTTCCAAACTCCACGCGTACAAAGTCGCAAAACCTGATATTAACTAACATAGCTACTGCATCATGGTACAATGGAAACCCTTACATACGGTTTCACATACATCTTACATATGTATATAGACCAGTCCTGTCCATCTTATCTCGAGGTCTTCGCCTGAGACTGCTGATATATATAAAAATCTACAACTTAATAAATAATATCATGAACTGTTCCACTGCTGGACACGAGCCTCTTCTTAGTATGATAAGGTTTAGGCCGCAGTTTATCACGCTGGCCCAGTTCGGGTTGGTTGACTTCACATATCTTCGAGAACATTATGGAGAACTTTCAAACATGCAGGTTTCCTCACGATGTTTTCCTTCACCGTTAAAGTAAGCGATAATTAACTATTTAATACGCACATAATTTCGAAAAGTCAGATATGCGTGCCCTGGGATCGAACTTCAGACTTCTGCGCGGCAAGAACTCTCAGACATGCAGGTTTCCTCACGATGTTTATTCGATGAATATGTCAATCAAATTGTTTTCTTTCTGTGTACTGAAGGTAACTATGGATAGTTGTTGACAAGCTGCTAAGAAGTTGTCATCTCATCTCGGAACCGTTGACTGTGCGTTGACGTTGATTTGGGTGGACGTTTCCTTAGAACCTCTCAATCATGTTATTCAATACTAAACACCGCCTGCAGGTATATCTATGTCTCTGTAGCTACACGGAATTATAACTGTACATAATGCAATCGGTTCATCTGCTATTACACTCACCTGAATAAATATGGTTTAGTTAATGTGATAATAAAATACAAATATTGTATGTCTAAAAGATTTGTTCCGCATTCGTCCCTGATGTTTCGTCCCAAGCGTAGAAATACGCCACTAAATTTAAATAAATTTTAATTCCTTAATATAATTCCTCTTCCGTCCCAGATCCTTTCTGTCTCTCTTTTTTTTGTATGGAGTTTTTGTTGTACCGTCAACCGAAAAATATTTTAAAATACCTCGTTGATCTCTCAGTAAAACTTTGGGCTTATGATTGCATGAGATCACGAACCTGACAACGAAAGATTTAAAATAATTTTAAACCATGTTTTGTTTTGTTAACGATATGTACAAAAATGTAGGGTGAAAAAGGAATAATTTAAAAGAGCGGCGAATGAGGAATATTTTGGAATGTGGGACGTAAAGTAAAGGGCATATGAGGAACAAACCGTCTAAAAGGTGGCTTAATGTTTTGATAGTTTATGTTTGTTATTTGATTATGCATATACTGTGGGGCGTACCGATTTGCCGACCAATCAGTCTATGAAAATTAAGGAATTGACAATGCACACTTGCGCACTATAATATATCCGGCGTAGAGAAACAGTCTTCGTTAAGAATTACCACCCTGACCGAAAATCGGTTTAGAGGTCCTAATGTTCTTTATGAGCGTTGTTTGAATCGTTGTACAGTGTTTTTGTTATCTAGGAATAAATCAGTGTAGGAGTATTTTTTTTAATGGAAAGAAAATATAATAAAATAACTAAGAATATCTCTATGAAGTTATGATCGATTGAAATAAATTAAGCATAGATAGGCAATATTCAATATGGGTGTGTTAACATAAAAATGAATTAGATCGGAATGAAAGGCCGACAGGGTGGTGGCACATACCTGTCAAAACATTTAACCATGACGAACGAATGAATTAAGTATTCATTTCAAATATTTCATTCATTTACTCGTGAACCCATATTAACAACGAAATAATTGAGAAGCCTTCAATTTCTTGTTGATACTTTGATGTTATACGTAAATATTATAGTAATGAGGTGAATGAAATATGAAGCATTTGGTGCAATAGGAATTCAAAGTTCGATCCTTCAAGGCCGGTATTATTAGATTTTCTGATAGGACATTTTTGGTACCAGCACTGGGCCTGGTAACATATCGGGTGAAAAGATGTAGGCTTGCTCCACATACGTGGGGATAAAAGCGTAAGTGACAAGAAAGGGTATCCTATATCTGTGACTTCGGTTATCTATAAAAATGGCGGATTTTGTGTACAAAATTTATTAAAATTATGCCTTTACATTATCTGGCCCATTCAAACTAATGCAATCACGTTAGTAACATGCAAGCACATCAAACCACATGTAACGATTATATACCTGGCAGAAACGAGTGACGCAAGCTATTGGTGCAAGTATGCACGGCTAGTTATATGCGTGGCAGAAATGAAACTACTAATAATAAATTACAACACAAATTAAGGACGTGGTAAGCAAGTGTTAGTATTCCTTTCATTCAAGCCTAAAGCCGGGCTGGCTTTTTGACGGTCTTAAATAAACACTATGAAGGCTTTGCGTCATAGTGCTTTAGCTAGCCCATCAAAAAAGTGAAATCCAATAATAAATATGAAAGAAGATAGACTTCATTTCTTTTTTGTTAGCATATTGCTCGCCTTATTCTCAAACCACGCCAAACCACTCGTTCATACACGTTCTTAAAACGACCGACTAGAATACTCCAATCCCGATTTAACTCGGCGGTATACCCCTATTGTGTGAACAACAATGTTCTTTCAAACGAAAATGTTGGCAGCCAAATAATGACTGTTGTAGCTATTTCTATGTAGGGAGACATTGAGCTCGTACGCGAAATGTTTATGAAGGTTTGGGGAGGATTAGAATTCCCTTTTTTTCTTCAGCGGAGTCTCGTTACAAAAATGAAAAGCAGTAAATACACCCTTCACTTAAAGAAAATGGCTCCCTAAACACTTGACGACAGAAACAATGTTTTAAAACAAATTGACACTTGTATGTAATGTGCGATTTATAATAATGGCCGTTTTTAATCCATGGAGGGAAGCTTTTGTTTGTATGTGAGATTATAGCTATTGAAAGATGGAGTCGACGTGGATTTTTACGTTTGTAGGTTGCCAGTTTAATCTGGATTATTGTAAATATCATTCTCTCGTTCGATTTTTACCAATTCAGCCAATAGAAAATGACTTAATTTTATAAACAATGCATTGAACGCGTTCGCTGTAGTAGCAGTATTTCATAGTCTATGGGTATGTATAATTTGATTAGAATCCAATAGTACCTACATACTGGCTACCCTTGAAATGTTGGATGACTAAAAATTAATAGTTACTAATGAGATTAACAGTGATGATATAAACAGGGTACAGGATACGTACATATTTTAAGATGATGGTGATGCATCACCTTTTAAAGATTGTGGAATTGCAATAAATGATACTGAATATTTTATATGTTTAACCGACTTATTTTATAATACTGAGGTGGCAAACAATAATATGGATTGCATTTTAATAAACGATGATTCAAAGAAGATTCTCTTTTCAAAAAAAGAATTGTGTAGCCAACGCCAGTGACCAAAAGTAGGTACTGATCGTTTGCTGATGCTTTAACGAACCTAGTCTCTGTAAACACCGTAGTCACTGCAGGAACACAGCAAAATATTGTTGAGCTCTGACTTTATAAAATATGATAAAGGTACTCCCATATCTGGGTTTCTCCAAATGAAAAAGCACCATCGTCAATATATCGTCAACAGCTACATTAACCCAGGTTCCATTTAATCTTGTTTGTTTGGTTGAACGCGCTAATCTCGGGAACTATTGGTGCGAATTGAAAAATTATTTTAGTGTTGGATAGGTCATTTATCAAGGATGGCTATAGGCTATATAAGATCACGCTACGACCAATAGGAGTGGAGCAGCAATGAAAAATGTTGCAAAAACGGGGCAAATTCTTTTATGTAAAGCAAGTGAAGTTGCGCGAGTCAGCTAGTCCAATATACATATAATGACTCCAAAATCGGTATTATGCACTTTAATCAGTGTATTTCGGCAATTAACAATTTTATGCAAAAGAGCCGCATTGCTCAGCCTATGTAGAGCAATTTTTCAAGAAAGATGCGTTTAGAGGTTTGTTTTTTGAAGGCAGTAACGCAAGTATATAAAACCTCCGCTTGAATTTAAACTGCCATATTATTCTACAGTTAGTAACACAATAGTATTGTTGTTGCAGGTATGAGAGCGGAGTGCGTGTCCGCCGGTGTGTAACCGGCGCGTGCGCATGGGCAGCCTACCGGACCTGACGGAGCGCTCGCGTCCGGCGCCCGTCCGCGCCGCCGTCCGGACCGTGTCCGATCCGCACCGCCACCGAACCATCATCACACAGGTAAACTGACTGCACCAATTACGTAGTAGTTTAAGTGGTAACTTCGCCACTAATGCCGCGCCGAGTGTTGTGGGTTCGATCCCCACACGGGACAAATATTTGTGTGATTCACAAATAGTTATTCCGAGGCTGGATGTTCTTTGGGATCGTTGTTTGAATATTTCTAAAGTCCCCCGCGATACACGAATTACACCTAGTGCGGTCGTTGCCTTTATTAAAAATAAAAGAAAAGAAAACAAGCTTCAGTCGTCACATGTGTAGCTTGGCGAGGAAATTTGAATTTTGTAATTTATGCCAAACAAGAGAAGAAATAAATTTAAAAAAATAATTAAATATATGGGGTGGGGGATTTTGAATTCAGAAACCTTTTACTTGATAGTTGTGAAACTGGCCATAAGCTTCTAAGAGGTTAGAAGCTTATGGCCAGTTCAACTATAAAAAATAAGGCTAACTATAAAAAATAAGTAAGAACGTAGACGCACTCATATATCCCCGAAATGCTCGGCAAAAGGATAATTCACCTACATTTTGCCAGATATGGTTCAGATTCTACGTAATAAGGGGCGCGCATCTCTGACTTTTTGACGTGATGCATTCCTGTGCGGGGCGGCGCGTGCTCTTCAACTATAATTAAATTGGAAAGAGCACAGAGAGCTATCCTTAAGGTTCTCTTACGCAAACCTCGACGATACGCAACCACAGCTTTATACCAAGGTTGTGCAGTATTAACCGTGAGACAGCTCTTTGTGCAACAAATATTACTTCGCAAGCATGCTACAGTTCCATACAGGAATATAGAAATTCGCCGAAAGGATCGCATCTGTGAAATCTTGCCACATAGAACCGCCCTTGCTGATAGAAGTTTTTCTGAGCTGAGCTCTCGACTTTACAATCGAGTAAACAGAATTATATACGTGTATCCACAAACCAAAAAGGAATGTAAATCGACATTACGCGGCTGGCTACTAAACTTGAATTACCAGGAGACAGAAAAACTTCTAAATCCCATTTGTAGTTAAAACCAAACCGAACTATAAAACACAACACACACATACACACACACACACACACACACGCAAAGTACTGGAATGTATCCTACATAGGAGGATCGAAGAAGCGGTCGAACCACTTCTTGCTAGCAGCCAATATGGCTTCCGTAAAAGTCGCTCAACCCTGGACGCAATTGATCTCGTTGTCAGTACTGCCAAGGAAGCCAACCAGATGGAAGGGAGGTACGAAGAAGTACTGCCTAGTTGCAACGCTAGACATTAGGAATGCTTTCAATTCTGCTAAATGGGATTGCATCATGAAAGCTCTTTCTGATATGAAGGTACCAAGATACCTACGAAGAATGGTAGCGAGCTACTTCATTGATAGGGTCCTGAAATACGACACAAAGACAGGTCCAAAAGAATATAAGGTCACTGGAGGGGTGCCCCAGGGCTCCGTTCTGGGCCCTCTCCTATGGAACATTATGTACGATGGGCTATTAAAACTAAACCTACCAGCAGAAGTTAAACTCGTAGCATATGCTGATGACGTAGCAGTAGTGATCGTCGCCAAACATCTAGAAGAGATCAATTTCGCCTTTGACACTACCATTGAAAGGATCAGTCACTGGTTGGACACAGTCGGACTGCAGCTAGCAGAACACAAGACCGAGGTAGTACTGATTACTAGCAGGAAGCAGGTGGAAACCATCACATTGCGAGTTGGAGGACACGAAATTGAATCTCAGCCGTCACTTAGGTATCTGGGAGTAATGATCGATGCCCGACTTAACTTCAAGCAACAGGTACAACACGTCGGTACCAAAGAGTCGGTGGTTAGAGCGACCTTATCGCGATTGATGCCCAACATAGGTGGGCCGAAACAAAAAAGGAGGGTACTAGCGTCCGTAGTAACATCCGTTATAACCTATGGGATTCCTGTCTGAGCTGATGCGCTTAATATACAGGAAGCGAGACGGAAGATTGCACCGGTCTATCGGCTGAGTGCTTTGAGAGTCGCGAGCGCTTTCCGCACAGTGCCAGACCACGCAGTGTGCGTTATTGCTGGGATGCTGCCAATTAGACTACTAGCCGAAGAACGAAAAGCTCTTTACCGCAGAAAAGGAACGATTACGCTAAGCCCTGAAGAACTTAAGACAAAAGAACGACGCAATAGTATACGACTTTGGCAATTAAGTTGGGATAAGTCAGCGAATGGCAGGTGGACGTACCGAATTATTCCACAAGTGGATGTGTGGCTAAATCGCAGTCACGGCGAGGTGAACTATTACCTCACGCAGATGATCTCAGGACATGGGTGCTTCCAGGCTTACCTATATCGATATAAGCACGATACGTATCGAGTCCGACATACCCAGGCCAGGCCTGATGATACGTAAATGTATTTCTCCAAAGCTCTGCAGAAAAAAACAAGGAACACACACACACACACACACACACACACACACACACACACACACACTCACACACATACACTCATAAAAGCATGTATCTTTTTTAACTTCTTCTAACTTGATTTAAATGCATTTTATTGTTTTATTATCTGAATTTTATTATTTTAATCAGAATCTTGTAGTTAATAATTATTTCATAATTTCGAGTCCGACATATCCAGGCCAGGCCTGATGATACGTAAATGTATTTCTCCAAAGCTCTGCAGAAAAAGAAAAGGAACACACACACACACACATACACACACACTCACACACATACACTCATAAAAGCATGTATCTTTTTTAACTTCTTCTAACTTGATTTAAATGCATTTTATTGTTTTATTATCTGAATTTTATTATTTTAATCAGAATCTTGTAGGTTAATAATTATTTCATAATTTTATTTAAGATACCAGATAATTTATTTTATTTATAATTTAATGAAAATCAAAATCTAATTTAAAATGTTTGCATTAGTTATCACTCATGGAAGGCGCTGGCACCTGTGATACAATGTTTCATTAGTATAGGTGCCAACGTTTCATCATTTTCTACGAAAATGTTACCACATAGTGTATTTTCTTGTTGTGTTTATACTATTGTAATTCTTATTGGAAATAAATTATTATTATTATTATATTACACCCAAATTTCGATAATTTCGATATTAAATAGTTAATTATGAGGAAACCTGCATCTCTGAGAGTTCTGCATAATGTTCTCGAAGATATATTTTATATTTGCTATAATTAGTGTCTCTTCAAAATATAGGAACAAGTGAACATGATAAAAAAGAATTGAAAAACTAGTAATTTATAATATTGTCTTCTGTTTACGCGAAAGTTATTCATTGAAATTAAACTCATTTATACAGTTTCTAAATTATGTAATACAGTGTTAAATAAATAACGCGATAAAATCCGTACAAATGAGTTTAATTTCAATAGTAATTTATAAGTTATTGTTACTTATTAGACGAAGACAACGTGATATATTTTTCTTACTTGTGATTACCATTATATTACAATAAACTTTTTATAAATTATGATCGCAATATTGCAGTAATAGTATACATATATACAGCATACATATAGCCAAGTAGACAAGGTAATACATAATATATCATTGGTAATAGATATATGTGTAACTTGGCTCTACCCACATAACCAGCCGCGTGAATTTCTGATGCAATTACTAGAAAAGAGATGTTTGTATTTTGTACCACACAAGTAATCTCAAGCAAAGGGTAGATAACTTGCGATCCTTTCTATCATTCCAAAGATTAGCCTGGAGGCACTTACACGGTTTCTGAATTGAGAAAATATGTAATATCTCTCAACTGAGTGTTTTCAAATATTTTTTACAGAATTGAATATCATCGAACCCTTTTCCACTGAGAATTTAGTATATTATGTTGTTCAAATACCTACTCAAATATTATGAGAGTTTTAGGAAACCTGTTACAGAAAAAAAAATCCTTAAGAAAACTTCGAGTCGTTCTCACCATGTAATTCTCAATGCCGAAACCGGAGATTAGAGACTTATTATAATAGAAGTTATTATATTATAATGCTTTAATAATCTGGAAACAGGAAGATCGTATTTCATTGTTAAAATGTTTCGTCGGATAAATCAATATCTTAATTAGGTCAAGTGCCTACTTGAAAACACGTAATATGTTTTTTCGTCAATCTTTTTATTGCCCACTGCTTGGCAAAAGCCTTTCCCTTGGACTTCCAAATCACTCTGTTGGTGGTATCCCTTGCCAATCACTATCAAATGCGTCTTGATCGTCCCGCCATTTCCGTTTAGGTCTGCCCCGTCGCCGTCGACTGTCTTGTGGCACCCAATCGGTGACGATTGCTATCCATCTCTCTGGATGCATGCGGCAGACGTGTCCGGCTCAGTCCTACTTCAACCTGGCGGATTTCACACCTACATCGGCTATGCGTGTTTTGGAGCGCAGAGTAGTGTTTCGGACATGATCCGTCCTTAGTAATATTATTAATAACTTCTTTCTATTTTAGATTCCAGTGAGCACGATATGCAAGAAAGAATGGCCTTGGAAGAAGCAGAAAACTCCACTCCGTGCTACGGCGCCTGTAGTTGCGCCGCGCCGACGAGACTCAGCCGCCTCCTCCGTTGGAGCAGCCTCAGTTCGAAGACTCCTTGCACGACAGCCTCCCAAATTACCCAAACCCTTGGTCAAGAGGTTCACCCTTCTATGTATTTCGAGTGGTCTTTGTGCGACAGCATTGCTGCCTTTCACAGCATTCGCTGGCGCAGAAGCCGGGGCAATGCCTCTCGCTCTTATGCATACACTCGCCGCAATAGTTGCTCCATTCTCCCCGCTTATTCTCCAGAAGACTGGAGCAAGGCTTGTGATAGCAATTGCACATACATTAGTTTGCATACTGTTAACAGCACACACAGTAGAAACTCCACTGTCAGTCTTGTTGCCGTTATACGGAATATGTGGAGTGACGCTATCGCCAATGTCTTTGGCACTATCAGCGTCTGCAACGTCATTAGCCCAGGCGGCAGGCGATGAGGCTAGAAGAAAGGTAGCTCTTAGAAGGGCACTACGAGCGTTAAGGGCAGCCCAAGACCTCGGTTTAGTGGCTGGGTCATTGCTGCTTGGTGGTGCGTTGATTATATGGCCAGAGGAGATCGCGCGACCGTCGACGCCTGCTCCAACGAACATTTCTTTACCAAAGTGGCCGCCGCCTGAAGAATACTTTTTAGAGGATGATTACGAGGTAATTTAATTTCTAAATAACTGCTTTTCTACTGTTAGACATATTATTAAAATGAAGTGGAAGAATAAGACTAAGATGATTTTGCAATAAGCACGGGTTAAGCCCAATGGAGACTTTTTCATTTATCAAAGAGTTGCCGATCTCGCAAAATATCGATGTACTACTACCAGCGTAAAAGCTTATTAGTCAATCAGATGATGACATAGCGTGTACTGCCCCAATAGAACTGCTCCAGATAGAAGACTTCTTTAAGAGTGGAACAAAAACTCATGATAATTATTCGGGAATATTACACGCAATCGCTATCGATATATAAAAAGTATATTATATAAAAGGTACAAACATACATATTCTACGCCCATATCCTTGAAGGCAAGGGTCTATTACACACACATCGGACTAGCTTTGATTTTAGGTCCCACATAATAATAATAATAAATAAATAAAATTATTTATTTGTTCTCTCACACAGAAATTACAAAGTATTGTATAGTATCTAATTAATACATTAGTGTCTCAAATTATCTATCTGAGAGATTGGTATCTATACTAGGAGATCCTGTGTGACAGATTACCAGCCTCTCCAGACTCCAGAGTCTGGAGAGGCTGGTAATCTGTCTATCTGGTAAAACTGTATCCTTGTCCAGACAAGGATACAGTTTTATACTCATTTATTAATCAGAGCATATTTCTCTTATGTGTGTGTGAGTTAATATAGTGTGTGTGTGTGAGTGTGCGAGGTTTTATGTGCATTCATAAGTATAATTAGGGACCTACATGAAGTAGTTTTTCTGTATCATCGTAGCACAGGGACTTGAGCCAGTGTTAGGGGGTATATTTCAATAATACAGGTTGAGCCTGTGTATTGCGTCTCGGGTACATTGCCAAGTTCCGATACTGATAATTTCTTGGCAGATTAGCCCTTAACTTCATGAACAGTAGTGGCATTCACTATCGCTGCGCCATCAAGGCAGTCAGTCTGTGACCTATATATCATGAAAACCGTATGTATTTCCAGGAGCGTACATGTGGGGCCGCCGGCTGTCCAGACACACAGACTCTATCAGGGACAGTCCTGAATGCCGAGGGTCGAAGGATCCTGGTGGCTGTGTGGGCAATCCTCGCAGTCTTCGCGGTGGGACTGGGTGTCTATGGAGCTACCTCGGCACCAGCGCCTCCACCAGATGCTCGCTCCATTGTGAGGGACCCCAGGGCTTTGTTAGGAGCACCAATGGGGCTGTTCATTGGACTTCAACAGGGATTTATTTATACATCTTATATTAAGGTAATTGTTTAATGATATACATGTTTAGCTAGGACTGCCATGTTTAACCAATCTTTATCTATACTAATATTTTAAATGTTAGATTTGTTTGTAGTTAATAATTTTTAACCATAAGAAAGGTACTTTATTCAGAAGCAACATATAACATGGTTCAAGTGTAATGAGGACCCGTCATGTCCTCGTGGGCTGGGAGAAAAACCGTCCCACACATCCTGGCTGAGTGTCCCACGTACAGAAAGCCCAGGTACGACCTGGAAAATATCCTAGGCTGCTATATGAACGCCAAAAAAGTTCATAGCCTGATAACTAATAAAATGTCAAGAGAGCCTTTCATAGAATACTGCAAATTAATTGCAAGCAAAGTTAACACAAGAAATAAAACAAACACAAACACACGGTAACAACATGTAGTTATAAGTAATATTAAGATAGAATAAATCAATGTAAAAAATGACAAACTATATGTAATAAAAATGTGTAAATAATAAGAAATGTAACCTAGTAATAAAAATAACTATAAGCTTGCATTTAATAGAAAAAGAAAATAACGTTCCTGATCCCTACGTTAGAGGAATAAAGCATTGCCTTTACAAAAATAAAACCTATAACATCACGCCACAAGCCACCGCGAGAAACCGCGGGGGCACTTAGACTACAATTAAACTTTTCAAGTGCCTGTTTGTCCCTTGACATAAATTTGGTTACACTTATAAACCATCGTAAAATATACGATTAGTCAAAATGTTGTTGTGTTTGCCGGGTAATTCTCAAAAGCACGGAGTCCGGCAATGTGTCTTTTCCCAGGCCTACACCGCAGTATGCTCTAGCTAGGTCACATGCTAGGTAGCATGCGACCTAAGAATATAGCTGGCTGAGTATTTCAATATTATACCTACATTTTGTAGGTATAATATTGAAATACTTACCTATGTTTTACTTCTTCGGAGGTAAACAAACGTAACTCAACCTTTGAGCATGTTAGCTAGACGAAGGTATAAAATACAGCAAAAAGTACCAGATAAATAATACAATTTTACTCCATGTCTTCATTCAATTATGTTTGTAACCAACATGCTTACGCAACACTCACACCCGATTAAGCAGAGACTAAAGATCAACACTTGTTACGAACCTAGCATATCTCTCTTGATTTATTTATTTTAAACACATTCTTCTAGGTCCGGTCAGCACAAATTTTCCCACATTAAATAGGGTAGTTGCTTATGTTTGATTTTGTAAGTACATTATTTAACGCAAGAGCAAACTGCAATCAATAGAAATATTTGTCTGCACACATTATCAAAATTGGTTGCAAAATAAGGGCGTACTTAATAATTTAAATTTGAATATAATAAAAAACGTTTAAAAACTATAAACCGACTACGTAAAAAAGGGGTCTAAAAAGGACGACGAGGTGGAACATACAAACATACATATCCAGAATGCCAAAATCATTACCCTTCCTTTTGGCTTTGCCGTAATCGGGTAAAAATAGGGTGTCCCCGGGACAGCAGTTACGTTACAGTTTATATCATGCAACCGTTTTCTAACATTTGACAATTAACCCTTTCTTTTAGATTCGGAATGCTTGTACCTTATTGGAATTTGGAGTTTGGGTATTGTTACTGTGTGATTTTAATAATAAAATATGTGACTGGTAAATGTTCCTTGTCATTCATTTTCCAGTGGTATGGAGTATGTGTAGATGGGTGGTGGTGTGCATGGCGCTCTCTGTGCGGAGTAGGTACGTTACAGGCGCTTGCAGCAGGGACGCTCAGCATGGCCGCAGCGAGAGGGCGTCGAGGAGCACTAGCTGCTGGAGGCGGGGCGGCACATGCGTCACTAATACTGGCACTGTTACGCTGGAGAGCGGCTAGGACAGACTTAGCGTTACCAGCGCTTGCAGCAGCTGCGTGGGGGGCTTGTGCAGCGCTTTGGGATGTACTACAGGTAGCTTTTTAAACATAATGCTTTTGTACGTGTGTATGTAATTGAAGTTCTCGGACCGATATTGATGCTATTAACGTGTGGAACCCTGGATAATTTTCAAAATACAATTGACGCGCTATTGGTGTTGCTACGGTTATTTCGGGTAGATGACTTGACTAAGAACTAAGCAGTCCAGTCAATATAGGGTTGGTAGTTCAACATATTGACTTTCTTTTCAGGCTTAATAATACAATATAATATATAAAATGTTGTTCATACTCCGAGCTGGAAGGCGACAATACATTTTATACCGTCTACTAAGGTGGCAATTAAGCACACGTCTGGCTTTACAGCCACTAACGCAAGAGTGACTCAAATAAATATGTTACACTGCCATTGCAAGAAAAATGGATCTAAGACTTAATTCTTCTGTCATCACAGCTTCTGCTAGAAATATTCTAAAAAGTGTATCATAAGGACAAACTATGAGATTATTTGGATTAAGGCATTTCTTCAGTCAACCTGTTCCATATTTAAGCTTTAATGAAAACACGCAAGACCCTTTTTAATTTTCTTGCTTTCAGGCTGGCATCTGCATCGGTGGGCCCGGCTGGCGGGGCCCATGGTCAGTGACGCTAGCCGCTCGGCATGCTGGACTCGCTCTTGCGTGCGTGGCGCGTCAGATGCTGTGTGTTCGCACTCAGTTAGCCACGCTAGCCGCCACGCTGGTCACTGCGCTTGCGACACACACTGCGCTAGAGTTGAGGTTGCGCAGAGGTAATGCTTTTTTATCATAGTAGTTAAAGTGTATCACATGGGGCCTGCCTAGTGGTATATAGTAAGCATTGCCCATAGACGTCCAAAATAACAGAGGCACGTTTTAGTAAATAAAATAAAGAATTATTTAATGAGTCATCAATGCGTGTGTGACGGTTACGCCTATGCTGTTAACGAAAGGAACAAAGAAAATTGGTCGCTTGCTGACGCAACTGCGTCTTATTAAAGATCTTGAGAACAGTTTTAGACACAAAAACACAACACACTGTTTGGTTGAAATCTTCTGTATTCTCCAAGATGACCTTAAGCTTAACAATCAGCGAGGATACCGCTGTGCACAAAATGGCGGATTACATTTTTTTTCACAATTCCCTCAATATGTGTCGGGGGTTTTTAAATTTCTGATTTTCCCTACGGGTTTGAAATATTTATAAGGTTAATTGTTGTGGACATTGGTCTATTTGTGAAAAATTGGGCACCATGACAAGAAACATGACCTAATGTTCATGTTTCTTATTTCTTCTCATTAAAATCACCTTGGGTACTATCTTCACTGCGCCAACGAGGACCCACGGGATATTAGATATACGCGCCTGTCTGGCAACTATACTCCGAATAGCTCATACATTTAATTACGGTTTCGAATTATTTAAGTCGTCATACTACTGAGTTCGTGGGAATCAATGTTCTTTCCACTACCCACTTTTATTTCCTCATCCTAAAACTATAGGATAACTAATATAGTCCTTGTTTTATAATAAGTTGTATCTTTTACAAGTAAGTATAGACGTAGATGCGATCAGTTATCAGCGTAGTTCTAAAACTATAAGATAGATGACGTTTGAAATAAAGAGGCTCGTACCCGACGTAAGAGCATGAATAGCATAGTTGGCAAAGCGATATTTTAAGTACTGCTTCGCGGATCCCGGTTTTAATTTACAGATTATGGAACGCCTACTAATGTATATATTCTATTCTAGGCGACGCAAACCGCCAAAGATCCTAGCGAAGACCTACAGCGACGCAGCTCGCGCCGCTAGCGCCGACGACGGATGACGTTGATGAGCCCGACGTAGCGCTCCACGTCATCAGTTAACGTCGCCGACGCTCCACGGTGACGTCATCGACCCGTGACGTCAGATCCGTGTACAGTGACGTAGACACTAAAACTTAAAGTTCATATTATAAAGATGTTCTATAAACGAGTGAGATATAACTATATAGATGTATCTTTTGTGTTGATGACGCAGTACCGTCTTATCAATTCTATCTTTGTACTTGTTAGGATTTTTCTACTGCCCTTTTCTATGGTAATCGGAATTATGGATACAATTTTTGGCATCACTTGTAAGCATTTCATATATGGTATTCTGCGTCATGAACACTAGGCCATGGTTGTAATATGAGAGTCGACAGAAATATCTCCAAGTTCTCAAAGTCGGCATTTTAATTAAATAACTCTTGGACCACTTAATGTATTTGTTTAAGATGCTGTCTCTGTCGCACAGTGCGAGTGCTGTGCATGAGGTCTCAGATTCAAAAACCGGAATGTGCAAAATGTAGTAGTACTTGTAGCAGCACGGTATCTGGCGCTGTGCTAGATAGACGGCAATAGACTCTCTTCCCTAAACAATAGCTTGTGAAATATGAATTATAGGGATATGGACGCGAGACTACATATCGCATACTTAATAAAACAGCGACCTAACTCGAAATTTGGGAGTATGGCAATTCGAACTCTAATCTTGTGACTATAAATTCAAATAATATATTCGTGTTAAATTATTGCAACAGAGTTCAAATTAGTTTGATCCAAAATACTCAGATAGGTCTCTGTTTTATTAAGAATGCGATATGTAGCCTGTATATCTAGAACTACTTTAGATTATGACCAACACTTTGATATAGTAATTAGTGGTGTGCAGAATTGTATTCGAATGAATTACAGCGCTATTTACAACTAGGTGCGCCGTATTCTTGACCAAGCAAGATAGGTACAGTCAGCAATATAAGTAATCAGACAGACAGTACAATATACAGGCTGATTGGTAAAAGACTGGACATATTGAAGAAGGGTATTCAGTACTCAATTCTGGTACGCGAATATCTCAAAAAATAGGTACTTAAAATTTAACCTGGTTATCCAGTGAAAATTTAATGTGCGGACACTCTTGCGCATATACCAAAGCTAAACAAAACCTCCGCCCCGGCCCCTGCTACCGCACCTCACACTCTCCGGAATGTGCAACCCCGCCCATCCTTTTCTTATCAAAGGTCATTAGCCTCGGTAGCAGCTATTTGCGACGCGCCGTGTCCACATTTTATGGATATTTCATACAAATTTGCATAAAGGTTTTCTTTGCAGGTTACACAGATTTATTTATTTTTATATACCTACATTCTTCATACACGCTCGCCGGTTTAAGGTGCTCTTAACGTTAAACGTTAACGTTCTGGATAAAGGCCAGAGCCTTTATCCAGAACGTCTCCGATCTGATCAAGAAACGTTCGCCTAGGTCTTCCCCTTGCGACTGTTCCATTCACACTAGTCTTATAAACTTTCTTAGTCAGTCTTTTCTTGTCCATTCTATCTACATGCCCAAACCAGCTTAACATACCCTTTTCTAGTATCGTCACTATATCCACTTTTATGCCGCATCTCTCTCTAATCACACTATTCCTTATTCTATCTTTCAGAGTCACATCACATATATTTTTCAGCGCTCTCATTTCTACAGCATTTATTCTGCTCTCATGCTTCTTTTGCCATACCCAACTTTCACTTCCATGCATAAGTGTAGGCACTAATAGTCCACTATGAACAGCCAAACGTGCCTTTTCGGACACATTTCGACTGTTCATAAAAGCGCGTAGAGCGCCATTCACTTTATTGCCAGCAATCGTTCTCCTTTCAAGTAGTTCAAAAATACAAACACACAAATACAAAACAATAGATTTTTAATGTTCAGCTACTTATGTTGCTGAGTATACCGCGTTGTGCACAGCTTTATTCGAATATCTTTCCAATACTAATAATAGTCCTTCATTTATTTGTTTCTCTTTCACGAGTACTTTCCCAATGGGTTAGGGAAAGCCCGGCCCTTTGGAAGGCTTACACGGGGACATGGGTCCAACATGCAGAGGCCCTTCGAAAGTGTTAGTTTCAGTGAGATGGGACACTTACCGAGACAAAATAATTATTATTATACAATTTAATTTACTAAACAAGACAAATGAAAGGTCAATATTTCTGTCCCGCTCTTCTTACTACGCCACGGCTTTAATATACTACAACTACAAACTACCTAATATAAGTCCTACCTATTCTGTTTTACAATGAAAATATTTTATTTTAATACCTACCTATTTAATACCTATCTATTAAATCCTCGACTGACTGTTTACTACACTAAAGTCAATGTTTTATTAATGTTTAGGATGAAATTGTCTAGGATAACGGACCGGGAAATGGTTCTTATAATGGAGTGGGAAGTAGGATAATCGATTGGAATTTTTTAAGCTAACGGCTTGGAAATATACCTTTAAGATAACCAGTTAGGAAATGTGTAAGATAACCTCGTGGGAATTTTTAAGATATCGAGTTGGAACTTTTTTAGGATAATGTGGTTGGAAAGTTATTAGACTGATCGGTTCTGAGTGAGATTTTTTTTAAGTGCAATATTCTAAGTTTGACAAAGGGATTTCAATGTTTATGTAGCGGCCTTGTTACGCATAGTTTGCGTATTTTGTAATGAATTTCAATATGAGCACTACTATTACCCGTAGGTTGTTTATAAAGTATAAATAAATTCCCAAATGTAAAACAAATATTCCGCCATTTTATTTTCATTTGTTAAAATCTGTAAAGATTTAACTACATAAATATTTTCCTATATTATAGGTTCCTACTAAATTACCATCTAACGAAGCACTTCAAAACAATACACTATAATAGTCAATGTCACTAAAATAATTGTAAATTTATTTTGTCATGTAATTTATGATTGTCAATTTGTCAAATGCAAATGTTAAATGTTAATCTAAAGTTTGACATGTTGGCTTTAAAATGTCATAAATTGATCTGACAATATTACTTGGATATGATATGCACTAAAAATAAAGATGTTGGATGTGAATGTTAGAATATACTTGTATTTGCGACGAAATACGAGAATAAAATAAATAATTGTTGACTGAACTTGCGTAATTTATTTTCACAGCATATCTTTATTTTACTCTATTGAAGTTTCAGCCCGCTCATTAAGGTTAACCATTTATTAGTAGGTCTACTAATAAATATTACCAATAAATCTTTTTAAGAATAGACGTAGAAATGTTCCGTCACAGATTTTTCGCAGTATATAAATTCAAAATTCAAATTCAAATCTTTATTGTTTTGTCATATAATGTAGTAGGTAGGTAGATGATAGTTATATTAGGAAAGAGGAAGTTCATCAGATCATCATCATCAACTGATGATTTTTCTCTCTCCGAATATAACTAGTATGCTGTGCCCGACGGGGTCCACAATTGATTCATAGCTATTAGTTTATCATCTACTCTATGCCTGTAATAAAGATTTTAAATTTGAATTTGATTTACAGCGAAAACTTTCTTACTAGTTAAACAATAATTGGTAGAAATAAATTTTTTAAACAAGCCTTTTCCCGAAGTTCTTTATTGATCTAAAAATAGAGCAATAAACCCTTTATTTATGTAAACTCTATAAAAAACAAAACAGTCATTAAAACTTAAGCTGTCGACCCAATTGCCCTCAATATTCCTAGAAGGGCAGAAGAAAGTTGTTCAGCTCAAGCATTTTAGAAACAATTTTTTTTTGAGAAACTACCAATTGTCAAAGCCGGGTGAAATTACATCGTGTAATCATTGAGTTTATATATTACTAGCTGACCCACGCTCTTATTGGTCGTAGCGTGATGTTATATGACCTATAGCCTTCCTCGATAAATGTGCTATCCAACATTAAAAGAATTTTTCATCGAAGCAGTAGTTCCTGAGATTACCAAACAAACAAACAAACTCTTCAGCTTTATAATATTAGTATAGACTAGATTTTTCCTGCGGCTTCGCTCGCATAAATGTAGATTAGGTTAGTTTAGTAACAGTACATTTTTCTGCATGAAAGATTTTACGTTAGTAAATGCGAAATTTCATAATGATCGGTCAAGAAGTTAACGCGGGCAAGCGTAACAAATGAACAAACTCACATTCACATTTATTATATTAGATACGTAGTTAGGATGTACTTAATACTATACTCCATTTGCTTAGGTACTTAACTAAATGTAAACAATCTTGATGTAACTTTTTACACAAACACATATTAAACAAATAAACTACTGTTTAAACTAACGGTTCAATTGATTTAGTAATCGTTATTGTTGTATTTGCATTGATCTTTAGCAGCATTTTATTTAAAAACTGAATTTTTAGATAGAAAGACATATCAAAATTGTTTATCTTTAGTTAAGTGCCTAACCAAATGGAGTATAGTACAATTAACTCAATTAGTGTAAAGTCCTTTGAGAAATAACTAACAAACACTTTCACGTTCACATGAGAATGTACTATCAAGATTGGTAATCATTGTTAATGAAAAGTATCAAGTAAGTAGTCACCGTTGTGCGCGGCTCACTATATTGTCTCCTTCTCCCTTAAAAAAAACATCCGCGCTAAAAATAATTCCGACTTTACAAACATTCAAACAACGGACACAAAGAACATCCAGACTCGGAACAACCATTTGTGGAAGACACAAATTTTTGTCCCGTGCGGGATTCGAACCCACAACCCACGGTGCAGTAGCAGCGACGATGCAATCACTTAAACCATTAAGCCATCCGTGCAGTCACAGTACGAATCAGCCGACTATTCACGTGAAGTACCACGTTCCTACAAGACACCGAAGTGAGAGGGGCGTTTTACTGTCTTTTCTGCCTGTAAGTAAGTGCTCCTGTTACCTTACTGCCTCCGTGGCGCAGCGGTAGTGAATGCGACTGCTGTGCATGAGGTCTCGGGTTTGAATGCCGGGTAGAACCTCAATACCAACCCAGAGTTAGAAACTTGGCGATGTTAGGCCTCGGAAAGCACATAAGGCCGTTGGTGCTGCGCCAGCGCTCTCTGGTTGTGTCGGATTGCATTCCCATCACTCATGACAATCAGGGAACATAGAGTGCACTTGTTTGCGCACATACTTGTGCACTATAATACCTCCTGCGCAGATGGCCAATCTCCGTTAAGATTGGTCGCCGTGACCGAATTTCAGTTCTGGAGGATCTTATTATACCTAACTTTTCTTTTGTCCAATCTTAAATTATTTTCTCTAAATGCAGTTACACCTAATATTGCAAATGGATATAGGGTACAATAACCGTATGTTACAGGTATGTAAGCTAAATGTTTATTGTAGTGTAAACAAATCAATCAAAACGAATTCGAGGATTCTACATTCTTCAATGAAATACATAACATCAACATTAACACTTTATTATCCAATGCTGTCTAATACTAGACCCCATCGCATCGTCGTCATTCCTCTACAACTAAATTATTCAAAATTTGTCTTAAACAATAGGCAAGAATAAATTATAAAAAGCGGCAAACAATTCCATAGTAAAATCGCATTACTTTTCATACAACGAATAAAGCTTTAAGTCGACTTCCTACCCTATTCAGTTTTTACACAAAGAATAGATATTTAAGTTTACTTAAACAAAAAGTTATGTTATACATTAATTCGACGACCACGAAATAGGGTTATATTGTTACAAATATGATATAATACTAGAGACAAAGATATTTCCTACAATAACATTGCCCAAATACGTTGGCTTAGTATAGCTGGTACAGATGAAAATAATAATCTATTTTAACCAAAGTTAATATAGAGTCAGACACCTTAAGGCGGCTCGATAATTCTGACGCAAGTTTGCTCCTCGTTGAAGATAATATATAAATCGTAATTTATTTGATATATAATATCTAACATACGAAAAAATCCAAAAATTTTGGATTATATGGAATATTGAATGCAACGAAACTTCGTAAAAATATAATTTAATCTTCAGGCAATTCGTCTGCTCCAAAAACGAAATAAACTTCATAAAGTTATTATATATTTTGATTTATTAATTAATCAGACTTTCAGTGATCCGATTTTGTCAATAGAATTGAAGAAATCACCTTTGTCCTTTATCAATACATTAAGAATAAAAATACTAACAACACATATCATACTATTATTGTCTGCATACCTTTCGGTTCATATTTCTAGCTGACAATCAAGGCTTAGTAAATCGGAGAGACAGGGATTTCTATTCAATCTTATATAAAGTCACACCAATATATTTTCCAATAAAATTCATACCATTCACATAAAATGCGAGCGGCAATGTATTCCTCTATTTTTCACCTCAGTAGCTATAGATCTTAACAGCAACAACAGCAACGTAGATACACATACATATGCCATTAGATTTAAGTTTTTTAATAAGTTTTTTTACTGTGATAACGTCCTAAGATATTATACTAGATTGGCGTTATAAAGAGATTGTTTAAAGATATCAGAATTTTATAAAGCATTTTATATCTGAAGTGAAAATAAGAGGAATATGAAACCACGTTTTCACTTTGTCCGCTCGAAATGCAATTGTCCTTTTTGCTGAACGTATAAGAAGATAGGCCTAAACAAGATAGCATCAATATTTTGTTAATATTTCTCAAAATATAAACAAACTATTCAATCCAAAGTCGGCAATAGTTTGTATCTGAAATTTGCAAATGAAGCGTTACACAGAAACACCTATGAAAATAATAATTACTTATTTGATACTTTAATTGACATCTAAATAAGTAATATTTTTATAAAGCATTTAGATGAGGGCCTTATTTAAAAAACATAATTTTCGTGGACTTCTGGTTCACTTTTATCATATTGCGTAATAAACAGTAGCATTTTAACATATGATTTGTCTATAGACTTAGCTACTAACTACCTTAGTTTATATATATTTTAGCATGTTAATATTTAAATGAAGTCATTCCGTTTCACTAGTAATCAATCAAGTTAAGGATGACACACGAAACATCTAACAAAGATTTCACACATACCAGCACGTAACGTGTCAGACAAGACACAGATACACGTTTGCATTTTACGATGAGTCAACATATACTACATATGAATATTCCTATAGATAATACTAGTGTATGTTTCGTGTCTGTACACTGTTGTGTCTGCCACGCACGTTGTCTGTATAAGTGAATGGATAACTCGTTGTATCTGTGATTATTATCGACAACATCTTGCGTTTCTGACTATTTTAATTTTATTTTCGTATCGTTTTATGTCCATTTTGAATAGATTTTTCTAAGCCTTTAATATTGACTGTCATATTTGATATAAACCGCAACGTCATCTTAGGTAAAAACATAGGAAAAATAAAAAAAACATCAAAACAAGTTTTGTCTTTATTATAATGTCTATCTGTAAGATAATCTAAAAATAGCATCACAATAATTAGCGCAAGGAAAATAATAAATTAATTAAATCGTGGACGAAATAAAAACATAAATCGAAAAACAAAACACATTTTATTCCCGAACTAAAACCATTGGCATCCATTTTTAAAATGGAAGCGTATGATTTGCTACGACACTAATAATTTTATACATTAAAACACGTATTTCATTGTACTACGTCGTCGCACTGACTAACGACGTATTCAAATGACATCATTGTATTGTCAATATTTTACAATGTCATTGTCAGGACAAACAACGCACAAAATGACTGACAGTTACGTACTAACACTGCGCAACTACCTTCATGAGAAAGATCGTCGGCAGACGAAATAGGACTTGATTAGTACCTTACTAAGTTGTAGGAACTGAGCTAGCCACATACATTACGTGATTTGTATATACGGTACAATATGTTATACAAATCGTGTGTTTCATTGCGGTGCGGTCGCTACCACATTAGGTTATATGTAAATTATATAGGCTCTGTTTAAGAAATCATTTTTGAATTATACTATGTAATAATTAATTAATAATCAATATCAAAATATGTTTGTATAAAAAAAAACAATTAACCAAATGAAATATTAAAGTTTTCGGTAGTAGGCGCCTCTAAAAAATATTATTTTCGAAGCTTCTTCTTACATAAAAAAAAGTAAATTACATTTGATTCTGATTTTAATATCCGTTTTAAAATAACAATTTGTAACGTGGTACTATAAAAGAACTTTTACACACAATACAGAGTTTAAACCCTGGAATAGCGGCCATCTTGCGTAAATAACACACATACAAATCACGACAGAACTACTGGACGTCTGATACATCATCCTTTTGTTGATATAAACTCATATGACTATATAAATGAGTTATATTTGTGGACAGAACATACCGCAGCTTATATCGTACAAAACGCCACTGTCTTATATACAGCTTTATGTCTATAATAAAAAGTAAAGTTTACAGTACACGCATATTAGGCTGCAATAACCTTTATCGACATACACGACTAATAACATCGTAAATCTACATATGACGTTTTATTCAGATTTACCAAGTCTTCGTCATAGCGATCCCGCGTACAACGTTCTATGTTCAGTTACGACGTTATTCAGTTATAGTCTGTTTCAAATACGTTGACAAATGATCGATGATAGTTGAAAAGCAACAGTGAAGAGACCATTTCAATCGACGTACCACGATATCGATTACCGAAGAGATTTACAAACAAACTATAATCGAATGGTTTAGAATCGAAACAGAAATTACAGAAAATAGAAAAACAAAAAAGAAGCCACATGAACTAAAAGATAATAGAGACAAGCCGTGGTATATTTTGGTACTTTTACTGTTATAATGTGGTTATACCAGGGTGATAGTGGGTATAACTTCGGAATAACGTCTGTATGGACTGAAATGTCAACATTACTTGATTTATTAATAGTTAGATGTTTAAGCCTTAAGTCCAATATCTCATCGGCAAAATTTTTTTTTGACGATTATAATGTATTTTTGTTACCAAAATGACATTTAAAGTACGTTGCGATCTGATAATAATTTATACCAAACATAAATTACCAAAAGGTTTTTTGAAATTAAACTACTATATACGGATTTTATCGCGTTGTTTATTTATCACTGTAACGCGATAAAATCCGTATATAGTAGTTTAATTTCAATGAATAACATTCGCGTAAACCAAAAGGTTTTACTTGGTCATTTTTTAGCATGAATTGGATCGATTTCATTCGATTCATATTGTCGCGTCACTATGACTAAAAGTAAAATATAATACCATAGTGCGTAACTATGATATTGTAGTAAAATGTTATTTTATTTTGATGTTAAAATTATTGAAGACGGTCTTTAATAGAACTAAATAGCTGATTATGTTTGTAATACAATTATATCGTGTTTTGTATAGATATTTATGTTCAAAATGTCTTGCGTGCCATATATAATCATTGTATATTATAGCAATTTAAATGAAATGTGCAGAGTTACGTGCTATGAAGTGTCAAAAGGGACTTCGTATTTGAAACAGACTATGTCGTATGCATGTCGTTATAATATCAGACAAAACAGGGTGCTATCTGCTATTTCACAATAAATAACATAAAATTCGATTATAACTTATTACAGTATCGCTTGGTACTATAAAAATGCATAATTAGAACGTCTCTTTGTAAACTAGGTGACTAGTTCCTACATTGTTAAACAGAGCATGTTTCTTTTCTAAAGATCTCGATTATTGTAAATGCAAGCCATAGATTGAGGACAATATCAAGGTTGTTGTAATTCGAACATTTCTGCTTTAATTTCATTTGTTTTACTCTATGTCACTAAATTAGTTGCAGATACAGTGTCTCAACATAAACCTAGAAACAAGGTATACGTAGTGTAAATCAATCACAAATTAAATACATGTTGAAGAGTGAAAGGCTCTTTAGTCGAAGTATTATCTTTAGAAACATTCCGGAATTAAAGCATATAATTTTCTTAGTAAATGAGTTTACTATGATTTCTTACAAACGTTAAAGTTAAGTTAAACAGAAAATTAATCAAACTTCGGCACTTAGATGTTGAATCCAAATGTGTTAATACCTTAATTTGTATTATAATGCAAAATTTTATTTTTTCAGGTAGCCATTATTATTGCTAAATTTACATCAAAGTAAATCTTATAGATATCATAAAACCTACGTGTGGTTAGACCAATGAGCTCTTCACCCATCGAAATGAACAATGTCTTATATTGTTCTCATTTTTAGCTGACGCCTATAAATATAATATTCGGAGATTCTTCATTAAATATTTTAAATTTGTTATAAATACATTGTAAAAATTTACCAAATTTCAATTCATGTAACTGTATTCCGCTGAACCCTGTCTACAATTTGCTTCATGTTATATAATGTGTATTTCGCGTAGAACTCAACTGTGGCGATTTTATTATCATTATATTTGCATCAAACGTACAGCGAGCTAAGATTACTTTAGCATTATAATAAAGCATTGATAAATAATATACAATATTAAATAATAATAAATAAAATACTTCTAAAAGCATAAACAATCAATACTGTTCGCCATTGTGTTAATACATTCGATATTCAGTGTTACCATAAGGATAAAAGTCTAACTAAGAAATAAATTTACAGAATGTTGCCAGAGGAGTTCGGTTTGATATTACTCATACATTTGATTTTAAAGTTGACATTCAAACTGAATTCATTATTAACAATTCCAGGTTGATATTAAACCAGTAATATGAACTGGGAATTTCGAAGCCATATTGTCCATGCCGTAATAAGTACATTCTTCTGAACCCAGGTCTTACTAAAACCATACATAGGTTCACACCTGTTTCTCGCGTAGGCAGAGACTACGGATTTCCATTAATTGGATAGGTCTTAATATCTTGGCGAATATTCCTTCAACTTACTTGTATGTTTTTTACTGGCATGTTCCGTACCAGTAAAAATATTCCATTCATTTTTCACGGACTGAGAACAGTATGTAGTAAAGTGTAATATAGTTTGACCAGAAAAAAGTATACACAGGCAACTTGTCAAGTATGAGTTTTATCTGGTCAGTCTATGGTGGAGCGCCATTTTGAATTCTATGTCAAAATTTATTTATTTATTATCATATTATCCTCCGAATTGATTCTTAAAGCCTTTTTCAAATGATATTTTAATCGTTTTATCTTGCATCCAACGATTTCTAGTTACTGAGAAACAAGACTAATTGTGTTTGTATAAAGTACCTTTGTTTAATTTAAAAGATATCCTGAGAAAAAGAGATTTTGAGAAAATATTTTTAAGAAAACATTTATTCAACAATCAATATTTTCAACGTAGTATGGTATTAAGTGTGTAGACTTTAAATATAATTATAACATGATATACTTTTTAGAAAATAATAATTCCTGCTTAAAAATATGTAAAAATAAATATGGTAAAAATATTCGCTTATCTTTTAAAAATAATTACTAAGATAGTTTAATATCATTCGCTTAGGATTACTGCCAGACAAAACACACTTGTCTCAAAATTTTGGTTAAGCTAATACGGTTTTTTTAATATCTGTTCGAAACAAGCTTCAAGCTAGATTCCATACATCCGCATTACCTACAATCAATCACAGACAAACTACTGCTGTCGAATCTTATTCCTCAAATTCGATACGATTCTTGAGATGCAACGAAAAAAATGTTTTGAATTATTTCAATACAAAGTTAATTAAATTAAAATTCATAACATAACATCTTTCTCCCTCGGCTTGGCGTTGGTGTATCACACCCAGATTTCGCCAATTTCTTTAGGTCTCACGACGGCCGCGAGCCTAATGCTTTCAACCGACTGCAATACCAGACATAGTCTGTTGCTACCAACAATTCCCTGACAGAAAAATGACCGACTCGGAGACCTAGCCCGGGGTCTCGCGATTGGCAATCACACTCGCCAGCGAGGCAGTCGACTTCAATCGAAATTAAAATTAGATACATGTATACTTTTTACAAAATTGTTATAAAATATTCAATTGATGTTTCCTGAGCATAGATAGTACTGTAGTTAAATCGTATTGAAATATAGAAACACCCTCGCACTAAGAACGCAAAAACCTTGCGACTAGAAGTTCTCTACTGACGCGTCGCGCAACATGATTGACATCTCATAACACCCCGCAACGTAAATTTTACTATAATGTGTCGACTTAACGTTTATATTTACACGGGCGTGTAATGACCCTGAGGTTTGTAGAACATTTGGCCAGTGAAGACTCGGCGTAGGATCTCCTTGAGGATCATGTTCTTTTCCTTCTTGATCTTGGTGAGGAAGCCTCTGTTCTCGTTGGCTCGCCGCGACAGGTAGGGCAGCACCTCGTTCACCGGACCGTACGGCACGTACTTGTAGGCAGAGTAGCCGGCTTGGCCTGTCCAGGTCATCAACAGACAATCAATTATAGTCAAAGTATAAAATTAAATGCAGCACTCGATAGATATTATTTTAGAACGAAAGCAATGAATGCCAGATTATGCTACCACCCTTCAACGAACACGTCTGTTTAATAACAAAGGATAAAACGAAATGGAGAAATCTTTTATTGATAGACCGTCGTTCCTAGTCCTACTTAATAGGGGGTGTTAAAGCAGGAATAGCGTAGTGGAAATCCGTTGGACAACCACGGAAATACCTAATTAAATCCAAAGGCACGCATCTTTAACTTTCTGACAAATAGTTAATTATCGTTTGCTTTAACGGTGAAGGAAAACATCGTAAGGAGACCTGCATATCTAAGAGTTCTCCATTACTTTCTCGAAGATAAATGAAGTCTGTCAAACCGTACTGAGCCAGCGTGGTGAATAGGGTATTACACTCATTTTTTAAAAGATCTCAGTTAGATTCTATAGTGCTAATGAAGCACTAAAATTTCAAAAAAAATTTATTCTATCGATAAGTGGCATAAAAATGCACTAAAATTTTCAAATTTCGTGCGTAGGTAATTGGACGAATCCGCTGGGCGCAGTGGAGGCCTTGTTGCTCTGTGGTCATGACGTCAGTTGGCTTTGAAACAAATGCAGTGATATTTTGTATGTTATGCTAATTGTTTATATTTTAAAAATAAGTTATTATTCTATTTATCGTTGGTGTGCTGTACATGAATGCAAAAATAAAAATAATAAAATGCTTATAGACATTAAAGGTACGCTGATCAGTTGACACTATTGACGGTTGACACTTCTAAGTTTACACAGCCGTATGACGTAATAACATGGCGACTACTATACTGGTGTTATGAAACAGATTAAAAAAGCTGGAAACTTTGAATTGAATTTTAAAATTTATTATGAACTAAAACTAACGTTATCCAACTGCTTTCTGCCTAAGCTATCTTAATAATTTATTAGTATTTATTATTAGTAAAATACCCTATTAGGCCTCACCATTCTCACACTGAAAAGAGGCCCGTACCCAAAAGGCCAGGTCATAACCTTAAATCTTATGTCACAACAGCAACGAGGCATTCCAATTTATCTATTAGGATAAAAGAGGATATAAGATAGATATAGGATATAAGTGGGTTGCTTTATCGTAAGTATGTATCTACTTCAATAAAATCACTAAGTCATAAACTTTGATGACCATAAGTGACTTTTGACTTTGACACAACCAAACTGTGTTGCCAACCGTAAACCACATCGCTTTACTAGTAAAATAAAATGTTACACATACCTAGAGGGAAGGTAATGTGATCGCACATGCCGAGCAGTTGTCCGAAGCAGACCACTTTATCTTCTGGCTTGACGTTGACTTCCTTCATCAGCTGGATGGCATACCGCACGGTGTCCTCGTTGTGGGACGCCACCATGATACCCAGCCGCTCCTTTTTGGGGCCAGACGCCCTGACAAGAATCTCTCGGAGACACTTGTGGAAGGACTCGGTGGTAGCGTCCACGTTCTCGCAGGTGGGGTCATCGTAGCCCATCGCCGCAGCTCTGGCGCGCTCCTACAATAAAATCTCATATTAAGAATGGCTGGCTGATAACTTACCGAAGCAGCAGTCTCGGTGCTCTCGTCTTTGTAATTCAGAGGACAAGAGTTCGATTCCCACTTTACATTCCTAACATAAGCACAAAACAAGGATCTCAACATTCTTGTAACCCTGACGACAAGTCTTAGAATGCCAAACATAATTAAAAACCTATTGTATCTGGCCGCAGGTATTACTGAATAGATTAATAAGCATTTTTTATATAAAATCTAAAAATAAATATAAGTAACAATAATAGTTTGAGTGACGACAGCCTTGCTGTGGGACTTAGCAACGATAATCTAATGAGAATACCAAAGGATTGACAAGACAGAGATCGGATAAAAGTGCGAGTTTTGCTTGGCCCGTTTAAAACACGCACTTCTGATCTCGAAGTATTTTTTTTTGTTTGCTCGTCAAAATGACCACACTCCGACTGATGGTAAGCAGTCGTGTGGTCTAAGAGCAGTGGCCTCCACATCGTCCTCATAGCAGCCCAGGCGATGTTGAGGTCTCTACTTTGACGGCCTGAGAAGATGCTTTTTCACGCCCCGCTTAATGGACCCAGGATTGAAGGAAGAAGGAAACACGTACACTTGGCAGAGAATTCCATGCCTTGATCGTTCGGCAGAGGTATGAGGACCCAAACTTGTTGGTACGCACTCTAGTCGACTCTACCGTGTAAGGATGGCATCTGAGCCCAGCACGCGTTGTTCTGGATAGGAAAGGGGAGTTATGCGTGTAAACTGTCGTTCACTTAAACAGTGAAATGGCTGCTAATATTGAACACCTAAAATTTGTTATTTAAGAGCTTATCAATTCGCACTTGTTCAATATGACGGACACGTTAATCTCTCGGCTTACGCTTGGACTCCGAGATCCAAACATAACAATTTTTTATTGTGGCCTTTGCCGGCTAATTGAAGAATATTATATGTCCTGTAGTTGTAAGTGAAGGTCCAATCCCAGGCCAGCCGAGGAGCAGTATCTTTCTTGTACATTATAATGTAGTTTATAGCGATAGCATAGTGGGAGACCGTTGCAATGCTTAGCAGAGTTTCGAGTCTCAAGTTCAATCTCAAGGCGCATCTCTGACTGCCCGAAGTTATGTGGGTATTCAATAGTTAATTATCGCTCGCTTTAACGGTAAAGGAAAACCTGCATATCTGAGAGTTCTCCATAACTTTCTTGAAGATATGTGAAGTCTGCTAAGCCGCACTGAGGCGGCTTAGTGGACTATGGCATAACCCTCCCACACAGAGAAGAGGCCCGTGCCCAGCAGTGGAACAGTTGAATACAGGACTGTAATTATTATTTTGTCTGAACGGCTGGCGTAGTTCGATCCCAGAGACAACTATTTGTGTGATCCACAAATCGTTGTTCTGGGTCTGGGTATTTCTTGTGACCGTTGTTTCAATGTTTGTAAAGTCTTTTCCTACTGCGGGAGATGTATTTTTAAGTGAAGTATTATATATTTAACTCATTACCTGTTCAATGTAAGCGCCGCGGACGAGCTTGGCACCCCAGTAGAAGTTCTGTCGCTGGGCCTGCTCCAAGTCGGTCAGGATCTCGTTGTACGTGTTCTTCAGGTACGTCTGGTAGGTGTTGAACACTAGGTACTTATCCTATAACATAAAAAATAATGCTTGTATTATTTATTTTGAAACAGTGAACCGATCAGTCCTAATTGTATGCGTTTCTAACCGCTGGTTATAATGTCCTCCAGACTGAATGTCGGTCGCGGCAATCTTAACGGACACTGGCTATCTGCGCGGGAGATATTATAGTGCACAAGAGTGTGCGCAAACACAAGTGCACTCTGTTCTATCACTCTCATTATTCGATGGGACGGTAATGCGACACGACGGGAGAGATCAGGTGCAGGACCAACAGCTTTATGTGCTGTCCGAGGTACCTACGGGGGTGTCTAACACCACCAACTTCCTTACTCCGGGCTGCTATTGAGATTTCTTAATAGAAAATGGCAATAACTTTTAGTTGGCCCGACCCGGGATTTGAACCCCTATCACAGTCTACATCGACAGTAGTCGCATTCACTACCGTTGCGTCAGAGATGCTGTAATACTATTATTGTACTATTCAGGCAGTTATATGTACTACCCAGTCCGAAAGATAGATAACTTTAGTAATTCGTAATAGTAATATTTGGAATAATAGGCATGATGAAAGGGTTAAAAATAAGTGATTCTAATTAGTCCATCTTTTAGATTAGCACAAAATATTGGACACCTATTTCTTGTTCTAAAAAAACAATAAAATTTTGGCTTAGATATAACGCTTTGAAACACACTTTATACGGATTTTGACGCGTTGTTTATTTTGCTTTAAACACTGTTATTACATAATTTTGAAAACTCTAACACTACTATTATTGAACTTTACTACTATTTAAGCTATATATTTTCTAATTAAAACGATTTATATTTAAGTTTACACTTTGCCCCTACGTTTCGGCTACTTTACACCATATTCACGGGGAGACTAAGACTACTAGACTAGACTAATATTCTCAAAGATATGTAAAGTCTGCCAACCCGCACTGGGCCAGCGTGGTGGACTATGGCCGAACCCTTCTCACAGTGTGAAGAGACCCGTGCCCAGCAGTGGGACAGTTTAATACAGGACTGATATTATTATTATAACTAATTAAAAGAATGGTGTATGCTGTAAGGAATTTGATCCAACAACAACATATTTTATATTGTGCTGACATTTCTTATTAATGTTTCTATTACTATATATTTAAAATGTGATAAATTTGCACACGAGATAAAGTAGGATATGGCTTCTGGACTCTTTTATTTCTTTTTCAGAACCGAATTTGTACACATGGCTACACATCAAGTTAGACACCATATATATACGCATAACTACGCTACATACAAAATAGAGAATTGTCGGACAGTGCATTGCGGTGTCCATGTAATGGTAAGGATAGAGCGTAACAAAAATATAACGCACTCTCTCGCACGATTCGCAGTGTTCAACTTCTAATAGTTCAAAGTCCAAACAGTCTAGGTTGATGTTTTGCTGTGTGTAAAATCCATATTCATGCAAATAAACGATTGTGGTTATGATTACGAAATAATATAAAAATATTATTGATACTTACTTTGTTGTATCTCCTCATCATCTCCAAGCATATCCTAGAAATGGCAGGCTGGAAGTACGTCTGCTCAGCATCGATCATAACCCTGACATCGGCTTCATTCGCTGCCTTGATGATGTGGTTCAGCCTTCGGAGCATGTTGCGGAACATCTCCTCTTCCTTGGTGGAGATCTGTGAGATGAGACGGCGCATCTGACCAGTCTTGGGGTCTGGGACTCGGAAGGAGTCTGAGAGGTTCATGTGCTCATCCAAGATGTTCGACCAGGGGAACAAGTGGACGATACTGGAAGAGAATTGCGATTGTAAGTTGAGGGCTTCACGTGGTTTGAAATAGGATGATATTATTTTTATGTCGTTTGTGAATGTATTTTCCTGCTTAGAATACTGATTCTAGTTACTGTGAATTTAGACTGTGCGCTAATATAATACTATACAGATAATCCAAGTTTTAATCCAATTTTAATTTCTCAAAATAAGATCAATTTATTTCTCAATAATGAACTACAACGTTGATTTTCGCTACTAGCATGAATTACACGACATTAACTTTTGCATTTGAGAAAACCGGTTGAGTGAGGACCATGAAATCGATAACTGGCTCATTACTTTGACTATATATGTTGTGAATGTTGCACCTATTTCAAACATGAGAGAACAAACCAACGAGAACTTTACAACATCACATTTGGAATAAGGCTGTTCGGCAATCTTCGGTAATATTCGGCAGTGCTTTGAGTGCCCTTTGGTAATGCATTGTTATATAATAGCATTATAATGGGAAAACATATAACACAAGGTAAACATTATTTTCTTTATGTTTTTTTGTTTATATACTAATATACTATCTGAAAGTGCCTATGACCTTCTCTCAGCATATGATATCTTTATAACATACCACGCAAGCAAAGTCACGAAAATGAAACTTATTCATAAATACGATTTTCTCATTGTCATGGCGAGAGCATAATATATACGGTTTATAAAATAAATAAAACATCTATAATAAAATCAAATAAAGGTTATAAGCTGGCTGTGGGCGCAAAAACCAGACAAATGCAAAGGCCTTTAAAAATGCATAATTTTCTAAATCAGTTCCAATAAAAACAGCACACAAAAACACTCGTACTTAGGATAAATTCAAAACAGAAAGGTATAAGACATTTTTAACACCATACACGTTTGGTAACTTATTTGGCCCTTCGGTTTTGAACTTCCGAACATAGACGAAGATTAACGAAGGGTCATATAACCATAGGGTATTTGACTTTTTAATCATATATTATAAAATACTTTACTCTGACTTGATTTATTATTAGTAATTAGTCAAAGACAGCACTAATTAAAAGTGATGTCGTTAGGTCAAGCTACAGTAGTTCCAAATCCAGCAGCTAAACAGCAAGCTAGCTCCAAAAATTCGACTCAAAACTTATAATTTGTTCAGTAATTTAGCATTTTATGTTCGAGGATATAAGATGTATTTTTGTACTGGCGTCAACTACCATATATAAAACGTGTGTGACTGTGTATCACAGGTACTAGCAACATTGACGAGACAACGCTTACAAATGTTAAAAGATGTCGCCACTGACCGGTCCCATTGAAATAAGTGGAGTACGCTGAAATAACCAAATCGTATTTCAGTGTATATAAAGATCCCTGCGTCATTTTAAATCCAATCCAAAATAAGGTATTTAATCTAAAATTATGTTTATTACTTTCCTACTTTGAGATAAACCTCTTTGAATTTAAATCTATCAGCAGTCTACTTCTATAAATGTTAGTATTTTTAGTCACCAGCATATTCCAAAGCTCATCAAACAATCAGAGGTTCTACCAAAAGATTCCATAACCCGTATAATTGTCAGCTTGTATTTACATTAATTTAAAATAATTCTGTCTTCTGTTTACGCGAATGTTATTCATTGAAATTAAACTACTATATACGGATTTTATCGCGTTGTTTATTTATCACTGTATTACAAAATTTTGAAAATGGTCTCCCCGTGACCATGGCTGCTGAAAAGCACCCGAAACGTCGGGGAAAGTGTAAACCAAAAATAAATAGATTTAATTGTTTAAATAATTTTATTAGCTTATAAATTAGTCAAATAAAATCAATAGTAGTAGTAGAGTAATATTTTCAAAATTTTGTAATACAGTGATAAATAAACAACGCGATAAAATCCGTATATAGTAGTTTAATTTCAATTAAAATAATTCGTTTAGATAACCAGTGAAAGCGCCTTTAGAACACGTATAGAAAAACATGTCAAAAAACCTAACGTGGTAAGATTCATTAAGACTGCGCTGAGCGTAAGACGCGGTTGGACTGAATGACAGAGCTCGATATTCAAATCGGCGCGCAGCCGCCATAGTAAAATTGTCTGGAGGATTTGAAGTGCTTTTTTGATAAATATGTATCTTTATTGTCAACCAATAACTTAAATATTTGGGACAGACAAATTGTAATATAACTATTTATGTTTCGTTTAAGCTGTAACATAGGATAGATTTCTACTGTTGTAATCTAAAAATCACGTAACACGAGCTTACGTTTTTGCATTTTTCGTGCAAATTTACGTAGTTTTGTAGGCGATAATATTAATTATTTAAAGTTTTTTAAACGGAGTAATTGTACATTCATTGTTATGGTAAATGTATATTTTATCTTTGTATTAAACAAAAAGTGTTGATTTTATCAACTTAACTGTGATCGCCTGTTTTGGCACATTTTGCTCGGCGCAGTCTTAAGATCTACAACATCACTAGCTACAGGAGGGTGTTATTTAAGTACATGAATAATCTTACTCTTGTGTAACAAATAAAATATTAATAAAAATAATTATTATAATTTACAAAAAAAGCCTTAATGTAAATAATAATAAGGATTTCCTATGTCCAACGCGCGAGCTTCGAGCATCAAGACATTGTTCTATGATCTTTGATTTGTTTTCCCTTCATGCTTCAATCAATTCATGTTTTGAATTGGGTAATTAAATCATATACAAGTCCTACTAGATATATTTGAAACGAAAGTCAATCACTCAACACTTTTCATTAGTAAATCCCTGATTTAACCAGTCGTTTAGTATAAAAATATTACAGTACATTACTATTATACGTTACTCTTACTGGTCGTCATGATCCACTACGTTTACCAATTTCTGTCAAGTCTTGTAATGTCAAATATGAGAAGCACTCACCCCTCCTTATCCGAGGTGATCTTCTTCATGAAATCCTGTACTTCAGGCTTGGAGCTGTGGTCTCCGAGGTACCGCTGATAATCCTCGATGGTTTTGTGATGGGTGAGGACGTTACCGGTGCCACCAGCGATCTGCTGCATGTAGTTCCTGGCACGCATGATCACTTCTGATAGTTGCAGCTGGAATATTGTACAACATTTCAATTAATATACGAACGCAGAATACATGACATACAATACAATATGTAAAAATATTTATTATTTATTGATAATAGCTTCTAGATTAGATGCAAAATGCGATAGCAAAATTATTATTTATATATGAGAACAACTGAGATAAAATGCGATGCACGGGCCTAAGCCAAAATCCATTCTTTCCAGTTGATGAAATGGATTCAACTCTCCCAAAAAAATATTCCTAACATTAAATGGCAAGTTCGCAACCGCTCTCAGAAGACTCTTTTTGGAAAGGGTCTAAGGTAATAGTGTGAAGCAGGTTGACACCAGATCAGTAGATTGCATGTTGAGATAGACGGAATTGTCAATTATGATAATTCACAACCGAGACCTCGACTTGATTCTACCCAATAGAAATAGATAAACCCAACAGAGCTAAAATAGTAGGTTATACTATATTCAATGTTACAATAGAAAATAATTTACGATATCCTTGTTTTGTCCTGAGAGATGCTGGCGTGGGCGTGTGCCCTACATATATAAATAAACGAGAGAAGCTTACAAGTAACTGCGGCCTGCCGAGGGCGGTGAGTTTGACAGCCATTAGACCTGTGCTCTTGGTGATGCCTAGAAAATTAAAGAATTATTGTTATTATACAAATTTTACCTCAAGCTTAGTTATGTGGGTGGTAATGAAGCTATAATTTTCATATGCACAAAGTAGCAAATAGCCTAGAACTTCCCTTATAGATCTTTGAAAACTTGCAACACCAAGGTAAATGTTGCCAGCACTTAAAAATTACTCGCTGTTGTGTCAGAGCAAGAGGCAAAACACTGAGCTCTTGCTAACCACAGAAATACTCCGGTAATCTTAATCATCGAAGAAACACAAGACAAGATTGTTTGCCAGCGAAACTGAATAAATGTCCACATTTAAATTAGATTACCAAATATCATTTAAACGTAGGCTATGCTACTCACAGATACAGTTAGTTACAATAACAGATTTTTAAAGAATCGGTACGGTAGTTCCAGATTCTACATCCCACTACATTCACACGTAATATACATCTTTATAATTTCTAGTGTAGATAGGTAAACTAAAATAAACTTTTTATTTTATCCCATGGATTTTATATTCATATTACTACGCTTTCAAACCGATATGGATTTTTAATTATATCTGGTATTCTAAGACTAGACAAATTCATTTACTTCTTTAAGTCCATAATAAATTATCAATGTCAACTTACCAGCAACTGCATCAATACTCTTGAGGAAAGCCTCCATGTTCTTCTCACAAGAAGCCTCATTGAGGTAGAAGTAGGTCCTGGCACTGGTGACCTTGTAACGCCTGTCCGCAAACTTCTGTTCAACATGGTACTGCTTAAGCTGACCTTCTTCCTCTTTGTCGCCGCACGCGGAAATCGAAGCACTGGCCGAAAATAAGATGAATATTTTATTACTAAATAAAACGTTATACTTTATTGGCTGTTTATAGCATGTCTCTTGCCTTGAAAAAGAACGATGATGATATTATTATCATTATGACATTAAATTACATTAAAATTTTGACGGCAAATTCATTATTTGTCTTTTTAACTTTTGGATGAAGATCAATTCATGGCGTCCATTGGACGATAAACCATGATAAGACATTGGTCTAATCATAGATACAATAATAATCTCAATTTTTTTTTTCATATTGATAAATAGAAAATGTTTGAGATTAATATTGTACCTACTTCATGGTTTACGGGTACAATTTAGTTTATTAATTTTCTTTGGACATAACGCATGCTTAATAAAACAGCGACTTAACTCGAAATTTGGGAGTATGGCAATTCGAACTCTAATCTTGTGACTATAAATTCTAATAATATATTCGTGTTAAATTATTGCAACAGAGTTCAAATTAGTTTGATCCAAAATACTCAGATAGGTCTCTGTTTTATTAAGAATGCGATAAGTCTAAACCTTTACAGAATTTTAATCTAAGGCGCCGAACACATGGCTCCGGCGGTCTGCGTTCTGCGGTCGAGTTCCATACAGTTTCTCTTTGACCGCCGCGGTCTGACTGCTATTATGTGTGTACGATTCAAAGACACCGCATACATCACAGTGAACGCGGAACGCAGAACTCGGAACTCGGAACTCTGACCGCTGACCGCCCGCAGTGTGGCCGGCGCCTAAGTGGGATAAAATAAACATAAGTTGCTATCTATATCTGTACTGTCATAGCCAAAATATATTATTATTACATGAAATTATGTAGGATAATCAAATTATTTCAATGTTTCATTTTTGCAATTAAGTATAATTTATCTAGAACAACCGAAGTCTAATTTGTTCAAATAACACGTTATCTATCTATTTATATGAAACTAGTTTATATAATTACCATTGTTTTATTCATTTAAAAGACAACATGCCTACTCTCACTAAACTTAATTTTTTAAATGAGGTCGTTTTTCATTGATGAAACTAAAATCGTTTTCTCATTTGGAACCGAACAGTCTTAAATTATACTTAACTTAACCGTGCTTAAGTCAAAATCGTTATAAGGCAATTTAAATAAGTATGAAATATTCAATTACAATTTATTAAGATATAGTACAGCTATCTCTTAATAAATTGTAATCGATTATTTAGAAGCCTGAGCAATACCTGTCCCCTACTATATTTTTGGACGGACCTGATTATGAGAAACCGAACAACTTTTTGCGTCGGTCACTTACGCAAAATGGCCCAATTGCGGGATAACACACGTCCAACTAACTAACCAACTAAGCAACAAGAGTTGATCAACGAAAATAAAACCGTTTGCACGCAGTATTATACATTTTGATGATGATACATTGATCATGATTTCTATCTGCAGGTATTTGTATCTGAAGATCAAACAGCGAGGGAGTAAATCATTGTGACTGTATTAACACATTAATTTCGATGACGCAGATAAACTCGGACAGCGACGATTGATGGCCGGATCAAAATGAGCGCATCGTGCATGAAATTAACTGTAAATTTAATATAACACGGGAGATATTGTGGTAAGTGATCATAATTAATATTCGAACAGTTGAACAGAAATTTACTATTTATTAATCTATATTAATATTTATCTCATAGTAAATAATACACGTTAGTAATGCACAACTTAATTCGAATAACGTTCGAATAAAGTTGAGCACAACCCGATACTTAGTTACTGTAGGTATTCATTGAAATTAAACTACTATATACGGATTTTATCGCGTTGTTTATTTATCACTGTATTACAAAATTTTGAAAATATTTCTCTACTACTACTACTGATTTTATTTGACTAATTTATAAGCTAATAAAATTATTTAAACTATTAAATCTATTTGTTTTTGGTTTACACTTTCCCCAACGTTTCGGGTGCTTTTCAGCAGCCATGGTCACGGGGAGACTAAGATGGTAGTTGTCTCAATGTTCCAGTGTAGTTATTTCAAAGTACCTGAACATAATTTAATTATTGGTGTTTCTATTTACGCAGAATGAGCTCAAAGTATCATGAAGTCTAGCTGTGGTTTGTTTCTTCTTGGGTTTGACTATTTGAAGTACTGGATCCCAAGCTGGTGGTACATTCCAACCATCTTCTCTATTGAAATTGGGATGTTTTTTAATTTCAATAGCCTCGCGAAGCATCCTTGGCAGGAATCGGTGTTCTTTAGCGAGAATCTGTGGTTTGTCAAATCTCAGGTAGTGGTTGGTCCCCTGTTGTACGCACAACGCGATAAAATCCGTATATAGTAGTTTAATTTCAATGAATAACAATCGCGTAAACAGAAGACAATATTATACTGTAGGTATTGTTATTTTCTTCATGCCAATATTTTATAAAAGTTACTGTCCTAATACTATCACATCTGCTTAACCCTAAAGAATTACAACAGCCTTACAGAGTTCATTTATGCTAATAGTTCGATTATGTCAAATGAAATAAGATTACTATTCAGTTTTTTTAATCTATTACTGAGAAAATTCTTAAGCGGTGTCCTTATTCGGTTGCAAAACCACAGCAATTTACTGACCGAATCTCAGTACCTCACTATCTCAGTAAACATTAGCGCGCAAACTTCCCCTTAAAAAAAGATTTTACGGCAGGGTCGAACTGAGGCGATAAAAATCAGGTTCCAAATCAAATTGAGGTTATTTTCAAACTCCTAAAAGGTTGTTGTTGCACATAACACAACCTATGTATATAGCTGACACATTTGAATACTTCCACTGCCTTCAAATCATGTCACTGTACGTCATACACAATAAGATAATTATGACGTCACGATACACGACGTAGCCACTCGATACATTCTAGATCTCCACAGATACACAATTAAACGACCATTAACCTTAAATTTCTAACAGATTATATATAAGCTTCAGCTTTAAATAGCGCGCAATGCTTCCACTTTCACTATCAAATTATTTGGCACAGTCATCAGTCATGCATGCAATACAATACCTACCTAATTCTATTGGCTTTAGAGTGCAGATTGTCTAGCATACAATGCTAAATCATATTTCTGACCTCGATTATAAACTGGGACAGTATAATGGTCTATTGAGAGTTATTTTTGTTGATACCGTTGGTATCACTCTTCATAAATTAATTGGGACGTTCGGAAACATCGGTTTAATTTGTTTTGCTTAACGAAAAGTTACAATCATATCTATAACCTAATGTTGCACACGAGTCTTCCCTCAGTTTGATACGACTATAGTCTACTACGGCTAGCAAACACACTACACACATCTTCGAGAAAAACATTCTAAAAGACCTCTCTGGAATGTCCTCAGGTCAGGATACATGCTTGTGTCCTACAAATACATATATGTAAATGACTGCACCAACTATCGCTCCCTATTTCTACATCCCACAATGTTAAAAGAAACCTTTATATTGGGAGGGGTCTCCCAGATGCATAGGCATTCAGATTCAAAATGTCCATCCGTAGATCCCACACGTAGCGCACATTTAACGACTTCGCAAATGCCAATTAACGATCGGCCAGCCGTTCGGTAACAAAACATAAATGATCTATGAAATCAACTAAGAAACCTATTTCTTTACAAACTATACAAAACATAATCCTTGTAAATAATTATCACGAGTGATGCTACTTTGTCAAAGATACACGTTTCTAGTTACTACATTATGACGTAATGATTTATACATGGAAACTGCGAACCAGCGAAAGATGAACCGTAATTATCATACAATTTATGTAAGACAATATCATAGTCATCATAAACTTAAATCTAACAACGGTATTACTAACAATAGACATTATTTTCAAATCTTATTCACATCGGCGAATATTTAAAGGTATGACACCCTATTTATAGACTCTGTTAGACGAGGCGAGCTTCAGGGGTAGGGTGCCTTCTTAAGAGGCAAGTTTCTTAAGGCGATTGTAATTCTGTTACTGTTTCTGCACTACATAAATACAGCACTAAACTTGCTTAAAAACCTTGCCTTATGTAAATGAGCCTTATTTGGCCATAAGCAATACAAGTTGGATGAACGTCAACGTCAGAAATTTTTCTTGATGAACAGAAAAGGAATGTAGTTCACGATTCGCTGGCAACAAATAAACTATTTTCTTATAATGACAAAAGTAATAAATTATAATGAAGCAAACATTGAAACAAAACTTGAAGGTTAACCAATATACTAAAACAAAATGAACTAATTATGACTATAAGAAAAATAATAAAAAGAAAATTAAAATACGGCATGTGTTAGCTCTTGAAGATTTCTTGGGCCTTATTTTAATAGTAACTTCATTGTTCACTCGACAAACTGCCACTGAAAACATCGATAATGTTATTTCTTTTTAGCTTAACGTTCTATCTACAATAAAGAAAGAGATAGCAAAAGTAGAGAGACTCCTTTGATCTGCAGTGAAACACGTACGCTTTATATAAAATTGTATGTAGTAGTGAAGATTTAAGCATTGCATTATTCCTTCTTTCTTTTGTTCGTGGAAAGTCTGGCCCCTCTAGTAGAGAGCTCAGTATCCTTATGGTAGTTAATTAAATTAAAGAAGTTAATTAAATTCATACAGAACATTATTGCTATCGTAATAAAATCTAACATTTTTTATTACCATAGCAATAGTGTAATAATAATTTATCTAACATTTCTACCAACCTACCTTAAAACTATTATAGCCTTAGGAAAAAATGGGACATAATTTACTTATTAGTAGGTAGTCGTCAGAATTATCAATAAATTGATATTGTTACAGAAAATATATACCAACATTGAATGCAGATTAAAATCTTAAAAAATAAATAGATAATTATTTTATAATTTGCCTTATCACCGAGGATCATTAAAAACGGGAATCATTAAGGACTTCAGTAACCAGAGCTTCAGCAAAATAGTTATAGTGAAAAAAAACTGCATCAGACTATACCCAACTGCTTAATTTTAGCATCTTAGATTTACGTGAAGTAGATGAAGGCAGGATCATTATTATACAACCAAAATGTTACCTCTCAAGAGATATATATAACTCTTTGTTTTGTATAATTTAAAGCATGTGACTTCTTTTTTCTTTGTAATTAAAGAAGGCTTGACATTATCATGACAAATAGTTCATAATTTATATTTTTCATTGCACGACCTTGTTGTTAAGTGTGAAATAAACCGAGCTCCGGTCGAAAGACACGTAATTTTATAAGAAACATACATTTATTTAAGCTCGGCGCGGGTTTGCCGATGCATGACTTAACGCGTAGATGGCGCTAGTATACTGATTAGATAAACGAGCAGGGACGCGATTGAAGTAGTTTTCATCAGCAAATACATCATAAGGGCACACTTTCCTCGATTCTAAGTTTATCTGTGTAACAAATCTCTATACTAACAAATAGCCTTACGTTTACATGTATATAATATTATTCAAATATATATTCCTTTTAATCTTTAAATTTAAGGTAAAGAATGTAACTCACGCCCCTATTTGCAAATTTCATACACATTCGATTTCCATCTGTAACTCCCACTCTCATTTTTATTCTTTTGCCTTGTCACTAAAATTAGATAATTTATGCATTACGCTAATGACTACGATCATTCGACCTGACCGAAATGTTAAGACTATCAAAAATGTATGTAAATAACTTTATGCTAGATAGCTTGACCTTCCTAACTCTGATCTTACTCTATAAGTATTTATACAACTCCATCCGAGTAGTCAAAATACCCTTATGATCAGACTAACCTCCCGCTACTAGGTTTTCTTTTGATACCCCTAGACTGGCAATTGATACTAAAATACTGTGTACAAATAAATACCGGTAAATTGGGGTGTATTGCAACTACTGGGGTGAAAAACAACACAATAAAATTCGCGCGAATTTGATCAAATGACGTAACTCAGTACTGCCAAGTTTAAAATTTGACATTAAAACTAAATATTGCCATATGAATTTTTACTATAGACACTGAAAATTTTGTCATAATAAAGACGAACTTTTTCAAAAAAATGTTGTTTGCCACCCAGTAGTTGCAATACACCCCAATTTACGGTAATAGTTTAAAAAACTCAATAACACGTTTTAAAAAGTAGAAAATAATCTAATAATCTTAATGTAAAAAAGCGTGAGGTGCTTTCTAAGATATTTTGATAACACCCAGCCCACGCTTTTTTGCATTAAAATAAGTAAATTATTTTCTACTTTTTAAAGCGTGTTTTTTAGTATTTTTACACTATTACTAATTATTTTTAAATTTTTATTTTTTAAATATTTTTCTTAATTATTGTATTGTCATCGGTCCTCGATAAGTGTGCAAAGTTTCAAATCAATCCGTCGGTTTAAAAGGGTTGAAAATCACGTTCAAAGATGCCGTGACATAGATACAAACCAAGCTAAGGAAAGCGTGTTAAAAATGAGCGTGACTGACTTTTCTTTTAATACCCCTTGACTGGCTACTGAAATTCTACGTATAAAAATATCTGAGCCAAAGAATCACTATAATGTACTCATCCACCAGCTACTGTCGCATAATTAAACCAACAAAATAACCCCTCGGCTTGTCTATCTACACGTCATGTTTCCGGCCTTGCTCATCACCGCTCAGCTTCCGCCGGCCGCCTTGAAATCTGTTACTAAGTCGTCGTTCACGAGCGTCATAATGTAAAAGGCCGTAACCGACATACGATGAAATTGCGATGATGTCCCACACAATTACTAGAATAACGTATTTACGTGCGCTTCTGTGTTGTTGGCTACTTACGTAATAAAAACCGCGACGAAAATCACACATTATAAGGTAGATTACATTATTTTACTATGTTTTATAAAATAACTAGGTATGGATCCTTCAAATTGTGAACGAAAAAGGGCTACGATCGATCGCAATAAAACGAAAAGAAATCAATGTGTCATCAAATTATATGTAACTTCATTCGAATAATCGAATATAATTCGATAAAATTATATTAGAAACGATTTTATTCGAATAATATATAGTAATAATAAAAAGAGTTTAACTATAACGTAATTTCTAGTAATATATTGTAAGTGCCCTAAACGCCTTTGGCACAGGTTTACCCTAGTACAGACACCCATATTATATTACCTATATTAAGTACTTTATGGACCGTATTCTTGTTTTACCACAGTAAACAATAAATAAACTATTTAAAAAAAAATAAGAGTGAAAATTTTAATTTTGAGTAACATAGGTTATATTTTATTTTTGAAAAAGTATCTTTACTCCTTACCTAACCTACTTTTACGCGATGGAAGCCGAAGGCGTAAGCTAGTCGAATACCATTTGATGAAATTATATTAGAAATTGTCATTGATTATTAATTAATGACAACGAATACATCGATTTTTAAAACCATCACAGGTATACATAATATTGTCTTCTGTTTACGCGAATGTTATTCATTGAAATTAAACTACTATATACGGATTTTATCGCGTTGTTTATTTATTCATCATATATACAGTGATAAATAAACAACGCGATAAAATCCGTATATAGTAGTTTAATTTCAACCATCACAGGTATATAGCAATCGCATCACAGTTATCTGATCGATCATAGCTTAAAGTAATGCAAGAGAGATTCGGAGAACAAGAGAAATCTATGTTTAGCCTTATCTCATTGCTGTAACAGTCATAATGATACGAACAATGCAATGCATAAATTTGTAACACATTTTACGTCAAATACACATTGTTTAGGAAAATACACATCGCTGTTTCTTAAATTGCTTACGACGAGCACTTCAATCATGGTTGATGCAAGGTCATCTTTTATATTATTTTTTTATATTTATAAGTTATTTAATTTTCCAATATATTTTTTATTTCTAGAGCCAACGCCCGCCCTAGTGATAATTTTTGTGTCGCTGGGGACTTTACAAACATTTAAACAACCGACACAAAGCATCATTACCATAACCAGTACCTCATAACCAGTTGCACTCACTGATCGGTAAACGATTAGCGAGGTTAAGCAACGTTGGGCGCGGTCAGTCTATAGATGGGTGACCGCTAAGTGGTCTTTCATCTGAGCGTCTCCGTGCTTCGGAGGGCACGTAAAAAAGTCGGTCCCGGTTGTTGCCAAATTGACAGCAGTCGTTAAGCCATGTCAGAGGCCTACGGGCGGCTTGAACAACTCTTGAAAACAGGTTGGCCAATAACCAAACGAAAAAAAAAGAACATCTATTGTGGATGACACAAATTTTTGTCTCGTGAGGGACTCCCCGGCCTACCACATGAACCCACAACGCTCGGCGCAATGGTAGTGTCCAGACGAACATTTAAACCTCTACGTCATCCGTGCAGTCGTACCGTTATTATTTATTTTATAGATATGCATATATTTCATACCAAATCTTTGGTTTGCATGTAGTAATTGGCAGGTCTCAAAACATTTGTTAATAAGATCCAATTCCATAAATTCTTCCACGCGAACATTCTTGCTCCGAACGCTTATTAAATTTTATTAATTATTTGTCGCTTAGCAACTCAATATCTGAGAGATCCTTCACTTGCTTACTTATTTCACGCAGTATTCAATTAAATTTCGCGAATGTTTTACATTAAAATTATACTACTTTATAAGTATTTTGTCGCGTTTTTTATTTATTAAATAGTAGTAAAGTCTAAATAGTAGTATTATTAAATAATAGCGAAAAAGTTTCATAATTACACACACGCGACAAAATCCGTATAGTTTAATTTCAATTACTTGACGCTTACAGAAATCTTGATAACCGTTGAGGTATTTAACGCCGACTTTGGAAAGGAAGACGTTCGGATATAGGAATAATCTTTTGATGTATTCAATTTACCTACTTGTAAATTTTTGATCAAACCGGTCTACTTATAAGCATTTTTTCATTTCTTTCCACATTAGTTGAATTCAAGACTGATCATAAAATTCGAAGACACCGTACAGGACGCCTCATCAACAAACGGATGGGTCACTATGTATGATGATATAGTTGATATAAATGTAACCTTTTGGCTGACTCGAAATAGATACAATAGAAAGTCTATAGTTATGTTACATGTGTGATTCATCGGACAGGTAACCAACTAACACCGATTTACAAAACATAATAGGTACCAATATTTTTTGGTAAATCGATGTTTTTAAATGGCTTTGAGGACGCAGACTACAGCTGTTTGCCGGTTTTGAGTGGTTGTGCGCTTGTGCTTTGGGTGGTTGAAGTGTTGTACGTTTGATGTATAAGTATTTACCTGACTTCAAGCTTCTCAGCCTCCTCCTGCGACAGATCTTCTTCCACGGAGTAATCGAGGATGGACTTCACGCCGAAAGAGCGCAACCTGGAATATTACAACAGTTCTATAAGTGTTTACGTCAAGCAAAAATGAGCTCTTATTAACTCAAAACTTATACATAGACACCTGTATACCTTCAAATGGATTGGAAGAGGTTATTGTACCCACATTTGGCCACGATAACGTCTATTATAGGCCGTGATAAACTTTTTGACAGCTGGACAGTTTTTTATTTTTTATACATCTAAAGTGGCAAACAAGCGTAACCTGATGGTTAGTGGTCACCGTAGCCTATGGACGCCTATAACACCAGAGTCATCACTTGCGCGTGACCGACCTTTTAGGAAAGGAATTAGGAAGGAGAAGGAGCAGGAAGGAGGAAAGAGGGTGTTTGGGCCACCGGTACTCTCACTCACCGAACGAAAGACAACAGTAGGAATACTGCTATTTCACGTCGATATTCTGAGAGAGGGTAGTCTTCCCCGGTCGAGCCGGCCCATTTATGCTGAAATCAGCGAGGCTCTACTACACAAATTTTATCTACGAGTATATACTGCCAATTGGTAGTAATGTTTATACAAGCTCACCGAGACACTTAGCTGATAAACTGGTACTGCATGAGTCCAGTGCCTGGAGAGGCTGGTAATCTGTCATACAGGTCTCCTAGGACAGGTACCAGTCTCTCACATAGTAACAAATACATGTCTAGATTATTCTATTCTATTTTATTGTGTATTTTAACCCCCGACGCAAAAACAACGGGGCGTTATAAGTTTGACGTGTCTGTGTGTGTGTGTGTCTGCCTGTGGCATCGTAGCTCCCGAACGGATGAACCGATTTTAATTTTGTTTTTTTTATTTGAAAGGTGAATTAGTCGAGAGTGTTCTTAGTTATGTTTGATGAAAATCGGTCCAAGATGGCCGCCGCCACAAAATGGCGGATTACATATTTTTTCACAACTCCCTCAATATGGGTATCAAATGAAAGGGCTTGACTAGTAGAATACTATACACTATGATAAATTGCTAATCCAAGATGGCCGCCACCATAAAATGGCGAATTACTTTTTTTTCGCAACCCCCTCAATGTGTCGGGGGTTTTTACATTTTTAATTTATTGTATTTTGTAGCTATGTGAGAGAGAAACAATTGACTACTTATTCTTATTATTTATTGTGTATTTTAGTTTTTCGTCTCAGCTGGCCTTGGTGCTTTTACGCGGGCTATGAGTGAGCGCAGAAGGCTGCCAGCCCGTTACAGAGTATATTAGACAATGTTATACCCAAGAGCGGACAACCACGGACCTCGCCTTGGGTGGGTCGGCAACGTGGATGTGGGTTGAGCCACGGGATTAACATTAACGCGACGCGTATTCCGAACTCGGCGGCGAGGACGGAACCGCAAACGACTTTGTGTTGCTACTACTGGGCGCGAGCCTCTTCTCATCTTCTCAGTATAAGGGTTAGGCCATAGTCACGCTGGCCTAGTGCGGGTTAGAAGACTTCACACAGCTTTGAGACAGTCTTTTAGACATATAAGTGACTTCACGATGTTTTCCGTCACCGTTAAAGCGAGCGGATAGCTATTAAACATATATATACCACGAAACTAACAAGGCAGACTTGGTACAAATTACCCAAAAATCTGTATTGATATTTGGGCAATTTTTATATAGTCTTCTATAGTATTATCGACTAGATTTTGCCAGCGGCTAAGCTCGCGTAAATGTAGGTTAAATAAGATTAAAATTTGAATTTTTCTGGATGACAAGTACCCTATGTCTTTTTCTATTCCCCCAACAATGTGTATGCGAAATTTCATGATGATCGGTCGAGTAGTTAAGGCGTGAAAGTGTAACAAACAAACAAACTCACATACCCATTTAAATTATTAGTAAGTAAGGAAATAGGAATAACAGATATATCTTAACGAGATTGACTAGAGAAAATAGTATGGTAGCCATATATAGAACAGAATGTGGGCCTCTTTCATTGACTTGTCCTCTCGAATGTTCTAAGCGTTATTGTGGCGTGACGTCGCCGAAGGTCAACGCATCAATACTCTCAGAAAGACATCGGTATACATGCCTAGGTATGTACATAGATATGTATATCCATATTGTTGAACATTAACATAATCATTTTGTAGCTTTCTTTGTCGTAAATAAAAACATTCGTTTAGAAAAAGAACTATTTTTACCAATAGGATCGCATAAGATATGATCTACTTGATGGTTTCAGAGGTCTATGATTGCAATACCAGAGGTAGAAAACCCGCTTACTGACGCTAAAAAAATTATAATTTAAGATAGGTTGAAAGGAATTTAGAGGATGTGTACCTTGCGAAGTCTTACTAATTGAGCCAAACGCAGTAATAGTGCTTACTATTCTTGCATCGCCTAGTTGCTTATAAAAATATTGCCCAGCACGAGCCGCCCCATCTGTATCGTCATCAAATATTTGGTAAAAGCGAGCTCTGCCATGTCTTTTTTATTTTATGCATAAGTTCTCTTGTAATTTAGTATGCTGTGCCCGACAGGGTCCACAATTGATACATAGCTTTAAGTCTATCATCTATTATACTACATTGTGGAAAGCAATAAAGATTTGAATTTGAATTCGTTCAAACTAGCCACACGGTTGCTTGCTACTTTGCTTATAGAGAAAACATATCCTAACTAATATTATTGATTTTTGTGTGAGTTTGTCTGTTTGTTACGCTGTCACGCCTTAACTACTTGGCAGATCATCATGCTATTTCGCATACACGTTGTCAGGCGAACAGAAAAGGACATAGGGTACCGTTGATCCAGAAAAAGTGCTGTTACTAATCTAGACTACATTTATGCGAGCAAAGCCGCGAGCAAAATCTAGTAAAAACATAAAGCTGTAATGTTGACAATGAAAATCAACAACATTTAAAAATAGAATAAATTATACAAACGTACGTTTTATGGCATATTGCGGTCTGTTCTTCAATAGATTTTATACATCAAACTCATTGTTGTGGTTTCGTAAATAGTTTTACTGTAAATAAGGTTTCTCGACGACACGAGGTGCCAATCGAACTCAACCGCAAACTTGTGACGTTCGGAAACTCCAATAAACTGTTAGCTATTTCGTAAATTAAGTTTGCACGAGACTGAATAATCCATCTAAAGAAAATTTTGCGTCATTATTTAGTAGATTTACTAACATAGGCACATATGTTCATAAGAATCTATACTAATATTATAAAGCTGAAGAGTTAGTTTGTTTATTTGTTTGTTTGGTTGAACGTGCTAATATCAGGAACTACTGGTTCCAATTAAAAAATTCATTTTGTGTTGGACAGCTCATTTATCGAGGAAGGCTATATAGGCTATAATTATAACATCACGCTACGACCAATAGGAGCGGAGGCATCAATAAAAATGTTGCAAAAACGGGGAAAATTGTCTTATGTTAAGCAGACGAAGATGTGCGAGACAGCTGATATCATATAAATAAGAAGATTCTTGTAAGCGACCGATGGCCTAGTGGGAGACCGTTGGACTACCATGCAGAGATTTCGTGACCGATCCCACGGATCTCTGACTTTTCCAAGAAATTTTAATTTTAATTTATCACTCGCTATAACGGTTAAGGAAACATCGTGAGAAAACCTCAATATCTGAGAGTTCTCCGTAACGTTCTCGAAGATATGTGAAGTCTGCTAATGCGCACCAGACCGTGAGCGTGGTGGACTATGGCGTAACCCTTCTCACACTGAGAAGAGGCCTGTGCCCAGCTGATATTATTTTTTTTGTTTTAAGAAGACATCTCATCATAATCCTAAATTCTGTGTCGCGTTGGAAAGCACGTTAAGCAATGAATCCAGGCTGTCATGAACATCTATGGCAGTCGTTACTGGGAAGTCAGCGCCCTCAAATATCCTGACGACTGGTCTAACTATAGGATGATGTTATCCTTCTGGGTAACGGAGGTCAGATGGCAGTCGCTCCGTGTAAAAACTGATATTCAGCTAAATCTCCAGTTAGACCAGAAATAAGCGGACCCTAGCATAAGCTGGGATTAATAATCGCTAGGAAGAAGGAAGACTTCACAAACATTTAAACAACGGACACAAAGAGCAACCAGACTCGGAACAACCATTTGTGGGTCACACAAAGTTTTGTCCCGTGTGGTATTCGAACCCACAACACTCGGCGCAATGGCAGTGGCGAGGTAACCAATTAAACCACTGCACCATTCGTTCAGTCAATTATTATAGTTATATTATTATAGTTACCTCTCGATGACCGGCTTGATTTTGGTCTGATCCTCGCCAGCTACAAACTGCCCATAGAAGGTCGCTTTCATGATCACCTCGAACATACGGTTGCCTAGGACCTGGCGCATCCGCCTCATCAACTGGAAGAAAAGAAATAACGATTGTTAATATATTTTACTAGATTTTTTTCAAATGAAATTGTCATAAGGTCATTTTCTATCTTATTCTAACAAAAGTTATCAAGTTCAATGTTACAAAACTAATTTTTCTCCCTAACCTTTATTATTCCCAAGTCACTCGGCCTTACTGGTCTAACCGGATTTAACTGGATATCAGTTTTTACACGGAGCGGAGCGGCTGCCACCTGACCTCCGCAACTCGAAGGCTAACGATACCCTAAGGCTAGACCAGTGTCGGGATATTATAGGGCACTGACTTCCCAGTAACGACTGCCATAGATGTTCATGGCAGCCGGGACCGATGGCTTAACGTGTTCTCCGAGGCACGAAGCAGGCGCTAATTGTGCAATACGCACATAATTTCGAAAAGTCATATAGCTTCCGAAAGTCAGAGGTGCGCGACGTTGTTACGAACCCGAGACCCTCTGCATTGCAGTCTGTTGGTCTCCCCACTAAGCTATCACTGCTGTTACAAAACTAAGTACTATTAAGATAAAGAACTATAAATGTAGGTTAGGTCAGGTGAATAACGGTCCTTTTTTCTGGATGAAAAGTACTCTATGTCATTTTCTGTATTTTCCTAACACCGTGTATGCGAAATTTCATGATGATCGGTCGAGGAGTTAAAACGTGAAACGTAACAAACAAACTTACATTCGTATTTTAAACATTAGTTAAGAATTAATGATGAATTCAGAGTATTACATCCACATTTCTTGGCTTAAAGTCCTATCTAATAGGGAGTTATCCTATTCCGGTTTACCACGAGCAGTTAGGGTTCCCAACCATACTGCTGAAAACAGTATCATACTGTTTTTAGCTCGTTAATACTTTTTACTGTTTAATTTTTCCCAAAATACTGTTTTCATGACCGCTGATATTCTGTAGCTATAAATTCATTTAAAGGACTAAATTATAAAAATATTTACTTTTCTAAGATACTGTTCATATTATTTCGCCGACCTTAATATATTTTATTTCTCCTACAAAAAGTTGTGATTCCTACGAGCAGTTCTAGACTCTGTTCTGCTACTGATAATCTCTTGACATAAGAATCCAATGACTCTTTTTTTATGTAGGGAAATGCTCCTGATGCATAACCTCTCGCCAAAACGGGAGGCCAGAGGGTTATGGGAGGGCTTTTCCAAGAATTTTGGCCTTTTGTATAGTGGGTGGGTCGCTGGAACTGAAACTACATCCAATGATACCTGGCCCAACACGGATATTGAGCTCTTATGCATAACAGTCGCATTTACTGCTGGTATTCAAACTGGATCGCAAAGATAAAGTGAAGGATGGTATATGAAAGACAGGTCGGCTCCTTGAAGACGCAATAGAAGACACAGGAAATTCTCAGCAAGCTTTTAACATTTACGTTTTCAATGTATTCTGTTAAAATAAATATTTTGAAAATGGGCAAGAGATAAAATGGTATCAAGCGCATGCTTACATGGTATCACTGCGAAAATAGCATTATTTTCGCAGTGATACCATGTTTGCTTCTAAACATCGGCACTAAGCGAAGTGAACGAAGTAAGTAAGGCCTTACGTAATTACATTTAAAAAAAACAGTATATTGTCGTCGTCATTGTAATTTAATTATTACAATAAAACTTTGTATATTCGCACGAAAACATACTATCATATAATTAACACCCAGTCTTCCATTTTGTTTCAATTAGTATAAAAGCGCTTCTATTAATAATTCATACCCACAAATACGAAATTAATATTATAAAGCTGAAGAGTTTGTTTGTTTGGTTGAACGCGCTAATCTCAGGAACTACTGGTTCGAATTGAAAAATTCTTTTAGTGATGGATAGCCTACTTATCGAGGAAGGCTATAAGCTATATAAAATTACGCTACGACTCACGGGGGCGGGGCAGTAATTATAGACGCGGGCGCATGTAGATCCAAAATAAAGTTGTCCTAATTCAATTTTCTATCTTATTCAACAAGTTATCAAATTCAATGTTACAAAACTAAGTACTATTAAATTAAAGAACTATTAAACAACTAGATTTTGCTCGTGGCTTTGCTCGTGTAAATGTATGTTAGGTTATATTAGTAAAAGCACTTTTTTCTTGATGAAAGGTACCATAATGTTCTTTTCTGTTCCCCTGACAACGTGAATATCATGATGATCGGTCTCGTAGTTAAGTCGTCAAAACGTAACAAATAATCAAACTCACATTCACATTTATATTATTATAAGTTAAGATTAGAATAATTGAGTCCAGTTAACCAAAATTAATCATCACCCTTGGCACGGCTTGGCGCTACTGTCAAGTTTAAAATCAAATCATATTATATTGACTTCAAGAGGAAATTTTGTGACTGTGTGACATAGTGTGACATGATTGACAGCAGGCCACAACTGATATTATTGTAAATGCCAGTTTGTATCGAATCAACTGATAATAGAACTGTCAACACGCCATCTTGTTTCGCTTCATACGTCAGCTTCAAGATGGGGGGGGAAACATTAATAAATACATGTCCCGTCTAATGCATATGTACCTGCTAAAATACTATTACTAATAAACTAAATTTAAAATTTAAAAAACCCCCGACACAATATTCATCTGTTACCCAATTGAACAATTATAATTTGTGGAAATATGTAATATTCTGGTGGCGGCCATCTTGGATTTGAAATTTATCATAGTGTATAGTATTCTACTAGTCAAGCCCTTTCATTTGATACCCATATTGAGGGAGTTGTGAAAAAATATGTAATTCGTCTAAAAACTAAAATTTAACTTTGACTTCGTTGTATATAAAAAGAAAGTGTGATGAATTAATCTGTCAATTGCTGGCATGCCAGACTAAATTGAAAAACATTTGCGTATAGCTGCTGGCGGACCTTTGCATAGGAAGACGTTAAATTTTTTTATAAAATCGATCCAAATAGCTACATTCAACCCCGTTTTCCGATTTTGTGTACGAACCTCTGTTATTTTCGGGATATAAGGCAAGATTATGAGTCTGCGAAGCTTTAGTACAAAAGATTTAAGATTTCGAAGACTAGCATGGGCTAGAATTTATATCTGTTTACTTGAACAAGTAAACACATATAAATTTCACAAATGGCAGTTCAGTTTCGTTGAATGCAAATTGTCAGACGAGTTTAAAACAAAAGTCATTTACATTGATATTACAATTCGATTCGATTAGGATTCGATTTTATATATTGAGATTAGTTCAGATAATATAACAATAAAGCAAATAATTTTCTTACCACAATATAAACATAATGTTGAGATTAATTTAGATATTATGGGGAGACTAGTGCCTAAGCTAAGCTCGAGGCCTTTTGATGCTACACAGACTAATCAGTTTAAGCTCATTCGCGAGCAACATCTATTCTTTAATTGCCTCAAGTGTGAGTCATTAAACAAAAACAGGTGCGTCGTATACAGATATATCGAGTTTTCAACAACCTTGGCAATGAACGCGACTATAATAAGTCCACTCCGTTTCGTACCGACTAGAAAACAATGCTTGCTTGTTACTACCATTTTATGGATGCCAATATTGTACTAAAGTGCTAAAATAACCAACTCTTTATAGGACTAGTGAACGTAGCCAAAGATTTTTCTTTTCGGCGTTTTTTGCGCGCGTCTCACCTACCGGTGACTTTTTTAGGTGAGAGAACGTTTTTTATATTTTGAAAGTTGGCAGTATCTATATTGAGCCTTTGCCTTTATGAAATTTATTTTTTTACTAGGTTTTGCTCGCGTTAATGTAAATTTTGTCAATAAATTTCTGTCCCTCGGGAACAGTACAATGTTAGTGGTCCTCTTCTGTATCCCTGACAACGTTAGTAACAGTCCTTTCCTCTGGATGAAAGGTATTCTATGTCCTTTTCTGTTCCCCTGACAATGTGTATGCGATGTGTAATTACATGATAATTGGTCGATTAATCAAACTCACATATCATTAGTGTCTTCATGAAGCTATAACAGATTAGAGAGATTTTTGGACGGACACGAAGAGGTCTTCAGTTCATTCTACTTGGACTTTGGATTCTTAGGACTGAACCATAGATATGAGATATCTCTAATGTCTATAGTTCAGCCCCAAGACACGCACCTCCGAGTTTCTGACTTATCGAAATCATGTGCGTAACGATAGCTCTCGTTTTAACAGTGAAACATTACATCGTGAGGAAATACAGGAGGCTCATTCATTGCCAAAAGTTCTTGCATCTAGCCTCGCACTGAGGCGAAACACGTGTCGTCGCATATTTTGTGTTTGAAGCGGAATACTGCAAGTTAGAGTACTCCTGGATCCGACGACTCAACTGTCCCTATCGAAAGGAGTTCGGTATTGTCAACCTTTATCTATTGCAATAGTTGGGGTAAACAAGCGCAGGAAGCATGGCAGGTTCCTCTATTCCTAAAAATGCTATTATCGTGAGGAAACCTGCATGCTAGAGAGTTCTCCATAATATTTTCGACGAAATAAAGTCTCCCAAAGCGCATTGGGCTAGCATAGTTAACTACAGCCCATCTTCCCTTGCCTGCCTTTCCCCATACTGTAAAAAGAGACCTACCCAGTAATGAGGCAGTTTTTACTTTAGAGTTTAGACTAATCTCTTTTTTTTCCGCTTAAATCAGCTCTCGAAGTATAGAAGGACAGATTTAAGCGATAGTAACAGAAATATTTAGTGGAAAATCCAGTCGTGACAACGCACAAATGTAGTACAAGTGACTCATCATAAAATAGAAACGACAAGTTCTACTATATTATAGATTCACTAAAGATATTTTCTTTAGCTATTAGATGCTCGCTGATAATTATTTAAGCCTATTTAAAGTAAACTTAACCGGTGTAATGCTAAATAGATAACCAGAGCAAACTAGTATGTAATACAGATGATGGAAGGCATGAAAATGGCTTTACATTTAACTAGTTTTTGCTTTCGGCTTTACCCGAGTGAATAAAACGCATACCGGGATAAAAAGTTTAATTGTATTAATCGAAGATATACTCAAACTACGTGCCAAGTATACTCGCAACCAAATATATTCGCAAAGTTTCACGTTTTTCATGTGAGAAGGACTAGCCTTCACCCACAACTTCGTCCGCGTGAAATACAGTAAGCCTATGAAAATCTAATTATTCACCATATCTCCAACTTCAGTAACAATTTATGCCATTTCCATTTAATTTACATTAAAAAAACCATATTATATTGTAAATCTCACATTATAAATAAGTCTTCTTCTCACTAGCCTTTATTATTCACTTGGGGTCGGCTTTCTAGCCTAACCGGATTTGGCTGGATATCAGTTTTCACACGAAGCGACTGCCATCTGACCTCCGCATCCCGAAGGCTAACGATACCCTAAGGCTAGACCGACTGCCATAGATGTTCATGGCAGCCGGAACCGACGGCTTAACGTGCTCTCCGAGGCACGGAGCAAACGATAATTGTCAATCAATACGCAGATAATTTCGAAAAGTCATATAGCTTCCGGAAGTCAGACGTGGGTTCGAACCCGAGACCCTCTGCATTGTAGTCTTTTGGTCTCCCCACTGAGCTATCGCTGCTGCCCACATTATAAATAAGTATAAAAAACTAAATTTCACTCGCGTTATAGTACGTTCTGTCACTAAATTTTATCTCTCGAGACTAGTACCTACTTTTTACTGGATGAAAGATACCTTACGTCTTCCACTAGGGATACACCCCTGACAACGTGTATGCGAAATTTCATGATGTTCGGTCGAGTAGTTAAGGCTTGAAATCGTAACAAACAAACTCACATTTGCATTTATAATATAATTTAGAATTTATAACGCAAGTCACCAATAACTACAGAAAAAAGATGTGCTAATCCGCATAGAAATACATGTTAACACTTGCGCTAACTTAATAGACTGTGTATATTTTGGCTCGGTCAAACACCCGATCACGCGTCCTCCGCATGACTCGCCAAAGTCACATTGACTAGAATCTGAATCGAATATAAAAAATCGTTACTATGGATAACAGTCACCTCATAAAAAGTGCACGGAAATCATTTACATTAATAGATTATGAAACATCTGTCTTAGAGATTTGATTGCGCCGATGGCGCATGGGTCAATAATGTCCTCCAGACCGAATTTCGGTCATGGCGACCAATCTTAACGAAGACTGGCCATATGCACAGTAGATATTATAGTGCACAGGTATATGCGCAAACACAAGTGCACTCTCTGTTCCCTAACTCCCATGATCAGATGGGACGGATAATCCGACACGACCGGAGAGAGATCAGGCGCAGGACCAACGGCTTTACGTGCTTTCCGAGGCACGGGGGTGTCCAACACCGTCAGCTTTCTAACTCCGGGCTCGTATTAATATTTCTTAACAGAAAAACCCAATAACTTTTTGTTGGCCCGAGCCGGGATTCGAACCCGTGACCTCATGCACAGCAGTCGCATTAACTACCACTGCGCCATGGAGACAGTTAAAAATGGGTCACATAGTAACTAATTAATACGCTACGCTATTTAAGTAATAATACGCCGAGTATTGTAGGTTTGCCTCGGGACAAAAACTTGTATCATGCACAAATGGGTGGTCTTTGAAAGATAGCAAGTTGTACCGCTCATTAAAAAAAAATTTTACCTGAAGAGAAATGTAGGATCCTAATGCACACACTTCTGACTTTTTGAATAGATAATTATAGCTTTAACGGCGAAGGACCACATCGTGAGGAAACCTGCATGTCTGAGAGTTCTCTATAATGTTCTTGAAGATATTATTATGTGAAGTCTGAACTGGACTAACTAGAAGTACTAAAGTATTCCTTCAAATTATTAAATTATTTCACTAATAGAATGATGTATTGTTCCTCAATTACGTAGGATGTTTTAATGGTTGTACCATGCGAAACCGCGGGTGGGTGATTAATAAAGTAAAGATATTTAATTACAAGTATCTTGTGGCAATGTAGTGTTAATAATGGTATACTTTGCATTAATCGAGTCCAAACTAAGGTATGCACCTGTAGCACCCTGTTATGGGGAGGAAGCTATGAATACAATGTTTATAAGGCATTTGTCGCACAGAAAAGAGCCATTCGAACAAATACCAGATTCATGCAGACCGTTCTTCAAAGAACACAAAATATGAACCGTTCCTATTTTATATATATTGGTGTTACTCTCCCACTTATCTAAATATGCTCTTGAGTACTAAAAAGAAGACGAAAGACAGATAAGGTTCTCTAGGAGAAAAGATCTAAATACCCAATGTACCTATACCATCTTGATGCCGTAAAGCAAAGTGCATATTACAGATCCATTAAAATATTTAATAAAATGTCAATAGATGTAACAAAAAAATCGTAAAAAAGATTTTTAAGCAAACTTAAGCGGTTCCTGTTAGAAAAATGCTATTACTCAATTGATGACTTATAGTTATGATTTATGACCGACATAGCAAACTTTTTGTCTCCTGCAACATTTTCTTTTTTGAATTTCTTAGTTAATTCAATTATTTTTAATTTATTTGTTGACATTTTTTTATTCTATTGTTTGTTGGCATTTGACATTTTATTGATAATTTTTCTTGGTATTTGACATTTGATTGCTTTTTTATTTTTTACTTATTAATTGACATCTTATCCTATCTCTTTCATGTTTTTAATAGTGGTGTCATCAATTTTTATAATACTTAATTAATTCAATTTATATTGCTAAAATTGTGACTTACATTATGATTACTATTACATTTTTTTAAATTATTTATATTTTGTTAAAAAACATTCGCATACAATAATGAAAATTGAAATAAATGTCAATATTGAAAATTGAAATAAAAAAAATAGTGAGCCAATAATAGATTACTCGGTCGTCTTAATAAAAGTGTGAAGCGACAAAGGTGTTCAAGAATGAGTGTAGGAATATTGAATGCACGGATAGCGTAGTACTTCGTTTAAGTAGTCATCTCGTCAATGCTACTGCTCAAACTGCTCAAAGTATTGTGGATTCGATCCCCACGCGGAAAAAGAAGTAATCCAAAAATAGTTGTTTAGAGTCTGGCTGTTCTTTGTGTCCATTGTTTGAATGTTTGTAACGACCCCCGCGACACAGGATCACGTTGTCTTTAGAAAAATTAAAATAGTTATGTGCCATGTAACCGAACTGAAACGCCACGTATATTTGAAAAAGGACGTTAATACCTAGCATGATTATATTTATTCCTGTTTCCTTTTTAAATAAATTATACAACACGAAAGTATAAAAGTGATTACAGACTGCTTTGATTTACTGTTCTATGGCTGCTCCTATTATTAATCCGTTAGCACAGCATGAAGATCACACATTATTCTTACTAAATCAGGTTTTGAAACTGGTTATTTAATGGAAGTTTTAGATTGCAATTTTGTTGAACGGTTGTTCGTTTTGATATATTTAGGTAAAATATATTATTAATTGCAGCTTCAATACGTAGATCGTTAGTATTCCAAGTTTGAAGATTATCGCTAGCTTGAATGGTAAAAGAAAGCATTGAGTAGCAACCAGATAACTAAGAGTTACATTTTATAGTAAAGGTATATAATAGAAGAACAAATTGCTAATTAAAAAAGGAAAATAATTAAGAACATTAATAAAAAGAAATAAGTCGAACCTACATAAAAAGACTGGATGTAAAAATCTAGGCTATAATTTTCCTGTACATATGATTACTCTGCAAGTAAGTATGACGCCGGCTTCGCCAAAAAAATTTGAAAGGAGATCTTAATCCAAAAACCGGAGCGTTTATAATTTCAATTACTTATTTATAATTAATAACATGCAATAAGATGATAAACAACCTAAAGGTCGTCTTACGCACAAAGTGGTTTTGTTAAATAAATGTTATTGTGAGCAGTGGTCGAATAAATATTGTTATTTGAGATCAATAAACTAAAATGTAAATGTTAGTAAAGTCCTACGTGATTTTCAAATTACAAATGACTTTTTTGTTTTACGTGAGTTACAGGTTAAGTCGACCTAGATCCTTTAAAAAGTTGTAGTTTCCATCATTCCTGACTGATTTGACTATGAGACACCGTACCCCAAACTTAACCGTTTTTAAGAAATTGAACTTTGAGTTTTTTTTTAAATATCAGTTTTTGTCTATTGGCCTATATTTTTTTGGGTTTTTGCCTCTAATTTATTTTTGTTTACGATTTTTGTGTAGTAGATAAGTTGCTTTATTATTCTCAACACTAAAATTGCAGTTTACTGAACCGACTGGGTCGTAGTAGCCGATTGATAGTAATAAATTGAAATAAATTCGTAAAAAAATATTTGTATTCTTTCCAAAACATTAAAATAAAAAGTCTATGACAGTTACGCTGTAGACGTACTTAAAAATAACTACGTTTCATTAGCTATGCAACAAGGTGTAACAAGCTAGGGTATTATCAGAATTCTTAGAAAAAACTTTGATGAATGGCTCCCAGGTAGTAGTAAAAAATTACGGTACTTAAGCGTCAAATTTATCACTTAGATCAAAAACAAAATAAAACAATTCAATTAATACATAATGAAGTTTATAAACATTTTTACAGAAATTTAAAGATTACAGTTCATGTTCCACATGTCCGTCTCTGTTTCGCACACATACTCTCATTCTGTGTATTAATCCACTTTTTACTACACCAGTTGTTAAACCCCTTCTTATTATATTTGCCGCATCAATAATTTTCTGTCTCAAAATGTCAACAGATGTGATTGAATTAGGTTCGTTGTAAACCAAACCCTTCATGCGTCCCCACACATAAAAATCCCTGGGGGTCAGGTCTGGACTTCTAGCTGGCCACGGTATGGGTCCACATTTTCCGATACACTTATTAGGATAATAATTAGTATCTAGCCATTTTTGACATTTCTCCTGTAGTGTGCAGGGCAACCGTCATGCTGAAACCACATCTCACGATTGAAATTGAGTGGTACATCGTCTAGTAAGTCGGGTAAATCTTCTCTTAATAAAGTTTTCATAATGTTCTCCATTTAAATTGTAAGGAAGAAAGTAATGCCCAATCAAATGGTTCTGTATTATTCCCATCCATACATTCTAACTGAATCGTCTTTGTGATCCTTCTGTTTGTCTTGTTGGGATTTCTTGAACTTTCGGGGCCCAATAATAAGCGTTGTGGTAATTAGTTATGCCATCTTTATCAAATGTCGACTCATCTACCCACAAGATATTTTTCAAAAGTGATGGGTCTTCTAAATCTGCAGTGAGCATGAATCTGCAGAAATCTAACCTCCTCACAGGATCTCCTTCTTCGATACCGTGTAACGGCGTGTAATGATAAAGATCGAGGCCGGCAGTATGCACTGTAAACCACACATTCCACTGCGAGAGTCCAAGTTCTCAGGCAACAATATTAGTCGAAGTAGTTGGATCCAATCTAAACCGTTGAACTATTTCATTGTCTTGCTCTTCATCATCATCATTGACACGTGGTCTACCCAGGTCTGTCCTTCGCCTCGAAACAGAACCAGTCTCTCTAAGTCGTCGGTAAACTAGGTACGTCAAAAACACTAACATCCGGATAACGTGATATGTATTCATCACGAGCTCGTGCGGATACACAAATGCAGTACCCATAACAGAATATCAGCCTATTCCTCATTCGTGAAGGTCGTCATCTTCAACAGTTCTAAATCAGAGTCCAGTTTGCAAGCACAGTCACGAATCGAAAGAAACAGTCCAGAAATCCAAGCCGAGTAAAAACCAAGAGCACTGAGTATCGCATCTACTACGGACGGATCGCGTAAGCAGACTAACCAAACATAATAACAACAAAATGGTCAGGGATATTTTTCTCGCTCACACCTACTTATATCGTATCATATCCCGCTCGCACGCACCGCAACCCCATTAAGGACAATAGGCGCAGCATGTAACTCAACGAAATACTGTTATCTTTACTACTACCTGGGAGCCTTTATTCAAAGTTGTTTTCTAAGAACTCTGATAATACCCTAGCTTGTTATAACTTGTTGGATAGCTAATGAAACGTAGATATTTTAAGCACATCTGCAGCATAACTGTCATAGACTTTTTTTATATTTTGGGAAGAGAAAAATATTTTTACGAATTAATTTCAAGTTATAACTATCAATCGTCTACTACGACCCAATCGGTTCAGTTAACTGCAATTTTAGTATTGAGAATAATAAAGCAACTTATCTACTACACACAAATAAATTAGAGCCAAAAACCCAAAAAGAATTAGGCTAGTAGACAAAAAACCGATATTCCAAGTCCAATTTCTTGAAAACAGTTAAGTTTGGGGTACGGTGTCTCATAGTCAAATCAGTCAGGAATTATGGAAACTACAACCTCTTAAAGGATCTAGGTCGAATTAACTTGTAATCCTGTATAGTAAATAAAGCATAAATGTTTGATTTACCAATGTACTCAGTAAGATGCAGCACTCGCGGCAAGCACTTAAAAAGCGTGCAATAATCCTAATTAATCTATTATACGTGAAGCAAAATCTTTGTACCCCTTTTTACAAAAATTGCGCGGACGGAGGAGTATGAAATTTGGCACAGTTAAAGTTTATATGGAGAAGGAGTGGCGAATCCTAATATTTTTATAAAATATGCATTCGAAATATATTAAATTAATGAAAACCACTACACGCACCCAACCATGCATTTGTCACACGCAGTCGAATCGCATTCGTAGTATTTCGGCATTGTTCGACTGATATCGTAGAATTCTTCGAAGTAGCAAGCTTAGGAATATCGTCGATGAAAGAGCATAGGTAAGTGAATAATAATTTGTTTAAAAAGAGAGGTAAATTAACCTGTATAGCCTTGACTTAATGTTAAAATAAAACGTTATAAAGGTATAGTTATAGACAATAAAACCTTCATGACGATAAAATTTAAATCAATTATGGTCGAATTCCACTTGGCGACCGCTAGTTATTATAAATGCAAATGTGAGTTTATTTGTTTGTAACGCTTTTATGCCTTAACTACGTGACCGATCCTCATGAAATTTCGCATATACGTTGTCAGGGGTACAGGAAAGGACATAGAGTATATTTCATCAGGAAAATGTACTGTTACTAACCTAACCGACATTTACACGAGCGGGGTCGCGGGCAAAATCTAGTATAATATCAAGTGCATTCATACAGAGTTTAAGGATCAGTTAGGTACCTAAAATATCTGCATCCATTTCTACCACTGATGATATATAAATCAAACGAAGATTAGTAAATTCTTAAAATAATAAACAAAAAAGAATGTCTGTATCTAACTTTTTCATAAGCTTGGGCCACAACGACAGGAGGAAGTTATACATTAGCTTTTTCTACTGGCAAAATTCCAATAAAAACTACATAAAATACAACAATACTGTCATTCTAACTCCAGCCAAACTAGGTGCAGAATTAACGTAAACAAACTGTCCATATATTTTATGTTATTGCTTTTACTCTGTTTGAAGTTGGCTTTTGCCAATTCGGGGTAAACATTGTTTATATTAGTCTAAAAAATACATTCCTCTACCTGGGTTAGGAAGTAAAAATGATCAATAATTTATTTACAAAGAATGCACATGGAGTTCATATGCATTTTGGATTTCTGCGTTAAAAGCACCTCAGTCCATTACTGATATTCAGTAGCAAATTTTCAATGTATCTATTTTAAGTCAGAGTAGATGTTCTGCCAACCTGCTGCTTAAAGTATAAAGTAGTTTTTACGTAACAAAACAGGGAAATATTCCAATACTAATAACGTTCCTCAGTAGACATGCTGGCATTTTTCTCCAAGGTACTATTAGAAGAAATAGACAAGTGACGAGATTTGTACGAAAAGTAAACCTTTGCCAAAATGTAACGCTAGCTGAACAACCGTTATGTAATAAAGAAATATGGAATATTTACGCGTGTAAGCTCTCTCGCAGCTAGTAACAACGCGGTAGCACCGAAGGACGTTATTTCAATAGCTTTCAGAACGTATTGAACAACGGCCAATACTTATTTTTCCTCTATGTCTAAATGTTTTTTTTTATAAAAAAATGGCGGAAGATATTACCGTGCTTTTGGCTTTTGTAATATATCGCACTTTTCCGCAAATCTTTTAAACATCATCAGTTGTATGAATGAGGATTTTTTATGTGATCTCATTTTGAGATCAGAATTAAGAGACCGTGTAACACGTGTACGCAAATTTTATTTGGATTCAGTTGATCGCACACGACATTTTTTATTTTAGTTTCATATAGCTGTAAGGTTGCCTAATAATAATTAAAAGTCACTGATGGTTGATTTAATATTACAATGCAATAGATATGTCTTGAAATGGAGGCACGGCAAAAGGTGAATCAAGTCTAAACAGAGTAGTAGCCAAGAGAAGCAAAAAAGCTAAAACGTACCGGTCTGATGATCCTACGACATTCAAGTTGAAGGAATCTGACTAGACGCGACTGACACAGGATCCTAAGGATAAGCAAGTAGATAAGAGGCCTATAGCCAGCAATGGATTAAAGTAGGCTGATAATAACGATGACAACAATGTCTGTTCATTTCTCGACTTAGACGATCGAGGATCAGGTGAATGAATGCAGTTTAGGAGGAGATCGAGTAAAAAAAAGTAAAATAGAAGGCAAAGGCAAGCTGTTTTTTTTTAATGATATAGATGGCAAACGAGCAGACGGATCGCCTGATGGTAAGCGATTACCGCCGCCCATGGACACCCGCAACACCAGAGGAGTTACAAATGCGTTGCCCGCCTTTTAAAAAGAAGTACGCTCTTTTCTTGAAGGTTTGTAGGTCGTAGTAGTCCGGAAATACCGGTAGGCGACAGTTCATTCCACAGTTTAGTTAAGTTGATACGGGGGAACTGAAGTTACGGTAAGAATGGTAAAGAATATGTATAACTATTAACAGGTTTTAACATATCCGGTAGAACACGACACTGGTAGTCGTTTCAAACTATTCTAACTTATACAAGCAGTGCTGAAAGGCGTTTGGCACGTCATGTACACGTGGCAATTCACTGTTTACATATTAAATGCATTATTATTTATTCTAGTAGTAAATATAATATGCGGTGGATGATATACTAAAAATACTGCCGTATTTTAGCACATCTTATGATACACCTGACCTTATTCTATTATTAATTTGATATCTTTCACACTACTACAATGGGTTTACCAAGTTAAAGCAATTTGAAGAACGCATCCATCGTGTACCCTTTTTTTTAACATAGGGTTTGCATTTATGCTTCTCTCTCCGTAAAAAAAGAGAAGCGGAGAAAGTACATACAGGACAGCCACTAGTTTTACCACAAATGTCTTGTATTCGTTAAAAACTTATTTCATATCGATTCGCTATGCATTCATGTTCTATTTGACAAAATTCGTAACAAAAGAATTCTTTGTCTTCATCTGCATATATGTCAATTTACATATTTAACAGGTATCTTGAATTGTAGCTGGTTATATTATACCTAATATTTGTAAACCCTTGCCTTATCTTATCCAGCCACTTACCCTCGCTGAAACATTAATATTTGAATTGCATTCAACCCAGCGCCATTATGCCAACAAAACTTTGGCAAGTTCGCAGTAACTACGAGTTGAGCAAATACCACGCAATGCGGCAATAATTTGTCAACTAAATTGTGCTGTAATTTGTTCATGAAATGGCAGTAAAGTAAAATATTACTCGATTTGTATTACTCGACTTTTCATATTGTTACAAACGAACCTGCAGTCGGCTTTTGATTTGTCATGCATGTTACTTTAATGGATTGTATCCTAATTCTACTAATTGCAGATATCAAAACAATTTTCCTTAGACTTTATTAAGGGTATCAGGAAAAACACACCGCTTTTGTTATTTTTGAATGTAAAGATTGAAAATAAATAAAATTAATATGTAGTCTTAGAATACTAGACATAATGGATTATGTCTGGCCACCGGTGTGCCCTGCGACTTAATAGGTTATAATGCAGTTAGACTAGTCGAATAAAAACTATGCACGTAATATGAATTATATTTCTTTAACTTTCGGTGGGACGTTTGTGAGCAAGTGTTCCAGATTATTCGAACATTTATCGCTTGTCGAGGCAATCGCAAATTTACTCTCCTTATATTTATATTATATATACGGTAATTTCGAGTTAGATTTTATATAGAGAGCTTGGCAAATTAATTAATTTTAACGTATTTCAGATGAAGTTTCTTTAATTTGGTAAACGCTGTAATAAAGAATTTTCCATTACATTTTTATATTTATATTATACATTCGATTGAAGATATACGAAGTAATGGTGCGACGACCTAGACTTTGAAAGGGGCTGGCAAGAGATATTCACCAACAGACAGATTTGGAAGTTCAAGGAAGAGGCTTTTGCCCAGCACTGAGACATATCAAAACGCTAATAAAAAAAAAAACTTGATCGACATCCTAAAAAATGGTTACTCTACTTGCCAAAGAGGAATGTAGATGTAAATAAAACCGTATTTAAAACCGTGACAGTGACGACCGAATCATTAAAAAAAAAACAACTAAAAGTAGGTCACACTCAAAATGAGATCGCGAGTCTAAAATACAATTCTGAGAACGGCTAAGCCTTACTACAAAATTAATTTGCTTTCTATATGAAGTATTAACGTACTTAAAAAAGTTATAAAGGAAAATTCTGCCTTGTCAGGTGAACGAACGATTATCGTTACAATGATGAAAAACTCACTGGGCGAGCTTATTATTCGTCTAAAAATAAACCTCATTATCGTGCCTTATTTTTAGAATTCAGAACGAGCGAATACCTCGGCCGATGTTGCCAGTACAAACGATATTATCAGGCATATTTTAAGGCTAACCATATAGGTTTTCCATCAATCTTGATTGATTAGTTAATGTGAATATAACTATAATTAGCTGTGAATAAAGTACAGATACCTACGTATTTTTCCATAATACAAGCTTTAGTTTTTTAATGTTAAATTAAAACAATATTTCTTTTTTTTTTTATTAAAGCTTATTCACATTAGTTCTTCGGTTCCGTAGCATAAGTTTACGCTTTTTTATCAGTCTATCACGAGTTCAATTGCCAGGTTGAGGGTGTGTTATTAGTAAGTCCTTTTCCTTACCGGACACAATGAACAACCAAACTCGGAACAACCATTTGTGGATCACACAAAGTTTTGTCTCGTGTGGGATTCGAACCCAACACTCGAAGCAGGGGCAGTGACGGCATTACCATTTAAACCACTACGTCATACGTGCACTCAAAAGTTATAAAGTAAGTGAGTTAAGGTTGTAACCTAGTGCTTAGTCGACCATGTTTTTAGAACGTGGTCGACCAGGAAAGTCAAGGAAGCGGAGATAATTTAAAAAATAAAATTTGCAATTACACGATATTTAATTCTAGATTTACACAATTAGTAACAGGGCGTGGTTCTATCGAGAAAGGCTTCGGTGCGAGGTCCGGCAGGAGCACAGAGAAACACTTAACTTTCGGACGGCGGCCGTTGGAAGATTTGCGATCTCAGATAGCCAAAGCCGAAGTTGTCAAAACTTTACGCGGACTGTGGATGAGCACAGAAGGCTCCCAACCCGTTAGATTTGCGATCCAGGCGTGGACGTGGTTTTATTAGCGGCCGCTGGGGTGGAAAGAAGAGCTCCTACTCCCTCATACGCGAGCCACAGCCGAGGCACGCCTGATCCACGTGACAAGGGCTCTTTACTGAGTTAAGAGGGCTTTTCAATAACAACAAATGTGCATTACGAAACAAATGGTAGTGAACAAAACAAAAGAGATAATTATATCAACATCATATTAGACTTAGCAGTCTGCCAACCTCATCGATAAATAAAATGACTCAGGGTACATTTATAACTAGCTGCCTCTTGCAGCTTCACTCGGTGGTTCGACATTATAATTATATTATACAAGAACAATATAGCTTTATTAATATAAAGCTACATTATTCTCGAATAATATAAATGTCTCACTGCTGGGCACAGGTCGGTTCAATATAGAATTGAAGTGACTTTTTTGTATTTATTTATCTCGAGAACTATGAAACGGATTCTTAATAAGTATTATTTGATTAATATCAAAGAATTCTGTTTATAAACTAACTTTTGACTTCCCATTATTCAACTTCCTAAATCAAAATCATTGTTTATATATATTTATACATACATACACGACTAAATCTATATAAGATAGGTTACCCACCACCCAAATTTTACTAGCGACGTTTTAGATTAGGTTAGGACTAGCCTATTGCCCACCCATCAGATCCCATGACACAAGGAATCCTAGTGTGGAAAGATAATATAAATTATATGTTTTTAGAAACAATAAAATGATAAAAATATTATTGCCGTGCAGGAACAGTTCTAGACGCCGTGCTACTACTAAACATTGCAATACAGCAAATTCCGATTACACTTTGATGAAGAATCGAACTCTAGACCTCATGCTCTGCAATCGCATCAACTACCAATGTGCCACAAAGTATATTAATATATATGATTAAACGCAACGTAACAATAATGAATGCTAACGCACAACCTCACGCAGTAATAAAACGTAGTGTATGTTTATAATGTGACGTCACGTGACGTGTGCCTACAGCGCGCGGATACGTCATATGACACCATACACGTATCACAAATTCCATATGGATATTAATAGACGACTGAATCATTTTACTGTTGCATAAAAATTAAAAGTGTAAACGTAAATACAAGAGGCAAGTTTCTTAAACCAAGTGTCCTTTTTACACATTAGACCTTAAATTTTTGATAGCCTAGTAGGAGGTCGTTGGACTGCCACGCTGAGGTCTCGAGTTCGAGCCCAAGGCGCGCATTTTTTAATTTTCGAAGTTATATACGTATCAAATAGCTAATTATCGCTCGCTTTGACGGTGATGGAAAACATCGTGAGGAAACCTGCATGTCAGACAGTTCACCATAATGTTCTCGAAGATATGTGAAGTCTGCCAACCCGCACTGTGCCAGCGTAATGGAATATGGCCTAACCCTTCTTACACTGAGAAGAGGCCCGTGCCCAGCAGTGGGACAGTTTAATACAAGGTTGATATTATAATATATATTTTATAGGTATTTAGTTATTAAGAAATAACTTGCATATATAACACTAGCGGAGTGAACAGTTATTGACGGCCCGAACGAACCAATCGCAGCGTTACCTATCATCCGGTAAGTTTCAGGTAAGGGCCAGGCAATTGTGAATCTTAGCCATGTAGGGTTACACAAAAATGTCATCAAAATCGGTCCATCACTTAGAAGGAATTCAAAAATATACAGAACCACACAAACAGTTCTAATAATCTAACATAACATAGATTTATGGTTATTTATTTCTTAAAGGTTAAAACGAGGCGTAACACGCTCATTAATTTATAAAAATTAAAATAACCCTTTGCCTGACCTAAGATTCGAATCAAGAACTCCACAATTACTTATGTACCGTAACCCAAGTAACCAACAAAATTATCATCATCCTTGTCTTAACATCATCAATACGATTATTAGACAAAGATAGATAATTAGACAAGTAACGACTTACAAGCCGGGCATAATGAGATCAAAACTAGTTTCTAGCAACGGAATTGCTGTCATTAAAGGAATTAGATCACTCTCCCTGTCCCAGCGCTGCGTACCTATTCACTCAGAAGACTAGAAAACCGCATCAAAGGAAAAGCGAGTAGCTATATCCATGAGCATACTTTTTTCAAAGGCTTGTAGAATCAAAGCGTGTGACTCTGAGAGCTGCTAATGATTTACGTATTTATACACATGAATTTTCGTGCATAATTATGATTAGTGACGATTTCGAATGAAACTATCGCTGACCATGATTGCGCAATTGTGCGCAATTTGATACGTACATAGCTAACTATGGATGTACCGAGCACCTTTGTGTAGATTTGTCGATACTTTTGAATATTAATCGAATGAAAATGGAGCAAATTATGATTGCGCAATTGTGTGTAACGTGCTACGTACATAGCTTACTAAGGATGTATCGAGCACCATTGTGTAGATTTGTCGATACTTTCGAATATTATTCGAATGAAATTATCATTGACTATGATTGCGCAATTGTGCGCAACCTGATAGCTATTTTCTTTAGTCAAGAACATACCGCACTTTGTGTACCTAGAGATGTAGATATATTCACTTATTATTCAAAATAGTAACTGTGCGCATCGCTAACTGTAATAAGTTTATGTAATTAAATTATATATGAGTTGCTTATTAGCAAGATTGTCGATTGCTGATAGAGAGCAATCTATGTACCGGCCACAGTTCGAGAAAAATTCTTAGACACTAAGTACCTACTAAAAATATCGCAGGAAATTCGTTAACATTTTGCCCAATCTGAAAACGAACAAAGATACAGAAAAACTAGTAAGTACCATTACATTAATAGTCTATAATCCATATTGCCTACAAAATGCGTCTTATCCACGAAAATACTTTTATTAAAGGTAGCATTTCTAAGAAAATAACACATTTTAAAAAAAGAAAAGATTTACGCACTTGATTTCACAAATATGTCCGGCACATTATGCATTTAGTTAATCATAAAAGATTTTGCGCCATACTATTTACTTCCCTATTACATACAAATCTTGAAAGCATTCCAAAAACAACAGTACTGTGGTTTTATTACCCCACAATTGAATGTTACACAACGAACTATTTGGGGCAACTCTTGTTAAAACGAGCTCACGCCAAGAAAATGCAGGAACGAAAAACGTCTAAGCGCATGCGTATAGGTGAGTTCTTTGGAATCTCACGTGTTGTTTCTGAGAGAAAAAGTGCTATTTATAATTCAGCGTATGTTTAATGTTTAAGCAGTGAGTTGTACCTATTGAAAGATTTGCTATATGAGGATTGTGACTGGATTGCTATTCATAAAATACTGCACATTAATTGGAAATCTAACCAAGTGAATAAATAAATATAAGATATAAGACAAACTAATGTTTAGTATTAACGAATGAAATAGATTTAGGAAAAATGTAATAATACTAAGAAAATTACGTTATAACTAAATTAAAGAATTACAGATTTCCACTAACCTGTGTTCCACAAATAACTTATTACGGTAATGATGAAAGATCTCTGACCCCCACATCAGGGGAATATACGCAACACTATCGAGGGCGTGTGCTTTAAAAAAACTTGAGTATTGTAGGATCAAATGTAATCTATTTATTGTATATATTATTAATAATTATATAGCATATAACCTTCCTCGATAATTGGGCTATCCAACACTAAAAGATCTTTGCAATTCGGACCAGTAGTTCCTGAGATTAGCGCGTTCAAACAAACAAACTCTTCAGCTTTATAATTTTAGTACAGATATACACGTATATATCGTCGAAGGGATAATTATAAGCATATTAGCCGATATTCGGTTCATGAACACTTCGCCATTTTTATATCTAATTGCCACATAACAGAAGCAAGCCTATTGCCGTCTGCCGGCTTTGTGTACCCTACACAAGGTATTATTGGCTTTTTCTATTAGAAAATGGCGCCGCAGCAGAACGAAGTAATGAATTGTGCCTGGTGGACAGCAAGTCACTAGTTCCTCATTACTTGGGACCGAGAAACGTAGCTTGAGAAATGGTTTTATGCAAGACACTTCTGGTATCGTACTCGGTAGGCAGCAATAGCAACTACAGTAGACCATTTTTGTTTGTAGTTAGTTCTACAGGCATACACACGCGTTACTCTATATAAATTATAGTTATTATTTTAAAGAAAGAATTATATTAATTTCTTTTTCTTTTAACTTTTCTAATATTTCTTACTTTTATTTTTTTCTCTTTGTAATCGTTTGTATCTGTAAATATAACATTATAAGTTAACATGTAATGTGGGCAGATTGAAGCAATAGCCAGTTACACTCACTGATCGGTAAACGATTAGCGAGGTTAAGCAATGTTGAGTGCGGTCGGTCTATAGAAGGATGACCGCTTAGTGGTATTTCATCTGAGCGTCTACCTGCTTCAGAGGGCACGTAAAATTTCGGTCCCGGTTGTTGCCAAATTGCCAGCAGTCGTTAAGCCATGTCAGAGGCCTACGGGTGGCGTGAACAACTCTTGACAACAGGTTGGCCACTAACTACACGAAAAGAAAGAAAGAAATGTGGGAAGGAACTGTCTCCTGAGATACAGGTTAATAACTTAGTTCAAGGGATAGTACTTCTATGTAAAAGTGTTATTGATGGCTTCAATAAAGATTATTATTATTAATTTTGTAATATATGTAGGCATTTCATAGACCCAGGAAACGCTGTCGCCGATTTGGATACAATTTTGAACAACTGGCAAACTAAAACTCTAGATATGGACCGTTGCAGAAATGTAGGGCAGACGTTTGCACAATAAAAGGACAACATCGGCTTAAAAAAATTTGGCATATGAATAAAGAAATTGAAGTTTTGAACATTAAGGAATATTTAAGCGTGCCTAGTGAACGCCTTAATATTCATTAATGTTCAAAATGCCAATTACTTATGGAGAAATTAAGATGTTTTGTTCTTAAGGCTGCGCCGAGCGAAATGTGCCAAAACAGGTGGTCACAATTAAGTTGACAAAATCAACACTTTTTGTTTAATACAAATATAAAATATACATTTACCATAACAATGAATATGTTTACAAATACTCCGTGTAAAAAACTTAAAATAATTAATATTATCGTCTACAAAATTACGCAAATTTGCACGAAAAATGCAAAAACGTAAGCTCGTGTTACGTGATTTTAGATTATAACAGTAGAAATCTATCCCCTATTTTACAGCTTAAACGAAACATAAATAGTTATATTACAATTTGTCCGTCCCAAATATTTAAGTTATTGGTTGACAATAAAGATAGGAGGATAGGATAGATATATATTTATCAAAAAAGCACTTCAAATCCTCCATACAATTTCACTATGGCGGCCGCGCGCCGATTTGAATATCGAATATCTCTGTCATTCAGTCCAACCGCGTCTTACGCTCGGCGCAGTCTTAATCACGGGTAAACAGATTTGTACAAAAATTGGCGAAAAGACGGACAGCATTTAGTAATAAACTCGCTACTGCCCGGCGTGTGGGAAAGCCATCACAACACAATGTGTGTCATGATAACAACTTCACAATGTATTGTCTCGCATGCTTTCTTAAGTGCCATTGTAGTAAGTGACAAATGAGAACCCGATGTACCACTGACATAGAAAGTAATCCTTACAATTTTGTATTATACTGGTGTAATACACTTCTGTCTATCTCTATATAGGGGAAAATTAAGAAGCATTAGTGTTGCTCGTAGACTACATGATTGCTTACCATCAGGTGGAGTGAAGAACGCATACCCAACAGTAATCTACGATAGACTGATTGATTGAATTTGGATGGTTTATGTTTTAATAAAATATCATCATCATTTTGCAAGCCCTGTTTAGATTTTAAGTAATAACCCAGCTGTCTACCGTATATATTTCAAGATTCTGTGCTGCTACAGTGTGTCCTAAAAGAAGCAAGCGGGCACGAACCCGGCTTCTTAGTATGGGCTCCAAATATAAGCGAAAACTTACGCACGAGCACCCAAAAAGCTACTGCAATAAAATAAAGTTTAAAGAACTATAACCCGACTACGTAATAAAGGAGTCTGAAAAGGACGTATTTAAAATATATCTATTGACACCTCATTCATTAAAATCGGTTTAGTAGTTTAGGCGCTACGGTGAAACATACAGACATACATACCCAGACTTCCAAAATCATTACTTTTGGCTTCGCCGTAGTCGGGTGACAATCGTAACGAATATTATAAATGCGAATGTGAATTTGTTTGTTACGCTTCCATGTCTTAACTACTTGATTTTGTATTATACTGCTGATTGCCGTGCACCATACACATGTATGTTACCTTCTGAGTCGCAGCGGCACACCGTCGGCCACACACAATAGGTTTCCATTGTGTCTCGGATGGTAACAATTGACAGGTTATAGAATTAAACCCAAAGTTACGTGGTAAGCGCAACCTCACTGGAGTAACAAGTCAATAGTTTCTTCTGAAGTAGTTATTTAACAAAATTGACTTGGAATAAATCAATATGCACGAATGGCATAGGGGTTTAAGTGGTGCCGCGCCGAGTGTTGTGGTTTCGAATCCCACACAGAGCAAAAATTTGTGTGACCCATCAATGGTTGTTCAAATGTGTGTTCGTTGTTTGAATGTTTGTAAAGTCCCCAGCGACACAAGAATTATTTCTAGTGCGGGTGTCGTCTTTTTTTACCACGCTTTTATTAGCTTGGTATGTATCTATGAATCTATGTATCTATGAATCTATGTAACGGAATCTTTGAACGTGATTTTCACCTCTTTCAAACCGACGGACTGATTTGAAATTATGCACACTTATCGAGGACCTAAAAATTTTGTTTGTCTCTTTGCTCATATATCACGTAAATACCACTGAACGGATTTTGATACAGTTTTCATGTTGTTGTAGCTGGGAATTAGGCATCATTTTGATTTTGATAAGATCAGTTACAACCACGTTTTTACTTTGAGGTTCAATTCGAAACCTAAGCCACATTATATCTTATTTCGTTTAGAAAAACCGAAGAAAGAGTGCAGAGTATTTTTTACGTATATAAGCGCGGGTGAAGTAGTGAGAGATAATGTTTAGTCTAGGACAAATATACATATAATGTACCTACATATAGATGTGAGCATGTACACCTCAAAAGATGTGTATGATGCTAGACTTAAACTAACTAACGACATTTACGCGTGATGACCTCATTTCGACTTAGTTTGAACTATGATGGAGACTGTAATTCGAATGGAATAAAGGGCCCTATTGCCCACTACTAAAAACAAATTATAGTCTTTATCATCGATCAAACTATGATCAACAACAGGAAAACCTAACTCGACTATGACTCGAGAATCGAATCCGAGACCTCGCAATCTGTTATAAGCGTAACATTATATAAAAAGAATAATAGCATTCATTTCTATGCAAATTTCCAACTTGAGCAAACATAGAATTGTATAAATTGAATTTCGTCAAACAAGAACCAATTTGGTACCTACTAAGCCAACCTTGAACGTGAACCGCAAATGAAACTACTTCCATTGATTATTATTTATGACTTTAGTGGAGAACGGCAACAGCTGTTGCGCTGGAACGCTTCAATGAACATCGAACATCATTTTTCGTTCAAGTATCATTAAACGTTACCACAAATAGCCAAATATAAAACTTGTTACGGTCATTAACACAACCTTTGATAGTTTTTTTTTATTATAGTCTATCTGACCTTTTAGCTATAGCTTGTATTTACAACCTATCGTTAGGTTTCGCGTTCATTCCCGGGTCAGGCAAGTCTTATTGGACTTTTCTGTTACGTGTAAGTATAACGATCTAAGTAACAGCTCGTCCTCCTTTTAAACGCGATTAATAGCAGAGCTCGTCAAAACACCTAGACTCGAAAGAACTATCGATCACACACTAGCTGAAGGAAAACATCGTAAGGAAACCTGCATGTCTGAGAGATGTGATCGCCTGAAACAGATCTAACCTAGTTCAGGCAAGAAGCTTATAATAATTTAAAGATGTTAAATTATTTTATTTTTTTGGTTATAAACTAATTTATTAAGGCATTGAGTTATTGTTAGATATTAAGATTTAATTTAAAGTTGATATAAGTCCACTATTGTACTCCTTTATATGCCGAATAAATTTTATAACTATAAAAATAAAGATATGAGATGTCAGCCAACCCGCATAGGGCCTGCATGGTAGACCATAGACAAAATATACAGGTTATATACAAATCTAACATTATTATATAATAATATTAGACTTGTGTGTTTTAGCGGACCGGAGTTTTCTGTCTGAGCGACAAAAAGCTAGAACCCGATCGCAGCGCTAACTACCGGGCTTAATTCGAAATCGACACAATTCAGGAACCCAACTCAAACACACAAAACTTTCATCAAAATCATATCATTTTAGGAGTAGATCATACAGACGTACAGAATACTTATATCAAGACATAATATAACGCGCTTAAGAGGTTGTAAGTAAGAAATCAAGAACAATTACCGATAGCCTTCAACTAGGTCAATATTATATGAGATGCAAAGCCGATATATATCGAAGCCATGTCAGGTTTGTTCTAGAAATTATTCACGAGTGATGACGAGCCGTCCTACCGTTATAACTCGATTACGTTCATATAAACTAAGATTACGATAGTATTGGGGTCGATCACCGCTACTTGTGGTTAGGGCTGCCATTTTGCCAATCTACCGAGTTTGACAATGGTTTAAAGCCCAATTCTTTGTGTCCGTTGTTTAAATGTTTGTAAAGTCTAGAATTATTCCTAAAGCGCGAGTCGTATCTTTAATAAAATAAAAATTTATTCATGAAGCGAGTTTATTTAGTTACGTATAGTTAAATTTTAACATATATTTCATAGAATATATGTATGTTAGAATTTAGCTGTCCGTATCTAAAACGACTCGTTTCTTGATATAAGAACCGGGGCTAAGTGGTTGTCTCGCTATTGGCATTACATCGAGTATTTAAGTTAGATCCTCACAAGAGACAAAAAATTTGTGATCCATAAAGCTTTTTTCAGCCTTACGTCTGTATTTACAATCTCCTATAGAATATTCCCTATGGTGGTGGTGTTTCACACCTACATTTCGGCAACTATGGTAAAGTGCCGCCTAATTCAAGTCTATTTTCAATCAAGGACATTGCCAGACTCAGGGCTTGTACTACCACCTCCAGATAGAATATATCTATAAGATAAAATTCTCGCCATCTCTCTTCTTTAACCTAATATGAGTGAGGCAGCATTCGATTTATCTTTCGGATATCTATTACTTGTTAGTTGTAGGAGTGGCTGTCAGTGTACTATTAAGTATTCAGATAATATAACACTTTACCCAGCTCCAGAATCAAACTTATGACCTCGTGATCGAAAACATAAGCGCAAAGCTATACTATAGCCACTACGAAGTATTTATTCACACATAAATTTGGTTTTGATATTTTTAGTTATTGGCAACCCTACTTATAACTGGGCCACGGGATTCGAATAGCAACACCACGCCGATCCGAAAACTCGTCGAGCCAAACATTTACAATAGAGTACTACTTTGTTGCACATTATTCTTAGAACCCTACAATCATACACACCAAATTCAACCTTATAAACCCATAAATAAGATTTATTATCCTATGCTCTGATAGTGAAACTTTTCTTCAGCTGCCAATCCCTGCTGTTTTATAAAAAGAACCGCAAGCCTAAATATACTTTATGATGATGGAATTAAGTGCTAAAATTGATTGAAGTATCGATCAGTGAGATGGTTAACATTCCTCACTGGTTCGCGAAACCAGTTGCAAGCTTTTTATTGAAGGTTGAGTTCATTGACAGGGACACTGTTATGTCAGTTGTGCACTTTATAGGACCTTGATCGGACCATTTAGTGTTATGTCTCCCACCCCTCTTTTGACTACATGCTTAATGATACGGAAAACAAAATCATAAATTGGTATGCACGACTTTCTAGAATCAAAAATTGTTGTGGCACTTAATTTTATGCATTATCGGGTTTGATATCGGGGTAGTAGTGGAGTAGAGGCGCTCATAGCCAGTTGCACTCACTGATCGGTAAACGATTAGCGAGGTTAAGCAACGTTAGTTGCGGTCAGTCTATAGATGGGTGACCGCTTAGTGGTATTTCATCTGAGCGTCTCCGTGCTTCGGAGGGCACGTAAAATTTCGGTCCCGGTTATTGCTAAATTGCCAGCAGTCGTTAAGCCATGTCAGAGGCCTACGGGCGGCTTGAACAATTCTTGACAACAGGTTGGCCACTAACCACACGAAAAGAAGAAGAAGAAAGAAGAAGATATCGGGGTATAAAAAGTGATTGCCTTCATGGCGGTAATGTATGCGACTGCTATGCATATATAAGGCTTTGAATCCCGGGTCGGGCCAACAAACAGTTATTGTGTTTTCAGTTAAGAAATCTCAACAGTTAGGAAGTTGGCGGTGTTAGACACCCCCGTGCCTCGAAAAGCACGTAAAGCCGTTGGTCCTGCGCCTGTTCTCTCTCCGGTCGTATTGGATTACCGTCCCATCGGATCATGAGAGTTAGGAAACAGATAGTGCATTTGTGTTTGCGCACACACTTGTGCACTATAATGTCTCTTGCGTAGTTGGCTAGTCCCCGTTAAGACTGACCGCCGCGCCATGGCCAAAATTCGGTCTGAAGAATATTATAAGAAGTGTTATAATGAGTACTAGCTATTGCTCGCGACTTCGCTCAGGATTATATTTTTTTCTGGATAAAAGCTTCGCTATATCTTTTTTTACCATGATAAAGTATATGTGAAATTTCATGATGATCGGTCGAGTAGTTAAGGCGTGAAAGCGTAACAAACCGACAAAAACCAAGGCAATTACCATTACTAAAATCGATATAAATAAGACTGCTGCTCTTGAGTTATTGTCTTCAATCCCCAGTTTTTATACTGGAAATAGGACTTCCCGAGGGATAACCAGATAAACATTACAAAAAATATTAGAAACATCGTTTAATTCATCAAAGTATCTACTCATGTTCTAGCCATTATTACTAGTTGACTTTAGTTTGACCCTAAACAACCAAATTTAGTATAGCCAGATCACATGGTCAAAACAGGTTTGACAAACAAAAAAAAGAGAGAAGTAGGAAAAAAGAACTTGCTTGTAATACAAGATTAAAACCGGTATCTAATTTGTACGGTTTCCGATGCAAAACGGTTGCATTTCAACTAATGTTATTGAAATGTTTCTAAAAACCGATAAATGCAAACAAGAATATGAGATTATAAGACTTGTTCGCTGTTTTGTTGGCTGTGTCATTAGTTTGAGCTTATATTGGTGAGATCTCGGATTCGATTTCTTTTTGATGACATCTCTCGCATTAGAGGTATATTGTGTCGCAGGGGACTTTATAAATATTCCAATAAAAGACTTGTGTCTTTTATTGGAATATTCAGATTCGGCACAGCAATTTGTGAATCACACAAATTGCTGTCCCGCGATCACCTAAACCACTCAAACCGTGCGTCTAATTTATTCTAAGTTCAAAAATTGCCAGACTTATAATAAATTAGACGCAAGGTTTAGATCTTTTTGTTAGGAAATTATCAGTGGCAAAGGAACATCTGGCAAAGTTCCTGATAGACATCAATAAGCTTTTTTGTATTACATGTAGACTAAACCTGTAACGAACTGTGGAAGTAATACACTCATATTTACTGTTTCAGATTGGCGTAAGTATTAGTTCAGCAGAAACTATTGCGACATTACTCTAATGAGGTTACTCTTACGCACGTTAACTCTTTAACCTGTCAATTGTTGGAATCCCCGACATAATCGAAAACCTATGGTATCCGGCCGCCGGTGCGCCGCTGCGTCTCAATAGGTTAGACATCACTACAGTGACCGATGACCGCAAATAGTAGATTTTTTATTGTGTCTGCTGCACAGCAGTCAACGTGTTAAGTTATGACTGAAGCATGTGCATATAAAGGCTGATATTAGTTAAACAAATATGAATGTTCATAAAATTAACCTTAAATTTAATTTAAATTAAAGTCAGGCTCGTAGCGCAATACAAGGGAGATAGACCTCTTCGAGGGAACATAGCTCTCCGTGAAGATCTAGCCCAATAATTAAAGGAATTAAATATAATTACCATCAAAACTACTAATCTCCCCGTGACCATGGCTGCTTAAAAGCAACCGAAACGTCGGGGAAAGTTTAAACCTAAATATAAATAGATTTAATAGTTTAAATCATTTTATTAGCTTATAAATTAGTAAAATTCAATAGTAGTAGTAGTAGTAGTGTAATAGTTTCAAAATTATGTAATACAGTGCTAAATAAACAACGCGATAAAATCCGTATATAGTAGTCAATGAATAACATTCGCGTAGACAGAGGACAAAATATGCTTACTAAAATATATCATAACGAGCACCTATACGCCTCAAATCACTACATTCCGTCCCGGAAGAGTTAGGTTATGTTAGGTTCCTTCTTAAACCCACCCAAAATTAGGAGATTCGTCGACTTAGTTTGACCTCTTTAAATATATTTTACTGTGCAATTAGTATTTTTGGTAAGCATATTTCGCTGTGAAATTAGTATATTTGGTGGGAAAAAGGCAAAAAATATAGGAACAGTTAAATACTACCCATAAATAAAGATCTTTCTATAACTTCTTTACGAAGTGACGTCTTGACAATAGGTTGAGCTGGTTCCTTTATCAAGTAACAAGTTGTTTTAACAACGGACAGTTAAATTTGATATACTTTTCATAGGATATGTATCTAACATTAACTGATCATAAGTTTAACAACTCGTTTTACATCACTTCGTAGTTATAGAGAGAGAGATCTTTACAACTCCTTTACGAAGTCATGCCCTGTCCTGTGTTATGATGTGTACTTGACTAGAATAGAGTATAATAACTTAAGCCTTGTCTTCCTTGTGTTCTGTTGGGCATGGGTCTCTTCTCAGTGTGAGCAAGATTAGGCCATAGTCCACCACGCTGGCCCAATGGAGGTTGACAGAGTTCACCTATCCTCGGGATCATTATGCAGAACTCTCAGACATGTAGATTTTCTCATGCTGTTTTTCTTAACCGTTAAAGCGAGCGATAATTAACTATTTATTACTTATTAGAGGTGTGCCCTAGGATCGAACTCGAGACCTCTGCGTGGCAGTCTAACGGGGCACTAGGCTATGGCTACTTGGAAAGAATAGCAAAGAATTGAATAACATTTATTTTCAATAAAATGTTTGTGTGCATTCGTCACTGGTACACAATACAAGGTAATTCGGATTCAATTTTCTCAAGGAAATATTGCCTCAGTTAGTTAAGTCCAGGAATGCGATGATGCATCTCATGTAGATATTATTAACGCATGGTTACTTACTTATTTTATTGGTTATAAGCTATACTAACATTATAAAGAGGAAAGATTGTTTTTAAGGATTTAACTCAAAAACTACTGAACCGATTTTAAAAATTCTTTCACCATTAGATAGCTACTTTTTCAGAAGTTAGATAGGCTATATAACATTACGCTACGAGCCGCGGGAGCGAGGCAGTAAACATAAACGTGAGTAAAACCGCGTGGGACTGCTAGTACAACATATAATTTAAGTAGCTCAGACATCAATAGCTAAAGTTATTACAACCCAATACATTTCTGTCTACGTTGCAATCTACTTTACGATCAAAAGTATTATAAAACGGATTTAATTACCTCACACCGATATATTAACCACATATTAAAAAATGCAGCGTGCACTGTGGTTTTACACAGAGGTAAAGACTACTTCACTTTTTTTATAAAAGACAATTTCCGCTATGCCAGTATTGCGAGTGCCTTGATAACATTCAAGCAAAGGACACAAACTTGTAGACTCGGAACTTATTTTTAGACCACACAAAGGTTTTGCCTGGGATTCGAACCGATAACCCTGAGCGTAGTTATAGTGGCGAAACGACCACATAAACCACTAACATTAGTCTTACATCACTACAGACAAAATAGTAGACCTTGTCTGATTTTGACCGTAAACAGCCAGATTATGAATGTGCTTTAAACCTGTCAAAGACCACAGCCAAAGAAATCCTATTGCTCTTCTCACCACAGGAGTACAACGCAAGGTTGTTTGGCTGTGACCTTTTGTAGCGTGGATAGGTACTCCATTCAAGTTATCCATCACGAAAAAGACCTAAAGCTTATGCATCAATCCTGCAGTTCCCTGTCAGTTTCAGTTTTTAATGGTGATTAATGACTAGTATTTATCATCGTTTCCTCCTTGTGCGGTTTATGTAAAGCGGTTATGGTTACGTAAATTTATTGATTTTTCCTTAGGGAAATGACTCGGGCTTTCGACAGACGTAAGTGGGGATCTAAAGTCCAGTCCAACAACCGCTTCTTTCACCCATCGACCATTTCCTCATTTACTTGTAGTTGAAATATAGAACACTAACCAATAAGGCCAGCTGTTACTAAAGATTTTCCAAATATCCTAAATTCTGAGACTGGAGAATCTATACAGATCATCTTACTTCTTTAAGAGATATGCTAGCCCTGCAATTTTTATTACAGGTAAAGGTAAAATATCGCCGGCTAATATTGAAATATTTTTACGTCCCATACTTCAATATAATATCGTACCAAGTGCCATGCGCTTGCGAAACACCAACTATGTAATAAAATAACACAGTCGTCTCGTGACGAAATGGCGATCGCTCAGATCAACCAATGAGGTGAACCAACTTTGTCGCTGCCAATTCCCAGATGGGTGACTGTCGCAAAAAGACACGCCACGTCGAGTCTGGCAAAATACGTAAAGCCTGTCCCTCCCGGCTGTCATGAACATGATAATGAATGTCTGCTACCTCAAATTATAAGTAATTTGAACCAAAGATCATTAGTAAAATGGAAGCTCAGAATATAGTTATCTGCATGAAATGCAGATGGTATAAAGCCCAACTGGCTTGCTAAAAAGTCAGACAGTTAATTCGATAAAATAATAATAATAATAATAATCTTTATTGATCCAAAAGTTACAGATACAGAGATATATTTTATATGTATATACATACAAAATGTATGTAACTCCTTTAGCATATGCTAAAGAAGTTACAATAAAAGGATTAACATAACAACAAAAGGATAATAAGAGGATAACAGAAAGGTTTTATATGCTTAAAACAAATTGCTTTAATTGCTATGTAGCCCTCTTCTTCTCTCCTAATTTGCTGTGCCCGACAGGGTCCATGATGAACTGTCATATTATTTAAGTTACCACCTAAGCCTACATTGTGGAACGCAATAAACAATTGAATTGAATTGAGTTTTATAATTATTCGATGCTTCGAGAATAATCAATAATGAGTTTACGTCAACAATAACGATAGAAAACTAATAGCAGGCAACCTAGTCTAGATTTCACCATCGCAGTGCTCTCTCGCTCTCACAGTAAAAACTTTCTTATTACTATAGTTACTATTAAAGTGACACCACGTACTCAAATAGTTCAAAAAGAAAATTGCTGAAGCTCCATTTTTATATAATCGCACGTCGATTTCCGCAAAGAAAAGGAGAGAAGTTAGAACTGTGAAACACCGTAGAGATGGATGTTTCTATGTTTTCCTCTTTCATTCCAATTCAATTGGAACGATAAAGGATTTTTTTTTAAATAGACTATCAATAATATGATTTCTACATTACCCTATTTAATGAAAAGTCTTATAAAACGAACGCAAGATTTTAAAGGGATAGATTACAAAATGTTTGTTTTTTTAAAACTAAGGTTTTTGCGAACCGTATATTGGAGTTGATATCAAAATGGCGTACTAATCCAATGTGGCTCAACGACAACAATAAAAGCCCACGATCAACGATGAAATTATTCAGTTCAAGTTATTAGTCCCGAATATTGAATACAGTTCTGTTATTAACCAGTCAACAGGTCATTATGAACATAATATAAAGGCATTAACATCGTTATTTCAGAATGAGCACTACACAATTCAAAAGGTTTCATGCATGCACAGCTTTCCAAAATTTTAACTACAATGAGTTTCCTTTTTGGTTATTTATGTACACGTCCTGCAATCACACTGCGGACTTAATTTTTCTACTAGTCTGCTTTAGACTTGACTGTACGATTACTTCTATTTTAAAGGTTAATACTAAATGTAATACTTATCGTCCGGTTTCTGAAAGGCAGATCAATACAAAATTAGTTAAGAGATAGACGACGCAAGTCAGCTATAGTGATTGGCTGACTAATTTTGCAACAGCCAATGAAATCACTTGACATGAGTTGACTATGACATGTCATTGATTAGCCTTTTTGAAATGTAGTGTTAGAAATCCGATTAGCAATGTCCAAATGCTACGAAAAAAGAAATTCGAATATCCGGAATAAGTATTATTCGAATATTCGTTGTCACTGATGATAATTCGAATCATAAACGAATATTCGCACTTGATTTTATGATTGTAAAATTTATTGATCGTGGCTGATCAATCGATCGCGATGTTCACGTACGCGACGACGGCAGACAATGGACTTTTTAAAATGTTTTCCTCATATTACTATGCCTTCAAACCACGTCAACAATCTGTGGCGCTATATTCGTATTTTCGCATAGCTGATACGTAATTACCGAAAGAGGTAATGCACCATACCAAGAAAGAAATACTACTTGTCTTACTGAGCACCTTAAAATCTTTAAGAATCCTAGCCACTGCTACGAACATAACACAAAGTTATTTGGGTAAAATCTTTAGTAGTGTGGAAATAGATTCTGATCTGATCCATCCAGTTTACAAACTAACTTATGAACGTCAACATTGTACTACTGTAGTTAGTTCGGTAAGTTACACAATGGACTTTATCAGCTGAACGATATAAGAAACTCATTACTGTTCACTCTAATCATTAGAAACCAGTTCTTCAATTCTACTGTAGTTTATCTGCAAGTAAGTTTTACGTACCTACACTACATACTTCAATTTATACTAAAACGAAAGAAATCTAATCAATACCACGGTTTTATATGTAAAGTCATTCCGTCTATTGACCGTCCTTTCTGCAAAATCTTGCATTCAATTAATTTATTTGTTTAAGTCACAAAGTAACACATATAAATGTCTAAAGTTACATTTACTAAGTTACTGTTTGCTAACGTTGTAAATTAAAATCACAGTAGGCATACTATAGGCATATATGATAAATGACACCATAGGTTTCACACAAATTATATTATTGCATATTGCTGTGTATTTTCCTAGAGTAAAAATGCTTAGGAATGATTTAAAATACTTGCCTACCACACGTTATCACTATTACCCATTTAACTAAATACAGGTATTTCCAAATATTATAACTAAATAAATAATTTTCCCCATCACGTCAGTACACTTACATAAATTATTCCATTGTTATTTGATAACTTCATTGCGTTTCTAATTAGTCGCAAATAAAGTTTGTCGAAGTGTAATCTTTAGGCTTATAAATTTCAAAATGCATCTCTTAAACAATTTATTTCTAAAAAGCTTAGCTAACCTAGACCAGAAGCAGTATGTACCATTAGGTCGTAATTAATGTATTAACAGTCTTCGTCCTGTCAATCTATACAAAAATACATTCCACGTAATTAAATTTTATATCACCACTTGTTCAATACCACCCACCAATTTTTCATATATAAATATAATTTAAATTTTCGACATTTTCTGCGGATTTATCACAAATTTTCGTTCATACATATTATTTCATCGAATCTTCGTTCATACAATTACTAACAAAACGAAAAAAATAACAGCTAAATCGGGCAAGCCGTTTTTAAGTGATGCTTCGTTATACACGTGACAAAAACAGTTTCTATGATATTAAAAGAACAGATAATAATCTGAAAGCAAAATACGACGACAATAAAACGGATATTCGATAAGTATTATCAAACGTCTGTCGTATGTCTAGAACTGCACAAGTAAGATTGATTAAATTGAAATGATAAACAGTATTTACTCGAGAGTACGTTATGTCATTCATTTATTATTAGTGATTATGATTACTGTATTTTATTAAAAATTATAAAATACTTGTTGCCCGGCAAACGTTTTTTTGCCACATAAATTCATTCGATAGGGACATCCGAATAACCTAGCGGTATGAAATATACTTTACGACCTACTCTCACACCTACCAAACATACATAAAAAATTTCATAAAAATCGCTCGAGCCGTTTCGGCGGAGCGCGACCACAAACACCGTGACACGAGATTTTATATATATAGATGTATATATCCAAATTAGTTACATGTGGCGCTTTTAAATTATTTAAATGAAAGTAAACTATTTGATTGTTTCTAATTGTTGTTTGTAATAATCAAGCATGGATCAAAGGAAAGTTAGGGAGGTCATGTACTTCCTACTAAACTATATATTATATAAAATTTTGCTCTTTACTTACATAAGTGTAGTTGAAAGTTCGAGAAATTGCAGTCTCTAACCCGCTTTGAATACTAACATTAGATACTAGACACACGCATGGTGTCAATAATCACTACATATTATAAAACAAAGTACCCCGCCGCGTCTGTCTGCATGTTCGCGATAAACTCATAAGGTACTGAACGGATTTTCATGCGGTTTTCACCAATAGACAGAGTGCTTCATGAAGAGCGGTAAAGGTGTATACATTTGTAAGGTTGTACTATCCGTGCGAAGCCGAGGCGGATCGCTAGTCCTAAATAAAATTGTAGAAACCCCAAACCACAACCTTTTTGCAAAGACGATGCAGAAAGGTTGTATGAATTAAATACGAATATAGTTTTCAAATTCGGTACACACAGTTATAGTTATTCACGGTACATATGTACGAATTATGTACGCTTTAATTAAGATTATGTAACACGGTTTTTCACAGGTACAAATACATATGGATGTTAAGACATAATATTCAAATAAATGCAGTTTTCAAGCTCATGGTTATAATAGAAATCATCAAATTGGTAACACTAATATGCGTATAGAAACTGAAGATAATTCTTATAAAAATATACCAAACTAGCTTTTGCTCGCGGCTTCGCTCGCATAAAATTAGGTTATGTTAGTAACAGTACTTTTTTTGAAGCGATGGTCACAGTCTCCCCGTGACCATGGCTGCTGAAAAGCAACCAAAACGTCGGGGAAAGTGTAAACCTAAAAATAAATAGTTTAAATAATTTTATTAGCTTATAAATTAGTAAAATTGTAATAGTTTCAAAATTATGTAATACAGTGATAAATAAACAACGCGATAAAATCCATACATAGTAGTTTAATTTCAATACAATATAGCCTGTTTTACTCGCTGATAATATAGCTTTCTAATGGTGAAAGAATTTTTTAAATCGGTTGATTCGTTTTTGAGTTAAACCCTTACAAAAAAAGAAAGAAAAAATCAAACCATTCCTCTTTAAAATATTAGTATAGATGAAGATGACGCTAATTTCGTGACTAGTCTACATAAATGACAATTACCATAAATGTACGAACATTGTGAAGGTTGTAAAAAGGTTGATTTCGTCGTCGTAAGATGCCATTCACGATATCGCTATTTTTATTGCTTGCTATGTTATAAGGTAGACTAAACGTCCGTGACCGATTACTATGGATTGTAAGCAATAGAAGTTTAATTATACATTTAACTAGCGGACCGACAGACATTGTCCTGTACAGGCGAAAAAACAAAATAAAACAAAAACAAATCTAAACCATCCTCGAATCCACTTGAACACACAAAAAAATTCATTCATATCGGTCCAGCCGTTTAGGAGTTCACTGTCAACACACGTACAGATGAATTATATATATAAAGATAAGGTACCTATATCATATGTTCTAGAAACAACTTTTTTATGCATCATATGCCTTGTCTCATGATCATCACTTCATATTATAAAATAAAGTACCCCACCGCGTCTGTCTGTTCGCGATAAACTCAAAAACTACTGAACGGATTTTCATATGGATTGCACCAATAGACAGAGATTAATGAGGAAGGTTTAGGTGTATCATTTATTAAGATTTTGTACTACCCGTGCGAAGACAGGCTGGTCGATTGTGTCACTATAAAAATGATAAAAGACTAAGCACCATTTTATGACGAAAGCTGCTGACGTGACACTTATGTCGCCTTAATTAATGAAGATCAATATTGGATAGGCTTGCTGGATTTTCAAAGACCCATTGATAAGAACGAGCACTCACTTAGCTAGCAAAATAATAACGCAGCATTTATTAGAAGTGTAATGAGTGGAACTCCTATCGAAGATACTGACTTAAATCGAAAAAACAAGTGGACTCAAATAAATATAGATCTATTGCAATTGTCGACTGGCCTGTTACATAAAAATTTCATCCTGCTATTATTGAGTAGTTTGACTCCGAAAACTCTGTGAAAAAAACTCGGGGTTGAATAGAAAAGACATACGACGAATCTTTTATGACTCTTTTAATATTTGCAGTGACTAAGAATAATTTATTTTAATGCAAAGCTTTTCTTAAACCTCTCTGTGCCAAAGAACAATATACTAATTAAAATTCCGTTTCAATCTAGGCTAAGATTACAGTCTCGATTATTCTTTCCAATAACCCGCACGTTATTACTAGGTCAAGTAAGAAAATCCACCAACTAACAAATACTTAGCATAGTGCTCTTTCAGTAGTTTTCCCTCATTAGGTGAATGACCTCCAGCTGTTGTCGCCACTAAGTGTTCCGTCACGCTTGATTTATGTTGCTAACCATGGACAAAATGTCCTCTATTAAGATACGTATTCAAGCTGATAATGGTTTGCTTAATTAGATCAAAATACTACTTTGATTTAAAACCAGGAATATTTTATCATAAAAACAAAAGCAATCTGCAATCTCTTAACTTTTAGTTTTATATATGCACTGACTGTTCACTGATGCTATCGAGGACTTTTCGTTTAATCTTATTGGTAATAAAGAAAACTATCCGGCGATACTACTATAGAATAGAAATATGGAATATAATTTCTATTTACAAAAGTTTATTACGTAACTACACATTAATCCTAATTATCTTACTTATCCGTATTTTCCATCCTTGTCACTTAAAGGAGACGAAAATTTTACAAATGCGTCATTCTTTATTTTATTTTAATTAGAATCTCCAACAAGAAATACACATTTATTACAAGGCAGATTTACACTTAAATAGGGCATGAGTTTCCTCAATAACTGGCCATCACAGCGTGTAAAATAAAGAACATATAATATAACAAAAATACGACAATGTCAATTAAAATAATTAGAAGTATACATAAATTAATAGGAAAACATATCAAACTTACAATACTATGAAAGTCAATGAAACAAATAAATTATGAAAGCAATAGATTAGAAAATTGAAAATTACGTACAAAATAGGATCAAAATATTTATATAATAAAATTAAACACTTAATTACATCAAATGTCAAATGTATAATTAAAATTCTTAGTGGCTGGACTGTCAATTGATTAGTCATTTTCAATTATTAATCAGACTGTCAAGGTTCAAAAAGAAGAAATCTATACTAATATAATAAAGCTGAAGAGTTTGTTTGTTTGCTTGAAAGCGCTAATCTCAGGAACTACTGGTTCGATTTGAAAAATTATTTTAGTATTGGATAGCCTATTTACCGAGGAAGGTTATAAGCTATATAACATCACGCTACGACCCACGGGGGCGACGCAGTAATTATAAACGCGGGTGAAACCGCGGGCACATCTAGTAATCAATAAAAATCTCTATCTCAATTAAGTATAAGTCATTGGTCACTGATAATTGCTAAACATTTTACGACTTATTTAATACATTCGACTGACTAACGCTTATTTGCTGCCAACAAATTTCCATAATTTGTTTTGTTTATTAATAGTTAATCACTTGTATATTAAACTAATGACTGTCAGCCATAAAATACTGTTATATAAATTTTAATGGATCATGCAGCTAGCCACTTTAATAATAAATTTATTTAACGGAGTCCCTTAGGGTGCAATACTTGTGACAGTAATATTATTCTAAAGAGCGCAATTTTTTGTTACTCTGTAATGTAATAGACGACTAAATTATCTTTTAAATCGTAGGAGTAACGGGATTCCGATAACAATCTGCTTTAAGCCGGATATATTTCAATGATTATGCCACAGCTTTCCTTGAGATATAGGCGAGCGTCCAACAATAACAGGGACGTACCTATGTATATGACAGCTGTTAATGAAAAGAGTATCATTAGCGCACTATGTTATAATAAAGGACGTACATACTTTAAGTCTTGAAGAAATTTTCATAGATGTGATAATTTTGAACCAGCAATAAAGAACACGAATCATGTTTAAAGTAATGATAATGTAAGTTAATCATAGTAAATGTATTTATTACGTATTTTACTTCCTAATTTATACCAACATCTAAGTAGGTACTCTCACGTTTGTATTACCTACAATATTATTAAATTATGATGAAGACACATGTATACAATTAATGTGTCAATTATCTTTATTTACATATACATGCTTCATAATTAACTTATATTTAATAAAAACATATAACTTATATTTCATTTTTACTTTGGCTTTTAATTTCTTATAATAGCCAATGTTCAAACACTTTTTAAACTAAAACATTTCGTTAAGTTGTCTCTGAAATCTAAAGATAATCTTGTGATAATTTTTAATTTATAATACGATTAATGTTATTACATTCATTAAATTAACATATTTTTCATTGTTACATAAAACCAAATCATGGGCGTTCGCTCTACAAAATCGATTAGAGCAATAAAAGAAAAATGCCTCCCATTCGTTAGAACGATTCTGTTTTACCCACCGACAGATGGCGTGGATTTATTTTTGTGCAAACTGTCATTGATAGACATAGAAAAACTAGGTACTCATTAATTTATTTAACTGTACCTACGTAAAGCAAGCATTCATTCTGTAAGGTAAAAATTAACATAACCTCATATTTGTCCAGTTTAGTAGACATTTACCTATTTATTAATTGCACACTTGATAAAACAGGGATATATTATTTTCCCTAATTCCATACAGCGTGTTGGTTTTACCACGAAGTGTTTCATTATCAAAGATAAAACATGTGGTTGATGGAAAGTCCGTTAGCTCTTTGATCTTGACATTGCAGGTGTTACGCTAACACAGTAACTAAACGCCTACCGCAAACTAAACCGCTTATGCAACAATATTCACTTATAGTTAGATTCAAGAAAACGAAAAGAATTTAAGTTTTGAGTGACTACATGTATTAGAAATGGTTACATGGATGTCTGCCTCACAGTCTAGAGCCCACCGGTGCCACCGGCCGACCGGCACGCATGCGCAATAAGTGCCGATCAAAAATCCATTCATTCCCCTTACTGTTAGGTAACACGCACCGCTTCAATCTCCTCAACCCACATGCTATCCTGGATACTCGTTAAATGCGGTTTTATTGCCGCAGTCATGACTAATTTGCATTTAACATCTAACACGAAAAATCTATGAAAAACTCGCCACGTGAATATATACCGTACGTTCATCAATCACTACCTGTAACATAGAAGCAAGGACGCAAACCGAAGTTAAATTTGAGATGTGCCGAACAATAGCCGAGTAAACATGGTTATGACGTTCTTACGTAAGCTAACAGCTGTCAAAGTATCGATCTACTCACCATAGCATTGTTTTCGACGAGCCAGTTCACGGAGCATAGTTGGTACACGACGTAGGCCCGCACCAGCTCGCTAGTCTTCTTACTTTTGAACGCTTCTTTCGTGTTGGTAAAGCTGAGGTCAAGTTCGTCGCGCGTCGACGACGGCGCAGCGGACGATAAAACACGTACATTCCGGGGCGCATTCACCGCAAGCCTTCTGAGCAGAGCCATGTTCAGAGCTCCGCGAATTATAACACGTTAACGACACAACACGCGACCGTCGTCCGCAAATGACAACTGACAACTGACACTGACGTCCGCTCAATACCGAGTCGTCTGCGCGCGCAGCCGATCCAATTATAAATCCGGCGGAGCGTCGCGGGGGTGTGTCTTGGACTGGAGCCGTGATTGGTCGCCGTCTCCGTCCAGCACGCGAGACTGCCGTGACGTACTTAATTATAAACAGCATTGTGCGGGAACCTCAAGGACCGAAATGCAAGGGCAGATCAGTACAACAGCGGCTTTAAAATCGCTGAAATCCGTCTCATACAATGTATAAAGCAAGCGTATTTAGCCTTCTAAATATACATCGATCACGTGCTGTTCAGCTAAGCTATAAAAATGAAAACGAGGTTATGTAAGAGCTCCGGGCGGGGGAGGTTACGTAAAGCGGCAGACAAGGTTCAAGAACCTGCTGCGACCTGCGGGCAACTTGCACCGTACGTACTTGACTTATTGCAGCTTATTACTCATGTATCGTGTTATTATTCGGGCATACGTCTGTACTGGTTGTAAGACAGTCAAAACGACTTTACGAAGAACTACATAACTCAAACGTAGCTTGACTTTCGTTTGGCGACTAAAACGATGTTTTCGGTGGACTATTAAGTGCTGTAAAGACGTAGTAGCATATAAGAATAGCATTATTACAAGTAGTTAGACAATGGCATCATTAAGAAATCGCAAAAACTGCGTAACGGCTAAACATGATTGTCTTTCACACAAGGAAAAAATGTACTATAATGAAACTGATAAGCAGTATTACTCCGTTCTGAACAAAAGGAAAACGAGTTAAAATATCTATGAATGAATTTTATACATTCTTCGCCACAACTGGCTAAAACTACACAATTTAATGAACGTCTGTGTTTGCCTGTCTCATTCTTTCATCAGTTATGTCTGGGATGTCTCTCTTCCACACAGTGTTGGGTGAGTGCAGGCACGTTGTTTCTGCAATTGTTCAGAATCAAAAGGAAACACCAGTCTTCTACATAAAAGGGCCGAGAACCTGTTTCCTATTCGTTAAGTATTGAAGCAACATTAGCTAGTTCCTCGAATTTCATTTAAGTAGATAGACTACCTCGGCCTGAAATGCAGCGGCAATTATTCGAAAATGCATGACACCTCGAATTCGATTTCCCGATCGTAAGTATTGTTAGATATTTCTGTCAAAAAATGTCTTGTACCTAAAACCGTAGCTAACTGAATGTAGTTGTCATACACCTCTGCCGTCTCCTTCGATTATGTATGTCTGTAGATAGATTTGGATACTGAATCTAACGCCCATATTACACTGTTATTTTTAAATTGCATGAAGATCAATTTGTATAACATCAACTGCAATTAAATTTTTTGTCCTTTGGGAGATTTGCCAGGAGACGAGTTTATGTCGGGTTCTCCCATAAAGTCTAAATAGCTTATTTGGTAAAGTGACAGCCAGGTTTATCGAAGGCGCATTTAAGTCTTGCTTTGTCTTTTTTCTCGACGAAGAAAAGACTAGATGTTAAAACAAGTTATTACATATAAGGTAATGTAGATGTTCAAGCATTTCTGCATCCTTCACAAAATTGCAGAGATAAAAAAAGGCTTGGTCCATTTTTGCTCACAAACTTAAATAGACATCATAATATATTAGCCTGCATTTTCCAGATAGATAAGGCGAACACGAAACATGCCCATATTTATGCAAATACCTCTAGGTACTGTAAATTTACTGCAATAATGGCGCAGTTATTTAAATGGCCATCTACCCCAAATTATGTGGGTTCGATCCTCACACTGAACCACAGTTAGCTTCATCTTTAAACAGTGGTGCCACGTCTGGCTTTTATTTGTGTCCATCGCTTCAAAGTTTGTATAGACCACGCCGTGATATAGGAATTATACTTTATGCCTACGATAGCCTAACATTCAAAATGGAAGGCGTGTGACGTCACTAGCTACTGCGTGTCGCCGATGAGATTTCCATGACTAGACAAATATTTGCATCGTGTACCGACTACACATATGTACCTTAATTACATTACCTAGCTGAAGATTATCTTATAATCAAGATAACGCCTTAAAACTAAAACTAAAACAGGTTATAATTAGTTCTGTTGTGAAAGTTTTTACGCAAGATGTAGAAGACTTTTTGTTTATACCTTCAATGTGAAATACAATTACACCTGTTGGTCTACCACCACAACCATCAGGAGGGATTGTCTTGTGTTGAAATCGTATATTAAAACCATGCTTTCAACACTCCTATTTCGAAGAACTTACAAACGTGCATTAAGTTTGTTAAGTTCTTCGAAATAGGTGTGGCTGTGTGGTGTACAAGACTCAATGGATATACATATGGATTGTTGATGATATTATAGCTCTTTCTTAAAGGGCCTGGAGACCCTACTTTTCGCATACAGCACAAGATTGTTTGACTACAATATTGTATAGTATGGAGGTACTTGTTTAGCCAAGCTGTTACAGTTTCAAAGTCAAATCATAAAGGTTACAAAGTAAGACTTATGAAAGTTTAGATATTTACTTTATTTTGATTTCTTAGAGAAGCGGGATGCTTCTCTTAGAATTCAAAATAATCCGACCAATACCCGTTTTCTGCAACAATCGTTAGAATTCTATCCAGCTTCAATCAATCATATCTATGTATATCTATAGTGATTATTCGTTAATAATGGATTGGAGTATCGTAAGATTATAAACTAACGGATAAGAATGCGTTATATTTGGAATTTTATAATCTAAAGTCAAAGTCAAGTGAACAGAGAGCAATGGGCTTGCAAAAATATAGCTAGCGAAATGTCGCTGTGATACACTGCTTCCCTTCGAGGTCATAAGTGTCAGAAAATGTATGTCCGAAAGTATATACTCAAAGTTATACCTAGATACTTATGTTTACTGTTTTAGCTTTGCATGTCTTCAACCCCGGACAGTTTTATCCAACACGATCATTTCCAGGGCGGCTTTAGTAGTATCTAAATGTATTAATACGATCGGATCCATTTTCTTTTACTAAAACCTAACAGTTCCTATAATATTCTAGTGACTTATCGACAGCGGAAATAAAATATATCTATCCGCCATGATCTTAAATTAATCAATCAGGTCATCAAACCAGAGCTGGCAAAGTGCCGCTGAACTACATGAATGACATATGCATCATTCTCTATTGCATTGTATCTGTGAACTTTGCCATACCACGTTTGGCAGGCCTAGTACTGTGTAGATTCACTACTGGTAACTACAGTTGGTACTGAGAATTTATCGACTGAAATATCATTGACGTATCTGGGTTAATGTTCCAGTGAGAGCTATGACCTCTTAAAGACCTACATAACACTCTTGAATTTTGAGTTTGAAACTTTACATCCAGACAATTCTAGTACTGGGCATAGCATATAAAGCCCCCAATATAAAAGCAAGAAAAGCTAATAGATAGCAGTAACATTCACCAACCTGGTATTGTACTAATCTCTTCTCGCTAGCCTTTATTATTCCCAAGTCAGTTGGGGTCGGCTTTTCTGATCTAACCAGATTTGACTGGATATCAGTTTTTACACGGTGCTGCTAACCTGACCTCCGCAACCCGAAGGCTAACGATACCCTAAGGCTAAACCAGCGTCAGGATATTATAGGGCACTGACTTCCCAAAAACGACAGCCATAGATCTTCATGACAGCCGGAACCGACGGCTTAACCTGCTCTCCTAGGCACGGAGCAGGCGATAATTGTCAATCAATACGTACATAATTTCGAAAAGTCATATTACTTCCGAAAGTCAGAGGTGCGCGACGTGGGTTCAAACCCGAGACCCTCTGCATTGCAGTTTGTTGATGATATGAATGCTGACTGCACAGATTGCAGTTAGTGGTTTAGTGGTCGCCTCGCCACTGCCAACGATAATATATAATATAATATAATATCGAATCTCAGACGGGGTAAAAATTTGTGTGTTCCACAAATAATAGTTGTACCGAGTCTGTGTGTTCTTTGTGTCCATTGTTTGAATGTTTGTAACGTCCCCCGGCTCACAGGAGATATTTCTAAAGCGTGAGGTGTCTGTAAAAAAAACAAAATACAACAAATATATTTCCTCGCTTTCTTTCAATCAAGCTGTTGCATTGTTTATTCTTAGAAATCAGATTACATTTACCTTAAGGAAGGAACTATTGATAAGTCAACGGTTTTCTAAATAAAACCGATATCGAATTCAATATCTATTGACCAAGAAAAAAAATTGTAATAACAACAAAAGGCCTCGCAAGGTTATTAATCACAATTTCTTACTCACAAACAAATAAACGCGTATGATTTTCTCTTGAAATTCGTTCATTGGTTTATCTATGCCTAACTCGTATTTTCCCAACATAACTCATGTTTAAAATGACGAAAATAATTATTTGTTATTCCTAAATACGTGTAATTTATGAGTGTATCCGTACACTCATAAATTATACTAGTGGTTTAAGTCTCCATACGAGACGAAAATTTGTGTGATTCTCAAATAACAGTTCCGAGTCTGGGAGTATGTAGGTACGTTGTCTAAATTTTTGTTAAGTCCCTCGCGACACAGGTATTATTTCTAGTTGTTTTATATACCTATAAATAATTTTAAGTTAACGAATAGATGGTACCTAGTTACGGGATATCTAAAAAAATTGTACTAATATTCTAGCATGAAAGTGGATATAGTGACAGGAATAGAAAAGGGTATGTAACGCTGGTTTGGGCATGTAGAAAGAATATCGAGAAAAGACTGACTAAGAAAGTTTATAAGGCTAGTATGAATAGAACAGTCGCAAGAAGCAGACCTTTCTTGATCAAATCGGAGACATTCAGGACAAAGGCCAGGTTAAGAGCACCTTAAACTGGCGAGCGTGTATGAGGAATGTTATTAAAGTGAATAAAGCCAGAGAAGTGTGTCAGGATCGTAGCAAATGGAAATCCGTAGTCTCTGCCTACCCCTCCTAGGAAAAGGCGTGAATCAATGAGTATATGTAATATTCTAGATATCTCGTAACTACCAGCACTGTGGCAAGGTAACACATAAAGAGAGAAGATATAATATGAAATAAAAAAGTAACTTATAGGTTTTGAACTAGATTTCTTTGATGACTCCACGGATACTAATATATTGTCGTTATAAAAAAAGATAATAGTAGACACATAGGTCTCGAGTTTGATCCCAAGGCATCACTTACTTTTCGAAGTTGTGTGTTTTAAATAGTTAATTATCGCTCGCTTTAATGGTGAAGAAAACATTTCGAGACAACCCAGAGATCTAAGAGTTCTACAAAATGTTCTCGAAAATATGTATAAACCTACACTGGGCCAGCGTGGTGGTCTATGGCCTAACCCTTTTGATGCTGAGAAGAGGCCCGTGTCCAGCAGTCAATCAATCAATCAATCAGCCCACCGCAGTCGACTGCTGGACATAGGCCTCTCCCATTTTACGCCACAACATCCCGTCTTCCGCTGTCCACATCCAGTCTGACCCAAGGTCGGGGGCCGCGAGAGGAGACCGCGACTTGGTAAACGAAAGTTTACCAAGTCGCGGTCTCCACTCTAGTACTCGCTTGCTCCAACGTCAACGGTCCTTCTACAGATATGGCCAGCCCATTGCCACTTTAGCTTGCTTATCCTGCGAACTATTTCGGTAACCTTGGCTCTTTGATAGATAACCTCATTTCCGAGTTCATCCCTTAAAGAAACTCCAAGCATAGCTCGCTCCATAGCCCACTGGGTGACTTTTAATTTTTGGACTAGCGCTACCAAGAACTACGAGCTAAGACACTCACTGTCTTCATTTCGGCACCGTAGGTCATAACAGGTAGGACGTACTAGTCAAAGTCTTTGGTCTTCAGGCATTGCGGTAAAGGTGATGGAAAACCTGACGAAGATTACAAAACGCTGCCCAGCCCAAGTGGATTCTCCTGTCAATTTCTTTATCGAAGTTGTTCCTACCCATATGATTTTGCATCTCAAACGAGTCTAGAGTCCGGCAGACGGCCGAGTCTATTCTAGTATACCAGCCAGAGTTCCAGACTCTAATCTGTTACTTAAAAGCTCTTGGAAAAAAATAAAACCCGGGTATTCAACCAGAGACATACACAGTAATCACATTCACTATCACTGCGCCATCGTACCTTCACGATCTGACTAACAAAGATATTGGAGACTAGTGGTCGTCCTACTGCCTGTCATTGGACTAACCCCATATCGGAATGATAATCGTTACTCTTATAACAAATAAGCACAAACATTTCGCAGAATCCGATGACTATAACACTGTTTATATCCTACTAAAATTATAAATGCGAAAATGAATTAGTTTGTTTCTTTGTGAGGCTTCCACACTTTCTTTAATTCCATCTCTCGTTGGCAACGCGTGAGGATGCAAGCAAATAGGTATAGGTGGTAGCCGCTTAACATTAGGCGGGTCGTAGCCTATTAGCCAGCTTTGTTGCATCCTACTAATATTATAAATGCGAATGTTAGTTTCTTTATACCAAACAAAGACGGCTTAGCTACTCGACCGACCGTCATGAAATTTCGCATACACTTCGTCAGGGGTACAGGAAAGGATACAGGGTAGCTTTCATCCAGAATAAAAGTATTATTTCCGAGCTAGTGAAGCCGCGGGCAAAAGCTAGTAACACTATATACAAACGTAAACGATACCTAAAGCCAAACAGTCTTTCAAGTAGGACATACACACGATATACTGATAAGCATACGACTCATTCCATGATGAATGAAACTCTGAATCAGATTCTAATCTAAAACAATAAAATCTACACTCATATTTACGTATCGCACTTTAGATAGTACTATTTCTATTTTTTTAACTGATTATGATAACGATAATCGTGGGAAATCCAATACAGATAAGTCAGGTCATAAAAAGGTTTATTTGGGGAAGTAAGTTTGTAAATAGAAATACCGTAAGTAGTGTTTAGTCATATACGTAGGTCGTAGTAGTAGATATGATTAATTTGTGGGGTTCCGTAATGAAATAATTAAAACGGAACGTTCATTGTTTTGTGCTGCGTTCAGAGTTCTACGTTAAGATATGTCAAAAAATACCGACCTTTGAAGATAAGAAAAATCTGGAATGAAGATATACAGAGGTTTATAAATGCAAAAACTATATAATGAGGTAATTCGCATAGTACCTTACAGTATATCTTTGGCTGTTAGTACCTACATGGGTATGGTTAGATGAGAGCTTTTGAAAATCGTAGTACGCATAAGCAGAATCCTTAGGAATGCCCTAGAACTTACTTACAAACAGACAAACCGTATTTTTACACCATCATGAAATATAAACACACTTTCTCTTAATGACATTGTGGCAGGCCCTAAAAAGATGGCGAGTTGAACAGGCATCCTTCAAAAAGATAAGTCCGTAGCTACTTTGAATATAGTAAGACAGAAGGAGAATGTCTTTACCTCTGACAACAATTAAGCAAAATTTCATAATGATCGCTCGCGTAATTAAGGCGTAAAAGCATAACAAACAAACAAACAAACACACACTCGAATTTATAATATTAGTTCCGTCGTTTTGTAGCCACGCAATATTAACTTCACTAAAAGATAGAAATACCTTTAATATCTAAGGTAGCGACCAGATAATGACGCATGCCAATATTCTTTATTAAACCAGTCATATACCTATACACATATAATAAATAGTGTCATTGGAATATTCATAATGCAATCACTTATTACCTATTGTTTTCGTGATATTATTGCTAATATGGAAACTCCGTACGAAAATAATAAACTTATGATACTGTTATAAAGATTTCCTCATGTTTACACGCATTGAGTGTGTGGACAATCTTACTTAGGTCACTGTTGTACTTGGATGCTTACCTATTTGAAATCATAATGCTATCCTGTGTAGTCCTAAGTAATATATTTATGAGATATAAAAATAGTTGCCTACTGTCTTATTTATAAAACTGTCACAAACCTTATGAAGTCAACATACGAATGCTTCATAAAATATTTTTTTAAATAAATATGCTGTAGTTAATGAAGATTTTCAAAACATCTATTATGAGTAGGTAACTAGAGAGAAAGAACGAAGAAAGAAGAAAGAAACAAAGAAGAAATAAAGAAAGAAAGAAGAAAGAAGGAAAGAAATAAAGGAAGAAAGAAAGAACGAAATCTTTATTGCCTTACTTACAGCTTTTAGGTGGGCACAATGTTCACGAATAAAATCAAATAATAATTACAAGAAAAGAAAAAAACAGAGTAAAATAAAGAATAAGATACATCTAGTGACACATGTGTCCCACAGCTGCAGCAATTAGGACCCCAGTTCAGCATTTGCCTGGTCCCAAAAACCAGGCACTGATCTTCCAGGTAACTAGGGACTGAACATATGAGAACTTTATGTATGGATTTTGGTTGCACGGATAGCGTAGTAGCAGGCATAAGTGTGCCGAGTGTTGTGGGTTCGATTCCCCGCACGAAACAAAACTTTGTGTGATCCACAAACAGTTGTTCAGAGTCTAGATGATATTTGTGTCCGTTGTTTGAATGTTTGTAAAGTCCAACGCAACGCAGAAATTATTCTTAGTGCGGGAGTTTTCTCTTTAATAGGTATACAAAATACAATCTTCTTCTCCCTAGCCTTTATTATTCCCAAGTCTCTTAGGGTCGGCTTTTCTGGTCTAACCGGATTTGACTGGATATCAGTATTTACACAGAGCGGCTGCCACCTGAACTCCGCAACCCGAAGGCTAACGATACCCTAAGGCTAGACCAGTGTCAGGATATTATAAGGCACTGACTTCCCAATAATGACTGCCATAGATGTTCATGGCAGCCGGGACCGACGGCTTAATATGCCCTCAATGCTCCTGCAGGCGATAATTCAATCAATACGCACATAATTTCGAAAAGTCATATAACTTCCGAATGTCGGAGGTGCGCGACATGGGTTCGAACCCGAGACCCTCTGTATTGTAGTCTGTTGGTCTCCCTACTGAGCTATCGCTGCTTACTACGCATACAAAATACAATAATATACACATTTTTTAACGAGTATAGCTTTGATTTCTGACTTTGTTATTTAAAAGCTACTGGCTATTAGATGACCTAGTAGAGACCTTCTTGTTTCATGGAAATCGGATAATTTTTATTAGGAACCTATCTTTGTATAATTCTTATAGGAAATAAAAAGTACAAACGAAACCAAACATCGTGGCTCTTTAAAACTCATGCGTTTAGTATTTTATTGCCGCTGGCTCTTCCGGCCTCAAAAGTCTGTCGACCCCTGGCATATACAAGTGGAGGCCGGGGTGCTATACCCACTCCACATTGTCTGGTACCACCCCAGGATGTTAGGAATTAACTCAAAATTCTAGGATAGTATGTAGGCCACTGCTGTTTACGGCCCACTCCGAAAAAGTACCTAGATACATATTATGGCAATGCGTCTAGATGTCTATGATGTTTATTTCCACCGAGAATGTTCTTCAGATTAATTTAACATCTGGTGTGTCATCAGAAGTCTATAGAAAACTAAACATTTATTAAAGGCAGTTCGGGTTATTTTAGATACCTATTTATTTAAAAAGGCGTAGCATTTCATATATTCAGCTTGTATAAAATCGCGGTCACACGGTGAATAATAATGCGTAACAACAGGAAAGTATTGACAAAATAAAAATGATAAGCAGACGACCGAAACAAGTAATTGGTACACGTTCGTAAAAATATAAGGGAAACATGTATAGCAACGTAATATTTTTGTTAAAAGAATTGCGAAATGTAAAGTTGCTTTAACTTATTGAGGCGCAGCGGCAGACCGGTGGCCAGTTATAATAGATTTTTAATTATGTCTGGTATACTAAGACTTAACAAACTAAGTATAATAAAGATATAGCGTAACGCTTATGTATCTCGAAGAATTGGAAAAGATTTTTTTTTAATTACCCAAGTGCTGCTCAAGCTATTTGGCCATGTCTGGGTGTACAAACAAGCAGTACAGCCATAGTAATACTTTCTTTAAACCTTGTAACAAAGTCAGAATGCCTAAAAAAACAAGCTCTACGTGGGAGATATGATATTCGATTGTGGTCTTACATTAAAGGATCATATATCCATCCTTGCTAAGAAATCTTTTAAGCGGCTACGTTTCTAAGGCTCCTTTATACCACCCTCGTCAGAAGTAAGCTTGAGACTAGTTCCTGTCTAAAAGCACATTGCGTTAAACGAGATCTGTTATTATGGAATGGTTGAACCAGTGCAGCAGTATCTAATAATATAGAAAGAAAGCGTTTATTTTTCTTTTTATGTAGTAACAAATATGGCGCTGGTAGTTAGAGACAATATATAGAATGCCATCTCTATTGTCTTCTTTTTTTGTCAGTTCTCTTTATTAAAGAAAGAAAATACCAGCAACATAATATTTTTAGGTTTGTCTACTAAAGAAAGTAAGAAAATTTACCGAGCTTAAAACAATACTCTCTACTATTACTGAAAATTTACCTGAAAGACCACTCGCTCCCTATATAGGAAATATTCCTGTGTCACGGTGAATTCTACAAACATTCAATCAACGTAGGTACACAAATACAGCCAGACTCGAAACGACTATGTGTGGATAACACATTTCTTTGTGCCATGTGAAGATGACTCGGACGCAGTAGCAGCGACGAGACTGCCACTCAAATCATTGTCATCCGTGCAGTCAGTTTAAAAGAACATCGTTAAATATTTGATAGTATACTGCAGTAAAGACAAAGTAGGTTAAATACTTACCTCGACAATATTTATGGGATCCGTCCCAATCATTATAACACTTATGTAGCCAATTCAGCAGTGACTTTAGAAAACACTATTTCATGGAACTAAAGTTGTTCTAAGTTTTGACACTCGTAACGTCTCTGGTAAAATTACAGCTGTCCTGGGCCCCGTAAAGATTTAATCAGTGTAGGTAATGTCGTTCTGCAAGTACTGTCGTTCGATTTCCATTTGCATCTGTTGTATGTAATCTTAGTAGTCTTATGCAAAACAGTAGGCTTACCATGAAAATGTTTATCCAAAATCTCACGCAGAACGAAACAAACTTCAATGAAGTTTTCCAGGTGTAGTTCTCTCAAAGTGTCAGTATTCTTTTGTTCAGACTATTTCACGAAAAAGTTTAAAACAATCAAAGAGGTTACACACCGAAATTCGAGGCCAATTTCGCAATAAATGTTGCATTAGGCATTATTTATTTGCCACCGCGGATTTTACAAACATTCAAACAACGGAGACAAAGTACACCAAGACTCGGAACATCTATCAAACAATTTTGATCTCATGGGATTCGAACCCACAACACCAGGCGTAGGGGACCACTTAGACCACTATACAGTGTGTACAGTCGAGTAACATACTGTAAGTGCTGGTAATATGACTATCAAGGTGTATCCGAACTAATAGCTTTGAAGCTTTAACAACTTGACCGATCATAGTGAAATTTCGTATACACATTGTCAGTGTTATAGAAAAGGACATAAGATACCTTTCATCCAGAAAAAATAGTTCCTAAGCGAGTAAAACCGTGGACAAAATCTATAAGGGATTAAATATAATGATGACCATCAAAATACTAATTACACAGCAAAATATGCTTACTAAAATATATCTTAACGAGCACCTATATGCCTTAAATCACTGCATTCCGTCCCGGAAGGGTAAGGTTCTGTTAGGTTCCTTCTCAAGCCCACCCAAAAATTAGGAGCCCCGCGAAGCGGGCCTCCGTCGACTTAGTTTGATCTCTTTAAATATATTTTGCTGTGCAATTAGTATTATTGGTAAGCATATTTTGCTGTGCAGTTAGTATTTTTTATTCCCTATCTATAAATAGAATGAAACAACAAACTAATGTATACATAGATATTTTTATTTGAAAAATATTTCGTGTAGCTAACAAACTAATCACATATGGCATTCTACATCCGAAATAATATTATACAAAAATTTCTTACTGCAAATAAATTATTAGCAGCTTAGTCACTGACACACAATTTCGCACTTACGCAACTAACTTCTACGCGAATATGTACATCGATTTAGAATTTTGATACATCACCGATAGACATTATCCAATCCATCATATATTTACAAGACACAACGCTCTGAAAAGGGGCATACGATTTACTATAAACCTTATACAATGTCTTTATAATACGTTTCTTTTTGCACAAAACCGGTAGATTTAAAGATAACTGGTCTGGTCAAGTTTCAAGTTGTACAGAAACAGGATGGTATTCGGGAATCAAACCGGTCGTACTTCAAAGACGCAGGGTGTGAGTGGATTTTGCACGCTGTACAAGATTCATTACCGTCCGTTTTAAATATTCCGATACTCCATGCAGTGTATCTACATATAAATCGATATATTCGTGAAGAGAAACCTATTGTAGTTTTGTCTGTTTAAGCATATTGAAGGCACGGAGGAATGTGAGATCTGACATAGTAAAAGTTTACAAGAGGAAAATTAAATTAATTTAAAAATAATCCATTCGAATTTATGGCTCCGGACAACCATTAGTAGTTATTTATAGGGTAATGTTTAAAACCGATACATCCAGCTAAACAAACTAGATTTTATGACAACACTAGCGACCGGCCCCGGCTTCGCACGGTTAGTAAACCTTAACAAATTATACACCTAAACCATCCTCACGAATTACTCTTTCTATTGGTGAAAACCGCATAAAAAGCCGTTCAGTAGTTTTTGTGTTTACCGCAAACAGACAGACAGAATCGTTATCGGCGGGGGACTTTGTTTGGACATTCTATAATATGTAGTGATAAGAACAAGAAAGTATGACTATACATTCTCGTTCTTATACAGAATGTCCAGTAATTAATGGATAACCTTGAAATCTCTTATAGTAGAACTGATGGCCGTTCAGAAAACAATTTAAAAAAATCTATCCTAACTACCTGAGATATGTTTTTTTTTTTCAATTTCCATATTTAACTTTTTTGTACGCTATAAATGAAACAATTCTATCGGATTTTTATTATTAAACACTAATTATGCTAATAGATAGACAGTCAAAAGTATGACCAGCTATTGCAATTTTTGTTTTCTTTTTACATTCTTCGTTTTTTCTTAACGGCCATCAGTTCTACTATAAGGCATTTCAAGGTCATCCATTAATTACCCGACACTCTGTATAAATTTATGGCATAAATTGGAAGAAGACCTTATTCAGCTGAGGAGTACCTACGACTTCGATCGATTCACTGATTAATGAAACTCTATACGTATAGTAAAGTCGATAGAATGCCCGTTAAAAGAATATTTATCCAGAAATTATCTTGAATAACAATTTATTCAAGACAATGACAGTACGAGACCAAATTATTGTTTGAGGCGACTATATTCCTACGAGAGATATCCTATTTGTCGCATTATACTATGTCGCCTTTATAAAAAAGAAATTTAGAATATAAATAATTGAGGACACGTACTAATCGTTCCTCACAATAAACTTTGGGACATTTGCATTTTGCCTTTGAAATATTTGCATAAATTACAAGTTTCGAGAGATGACCAAAAAGAAAGTATTTCAACAGGATTCTGAGAAAAAATAAATGGGTAATTCGTAATTCGGGCATCAGTACATATATAATAATATTATCCCTGTATTAAACTGTCCCACAGCTAGGCACAGGCCTCTTCTCAGTGTGTGAAGGCCATAGTCCACCGCGCTGGGCCAGTGCGGTTGGCAGACTTCACATATATTTGAGGACATTATGGAGAACTCTCAGACATGCAGGGTCAGGTAGTGTGCAGGTAATTATACCACTGGACCATAGACAGACTAGAAAATGTAACTTTTAATTTTATAACTTACATAGTATATCAAATGCCCCTATCCAAACAGCTACTCAATTACGTAACACAATAGCAATCAGACACCACATATCAAAGTCATACCAAACAATATTATAGTCATTAGAAGGCATTTCATTGCAATTGTTTACGTAATAAGTGTGTACAAAATAATCACAAAATAAGGTATTTTCTTGGTGTCTCGTTCACATTGATTCACATTTCGCTTACACACTCATATTATTAATATATACTTCTTCAGCATGGTGTCCATAATTGGCATTTAATGTAGCATATCTGTGCCTCTAGTGAAGATATAAGTTAAAAATTAACATCTACAGGCGAGGGAACATACCCCGCTCTAGGCTCATACATGTTTCAAAAAAACTTGTGCGCTTAAGAAACCCTCTGTGTATTTAAAATTGATTACTTATATATATTAATTAAATTTAACCCTTTCGCTGCCCTGTGATACATTACAATAGATTTTCTATTGTTATGTATTACGGGACCGCGAAAGAAATTTACATATGATATATTCCAATAGAATATATTTTGTTATGTATCATAATTATGTGATTTATCGGACAGGGAGCCCGATAATATGTATCATATACATACAGTATCATGGTACACCTTTTTTCTTTAATTTAGAATAATCACGGTTTCGCCACAAACGCTTTAAGCACACAAGTTCTTTCTAACCACTTTCTACTAGAGGACTTAAAACTTTTGGCACTTCAAATATAAAAGTACCCGATTCAAAAAATCTTAAGGTAATTTGTGGAATTTATTGTCAATTCAAATGTCATTCCAGATTCAATCAATCATTCAAAAATTCCATAACCAGGTCAAATTAAAACTAACATATTTTATTATATACAGATAACTATTGCACAATGGAGGACTTACAAATTATATACACGAATCAACTATATGTAGGTCTCACAATAGTTTGTCCTCTGATCGAATTGAACCTGCCATTCTAACCAAGTATTACACCATCCGAGCAATTAAACATTTATGTATATCACTTTTAAAGGATTTATTAAATTCTTACTTAGTCTGTATTGGAGAAATTGCAGGATCCAAAATTTGTTACCCATTTGTCTTTCTTAATATGTTAGTTTTAAATCTTACCCAGCGTTTATACAATCAATAAAATGTACAATACGGCCTACAATATTGTAATAATGAGCCACCATTGGTCTTGTTTTTATTCGTTGTAATATGTAGCAATTCCGTTTCTTTGTGGCACACATCATGTGTGTTGACGCCTGAAAGACAATTTTTACTATGCGAAAAATATTCGTGGTCTAATTTATTTTCTTATTTTGTTTTATATCTAAATACAAGAAATAGTGTTTGTGTAAAATGACATTAATACTAGTTTTCTTTTTTAAAATTAGAAATCACGCCTGTGAAAATATACAGAAGTGATTTAATATACAATTAAAACACTTGGCTAAGTAAAAATTGCCTTCAAAGCGCCTATGTAACAAATTAACAATATGCGTTGTTCCCAACGGGATGCTAAGCCGTAAGGATAGTATCCATGATAGTGTACGATATATCGCACTCTCAATTAAACAAAAATACCTCTACGTTAGGCTTTTTTGTGGCAAATAAATTGCATGACAATTATATAGGTATAAAAACAATAAGAAACCAACGGGCAGTAAAATCTACAAAACTACATAAAATAATCTATCTTCATTTTTCAATTGCAACCGAGCAAACGAAATTTCTTATGTAGCTTGCGTTTATTTTATGATTAAACTTAATAAAAACACGTCAACAAACTACGTATTTCTGAGCATATTGATCAACGATTACTTTTCTTGATTCATATATAAGTAAATTACCAACTATCGTTGGTACTTCCTTCCGGCTGAGCATCTTCTGACCAACGAACACAAACTACACAGCCACAGATTGCCAGCATCATACGACGCCTGAAAACGTAGATAAATGTCTACGTATGAGGGCGTCCGTTTTATCGTACTGTATTGAACCGGCCATCTGTATCTAAGCCTTTTGTGCTACTTATATTATTGTATCGACACAATTTCGTCAAATTACATTCAATAAACCCTTCACAGCTACGAGTTTAACCAATTATGGACAAAATATCCATTCAACATATCTTGCCGTAATACACACATAAAAACTGGGTAAATAAAAAAATAAAATCTATATGCCTCAATCGACACGGTATGTATATAAAAAAGTTGTTTGCCGGCGAAAAGCATGTCCACTTATGCTAAATATTATATATTTTTATTAATATAAAGTTGACTAATATACACGACCGCGTTAAGTAGGCAGAGCACAGTATTATCTCGCTTCCCTTTCCTTATTTAATAATATCAATAATAATTAATATGAAAAGCTAACGTATAAAAATATTGCAAAATGTAACACCCGAAGAATAAAAAACTACTAAGACATTACTAAAATATTATACTATTCGTTTTGTAAATATCGGCAGTTAATGTTTAAATGGAAAGGCACAAGAACTATTATAAGTATTCATATTTTCCATTTATAATGTTCCACCTCTATCTTTTTGCAGTAATTAACCATTTTTACTTTACTTTAGCCATATCTAATCCATACAGTCTTTTAAACATTGTACTATAACAATCACCACGCAGATTGAAGGGCAAGACGGGCGAGAAAAGTACCGACTAACCTCATGATTAGGCGGTACCAACGTTACCTGTCTATTTCATTTAATACGGACTGTATGAATTAGCATTAGTTAAACTACGGTAAGGGCCGATAAAAAACGATTATATATTCCATATTGGAAGTAATTACAAATCGTTAATAATATACGAACAATCGACCAAGAAAAATGTAACCTCAGAAACCTATTGTGATGTGATACTTTTATAAAGTAAGCTTGGCGTAGTAAGGCATAGTTACCACAAACTGCATCCCAGGTGTTAAGCGGCATCGTTAAAGCCGACGTCCTTATAGCGGAATAAATTAGACGACTATAGAAGAGACTAGTCACCACTATTCGTATGTAGCGTAAAACATTAAAAAGAAACCCTGCAGTAGGATATAGAAAAAATCGTCATCTCTTTCTTAGCAATTGAACGCTCTTGACGCTAGAAATAATTTTTGTAAATGCAAATTGAAGCTCATTCTTCGTCATTACAATCACATACATAAAACTTCAAAAATACTTAAGCATTGAACATATACGTCAGTTGCTAAAATGTGATTAGTATATACACAGCGACTTTTTGTTTTCATGATAACGATGACATTTGCATTAGTGTGAGGCTGTATACTTACTCATTCGCCACAAAAGCAAAATTAAATAAGTTGACCTTCTGAGAGATATTTACTTAAGCGTCAGTTGAATCCTATTATTTCTTTCTCGATATTACAGATTCGGGAAAGCGCTAAATCCCTTACAACATTTTAAAATAGCTGCTTCAATGTCAGTTATATAGGACAGCGAGTCTTATAGCCTAATTAACGTGGCCGTTAATTATATAATATGGTAAAAGAAACACATCTAAATATATCTTACAAATACAAATATCTATTACATCTTAAAAATAATAATAAAACTTAAACTATAGCTACATCTAATATGTACAACTCATATATTTTTAATGATATTGTGATACCGTACTCTATCATTCATAAAAGTCACTTTCCTTTATTGAAGCAGTTTATTGTTTTTATATACTATCCAACCTTTTGAACGCCAGCGTCAATTATACAGGACATCTCCATGATCAATACGCATGTCGCATAAAACGGACAGTAAAAAAACTGCAAAAATGTTAACAAAATATACGACAGTTAATTTTGGTGGCATTTTTAAAATATATTTACTCAATAATGTTGCACATTAACATTTCTATATAAATAAAGTATTGCTACTACTGGATCAATAAGGCATTAGTGTAACTGATGTCAGTTGACACTCCATTTCTAAATTACACATTTATATAAGACATCAATATAACGGTATTATTTAATGCTTCTTGATTGAACACAAAAATATCAAACTTGCAAACTGATGCAATTATTGAGATTCTTACATCTGATAACGTAATAAATAAAATATAAATTCGTTCTTCGGCTAAGTTATAGCTTCTAGCTGTCAACAAAGAAATAACTATGTACCCATCGATCGCTACTAATCAAATCTCTCTTTTAACGGCAATATGTCCGTACAATACAATCTTCACAAAAATTCTTACAAATGATACTGTACTTAAACCGTTGGTCAGTTCTGAGACTGCTCTACTTAAATATAACGAAGAGTAGATAGTTAACATAAAAGAATAACACAACTAGAGCCACCATCGGCCTGGTTACTGTGCCTCTTTCCTTTCACCTGTCTCATTCACTCTCGCATAATGTACAAAGCCGATGTCATACAAAACCTTGTCCAAACCTGTACAAAAATAACGCAGGGACACACAATATGTATTTTTCTTTAATATATACATCATCTAAATTTAATAAACGTCTTGGTGTTACCAATTTATTGATATTAATATTATTATTTTTTTATTATAAACTAGAGTATAAAATTTGACTCCAATCAAAATACAACGCATTTTGCTATTAAAAATGAAAATTATAACTTTATAATGTAAGACTCACACATGTAGAATTATATATAGTTTTTTTAATAGTTATTATAGGCACAAATGAACAATATTAAGTGCCTTTAAGCTTCACTACCACTACTTACAGTAGGCGAGGGGTTTAAGTCCTACAATTTATTCATATTTTCACTAAGGGACGACTTCCCTGTCAAAATACACACACAATATCGCCAAGACCAATCCCTTCAACACTCCATTTTATTATTGTTCCGTTAATAATTAATAAAGCTGCCAAAATTTTCAAACAATTATTGTTTAGAGACATGTCTTTTGCCGTAATTTCAATACCGTTTATATGACTAGCGTTTTCGAATCGCAGTTTACTTTAAATAAAAATAATTATAGAGATCGATCATTTTTGTGAAATATCCTCAACATTGCTACAATGCTACTACAATCTTATAAAAGAAATAGGAAACCTTGGTTATTTAAGGCAATGTCCACTGAAACGCACCGCCGCAGATGTGTCCATTATATCGGACATTTGAATATAGGGGTTAGTACCGTTAGCAGAGTATATGCGCTAACAATGGAATGACGATGACCAGTGGACTGTGTCATGTTGACACATAGAACATAAGCATTAATATAGTATATATTATTAAAACGTACCCCTCTTTGAAAGAATATTCTAGATGAAAAGGCAACTTCTTGTTATGTCTAAAGTACTCTTTCAAATAAGAATTTGGCTAACAACTGTAAGATATTACCGTACCGGCTCAAAACTATTAACATAGGCGTTTCTTAACGAATATTCATTTTAAAATAGTTATTTATTAAGAATAGGACCCCCAACATATTCCCTCGGCGATTTGATTATATACGAGGTATACTAGAGTTGGTTTTTGCAAGAAGATTGGAGGACCAAATGACATACACGAGATGAGTACCTCGCAGAATGACGAAAGTGGAATTTATAGAAGCATTTAAAGTCGTGATAGTTATATAAGTTTGTCACAGAACGAAAAAAGAAAAAGATTAAACCAGGTGCTAAAACCAGTGCTCCCAGTTTCTTCTGAAAGGCTCGACGTACCAAAATTAAACTCATGTCAAATGATTTAATTGGATTTTGCTAAGCCGTACTGCGTATTAAAGCACTGTAATTGCATGCGCAAGAATGAGATTAAGCTACACATATTGTAACGCGGTGTCTTGTTCTTGGGCATGCAATAACAATTTCTTCTTATTTTGTTCGAAAATTGCATGTGTCTGAAAGACATTTTTAAATCAAGACACAAGAAAATACTCTGTGCCTTTTTGTGATAGTCAAGATGATGCTTTAAGGAATAAACGTAAGGATCTTAGTCGGCAGATTCCTCTCCTAAAGCGACTATCAATATTTTGTCCATCGAAGAATTTCACTAGGAAGTCTGTGAGCAGATCTTGGGTAGCAGATAGCCAGATTCTGGAAATTGTAAAAATTTCTAGAGTAGCAGACAGAAGCAAGTATGGTATTAATTATTTAAGTGTCTTATATTACTAGCATATAATACACAGTTTCTATAACAACCAGCATCTAGCTGTCTGCCACACAAGAAATATAAAAATGGCCAGAATTTGACTATCTGACACTCGACGATGATTAGGACAAAACAAGGGATTCTGGTGGATTAATATTTATTTCTAACTCAATTTAGGAGATTACTACCTATTATCCTCTGTTTATTGACTTCTCATTAATGAAACATGCTTGGGCTGCGTAGTGTAAATAAGGTAATAGTTTGATTCATGTTTTTTACTTCAAACTCAATCGGGATCCTTAGTTATAAGCACTCCATACGCTACAAACAATGCATTCACACTTGGTGGACGATACGATCGACTAAAAAGCTTACTGCATTTGCTTTTGAACAGACGTATATGCATTCATACGATACCAAATAAATAACGATACTAAATATATAACGTATCAATAAACCGATTCGTGAAACCGTAAGAGTGAACGCACTGTTTTTAACCCTTTAAAAAGCCTTCTGTAACTGTTTTCCAAATTACATTACGGACAACACAGGTGATTCCCACATGATTGCACACATTGAATATACATCACCTCTTTCTACTTGGGATTCTAATGTTTTATCCAATTGCACCAACAACTAGCATTAATTCCCAACATTATTGCAATGAATATTCGTCGTGATCGCCACTTTCTCCTTGCAATTCTAATATTTGTTAAGTTTCAATAAGATTTACATTAAAGAAGGTACGGTAAAACCTATAAGACCGATCGATTATTTCATGTAAATCAAAAACTGCCGTGTTCCATTGAATTGGCTCCTTTCCATAGCACACCATCACTATCGATAACCCAATTACACTTATCGATGTATATTATCATTACTCAGGACTTTTTAGGCTCTAAACCGCAACAGTCTCTACAAATTTCGACGCAAACACTAACATTAGTAGGAAATAATCACTTTTACCGTCACTACGGTACTATTTATAGTCTCAACCTCCGTCGAAGCACTTTCTAGAGGCCACTGTGTATCTCGCTCGCCGCCCGGCGTGGTGCTACCGAATGGAATATCCGTTGCGGTACTGTTACCAGGCAGAGAAGTCAAGGATTACCTGTGAACAGTCATAGATTATTTCGTAACGCAGCATAAATCTTGGAGACCATCGAGGTAATAATGTATTCTCAATTCTCATTTCATTTTAATACGACGACTCCCGCATTGTAGTCTATTTCCAATACGAAGACTCTTTTGACACTTCCTAGCACGTAACTCTGCACATTTCATATAAATTGCTAAAATAAAAATTATTAGAATCTATACAAAACATGATGTGATTGTTTCACAAACATAATCAAATAATAATTTCTATTGATATTAGTCTTAAAAAAATTAAACAACAAAATAAAATAACATTTTACTACAATACCATGGTTACGCACTAAGATATTTTTTGACTTTCAGTCATAGTGACGCGACATTAAGAATCAGATAAAATTGAACTAATTCGAGGTAAAAACAATTGTCGGAGAAATACTTTTGTAAATTTGTATTTGGTATTAATTATTATTACGTTGTAACGTACCCAAAATCACATTCTGCAAACCCTTAATATATTTTCTTTATCAAAAAATGGATTTTAAGATGCGATATTGGACGTATGGTTTAAATATCCCATAGTTTTTAAAGAGTAGTCGTCTTAAAAATCAAAATCTGTAAAATACCACATTTATTTCACCCTTATACTAAGTATGGAGTAAGTATGCGATACTAGGAATTAATCAAGGATCAGTCCAGATTTTTTTAACAATTAAACACGTTATAAGTAACATTGATTTAACTATTCTATCGATATGTCAAACTTAGATGGGCTCCTTTTTTTTCTGTTCCCATTTTTGTTACGATTCTTAACCCACGATTACAGTTTGTTTGAAAAGTTAATCGGTAATCGATTTCGTGATGTGTCGATTGAAACAGTCTCTTCACTATCGCTGTTCAACGTTTATCTGTCAAATGGGACTTCGTATTGAAACGCACTATAAATCTACTACTACTAATAATTCCTATGTCGCGGTGAGCTTTACAAACGAACACAAAGAACACTATTTGTGGAGCACACAAATTTTTATCCTGTGTGAGTATTGAACCTATAACACTCGGTGCAAGTGCGAGGCGACCGGTACACCATCCGTGCAGCCAAGAAATCCTTTCAAAAATCCCTATCGATATATACCTACCAGTGGCGTTTGCCAATGCCTCTTCCATAAATCCCCACTGATTAACCTACCAGTGGCGGTTGCCAATGTATCTTCCACGAATCCCCACTGATTAAATGAAAAGAATTTTGAGAAAATAAATAAATATCACCACGAATCTATAGGTATTGTTACAGCCAGTGCGATCTATCGGCACTGTGGGGAATACTCGGCAGTTCCTTCTAATAATTTATTACAGCGCCATTTTTGACGTCTTTTTGAACTACGTAGCCTATCCGTACGCAAAAAGTAGAGAGAGCGCAAGAACTTTTTCGTACGGTAACATGCCGAGTATGGCGCATCTAGAAAATTCCAGAAACGAAGAAAGAAAGATTGAATCGCATATATAAAATTGAGCACGCGCACTGCCAAGTCAGTTTACCATCGTAAGCGGTCAAGTATTCATCGAAGCGAACGGAAGCGAAAATTTCACAGAGTTTAAAACAATTAGAGTGGGAAAGTGTATAAGTAGTGTGTGTGGTGGTGTTTTAAATTTATTTATGTGTTAGAATAAAACCGATTACACGCATAATGACCAAAACGGTTCGCAATGAGGCGTATTCGCAAAATGACATATCGGCATACTCTTACGGCTTACCAATTCTCAAAATAAAACGTGTTTTAGTCGGTAATATTGTTTAAATTCTTATCACTCGAACCCAGCACGTAACAGTACTATTAAAACAAATGCTCACCATTTATTCTTAATGAGAGCATTTGGTTGGTTTAGTTTAAAAATTGTGACGCCTATGGCGATACCGATTAGTTACATATAATAGAAATGTGGTGGGGATTCGTGACGTTGTAGCGCGGTGGAATTAGTTACCGAATTTAACGCTTGGTTTGGTTCGAAACTAATCTGGCAGTCCGGAACAACATACATAATTATGTGAGTCCTATCGTTTTATATATTGCGTTATCAACAGCAAATAATCTCAAAATACGGTCTACAACGTTAGAAAGAAGACATAAAGTTGACAAAACAATTGTTAAGTGTAAACTTAGGACAAAGGTTTCCAAACTGACACTACCACTAAGTTCTCGCTTGCCGATTTTGGCATGCGAGCCATAGTTTGGACGCCCCTGATCTAGACCAGGGGTCCACACCATTAGGAGGTTAGATTATTAGCACAAGCTGTTTAATCTCGGCCATAATATGCTGTCGTCATAAGGAAAAAGGGATTACGTTATTAGAATTATTAAGGAAAGAGACGCACCTACCAGTTTTCTCTTATGACGGCAGTGTGGAATACTCTGGTTTGTAAAAAAACTTACCTAGTCTGAGTCCGTGTCGTCGTTGACGGAACTTCGCAGCTTGGAGAGCGTGCGGCGCGCGGCGGGCGTGTCGTCCTCCTCGTCCGACGAAATCACGATGCGCTGGCGCGGCTTTACGCCCGTTGCGCCGCGCGTCATGCGCCGCGGGACCGTGCCCTCCGCGCCTACACACACACACACAGTACAGGTCACGAGGCGCCGCGGGACTGCGCCCTCCGCGCCTACACACACACACACACAGTACAGGTCACGAGGCGCCGCGGGACTGCGCCCTCCGCGCCTACACACACACACACAGTACAGGTCACGAGGCGCCGCGGGACTGCGCCCTCCGCGCCTACACACACACACACAGTACAGGTCACGAGGCGCCGCGGGACTGCGCCCTCCGCGCCTACACACACACACACAGTACAGGTCACGAGGCGCCGCGGGACTGCGCCCTCCGCGCCTACACACACACACACAGTACAGGTCACGAGGCGCCGCGGGACTGCGCCCTCCGCGCCTACACACACACACACAGTACAGGTCACGAGGCGCTGCGGGACTGCGCCCTCCGCGCCTACACACACACACACACAGTACAGGTCACGAGGCGCCGCGGGACTGCGCCCTGCGCGCCTACACACACACACACACAGTACAGGTCACGAGGCGCCGCGGGACTGCGCCCTCCGCGCCTACACACACACACACACAGTACAGGTCACGAGGCGCCGCGGGACTGCGCCCTCCGCGCCTACACACACACACACACAGTACAGGTCACGAGGCGCTGCGGGACTGCGCCCTCCGCGCCTACACACACACACACAGTACAGGTCACGAGGCGCCGCGGGACTGCGCCCTCCGCGCCTACACACACACACACAGTACAGGTCACGAGGCGCCGCGGGACTGCGCCCTCCGCGCCTACACACACACACACACACAGTACAGGTCACGAGGCGCCGCGGGACTGCGCCCTCCGCGCCTACACACACACACACAGTACAGGTCACGAGGCGCCGCGGGACTGCGCCCTCCGCGCCTACACACTCACACACAGTACAGGTCACGAGGCGCCGCGGGACTGCGTCCTCCGCGCCTACATACACACAGTACAGGTCACGAGGCGCCGCGGGACTGCGCCCTCCGCGCCTACACACACACACACAGTACAGGTCACGAGGCGCCGCGGGACTGCGCCCTCCGCGCCTACACACACACACAGTACAGGTCACGAGGCGCCGCGGGACTGCGCCCTCCGCGCCTACACACACACACACAGTACAGGTCACGAGGCGCCGCGGGACTGCGCCCTCCGCGCCTACACACACACACAGTACAGGTCACGAGGCGCCGCGGGACTGCGCCCTCCGCGCCTACACACACACACACAGTACAGGTCACGAGGCGCCGCGGGACTGCGCCCTTCGCGCCTACACACACACACACAGTACAGGTCACGAGGCGCCGCGGGACTGCGCCCTCCGCGCCTACACACACACACACACACACAGTACAGGTCACGAGGCGCCGCGGGACTACGCCCTCCGCGCCTATACACACACACACAGTACAGGTCACGAGGCGCCGCGGGACTGCGCCCTCCGCGCCTACACACACACACACACACAGTACAGGTCACGAGGCGCCAAGGGACTGCGCCCTGCGCGCCTGCACACACACACACACAGTACAGGTCACGAGGCGCCGCGGGACTGCGCCCTCCGCGCCTACACACACACACACAGTACAGGTCACGAGGCGCCGCGGGACTGCGCCCTCCGCGCCTACCACACACACACACAATACAGGTCACGAGGCGCCGCGGGACTGCGCCCTCCGCGCCTACACACACACACACACACAGTACAGGTCACGAGGCGCCGCGGGACTGCGCCCTGCGCGCCTACACACACACACACACACAGTACAGGTCACGAGGCGCCGCGGGACTGCGCCCTCAACGCCTACACACACACAGTACAGGTCACGAGGCGCCGCGGGACCGCGCCCTCCGCGCCTACACACACACACACATACACACACACACACAGTACAGGTCACGAGGCGCCGCGGGACCGCGCCCGCCGCGCCTACACACACACACACACACACAGTACAGGTCACGAGGCGCCGCGGGACTGCGCCCTCCACGCCTACACACACACAGTACAGGTCACGAGGCGCCGCGGGACCGCGCCCTCCGCGCCTACACACACACACACATAGTACAGGTCACGAGGCGCCGCGGGACCGCGCCCTCCGCGCCTACACACACACACACACACAGTACAGGTCACGAGATGCAGCGGGACCGCGCCCTCCACGTCTACACACACACAGTACAGGTCACTAATCACAGGACACGATGCTTTGTGTCATTCTAACGCACTGGTTCAATAGCCATGCAACGAAGTAATGCTTCACTAATCAAGTTACGAAGCAGCCAGACTAATCGCTTCGTTGCTTCGCATTCGCTTACAAAACAAATCTCTGCTTACAATACAAACTTACCTTCCACCTCCGTCGTCGCTTTGTGCTTAACTTTCGCCTCCTTCTTCGCCTGTTTCTCTTGTTCTTTCTTGTCTTGCTTGGCCTTCTTTAACGCCTGACACTTTTCGATGGTAGGTTTACCGTCTAAGCCCGCCGCTATGAGAAGATCCAGCATCTTCTGTACACGTTCTTTGTTTTTTGTACATCCTATAATTAAGAAAAAAGAAAATTTTTAGTAGTTAGTAAAAAAAGATGACAAATTTTACATGGAAAAAATTCCTTCTGTACGAGCTACGCTGCACATTCATCTGTACATACGTCATACCTAGACTCTAATGTAGGTCAACATGAATTAACTTTATAACAATTATTACATATTATATTTAGTGACAATAAACATATTAACAGAAACAGTTGTTACTCATTTAACATTCTTTACTGTTGGGAATCAAACCCCAAACACCTTCTTAATTCGATATATCACTATATTTTAAGATACAGGTCTCACCTAGTTTAAAAGGCAGTGTTTTCACTACTTGAGCACAGATATTTAATACTTGTCCATAAAAACGTATAAATGTGTATATTTTTGAGAAACAAACTATTAATATATTTATTATTTACTATTTTGAAATAAGTAGAAGTTTCTGCTTAGTATACAGAATTTATGGTCGGTAACCTAAATAGGCTACTTTTGTCCTAAGAAAGTAAACAACACTGTTTCTGTGAGATAAAATTTTTCTTTAGAACCGCAGCAGAGAGGCCAGCTGTAAAAGATATTATTGCTAGAAAATTTTGGTCTATGTAATTGGTATAAATCTGCAGTCATCATAATAATTTACAGACGATTTAATAAGCTCGCCGAGGTATCCTATTATCCGTATTAACGGCTCATTAGAAAACTATTGGATCTTTTAATAAATTGCTAATTATATAAATTTATAATGACTAGTGTTTACCCAATTCTTGCCTATTTATAAATAGAGATAATATTTGACTTATGAACGGTAGGGTTACGTCGCTAGTGACGTATCCTGATCGATCATTCGTTAAAGAACACGCCATACTAATGTGAATTTTTAAACTGCCGTTATACTTTGGTATATTTCCATGTTTTTTTTTTCAGAATGTGTGTGATGGACGGCACATTCTATACAGGATGTAACAGAAAGGTGGTGCCCTAACCCCATACCAAAATATCGAATTTTAAATTTTATGACAATTTCAATAATTTTATTTATTTGTCATTTAAATATCGATACAAACGTGTTACATCACTATAAATTTTTATCCTTTCAACTAAAGTTCAATAACACCAGAACAATCTCTTAACGTCACTGCTTCCTTAGTTATGCAATAATACAAATGACTCCGGCTCATCAGACCAAACAAATAATTTGGTACACAAAAAAAAGATTTTTTAATAAAAAAAACATAGAATTTTTTAAAGCCGAACTAAAGGAAATTAAATGGAATGAAATAATAATTAAGGACAAAAATATAAATGAAAACTATGAAGCATTTAATATTATTTTACAAAATACATTAAATAAAAGTATACCACAACAAACAATTAAATTAAAACAAAACTACACAAAACACTGGCTAACTACGGGTATAAAAATTTCTTGTAGAAACAAACGTCTCCTTAAAATATTAACATTAAAAAATAATAATGAAACACTGAAAAAGAATTACAAAAGTTATGAAAAAATATTAAAAAACGTAGTAGTGACAGCAAAAAAATTAAATTACATAAAAAGACTTAAAAAATCAGAAAATAAGGTAAAAACAATGTGGAATATTATAAATGAACGTACCAACAAAAAAAGAAAAAATGAAAAGTCTAACATAAAATTAAAAATAAATAATAATAATGTCACCGACCCTCAAATCATAGCTAATACGTTTAATGATTTCTTCGCATCAATTGGAGAAAATACAAACCACATAAAAAATGACAGGCAGTGTGGCTCTTATGTGATATCACCTACTGAAAATACCATGTACCTAAGTCCTGTAGAACCCTATGAAATTTACACTTTAATAAAAAGCTTAAAAAACAAACAAAGCCATGGCTACGACGAATTACCACCTATGCTAATAAGACAATCTGCAGAAGAATTAACTTTGCCATTTTACTTATTAATAAATCAATCTTTTGAAGAAGGCCAATTCCCTGATTACTTGAAGAAAGCCATACTTAAACCAATTTATAAGAAAAATTCACACAACGACCCCAGTAACTATCGTCCTATCGCTCTGCTACCTACCGCCTCGAAGATATTCGAAAAGGCAATGTGTAATCGCGTTTACAATTTTTGTGAGAAATATGAAATATTCAATGAATGTCAAAATGGATTTAGAAAAAACAAATCAACAATATTAGCCATTTATAAATTTATACAAGAAGCCCAAAACATTATTAACGACAAAAAATACGCGGTTGGAATTCTATTAGACATGACTAAGGCCTATGATAAAGTCCAATACAGCATACTCCTTAGAAAATTACAGGATATAGGAATTCGCGGCAAAGCTCACGAGTGGTTTCAGTCATATTTAAGAAATAGAGAACATCTAGTAGAAATAGAATACTTCAACCATTCCACGAATGACATACAACACGTTAGATCAAGTAAAAAAATAATCAATGCGTCAATTCCACAAGGTAGCGTAATTGGGTGTCTTTTGTTTCTCATTTATATCAATGATCTGCCCAAAACAATAGATGGACCGTGTGTTCTATTTGCAGACGACATCTCACTCCTAACAACCTGCCAAAATAATAATAAATTAAATGAAAAATTAACAGTAACGCTTGACAAAGCAGTAACCTGGATGGACGAACACAATCTCGAAATTAACTTCTCAAAAACCAAAATAATGTCCTTCCATCCCTACCAAAAACCTCCACTAATAATAAATTTTATTTACAATAATATAAAAATAGAAACCGTACCAGAATTTACACTACTAGGATTATCCATAGACACTAACATAAACTGGAAATCACACATTAAGAAAATGAGAGCAAAGATTTCAAAATTTACATACGCCCTTAGTGAAGTTAAAAAGACAACAGACCTGCAAACTGCCCTTGCTACATACTATGCATATGCTTATGCATGGTTTAGCTACGGCATAATACTGTGGGGCAATAGCACAGATGCACCAACTCTCTTTACACTTCAAAAAAAGCTGGTTAGAATTTTAGTGAACATCGACGATACAGATAGTTGCAAACCCCATTTTAAAGAACTCAAAATCTTAACTTTACCCTCCATATATATCTTGGAAATGTGTAAATTTGTAAGAAAAAATCTAAACATGTTTACTAAGAGAGAAGACACCCAATGTAGGTACGCACTACGCCATAGGGAAAGGCTTAAACTGCCCACCTCACGTTTAAAACAACACACAGACAGCACATATGTGATGTCTATAAAAATTTATAATAAACTGTCGGATGAAATTAAAAACGAACCTAAATTTAACCCATTTATAAATAAATTAAAAACACTACTATTAAACAAATGTTATTACAATTTAAATGATTACTTGACTGACAAATTACAATAATATAAATAATAATAATACCTGCAAAAATAATAATAAAATCACTGACATAACTGACAAATTACATTAATATTAGCAATATAAATAAAGATAAACATATAATTATTGACATAACTCGCAAATTATATTAATATAATAAAAGTATCTTTAAAAATAGTATTAAAACTACAAACATAACCAATAAGTTGCAGACATATTATATACATCATCATCAAATTATGTAATATCAATATATAAAATTAATATTATATCCACTATACCTACAAATACACATAGAATAATTATATATAAAGGAATGTTCATTATAATAAAATGAAAAGATGTTAAAAATTGATTAAAATACAGTATATATGCATTGCTATAAGTAATACAACTGTCATGTTATATTAGAAATAATGCAAAATTAATATAATTATAATTAACATGAAACAGAATAAATCTAGAACAATGCAGCTAAAGCCCTCTTCCTCCCTTCTACATTTGCTGTGCCTGACAAGGTCCATGATGATACCATGTATTATTTTTATAACACCAAATTAACATTGTGGAATGCAAATAAAGTATTGAGTATTGAGTATTAATACGAACATCGGGATCGCACAGTCATAGTTGCGGCAAAATTCACTCACCTCAACGCATTTTCTGTTATCCTAGTACTTGATTCTAAGCACAGAACACTTATACTCAAAGAGAAGAATGGCAACTTCATACAAAATTTGTGAGGAATTTTTTCCTTAGCGTCTGCCGCCATTTATTTGCAGCCCGCACAAAACTACTGTAAATGTCATGTTTGTATTAGCGCGGGAAATTCAAAATTGGTGGTGTTTAGGTATATATATGGATATATACACATCTTTTCAACAAACAATCAACATAAAAAATATATTCATATAATACTAATTTTGCAGGGTACACTCCGGAACTTGGCGATTAAAAAGAGTGGCTACGAGTTTCTTGCCCGTTCTTCTCATGAGCCCTACACACCCTTGCTTTGCTGAACGCGGCAGTAAATGTAAATCCACAAAAAAAAATTTATGTGTAACTTTGACATTCATAAGTGTTACCTTGTAACCTAATTTGAATAAATTTATTTTGATTTTGATTTTTGATTTTGAACGAAACATTTGTTTATGATTGACATTAACTGTCAATGTCATATTGACGCATAATAAATATTCCAATGCTGAATTGGTGTTTCTCAATACAGTTTCCTGAATTCATACGTTTTCCTTTCAATTTTACAGGAATTATCAATTTTTGGTGAATATTATTCCAGAAAGAGTTCTTTTACTTCTGACAATTCTAGCATTCTAGGTTATGTCATCTACCAACTTGTCATAGATTGTCCGCACGACAAACGACAAACATTTTATATTTTATTTTGCGCAACGAAAATACTAGAAATTAATAATAAATCACACACAGACCCATATAGTGTTTTCATTAACCTCTCCGAATAAGACTCAGAGGTTAATAAAAACAATTTGCCCGATCTAGGAGTCGAACACGAAACCTCATACACGGCATTCGCATCTAGTAGAACTGCATCTTATAGATATTATAATATTGATATCAGACTTGTATTAAACTGTCTTCTCAGTGTGAGAAACATTAGGAGGCTTCCACCCCGCTGCAGCGCTGCACGCTGGCCCAGTGCGGGTTGGTAAACTACACATATCTTTGAGAACAGTATGGAGAACTCTCAGACATGTACATAGGTTTCCTCACGATGTTTTCCTTTACTATTACAATGAGCGATAATGGTGCCAATTCTGTTGTCACAAAATTCTCTTATCTTAGCTAAAAATCTCTAAAATTTAGTTTAGTCCTGTCAAACGACATTTCGTATTCTCAAATCGCTAAAAGTGACAGGACTAAACTAAATTTTAGAGATTTTTAGCTAAGATAAGAGAATTTTGTGACAACAGAATTGGCACCAATTAACTATTTACGCACATAACTTAGAAAAGTCAGAGAATCGCGCCTTGGGATCGAACTCGAGACCTCTGCGTGACAGTCCAACGAACTCTCACTGGGCTATCGCTTCTTTCCTTTTTCTTTTTCGTGTAATTACTGGCCAATATGTTGTCAAGAGTTGTTCAAGCCGTAGGTAGGCGTCTGACATGGCTTAACGACTGTTGTCAATTCGGCAACAGCCGGGACCGACTTTTGACGTGCCCTCCAAAGCACGGAGACGCTCAGATGATATACCACTAAGCGGTCACCCATCTATAGACTGACCACACCCAAAGTTGCTTAACCTCGCTAACCATTTACCGATCAGTGAGTGCAACTGGCTATGAGCGCTATCGTTATCGCTGCTATTAAATTATTAATTTTGAAAATGTCTATGTGTCTACTTATTCTTAGAATGTATTTCTATGACGTGCTTTTTGTTACGGATCATGTATTTCAGATGTAAAATTAGGAGATATTGGTGCCAATTCTGTTGTCACAAAATTCTCTAATCTTAGCTAAAAATCTCTAAAATTTATTTTAGTCCTGTCACTTTTAGCGATTTCAAAATACGAAATGTCGTTTGACAGGACTAAACTAAATTTAAGAGATTTTTAGCTAAGATAAGAGAATTTTGTGACAACAGAATTGGCACCATTTTGTATTTAATGTTTAGACCAAAGCAATAACGCCTCAAGATTCGATTTGACAACTCGATGTCGATTGACTTTAGTTTGTCTCTTGAACGTCTCGGACTTTTCATATTAGAAGACATTTTTTTCTGTTTAAATTATTGGTGGACACTGGACAGATAGCACTTATTTTAATCACAACAAATTAACGTACCGGACAACGGTAATTATTTAACTGTAAGGAACGATTTAGGCGTGAAATATTTGCCGATGCTAGCGCTACTATCTGCTCTAGAGCGAGACAGATAGTAGCGATCCTGTGCGCCTGGTCATTTTCGGGTTCACAGAGGTCACCTGCGTCAGCTGTTAGTGTTGTTTACGTATCGATTAGATTATGCTGATATTTATAAGTCGATAAAAAAGAAAATCAATATCTTCGTGAAAATAATGTTTATAAATTTTATTCTCGCGGATTTCCATTGTACAAGGGATATATTATGTGACGCTTAAATATGACCACACCTTTCTGTTACACCCTGTATAGTGTTACGTCTAATCAAAACATTCCAAGTTAACATGGTATGGTCAGCAACAAAAGTAGCTGAACTATAGACAAAATATTTATAAGTATTATTACAATAATTTATTAATAAAAAATTTAAGCTGATATGTAGCGATGAAGCTTGCTTGATCACAATCAAGCAAGCTCTTTAACTACTATTGGTGTAAGAAATAGAGGTTCATTCCTTTATATGATAAACCAATTTAAAATTAGTCAAATATTTAACAACTTAGGTCACATTCACATTTGTCTAAGAACATTTACGCCTTGTGGACTGTTTGGAATGGCAACGTGTACGACGTTAACGTTCTCCTAAGTACGTACAAAATATCGATGATCAGAAATTGATCAAGAAGGTACTTCTTGATCAATTTCTGATCATCGATATTTCTATTCTTTCTTGTTTAAATCATCTCGTAATGTTTTATCAATTACTAGCGGACCCGTCAGACATTGTCCAGCCCGAATCTTGGCTTAAAATCAAATAAAAATCCTATAACCCAATTAGAGCGCCACCTACCCGGTGTGTACCTTATAAATCTAAACCATTTGGGCACTAACTTTAATTAATAATAATTAAAAAAACTAAAAAACACGCTTTATTAAAAAAGCAAACTAAAAAGTAGAATTATTCAATTTTTTTATTTTTCTATATCTTTTTAATATTTTTCTAAATTATTGTATTGTCATCGGTTTTTGATAAGTATGCCAAATTTCAAATAAATCGACGTTTTGAAGGGGTCAAAATCATGTTCAAAGTTGCCGTTACATACATACTAAAACACGTATGAAGCTAATAAAAGCGTGTTAAAAAGGAGTATCAACATCGGTTCTACCGTTTAATGACATACACATGTCCAGAAGAATTACATACATAAAGATATTATCAAACAGCAACACTCACCTTCAACAAGCTTCTTATAATCGAACCGTATCCCCGCAGCCTTGCAGAACTTCTTCATATCCGTTATCCCCGGTTGTCTCATCTCCGGCGGGACGGGTGGGCGACCCCGCCGGCCCGGCGTAGTACCGGTGCCGGGAGTACCAGGCGTGCCAGGCGTTCCGGCCGCGCCCGGCGTACCTCCGGCTTTCGGACTGTTCTTGGAGCCCTTCGGCCGACCCGGACCACGTTTTAAGGGTACATCCTGTACGACAATACGATGTCATAAAAATTAAATTAAAAATTAATTCTAAAAAAATACGATATTAATTTAAATTGTAGTAAACTTCAATAATAATAAATAATAATATAATATTCTACCACATACACACAACACTATCTAGCCCAAACTAAGCAGAGCTTGTACTATGGGTACTAGACAATGGATAAACATACATATATACTTTTTTTTTGTAAATACATACATATTATACATAGAAACACCCAGACCAAGACAAACATCCATGTTCATACACACAAATATTTGTCTTGTGCGGGAATCGAACCCGCGACCTCAGGCGTGGCAGTCGGTTACACTAACCACTACGCAACAAAATACGCAACAAAATCCTTATAAAGTAGTTTAATTACAATATAATATATTACATTCGCGTAAACGTAAGAGATTTTACATATTTGGAATCAGTAGAAAAAGACGCATCTTTCAGTCTCTTTTCCTTATAACGGCAGAATACGTAATGGGTATTAAAGCGATCATGCTCATCCGTAACATATAATATATAACATATATTGCAACGCGAAAGTTAAGTTATCATTGAAAGATAATCGTAGAGCTAATATTTGTGGACTTTATTGCGGTTTTATTACAGGTGGCAAATATTTATAATATTTTAGATATTTTAAACAATATCAATGACATTGTAATAGGTTATATTTTACTTGAAATATACGATTGTTAACGAAATTGCATAGGCGTGACCTTGACAATCACGACGGCGCATAGCTCATGTGTTTTTCTCTATATAATACATTTCTTCTTTTTTAGATTATATACCACTAAGTAAGTGTGCCTTAAATTGCGTTAACTAATAAAAATAAATAAACCGCTTGAATTTTTTTCTACACCCTGTTTTCTTTTAGTAACTGTAATACAATCACGATACATTCTTTAATTTATATAAATTCATGCTATAACTCAAAGAATGTAATCATAGATGCTACGCTTAAATATGGTCAACTTTCGGAACGTTAAGTTGTCATCTGACACACAACGCCAACATGACATCTGAATTATAAATACAGTATTATCACGTCACTCATTTTTAAAATTGTGTACTGACGTTCTGTATATAATGTGTGAGCTCACTCATCTTAGTGCAGACACTTTTCCGTATGATCTAAGTACGGTTATCTATGATTTCAGTCTTTCGCTCACTCATATTGAAAACTGTACACTATCTAATAAGTGAGCTCACTTGTCTTAGTGTGAGCACTCGTACATCAAAGTGCAGTAAATGCACATCTATAATTACCTATCTATTATTATCATCTAAGTTTAGAATAAACTGTCTTTTAAGCAATAAGAAAATAAAATGTTTTAAAGCGTAAACATAAAATAATTAGTATATAAAAATATATCACCGCGCTTCCTGTACGCTGCAAGAATTGATCAGAGAATTTAGTACATTTAAACATAAATATATACGAAGGTACGTAGTCATATGCATGTTTCCTAGAGAGGTAGACATTAGACAGAGACTACATAGTAAAGGAGATTACCCATTTAGTACGGACCAAAGTACTGACCTTAATATTTTTGTGTCCTGATAAAAATGCCTTTATTTGATTATGTTACCATAATGAATTACATGTACCAACTTTAGTCAATGTTCACTTCAGGTGTTAAGAGATATTGAACAGAATAAGTTTCTTTTAGGTTATAGTAGTCTCACAGTAATATGGACTCTAAGCAGGTGTATTTAAGATTTGCATTTAGTTTTTTGGATGTAATTGACAAATTGTAGTTCTACCAACTCATAATTATCAGAAAATAATTATGAGTTGGTGCCACAAAAACAAAATGGGGTGTAAAGATACAAATACTTAATTGTTATTCTATATAATATTATGTATAAGTGAAACAATTAAAATACATCATGGTACGTGTATTATTCATTAAATATATTATCGAAACCTGGAGCTGGTGCCCTTACATTGTTATAAAGTGTCCAGCCCAAATACCACAATATACACATTACGTGTGCACAACAACCAACTGTTCGTTTTTCTACAAGACAAGAGCAGTAGTAACCAAATATGGCGTCTAATGTATCTCTTACATTTTTATTTTTATTTATTAATATGTATGTATAGTACACTTTACTAGATACATGTCTAGATTTAATTCCTCCACAAACTAAATAATTGGTAACTCCTAATATTCTAAGTCTTCTTCAATTTCTTCTCACACTTCTGCCTAACCCTAACATGGCTAAAATGGCGGAATATGTTTGAGCGGTAAAACGGAAGTAAAGTAACTCATTAATTCAATGAAATGAACCCCGAAAGGAATCTTTTAAAGAAGAAGCTAAAATACTTAAAATATTTTTGTTTTATTTATTGTCCAAAAATCATTGTGACACAATATTTTATTTGAAAGTACTGGCCATGGGCATTCTTCTTTAAAATAGGTAAGTACGAATATTGAAACAGGCAATATTTGTATTTTTGTTTCTTATGAGTAAAATCAAAAACATATAGGACGGAGTTTTAGATAATCTTTAACAATTAGAAAGCTGCTTTATCCAGAAGTCACATAGGCTATTTAACATCTGGCCATGGAAGGACGCAGTAACTATAAACATGGGTTAAATCAAGTGGAACATCTAGTATGATATAGCTTTATTATTCTTCATCATTGACTAGGTAGTCTGATGTTAAAGTTTAAGACATACGGAGAACCACTGAGCAGCGAAGAAACCAATTTCGTATACCAACATTGTGTTCAGGCACTTTTTAGCGATACAGTCAGCAACGTTAATAGCTGAAAATTAAAGAAATTGGAAAACGTTTTTATTCGAATATCTAAATTATTATACTATTCTCTATTTTTCAGCAGTTAATAAATCAACAATATTTTAATTATTTCTGGTATAAACATTAACGTTTGTTATCGTTTAACAAGATACGAGGCAATCGATGTTTTTCAAGTTTGTACCGACTTATGTTGCTGACTGTACCAACATGTTCACAACATAGATACAACTAGTGCCAAGCGGCCAATATTAGAACTATTGATAACGTCATGACAGAACCGGCATCCTGTTATACCAGTTTGTATGGAAAATACTATATATATTTATACAACTTTTCGACATTATCCGTTGGACCGTGGCCTGCGAGACCTTCTACATAAGATTTCCTAATCTGATTGGATCATCAAACTCCGTTTACAAAAAAATAGGAATATAGCACTTACGTCGTCGCTCTCTTCCGAGTCACTGCCGGACTCGCCCGAGGAATCGTCTGATGATGAAGAGTCCACCGTCGTTACCTGCAATAGTGACAAGTGTTGCATGATTCTTCTGAACATGAATATATTATATTAAATCGAAGTAGGCGTTACTTGGCGGAAGTCCATTGTAATAAAATTATTGAGTAGAGAGGATCCCGCCACGCACCCTCGGATTCGATCGTCGGATTCGGATGGGCAATCTATTTAAGGAATTGAATGCTGTTAATGATCTTAAGGTAGTGTTCAAAACCAGCTCGCGTAAGATATGAATAACATATTGCAAAAAAATATTCAACTCTATCAAAAATGAACAGTTTTGGAGGTTGGAGGAGAACAGTTTTGAACTTGAATGATGGAAATATATTTTGCAAAGGAGACCGTCCATATTCGGCTTGAACGTGGTCAATCGTCTTATAAATAAAGTAAAATATTAAAAGTTTTGTTTTAATATATAATAAATATTGGTTACTGTAACCAGTCTTAAGAAATTGACGTATAATAAAAATGCTTTTTAAAATATTTTCATATCAATTTCAATTGAAATGGACAATCCAAATGGTTTGTTTGTGTTGTCTAGTAAAAACAATTGGACAAAAATCGGAACAAAGTGTTAAAAAAAACACATTTAGAAATATTAACGAAATCTGAAAATACGTTGATAATTTTTACCCGACTATGTCAGAAGGAGGGTAATGTTTTTTCATTAATTACTTTATTCATATTTTGAATTTGACAATAATAATTAATGTAAAATGATATGATATTTGATAAAATATAACAAAAAAATTGTAAAGTGTGTTGGGTAATTTATTTTCATATTCCAGCAACACGTGACTTATCTGTCAATTCTGTTTCCGTCATTCACTTTGCGTTTGTTCGCTCTTCGTTCGGATATTGACGTGATTTTGTGTTTTATTTTATCATTTCACGAACGTGATACTAAACTTTATAGACTAATGTTTTCTACTTAGTTTAGGCTACTGAAAATTAATATTGTTATAACAATATAAAATTGTTTACGCCCAGGCCAGGGTCCCATACAAGGTGGTCGGTCTCCTTTTGTTTGGGTCTATCAGGCCCTTGAGGCCACAATATGCGCAGCCTGATGGACCAGATAGCTACGGGAGCACCTGTTCCTACGGGCTGGCTCGTATAATACAGTAGGTAGCTACGGTACCTCCTGGCTCATGAGGCCGCGCGCCTGCAGCTTGGCGGCGGCGAGCTTGGCGGCGGCGGCCTTCTGCGCGGCGATGTGCGCGGCCTGGCTGGCGAGGCGCTCGCGCTCGGCGTTCGCGTCGTAGTAGTTGTGCAGCACCTCCAGTGGGACCGGCACGTCGCCGAAGTACACCTCGTTGGGGATGTGCGACGAGTCCAGGCAGTCGTCGCTCCATCGCCTGGTACGACACATAATCGCAATTTAAGGACGTTATGTCGTTCATTCTTATTATTATTAAAGGTATATTTCATCATTCTATTAATTTGAGTCAGTCAGGTCGATTTGATTTTTGATTGATATCAATACAAATATTTTTTTTTAAATAGTTATTTATTTTAAATTAAGAAAAATATATGTGACTCGTCTGTACTTTATAGACCAATATGGAAGAGAGTAGCGACTGACCTTCTAAACTGTATCCCGGAGAAGTCCTTGCGGAAGGGTCTGATGGCGTACTGGTAGCCGGCGGCGCGCGGGCGCGCGGGCGGCGGCAGCGGGCGCGGCGGCGGCGCGCGCGGCGCGTGCGGCGGCGCGGGCGCGGCCCGGTGCGCGGCGGCGGCGGCGGCGGCGGCGGCGGCGCCCGCGCTCGGCGCGCCCGGCCCGCCCGGCGCGCCCGCCGGCTTGGGCTTGTTCGTCGAGCCTTTCGGCCGCCCCCGCTTCTTAGGCTGACACATTGTAGTCAATCACGGATGCATGAAGGCGCGCTGTATACTTACGAGCGCTCCTAACTACCGTTCTCTTTTATTTGAGAAATCTTAAGGGATGATCCCTGCGTCCTTTGTGGCCTTTGAACCAGTGGATACGAGGAACTTACAGATCGTGAACTACTTTATATTTCGTGTAGGAATCGAACTTCACAAAAAGGCTTCTTATTTACCCACGATTGGTTCGTGCACGTGTATTGTACACGTCGACACATAATATATCATGATTATTACAATTTTTAAAGGCAGAAAATTCATCCTTTCGTAATGGAAAAACAGGAACACAATTAATAAAATCGATATTTTATATTTACCAACATTTGCCAATACGACAAAAAGATAACTAACAAAATCCCGTTTCAGGTATCGAACCATTCGAAATTGAACACGTTAATTCTTAGTAACCATATCAATGCTTAACTATATAATAACAAAGCATCACGTCAATACATCCCAAAGAGTCTAAACAAATGTGTCATATTTACATTTTATAAAGCATGTTTATAACTCGTGTAATAACGAAATTAAATAGAGTTTAGTATAGGTACACTATTTAATTTTCGTTTTATTTTCTAATTAAGGGTTTATAAGGGTCTTCTAATCTCAGTATTAGCACGACATCTAAGCCTCCAAATAAGAACGAAAACTATGTTCAGCGTGTTGGAAACGGATACTATGTACCGTGTATTAGAAATGGATACTATGTTCCATGTATTAGAAAAGGATACTATGTACTGAGTATTAGAAACGGATACTGTGTACCGTGTATTAAAAATGAATACTATGTTCGGTGTATTAGAAACTTGTACTATATTCCGTATATTAGAAACCGATACTATGTACCGTGAATAAAAAACTGATACTAAGTGCGGTGTATTAGAAACTGATACTAAGTGCCCTATATTAGAAACGGATACTATGTACCGTGTATTAGAAACTGATACTATATTCCGCGTATTAGAAACGGATACTATGTACCGTGTATTAGAAACTCGAGACTATATTCCGCGTATTAGAAACGGATACTATGTACCGTGTATTAGAAACTGATACTATATTCCGCGTATTAGAAACGGATACTATGTTCCGTGTATTAGAAACTCGAGACTATATTCCGCGTATTAGAAACGGATACTATGTACCGTGTATTAGAAACTGATACTATATTCCGCGTATTAGAAACGGATACTATGTTCCGTGTATTAGAAACTGATACTATATTCCGCGTATTAGAAACGGATACTATGTACCGTGTATTAGAAACTGATACTATATTCCGCGTATTAGAAACGGATACAATGTACCGTGTATTAGAAACTGATACTATATTCCGCGTATTAGAAACGGATACTATGTACCGTGTATTAGAAACTGATACTATATTCCGCGTATTAGAAACGGATACTATGTACCGTGTATTAGAAACTGATACTATATTCCGCGTATTAGAAACGGATACTATGTACTGAGTATTAGAAACGGATACTGTGTACCGTGTATTAAAAATGAATACTATGTTCGGTGTATTAGAAACTTGTACTATATTCCGTATATTAGAAACCGATACTATGTACCGTGAATAAAAAACTGATACTAAGTGCCGTGTATTAGAAACTGATACTAAGTGCCCTATATTAGAAACGGATACTATGTACCGTGTATTAGAAACTGATACTATATTCCGCGTATTAGAAACGGATACTATGTACCGTGTATTAGAAACTGAGACTATATTCCGCGTATTAGAAACGGATACTATGTACCGTGTATTAGAAACTGATACTATATTCCGCGTAATAGAAACGGATACTATGTTCCGTGTATTAGAAACTGATACTATATTCCGCGTATTAGAAACGGATACTATGTACCGTGTATTAGAAACTGATACTATATTCCGCGTATTAGAAACGGATACAATGTACCGTGTATTAGAAACTGATACTATATTCCGCGTATTAGAAACGGATACTATGTACCGTGTATTAGAAACTGATACTATATTCCGCGTATTAGAAACGGATACTATGTACCGTGTATTAGAAACTGATACTATATTCCGCGTATTAGAAACGGATACTATGTACCGTGTATTAGAAACTGATACTATATTCCGCGTATTAGAAACGGATACTATGTTCCGTGTATTAGAAACTGATACTATATTCCGCGTATTAGAAACGGATACTATGTACCGTGTATTAGAAACTGATACTATATTCCGCGTATTAGAAACGGATACTATGTACCGTGTATTAGAAACTGATACTATATTCCGCTTATTAGAAACGGATACTATGTTCCGTGTATTAGAAACTGATACTATATTCCGCGTATTAGAAACGGATACTATGTACCGTGTATTAGAAACTGATACTATATTCCGCGTATTAGAAACGGATACTATGTACCGTGTATTAGAAACTGATACTATATTCCGCGTATTAGAAACGGATACTATGTACCGTGTATTAGAAACCGATACTATATTCCGCGTATTAGAAACGGATACTATGTACCGTGTATTAGAAACCGATACTATGTACCGTGTATTAGAAACGGATACTATGTACCGTGTATTAGAAACCGATACTATGTACCGTGTATAAGAAACGGATACTATGTACCTTGTATTAGAAACCGATACTATATTCCGCGTATTAGAAACGGATACTATGTACCGTGTATTAGAAACCGATACTATGTACCGTGTATTAGAAACCGATACTATGTACCGTGTATTAGAAACGGATACTATGTACCGTGTATTAGAAACCGATACTATGTACCGTGTATTAGAAACCGATACTATGTACCGTGTATTCGAAACGGATACTATGTGCCGTGTATTTGAAACGGATACTATGTTCCGTGTATTAGAAACAGATACTATATTCCGCGTATTAGAAACGGATACTATGTACCGTGTATTAGAAACCGATACTATGTACCGTGTATTAGAAACCGATACTATGTACCGTGTATTAGAAACGGATACTATGTACCGTGTATTAGAAACCGATACTATGTACCGTGTATTAGAAACCGATACTATGTACCGTGTATTCGAAACGGATACTATGTGCCGTGTATTTGAAACGGATACTATGTTCCGTGTATTAGAAACAGATACTATATTCCGCGTATTAGAAACCGATACTATGTACCGTGTATTAGAAACGGATACTATGTACCGTGTATTAGAAACCGATACTATGTAACGTGTATTCGAAACGGATACTATGTGCCGTGTATTTGAAACGGATACTATGTTCCGTGTATTAGAAACAGATACTATGTTCGGTGTATTAGAACGGGCACTACGTACAGCCAGCGAGAAAAGTAGCTGAACATTAAATAAATTTGTAAAGTGTGAAAATTTACTTATAGTGTATAAATTATGGTTACAAAAGTGATGCTTTAACCGTTACTGCTTTAAAAGATAAGAAATTACGATTATTGGCTACAACAAAGCACTTTCAAAACAGGTACATTGTTCTATGTAACAAAAAATATGGAATTAAGTGCCACTTATTATAACTAAAACTATGTTCTATGTAACATAACAGAATAGTTCCAAGATAGTTCACTTATGAGCACGTAAATTATGTTCCACATATTAGACCTTGATCTTCGTTTCATAGTACAGAACAGGTATTAAATTCGATATAATAATACAAATACCGGATGCCACGAATTAAAAAGAGGGCTTATTCCCGAATACACGAAAAGACGTGATGCTATGTACTTTTTTGAGGCGAAAGGGAAGGAGAATACGAGTACACAAGGTGTTTTCTGACGAAAAATATATCATGTAGATTGCATTGAAATACCATAAATAATAATTTCAAACTTTACTTGTCAGTAATAAATACTTAGGCAGCAATATCTTGTACATATGAGTTGTAAAATACTGAAATTATACTTAATTTGCGATTTAAAAGAGTAGCCGTGAGTTTTCTGCAGGTATCTTCTCATAGGCAACACTTTGTCTGAACCTAGCAACTAACCTAAATGTATATTCAAAAACTTCACTAAACTCATTAACTTATAAACTTTACGTTTATAAGTGTTACTTTATGACCTAAATGAATAAATAATTCTTGGCTTTAACTTAAAATTTATTCCTTGTATCACATATCTTAAAGTTAGGTGTAGGTTCCAAATGCTTGCTTAGTTTAGTTTGAACTAATCAATTTAAAATATATGTAAGGTATCAGGATATAAGACACATTTATCTGATGTTTCAAATTAATTCAGTAATAGGCTCAGAATAGTTATTCTCATAGCTTGTATATTTAAAACTGGTCCATTTGTTTCAAAAAGGAGGATTTCAAGCATAAAACATGACTCCTTCACTGATATTTTAGAGCAAATTTAAGAGGGAACCCACTGACATTTGAGAACAAATTTAAGAGGAAACCACTGCTTACATATAACTCTCCTTACCCTTCGCCTTAAGAATAAAATGGACACTGATATGTGAAAACATCAAACAATACCATGTTAGCTTTCAATAACTAGAGATCTGAAGATGACTTAAATGCTCAAACTTAAAAAACTACTGGTCTTTAATATCATTTGACGTCATCAACAATGGCCTGCACTTAGTATTGCTTCAAGTAATACTAACTAAATGTCCAATACCGTCCAATAACTAAAAGGATGTTAAGTGCTATAAAACGCATATGGCTTTACGTCTTTTTAGTCAGCGGACGACAGAATAATAAAAAGTAATATTTTATTCAAGATTACCTCACTGCCAGGAGTAGGCACTTTGCCAGGCATTGAACCTGATTTTGGAAGCTCTGGACTGCTGAAAGGTTTTCTATCTTCCTCACTGGAACAAACAATAAATCTGCTTTATATGGTTTTATTTAGAATGTTATATGTAAACTAGCCATAAACAAATATTATGCAGTGTGTTTAATTTGCTATGGTTGTAAAATCCCGCTAAGTTTTAAGACTGCGCCGAGCGAAATGTGCCAAAACAGGCGGTCACAGTTAAGTTGATAAAATCAACACTTTTTGTTTAATACAAATATAAAATATACATTTACCATAACAATTAATGTGTTTACAATTACTCCATGTAAAAAACTTAAAAAAATTAATATTTTCGCCTTCAAAATTACGTAAATTTGCGAAAAATGCTAAAAGGTAAGCTCGTGTTACGTGATTTTTAGATTATAACAGTAGAAATCTATCCTATTTTACAGCTTAAACGAAACATAAATAGTTATATTACAATTTGTCTGTCCCAAATATTTAAGTTATTGGTTGACAATAAAGATACATATTTATCAAAAAAGCACTTCAAATCTGCCATACATATTGTAGTGTAGTAGAGCCTCGCTGATTTCAGCATGAATGGGCCAACTCGACCGGGGAAGTACTACCCTCTCACAGAATACCGACGTGAAATAGCAGTATTCCTACTGTTGTGTTTCGTTTGGTGAGTGAGAGTGCCGGAGGCCCAATTACCCTCTTTCCCCCTTCCCGCTCCTTCTCATTCCCATTTCCTTTTTTTCCTACGGGTCGGCAACGCGCGATTGATGCCTCTGGTATTGCAGGCGTCTATAGGCTACGGTGACCACTTACCATCAGGTGGGCCGTATGCTTGTTTGCCAAATTAGGGGTACAAAAAAATTGAAAACACAATTTTACAATGGCGGCCGCGCGCCGATTTGAATATCGAATATCTCTGTCATTCAGTCCAACCGCGTCTTACGCTCGGCGCAGTCTTAAGCAACTATAATTAAATATTTCAGACCTAATGTATGTACACCTAGTTTGGAAATAAATTATTTGAATTTGAACTAAATTAATCACCGCACGAATGGCGTAGCGGACAAGTCGATTTGCTCGCTGTTGTCGCCGCGCTTTGGGTTCAAATAGTTTTAATTGGTTGTGTTATGCGCAATGGATTGTTCTAAGAAAATCGTAGCTCATATTTTAATTTCGAGGAGTTTGTTACTATTCGACCGCTAAACCATGAAAATTCGCATACAAGTTATCAAGGGGACAGAAAAGGACATGGGTTACCTTTCATCCAGAACAAAGTACTGTTCTCGAAGGATAGAAAATTGACATAACCTACATTTATGCGAGCGAAGTAACGGACAAATTCTAGTACATTGTATAGTGCTGCCGTAATTATTCAGGCTGATTGGTAAAAGACTGGACATATTGAAGGAGGGTATTCAGTACTCGATTCTGGACTCGAATATCTAAAAAAATAGATACTTAAAATTTGACCTGGTTATCCAATAAAAACTTAATGTGCGGACACTCTTGCGCATATACCAAAGCTAAACAAAACCTTCCCCCGCACTCTCCCGAATTTGCACCCCCGCCCGTCTTTTTCTTATTAAGGGTCATGAGCCTCGGTAGCAGCTGTGTGCGACGCGCGCAGTGTCCACATTTTATGGATATTTCATAAAAAAATTCATAAAAGTTTTCTATGCAGGTTACACAGATTTTATTTTTATTTTTTATATACGTTACGTCTGACCCTAAATTATCATCTCCTTAAGTATGTACAATGTTTAACCAGTCACACAGTAGATTGCCACGGCATGCATTGATCAAAATATATATGCAGTCACCCTATACTTGTGTGGTAAATAAGTGACAAAAAAATAGTCAAAATGACTACAAAATATCTTATTAGCCACTCTATTCAGCTTCCAGTTTACGGTTGTCAAAATAACCAAGATATTGTTCTGTCCTTCGTGCGTAGCTCATTAGAATACTGTTCGCAAGTTTGGAATACTATTTATGACGTTTACTTTTCAAGATTGGAATCTATCCAGCGAAACTTTACAAGATACCTTCAGTACAAGTAAGTGTAAATCATGCGATCGTAATTATGAATCGAGGTGCAAAAGGTACCATTTACTACGACTTAGGGAAAGAAGGAGTATATCAGATATCTCTTTTGTCGTTAAGTTATCACAATCTTATATTGACGCCTCACAACTTCTCTCCAAGATTCAGTTACGTGCCTCTACTAGATCTGTTAGGATAACTTTTCTTATTCTTAACATCCCTCGCTGCAGCACAAATTACAGACAGAATTCTTTCTTTATAAAATTCGCTATATTTTACAATAAATTGGTTGACTTTTCTTAACTTGACTTACTTACTACTAAGCCGCACGTATTTAATCAAATACTTGCCAAAGATTGGTACGAATTGGTTCAATAACTGTTTATATTGCACTTGTGATGTAGTACTACTGTTAGAATGTGTATCGTAATTGAAATCATTTCTTTTTTTAACACGCTTTTATTAGTTTGGTATGTATCTATGTATCTACCTATGAATCTATGTAACGGAATATTTGAACGTGATTTTCACCCCTTTCAAACCGACGACAGATTGATTTGAAACTTTGCACACTTATCGAGGACCGATAACAATACAATAATTTAGAAAAGAAAAGAAATATTAATAATAGTTTAGAATAACTAAAAAACACGCTTAATTAAAAAAAGTAGAAATCAATTTAATAATTTTAATGTAAAAAAGCGTGGGGTGCTTTTTAAGATATTTTGATAACCCTCACGCTTTTTTACATAAAATTATTAAATTATTTTCTAGTTTTTTAATAAAGCGTGTTTCTTAGTTTTTAACTTTTTCTTATAAACAAGTAAGCTCTCATTGTTATTTAAATGCGAAAACATGTAATTGGTAGCTAGTTAATTGTTTTTATCTTTAATTTGTCAATACTGTTTGTTTTCCGATTATAATAAAATATAATCAATAAGTAAAAGCTTTTATATTTAACTAAAAGTCACTTGTTGCTTAAGTTTTCAGTAGCCCATATCCTTTCTTAGAGTTAAGACCACCATAACAATTTCTATCAAAATCAGTTCATTAGTTTAGCTGTGATAACGAAACAAACAAACCAAAAACGAACATACAAAAGATATACCTACTTTCACGTTCAAAACATGACGGTACCCGTATATACGGTAAAAACAATTAGCGAGAACAGTTACTGTAGCATAATTACGTTAAAGCCATTACTGATCGAATAACATACTTAACAATTTTTCGTTCTTTTTTTATGGAATAAATCCTGTATCTCGGGGTATTTTACAAATATTCACAAAACGGACACAGAGAACACCCAGGCACGGAACAATTATTTGTGGACCTTGCGATCGCGTCTGTAAGTGCCGATGAGTACCAAAGTCTACCAAATTATGCTATACTGCAGCGTCCTACAGAATGCTACTAGGGTTACTAGATGAAAAAAACAAAAGTCCGGAGAAAAGGCTCAATTTCCACTGAAAAATCCTGAAATTTTTTAGTTTGAAAATTTTCTCTCAAAACAATATCAATCTAAATTCCATCGCAACCATTATCACATAACACACTTAAAATAAAATTAATTTATTAAAGAGAAAAATGAAAGCTGTATTTTTTTGAAAATTCTATATATCCTGAGGTTTCATGAGATTTGCAAAATCCAGCCGCAATCCTAAGAGTCCAAAAATTCAGAAATCTCAGGACAAATCCTGAGATATGGTAACCCTATATAGTACAGACTTCTTGTGATGATATCAAGAAAATGTGAACCGTAATTGTATAAAGATAAGGCTCAAAGTCGTTTCTATTTACAAAAATACTTTGCCGCCTATATATAGAACCAACTTTTGCGCATGTAGTCCCTAAATCAATAAAAAGTACCCTATGTCCTTCCCCGGGTTTTATACTATATCCGTACCAAATTTCATCTAAATCGGTTGAGTGGTTTAGTCGTAAAAATGTATCAGACAGACCGAGTTACTTTCGAATTTATAACATTAGTAAGGATGAATATTAATGTAATAATTTTTACCATCGTTCGCCGAACAAGGTGCGTACTCTAATGCTCAATTTACACCGGTGCGGAATGGAAGCGTCAATTTCGCCTCATGACGCTAGAAGGCGCGTGAATTCGCGAGAATGCTCAAGAATTCCCGCGCATTGCAGCGAATTCGTGCGACTGCACCTTGAAGGACGTTCAGTTGCCAGTCTAGATCTTTTACTTGACAAGAATGGTTGACTTGGATATTATTTTTATATCGCTTATTTGTGAGGTAGAAGAAGAAGAACGTCTCGACCGACTCCCCGTTCGCGTCACTTCCCGCGGATTCCACAGCCGGCGCCGACAGTAGCTAGAGGAATTCTCGAGAATGCGCGAAGATTCCCCGGAAGACGCGCGGATTCTTTTTGCCTCGTATTTAATTTGTACTTTATACAATTGACATAAAGTTCATTATGCTATGTACAATTTTGTTGCAAAAGGTCACTTTCATTCCATTCCTAATACTCTTACCTCTTGTCACTAGCGGTGGCGCTCGGCTCAGCAGCGCGGTGCACGTCGCCCGCAACTCCTTCACTAGCGCCCTCCGGTTTTGACGCTTCTGGACAAAACAATACATACATTATAATATGTGAGACGATTTATGTGATTAGTATAAAATTAGAATTATATTAAATAATATTATTAGTTATATAAACTGTTGTACGGAGACTTGACACCACAGTCAAACCGACTATACGGTTTTGTATGAAATATATAACACCACCAGGGGAATAAAGTCGTAACAAGAATATGCTAAATTTACAGGAGGGCAAAAAAACTGCTGGATCTGATATGTTTATTATAGAAAATACTTTTACAATCTATTGATTAATTTAGTGAAACGAAAACATAACGTAAGATTTAATACATCTTATCAATTTTAAGTATTTTAACAGGTTTAAAGACTTCTATGATTAAAAAATATCAAACTTATTATGACGCGATGTGTAAACTTTTCTTTTTTGTCAAATCACAACGAAAATAATTGAACTTGTGTCTTTACATGCACTATTCGAATGTGCAATAATTTTTCAATGTACTTACGCCTTTATTGCACTGGGGATGCGATATAATAATAATAATAATATTCTACCACATACACACAACACCATCTAGCCCAAACTAAGCAGAGCTTGTACTATGGGTACTAGACAATGGATAAACATACATACCTATATACATTTTTTTTGTAAATACATACTTATTATACATAGAAACACCCAGACCAAGACAAACATCCATGTTCATGCACACAAATGTTTGACTTGTGCGGGAAATGAACCCGCGACCTCAGGCGTGGCAGTCGGTTACACTAACCACTACGGCGTATATAATATGAATGATCATTTGTGATGTAAATAAATAAAGAAACGGTCTTAAAACACCTTTATAGCTCTTTATCTGAGTCGAGTATATAAACGATATTATGAAATAGAGTAGTGAAAATAGCAAAATGAAAATCATTTAGGCATTTCTTTGTCTTTGAACGTCGATTCGATTCTAAGGTAGGCCTCGGCCTTTTCCAAGTTATGAGCGTATTAAATAGTTAATTATCGCTCGCTTTAACGATGAAGCAAAAACAGGGTGAGGAAATCTGTTTGTCTGAGAGTTTTCCATAATATACTCGAAGATAACTATGGGAAGTCTACCAAATTACCAAACTAAGAAATGGCCAGTTGTTAGACTGTTGATTGAACAGGGTTGATATCTACACTAATACAATAAACCTAAACAGTTTGTTTGTTTAAACGCGCTAATCTCTGGAACTACCATCCGGTTTACAAAATTCTTTTTACATTTGAAAGCCTTATTCTTGAGAAAGGTTATAGGCTAGTTCGTAGCGTGATGTTATCATCACGCTATGAGCCAAAGGTGCTGCAAAGCAATCATAAACGTGGTTGAACCAGTGGGAACAAGTAGTTATATATAAAAGAAAATAAGTAACTCACCAGTAGGTTTGTCTATCATCTTTTCTACTCCAATAATCGGATGACTGAGCTCTGTAAATATATTTAATGTTCAAGTAAACAACACAAATATTATAATAAGACCAATTGGACTTTAACCTGTCAAGTCATGGAATGCAGACATAATTAAAAACCTATTGTCTGGCCGCCGGTGTGCCGCTGCGACTCAACAAGTTAAGGTTAGGTCCCGAGTTCGATCGTAAGGCATGCAAGTATGCCTGTCTTTTCTAAATTATATGCCTATTAAACAATAAATTATCGCTTGCTTTATCGGTGAAGGTAAACGGTATCGTGAGGAAACCTGCATGTCTGAGAGTTATTTACAAAATTAAACTACTATATACGGATTTTATCGCATTGTTTATTTATCACTGTATTACCAACATAATTTTGCAAAAATTTTGGCTTATCAGCAGCCAGAGTCTCTCCGGCTATGGCTGCTGATAAGCCAAAATTTTTGCAAAGCAACCAAAACCTCGAGGAAAGTGTAAACCTAAATATAAATAGTTTTAATAGTTTAATTAATTTTATTAGCTTATATATTAGTAAAATTCAATAGCAGTAGTAGTGCAACAGTTTCAAAATTATGTAATGCCTACTGTGTTAAATAAACAACGCGATAAAAGTCGTATATAGTTGTATAATTTCAATGAATAAAATTCGCGTAAACAGAAGACAATATTATATTTACAAAATTCTTGAAAATATGTTAAGTCTGCCAATGCGCGTTGGGCCAGGTTGTAGCTCGGGCTATGGCCTAATATTTCTCACACTGAGTCTTTTCTCAGGCCTCTTCCTGTGCCCAGTAGGAGAGTTTGATAACAGGGCTTATTATTATTATTATATTACTTTAACAAATGATAATAATAATCTAGGTAGCTTGCCCAGACAGATGTCTAAATCAACCATGCTTTGGTTTGATTTAAAGGAGTTACAGTTCATTTGCGTATGGTAATGGGTGATGACAGTATTGGGCGCAATATTATTGGATTTTTTTATTAGGCAATTTTCAGAAGCACGGCGTTTCGAAATATAGTTAGAAAATTAAAGTTCTTCCAACTTTATATCCCACGTTTCTTGGAAGTCAGTAATTTATTATTACACTCCAGTTAGACCTTTTATTAGTATCCGGTGGTGCAGAGTGAAAGCGCCTGATGTACAGTCGGCCATGAAAGTAGTCTGATTTGGACAAAAGTTTTTGTAAGATCTAATTATCGCTAAGGTCGATTTTTCTAACTTGTAACATGGCATGACGTAAATATAACCCATACTATTCTATACTAATATTAAAAAACTGAAGAGTTTGTTTGTTCGGTTGGTTGAACGCGATAATCTGAGGAAATACTGATTCGAATTGAAAAATTATTTTAGTGTTGGGTAGCCTATTTATCGACGAAGGCTATAAGGCTATATAACATCACGCTACGGCCCACAGGGACGGCGCAGTAACTATAAACGCGGGTGAAAACGCGGGCACATCTAGTATTTATTATGATAAAGAGACAAATATTACTATCATAATAATTTTGCTAGGAGAAATCGACCTTGTTACTTCATGACGTCCAAATGAAAATCAACCATAGGGTGGTATACCACATTTTTGGCCGACGTTACATAGGTGTTAGGTTTAATTACTGAGTTGGACAGCATTATAGAGGTTTCCTAAAAAGTTCATAATTACCTTTACTTTGAAGATCGGTAGGTTTCTGTGTCACATCCAAAGTCTTTTGTGTAAGATCTAGAAAATAAAAATATTTTTGTGTTCTTATACAATGATTTTCCTGTATATAATTGAGACATAAAACAATGTAAAGTACACAGACACATGCCATTACACATATGCTAGGATGAACCCAAAGAACCATATATATTGATCCTATAGCATGATAGCCTAGTGGGAGATACAAATACACATTTCCCAGATAGACTCTGCTGTTTATGAGGACAAAAACTTTCTTGCATCCCATCTTTAATTCTTTTTGCCTATGGTTACACCAAGCTAGTAAGCAATGGGGACTATAGTTTTTGTGCTTATTAGTCGGCGCCACTGGCGAGAAACATCCTATCAATCCTGTCACAGCTGCTGTCAAAAGCCGTATTTGGCGGTAATAATTGTCAGTTTCTATGGTTACTGTTGAAGTCACTGTGTGATTGACATCTGAGAGCTTACTGTCCACTTGCACCTCTATGTTAACTGGCAATCATGAGGTAAGCAGTAAGCTTGGTGACAACCCATATAATATAACAAAAAAAAAACTCATAACATTTATGAATTATATGAAAATATATCCTCTTACCACCAGATTTATCCTGTCTGTGAGCTAAATCGTCTGGTTTAAATATATCCGTCTTTATTTTTATTTTCGGTTGATCTAAGTCACCACCCTGAAACAAAATTATATATAAATTAACCTGCTATCTTAACCATAGAGACATGATGGTAAAAACATAGTGACTAGAAATTAGTGTCCATTTGCTGATGAAAGAATTAATTTTCATTATGTAGGAGTTTTCTTTGTGCTTGTACACTATAAATAATGATGTAACCAATGCATGTAAAAAGGTTTTGAGTATTGTACTGGTAAAACCATTTAGTTAATGGCTTCTTACAAAGTTATTTGATGTTGCCAATTTAGAAACTGCACTGTTGGTGCAGTGGTATGTGGAATACTAATGTAGATGTAATACTTATTATCTGTAAAATCCACAATTCTAACAGATATTTATACATTAATGATTTATTAGACATGCATATATAATATGCAATAGACATTCTGCATGAGTAGTCATTGTGCTTACATGAAATATGTGCAGACCCAGAATACTTATCTAAAGCTGTCCAAATTTATTATGCCGATGTAGTCCTGGGAGGACACCGGTATTCACAAAAGCAGAATAAAAATAAATCATAAATTAAATTATTTACCATCATTTCATTCTCAGGATGCGGTCTTTTGTGTGCATCTGTAGGTTCCAATTTTATCTCAGACTTCAGTTTGTTTATATCTAAAGGCTTTTGAGCATCAAGGGGTGGCAGTAAGTGCGGTTGAGGTGGCCAAGCAGGCTTATGGACGACATCTCCGTAACCTTGAACTAATGAGAAGAATATTTCGTTTTTATGATGTATTTTATGACTCTTGTTAATAGAAAATAGAAATTCAATGAGGACCAATGTAATTAAGGTTTTATAAAATGTATTCCGTTAAATGTACAAAAATTTTTATAAACTGTTTTTTATTAATTAAAGAACAGTTATAAAAAGAAACAGATATAGTTTTAATAAGGTTAGCTGGGTTTTGAAAAGTTTATATTTAGCTTAGATCAATGTCCAATAAATTAGCAATGCACTCCTTTAAGACAGGAATTAAATTTTGAAATTAAGGTTTAGTTTCATAACATTCTGTCTAACATCTCAAAAAGTGGTGGTATAATAGGTATAAGAAAAATAACAAAGAATGAACCATGTCAACCTGTCAAAAAATATATATGCTATTATGACCTCTATGTCCTATTCCATAAAATCTACAATGGTCCTCTAAAATGACAATGTTTTGATATATATATTTTAGTGAAAAATTGTTTATTTTACATTTGAAATTACCCATATGGGACTGTGGCATATGCAATTGAGCCTGCGGTGGTTGTTGTGGCGGGAAACTCTGATGATGCGGGTAATTCTGGTGCGCGGGCGGCGCGTATGACAAGTTCTGGGGAGCATAGCCCCCAGGCGGCGGAGGTCCATAGGCTGCAAAGGCATCCGGAGGCGGATAATGAGTGTTATACGCGCCCGCGTACGGCTGATATGGTATTTGATGGCCATTATCTACAACAATAAAAACAAACGTCATAACACACGTATTTTTGTCGCTTTGCCACATTTAAAGCGCACCAAACTTACTTACCAATATAATTTAGCGGTAAACCATTCCCCTGAACAACACCGTGGCCCGGTTCGCCCTCCATTCGCAATCGCTTCTGATTCATCGCTCTTTCGGCTTCATAATTCATCTTGGTAACTAAAAACAAATACCACTTACAAAACCACAATTCACGATACAAATTAAACTCATTTCTATGTTGACATCACAACGATACAACGCATATTAAACATTCTCGCGTTAATTGTGACGGACGCCAACCGGACGCCAGCACAAAACACAGGTTATATGCTCAGCAAAAGCAAACACAAGCGTACCTTTGTTGGTCAATGATTGTTATTGATTTTAGTTAATAGACGCACTTAGAGCATTCCCCGCGATGATTTGGTACATAATAGGGCACTGTAACAAGTCAAAATAACTGTTGCATACAAAATATGCATCAAATTATCGGCCTAATGACAGTAAAATTAGAAAAAAAACACAAGTGAAGCGGAGTTCGTGTATTTTTTTCTCATTCTTTCGAGTATTTTGTAGAGTGGCAGCCCTGTTACGAAAACTTTTTCTATTTTTGAGCAAGGCCTTTAACTCAATTTTATGAATAGGACTTTTATTGTCATAAAATTACATAATGATAATATAAAAGAAGTTTTGATTAAACTTAATAATAAATGCTGAATGTTACTTTTACGAAATTTCTACTTCTCTACCAGTTTCAGTACTTCAGTACGGAACGCGGCTAAAATTACAATACAAAAAAGAAACGAGAAATCTTTTTTAAAGTAGGAACACTTCAGCTAAACTCACAAGAATGCGGTTTTGTTATAATATTGCCATTAATTAATATTTCCTATTAATTAGTATATTTATATAAAATTCTCGTTACACCAATGACCATACTTTTATGTATGAAATTAAAATCGGTAGTTTTAAATAATATTGTTTCTTATCATTAATCTATATTTATTTTTTATTATTCACCCTATCTGCAAAATGTACTAGCATATTTTCCTAAAATAATAATATAAGAAAGTAAATCAAAAGGCTTGTAATGAGTGCAAACGTTAGAGACAAACTGAAATTCCAGAATTGGTATTTGCTCAAATTATTTCCTATTTTTTTAAAATACTTATTACTTTTTTTTTATTTACATATTCAATGGATCCATTACAAATTCTGGTGGTATCTGTATATTATTAACCAATAGCCAGTAGAAATATTGAACACATATTATGGTATACTGGTACCTGTATGCGCGAGCTTTTTGTTGTACGTTAGACGCTAGTTCGTGCTTCGTTTTTTGTTATACTTTGACTGGAGTATTTTATAAATTCATGTATTTGGCAATTTTGGCAGTAGTGCTCGTATATTTTCAGTCCAGAAAGTTTGATATTGATAATTTGTTACTGTTCTAAGTGAATATATTTTTTAAGGTAAGTCAAAACTTTATAATAAGTTTCATCATAATTTTGTCGTGATCTGCTGCAAAATTCACCTAGATGTTTGACTTGGAGTTTGAGTTTATATGAATACTTATTTCATTAAAGAAAAGTTTTCATATAAACTTAACATAATTAATAAGAATAATTATAGATTTCAAGCATAAAAGTTCAAAATTATAACGTATTAGTTCAATACTATATTGCTATTGAAAACTTTCTGACTTTAGTAAACTATCATTATTTTGTATTGTAAGTAAGAAAGATAGTGATGTTTATGTACCTAGCAATAGGTACTTTAGTTGCTGTTGATATGAACATTCTACCGCAATAATAGAAATAGTTTAATCAGGTTATAAAAATACTAGATACTCGGCTAGACTAATGTCTGTTATCAATAAAGTGTATATTTACAAAATAGTTTCTTGTTCCTATATTTATAGGTGCTTTACTGTTAAATTTGTAAAGTTAGGAACAAAAAATGTGTATCATTCACTTAATACATACATAAAGAAAAGTCAGTCATTTGATCACTGACGATCTGAATATAATAACTTTAAAAGGCTAGGTAGTACTTGTTTTGTTGTATTCATTTATCACTGGGTATTTGTAACAAAAATGTCGACTTTTTTATATTTTCGCATACAAATCAATTAAATAAATGGAAATACACAATGTGAATCCATGCTAGAATTATAATATGTGCTAAAACACATAAAAGTAATTTCAAATATTATGACTAAACTATGTACCTACTCAACTGATTTTGATTATTTTTGTATATCAATAGCTTGGATCTTAAGAGAGATCATAACCAAGTTTCAAACTAAAACACAAAACAACAATGTAATGGTAAGCTTAGTTCAAAAGCCTTGAAAGATAAGTATTTTGAACTGAGCTCTCAATATAATATGCCCAATCTAAAACAGGGTAATTGAACTTTTCACCAGCTTCAACACTAAAGCAGTTGGTATTGCTGGTTATTTTATTTCTTTTAAGTAATTGAATAATCATTGTTGGTTGAGAGATTTTGTTAGACTAAAGGCACTACTATATTTTATGGTTAAAAGTTATGACACTGCTATTTGAACATGTAATGTTCAAGTAACAGCTTCAGAATTGCAAAAGCATAGGAATACAGTTTCCAAATTGTGCCTCCAGAAAAGTTATATGGTAAGCATTGTTTTGAGGGATATTTGACACTAAGCAATAGAATTAACCCATTAATTAAAAAGTTGAAGAGAATGCTGCTATTGTCTTATAGGTATGTTTTTATGTTAATATTGGAAATATTGCCATAAAAAGGTGTCAATCTTCTCATTGTTATGATTCCTAGATCAGTTTCATAGTATTCAAATATCCAATGTACATTTTTAACTTTTGCCTATTCTTTTATTCTTATCCATCTGTGTTGAAGCAAGGGTATAAAATACAGTTTTTGGGTGGTTACATGTGTATAATTTGGCATACCTGCCTTTTTAATGAGGGCTCACTAAATTTGTCTTAATATTGAAAGTTATAAGTTTATTACAGTAAAGATTTTTTAATCTTGAATCTGGAAATCATTTGAAATCAAGATGTTAACTCTGGATAGTACTGAAATTAATTTGTTGATTGTAGTTATGCAAAATTGAGAAATTGTACAATTGTGCAGGTTTTAAATCCAGCTGGTCACAGTTGCCAACTGACAAGACAATATGTCTACTACAATTTTGGTGGTTCTATTCCCAGGCCAAGCAAAGTTATTCAGTAGGTAGCTAGCAATACTAACATGTGAAATAGTTGTATAGTATAAACAATATGTTTTATTCACTTATCTACACTAATATTATAAAAACAAAAGATTTGTATAATGCTTGTAATGAATTAACTTCAAAACAATTAGACAAATTTTAATCATTCTTTCATTAATAAATGGCTACTTTATCTCGACATGGGCTATATAACATCGCGCTACAAGCCAATGGAGCGTAGCAGTAAACTTGAACATGGGTGAAACTTTTCCTAAGTGCACAGATTGTGTAGTGGTTTAAGTGGCTGCCTCGCCACTGCAGCCGCGCTGCGTGATGTGGGCTCGATCCCCACACTGGACAATTTGTGTGATCCACAAATAGTTGATCCGAGTCTGGGTGTTCTTTGTTTCCATTGTTTGAGTGTTTGTAAATTCTCCTGCGACACATAAACTAATACTAGAGCCGAAAACGTTTTTAATAAAAAAAAATTAACTTTTGAGTAGCTAGTAGATAAAATAAATAAAATCTTAGAATGCTAGACATAATTAATAACCTATTGTGTCTGGCCACCGGTGGGCCGCTACAACTCCAAGGGTTAATGTTTTTCTATTGTTCTAGGAATCAAGATGAATTCAAGTTGGAATATGACATCTTCTCAAGCTGAGATGCTTTTGTAAGTATTTGTTAATCTATTGGCTAATACCCAAGTATTGAAAAGGATAAAGAAAGGAGTTTCTAGACCCAAGGGTCCAAACCCTGGGGTCTAGAAAATCCTTTCTTTGCCTTCTTTCTGGTTAATTGATTTATCAATATTTTATACTTTGTGTGTCTTTTCAGTGTATTGTACTTCAACTTTTCTTGATGTCGAATGGCTCCATCGAATAAGTACCGATGATTCTGCCAACGTCAGAGTGAAAAGAGATTATAAAAACATTAAAATTAAATAAGTGATTTGATCAGTAGGCAGTAATGTGGTCATTACAGCGATGGTTCTTCTTTGGACTACAACAAAAACAACACAAATATTAGTAACATATACATATTAGTAAGGTTATAAGATGGGAGAGGACAAGCAAAATCAAAGATAGGCATAGAGATATAGATTGACGAGAACAAGAGGGGCAGACTATATTTTGATTTTATTAAGGGAAATTAATTTACATAACGTTTTTATGAATGGGGTGTGTGCCAAAGTTAATAGGAAGAGGGTATATTGACAGGACGAGGGATCTGTTTAGGAAGTAGATCATAAAGAGGATACGATATTTTAGGGCAAAAGAAAAATAAATGTTCCAAGGTGCCCTCTTCGAGACCAAACTCGAAACTCAAAGAGAATGATCTCTGACCCGAATTTTGGCTAAGAAGACTGGATAACAAGCAAAACCCAGACGGAGACGGATAATTATAGACGTAGTCAATTTATTTACATTCTTTTATTGGTAAAATCTCGTTACCTGCTATACCCAAATGGCTAGGTATCCATGCCATAGCCACCTCGATGCCCATCAGGTGACACCTATACAATGATGCTTTTGTCCTAAGAGTAATTATAAAGTTGTTACGACAGAGAAGTGGATTTTTTTTTAAATCTGCGAGACAACTCCGAGAGTCCGAGAGGATGAGCGCCTTGTTCAGCTTATGTGACTCAATAAATTTCATGGCTTCTAGCATAGCTTCTTAGCTTTGCTAGAAGCTATGAAATTTATTGAGTTCCTGACCAGAAAATATAGAGTTCTGTGGAGGACTCTTAAAATTAAGAATAATGCCGTATTTAAAGATCCAAACAGCAGAACCAACAGAACAATTACTAAATATTTTGGAAGCATCAGTGTATAGGGTCCACCCAATCAGACCATTCTTTTGACAATTTCGCCGAAAGCTAGACGTTAGCATCCGAACAGAGCTTACTTATACCGAAGTTAAGATAAATCTTTGGTTGGAAAATAAGTGACTGGTATTCCATTTCAAAGAGAGGATTGATAGTGGATTGCAAAATAGGAACACGAAGGTTCTTGAATTTCCTAAAGGAATTGACAAGGGGAAAGGGGGGGTTTTATGCTTCCAATATGCGGAGGAGAAGATAAGAGGTGCCAAGGTATGTAATATGTGGAATAAAGGATGGAAGCTAGTTCGAATGGAGTTTGTAAAGAATCTATCCGCAAGATATTGTTGACGAAGTTGAAGGGAAGTATCCAAGCACTGCACCTGAAGAGCATTAATTGGAGAAGACTTCATAGCTCCCGTTATATTTCGCAAGCACTTAGACGGGACCTTCTCCAGACTGGATAACTCAATTATATTGCATGGCTCAAGTAAAGAACAGCCGTAATCAAAATCAGTGCGAACCACAGCATTGTATAAAACTTTTTGGCTAAAGTGATGGGAACCTGACACCAGATACCGCCGGCATGACATTCACATCCCTCTCGCCTTTCAGAACAATGTAGCTCAGGTGTTGTATGCCTGAAAGTTTGGAGTCTAGGATAAGGCCTAGGTATTTGACATGATCTTTGAGGGAGATAACTTCGTCGTCTACCGAAAGATTAATGTCAGGAACGTTTTTTTTACGAGTAAAGACTACAGCACTACACTTGGGCACTGAGATAGAGAGATTATGAGTTAATAGCCAATTATTTAGGTAATACAGTGCGGCGTTAAGACGAGAAGAAGGATCAGCAAAGGAAGAAGATACAGAATAGAGAACAATATCGTCGCCATATTGTAAAATTTTGCAGAAAGAGGACACAGTAAGGTCTAGATTAGAGGTATAGATATATAGATATTGTACAAAAGGGGCTTTGGACCTACCCTTGCCGCCGACCTATCCAGACGTTGCGCGGCGGGAGAATAATACCACGAGGGCGAACTGAAATGGAGCGGCACATTCACATACTGCTGATTATGTTGATCAGTCTCAGGAATACTCAACTCGTGCATTTTCTGCCTGCAGAAATGTCAAGAAATACGCCAATAGCATGCTTGTCCTGAGAGAACTTGAGGCGGACATCAGAGGTAAAGATACTCAGGCTATCTAGGATACCCTTTCTGAAGCCAAACTGATTTTTGGACAACAGGCCTCTGCTTTCCAGATTCCATTCCAGTCCGTTCTTAATTAGGTTCTCCATTATTTTGGCTAGAACGGAGGATAGGGCAATCGGGCGATAGGAAAGAGGATCCATTGGATCCTTGCCTGATTTAAGAATTGAGATAAAATTTGAGTTTTCCGGTAGGTAGGTATTTTGCCAGAGGTGAAGATCGCATTAAAGATATTAAGTAGTAAGGATTTGCTGGAATTCGACGAATTACAGATGAAAGAGTAGGAAATACCTATACCTACCATCAGAGCCAGGGGAGGAATCACGAAGGTGGTCAAGTGCTAGGGCAGGAGGGTTATTCTTCCTGTCAGAGGAAATAGAAGATGAATTGAGTTCAGGGGGAGAGATACAGTCGTGTTCAGGGACGGAGGTAGGAGCTAGTCTACAATGGAAATCATGAAGAAAGGAAGTAGGATAGTTATTTGTGACATTCGGGTATTGGAAATTTCTGCGATAAGACCTAATCCTTTTCCACACCAAGGAAAGAGGCGAGCAAGGGGAAAGGGATTCGCAGAATTTACGCCAGCCGGTGGACTTCTTTCTAGAGAGGAGTCTAGAAGTGTGGGAATCAGTTTGTTTGTATATGATATAATCTGACATATCTAGGGATGTAGCGAATCTGTTTTCCGCCTCCCTACGCAACCGGACGCTTTCAGAGCATTCAGCATTCCACCAAGGAGGCACCAAGCTGCGGGAAGAGGGTTTTAATGGGACAGAAGATTGAAAAGATTTTGAAAATAGAGAAATTTGGATTGGTTACATTGGGGGAATGTATCAATTTCTATATCCAGAAGAGCAGAGAATTATTCGCAATTAGCTTGTGCTATATATAAGATAACATCTTGTTTATTACAATGGATGCTTCTACAGTTCCATTGAAGGACCTGCAGAGCTATTTGACGAGTTGTTTCGAGAGAGGACCGAAAGTAATTGTTCAACAAGAACAGAGACATTGTACGGTAGGGAATCAGATAATTTGGATAAGGGAACAAAGGAGAAGTTCAACGAGGTTATCATTGGGAGTGCCAAGAGGAGTGGTTTTAGTGGGGGAAGGAAGAGCACAGCCATTGGACTGAGAAGAAGAAGGTGAAGACGAAATAATATTGTCTATCATAGGACTTGCTTAAGACGGGCTGGGACCGGGGAGGAAGAAACACAGTCTTTCTATATGAAGTAGTGGGTGTAGTCATAGAAGTAGTCTGTTGAGATTTTTAGTAGACCATGATCATCTTAATAGATTTCTGGCGGGCATGCTCAGGGCATTTGAGATCTATAGCCTACCCCCACTGCAAAGAAAACAAGCTGGATTTGAATCCTTAGTAGGGCAGCTATCCCCACTGTGCTTTTGGAAGCAGATGTAGCAGTGAGGCTGAGACCTGCATTGTTTGGCAATATGTCCAATCCTGCAGCAGTTGCGACACTGAATAGTTGGTAGTTGGTACATTGAAACCGGAAGTGAGGCATTGCAGCAATCCAATATACCTTTTTAGGTAGGCTTTGTCCAAGGAAAGTTAACACCACCGAATTTGAGGAAATCCAATTCGTTGTATCATCCCTCCTAGACTTAATGTTAAGCCTTCTAGCCCGAATGACTTCACCACAATTTCCAACAGTAGAAATGCCATCTAAAAGTTCGGATAGTGTCCAGTCCGTAGGGATATCTCTAACTACTCCCATGCGGCAAATCTGAAATTTAGAGATAAACGCTTCATATTTGTTGCTCTCCAGTAAACTTGATTCATGGAATTCGTTAAAACTCACAGCTGATTTAAATTCAATTGAAATTTAATTGCAACCTAGATTTTTTATGCCACCATCTTGCAGAGGAGTCTGGTTCTTTTCTAGAGACATATACAGTAAATGGGCCCTTGTCTGTTGCGGAAAATTTAATTTGACTGTTTATTTTGTATCCAGGCTTCGTGTACACGGATTGGTTTGATTCCGCTGGAAAACGGGCCTTTTTAGGATCGATCTCGATCGCCGAATCAACATCGGCTGGCTTTTTCGATGATCTAGGCTTATCAGGAGGTAAACCTCCACCCCCCGTCCGGGGGTTCCTCCATACCTACTTGACTCCCAACGGAATCAAGTAGATATGGACGCGCCCAAACGAAACGAAAAAGAGTGTACAGAGGATTATCTTATAGAATTAAGCCACCACCGAAATAACACAAACACACAAGTTAACAGCCACAAATAAAAACAATACGCATGAAATAAAGATAAACAAATGGACAACATAATAGGCATAATATAAGCAACTGACACTTTCAACCAAGCATCAGACCGGAATTGGCAAAGAACACAAGTAAATTTTTCAGTGTATTTAGTCCCCAATTACTGACAGTGTGGATTGTCAGTGTTTTAAGTAGTCATCTCGCCTCTGCTATTATACTGAGCAGCGATAGCTCATTGGGGAAACCAACAGACTGCAATGCAGAGAGTCTCGTGTTCGAACCCACGTCGCGCTCCTCTGACTTTCGGAAGTTATATGACTTTTCGAAATTATGTGCGTATTGATTGACAATTATCGCCTGCTCCGTGCTTCGGAGAGCACGTTAAACCGTCAGTCCCGGCTGCCATGAACATTTAAGGCAGTCGTTATTGGGGAAGTCGACACAAAAGATCCCACTGGATCGAAATGTCGCCGGTCTATACTGACTGGCCCCCACACAAGATAAGATAAGATACTGAGTGTAGTGGGTTCGATCCCCACATGGGACAATAAATAGTTAGAATATTTAGATCATACCTAATTTGAGAATAGTTATTATTTATCGCCATACCTACAACTGTAAGTAAAAGTTATCCGAAAGATAAATTGCATGCTATCTCACTCGTGTTAGGTTAAAGAAGAGAGGAGGCGAGACTTTTATCTTATAGATAAATGCTATCTGGAGGTGGTAGTACGAGCCCTTAGTGTTATTATTTTTATTGCAGAGTTGGCGATTTTGATTTTGATATTATTTCACCGGGTGAGGTGAATGGCCATTCAGAAGAGACCATGGATGTGGCGTTGGTGAGGGATTGTTTACTTGCCTCACAGGCATTTGTACCAGTAAGTAATAGTAATTTCACATATTTTATTATTGTGGTAATCATTATATTACCTGGATAGGTATATAATAATGTACACACAGCGACGCATCAACCTAGACTGTTTGGACTTTGAACTATTAGAAGTTGAACGCTGCGAATCATGCAAGAGAGTGCGTTATATTTTAGTTACGCTCTATCCTTGCCATTACATCGACACCACTATGCACTGTCCCTTTCCAACAATTATCTATTTTGTACGTAGCGTAGTTATGCGTATATAGGGTGTCTAACTTGATGTGTAGCCGTGTGTACTTCCTGGCCTTCTAAGCGGGGGATATTATAGTGCACAAAAACAAGTGCACCCCGTGTTCCCTACCTATCAAATCAAATCCTAAAATCTCAATAATACGGCGATGAGTAACTTGAATATATCCAGTCCCTACTTTGCCCGACTTTGTCTGATTAAATGTTTGTTACTATGTTCAGATATTTGTCATCTAAAAATCTAACAAGCATTCAAAATGTTTAACTGACTTAAATGAAATTTGGCACATAGGCTACAAGACTGGTTTAACATAGTATTCTTTTTATTACAGTAATAGGTTACATGGGATAATAATGTTAACATCATTTAACGTTGGTGAAACCACAGGGCATACTTACTGGATAATATAACTCGTACTATCTATGACATAATAAGTGGCGTGATCTAATCACATACACGCACAAAGGCACAAATACACACCGGAACAAATACACACACGCCCGCGCACACACACACACACACACAAACGCATAAATAAACACACGTAAGATATGTGCCAATTACGATTTGTAAGATTGGTGTAAGAAATATATATTTTATATTGACTTAATATTTTATTAAAATTAAAAATAAATCTACACACGTATTGAAACAAAAGGAAAGTTTCTTCCATGATATTAACCTTTATAGCATACTAGGTGTGTTCGCGGTTTCATTCGCTTTTATTGTTACTTCCCCGCTTCCGTAGGTCGAAGCGTGATGTTATATAGCCTATAGCCTTCCTCGATAAGTAGGCTATCCAATACTAAAATAATTTTTCAATTCGAACCAGTAGTTCCTGAGATTAGCGCGTTCAACCAAACAAACAAACAAACTCTTCAGCTTTATAATATTAGTATAGATGTTTTGTTCGAAATGACTAGTAGTTTGGGTTAATTGATAAGTATTGTTCTTATCAGTTAAATACATGTGTTACGTTCAGATTAACGTAACTATTAAAGGCCACGAGTTGGCACACCATGGTGTTTTTAGTCGGTAGGCCCGAAGTCTCGGGAGAGCCCAATATAACCCTCTCGCCTCCCTTTATGGCGAGAAGGAATGCATAAGGCGCATTTGCTCATATCTATATAAATAAAAATGAATGGCCACATGTATAACGCAGCATCACTAGAACGGCTCGACCGATTTGCTGTTAATTTTTTGTGGTGTTTGTAATTGTCAGGTTTGTATGAACAAAATTCTACGAAAGATCCGCGAGAAATATCGTAAATTAAAATGGTATTTCATATGAAAAAGAAATTGATTGAAGAAAATACGTGATATGTATTTTTATATAGTTTGACAGGACAACGACTGAGGAGTCAGATAGTAAAAATACAAAAAGGTTCCAAATTAGTCAGTAGTGCATTAGGGAATCGAACCTACGACCCGCCAATCCTCCGAGTCCGATGCGTTATTAATCTGCCGCGGCTTTCAAATATAATTAATAACGTTTCTTTTTATTTCAGTACTCGCCACGCGGCCCTCCTGAAAGCAGTGACATGCCGGGCCAGTTCAATTTTACAGTTGAAGTAACCAGTACTGATGTTCATAAGAAGAAGTTTTTGGTGAGTTTTTCTTCATACCTACTTCGCCGAAATAATTGTGTCAATGTTTCACTTAGGCAGAGCGGTAAAGTCAGCGACATAAATGGCTAAACATTTCTTAGGCAGAGCGCCAAAGAATATAAGATAAATGGCCAAACATAACTTTTGATGAATTGTAAATATTACTAGCTGAACCGGCAAACGTTGTTTTGCCATAAAAAAAATGTTTTGTCCAAAAGATTGAAAAGAAAATGTTAGGGGTGGACAACCCTTATCACTAAGGGGTATGAAAAATGAATGGTAGCCGATTCCCAGACCTACTAAATATGCATATAAAATTTCATAAAAATCGGTCAAGCCGTTTCGGAGGAGTATGGTAGGTAACTAAAATTGTGACACGAGAATTTTATATACAGGTTGTCCGGTAATTAATGGATAACCTTGAAATATCTTATAGTAGAACTGAAGGCCGTTCAGAAAAGATGAAAAAAAATAATAAACAATTAAAATAAAAAATATAAAACAACAAAAAACCGATGGATTTCATTAATTTATGTTCGTAGTATACAAGAAAGTAATACACGGTAATTAAAAAAAAATTACATATCTCAGGTATAGCATAGTTTTTTATTCATATTTTTTTCTGAACGGCCATCAGTTCCACTATAAGACATTTCCAGGTTATCCATTAATTACCGGACATCCTGTATAAGATAATATATCGTATTTATTAATGATCATTCATTAACTTACCATCAACTATTTACTGTTGTAAACTCGTGCAGTCAGAGTTTACAACAATAATGGTTGATTGCATCATTTCCATGATCGACAAACGGTTATTTCGAGTCTGGATGTTCTTAGTGGACACTAAGAACATCTAGACTCGAAATAACCGTTCTTAGTGTCCGTTGTTTGAATGTTTACAAAGTCTCTCGCGATACAGGAATTCTTACAAGCCAGGGAGTGATCTTTAAAAAAAACACGGTTACGTTGGATAATTTGAATTATAAAAGAAATTAAAATCTTACAAATATTCAGCTACTTATGTCACTAACTGTACCAAATCACCCTTATGTTCTGAGATGTATTTTGCTTTAATTATTAATTATATTTTGTATTTTTGTCGATCTTTAAGGCTCAGTTATGATATCAAGAAACAAGTAGATTCACCTACAGACAGTTAATTTCTGGCACATATTCTATGGAAAATATGTATGTCAACGTTTAATTACTGTTCGTAGCTAAAACGTAGGCCCGGTTTCTATATCAAGAAATGAGTTCTTGATGTAGGAACAGAGCCTAAATTGCAAAGAGTCATTGGTCATAGAGATACAAAATAATGAGCTACATGGTTGATTTCCTTTTTCCACTGGTAATTCCGTAGCTGAAAGTTGAAGAATAATAAGTCCTTAAAGAATTTAATTTTCTTTGCCATTTCTATATTGCACATTTAGGAGCACAAATCCGTAAAAAACGAATTTAGTACCGTTCAGTTATAAAACTGTTATATTTCATACACGGCGTGTTAAAAATAATTGAATCCCAAAACTGTCTACCGTGGAAATATCTATGCGAAACTTCGAACGAAAATTTGCCTTCAGCTTTACTTCTATGAAAATGACATTACTTTGTTGTTCGGACTACTTAATTTAAAGGGTTTAGGACAATCTAGAGATTAGGTACGTACCGAAGTTCAGCCTATATTATAATACTATACAGAGTGATTGATAAAAGACTGGACATATTGAAGGAACCTATTCAGTATTTGATTCTGGAATTGAATATCTAAAAAAATAGGTACTTAAAATACCTAGTTATCCAATAAAAACTTAATGTGCGGACACTCTTGCGAGCGACGAGCCGATTGGTCGTGCGACCCCCGCCCCCACTCCCCGCTACCGCACCCCGCACTTTCCCTAATTTGTACCCCCGCCCGTCCTTTTCTTATCAAAGGTCATTAGCCTCGGTACCGCGACGCGCTCGACTATGTGCAACCCGCGCAGTGTCCACATTTTATTGATATTTCATAAAGGTTTTCTTTGCAGGTTTGCAAAGAAAACCTTTATGAAAATTTGTGTGAAGTAAAATAAAATCTGTGTATCCTCAAATTATTAGTATTCTTGTTAACCCTTCTCCCCTCAGCTAAGCTAGAATGCTTGTGTTAGGACTGAGTTCACTTCAGTAGTGCAATGGGTGGGATTAGAACCCGCAACCTCACGATCGCAAGTACATGTCTTATTTATTTTGCTACCGCCGTTTTATGTTACATGCTAGGCCTACTATTATAATTGTACTGATTGTTTCAAAGAAGTCATGATGGCAATTTTTTCCTAACCATGAATCTTGTGGCAGGCATTAAACGACTGTAGCAATGTATAAAAAAATTTGGTTTTACAGTACTCGCACTTGCTGGGTCGTATCTACGTGGACATGAACTGCGACTTTAGTATGCTGTTCAACTGGGACCAGGCGTCTGCTCCGCCAGACATGTATGTGAGAGGCACCACGGTGTTCGCTGATGCAGAACAGTCACAGAAACGTGTTGAACGTTGTGTGCAGCATTTCTATGAGAATGCAGGTGAGAGAAGAGGGTAGTTGCTTATGTCTGATAACGACAATTTTTTTTTTTGAAAACTGGCTCTCCCGGTCTAAATGTAATTCTTGTGTCGGGAGACTTCACGAAAATTAAAAAAATGGACACAAAAAGCACCCGGGCTCGGAACATTCATGTATGGATCACATAAATTTTTGTCTCGTGTGGGATTCGAACCCGGTGCAGCAGCGGGGTCGAAGCGACCGCTAAAACCACTAATCCATCTGTGCAGTCAAATTATACATTGTACTCGATCCGAACTATATAATATTACAAATGTGAATGTGAGTTTGTCTGTTTGTTACTCTTTCACGCCTTAACTACTCGACCGATCATCATGAAATTTCGCATACACGTTGTCAGGTGTACAGAAAAGGACGTAAGGTACCTTTTATCCAGAAAACGGACTGTTACTTACCTAACCTACATCTACAAGAGCGAAGCTGCGGGCATAATCTAGTATATAATTAAACACACACTTTAAAGTACTGGGTATAAAATAAGACAATAATAATATTTTCTTCTTTACAGATGTACAAAGAGAGATCGCAAAGAACGTCCTTCATTCATCCCGGGAGATCGGCACCCAAGGGGTGTATTACTGCGGGCAGGTGGACTTCCTAGACTCTTGGTACTCCGTCCTGGTTCACTTCAGGAAGACCAGCCCTGAGCCGTGCACGCACGCATACAAGTTTACATGCAAGAGTTCCTGCGTATCTGGAATCAATAGACGCGCTATTGCGATCATCTTTACTCTTGAGGATAGCTCGTAAGTAACCTACCCAGTAGTAGGAGTCATACTCAGTAGCAGGAGTCTTATATCTAGTAGCAGGAATCTTAGCCAATAGCTTGTGTCTTACCTAGTAGCAGGAGTTTTACCCAGTAGCAGGACTCTTACCTAGTAGCAGGAATCTTAGCCTATAGCTGGTGTCTTACCTAGTAGCAGGAGTTTTACCCAGTAGCAGGAGTCTTACCTAGTAGCAGGAATCTTAGCCAATAGCTGCTGTCTTACCTAGTAGCAGGAGTCTTACCTAGTAGCAGGAATCTTAGCCAATAGCTGCTGTCTTACCTAGTAGCAGGAGTCTTACCCAGTAGCAGGAGTCTTACCTAGTAGCAGGAATCTTAGCTAATAGCTGCTGTCTTACCTAGTAGCAGGAGTCTTACCCAGTAGCAGGAGTCTTACCTAGTAGCAGGAATCTTAGCCAATAGCTGGTATCTTACTTAGTAGCAGGAGTTTTACCCAGTAGCCAGAGTCTTACCTTGTCATAGGATTTTTACCCAGTAGTAGGAGTCTAACTCAGAAGCAGGAGTGTTGCTCAGTAGCAGCAGTCTTACCCAGTAGCAGAAGTATTACCCAGTAGCAATTTTAGCCGGTAAGAGCAGCGATATCTTATTGGGACACCACTAGACTGCCAGGCAGAGGTATCGAATTCGATCCACGCACCTCTGCATTTTTAATTATCACTTGCTTTAACTGCAATTGAAAGAAATCCAGAATTCAAACAAATAGAAAAATATAGACTTAAAAAAACACATCTGAACAAAAATAATTAATGTATATAAATTAATAATTTTAAAAAATATTTTATACTAAATTTTGATATAAAATAGCTAGTCTTTCAACCAGCTATTGTAGCTAGATATTAGTTTGCTATTAGAGAATGTATGCCTTGATTAGTCCGTAACAAAGGAATATTACAAAATTATGTCGAGCATTTAGTTTGGGAATGTTTATTTCGACGCGCTTGTAACGACTTCACACAGACGAAGAAATTACGGCAACTGTCAATAGATGGTAATTATTGATTTCCCTACAAAATAAATAATTAATATGGATATAAAAGTAAAAGAATACAATGTCAATAATTATTATGACTTAGTTAAAAGATTACGAGCCATGACTAATAAGCGTAAAGCATACCTACTAAGCAGGCAGCACTCATACACGATATTATACACGAAAATTCACGAAGCTGACCGGAATAAACCGAACGCCGCCGCCGGCCGATACTCGCGCGTGCGTGTGATTTGATTTCGAGTATGGCGACTACGCCATACTCGAAATCAAATCACACGCACGCAGGTTTAATAGCTTAAACCGGGTACTTATCGACGTGCGGAGTGTTATGGGTTCGATTCTCACACAGAAAATAAATTATGTTCAACAGATTTTTTGTGTTGAGTCTGTTATACAGCAAAAGAGTAACCGTGTGAGTCTTTTTAAAAAAGTGCTGGTTATTATATTTATTATACGCCAATGAGTTATTTTCAAAGTACCCGAACATCAATCACAATCGCATACATAATGAAATATATTGTTTTATTAATACTTTTTAATATGCATTCATTAAAATTATATGAAAAAATATATACAAGGTCAAATTTTGACAGCAACACGATATATTCACGAAAATCCGACCGAGTAACTGAGAATCACCAAAGTGTGATCGTACGCATTTCGGCACACAACACTATAGGTAGATAACTTTTATTTTCAAGGTTGCGCACATTTTGCACCGGCTCGTTTAAATATGTTCTATCCGTGGTAAACAACAGTCAAGTACCTTTTTACTGTCACAACGCCATCTCTTATGAGCTGTTATCAAATAGGATTCGGAACTTGTGTACTTGTTATGGGTAGATGGCAGCAGTGGTGCTAGTTTTGTGCTGCCATCTAGTGTAAAAAGATAGGTACCAAAATAGCAAGTAGAATAGCCAGAGTTAGGCGTGTCCAAGATTTTTGTATGGGATTGAGTATCTGTACTAGTATAGTATTATATTATCTGTGACTTAGGTTTCCCTAAGTCACAGATACGATCCCTAACACGAGGAATAATTCGAATAATTGTAAAATTCTGACACCACAGCTTTTAACATCAACAATATTTCACAGTGGTATTGTGTATGGGCGTCAGAAGGTTGGTGCCAAGGTGTGTGCCTGTCTTCGTCGCGATATGATTAAGGACGAGGAAGCTGAGGGCGCCAAGAATGGAAAGAAACGGATGTCTTCCAACCAGACACCGCAGCCGAAGACCAAGAAAGTCAAGATGCAGGCAAAGGACAATGTACCCAATATGCTTTTGTTACCAAAGGTAAGACTTTTTTCTGTTTAAGCACGTAAAGCCGTTGGTCCTGCGCCTGTTCTCTCTCCGGTCGTGTCGGATTACCGTCCGATCGGATCATGAGAGTTAGGGAACAAAGTGCACTTGTGTTTGCATACACACTTGTACAATATAATGTCTCCTGCGCAGAGATGGCCAGTTTCCGTTTATATTGCCGGCCGCCGTGAATGAAATTCGGTCTTGAGAAAATTATTATTATTATTATTATATTTTTTCTGTAAAAAAAAAACAACTCCATCAGGAATAGTTCCTGTGTCGCCGTTCCTGTGTGGGTCTTTACTACACGGACTAACTGCAAATTTAATTATACTATGAATGAAGTATTTCAGGTTTGAAGTAATAAAAAGACTGACTATTATATATCCGTTGTCAACAGATTTATGTGGAGGCGAACGCCATGATGTCTGGCATTAGGACCATGATTGACATGATGGCGAATGCTGGCAACCACAACCCTGAGGTGGTAGATAAGTACGCCACAAGTATCGCCGAGCTGAGGAAATTTCTCATCAGCCTGGAGCCGCAGGTAGACACGCCGCAATAATACTTGTGATTAATCATAGTAACATATTATGTTATTTTTGTACTTTGTTTTAAACGGTGTAAAGGGAATGGTTCAGAGATGAATACTTCTAGTCTATGCCAGTCTTTGATTATAGACAACTTGAGAAAACCTCTTTATAAAGCATCTTATCTTATTTTAACTTGTGTGGGGGCCAGTCAGTACAGACCAGCGACACTTCGACCCAGTGGGATCTTTTGTGTCGACTTCCCCAATAACGATTGCCATAGATGTTCATGGCAGGCACGAGGCACGGAGCAGGCGATTATTGTCAATCAATACGCACATCATTTCGAAAAGTCATATAACTTCCGAAAGTCAGAGGTGCGGACGTGGGTTCGAACCCGAGGCCCTGTGCATTACAATCTGTTGGTCTCCCCACTGAGCTATCGCTGCTCTCTTTATAAAGCATACTGCCAAATATGTGAATATGAGATAGTCAAAGTCAAAAATCATTTAGTCATTCAGGTTACAGAGTAACACTTATGAACGTCAATGGGGTTAATAAATTTACTGAATTAAACTATAATATGGAAACTTCACAATCAAAATGTACGATAAATGAATCACGGCTCATATCTGCTTCTCCATGAACATGATAGAAATACTATCAGCTCTGTATATTAGCTGTCCCACTGCTGGGCACGGGCCTCTTCTCAGTGTGAGAAGGGTTAGGCAACTCCACCATGCTGGCCCAGTCTGAGTTGGCAGACTTCACATATCTTTGAGAACATTATAGAGAACTCTTAGATACGTAGGATTCCTCACGATGGTTTTCTTCACTGTTAAAGAATTTTTTTTATATACTGCTTGTGTATACCGTGGCTTCTGAGCTAGTAGAGCTTTTTTACTCAGCACACTGCCAAATATGTGAATTAAAGGTACTAAAAAGCAAAATAATTTTACAACCAAACCGCTATAACAAATGATTTCAAAATCACCGCTCCCATTGCTATTCAACCTGCCTTCTTAATCATATTGATAGAATAGAACCATTGTGTCTGAATATCCGTATGCCGATGGACAAATTCGGTATTTTACGAAACGGAATTTGGCCATGTTTGCCGCATGCTTGTGGACTTTTAGGCTAATGTCAAAACAATCTAGATGCTAAGCGGTAACATGGTAGACTGAGAGATACTAGATACCTATAGGCCAGACTACACATAAACTAGGGCATAGGGACATGTCCAAAAAGCAAGCGAGGAGGCCGTCGCTCAATGGGAAAATATAAGTTGAAGTGATATTAATTTCTCGCTTTTCCCACGTTTATAAATCCTGTTCCGCCCTCGTGGCCCGTAGCGTGATGTTTTATAGCCTATAACCTTCCTCAAGAATTGGACTATCAAATGCAAAAAGAACTATCCAAATTTGACTAGTAGTTATGGAGATTAACGCATTTAAACAAACAACCTCTTCAGTTTTTATATTGATATTACGAAATACTGTTACATTAGCTTTGTAATCAGATATATATTATTTATAGTGTTGTACAGTTGTCTATATCATTGCAATAATCATAAGATTAAACTCGTCAATGAATCATTCCTTTAAAAGTCGACACCTATTGATTTATTTAGATAAGTGTTAATTGTTAAGTTGTCGCAGCATTATGCTAAGTCGTCTGACTGTTGTATCTACGGTACACGTATTATATAATACAGTAAAACCACACACTTGTTACCTTGAAGCTTTTAAATAGTAATTGGACACAGATCAACCTCAATAGCGTATAAAGCCACTATATCGATATACTTTTAATCAAACTTAGAAATAAATTATTCATTTAGCTCACAAAGTAACACTTATGAACGTCAAAGGGGTTAGTGAGTTTACTAATTTACTGAATTTACATTTATGTTTCACCTTTACTTTTACATCCTATATTTTTGTAACTATTAAAACTATTTATATTTACAAACGTATTAAAAAAGATAACATAATTACAAAAACACAAATAATTATTTATAATACTAAATATTTACAAAAATGGTTTAGGCATCGTAGAATTCTTCAGCATCGCTGTCAACTGGTAACGTGCCCAGAAGACTGGCAGCATTGCCACGTTGAATGGCAATACTAATTCTTTGGGCCAAGAAAAGACCAGCCTTCTGATCACGCGAAACGTCGATTAGGCGTTTTGCGATATCCCTGTACAAAATACGAGCACTCGGACCTCATGAACCTATGTTAAGTAATACTAAAATAACTACCCTCATATAAGACCTCTTAAGTAATTGTTAAGCCTATGAATGCACACACGTTATGATGTTAGACACCCCCGTGTCTCGGCAAGCATGTAAAGCCATTGGTCCTGCCCCTTATATCTCTCCGGTCGTGATATCCCATCGGCTCATGAGAGTTAGGGAACAGAAAGTGCACTTGTCTTTCCGCACACACTTGTGCTCTATATCTCCTGCGCAGATGGCCAGTCTCCGTTTAGATTGGCCGGCGTGACCGAAATTCGGTCTGGAGGACATCATTCATTTATCGATAACTGATACCAATGATCACTTCCCAGAAAAACCATGACAGCACTACTACTAACTGTTATTCCAACCTCTATCTCCAAATACTCAATTCGTGATATCATTGGGGTTGGTCTGTGTCAAAATATCTGTGAACTAAATGTTGAACTCGTAGTAATATAGTTGACCCTTCATTGAAAAGATCCGCATCGATAGAGACAATCTTATCGATAAATTTGAAATATCGATATCTCTTTGTTATTTATCTATCGATATAAGACTTAGTTTGACTTCGAAGATATAAAGTTGAGTATATACCGCAAGTAAGAAACTGTTTAAAAAATTATTGGTCATATGTCTATATGTATTGTTACATAACAATAAAAATAACTATATTTTGCACCGAACTTGCGTTATGTACCTAATTGAATATCTATGTGTTCATAGTTCACAGATATTTAAAAGATTTTGTGGTCCCACCTTTTAGATTACGTAATAAACTCTACCCGGGTCATTTACATAAATAAACATGCCTTAAACATAAGAGTTTGTAAATGGCTAAGTGTTAACCTTCGCCACTGCCAATATGCCGAGTGCTGTGGGATCAATATTTTGTGTAACTTACAAACTGTTGTTACGACCAGCTTTCGGTGTTTCAATGTTTGTAAATCAGCCACAAGTCACAACACAGAGATTATACCTACTTCGAGAGTTGTAATTTAATAAAAATTATTAATTAAGTTTTATGATTAATGAATGACCAGGGTTAAAACAATAAGCATTTATTTGTAGAAATAAATGCTATGAGTATACTGCACCAGTGGTAATATTAAAGCACATGTCTACTTATTAAAATAATGCCTTTGGCCCAAAGACTGATAATTATAATTCTAAAACTATTTCGGTGGAGACCATATGTAATTCGGAAGTTTCGGAAGAGAAGAACCTTACACATTCAAACGTAAACTGTTTCAATAAACATGTCTATACTATACTATCTCACCATAAGAATTAGTTAGTTGGGTTTGTAAATAAACCCATCCGCTCATATCTACATATCAACGAATTTACTGTTTTATTTCCCGCTGAAAGAGAGGCGAGTAAGCATACATCCCGTCTCATTGTAAGCAGTTAAAGTAAAAACGTAATTTAGCAGCTATAATCGCAAACTTGCCAATTTAAGGGCTCGATCCTACTGGCGTTTGATCAGCGCCGGCTACGTTGCGCGCACGCACGCTTGCGTCGCGTACCGACGCTGCATCTACGCGACGCAAGTACGGCGGATTCTTTCTTCTCATGAACTGCACTGCGTCTACGCAACGCGTACGCCTAGCAGACGTCAGTGCGATCGGGCCCTTAGTGTAGCAAAATAATAATAAAATATTAAATACTAACTAAATACATTTTTGAAATAAATATTTTTGTACTAATTCTAACAGAGAGATAGTAAACCATGTTTCACATTATTCATTGTTAAAGATGACATTGTAGTAATGTTAATTATTAATTTTGATTATCGAATATATGCTTATTGTTGTCTTTTTAAGTACAGAATTTATAATATTTAAAATAATATCCGTTTTTAACATTGCTATACAAATGCCTTGAAGCCACATATGAATCTTATAAGCTTACACTTTTGGATAGTTTGAACTCTTTCAAGATTGAAATAGTACAATTTTTGATACAATTTTCTTTGCGGTTTTTAAAATTATGTTTTATTTTAATGCCATTTGTTTGATATTTTTTAAAGATTATTAGTTAATAAGGATATAAAATAAGAATTTTAGTTCTTTTTGTTAGATTTATTAAAGGCCATTATTATAAATATATAATACGAGTATTTGTTTAGTGTTTTTTGGGTAGTTCGTGTAGATGGCCTATTTTAATTTACGTTTTGAGAATTATATATTTCAAGCTTCTAAACTTGACTACTTAGTACGAGACGATATTGATGAAGGATATAGGAAAATTCATTCTGAGCAATGAATTTTGGTGCTTTAATGATAAAAATTAAGTAAGTAAGATTTGTATGTGATCCCATTTATAATTTTTGTACCGATTTTATGTATGTTCTTTCATAAATCTTTAACTTCTAGAAGTGAACTTGAAACCACAAAATACATTGTTTCAGTTTCAAGTTTTACTTCTCTGAGTTTAGTACCAGTATGTTTGAATTCCTTTAATTTTAGAGTAATATTTTGATATGATTATAATATTTTTAAATAATGTAATTTCCTACGTATTGAACATGATTTTACTAAAACATGTTTATTACGTTTTAAATTATCCGCCTAGCTGTTAAGTACAATTATGAATATTAAAAAAATATATAAAAATATTTCGTGTTTTAATCATCGGTAATCAATTACAATACCGGCTTATATTTTGCCGTGCACTAACTAAAAAGTAGCGGACGGCAGTAAACCACATTCGCATCCTAATAACTTTTATGCGCTTCACACGTCATACCGCCACAGTTAGCACATACTCGTACAGTTTACTAGTGCATCGGGAATACAGGTCGCTGCGGTGAGCGGTGAGCCCACGACGTGGCTCTATGGTATACAGCTATTACTCGTAACACAAAACACTCTTGTTGTAAGGAATAAGGTCATAGTTCCTCTAGATATAAGATTCCTGGAAGTTTTCTATAAAATAAAATAAAAATTGTTTATTATCATTTTCTTATATGCTATTTTATAATCAGTAGTTGGGGTACTCCTTTTAAGTAAACATAACCTGTGTTAAGACACCCCGCTCTTCACATTACAGTAATAAGATAATTGCACAAGTTTCACAATATTTAAACAAATGGGTGATAAATATAAACTTAGGTATATAACTAAATTTGTTGAGTAAATAAGTGTATGTATGTATATGTAAGTATGTCTGTGGGTGTGTGAGTGTGTGTATGTGTGTTTCTAGTACCGTGTTCTAGTTAGAACGTACATAGGTAAGTAAACAATTTCTTTTATATTCGCTTTCATCGTCAACCTTTTTAGAAAGATCATTTAGGATTGTTTATTTCCAATGTATTTCTGAACTACATTTCTCACACCCTTTTATTTACTAATTTTCTTTATACTTATTCTTTGCTCAGATCAGCACAAGATTACCAAACGTGGTAGTAACTTAATTAGCGAAACGTAAAATGTTAATTCCGAATCTCAGAATACGTGTACAGAATATAAAACTTTGCCAAAGAAAACCAAACAAACAAACACATCTGGCATGTAGTCGCCGCAAACGGAGAACGAAACTTTACATACATCTAATGTGTAAAAGCATTCAATGTGTTAACCGAGTTTTAAGGTTATAAACTTTGGCTCCTCTCGGGTGTCACACGCCATACACAAGAGATATCCATGGCGCCTCTGCGGCGCCGCCGTCCGCACGGAATCGGTTAAGCAGTTTGAATAAAAATTATTCGTATAATTTTAAGTCATCGATATTACCTAAATTTAAATGAATATAAATTTCATTGAATACCTAATTGATTACAATGTCTTTAAATTAAGTTGATTTTGTGAATAACATTGAAGTTGTTTGCATAATATTATTGTTTACCAGCCCTGTCATACAACCCACGCGGAGGTTCCTTGGCATATAGGAAGAAGTAAAAAAATTAAATATCTAAAAACCAACACCACCACTAGGGAGACCTGTTATATAAATATACTGTAGTATTTTATTTTAATTTTTATTGTGTATTTGCAAAGAAAAATGTATTTTTATCATGAGCCCTCGAATCTCCTGTGCTCTCAAATGCGGCAATGGTGAGCCCACGACGTGGGTCCAAGGCAATGAATGTGTTAAAGGAAGCCCAATGCTTATTGTTCGCTGATGATCTTAAGTTGTCTATAGCAATAAAGAGTTGTTGCAATTTAACACCTCTAAGTACGCGGTGATATCTGTTTCTCGAGCACATTCACCTGTCCTTCATAATTATATTATGGACGGAGTACCGTTAGTCGCAAAAGTAAAAGACTTAGGAGTGAGTCTGAACTCGGGACTGACATATCAGGATCATATAACTACGATATGTGAAAAAGCATACAGGAACCTAGACTTTGTCCTGCGTATAGCTCGAGGGTTTAATAACATAAAGGCTGTCATAGAGGTTTATAACGCGTTAGTGAGAAGCCAACTACTACTCTACATCAAACTAAATATCGGTTCATGTTGGAGAGAGTGCAGAATAAATTTATTAGGTATCTTTACTTGCGTCTTTATGGCGTGTATCCATTTTACCTCCTGTTATCAAGTAACACTTCCGGCCTCACATATACTACTAGTTCGGGTACATCTTAACCACTATATGTACATTAAAACCAATTATCGTTTTATAATTTAATAATTTTATAATCAAGTATCTAAATAGTTATCTCATATTTCTTTATACTTAATTATATTTATTTGCTTGGCGCCTTCCGCTTGTCAGCTTCCGGCGCGATTAATAAATAGTACGTATTGTTACTGATCTCTGTACTTTTTCTTACACTATGTCGAATAATAAATCCTATAATCATTTTGTTTACTATGTATAATATAATGATGACGCTATTAGATTCTTACTGATTTTGGGTTAGGCATAATTTTGTCACACCGGCGCCTCTGCTTCCGGTGTAATAAATCCTTAATGTTACATAATTATGTATTATTAAATAATAATTGTATGTAAATAATCATCAGAATAATTACGATAAACAATGTTTAATATTATCTATTGAGTTTGTGAATTTAGTATTAAATTAGGTCAAATGTTTGTATAAATACCGGCGGTTAGAATATTTTAGGGCATTCATATTCTAACCGTTGAAACGTGCATTAAAAGGATAATATATTAAGTTCTTTTCCGTACAACTTGTGTCTTCATTGCCGCCGCCACCCTGACCGTTCGCATTTACACTCCTTATGTACCCAACGTTATTTATTTTAGGTATGGTAGGATATAATGAACTCGGTGTCAGAAGAATCCTAACACTAACCAAATATTTATTTAAAGTACTTATTGGTAAAATGGATAATAAAGATATATTATATTAGGATTACTCAGTTTGTGTGTACCGGATAGATATGTGTGGCGACGTCGGAAGCCAGCCTTGCTGATCGAGCCGCGAGGGCGAACTATCCTATTGAACGAGGTGCCACTGACGCGTGCCATTCACACTCTAAAAACCTTATAGCTAAGGAAACGGACATCTTTTGTTGTACTCTGAATGAATTCACGAAGACAGCATTGTATGTAATTTGTTATACTAAATAAATTAAGGTTACAAATAATGCAAGCGGCCATAGCCCAATAGTAAGGTGACAGACTTGTGATCGAGAGGTCGAGGGTTTGAGCCCCGCTCACGACACTATTGAAGTGAGGCGCTCCTAACATCAGCGTTTGGCTTGTTTGGGAGGATTAACAAGAATACCAGTAATTTGTAAACTTATATGTAATATAATTATAAAATAGGTACAAAATATAAGATAATTTTAAGTAAAGTTACATACCTACATAAGTAAGGTGAAGGTTGTGTTACATTGGTACCTATTGTTTTTTGTAAGATTGCTATGCTATTGTGTTAAGGTGTCCAAACATCGCGCGGTTGCCGCGCGCGGCCCGCCACGCTGTGATTGTACGAATGCCGCGCGCGATCGCTTCTTGCTACCTGCCAGTACCTGACGCGCACGAACATTCTTAGTAAACATTCGTCAGTATTTGTGTTTGGACGTGTAACACCACGCCAGATGCCAAGCCACGCCAACGCCATGCCAAAGCCAAGCCGTGACAGCCATCAGGATTTACATGGAAAAATACTCATAGACAGTGCTGGTCTCTAAAGTAAACGGTACATAACTCAAGCCCTGTTCTTTCTAGACAATTAAACAATAATTGGCTTTCGTTTATTTGTTTTTCCGTTACATACACCATTAACGATAAATTGTTAGATAATATCAGGTTTTACTTTACGAATATGGGTAGGTACTTGCTGCTTACGTAAAAAGCGATTTCACTAAGGTAGTTTCGTCTGAGGATCTCATAGATAAAAGTGAATCCCACCAAAAAAATTTCATGTAAAATTTTGCTAAGACGAGACCATATGACTCGCACTGTCAAAAAGTTATCAGAGCTCATGTAGAGCCTAGATTCTAACTCTACACGCCCTAACTTTACAAACTCTACACCTTAGTCAAAATATGTGGCTTGGCCATTTCGCTACATTCACATTAATTCGTTACTTTTCTGTTATACAATAGTTCTTATAGTAACGAAACGGCCAAGCCACATAAGTATATGTCGGATTGGCAGCGTTTTATCCCGTCCTTATCAGCCATTTTATAGAATCAAAGCACGTGGGCGTGCAGTGGGAAATGTTGGTTTCAATCAATAGAAACACGTAGGTAGTCAGATAACTTGTATTCAAATTCAACTAACAACTACTTCACACTAGGAGCACTTATCACTCTGAAACGCGAGACAGTTCCTACGAAGTGTGCACTGGTCGACGGTAACACGTAGACTGCGCTCTGTCCGCCCCTCGCGCCGCCTCGTAGACTCCGTCCAGCGCTGCTAGATGGCGCTGGCGTTCCACCTTAATGCCTTTCTGTGTCACTAGATGGCGCTAGTGTCCCAACTAACAGTATTGCCGTTCCGACATATACATAATACAAGGAGACCCTACATTAATTTTTAGACCTCTATCGTCAAAATTGCGGCAGTCTCATACAAACTTCCATCCCCTAGTTTAAGGGGTTGGAGGATAAAAGTTACAAGTATTATAATTTTTTTGTTGTTTGTGTACTAATATTAACGTACATACCAAATTTCAGCTTTCTAGGACTTATGTCCTAGAAAGCTGAAAATACCCTAAGAATTTTGATGGTCATCAGTGAGTCAGTGACGAAATCTGGGGTTTTTTGATATCAATAAAATCTAAAGTATAGTATAGTATAAGAGCTATGCAATTGAAACTTCATATGTTTATTAAGTCCGCTATTGACAACATATCCCGAGAATTTTGTTTATCTGGTACCTATAATCCAAACCCAAGATATAATGGTTCAAAAAACGACGAAGCGCTTCGAGAAAAGGTATGTAGTGCCCTTGCGCTTTGCTTGGCTCGTCTTGGCGTTGTCGTCAGATAGGTACGTGAATTAGTTCTGATGCCAACTGAATCGCGCGGCGTGTGTTAGGTGTGCCGCGCAAACATTCGTCGGCTTCGTCCTAACTAGAGCGCGGCAGAAATGTGTTCTGCAAACGCCGCGTGTTGCTGCCGCGCTCTTGCCGCTCAATCTTTGGACACACCTTTAGGTAAATCCTGTAAATATAGCTGTATTGTGAAAATAAATAAATAAATATTCCGTGAATAAAACAGCGTTAATACCTAGACTTACCCAGACTTGTAGACATTTTGAGCAGATGTAAAGGATACGTTGGGAAGTGAGTACTGTTGAAGTCGTTTCTCCATTGGCCTCAGTAAAGTTTTCGTTAGCGTAACACGTGGAAACTGGGTCTAGACTGCGGCTTCTCCTGAGTGCTGTCCATCGCTATCTATGAATAAGAACAGTTCTGGTCCGCTGGCTGGTGAGTGGGGGCCGATCAAGAGCTATAAGGGGCCGTTTCTGTCTTTACCGCCTCAACTATCAGACTGTCTTGTGTGCAGTAACCGACATTATTGCTCTGGTAGATGGATACATATCTGGAAGCTCTCTTATAATCACATGGTTGATGGGAAAGGATACTATATCATAAGCTACGGTCGATTAGTTAAGAGATCTGGACTTTTTGCTGCAGTAACACACAACTAATATACTGCAATCTTTCAGAGGATCTAATCCCTATCTGGTTGGATAAGTATCTACTTAATGGAGCCTGGAATTGTGCCCAAGAAACGGCAATAGGCTTGCCATACTATTGCCCTTTTACAGGCACAGCTTTAGGTTGTATTTGGACTCCACGCTGCTACTAAGGATTACTTGACAGATTAAAGTAAGTCATCTAGCAACAGTAATTTATATTTATTAGTACAAAAGCAGCCAATTTTGATCTGTCAAGTCTTAGGGCTTGTCCTACCACCTCCAGATAGCATTTATCTATAAGATAAAAGTCTCGCCGTCTCTCTTGTTTAACCTAACATTTTGTATTTTGATGTATATTTGAGGTTTGTATTTTTTGTATGATTTTTTGTATTTTATTATTGTTTTGTATTTTATTATTCTTTTTAGAGTTAGATTTAGCTTCTAATTTAAGCCACAAATTGGTAAATGTCGTACACATCTATAATTGATGTTCATGTTGGCGAATGAAAATGTTATATTTTTTTTTTGGAAAATTGTAACATGTACATTGTTGATGTGTCTTTAAATAAATAAATAAATAAATGAATGAGACAGCATGGAATTTATCTTTCGGATAACATTTACTTGTTAGATATAGGGCTGGCCATTACAGTATAATACCAGACATAATAAAAATCTGTTCTCTGGACCCCATTGTGCCAGTGAGAGACTCAATAAGTTAAAAGCATGCATAAATTTAATTGTTTCTGGTTAGAGAGAAGAGAATATTTAGGTGCCAATAAATAAAAAAATAATAGTATAAAAATGTACTCATTATTTATTATAACTCATGTCATCATTATATTAGTCTCACAACAGTTTCAAATGTCCGGTTACTTTATCAATTATGTCTTTAGGAGCAGGCCCTACTCCTAAAACAGTGATAGAGTTGGGTGCAATCTGTGTTCTACCAGCATCTCTGATTAGTGATGTAATAAGTCCCAATTTCTTGGCATTTTCTGATATTTGTTTAATTTCATCTAAGGAATCTGTTTTGACGGCTACTTTAGCTTGGCCAGTATATTGCCACTTCTTTAGCCCCTCAGGGTCTTTCTTCTGTGCTTTCTCGAAGGCACCAACTGCTGCATGACTGCATTGAGCTGCAATTTTCCCTTTACTCATATTGAGGTCTGTTCTTACCACTAAGACTAGTTTATGTTCTTGATTCGAGACATACTGTAAAAGAGAATTGCTGTTGAATATAATAATAATAATAATTTATTGACATCAGAAAATTGTAACAAGCATTCACATAAATATACGGTAACCAACTTTGTTTACAATTTTGTATATAAACATCTGTGTCTGAGCTAGATGAAAAACATCTGTATTTCAGACATCAGCGCTCTGCCTTAGAATTTTTACATCTTAAATAATAATAATATATTTGCTTTGTAAATTTTCAGTTTATGTTATTGAATGTTGCAATAAATATGCTACATACATAATAAATTATCCCATATACATTTAGAAAAACTGTTAGCATTTTGAATATTTTCATGTACAGGTCACTCAGCTCTAAATATTGTCATGAACTAGCCAAGGTAATTGGAATAATTATAATTAACAATTTAGTATTTATAGTTACGTGTTTAACTAACAGACATAAATATAGAAGTATAATATAAAAATACCAACCAATCACTACTCAGCTGTAAATATGATCATGAACTGGCTAAGGTAGTTTTAATAATTATAATTAACTAATTCAAGTCTTTATAGTTAAGTGTTGAATTATTAGATATAAATATAGTAACATGAAATAAAATAAAATTATAACTGTAGTCTCTTGCGATTTTATAATGGATGATGATCCAATATTTTACTTCATAAGTCTTATCAAGAGGCAGTTGTTGCATTCTGATATGGGCCCCACATTTATACATACTTCTCATCGGACGATAATAGTAAATAAAATATAACCAATTTACTTTAGGTTTCATTAGCAGGTATCAAAGAAAATTAACGAATAACAAAACATTATGAAATAACTGGTCTCACCTTTTTCGCTGCATTTCCAGCTTCAACAACTGCTCCTAGATACTTTTTCAAAGCTAATATTGATATACCGATACAAATACCACATCCTAGCCCGGTAAAGAAAGATAAATTAAACTCCATTTTCTGTTTCGACGAAATGATTATTTTTAATTATGTCTTAGTGGTAATATTTGTTTATAATAATAATAGTCCCTTTTTATTGTTGGTATTCAATATTCTTGAAAAGCACTGTAAATTGCGGCAAAATAACCTGTCTTTGTCACGTCAAGAATCAGCAGACCAGACAATGAGCATAAAATTGTGAGAACTACCACTACTGTCAGAAAATATACAAAGAGAGATAGAGATCACAAATCGATGTTTACTCAAGTAAGAAAAGAAAACGTCATACTTTATGCTATATAAGGTAGAATTTATACACTGGAATGCCATTTCGACAGACTCAAAAATTACCAATATTAAAAAAAGGGTAGTATTTAACTGTTCCTCAATTTTTTGCCTTTGTTCCACCAAAAATACTAATTGCACAGCAAAATATATTTAAGTATTTAATTCCTTAAAAAAATATTTTTCATGGTAGAATATTTGAGATTTAGTAGTGCAGATTTTATAATTGCTAAGCAACGGAATAATATTATTGAAGTGCTTTCGATAACATTCAATCACAGAGTACTTTTATAAACGATACGTATAATTTATTTGATTTTTCATTAGGTGTTCGTAAACTTTAAATAGCTTTGTAAAACTTTAAACATGAAGAAAACCAAGGACTTGGCGCCGATTGCGATTCCACATGGGCCTCCAGTGGAATCAACCTCGGAGTACTTCAAGTCCAAGATGGAAAGCCAAACAATGGTTAAGTGAGTACCTACATAATAACAAGAATAACTGTTATGAAAATCATGAAAAAATTATGTACTGTAACTAGGTACATTGATTTTTAGAATACAAGACAAGTATACAATGTGTTGATCTTGCACTCTTTACCGTATTGTTAGAGTATTGATATGCATAACAGTATTCAAATGATTCTCGAATACATTGTGTACACAACGCGATATCTACATAGCATGGCACTACATACAGCTCCTTTTACTCGTTTTTGTACAGTGTGACAACATAAGTAGGTAAACATTAAACAGATTTTTTAAGAGTACCTACTTAATTTATTACATTAAAATTGGATCAACTATTTGTGTAACTACAACGATTTTGAAATCTGACTAACTTGCACATTTCAGGTAACTTTAGTCGAATACCTGTTATGTTTAACATAAAATTGTGAGAAATAGATAATATTTTGCCTGCGAAAATATTTCACGAGATGAGATATTAGTTGCAACATTTTTTAGGAAGTATCCAGTATGGGACATTGCGCGCCCCACGCCCCAAGTGCTTATGGAGCAAGCTCGGCGCGACCTACTGGAGGCAGACGAAGAACTGGCACTCAAAAGAATACAGGAGAGTAAGAACAGAGCAGCCATGGATGAAAAGTGGGAGGAGCTCAGAAAAAAGGAGCTGTTGCTTAAGGAATCTTTTATCAGCTTTAATAAGGTGGCACAAATCTTTTGCTTTTCTTCTAAAGAAGATTTTGAATGCTATATTAAATACCTATCCCTAAACCTTTTAATATAAAAATAATGACATACAAGAAGCCACGTCTTTGTGTTTGCCACCATGCTGATGATCAGATCATCATGATGGCAAATTAATGACAAAACATATTGACGTAATTATTGCATTATTAAAATTACTAAACGCCTTAAATAGGTAAGGGTATATTTTTGTTACCGTATCTGCACTTTCCAAACAGTTTATTCGAGAGAACCAAGAGAAACGTGATAGGGCCGAACGGAAGATGGCTGCGGATAACGAGGTCCTGGAGCGCAGGATTAAGGATACCGAGGCCATGCGCCTCAGGGTCGCTGAGATGGAGGAAGTCAAAGCCATGATGGAACAGCAGGTCAAGGACTACTCTATATATGAAGTGAGTAAGAAAACACATTACTGCAATATGGACCGACGCGACGGCGACCTGATAAGGGTCGCGGAAAGTGGTTGTATGCAGATGGCCCAACATAATATGTGGAAAACCTTGGGGGCGGTCTTATGTCCAGCAGTGGACGTCTTTCGGCTGAGATGTCGCCTCGGCAATACAGCCAGAGAAATGAACCGATATACACTTGCAAGATTTTGATTTATCTTTCAAAATATAACAAATATTAGTTGAGCTTATTAAAAGATACTTGATTTATTCACAGGTCATAAAAACAGAAAATATTTCGGGGTTTTTAATTCGTTCTATGTTTAGCTACTTAAGTTGCTGACTATATCATTATGCCTAATGTAGTGGATTTGATCTTTGTGCGAAACCAAAATTATGTGGTCCATATCTGTGGACAACTGGTCTCTTGTAACAACTCAGACCAGTTTTAAAGTTTGAAATATTTTTAAATTCATCGTTTTCAATAGTATGATCCCAGTGATTTGTTGTTTGCTTCATATTTTACAATGAAATTTGTCTCTTTATCCATGGATTATCATTATCTAATTAGATGTCGTTCAAATCTCTATCTGGGTATCTACTTAAGTCGGTAATCCTAATCACAGATAAAAATATATTGTTACGTGCTGGGTTCGAGGGATAAGAATATAAACAATATTACCGACTAAAACACGTTTTATTCTAGCACACAACAAACAAATTTAAAACACAACAAACACTATACTACACTTTTCCACTGTAATGTAACTGCTTCAAACTCCGTGGTATTTTCGCTTCCTTTCGCTTCGATGAATACTTGACCACTTGGGATTGTTAACTGACTCGGCGAGCGCTGGCCTTCCCCTTTTATAAGCGGTTAAACCGTTTCCGGTGTTTTCTAGAAACCTCATACCCGGTATGTAAAAGATGGCGCTGTAATAAATTATTAGACGGAACTGCTGAGTCTTCCCCACAATGCCGAGAGATGGCACTGGGTGTAACAATATATTTTGATATAGATAGGCGAGCTTGTCGTCATTCGTAAAGTTATAGCTGTTGTATCTCACGCACATGCTAAATTCTAAACAAGTACAGTCACTAACATAAGCAGCTTTTACATTTAACCTATTGAGACGCAGCGGCACACTAGCGACCAGACACAAAATGTTTATAATTATGTCTGGCATTCTGGGACTTAATAGATTAACAAATTGGTAAAAGTTTTATGAGATAAAAATCCTTAATATTCTTTTGTATTTTTGAACAATAATTCAATTCACTATCTTGTAAATGCTATAAAACTGACATTAGTTATAATTTTAAAAGATTGTAATTTTAAAATATCTGAAATTCTGAATCCGCGGGGTCCTCAAATGAATCTCGCCAAAGTGTACTACACCACTGAATTTTCTTACGCGATGATGGACAATTACAAAGATTAACAAAAATATGTTTTGTTCGAGCTTATATACCCTAGCGTGGAACGAAACCATATCGTGATGTAGACACACGGTACAACGACATCTATCGAGCCAGGGTATAAACTCTTACTATTATATTGAATTTGGACAAAGATAGAAACAATCGTTTCGCAAGTACCTACTATGTATCGATTTATGTTACTGACTGTACTCGATGCATTAATGTTGGCAATTTTTTAGTGAGTTTATTACACGATATTTCAGGTATACAATTTTACATTTGATAAAGCTTATATTCAGCTCTGGCGACATTGCTTCCATGATATGAAATGATATGATAATAATTATTCGCAATTTTTTGATATTGCGCTTCAATTTTCTCAAATTTGTGCTCGATATTGTTTATCGCCCTTGTCATCTGGCGCGTAAAACGATCGCTCTTCACTTGTGCTGGCGTTGTACGCACGCAATCAGATGGCTAGGAATAGTAGTAATGTTACGAAGCTAAAGAACAACCTTTTGTCCAGGACTATCTAATGTCGGTGGTAAACAACTATCCCGAGTTCAAGCAACCATTTGATGTTCTCAATCGGTATGAAGCTCTGGGTAAGTCAACACTATGCATCTTTTTAAGATAATGATAAAGGGCAAAATCGTATATGAATAAGGACGAAATAAATTATTTAAAAAGAAGTCAATTCGTATAAGAAAGTTCTCTTCTTGGAAAGAATCAGATAAGATAGGTAATCAAGGTTTTTTTATTTGCTCTATCAGTGCTTTATTTATTTATCATACGCTTGTTTCCTACCTTCGTAGTATAAAAATGGTCATGACTGCACATTTTTGTTTCTTCGATTTGATAAGCTGCTGCCAAGTCGACGCTGGCTGACCGGCAGGAGCGTGACCTTGAAATGTTGGAGAACGCTCGGCAGGAGATCGCCTCTCTCACCGAGGAGAAGAAGCTCTTCATCATGGGACTGAACAATACGCTTGCTAACTTAAGGGTAACGGCTTTGCTAAGAACCATAACAGAGCGTAGGAAATCGAGTGAAATTCACACAAAACGGCATAAAACTTATGATGCAAAGTCAGTCATGTAATCGAGGGTAGACAATTTGGAGGAGCTTGCAGTTGTCATTTGTTTGGTAATGGTATGAATGAGCTACCGAATATAAATACAACCGCCATACGAATGGTTCACTCGGAGAACTACTACCTTCTACTACAGAGAACTGGTGTAATAATGAAGTAAGATATTGTTTGGCCTGGTAAGTAAGAGTGCAGATGTTCCTATCTCATCTTGCCTTTAGGGTTGCCAACGTGTTTGTAATATTCTTGATAAGGCCAGGCTGTATGCTTGTTTGTCACTTTGTCAGTATAAAAACAGCACGTCTCCCATCAAATAATTAGCAAATATAAGCAATACAAAATATTTTGAATAGGTATAGCTCTTTGTATAAAATTTTCATTTATTTTCTCTGTAAAACAGTGGCGTTATGACAAGATCCGTAACCGCGTCATCAAATGGGAGCTAGCTCTCAATCGGCTCAAGGAGACAGCAGCCCAGCGCCACGTGGAGCTGTGCCACGTGCGTGCTGCCATCTGGAGCCTCTACGTCAAGATCTGCAAGCACAAGGGACTCACCATCGACGTGGCCACCAACGACTTCGAACAACAACTCGTTGTCATCATGAGAGCACTCCTTGAGCTGAAGAGGATTTACAAAATAGCGCAAAGAAGGTCTAAAGAAAAGTAAGTCCTTTTTACCCCGAAGATAATTGGTAGGTAGGTAGGTGGATGTATGTTTTGTGTTTTACCAAGAGGAAGAGCCGTCTATCAGCCATATTGGCAGATTTCATGCTGATGCTGAGAATTTCCTTAGCGAATCCTTATAATAAATATGTTCTTGATCATTAAGAACAGGTAGTTAGAATACAATTAACAAGTCGAAAGACAAGATGTTAATGTGCTATTGATTATTACTTCTCTTCGATATAAAACTGCACTAAAAGATATTTAAAATTTTACTTGCAGGATTTTACATATCTAATAAAGTGCCAACCTAATTATAAATTCTGTGCTTCGTTAACAAGCCTAGTAGCGCTCATGTAAATATTTATACTTTACTATGTACCTATAATTATATATTATACCAATAACTCCTTGTTCATAACTCGACCAAAACTCTTAAATATACGAGAGGAAATTCTCTTCTTATAACATGACCAAAGGTCGTGTTTTCTTGTAATACTCCAAAGAGCTGGATAGTCATCCCATAGTATAACGATTCCTAAACTGGGTTCCGCGGAACATAGGGGTTGCGTTGAAAAGTCACCAGATTTCTGCGAAATTTTGGCTGTTAAATAATACCACAGTTAAGCATAAATATTATTTTAAAATAGCGCAAAATATCTGATAAGAAGTCAAGATTTTTTTCTTTTTAATTTCAGTGTCTTTTATTTGTAATCATTTGATGTGGGGTTCCATAAAATAAAATGTAGGTATTTGGTAAATTTTCCGTTATCTTAAAGCTAAAGATCTTCTGCCATAGTACATCTACATAGCGCCATTTATATTACAGGTACCTAAAATTACAGATAATTATTTTAATCTGTCGTTTCCAGGGACACTGAATCAGGTGCGTCGGATTAACACAAATGCGCTGCCAAAATTGTTTTGTTCTTCGTTTAAAATATTGGATTAATGTTTCATAATCTTTAATTTGTTTATGTTTATTAAATATGGTTAATAAATTAGCAAGTTTTATTTTTCTTTTTAGATCACCGAAAATTAAAACTATAATTGTATACATATCTACGTCTATTTACTAACGTATCTACTTACTAGTTAATTTTTATGAAAGGCAATCCTTTAAGCTAGGTTAGTCTTCGAAAAGAACAGCATAGCGTACGACCAATTTTATTATGTTACTAAATGATTAGGTTAGATATAGTTATTTTTAATGTGAGTTATAAGTATGAGGCCATTGAGAACATCATAAAAGGAAAGTCCAGGGTCCTATTCAAAAAATCTTACAATCCGACAATTTTGTCAATAAGTGACTTATTTGCCAAATTGTCCTACATGTGTTGTTCAATAGAACCTACAAATATGTAAAAAAATTACCGTCAAATTATTGTAAATTGTTGCGCCTGTAAACTCTTTTCAATAAAACTTTCTAATTCTAAACATTTACAAATATGTCATGGTATTTTACATTTCTACATATTATTGTAATTCTACATATAAAACAGTATTGAGGGTAAAACAAATTAAACAACAAGGTTTTATTGTATATCGGTGAAATATATATTTAATGTGGAGAAAAAAAATGGAGCATAATAACAAATTAACTATTCTGTCGCTTATACATAACAACAGAGATATTGGTGAAAAATTGACTCATGAGATGAAAATTAATAAGTGGAAGGAAAATATCCCAAGTCAATTAAATGCTTTAGGAATTTTCAACAGGGACTGGATCTTAGAGACAAAACTGAAAGAAGAGAACCATGGCAAGTTTTCTATTCAATTGAATACAATTAAAAATTAACGGCTTAGCTCGCGTTATAGCCAGAAGCCTTCCCGGGAATGTACCTACCTAATGCCTAAGTTTCAAGAGTTAATAGGTAGTGTAGTAATGTGTTTCTATTGTGTCATGTCCAATTATACTCAACAAATATTCGATGGTTGACTAGCTTATCCTATACTTCTCATTAAATGAGAAATCAGTCACATTAAAAGAAAATTAATTCTTGTTTTAAATATTCTTTTTGTCGTTTAATTACCACGTTTTCATCATTAACACTACTCTCACTACTTGATGTAAGGACCATTTTGGTAAAAAAAACAGCTAAAACAAAACAACACACAATTAATAAGATATTAAGAAGAGATATTATGTTTTACCGAGGTAAGGTCACCTGTCAGCAATGTATGACAATTCTACAAATATGTTAACTTGTAAATACAAATAAGCGTTCAATAAAGCAGTTTTTCCGACACCTGTCACACGAAAATGTTACGAAAATGTACCTGTAATTGTAAAAAGTTTTATTGAATAGGACCCAGGGCCCTGTTTAATAAACGTTACAAATTGTAAATCATAATTGTTTTTACAAGTTACGAATCTACAAGTTTCTGTTTAATAAAGAATATAACTTACAAATTTACTATGGTGGAAAACTGACAAAATTGTAAAATTGTATGGACAATTTTACATATTTGCAAGGAAAACTTTTATTGAATGCATAATTGTAATTACAAAGGAGACCGACCACCTTGTGGCTTGTATGGAACCCTGGCCTGAGCGTGAACAATTTTATATTGTAATAACAATAAATAATAATAATATAAAATAATAATTTTCACAAACTAAGTAGAAAACATTATTCTATGAAGTGTAGTATCAAGTTCGTTAAATAATAAAATAAAACACATTGTTTTAAGAAATATTTATTTTCAAGTGTCACCATCACCTTCATAAGTTATTAAAATATTTTTCAAAAACGGGGCTGGTAGAGTGACATTTTCATATCTTGCCCAGCTTAGGTACCATAGTACAGACATTATGTGAGCACAGCACCCAACAGTCCTTCGGCTGACTATGCAAGTTGTTTATAAGACGATTGTCCACGTTCAAGCCGAATATGGACAGACTCCTTTACATATTTTGTAAATTGTAGAACAATTTCGACAGGTAGATTCGCCTTGTGTCAGACCTTAACAATTTTGTACTTCAATTTAATAAGTGAATACATTTAATTGTTAAACATTAAAAAATTCTAACAATTAGTATTGGAAGTAGTGACAATAGTGAAGATTAATATATGAGTGAACGACAACAGCGAGTTTTTCGTTAATGGATAAACTTTACTTTTGATGTGTCAAATCTTACGTTCAACGAAAAATTTCGGATCAGCAAAATACCGTTGAATATGTAGTAACAAAAAATAGGACATGATTTTGAATACGATTCTAAGGGTAATTCAGCCCTTACACCCACTCAGCAAATTTTGAGTGCATTGCACTAGATGGGCTGTGGCTCACGATATCATGTTATAGCAGATGGTGTAACTAAAGGATCAATATTTATACCTGCATAAAAAATGTGTGTAGGTTTGTGGTCAGTAAATTATTTGGAGAAGAGGTCCGCTGGCCAACTAATTGTCTTTATATCACTAAATTGTTTATGAAATATAATACTTATACCTAGAATAGCAGGCATTGTAGATGGTTCGCTAATCACAATCGATAATATTCGCCAAAACGAATCCGCATAAGTGTAGACAAAACGGAGATCATTCCATGAATATTATATTAGTATGTGGACTTCGATCTTGATTTAAGAATCTTTAACAAAAACTTACATTTTATGATATTCGTAACTTACAATTACAAATTTGTAGATAGAATATTGTCATCGAAATCTACAGGCGTTTTTTGCACATGTAAACGTTTATTAAACAGTATTTGTAATGGTAATATTGTAATGTTTTTAATTGTTAAATTATTCAGAATTGTAAAGTTTAATAAACAACACTTGTCATACAACTTTACAAATATGTCACTCATTTACAAAATTGTCAGATTGTAATGTTTATTAAACAGGGTCCAGCATGCATTAGAAATTAGATCTAGATTCAAATTATGAAAAAAAGAAAATGAAATTATACGGGACCATCGCAGTCTCCCACTGAGTTTCTAAGAACTTTTAACAAACACACTTTGCTTAATTACAACTATGTCAATGGCCGTTCTGAGAGATGGACGTTTATACCATTATTATTGTGTATAAAACAGTGAGACAGCGCATTACACAGCGAAAACAAGATAATACATAACTTTGTCTTGTTTGCTCTTACGCAATAATACCTAATACTATAAGACATGACGGATGGAACCTTAAATCAGCCGCAAATATTCGTAAACAATCACGAAATTAAGAGGCAGTCACCACTTTCTTACTTTTACCAATAACCTCGCAGCATATAGTTAATTTTTGCTAAAACGTACGCCAATGGAAATTGCCCCTATCATTACTTAGTTTTAATCGTATCCAATTTCAAATAACTTAACTCTTTAGTTCTTTAAACATCAATTAAAATTGTACTAGGTAATTGTCCCTTTCTCCACACGTAATTACTTTGAGAATATAAACTAACAAAGTTTCCAACGACGCTAGTTAATCTTTATGCATTATATATTTGTTACCGTGCAAAGACGAAATACGAAAGTAGCCGAATTGTCTAGTAAAATGTGACATCTGGCGAAGTCTACACCGAGAAAGAGTAAGTCACATCCAGAACCTACCTATTTATTGCCGTTTTTAAAGTGGAAGATCAGTCGTAATATTTGTTACCAAACTATTAGTGTATGATAATGTTAGTGTCGTTTTATCTTAAAGTAAGGTTTTAATAATACTGTTATAAAATGTATTTTATGGATGCAGCAGGCAACTATAATTAAGAGAACTTGAAGTTGAAAATTTAGCATTTTAATATAATATCCCCGAAGACTACAATTCGCCAACTGTTTTCATCCTCCTACTGGGGACCGAAATAGCTTTTTCGACGAAGACGAGACGAACTCCTTGCGAGAATTACATCCAATATTTCATTATCGTACATTCATAAGTACCTATATATGCCACTAGATCAATAAGGCATGTTTCCTGGTTACTTCCAGTTTTTACGGATTTCGACATTTTTCGTCAACATGTTCACTGCGTCCATACATACCTAATTAAATAGGGGTCTTAAACTATTCGCTAACATTGACTCAACTACTTAAATATCCTCAGATTTAGATAGGATATCTTGTGCATTACTGAGATTGGTATTTAAAAGATCGTTATCATACAATTCAGAGGCCCAGCAGCTCCGAAAAATGTCATCGAAAAACGGCAAATCCGATAAAAAAACAAAGTCTTACATGTACTACATAGAAACACCTTTAAAACTAGTTGGGTGCTGGGATATATTCCGGAACACCGAGAGCGAAACTCGCAACATTGTCAACGCTTTTTACCTCGCCATTGTTTTATTTGTACTAACTTACATAACTGTGGCTTTAACAGTATACTTGTACACAGAATGGGAAGACATTATGTCTAGTTTGGACAAAATCGCTGACTCCTTGCCACTACTAGTTTCCTTAATCATCGTGGCATATTACGCGATGTATCGTAAAGAATTGTATGAGTTACTGGAGTATATGGAGAATAACTTCAAGTATCATTCGGCGCAAGGTTTGACTAATATGACAATGTTAAAAAGCTGCCAGACAGCTAGAAGGTTTGCCAGAGTGTATACGGCTTGTTGTATGTTTAGCGTGAATATGTACTCGATGATGCCAGTAGTTCTTCATTGTAAGTATCTACCTACATGTTTTAGTATAATAACTATATAAGTGTTAGTATATTTGGTTAGAAGTCTTGGGGGCCACTGACGTGCGTGAACTCTTAGATTATGCGTAAGCAAAATTATAAACGGCATCAAGCTCGCTCTCTATTAGGTACGTGAGACTTAAATCTAGTTGCCGTGATATGGCTCTGGCTAAGTATGCAGCGATAGGTATACTCTACTTAGAACATTTATTTAAAAGTAGGTACTTTATCAAAGGGTAGGTAATGTATAAAACAATGCATTTAATAATGTAACATTTTTCGAGTACAATGTGCCACATGAAATAGCGATGCACTACAATATGGACTGGGTCACGTTTAAGCGTTTAAAAAGGAGAAGATTTTGGTTCCTGTAGGCGTAAAAGGATCAAAATCTTTTCTTATTTAAGCGGCCCGGCTCGCAAATCCCGCATTCATCGAACAAAAAATAATCGCTTCAATCTAAATCTTTCTTCATCAGAGCAAAATTGAACTAAGTTTTAACAATTAAACGATCGTATTGGTAGACAATATAACTAATTAAACAATTCGCTTACATTCCATAGTTAAGGGCAACATTAATTTTACAGGCCAAGCATACATTTCATGAACTCCATTTGGGTCTCCGTCAATAAGGCCTCAGGACTTAACCCAATAACACAATTGTTTTACATTAAATTTGCCAATTTCAGCAGTTTTATATGCAAAGATATTAACATATTTATTGTTCACAGTAATTACCAAAACCCCGCTTCACAATTGGATATTTATGGATCTAACTCGATCGGTATTCATCGTGTTTGTATTCTTGGTGTCATATCTGGCACAATTGTACGTTGGACTAGCAATGGGACAGTTTGGTAAGTAAATTATTACTTTTCGATAATCGTAACAACTATTTAGCACATTTCTGCCAACGTGGACATTATGCAGAACTCTTAGAGATGCAGGTTTCCTCACGATGTTTTCCTTCACCGTTGAAGTAAGCTATAATTAACTACTTAAAACGCTCATAACTTTGGAAAGTTATAGGTCTTAGGATCGAACTCAAATCTTCCAGGGCCAGTCCAAAGGGCTTCCACTAGACCAGGGATGGCGAACCAATGGTACGCGTCAATATAATTCGGGCATGCCAGTAATTCACAAAGTATTACTAGTTAATTGATGAAGCTATGTACCTACAGCTTGATTAAAAAACGAAACATTACTTATTTCTTTGATGGATAGCCAGTTGCACTCACTGATCGGTAAATTAATCTAATCGATTAGCGAGGTTAAGCAACGTTGGGTGCGGTCAGTCTATAGATGGGTGACCGCTTACTGGTATTTCATCTGAGTGTCTCCGTGCTAAAAGGTCGGTCCCGGTTGTTGCCAAATTGACAGCAGTCGTTAAGCCATGTCAGAGACCTACGGGCGGCTTCAACAACTCTAGACAATAGGTTGGCCACTAACCACACAAAAGGAAAAGAAGAAGATAAAAAATGGCACGTTAACCAATAAAAGTTCGCCAGCCCTGCACCAGACTATTGCTGCTATTATAGTATTAACTTTCTTTTTTTTTCCACAGGAGTATTCTTCGCCGCAAACTCGATCCTGATTTGCGGCCAATTAGATCTTGTGTGCTGTAGCTTAAGGAATTCTCGCTACACGGCGTTGCTGAGACATGGCGTCAAGCATTCAGCGCTGGTCGCCGCGCACGCTGACATACAGGAAGACGAGAAACACAATTACATCTATAATGTGTCTGAGATGAAGGAGTCAATCTATCATTATGATAAGAGGGTATGCTGTAGTAGTAGGATTGCCAATCATATTATAAAAGGAATAAATTATACAGTGTGTATAATAAACCCTGTCCGATCCATTAAGGGCTTGTTTCTCTCCTAACAAACATGCTAAGAAAAATAACAAAAAAGAACTATATCATCGTAAAACGTCTTCATAAAGTTCATAATATCTTTAAGTACAGTATTGATCAGCATTTTTACCCTTAAAATTAATGAAATTTCGCACAGTCTAGCAACACTCCACTAAACTTGAAAAGGATGCGGCGCGTGGCATACTTTTGGCGGCATTTTTTTAAGGCGTAGGTAGATAGGCGCGGCGTAGCGCGGCGCAGCATCGGTGAACCTTTATGAACTTTAGTGATACCTAGGTATTATGATTAATAAGTTGTCGATGTTGCCATGGGTAATCTATTAAAATATTATTTTTATTATGGGTAATCTATTAAAATATTATTCATACGGAGTGTTCATACACTCTGTATGAGACGTAAAACTACAGCAGGTCCTAGCCCAAGGGGATGCAGAAGTTCACGGTTGCTTTCACAATATATTTCAAAAATTACCATTAGCCCTTCACTTGCAGTGACAATAATTTTTTTGATCTCACTGTGTCTATTAATCCCTAGATAATTTCTTCAGGTGGCTCTTCCTGGTAAAGGGAATCATTTGTTCGTAAACTGAAAATGGCAAAGTTCTTCATTAGGTTTATACCTAATGAAGTACTTTGCCGTTTTTAGTTATAACTACGTTTTCCAACTGTGGCGATACAAATTGTTTATCAGCATCCTCCATTTTTAAATCCAAACAGTTTCTATCTTCCAATAGGCTCAGCACGAAATCATCATTTAATGGTAAAACTAATAAAATAAATCAAACTATTTAGAAAACGGTAAATAAATATAACCTTCTGGACCACAATGTTGAAATATAAACAAAAAACTCACTATCGTGTGTACCTAAGTAAAATTACGACGCGGAATCACGATCGTACTATCACAATTTTGCAATGAAACATATATGAATTATTAGTAGATAGCATTATAATCGTAATATTACATTTTCCTGATAGTATAATCTATTAACTATATTATTTCATGATAATATAAACGAAATAACATAAAACAGCCAAAAATTTCAATAAAACTTAACTGAGTCCTGTCCGTGGGTCAAGGAACGCAACCATCTAGCCGGCAGGTACGCGACAACTAGGTATAGCACGTAGGCGCTACGATTTCTTATTGGCTATTCAAGAAACTCACGCTCATGTTATCCCGGTCTCGCGTGTAGAAACGAATTAGGCGCGGGTTTAAAATTTTTCAAAGTTTCAACTTACGCTCGTATCATTCAGGTCCGAAAGGGAGTAAGTAAGAAAACTTTAGGAATTATGCACCAATATTAAAAAGTATAATTGATATTATAGTTTAGCTATTATATCTAGAAAATTTTGATAATTAAATTTATTTTTCTGATGCAGGCATGCGGTTTTCCCAGCGTTCAGACTCAGTTCGGTACGTATTTTACAAAAAGGCCTTATCTTTTATTATTTGTTGCGACATTTCATTTGAATAGATTTATACTAAGCATTATGGTTTGGCTTTAAAAACGGGCTGATGGAAACGGGGGTTGATGCTGGTGGGTTTTCCAACCCCCCGGAACCATCCCCACCCCACGCACTCGTGTAGTTTTTTTTAAGGATTTTATAAACACGTGAAATGGAACGGCTTTTTGATGACACCGACGTAATTTGTTTCGTCTTTTTTTTATAAAATCTGATATAAAAACTATTTTTAATTATTTATATATGTAACAAAACATTTATTGTACCTAAAATTATCATTTTATTTCACCAAATTTGGTAAAGATATTATTTTTACGTGAAATGATATGATGATGTAACTTTTTTAATTGGGGGGGTTCAATACTCCCCCTCTCCCTCCCCCTCAAACACTCTCAACCCTTCATTAAATCAGCCCGTTTCTAAAGCAATCCCGGCATTATACCTTAGTATCAAACATAATTTGGTACGTTATCTGAATCATTAAGAAATATGAATAGGTATCTAGGTTACTGAACTAGAATTGTTAATTTAGAAGATATCAAAAGTTCAGAGTCGTAAGATAGACCTACATACTTGTATTGCGACAAAATGAAAGCGCCATTATGAAAACACTGACACAATTTTGGACAGGTAAATGGTAGGTACGGACAGATAAATTTTTAACTTTGGGTCGATTTTTCAATCGTCAGATAACTTTTATCTGGGGAATGTGTTTGACGTTTTGACAGCTTTTGTATAGAAAATATGTCATACCGCCGTATTTATCCTTAAGATAAAAGTTATCTGACGATTGAAAAACCGGCCCTAAATCTATAAAAAATATGACAATATTTAACTGTCCTTTGCTAAAACGACTGGTTTCTTGAATATGTGAACCGGGCCTAAGGCTGTATGTTATTTGACTGATGATTCGCCGAGATGTTTACTGGGTGTAAGGGACGGCGTACCAAAAATTATAGCGAGGCTTCTTTACATAGGTACTTATCTTGACGCAAACTTCTATTATAGAATAGTCACCGATCGCGCGTCGCATGTTTCTGTCTACTTGCCACACCGCCTAAAGCCCAAGTCCGTCAGGGCTCGTTTTATAATTGATTATAAGTAACCACCTTATTATAACCAAATTACAACAAAAACGCGCTGTCATTAGAATACTTGAATAAAATAAAATGTCTCATTACCTAAGGTTTACCAACACTAGCTTACTAGTGTAGGTAGTAGTTACCCAACAATAGTATCAAAATGTATTCTAATTAATTATTTATATTCAAATCAAATTTTAAAACAAAATCACGGTACGTATGCACCGCTGTCTTATGTTTCACTAACTTAATCCTACATTCGTAAGCTATCCGTAAACCTACGAGAAAATTAGTTATTTTATTCGTTTTCATCAAATAGGTATACACAGCGACGCATCAACCTAGACTGTTTGGACTTTGAACTATTAGAAGTTGAACGCTGCGAATCGTGCGAGAGAGCAGTGTTTCCACTTACGTTTTCCATTTTCATCATAGATCTACAGGATTAGAATTTTTGGAAGTCGAAGCATTACTTTTACATTCTTTTGCTGCACGCAACATAACACTGTTGGGTTCTAAAATTGAGCAATTGTTTGCTAGCATACCAAGCTTTGTATTAAGCAAGCCGTTCAGGGTTTCATTGGAAAGCCTATTTCTTTTGTCAGTTTTGACATTTTTGAGAACACTAATTAACCTTTACACCTCAGTATTTGAAGAAGGAACTGCTAATAAAAGTGAATTGACAACTTCAAGGTTTTCGTAAATGAAATTACCATGATAATCTTTCATGCTCAAAATCTTGTTCCAATAAATTTCCGCTGGCATTGTTTTTACACCTTCCTCACTTTCAACACCCCAGTGCTTGACTTCTATAAGAGCATGATGTCTCCATTCATTGTCTGCTATTTGCATGTTGCACTTTGTTTCTAAAAACTTAAATTGATTAAAAACGTCTTTTATAGATTTTTCTCTAGATTTCTTGCTACTTTGGGGTCTACATATTTCAATAAATCAAAGAGTTTCTCATCCATATCGAACAGCTTTTGTATTTGCAATACTATTTCCACATAAAATTGCTGACAATTTGCATAAAATTTGTTTAATTCTTCTATTGGGGCTTTTGTCTTTAAATCTTCAATTATCGAATGTGCTTCCAGGCCCACGTAAATTTGTTCTTTATTTAGATGAATTGATACGTTAGTAACATCCAACTTCATAATGCTGTTTAGATCAGATCCAGAGATCATCAGAAGAAGAGAAATTGCATAAAAAAGTTTGTAACATTTTCCGAACCATCTCTGGCAACATATACAATCGTGGTGATTTTGATTGGAAGAAGGTATTGAAATCGTTGGTTATAGAGAAGACGTAACTCATGAAATGTAGTAATGCTTTATTAAATGGGTTATTAAGACTATTCAAGATGGAATCATTAGTATGAGACGGATCCTCAAAAACTGCTTCTGTAAATAGTAATTTTAGGGCATTATACTGTTCTAGTATCCTGTCGACACAAGCTTGAATTGACAGCCATCTCGTATTTGATGCAGATAGTAATTTATGTTGATTAATATTTAAAAAATCTTAAAACTGTTTTAATAATTCTGTTCGCTTCGAACTCATATGAAAATACGCGGGTATATTACGGCACAAATCTTCTACATTTTTAGGTAATTTACGAGAGGCATGTGATGTCGCGAGATGAATTAAATGGCTTGAGCACCCAATAACGACGAGATGGGGAATTTCGTGTTTTAATAAGGCTTGGACTGAACTGTGTTTTCCTATCATAACATTCGTTGTATCCGATGTAAATCCAAAAACATTATGAAGAGGTATTTCATGTTTGGAAAGGTTTTCTTTTATTATTTGGAAGATACCTTTTGCCGTCTCATCAATAGTGTCGATCATATCAAAAAATCTGAATTCTACTTTTTTTGTCACACTGTTAAAGTACGTTATAATGACAGCCAACTGTTTCTTCACAGATAGATCTGTTGTTTCATCAATTATAAGGTTAAAATAACTTTTCTTCATGATATCAATAACTTCTTTTTTGTATGTAGACCCAGTGACTTGACGTAAAATATTAGTTGCTTTTTGCTTGCCTAAATGCACGTCTTCTAAACATTTTGACTCCGGAAATAAGTTTCGCAATAGGGCCACGAAATCGTCAACTAAAGAAATAGGCAGATCATGTTTTGCAAGAAAGCCGCACAGTTTTAATTCCATTTGCATTACCTTAGTAGTATGAGAGAGAGTCTGATATTTGTTTATGAAGGTGCATGTCAGCTTGCACATTGTGATATAACAGCCATCTTTTTGGAGTGTTTGATACTTTTTTGGTGTTTCAATAATTCGGACATTCCACATACAAGATCACAATCACAGATTGTACAATAAGCTTTAGTCTCAACTTTGTCAGATCTTTTTAGCCAAGACTTAAAATCGGGATGCTCCAACCAAGAAGTTTTAAACTTCTGCACATATTTTTTTTCTTTACTCGATGTATATTTATACTTGAGTCGAAGATGATGCTTGATTATCATTTTCTTCCATTTAATATCGTAATAACTCGGCAACAAAAATATCAATTGAATAATTGATGCTGCTACTGCTCCGCAATACAGAAATAACGTCAAACACATCAAATCAAGTACATTACAATACGACAAAATTCTGATGACATCTATAACAACGGAAATAGTAAAATAGTATGGTAAATAAAAATTAGACGGATTGCACTTATTAGGATTCTGGGGAAACCCCTATGAAAAGGTTTACATTACTACAGGGTTACCAGTATAGGTTTTGATTTTACACCGAAATTCCCTAAATCCTTGTCTTTTTCAAATTGTCTTTAATCATCTAAAATATCAGTAATTTTCCCTAAAAAAGGGAGAATTCCCTAAAAGTGGAAACACTGGTAGAGAGTGCCTTATAGTTTTGTTACGCTCTATCCTTACCATTGCATCGACACCACTATGCGCTGTCCCTTACCGACAATTTTCTATTTTGTATGTAGCGTAGTTATGCGTATATAGGGTGTCTAACTTGATGTGTAGCCGTGTGTAGGTACAATAAATTATTACGTTCCGGTCAATGGTGCGTATGGCGCAGTGATTTAATTTATTTTTGTGTGTTTGATCTTCATACAAACGTATTCCTGCGTGTACTTCAAATACCTAGAAGATCCGAGTATTAGCTTTTTTTAGTCAATGTTTGTAACGACTTAGACGCAGAGACACAGTAAATACCTAACAAACATAATTAATGCCGACTTGAATGAAACAATAATTATAATCGAAAAATAAACCATAACTTACAATCTCTTTCGTCTTATAAAACGTTGCTCAAAATGACCACAATATTACACACAAATGAAGCACATAACACAATTACACACTGATTACTCGCGAGAATTTAATTACCTACTTTACACAAAAATCATTTGCGAATACTGTCGATTCCTTGGGGAAGTATTTGTGTGAACTACACTACGCGTCGAGGACGAACTAAAGTATAAAAGTAGGTACTTGTTGCTAGTTGCACGACGCACTCTAAACCAGATAGAGATGAGATAATGGTAAATTAGACAAATTATGACCACATTCTACTACTTAGGGCCGGTATTTCAACCGTCAGATAACTTTTATCTGAAGAATAAATATGGCGTTATGACATATTTTCTATACAAAAGCTGTCAAAACGTCAAACATATTCCCCAGATAAAAGTTATCCAACGATTGAAAAATCGACCCTTAGTTAAGTTATCCGTTCGTCCGTAGGTACCTACATTCATTAGAAAATAATTATTATAGATATCGATAGTTTTGTATAGGTACTAATATGAATATGAAGTTCGAAGTTCATAAAGTAATGTAATAAACATTACTTTTTATTTAATGTGAATAAATAAGGTGTGTTAATATGCTATAAGTTATTAAAAATTTATCAAACACTACTGAATTAGTTTTGTAATGATATTTCCAAACTTAATTACATGCTATCACTCCCTAGTCAGTAATTTAGTAAGTATTTATATCTACTAACATACTAAAATATATTTAAATTAGGTACTTTTTTATGAAATAACTAGTACGATCTTTTAACCGGTTATGATCATTTACGTATTAAATCGACATCGATTATCGAACGCAGATCTACCCTCGATGGCCCGGCAACGATGACGGTGGCGCTACAATTACAATTAAATCAGCCGCGCGACCGAGTGGCGCGAGACGGCTTCGTATCTGTATTAGTGTACACGATGCAACATAAACGTTTTCGGTACGCTTACCCTTAAACCCAGTATATTATGAAGTATCTACTAAAGCTTAAGCTATTTAACCATAATCATACCTGTAATCTATTAGTACCTAAGCTAAAATTCAGGGCTATATTAAAGGCAGGCAGCCAGGCTCCAGCGAAGACGTGCAGGTATCGAATATTTTTATAGAGTAGAAGAAGTAATTTTGTTTGTCTAACAATGGGACGACATAGGTTACGAAAAAGGAAGTGGAGCCTTGCCTATAAGATACCAAAAAATAAAACAACGACCATAAGCGGTTATTAGGTGGCTAACTGGTTCGTCAGCCATCTACAGCAATAGGAAGAACATTTTGATTCAGATGAAATTAGGTACTAGCTCACAAAATTAAGTGAATCCCTTATAGAGGCCTTATGTTTTCAATGTGGCCAGCTCTAAAGCTGATAATCTACCCTAAACCCTATTAGAAAGATATTTTACTCTAAAATGACAACCTTACTTGCTTTTGTACCATTGCATAATATTTTCCATGTTCACCAGACATCTACAGCTCAGAATACGACAATGCGACGACGAACGCTCTGCGCGACTGCGCGTCTTTGTGCCAAGTCGTGAACAAATACAAAGAGATGTTTGAGAAGTTCGTGTCGCCGCTGTTGGTGTTGCGTGTGGTGCAGGTCACACTATATCTGTGTACACTGCTGTATACTGCCACCTTGGTAAGAAAGTAGCGAAATCATTTGTAAGATAACATCGGCGGCAACGACTCGGATGGTTAAACCCTATGACAAGTATGGAATGGTTCCTGCTGGATATTCGCTGGACCTTACAGGAATCTGTCATACACAAATTTTAGTTTGCGCTTGATACTTGATACATAAGCTGCTTTTCTCTGTAGTAGGAATGTAACCAGCAATTCTGTTTGCCGCAAAATAAAGAAATACTTACCTATATAAATTCGTGAGCTTTATTTAATTATTGCTCTGTATCACAATACATGTTGTTGCTTTTATCAAACAAAATACATAGTGAATCTGTTTTGGTTTGGCGAAGAAAATTATACTTACTTAGGGTACATATTTCTTTCTACAGAAATTCCATATGGTAACAGTGGAATATTTAGCAGCAGTGGCTTTGGACATATTCGTTTATTGCTATTATGGAAACCAGATCATTTTACAGGTAAGATTTTTTATTTGTTATTATTGACTGTCAAAATGACTACAAGCAGTCAGATAGTCCTCGAGCAGAGCCCTCCTGGTCTTATATGACGGCCTAAAAGGGGAGCTGCTCTTTACCCTGGTTTAAGGGCCCAGGATTGGATGAATATGTGGCCCGCCGGAGAATTTCAAATTTTAAGTTATATAATAACGATAATATTATAAGTAGACAAATGAAAGAAGACTGACTTCCAAGTCTAAAAAGCAATTCAGATGACCGATAGTAATGAAGTTTTCTTATATTACTGTCGAACCTTCCATCTATTTTTTACCGGTGCTGTAGAATTGAGCATGGCGCCTGCTAATATCCACGTTATGTGATGAATTGATGATACAATACAGTATACAATACTAAAACATAGACCTCCTAATAAACTGATACAGAGCTTCTGTTTTATCTTTATTTCAGGCTGAACGGGTGTCAACAGCTGCTTATCAAAGTGCTTGGCACACGATGGGTGTGCGTCCCAGAAGAATTCTACTGAACATACTGCTGGCTAACAAGAGATCCATGATAGTTCGTGCTGGGAGGTTCTTGCCTATGGATCTGCATACTTTTGTTGTGGTATTATTTTTACCTCTTGTTCGTTTGGTCGCCGTAGAGTATTGCCGCTCTAAATATACCCATGTCACTTACCATTATAATGGACGGCTGGTGATTAAGTAAAGAACACCACTACCAATGACATAACAGTTCAGATCCACGGCTGAATTTTCTGCGATTCGAATTATTCGATAGTGTATAGATTGATTCGATTGTATAACATTTGATTATGACTTAACGATGATGAATCAGCATTCGAATGTGGCATGGTCCAAGAATCATGGCATTATTACATATTTTTCAATAGTCATTCGAATGCGTTTAAATAACCATCGATTAATTCGATTGTATAGATTTTGATAATTACTCAATGACGATAAATTGTGGCGTCATACTTTTTCTTAACCACAATAGCTAATTTAAATTTGTAAAGTACCCCGAGACACAGGATTTACTACTAGTAAATTGGAATTGGCTTTAAAAAAACAATATCTTGTTGCAGATTATCAAAACTTCATTCTCGTATTACACGCTACTAGTCAACGTCAATGAAAAATAGTGTCTCGAGAAGCATATCACACTATTATTGCACCTAATTTTAGTATACCTTGTCTTATTTACTTACACCTAATTATTTATTACATAGTTATATATTAAGCACTCTTTAAAAATAAGCACTGTTTAAAATATACTAAAGAATGGAGGCAGGCTTGACAATAAAAAATCATGTAAATTTAGAAATTACTTTTACTCGCAGTTAGTGTTTTTATTGTATAGAGACAACGACAGTAAAAAAGTAAAACTCCAGGCCAATGATTCGGGTTAATAGCAACCTTAGTTCAAAATTGGGGCAACACTAAAGCTTGTTAAATAAAGTACAGTACACCTGTATTTCAAACACACATGTAACATTTCTAGAATTTAATAAATAAAAGTTTCATTATTTTAGAAGTATTTTATTTAAGAAATTAATATACAATTCTTTTCATACATAGATCAATGATTCAATTAGATCGGCTGTCAGCCGCAGGTATCAGTCTAACACATTCAATAGCAATTAAATAAAAAAACTTCAATGTAATCGCTACCCACGACTCTTATGCGTCCTTTTTATGTTTTTAGGATGGTAACTATCGGTGGAGTTTGGCAACACTGGAAACTTTAACCGTTGTTTTCAAATTTCGAATTCATTGTTCGGTAAATGAATTTAAAATTAATTTCATAAATGGCGAGCTAAATGACACATATTGTGCGCATTTTTTGTATCAAGACATTTTCTTCACCGATATAAGGTAAAAGTCAATGGTTAAAGTCGTCAGTGGGTATTCAAAACAATTTAAAGCGACCATTTAGTCATTCGCGTACAAGCAAAGTGCGAATCTCTAGGATCGCATAAGAACTAGGGTTAAAAGCAACGCTACACAGAACTATTCGTCCGGGGACGGTGTATCGTTTATTTCTAAATACGCCCACAAATTGTCCACTTGGAGATATTTACTTAAAGTTATTACTAAGCCGATATAACTTAAACTGTAAATGCATGTAAATAATCTACGTTAAGCGGTAGAAACGACTCCTTGTCGGTACTAAGATGACAATTACACATAATATAAGTAAGTACTTATAATGAAGAATATATATGTTGCTCTTAATTTTACATATGAATAATTTATTATATGGGTAGGAATGTACGTCTTGCCTTGACTTACAGTTGACACTGATAACCAATCTTGTCCATTATCTGCAGATTGAAGATACCATACGTACAGTCACAATTGAAACAGAAAACAAAATTAATATTATCAAGTTGTTTTCTTATACATGATTTAATAATGAAAGCAAAGATGACATTGCGATGTTCTGACTGAGAATAAATTATTGATTCAGAGGCGGAGGATACCCTAAACTGGAATCCGTCATGGCCGTTCATCTCCGAAAGGTAAAGTAGAGATTCACACCTACATTTTGCCAGTGATATTTAGGTCTTTTTGGCACCAATGTCAATAGCCTGCTAATATTGAATTAGATTGATTAGCTGGACGCAACTTTATTTATATTGTAATTCATACATAGCGAATACCGCCTGGTAGGCAGACTGGACATATGTGTACACCTAGTTGTCGTACATAAACATGATACCAAGTGAGAGCAATACTGCGGGCGCGACGTTTGTTCATTACATTATCAACATACTACAGCGTCATTACGATATTTATGCTTACTACTTATCATCATAAACTTCCAATATTTTTTTTTACCATCATTGAATACCTCCTGTCATCGTTTTTAAATTTAACTGCGACTTGCGAACACAACTCCGACGTGGGACGTACACCATAAGAAATAATCTCAGTAAAAAAAATAATAGCGTTACAGTTTTGTTTTTTTACGCCGAAGTTGTTCTCGCGCACATACTTAGAATAACTTGTTGGATATTGAATACGACACAAGCATACTGGGGACCAGTCATACATACACGCATTTGCACAGACATTATCATTATATGCAGCATACAGAGACGCATCCGTTCACATGTGATAAACCCACAATGTACTCCCAGAGCCGAATACTAGACCGCCATTTTAATATTATATAATGATGTTGGCAGTTTTGCTACTTTTTTTTTGAATTTTCTTTATTGAAATGATAAAAGAATAATAAAAATATCCATATTTTTATTATTCTTGACGTATCGAGGATACGTTGACTATAAAATGTGTTTAATTACTACCCACAAATGAAAACGACCGTTACATTTAAATTAATTTACGCCGCAAATAAATTTTCTTTATAAAAGACTCGTCTGTAGGTCATAACAACTCTTCTGTCAATTTAGTTAATAAATTAACATTTGAATGTAATTCTATTTAAATTGAGGGTAGTTATATAATTGTTTAGAGTCCACACGCACCCGTCTGTCTGGACAGAATTTCCCAGCAATTGATCGATATAGAACGTGGGAGCAATTGATCGATATAGAACGTGGGTAATGGACTTAGTTAACATTAGTATCTAAAGAGAAGTAGCACACGAGACAGTTCAAAAGAGCAATTCAGAATGAAAAATGTAAACTCTTACTTTTTCACAAAGTAAATATCAATTTTAAAACAATCTCGTTTCCCTCTCTTTAGAACTTTAACAATATTATCCTGCGTGACCAATAGAAAACAGAGTGATTAAAAGCCTTTTGAAATAATACTTGATAATTAAAATTTCATTTTGATACTGAAAGAACTTACAAAATGTATTTGTAAGTTGTACAAAGTAGTTGTAAACATTGCAGAGGCACGGAGCCTAGATATTATTGACATTCTCCACATATAAGCCTTAGGACTCGCAATAGCGTCATGTGTAAGACCCTCTTATAAGATATTCAGCTTCCAACATATAATTACAAAGTTAAGTGCCTCTGCAATTTACAAGAACATAATGCTAAAACATTTTTTTTTGCGTAGCTAGCATTTAAAACTAACGACACGCCGCAACGATAAAAAGATTCGGTATTATGTAAAATACTTGTCCGATAAACAGCTTAACACGGTTATTCGTTGCAACTTTTCCGTCGTGATGGACTCCCCAGAGATTTTCTTCACATGATTGATTGAAAGACCTTATCACGTGTGCAAATAGCCTATTCTAAATAACCTAATGAGGATCTGTCATACATTTTTATATCGAGACTATGCGAGCCCTTCAGTGAATCAAGTTTGGATCGTTCCATACGAACCTTAGGAGAAGTTTGACTCAATTTTGATGGTATTTGGCAGGATGGAAACTATTCCCCTTTCTACATAGTATGTGATATGAATGAAAACGGGAGCGAACAGCCTCGTAAGGTCAATACGGAACGAGTGAGCACTGATACAAAATTGGCATATTACAATACATCGCTTGCTTTCTATAAAGTACAAAACGTGACCGCAATGGATGGTGATATAGCCAATAGTGTCCAGTGCTTGTAAAGTTTGACATATTCACAATCAGACAGGTCATTGTCAGAAGTAGGTGATGGGTCTGGGTGTGGGATCCATGCGTGTTTGCGTACGGCGCGGGCGGCGGGCGGCTAACTGTGGCCACATCGGGAACAAACAGAAAATATTCGTGAGATGATGTTCAATATGATAGGTTTACAATTTTATATAGGTATATACGTTGAGAGCGTTTTCGTCTCGTGGCCTGTTCTGAATGGCTATGAGTTTCATATTTTGAGGTATTTAAATTATTTGAGCTTTAGTTTCAAAATGCTTGATATACTCTTTTATAGACTAAGGTAGGGTGAGGACTACGGTGTATCAGATAGAATATTTGCAGTCCTTATACTACACATATTCCAACCCAATATTGACGTTATCATTCAGATCAGGCCATAAACTCCTAACAAAATATTGCTAGCCCAGTCGCGTACTATCATACATGTTCAGACGCAAACGTTAGAAAGTGCATAGCTAGTCTTTATAAGTAATTATAGAATGGATTACATCTGTCAAATGATCAACCTTATATTTAACCCTATAAGAGGAAGTGAGGTTAATTATAAAAAGTTAATAAAATTCACACTGATAGTAGTTATCATTATGGTTAGGAATATGCAAAATATCAGTTTAACAAAAGGTTTTAAAAACTATTCACACATGCTCAAACTGTCAGAATACAGTTCTTTAAGAATATTATAAATGGTGTATGGCGTTTCCAGACTATGATTACTCTGTGCTAGCCTTATTTTGATTCTAAACCTATTGGTTCATGATTGATAATCATTAGTTCACAGGTCCAGTTAAAAAAAACAATACAACTTACAATAATATAAATTTTGTTAAAAAATCTCGGTTTTGTATTTCCACATCGGAATGTTTTAATAGTACACGACTGGGCTTATATTGAGTAAAATTATAAAAACAATAAATTCAGTTTCAATACTATTTACACATAATATTTAGCAGGTAATAAAATAATAAAACAACACATGTTGTGGATTACAAATACGATACATGCACGCCCCATATGAAAACATAGTTCTGTAAAGACATCACAAGTATGAAATAAACATATTAGGGAACTTACCCATACCATGTGACCAATTTTTACAATTTTGATTCTCTCTCCACGGTGACCACGCATAGTATATGCCAAGACCCCTTCTAGCTTTCACGTAGTAATTAATGAATATGGCTAAAATACTTTTGTGCAAGTGAGTAAAAATAAAATTAGCTCAAATTTTAATAAAGCTAAAAAAGGCGCGAGATATTCCTAGAGTACATTGACTACGTGATGACAACCTAAGAGGCCAGAACGGGTCACATAGTATGGGTACCTTCCTTCATGACATGGCTCTTAATCTCTTCTAATTTGGAACTACATCATTATATATAAACTCTTATCTATTTTGTTATATAAGTATAATTAAGTCACGCTGTTAACGTTTATTCGGCCGAGTGCTGTGCGTATATGTACATGTTTTTAATTTATATACCCTATATTATTAATGAGCGTCAATGTGCATTTCTATTTACCTGTACTAATTATTCCTGTAGCCAGTACATAGCATGGAATAGCTGAGCGTCTTTCTACTAGAAACGAATGTAATGTAATGCGCAAAATCTGGTATCCAAGAAACACAATTTTATTCTTCCCTTGGATTGCATTATATTTGCAATGAATGCAAATGCAAAAAAATTACTGATAGTAAGATTTTGAAAAATATTATAAAGAAAATTTTATCCTGTGTGTGGCCGTCAATTCGTAAATATTATTGTTTTATTTGTATGGTCTGTGTAGTTGTGCTGCCCAAATAAACCGAGCAGTGCCACCTACCGGCTACAATTGTTAATCTAAACCATCCATGGATTCAACCACACAAAACATTTCATCAAAGTCGGTCCAGTCGTTTGGGACGTGTTCAGTGACATACACACGTACAGAAGAATTTATAGGTATATATAAAAATAACCATTGAAACGTCTCTAGTAGAAAGTTAGCGAGATTGGGTTCCGTACTTTGTCTGTACAATATTATGGATTGACAATGAACATTAATGTGACATTTTTGGATATTTTAGTACCTTTTTGAGCCTGTATGGATTACCCATTGATTTTGACTTACTCTAGCAGAGTATAATTTTAAATAGTATCGTTAAATCACTGATAAATCGACTCTAAATAAAAAAATAGTAGGCACAGGTTGAAGTGAATCTTTTATGAGGAAGTATCACCACCAACCATTCAAACATCTGGTGTGATTTGTGTCCGTTGTTTGAATGTTTGTAAAGTCTCACACTACACAACAAACTTTACAATTGTGGCAGTTATTTTTAAACTCGAAATAAGATTCCAGGCGCCTTATAGAGGCACTGTGTTGTCAGCAGGGTTAAGAAGTGAGGTCCAAAAATATTGTATATAAAAAACTATGTATATTTTGTGCAATGCAGTGTTGAAGTGATCGTTAATATGTATTATGTTGTTATATAATGGCACAACGCATTCATCACACCATGCCTGTACCTTTGTGCGGCTGCTTCATATAATGTCTCTGCCATTAAAAAAGTTATATTAATATATACATACATACATATATAGATTCAAAATTTGAAGGGGTAGGCAGAGAACTCTCATTTTAATTGCTATGCTTATATCCATATATTATTAAGAGATTCCTATAACCAATTAAATAATGACACATTACACTTGTTTGTCACATGTCGATTTTTCAATCGTCAGTTAGTCAAGGAATCATTTTGACAGATTGCCTTTACAAATCCTGTCAAAACGCCACATTTAATTTTCACAACAGTTTATCTGGTGATTAAAATATCAGCCCTAAGGGTGGATATATTATCAGTTACCAGAGAGCTTACCCGAGAAATACATATAGAAAGAAGTCATCACTTGAAGCTATACGGATGATTTAAAAATCGACCTGAGACGCTAAATATCAACAACCTTATAGTTTTATAAAATATATAATAGATAAACAGTGCAAGTGGTCATCCCTACAGCTTCACATAGCGATACGCGATATTAGCCGAAATTGAAAAATCTAATGATTGTAAACACAGCGACGCATCAACCAAGACTGTTTGGACTTTGAACTATTAGAAGTTGAACGCTGCGAATTGTGCGAGAGAGTGCGTTATATTTTTGTTACGCTCTGTCCTTACCATTACATCAACGCCACTATGCACTATACCTTTCCGACAATTTTCTATTTTGTATGTAGCGTATTTATGCGTATCGGGTGTCTAACTTGATATGTAGCCGTGTGTACAATCAATCTTTTCGAATTTAGATTTAATTAGTAGCATCGTCCGAATAAAAATCGAGCTATCGAATGCAATTGAGCGCGGTGCATGAACTTTATAGCCAGTCGGCAAAGAATACCGATTATTATTTAAATAACTGAAACTGCCTAACAATTCTGATCTATTTAACAACAATCGGGTATCGCTAGTGTCACGCTCATGTGCGTAGTATTTTGATCGATATAATATTACGGTGTTTTACTATTAACCCACTATTCACGGTTGTGTGCCTTCTACTAATCCTTACATAGCTACCTGTGTGCACAAACAACGAAACAGCGTGTAGTGTGTGTGCCCTAGGATCTTATCCAGAATACTTAAGTGAGACTATGAAGCTAATTTAGTGGGAAATATTAGAGGTAACTCGGCCTACTATAACACAGTTATAGACCCCGAAATTCAAACTACCGTCATGACTTAAAAATAATTTATTCTTAATTTCACGAACATACACCTTGGCATTCAATAATATTACATTAAAACAGACAAAACATTTACGCCCCATTATTTCTTGTGTTTTTACATGTTATCGACAACCCTACTGAATAGGGCTAACACTTGTACAATTTGTCAATATATTTTAAAAGATCGTCTCAAATCGGGTCATTTGTTTAGCATTAAAAATGTACTGAATTTAAAAAGGTGTATTAATTTTATATTCGATAATATATCTAATTCCAAAAGGAGTTATCAAGCATAGATTACATAGACTTAAATATAGTATCCCATTTGTGTGAACCCTACGAAGGGGATAAACACTAGGGTTGTTGAAGTCTTTGTTTTGTGACGTGTGTATGTGTCACCAATTGTACAGTTTGTGTCAACCGTCACTAGTAGTTGTGTAGGGTTGTCACAGCTGAGTGTGCGTTTGGAACGCATACGTGTTATAGTTGAGACTCACTTCTTTTTGTTCTTGGGCTGTGCGCGCGGCGGCGTATTGGGGCGGCCCATGTTGAGACCGGAGTACAGCTTGCGCTTGTCCGCCGGCTTCAGGATCTGGAACGAGCACATCAGTGTCTCGTCCACTGACATAAGGGCTCCTGGAATATACACAAAGTTATTTATTAATATTTAAAATACGCCAGATCCGCTTCCACATTCAAGCCAACGAATGGCGGGCAACGATTAAAGAACGAATTAAGTAGCGTCCTCTCCTATCGGCGGCCAAAGTAGTTTAAAGTAAGAGTATATTAGTATTTAAAACACGCCAGTATGTACAACGCATCTCATTCAAGTTTGTTAGACCGTGAAATGTAAATCTGTAGAATTAGGAACGATTCGTTTGAGTGACGTCACTCGAGCGAGTTATTCATAATTATAAGGGCGCCAGTGGCAAACCTAAGTGGGCTGGGTTATTGCGCTTCTTATACGGTAGGGTATGATTTCACGGATTAATTTGCGTATTCTAAGGACGTCTAAAATTGGTTTTTGAGTTTGCCAGAGGTCGACATTCTCAGAGATTTTTTCTCGATGTCTGGTCACCTGCTATCCTATGTAATGGCAGTTACATAAAAATGTTAATCCCGTGTGACGATTGAAAATAACACTCGTCATGGTTTAATGACTCTGTGGTGGTGGTCATCTCGTATAGGTCCAGTTCGTATATCAAAAAACAAGTCGTTTTACCTACAGACAGTTAAATTTTCACACATTTTTTATAGGTATGTGTCAAAAATTATTTGTTCGTAGGTAAAACGGATCGTATCTTGATATAGGAACCGGGCCATAGACGCATGTACAATTTGAACAGCGCCGAGAGTTGAGGTGCCGATTTCTACACGGGACACAATAATTGTGTGATTCACAGATACTTATTCCGAGTCTGGACTTTCTTTCAGCCCGTTGTTTGCATGTTTATCAAGGCCACGATACACGATCTACTTCTCCAAGTGCTGGAGTTGTCTAAAGAAGGTTTCATATTTTCCTATGATAGGAGAGATGTGATTACACTCTTTTCTTTTTAAAGATTAGTGGTAATACTGACCCGCATTGTCAAACTCTCCGCAGTAGTTGGGCGCGGAGAAGAGCGTGACGAGTTGCCTCTTGGCGAAGAACTCGTACCCGTCCTCTACTACCTGATGCGCGCGGCAGATCAGGTCGAACTCGTGCTTCGACAAGAACTTGCCTACCACCTGGAAGTACACAACATTACATTATTATCCTGCCAAGTTCTTAAAAGTAGTCCGCCAGTGTGCCGCTGCGACTCAATAGGTTAATGTTATAATATCAGCCTTGTATATAAACTGTTTCTCTGCTGAGCACTGGCCTCTTCTCAATGTGAGAAGGTTAGGTTTTCTACAACGCTGACCCAGTGCGGGTTAGCAGACTTCACATATTTTTCGAGAGCGTTATGGAGAACTTTCAAACATGCAGGTTTCCTTACGATGTTTTCCTTCACTATTAAAGTGAGCGATAATGCAATATTTAATTCGCACATAACTTCGAAAATTGGGATCGAACTCGAGACCTTTCCAACAACGGACAATATTATTTTTCTTATAATATGTAGAGCGCTCTTTTGCTAGTTATAATGACGCACTCCTGCCTGTTCAGCCGTGTTCGGCATTAGTGACCATAGAAAACACGATTATGACACTCGTGAAGTCTTAAGTCTATAAAAATACTAAACAGTTTTTAGTTCCCTGAAGTTGCTTCGAATAGCGTTGCAATGACAAAAACGCCTAATTTTTGTAAGGGGTAAAAGCGGACAGCCGGCGGGATGGAACTGCACATACTATAAGCAACTTTAGAGAAAATTAGAAATTTTATGTTAGTTATACAAGTGATAAAATATATATAAATATATATATATAAAAGATAAAATACTAATAACCTTTTATTATAATATCAGTTCTGTTTTAAACTGTCACACTGCTGCCAGCAGCACCGTGCATCGTCCCCAGCAGTGTGTGTGAAGAGACTCATGCTTGTTCTCAATGTGAGAAGCTAATAATCTTTTACCTGTCGCTAATTTATACTTTACTTAACAAATGTGGTGTTGGCAAGTGCAGGACTTGCATATGTCACCCTAATACCACAACAACCATTTGCAAGCTCATTTTCAAAACAACCGCTTCGCTCATAATCTATCGGAGCTCACTGCACATGTATGTATGTATGTACAATTATGTAGTAAACAGAAACGCAGCAAAGAGACTGACGATAACGCGACGTAAAGGTCAAACGTGAACAATTATTTGTTTTGAACATACAACACGATGCATGTCGTACTGATAACGATATAGAGAGATCACCTTTCGCGCTACTGACTTCCTTCGTGAGTAATAATGCAATAAATACGCAACACAAAATGACTGCTTCGTTAGCGTAGCGGTTGTGTATCTATGCTACTGCTGACCCTCAGACACTACTGTGACAGACAAGGGCGAAGCAGTGTAAAAAAAAAAAAAATTTCTCTGTGCCTGCATAGAACTCCTCGGTCGGCGGCAAAGGACTTGTGCAAAATGGGCATTTTTACTTTTGAGAATATATATGATTAAGATTATATATGTATTGTAAATGGTTCAATTTATTTCCTTTGTAAGTATAGACGGACAATTACATACCCTAAACATAACACACATGCCATTTAGTATCAGTAAACCTAGGATACTTGTTCCACTGGCAATGATGAGGAGGTCTCTTAAATCACTGCGCTATGCGAGAAGTTAATAATATGTTAGACCTAATTAATCCTAGTAGACATGAATCATTGGCTGTAAACAGTAATAAATCGGTGTAAAAATCTTTAGTGGACGTCGATACCCTTTCTCAAAGAAGAATAAGTCTAAAGATACATTAACTTTAGTCGGATTGAAAGAAAATATGTACCTACATTATTTATCACAGAAAATTATTTTGCGAGGTAGATATTTTTTATGTTATACAAATTCTGCCTATTATTTGATGATCGTGAGTACGAATATTCATTGCGTTTCTAATTCTCGTATTTATTTAATACGATGTGTATTCTACGTAGATTTCAGAATGAGAGATAAAGAGTATTTGCACAAGCTGTCGAAGGAAGGAAACGATTTCCGTGCAGACAAAATAATGGGCACATTGTGTAAACACTTCACTCAGATATTGTTCAAGACTCACATCTTGCGAAGTATAATGATTACTTATCAGCAATATCTATTACGGAGGAAGTGTTACTGGGTTTTTTTGTTAAGCAATTGTATAAGCACACTGCTCTTATTAGATAGCTGTTTATAAAACATATCGGAGGAGAGGAGATATTAAACCTACATTTCCCCAGGTATGTTTTTGGGCATCACGGAATAGGGGCTAGTCTATTACCATTTGTCAGGCACATTGACAGATCCTATGCTCGGAGTACCTTTTAAGAATTTCATACATACTTAGTTTCACGCCTACTCCCCGAAGGGTAGGCAAAGATGTGTAGCATCCACATTTCGCCAGCCATTGTTTTAGGTTTAACAAAATAACCAAATAATAATTTACCTGATTCGGAAATCGAACTCAAGTCACGGTCACGATCGCCCGTAAATATTAGTGCAAAGTTATGTCTCGGGACTAAAATGCAGTTATTTGTTTAAAGTACCTTTTCATTTCCATTTCGGGCAAGTATTTAATACTAACTAGTTGACCATTTCCTAGTTTTAATAGCTCATCAACGTGACCGTGCTCTAAAACCGTGGCTAAAGATGCTCTTACATTAGTCACACCAGTTATTATGTACCCAGAGTAAGTACTAACTAATTTATATGGCTCACGCATGTACCCGCAGAGTAGACGCGTACTGTATATAAAATAATACTAAAGTTCTGAGCGGCTGAAGATTTATTTAGCGCCAGATGCGTGAGCTGTGTACAAAGCATATGGAGGTCAAAATTTGATTCATCTACATACATTATAAAACAATTAGTGACTCAGCGGAGGATATCAGAACTTACGTCAACGTAAATGTCAGAGCCTAAAACGTGCTTGGCACTGTATGTTTACAATTGATACATATACCTACAATATCCCGACGTCAGCCTAGGGGTGGGTATTCGTGTTCCTACTTCCAACTCATATAGAGTGATTTTTGTGTTGGAGTAACGCTACGCCTTGTCCATCTACACTACTGCATTATCTTCGAGTATTACCGGTTATTAGTGCTAGCGCAAAATAAGTATGACAACACGCCATTATATTCGTGGTACACCTGTAACATTCTATCTCCTTGCCAAGAATATGCACTCACCTCCGTGCCGAATGTAAAGCTAACGCCGCGATCGTTCTCGCCCCAGCCAGCGGTGTCTTTGTCAGGGTCAGACCACAGCAGGTCGCAGAGCAACCCTTGGTCGGGCACGTCAGTCGGCCTCATGATTCGCCGGATCTGTTCCATCGCCTGCAAGTCTGGCGATAGCCCGCCGTGGCAGCAGAATATCTTCTCGTCAACTGAAACAAGAGAAACATTACATTAATAAACATAGAACTTGATACACTTTGGTCCTGTCTCATCCATAAGAATCCTTACAGGTAAATTTAGTTATTTTGGCAACGTATTATGACTCGATGGCGTAGTGGTTAGTGTAACTGACTGCCACGCCTGAGGTCACGGGTTCTATTCCCGCACAAGTCAAACATTTGTGTGCATGAACGTGGATGTTTGTCTTGGTCTGGGTGTTTCTATGTATAATATGATATATTTACAAAAAAAATATGTATATATGTATGTTTATCCATTGTCTAGTACCCTTAGTACAAGCTCTGCTTAGTTTAGGCTAGATGGTGTTGTGTGTATGTGATAGAATATTATTATTATCACTGACTTGTTGTCTCAAAGATAGTATTAGAGCCAGATTTAGGCGGCTATGTTTACCGGTTGTGTACCGAATCAATAGCCCGTCTACGGGAGATCTGTAGAACAGAGGACTATGGCCTAACTCTTCTCACACCGAGAAGAGACCCGTGTCCAAGCAGTGGGACAGTTTATATATAGGGCTGATATCATTATCATTACACATGTGAAAAAGTGAGAGAAAGGCCTTTGCCCTGCAGTGGGACAATATAGGCTAGAATAAAAAAAAATACAGAGGTGTCTAGTGGGAGCTTGTCAATACTACACTTTGACAAGCAACAGCATATAGGTACGAAAACCACTAACTTTTCCATCACATAACTGCATTTTTATTTCGCCAACGCGTCGTCTTGGCAATATCGATTATTACAATATTATGATTCATGAGACGCCCAAGAGAGATCATTGACACCATTCATCTAAGACCGCGCGTTCGTAACTAAATTACGTCTGGAAGGCGGTGTCTTTAGGGTAGCTTGCAATGAATACTTTATGCAGTCTTGAGTATTATATTAATTAACTTTAGAAGCATGTTGCACTGTTTAAAGTGGTCACCTTCCCACAACTAGTGCGCCGAGCATTAAGGTTTGGATTCGTGTGATCAAGATCAACTCCCGCACTAGGAATAATTACTGTATCGCAGGGGAATTAACAAACATTTAAACAACGGGCAAGCAGTTCAATTGTTTGATGCCGGGTGTTCTTCCACCGTAAGAAAATTATAGAGCTCTTGAAAACAGAAGTATTATAGCCATATTGACGGTTTGTACGATTCACATCGGTGCAAGAGAATTTAGAAGAGTATCAAAGCTATTGTATGTTGCGTCTCAGTAAACAGGTTATCAGTAATGGCACACTGGCGCCGACTATCAATATCCGTTTGCACGTAATGAGTAATAACATCATTATGTTATAAATCCACCAGTAGGACAATATAACACTTACAAAAAAAGAAATACCTAATATACTTATACAGCGTGTAGCGAAGATGGTGTCATATAATATACCCAATGTATAATGGAAAACCACGGCAAATGAATACGTAGGTATACATTACATAATTTTGATAGTCATTTTTGTTGTGATGTTAAAATCGTTATCACTATAAAGTCCCCGCCGCGTCTGTTCGCGATAAACTCAAAAAATACTTAACGAATTTTCTTGCGGTTTTCACCAATAGACAGAGTGATTCACTAGGAAGATTTAAGTGTATATTTTGTTAAGGTTTCGTACTACCTGTACGAAACTGGGGACGGTCGCTAGTAATAAATAAATAAATGTTTGAAATTCTCGTACAAAAATAAAATAATTTGTTTTAATCCGCGAATAGGTTATTAACGGCACTAAAATATGACCACACGTTTCTGTTACGCGCTGGCAAATTATGGATGTGGAACCCATGTTATCCTTTTATGGAAATAAGGAGTTATATGACATTATAAGCCACTGAACTGGAATAGTTTTAGTTGTTTCATATACTTAACAATCTAGGACAGTAATCTTTTTGATTACAAAGGTCGTTTTTTCAGTCGAGTAACTCGCTTGACCAATCTCGTTTAGAACCTTTAGTATGTCATTAAAGAGCCTTTTTGATAGCTGAATGTTACAGGAACATGTTTTAGATAACAAAACGTAGCTAATAAATAGAAAAAGCCTTGTTCTAAATTGTGTTTGTATTCGCGTAGCAACTGTGTCGTATTCAATACAGCGGGAGGGAAACTTTAAGAGGCCCTTGTCGGGAAATTGGACCGGATGATTCGTGATTATGTACCAGCGCCGTGTATCGACATCGTTTCCTCGGCACGAACATTCTGGAAGGTCGAGAGAAAACATCATCTCCTGTGTTTATTGTACTTTTAATGTTCAATCTTCGATATTCCTGCTGCAGTATGAAGCTTCGAAATTTTTGGCAATGAGTACGAATTTTTAGTAAGTGACAAATAGCTTACTTTTTCGTAACGTGGTAAAGACACGAATGCAGTTCGTCCAAAACCTGATTCTAGGAACGGGTTGTTAAGGTTTTAGTCTGACATTATATTCAATTAAAATTATCACTTATAGATAGTCGCTTTCATAAAAGGCTTTTCAAATATGGAAACCACCAAAGCTGTCCGTTAAGACTCGGTGCTACTGTTAATGGATACATATCTTGCTGGGATCGAAATCGAAAGACGACAACCAGACGGAAATTGTTTGAAAACCCTTCTGTATGACCTAAACATGTCGGAATATTTTGTAATATTCTTGTTATACCTAACTTAAACTTCTAAGGATATATAGCCGCTTTACTGTTTACATTATCATAAGCATGCAAGCCATTTGTTATGCGCCCGTATTCCCAAGTGGCGTGGCCTTAAGCCATAACACCACTCATGAATCACTTGAAATACATTTGAAAACTTTAAACTCTTGGCAGCATATCGTAAATTTGGTACAAAGTTCCAGCATATTTCTTCAGACGTGCTCGATTCATTAAGCTGGAACCTCGGAGTCGTAACAGGGAGCCCGCGTTGTATACAGCGACCATTTTGCTTGTGAAGTGAAGACGTAGTTTAAATAAATTACTAAAGATATGGCGGGTGGAGATACTGGGCCTATATTCCCGTTTAAAATATAAATGTTGCATATAAAGACAAAACTACTTTAGGAAGCACTTACAAAAGATTTCGGAGGTTAGTAATCCTTTAAAACAGGTTACACCGGAGACGGTTAGTGAGCAGTCGAGTTAGATACTATATACAAGGTGGAAAGCTAAGAAAAGTGAGTGTATTGTTAGGGTCGTTTTATCGCTGGGCTATGAATGAGAATATTGGGCGATTATTCGCACCGGTCGCCAACGGCCAATCACCAGACATACTATTATCCCAATTCGTTGTCTGGTCTGAATCTCAAGTAACTGATGGCAAGCTTATTTAATTTCTACCGGGCATAGATTAAAAGCTATAGACGTCTTGTTTTTGAGAATTTCCTGACAGGAAAACTCCATAACATAGGCTCAGGGATTTGAATTCACTTTTGGCAGTTGCTAGTTCTCACGCTAAAGCTGGACCAAAGAGGCAACAACAAAGACAACGATGTATAGTAGGTACAGTTTCTTTAAAAACAATGTTAACAAAAAGCAGACGCTTTTAGCCAAGTCTCAAGTGTTAACAACATCGTAAAAGTACTTTAAAGTGCGTCTTTACTTCAGTCAAGGATTTGGTGAGTTGCTTAATGAGTCGAGATGCTAAGCGAAAATGGAGAGGCGCCGGCACTTTATCAAGATGATCTAAGGAGTTAACGTGAACTAATACTTGACAAAAAAATATGTTCGAAGCTAAATTTTTATCAACACTCAATTGTATATCTATTGAAACTTTTTACATACATTTAAAAAGCCTTTTTTCACGTCCATTTAAATTGAAAAGCAAAGGTTTGGCAAAGGATAACGTGATGCCAGTATAATGGTGCCAAGTACAAACTCGCTATCAGCGTGAAGATCGATAGCATCCCCGACACTGCGACCTTGGTAGTGACCGTTGGTCCTATAAAATCAGGGTCGCAATACTAGGGCCATTATCCAAAAACGGATTGGATAAACAGCTGGTATCAATAACGAACGAAAATTGGGACGGGATTAAAAATAAATGGCCGAAGGTCGTATTTATTTAGACGTATAAAATTCATTTAGGGGACACACTCTGGCTGAAGATGACAATGAAATTGAGTTTTATAGTTATTACAAAGGTAGAAAACAGGCATACGACCTACGTGATGCTCAGCAAATGATGGTAGCTTATTAGCGCATACAATACCAACTACGTTTACATAAAGTTTACTTTGTTGCCAGCGCAAGGGACACAGATCATATTGGTGTCCATAATATGTCAGCACAAATCCGCTTAAGAAACCTGGACAACCTATTTTTTAAGCGTTAGCTTAAAGACAACATAAGGTCGTTTGGTGGCGATTTTCTGAAGATAGATTTACTTCGATTGGATTTGGAGGGACGACTAAAGACTAGAATAGCGTAGTTGATTGAAATGAATTGCGTATCACAACTTTAAAGAGGTGCTAAAGGTATTATTAATAGATTTGCTAAGCATTAATTTATTTGATAAGCAGATGCTGTTAAAACTTATCTTAATGACCCGTACTTAAAACATGTAGGTACGAGAAGTTTTTAGTGTGATTAACAATTTTAAATTACATTGACGAAAAATATTATACCGGTGCAAGCAACACGTTAAAATTTATATTGGACGTTGTAGTGATAGATTTAATATCGTCAGGCTCTGTGAGCACAATAATAATTTATTAATAGTTCAATCAAGTCAAATATGAAAGTTTGTCAACAAGCTATCGGGTATTTTGGGTCGTTGTTGACGTTGATTTTATAGCGAGGGCGTAAATTGTATAAGTGGCGATAACTGCTACGTTCCAAAACCCCTAACACAAGTAATAGTAGGCGAATTCTATACGTTCTTTATTTATGGTTGCATTTGGACTGTGATTCTGAATTGCTGTATTCTTTAGGTCATTCTAATTGACTAATAATTTGACAAAAATAAGTTGTAATTTAAAATTACTAGCTAACTTAACCTATGGAGTTGTAGCGGCACTTGTAGCGGCCATACATAACAAAACATGACTGGTTATGTAAGTTTGTCTATTGGCTCTACATCTATCTATCACTATAAGATTCATACTGACATTTACTTCAGCGGTTATAGCTCCGTTCGGGGTTCTAACAAAAGACCTAGCTGTCTGTCTCTTGAATGTGTTCTACAATTATAAGTTAAGTGTAGAAGTGCAAGTTGACTCATGTTTTCCTTTCCGAATAGTAATGGGTGTTTGTCTGTGCTCTCACAGTTTTGGCGTAAGAAATAGATACCTATATGTACTTATGTAACTGTCTGAAGGCGCTTCACATTTGATTGCGTCATAGCAATATTGGACGAGTGCCAAATTGCTTCTTACTCACCCCACGTGAAATTCGTACGATAAAACTGTTTACATTGTTCTTAAACTTTTTAATTTATTTATAATAATAATTTATGATTGGAGAAGATTATAATGTATACTACAGACTTATATAATAACTACGGATGTTTATAGGACTAACATTTTTTTAATTTGAATGTCTTATTCGCGACTTCGCGTCTTTATAAAGATGAAAGAAATATTTGTGACCACTGTTAAGTAAATACTGAAAACAACATCAAATAATCCGACTTTAAACATTGTTAGCGCATATGTTTTAACGCCGGTTAAGACTATTGTTTATATTCACACAACCTTTAAATGGGGTAAGCTGGAGGTTTCTTTTAAATTACTAATGGGACATACTCGAGCTGGTTGATAATAAGCAATCATTGTAGTATCAGGGGTATCACATCACTTGCGCATTACCTTTTTATGGACTCTCTCCATGAAAAGGCAATCACTACGAGCGCTAGGGATAAATACTAGTCCTGCTGATGATAGCTGCAACGTCTCATAAGGAACATGGTATACTCTTAACACTTATCGAATATAAAACAAGTTTATAGAGTTTTACAGACTGTTTGCTTCAAGTTTGTTCTGGCTAATCTTCAATATACGTGACGCCTTAGGCATACATTTTCTTACGCCCATAGCCATGTTCACAAAATCATGTTAGTAGTAGTTTGTTGCCAAAGCCGTGTCCAAGTCAGCATGTTAAGAGATTGCTAATGACTGGATACTCGAAAGTTTATCAGTCCGAAAACAGACCGCAAATTACAGTTGGAGTCGCGTTGAAGTTGGTAAGTACGAGAACTATAATTTAATCGACCTTTATTATTTGACTTGCGGGGATCAGTGCATCAGGCCCAAAACATATACCTATGTACAAAAGGCTCTATTCAACCACCACCTGTGTCTGCGTAGTTTGTGACTTTTGTGTCGTGTTTAATTAACGCAGCAAGCAGAGATTTGAGAGTTAAACGAGGAAATTTGCCATATCTATACTAATATTATAAAGCTGAAGAGTTTGTTTGTTTGTTTGCTTGAAGGCGCTAATCTCAGGAACTACTGGTCCGAATTGAAAAATTCTTTTAGTATTGGCTAGTCTATTTATCGAGGAAGGTTATAGGCTATATAACATCACGCTATAACCCACGGGAGCGGCGCAATAATCATAAACACGAGTGAAACCGCGGGCACATCTAGTAGATTATAAAGCTAAAGAGTTTGTTTCTTTGTTTGTCTGGTTGAACGCGCTAATCTCAGAAACTTCTGCTTCGAATTGAAAAATTATTTTAGTGTTGGTTAGCCCATTTATCGAGGAAGACAATAGGCTATACCATCACGCTACGACCAATAGGAGCGGAGCAGCAATGAAAAAGGTTGCAAAAACGGGGAAAATTCTTTTATATGAAGCAGACGAAGTTGCGCGGGTCAGCTAGTTTTTTCATAAAACTGTTGCACTGTGTATATTCCTCCTGTATCGCGGGGTCTTGACAAATAAAAACAAAAACAAACAAAAATGTTCGGTCAACACTCGCAATGGCGGCGAGACCAATAAAACCAGAGCGCTATCCATGCAGTCATCATATAGATAGCTGAGTTTGCCACTTTCATTTCTTGGCTCAGTTGATTCAGAGAATCGGTAGCAAGCAAAAGAAACTCCTGTCAGAGTAATAGTGAAAAGTCAAATTAATGAAATTGCTATCATGATTGATGCGCGCGCCAGTCGCTTTTGTATCATGCGTATGTTCTGCGCAGTAATAGCTTATGTCAGTCTTAATCAATGCGTACACTCTCTTGTCGCATCTCAATCATCTCACTCTAGGTATTTGCTAATAAGCGAAAATGAGAAACAGAGCCTGCTGCTGATATAAATATCTATGTATGCTATGTACGGAACTGCAGATCTTTGATTCCTGCGACCCGAAAACTTTATCTATAGCAGCTATGATTTCAAGTCCCATGTAGTAGGGGTGAGCCTACTGCCATCTATCGATCAGACCCTGTGCTGATACTAAGATTTCCTTAACAGAAACATTGAGGTCGACCCGGGAATCGTACCTAAGACCTCATGCACAATAGTCGCAATAACTTCCACAACTGCACCGAGGCTGTCATACACATTAATAATAACGACCGCGTGTTTTCATCGTGTTGGAATGCTATATTAAAAATACAATTGCTAGTCATCTTAAAAAAATAAACAAACGTGCGTGCAGTTAAATGAGGGCACCGTTTATTGAACGCCGCCTGTTGTTCTAGTTGTAATTACTATATTATCATGGCGTTAGTGACGTCATCGACGGCCCTATCTGATTGTTTGATGGCGTACGGCTGCGCAGGAGTCTCGACTGTCCACGTGCGCGCGCACGTGACGAATCGATTCGCGGCCGCGTACTATTGTAGTTTTACGGTACGCCGAGTGTATCATCGGTGCATTAGACTTCGGTAGCCAGTATAACCGGTTTTATTTGCATCATTTGCACAATAGGTAATAATCTGCTTGAATAAAGCAGCCGTAAATAATGAGCTTAGTTCATGTCGGTGAGCTGGTTTAATGATCGTATTAGTACAATCGTAAATATTGTAAAGCGTGTAACTGTAAGGTGTGGTCATGTCAAATTCCAAGGTCCCTTAGCAAACTTAAGAACTATAAAGGCATATCACTTGCTTAATAAGAGCGAAAGAGGCGAGATTTACACCAAGATATAATAAATAGTGTTTAGGTATAGGCGGACACTGATATTACCATAGTCTGTGTCTACAAAAAGGCATAAATAAGCCTTGTTATGATGACTATTAAGACGCGCTTTATCTGGGTGTTACAAGCCCCTAAAACAATACTGCACAGGGTGCTGCAAAAGAGACATACGCCCTAATCATTTCTATTCAAAACAAACTGGTGCAACATTTATCTTAAAGAAAAGTATTACTGGGTGCTATATAATTATGTGTAGTTCGCGACCCTAACTAAGGAACTTCAGTGGTAATCCGGCTCGAGTTCCTTTAACATTTTCTTCAATAAAAACGAAGAATAAGAATATTGCGCAGCGTAATATGCTTACGAGTTTGAACTGAAAATTAAAAAGGATCACAAGTATGTTAATGATGCTTGAAATAGTGTTAATATTAAATAAACGAATAGCCGAGTTTACGGAGTGGGATAGATATAATACAAATTATTCAGAGATTAATATTAGTCTTAGTTAAAAGTTAAGAGTATTATGAAAATTCTAAATTCATCGTTCTTATTCAAATGTCGTTTGTAGATGGCAGTCATAGGTACATCAGACTAAACCTAGTTTGATAGTTATGGTATATTGATACCTATATAATTTAAGGCAATGTCTACAATGACATGCAAAACAATATTCAAATGTATTGACAATGCTATATGCGCGTATGAACGCTTTGACTTAGCTAAGTCAAAGCTAAAAAATCATTTATTCATTAAGGTTTCACAGTAACACTTATGAACGTCAAAGGAGTTAGTGAGTTTTCTAAGATAATGAAGCTACATTTAGGTTAGTTGCTAGGTTCAGGCAAAGAGTTGAGCCTATGAAGGTACCTGCAACTCCTGCAAGACAATTACGGCCACTCTTTTAAATGCAAAGTAAGCTAAGTAAAGTAGGTGTTACATTGTGCAGAACTGTATTCAAATCTTAAGACTTTTGGCATCTAAAAACGATAAGATCAATTGCCACAAGAACAAAATCATATCTCTGTACAAGAATACGCGCGTCTATCAATCCAGCAGTGTGAAACCTGTATGCATCATTCTCGCATCGTAAAGCCGTGACGTCACACAATAAAAGAAATTGCTGCGACGGTACGTATAACACGAGGCATGCATCATATTTGTGGCATATTTATTCAGCAGCAGAATCAAATGTTCTTTAGATTTACTCTAAGAGAATTCGCACGTTGGGTAATTACCTCAGAATAGTGAGAATAAATTTAGTACAAATAGCCAAGGACTGCAGAACCAGGATTTGTGTCTGCTAAGACCGAAACAAAGATTAGTATCAGATATGATCGAGAGATCAAACCGAAATTCTCGGAACTATTTGTCAAGAATAGCCGAGACTAAGGTCAAGTTAGAAACGGCATTGATCTTCATTAAAATATATAAACATTATAATTCAGAATCTAAATAGAGCGTAATAAATATTTTTTTAGTTTCGTTTTAAGCATTAGACGATACTTAATATGTTCTAATTATATTGTGTAATTATAACAGAAAGCATGTATTACTACTGGACGACAAGAGCCACTGTTCATATTGTTAGCTAAAGTTGATTTTAATTTTATTGTCCGTTGACATAGATGAGCAAGCAGTTACCTTACTGGAAGTGACAACAACCGCTCATAGACATTAGCAATGTCAGAGACAGACCCAAGCCATGACTTACCAAATGTAATTTTGTACAGAAAGTACAGCTAAGTATCTTCTTGTTACTAATTCGTGATTATTACCATGAACATCATGTACATTATGTCACATGCATAATGTACATATATGTTGGCATACTATGCATCACCGTAATGTCCTATTGTTTGTGTTAATGTTTTATGCCTAGCTGTATCTGTGGTCACTGGTCGTCATATGCCTAACAAGTAAAATTGACGTTTGTTGTGGCAACAACTGAGGTCAATAAGTTCAAATAAGTCACTGGACCGATACGGCAGTTTTCTTTTGTGGAACAAGATCAAACGTTTTCGTTTGATATAGACTTATGGCCCATTTACTAGTTTCTTTTAGTATGTGTAGCAAAAATATTATGCCAAATTTTGTTTCTATAAATATTGAATAGTCAACAAAAACACTAGATGTTTGATTGTTTTACGAGTCTTCTATATCTTGGCAAAAGTCTACTTCACAACTTATAGTAATTTCTTTAACACATCACAGTCGTTCTGGAATCTTCCACTACAATTTCGGCGTAAAACGATAAATCGAGTATAATTGAGACGAGATCATTGCCTGTCAATCAATTGACACTATCAGTGGTGCCGCACGAATGACGTAACCGTTTTAGAAGAAACATTTACAACAGCCGCTATAAAATGTTTAAATGCGGTGTGGTGTTTACATGTATTTATGTTGGGAGGAAGCTTGCAATGTCATGTTCTCCCCTCACCCGTTTTCCGGCACCACCCGACACTTTCAACAATGACACTAGATAGTTGAGTAACAAGACTGTTTTCATGCTGCGAGCTTTGTTTTGTTATAAAAGCGATGTTTTATTGTATTATCATTTTAAAGAAATAGTAATATATGCTTAATGAAGGCATGGACATTTTAAATACTCTCAGCATAAGCATTTAGTTTATTGAGTGTGCATCTATAATTGTGGTAATACTTTACAGAAGAAAGTAGGGCAATTAATTTTGTCAGGAAGAATGGATTGACAATACTTTTCAAATTAAGTCGCATTTTAACAAAGCTTCGGACCCAGTTTAACTAAATATTTTATTTTTTACATCCTTTAAAACGTAACGTTTCATATAAAAAAAACTAATAGAACGAATGTTTCCGACAAAATAGAAGCAGTATCGAAGTCTGACAGTATCGAAAAGCGAATATAAATTAAAGCGATAGTTAAGGACAAGCGGGTTTTAAACTGACAAAAGCAGAGTTATAAGATAAGAGAGATAGAAGCATCTGTTGCGGACTGCTATCAGACAATATTCGATCGAGATCTATGACGATGAAGATCGTTCGGCATTTGTAGATATCTGAGTTAGATGTGTCATAAAGATAGGTGTCCGATACTCACAGTTTTACTTTCATAGTATACTTACATCTAAGTTAAATTGTTAACATATCCTTTAGCAATGTTTAAAAAGATGCGTGTTACCTGCTCAGGACAAACATTTGTGCGATTCACAAATATTTGGTCAAAGGCAGAGTGATCCTTTTAACGTTTTCTAAAAATTTACTAGAATGTTTAAAAAAGAAACCTTTAGGGATCGTTTAATATGTAATCAAATTCTTAAGTGCCATTAAAGTGGTCATGTTTGGTAATTTTGCTTCTAAAAGGGGCTTATTATTTCGGCAAGGTAAATACCGTGAGCTCACACCGCATTGCGACGCGCATATCTGACAAGCACGGGTGAGGTTTTAGGGATACTGGGCACAAAATTCATATTAACCGATGCCCAAATGTGGCACAAGGTCGTTTACGGCGACCATGACACTTAGAAATTGATACTGTTTATGGAAAACGGTTGTTTGCGTACCATGTCAGGAAGGTTGAAGTGATTACGTATGTACGACGGCAAAAATGAGTTTTATATGTATACACATCGATACATCAACCTAGACTGTTTGGATATTGAACTATTAGAAGTTGAACGCTCCGAATCGTGCGAGAAAGTACGTTATATTTTTGTTACGCTCTATCCTTACCATTACAATGACACCACTATGCACTGTCCCTTTCCGACAATTCTCTATTTTGTACGTAGCGTAGTTATGTGTATATAGCGTGTCTAACTTGATGTGTAGCCGTGTGTACGACGGCAAAAACGAATTCTATATGTAATTGACACAATTAAATTTATGATAAAGTAAGTAAAATATATATTAGCAATTAAATTATTTTTACTGACTAATACACTTTTATGTTTTTATTTTACTTTACTAGGTACTGTTTATACACACGATATCATCCTAATAAACATTATAAATGCAAATGTGCGTTTCTTTGTTATGCTTATACGCCTTACCTATTCGACCGATCATCATCAAATTTCGCGTATACGTTTTCAGGGGTACAGAAAAGGCATAGGTACCTGTCCTGTCATCCATAAAAAGTACTATTCCCAAACGATACAAAGTTGGCATAAAAGCCACGGAAAAATCTAGTATTTTATAAAATAATTGTTTAATTTAATTTATTTTGGCATCATGAACCTTCTGAAATTGCAGATGAATTTATTATCGTATTTAAATAAAATTAAATAATTATGTGATAAGTGCTGATCAAGATATCATAAATGTTCCGAATAACAGAGTCAATCGATCAGAGCAATCAAATTAATTTAACCATCAATTAGTCGCTGCATAGTATTATGCAAAGATTTGCATTAAAATTAAATAACATTATAATTTTAGATTCCTTTTTAGGGCATTACATTCAAATAATTTAATTTAAATTTATTTGACACTAAGCCGGTTTTTGGATGGATATTTTATTACGCATTATTACTTTAAATATTGCACTTGAAGTATAAATATATCAAAGTGGAATAATCGACGCATAAAACAACATGAATTCGGCACAATACCGAATTTACGTATGCTAACAACACAAATTATGTAGAGCATGCCAAAACACAAATTTCAAGGCTCACAACTAAATTCCATAGTAAATAAACTTGGCTACTGAGACGTTTAAAAGGAAAACATAATGCATTATTAACACAGAAATAACCTTTACGTAGAACCTTGTATAATATCGGTTAAAAAATATTCTGAATAGCAAATCTTCTGTTTACTGCGTGCTGCGCAATACTGGGAATATATGAAAGGTAAACACCTTGAAGACAAACCATTGGTCGGATCACCATCAGCGATGGGATTTCCAGCAGGTGTGCTGATTGATAGATGACAAATGGTCGATTAAAATTCTATAAAATCTATGAATAACAGATCTGTTCCGTAGTTGTTATTGTTTAGTTGAGATATAAGGAACTTTGTATGATTTATAGGGAGATCGGTACCGTGATTCATATTATCGTGAATTCTCACGTGCTGTTTCAAAGTGTTGTGCGATACACAATTCGTTAGTGAAGGTTACAATTTTAACACGCACTTCTAGCACTTTGTATAATGATCGAAAAAGGAATAATAGAAGTTGAAATGTAAACTACTTTATACGGACCTGAATATAATACAATGCTATGGATTATCAGAGGTTTATTACATTGGATATTCTTTGCAGTTATTAAAGATACAAGCAACCTGAGTTAATGCACACACCTGAGAGTAGTCTCCACATATTTCTTGACCTGTCAAGTTTTAATCTGTTCTTGGCAGTCTTTGGTCGAACTCCTCTGGGCGACGGACGAGGCTTTTGATTAATCGTTCCTTCAAGGTTCTTGTTCAGTTTATTATTTCAAAACCTTTTTTGTATGTACGTACTCTGCCATGGCCGATGCAGGTATCACTTCCTTTTTTCTTATTTACAAAATTCTTTTCTCATATATAGAAATACATACAGAATGACCCTTTTCTTTAGTTATTTGCTTAGCTACGCATAAACATGAATATAGATTACGGTCATTAATGTATCAGCGGCACGAAGAATTATTGATATGGGGATAGGTAAATCAGTCTTTAGTATCGCTGCCAAATGCGGTCGTATATCTGCGGGGATATGAAAGTTAACAGCGAATGTTACTTATTCCGATACTCCCGTCAGTATCGGTTGAGGCTTCGAATGAAAGGAAAAGTTTCTAGATGTTTCGAAGAGCGTTTTATTTCTTGAACATCGAGTCGAATCGCACTAGCAGAAGCTAACCACTTTGGTAGTGGCATATTAGCTGCGTTTAAACTACAGTGGCATCAGTACTGTTTGTCCCGAAATTTCTTATATGAGGCGGAGACCGATTTCAAAGTATCTTGACGTATAAAGATTTCGAGCTATTGCACATTTCCCTATTCTCGGTAGTCAGATTAATATTCATCGGATCGGTATGATCGGTCAAGTGAGTAGACACGAGTGTGCGAAGATAAACAAGATGATTGTGATGTTATAAACAATGCTCCTGTCGGATGTGATACTCGATGTGTGTTCGTTAGAACGGCTGATTCACGTGATGTATTTAATACTAATTAGCTAATCTAGCTTATAACAATTGCAATAGTTATATGTACGATTATATTCGAACGTGTTGACGAGACCAAAAAGTGCATCAGTGCGTTTTGGAGTGCTTACTTTGCTTGGTCACTTGCATGGCATGGCGATGTGTACAAATGTATTCGAATATTATCCGAATGCAATTGCATATGACTAATTTAAATCATCGGAATAATTATACAAAGATCGAAAGTTACATGATGTAGTCTTAACATTCACTAAGTGTATATTTCCTTACGCGAATTAAGCAACCCGATTTTATAGGTATAAATTTATTCCTAAGTCAGTTACCAAGACCCGAGAAGATGTAATAACCGTAATACATTAGGCATTGTCTGCAGCCATTATTTCGTTATACCCTATCTCCCTCGCCCTTGGAATAAATATCATATAACTCATGAAAATTGAAATTAATCTGCCCGTAATAACGGCACTTGAAATGAAATTATGTCAACAAAATAAAATTCTAGGGAATAATTGGTCTCAAAAGTGGCCTGAATACAGACTGTAGACTGTCATATTTAATGAGGCGAAGAGTCTTGGCTCCATTAGCGAGGCAGCCAAGTAAAAATAGCTATGCGGCGGCTTAAGCAAACATCCTTTTACGTCATAGTGTCAGGGACAACGCAGCTAACACCAGCAGTTTGTAATGTGTAAACCACTTTCTCCGGTATTAAAATTGCTTTGCACGTTATTAAAAGCCAGGCCTTTTTTTGCAAACATAGCATAACTTCTTTTATAATTGATTATTTTAAATAACCTGTCAGCTTAACTATATTGAGACAATGATTAAAGTATTGTACCTGGAAGCCGGCGCCTGTATGGCGTTGGAGGAATTAATATCGGAAGTCTTCTTATGATAGTGCAATAAATATAGTTAATTTGAGCTTTTTTGAAAAAAAAAAAGTACTATCTTCATAAGTTTTATCCGTAGTCATTTTGGATTAATATAAAGATGGTACGGGCCGTTAAACTCGCTTTTAACGCATGCATTTAGCTGGAAGGTTAACAAGAAAACAAGTAATTGTATGTAACCAAAACCTAATAAAAATACTACAGTATAGGGTTTTAAAAGAAAAAGATAGATCGAACGGCTAGCAAAGTAGTTGTTGCTCAACAGTAAACAGATCTCGCGTATTAGTTGCTTAACGAAAGTTTCACAAAATTTCGTGTAATAAGTGTCTATTGTCTTTCCAAACGTTTCGCAACAGTATGCAGTTTTAGACTGCACTTACGATAAACGGTTTAAGATGTTAAAACGGTTGCGCTGCATCGTGGGATGCAGCGCAACCGTTTTAACATCATTACCATTACAAGTTTAATTTCCATTGATATACATTACGGTACAATGTAACACAGAGAGACAGTATTTTTGTTACACCTAAATACGTATATAAAGTGCCAGTTCGATCTCAGTCTTGATAATGAGAAATTACTGACAGAATTTACTGTGCAGCACTAATTTTTAGAAGGACAGACTGAATGCTGACTCTGGTATTACACGCGTTTATAGGGCACATCAGTCCTGCCGTATGCTGGTTTATTACCTCGTCAGAATGATGAACCCATTTTAAATTATATATTAGGTACTAAGGTCTTGTTTCACAATCTTCAAATAGCATTTTTCCATACGATAAAAGTCTTGCCATCACTTCTATTTAACCTAACAAGATAAGACCAGCATGCGATTTATATTTCGGATAACTTTGACTCGATATTGCGAAACTGGCCATAAAATGTTATTATAAAAGTTGGTTGAAATTTTGGATTTATATTTATTATCAACATTATCATTGTTGGTGTTCAGACCGCGGCATACATAATGAAACATGTTAATTTCTCGAATATTCCTTGCATAAACAAGTAAAAACGAGCAACAGTACCGAATTCGTAACATCAACTTTACATAGAAACGTTGCCCACAATCCGCACCATCATGTTCCATATCTGTTAAACTTTCTGACTGAAAAACAGAGGTATACGTATCATATATGTATGATACGAGTTGTGTGATACAGGGAATACTAACTACAGAGGCAGCTGCAAATAGTTGTTGAGCGGGATTTACAATTATGAACAGATAGCCATAACTGAGGGGACAGACGCAATTAGACTACATGCAAATGTATACCATCTAAATGAGACAAATAGTGTCGGTACAATTTTGAGTAGGTAATAACTTACGGAAGATATAGAAAATTGTTTGTTTTGGTAAATAAACGCATATTTTACTTCTGTAGTCAATAATAAAAGTATATAACGAAGTAAGGTCGCAAATAACAATAGATTGATTCAAAAACATGGCAAAAAAAAAAACTATAGTTGATTTTATACACACATAGATTCACGCCTGTTTCCCAGAGGGGTAGGTTATTATTTGATTCATTTGGACCGGTAATACTTTCGGTAAAAGGTTTAATTTCGTTGGAACAATTAAAATCGATTTTCTATGCTGTTTTTGGCGACGTTGATTGCCGTAGTTATGAAGTATAAAGCTGTTTTCATCGTAGTTTTGTCATCCGTGGTTTGAAACCGTCTTGTGTTATGACGTAGGTATATGTGTATGCAAGTATGCATGTGTGTGTCTGTGTGTGTGTTTGTGGTGGGGACGGGAGGGCCGCCCCACCCCCTCGTCCCTTTAGATGCGTCGCTGCAGACTTGTTTTCGCAGCACGTGACCTAGTTACCGACTGAGACACGTTTCTGTTTCAACGTCTAGACCGCACTTTATACTAATTGTTACTGAGCTAGGCGTTTGTTTACTATCTAGTGATGTAGTGCTCTATAAATAATCTCAATTGGGTCCTTTGTATATAATTTGCTGCAGTTACTGTCAAAATACGATGAATATTTCCTAGTTAAGTTGTGAGGATCGTCATGAGTAGCTTAGCAGACTAAAGCAAGACGTTTTAAATACCCAAATTAAGGTTAACAAGCTGCATGAAACATCTTGGTTATAGCTTGTAGTTATATTTTATTTATTTACCACATTTAACAATTTATAACACAGAAAACAAATGATTTGTTTCTACCACTAATATTCCTATTTCAAGTGGATGAAATATAAGTATTACTGAAACGTACAAATATATACTTATTGCGCATAAATGTTATGTTATCATGCTCGAATCGTTATTCCAAATAATATCACTTCTCTGTCTATAATATGAGAAACTGCAATTCCGTATTCCTGACAATCTGATTGACTGTCAACTGGAATTGACAGATCTTGTTTATCATATTCGATGAGTGACAACTAGGGTTTCCACCCGTACTATTAATTATATACCTAGTATTTAACTATATTTTCAACGCTAATTCGAATACCGCGTTATTTTTATATTGTGTGTGACTGAAACGCACACGCAGCATAGTAAGGGAAATTTTAGAACGAAATTGACGCATTCGCGACATTTTCTCGCGTCATGACATCTAAACGTCAACTATATGCCATTTGTCAAGTCAATATAAATATGTAATTTATTAAAATATTTAAATTATTTTAAAAAACTTTCTTTTTATAAGTAGGTACATGAACAAATGAATAATAAAATAATGAAAAAGTGGGCAATTTTCTGAATTACCCAAAAGTACAACATTATTTCAATAAAAATAATATAAATACTATTTCTTTCAAAAACAAAGACAACCTTAGTGACACAACAATACCTAAACTGAAATTAGAAAACGCAGCAGGCTGGCCGTCTTATATATGTGTTGTTTGATATCAAACACGATAGACATGTGTTTATTGAAGCTATGCACGTGCAGCCGACGCATCGCAGTCGTGTTTTTTGTAATAGCAGGAAGCGAAAGACAAGTCTGTGTGGAACGACCTCGCTTGGACTGACTATTACTGTATTTAGACGTGAAAGGCTTTTTGTTTTATCGGATAATGCTTGCCTTTTAAACTGTCCAGTATTTAGTCATTGGCTAGACCATTATCTGTTGCGTCTGGTATGTGAAACGTGAAGAGTAAGATACCGAACGATGACGCATCTGTCCGTTGTTTTATAGTGCGTAATATAAATTGTCGTACAGCGACAGCTAGTAGCTACTGTAATAACTTTGAATACACTTCTGTCTTAGCCGAGTTTTCTCAGGTTTATAAGCAAAGATGAATTACACTACTATTACGCAAAGTCTAATTTTTCCACTTATTAAAGGACGAAGCTACTGCCATCAATCGGACGGATCCAGACGCTATGTTGCTGCTGAAACTTCTTGATAGAAACCCTACCCGGGAATTGGAGCCGGGATCTCATGTAGAGCATTCGCATTCACTACCGTCACCATAACCTGCAGTTTTTTTTTTAATATAACTAAACAATTCATGCGACTTAGATTTTATAGATTTCTGCTTTGTAACGAACGCTTGCTTTTCACTAAAATGCTAGTAATCAGCAATGGCACAATAAACCTAATATGTATGTTAAGAAGTTTGTTTATTGTTAGTTCTCTTGTACATTAATTATTTTAATGTTATGATATCAAATGTTTAATTTACTGAACAAATATAATTTAAGACGGTATTAACGTTTCGTACTTGAAAGGCAGAGTTGGAATCCGCTTTTGGCCTCGAGGGCGATGACGGAGATACGAGATTGCTTTATTCATTTAAAGGTTAGTGGCTAGCGGGGTATTCATGATTGTAATATTATTATTTTCCTTCCTTTTGTTGTATGAAACGAGGTATATGTATATTTGTCGGTACTTGAATGCAATTAGGTATCTATGACAATTCTATACACATCAATTTAAAAAGAGTTACGTATCTTGGCAAATTATTTGCTTTTCACCTTTGAAGTAATTTTATTGCATCTTTTTATATATTGCCATGGATCATGGTACTATGACATTGAGACCATAGTAATAGTCCAGTCTAGTGCCATGACACTGAAACCTTAAGAAGAACTTTAATCTGAAGTACGATGGGATTCATTGCAAGGCTAGTTTTGACAGATATAGCTATGCAGACGACTAGATGCTAACCATAGCATCGTTTCTATTAGACATTTTTATCTACTACGGCATGGAATACTACAAGCAAATATTATTATTATACCTACAATATAATCTAAGCTACACAACGTCAGCCAATTAAAATAAGTACCTGATTTATTTTCGGAAGATACCCTTAATTGGATACCTCTATAAATTATAAATTGCGTTCCTAACATCGTAATCCTGTATTAATGAGGTTTGTTCAAAAGTACTTAAGGACCTACTTCTTAGACAACACAAGCCTTTCGTACGTTGTCGATTTTGTAAAGAAGTGTTTTGGTCTGGTAGCCAAAGCACAAGGGATCTTACTCCAACATCACAGTCTCGACTGACGCAGATGACGTATAAGTAATAAAAATTAATTAACCTTCTCAACGTGACTCCAGTGTCAAACAATATTGATAACAGAATAGTTAGGAATTAGTTATTAATCCGTGTTATCGTTAAACGTGCTTGAAATGTCTGTGGGTGCGGTGAGCTACCCGTTCTAGTCCTATCTTTTCAATAACATTAAGTATTTTTATCAAAATAAAGACAGCAAATATATTATTGAGATAAGTATTATGCTCTTTTTAGTTAATAAAACGTTGTACAATGGTTGATAAAAAAATATAATAATATAAAAATTTAAATTTTGATTCACAAACAGTTTTATAATATTTTTCTTTTTTTAAAGACTAGTAGTAATTTAAGTTACCAATTACTTGTTAACTCCTCACCCTAGCTATAGTGCTAGTGTTAGGAATAACTTTACGTCGGTACCGCAGTGGATGGGATTCGAACCCGAGATCTTTCAATCGCGAGTCCAATACCTTCTGTTTATCTACAGTCATTGGAATACCGGCGCTTTATAAAATGCTTCTATATGCATACAAGATTATAACATACAAGCCTTTATATTCTATATGCAATGAAAACCTACTTCCGATAGCGATACATATCTAAACAATACCCTTAATATACCTAATAATATATTGATAGATCAATAGCTTTAGGCTCGAACAATGCCAAACAAAACTTAGTTAAACTAGAAAGCCCATCATTAATGCATGGACCGTCTATAAAGGCTAAAAGGATCACTAACTACTCAAACACCGTCGGTTAGCTTGTGTAAATATTTATCTAACTACCCGCGTTTCGGTTAAACAATGGTCGCTTCAAGCCAAAGCGATACAATGGTCTTGTAACGCTGCCATTTGGGCACGAGAAGCGATTATCGTTAAAATTAAAGGTTACGGGAGTGCTGTGCACGGCTTTTATCTAATAGGTTTAAGTGCTGGTTTGTTTAAGATGCTCCTTTATGTAGAACCTGGATGATTATTTTAATAGACTTTCCCTCCCTAGATTAAATTAAATACAGCAAGCAATTTCAATTTCAAAATATTAAATTTCTTTTCCATTTAAATACTGTTCTGTGTGATGAAGTTACACTAACAGAAAAAACATGTAAAGTTTTATAGACAACATAAATAAAATTGGTAAATCTAATAGAAGTTTAATCGATTTTATTTTAATGTACCCAACTACTTTTTATCGATTAGTAGGTGTAATAAAACCAGGAACACACAGGTACATATATCGAAAATGTTACAAGTCGAGTATTTTCTAAAATAATGCAATCTATATTTAGTCATATCTGAATACTGGATTACTTTTCGCGATAAGATTTCGATATGAATAATATAGAAATGCCACTTTTCGATTAAGTATAAGCTGTTCAATAATGACATTGAATTATTTGAAGAGACACGTAATACCGAACGGTCTTTGTCTGATAATATCTCGCACTTATCACAATGAAGTAAAGTCGAAAACCTTAAAAATACAACTTGTACTAAAAAGATGTAGGGCCTATTTAAGACTTTGATCGCAGCCTGTCTGAGTCCCCGAACTATAGATTTTTGTGTCTGCTCGACGTTTGAAGTGTCAAAGGTTTTATGATGTGCATAAATTAATATAAACGCCAAAAATATACATATATACATAGATTCACGCCTGTTTCCCAGAGGGGTAGGCAGAGACTACGGATTTCCATTTGCTACGATCCTAACACACTTCTCTGGCTTCATTCACTTTCATAACATTCCTCATACACGCTCGCCGGTTTAAGGTGCTCTTAACCTGGCCTTTATCCAGAATATAATATTATATAAATATATACTTTCAACGAAGAACGTAGGTATCTAATATTATGACATGTAAATTTAAGCGATGAGTATATTCTGTCCTTCTTACACAAATCATGACGTAAAAATAAACATTGTGTTATCATGATGATCACTCAACTCCAAGTCATCAATTCAACTATACAATCCAGCGCATTAACAAACAATCTAGTGTTGGGACGATTATGTGGCAATAAACGTAGAATGCTTTTTAGGCGAGTCATGGCCTTCTTATTATCTTTTCAGATGTTTACGTTCAATAATCGCACTCTGATCATTGCACAACAGCAAATCGTGAACCTTTTTTTCTGGAGGCCTTGCAAAGCATACAACACAAGACTTTGTTTATTATCTTGATTCACATGCCATAACCACAAATAGATCAAACTTGTGAATGCAACATCTATAGTAATATTCACATATTCTAGAAGCAAGAAGACATTTAGCTAAAAGCACGTAAGCAGTCACCAATCTATACATTTACTGCATCGAAGGTTAATCAACTAAATGTACCTGCAATTGACTAGCAGCAATTCGTTGTAACTTCAGCAATAAAGACTCCAATTTTGGCTAATCGATTTTCATTATAAGCATCCAAAATGTTCAAAGCTTTGCACTCTTATCGAACAAGTCTCGTTATATTTTTATTACCCTCCATATTGGACATAAGAAGGGTCGATATTATAATACATTTTTTAACAAGCTTCGCAACCTTTCTCGTGACTTGACCTTTTTTTTCAAGACATCTATATTTTTGTGCTCGATTTCGCGAATGAAAGTGGATTGTAATTTTACGTGAAAGTATTCGTTTTTTCTTCTTAGAGCAACGATGCGTAAATCTTTGAGATATAAATTGTAGAGCGTCAAAATGAAATTAATACCCAGTTTTTGTATCACTAACATTTACAAGCACATATTTTTATTTTGAATATCACGTCTTTTTATTAGAGGGACAGAAACTATGAATTTATAATTGCTATGCAACTGCCTGTTTGCTGATTTTTTCGTAATTACATTATCTTTACGGTCATCTATATAGAGCATTTGAAACATACATACGTAGAGAACATCTCTGCTTTGGTAAGAAAACTTTTATTACATCACACATTTACCTTTATTCTTAAGCCCAAACTATTTTAACATACTACTTCAATATTTGTAAAGTATTATTAACTCTACGGTGTTCTCCTAATTAACTATTCGCACTTCTAACCCTTCCGATCTTCACTCATACACAACGCATACCTTCTCTTTAGAGGTTTTAACAATATTGTTGTTATAAAGTTCATTCATTGTTCTAATGAAAACATCGTCTCCATATTACGTCACGCAGTCGATAGCAGGTAAATTGATACGAGTGGACGATCAGTGCCTTCTATCAACGTGCACTAACAGAGGCAGTTACGCACTGGTACGGCTCGATCCCAAATATTTTACTTTGTGACGTATGAATCGATCAGTTAAGACTGTCCATGACGCGATACTAATTAGGTTGGTATGTGATCTCTGTTACTCACGTTTTTAAGAACAAGTTAAAGAATCCAGAACAATTGTTGTTAAAAGGCCGACTCGTCAATTCGATCCAATGTATTTATTTGCTTCGATTATATTGGTCTTACTATACGTCTGCAGGGTTAGTGAGTTAAGAACGTGGTCTGCTCGGCAACTGCCAAAGTGCACAGCTTGTTGCAAGATCGATGCGCTTATGAATTATTTATTTTGCGTTTGCCAGTACCTTGTGTCCATAACAATAATTTCAATATTTGAAAGCTCCTTTTAATACTACAGAGATTATAATTATGATGAAATAAAAGAAACATGCTGACAAGAAAATAATGACATCGCTAAAAGGTTTTTACAAAATTTACCTTTCAATTTGTTTCCCTTGGCAGTTCGGTGTCGGAAACACTCCATCAACAAAATTGTGCACCTACTCCTATTATTACTCAGGATATACAATGCGGAGAAAATATTATCCTCCATTAAAAAACCAATTTCGCACCGCTTCTAGCCATATACGGTGATAACATATTTCATAGGAATTTTTGGGCTCGGTCTTGCCATTGTGGAATTCGTAATATCCCTACGGTTACGTTACAATTTCTACTATATATGTCATCACTCATCACTAAAGCCGATGAATTTCTGAATAATACGACAATAGTGGAACCATTCCACATCCCGTTTATGTAAGACTATAATTAGAAGATATCTGATGGAAATCCCCAGTAGCATTCATTTTTGCTCGCGTATAGAATCCGGAAATTCACTTCAGTAGTCATAGATCTTATCTATACTAATATTATATAGCTAAAGAGTTTGTTTGTTTGGTTAAGCGCGCTAATCTCAGGAACTACTGGTTTGAATTGAAAAACTCTGTAAGTGTTGGATAGCCCATTTATCGTTGAAGGCTATTTAAATCATGCTACGACCAAGAGAAGCGGAGCATTATTAAAAATGTTACAAAAACGGGGAAGATTATGTGAAGCAGACGAAATTGTGCTGGTCAGCTTTACATTATACATGCATTTGTATATATCGCTATATAGTTTAAAAAACCTAGGTAATGTAATAATATTGCGTTTTAGTTGTTTGTTTTACTACTGGAATGATTCCAATAATTTGTTTAATGTTTATAAGCCAACATTTTTATATTAATATAAACAATGTTTTTGCGTTACAAAAAGTGTTATTGAGTTTTCTATCAATAAACTCTTAAGAGCTCAAAGCTTTCTTTCTTAGATGCCTAGATATCTATGACAATCGCTAGTAGCTCTTTCAAAATCATGAGAGCATTATATTGACGAAGTTATATCTTGATTATACTATTGATGTGTCTGTCTCGTTGGCGCAGGAGTAGTGAATCATCATCACCTCAATCGCAAGACGTCCACTGCTGGACATAGGCCTTCTCCAAGGTTTTCCTCGCAGACCGGTCACCGGTCTTAGGCTACTCGCATCCAACTGCTTCCCGCGACCCTTACGGGGTAGTGAATGCAACTGCTACGTATGAGGTCCCGTGTGTGATTCCCGGTCGAGCAGTTTGTTGGATTCTTTGTCAATAAATACTCAGGACGGAGTCTGGAACTGAGTCCAGTAGAGGACAATAGGGTTGTGGCATATAAGGTGCGACCTAAAATCATAGCTGGACGTATTGTAAGTGCCAAACGATCGCACATCCATTCATTGGTAGATACATTTCTGTTTGCTTTATAATCATTATTCACATTGTATATAATACCTAGATCAAATGTTAATTCTACTTACTAATAATACTAATGACTAGTACAAAGGCCCCGTTAAGGCGCCACCAAACTTAATAACTTAAGATCAGCGAATAATCTGTACAGAAAATCTAATTAGTTTTAAAACAATACAACTACTTAGCACCAGACAAGAGATCTTAGCCACAGATTACGCGATTAATTAAAGGAAAACTGATAACGATCGTTTTTAAAAATATGCCTGTGGAGGTGTTTATGTAAAATCCACGTTTATCCTATTTACAAATTTAAGTGGATATCTTATGAGCGATCGACTAGACTATCTCTAAGAGCAGATTATTGTATATATGCAGAGGTATTTTACACTCACATTTCAGCAACTATGAATTTTGCCCACGGCAAGACTATTACCATCTGCCGAGCACATTTCCAGACTCCGTACAGCTACTGAGATTTTCTTGCCAGAAGAATCCAAAAGCATTTTACTCAACGCCAAGACCGCGTGCACAGCATTCGTATTCACCACTGCTGCACTCCGGGGCAGTCATAATGAACCTATATATGAAAATATTGTAGGCTACAAGTTTATAAGTGAAGTTTCTTTTCAATGGCCGCCAGTTTTCCCCAGCTCTTCAGTTATCGCTGTCCAGACCTAACCTACATTTTGCCGTTGAAAAAAAGTGCTGTGCCCATTTCTAGGCGTTGTTGTGTAATCAGATTGCGGTTTTGTGTTTATCCGCTCAACTGTGAATCTTTTGTGGTGGAATTGACACGAATGACGTTCAGCTATCACGGCTGATTGCATCACATTTTTTAAACGTTATATAAGTCAAAACATTGAATGTTTTGACTGTGGGTACCAGTAGTTATAGACAATGGCGGTTAAAATTATACGGTGTGCGAGGTATTCTTAATAATAAACATGAATATTGTAAATAATGGTTTGCGGAGTCATTGGTGTTGTGACAACGGTGCTACCATTTCTTAAAGCATTTTTATTGCATGCGCTAGACCAAGCATAGGTGTATCTTGTTCTTGCCATGCAATACCATTATTCTAAGAAATTGCCGTAGGGCCAGTGGTCAAATAATTGCCGAGAGCCTTGTTTGGTTGACTAAGCTACAACATCGCGATCGCTCCTCACCTCCATTGGGTCCAAAACCGTCGGTTAAAAGACAGTCCATACGTTTAACACAACCATATTGAAAGACGGTAAAAAAAAAGAGCCTTATCCCACCATCGTTGATAATAAGAATATTTATTAACTACTTAATTAGAACTTTTCTACTTTGTCTATTATATTAGAGCAGACTTCGATATCAGTTTGGCTTCAGAAGGCGTTGAGTTGTATAAGATATTGGTTTGTGGCCAAACAATTTACAAGCTGATCTTAGTTTAATTGAAACGACACAAACTTTTTTGGCACGGCGCTGGCAGTTACTGCAAACTTGTGTAGATTACAGTGTTCTTATCGTATTAATTTTCTTTATTATGGAATTCTTGAAAGGACGAACAATTACATGCAACGGTTAATGGAAATTGCGGTCTTCGCAAACCAAATAAATACGCGTATCATCAATATTCGATCATCATTAAATTTCGCAAACACGTTGTCAGGGGTACAGAAAAGGATAGGGTAAACATTTCATTTAGAAGAAGTACTATTCCCGAGTGTAAGAAAATTGACATAAACGACGTGCAAAATCTAGTGAAATCATAAAGATGAAAGCACGTTTCACATGTATTCGAACTTTTCATCAACCTCAACACGATTTATAATGTACTTATAGCTAATTCAAACGGAATGAGACAACCTAGAGTAGGGAAAATATGCAAAGATTTTCCGGTCAGATTGGAGAGCACTATAAACCGATAAGCGTGCATATAGAATCCAATACGAATGCACGAAGTAAGAGACACATATGTAAGGATAATAGTAAGTGGTAATCAGTTGTTTTTGCGAGAAACATAACTATTTTACATCTGCTCTTCTTAGTGAAAACATCTTGCTGCTAATTTAATGACTCAATTAACCTTCAAACAGCTTATTGTCCAGAAAAATAAACTACATCAAATTATGTTTACTCGTTATACAAACTGCTCTACACTGCTCTCAAGTACAACCGCATATTTCAACCAAATAAAAATACAAAACGGTTTACATTATACCAAAGCTATTACCATAAATTGTCGATAAGACGTCGCCATCAGCATCTTTTAACACATACATGTCAAAGCGACACGACAGCTGACAGAAAACACCTGGGTACTGTTCGCCAGTGAAAATAAACTAAATAGTGCTTAGGTACACCTGCCAACGTCTGGATGAGCGCCAACCGTGTTCTGATGACACCGTTTGTGTAATACGATTGCAACCGTTAATTAGATAAAGGTTGGTAGTATTGTAATAGTGTGAATTAACTAACTGGGGTATTGTTCATGAGCGCTCGAGTCACGAGCGAAAATTCTGTTATTATAGCCTAGTGGGAGACCACAGAGGTCTCGGGTTCAATACCTCTGACTTTTCGAGGTTATGTGGGTATTAAAGGAGTCTGCCTACTACCCCCGTCTCATACCATGCACAGTCTTGGTATGAGACTGTGTAGTGGGCAGACTCTTTAATTAGTTAATATTTGCTTGCTTTAACAGGGAAGGAAAACATCGTGAGGAAACCTGCATGTCTGAAAGCTTTTCATAATGTTCTCGAAGATATGTGAAGTCTGCCAAACAGCGTTAAGCCAACATAGTGAACTATGGCCTTACGCTTCTCATACTGAGAAGAGGCCCGTGCCCAGCAGTGGGACAGTTTATATACATGGCTGATTTATATTATAATTTCGTGTGAGTAAGGTTAAAATTCAAATGGCGTACCTTTTTTGGTGTAAGTGTAAAATTATTGTACTTTAGCTTGTAAGCTAGAGCTTACTTATGTTGTCACCTTACTTTTTGTTGTTGTCATTTAATACGTTGATATAACGTGTAAAGAAAATGTTATCTTTATTTTGAAATAAGTATAAAGAAATACTGCATATTAAAAGTAAAATGGGACATATGATGTATTTCATCATAAAGTCAGCTAATATAAAAGCGTTAACCACGTTGCTTTAATAAAGGTGTCAACCCATAGCAGCGAGCAGTATACTTTTATGCCCTTACTTAACAAATCTGGCTGTAACATGTCCGAAGATTACAAAGAAGGCATTATTTTTGGTGGAATATTTTAGTCGTCGGACACTGAGCAACGTGCTTAGTTAAAAATCATTTTGGCAGCTACAACCAAATCAACTGCCGCGGCTAAGTACCTACTTTTTCTGAATTTACTTCACAAATAGACCATTTCTATTCTGTTGAACCCCAGCTATTCTCTATTATTCAAAATATTCTCTCAGTATAATGCTAATATAACAGCCTAGACTATAATAAAGGCGTGAAATTTAAGAACGAAATTGAATATAAATTACTTTATAATAATATGTTAATGTGGATGCTTATCAAGATAATATGAGTAAACTTTATCTCTAGATATGAATTTATTTGTGTAGGTGTATTGTATTGAAATATAAGAATAGTATGATCTTTTTGTGGCTTTTTATATTTTCAGATGAAATTCTAAATGTGTAGTAGTAATCTTTAGCTCATTGCATTGAACTGTTTAGCGAAATTTACGCACTAAAAACAGCTTAACGAGGTAATTTTTAATGCTTTATTATTACGGCTTATAATTAAATGTATACAATAGCGACAACAAATACATATGTTCCTTTATTATTCCTGATTGCCGATCGTAGCAATAATTACGTTAAACACCATACGGCTGAATGCAATCACATTCACTATTCGTATTGGAGTGAGATATTATTTCAGTTGCCATGTCTATGTTTAATCGCATAGGTACCCTATTAATCTGTCCATTGTTGAAATACAAGACATAATTGGAAACTTTTTGTGTTTTGCCGCCGGTGTGCCAGTGACACTAGGTTAAGGACCAATCCTAACAATTGAGTGAGTTTATTAGTAACTGAACTTACAAGACGTAAGTTCGGTTTAAAGGTAGAGAACAAAGCAATTTATAAATAGGTTTAATAAGAATCCTAAATCTTCAAAGGCTTTAGATATACACAGGAGACATTTTTAAGAGCGTCGAGACAGATAAAATTAAATTGGCAAAAATATATGGAATAAAAGCCTTCGCGCTTAATTTATTTTTGATTACGATATTCGCAAAATGATGATATTTCTAGTCAGTACACGATACAATATTCTATGGACTATTCTCACTGGTATTCCATATAAAGGCCCATTCATATTAACGCGATATTTGCTACCCACAGGTAGCGATAACATAATCCTAAGAAGCATCACCAGCAAGTCATCGCAACAATTGTCTTTTAAAGATCAAAAACTGTCCTTGAAATTGGAGAACTTTACCAGTTTCCCTTTTGACTGCGAACACAAAGTGGATACCACCAAAAAATTTAATTGGAGAATTCACTGTAGTTTTAGCAAAAGTTGAATTATTTTACTAGAGTACAACCTGAATTTGCGAACAAAGAGATAAATACCGATACTTGACGCTGCTTCAAATTTACCCATTCGAATCCGACGTAAATTTCAACAGAATCTTTTCGCGACAATGTAACAATAGCACGTTTAGTCCACGTGATCTCAGTATTTTCTCTCCACTTTGCTTTTCAAAATACAATTTGTTTGCTATCACAACGGACAACTTTTCAGCAGAAAAGTTTTTTTCCGGCACCAGCACGTTGCTGTTTTCGAACCTTTGTTTTTAGAGTAAACAAGGCTATTTCAGGTATCAAAAGCAATTTATTCGCAACCGTTTATTGCCATATTTTTTCTCAAGTTGTTATGACTAGCGGAAAATTTGGAGACCTGTATATAAATAGGATATCGTTTGGTACATATAAAATCTAACCATCACGCTAATTCCACTTTCAAGGAGCAAAAAAGAAAATTAACAAAAAAGACAATGAACCCAGCAATCTTAAGATTGGCTGGAATAACCTACGAGAGGGGTACCACCATCAAGGGTAAAAAAAAAGAATATTTTTATCAACATACATACCGCGAAGTAGCTTGCCATGCCGACAATTTCTAATGCAAGTTCACGACGAATACCACAAAAGTATCCTTCCCCGACATCTAAAAATAATCCTACTATAACCACCCCACTCCATGTACGGATGTAGAAGCACTCTTATTCTTTAAAAATAGCTTATGGGAAGTAGTGTAGCCTGACTGATCACGTGTCAACACATATGTTGAGCACGTGTTCATCCTAAAATAGCCACCACCTAACCTTCGACAGCCTTGAACTGTGACGCGTTCAATTGGAGCAATCTATGTGTAACGTTATATTGCAATTAGTCGGACTGGTGTTTCAATGAGAATGGATCATGCAATTGGCGCAGGCAATAACGAACCGGTATAACAATATATCTATAGGAATATATAGATATATAGCTAGAATATATAGCTTTACGTCTTTATATATCACCGAAGGGGTTGTTAGAGTTGTAGTACATTTACATGTTATCAGCTATGTTTCATGTACCACGTAATAAGGCCGAGATTAATACCATCTACCGGGCAAATTTTCAGGCCTCATGCTGAACATAATGAGAATATTCTAACAGGAAAATACAATACCAAAGGTCGAGCTGGCAATCAACCCAGGACCTCAAACATAAGTGCACAATAAGCAAAATAAGCGTGTATGTAGGGTATGTATTATAATTAACGACGTAAAGGTGCGTAGATTAAAAAAAAAAATTCTATCATATCCCTGATTATTGTACGATTTCAACTAGAGAGTTTATTGATTTGTCTCCTTGTAAAGCTTTAGGTAAATATCACACTGAGGTTAGAGCTACATGTAATCCATAATGTAATTTGGTTCAAGATACATCAGCGGACAAATCCGCTGGGACGGGTGATCACACGAGCCTTAATAGGAATTCATAACAAGTTTCTATCTCCGAGTTTGATAAATTATTACACTTTAATTCTCCAGAGGAATATGCATGAACTATGAGCTCTAGAATGTTAGGGGTAAAATAATACTGCGGTTTATATTATATTACCTTTTTTAAATTCATCGAATCATTTCGACACAGATATTCTTTCAGAAATTTTCCATTACGATCTGTGATGGCAGGTGCGCTTTTAAGCGCTTTTCGCACTATATAAAAAATATCACAATGTAAAAGCCAGCACCTAATTATCTTAAATCATTGGTGTATTCTATTAATAATTGTTGTACTTGTGTAGTGCTACTTAGAATATCGTGAGATGTAGCTGCAGCAGTTTCATCCTCGGTTTGAATTGAATTAAATTTTGCACATGGGCCTTTCACTTACAAGTAACACAATACTCAAGAGTTCAAACTAAAAACAAACAAACCAACCTTTCAACCATTATAAAACTAACAAGATATAACACATCATAAATAAGTAAATTTCGATACAGCTCTCTTTACATTTCTCGCATCAATAACTTTCCTATCTAGCCAATTCTGTGTCTATGTTTATCAGACTGTTCTGAAGGGTTGATTGAAGGGTACACAAAGGTGTCTCGAAAGTCAAGCATTACTAAGGACTGATATAAACTCGAGCGTCGCTCGCAATAGACATATTGTTTCTCGTTAAATATATATTTTAAATATTTGCATCTTATGTAGATTTAGAAAATATTTTCTTATTTTATCTGTATTTCTTTATATACTTAGTAAAACATATCGATATAGAATTCTATAGTAAAAATATATCGGATTTTTCTTTTTTAAAAGGATCTGTTTCAGGGAAATATTCTTGAATCGCGGCGTAATTTACAAACAGCGGCCACTAAGAACAGTCGCACTGGGGTCAACCATTTGTTGATCGTACAAATTGGTGCCTATTTTTTTTGTTTATTCGGACCTACATGATTCGGTGTATTGGCAGAGCGTGGCGACCTCTTAAATCACTGTGTTATCCGCATAGACTGAGTCATTACTAAATCAATATTAAATTTGAAATTTGAATAAGCTAGGTATTCATCTTGACAAAAATCAAAACTGTCTGTTCGTTAAGTGATCTTAAAGTTTTATACAATTTGTACGAATAGAACATCGCCCGCCGAGTGCGAAATGAAGTCAAAGTTAAAATTGGACGTTTCAAACTGTTCTGTAAGTATTACGTTAATACTAAAGGAATTGAAATAAAATGGAAGCTTCAGCCAGACTAACACAGTAAAATCTTTAAATAAAAATATCTAATAGGTTTCTTTTTTACTTAAATAGCAATTAAAATAGTCATTAAGCGTATTAAACGCTATTGAAATATATGGTCTGTGCCGTGCAAGCATCACTGAGCCTCTGCCTTTATGAATGTTTCTAAATTGATCGAACCTTTACAACACACCGTTGGCAAAATATATAGTATGCAGATGTATCATTATCAAAATTATTTAGCACGCAAAATAACCTGTCCAAGCGGTTTTCAATGTCACATTCTCGGATCAATAAAATCAAAATTCGCAGAAATCTGAATTCATTAGACTGCACATGTTTACTAACAATTTTACGCCAGTGTAAGGTAAATTAGTAAACATAGGTGATATTAAACGGTTTATATCTTAACGTGCGTACACAAGCCATCATCAGTATTGGAAAATGTCCTACTGCTGGTCAAGTGTTTACACGGGCCTAAGCCGGTTGGCAGAAATCGGTTTCACGACTGCTATCAAAGCTCATAGAAGACATCCATTTACAATTTATCATAATACCAAAGATGGTTTTCTAGCAAACATGTGAGTTAGTAATGATAATATGAACCTGAAAACTGGTAACATCCAAAAATGAGAATACAAAGAGAATAATCCTGCATTTTGTAAAGTTAAAATTCAGTTAAGGTAGAATTGCCGACTCAAACATTACGCTTACTTTTGCTGCCCTTCTAAAAATAATTTCATAATGTAATTATTATATCACATACACGCTTTATGAAGGTTTAAGTGTGCAGCCTCTATTTATAATGTAACCTTGCTCAAAGCACTCAAATGTTAGGGACATCCGAAACTTATTTGCGTTGGCGTGTACCAGTATAATATTCACTTTGAGATTCTGTAGTTTCAAGTTTAATATTAGAAAGTTTAAACCTTTTTGCACGAATAACTATGAACCTAAATTAATTTCACTGGAACTGTATTTTAGTTTAATTAGACTGTTAAAGTAGAAGGATAACATGCCTTTGAGCAGGTTAAGCCGTCAGCTCTATTGTTCATAAACGTCTACGACTCTAAACATAGGCAGTCAGTAGGATCATTTATTCTGAAAGATGATCTAATCTAAGCATAAATGAATTGTATCAGAGGATCGGTTTAATACACTTTATGATCGTGGTGGCATACGTGTATAGACCTTCGTAGCTAGACCCTTTCATGAAAAGGAAATGGCAGAGTTTGCAATCGATTGTTGTAGAAAATATTATACCATGAAATACATTAGGTGCACGAAACGTGTTGATCATCCTAAATCCTGGTATGAAGTGGTCTGAACAATATAATAGTCCAAAAGCTAAAGAGTCTTTATGATCGACCAGATGTGTCCGCGGTTTCACCCACATTTATGATTACTGTGCCGCCCCCGTGGGTCGTAGCGTCATGTTATATAGCCTATAGCCTTCCTCGACAAATGAGCTATCCAACACTTAAAGAATATTTCGATTCGGATCAGTAGTTCCTGAGATTAGCGCGTTCAAGCAAACAAACAAACAAACTCTTCAGCTTTATTATATTAGTATAGATATATTCTTAATATTTAGTGTTTCGAAATTTAGAATATCCATATTCATGGTTGGCCTATAGATTTGTTTTAAAATCGTCCGTCGCGTATGACTGTGTGATGTCTAAATTGCATTCGAATATAGTTATTTACATTGCGGCATGTGGTACTTGTACTAAGTTTAGTAGACGACGCCACGCATGTATTTCAGTATAGCGTAAGCGACAAATAAGAATAATATTATTCTTATGCGATTTTACCAATCACTAATGTGCGTGCGTTTCGGCGCATGATATTGAGTTAGCTTAATAGTAAAATCGATTTATGACGTATGGATAGAACGTACAATGTAGGCCATACTGTGGGTATGTTGATATTCAGCCCATCTGCACCTACCAACAGCGGACCCGAAAGTATACTGATCAGAAGTTTTGAATCGATGAAAGGGAGAGAGTGTATGTGCGGTATTATACAAAATACTAGGAACTGATTCCGTAATCATGACGCAATGCGTCTTATGATTACGAACAACGGGTATAAAACTTGTATTGATTTATTTTCAGCTTAAATTATACACTACGGGGCTAAGGGGCACTCATCCTTGCGATATATTCTTAGCTATCGCAAGACTTTCTGTCAATGTCGATTATTAAGTAGGTACATTAGTTTCATAGTATATGGTGCTATTTTGTGACATAATTAGAATCATATAATAAATTAATTTATTAGTTTGTCATTGGATGTTCCATCGTAATGTAACTTTGGATAATTAACTTTGTTATGCTGTAATAATTATAGACTTTTATTAGCATACTAGTAAGAGTGAAAGAATCTGCCATTTACATTTACAGATAGAAGACATTGACAGTATACTATACTAATTTGGATCTTCATACTTCTTTTATGAAACAGACGTAAGAGACGTAATATCATTACTGCGTTTTACCCGATGAATAAGAAGTTGCAGATGGTTTACATATCTACCAGTTGTTTCCTATTTTCTTGTCGTTCGTTTTTACTAACGTAGCCAATGCAGGAGTTAGACTAGAGTATTATAAAGTCATCATAGGCTTATAGTAACTGGTTACCATCAGGCGAACCACATGCATGTTTGTTAGTTTAGTAGTATAAACATAGTGGTATCTGGCTTTGCATCTTTTTAACTAGAAGAAAAACGTGTCTGGTCAACAGACTAGAACATAATATATGAAAGATAGGAAGAAAACAATCCATTTTAAAAACAAACAACATCCAATATGATTAGAAACATACCTGCAATTTTACAGATATAGCAACGTTTAATCTAGGTAATGGCTTACAGATACGGTAGCTATATTTTACAAGCAGTAGGTGACAGGGCGTGTTTACGAGTAGCGCGTAGTTCAAGGTCGTGGCGGTTACTAGTTGTTATACAACGAGCCCTGACTCGTGTATTGAGGGGTCTTGTGTTTTTTATGTAAACTTAAAGGCCGTACTTAGTTTCGGTTAAGAGAGGCAAATTTACTAGAGGTGGATCCCGCAGGGATAGGTAGATCTGGACTACGTCGATGTGAGAACATCTAGTGACAGAACGTCTCAGTCATACCATTTCGCAACAATAACCACGTTTTAAGAGCCAGTGCTTCTACTTAGAATTTTCTATTAAAATGTGCAATTACATGGTTCGATACGACAATAGAGATCCAAATGAGAAATAATTTATAATAGAGAATTAAAATTTTAACAAAATATTTGTCGTTAGCGCCGTGTCATAAGATAGGTACTTCAAGAAGGTCGGAATGAGCAACATACGAATAATATCCCTGGTGTTGCCATCGTCCATAGCCAAATCCGCTATGAAACAGTCAAGAACAAACCTAATCGAAAGTCTACGAGCCATTGAGGCAACCACAAGAAATATAGATAGTTACACATCACGCAGTCATTAATATCGAATTATGATTCATGTGAACTAGTAGCTAATACCAGGCATATCTTAACGGAGTCTCGTCACGGCTTATATCTTGCTCGTTCTAATCATGCCAAGCTCAGGCCTCACTTTCCTTGTTATGCGGTATTAGCCGTGACTGAATCTTGGACCGGGCTTACGTAATACCGCTGCATTATGTCTTAGAAGCGGCTTGCTGAATGTATGTGACATATATAGACGGAGATTAGGTTGTATATTCCTGAATAAGAACGTAGAAGACACAACGCATAGACACTTATCCAGCTAGCAGCGTTTTAGGTTTTACAACGTATAAAAGAGCTTGTGATGATGATAGTGAGAATTGTTTAACAGAGAAAACATCGAATCGAAACGGAACCTCATGATTGCACGCAGACTTATGCCACGGAAAGAAGAGGCAGTCTATCTGTATCACTACACTTGTATATTCTCGAAAGATAAAGTAGAGTTGTATTACATACACTCGCCAACTATTTTATTCTAAGTCCGGCCTATTGCTGTCTTCCATACACAATACTGTCTCCAGTTCTGCTACTAGAAATTGTCTTACATAACATGCCACAACACTTAACCTTAACCGGGATTATACCTCTTCACGACGGATAGCTTCTAAGCCCACGCTTACACACGACTAAGAAGACAATCGAAATCTAATCTATGCTTGACGTAATTAATTTTCTTCTCACGATATTCAAAGTCGGAAGGATACAATATCGAGGTTGATATCTCAAGTGCGTACGTACTTCCTTAATTTAACATTGTGATATGCGCACATTGTACTATTGTTTGATATGCGATACACTTTAAAATATTTGCTAAGTAGTACTAAGATAGATATAGTAGAGTAAATATTTTCGCAAATACTGAAGTACGAAACGCGTATTTAATTCATCGGTTGAAAATTTTGACAGAGGATGTTTGAACGCGGTCTTTGAATCTTTGAAAGGTTTTTGATGTGAGAGTTCTTACTATAAGCAAGCGATAATGACGTTATCTAGCTTGATTAGACGTTATGCTGTATAAGCCATGGCTTTAAAGACTGCAATCTTGATTACTTAGAGCAATGAGGACGGCTTATGCAGTCTTCGCTTAGCTTCTTAGTCGTTCTAGTCTGGTGCTCAATTAAGAGATCTGAATTAAGAATACACTGAATAATACATTGAGTGAATACGTTAACAGTAGTCTGCTACGTTGGGCGTTTGCGATGCGAAGTAATTTTTTTGCGCGATTATATTCTGCAGGGCATGTGTTACAGATTCAGGGCAACATAGCTGGAACCACGATATCAATTTTATTATCCAGGCCTTTTTACCCGACTACGGCGCAGCCAAACGGAAGAGTAATGATTTTGGTAGTCTGGGTATGTATGTTTGTATGTTCGTTCCATCGTAGCGCCTAAACTACTGAACCGATTTTAATGAATGAGGTTTCAATAGATTCGTAATAATGGCCCGGGTGACATATGCTATATAAATTTTAAATTTGTCCTTATTAGACCCCTTTTTTACGTAGTCGGTTTATAGTTTTTAAACTTTTATTACCTTTTTATATTACATGATTTCGAAGTAAAATACTGTAACAAGAAATATCACTTGGCGACCATAACATTACTATTTAATAACAGAGTTCGTTAATTCGGTACTGCAAATTTAGTTTTCTGTTACAATCCTCAGGGAGTACGCGTGTATCTCTATTCAACCATTATCTCGTACATGTCTGGCTTGTCTAGACATTACGCTAAATAGAATTAGGATAAATGGATTAACTGTTTGGAAGAGCTACTACAAAAGGTAGAGCAATCCAAAACAAATAACGAACGATTCCTTTCAGACATGCGAGTTAGATATGTTCTATACGAGAAATCGATACTAGTCCGCAATTAACACTTGGCACGGCAGAAAGGATAATATTGTTTGTATGTACATAATGATATTGTGTGAACCGTGGCACAATAATTGTGCTATCGTCACAGCACAGTTGACATTGCATCTCTCGCGGTTTTCTTATTGAAGGTAGAAGGCTCTTCCTTATCACTTATCTATGCTAGTGAAACTGTCACGATCTAGTGCATTGCGTTGTGTTTACACTGACACACCTTTTATTACTATGGAAAATAGATATATTTGTTTTTCGCAATACGTAGTAAACGGTATGGTGTCTTTTATTTTTATTCATAAAAGGCATCTTTGATTATGCATCAGCCATTACCACAGCCCCGCTTTTCTAACATTGAAAGGACATACAAAGACCACACAGACCATGTTATAGTCAGAAAACAACTTTATTCAATAGCTTTGTACTTCATTCCTACGTCGTTTAATTTAAAATCTAATATAGACCTTATTTACTAAGGATTACTAATTTACTTAGAACAGTATTTAAGGATACATTTTGTGCTGAAACTACGACCAGGCTTAAAACAATTATTTGAGTCCCTCGAGAATCGTATACAGCGGGGTTGGTATTTGACCCAACCACAGCGCGTTTTCTTGAGATGGTATCTAAGTACTAAGAATGCGACTATAAGGGGTCATTGGAAACACGAGGCCAAGACGCTTATCTAACTTTAGCCGCAAGCACTGCTGAAGTGCGGGGCGACAGTGAAACTTCCCTCGGGACGTGCTTCGGTAAGGCACTTACAAGAGGACTTAGAGCGTATACTATAACAAGAGCACCGAAATTCTCTTCAACTGTGCTTCAGATTTATCAGAAAGGACAGTTTATAACGTAAGTTATAACTAAGTGCGAAACCTTCAGATGAAATATTTTACGTTTATGTTAACACTAGCTGACCTGCACAACTTCGTCTGCTTCACATAAGAAAAATTTTCATTGATGCTCCTCCTCTATTGGTCGTAGCGTGATGCTATATAGCCTTCATCGATAAATAGGCTATCCAACACTAAAATATTATTTCAATTCGAACCAGTAGCTCTTGAGATTAACGCGTTCAATAAACCACACAAAATCTTTAAAGTTTTAGATGTATATAACATAAAACACAATCTTTTTCGGTAGCTTGACCTGATTTTTATTTCATACGTAACAACGTCGAGGAAAAGTTTGTGTAGTTTATTAAATGTATACGGTATCACCGCTTAGCATTAACTAACGCGCAAATCTAGTCTGATTTTAAATCACGTTTTAACACATTTATTGACTCGGTCACAAAACATGACAATGTCGCCAATGAAGGATACATTTGCTAAGATAATGTTAATTGGTCTTTACTTTGTAGTTAATTACTTATATTGTTGTTTAGATTGCTGCAGCGCTGGCGCTAAATAATTACACGTTTAATCCTCCAGATGAAACAACTAACAAGAATCTCTCTTTAAATACCGTAAGAAATCTGCTATGAAAGCAATTTCACACATTCTTCTATATAATTCCTTAAACGTATATTCCGTAAAGTAAACAATATATACAAATAAAACACAGCTATCTTATCTTGTGTGGAGGCCAGTCAGTACAGACCGGCGACACTTCGACCCAGTGGGATCTTTTGTGTCGACTACCCCAATAACGACTGCCATAGATGTTCATGGCAGCCGGGACCGACGGCTTAACGTGCTCTCCGAGACACGGAGCAGTCGATAATTGTCAATCAATACGCACATAATTTCGAAAAGGTCATATAACTTCCGAAAGTCAGTGGTGCGCGACGTGGGTTCGAATCCGAGACCCTCTGCATTGCAGTCTGTTGGTCTCCCCACTGAGCTATCGCTGCTCTTGAAAAAAAAAACACAGCTATCTCTCAAGAGCTATCATTACAAATTAACCAATCGACTGCAGCGTAGAGTAGGTATAAAAAATAATATAGGTATAAACATTACTTTCGAATCTCTCAAGCAGAATGATGACCGTCCTTTAACCCTCAAACCTTTATATATAAGGTTTCTATGCACATATACATTAAGGCCTATCGTACCGTAAGCAGTAACGATGTTAACCCTACGGCTATTACAGAACATTCCGAATAATCAGGGTTACCAGCACGATTATTGGGGTCCATTACTGTATCGCATAGGGTTTGTATGCGGGTCACGAAGGAAGGAAATTGAAAGTAGGCACGTGCAACCCTAACGCCAGGTGTCCGGCTGTCTGGCATTTACGGGTTGACTGTGTATTTGTATAGCGAAACATCAAGGTTGTCGACTATATATAGAATTACCTTCTGCTCGCGGCTTTTCGTTCTCGTTGTGTGTAGGTTAGGTTTGTTACTTTTTTCTGGATGAAAGGTACTTCTATGTCCTTTTCTGCTCCCTTTACAACGTGTATGCGAAATTATATGCTGATCGATCGAGTAGTTAAGGCGTGAAAGCGTAACAAACAAACTCACATTCGCATTTATAACATTAGTTGGGTTTAACCCGTCGCTTGCCTTAACTGTGTCAAAAAGGACGGCACAGTGTTTACATACACCTGTGTCTTTTATCAAATTATAGTGCCGACAATCAGCTTGTTAAGAAATGTAGGTTCTCCGCACATCATTTTAGACGGGTTATCTCTTCGGGGAATCGTATTTATTCATAGGAACGAATGTGTACCAAAAAGCTGTGACAAATATCAGAGCGTATGAAATATATAAGTTCCAAAACAGAATCTAATTTATTTTGAAATATTAATCATTGTAAGCGATACGATTATATCAGCTGGCACTCTAGTATACGTATCAGACTTTGACAGGTCTAAGTTAGTACTTGTTCAAGTTGTTATTATTAGTATTATTTGTATTCTGTTCCATAATTTCCATGTATTCCTAAGATAACTATTACGGTATTACTTTAGAAAGAAAATGCTTTTTATTTTGCTTTACACCATTAAACACACACATCAAAACATTTAGATCATAAACAACATACAAACAGAAAAAAGAAAATAATAAACCTAACATGAGAAAAAAGATGCGTATTATTATATTGCAAATACTTTTCCTTGATCAGTTTGGAACAGGACATATTACAAAAAGTTACATTTACATAAATATAATTAAATATTTTTGCCACTGATGACTTCATATTGACATGTCATTCAATAACATTTGGATATGGTTACCGAAGTTAGTTGATAGATACAATGTTACATTTTCAATAGGTACAACGATCCATAAACGAATTGTTCAAAAGTTACGTCACGATAATATTTCATGACTACATAACAAAATTTTCTCGAACTTTTCTTATTAAATTGGCTTTCCTAAGCTTTAGAAATGACTTGTTTGTATCCAAAAATACCGTCTTAAATTAAAGTCCTTAATATTAGTTAGCAAGTTGTCGAGTTTCAAAGAAATTACAGTTACAACAGTTCGGTAAAAGAAGTCGTACAAATGTTTTTGTTTGTTATTTAAATAAAACCTTTGCGAAAGTGCCTATTGCTGTGCTTGCTCGATACTTTTACCGAAGTTGAACTCTTGTGCACAACCTTTAACTTAGGAAATCATGTTTGGTATAATATATCTCAAGATTGAGATTAATTCTCTTAAATTTGACAAAATTTCAAACTTCTATATTATATACCATAAGGGGTAGGCAAACGTTCACTGGCATTTTGCGAGCTATGTTTTTAAATCCCAAGGTAAACCATGTTTAAACTGCACATTGTCAGACTTCGTGCTGCAATAGAGAATGTCCTAAGAGAAAACATTGCAAGAATAACAAAGTATTCGAATATATACAAATAATAAAATCGCACCATATCGTAATATAACATTTTATACGTCCACATTAGACGTCCTGTCGAGAAATATCTCGGTACAATATATATGAACTAGTTCAGCAGAAATCATATAAGTTAACGGAAAGACCTAGATGACAATAAATTACATATATGAAAGATATCTCCGTAGACAAACTGTATCCATCCATAAAGTATGACAAGTTATTTCCAAAGACAATACAAATTTATCATCTGTACAAAAAGCTTGTCCTTGGGCGGGCAACTTTCGCAACAATTGGAGCGCGGCAAACAGATAACAATGGTAATACCTGCTTCAGTAGCATACTTTGGGACAGACATTAAAAAGTAATTATTCAAACGGCAGACGCCGTATGTGGTCGAGCGAAAATTCTAAAAGAATTTCGGTAAATGATGAATAAAAAGAATAGGGAGCGCGTGTATACCGCGTTATTAATGGAGGGTCAACGTGTGGTAGTCTTTTAATGGAAAGGGAGCTTCGGTACTCGCAGATTGACCTTACACATAAACAAACACATACAATATATTCTCACGTCTGTGTTTCCTTCAAGAAGTATGCAGAAGTGTATTACTTGTTTAGTTCCCATTTAATAGGTAGCAAGCCTAATGTCTTCTACCAGGTACATTACTAGACACCCATCTAGCAGCATGGCGTCTGGAAATGAGGTTGGTTGAAGACATATTTGTAACAGATAACCTAATGGCACTTAAGAAACGCTTAATATCCAGAAGCATGGAGTCTTAGAAACGTGTGCAGTAGATCAGTTTATTGCGTGGAACTTGAAAACTATAGATAGCGAAATGCGGGTGGTATACCTACACAGACTTTTTTGTTTGTTAATTTTGCTGTACTCATTTTTGTCTGCAGCTAAGTCTATCTACTACAATTGATACCTAAATAATATTTGGCCTTTAAAACGACGTAGAACAAGTTACAGATAGTGTCTACAAAACATTTAATCTCAGTTATATACAAAAAATTTAAAACATACTCGCAATAAATTTACTTTTTGAGGCACTTAAACAGACAAGTCTCCAAGATATGGCTGAATTATTACCATGTTGTTCTCAAGTAAAAATTGTCTTGTATTCGAGGTATAAACAGCTAGCTTGTTGGAATTTTTACCGGTTAAGGGAGGTTGTTGGTACGGGGGTTTGTGTAAGGATGATTGTATGTTTTGCTTAACATTAAATGGAAATATTTGCAACAGATATACTAAAAATGTGAGCCTAATAGAGTATAGTATGGTTTGCTGCTACTGATAGTTGCCTTTAAATCTTTAACGTCTGCTGTAAGACTAGTCGTAGCGGTCAAAAACCGAACGTAAATTAGAAAGAAATAATATTTTCTTCCTAAACTTCTTCTTAACATAATCTTTAACTATGCCAATTCTTACATTCTTCCGTAAGCGGAATATGTTTAAAAAGGGTACAAAGGATTTTCTTCACACATTAAAATATACATAGATTTAAAAATTGCGATGTCATTTTGTAATAAGAACGAATGTCTGTCTCGAATATAGACCCCCCTATAAAACTGTCAATAGCGAGAGCATGTTAATAGACCCAAGCATTAATATCAGACTGGGACCATTCAGACGATCGTTGTCGAATGTAATATGTGCGGCAAATGATCCATCGATAATCGTTTGGAGCGATGCTGCATCGGTTTAAACGGTTGACTATTTTGTATTTCGTAATCGATATCGATTTAAAAGATTGATGGTGTATTATGAATAATGCCTAAATGGAAATATGTATTATTGTCTCGTTGGTTTTGGTTTTCTATTTTGCCACTATTTTGAAAATATGTTTGGCAGACGGTGTTAAGTTCGACGGCTTACTAGGTGGGACGAAAACACAGCTAGATGGCATTTTTAGTTAAGTTTTATTGGCAGGGTTAGACAGTACACATAAGTATTGCTGATAAACCTTATTAAGTACAATATTCGTGTATTTGATGGGTTTGTGAAATTAGAAACATGAAAATATAAACATGGTCTATATTTCTCAGAAGAGGAATAAATAGCTAAAGCTTCATTAATGCTATTGTTGTAGTATAATTTTCTATACATTTAAAAATAAACTATTATTAAACTTTCATATCTAATTAACCTAAATAAAAGTTGCGAACATGTCACAGCTTGCATGTCAAACTTTAAACAAAAATATATTTTCGTGATAATATAATGTACGCCGATCGCTCAAACTTCGCGGAACAAGTAGCGGGGGTCAATGACCTGCCGATGTTTATAATAATTTGCACTGCAGTGGTTTATTATGCAGTTGCTATGGTAATAAGCGGCGCCGCATTGTCCATATTAGCGTTGTTAGAAATCTATACAATAAGAACAAATGGTGAATTAAATCAAACTGTTTATATTCGAAGTAAACTGTGTTCATTTTATCAAAGTGGTTTAACGTTTTTAACGTGGTTCTAGTCACTGAGCTATGGTGCGAGTATACAATATATTTAATAAGTTAAATTATAATCATAAGTACCACAAAAGGATTTTTGCCTATTTATGCATACCATAGTGAAATTTGTATTATAACAAAATATTCTAAGTATAAAATGCAGTTTATTAAGCGTATTGTAATAAGAAATGCAAGGACTACATATTTTCGGTGCTAGTTTACCATTTCTTTATTGACTCTACTCTATTCCTCGTCAGAACATTCTTTACCCATATATTTTCTCCAGAACATCTCAAATATTTTCTCCGATTAAAATATACAATCAATATTTTCTGTGGTATCATTCATACTAATTACAGAAAAACGCTTTATATTAACAAAAATTGTCCATAGCCATCTACAACTTTTCATGTGAACTGTTCAAGTTGTAGACAGATTATTTTGGAACAGTGTCCGGCCATCTTGATAACGCTTGAAGTGGGATGCACATAGATCGACCCTCGAGTACAAAGAGCATTCCAACGAATGTGACTTTGACTATTTTGAATCGTAGCAGACATACTATCAGCAAAACTGTTGATATCGAACTAAAACGTTGATAACTTTGAATACGAGTAGTTGGAATGACGGAAAATAGCAATGGGTAGACATACAGACCGGAGAGAATCGATTACCGTTGGGACCAAACATTGCTATAAATCAATGTAAATATATAAAGAAAACTAATATATTCATATTGCGTATATCTTGGGATCGATAGCTTCGATCGAAGTACAGTTGCAAGACTAAATCACAATCTCGTATACCCAGGAGAGGTAAACGTAGTTTCAAGCACATTACGTTAGCGTTAGGTTCTACGTAATAGGGGGTAATCCTTTTACTGTATACCAGGATAGGTAGCTGATAGATAGACTGTACTGCTACTGAAAACTTACTAATGGTAATAAATATCACTTCCTGCCTACCTGTGCCCCGCGATAGGCCGCAAACTTATATCATGAACAAACGAAGCAGTCGTAGAAGGCAGTTTAACAATACAATAATAGTTCGATAAGGTCTGTTTTTAGCAATGGCTAAAGATATTACGCTAAAATTAATATCAAATAATTCAGATTATCATTTGAAGATTGTCTTGTATGAATTAAAAAACATTCAGCTATTAATAGTATTTTTATATTCATTACTAAATGAGAAAACTAGTAAAGCATAGTAGCCTTTTTTAATGGGACTTCCTTCAATGTAAATAAATACATTGAAATAAAATTATATTTTCGTATTAAGATCTTTCATGTATTAAAATGGAGTTCAGAGCGAGATGCCAAGCGGAAAACAGCATATTATGCAAAATAATTAAATTGTTTTCGTCCGGCGTCCCAAGAATTATACTTACCTGTATAGTTTGACCCAAATATTATTAAATAGAATTGAGGCAAAAATATTATCGCAGTAACTTAACTTCAAGGATTTCTGTGTATACAGGTAACAATTGGAATTGTTCTACAATATCGGCTATTAATTTTATATTCGTACCGTGTGAACAATTTTAAGACAATGAGATTTGTTTTTTTGACGCCGTGTGTTATTCTTTGTTCTTTATTTTAAATAGCTGTGAGGCAGAAAACTCTCAGCTTTTAAAGCGGGCGATGTAAAATAACGATCTATATTAATAAACAAAAATTCGCCGTACAACAAAATATATGCAGATAGGTGGTCACTGAATCGACCGCAAAAACTAGTGCCTTCTTAGACTTCTTCCTAAGAGCACGCGATTACACGATCATCACATGCCTCTAACATACATTATATAATGTCTTAATTGATACTCGTGTGATAGTCGCACCGATATGAATACGATACGACTATCTTTAGTATTAGGACCCCGATTGATTGCAAAAGCTTGCAATGATCACATCGTGTCATCGTGGTCATCCGCAGCCGCGATCAAGTTCGAACTGGACGATGCCATAGAGGCGTGTATACAACGATGCCAGATCAAAACGGCCGAATGTCATTTGCCTGTAATGCAATCGACAAAAGCTGTCCATTTATATACCAGCATGTAGCATCGAACTGTATGCTTTCGGTTGGTATCGTTACAGACTGAGGGTGTTACCTAGAATATACGTGTTCAGCGTCGGAGAAAGTTTTGAAACGTGTTACACGAGGCAACCCTAGCAGAGGTGTACTAAAAATGTAATGTTCTGCTGAAAGATGTCTTTCAATATGTAATAAATAAAGTTTACGGCTTTTATCGCTTTTTTTAAATTGTTATTCACATTTATTTCAACGTATCTGATACTTTCTACATCTGCACTCATCACAAGAAGATATGAGAGAAAGAGGTGAGATACCAAACGTCTGATATTTTGTGATAAATTATTTATTTATTCGTCATATTTTTTACATGTAAAATAAGCATTTTCAAACTAAAAGATTCATGCATATTTTAACACATCTTGACCAATTTTTTTGTTATATTGAGCTATTAAAATGGTATTTAAATTAATGCTGAACAAATATATAATATAGTTTCGTATTCCAACCTTACAAACCCGTACCTACACATACAATATTTAAATTTCCGTGTGTCTATGTATGTAGTTATGTAAAGTTTATCCTTATTTATAAGCAGTCCGGACGTGTGTTCGTCATCAATTTATTCACTTTTACCGACGTTAAAACGGCCGTGAGAATTCGTACGCATCTTGAAAACATTATCTTCTGTGACAGGTGATTTATAATCTTGTTTTGTATATTTACCTGGTTATTCTTCTGCACGTTTGCTACTTTATGGGGAAGTAATAATTGGAAGGGACTTTAAGGCTTTGCGGCTCGAATGTTTTGTAGATATTTGACGATTTATTTCGCTACAATTCTGGTCCTTCATTATAAACTTCAGGTATTTTAGTCTTTCTCTTGAACTTTTAATCTTTCCCTCGAAAGTGGCACTTCGTATTATGACTACACCTATTGCTATAGGTTATTTATCAACTATAATATTCATATATGTTTACTCGAATACAATACTAGCACTTTCCTTAGTGTGCTTGTACAAAACTCAAAATATGTATTTAATTTACACAAACTGGCCAAATTTTCTACACTCTGTGTCTATAATTCGTGCAAGATGGTAAACAGCTGATATTCTTTTTATATCCAGCCAGTAGAATCATGGCTTCCAAAAATACCCGACACGTAGTTCACGACAGACATATGCCTCTATGATGGTCGTTCTAGTCTGGGTTAAAGCAATTCTTGTTTTACAACCGTTTTCTGCCTAAATACATTAATTTTTACTATGGCTTTAACAGTTACAAACAGAGCCTTCAAAATTAACAATAAAATTGTAGCACGCAAAATAAACTATGAAAAGAAAATAAAATGGTGATCGAAAACATATTACACCAAATTTTATTATATGGCTTAATTGTACATTTTAAGGTTAAAATAATACCTACTAACGACAAAGTTAAAACTGCATACCTAATAATATTCATCATATGAATGTAGTTTAATAGGAACAGTAGAGCATAAGCCACTAGTATTGGTGCGTGGGAGGGAAGAAATTGTACTAAGCCACAAATGGATCAATACGGCGATGTGTGCATGAATCACAGGGAACGTTCACCACGACGTAATACAGCGTTTCAGGCACACACGAATAGTATCAGGATTTCAACTGTGAGATGAACTTCCAATGGCTTTATCATAATCAGTTGGGTTCAAGTAATCGTAAAGATTAGGTGAATGTTACCTATTAGTAGCATAATGAAAGACATGTTAAATAGGCATTATCATCTTAAGAGCCCAGAGCTAGTAAATCTAGGTAATTTTAGCAAAGCTTACATTTCTACAGTAAATGTGTTATATGCATATAGGTAAACTGTGTTTAAATATTTGCTAGCTTGAAAATGTGGCCATTTTTGATTTGGAGGTGACGGGTCGTCTGGTGACTGTCTGTTTCGGCCGCTTACAAATGGTTTACAAATACGACTCTAAATAATGTATATAAACTATATGTAATATGTAAATATTTATTTAGAAAAAGTCTTGTTTATATTATAGTGCCTAAATTAACAAATTCCCTGTCCGTCGCATCACAATAGACAACTATACATTTTCTATTTCGTTTATAATCGGAGTAACAATAAAGTCTGATTAATTTTTGACCTGTATCGTACTGACCATTGTATTTATGACAACGTAAAATCAAAATCAAAATAAATTTATTCAGTTTAGGTTACAAGGTGACACCTATGAATGTCAAAGTTACACGTACATTTTTTTCTGTGAATTTACATTTACTGCCACGTTCAGCAAAGCAAGGGTGTAGGGCTCATGAGAAGAACGGGCAAGAAACTATATGTTGTATGTTTTTCTATCAAACAGTTTCATCTCAGACGTATCTATTGTTTTATTTTCAACTGCGTCTTGACAGTAATATTCGCCTTGCGAGTGATTACAACCATACCTAGTACATACATATTTTTCTACACATGTGTGTCTATAAATAATATATTAAAAGTGTGTAGCGTGATCAGCTTAAATATAGCAACATCGTATGTCCGACCTTCGTGTTGCGGTGAGCGAGAAACATTATTTATACTCTTCTTCTTCATACATATATATCAAACTTGCTTGTACGAAGAATTACAAGGTTTTACCCAAAACTTTTGTGAATGCGGAGGATTTACCTTTTTTGGCCGTAGAGGGTTAACAAATACTTTTGTTATAAAAGGGCTTGAAATTTGCGAATTGCTGGTAATTCAACAATTTTTGTAACTAGGTCCTCAATAACTTACAGGAGCGATATTTTTCTTGTAATTGAATGAACATAACGAGTTACGAACATTTTGATAATACACTTACAATAATAAAATATGTATTCGTAGGTCTTTTTTCAGTGATTTTTAAGTTATAGGCAATAGTTTTAGGGCTGAACTATAAAAACGTTAAAAATTTCGGTGTTTTAATAAAACTGTACCACAGTAAAAATGAAAATTTTGCTTCAATGTTACAATTGAAGCATTCTTAACACATTGAATGCCACGTAGCAGACAGCAGAAAACGTTCAATGTGTTAACGTTCAATAAACAAAAAATATTTTTCAATATTGCTTTATGTATTGTTATCAAATCATAAAAGTTACATTATATCCATTGCCCCAAGTAAGTGTATTGTATAGAAAAGGCATGGAATAGAATAGAATCTTAGTAATAAAGAAGTAGTTGAAAGCCCAATGTTGTTTGTGTTCTCCTAAACAAGTATTATTTTATTAACCAAGCACGTGTGTAGTTCAGGCCTAAATCACATGTGGTGTATGTACAACTAAAGCACATATGTATGTGTAGTCCATCGGCTAACCATTAAGCTGTGTTAGTGCATATCTGTTAAGCGATGCTCATAGCGGTTCGTTGAGCGAATAATTGGATCAATCACCGAACCGAGTGCTGCCATGCAAATACGAGGGTAGGCATAAAAAATGTTTACTATATCGATAGAGTCACACTGTATCGACAGCTACAAGGCACATTTATTTGAGCAGTTTTTTATGTTCTGCGATGCTGACTTATTCATGTATTGAAAATAATAAAATCGCATACATACTTAACATGTTATTAAGTGAAAAAGGGCGCTTAATCTGTAAGGTGTTAGAGTACCAGACATATTAAAAATCTATCTGGCCACCGGTGTGCTGCTGCTACTCAATAGGTTAAGTCACTGTACTAGTTTGTTTGTTACATGTAAGTTTATTTTTATTTGGAAAATTTGGCAGGAGGTGAGGTACTACGGATCTAAGTGTGATATTGGCGAACAGGTGGAAGGATGACCATATTAGCCACACACACGGCATCAGCACATTAGTATTTTTAGACGAGATTTCCAGCCAAATCTTAATGGAAATGCTGAATATAACTACCGTTGAGTATTTACAATATATTATATTGGCGATTGCATCAGATATGCGAAGTGTCCATGTGGAAAACCCGAGCACAAAATAATATGGAAAGTAAACATCTGTGCGTAATAATTTTAACGCACTACGCATGCGCACACGGTAATGAAATAAGTATAAGGATTGGCTCATGCCTTCACAAATATGAAAATAATAGAAAATAACAAGAAGCAGTTACAGATCTTTTTAAGAAAAGAATCCGACTCGTCTGGTTAGGTGTGTCATCCCGGCCCGCAATTTACCTATTGACACTTATGCTAAAACATACATAGGTCAAGATAGTAGTTAGTCCGAAAGATCAAAGTCGGATGAAATCTCGAAAGTATAAGATGGGTGCGACTTAGTCAAAAAGAAATGGTGGTCAATGCAAGTGTAAATTTATTAGTACTTTTGTTAGTGATCCATGTTTTAGAGCCGGTAAACATTATTAATATGGTTTTAAGTTAAGAATTAAACCCATATCCGTTATAGGCATTCAGCTGTACTATAAAAAGACAGAACATTAGATAGGCAGGTACTTCCAAAGGCGAATGTGGACGTAAATATTCCTACATATTACTTCACGAACAAATATTCCTGTTTTCCCCAACATTTTGTCAACGTACATTCAACTTCACAACTCGACAGAGGTTCCGCACCATATATTTCCTTCACAATGGTACCCGCAGACTTCGGTAGAAGTTCCTAAACTGGAGCAGGTACAAATTCTAAAGATACTTTCGAACTTGGTACACAACATCAGCGCAAGTCGTAATTTATTACATTTCCGCTCAAATTTGTTCCCTTAAACATTGGACGTCGCTTTAATTTTATTTACCAACTAGTTGTAGAAAAGCTGAAATCTTGCCAATCTGCCAGTTCATGAAACTGAATACAAACTAGGCTAATTTTATACTTAACGAATTTTGTCACGCTCATTTTTTTATAGAGTTCGTAAAAAATTGATTTATTAATAAGAAAAGAATAGAAGACCAAATACATATTTCCTTCTCGTTAACGTTTAAAAAAGAAATAAGGATATCGACCTATTAGACAATACTAAATATTTTAATTCACTTTGTCTTTGTGTGGCAGTCTTTCCTTAAATCATTGAGGAATGGACTAAAAATACGATATTAAGGGCTTATTACTCAATTGTCAGATGGATTACGCTATCTGAGTAAAAAATCGATTAGCCAGGTATTATAACTTCTGGAGCTTACGAGATTTTGACACGTCATTTACTTTTGAAAAACAGAAAATGATTAAAATATGAGTAAATAGGCATAAAAAATTTGGATTGACTAACAACATCAACTGTCACGCTAGCTTATAAACTTTGATTGCTATAAAACGCTTTTTCTTTATTAATCGACCGTATTATCGAGATGTTTATTAAACATTTCATTGCAATAATATTATACGCCTTACGATTGAAGAAGCGTCATGGAATCAGCTTTCACCGAGCGCCCTACTATACCGTATAAAGACTTGTGGTCTAGATGTTACGTTATGAAACGTGACTATACGACAGCCAAACAGATTCAAGAATTAAAAAACAAAGATAAATAAATTAAAAAAGGAACTTTTATGAATAAGGCCTTTTTTGATGAGACATTCGTGTACGATGTCTGTATCCGTATTGATCAGATACGATTCCATTGTTTCGTATGCGAGTATAGCCACAAATATACGTGTATTGTTTATTTTAATTAACGCAAAAAAAAATTACTGATGCCAGTAATTATTGTTATCGGTCCCTGTGCGATGTAGATAGTAATAATTTAAATCATAATTTCAATGGACGACTGTTTTAAATTACATCGTAAAAACTAAGTTTCTTATATTTCTGGTCATCTATGTAAATGTAAGGCGTGTGATCCTTTCAGTTTACGCTGCATGTTAAAGGAAAGTGCATCTGATCGCCACCGCCACCGCAGCACGCTCCTACATAATCTTGCTGCATTACTGTCTGTACTTTTGTCTATGCTTAAAAAAGCAATTTTTAAGTGACCACCAATTGCTATCAAATAGACCAATATTATTTATTATTTACCTCATATTATGCGGTGTGAACAATGCAGTAATAAACAAACATACAAAAGATTATAAAGTAGATAAGTTTATGTGGTAATTAAATACTATGACTCACCTATCGCGGCGACAGGTAAGCAGTTGAAGCAGTCTGTGAATGTTTTCCATAACTTGATGTTATACCTCCTTTTGCATTCGTCGTAGAATCTGAGGGACAAAGGAAAAAAAATATTGTGAATAAAATAATTAATTTAATAAATGGGACTTCTTTCATGCGTTTGTAATTTAAGTGGAAGATGTTCGATTTCTTTTTTCATTTAACTCTCATTATGACCAAGTTTCTTGAAGCAAATCTCGTGTTCTCTCTGTATATCTTACTTGGATAGACGAAGTTATCACGAGACTTGTTGATTTAGAAGTTCTTTAACCATATCCAGACAAAATACTTTGTGTATGCACATAGGTATACGTAAGCCGATTGACGAATTAAATCTTTTGAATTCTAGATATCGTAAATCTTCAAACAACCAAATATCAATTTAAACATAATTTAATTATACGTGCGTTTTGCAAATATCCTTATGGCGTAGGGCCTTTAATAAGGAAGTTAACAAAAAAACATATCATTAGTATGGTAACAAGCACAAGAGGTTCCCATGACAATGATTTAGCGTATTATCGTTGACATAATCCGTTCGCATGTTTATTCTCCGATTATGATGACAATCAATGTCATATGACCGTGTTGGCGGGATCCTAATATGGTAAGGTAGATGTCATTTTGTTAGTCCCTCTGCGGTCGATATTTCCGTCAGACAGGTTGATGACAGTCGCAGTCATCAGAGTCCTAATAAGTAAACAATGTGTTGAATGAAACCAGTAGGCGCGATTAGGGGATTGTTTGCGACCAAGTTGGCAAATAAGTGTACCGCCTGATGATAATCGTAGTCAATGGAAGCGGAGCCGACATCACTCGCGGTTTACCGACTCTTTTTAAAAGGTCTTAGTGTGCCATTGGCACAGTGATAAAAGTTTATTCTTGCAAGACGAGCTGTTGTTTTTTTTTAATATCACTATGATGTCAGACAAGCTTAAGACAATGGTAAGCGGTTACCATAGCTTATGGATGCCAGCAACACCAGGAGCATTAACATACGCGTTGGCGACTCTGATACTAAAATATTGCAGCCAAACAACTAGTGTTGTTGTGTTAGGAAAGCCTTCTTAAACAAGCGCTATTTGTTAAAAAAGGCATCGCTAAATTACAATACTTGTTTGGTTGCGATTTTACGTGGAATGTGGAATTTTTATCAGAATCTTAGGATCCCGTAGTGATGCATTCTACGAATTACTAGTAAAAGGTGCAGGTGTAAATTTGACAGCATATAGCTCTATATCATTAGATGTATTTTCAGATAGTTAGCCATATTTAAATGATAAAAGTAGTCTATAGGAGGCAGAATATTGAATTGCCTACTCGAATGACTCTTGCTACGGTTACGGTTTTTCGAAGTTATGTTCGCACTAAAATGTTAATTATCTCTCATTTTAACAGAGAAAGAAAACATCGTAAACTTACATAGTTGAAGTTCTCCGTAATGTTCTGGAAAGCGCGTAGTCAGGTTTTATGGGCAATTAATAATTGGCGATAGCCTATTGATATAATTGTTTTATGTCCATTGCGCAAGTATTGTTAAACGTTTGAACAACATTACACTGAATTGACCGAGCGCGTAATGAAATGGAATGTAGCGACATTTTCATAAAATCAGCGGTAAGTGCGGTTGGCACACTTGGGACGTAGAGAATGGATGGTGCGAGCGAGTGTTAGTAAAATGTCTAGAACATTTTGTCACGGAGTATATATACCCTTAAAATAATAAACTTTTTTTTACTTTTATTAATAAGTTATTTGAAAAGATTGAGCTCATCTAAAGAATTTTGTATACAATATACCTAAAGTAGGTACGTAAACTCCTAGTCTTAAGATAACTTTGCCTTTTTCCGATTTAAGTAACGAACTCTCGTCCTTGACATAACCCTTGCGCCTCGAGGAACATTACAATTATTGAATTAAGAAATGCAAAGAACAACATTCAGACTCCTATTTGTGGATCAAGGACGAAAAATTTTCACCTATGGGGAACTAACCTAACCTAACAATTGGCGTATTGGCATAGGTGAGATGATCACTAAAACAACGTCAGTTGTGTTACATCAATTTACACGTCTAGGTTCCTGAAACTATTAATACCCAGTTTGCTTTTGTACGATATCCTGTCTGTTCTGGATAATATTACAAACTGTATTTGAAATTTCTTGTCGAATGTATTTAGAGTATGCATGATATGTGTATTAGATTTGAAATATGCTAGACTTCCTCATTGGTTTCAATACGTAATTATATGCGGAAGCGTCAATACGAATATATACACTTAGTTTGATTACTGCATTGAATAGGATTTAGGGTAAACGTTAACCCAAGGGACTGTAAAGATTTACCACCCGACACATAAAATCATATCTGGCTCTTTATGTTACTTATGATGGAGGAATAGGCACGGCGCTATATTGTCTCTTAGTACTCTCTCTAAGGAAAAGCAACTTGATTTTGCGAAGTTTCTCTAGTTTATATGATTTTTATCTTCTTATTTTTAATAAAATCCTAAAAGGTGGAAATGGTAACGACTTAACGATATAAAAGTGCTCAAATCGATTCATATTTGATAGCTTGGAGATTTCGAAGCTATGATTCTTTTGAATCTTTCGTATGACATTCTTTCCGTACCTACTACAAAATAATCTTGGCTACAAGAGAGAAAATATAATCATCTTAATAAATTATATTAATTATTATAAATTAATTTATTTTTACGGAGTTGCAAATATACATATATAGGCTTTAGAAATAAACCTCGTAATCAACAATCGGATGCTGGCGTCCTAGGCCAGCATCTGAGCTTGACCAGACTATTTAAAACGAAAATTTTGTTATGATAGACTTCTTTTGTTTGAATAGCTTTTTTTGTATTTTTGATAGCTGGATTGGTTGAGAGGTTAAGGACCTGTCTTTATTCAGAACGCAAAATATGATCCCAAACAATATTTTCTTCATAACAAGAAATCAAATGCATATCAGTCCTACTTTAAATATAGTCGCAATAAATATCAAAGTTTGTTTGGATTCACGAACACAAACAGTGCGTCATATATAGGAATGATTTATGGGTAATTGACACACGCTTACAGACGAGCAAAAACATACTGTGATCGAGCTAGTTTTTATATATACCAGCATTTATGGAGCAAGTCAACATGTTTAATAACAAATGACTACATAGCAAGTATACTTCTGATAAAAAGAGGTTGGTCCGAAGACGGAGTTCACGTCTCATCACGCCTGAACATTTCATAATAAGAATATGAGATAAGGTTATGACAAGTCCATAAAAGATTCACTACTTTGGTAAATTCAAGGACTTCTTGTTGCTCTCAATTGATTATACTTTATCATTAATAACTTGAGTTATAGGATGAATATTTTCCTTAGTTCGTAATTCAACCTACATACATTTAGTTAAAATTAATTTCTCATACGCAATAAACTGGGTCGTCGAGTGGAAAATTTATCTCAATCAAGTACAATATCCATGTATGTCTAACCTTCATTCGTCCTTGATTCGTTACTGCGAAATTCTAAAAATGTTTTGATATACATGCTAGTGTTATATACTATAAGAGTAGTATTTAAATTCAAATTAAATAATTTTTATTTATGGTTCTTTGATTTAAAATAGATACCAATAGATTAAATTGAAGGGTATAATGAATTCCAGCGATCGTATTGGTGATTGGTACACTGGCAGCCAAACACAATAGGTTTTCAATTATGTCTGGCCTTCTAAAAATATGTTAAAATACACATAAAATCAATTTTTGGGTAGACTTAATTAAAAGCTGAAGCCGACTAATTGGGTCTTACGATATAAGCTTACCTGTCAACATTAGAATCAATGGTCTACGCCACTTAAGCTGGCAGCAATTTGTCGCTTGTTTATATTGAATATGTTCAATAATAAGGAAGTATAATTGAGGTTATTTTCTAAAATGGTCATATCGAACAAAACAAAACAATTACATTATAGCAGATGACGACAAGAACAAATTTTGCCACATCGTTAAAAAAAATCAAATGCGAATAATTGTTGTGGCACTCGCAAAGATGATACGTAAAACATACCAATAGATGTAATGTGTTATCAATTCGGAAGTTATACATTATGCATACAATTTTAAAAATGCATAAAACTTTACCGCGTTATGCAATAAACGTAAAAACAAAAAGAAGAAAAGACATAGTAGCTATGGTCCCAAAAGTAAATACAACATTTGCTAGTATACAGTATAGAAAACGTGCGGCAATCATATATAATAAATTAAACAAAATTCTTACAATATATCCTAAAACTTATCATGATTGCAAAACGACTGTTTCTGAGTGGATTAGTAAATTGTCTTACGACGACACGGAGAAAATATTAACTAGTTTAGAATAAAACATCAACATTCATAATTTATATTTATTTATGGAAATGCAATAAACTAAATGTTCAACAGAATATAAATCAAATCAACATACTTATGTGTGGTCATATTATACAAACACATGTTCTCACACACCCACACACATCCACACACACACATACACACACACTTAAATACACATAAACACATACGCTTACACTCACACCTATTAATTAAGGAATTTTTCATACTTTGTTAATACTTACCTTATAGTAAACATACGTATAGATGTGAAAGAGCGGGGTGTCCTAGTATAAGTATTGTTATATGCTTAAATGGATACTCCAAACACTAGGTTAAGGAAACACCAAATGTTTACTAAAATAAATATTTTTTTTTTATTTTATTGATCATGTGGGTAAAGAAAACAAACAGCGCTACCCGCGATGATCAAATGCTTGACGCTACGAAAACAGCGTTGGCTAGTATAATTGATCTTGGGTGTGGGCCTATCAATCACCCTCAAAAGACTCAACACTAAACTTGAATAATGAGAAAGAAGAAAGGAAGAATGAGTGCTCCACGATTCGTAAAAAGGAAAGCTTTCAATCTAAATAAACTAAGACAAGGCAAAACTAAAGTTTTGTTAGAAAAACAGGTTACAAACAACCGTCATTTTGAATTGACTACAGAAACAATAATTCAAAAGCATTTCGACAATTTATAGAGATTTGCTCAGTTATTGCAGCGTTCTTCAGTAACATCACAAAAACCTCGAGTCAACAGTCTCGAACGTCAGATACGTCTATTAAAGCTTCACACATACACACATAAAAATGTAGTTTTTGTTGACTAGTCAGTCATTATTACGAGTTTTTAGACAATAGCGTTATGATAGCAGACTATTACAAGTCATTGACATAATTCTCTCCGTGCCAACGTTCGGGAAATGAACGAAATAATACTTATTGCTCATTCTAATTACATTGTTCGAGTCGCGTTCAGTTCAGTTTTACGATTAGCGAGGTCAAGCACATATGGCGTAGATCAGTTTGTGGATGGTGGCTTTGTGCTTTTCAATATATGACCACGTCTACATACGGTTTTCAGAATACATGATTATTTAATTAAAACTTGGTCCGTAGTATTTTTTATTATGCTATGTTATAAGCAGGCCTGTGCACAGCCTACCTGATTGTAAGAGGTCACCGTAGTTTACGATACCTAGCAGTACCAGTAGCATTACACGCGCGTTGCTGATCCTATAGTGCGAAATTAAAGATCCGATGATAGTAAAGGAAACGGTGAAATGAGTACAATAGGCATAGGACCCTCCGGTCCTTTACGGGCGAAACGCAGTACTAGTGTAACTAGTTAACGCCAGTTTCCTGTAAGAGGGTGGTATTCTCCATACAGGCTCTTCTACACCAATCCAAGGATGATAGTCGTATCATCCTTGGATTGGTGTGGAAGAGCCTGTCGCAAACGTGTCGACGTTTGCGCGATTTGAAACTAGGCTACGTTCGAGTTAATTACGGGAAATGAAGTATTAGCTGTCTGAATAGCAATTAGAAAAGGTATAGAAGTAATCTAGCGTTTAATTTCTGCCGTGTTCTGTAGGCACGCAAGGAAGTGTTGAGTCATTAACATGTTTAGCTTAACATGTACTTACTTTGGAGGACATGTGATGCTGAAAAATTTTGGGTTTTACATTATCCAACATTATCTGTATCTTTAGACCGAAATAAATCATCTATTTCAACGAGGTTCTTATGATTGTAGATTGTATATAGAAAATCAGGAAAGCCGCCTCGTGGTTAGCCCTAGCTGATCTTATAAAATAATCCATAGGGATTGCATCTTCTTGACGCTTTTTTTATGTTCGCTACTTACATTAAGTTTCTAAAAATATACCCTGCAGAAAGTTCTTATTTGGCTGCGATCTTCTACAGTGTGGAAGTACTCCCAGAAGTACGCCTAGCGTTTCAGAAGAAAGCAAGCCTGACAGACTTGTAAGAGTAAAGTTAGTGAAATCTATCTTGATCTTTTTATTCTTTAACTTCACTCGTATGTTTTAGATGACATTATCAATGCACTTTCGATCAGATTTTTTGCTCAGCATTATTTATTTTATTATGAATTTTGCGTTTAGTATTTCTTCTTGCGTTTATTTCTTTATACCGTTCGTTGTTACGTCACTATACTCGAGTGTCACATTAAGGAACGTTTTTCCTTGGTTATTACGATAACATAAGTTCAAACAGAAACATTACTGTAAGTAAATGATATCATAACAGACGCACACGTGCCATCTGCAGACTCTTCAGTAATGTAGGTACAGTCAGCGATGTAAGTAGCTGAACATTGAACAAATTTACAACGTTATGTTTTAACTTGCTACATAATAGTTATCCTTAGAGGTAAGAAAAGGTGTCACACTTCAACATGTCGTGAGTCTCCAATTTTAGCTGAGACGTAATAGGCGGTGAACATATTCCCGTCTATCATAAATATTTTTCACTGATGGTCCAAATAAGTAAGACTTTATCCAAAACCGAGATTCGAACTCATGTACAGAAGATGCGTTTAGTACCTGCAGCTGCGCCACTCAAGCAGTTTAGCTGCTTGCTGTAAGTATTATGAACTTTGTATGATAGAATAATTCAAATCACGCAATATTTTACCAGCTTATGTTGCTGTCTGTAGGTAAGAAAATCTCCACATTTAGGTGTTAATGTTCTTCTTGAGAGAGCGTAACATACACGTACTTTGTGTTATGTAACACAAAAGTTCAATATCAGAGGAAAGTGAATGTATTGGGGACTCGTTTAGAGTTCTGCTTCGGGTTATTTTTCTTAAAAAGGATTTACCTACAAAGAAGTCTTCCTGTGACCATGGATGCTAAAAGCAACCGAAACGTCGGCGGTAAGTGTATACCTAAATCTAAATAGTTTAACAATTTAAATGGTACTAAAGTTCAGTAGCAGTTTAATAGTTTTAAAATAGTATTCATAAAATAAATAAGGCGATAAATTTCGTATATACTACTTATATACGAATTTTATCGCATTTAATTTTAATCTCTTAAGAATGTTAATTTTGGAATAAAGATGCTATCTACGTTTTAAAGTACAAATACATATATGTAAGTAAGGCGCTAAATAGATAGCAACAGTATTGCCGAAATATGCTTTAATGTAGGTACCCGTACTTTTTAAATTGGCAATTGTTTAGTTGTGTAATTTTGAGCTGATAATTTCACATATCTTCGTAGCTAAGAGTATTAAATAGATATGCCTAGCCTTTACGCTTTACAATCCATACTAATATGCAAAAGTAACCCTTAGTTTGTTTCGTTTCTATGCTTAAACCACTCAACCAATTTTGCTAAAATTTGAGAAAGCGATAGTTCGCCTTGCCAAACGCAATATCTACCAATTTTTAAAAACACGGCAAATTTTATATATAAGAGCTAGTTAATATTATGATGAATAGTGTTAGTTATTGCGAAAGTTACCACAGCATAATAATAAGCGGGTTAAAATATTATGTATAAAATATATTTCACGTCAATACATGATCTACACCCCGACCGTTTCTTTTAATTATAGTTATTGAGCCAGCCTTTAGTAAGTCTCTCATCCGCCCGCCTGATTCAATAAAATGATGACCGCATATAAAACTGAAATATGGAGCAGACAAAACGGCTCCTACCTTTATCAAATATTGAAAGAGATAGTAAATCAAAGCTGAAAGGTTTAAAGAATAAAGATGAACGTTAATTTTAAATGTAGTAAGTATTTTATGATGAGCTCTGTGATGATATTTTGGTATCTATATCGTATAGTGTTAGATAAAAATAATAAAAGTACAAAGGCATTATTTTATAGATATCTGATACTAAAGTAATGTTTAGTTAATTCTTTTAAAATAATTCTTCCAACACATTTTTAGACTTGGTAAATAATGGAGTTGGTTATGTAAAAACTTCCGGAACGGTCACTGGGAGAAACCTAGTAACAATGTTACTATAATATATAGAATCAGAGTTCAAAAATACTGAATTTAAAATATGAAATTTAAAGTGCGGTTATGGTAAGACGAATATGTAACTCGGCGTTATATATTTTGACAAAATGTGTAATTAGAACGCTAGTAAACATACATTTTCGAACATATCTTTTGTTAGATTTAACGCTCACGTTAATTTATTGGCCATTCACTTATTTCTAGGAAAAGATCCACTGTAATAATATATGGTACTTTTTAACTACGATTAGCAAGCAATGAACATTATTTTTAAACGTTACATCCGAAGAGCGGAGATATAAAAATTATGACATCGCCGAGGAGGTCGGAAGCTGGGTATAAAAATGCTAAATGGCAGATAGATGTCATTATTTAACATTTTTACGTAAACGTTGAACAAGAGAGGTAGGTATGCCACGAGTTTTCACGGCTGTTGACACACTTTATTTGATCGTGTTTTACCATTCATATTTTAAGAGCGCCCTTTCCAATATTTTAATAATTTTATATTAGGTTTCTGATTTATCTCTATGCGATATGTTGCCAAACTTTTACAAACTATTCCTGTTTTCTACTTTTCGTCATGTACTCAGTACAGTAATCCGTAATTGGTGACATAATTAAGCACTGCCATAGATTAGTTTTGAGTTTACTACTTAGTGTTAAATACGAACACAAGCATCTAATATTTTAACATTAGATGTCGGTATATGATTTATATTTGTCAAAACCTGATGAAGAAACTATCAATGCAGTACTAACATTCGATCCTGCTTTATTACACTTGTAGTGACGATAGTAAAAGTACCAATATTTACCGCCATACGTGACGAAATAATTTTAGCTCCTAAATTGACTTACAGTTGAAATCAATTACCATGGATTGATAATTAATTTCAATTGTACATTTTAAATAAAAACATTTGAAATTCTATAAATAGAAACATATTTATTGTCAAATTTCATAACATAGTAAGAAGATTTTGGTTTTGATAAATTATTTTGTTACAGTAGTTTTGTTGTTCATTGGAGTTGGCTCAGTTTTCTTTTTCGCTTCATAACCTTTTTAGGCTAAACAATTTAACTGATGAGATCAGCCGATAGCATTGTAGTATGGACTGGTAATCAAACAAAGCTATCAGTCAACACCGGGGTTGAATATTATATCAATCTTATTACGCAAAAGGAAACTGCGTAATATTGTTCAACTTATAATACAATAAATATTTACATTTCAGCATGTACCTCGTTCAACTTGAGATAATCTCTATCAATCAATGGGTTTATCATGTTCAGCGTTATCAAAAGATATGATAGTATGATATCATGTAAAAAATAAATGTTTAATCATGTACGGATGAAGAATTTTATGATAATAACATAGCGATGACGTAATCGTATAGGCTAGTATAACGCGTACGATGCAAAATTTGTTATGTTAACTCTATTTCGCGATCAATCTCTTGATCGTGGTTTTAAGTCTTCCAAGGTGTATATATTTAACATTTTTTAATAAAAGGTCGCTATCAAGCACACGATGAAGGTAAGCGGTCATCGTAAGGATTTGTAGTTGCGATATGCCGCACTATTTAAAGTCGGTCACGTCCTTCTTGAAGAATACTAGAGAAACAGTGGCAAGGACATTCTATAACATAAGTGTTCATAGGACGATTCCGCTGTCGCTTGGCCCAAGACTATTTTAATTCCATAGTAAGGACTACCGCAACGGTTGCGAGCATATAAAGGTAATCGTAGGTATCAAGCCGAAGAATTCCTCACTTAAGCTGGGCACTGTTATAAGGCTACTGAAATTGATATTAATAACTTGTCTTGATAATAAATAAGTTGTTTTGACAAATAATCCCTAAAATTAAAACATGCGAAGCTTAAGTAGGTTTCTTGGTTTGTCATTAGTTCATTACCTTACTTAAATCCTTCTACCTAGCCTTTATTATTCCCAAGTCACTTGGGGTCGGCTTTTCTAGTCTAACCGGATTTGACTGAATATCAGTTTTTACACGGAGCGGATGCCACCTGACCTCCGCAACCCGAAGGCTAACGATACCCTAAGGCTAGACTAGTATCAGGATATTATAGGGCACTGACTTCTCAATAACGACTGCCATAGATGTTCATGGCAGCCAGGACCGACGGCTTAACGTGCTCTCCGAGGCACCGAGCAGTCGATAAGTCATATAACTTCCGAAAGTCAGAGGTGCGCGACTTGGGTTCGAACCCAAGACCCTCTGCATTGCAGTCTGTTGGTCTACCCACCTTACTTAAATACACATACTTATTACGATAGCAAAAGCGCACTATATCTATGGTATAGTTAAAGTTGTAGCAAAGGGCGTGGCCGTGGATCAACACTAGCGAAGTTAGATGTAGGCATAAAGTTTTAAAAAAAAAACTTGATAGGTGTCAAGGGACACCCGGATGGAACGAAGTTCCTTTCGATTAATTAGTGAAGGAATTGTAATAAATTTTTTTTTATTTATTAATTTATAAATTTCCGAAAATTAAAAATATTCATAAAAGATACACACCCTACATGGCGCGTGCATAATAATAAGAAGTCTGTTAGCTCGCAGCTGGCCACAAGGTCACGCGTTTTTTCCATAATGAAGAAATCTGCTGGCGCATGAATGAACAGTGCGAGCGAGATAGCGTAACTACTTACGCACGCCGCACAGCTTACAATAGCTTACTATAGCAAAAAGTGTCGTGACAACTTTTCGTAAGAATTTTTTCCGTCTAGCCCCCTTTCACAACGCGCGATAAGGAACTTCGTTCCAAAACTTCGTTCCAATAAATTATCATGCATTTATGTAATTGAATAACGAATATTTTACCATTCATTTAAATAGTAGGAAGTGAAGATAACTTAAAGCAAAACTAAAACATGTTTATACATTTCCGTTGGTATAGTGATAACTTATGTGTAAAATGTTTAGCTGGTTAGTTTTTTTTATAAAGACTGACGCCTGTGTATCACTGAACGCATTGGCAGCAGTGTATATTACCTGATTGTCAACAGACCACATTTAAACAGATGAAGACGGTAGCCCAATGGATAAGGTATTTATTTGACTAGCGATCGAGAGGTCGCGGGTTTGTATCCCACTCATTGCACTCCTAATACAAGCATTCTAGCTTAGCTGGAGGGGCTAAATACAAGTAATTGGAAACCCAAATTAGAAGTAATCTTTTTTTTTAAACATTAAGCTAAGTCTTGTGCTGCTACATAAAATTACCTAAAGGAACCCATTTTTTTAAAGAGACGTCTTGTCTTGCCTTTTGTGGCGTTCCTGTATCGCGGGGAACTTCACACACATTTAAACAATTGACACAAAGAACACTCGGACTCTGAACAAATATTTCTGGATAACACAATTTATGTCTCGAGATTAAACTAACAGCAGTAGGCGAAGACAGTGGCGAGAGGACCACGTAAAATACTACGCCTTCTGTACAGTCAAGGTGAATGTTGGTTGTATACTTCTTAGTCTTAAAACACAGCCTATTAGCCATGAACCCTCAATCGGCCGCAAGCATGATCGCTAACTTTATGCAACACATGTGTAGATATTATATGGTTTCCATAACGTAACAAAGTCGCTGCATACTGGGAGAATAATAAAGCAATGGATGCATATACTTATCTTTTCTTACGTAAACACGTAGTAAATTCAAGAGAATGTCAAGCGCAATAATATCGTATGTTGTAGTAACGTAATTGAGATGAAGTAAAGGATTATTTTATATAATTCTAGCTTTCTCCCGCGGCTTTCCTCGCGTAAAGTAAGTTAGGTTATATAAGAAACAGTACTTGTTTTAATAAGATGTAGCCCATGTATACTTGGTAATAATATAGCTTTGTAAAGGTGAAAGAGTTTTTACAATCGGTTAAGTAGTTTTTGAGTTAAATCTCTACAAACATACAAATATTTTCCTCTTTATAATATTACGAATAGATGACATCACGCATGTGTCCTCTAAGGCATAAGCTGTGGTATATCACACCTACATGTCACCAGCTTAGTGAAAGTCCTACATAATGGAAGGCGCGTCTATTGTCGTCTACCAATCATTGTCTGACTCCGTGATGGTCAATAACAATTTGTCCGGCTTAGGAATAAAATGAAATCTCACTATAACGGTTTCTTCTTTCTTCTTCACATGTGGATCACACAAATAATTATTGTCTACTGTGGACCCACAACTCTCGATGAAACGGTAGCTACGAGGTGACCGCTAACCCTCTGCGCTATTCGTGCTGACAAATGTGTTATGTGTAAAACCGATAATTCTCTGCAGCAATTTCAATAAAATATAAGAGAAAATGGAACTATCTGTAAGTGTTATGTCCCTAGGGTAACACAATCCACACAATCTATATTTACTTTTGTCCTTGAAGAAATCCGTCTTCTACGTAGCTCTTACAAGTTTTGATAGTGTGTTTGGATACTGATATTAAGATGACCTCTTTGAAAAGGGTTCAATCTGTTAGTTCAGTAGGCGCTCGGCAATATTTGAGATAGTTCTTGACTTGGGTATTCTCAAGGTACTGATCCCAACGCCACGGATAGGTCAATGTAATATTTAGTTCTTTCTCACCTACCTTTATGGGTTACAGTTCAGCAGATGTAAAATAATTGTTTGGTGATATGCATTCTAAATCCTATTTTTACGTTTACTTGGTCAATTGCATAATTATTAAAACTAGCGGTCGCCTAGTAATCAAAATTCGACCAAAATTCCTGAGCTTGCTACTTTGTTTTCTGTTTTTCTCTATAACTTATAAATAAGGTATAGGTGACCATAGTTATAAAGAATTGTACGACGTCAGACGAACAATGTCGAAATACTACGAACGCGACTCGACTGCGTGTGTCAAATGCATGGTTGAATGCGTGTAGTGCTTTTTCATTAATTTTATGTATTTATAATGCATATTTTATAAAAATATTAGGATTCGCCCCTCCTACTATACTACTACTCCTACTTTACTACCATATAAACTTTAACTGTGCCAAATTTCAGACTCCTCCGCCCGCGTAATTTTCGTAAAAAAGGGTACAAAGTTTTTGCTTCACGTATTAATATACAGGGTGATTTTGAAATCGTGTAATTCCTTTTAACCACGCATTCTACTGGTGATATAGAATAACCCTGACCATATTTTTATTTAATTAGATTTATTTTTTTTGAAAAATTATTATTCCGTTTTTTTCGTGAAATGGTGTCAGATAGTCATATGTTAACCAACGGAGGCAATTTTAATTTTTTACTAATTAAAATAAAAAATCATATTAATAATTAATGTCGTAACTAATAACGGGCGGTCCTTTTTATTGCCCCTTATTATTTACGACATCAGTTATTGTTATGTTATTATTTTTAAATTAAAAAAATATTAAGATTGTGTCAGGTGGTTAAAATATGACTATATGAAATCATTTCATGAAAAAAATCTGTACTCTAATTTTGCCGAAACCATTATTCTAATTAAGAAAAAATATGGTCAGGGTTATTCTATATCACTAGTAGAATGCGTGGTTAAAAGGAATTACACGATTTCAAAATCACCCTGTATAGATTAGTCGACACTTTAAATGATTATGTGGTTAAAATATTATTTACATTAAATCACGAGTCACATAAGACTAAACTACCCTATATATACTATGAACTCAAAAAATTCAATACGTCAGATAACAGTAAAGGGTGGTGCCCCGTGACCATATCTGAGGAAAAGCTGAAACTTGGAAAAAGAAGAGTAGATGGAAAGTTGTTAAAGCGTAGTGTTGGTGAAATAATCCAAGACTATGGATGCGCATTTCTTATGCACCCCTAATGTTTTTGACTGGCCCGCCCCTATTTAAGCAAGACCTCATCACAAATCTCGCGAAATGTAAGTGTAAACACACTAAAGGTCCTTCAGAGGTAATGAGCTGTGAGTCTACCGTAAGTCATGACTTGATGGGTCCACAGACTGAATTAACAACTGGCAACGACAAAACGACTGGACTGTTATAGCCTGATGATGATGATGATGAACGACAAACTAAACAAAGTAGCGGTAGTAGCCTGCTATAAATAAAGCCTTGGATTAAATTTTCGGGTCGAGCAATGTTATTGGGTTTCTGTAGGAAAATTCTTAGTATTTGCATGAATCGTGAGGTATGCCCGGTAGACAGCAACAGGCAAACACCTAAGACCAAAGAGTCCAAAACTACAGTTGGTGGAATATAGAACTAATACCTATACCTCTGCCTTCCCCTTCAGGGATATCCATGTGAGCCTATGTGTGTATAACTTAGTAATGAAAGGACTCGAGGCTTTTTAACCTTTATAGCAAAGACTAGCCTCGATTTTGAAGACTCGACTTCAAAAATGCGACTTGAGGTTTGTTATTGATGTGAAAGAACTCGAGTCATTAGAAAAGAGTCGAATCAATAAAACGACTCGAGTTTGTTACAAAGAGGTTCAAGGCTTAGTCGCGAGTCTTTTAAGTAAAGAACTCGAGTCGTTTAACAGAGCGATTTTTTTAATATGAGACCATAATAAGATAAACTTCAGTGTATGATTATTACATATTTATTACAGATCAGTAGGTAGATAATAATAATAATAATGTTTTATCCTATCTTACTTCATGCGTCAAGAGTTGGCGCCTTAAAAGAGGTGCCCACTGTTACATATTAACAATAAATATCAGTAATTTTATAAAACAGAACATACCCACAATCATTGTAACATGTTGTTGACGCGTACTTACGCCCGCGTCTCACAACTGGCGACTCGTACGACTCACGAGCTGAGTTGTTTTCAAAAGGGTTCGAACTTTTCGTTGCGCTTGAGTCGTTTAAAAACAGGAGCCTTTTTTAAACGAGAGTCTTAACATTGAACCTTGAGTCGTGAGTCGAAGACTCTTAAAAGGGTTAGGGTTCAGGGTTTAAGGACTCGATTGAGTCGCAAACCGTCATAACCGAGTCGAGTTCTTTTTTAAGACTTAAAAGCTTTGAGTCCTTTCATCACTAGTATAACTATGTTATATATCAAGTATTGAAAACACACTGACTCACGCACAAGTCGTTACACTTAAAAACGTGAAGTGTCGTGAACTTGTACGCTATCAAACCTTGCACTAAAATGATTCAGTAAGTGAGTCATACGTATTTACCGAACATGCGTTAAGCGTCAGGTGAGCTGATTAATATCACGCCGTCACGAAGGGGACAACTGGTTTTGAGCTTGTAGGGCGCTCGTGTAAGACTATTTTGAACGTACGTTTTTATTTCCTCGTGTACACGACGATTGACGAAAAGTAACCAGGAGTCGTATTTTAGCATAGTGGAGTCGACTGTATAAAATATTTTAACTTGTCATAAAAACTTCCGTTCTATATTGATTGCTTAATAGAACCGTATAAGTTTCAAAACACATTACTGCCTGTTTACGGTGGATTTATTAAAAGCAATATATAGCCATCTTAAATAAATCCATTCTTATTATTTCGGACTTATTGCGGCCATCTTATAACTAACCATCTAACTCTTATCCGTCAAACCAAACTAAATTTTTATTATAATATAAGGTTTTACTGTCTTTATATGCTGTGGTTAAGGTTATAGTCAGTCAAGTTAGCAAATGTTCCATTTATTGGGTATGCATAATTGCATTCAATTTGGATTTTTTATTTATTGAACAAATATAAATTTTGTATTATATATTTGTCCAATAAGTAGAAGATTACTGTAAAAAATTGGGTATATTTGAGTAAACTCGACTTGGGTACTGGCATTTAGTTCTCAACGGTCAATAAAGGGATAATTTCAAATATATAGAGGTTAATTTATTCAAACATCTTAGTATATAATTACAACTTCAATTTGCAAAACTGTTCTCGAAATTCAAAATTAGCGAGCAGACCCGGACATTTTTTTGACCGGAATGACGACCAAAATCCTGCCCTGGGGAAATCTAAGGGATTCGACCCCTACACGCTTTAAGATAAACTAAGCCAAATGCCGGGATATAAGGTCCAACAGCGACAAAGTTTTAAACTAATATTATTTAACATTATAATTAAAATAATGATGTGAAATTTTGTCACAAAGATACGCGTAAACTGTCGGGCAGATTTGGATAAACTTGGTATGCAGATAGATCATACTCTGGATTAACACACAGGACTTTTAACTGTGTCTACGTTTCCATTCGAGTGCGAAGAAGTGGACAAAAACTAGTCACTAATATTTATACTGATTTGAGCGGCGGTAGCTCAATGCGATGCCGGGATTTCTGCTCATAAATTCTTAGTACCTATTTCCGGTGGATAGCAATGGATTTAGTAATTACTATGTGAAACGTAATACATAGCACGCGGAACGTAGGTGTGATGTCGTCTGCTTTCGGCGATTTAGCTCTCCTTTATAATTTCACAAACTAAAAAGAATGAAAGACTAACTGTTAACGAACATAAGCTTCGACGAAGCTTTTTTCGCAAACGAGTTCATTGGTCCCTCGTCACATAAAAAAGGCGCAAAAACTTGACCCACGTGACTCAACTACAGGTTCAACGAATATCGGTTCGTATAAGAATATGATGTAATGATGTACTGAAGCCTTTCTTTAGAACATGATGACATCAGCGTGGTGTCAAAAAACTTTACAATACAGGTGAGAAAACTTATTTAGATTAGAAAGCCAGGCTCATTTACAAAATGACAGTTTCTGGAAGCAAGTGATGTGCTATCTTTATCTTACTTGGCGAATTTAACAAGGATAGCATAATAATTAATTTAATAGCATAAAACTTGCGTCAGGTAAATAGGTTTTTATGGTAAGTAGCTATGAACACGATTGCATTTGAATATATTGAGAACGCTACATAAGCTCTCTTCCACGTAAATCAGGTTTCGCATTGTGCATCTCTTATTCGAATACAATAAAGCGCATTTATTAGTACAGAACTTAAAAAATTTGATTATCATGCTATCCATACCAATATTACCTGAATTCTTAATAATATTATCTGCTTCTTCTTGCGGCATATTGGCTACAGATTCATGATCCCCAATTTGGTCAGCAAAAAATTATTGAGTTTTTTTTAATATAAATCTTCAGTTGCAGCCCGATATCTAAATGTTTGCGTTTTATCCCCAAATCTGAGAAGCACATTGTATTATTACTCTGTACACTGGGGTCCGGCGGAGTGAAAATAAGCGTAAAGAATTAAACTTTACGCTTATTTTAGCTCAGCTCGTGTCGGATTACCGTTGGTCTATGGAAACGAGGGAATAGTGCGCACTTGTATTTACGCACACAGTTGTGCACTACAATATTTCCTGTGCGGATGGCTGTCTTCCGTTAAGATTTGCCGCCATGACTGAATTCACTCATGTTTACGTGATCCACTACGACTTTTACTCATCTGGGACAAGACAGAGTGGTATCAAAACAAATTGAGTTACATAAAACAAGATACTTTGCATAAAATTACCGCCATACTTAAATCATCTGTATTAAAACCAGAGTAGCAGTAACTAGCTCCAACAAAATGATTTAAGATGAAACAGTTATTAGAAATCGAATAGAATTTTAATTAATTAAATGACGACACGCAATGCGTTCTGCAGAAACATTTTCTCTAGCATTGCAGTTTTTTTTAATAAGATAATATAAATATTTGACTCACTATTATTACCATAACTATAATATTATAAATGTGACTATAAGTTTGTATTTTGTTTGTTGCGATTCCACGTCTAAACTACATATAAGGCTAATTATCACGAAATGTTGCATACATGTTGTCAGGGGTACAGAAAAGCACGTAAGGTACCTTTCATCCAGAGGAAAAGTACTATTCCGGAGCAAGCGAAGCCGCGGGCAGAAGCTAGTACATCATAATTAAGCAGAAGTGCACCCACAACAGAGGGTTTCTAACTAAACCTATTCTTTAGCCATAATTTTCCTTAATCCTTTGCGATCTTCAGGTAAACACAACACGATTGGCTTAGCAATGTACGATTATTGCAGGCAAAACCTATCGAATTATTCGAAATCAATATGATTGAATTCGAATGTTGTACTAGTAACAGTCACTAATTATTTTTAAATCATAATCGCATACGATTTTCGATTCATTGGGTCCGTGATTGAAGATTTGGAGTAATGACCAAAGCAGGTCACCACCTGCTTTGGTCATTACTCCAAATCTTCTGTCGTTTTAACTTTGTACATTGTCAAAACATAATTAATGATTACCGCAATAACAATCAATATTATCAGAACACATTCGAATTGCTCGAACATTACAATGATTCCTTCTCTATCTGGTCTCCAAAATACAAACAAAGATAAAAGCTCTGTAAATAAACACGTGTAAGGTGGTATAACATAGTGTTTGGGGGTCGTCGAAGCATGTCGAGTGCGTGTTCACCCTCCCATGACGGAAGCCGTTCATATGCAACCGATTTCTTTGTCTCCCATACAAGTTAAGGAGCTTCGCGGTTTGTGCTCGTTAAGAATCGATTATTTCTGAGAAACAAGCAGACAGTTACAAAAGGCTGATATGATCACGATACAGACTTTATGCAAAAGTTGTAGGTATGTCATTGTTGAATTATTTCTTTGTAATGCCCTGCGGCAGGGAGAAGACAGCTTCACACTAGAAACTATTCCTATGTCGCGGGAGACTTTAGGACAGAAAGAACACCGAGGCTCAGAAAAGTTGCATATAGAAATCCAGTAGACTTTGCTTATCTTATCTAATCTTATGTATGGGGGCCAGTCAGCACAGACCGGCGACACTTCGACCCATTGGGATCTTTTGTGTCAGCCCCAAGATTTATCCCTTAGCTATCTCCCTATGAATGTACTGCATCAGTCGTAGCATACACTTCAGAGGGAGAAGCCTGAAGTCCTCAGGGTTTGGATATGCCAATCCCATCAGACCCATCCTCAATCCAGCCAACGCGTCGCATTCACATAGTAGGTGCGATATGGACTCGTCCTGTTCACCACAGGCTCTGCAAATCGAATTGTCAGCCAATCTCAATCTGCACAGGAAGTCGTTGGTGCCAAAATGGCCAGTGAACGCTCCTGTGAGCAGGCGTATTTGGCTCTTGTTATACCCGCAGAACTTCCGGGTGAAGCCTGTGGCTCTGTTTGCAATGAATTTCTTGGAGTGTTCCAGACCCCTTAGGGCCTTCCACTCTAGCCTGTGTTTGTCATTGCCATGTGCATTCAAAGCTGCCTTGACGGTGCTCTCAGAGAGTCCCACGAATGGCTCGGGGCCCACAAACAGTTGCTCCGAGCCCTTTCTGGCTAATTCATCAAGAATTAGCCAGAAAGGGCTCGGAGCAACTGTTTATAGACTTTCAGAGACACTTTGCTTACTCATTCGAGAAATATTCGCGAATGTATGCGTCGATAATAAAAAATTTCCTATAAATACACTGATTACCGCTTTGCATTCGTAGTATGTAAGTGCCTTTGCAGGAATTTCTGATGAGAAATATCAAATACTGTCTAGAAGTGTACCTGCAAGAAGGCAGGCTTTCGCTATATTTCGTAGGACCAAAGACCTTTATATGCAAGAGATATATTATGTAATTTGCAGATCTACTGACGCTACTGAAAACATGCGTAAATATATCCACGAGTAATAAAACATTTCCTTATAGAAATAAGATAAACGAACCGCCTCGCCTGTCACTCCGCCAAATTAAGGGTACAATGACCAATTACACAAGCCGGATAGGAACAAGGGCGTCATTTTTCATCTTCAAAACATAAAAATGTCTTATAACGGCAGAGAAATTTTATAAGACAATACTCAGGGGTAATCAAAGGATATAATAAAGTTGTAAAAAAGATAAGATCAAATAACATGACAAAAATTGTATGTAGGCAGTGACCTTCAGTTGTGATTAGGTAGTTACATATACATAGATTCATGAATGTTTCCCGGTAGGATTTCGATTTATGGATTACTTGTCATCCTAGCATATCTTTAATTTGTCATAGTGACTAATATTAGTAGACATCGGGTATCAGCACGAATAACACGTATCAAGATTGGTAGGTATATATAATATATTATCACGCCTGTGCATACAGTTAGGAACAAAAATACTATCCATATTTTACTAGGCGTATACTAAATCATGTTTTGCGGGCGCATTTATTGCTGCTACTTAGAATTTAAAACTACCCACGTGGGCATTAAATCTCGATATCGGCAGTGAGCATGCACGGAAGTAGGGTAGTTGCTTATGTATGATTTTGTACATTAATTTACATACAAGCGCAAATAGCAATTAAAATAAATCTTTTTGCGCAAACAGTATCAAAATTTTGCAACCAGCAAAATAAGGTAGTTATTAATATTTTAACTTGTTAATAATAATAATAATGCTTTATTGTTCTAAATACGAATAGTTACAGTCATTTTTAGAACACTAACCTGCACATTAGGATTCCCTGTGTTGTGTAGGTTATAGTCTCTTTCGTTTTCGTTCGCACAGCTGTGGTCCAATAGCGTTGCGTCACAATTTTTATCGTGCATCCTTTTCTGTCATTTGACAATTACCGTATATGTATTATTATATTATTTACTAGCTGTGCCCGCGGCTTCACCCGCGTTTATGGTTACTGCGCCGCCCCCGTGGGTCGTAGCATGATGTTATATAGCCTATAGCCTTCCTCGATAAATAGACTATTCAACACTAAAATAATTTTCAATTCGAATTAGTAGTTCCTGAGATTAGTGCGTTCAACCAAACGCTCTTCAAATTTATAATATTGGTATGTATAGATTTTTGTGATGTGAGTCCAACTACCCTATAATGGTAATGGAACCTTGGGGAAGTGGACAACCAAATATAATCCAGGCGTATGACTGGTTAAGCTGTTTATTAAAATGACGTTAGTCTGATGTCATTGGCAACTATGGTGAGCGTGCCGACTTTCCTTCATACAACTGGGTATAAAGTACCTTGCTTAGCTATTTATGGTATCACGCTTCCAATCAAGCCATGATATAAGTACTTAAGTACATTTCTACTCATTAGACTTTCACATACGATGCAAAAACAGAACATGTATGTGTCGTTTCATTACCGGTTTTTATCTCTATATCTCTAGTAAAGGAAAATACTGCAGCGTCACACCTTGATGTAACAAAAAGGTAAGCAGAGGTGGATATACAATTTAGCGATGTATTTGAATTTATTTCGAATGTATTTATAACAAGTCTGTAAGTAAGTGCGTGTACGTCCTTGACTTTGTTTGTGTTTGTGGTTGTGCAACTGTATTTGAATATCATTCGAAGGCAGTTATGCACATTACTAATCTACATTTCTTTAGCTATCATTTCTTTAGCTATATTTAGGTTACATGTATAGGGAGTGGAGGAAAATCTATAGCCAGATATTATCGCTAAAAGCCTATAGTTTGAATATAGCAAGGCATCGTGAGCTACAAGAAGCAGAGAACCGAGAAGTTACTACAGAATTGGTATAATTGGTCAATTTACTGTATTGAGGAATATATTGCAACTGCAACTACAGTTACCAGTCTCTCTGTGTTGCTATGCAGAATAGTTCGAAAAATAACTGAAGCGATTATATTTACGACACTAGACCGAGAAGACTTCTATCAAAATACAAGAATAATTTGCCAAGCATGTCTGTATATCCAGTTAATCGCAAAGAATCTTAATATTTGAATTTTGACTTGGCTTTGGTTCTCCTGGTAAAATACAAATTATCCCGACATTATTTAACCATAATCAAAAAAGCTCGTTGCATATGCGCATTTTCTTCGGTAATATTAAAATGAAATGCAAGGACAATCATGAAACCAAAGGTCTCGAAGTGCACCCAGTCTTGGAACTACTATACGCGGATAACACCGGTACTTATCCAAAAGCAAGAGCACACTAGCCCTGAATAATGTATTGACGAGATCGCAAACCTAAATGTCATTCGAGGAGTCAATATATTTATTATTTATAAAGTAAACATAAACAATACGTCGGTCATTCGGTTCGCCCGTTAGGTAACCATACGTGTGAGTATTTATTTATACGACAAAAGCTGTGAGACTCATCACTCTTTTGGCAACTCATTATCATGTTAAGTAAATAATTATTCTTTGTTGATATTATAGCCTATCAAGCGAAAGTAGTTATGTTTCAGATTATATTGTGCACGAGGCTTCGAATTCCGTGCTGCGGAAGGTGTTATTGGGTTTTTTCATGGAGAAATTGTCAGTAGCTGCACGGAGTCTGTCAATGTACCCAGTGGACGGCAACAGGGTCGCCCCCTAGTCAGTGGGATTTAAAATCATACAGAGCGAAATTAACGTAGTCCACTTAGAGCACCCGTCCGAATGGCACCTTCGCGAACAGCACCTAGCCTAGTCCACGAAGGGCACCTATCAATATTTCTGGCAGGTGCTTTTCGTGGATACAAATTTATTTAAAAAATTTTGTCCACGGAGAGCACCTACAACTCAGCAGCGTAGTGCTGGGATGTATTTGTTTCACAGGACGTTAATTAAATGAATTACTATTCGCGTAGAACATGGTATTATGTTAGCTGACTACGCTGTTCCTTTATTATAACATGGGACTTAGAAGAATATATCCAAGACCATATAAAACCAAACCGGATGGCGCCTTGGCTTCGCTACGACGTTAGACCTACAATATAGTAGGCAGAAAGTATAGTATCCTAACACTAATATAATACTAAATATAATATAACACTAATATAATACTAATATGACACTAATATAATAATAATAACTATAAATGTGAATGTGAGTTTATTTGTTACACTTTCACGCCTTAACTACTCGGCCAGTCATCATGAAAATTCAGGGGAAAAGAAAAATACACTTTTCCCTGGATGAAAAGTACCTCAATTATCCAGAAAAAAGTACTATTTCTAATCTTACCTAACCTACATTTTAAGGTAGCGTAGCCGCAAGCAGTCTAGAAATTCATGAACTTACGAGTCGCAAATCTCTCTAACAACTTCCATAATATCAATCAATGGTAATTCATCTCATACTAACGTTCTACGGCACTCGTCACACATCAACGTAATATGAAATCATTTGCACAGTCTGAATATTCAAATCATAATATTAGCATAAAAGATGCGAGTTTCGTATGAAACTAGTTGCCTAGCATATAAATTAATGTTTATGCTAATAAACAAATTTGTGTTACAGCAGAAAAATTGGTTTTTAATATTTGTTATTATGGATTACGAAATGGTTTTGTTTTATATTGTCTTTGCGTAACATTACGCATGTTTCTCTTAGGATAGAAAGAGGTTACTTCTTGTTCTTATACTGTTAAGGTGGCAAAACGTCTACGTTCCATCTGATGGTAAGCGATTAACGTAACCATGACGGTAAGCGATTAAAGCAGCCTAGGGACGTTTGTAACTATAAAATTATCACTCGCACATTGCCGACCGTTCAAAGACGCAGTCGTGCTGTAAGCGCTTGGACAAAAAATGTAGCCACTGTTGAAAGCACATTGCCTTCTAAAGGCGCCTGGCAATTCAATTCACAACACAAATGTTTTGGAGATTTTGACCGTGGAGTTATTACACTTAAAGCACAATCCGACATTAAATCATACAACGAGACATTACATACCCTATTAGAGAGGTAGGCCTTCTATCAACATAAGTAGCTGAACATTTAACAAAGTTGTTAAATGTGGTTTATGAATTAAAAGTGCTTATTACTCTGAATTTTTAACTATAATTCAATCATATATATATATATATATATTTAAAATATTTCTGCAAAAATAAAACCTAACATTTGTTATAATTTTAAAACATAGAATAAATATAAATTCTGCATGTGTGTATCGACTTTAATGTTAACCGGATCGCACATTTGGCAGTGCCGTACAACGAAAGCCAAATTGCTTTTTAATTCATGCAATTGAGGCTACGAATGTATGTTTGTATTACTTACCTCGCGTAAAAGTATCACCTTATATAACATATTATATCAAGCTATGTATTACATTGGATTACACAAACGACGATTAAAAAGGCGTTAAGTTGAACGGAACTAATAAATTTCAAGTTAATCAGCATACTTTTTAAAACTCGTTTTTCGAGGCTGCTATGTCCGGTAGGCGGCATTAGGCTCTGCTTCTACTAAGTAGGACTTTAAACATAGATGAGAAGTAAATATGTAATAATAAATAATAAGTAAATATGGAGCAGCGATAGCTCAGTGGGGAGACCATTAGACTGCAATGCAGAAGGTCTCGGGTTCGAACCCACGTCGCGCACCTCTGACTTTCGGAAGTTATATGACTTTTCGAAATGATGTGCGTATTGATTGACAATTATCGCCTGCTCCGTGCCTCGGAGAGCACGTTAAGCCGTCGGTCCCGGCTGCCATGAACATCTAGGGCAGTCGTTATTGTCAGTATTGTAAGTCGTTAGTCAGTCGTTATTGTAAGTCGACACAAAAGATCCCACTGGGTCGAAGTGTCGCCGGTCTGTACTGACTGGCCTCCACACAAGATAAGATAAATATGTAACACACTCATAGACATCTTACCCCTTCGGGGGTATATAGGTACATATGAGGCCTAAAACGAAACGCATGAGTCTAACGATTTACGTCTAAAAACGTGATAGCTTGGATTATTTTATAACCATTACACTGAGCCGATATGCATCTTAATTTTCAGACCTAAAGGTGGGCATTCACGGACACTCCATCGCGTCAAATGGCGTGATATATAGCCAAATTTTGATCGTGAATGTTGGAATCCATTGGCATGATGTAAAACTCTGGATTTCCAATTGCGCCAAAATCCATCCATTTGACATAAGTCGTTTGGAGCCACGCCGAATGGCCTAACCGTGAATGCCCACCTTAAGAGTGCGTAAGCAGTGGAATTAAAACCGTGAATATTCTCCCGGCATACGTGCGTTCTCGTGATAGGTACTTATGAGAGCGTGTCATGTCTTAATGACGTACTTCAAAGAAAGATAATGAAATAATCATACAGCATTGCTTTATTGATTTAATTCTGTGCATTAGTCATACCATTTATAAATTAGGGATTGGATTTACTATAATATAAAAAAAATGCATCTAATTTATAAATGGCATAGATCCTACGCCTGTTTAATATCAGGATACTCCTGAAAGTAAACGATTAACGTAACCTATGAATGCTTGGAACTGTAACGGTTATTGTTCGCATGTTGCCGATCAAACAATAAATAATAATCTGCTGGAACCGCTTTAAATACATGCACACTACTGGTGCTCTAAGCAGCATATTTAATTTTATACAAAGGAGATGGCAAACATGTGCATATTTGCCACCTCGGTAAGCGGTTACTAAAGCATATCATCGTTCGCAATACTAGAAATATCGCTCGCGAATTGCTGGTCCTAATAAAAAAGAATTTAAGAATTTAAAAGGCAAAAATGGACAAAATGTCGTATAAAAAAGAATTTAAAAGGCAAAAGTGGACAAAATGTCGTAAGACTTGTTGGTAGAAAAAAACGCAGCATTATGTTAAAACTCTTACACCGATATTCTATAGAGGAAGTACTCAGGCATCTCAGTTTCGTTTTTCCATAACATCTTCAAATAATTGCCAGCGGCAGATTCTACCACAGCATAAAATCATCTCTAAAAATCGTAGTTGGGTAAAACGAGAGTATAATAAAGCGACTTACCCATAAATCCTATTAATGCTAGCGCATTCGTGGTTGCCACGTAAAAGGAAGAAGTTCTCTGGATATTTGATCTTGTAGGCGAGCAGCATGCATATCGTCTCCAGCGACTGCTTGCCGCGGTCCACATAGTCTCCGAGGAAGAGGTAGTTCGACTCTGGTGGGAAACCGCCGTACTCGAACAACCTTAGCAAGTCGTAATACTGACCGTGGATGTCACCTACGAGAAAAAGGAAAGGTCGGATATAAAAACAAAATACATTTAGGTATATTTTAGTTATTTTTAAACAGACATAAGACTACATTTTAAAGCGGGTGTGCCGCTTTAAAATGTAGTGCTATGTCGCGGGCGTTTAATCAACATACTCTAAGGGCAACCAGACTGAGCAACAATTTGTGGATCATACAAATATTTGTGCCATGATCGAATCTAATGGGTGCAGTCTAGATACAATGCTTCTATTATTGTCTCGATATGGTTAAACTGACAGGTTATATCTGGTTTTAGACATGACTATTTATCGTGTGCATACGATTAACAGTCTAGAATTAATAGATTCTTAAAATATGATCGGAGCTTTCTTTTACACATTGTATATGTCGCAGGCAGTTTGTATGATTCCGCGTTTTACCAACGGCTTCGTCAGGTTAATAACGCTCGCTGTTGTTTTTAAATATGCCGAAGGTAAATTGGCGATTCGTTCAATTGTCGGGGCTCCTATTTCTGGGTGGTCACAAAAAAAATAACCACCAAGGCTAGGTCTCCGCCTTCTAACCTAACCTATCCAAGTCGGAGTACTAAGAGCCGGGACTTGAGGCGTTAAGTGACAAGGCCATTTACATTTTGCCTTCGGCATATTTTAAAACAGCGAGCGTTTTTAAACGGACGAATCATAACAAATTGCCTGCGATATAAACATAACAAATATACTGATTTCGTTTATTACAATATTAGTGGATAGTAGAGCTTTGTCTTTTGTTCAGTCTGTATGGCGTATTGTCAAGACAATAACAACAACCATTCTCATAATAAAAAAGTCAATAATCAAATCAAACCAAACCACAAAAACCGTCGAAGTCGAAATTGATGAACTTTTAAGTAGATTTATTTAAGTCTGTCAACAGCTCGTCAAACAAAGCTTTCCGATAGCTACCGTGTGACGTAACAGTCGGTAATTGCGAACAAATTACTGGCATACGCGTAATGAGTAGTTTATTCGACATGTGTACAATAGAACACGTGCTGGTGTCACGTGGGCGGGAATGACGTCGTCAGCTGAAGTTTAACCCTTTTTTTAGGTTTTAATGGAGGCAATAGGCAATCAATTAACCGGTCATACATCAATGAGGTATACCTACATCTACACTAATATTATAAAGTGGAGATTTGATGTTTTGTTTGTTTGTTTGTAAGGATTTAACTCAAAAACTACTCTATCGATTTCAAAATTGTTTAGAAGGCTATATTATCACCGAGTAAGGCTATATTTAATTTAAAAATACAGGTAATTTTACCAACATAACATGACCTACTTTTACGTGAGCGAAGACGCGGGCAATAGCTAGTAATAATCATAAATTAGATTTGCATTGAAAGTGGACACCAAGTAAATATGTTAGCAAATGACTATAGATTCCTGAACTACCATACATTTAAGCAGTGTTGCTTCTGTAAGGATATTCTAAGTAGCACTGAAATTCTTAGTAGGTGCAGTAAAGTTCCCAGTAGGAACAGTGACCGATAAACGGCAATAGTCGTCTATTTGGGCTACAGCATAGATGTGCTACTATTAGTATCGCGGTCCACTATTTTACGACTTTATCGATGCTGTATCGTGTTGCGCGGCGTTTAGTCGCAATATCAAAGTTACCTAAATCTATTAGTGTTTGCGCTGACGTTTGTTAATTATTTGACGTGTTTTGTGTATTTATGTTTAATAAGACGCAAAATCGATGTATAATTCTAACGGAAACACTTCTCGTACTGAGAAGACCCATGCCCAGCAGAGGGACAGTTTAATGTAGGGCTAACATTATTATTTTTAACGGAAAGACTGCAAGTGTGTGCGTGGTTCAGGAATTTCAGGATACGAGCGCTTATTCAAATGTCAGTGAGGCGCAGATTGACCTTGAAATTTCACGTAAGGGCGCGATTACATATGGGCTAGTAAAGCTTTTGGAATATATAATTAATGTCATGTTATGTATATTCTGAATCATTACTGCATAAGTACCGATGTTATATTTGATGCGTATAAGGCTGACGCTAAGAATATAATTTCCTTCCTCATTTTCCGACAAAACAAAGAATGGAGCAATTCAATTATGCGCAAAGATTCTACAGCAATAAACTTTTACTTAAGCGTAATGGTTTTTTTTTTTCACTACAAACTTTTCCTGTGTCGTGGCTGACTGATCAGTCAAATAACGGACACAAAGACGACTTAAAATCGGAACTACAACTATTAGTGGATTACACAAATTTTTATCCCGTGGAATCGAACCCACAACACTCGGCGCGGTGTCAGAGGCGAGGCGACCGCTTCAATCACTACGCCATCCGTACGATATCTTATCTTAATCCGGGGGCCAGTCATTGTAGACCGGCGACACTTCGACCCAGTGGGATCTTTTGTGTCGGCCCCGAGGTTTATCCTTGAGCTATCTCCCTATGAATGTACTGCATCAGTCGCAGCGTACACCTCAGAGGGAGAAGCCTGAAGTCTTCAGGGTTCGGATATGCCAATCCCATCAGACCCATCCTTAGTCCGGCCAACGCGTCACGTTCACACAGTAGGTGTGATATGGACTCGTCCTGTTCACCACAGGCTCTGCAGATCGAATTGTTTGACAATCTCAATCTGCACAGGAAGTCGTTGGTGCCAAAATGACCAGTAAATGCTCCTGTGAGTAGGCGTATTTGGCCCTTGTTGTACCCGCAGAACTTCCGGGTAAAGCCCGTGGCTCTGTTTGCAATGAATTTCTTGGAGTGTTCCAGACCCCTAAGGGCCATCCACTCCAGCCTGTGTTTATCATTGCCATGTGCATTCAAAGCTGCCTTGACGGTACTCTCAGAGAGACCTACGAATGACTCGGGGCCCACAAATTGTTGCTCCGAGCCCTTTTTGGCTAATACATCAGCCTCCTCATTACCCTGCACCCCTGCATGCCCCGGAACCCACACCAGCCTGACTGTGTTTTTCCTGCCAAGTTTGTTAAGGGCTTTAACACAGTTCAGGACTAGTGCTGAGTCCACCCTACAGGAGTTCAGAGCCTTAAGAGCAGCTTGACTGTCACTGAGAATATAAACAATCTTGTCAGTGACATTGTTGTTAATATTCTCCTGCGCACAGGCAATTATAGCATAGGTTTCCGCCTGGAAGACCGTTGCATATTTGCCCATGCTTTGGTTCACCTTGCAGTCGTTGGCATAAATACCAGCGCCTGATCCTGTTTCCATTTTGGAACCATCGGTGTACCAGATGAGACAACCCTTGTCAGGGGATCGTAGACCTCGTCTCCATTCGTCCCTTGTGGGGACCTTTATTTTAAAATTCTTTTTGAATAATAAAATAATCCGTACGATAAGTAAGTCAATGAATGAATAAAAGCAGCGATAGCTCAGTGGGGAGACCAACAGACTGCAATGCAGAGGGTCTCGGGTTCGAACCCACGTCGCGCACCTCTGACTTTCGGAAGTTATATGACTTTTCGAAATTATGTGCGTATTGATTAACAATTATCGCCTGCTCCGTGCCTCGGAGAGCACGTTAAGCCGTCGGTCCCGGCTGCCATGAACATCAATGGCAGTCGTTATTGGGGAAGTCGACACAAAAGATCCCAATGTGTCGAAGTGTCGCCGGTCTGTACTGACTGGCCCCCACGCAAGATAAGATAATTCAATTAATCATATCTATATTACATTATGCTTTAGCGTTTGTTTGTTTAATTCAAATCACTGTCATAAGGTCAGCAATGATTCCCCTAGTGTTCCACCTTATAGGTCACGGTAACAGTTTAAAATCAGGCTAGCTTTACACATATTTGAACCAACTATACTGAAAGTACCTATCAGGAAATAATATAATTTTATTTCATTGTATATGTAAACACTTATATAACACCTAGTGATATTTTTTTATTCAATGATTGAGATCAATTAGTGTGTCGTAGTCCCTACCTCACGATAAAAAGGTAGCTTATGGACACTTGCCATTTGCCTGTTATAATGTATGTGTCCTGCCAGTATATGGAGCTAAAATCTTTATGTAATCTACCAATATTACTGGGTACTAGGTAAAAATGAGATATAAAATATCCTACTAAGTGCATGAGTACTGCACATAACATATAATTACTAGGCAATAATTTTCAATAGGGTGAAGATACTTCTACATATGGGTGACTTGCAAAAGGATTACTTCAGGTGTAAGCCTAAGACAATACATTATCATTCTTCGGCCTCCATGGCGTAGTGTTTATTGTAACCGTCTGCCACGATTGAGGTCGCGGGTTCGATTCCCGCACAAGTCAAACATTTGTGTGCATGAACATGGATGTTTGTCTGGGTGTTTCTATGTATAATATGTATGTATTTACAAAAAAATGTATATATGTTATGTTTGGGTTAGATGGTGCTGTGTGTATGTGATAGATTATTATTATTATTATTATTCATAGCAATGAACAAAACGTTTTAGAACTGTATGAGTATATACAAGATATGAACGATAATCATATTAGTCAGTGTGATAAGATATTGAAGTTAGACACATGTGCGTATATTTAAATATCATTCTCCAATAGAAGGAAATTCCTAATACTAATGTGGAGTGTATCATATGGTTTTTCTATTTGTCAGATGTTAAGTTAGTGTATTATACAAACTTAAAAATGCTATTCAAATAGATTTTTTATATAGTGCACCTCTTTGTTACTAATTGTTTTCAAAGGGACGCAATGAAACATTTATTGACAATATCATGATTTAAATGGTCTAACGATAGAGTGCCATTATATTAATTTCAACCAAAATTTAAGTAATCTCACCCAACTTACAGGCAATTTAAGAAATAACAAAGCAGCCGTTTGAATTAATTCTTCTTTTCATGAAACATGAGACATTTCACATAAACTGGCCAAAGCAAAACCTAGCAATTGCAGATACCAAGTGAAGTCAGTGTATGAGTATAAAGTCTCAAATCTTGGTGTACCAGACATAATTAAAAACTAATTCTGTCTGTCTGTTACTGTGCTGCTGCAAATCAATAGCTATAATTTAGAAACATGTATCCAAACACAATGATTTTATCATTAAGTGTTAAGCTGATAAGTTAAGAGCATTTAGACCTTGGTCTTGTGCTCTCACTTATGGCTAACAAAGACTATCATTCCATTTAGGAAATTACCACGAAATAAGACTCTATCAAAGTATGAGTGGAAGTTTGTCTGTTCTTAATTATACACAACAAAGGCTAACAATAATATAAATAAAGATATATGTATATTTTTAAAATGAAAAATATATTGAAAATATTTAAATAAAGAGAATATAAATAATAATCATTACTAGTAAGCAAATTTTTTGTAGATTAGTAAGATGAAAACTTATTAACCTGTTAATTGTTCGAATGCCCGATATAATTGAAAACCTATTGTGTATTGCCACTGGTGTGCCATTGCTATTTAATAGGTTAATAGTCTATGTATACTTTGTGTAATATAATTGAACATACATGTTTTGATTTAGACATAGACATGATAATTTAATACCTATTTATCTAGTACAGACTGGAAAATACAAACTTATTAATTTATACAGTATAGAAATAAACATTTCCTTCTATTACATAATACATATACTGATTATGTTTACACTTAGTTATCACACTATTATTTTATGAATTGTCTTAATGAGTCAATTAGTCAGAAACTAGACACTAAATAATACAAAGTCTATACTAATATTAAACTTTTTTGTTTGTTTGTAAGGGTTTCACTCAAAAAGTACTTAACCAATTTAAAAGATTATTTCACCATTAGAAAGCTATAATATCACCAAGTAACATAGGCAAATTATATTTAAAAAAAAAAGACTGTTATTAACATAACCTAACATACAAAATGTGAGCGAAGTCACAAGCAAAAGCTATTATAGCAATATATAAATTTTTCTAATGCATGAGATATAAACAGATTGTGAAAACTTATTTTATTACAATATAAATTTCCTCAACAACTGCCAAGCAACAGACAATGAAAAAAGCATTGTGTCTGGATCCCAGGGTCTGAGTATTGACTAAAAGATTTAAAGATTCAGTAGCAATGTTAGTATGTATTACCACCAGAGAAATATGTCAACCTCCTCATCTTTGTCTTTTCATCAAAAATATAATTATATATGTGATGATATTATACTATTTACCACAGAATTGTACTGATATCAACTGTAAACAATATTAGGTACATGTAAATTTTTACATATTCATTTTATGTATATTTGCAGAAGTTTAAGCTGTTCAAGGTTAAACAGTGATTAATAATGTGATCAGAAGAAGAAAACAGCTTGCAGGATTGTTAATAATACAAACAAAACCTGTTCTATTATGTCAATGTGTGAAATATACAAATTAACTAGATAGCACAGTATACAAAAAGAGAAATGGTAATTTTTGAGTTTAACCTATTGAGTTGCAGTAACACATCAACAGTCAGACACAAGGTTTTAAATTATATTTGACGTTCCAACAACTGACAGGTTTAATTAGCATTGAGATCTTCTGAGTGATTGATGAGAAGATAACAGTTTGATTTTGTTGATCTTAGTATTGGGTAGATTAAAGTGGACTTATTAATAAATTATACCCATGAAAACAAGAAACATTACATATGTAGTTTCTGTTATATAGACTTGAATTCACAGAATGATGAAATATCTACAAATTTCATTGTTAAATGGTGTAAGTCTGATTATGAACTAGTCTAAACTTTCAGAACATCATCATGGAATAATGTCGTTACGTACCTATTCATAAATAATTATATGTATGTAAGTAAACATGAATATACAGATGTAGGTATTGTTTATCTATGTCATATACATAAAAAATCAATAAAATAAGAGAATATAAATATACCAAACTGTGTTACGTAGACAGAAATACCAATGAATTAAAGTGAGAACAAGGATTGATGTTCATTCGAACTTAACATTTGGCCTTATCGTTTGCCATTTGGGGGTAATTTGTGTATGTTTCAGTTAAATTACCTTCATTACATGATAATTATAAACGACATTCACCTTTTAAATGTTCAACTATGACATAAATCGTATAAATTTGGCATTTCATCATTTCGAAAGTGTAAGGTGGCAAAGGAAAGTGATGAGAAATGGTATCCAGTAAATACTTACCACAAATTTTTAGCGGCGCTTCTAATTCAAGTAATATCGGTTGTGACAAGAATATTTCCCGCGATTTCAAGCATAGCCCTTTGATCTCTATTTCCGTTAACTGTACATTCATTCCAGGCTTTTCGCCTCGAACTGAAAACAAACGTAAACATATCACCAACACATGAAATAGCACAACTTATTCACACAACTGACACGTTTAAACACTAATATTTCAAACATATCACTGATTTTAGGGCGTAGCACTAGTAACTTTGTTTATTTCAAACGATATCAACATTTACCTTTTAATAATTTTTTTATTACGTTATCGATGTTTAACTCATCTGAGTCTCTGTCTGCCATTGGAAATAATGTTGGTGCACGGAATATAGCTAAATAGAACAGGCAAAAGAAGAAAGATTATGAAGATATTTGCCGATTTCGAAAGGTACAACCTATTTCAATTCTCGGCTAAAATGACTTTCAATGGCGGAGACATCACTCACACACACAATCAAGGGAAACACATCACCAGTGTTTCCAGCCTCAAACATAAAATCCACTAAAATATGTTAAATAAATTATTTAGTAAATTATTACTGAAATTACTTTTAAAAATAATATATAAAATAAACTTTTAACAATAATCATATGAAATACATCGAGCATTGGGATTTAAAGGGTTTTTTTTAAATTTAACAGTTTATTTTAATGTTGTTAACATAAAGAGAATTTAATAAAGCCTAAAACATTAAATTTATATTTAATCTATACATTACATAAGTAAATAAATAATTTCACATATTTATAAAATCGATGGTTATGTTTTTATATAAAATCATTGTTCATGATGTCACAATAGATGATACTATAAGTTTGTTCTCCCCGTCATAAGGCAATATTTTAATACTCGAAACACTGAAAAGAAAGAGTATTGCCATTAAGAAAAATATCTCTATTGGTAGGACCTGAAAATATTGCCAGGTAAGAATTTTAAAATTCTACTAGTTAACGGCTTAAATTTTAAAATCATAGCTTTAAATTGTATTGTAATAGCTACTAGTCTTCTAAGGCAATGGCGTTTAATCACCACGTTGTAGCCATATAAGCATGTATAATAATTAAAACAGCCAAATTCCTGCTAATATAATGCTCGAAGCGAAGAAATTCAATGGTAAATTAATTGTAATGGTGCAATAAAAAACACTGTCAAGCATAGTGAGTTGATAAACACTGAACGTCACGATAAGTACTATACCTACCTAAATAGCAATATGTTTTTTTGTCAATCTCCTCGTTTTTCATCAAACTTCGATGAAAGGCTCTCGAGCTCAGTTGATAACTACAAATGTCAAAGCTTCGCAACAATCGGTTAAAGTTAAACTCGACTGTGATCGGATTACTACAGTAAGCACTATTATAAAGAAATTTATTTATTTAATTGCTAAAAAAGTACATTTTATGTAAATAAATAAATAAATCCAGCTGGTTTATAAATATTTTAGGGTGCTCATCATGTTGCTTTATAAAATAAAATTAAAAAAGAAGCGTGCTATTGCCAACCATAGATAAGACACTATATACTGAGTTGCCAACTTCAATTGCAGCTTAGGAATTACGCAGTGAAATACTCGATATTAATAATAGTGAAGATAACATATAGGTTTTCCAATAGTTTATTTCTTACCGCCAGTCTATCAAAAAGTCTCACTAATGTTATCATAACACACCTCTCTATTTATACCATTAACATTAATAACGTCACAACTAGATTAATTAAATAATTTACTAGGAACAAAATATATCTTAATAATATAATACATACATACATAGATTCACGCTTGTTTTCCAAAGGGGTAGGCAGAGGCTACGGACTTCCATTTGCTACGTTCCTGACACACTTCTCTGGCTTCATTCACTTTCATAAAATTCCTCATACACTCTCGCCGGTTTATGGTGCTCTTAACCTGGCCTTTATTCAGAACGTCTCCGGTCTGATCAAGAAACGTTCGCCTAGGTCTTCCACTTGTGACTGTTCCATTCACGCTAGCCTTATAAGCTTTCTTAGTCAGTCTTTTCTCGTCCATTCTTTCTACGTGCCCCAACCAGCTTAACATACCCTTTTCTATTCTCGTCACTATATCCACTTTTATGCTGCATCTCTCTCTAATCACACTATTCTTTGTTCTATCTTTCAGAGTCATACCACATACATATATTTTTCAGCGGTCTCATTTGTACAGTATTATTATATATATTTCTAATAATATAATATTATATAAAACTTATAATAATATTAACTAAATATTAATATTTAATTAATGTAGTTAAAACTCAGAACAAGCTATGTATAATTAAGTAACTATACGTATTATAAATGGTATTATATAATTACAAATTTAATGTTGTTTATATTATGCCAACAAAGCCAATCAATGTAATACAATCTACTTGAAACAAAGTATTGCAATATACAAAACCTAATATTACAATATATCGAATATTATTTCGATACATATTAATTATATATGAATATTCAATATTTAAATAAGGTGTATCCGTGGTTCAACAACTCTTATCATAATGTATGTCTAAATGACACGCTGGTAGGTAGGTAGAGGTCGCTGGTAAGCCAATAGGTGTTACAAGAACACATATGGACTCCGTAACGATATATTTTTTATCTGCCGAAGGGCTGGTATGTATCTGATGTAAGTGCCCTTTACTCAGCCTTAAATATTTTTTTAGAACGTAAGCAAATTGAAATCTCAATACTCGTCTCTTGTGTAATATCGTCATGTATTGGATTAGTATGTCCTGTGTAACTCATCATTTCATCAGCAATGCATCGTCAGTCGACACGATTCGATTTAATTGAACTGCTTGATTATCAGTTTAATTAGGTACAACAAATACATTTTGGCGTTTGTGTGTTGGAATTAAAGTTAACTCCTTCAAACCAATTTCACCATAGGACGACCAGACTCGAGGCTATGTGACAGCTTAAGATTGTTGATGCCACCATTACTAACAAAGCGTCCTCATTTATTTTATAAAGTGCAATGTCGATAAATGGTTAGCTATAGCAAATGACAGAAACCTGTGTTTTAAATACAAATACAGAGCAGTCTTCGAGATTTTGAGTGGATAAGTTGTCATTAGGTAAGAGTGCTCAATCGATGATCATTCGATGTTTGATCGCTTAAAATCTCGTAAAACACGGTCAAACGCGATACCATTTATAGGAAAATAAAAACATTGATACATCTTTGTGTATAAAGATTGTTATTATTTAAAATATACGCAATAAGCAATAAAATACTTTTTCAATAATATCCTTTAATATTTATCTATGTACGGTAACGATGCGTGGTTCTAAATGCATGATAGTTTAATCATAATTCACTCGTGTTACGGAAAGTATGGCGTTTCCTGGAAATATAAAACAGTAGGTAAATGCAAACATCGTTAAAATACACCCAATGACAAGCTACAGAAGGGTTCAGGTAACACAACAATGATCTCTTTACCCCATCCCATTTATAAAGTTGGTCTAACCAAGAAGTCTATGTTTAGGCGGTTTAAATATCTGTGTGGTCAGCTTTAATATAACAACAGTATTAATTGGTACATTTCATGGCGAAGATGATTAACGCCTATTTGAGAGTAGCATTGAAACATAACGTGACAAAAGATAATAGCATTAAAATAACATGTGACATCAGATAATTTAATAGATTGATAATATAAACACCTGTGACATTAAAGATAAAAATAGATAATATGAAGAATAAGGTAGGCTCTTTCCTTTTAGAGCCGGTTTTTCAATCGTCAGATAACTTTTATCTGAAGAATAAGTATGACATATTTTCTATACAAAAGCTGTCAAAACGTCAAACATATTCTCCAGATAAAAGTTATCTGACGATTGAAAAATCAACCCTTAATCGATTTAGAATTATTGTTTGTATGGATTATCAGTAAACTTCACCTCGCTATGGTGTCAATGAATTATTAGTATTGTAGTTACAATCCGCACGCACTCCGGACAGAAAATATCGAGATCTAGAGATTGTTGTTTTGGAACTGGATTTCATAAGGGATGTTTTCAAAAAATAATTGTTGTATTTTGTACGGATTCTGTCTTTTCAGAATGTAATAATAAAAAAATAACATTGTATTTTCACATTTTTACCTATGTTGCCATTTTGTAAATAACGAAATAGCAATAAAAACTTACGAAGGTATGGTGAGGGTGTATATTCCAAAATTTGTGTTGTCATCCTCGAGGTGGAAGATGTTGTGTATGTACTGCTTATCTGCTAAGACTGCTGGGGTTTCATAAAGCAGATGCATGATGTAATCCTCTACGCAGCTGTGGGCAAGAAATAATGATTAGATACAAAAAAGATTACTTAGATTAGGTACAGAAACTAAAATCTCAATTTTAAACAATAGAAATATAGGTAATCGCTCCTCTCTTCGTTTTATATTACTGGGTCTCATGGAGCTTAGAAATGTTGGCGATAGATGGCAATGTATTCGCTTCTTATTCTAAGGTTATGTTATTTAGATTATATAAGCCTAGTACTGCGTGGAAGACATATATAAATGATTAAAACTGTGTTTTAGTAGGGTAGCCCTTATGCCATTTTCAGTACACCTGACAACGTATATGCGAAATTTTATGATGATCAGTGGAATAGTCAAAGCGTAACAAACGAACTCAAATTCACATCTATATAAATAAGAACCACTTGCCACGTGTATGACGGAGCATCACTTGAGAACGACTCGACCGATATGGCTATTTATTTTTTGTTGTTTGTAATTGTCAGGACAAGGTTTGTATTGAACGAATATTTGCGGAAAATACGGGGGAAATGTCGAAAATTTAAATGGTATTTTTATATAATAAAAGTGATTGACGTTATTTACGTGAAATGTATTTTTGTATAGATGGACAGGACAACGACTGTCGGTTCAGCTAGTTTATAATATTTGTTAGGATTTTAGGGTACTTACTAAGCACAAGGTTGGTAGGGCACCAGGTCATCAATGTGGTTCGGTTGAAGTGGCTCTACATGTGGATCTGCTATCAGTTTGGTCGTCGTCGGAGTAGGTTTACCTGCTTTCGTTGTTGCCGGTGTTGAGGACGGTGGCTACGTGAACAAATAAAAATATCTAACTTAGGTACGTAAGTAATATTTAATTATAGACTAATAAATGAATAATACAGGCTGCATGGATGGCGTAATGGCTTAAGTGGTTGCCTCGCCACTGGCACTGCGCCGAGTGTTGTGGGTTCAAATCCCACACGCGACAAAAATTTGTGTGATCCACAAATGGTTGTTTCGAGTCTGGATGTTCTTTGTGTCCGTTGTTTGAATGTTTGTAAAGATCCTCGTAATACAGTAATTATTGCTAGTGAGAGTTAGACTAAAAAAAAATTAGTATAAAAGTCGCTATTTCTTTGTTAAGGAAAATATCGTGAGGAAACCTGCATGTCTGAGAGTTCTTCATAGTGTTCTCGAAGATATGTGAAGTCTACCAACCCGTACTGGGCCGGTGTGGTGGGCTTTAGCCCCAACCTTCTCACACTGAGGAGAGGCCCGAGGCAGTGAGAGAGTTCAATACAGGGCTGATATTATAATATAATTATCAATAGGAGCCCGGAGTTCGTCAGTTGATGGTGTTACTTACCCCCGTGTTTCGGAAAGCACGTAAAGTCGTTTCTACGGTCGTATCGGATAATCGTCCCATCAGATTATGAGAGTTAGAAAACAAAGAGTGCACTTGTGTTTGTGCATACATTTTTGCACCATAATATCTCCAGTCTCCGTTAAGATTGGCCACCGTGACCGAAATTCGGTCTGGGGGACTTTATTATTATACCTTAACAATCCCAAATGCCACTTCAATCAGGGTTTTGACTTCATACTCCAGGATCCTGATGAACTTGTGCACGTTCCATTTGGTCACTTCTTTGTGGTTGCCCAAAAGTGACAGTAGTGGGGTGGTGTCACACATCGCTATACTGTCACAAAAGATATGATGTATTATTATTAACCTCTGAGTCTTCTTCTAAGAGGTTAATGAAAACACTATGTGGGTCTGTCTGTTAGTGACAGGCATAGCTCCGGAACCACTGGACCGATTGACTTGTAACTTGGTGTACAGACACCTTGTGGTCATCCCTCGGTCGAGTTTGACCCTGTGAGTTTGGGAATATGGGCCCTGTGGGTCAAAAGACCCACGAGATATAGGAGTCACAAGGTCATAAGGTCAGGGGATATTCACCAACAGAGTGATTTTAGAAGTCCAAGGGAGAGGCTTTTGCCATCTCGTTTATTTATCATATCGCAAAATATACACTAGATTATGCCCGCGGCTTCACTTACGTGATGTATGTACAATGTACGTTTTTTCGGAGAATGGTACCCTATGTCCTCTTCTGTACCTCTGACAACATGTAGTTATGCAAAATTTCATGATGATCGGTCAAGTAGTCGTAGTAGCGTGCGAGCGTAACAAATAAACAAACTCACATTCGCATTTACGACTTTTAGTGCTGTTTCAGACCCATTATTATCGCAAGTAAGCCCTGTACCGGTTCTCATACAGTTAACGAGTTATTGAGTCGTAGTGGCACACCGGCGGCCAGGCACAATAGGTTTTTAATTATGTCCGGTTTTCTAAGAATTTAATGGTTAAGAGAGCAGCATACAAATTTTAACACTTTGTATGGGTTTGTGTAGATCAGGGTCAAATAGTGTCACGGGTTTGGCATTAGCTGTCCATCCAGAGGGATTCGACCTTCTATTTGGTTGGTGGCTAGTTCGGGATTCGTGATTTTTAGGGACTTTAATGTAGCCAGCTTTATGTTAATAGGCTGGTCGAATCTAGTGCTAATTTTAGGCGATATTCTATTGCAATAACATTTTATACTCAACTAGTCTTTAACGTAGCTTCGTGGACTTTTGTAAAGTATGCTTGTGATAAAATCATGTCAGAAATTGCTACGTGATGTGACAGATAAACAAAAAGGACGATAACTAGTATTCTAAGATATAAACATGCTATGATAATAACTGCTTATTCTATTCGTTTTTCTAAAATGTATCTATCGTTCTATACAACCGAGATATTCTTGAAAAGCTAATTGGGTTCAGACATCTTTATATATTCGAAACTAGAAAATTTGGGTTTTCATGGATTAAAACGATTGGATTTGAAGATATTTTTAACACATTCACGACCTTATGCACTCTCAATCATTTGTGATATGGCACACAAACTTTCTATAAAAAGTGATATCATGTCTTAGGACGTATTGCCACATTACACGGTTTTAAAAGTATGTGTTGCGGCAGTAACGGTCGGAGACGTAACCACCTGTAGGCGGACATTCATACCAAGTGAATTCTAAACCGTGAGTGTTTGCTGTGGCTCTAGCGATCTGTATTTTTTCTAAAACGGCCCAGAGTCATATCTTTCCTATAAATGCTATGGAAAATAGTCGGTTAGTTAGTGTATTTTAAATCGCCGCCTACAACCGTAGTGCCATATTATGAGGGTCATAATTCACGTCTCTCGATGTACTGTCCGGGAATGTATTAAAAACAAATCGATATCGACTATTTATAAATGTCTGAATCCATAATAATGGAATTAGCTATGTGAGGGAGTTATAAGGTAACATTTTCTCAGTAGAAGAAACTACTAGCCTGGCGACTGGAGAAATGTTATTATTCCATTCATGACATTTTAAATTTACTGTTTAATTGATTGATCCTTTTGACATCATGTTAATATATTACATATACCATCCTCATTATTTTTATTGACGTATTATTATTGTTTGTATTTTTTAGCTTTGTTATTGATTTTTTGTGGATTATATGCTTATTTAAATGAATCACATTATTAACTTAAATGACATTATATAATAACATTGTATCGATTTGCATGCCCAATGATAGAATGTACTGCCTTCTATGTAATACCAATTTCGCTATCAATAAGTTACCTGCAATCATAGCAAATGAAAAGAAACTGATTCTAGCCAGCCTTTGTTTTAGCTAAGCTTCCTATTCTTTGACTCGACTGGACCGATTGCTATGCTAAGCATGTAATATAGAATTCAGTATGGAAACTTGTGGATCTCCTAATACCTGATAAGTTCATTGATGCCCAACAGCACTATGTTTAACTTTTCCTCAACGGCAGCATTTCGCTCCAACATCTCAAGAGTTCTCTTTTGTTGATTTTCCAGTTGTTCGGTCAGCTCAGCTAGCTCTTTGTTTTGCTTCTCCTCTCGGGCCTCGTTACGGTCACTGTAGTCCACTGCAATAATCATATTCGCCTATATATCTTGTACGATCGGTGGTTATCTAGTAGCATACCTATTTTTTTACCTAGGGAATGCATTGATGCATTTCCCATATTTTAGTTATATCGGACTTACTCGGGGAAAGATAACGATGTCCTACCGACTTAACTTACCACGGTTTTCCGTCTCACAATCTATGGCCGAGGCGAAGGGATCGCTCGCGCATTCATCCTACAAATCTAGTAGCAGTATGCTTCCAGAAATAAAATTTTCTTGAATACACACTCCTGCACTAATAATAATTCCAGTATCGCATGAAACTTTACAGCCATTTTGAATGATGTATTCATGCTAGTGCTAGATTAAGTATAATAAACTGTTATATATTAGATTCTGCACGTGGCTTCGCTAGCGTGATTGTACATAAAATAAAAATGTTTCCCTCGCAAACGAGACGTTTTTTCTGGATATTGGATACCCCATGTCTCATTCTGTACTCCTGACAACGTGTATCGAAATGTCATTCTGATTGGTCGAATAGTTTAGGGTGGGGCAGCGACACAAATAAACAATCTCAAATTCGCATTTTAATACATATTAGCTTTTAAGCGCACACAATATACATCAATGTAAAGTAGCTTCCTTCCTTTCCCAGGTTTTAAAGTATCTCTGTACCAAAATTTCATAGACTCACCTATAGGGTTGAGTGGTTTAGCCGTGAAGAGGTAACAGATAGACAGAGTTAGGATTTAAGTTTCGGTACTCCAAGTAATAGAACAAGAACTTACAAATCTTTTGGCGCATCGGTTCCAGTTCCCTACTCAGGGAGATAGATGACTGCAGCACTTCACACAGCAGAATGAACACAGAGAAGTTGTTTATCTCACCACTTTTGAACTGAGTTATCACGTTAGCAATCTTTTCGGATCCCGAGAACTCCTACAGGAGATACTAGAAAGCTGTAGTTTTTATCCTGTAGTATAAATGTGCATTTCTGTTTGCGGCCAAGCGGTATTATACTCATAATAATATCAGCCCTGTATTGACCTGCCCCACTGCTGGGCACGGGCCTCTTCTCAGTGTGAGAAGGGTTAGGCCATAGTCCACCAAGCTGGCCCAGTGCCGGTTGGCAGACTTCGAATATCTTCGAGAACATTATGGATAAACCTAAGACATGTAGGTTTCCTCACGATGTTTTCCTTGACCGTTAAAGTAAGCAATAATTACCTATTTATTAGGCAAATAACTTTGAAAATTCGGAGATACGCGCCTTGGAATTAAACTCGAAACCTCTGTGTGACAGTCCGACGGTTTCCTACTAGACTTTTGGTGCTTCGGTCTTGCAAATTATTAAAAGCGGCACGAAGTCGCGAAACAAGCATGGCTGCCATCTACACAATAATTTAAATGCCACGTAATGTTAACGTCTATTGAAATATTACTACACTATGCACCATGTCTCAGTTTAAGTTGAACTCCAAACTATCAAAATTAAAGGTACATAATAATCGTGGTGTTTATGGTTTTTGAGTTATGAGATGAGACAGATGAAAGGAATCAGTTGAAATATTATTTACATTTTAAGTTAAACTTCAAGCCGCCAATAATTCAAAACCGTATTAAATTACTGGCTTTTTAGTGATGAACAAACACAGACGTTCATTATAAAAACTAATATTTTGGATATCTTCTCTAGGAGGACGATTTCAATACGTTTTTGATGTACAGCTATGACACAGCCTCGATATAGTTTTATTAAAGTAAACATAGATAAACTTTTTCACTTTATGTATGTATTATATACACTATATGGATGTATTATAAAATTTTATAATATGTAAATCTAGGTTAAGGTATTTATCTAAGGGCCTATACAGCCCGAAATAAATGATTTGATTTGATTTGATAACTGGTTCGTCGATAAAAATATATTACTTACAAATATTTCTTGTAACAGAGCATCGTATTTAGCAATCTGTTGTTCACACTTAGCCATCTCAAGCTCTCTCTTCTTAGCTTCCTTTTCGTCCGACTCGCATATTCTTGTTGTACCCTTGACACGAAGAAACTCTTCTAATTTTGCCAAATAATTCATGTCACTGTCATAAGATTGCATTTCCTGAAATAGAATATACCCATATTTTTATCAACTAGCTTTTGCCCGCGGCTTTACTCGCGAAAAAGTAGGTTAGGTTTGGGGTGATATACTAGGGCAGTCTAACGTCCATGCAGAAGCAGGCCCTAGACGACGGCGCGATGTGTTCCGCGCGCGCCTCTTAATGAAGTCTTACTAAAATTGTGACGAGACCGCCACGACCAAGTGGCGGCCCAAATCTGCCGGGGCTGCAGGATGAATGCGCGATTGATCCCTGTGCCCCGGCCACAGGTTGCGAGAAGGAACACCGTGATAGGTTTAGTCGGTAGGTACGGGATTTTGCCATCTTTTCCCGGGTGAGCTCGACATAACCCCTCCGCCACCCTTGTGGAGGGGAATGGGCCGAAACATTCCACGACGTTAAAAAAAAGTTATTATAATAACAGTATTTTTTGTTTTAGATAAAATGTAGCCTATGTTCCTGGTGATAATACAGCTTATAGTAGCTTTTGTTTTAAATCCTTGCAAGCAAACAAACAAAATATAAAATATTTTTCTTTAGAATATTAGTATAGATGGTGGGAAGAAAGAATGTAAATTGTGTGATGGTATATTATGTATTATAATAAACTATGATCGCTAGAAAAACCAGCAGTAGGTATATAGCTTATTTAGACCTATGCTTTGTTTTTGCTGAACTAGGAAAACCAAAAAATTTGCAACTGTAAACATTTGTACGCAAAAATCAGTAAGGTCTTATATTAATACAGAATTAGGTTGAACAGCCAACTTTGTAGTTTTCCTCAGCACATGGGCATCACATATCATTACATCTAGGACTTTTCGAAGTTATTTCTATACTATGTACTGGGGTTTGCCCATGGGAATAATACTCTTTGTCTGGATGAAAAGTACCTGTCGTTTTCTCTACCCCAGACAACGTCTATAGGAAGGAAATTTTCATTTTATTTATAACTGCTGTAAATGATCCAGTATGCGTCAGACTCATCTTCTATTACGTGAATGCAAATGCGAAATTTGGGTGTAACTGTGCACTTTGCCTACCCCTTCGGGGATTTGCAGGCAATACTCATTACTCATAATTATATAAACCTAATATAACTACATACAAATACTAACGGCAATATCTTTATTGAGTTGGAACAGCCCCTTCCATTTGAGAGTATCAAGTTTCCTGCAGCATTCGTCCCTGTCTGCGAAGGTCCGAGAGGCCATCTCAAGGATATCCATCAGATACACCTTGCCTTTGATCAGGTTGTTTATAGTACGTCTCCATTGGATGTTGAAGCTTTCTCTGAAATATAATAAGTTTTCTATGCCTATTACATACGTAAACATGCATATTTACATTCGATCACGCCCGTGAGTATTCTGGAAAGTAAGTTTAGCTAAACTAAACTAAATGCTGTTTACCAAGTTCTGGACCAGTACTGCTTTACAGAATTTCGTGACTGATAAATCAAATAACATTTTGTCTGATTCTGGAATCTACTTTCATGTACAAAAGTAGCATTTCTGCTACGCCACCATAGCAGCCATACATACATGTATCTTTAAGTTAAATCATGAAGCTAATAGCTTCATGGGTTAAATAGAATTTCAATGACACATGAATAAGGTAGTTGCATATGTCTGATTTTGTTCAAATAGAAATCGAAAGAAATCTTTTGTGCAAACTGTCAAAATTAGGTACGAAATAGGGGACTTGTGGCCTACTCATACACATATGTATATCAATTATTATATTTATATACAACACATTACCTTTACATTTATTTACAACAATACATATATATTATATTACAATTGAAACACAAAACATTAACACAAAAATTGCAATCACATATCATCTTATTTATTTATTATTATAAAATATTTATATCGTGCATTGGAAACGCACTCAGCTGCCTGCCGTAACTAGTTTGGTTATGAACAATGCGCGTGCGCAGCCCGATGACCGCGCTGCCACGTTAGTCCACGTCAGTCGGCCCACAGACCTCTCACGCGAAGCCTGTATCGCCCGCTAACCGAACGCTCGCTCGTATTCTCGTACATTATAAACTATACGTGTTTTCGTTTTCTGCATACTATCGCTTTAACTACTTCTACTTCTTCATATCTACTTCTATGCTTATTCTATAGTGCTGTGTGGAACTTTCTCTTCTGTGAAACGTTTGTAAACAATAAACTTTACTTGTGCTGGTTATGGACTTAATTTATTTCATACCATTACACAATTATTACTACATCTACATCTACAAACTCATATTTTAAATTTAGATATAAGAAAAGTGGTATTATTATTGGGATATCTCTCTATCTTTCTCGGACAGCAGCGTTTAAATAGCAGTTACGTCATTGCTTGTACCGTGCATCCATTTCTTGTCATTTGAAAAATACCTCTACTACTTGATTTGAAACGCTTGCATCTTATTTATTTTTAAGTATATTCCAAAAATTATTTTGCTTTTAGTATTTGCGCAATATAATATAATATAATAATATAAATTTATTTTCTCCTTACAAACAGTCTTTAAACATAAAATTGACAATTATATGGACTGTTGAGTCGGCGACGCAAGGTTAATAGCGTTTCTACAGTTATTTAAATAGGCATTTAGTTTTCTCTATTACCGTCGAATTTATTTATGAACTTAATCAAAACATTTAAGTCAATCTTCTTAGAGGTCGTAGTGGAATCCTCTTTGGACATATTGAACGCCTCAGTCTTGGGAACTCAGTTAGTCAAAACAAAGATAAGGTTAGAGGACCGTATTAGCGATAAGGAAAGAATGTTGCACGGCTCTCGCGACTAAATAATATGTGTAGTTACTAGTATATGAGAAATATAATTAAACACTTTGTAGGTGATTGTTTTCGTATTACTCGATCACAGGCAATTTAATTATTCACTGGCACTAATCACTTGCACAATTATCTTCGGTATGAAGTAAATATGAATGTCAAAGACTTACACGGCGATTACAGGAACAGCATGTGTCATCATGGCTGGTGGAATACCTTGCTTCCACGGTGACTATATTTAAAGGAAATGGTGACAATAGCAACATGATTCGGCAGTAAGAAACAGTGACCAGCAACATCGGCTCGGCACGGCAGTAGAACTCTTCACACGGATATAAATCACGACACGGCGAAAAGAAACAGCAAGAGGATACCATGGTGTTAAAACTTAGAAGAAAACAGTTGAATTATAACGTAATCAAATTACATAGGTTACCATGTTGGCTTTCTATAAGATAACTAAGTGATATTCAATTTAGTTGTGTTATACTCTGAAAGTTGCATGTGACAACCGCTAGATGACGGGGAAATCAGTTTATGAAAATTTCACTTTATTACCAATTTTTTAATTATCGTAATAATTTTTAGCTTTTAATACATAAAACTATTATCATACAATAATTTTGTTTTTAAAAAGGAAGTTCTAAAGTTATCGCTTACCATATTTGATTAATGTTATTTATTTTTGAACGATTCGGACCTGTCACATAGATAAAGCTGTTGTCAAATTTGACATTTTATCATTCCGTTATTCTCTCTTGAATAATAAACTCAAGACCTTGTTTTATTTTTTACAATTCCATACTTGCCCTGATCTTGGTTTTCATTTTTAAGTGAATGTACAGGCTAGCGAATTTTATAGTTAAGTATACACATTCTTAACTATAAACTTCGCTAGTCTGAAAATTCATTAATCACTACATCATTATAATAGATATATTATATACCCACACATATGTTTGTATTTGAAAAAGTTGCTTGAACCGAACGCCAGTTGGCGCTAGTATCGCCAATTCATTGAGTGACGTCTCTATATTCCTATATACAAATGTACTCTGTGGAGGATACGGCGACGAAATGATAGAGTTCTGTGTGATGACGATATGCGTTTAGAAAGTATGTATTGTTCACTATTGCACGAATTTATTGTTCGTTTTACACGATATAGGCGAATAAAGGTTTTGTTAAACATCTCTGCCTCCAATGTTATACGGGAAACTTGCTGTGTCTTTTTAATAAAAAGATATTTATAATTTTGGCTGAATTTATTTTATGTAGAGAATTACACGAGTCCTTTTGTGAAGAGCAAGTGGCATTAGCCGAGGTTTAAACAAGACTGGCTCGAACTGAGCACATCAAACCATCAATCCACTACTAATCGCCAATGTGCTGACGGCGCATTGTGTCCCATACATTGACTGGATATAACAGTACGGTTATTGGAGGAAGTAAAGTTTAGATATCCATCTAGATGAGGTACGCAAAAAGCAGAAGGTCTACTCCTGTTCTAACAAAGATCGGCAATAATCCTGTTAAATTACATTCCAGACTACGAATGTTTCGTTGGAAAATTTTCAAACATGTTTTTGAACTATGTAAAAACGCTAGACATTTATCAGCATCGCAGGTAATGGAATCAGCTACGTTATATGTATCAATTTTGTTTAGATACTTAAGTAACTCATTGAATTTTAAATTTAGAACTGTTAGCAGTACTATACTCCCAGTTAGGTACAACCATATTTTTAGAATTCAAAACAGCGATAAATAAAACTCTGTTTTTGCAATCAAAAGCTGACCCTGAAAACCTAAAGCTAAAATATTTTTTTTGTGTTAAGTAATATATAAAATATGTTATTTATCATACATATGTGTTATTTGTAATTAAAGGCTAATGTTTTATGTATGTATGGGTAATGTATGTAATTAAATAAATGCGACGAGTTTTTAGTAAAAGTAAAATAATAGGCACTCAGTAAAAGAAAACAAAAAGATATGCATGCAGTAAAAAGTAAGTAATATACAATGCAAATAAACAAACTAGTCATATACCTTTTTTAAGTTCGTTCATTGACATTTCGTTTTATATATAGGTTACCTTATACCTTTCCAAATGATGTCCGGCAGTATTTATATATTTTGTAATCCTTAGCAAACACTCTTGCTATATAGTACAGGCGTTTTGCCGAGGCATTGAGAGACTCAGCCACATATATGGGTTTGGTGGGCCCAGCCATATTAAGACTAGCAGTACTTAGACGCTGTTCACGGTTCGTTTTGTTGTATACTCTAGTGGCTTTTAAGAAGATTTCTCTTTTTAAAATGGTGGTAAAATCCACGATAATAAGACCAGTTGATTTGTCTTTCAGTTTCATTCGGGAGACATCCCGAATATCTGATTCTTGAATGGGGACGGACATTGATAAGTGCACCAATTTTTTTCGTTAGATCGACCAGATTTTCGTTGTTTTCGGAATCAGAGGTAGTGACATTTCTAAGCTCAACTGCGGTGGATCGTGCATATTTCTCAAACTGTTTTAGCTTGTTTTTTAAGTTTATAATATGGCTTTTAAGAAAGTTATTTTCCTGTTGAACTTTTTTCAAGTCACTAAGAACATCATCGTAATTGGCTGACAGGTACATCATTGATTCTTTAATTTCTGTGTTTTGGTTTACGTTTACTTCTCTTAGAAACATTAAGATCTTTCTTGGGTATAAAGCGCTGAGTCGGAAGCATGATGCGTGGGGCAGGGTGTAGGGTTAGTAACTCATTTCGGGGGTGTTCGTGAGAGGGACATCGTTTTGAATTTCACGTACTAAAATACTTTGATATAATAATATAAGTATTAGCCAATAGTTTACCTTGGGCCATACACCAAAGTATAATACCATTAATCGCTAGCGCTCTTAAACTGCGGCAAGCAACAATTGAGTCAGTGTGTCGATGTGAATGTGACGTCTGCGCAGGGAAGCTCGGGCTGCAATCCCTGTTTCGGCAGTTGTTGTACTGCACATTCCACACTTCGCTGCACTGTTGTGACCTTCACTTTATTTATGCGCGCCTAGTACTCAATCGGATGTTTCACTGTTATTAATTTAATATTAATTGCGAAGATAATTATTTTAAGAGAAAAATTCTAGCGGGTGGATACTTTCACAGTTTTTTCCACAATTCTGAACGTTCCTGTGATCCGAGGGGGAGAGAACAAAGGCAATGTAACGATTTGGCTTAAATAACAAAAAAATGTGAGGCAATTATCATATTTTGAAGATTTTTCTTTTGAACTGGAAGCAATTTATGAGTACTACTTACCTCTCCACAAGCAGTCTATGTATTTCTTCTCTCACATGCTTGTTGTCAGCGTTGACTACACAGAACCTCTTGGTAGCCAGGTCCAGCCGATTCTCCATACGACGGAGACGATTGTTGGCATTCTCTAGCATGCCTAATTCCTATTCGAAAAAACAGGATTAGTAGATTAGTAATACGCTGAGTGCACAAATGGTTTAGATGGTCATCTCATTGTATACCAAGTGTTTTTGATTGGGTTTTCACAGGATATCCCACAGCAACTATGTCACTCCAAACCACAAATTATGTAATATTGTCTTCTGTTTACGCGAATCTTATTCATTGAAATCAAACTACTACATACGGATTTTATCGCGTTGTTTATTTAACACTTTATTACATACTTTAGAAACTGTTACACTACTATACTACTATTAAACTTTACAAATTTTAGCTAATTAAATTATTAAAATGATTTATATTTAAGTTTACACTTTCCCCGACGTTTCGGTTGCTTTTCAGCAGCCATGGTCACGGGGAGAGCAAAAAAAAAGAAAAAGAAAATTCAGTGTAGTAGTATAACAGTTTCTAAATTATGTAATAAAGTGTTAAATAAACAACGCGATAAAATCCGTATATAGTAGTTTAATTTCACAAATTACGTCCTTCGCAAAATCATATCGACCAGGTGCTCAGTCATTTTCGCATTTTTTATTAGTAAGGATTCTAATAATAGACAAGGGAACCTGTAATGAGAAAGATAAAATGTTTACCCTGGACAAGTCAGTATCAGCTGTATTACTCTGGATCAGTGTATAGCGACTGTCTTTTAAGGTGACTGACAAGAGCTGTGGAGTTTCATTAGACCGTATTCAGTGGCGTGCTGACACTTTTATGTAGACCTATTAGTTTAGCCTAAAGATGATACAAGAGGCTTCAGAAATTAATAAAATACATAAGGAGCTAACATCAGCTTCAGTAGGTATCACACGGAACAGGTCTATAATATTCTTCTGTGCGAGGTAGTTGAGACAGTCTAGTTCCTCTTGCTGCCATCGCTCATCTCTCAGCTCCGTCTCCAGGTTGTCGTACTGGACGATAGACTTGCGAATCTCGTTCTTGTCGTTTGTATCACGTATTGCGTGTAAACCTTTTTTTGCCAGCTGCAACATGTAATTTATGTTTATTCTTAACTAGCTTTTGTCGTGGCTTCGCCCGCTAACCTACTGGTATGTGTAAGCCAGTATGCACTTCAATGTATTTAAAATGTATATGTCAAATTAAAACATGATCATGTATGCCAATATTCCTAGGTCAGTGTTACTTATTGAGTTATTTGGAAGAAATTCTTAGTAGCAGAAGGAAGTTTCATACTGTGCTTGGTAGAAAGCAAAAAGCCACCCTATTATATGTGACAAAGAATAACCGGTAGCAAAATATGAATGTGATAAACTTTTTCTACATTTCCAGGAAATAAGTATAAGATTACGTATATAACTGTTATAAATACTGGATCGAGCAAATTAGTAAAACAATCCAGCCTTTGCACATATATGAAAATTTCACCAATGGATTGAGCCCATTACTGCCTCTGCATATCAGGCAATAGAGACTAATAACTTACATTTATACAGAGAAGCGTATCATCCATCTCATTGGTAAGGATGCCCATTTGCTTCTTCTGCGGCGCCAGCTGCGGTATACCTGCAGCTCGCTTCGCCACGCTGCATTGTGGTGCTAGTTTCTGGCACTATAAATAAGAATACTTTATATAACCTGCTCTACCTAATTTCCACACTTTGCTGTGGTTTAGACTGATATTTAAAATTGCCGGTTCTCGTGGAAACTTTAGGTTAAAATAAAAACATCTAAAAAGTCTCATCACTCAGTTGTGTAAATGTTTCCAGTTAATCCATCGACTACTTTCTAGTTTTGCAGAAACAAACTTAAGGAAACTGGACTTTTATAAATAAAGAAGATAACCAAGCATAAACAAGCATAATATGCTAAGTAGTTATCGTAGATGATTTTGGAGGTGAGCACGGCTGGGCGTATAGCTGCTGTCATTTCAGTTCCAGCGATCCACCTACACCAAAGCAGCGATATCAAGAGCGTGTTAGTCGGCATGCCCAGTCTTAATAGCCTGTCTTCTTCTAGTGACGAGGGCGTATAAAAATTATGTGATGAGATTTCTTATTTCTTTTCTCATACGCTTTAACCCACAAAGTAGTTAAGTAGCTAAGTAGTCCGTCCTTGCCTCATTCAACTTAATCAACGCACTTGCTTGTGTGAACATTTATTGAGATCCTGGGTGGCGTTGCAGAAGTGAATACGACTACAGTGGATGAGGTTTCGAATTCCTAAGTAAGGTGTTATAAAGTTATTCTGTAAAGAAATTCTCAGCGTGGATTCTGGAACTGTGCCTGGTAGAGCAAAAGGTTCGCTTTCTGTTACGTGAGACAAACACAGCTGGCAACGTAAATGTAATTGCATAGGCAACATGAAGGGGACTTCGAGGGTATATGTATTTACAGATTGTTCGGAATCATTTAACTGGACTGTATTGCTTATTAATTTTCCATTACCGTCCTGAGAGCTTTGCTGAGTTCAGCTTCTGGATCGACAGTCTTCGCCTCCACTTTATTCGGCATGTTGTTATATTATTTCAACCAGCTAATAAAGGACCATAGAAAATAAAATTTCCAAAATATATAAGTAAAGTACAATAAAATTCAAAAAGCAAAGTTCCTATCACGTTGACGTTTATCAAGAATTTTGGACTAATAGATTTTCTTCTTCAATTTCAGAAATGACATTGTTGGTTGGTAGTGCAAAGTTTTTATAGCTAACGATAAGAAGATCCTATGTCCGTAAAGTAGATCACTGTAAGTAAATTGTAAAGATTATGATGGCATATAGTGTTGGCTAGATTGGCATTTTTTATTATTATTGATATAGATTATCTTCGTTCGCGAGTCGGTTGTGGGTAAGCTTCGTTAAGGCTAAGCTAAGCAAACAAAGGCTAACTAGTCTTAACCAGATACATACTATAAACTTCAGTTCAATTAACTGAGTATTTGACTATTTATTTGATGTAATAAAATTTAATAATATTTTTAATAATATCGAAATAATAATTGCACGTGCACGTGTTTCCTTCTTCCTTCAATCCTGGGTCCTTTAAGCGGGGCGTGAAAAAGCACCTTCTCAGGCCGTCAAAGTAGAGACCTCAACATCGCCTCGGCTGCTATGAGGACGATGTGGAGGCCACTGCTTTTAGACCACACGACTGCTTACCATCAGGTGGAGTGTGGTCATTTTGACGAGCAAAATAAAAAAAAAATAATAATAATTTAATCAAATATAATACAATAATATAATAGAAATAAAAATTGTATCGGCATAATAATTTAATAATATCGAAAGAAGTATAATTATGTATAAAATACTCTGCAGTGCTATTGGCGTATTGGCACATCTTTTAAAAGTAAAACCAATGTTCGAAAATGTATGTAAATGCCATATACATATATGTCTGTTGTCTTCTTGATAGTCAAGAGCAAGTCAAGGGTCTGCATCTGCTACGCTTTGGATGAATGAAAAACTCTCGAATCTGACTAATTTGAGCAGATAAACTGCTTGCTACATTAGTCGTTTTCATTTCGTTGGTATCCTATCCTATAAACAAAATGCCGACCAAGATAGAACCGAAAGTTGTGGACCCCGAAGCTGAACTAAGCAGCGCTCAAGGAAAGGTGAGAAGAATGGAAGATAATATATTTCATTTATGTGGTCGCCAGAAAAAGAGAATTACAATCTTAAATTAGAAGATATGTGCATATTGTAAGAAATGTAGTTTATTTGGCCGGTTCTGGTTAGTATAGACTAGAACCGTTCTCGTTATAGCTGATAGAAACACACAGTGCCATTGGCTACTGTCTTTGTGATCACTTTGACTGCCAGCTGAAATACCTAGTGTCACGAGTGTGGGCAGAAATTTTTAATCTGTTTTAGCTACTCTATTGGCAGATATGATAAAGTTAGAATTAAATAATACATATTACTGATATTTTGTATGGAATTCATAAATAAATAAAAACCCGCACATATGCGCGGGCCTGGCACAGGGATTGAAAGTTTCAATGCCTATGCCAGCCCCGCACATACGCGGAGCTATCTATCTTAATTTATATTAATGTTTATTTATATAAAATTACATTTAATTTATTATTCTATTAATAACAATTTTATAGGAACTATGTAGTTACATTTCCATATTTTAGAGTAATAAATTCTTTAAACTTACTTATTATTTTCCTTAGGAATCATAAAAAAGGGGTCATTACTATACTTGTACCACAGAATACATATTAATACATGATATAATATACATCAGTATCCATATGTACCCTATGCATACATTTTCCAGAGAGCTTAATTTCAAAACCTTAATCTTTGGTTTTCTCACTAGGCAAGCCTGTAAAATGTTAATCAAATTATAAATCTAAATAATAGTAGTAACTAATATTAATTTATAAGAGTTTATTAACAACAACTGAAAGGTATGGATAGCTAGTTTCAGGTACCGACAAGGAGTTTTCTATTCGCATGGGTAGTATGCCAGTAACTGATTCAGTCGGTCAACAATCAATACCTGAAAAATAAAACAAATAACGATTGCATTATTGTTGATTATCATAAAATATGCCTATTAATATTGATGATAAACTATAAATTGTCATAAATTGATTATTTACCTGACATTTTTACGTCACCAATCGAAAAATTTTACCTCTTACGCGGCCACTAAATACGCAGCGCGATTCCCTCAGTGCCAGCCCCACCGGCATGGTTCGCAGATACGCGGGCTGGCAGCTAAGATATTTGGCTAATGTATAGGGCTGCCGATAATGAGGTTACGGTACGAATCTCCAGTCAGCCCAGAGCGGGCTTTTTTGTCACGAAATTCTTAGTCGTAGCCCGAGGTTAGGAGGTTGGTGGTGTTTGATCCCTGTGTTTCGACAAATACGTAAAACCCATTCTCGCTGATCGTGTCGGATTACTGTTCCAACGGACTGACTGTGAGGAGAAAAGTACCATTCAGGCTTCAGTATGCTAGTTCACCGTTATAGTTGGATAAAGCAAAAAAAAACAGAAAAGCTGCCGTAAACACCTACTAAAACAAAGGTATGGCTGGTGCTGTAGTGGGCAATATCACGCTATCTGCCTCAGGCAGGTGCTTTTTGTATCGAGCATCTTTGTTTGTCATTTGACATATACCTCTACTACCAAATTTGAAACGCTTGTCTTATTTATATTAAGCAGATTTCAACTATTTGACTTATTATATAATTCAAAAATGTGAGTCATCTACACTTTTGTCATTTCAGTACAAAGAACTGGCGCCGCAATGCGGTGTGGCGAAGCGAGCGGCAGGTATACCGCAGCTGGCACCACAAGAAAAGCAAATGGGCATCCTCAAGTGCGAGATGGAGGAGACGCTACTGTGTATAAATGTTAGTGATAGGATAGATCTTACCACTACTTCAGGTCGTAATTATATATAACATCGTATGCGATAAGTTAGCGACATAGCCGACATCAGTAGGGTTCTCTGGTAGCGGGTTGATGGCGTAAAGTTCAAACCGCAACTATAGACTTTTCAAAATCATTTTATTTAACAGCAATCACAGACGTAAGTACACTGAATAGTTTCGAGTAGGATAAATAGCATTAATTTGCAGTGACCATGATTTAAATCCGTAAATGCCCATAACACATTACCCTGACACCACGTACCCTACAGCTGTAAAATTTTAAAATTTGAAGTTTGTAATGTCAAAATAACAGCATGTTACTAAATGGATATGAAAGTATATATACGATACTTACATCGAAAATAAAATTTTAAATTGTTCTAACTAATTTCTGAAACGGCTTAACCGATTATGACAGAACTTGCACTCGTAGATAGCTTATAACATCAGCTGTTACATAAATTACTTGTACGAAGTTGCGGTTACCAGCTAATCAAAAATACTTATATAATTTTATTATATAAAGCTCGCAAGTAAGGGCCAGCATGCAGTCTATGACGCTTCAGTTAAAAGTAGAATACGCACAGCTATAGTTGAGCACGAAGGACTGGTGGAAAGGCTGAGGGATGAGCGATGGCAGCTGATGGAAGTGAACTGGCTCAATTACTTCGCTAAGAAGAACATCATGGATATATTGAAGAAGATTCCTTCGGAAACAGATGTTAGTTGTTTTTTGTCATAATGCATATAAAAATAGTAATATGTTTAATTGCACGGGTGGTAGATTAGTGCAGCGATAGTTTCTTCTTTTTTCTCTTTATTGAAATAAAGAGGCCTAATGTCTAAACAAAGATTATGCTAGCCCAATCATAACCTAAAATACAAGCGGGAAAGAAAGAGGAATAGCATCGATAGTTGAGAGTTCGTAGATACTGTACAACAATTTTCGAGATCCACATTTAATTGTTCCAAGCCTAGATTTAGATACTGTGCAACAATTTGTGAGATCTATATTCAGTCGTTCCGAGCCTAGGTCTTCTGTGTCCGTTATTTGAAATGTTTATAAGGTCCGATATATACAAAGATTACGACAACGACTACGACTATGTTTGTGTATATTTCTTACAATATCAAATTAACAAATTAAATCTACTAGTTCAGTAATTCCACAGGCGTTAACTATGCTGGAAGACGCTTACAATCGTCTTCGTCGGATGGAGAACCGGCTTGACCTGGCAACGAAGAGATTCTGTATTGTCAATACAGACAACAAGCAAATTAGAGAAGAGATAGATCGACTGCTTGTTGAGAGGTAAGTAAAAGTCATAACAGTTTTTACAGACTGAAAGCAATACAAACTCAAAACAAGAAAATATATTAATGTAAAAATATAGTTTGATGATACACTATTTCTATAGGTAGGTACTACGTAAATGGTAAATGACTGCCTCCATAGCGCAGTGGTCGTGAATGCCACTGCTATGCATAAGGCCTCGGTTTCGCGTTAACTTATTGAGTTTTCCTGTTAAGAAATCTCAATAACAGCCCGGAGGTACGAAGTTGGCGATGTTACCGCGTGCTTCGGAAAGCACATGAAGCCATTGGTCCCGCGCCTCATCTCTCTCCGGTCGTGTCGATTGCCGTCCCATCGGATCATAAGAGTTAGTACATTCTCTGCACTTGTGTTTGCGCACACACTTGTGTACTATAATATCTCCTGCGTAGATGGCCAGTCTCTGTTAAGATTGGCTGCCGCCCTGACCGAATCTTGACCAGGAGGACATTATTTTATTAAATGGCGAATAGGTAATATGGTTTACCAGACATTGACAACACTAAATAAATAACTCGTAGCCTGACGTGAAATTCGTATCAAACTAGAGCTGCGTCACGGATGCTTTTATAGGGTCACAGCATTGATATTAATAGGCTTCGTGTGCATTGCTGTGCTGCGAAGGGGATCAAAACCTTGGGCCCTGGCGCTGCAAACGCGGCGACTTAATTTTCAAGGATTAGCAACACGCGTTTGTTAGTTTTGATATTACAAGTTACGGTAAGCTACAGTGGTTGCTTATCATCTAACGAGTGGTATATTTATTTGCATCCATGGTTGTATTAAGTAATATAAAATAATAACATCAACACTTTACAAACATAGCAAAGCAAAACTACTTATGGCCGCCGTAAGTTGTTTTGTTGCTTGCGTAAAGGCGCGATTCCATTAGGCAAGTTACTAGCATGCAAGTTGCAAATTGCATACAACTTATACAAACCTGCATACAAGTTACAACTTTTATGGGGTAGTTTGAATTACTGTACAGATTTTTATTCAAGTGACCTGCACATTGAACGCGCAAACGTTAGTTGCACGTTTCGAATTTCGAACGAGTGACGTGTAGGGTACGCACATGATATATATCGCTGTACAAATTATCAAAACATAATGTCAATTTTATTACAGGACAATTTTATCAACTTAATGAGCGTTCAAAAACGTATAATTATATTATTATGATTTTTTGTCCACTACTTTATAATGTATAATATCGGTGCAAACTATTCAGTTTAATTGATTTATGAATTGTACATTGAAATTAAACTCATTTATACAGATTGTTTATTTAACCCTGAATTACATAATTCTAAAACTGTTACACTAGTACTACTACTGAATTTTACTAATTTATAAGCTAATAAAATTATTAAAACTATTAAAACTATTCATGTTTAGGTTTACACTTTCCCCGACGGTTCGGTTGCTTTTCAGCAGCCATGGTCACACTTGAAGAGTTCCTAATCGATTATTTATGAAAATTGTATTTTAGAGCGGGTACCCAGGATGGAGTTGTCAGTTGCAGAATGTTTCTAGAACGGTTGTGTTAAGTTTGGACAGCCGACCGAGGCGTATGCTCTTAAACGGATCGGCTCCTAATCTCTTTATATCTTCACATTTTGTTGTAATCTAAGTTTTATAAATAGAGTATATTATAAATTGAGTAAAATTATACGGTAAAGAGATATCAGCTCATTCCAATAATCCGCTCGGTGCTTCGAGATAACGACTCGTATAATAGGAACCGAGCCTTAATTACTTTCATCAAGTCACCATTCAATTCGTTCAATGGTTTAAGCGTGAGTTACAAACAACCCAACATCAAAATTATTAGAATTATTAGTTGCATTAGAGCAATATTTAATCTAAAACAAACAGACTCTTGCCTGTCGTGACATTCCCTTGTATATATGTACATCCAAGAGTGTGCTATGTTCACAAAACATAATATTGAGTTGTTTGAAAAAAGAAAAAGATCTCGACATATCGGCAAGTTATGCATAGTCCGTAGTAAAACTACCTTAAAGCATGAAAGCATATTCTGTAAGGCCTCAATTATTTATATATAATAAGTTACCGACCAGTATACGTAATATACATAATATGTGTCTATACAAAAAAGACCTACTGGCAATGTTATTATTCTTTGTGCGAGTTTTTGTATGATAAGTTTACAGATAGTTAATAGAAAACATTTCAGTAGGGTAAATATTGTACAGCATGTAGCATAAAAATATTGTAAAACATGTCTCATAAACAATATTACGAGTATCTGTAAATTAAAATATTTAATGTGTACTGTAGTCAACAGTGATAATGTGTTAACTTTATGCATGGTATATAAAATTAAACCATAATAATATTGTCTTATGTTTACGCGAATGTTATACATTAAAATTAAACACTTTATACGGATTTTATCGTGTTGTTTATTTTACTTTAAACACTGGTATTACATAATTTTGAAAACTCTAACACTACTATTATTGAAATTTTACTACTATTTATTAATATAAGCTATATATTTTCTAATGAAAACAATTTATATTTGAGTTTACACTTTGCCCCGACGTTTCGGTTGCTTTACAGCAGCCATCTTCACGGGGAGACTAAGATGGTAGTTGTCCTAATGTTCTGAAGTGTAGCTACACTTCAGAACGTTGGGTGTAAAGTGTTTAATTTCAATTAAACCATAATATTTGCATGCCGAAATTGGCTAAATGTGGCAAGGACAATATTGTTATGTAACTAAGAACTTTATGTACTCATGTTCTGCAAATAAATAATTAATTAATTCATTCATTAATTCAAAAAATTCTAACATCATCATCATCAGTAGTATTTTCCACCTTCAGACAAAACTTCAATATACAGTGGAAACATGCCATAACTAAGTTGACGAAGGGCAAGATGTATCTGATGGATATATTCGAGATCGCTATGGGCACTTTCGCGGACAGGGACGAGTGGTCCAGGAAACTTGAAGCACTCAAGTGGAAAGGGCTATATGAGCTGAATAAAAACATTTATGTAAGTATGAAATACTGAGTCGTTGCTTGCATGAGATTTACCGTTAGTCGGATCGTAACGACAAGGCGACGATTTGTTGGATTTTAAAGGTAAAGTAGGAAAAATAGAGCTATGCCAATAGACTGCACATATGGCTTAGCAGGCAAATAGTCTAACCCGGTGAATTCTAAGGCATCTTTTTCTACCAGTTGCCACGCATACATAGTGATCCTGTTATTATTTAATCGCTTAACACCAGACTGATGGTATATTAGTTCGCCATCTTGGTTGTACTGCCTCCGTGGAGCAGCGGTAGTAAATGCGGCTGCTGTGCATCTCGAATTCAAATCCCGGGTCAGGCCAATAAAAAGTTATTGGGTTCTTCTGTAAAGAAATCTCAATAGCATCCTGAAGTTAGAAAGTTGGCGGTGTTACACAAAAAGCCGTTGGTCCTGCGCTTGATCTCTCTCCGGTCCTGTCTTACTGTCCCATCGCAGCATGAGAGTTAGGGAACAGAGAGTGCACTTGTGTTTGCGCACATACTTGTGCACTATAATATCGCCTGCGCATATGGCCAGTCTACGTTAAGATTGGCCGCCGTGACCAAAATTCGGCTTCGAAGACATTATTATTGTATACAAACGTATTCTCAGAAGCAAAGGCATAGCGCTATTGTAATCTTCAAAATATACCTACTATATTAAGAATAATATTATCCAAATTTGTTTCCTTAATTAATCGTGATAATATGATATTACCAGGAAATGCAACTTTTTGATGGGGAGCTGAACCATTTGGCAAAGCTAGAAGAGTTCCTGCGTATAAAAGGTACCCGAAGGATTTGCGAAGCTGATAAGATAGCGGAGACAAAGAGACTTGAGGAACAAGCCAGGTGTGAACAAGAGATCGCGAGACACGATGCTTTGCTTGAAGAAATATTTGTAAGCATCAATATTATGTAGTTTCGTTTATTTAATCTTAACTATCTACTATATACTAATATTATAAATGCGATGTGAGTTTGCTGTCATAACTCGACAAATCATCATGAAGTACATTCTAATACCGTCTGTTTTTACCTATCAGGCAGCAGAACGAGTGTTTGTTTGCCATCTACTTATAGATCGAAAGCGTCTTGGTTATTTTTTTTTGGAATTGCTTCTGTGATTCCATGTCCGTGACTGCCGGTTATCGCTTATCACAAAATGGACTGCTGGTTGACCGATACTCGGCCTGGCACTGCACCTGTAAGGAAATCGATTTAAAAGGATCTTCTTTGTTAGGCTTACGCTGGTTATGAAAGAGTGCCGCCCATCGTTAGCCACTTCATAGCAGATGAGGTGAAGAACCTCTCGATGTACGAGTTGCTTTGCGAAGTACTGCAGCAGTCTATTGTTTTGAAGAAGGAAGTTGAATTCTTGAGACAGAAAATCTGTGAGTTTGTATATCTATACTAATATTATAAAGCTGAACAGTTTGTTTGTTTGCTTGAACGCGCTAATCTCAGGAACTACTAGTCCGAATTGAAAAATAATTTTAGTGTTGGCTAGCCTATTTATCAAGGAAGGTTATAGGCTATATAACATCACGCTATAACCCACGGAAGCGGCGCAGTAATCATAAACGCGAGTGAAACCGCGGGCACACCTAGTGTTTTATAATATGGATGGTAGGAATTTAAGGGGAAGAGCCTGAGATGTGAATTAGTCGGAGAAGGTTCGCATGGGCCGTGCTGATAGGTAATACACACTGCCCGACCTGGGAATCAAACTTCATGTGCAGCAGTCGCATTCGCTATCGCTGTGCTATCTAAGTAGTATAATAGTATAAATACGCGATAGGTTAGTGGGAGAGACCGTTGGACTGCCACGCTGAGTTCTCGATTTCTATCACAAGGCACACATCTGGTTGCTTTGATTTTCGAAGTTATATGCGTATTAAATTGTTAATTATCCCTCGCTTTAACGGTGAAGAAAATTATCGTGAAATCCTGCGTGTCTAAGAACTTTCCATAATACTCTCGAAGATATGTGAGGTTTGCCAACCCGCACTGGGCCTACGTGGTGGTCAGGACTTACCCTTCTCACACTGAGAAGAGGCCCGTGCCGAGCAATGGGACAGTTTAATACAGGGCTACAGGTAAAATTTTATTAAAATAAATAATGTTGAATGTTTTAATCAAGAATATCAATCAAGTTGAAAATATTAGATATACTTTTTTATGTTGCTCTTTATCATGACTGTGCATATTACACTATCCTTATTTATTAACATATCTAAGAAATCCTAACTGTAATGTGTTTTTTATCCCAGGGGACCAAGTCGACATAAACTCGGGTCGTTATGAGAAGCAAGGTAAAATATTAGCAGACCTGAGGAAAGAGCGAAATGAACAGCAAATAAAGATCCAGCATATGAAGGATCTGAACAAAGATGCTGAAGGCACTATCAATAAAATACTGCAGGGCATCAGTGATATCGTCAGGTATAAAGCAATGAAGATTTATTTGACAGCCTGGTTTAAATGGTCTCTACAAATAGTTGTTCATAATCTGGGTGTTCTTTATATATATTGGTTTTAGATAATTCTGATACAGAGATTATCACTGGAGCGAGAGTGGTATTTTTAAAGAGCAATAAGAGATTAGATTTCACTCCTGTGTCGCATAGGAAATATTATCCGCGGAACAGGAATCATACTTTGCAAATATATAAGTTTTAATAACAAATATTGAAACAATAAACATAAATAACATTTTGCCAGGCTCTAAATAAATACTGGTAGATCAGACAAAGTTTTGTCTCATAGATCAAACCGATAATATTCGACGTAGTGCATCAGTATTACGCTATCCTATATCATCCAGTTCTATTGGACGACAAGACGACAAAAATAATGCTAATAAACAAGAAATATATCTTATTTACTCACGCGTTTATCCTAGAAAGCCAGGCGGAGGTGTCCATCATGACACCCGCGGTTTTACCAGCATTGATATTAGGGCCTACATAATGTGAGCAAATCCTCTCGCCATCTTCTGAGTATAGTTCCAGATTCCCTGCTACTTTTGATTTTTGACGGAATACCTTTTTAACAACCATACGGATTTTCTTTTTGATTTGAATTATTTGTTCAAGAATATCACAGTGTAACCTCACACCGCTGATGTCACTTCTGGGTAACCACCGAGCGGTGACCAAATGGAACGTCCATAAGTTTCTAAGAATCCTGGAGCTGGAAATCAAGAGTCTCATTCAAATTGTATACGGAGCTGCTGAGGTTTGTGTTCAATACTTACCTTATTATACATGATATTGTCATAAGTTTACGCGAATGTTATACATTGAAATTAAACACTTTATACGGATATTTTCACGTTGTTTATTTTACTTTAAAACACTGTTATTAAACAATTTTGAAAACTCTAATACAACTGTTATTGAACTTTACTACTATTTAAGCTATATATTTTTAATTAAAACTATTTATATTTAAGTAGTTTCGGTTGCTTTACAACAGCCATATTTACGGGGAGACTAAGATGATAGTTGTCCCAACGTTGAAAGGAACAACTACCATCAAATAGTTTTAATTAAAAATATATATAGCTTAAATAGTAGTAAAGTTCAAACAATAGTGTTAGAGTTTTCAAAATTATGTAGTAAGTGTTTTAAAGTAATAATAATAATAAGAGATTAATTTATTTCTCTCAAAAGGTGCACACATAGTTTTAAACACAAAAAGAGTATAGTAATAGTTACGAAATTAATCATTGCGAGAGCTGAAGTCTGTAATAGGTTCGACTGTGTGACAAATCTCCAGGCTCTCTACCGAAATCACATAATATGGTAAAATTATAAGTATGTACAGTAAAGTCTAGAAATGAACCTAAATTAAATAATGAACAAACTAACCATACAACTAAAGTAAATAAAATATAATAACAAGACATAAGTATAACATGCATGTGCATGTGTGTCTGTGTGTGTGTGTGTGTGTGTGTCTGTATGTGTGTGTGTGTGTGTGTGTGTGTGTGTCTGTGTCTGTGTGTCTGTGTGTGTGTGTCTGCGGCGAACTGAGAGGACGTTGCAGGTTTCATAGAGTTTAGTAGTAGGAAAACGAAAAGAAAGCTTCCATCCAACTTTAAGAAGCCCTCTTTGCGTGCGTTCCAATTTTAGCAAGTGAGTCTTATGTGTTCCTCCCCAGGTTACATTACAATATTGTGTAAGTTGTTGAGAAAGTGCTAGATACACTTGTCTTAGTATCTTTGCATCTGCAACGTGGCGAAGTTTGCGCAATCTGGAGGCAACAGAGTCTATGTGAGAATGATATGATAGAGTGTCATCAATAAGAACCACCAGGTATTTTATGCGATCAGTGTTATCGAGATTAGGACAGTTGTAAGGAGATTTTGGAGACATACGGCATGAATGGGTGGTTAAAGTATGAGAATTAATCGTATGTTTACCATGAGATGATAATGAGAAGTTGAGGTATTTTGTTTCATTAATGTTAAGGGTGATTAGATTGCGAGCTAGCCATTCAGTAACTAGGTTGAGTCCTTGTTGGGCACAGCTAAAAGCGGACTCCTATGTTGGACCATGAAATATTAGGGCAGTATCATCGGCGCAAGTAAAGGTTGTTCCATTTGAAAGCTTAAGCTGACAAAGATTATTGATGTCAATTAAGAATAAAGTTGGACCGATGATACTACTCTGGGGCACCCCGTACGAGATTGGAAGCTCGTCACTAATCCAGTCACCCATTTATAGACACTATCGCCTGCCTGTGGGGTAACTTTTAAATAAAGAGAGTTGTTCGCTTATTCCTATCTTTTCTAACTTGGATATGAGCATGGAGACAGAGATCGTGTCGAACGCCTTCGACAAATCTAGAAATATGCCAATTGCTTTTTCTTTTTGTCTAGATGTGAAACAACACAATTGGTTAAACCAAGAACAGCAGAGTTAGTAGACATACCTGCTCGGAAATCATATTGGGATGTGGCCAGCAACTCATTTTGTTCTAGGTATTGATAATTATGATTATATATGATTCATAAGTCTCTCAAGAATTTTGGAGAGCGTAGGTAATATACATATTGGTCTATAATTATTTACTTCGTCTCTGTCTCCTGCTTTGTGTATTGGATGAACTACTGCTAGTTTAAAAGCATCTGGTTTGGTCTGGTTGTCAAAGTAAAATAAACAACGTGACAAAAACCGTATAAAGTGTTTAATTTCAATTTATGTACTTAAATTATTATACATGTATAATAATTTAAGTCGATAATGGTGCTACTGATATGGTAAATAAGTGTATGGACCTTCAAGTAAGCAGTTGCACGCTGCGATTCTGAAGACGAAAGTGATATTATTGCCAACAGACGGACTGCGCTAAAGGCAGCAACTACCGTTAGTTCGGCAGTATCCTGGCAAATATTATAAATCCGAATGTTTGTTTGTATGTTACGCTTTCACGCCTTAACTTTTCAACCGATCATCATAAAATTTCGCATACATGTTGTCAAACAGAAAAGGACATCCTTGCATTCAGAAAAACAGTATTGTTCTCGAAGGCGAGCTAAGCCGCAGACGGAAACCAGTACCTACGTCATACTGTTACGTATGATTAGGTGGCAAAAAAAATACACTTGAACTTGCCTCTTCACCAGGCAAAACGCGATAGCTTATACTGGTTGCCTGTAAGAGCTGTATTTAGGTATGGTACTTCTTCCGCCGAGCTGGCTCGTTTGTGCTATTAGTAACCAAAAATTGACAACGAGCTGGTTCTCTTGAACTTCTAATACATTACTTGCACCATTGAGTTAAACTAATGACTATTTAGATAGTTCCTTACCTAGACGATATTCATAAATCATAACCTTAGCCGTCAGCGCCCGTAACAAAGCCGACGCACCATCGTCGTAAAGCTCCAGTTGAACAGCCTTATAAAAAACTCATCAGTGGCCCCCATGCGGTGATACTGAAACCAAACAGGATAGAAACGTTGGTGCCTTACCAACCATGTGCTTAGTAAGTAGAACTCAGATCAGTCGATTTTTTGGACCAGTAGACAGTGTAAAAGATATGTGGCAAAGCAAAATACGGTCCGTCTGGTATCCAATAAATGAAATAAATAATATCAGCCCTGTATTAAACTGTCCCACTGCTGGGCACGGGCTTCTTCTCAGTGTGAGAAGGGTTAGGCTAAAGTCCACCGCGTCAGTGCGGGCTAGTAGACTTCAAATATCTTCAAAAACATTATGGAGAACTTTCAGACATATAGGTTTCCTCATTATGTTTTCCTTCACCGTTAAAGCGAGCGATAAAGCGGTATATAACTTTGAAAAGTCAATGATGCGCGCCTTGGGATTAAACTTGAGACCTCTGCTAGGCAGTCCAAAGGTTTTCCACTAGGCTATTGCTGCTAGGTATCCAATGATTTCTTCTAATATCAAGAGCATCACGCTGGCATTGGAAACCCTAGAAAAAGAAAAGGTTTTGAAGAATGGCAGGAAAGAGGCAAGTGTTTGAGTCGTCGGAATTTTTACACACTTGACAATGCGAATTACCAGGTTATATTAGTATTTAAGACTGTGTGAAGTTTAGTCTATAGTTTAGTAGTAGACGTAAAAGATTAACTTTTACGTCTATTACCTCTAAGAGTACTTAGATGAGGTGGCTTATCCAAACAAGTGGCCTCATTTGTACAAGAACTTTATGTAAAGTCTAACTCCTTTATTTGTTTAAGTCAAAATAAATGTTACCTTTTATTATGTTCTCAGTTGCGTAGAAAAATACATCATGAACGCAGTATACGAAACACCCGCCGTTCCAGCTGACAAAGAGTTCATTGACCAAATTTTCCACCTTCAGGAGGTTAACACCAGATTTGGTATATTCACTCTCACCATCCCAGAGTAAGCTTCTCTCTATATGCTTAAATGAATTTCATGCTGCTGTGTTTCTACTAGATATTACATAGTACCTGCCCGCGACTTCATCTGTGTGAAGTTTTCCATAAAAGATGAATGAAATATCAAAATCCTGAAGCCTACATCACTAACGCCATGATTTGTAAGCCGTGTGCGAATTTTCATTGCGTTCAGCTTGCCTAACGTTTTGTAGTATTTACAAATAGTTTTTCTAATTTGGGTGATCTCGTAACAGAGATAATGCCTAATATAGGAGTTGACTTTATCAGAGGAAAAACACTTTGATTGTATTTGTATATATCCATAATATTTGCAAATATCACTCGCTAGTTAGTAGGTAGCTCGTGGCATAGTAAAAGTTTATTTGGCTCATTTTCCAGTTAGACTGCCCAAAGTCTATGCAGGCATACTGCAGTAACATACGTTCCATTTTAATAAAATATATTATCTTATTCATTTCAGAAAACGCCACGCCTACCGTGATACTCGTAGGGATTAATATTTTTTATATTGTTATAAGCTCATGCCTTACTTGATGGCAGCCTGTGGGCGTTTGTAACTTCTGGAGTATCACTCGCCAATTGTCTTATTAAGGAATCGCTATGCTGCCAGTACCAGGAGTAAAGAACGAAGAATTCTTTGACTTTTCGAAGTTATGCATATAAAATAGTTAATTATCACTCGCTTTAACGGTAAAGAAATCATCGTGAGTTCTCCGTAATGTTTTTAAAGATGTGTGAATTTTGCCATCGCTAGTAGGCCGGCGCGTTGAATTATGGCCTAACCTTAATGCCCGTGCCCCGTAGTCATATTAATATTATTATTTACAAATGTTTCTCAAAATTTATAAGCTTATGTTAGCTAGTAGATAATTGAGTGTGTATAATATTATTTTTATTTAAGTTAATAAATAAGAAGCAGAAAACAGCTGTATTTTATTTTCAATCATTTTATAAAGGTATCGACTAAAGATCGTTAGCAATGCAAAGGGTATCACATCCTGAAATGAAAGTAACGGGATAAGAGAAGACGGCGTTCAAGTTCAAAATGTCCCTTGCCCAAAATGTCCTCAGGTACCAGAATGTCCAGAACGTCCCTTTCCTAAAATGTCTCTTTCCTAAAATGTCCCATTCTCAAAATGTCTCTTTCCCAAAGTGTGCCATTTCCAAAATATCACTTTTTCAGAATGTTTCCATTCTTAGGCTTATTCATTCTTGTACAAAACTACTCCAGATGTAATTCACGAGAAATGATGTATATGTAAGTACGGTTGAAATTACTCTATTGTTGCTTCCTTTTATTCCTAAGTGTTCCCCCCTCTTTCAAGATTTTTCACTCATAAAATCCAAAGGCCCGGGAACCTACATCGCTGGAATACTATAGATATAGAAAGATATTTAGATAGCTTTAGTTCAGATAATAGTATTAGAATGGCGCAAGATGCAGATACAATTTATAAGACCCTTCGTATGGTCCCAGAATTTGATGGGAACCCTAATATACTAATAAGATTTATCTCAATTTGTGACCAGATTGTGCTAAGTATGTTAATGCCGCCCCAGGCAGTGAATTAAATAACTTATGTTTATTAAACGGCATCCTCAATAAAATAAATGGATCCGCCGCTTGTACTACATATAAACTCAAACGATATACTGGATAACTGGCAGGGCATTAGAACAGCATTCATTAATAATTATTCTGATCAACGCGCCGAAACAGCAGTGAACAGAGATCTCTCACTATCTACGCAGGGTGATAGAACTCCTCAAGAATTATACGAACATTGCTAAACCTTATTTACGTACGATGTTCACTTATGTAACATTATATGAACCAATTCCAACTACAATTAAAACAAAACGCACTTTGTATAAAAAAGTTACCATGCAGGCTTTTGTTAATGGCTTAAAGGAGCCATTAGGGTCCCGCATCAATTGTATGCGACCTGACACTTTAGAGAAGGCTCTTGAATATGTTCAGGAGGAATTAAATGTGATTTATCTTCAGTAACGGAGCGATATTCAGAAACAATCTAGTAGTCTTCTTCTTGTGTTAGAATTTTATAATGTTATAATGCAGGATCATATTTTAAATAAAAGCAAATAGTTATAATTTTCAAGTGCCCTATTATTTCCAAAAGTATATATAATTTATAAGATAGGTTTTATTTATAGGTTATCTATCTTCTCCCTAGTCTTTATTATTCCCAAGTCACTTAGGGTCGGCTTTTCTGGTCTAACCGGATTTGACTGGATATCAGTTTTTACACGGAGCGGCTACCACCTGACCTTCGCAAACCGAAGGCTAACGATACGAACGAAGGCTAAGGCTAGACCAGTATCAGGATATTATAGGACACTGACTTCCCAGTAACGACTACCATAGATGTTCATGGCAGCTGGGACCGACGGCTTAACGTGCTCTCCGAGGCACGGAGCAAGCGATAATTGTCAATCAAAAAGTATCCCCATATTAACGATGTTCTAGATAAGTTAGGTCGTTGCCAGTACTTTACCACACTAGGTCTGGCAAGCGGAGCCTGTCAGGTCGATATTGACCTTCAGGATATACAGAAAACAGCATTCAAAGTAGAACACGGCTATTTCGAGTTCCTTAAAATGCCCATGGGACTTAAGAACTCACCTTCTACATTTCAAAGGGTTATGGACGATATCCTTAAATGCCTCCAGAACGAGATCTCGAGATCTGCCTCGTATATCTTGATAATATCATTATTTTCTCAACATTTTTGGCTGAACACATAATTAACCTTGAAAATGTGCTTCAGAGAATGGACAAATCCGTGTTTCTAAAATTAGAGACCGTTTATCTCGAACATATTTTAACTAGAGAAAGCATAAAACCAAACCCTGACAAGATTAGTGCAGTAGAAAAGTATACCATACCAAAAACCCCTAAAGAAATCAAGCAATTCCTAGGACTTGTGAGCTATTATTGCAAATTTATTGCAGACTTTGCCAAAGTAACAAAACCTTTCACTTAGTGCCTAAAGAAAGGTAGAAAAATAGTTTTAGATCCCGAATATGTCAATTGAAAAATGTAAAACATTACTGACAAACGATCCCATACTACAATATCTCGATTTTAATAAGAAATTCGTATTAACTACGGATGCTTCGAATGTAGCCATTGGAGTCGTATTATCCCAAGGCTCAATAGGATCTGACAAACTTGTGGGTTACGCGTCTCGAACCCTAAATGACAGCGAACTCAACTATAGTACCATAGAAAAAAAGAGCTTCTCGCAATAGCATGGGTCACCAAATATTTTAGAACATACTTGTTTGGTCGTAAACTTAAAGTAATAAATGACCATAGACCTTTACAGTGGATGATGAATATTAAAGAACCAAATTCACGATTGACGAGATGGAGATTAAAGCTTAGCGAATACGAGTTTGATGTCATTTATAAGAAGGGTAAAAGCAACACTAACGCAGATCCTAGCCTATCTCGAGTAGAAATTCATAATGAAGAGACTAATTCTTTAATAAAGGAATAAATTTTCATAATGCCAAGTCCTACAGAGACCCAGCCTTCAGCACATTCGTCTACTGCAACTATACATACTAGCCTAGAACACCCCATATTAGAAGTACCGATTACCGACGAACCCCTTAACAAGTTCCACCGTCAGATATGTTTTACGGTAGTATAAGATGTTAAACGTAAACCAGCTACATCTCAACCATTTGAAAATCATACGCGCATAGCCATTCAGAGATTCTCATCTAATTTATAAAATAACATAATTAAAGCCATCAAGGAATTTGTGAACCCAAAAGTCAAAACAGCTGTTTTAATAAATCCACGCTTTGCTATGTACTCATTTAACAGTAATACAGGACAAATTTAAAAGTTCATCCATGAACCTTGTATTAGCATATATTGAACTGGAAAACGTCAAGGAATACTTATCTCCGTCAACAAGAGATAATTCAGCACTACCATGATAGTAAAACAAATTATCGCGGAATTACCGAATGTTACTAAGCCTTATCTAGAAAATACTACTGGCCAAAAATGAAGGATGGTATTACTAAATTTATTAATGAATGTACCATTTGTGGACAGGCTAAATACTACAGAAGACCTATTAAACCCCAGTTTAATTGTACCTCCTGTTACAAAGCCATTCGAGAGAGTTCATATGGATTTATTCACAGTTCACAATGAAAAATATATTACTTTCATGATGTTTTTACTAAATACATTATCAAATTATTAATGATTCATCCTTATCAAACAGATCCTCGTTGATAGAGAGTAGAAACAAAACCCGTGAACCTGAAATAGCATGATAGATATAGATACTCTTATGTCCATGTTAAGTAGGTTAGACATAATATATGTATAGTAAAGATGTTAGAATATTATAATGCCAGGATCATATTTTAATGGAATGCAAATAGTAATAATTTTCAAGTTCCCTATTATTTCCAAAAGTATATATAATTTATATAGGTTAGATGACCTATATTATAGATATAATCCTTTCATACCAACCAATGAGGATTCATTCTTGTGCATAGAAGCATAATGCTCGATGTTCAATGACTGGTATCTCTGTGAAAAGGAAATATCTCACCAAATACGCACGAAGCCAGACTGTATCCAGAATCAAGTTATCATGAGCCAACCAGTACAACTCAGCGAGATGCAATCCAATGTCTTATACCACACAACAATACCTTCCTACGTCATATTGCTAAGCGCAGGAGAAATTGCTACAGCAATACTCAGTTATCGGTACAAATGGCTTTGCAAAACAGCAACACCAACCAACGCCGACAGTCATATCTATGCGGAACCTGAAAAAAAGTAGTGGAGGACAAGCACCAGCAACATTTTCTCTCAAACTTCTAAAATAGTTGCTAATCTGCGGGAGGTGTTACGCATTGCTACTGAAGGGACACCGCCGACACAGCATCCAATAGTTATTGAAGACATTAGAGATTGCACCATCGGAATATCATAAGACGGAAACGCGCCGAGCTATGCAGTTTATAACACGCACGAACTATGTTTTCTTAATTAATTAAATTTATTAATCGAACATTCCATATTCATACTTCGAATAAGCGTTTAGGTTAATTAGAATATAATTAACTGTAAAAGTATTATTATTTTAAATTAAATCAAGTTAAGAATTAATTTGGTTTTTGTGCTCCTCCGATCGCAGCTAACGTAATTAAGTGATCAGCCATCGATAGTGCTTACAAAAAACAGTTGCATGCGATTTTTTCAAAAGTATATTTCGCACCGCCAGTCTATCAAAAGTCCGCCAAATTTTATCATGCCTCTCTATATATCCATTAGCATAAGTGACGAACGAAGTCACAACTTGATCAAATAATATATTAGAAACAATATTGTAACACATCAAATGTTATTTTGATTTTAATTAAATATGAATATACACCTACACGAAATCTCTGAACTAAAATTAGACAATTTTTGACTTTTTTAGTTTAGTAAAAATTACAACAGACTTGGCACCATTAAGTATATATGTTTTTAAAATGATTAAACGAATCATAAAGAAAACTGAAGAAAAGCATACATATCTAGAATGTGTAGGTTTTTATATTCGGTGTATTTTGTTCTAAATGTAAATTACTTTATTCCATTTTGAGACTATGTATTTGAAGCGACGTAGTGACACTACACAGTCCAATAAGTTTCGATGCCAGTCAACAGATGGCGCTATACGCAATAGGCGCTTTTAACTCACTCGCTATACTATTCTGAATCGCACAAGTGAAGTTTACGCAGCGACTAAGTATGTATGACATCAACCGTTGGGCCACGACCCACCAGCTACGATCACCCAGCCTAGACGAAGGATCCTCCCTTCGTGTTGGACAGACATGACACTACGTTCCACCACATTTCGTCACCTATAATTTTGGTCCAAGCCTGCCGATTTAGGGTGGGTACTCCAGATTTGTAAAATTCCACTAGCGCATATGCATTTTGATGACAGTGTTATATAAAAGTAGTAAAATAGTTATATAATATAGTCGTATCTTTTGTCTGGAACGCAATATTACTTATCACAAAAAACTAGATATAAAATTTCAACCTTTTTATTTGTTACATCATTATAAATATTACTCTAAATGTGATACAAATCTATCTAATACCTTTAATAATTATATAAATTACGATTAACAATATTCATAAATGAACATTTATTTAGGAGAAGAGTGAATTAATCCGTCGTGAAGGCACGATATGCATGACGTTTCCTGAAATAAAGAAAATGGGTAAATTCATTTAAGGTCATGATATATGACATGAATAGGATGGAATGAAATGATGCATCAATATTAATGTCGTCATACGGAAAAAGACGTATATGCCTTAAAAATAAATTTTAAACATGCTAGTAAAAATTATTATTATAAAAACAAAATGATAAAGTAAGCTTACAAAACAATGCATTAGTCAGTCGAATTTTATGTAGATATTGTGATAATTGTTTTTCTCTTTTCAATTCATTACTTTTAAGCAGTCGAGTTTTTTGTTTTTATAATTATAATTTTATTTCAGTCTTTTTAGTTTTATTATTGACCATTTGTGTTACAATAGTAATATAAACGTGGTCTATTCATGATCTCATTTGATACCCATATTGCTAAGGTAAGAACAAAAAACAACCGTTCCTCATTTCTATTCATTTGCGGGCGCCATTTTTAAAATTTATATAGCCTATGTCACTACCACAATTCTGATGAATTCAACGACACCTCATATGTCAAAAACCGTCCAGCCGTTTGGGTTGTAGGGCGTGCCAAAGAAATGGACTCGCTCGAAAAACATTACCCTCCTTTTGACGCAGTAAAAAAAAGAATCAGTAAAAGATTAACCTTTCTGTAATGAAGCTAAATAAAAAAAAATTTTGATGCGTATTTTCCCTTATAACGGCAGTAATATTATAAAGAGGAAACTTGAATTTTTTGTTTGATTGTTTGTAATGATTTAAGTCAAAACTACTAAACCGATTTTAAAATTCTCTCACCATTTAAAAGCTACTATTACTACCACCATCACTATCATTCTATCACCCAGTAACATAGGCTATATTTTATTCAAAAAGTACTGTTACGCCTAACTTTACTCTGCTTTTAGGCGAGCAAAGCTGCAGGCAATAGGTAGTTAATAATATAGATGAAACTGTTACTGAATACATCAAATTAAACTAAAATCAGTTTTATAATAATATATAATAATATTCTACCACATACACACAACACTGTCTAGCCCAAACTAAGCAGAGCTTGTACTATGGATACTAGACAATGGATAAACATACATATATACTTTTTTTTTTTACGTGGGGAATGCTTTGACGCATACCTCTCCGCGGAGTGACCGCGAGGTTATGTCAGGCTCTCCGGGAGAAAGATACCCCGGTAATACCAACTAAGCCTACCATGGCGTTCCTCGACATAACAGTCGTCAACTTCAACACAGTCGGCAGGGTCGCGCGAATCACTTTCACATGCAATCGCAACCTCGCCGAGGTTTCGGCCCGCCGTATGAAACGGCAGGCCGCTACACGAAAAGACCTACACTTTGGTCACTCCTAATTTTAACCCTACTGTTCCCTTGAAGGGGGACGGATACACGACACAGCGGCGCGCGTGGAAACACGCACGCCGTCTCTCGGACCTGGTGCTGATCGGGTGGCGGGCAGGCCCACGAAGCCCACCACCCCCAGGTAAAACCTCAGGGTGGCTGGAGGTCGTCTCGCGCCCTCCGGCACCTGGTTCTGCGGTTGGGGAGAGGGTTCAAGCGCACCCTATCCTGCTCCGCCTCCTTGATAGAAATAGCTTCCTCACAGAAGGAGGCGACGGCGTTCCACGATCTCTTACTCCGGACCATAGACTGAACCAAGACCGGGAGCAAGAGGGCAACAATGCCGACTGCCGCGACCAACTCACGGCGCTGCGAAGCCCAGGCAGGGCAATCCGCCAATCTGTGTAGCGCCGTGTCTGCAACAACATCACGGCAGTCGCCGCAGTGCTGGCAACCAGGCGTCTCAAGCCGACCTCTGCGACTCAGGAACTGGCCGAAGCAACCGTGGCCAGTCATTACCTGTGTCAGCCGTAAGGTGGCGTGCCTGCCTGTGGCGTGCCCGGACACAGTGCATACAACAACAGCCAACGCTTCGTATAAAAATATCGCATATATTAATATATTTCACATGTTAAAGCAATGTGAGGATCGATATTGCAATATTTTAAAATCTATTTAATCTTCTCCAGGAACACTTCGATTTTGATATATTTACATACAAACGATTTTTTATAAAATACTGAATAATAATGTGTCTCAGTGATTATGATGAGCTGCTAAAAATGATATAACGGTCGAAACGTCGGAGAAAGAGTTAATATATTTCTTTTTAAAATAATTTATTATAAAAATATTAGTTAGACGATGTTTATATGACAGAAATACCAGCATATATTTGAAGGGTATGAGAATAATGATATACAGGGTGTCCGGTAATTAATGGATAACTTGGAAATGTCTAATAGTGGAATTGATGGCCGTTCAGAAAAAATATGAAAATAAATCTATCCTAACTACTACCTGAGATATGTTTTTTTTTTAATTACCATGTATAACTTTCTTGTATACTACGACCATAAATGAATGAAATCCATCGGTTTTGTGTTGTTTTATTATTAAACACTAATTATGCTAATAGATAGGCAGTCAAAAGTATGCTATGCTTATATAGCTTGCACTTCTTAATATATATATATATTTTTTTTTTTCCTTTTTTCTGATCGGCTTCAGTTCTACTATAAGACCTTTCAAGGTTATCCATTAATTACAGGACACCCTGTATAATAAGAAAATATTACAACTTACTCAGGAACCGTGAGGGTATATATACCAAACTTGGTGTTGATATCTTCAAGGTGGAAGATATACTCGATGTACTCTCTGTCAGCCGGCACTGCTGGCGTCTCAAATACCAAGTTCATGATGTAGTCTTCTACGCAACTGTGGATGAGACCAGTACAATTTAATATAGGGACATTGAAAAACCGTAATGTCCTGAGTCTGTATTATTTTATCATGGTTATAATAATATCAACCCTATATATAAGCTGTCCTATTGCTAGGCACGGACCTCAACTTAATGTGAGAAGGGTTAGGGTGCGTTTCTACTGACGCGGAGCTGGACGGAGTGGAGCGTAGAAGAGCAGTGAAAAGTAGCAAGTGTTTTCATTGCAGCGGAGCGGAGCGGGGCGGAGTGAAGCTGAGCAGACTAAAGCTCGAATGATCTTGTTTCTTTCTGCAATGTAATTCTTTCTTCTAATGTGGTGTCTTTTACTATGATTTCCCACGCCATATCTTTGGTGTCATTACATTTGTATGTTGTCAGTCATAAATCCCATAAACATGGCAATTTTTGTCATTTTCAATTAGTTTCTCATCCATTTTTATTCACATACAATGTCGATGACGTGAGAAGTGTATGACGTAATACCGCCAACTAAACTCAAATGCAGCGCACGAGTCCTTTCCTGACGGACTTCTTCACTACCCGCCACGCTGCACCGTCCCGCTATCTTCCGCTTCACGCGCTCTGCTCGACACCACGGCCTGCTCGACTCCATTCTGTCCGGCTCGGCGCCGCATGATCATATATTTTATTTGAAAGTCCGCTCAGCTGTGCTCCGCTCCACTTGCACTGTTTCCACTGATGGCGGAGTGAAGATATCGAGCACTGTGATTGGTCAGTTCACGGTCCGCTCCTCTCTACTCCACCCAGCTCTGCGTCACTGAAAACGCACCCTTAGGCTAGTCATCATAGTCAATCAACTCTTAGACGTGCAGGTTTTCTCACGATGTTTTCCTTCATCGTTAAAGCGAGCGGTAATTAATTATTTTATTACTATGGTTATTTAAGCAAATATATCTGATTCAGAAACGTAGTCAAATAAGACTATCAATACGTTGTCAGTAGTGACAAATTATATTGCTCCTAACTATTAGGACCAATTTTGATTAAAAATTATTCATTGATATTAAACTACTATATACGGATTTTATCGCGTTGTTTATTTATCACTGTATTACAAAATTTTGAAAATATTACTCTACTACTACTATTGATTTTATTTGACTAATTTATAAGCTAATAAAATTATTTAAACTATTAAATCTATTTATTTTTGGTTTACACTCTCCCCGTGACCATGGCTGCTGAAAAGCACCCGAAACGTCGGGGAAAGTGTAAAGCGATAAAATCCGTATATAGTAGTTTAATTTCAATGAATAACATTCGCGTAAACAGAAGACAATATTATAAAAATTATCCGCAGATATTCCACATGTCTGTACAGTAGTGTATTGGTATTTTGCTATGTACTCGTAATATGGGTTTGGATAAAGATATTCTATATTATATCCCCGAAGAATTAGGTTGAATGAAATAACAATCCAATTATTATGATTATTTTAGGTGCTACACAGAAGAAGACGAGTGTATTGCCGTTGCAATTCTTTTCTAATGCTATGTTGCTATCGCGTATAACAAAAGTGCTCCCTTTTCAGCGACCTGATTTAATTCTCATTTATTATATCCAATAAAATCTTTCGAGTGGGTTCGGCTAGAGGACAAAAGTGTCAACGCTCGGGGAAGTACAATCAACTCGCAAAAGGCGTAACAGTAGAAACTGTATCTGTGTTATGCTTGGTGTTTACGAGATCTGGAGGCTCATATACCTATCTTTTTCTTTCTTTGCGTGAGGTGGCAACCAAATATAGGCTACGGTAGCTGCTTAACATTAGACGGTTTGTAGCCTATTAGCCAGCGTTGCTACATCAAAACTAATATTATAAATGAAAATGTTAGTTTATTATGCTTTCACGTCATAGCTACTAGACTGATCATCATGAAATTTCGCATACACGTTGTCAGGTGAACAGAAAAGGAAATAGACTGCCTTCCAGAAAAAAGTACTGGTACAAATCTAACCGAACCTATATTTATGTGAGTGAAACCGCGAATAGAACCTAGTAACAAAAAAAAATAGAAAAGAAAGTAGGTACTTACTAAGCGCAAGGCTGATAATCTACCATTGTTTCAATTCTGTTAGGTACGAGTTGAATCGTAAACGGGTCTGCGATTATTTTCTTGCCTTGTTCGACCTGACCTTTACCAGCCTTCGTTGTAGGCGCTGGGGGCTAAAAATAATTAAATAAATAAATATGTAGCTCTAATTTGAAATAATTCATATAAGGAGACCCTGCCATGCTTTGTTCAACTGATATTTTTAGTGACCCATTCCCATCCTCAAGATAAAATATATATAAAAATACTTTTATATAGAACTGCAACACTGTATAAAACTGTCAAGCCAATCTATTAAACAGTTTTCAAGTTATACGAACATAAACATACAGAAATTATATTTTCTTATACATATAGAGAGTACGATTAAATACAATATCAGCTTTAGGGTAGGATGCGCAGCAGTTTCGCCCGCAGGCAGTTAATGACTACACTGGGCACTGGTGGCTGACTGAAGTAGTTTTAGTTTCAGCAACCCACCTACCATTCAATTCAGGAGTAGGCACATCATCATAGGTAGTACCCGGAACGTTCAATCTTTCCCCGGGTGAGCCCGACATGACTCTCCATTTTCCGCGGAGAGGTATGTGGTAATGCAGTATGCATTACCGCATACCTCTCCGCGGCAAAAGATAAAAAAAGGCGTTGAACACTAACCAAAACATTGCCATAAGCCACTTGGGTGAGGGTCTTGATATCTGTCTCCAGGATACCCAAAAACTTGCGTACGTTCCACAATGTCACTTCGTGGTGGTTGCCCAACAGTGACGTTAGCGGTGTGAGATCACATTGGGCCAATCTAAGAGAGATTATAGGCATCATAGATTGCTCATTGTTAATCTTCTTCTTCTTTGCGTATCGATGGCAAGCACTTTTAAATTATATATTTGCTGCCCAGAAAACAGCTACGCTAGCTGCGTTGTCAGAGGCAGCCATCAGATCCTCCTGCGTGCAAGTTGTCGTGCACGCAGGGCACGATGTAATGTGGGATATCGTTTACCTTGCACTGCACGCGCAAGCCAGATCGGTACCGTCTGAGAGTTTCCACCTAATCATGTTTTCTTCGCACCGACCGACCTGGGTTCGGAGTCTATTTTAGCGACTTCCAGACCGACCATGGCAATCGATGTCCAGGTGTATATGAGCTAGAATCCTAACTAATACTATAAATGTGAAAGTCAGTTAGTTTGTTTGTTACGTTTTCATGCCTTAACTGCTCGACCGATCATCATTAAATTTTAGTATCGCATACACGTTGTCAGGGGAACAGAATAGGACATAGGGTACCTTTGATCCAGAAAAAGTGCTGTTACTAACCTAACCTACATTTACGTGAGCGAAGCCGCGGTAAAAATCTAGTTATTTATGTCTATTTAGATTACAAATTACTTTTCAAATACGAAGTCCCATTTGACAGATGATCGTTGAACAGCGATAATGAAGAGACCGTTTCAATCGATACATCACGAAATCGATTACCTTTCCAAACAAACTGTAATCGTGTAACAAACATGATGGAAACAGAAAAATAAAAAAGGAGTCCATCTAAGTTTGACATATCGAAAGAATAGAAATGTCACATTTATTATTTGTACAAAAAATCTGGACTTATCCTTGATTAATTCCTAGTATCACATACTTACTGCATACTTAGTAAAAGAGTGAAATAAATGTGGTATAACAGGTTTCGATTTTCAAGACGACTACTCCTTAAAAACTATGGGATATACAAACCATATAATATTACCATATGATATCGCAACTACAAATCTATTTGTTGATAAAGAAAATGTAATGGCATTGCAGAATGGGATTTAAAGTATGTTGCAACGTAATAATAATTAATACCAAATACAAATTTACAAAAGTATTTCTCGGACAATTGTTTTACCTCGAATTAGTTCGATTTTATCCGATTCATACCGTCGCATCACTATGACTGAAAGTAAAAAATTACCCTAGTGCTTAGGCACCATGGTATTGTAGTTTGTGTGTGTTATATTATTTTGATGTTTAAATTATTTAAGACTAATATCAATAGAAATTATTAGTTAATTATGTTTAAAAAACAATTACATCATGTTTTGTATAGATTCTGATTATTTTTAAATAGTCTTCAGTACCATAACTAATCATTGTTTATTTTAACAATTTATATGAAATGTGCAGATGAAGGGTCAAAAGGGACTTCCTATTTGAAACAGACTATAGTATTCTTGTAAACTACTATAGCTAGGCTAATTGCTTTGCTAGCAGAGGGTACATATTGCTACTGCAAATACATTTAATTTTATTATTTAAATAATACATTTACATTATCTAAAATAAAAATACAACAAGCTTAGGAAACCTATTTAAAAATTAATAAGTTACAAGGCTATCAAATTTGGTAGTAGTGGTAACTGTCAAATGACAGAAAAAGGATGCAACATACAAACTGTGACGTACCCGCTATTTAAATGCGGCTGTCCAAGGGAGATAGCGAGATGTGCCAAACCGCAGCGCCCCTTTTTCTCATACGTAAATTTTTAATATGAAGGACTTCCATATTCTGCTACCAATTTTTATACCATTTACATCAAAAGTTTTCTTTTGGTTGCTATTTGCTTTTGTGTGTAAAATAATGTACAAAATCAAACGTAGGCAAATAGCTCTCCGTATCAGCACATAATTTGGAAATCTGTAGTCAGATTAAATGCAAACGCAGCGATTCAAATAGACATAACGTTAACATAACAAAGACTCATGTCTGTTCATTGCTGAAGGGATAGGCAGAAGCGTCTTACTTAGCTTTTTTAGAGGCTCACTTATAATAAGGCGATCCTATTACCATTTACCAACACTGGCCACATTTCTAGAGTTTCTTTATTACCATCTACGGTAATAAAGTGGCACTGGAAGACACGAACACATATTGGAACTCCAAGCTGCTGCTTAGTATTTCCAAGCAGCAGAAAAGCCCAATAACAGAACCGAACTTAAAAACTAAACCTCGTGAATTCTTAAATATCCACCGCAGGAGAAACAAGAGAAACAAGATATTAAAACCGAAGTTACGGACCGACTGTTCTTACCATTGAACACATTCATAGCTAAAGTCCCGAATTTCAGTAAGTAACCTCATAATTGTTCTACATGCTCATAAAGAAGTTCGAACAAGGGCATTGTGCCACTTTGAAAGAAAGGAACTCGAAGAAATTTATTGTAAGTTTATTTCGTTTTGCCGGAAATCCTACCAAAAAACCTAAAAACAAATCCCTGCACTAGGAATAATTCCTGTTTCACGGGGACTTTACAAACATTCAAACACGGACGCAAAGAATTCTGGATTGCACAAAGATTTGTCCCGTGTGGGATTCGAACCCACAACACTCGGCGCAGTGGCAAGGCGATCTCTTTAACTACTATGTCATCCGTGCAGTCGGATTCACTTAATTTCGGATAGACATTTTCATGATAGGTTCATTGATACCTGACAATTTCATCGATGCCTTGCAATACAGTGGTCAAGGTGTTATCACTAGCAAGGGTGAGTTCATTCTTCTTTTGGGTACGCTCTTGCTGTTCACTCACTTCTGTAGACAGTAGCGCCAATCGTTTGTCTTCCCTCTCTTGTCGTGCTTCGTTCTGATCCTTTTTGTCGACTGAAACGTGCAAAATTTCCCGTAAATGTCAAAGTATTTATTTTCTTTATTACAAATATAGCTACGGCGTTAATTTGTGGAATACTAGTGATAAATGACCAATAGAAACGCCTTTCTAAGGCACACGCGTGTGTTCAGTCAATAATAATTAACGCCTGAGTATTTTCGACATTCTGTCATTAGCACTCCTGAAACTGTTTAGAAGAAGTTATAAAACTCACAAATCTTCTGTCTCTTATTTTCAAGGTCTTTTGATAAAAATATGGATTGCTGCATCACCTCGCATAGTAAAACAAATATTGAAAAGTTTTCTATCTCTGTCCGTCCGAAATTTTTTATTATAGTCGGCAAGTTTTCTGTTCCAGCGTAGCTCTGGAAGAGTATTACCGTTTAATCTTAATAACAACATAGGAAATTAATTTAATTAATAATAGTAATAATCCTAATTTTACACGGCTCAATGAAAATAGTAATAACGTGTCTTATTTCTACCTTTCTTAACAACTTTTGTCGTAACAATTTTCATAATACATTTGACTTTTTTCATACAATAGTACAAATATGAAATGGGTTGCTCTTATTCCACGACTTCAATTTAAGATTACATGCCGTCGCAAAATAAAACAGCGGCGGACCCAAACACTGCGGTGTGCCAGGCGCTATGCGGAGCATGGGGTATATGTAATTTTTAACTTGTTAAAATATGTGATCTGGCAAAAGTATTGAGATTTGTAAAAAGTGCTGGAACAAAAGTTGTTAAGTATTATGTAAAGAAGATACGGGCAAAAGGTTATTAGTATCTTTTATTTAAGGTTGTGTGAAGGAACGCGGTCTGATATCCCTCCAACATAAAGGGAGGATCCTTCGAGTAGGCTGGGTAATCGTGCCTGACGGACCGCAGTCCGAAGGTTGATGTTGGGAACTTGTATATTTATGTACTCGCTGTGTAAATGTCACTTGTGCGATTCAGCATTGTATGAGGAACGTCATTTTAATCGCTTATTGTGTGTACAGTGCCATCTGTCGGACGTAGACGAAACTTCTTTGTTTGTGCGGAGTTGCATAGCATTTTTGTATACTACCTATGGCAAGCTACGAGCGTACAACCTATCAATTGTAGACGCCACAACAGCCTATTGCTACTGCAATATTACGAGTATTACGATTTCAAGATCTACCAAAGCCTGTTGTATTGCTTGCATTGGCAAGGGGCCAAGAGTGCCAAGACTAATAATGAATCAGGAATAAAGCTCATATAAGAAAAATAATATAAAATTGAATAATATTGTTCATAAATAGTTATTTCGCGATTGAAAAGAGTGGCCACCAGTTTCTTGCCTGCTTCTTCAGATGAAAGCTCTAGTCTTCAAACAGGATATTTTAATGCTAAATTTTTAATTCCTTTTGTATATTTTTATTATTATATTTTATTAATATATTAGTTAACGTGACGTGTCCAAGAATTGTTAACACATTTTTTATGGAAATAGAGATTTTAACTTTGACTGTGACTTTGAAAGCCGTAACTCTACGTTCAACAGGCAAATCTAAGTACAAACGTATGTCGTGTTAGAGTTAACTTATGCTACTTACAAATATTTCTTCAAGCAAAGCGTCGTGTCGAGCGATTTCCTTTTCACACCTGGCTACCTCTTCCAGTCTTTTCTGTTCCTCTATCTCATCAGCCTCACAAATTCTTCTGGAACCCTTCACGCGTAGGAACTCTTCCAATTTTGACAGGTAATTCAGTTCACTGTCAAAAAATTGCATTTCCTGGCAATATAAAGGTCATATAAGTTCTAATACTAATATTCATAATTAAAATGCATTTAAAATTTTGTAAACTCTCATCCTAACTAATATTACAAATGCGTTTGTTTGTTTGTTACGCTTTTACTCCTTAACTACTCGACCGATCATATTGAAATTTCGCATTCACATTTTCAGGGCTAAAGGTTAGGACATAGGGTATCTTTCATCAAGAAAAACTCTTCTGTTCACTATTCCCAATGGATAGCTATTTATATTTACACTTTCTCCATGATATCCCTCCCAATAACCATCACTGTTCAAAAGGAACCGAACGAATTAAGTAAAATATAATGTATGTATAAATAATTCAAAAAACAAAACATGACCGAATCCATATAAAGTGGTTGCTTTATACAACTACTTCCAGCAGGTAAACAAATTTGATCGCGGATTTTAAGAGTTATATAGAAGTTGTAGTTAGGTTATAGGTTAGGTTAGGTTTTTGACAAGGATATGTCTGTTGTACAGCAAAAACTGTGTTGATATTAGACAACTGTTCTGCCATCCTTTAAGTACAGCAATTGTATAGTTAGTGCCCCTTATATATATATCATATTACATATTAGCTATTACACATTATACGCACACTGATATCTTTATTAAGCTGAAAAAGTCCTTTCCACTTCAGAGTCTCAAGTTTTCTGCACCACTCGTCCCTGTCGGCGAAAACCCCTGAAGCTATCTCCAGTATATCCATCAGGTACTGTTTGCCTTTCATCAGCGTATTTATAGTTAGTTTCCATTGGATATTGAAGCCATTTCTAAAGAAATAAAACTGTTTCAATAGTTAAAATTTAACTACTTTATACGGTTCTTATCGCGTTGTTTATTTAACACTTAGTCTAAAATTATGTAATAGGTACAGTGTTAAATAAACAACGCGATAAAATCCATATAAAATAACTAGATTAATTTCAATGAATAACATTCGCGTAAACATAAGACAACACTGTTTTCATAAGTGAAAATAATAGCTCAGTGGGGAGACCAACAGAATGCAATGCAGCGGGCCTCGGGTGCGAAGCCACGTCGCGCACCTCTGACTTTCGGAAGTTATATGAATTTTCGAAATTATGTGCGTATTGATTGACAGTAATATCGTCTGCTCCGTGCCTCGGAGAGCATGTTAAGCCGTCGGTCCCGGCTGCCATGAACATGTATGGCAGTCGTTATTGGGAAGTCAGTGCCCTATAATATCCTGACACTGGTTTAGCCTTAGGGTATCGTTAGCCTTCGGGTTGCGGAGGTCAGGCGGCAGCCACTTCGTGTAAAAACTGATATCCAGTCAAGTCCGGTTAGACCAGAAAAGCCGACCCCAAGTGACTTGGGAATAATAAAGGCTAGAGAGAATAATATTTAAATTTAATGTTTCTTAGTTAACATATTGGGCTATTTTCTGCTATTATTATAGTTGTATGATGTGTATTATCGATATAGTCCTTAAAATATACTAACCTTTCAATAAGCAGTCTATTTATCTCTTCTCTAACTCGCATGTTGTCAGTATTAACAATACAGAATCTCTTCGTGGCCAGGTCAAGCCGATTTTCCATCCGCCGAAGACGATTGTATGCGTTCTCAAGCATGGTTAGTTCCTGTGGATATTATGGAAGAAGAATTAAAGAATACCAAAGGTTTAAAAAACGTTTATTTAGGATTAACAGCGGTTGTTGTGCTGCCAACAAGAGTTAATATCACATTGGATCCTCTGCTGCAATTATTGCAGGTAGGAAGCAAACTTCTGAAGGGTGGAAGACATTTTCAGACAGACTCCCACCTAGACGAAATTATACTTTTAAGAAACGTTAATGTTCAAAATTTTAAACAACAGTTAATCCTCCAGAATATATGTGACGGCAATATTTTTATTTCAATTCTTAATTGAAATTACTTTTCACTTCAAAATATCTTCGAAATTGGTTAATTTTGAAGATATTTGGAATTGATTTTTTATTGAGCATATAAAAATATTACATTTCTTTAATATGTGTATGTCTAAGGAAACACAAAATAACTCACATCAGATTGTGAAGGAACTTTCTTCAATAGATCAATAATATTCTTCTGCGCGAAATAGTTGAGAACGTCCAATTCTGATTGCTGAGCTCGTTCATCTCTCAGCTCGGTCTCCAAGATCTCGTAGTGTAAGATTGACTTGTGCATATTGCTTCTGACGTTTGCATCGCGGACAGCGTGCTGCCCTTTTCTTGCTAGCTGTAACATTTATTTTTTTATTAATTTTGGCCCGCGGCTTTTCTAGTGTAAATTTAGATTAGGTTAGGTTAGTAACAGTCTTCAGGTGCTGGGGCGCAATAAGGTCCTTCTGCGAGGCTGTCATCTCGCAGAAGGAGGTGGCGGAGCGGGGGCGTGAGGAAGATCCTTACGCCCCGGACATCCGCCGCCGGAGGAGGGGGCGCAGGAGACGCGCTTATGTCGCTCTCCTGCCGCCCACCTAAGGGTTCTGGGTGGCAAGGCCTCAGGGGACCCTGCCACCCGTGAGTTAAGAACCCATAGAGGGCGCGCGCGGTGTTCCCACACGCCTTCTAACGTCGAAAGGGGAGAGCAGTATTGATTTGCTCTCCCCCGGGGACGAGAGGTGGTCGGGTCCGTTTGACCCGGCCCACACCCACACGGGGGGGCCTGCTATGGATGAATCTTTTCAGACGCCCAACTGGCCCTCCCCATTGGCATTTTTTCAGGGTACCAACCGTGAGAACCTCCCAGTGTGTCTGACGGCTGCTGGTCCTTTCTATATTTCTCGTAGTTGGGAATGGCAGACGTTGGGCCGGTACATCCTGGACAACTCGGGTAATAATGTCCTTTCGGGGGCATTATTCCTCGTGGCTAATACTTTGGCATGCATAGGAAACCCGAGGCATGACCCTCGCTCCTGGTGATGACAGACAGGGGCGAGGGGTATGTGTGTATTGATTGGGAGGGAACCGTCCTGATCGGGGTGTACTTTTCTCCGAACCGGCGCCTCGCCGAATTTGACCAATTTTTGGGCGCGGTGGGGGCCGTGATTAATCGGTACCCATCGCGTCCGGTCGTGGTGGCGGTGGACTTTAATGTTTGGCATTTAACGGCTTGGGGATCCCCTGTCACTGACGCTCGCCACGACGCGCTGGAGGAGTGGGCGATTGCGACCGGCCTCGTGGTTCTTAACCGGGGGTCGGTCGCCACGCGTGCGCTGGCAGGGCGAGTCCATTGTGGATATTTCACTCGCAAGCCTTGCCGTAGCGCACCGTGTCCGGGACTGGCAAGTGCTGGTCGAGGCGGAGTCACTGTCGAACCACCGTTCGTGTGGTACGTGCTTTTCGACATCTCCGCCTCGCGAGGAGAGTGCACACCCCGTCGTCCCCAAGATGGGCGTTAAAACATCTTGATGTAGACGTGCTGGTGGAAGCCTCCATCGTCCAGGCCTGGACCCCGATGGGCTAAGGGCCTGTGGAGGCTGAGCTAGAGGCGGAGCGATTCCGGGGCGCAATGACGCTGATTTGCGACGCGTCTATGCCCCGGGCCAGTGCTCAACCTCCGAGGCGTCAGGTGTTCTGGTGGTCCGACGACATCAGTCAGAAACGCGCCGCATGCATTGCGGGCGTCGCCAGTACACTAGGTACCGTGACCTGACCGTGGAGGCATAGCTGCGGGATGCGTACAAACAGCGAAAGTACGCCCTGCAGTCCGCCATCAGCGAGGCCAAAGCCCAAAGATGGAAAGAGTTCCTGGGGACTCTCGAAGCAGATCCGTGGGGCCGTCCGTACAAGGCAGTCAGGGGCAAGTTGCGCCCCTGGGCCCCACCGGTCACCGAGAGTCTCCAGCCTCGGAAATTAGAGGAGGTGGTCTCCGCTCTCTTTCCTTCGAGAGCGGAGTACACGCCTCCCGAAATGGCGCTGCCCGAAATTGAGGAGGGCGGTACTGAGGCCGGGGCGCCAGAAGTAACAATAGCGGAGCTCGGCGCGGTAATGATGCGGCTCCGGGGCAAAAACACCACCCCGGGGCCGGATGGAATTCCTGGCCGCGGCTCCTCAGGCTGCTTAGCCCCTGTTTGGAGTCGAGACGGTTCCCTTCCATGTGGAAGACGGGTAAGCTGGTTCTCCTGAGAATGGAGGGCCGCCCCGCGGACTCCCCCTCCGCGTACCGCCCGATAGTGCTGTTGTATGAGGTGGGCAAGCTCTTTGAGCGTGCAGTGGTCGCCCGCATCTCCAGGCACCTGGTGTGGGTGGGCCCCGACTTGTCCCGAACTCCATTTCGGATTCCGGGAGGGCCGATCGACGATTGACACGATTAGTCGCGGCGGCGGAACTGGGATGGTGAGGAAGATCCTTACGCCCTGGATGTTTGCCGCCGAAGGAGGGGGCGCAGGAGACGCGCTTATGTCGCTTTCCTGCCCCCCACCTAGGGGTTCCGGGTAAATTAAGAGCCCCGAGAGGCGCGAGAAGGCGCGCGCGGTGTTCCCGCGGTGTTCTAACGTCAAAAGGGGAGAGCGGTGAGGCTCTCCCCTGGGGACGAGAGGTGGTCGGGTCCGTTTGACCCAGCCTGCACTCACACGGGGGGGCCTGCTATGGATGAATCTTTTAAGAGCTCCCAACTGGGGGGGTCCATTAGGTGAGAGAGGGAACACCCCAGGTTTTTTAGTGGGTATACCAGCATTGTAACAGTCGGGCACGCCACGATCGTGGCGGTAAGCCCCGTTTTTGAAGAATGGCTGGAGACGCGGCATGGCGCCTTCACCTTTCGGCTGACACCGGGTATGGCTGGCCACAGTTATTTGGCCAGTTCCTGTGTCGCATAGGCCGGCAAGAGACGCCCGGATGTCATCACTGCGGCGACTGCCGCGATGTTGTTGTGGACACGGTGCTGCACACTTTGGCGGATTGCACCGCCTCACTGTGTTTCGTCTAGAACATGCTAGCTGGACAAAAGTCATTGTCTAATTACCTGAAATTTATTACCTGAGCCTTTTACCAGATACCCAGGTGCCCCAATTCTGAGAATTGTTTTGGACACGTGTCAACTACTGATAAGGTAATGAGGTTAGTATATAAGGAAAGGGTAAGAAAACCACTTATTAATTGCATTTTTGCATGTACGGAAGTAACATCCTATGTCAGTGAGTTTAAGTTTTTTCAAAAGTGTTAGTGATGGATCTTCAAGTTAAAGGTATGTACTTTTTATTTCTAATAAGAAAATAGGTTTACATTTCCCCATTTTTTTTAAATAGCTCGAGTTTAAAGAAGTTTGTCAAATTTTGATGATTTTCTGAATTCATTGGATTAGAAACTACTTGTACCCTCTTGTACCCGGGCTAAATTTTATATATAGCATAGCCATATCTGTTAGCTTTTAAATTTTAGTCATTTTAGCCTGCACACTTGAGTACAACTTTGTCATTTTGTCTGTTTTCTAGAATACGAATTCTCAGTCTCGAAAATGGAGTTTTTTGATGAATGGCAGAAACATGCTAAAGAGAACCGCAACAGTAGACTATATGAGTTTATAGTGATGAAACATGATCTTGTTAATATCACGGAAGCATCTGAGCGGGAAATTAAAATGACAATTGGAAGATTGTCATCCAAATACACAGAAAAATGGGAAAAATGTGGGAAATGCCGTAATCGCTTCCTGACTAAGAATTCTGAGTGGTTGTCTGGGGATTTTACATTCAAAGCATCTGTCCACCTCTCAACACCATCATCATCAAGTAAGAGTTCGATTCGTGGACGTCCATCAATAGATTTTCCTGAAGCAAGTGAAAAAACGAAAAGGAGACGCGTGGAGGACCTACTACACACGCGAGATGTAAACCAGCTAGTAGCCGCTGCTGAAATATCGGCACGATTATCCGGACATCGGAATTTGGCTACTGTGATTAAAGAAGCAAGCCATAGTCCGGAAAAGTGCCAAGAAATGAAAAGATATGTGGGTGAAAAGGTACGCGAACAACCAAGATGTTTGTCCAAAGAGGAGGCTTTGGCATATTATGTGGATGCCAAATCCACGAGCAACTCTTATAAACAAACGAGGAAATGGAGCATCAAGGCAGGACACCAGGTATTCCCATCATTTTATAGTGTTAGGCAGGCAAAAATTGAATGCTACCCTCCCGAGGAACAGATTTTTATAAGCGAAACGCGTGCAGAAATTAAACTTCAGGCGGTTTTAAATAAAACAGCTGAACGTCTAATTTGTGCACAGCGTGAAGTTTTAAAATCTGTAGATTCTGGCTCATCACTCTCCCTTGTTAGCAAGTGGGGGTGTGATGGAAGTTCCGGTCATAGCACTTACAAACAAAAATTCTCAAACAGTGAAGACACAGATGAGTTTTTGTTTATGTTCTCATTCGTGCCACTTTAGTTACGTGACAATAGTGGTAGAGTTGCTTGGCAGAATCCTCGACCATCTTCTACCATGTATTGTCGACCGATTAAGTTTATTTTCTCCAAAGAAACAACAGATTTTACTGTAATAGAAACCAATAAGATTTTGGAGGAAATAAACCAATTGGTGCCAACAATAGGTAATATAGATGGTAAAGAGATATCGGTCAAACACGAATTACTGTTCACGATGATTGATGGTAAAGTGTGCAACGCTATGACTGAAACTTCGTCAGCACTTAAATGTTACATTTGTGGAGCTACTCCTAAATTTATGAATGATGAGTCTAGGGAATTTGTTGTAAATAAGGAAACTCTTGGTTTTGGTATATCTCCCCTTCACGCTTGGATCCGGTCTTTTGAATGTTTGCTTTACATAAGCTATCGTCTTGAAGTTAAGAAATGGCAACTTCGAGGTCAAAGTGACAAAGAAAACAGCAGTGAAGCAACGTTCGGCTCGTATCCAAGAAAGGTTTAAGGTTGAAATGGGTTTAAGTGTAGATAAACCAAAACCAGGATTTGGTAATACGAATGATGGGAATACTGCTCGTCGGTTTTTTGAGAATCCTGAACAGGCTTCAGATATTACAGGTGTAGATGTGACACTAATTAAGAACTTTGGCACTATCCTTAGAACTTTAGCTTCGGGTTACGATATTGATGTTGTTAAATTTAATTCTTTTACACAGGACACAAAAAAATTGTATCTTAGTCTCTATTCGTGGTATAAAATGCCTGTTACTGTGCACAAAATTCTTGTGCACAGTGTAGAAATTGTGAGATCGGCTCTTTTACCTATTGGGCAGCTTTCTGAAGAAGCTCAGGAAGCGCGTAATAAGGATTATAGCGTAATAAGGATTATAGGAGGTTCCGGGAGCACAATACTCGAAAATATTCACGTATTGCCACGAATAGGGATTTACTTAATATGTTGCTAACTACATCTGATCCTGTAATAAATGGCCTTAGGGAAGTGCCGAAAAAACCGACGAGTAAACTTCCTTCTGAGGTTTTAGAATTAATTATACCCCCTCCTGTAAATGTAAGGTCTAGTGTAAGTCATTGTAGTTCTCATCAAAATATGTCAGATTATATGGTAGATGATTCTTCAGAAGAAGAATTTAGTGATGCAGAATAAATAGAAGTTGTAAATAATATTTTACTAATGTTTTTTTAAGCTGTATACCTTATCTAACTTTATTATTAGTTGTCAACATATTGTTTTTTAACTGCATATTTTTTAAGTAAAAAGTATTGTTATTGAGTAGGTAGTAATAATGCCCTATTATGTAATTAGAAGCCAAGTCCTTAGTAGCACAATATTTTATGACTATTGTTATTTTTTTTCATTGTTATTTTTTACCTGTCTGACAATAAAAGATTAATCGCTATTATATTTTTTTATGTTGGCACACGTGACCCTACCTCCTGTTTTTTGGTGTTATATGCGCTAATACCCCATTAGAATATCATAATAAAGCCGTACGAACTAAAAAACCTCAATAAATAATTTTGTCCAGCTAGCATGTTCTAGACGAACCACAGTGCGCCTGAGCATCGCAGCGCGTGAGTTGATCGCGGCAGTCGGTATGGTTGCCCTCTCGCTCCCAGCCGTGGTTCAATCTATGGTCCAGAGCGAGAGGTCGTGGGACGCCGTCGCCTCCTTCTGTGAGGAAGTCATGTCCATCAAGGAGGCGGCGGAGCGGGAGAGGGAGCGCTTAAATCCTCTCCCCAACCGTAGAACCGGGCGCAGGAGGGCGCGAGATGACCTCCAGCCACCCTGAGGTTTCACCTAGGGGTGGTGGGCTGCGTGGGCCTGCTCGCCACCCGATCAGCGCCAGGTCCGAGAGGCGGCGTGCGTGTTCCCACGTGCGCCTCTGAGTCGTGTTTTTTGTCCCCCCACAAGGGGACAGTAGAGGAAGGGTCATGTAGTGGCGTGCGAGGTGCACCAGCGTAAGTTCCTGAAGAACACGTTTTGAAATAAAAATGAATAAGAACTAAGCAAGAAATATTTAAGATCGACATGAACATGATACAATATCAAAACTGACGGCAAACTAAATTATTAAGACTGCGCCGAGCGTAAGACGCGGTTGGACTGAATGACAGAGCTCGATATCCAAATAGGCACGCGGCCGCCATAGTAAAATTGTATGGGGGATTTGAAGTGCTTTTTTGATAAATATGTATCTTTATTGTCAACCAATAACTTAAATATTTGGGACGGACAAATTGTAATATAACTATTTATGTTTCGTTTAAGCTGTAAAATTGGATAGATTTTCTACTGTTATAATCTAAAAATCACTTAAGACGAGCTTACGTTTTTGCATTTTTCGTGCAAATTTACGTAATTTTGTAAGCGAAAATATTAATTATTTTAAGTTTTTTACACGGAGTAATTGTAAACACATTCATTGTTATGGTAAATGTATATTTTATATTTGTATTAAACAAAAAGTATTGATTTTATCAACTTAACTGTGACCGCCTGTTTTGGCACATTTCGCTCGGCGCAGTCTTGAGGAATTATTAAAATCAAATATCTGTGCTACAATTACTTGAATCGTAGTATCCCATAACCGATGTGTCTACAGTTTTCTTTAATGGCGTTAGGAATTTAACAATGTGTATGATCTTTATATCGAGTTTCTATCTTTAGTACGAAAACCCATAGATTGGTTAGTTGGGATGTTTGTTATTTTAAATGCGATTTCTCATCCGTGAACGTGTAAAGTTGATTTTCTTGATTATTTACGGCAATCAGCCTAGAGTCTTTTCTGAGCGGCCAAGTATCTTGACATCTGTAAACATCAGTACTTAACATAATTACTTGTAAAGAAAGAACACCATGAAACTAACATTTATACAGAGTAGCGTCTCTTCCATCTCGTTGGTGAGGATGCCAATCTGCTTCTCTTGCGGCGCCAGCTGCGGTATACCTGCCGCCCGTTTCTCCACGGTGCATTGCGGCGCCAATTTTTGGTACTGCATATCAAAATAACTTGGATAATAAAATAAATTATAGGTACATGGCATTTATCACTATGTAAAAATCTAAAAGAATTTGAAGTCTTTGCACATTTGTAAAAAAGACTTCAAATTCGTTTGATAACAAGATCAAAATGTATGATTCTTTTTATCAAATATTTGCTATTATGTATATATTTTTAAATAAAAATGGGATCAAAATATTGGTCACTATTATCGTAGCGCTTTTGGTATTTTAGTGGCATTTCATATAAAGTGCTGTAAAAGTGGAGACTAAGATCGTATTCATCGCTATATCAACGCTGAAATATTATTTTTGTAAAGAGATAATTTAAATAAAATGGGGACTAGTTATAGCATTTTAAAATAATAACTGTATTCAACTGTACTTACATCAGCTATGAGCTGATGTATGTACAAGTAGATTATACCTATTAAGGGCTTTTACTACCAACTCCAGAAAGCATTTATCTTTAAGATGTAAGTCTCGCCATCTCTCTTCTTTGACCTAACATGAGTGAGATAGCTTGCGATTTATCTTTCGGTTAACTTTTACCAGTTAGTTGTTCGAGTGACCATAATTCTCCTAAATAACGCAGTTTGGTATGGCGATAGCTGGTTGTCAAGCGACCGTAAAATTCATTTTAAAGGAAATGCTAAAGAATATATCAGTACCGATCCAGTTCTTTGTTCTTCTTAATGAATGTATGCAAAATATGGCAATTGGACACCAGTTTTGCAAACATTTTACATATTTATATTATGTCGTCAGCTCATGCAGTTACGGTCTGCTATTTGACATCATTCAGCCAACCTTTAAGATCTTGATTTTATAATCTCCGCCTTTTCCCTTAGACTTATCTCATTAACGCTTTATTTAATAATAACATTACTCAGCCTATCAGTATAAAATCCCAATGCCTAGCGTATCAGATAGGTTTCTTATAACATGTAGATTAACCTGTAACTGTAAAAGGCTTTTCTCAGCCGAAAGACGTCCACAGCCGGACGTAGGCCTCACCGACCTCAGACCGGTCTTGGGCCACCCGCATCCACGACCCTTACCAGGTCTATGGTCCCCCATGTGAGTAGGCCCACAAGGTATTATGTACCTAATATATTATTTGATAAATAGGCATACCTACCTATCCTAGACCTATTGTAGGTAGAACCCACGGTGCTGCTAGAATAATACAATTCTTACCGTTCTCTGAGCACTGCTGAGTTCAGCTTCTGGGTCCACCACCTTCGGTTCCAGTTTAGTCGGCATCTTATTACAATACTTATTCAATCGTTGAAACAAGAAACTTAGCAAATAAATGTATTCTAAAATCTAATAGTAAATTATCGTTTGTTTCATAAAGCAACAACAGACGTATCATACCAATGAAATAGTTTTGACGTTTAAAAGAAATATTAGTTTATTCTTTTAGATTGCCAGTGATATACTTCAGAAGTCTAGAAGTCCTCAGAGGTCTGTTTCGTACTCTTATGTCTGTAACATGTGAGACTGTATTATATTAACCGAAAGTTGAAGTAAGTAAGGTTAGACAATTTATCATAAATTCATTATGGAAGAAGCGAGCTAAGCTTCTGCACCATTTCAGACGTAAGACCTCCACTGTTGGACATAGGCCGCGCACACCACTTGCCGTGACTCTTACCAGGTCGTCGGGCCACCTACTCTTGCTGCGTCTTCGGGTGCTTGGTCGCGATTCCAGAACTTTTATTAATGGCTAATACCTAAAGCTTAATGACAAATAAATACATATTGTTGTCTTGCCTGACGAAAAACTACGACTCGTTGATTAAGAGAAGTCGTTTGATATATTAATAACATGAAGTTAAAAAAACAGTATTATAATAACAAGGTTGAAGCAAAGAATAAAAAAATAGGCCCTTTACTATTGCACTTACGTATTGGATTGTTAGTTAGTTACTTTCGAACGGAACTTAGAAAATATTAAATAAAGTTTATTAGATTGATATTTCCAAAAATATACTGTATATCAACAAATTACCTGAATTTAGCTTGAGCTTTAAGCTTTCTTCCTTAGTTTATTGCTGAGCGCACCATAAACATTTACAGTCGCGTGCAATTTTTCGATTCGAGCGCACGTATTTACGCAAAACCTTTGTTGTTCGGTCTTATCTTTTTTCGAAGTACCTACATATCTTGAAAATGGATGAAAGTGCGAGTGACGAGGACATAACAAATAAAAGTGATACAGAGATTATAGTGAGCTGTGAGCGAGAGTTACAGAAGATAAAGAAAAAAAAGAGAGAAAAGAGGTTCAGGGATAAAAATAGTGAGATAGATAGTAAGGACGGATTTACGCTGGTGACAAGAAGGCGGCCTAAACGGCTTATTAGAAGTGAGTCTGGAATTGAATATGAGATTGGAAATGATGACTTCGAAAATCGCGGGGTCACGGAAGATATATATAAAATATGTATTACCTCCTTGGAAACATTACCGAAACAAATGGCTTTGGCGAAAACATTAAATAGTTTAAACATAGGCAATGTGCTTAAAATACAATACAAGAGCCCCTACCAAGTGTTTATTCAATTTTCTAATAAGGTACAAGCTGAGAGACTTGTTGCGTGTGAGAAACTGGGAAATGTGGAAGTAAGAGTGCAATTTTTTGACCAGTGACATTATGCATATGGAAGCATTAAGAGTGTTGATTTGGACTTAAGCAAGAATGAAGATTTAAGCACATTGGAAAGTTCACGTAAAATTATTTCAGCCAGAAGACTAAGGCGCATGAACTTTGACAAGCAATGGGTCGAGAGTGAAACAATGCGCCTGTGCTTTGAGAGCCCCTCGTCGCCACCATATCCATAGATATTGTCGACGCCATTACGCCGCCAATGATGTCCACGGGGACTGCGGGAGGTGCGGGGGGAGCGCTCGCTGGTTCGGCATCTAGCTTCCCTACCGCGATCACTCGCTCGCCACTATTTCGCTCACCAAGAGCAAACCAAATTTGTATTATTTATAAATCTATTTATATATAATATACAATTTAATATTGAGTGAGTCGCCTATTTTATTTTATGTTTTACACCAAACATAAGTGGCGACCGTGAAAAATTAGTCAATCTTCGGACGAATACCGAGTTTGCCGCGTCATCGGAGCAAAGGTCGTCGTAGCGTATATCCGTCTTTGGACTTCTACAACGCCGAATCACGTAGTTCAACGTCTACGAAGCTGTGAAGCCTTCTACGTGTGCTACGAGCTGAAATTCGCGCAACCTACGGACGAAAAAACGGTCGAGACGTGGTCGAGGGCAAATCAAGGACAGCAAGGTCATCTAGGACGAGCACTGTTTGCAGCCACCGCAGCCGCCTAAGCTGAGTTCCAGCGGAGTCAACGTGCCTCAGCAACGGTTTTGCCGGCCAAAAATTGAGCCCGTTCCTTTAATTTTACTCATTGTCCTTACCCTTAGCTAATTTCATTTGTGTGAACAGAGAAGCAAGATAGCACTTCTTGTCTTTATTTCTCATCAATCACAATTTTATGTGTTGATTGCAGCTAAATCAATCGTAAATTATTTGCATTAAAGCTAAAATATCTATAATCTACATATATTTACCTATTTGAACATACCCACATACCTAACTAATCCAACCAGTCTAGAAACTTATTAAGTTACCTATTAAAATAACCTACCTATTCTATCGCCTATGTCTATACCTATATTCTATATACAATGAGATTATTTACAACGAAAATATAATTGCTACAAAAATAAGTGAGTTTTTAAGCCGCCTATGACTTGCATTTTTCGCCTATTAACGACTTAAAAGTCTTAACTACTATTATTACGTAGCTTTCAAAAACCATATGTATTTAACGCATAATAGCTAAACCTATTTAGTTAAACAAATAAGCTTATGCCTATTTATTTAATAAGTTGCACTAGAAATACTTACATTCCTAACTTCACAAATAAATCAACCCATTTGCTATCCACTCACTTAGTTGTTTACGCATGAAATCATTTCATAACTGCATAGTTAATAAATAATTAGATCACAAGTATGTATAAACGTAGACAAATAAATAATTGCTTTGTCTGATTTGCACCGTCAATCACTATCATCGCCTTTGCTTCCCTGCTATTTTGTTTTGATTATTACTTAGGTAATTACAAGGCATACAACAATTGATTCCAGTTGCCGTGCACTCGTGAACTGACGACGAGGCCCGTGTCAGAGTTATTACTGCGACCGGCGAACATCGAGTGCTCCAGCGCGGATATTCGTACCTCGCGTCGCACACCGGCTGATCCAAACCGGTTTGCGACACAACTGTGTGGAGTGAATGAGCGTATCGTATGCAATATTTATTGTTATTCATTGGTCATTAACTAATATATCTTTGCTTTGTTTATTTGCGCTTTAACTTCGTAATCATGGAGGCTACTTATAAGGTTTTTAATATAAAACGAGCTTCCATTAGAGGCCGGGTTACTAAATTTAGTAATCAATTAGATGAATTTAGTGGTAAAAAACTAACTCCAACAGAAGTTAACGTGTTGACACAAAGACTACATAAAATTGAAGCATTATTTGCCGAATTCGATAGCGTGCAGAATCAAATTGAAGCGTTGGACGAAGATAGTTTGAGTTTGGAGTTGGATACGCGAGAGGTTATTGAACAATCGTTTCACAATTCTATCGCAAAGGCACAGGAAATTATTTCCTTAAATAGTACGACAAAACGATCGTCAGTTGAACGAAGTAGCTTCACTACAGCTGATGAGGACGACCACGAAGTTATTGGTTTTCGTTTACCGGTCATTAAAATAAATAAGTTTGACGGTACGTTTAATAAGTGGCTGGAATTTCGTGACACATTTAGCTCGCTAATACACAATAACTCTAAAATAAAAAATATTCACAAATTCCATTATTTAAATTCCTATTTAGAGGGTGAAGCTGCTCGAGTAATTTGTAACCTTGAGGTTTCTGAAGATAATTATCCTGGGGCTTGGTCTCTTCTTTGCGAGCGTTACAATAATTTTCGTCAACTTATAAATAATCATTTAAAATCTTTGTTTAACATTGAACCATTGCGTGAGTCTGATAAATCTTTAAGATTCCTTGTGGATCACGTCACAAAAAATCTACGTGCTTTAAATAAATTGAAGCAACCTACTGATCATTGGGATACCCTGATCATATATATGGTCTCAGCGAATTTAGACGGGAATACGCGTGTTAAGTGGGAAGAGTATGTACAAGCGAATGTTAGTGCTTCTGAAATGCCTAGTTTAGAGAATTTTATGACTTTTGTTAAGAGTCGCGCTGACGTTCTTGAGTCTATTTACCGTAGCAAGCAGGACAAAAATTATAAGGCTAGTTTGAATAATATGCTAGGCAACAAATCAAGCTCCACTTCTCACACTAAGTCGTTCGTTAGTTCTGAACAGAGTGACTCATCGCATAGGTATACCAAGTGTGTCTTTTGTGAAAAAGACCATCGCAATTACGAATGTTCGCTATTCCAATCGAAATCCGTTGATGATAGGCTTGCTGTTGTATCGGAACTAAAATTATGTCACAACTGTCTACGTAAAGGCCACAATGCGCGCATGTGTAAATTGCCCGGCTCTTGCAAAATATGTAAAAAGCGTCACAATACTTTTTTACATAAACAGATGGAATCTGAATCCAAACGTGAGAGCTCGGAGCCTATCTCCATGTCTACGGTTTCGTCTACAGAGACATTATTATGCACAGCTTTAGTTGACGTTTTTAACCCTAATTCTAATACTTTTGTGACTACCAAGGCATTATTAGACAGCGGTAGCCAAACTTCATTTATTACCGAATCGCTACAGGAAAAACTAAAATTACCACATTTAAATTCCAACATACAAAATGTTGTTGGTATTTGCAACACTATTGTTAAGCTCAACTCTAAGCGTAGCAATATACGAATTCAAGCAAAAATTGGCTCGTTTAGTGTTACGACGTCATGTCTTATTGTACCCCAAATTTCTAGTAAAATACCTAAATCATTAATAGATATTTCGCATATTAATTTGAAGTCTTTCCAGTTGGCAGACCCTGCCTTTTATATACCATCTGACATTGAACTGCTTATCGGTGCTGACTTATTCTGGAGCATTATAGGTACCAAGCAACATTCTTTAGGTAAAGGAAATCCTATCCTACATGACTCCAAATTAGGATGGCTCATCGCAGGTCCCATACCCCAGTCTAGTTTTAATCATAATGTTAGGTGTAATTTCGTAAATTCTGAAGACAATGCTGGTTTAATTGATATTCACAATAATTTAAAAAAGTTTTGGGAGCTTGAAAGCTTGCCACAAAAACCTCCTTACACCGACCAAGAAAAGGCTTGCGAACTACATTTTTTGAAGCATACAAAACGTACTGAGGCAGGGCGTTTTTGTGTCAAGCTTCCACTTATTGACGATCCAGATTGTCTAGGCAATTCCTATTTTATAGCCAGACGGAGATTTTTGAATCTGGAACGCCGCTTTCGCAAGCAACCTGATCTTCAATCAGCCTACGTTAATTTTATTAATGAATATTATAACTTAGAACATCTATCCGTATCCGAGGTAGATCGACCTGATGGTGGCTATTTTGTTCTACATCACTCTGTCATCCGCAACGATAGTGAGTCCACGCGTCTTCGGGTCGTATTTGACGCATCGGCTCGCACCACATCTGGTTTGTCTATGAATGACATACTTATGATAGGCCCCACAGTCCAAGATTCTCTTTTCAATATCCTAGTCCGGTTCCGACAATACCGCTATGTATTGTCGGCAGATATTGAGAAGATGTACAGACAGATATTAGTCGACGAGCCTGACCGAGATTTGCAGCTGATCCTATGGAGAGATGCGGAGAACAAACCACTACAAACACTCAGGCTAAATACGGTCACTTACGGATATGCTAGCGCTAGTTACCTTGCCACCAGGTGTCTCTGGCAAGTAGGTGAAGAATGTAAAGACGAGGTAATTAAAAATGTTATACAAAAGGATATTTACGTAGACGATTTATTAACTGCCAGCGACGACGAGGTCCAATTGCGTCAAATACAAGAATCGTGTCATGCAGTTCTTGCCAAGTCCGGATTCAATCTACGTAAATATAGATCTAACTTACCATCTTTGTTGCCATCTCAAGCTATCCAGTCTTGTGAGAATTTGACATTAAGTCAATCCACGAATACGCTGGGCCTAGACTGGAATCCTACTACAGACAGCCTATATTTTCCCAAAGTCATCGAACAATCTAAAGTTGTCACTAAACGTGTTATCATTTCTTCAACCTTCAAGATCTTCGATCCTCTGGGGCTCCTATCCTTGTCCACTATCGTTCCCAAAATTTTGTTGCAAACCTTATGGTCGCTCAAACTGGACTGGGATGATCCTGTTCCTAACAATATTGTAGAGAGTTGGAAACAATTTATCGAAGGTCTTAAATATATATCTTCGTTATCTATACCTAGATGGGCGTCAATAGCAGACCCAATCTCTGTGGAAATGCACTGCTTCTGCGATGCATCGCAACGCGCCTACGGTGCATGTTTGTGCCTTCGATCCACGAGTAAGGAAGGGAAGGTACACGTCCACCTTCTGTGTGCTAAGTCTCGCGTTGCGCCTGCATCCAAACCCATAACGATTCCACGTCTCGAGCTGTCAGGGGCTCTGCTTGCTGCTGAAATGAGCTCATCTGTGACTCAAGCTTTGCGACGTAAAATATCGCGATACGTCTACTGGACAGACTCTAGTGTGGTACTGGGTTGGTTGCGGATGGGCTCGTCTTCCAATCTCAAGGCTTTCGTTTCCAACCGAGTTGCAGCTATCAGAGAGTTGACCGACACTGATTCATGGCGCCATGTGCCAACCAAATTCAATCCGGCTGATCTTGTATCCCGCGGATTACCTCCTCAAGATGTCGAGTCCTGCGATTTATGGTGGCATGGCCCTGAATTTTTATCGTTGCCGATGTCCGAATGGCCCTCTTTGCAGTCACAGACTATTATTGAGATGGAAAATCTGCCAGAGGTCAGGTCATATTCAGCAGCTATTTCTTGCTCCAATGACTCAAGTATTTCAATAATAAACTTCGAAAGGTACTCTAAGTTAATCAAAATACAACGTATTGTAGGCTATGTACACAGATTTATAAATAATTGCAAAAAATCAAATACTAAAAATAAAGGTTCTTTAAATATAATTGAGCTTGACAAAGCGCTATGTTCATTAACTTATTTATCTCAGTTAGAATCATTTCCTAAAGAGCACGATTTACTATCAAAGGGAAAATCACTAAACCCTAAATCGCATATTGCTTCACTTAATCTTTTTTTGCACGAGGGAATTATTCGAGTAGGTGGTCGAATCCAAGCATCCGAGTATAGTTTCGACATGAAGCATCCGATGCTATTAAGCCCTAAGCACAATTTCACAAAGCTCTTATTTCAGCAGGAACACTTACGCCTACTACACATAGGCCCTCAAGCCTTGTTGGCTTCGATTAGAACTCGTTTTTGGCCTATAGGTGGTAAAACTGTAGCAAGACGCACAGTCAACAATTGCATAGTTTGTAGGCGGTTAAAGGCTCAATCTATGAAAAATATTATGGGCAATCTGCCTGCTCAAAGACTTATGCCAGACTTCCCATTTATAACCGTTGGGACTGATTTCGCTGGACCATTTATGATCACGGACCGCAAGGGTCGTGGTTGCAAAATAAGTAAATGCTACCTTTGCATTTTCATATGTTTTAGGTTCAAGTGCATCCATTTAGAGGCAGTCAGCGAGCTATCTAAGGACGCTTTTATTTTAGCTTTAAAACGATTTGTTTCTCGCAGAGGACTACCAAAGGAAATATTTTGCGACAATGGTGGTAACTTTGTCGCTGCCTCCAAGGAGCTCAAAGATTTTTTTAAAATGAACTCCAACCTTCTTGCTGATTTTGCCGCTATGGAAGGAATCAAATTCTGCTTCTCGCCTGCATACGCTCCTCACTTCAACGGCTTGATGGAGGCCGGGGTGAAGTCAGCCAAATTTCATTTGAAGCGAATACTCGGGACAACGCATTTAACATACGAAGAACTAGCGTCTCTGTTCTCACAAATAGAAAGCATCCTCAATAGCCGTCCTCTATGTCCTTTGAGCTCCTCACCTAACGACTATTATCCTTTGACTCCAGGGCACTTTTTAATCGGTAGACCACTCAATGCACTGCCTTCTCCTTATCTACAGTCCACTAATACCAATCGTCTCGACAGATTCCAGCGGATCGAACAAATCAAGCAGCACTTCTGGCAACGTTGGAGTCACGAGTACATTGCAGAGCTGCAAACTAGAACAAAGTGGCGCACAAGGCTCAGAAACCTTCAGATTGACGACTTGGTTCTTTTAAAGGAGGAAAATGCTCCACCTCTTTACTGGCGTCTCGGCCGTATTAGAAGGCTATTCATGGGAGCTGATGGAGTTTCACGCGTCGCGGATATAGACACTGGAAGAGGAAGTGTACGACGCGCCCTCAATAGGATTGTGCTTCTTCCTACGCCCGAAGGGCTGGAAATTCAGGAAAGCTGCTAAGCTTTCCAGCGCCGGGAGTATGTCGACGCCATTACGCCGCCAATGATGTCCACGGGGACTGCGGGAGGTGCGGGGGGAGCGCTCGCTGGTTCGGCATCTAGCTTCCCTACCGCGATCACTCGCTCGCCACTATTTCGCTCACCAAGAGCAAACCAAATTTGTATTATTTATAAATCTATTTATATATAATATACAATTTAATATTGAGTGAGTCGCCTATTTTATTTTATGTTTTACACCAAACAGATATATGCCTATGGATGTCGTTTTAAGGTCGAGCGATTTGTTTTTCCGGTATCTCAGTGTTCAGCATATTGGGGATTTGGTCACATGAAAAGATTTTGACCTACTAAAAAGTTGCTGTGCCCAAAATGTGATGAACATAAAAATTGTGAAACAATTGAATTTGTTTGTATAAATTGTAAAGGGCCACATGTCTTTAGACAAATCACGTGCCATGTTTGTTAAGGAGAAAAAGATATTTAACTTATTTTTGAGCAAACAAAAACCAAATACGAATAATCTTGAAACAAAAACTATAAATCTATGCATCAATCAACCCACTCTCGACAAAACCTATAGTGAGGTAGTTAATTCGTTTCCCATACAGAAAGAATCTATTAACTCAAATATTATTAGTTTGGAGAGAGAAAATAACATAGAAAATACTCAAATAAGAAAAGACAAAAACAGCAAGACCAAAAAAGCAAGTGATATAATAAAATTCAACAGAACATATTTGCTATGGATCAAGACGGGCAGTATTCTTCAACTAACAATGACGATTCGGAGAATTGTTTGGAAGAGTAAAAAAATAGTTAAGAACAAGAAAACAAAAAACAACGGAGGTCTAGAATGAGATCTTTATTATTGAAAGTGACAGACATTTTAGAGACGGATAACAATTTTGGGAGTAAGATGATGTCAATACTTAATTTAATTTGGGAGGAATGTAAGGTATTTATTAAAGACATGTTTTGTGGTGGAGAAATGTTAAAATCAATGTTAAGCTTTTTCAATGAGCAATTATGAGAGAGATAGCTGTATTAATATTGTTCAGTGGAAGTGTCAAAGTTTGAAGCCAAAATTAAATTCTTTTGAAGCATTACTTACCCAAGAAAAGATCCACATAGGTATATTAAGTGAAACCTGGTTACATTCAGAAATATGTGTTAAATTTAAGGATTACAATATTTTTAGGAAATATAGACACGACTAATATGGCGGTGTGGCTATAATTGTGCATAAATCAATAAAAGCGCAGGTACGGTCCAGCCCTTCATGCAATAGCGATACAATCTCTATTGTTTGTATAAAATTGTTTAATTGTAAAGCCCTAGATAATATTATGTCGATTTATTGCCAATCAAGGGTACGCACAAATGTGAAGGATTGGAATAGCATTATTTCTTTACTGAAAAAAATAATTTTGATCGTTAGGGACTTTAATGGTCACCACTCTAACTGGTCCTACAAAACTGATGGTAGAGGTACACAAATATTAGACTCATCCTTGGAATTTGGCTATACAACAATAAACAACGGGGAAGCTACTAGAATTAAACTTGTAAATGGGGTAATGCAGAGATCGTCACTAGATATCTTATTTGTCACATCCGACCTAGCTGTTGGTTGTAAATGGATAGTCTCTAATGAAACTTTAGGGAGTGATCACCTTATTATTAAAATTATTATGAATTATAGGTTTACAATAGGTTAGTTTTAAAAAAGCTAACTGAAAAGATTTTCGTAGTGAGCTTTTAGATAAATTTTCAAACTTGGATGGTGTAAATTCTAATATTCAATCAATGTATAAATATTTTCAGAAACAAATTGAGTCATCAGCTTATAGACATATACCGATAATAAAAATACCTTCGAACCCAGCTAAAAAATTTCAGGCAAAAGAGTATTGGAACCCTTCATTATCAAAGGCGAAGCTGAACGCAGAGTTGCACTACGTAAATTCCGACGTAACCCCACCCCAGATAATTTAAAACATTTTGAAGAAAAAGTAGCAGAAGCGCAGCGATTAATATCTAGAGCCAAACATAATAGTTGGAAAATTCAGCAGTGATATGTCACAAACTACATCTTATGTGGCGTAGAATGAGATGGGCCAAAGGGTACAATCAACCAAAAAACAAATTTAACCCTTCAGAACAAAAGTGAAAAGATTTACTGCATTCTCTTACACCAGACTTTGTATTTAACATTCAACCGGTATTTCTATCACAAAATAGTTTAATTGAATCAAATTTCGCAATTCAGGAATTGCATGAATGTTTAAAAAAGAGAGGTATGGCGCCGGGTAATGATGGTGTTACTTATTCTTTGATTTACAATCTTTCTGAAGTCGCTAAGCAATATCTTATTAGGATTTATAACGGTATATACGAAACTAGTTATGTTCCAACGCAGTGGATAGAAATTCTAGTAGTTGCGATTCCTAAAACCTCCAATGATAATATAAATACAGAACCTGCGTTAAGACCGATATCACTGATATCATGTCTATGTAAGATTTTTCATACTAGGTTAGGAAAAAGATTAGAATGGTATATGGAGAAGCATAATATATTTTCAAACCACATGGTTGGTTTTAGAAGGGCACAATCATGTATGGACTGTATTATGAGATTGAATACATACATCCAGTTAGGTTTCACTGTAAATAAACCCACAATACCTTGTATTTTGGATATTATCAACGCATAAATAATGTTTCGATAGATAAAGTAGTAACTACATTGGATAGCCTGAGTGTTGGATCACGTGTCTGTAAGTATCTCTGGAATTTTTTAACTACTAGAAATATCATTATAAGAAATAACATTAATGGGCGTATCGTCGATTCTAGGAAAGCCAGTAAGGGGTTAGCACAGGGGGATCCTCTCTCTCCATTACTTTTTAATATTGTCACCTATAAAATGTGACTTAAAATTAATAATGTTTTTGTTTCCCAATATGCGGATGATTTTGTGTTTTATCTAAGTCATAAAAATGTAAGTAATTGCGAAAAACAATTACAAATTGCCTTAAACGTCATGACAACGCTACTAGGAGAGGTTGCTTTGGAACTCTCAGCCAAAAATCAAAAGATTGTCTTTTTAGTAGAGGTAAAAAAAATCAAATTAATCTAAAAATTTATGATGGAATAATAGAGTCAATAGATTGTGTCAAACATATATATAAAACGTATGTGGTTAGACAGGTCACTTTTGTAGAAAACATATAAATCAAATTTCAGAAAAAGTTGCTAGTTTTTTAATTTATTAAGAGTTTTGGCAGGTTCATGTATACATCTGTACATCCAAAACATTTAATGTCATTATACATATAATTGATAAGAAGTAGGTTAGATTACGGATGTTTTTTATACAGTAATTCTGCGAAAAGTCATTTGTATGGCTTGGACAAGATACAAAATCAATCGATGAGAATAATAGGTGGATTCATAAAAAAATCACCCATTCATGTAATGGAATGTGAATTATGTATTCCTCCATTAGAAATAAGAAGGTCATATATGGCGTACAAATATTATTTAAAATGCATGTCCTGGTCAGATAGTGTTACCGTTAAGTTGATAGATGATCTAAATGCCCTTATACATGTACGTTACTGGAATAATAAGAAAATCATTGATTTTAACAGCCTATGATGTGTGTAAAAATTACGAAATACATTCTGTAAATCTTTCCCAATGTTCACCTTAGATGTTTGGGTGACTTACGTCAGTGTATCTGACAAAATTAAATGTAACCTAAATTGTGTCAGTGATTCAAAAATAAATTATGATTATTAAATTTGATGTTAGTAGGGAATTAATTAAGATATACTCTAGTTGGGATATTTAATTTTCGGATGGATCTAAAAACGAGATTGGTTGTGGTGGGTCCTTTTATAATGTAACTTCAGGAAATACAGAATTAGTTAAAAGCAACATCAATGTGTCCATTATGACAATGGAACTCATTGCAATCTATAAAGCGCTTGAACGAATTGGCGAGATCATAGGTACGGATTCCATAGCCAATGAAAAAGTTGTCACATGTACTGATAGCCGAAGTGCCTTGCACCTGGCTCGATGCACCTCTGGAGTCAGAGGAGTATCGATAGCCTATGCAATACTTCAACAGATTAATCGGTTAGGTAACATTACACTTAGGTTGCAATGGGTTCCATCTCATATTGGTTTGAAGGAAAACGAGAAGGCTGACAAACTGGCAAAGTTAGCGATTTCAGAGAGATTAGAATTTAGGATAGCCCCATATTATTCAGAAGTATTGTCTAAAGTTAAGGATATATGTAATAAGTTTCAAGAATATTTTGACGAGAGGAGCCAAGAAAAAGGCATATGGTATAAGACATCCAGTGTGAGCCTCGTTGTATTTCTTGGTTCGTCCATGTTGATATGAATAGGTCATTAGTGGTCACAACACACAGGTTGGGTTCAGGTCACTTTCCCTCAAATAAGTTTGCATATCTCAGAAAGTTGACTCATCAAATTGTAATCTTTGTGACGTGATTGATGGTGTGCATCACTTATTGATGGAATGTAACAAGATCCAAAGGTAGAGAGAGTGGTTGATCCATAATTGTAATGTAAACATGACATTGGTAGTTTTTCTAGCATATTAACGAAGCCTGACTCGAAGTTAGCTAGATATATATAATATGGTGTTAGTAGCTGTTAATTTTCGTCAACTTAATGCATAACTAATTAATAGGATGTCGATATTGTAAATAAGGGTATGATGGGGCTGACATACCCTTTAAATATAAAAGCCCCTAAATAAAAATTAGAATTAAAAAAAACATAAATATTTAGGACAATACAATGTTGAATAAAAATAGCATTTGATGATAATATTATTTAATCATACGATTGAAGTTATAAATATTTTATTAACTACTATTAACAGTATGTTATTCTAAAGTTCGGTACGCATGGCGTTTTCTGGAAAACAAAATACATTTCTGTTATTCTCGAAAATCTGCGGATAAAAAGCTAGATACATTATTATTTATGCACGCAAAAATGATAATTAAAAAGTATATGAGTAGTATATGAGAATATTTGATCAAAAGCAACAAACAATGAGAGAATATTTTAAAGGGTGGAGACTAATTACAGGATACTTTGATGCGCATCTGCATTAACCACATATTGACTGTTCAGATGGCGTAGCGCCTAGTATTGTGGATCCGATTCCCAAATGGGACAAGAAATTGTGTGACCTGCTCAGTTGTTTGGAGTCTTAAGTGTTCTTTGCGTCCGTTGATTAAATAATAATAATATAATAATATTCTATCACATACACATCAAGCCCAAACTAAGCAGAGCTTGTACTATGGGTACTAGACAATGAATAAACATACATATATACATTTTTTTGTAAATACATACATATTATACATAGAAACACTCACACCAAGACAAACATCCATGTTCATGCACACAAATGTTTCACTTGTGCGGGAATCGAACCCGCGATCTCAGGCGTGGCAGTCGGTTACACTAACCACTCCGCCATCGAGGTGTTTGTGTGCGGAGTTGTCTTTTATTAAAATGAAATGTCTACAGCTGTAATAAAAGAAGAATAACATGAGCAATGAATACATTAAACATTAAAGGTTGAAGCGATCTTACTCCGGAACAGTGAGGGTGTATATTCCAAAGATGGTGTTGACATCCTCAAGATGAAAGATCTGTTCGATGTATTCTTTGTCCGCTAACACTGCTGGCGTCTCAAATACCAAGTTCATGATGTAGTCTTCTACGCAACTATGGAGATAATTAATACAGTCATAGGTGCATTGGAACTACACCATCGAATATTCTAGAATTTGGGAGAAAGATAGCACACCTGCGTTGAGGCACTTTCGCTGGTACCGATTAGCAAGAAGCAAGTTAAACGCTGGGAACTACTAGTGTTACAAGAACCAGCACGTCATTTAGATACACATTAATATAAGAGAAATAGTTGTTTTATTGCTTATTATTAGATATAAGTATTTAAATATTTAGTTAATATCAAAATAACATTAGATATATTGTAATATGTTTTGTTTCTAATACTGTAAATGTCTGCCTGTTTGCCAAGCAAGTACCACTGACTGAAAAATTTGTTGTCACAACTTCTTGCTGGCATGATGAACAGTCAGCGATGAACTATTAATTGAAGTACCTCTTAACATAGAATCTAATATTACTTATATTTCTTAAGGGAGAAAATAGTCGGCCATTTGCCAAAACTGGGACAAAGGCTGCGGCAAGTTATGCTTGAATCATACGTACTCGTAACAGAAAAATATTAACGTTCACAGTAGACATTAACAAAGGCCGTGCTTCTACCAGAGTACTTTTTAAAATATGATCACACGTATATCTTCAAATATCAATCATGATCGCGCATCGATTTAAAGCAGCACTAAACCACATTAATACTTACTAAGCGCATGGTTGATAAGGCATCAAAGTTTCAATTCTGTTTGGTTCTAGCATTTCCATGTGCGGTTCTGCGATGACTCTCTTTTCAGTTACTTTAGCTTGAGTTTTCGGCGTAGGTACTGTTGGCTAAATATAGCATAAAATTAAATAGAAACCTCCTTGAAAGACTTTTTTGCCCCTAAAAACTTTACCATCATCTCTTTTAAACATCTTTGAAACTCCTTTTTGCCCTTAAAAAGTGGAGCTTTACCATTACCTTTTTAAAGAACTATTTACACAAAGCATGTCCTTTGAAGCCAGTGCAATGCTTTCTCTGTTTATTTACTAAGTAAGACAAAAATAGCGTTACATTTTCTTCAAGAACTTGTTGCCGTGTAAATAGGCCTTAAGCATTGTTATTGCATACAAGTCGTCACAGAGTGTATTGCTTTGTCTTTAAGACGTATGTTTTAGGAGATGATGGAACGGCCCCAGCACGCATACATATAGCAAATATAAATCTTAACTTGATCGGAGATACTTCAAAGAAGACTGATGATATACCATAACCCTTGTACGTTTATAGAACAATCGTAAGGAAAGAATGCGCCAAAGTGCAAATGCTAAGCAATGATAAGGTTATTATATATTATGATGTCTATATGCTTCTGCGAAAGGCAGATTGACTGATTTCTATTTATTGATGATTACATTCATATAAATACCAAAGATTTAGAATTAAATTTAAGAGAGGTTTGTGCGAGTTAAGTTATGAATACGAATCCAAACCTTGACAGCTCCGTAAGCCACTTCAATGAGGCTTTTGACATCTACCTCCAGGATTCTGAGAAACTTGTGTACGTTCCACTTAGTCACTACGTTGTGGTTGCCCAGGAGTGACATCAGCGGTGTCAGGTCACACTGTGCTAGTCTGCATTGGTTGTCGAGAATATAAATTAGAAAATGTCCATGTTTCAAATGACTTCGAAAAAGGAGTTCTATCCGAAATTACAAAAATTTTATGAACAGATATGGACAAATATCACAAACTAGCGACTCGGTGAAGTCGAAACACGCACGGCTTGTACAAAACCCTAACAAATTATACACTTAAAACTCCCTCATTAATCAGTCTGTCTATTGGTGAAAACCGGATGAAAATACGTTCAGTAGTTTTTGAGTTTATTGCAAATAGACAGACTGAAGAGGCGCGGGACTTTGTTTTATAATATGTAGTGATTAATAGAAACCGAAAATCAGCTCAATACAATGCGTCCAAACGTAAGCACATATGCGTAGCCACATACATGCGTTTGGGTGAGAACTGACACAAATTCCTTCGTTTTGTTTGTATTGGCCCAAATATCGGTTCGTATTTAATTGGTGGTAAATTTGACCTAGTAGATTATTTGTTATAGTAATAATCACAACCGATCTAACTGAGCAGGGCATATAAGGTAGAACTCTACATGAGACCTTGGGTAATACTTAGCGTAACCTTTGAGCTCAACGCACACAGACAGCGGAGACGAACCGGTACCGGGACCGAGGCCCGTCCCGTCTCAGCTGTTTATGTAGACGAGCTTTGGAGGTCACAAATACGTTATGCTATGTTGTATTATACCAATGCCTAGAACCTGACCTGAAGATATCATTGATGCCACTAAGCACATTGTCAAAAGTGACCTCAGCAGCATCGTGTAGTTCCAATTTGTGTTGTGTACGATTTTGTTGTTCAGCTACTTTACCATTTAACTCTGCCAAGTCTTTGTCTTGCTTCTCGGTTCGGGCTTCATTCATATCACTTAGGTCCACTGTAAAAACATTTAATTAATCAGCTCGTACATGCAAGTTCACTGTTGGATATAGTGTTCTCCTAATTTGTGCCACCATACCCGGTTTTCAGTATTTCACGAAATGTTTTGCCTTGGATATGGCAGAATCCTATACGTTACGTAAAAATAATTATTGTAGTAATTTTACAAATTTTAATCTATGTAAGTCTGTGGAATAGCTTTCGCATGTAGGGTGTTCAGACAGACAGAAAAAAATGCTAAAATATCTGTTTCGATAATAAAGCTTACACCAATGAGTATTTAAAAAAGATATTAAATCAAGTTAGACCATATAACTAACGGAATCTATTGTAATAAATACTTGGATTAAGAAATCAGAGGAACTCGCCAGGCATCCTCGGATTGCCCACACCATCTCTTGTAAATAGACAAAGGCTGACAATAGCGAAATCTTATGGTAAAGGACAATAGCAGATCTTCTGCGTAGAACACAAACTATGCGTCGATATGTTTCGCCTCAGCGCGATGCATCATCAGGACAGTATAGCAATGGAAAAGCTATGAGTAACCGTCTGCACCTGATTTTACCTTACTAATCTTCACAGTCCTTCAAATTAAAAATTGAACTATTTCGTGGGTAGGCGAATAATTTAAGCGTTGGAGTTTGTTTGTTCGTTCAGCAAAGTATTTCACAAATTCATTAAAAAATATTTTAATTTTGTACTCGAATTCGTTACACCTTTATCATATCAAAAGTATGCATTCTGCTGGATTAGTAATGGCAACATCTTTCTTCGCAAGGAAGTGGGACAAAAACAAGAGCTGATTAAAACAGAAAAATGTCTCGAAAATCTCTCAAACAAGAATCCGTGACTAGCCATCTTTCTTTGTAAAATATCTCTTTATCTGGCAAGTTTGTACTATTTTCCTATCTATATTTAATCAATTTACTAACTCATATACTAATTTACACAATCAAACAACACACAAATCACACCTATAATAATATACCAATAATTTACTATACAGAGTCCATACACATGATTACAACCTACACACATGGGATAAAATACATTATTATTATTATTATTATACGAAACATACATTATACATTAAATACGCGCATTTTGTATATCCTGTTACATATTAATATAACACAGTTGTGTACGTTATTGCTATTTTTATCCATAAGGCGATTGCACTGGTCTTTTATTATAATAACAATAACTTAAAATGCCTGTAATAAATAATATAAATGAGGAGCTTGACGATCCTCACTTGAAAAACTCATTTATATGTAAGCCAGAAGAATGCGTTAAGTATTTTAACAAACACAAAAATAATATTACATTATTACATACTAATATACGTAGTGTAAACAAAAATTTTGATGACCTTCAGGCCTTAATAACCCTTACCAAAATTAATCTCGACGTACTTATATTAACACAATGTTGGCTAAGTAGGGTGAAGAATATACCGCAACTTGATGATTATAAGTCTTACTATACAAACATGACAACAAACCAGAACGAGGGTGTTATAGTTTATACCAGACCGGATCTAAAGGTTAAGGTATGGGAGCCGAACATTATAAATGCAAACTGTTTGGTATGCCAAATTAATAATACCCTCGCTATCATAGCAGTGTATCGTTCTCCTTCCTATTCCACTAGGGAACTGTTTGACAGCTTCCTTAATAGTCTAAATGATATTCTCAATGGCTTATCTACGGTGCCAAACATTGCCGTAGTGGGCGATCTGAACATAGACATTAAACCATCTAACAGAAACGAGCGGTGTCTAGACTATCTTTTTCTAAATACCTCGCACGGGCTATTGCCTACCCACGTTTTCCCCACCATGCATGAGAGTTGTTTAGATCATACTCTTTTAAAAACGAAACTTAATGCTACGACTTTAGTTCTAAAATCTCATATAACAGATCATCAACCCACCTTACTAATGCTTAAAAACTCTAACCCTAACAGGATAAATAGCCGCATCATCTTTCGAACAAATTTTGAGGCAGTTAAAATAGATTTGGAAAATACTAACTTTACAGAGATTTACACAATTAATGACCCAAACGACGCCTTAAACCGATTTATATCTATAGTCTCATCCATAATCTCAAAACATAAATCCCAAAATAAAATTCCAAGACAACAACGAACCTTAAAGCCATGGATAACTACAGGTCTATTGAAATGTATAAAAAACAGGGATAAGATGCACATAAAATCCAAAAAATCTCCAAATAATGTAGTACTAAAATTAACATACACACGCTATCGTAATTTTTGTAATGCTCTTCTTAAAAAACTAAAAAGATCATATGAAAAACATGAGTTAGAAAAATGCAAAAATAACCCAAAAGCTCTATGGAAGACCATCAAAAATATCACAAATACAAATAACACACGTACTAGCTCCGTAGAACTGCTGGAAATAGATAACGACATTAGATCCTCAATAAATCGAGTATGTGACGTGACTTCTTTAGTAATATAGGCAAAACTCTGGCAGATAATATAGTATGTCAGCAAACATTTCCGAACTTTAATCGATACCCCCCAGCATACAACAACATTAAGACTACAAACCCACCATCGAACTCTCTCGTTATTCTTAAGGTCGATGAATCTGAAGTACAGTCAATTATTCTTCAATTACGCAGCAACTGCGCCACAGGACGGCATATCCACCTCATTGCTTAAGATGTGTCGACAAGTTCTAGTCCCACCAATTACATATATTTGCAATATTTGTATACAGACAGGATTGTTCCCAAACGCTTTGAAAAAAGCAATCGTTCACCCAATTTATAAGAGAGGGGACAGAAACTGTGTTAACAACTACAGGCCTATATCAGTCTTGACTTCATTGTCGAAAATACTCGAAAAAATTCTGAGCAAAAACCTTAGTAAATTCCTAAATAAATACCATCTCATTGCCAATAATCAGTACGGATTTCGGACTGGAGTTTCGACTGAAGACGCGGTATTGGACATGACACAAGATGTTGTCAAATACCTGGACAACAAGATAAAATGTCTAGGTATTTTCCTGGACCTGTCCAAGGCCTTTGATACAGTTTCTGTCCCCAAACTGATCTCTAAACTGGAATATATGGGGATACGTGGAACTCCTCTTGATATATTTAAAGACTATTTAAGAAATCGCCGACAGCAAGTAAAAATTGATGATCATTACAGTAAGGAAGAAATAGTGACATATGGCGTGCCCTAGGGTAGCATACTTGGCCCCTTATTGTTTCAGATCTATATAAACGATCTCTGTTTGATGCCACTCCAAAACTCCAAAATCTATGCGTATGCTGACGACACAGCCGTGGTTGTACATGCCTCCACATGGGAGGAAGTTAAAGTTCATGCTGAATCCGCCATGCGTGCGATAATGAATTGGCTTAACACCAATCTGTTGACTCTTAATCTCAATAAAACCTCATATATTCCCTTCTCAATCCGCAGCAATACTCAACCATCATCAACTTTCACTCTCCAGGCGCATACATGTTATAACCAAACCACGTCTTGCCTCTGTGCCGCATTGGTCAGAGCTAATACTGTTAAATACTTGGGTGTACAAATAGATGATGGTCTAAGATGGAACATGCAACTTAATACGCTATCAAATAAAATCATGCGTCTCATCTCAATATTTAGAACTCTTCGGGGATCGGCTGATTGTGATACACTCAGAATGGTGTACCTTGCGCTATGCCAATCCATAATTGGATATTGCATACCAGTATGGGGTGGAGCAGCCAAGTCAAATTTTATACAAGCGGAGAGGGCGCAGAGGGCTGTTCTGAAAGTTATGACTAAAAGACCTTACAGATATCCAACGGAACAACTGTACGTGGACTGTAAGGTGTTGACAGTTCGGCAGCTCTTTGTGCTTCGTTCTATCTTACGAGCGCATACTGGTATGCCACCATCAAATCCAAACAAACGCAAAAATATCCCTAAAGGAGTGCGACACAAAACATCTTTTGCAAAACACCAATTCTACGTTATAAGTATACATCTTTACAAAAAACTACATAAACATCTAAACATACTTGACCTGAACACACACGAACTCAAAACAAAAATCACAAAATGGCTTGTCCTCCAAAACTATGACAGAATTGAATCATTATTAACATACATCATATAATAATTATCACGCACACACAAAAACATACTCTCACACACACATACACACACACACACACACACACATATACACACACACACACATATATACTCATACACACACACACACACACATATACTCATACACACACACTTCAAATAACCATCACCAACCACCACCACTAACATGATATCCACACGATCTTACTTATAATAATTATGTATAATTTGAATCCCTATCATACCGAACACTGTCTCTTAAGATACAGGTATTATTGCCTAGTTTAAGAGACAGGGCTAAAATAGTGTACCTACTAAAATTGTACATAGTTACGATATTATAATAAGTAAATTGTGCACTGTACCAGTTAATTATTGGTGATAAATAAACTTATTATTATTATTATTATATGTATAGATTAGTCACAGGAGTGGAAGAGCTATTGCTATTTGTTTTGCGATGGTACGAATGAAACGGTTGACTGAAAAGTACCACCTTCTTACAGGGTTACAGACAACTACCGTATCAACAACAGTGTTCCAGCGTTTTGCCGGCTAAGTTAGACTTTTGGAGACTCACATACCTACCTTTTTCATAATCCATTTCTTACCCTTCATTTTTATGTATATCCTACTAGATTGCCCGTGGCTTCGTCCGCCGTAATCTAGATTTTCAATAAATTTCTATCACTCGAGTTACGTTGGCATAACCAACTTACCACCGCATCTCACCACCGCATCACATTATATTTACTTAGATAAGCTCAATTCAGGTTCTGTAAACTTTTGTTCAAAAAACTCAGTTCTTGTCAGATCGTCATTGCGGATCTCTCTACTTATCTGGCGCAGTCGGTAGGGTCGCGTCTGATTTAACGGTGCACGTTTCGATCCTTCTACGCGACATCCGCGACGCGATTCAAGTAGTTCCCGCTCCCCCGAGCACCCGGCAAGGTAGAAATCGACTACAAGACGTTATCCTTTTTCTTGTCCGCTTACAATGGCAACAAAAAGACATTATTTTTTTATATTAAAAGTGTCGAAAATGCGCTAGATCTTATAGAAAATAGGCAGCATCCTAGTGTCGTTTTCGTAGAGGCACTCTCCGAGTGCACAGAGTTCAAAACATACATGGAAGACATTAAATGGATACTTAGCCGTAGGTTCGGAGAATTTAGGGACGAGATACAGGTAGTACAGGAGCTTATGCATTTGAGAAAAGGTAGCCTAGAGATAGAAGCTTTTGCAGATAAGAGAACTAACGTACACTCTTATAAGCCTCGACCAATGTAAAAAATCATACTACGACAAAATGGCTACGAACGTATTTCTAGACCAATTAGAATCGCTATAAGCTCTCAGCGTCCGCGTCCAAAACCCAAATTCTCTGGAGCCGACGATTGTACTAGCTAGATAAGATAATGCACTAAAAAATAAAAGGCCTTCAAAATTTAGGGTAAGGACTAACTCCAATAAACGAAATGTAAACATACCGAATAACAATAATGGGTATAGGTATCAGCAACCCTTCGCTAATAACGGGTACAGGTTTCAACAACCTATGGCCCAACCTAATAGGTTTGCAGGCAACCAGTCCAAAGACCGATTACGAATAGGCAACCGCCAAACAACCCAAAGCCGGTACCGCAATCCGTTACGTCAAATTAGAACAGGTCATTTAGACCTGCGCCTTATGGAAGGATGCCTTCAACTTCCAAACCGATGTAGGAAATCTCGAGGAGATTTGCTCCGAGATAGAGCCCCGTAACTAATATTGTAGGATACAGAGATAGAAACATATTATTCTTAAACTTACACTATCACAACCGTTTAGTATACAGGGTGATTTTGAAATCGTGTAATTCCTTTTAACCACGCATTCTACTGGTGATATAGAATAACCCTGACCATATTTTTATTTAATTAGAATTATTTTTTTGAAAAATTATTGTTCCGTTTTTTTTCGTGAAATGGTGTCAGATAGTCAAATGTTAATCAACCGAGGCAATTTTAATTTTTTACTTATTAAAATAAAAAAACATATTAATAATTAATGTCGTAAATAATAACGGGCGGTCCTTTTTATTGCCCCTTATTATTTACGACATCAGTTATTGTTATGTTATTATTTTTAAATTAGTAAAATATTAAGATTGTGTCAGGTGGTTAAAATATGACTATTTGAAATCATTTCATGAAAAAAATCTGTACTCTAATTTTGCCGAAACCATTATTCTAATTAAGAAAAAATATGGCCAGGGTTATTCTATATCACCAGTAGAATGCGTGGTTAAAAGGAATTACACGATTTCAAAATCACCCTGTATATCTACATATAGGAATTAGGTAGCCGTTTCCTGCTCGACACTGGAGCGTCACAATCGCTTATCTCACCAAACGCAATTCTACATTCCAACACCTGACTTGAGCGTGAGATACATTACATAAAAACTGCTCACAACGTAAGCAAACATGATACCGTAGCTTACATTCCACTACCATCTTTGTTTAACTGTAATTACATTCACAAGGTATTATTATTCGACTTCGACCCAGACTTTATCGGACTCATAGGAGTCGACTTACTGTCCGCATTATAGTCTGTTTCAAATACGAAGTCCTTTTTGACACTTCATAGCACGGAACTCTGCACATTTCGTATAAATTGCTACAATATTGAAAGTAAACAAAGTTTATACGGGTTTTATCGCGTTGTTTATTTTTTATAAAACATGATTATTACATAATTTTGAAACTTTAAACTATTATAGTTTTACTAGTTACTGTTTACATAAATTTAAGCTATTTAAATTATAAAACTATTTAGTTTTAATTTTACACTTTCGCCGACGTTTCGGTTGCCGTGCCGTGCGGTCCCCATGACCATGGCTGCTGAAAAGTAACCGAAATGTCGGGGAAAGTGTAAAATTAAATATAAATACATAGTTGTATAATTTAAATAGCTTAAATTGACAAACATAATCAACTAATCATTTTTATTGATAAAATAATAAAAAAATCTAAATAAAATATCATTTTACTACATTACGATAGTTACGCATTACAGTATTCTTTTTACTTCTAGTCATAGTGTCTCAACAGTATGAATCGGATAAAATCGAACTAATTCGAGGTAAAAACTATTGTCCGAGAAATACTTTTGTAAATTTGTATTTGGTATTAATTATTTTTAGGTTGTAACGTACCTTAAACCCCATTCTGCAAACCAATAATATATTTTCTTTATCAAAAAATGGATTTGAAGATGCGATATTGGACGTATGGTTTAAATATCCCATAGTTTTTAAAGAGTAGCCGTCTTGCCAATCAAAATCTGTTATACAACATTTATTTCACTTTTATATTAAGTACGGAGTAAGTATGTCATACAAGGAATTAATCAAGGATAAGACCAGATTTTTTTTACATGTATTTACCTTTTATATACCTTTGATGTAAATTGTTTGGAAAGTTAATCGGCCATCGATTTCGTGCTGTGTCGATTGAAACGGTACCTTTACTATTGCTCTTCGACGATCATCTGTCTAATGGGACTTCGTATTTAAAACGGACTATAGGTTGTAAAATTCATGAAGAATATGGTACTGAGAACGGACATCGCAATGATCCCGATAAGAGGTGACATGAGATCTTATATCGTTATACAACCACGGAGCGAACAAGTAATTAATCTGCTTTGTAATTATCGTGACGGTGATTATGAATTGTGGAACACACCGGCGACGGTCTCGTATTCCTTTCTGCGTTAGTGTCTGTAAAATCTGGTGCTATAACGACATCCGTAATTAACGAGTCAGAGAATAAAATTAGCTTAATCAATAATTATAAGATAAACTTAACACCGTTCTCTGAGAACAACGATTCGGTTTCGCACGCTTACACATCGTGTAGTAATAATGATTTAGATGCTGATGCTTGATAGCTGCAATGGCGTGCATTGCAGGAACATATAGAAAAATGCAAACAGGTCATTGATAGATTTCGATCACATAATCTTAAAGTTTAGCTAAATAAATCCAAATTTCTGCAGAAACAATTAAAGTTCCTTGGTCATACGCTTAAAGATAAAGGCCTTAAGCCTAATGCTAATAAAATAGCAGGTGTTCAGCGATTTCCGCTGCCTTAAACTCAGAAAGAAATTAAGTCCTTCCTAGGTCTCGTAGTTTATTACAGATTCAGGATTTCGCAAAGCTTACTAAGCCTTTAACCGCGTGTTTAAAGAAAAATGCTAAACTAAAAGCAACCCCAGAGTATGTACAATCCATTGAAAATGCAAGAAAGTCCCTACAAACGCACCTATACTACAATATCCGGACTTTGACAAACCATTTATCCTCACAACGGACGCATCTGGCGTTGCGTTAGGAGCAGTCCTGTTACAGGTGAAAGTAGGCTCAGATAAACCTATAGCGTACGCTTGTCGTACACTTTCAGTAACAAAACAAGAGTATACCACAATAGAAAAGGAATTATTAGAAATAGTGTGGGTAATTAAGTATTGCCGCCTATATTTATATGGCAAGAGATGACGTTTAAAGTTAGCCGAATACGATTACAAAATATAACATAAGAAAGGTAAAACGAATACCAACGCTGACGCCTTATCCTGTGTGCAAATAGTTTATAATAACGATGTAGAATCAGAAACCTTGCGTGACGACGAAATTGTAGACGTGATCTTAGACCACGAGAATCGAACCAACTTACCTGTCGAACCGCAGCCTATCATTTCGACTGACGTAGGCAATGATCTTGATGGTATAGATATTGAAACACTTATAGACACCTCAACGATTTTCGTAGCGCCCTCTTCTAGTGACAGACAAATAAACACAACAGAACCGATTCAAGTTAACCCTGATGAACAAACAGAATACTAAATTCCTGAAATACCGGTTGCGATAAATAGACAGCTGAAACAATTCCACATTCGAAAATGCCCTGGTTTAGAATACCGCGTAGACAATAGAAGGAAAGGAAAAATCGATATAAAAGACGTGTTTATTCCAATCAACAACACAGAACAACAAATTATAAAATGTCTTAAAGAACATACCATACCTGATCGTATTCGATCAGGTATGGTATGTTCTTTAAGACATTTTACATGACATAGACATTTCACTGTTACTTCGATCACGAGGAATTGTACCCCATATTCTGTAAAGTAGTAAAAACCATGTTTAGCGATAAGGTCCTAAATTAGTACGTTTTCCAGCGCGAGTTACTTTAGTGTAAAATAAAAATGAACAAATAAAATTACTCAAAAAATATAATGAAGGCAAAGCCTTACACAGAGGTATCCAAGAGATCTATAAGCAGTTGCATAAGAATTATCATTGGCCAAACATGCTATCATCGATTCAAAAATATATCAATTATTGCGACAAATGCCTTAAATCCAAATATGAACGCAACCCTTTAAAAATACCATTATTCCTTACAGATACGCCTCACAAAACAATGGAGCATAAGTATATGAATCTGTATAGTAGCGGCGGCGTAATGTTTCTAACAGTAATTGATAACTTCTCAAAGTACGCGCATTTACATTGCGGAAGCATTAATTAGTTTATTTTCATTTATCGGAATTCCAAACAAAATTACTACCAATTCAGATCCCAAATTCGATAATGAGGTCATCACAGAAGTATGTGCCATGCATAACATACATATTCATTTTACCACCCCTTACAACCCGAACTCCAACTCTCCGATAGAGTGACTACACTCGACATTAGCTGAAATGACTAGGGCCCAAAGAATAACAGATAAAGGCGAACTTATTAGTTTAATGAAATACGCTATAATCGCATACAACAATACCTTACACTCAGTATCGGGTTTTACACCCTATGAACTACTTTTCGGACTTACTAATAGTAGAAATCCTTTAGAATTACATTATCCGAAAGAGTTTTATCAAGAATATATAAATAAACATAAACAGATTATGGAAAATGGTCAGAAATTAGTAACGACAAAAATGTCAGAACATAAACAAGCGGTCATAGAAAGAAGTAACCGAAACACAGAAGTCCCCAACTTCAATGTTGGAGATAAGGTATATAAACAAGTAGCGAAAAGTTAGAATACATCCTGAGCAGATCGCGGAGATCGTAGGCAAACATGTGAATGCCAAAACGATACGGGTCCACTTTCGAATGTTAAGACGTCCTGGAAATGTTACAGGAACGCCCTTGCTTCGGCGCAGTCTTTTGGGTCGTCGAAGTAGCCGCCGTTATCGAACCTATAGATAACCACAATGGGCTCCTGGTTTTAAAGGAGGCCTCAGGCCACCATCAAGTGGACACTCTTCATTTAGTTGTAGTTTATAATGTTAGTAGAATACGCGATACATACATAGAAGTAAGCAGAAATTATTATACATTTAGATTAGCTCAGAAGAATATCTATAATTATAAAGACGATCTAGTTATTAGGAACTAAGTAGAATATCTCGTAGATTAAATAGAAAGTAAGCTGGTATACTTAGGCTCTAAGGAAATTAGTGTAGGAAGAACATATATACCTAGGACTAAGAGAGGATTGATTAACGGAATACGATCGATAATTTAAGCAATTACAGGCAACCTAGACCAAGAAGATGCAGTTAAATTAGAAAATCAAATTCAAGAAGTTAGAAAGATAGTGACAAACAGTTAAAATCAAACCTTAGGATTAATGTCAGATTTTATTACCGAATATTATAACAATTTAGAAAGTATGATTAATAATCAGAAAGAGTTAACTGAGCGCAATCGAACAAATAGTCGAACAGAGTCAGAAAATAGTAAATCAGATATATAGGTACAATGCAAATATATAGATAATCAAATTGAAACATGCTTGCAACAAGTATAGGGCAGATTACTTACCTTAGAAAATGCTGTAATTTTCAGCCATCTAGCCCGTCTTCATCCAAGTATAGTCGATGCTAGCCACCTTGTAGCCGAATTAGTGAGCATACAAAAGGATATATTATCACAAATAATTTGCAGATGCCATACGCACCGACACTGATAAACATACATTTAGTAGAGAAATCCATTTTAGTTAAAGCATACAGTACGAGCGAATCAATTAACTTTGTATTAGAAATACTCCTTGTAACTAGGCATCTCTACTCTCTATTCCATCTATACCCGATCCCAAATAAGAACGATGCTATCCTTATACAAAGAATCCTTAATGATCTTGGGTAGCAACGAGTTCGCGTATCCTCACGAGCCATCACTGAAGACAACGTTATCTGTCGATACGTCGAGTGGCATCAACTGCAGAACAATCAAGACTGCGTCGCACAACTTCAGCAACATAAGGAGCCGCACAACTGCACCTATGTTACGTTTGAATATAACCACAATACAATATAACAAATTCAAGGGAATACATGGTTCGCTATCCTGAAGCAAAAAGAAATACTTAAAACAACCTGCGGCAATGAAATACATTACCAACGAAGCAACGGCGTTGTACTCATCACAATCGACGATAAATGCACCGTCGATATAACAGGGTGAACCCTAAGAATACACAAATGGTTCACCAACGTTAAAGAAAGCATCCCACTACCACGCACTCAATACGCTATAACAAAGAAATACCCACCAATCACAATAAAAATACAAGATATACCACTTGAAGCAGCAGTCTTCGGCGTACTTCTCTGTCAAGGGGGGAGGAGTTACGTTGGCATAACCAACGTACCACCGCATTTCATCACCACATCACATTACATTTATTTAGATAAGTTCAATTTAGGCTCTGTAAACTTTTGTTCAATAAACTCAGCTCTTGTTAGATCGTCATTGCGAACAGTAGTCCGGGACTTTTATTTTTAAAAAGCCTCTCACCGTTCCTTGCAACTTATCTATCGCAACAATTTTTTTTTGTGGATGAATATGGTACTGCATGATCTTTTCTTGTATCTCTGACGACGAGTATCCTAAACATGATCAGCCAAGTAGTTAATGCATGAAAGCGTAATAAACAAACAAACCCATTTCCGCATTTATAATATTAGTTAAATTTCCCCACGGTCATCACGTGAATGATAACCCTGGTTATGTGAACGATGATAGTAGACGTTATCAGCTTACCATCATGCTTACAGCATGTGTAAGCCTGATGGTAATGCCACCTTTGTTATATGAATATAACAGTGAAATACAAAATCTAGAACTTACAAATCTTTTGCCTCATTTCTTCAAGTTCCTTCGATAAGAATATACACTGCTGCATTACCTCACACATTAGTACGAACACGGAGAAGTTCTCGATCTCGTGTCGGTTGAAGCGGCTTATGATAGTTGCTATCTTTTCTGTTCCGGCGTAAGTCTATAAAAGTATTGTAAGAAAACATTTTGTTTGCAAGTATATGAATATGATCGCGGACGTATGTGTGAAGTGACGGCTGCGTGCCGTCGCGTAAGTAAGTTAGTCGTGAATATACGCAGTTATGGAACAAACGTCTTGCATTTACTCTACTACATAACAAAACATAAAAGTATTATTATCAACAAGATTTTGTCCGCGGCTTCGCCCCCGTAAATACCTATAGTACCTGTGGGGCTGCGGAAGAATTCCCGCGGCCCCGCGCGTACGTGCGAGGAGACACCGGGGTGGTTTTAGCCGGTAAGAGTCCGGCATTCCCCTCCGCCTTTCCCCAGGCGCAGGAAGACCATGAGGAAATCCCACCGTAAAAAAAAAAAAAAATTAGTAACAGTACTTTTTTCTGGAGGATGAAAGGTACCCTATTTCATATCCTGTACCCCTGACAACGTGGATGCGAAATTTTATGATCGGTCGAGTAGTTTAGGCGTGGAAACATAACAAACAAACACACTGACTTTCGCATTTATAATATTAAGTAAGATTATATTTTGTAACATTACCTACTCGTTACACTTTCACTTATTAACACTTTCATTACATTTTAAATGTAACCTTGTCACAGTGGTTAATGTGTGTGGTAAATGCTTCACTACTGTCAGTACGCTGAAAGTTGTAAGTTTTTATCAGAGCACGGGGAGTGCTCTGTAGAGTTATTCCACCTTATTCCGCCCTCCCCTTTCCTATCCAAAACAACGCGTGCTGGGCTCAGATGCCATCCTTACACGGTGGAGTTGACTAGAGTGCGTACCAACAAGTTTGGGTCCTCATACCTCAGCCGAACGATCAAGGCATGGAATCCTCTGCCGAGGCAAGTGTTTCCTTCTTCCTTCAATCCTGGGTCCTTTAAGCGGGGCGTGAAAAAGCACCTTCTCAGGCCGTCAAAGTAGAGACCTCAACATCGCCTAGGCTGCTATGAGGACGGTGTGGAGGCCACAGCTCTTAGAACATACGACATCTAATAAGTGTTTTCATTTTGGAATGGTTTATTACTTACAAATATTTCTTCGAGCAAAGCGTCGTACGCAGCGATCTCCTGTTCACATCTGGCTACTTCCTCCAGTCTCTTTGCCTCCTCTATATCATCCGCTTCGCAAAGTCTCGACGAACCTTTCACACGTAAGAACTCTTCTAGTTTCCCTAGGTAATTTAGTTCCCCATCATATCCTTGCATCTCCTGGTAATAGCTATATACCATTAGTGCAATAAACCGAAAAATATAAACAACAATTTTAATATTAAAATTCGATACATTATACAAGATTCTGGAAAAAAGTTAAGTTTAACCTAAGTAATACCAATTTATAATAATATGTATGTATATATGACATGTAAAAAAGCAAACTTTGGTTCATCGCGAATAAAGAAATATTCAGAATGAAAATCTTCGGCACCCAAGCACCAATCTATTTCATGTATAAAACAGAGATCGTTGTATAATTGCACTATAATATCTACAGTGCTGGAGATATCTAATCGGCTTGAAGATTGGCAAGCGGAACCGAAATTCGGCCTGGAAGTAAATTTTATATATTTGTATCCAACATTGATATATGAAGTTCTTTTCAAAGTCTCAGTTACGAGTAATGATTTGATGTCATACGAACTTCTACTACTTATATAATCTATACACAACTACTCAAATCACTCACAGCTATATCCTTGTTAAGTTGATAAAGTCCTTTCCACTTCAGAGTCTCAAGTTTCCTGCACCACTCATCTCTGTCCGAGAAGATCTTTGAAGCGATCTCCAGAATATCCATCAGATACTCTTTGCCTTTTACCAGCTTGTTTATAGTACGTTTCCATTGGAGGTTAAAGTCATTCCTGTAAGACAACATTTATTTTTACTAATGCTATCTAAAATTATGAGCCAGCGTGGTGGACTATTTTGGCAAAGGGAATGCTTTGGCGCATACCCATCCGCGGGGGTAGGCGGAGGTGTTATGTCGGACTCACCGTGGTAAAAGAAAGATGGTAATGATGACAATAATGGACCTCCTGGTAATACCGACTAAACCTACCATATTGTTCCTCGACAAAACCGCAATCGGTGAGGCCGCGCGAATCACTTTCACACGCGGTCGAGACCACGCCCAGGTTTCGGCACGCCTTATGAAACCGCAGGCCACTACACAACAGGTTCCATCCCTTAGGCACTTCTCACCTTTAAAAACCCTACTGTCCCCCTCTAGAGGGGAGACGGACACGACACAGAGGCGCACGTGGGAACACGCACGCCGCAATTCGGACCTGGTGCTGATTGGTTGGCGGGTAGGTCTACAAAGCCCACCACCCCTAGGTCAAATCTGAGGGTGGCTGGAGGTCATCTCGCGCCCTCCTGCGCCCGGCTCTGCGGTTGTGATGTGATGGAAATGACTTCCTCATAGAAGGAGGCGACGGCGTTCTACGACCTCTCACTCCAGACCATAGACTGACCTGCGGCCAGCGTGGTGGACTATGGCCTAACCCTTCTCACACTGAGAAGAGGTCTCTACCCAGGCAGTGTGACAGTTTAATACAGGGCTGATATTAAGTAAAATCTCAGCATTATACATACAGTAATTTTTAAAACACTTTATTCGCTTATATAACGAAAAACGGATATTAACGTAATCTTGCTCAGTATTTACATATCTTTTGGAAAGGTTATATGTTTAGGCCAGGTCGCACTGGCCGTCGGCCCAAGCGTGTGAGCAAAGACTTGCGCGTTATAAAGGTAGATATTCCTAAATCTACCTGCGCATTTTGGTTTGCTCCATGTACCCTCAAGTAAATGTAATAATATAATAATAATAATATAATATTCTACCACATACACACAACACCATCTAGCCCAAACTAAGCAGAGCTTGTACTATGGGTACTAGACAATGGATAAACATACATATATACTTTTTCTTTTGTAAATACATACATATTATACATATAAACACCCAGACCAAGACAAACATCCATGTTCATGCACACAAATGTTTGACTTGTGCGGGAATCGAACCCGCGACCTTAGGCGTGGCAGTCAGTTACACTAACCACTACGCCACCGAGGCCTAAATAAGTAAAATGTGCATGATCGTGTCAATACCTGTTTTCCGACATTTAAATTATGCGACGCGAAAGTATGAAAGTGATTATTTATTTATTTATATTTGAAAGCTTACAGAGTAATATTCTAGGGCATAGTTACAATGTGTAATGAATGGTGCTATTAACAAGCTTCCACAAATACATATTTAAGTATGTACATAATTTAAAAGATACAGAATATAATGATAACAATGAGAATTGTATACAATTTATACTATATTCACAATAATATTACAATAACATTATCAATTATGGACGTGCTATGCGTTAATACATAAATAAATATTTGACAACATGTGTGACTTGTCCTTTAACTCGTATCTAACAGTAGCCGATTTAGTGTGCAAATAATAACATATTATTCATTACGTTATAATAGAAAATATCATTGTCATCGATGTACACAAAATCTCACAATCAATACCGAAAACACTCCATAAATATATAAATCTTTTGTGCGTGTGTTTATAATTAAACTCCTCCTAAACGGCTGGACCGATTTTGATGAAATTTTTTGTGTGTGTTTAAGTGGATTCGAGAATGGTTTAAATTGTTTTTTTTTTCCATTTGTACAGTACCACGTCTGTCGGGACAGCTAGTGGTATTTATATTTGTCATAAGTGCTCTCATTCATATAACTTAAAATATGTATACCAACCTCTCAACAAGCAGTCTGTTTATCTCTTCTCTAACTCGCTTGTTGTCAGTGTTAACAATACAGAACCTCTTTGTAGCCAGGTCCAGCCGGTTCTCCATTCGTCGAAGACGATTGTTTGCATTCTCTAGCATAGCTAACTCCTGTCGATTTACGTAAACAGAGTATTTTCTAGAAATATTTAGTTGAGATTCTACAATATTCATATAGTAAGTCACAAAACGGGGGCCGCCATGCCCGTTGTTTATATAACTGCCAGGTCTTCCAGAAAAATTAAATATGGCTAGCATAGGAGATAACATTAAAAATAGAATATCAGGCCTAAAAATTGTAATGACGGCATGGATCATGTCGCTACGCAATCCGTGCCGTCATTATATTTTTTTCTAAACTTTATTGAATAGACGAGAAATACTTCCGTGCCTTCGTAAAAAAATAATTGTCTGTCGACGACCACTTGAATCAATATTCAAGGCCCGGTCCCTATATTCCAGAAACCAGTTGTTTTACCTAAGGAAATTTCATTTATGACACTTATTCTATGAAAAATATGTAGTATTTGGCAAGAACATTTATCTATATTGTAACACACAATATAGATAAATGTAATAATGTACAGCCCAAATATTTACAATATATTATTATTATTTATTATGAAATTCTGCCGCCCCCTAGAAGTGCCGGCCCTGCCCCTACCACGCTATGTCACTGTCTATAGATAATGCTACTCGTTTCTTGATACAGGAGCCAGTGTTAAGTGGTCGTCGCCAGTTACAATATATCAACGTGCAAGGCATTTTCCTTTAAAAGTTTACTCTTTAAAACGCTTGTAGTTAGAGAAACAGCAGCGATAGCTCAATGAGGAGCCCAACAGACTGCAATGCAGAGGGTCTCGAGTTCGAACCCACATCTCGCACCTCTGACTTTCGAAAGTTATATGACTTTTCGAAATTATGTGCGTATTAATTGACAATTATCGCCTGCTCCGTGCCTCGGAGCACGTAAAGCCGTCGGTCCCGGCTGCCATAAACATCTATGGAAGTCGTTACTGGGAAGTTAGTGCCCTATAATATCCTCACATTGGTCTAGCCTTAGGGTATCGTTAGCCTTCGGGTTGCGGAGGTCAGGTGGCAGCCGCTCCGTGTAAAAACTGATATCCAGTCAAATCCGGTTAGACCAGAAAAGCCGACTCCAAGTGACTTGGGAATAATAAAGGCTACGGAGAAAAAGTTAAGAAGAAACAGTAAATTTGTATTGTGATGTACAACGTCATAAAATGATTTATTTGCACTTTATGATAATTTGGAATACATAAGATTGTCTTCCGTTTACGCGAATGTTATACATTGAAATTAAACTACTTCATACGGATTTTGTCGCGTTGTTTATTTTAAAACACTTTTATTTTATAATTTTGAACTGTAATATAATTGAACTTTACTACAATTTAAGACATTTAAATGAAATAAAACTATTTATTTTTAAGTTTTCACTTGCCCCGACGTTTCGGTTGCTTTACAGCAGCCATGTTCACGGGAAGACTACGTTGGTAGTTGTAGATGTTCTGAAGTGTAATTATTTCAAAGTACCCGAACATAATTTAATATTTGATGTTTATATTTACTTTACGTTATTATATTTATATATAATAAAAGTGTTTTAGAATAAACAAAATGCGACAAAATCGGTATAAAGCAGTTTAATTTAAATATAATTTGGAATAACTAACATCAGCTTCTGAAGGGACCTTTTTAAACATGTCTATTATATTCTTCTTCGCAATGTAGTTTAGACAGTCCAGTTCCTTCTGTTGCCAATTTTCATCTCTCAGCTCTGCGTTGAGGTTGTCGTATTTGGCGATCGACTTGCGCATATCACCTTTGACTGTCGCATCGCGGACTGCATGCTGCCCTTTTCTTGCGAGCTGTATGATTTAATAAAAGATGAATGAGACGTTCAAAAATAAAATATGCCAACATATTGTATGTTTATACCTTTTCGAAAAACAGACTTCTAATAAAAATATTTATTTTTTTGCTTTTTTCGTTACAGTCATTCAAGATTATTTTGGAGAAGTAACCAAGTTACGTTGCTTACGATAGCATCGAGTCATAAACGAGGATCTGTACCTCGCCTTAAAGAGCCCATATAGTGAATGCTACCGGTAATAATAAGTATCTACGACTGTGAATACCTCAGGAGATGAGAGAGAATGGCTCCACAATTTCGGAAGCCATTCAGAGGCTAACGACTACTTGAGGTTTTTTAACTGCCTCCATGGCGCAGCGGTAGTGAATGCGACTGCTGTGCATGAGGTCTCGGGTTCCAATCCCGGGTCGAGCCAACAATAATTAATTGGCTTTTTTTGTTAAGAAATCTCATTAGCAGACCGGAGTTAGAAAGTTGGCGGTGTTAAACACCCTCGTGCCTCGGAAAGCACGTAAAGCCATTGGGCCTGCGCCTGATCTCTCTCCTGTCATGTCGGATTACCGTCCCATCGGTTATGAGAGTTAGGGAACAGAGAGTGCACTTGTGTTTGCGCACACACTTGTACACTGGCCAGTCTCCATTAAGATTGGCCGCCGTAACCGAATTTCGGTCTGGAGGACATTACTACTTGAGATAAGTCTATGGTCCTTAAGTAATATTAAACCACAAACAGAGCTTAAAATTCTATCATTAAAAATTGCCAAGCCAAATATTTAAGCAATTTTAATTAATTTTTGGGTTTCAATTATCATTTATAAAAGAAGCCTAAGACTCTCTACCACTATGAAATACGATACGATACTAATTACATTAAATAAAAAGGTATATAACATTTATGCAGAGCAGCGTATCTTCCATCTCATTTGTAAGGATGCCTATTTGCTTCTTCTGCGGCGCGAGCTGCACCATTCCTGCGGCGCGTTTCTCCACGCTGCATTGTGGCGCTAGCCGTGTGAACTACAAGTAAGTAAAATGTATCATACATGGTTCTTCTTCGAGATCCCATAAGGTATATGAAGTAGCAGATTATATTTGGCTGCTCCACCAAGGCTAAATGTAATTCAGGATTATATTGTTGGAGATAAAGTTAAAGATACAGATATGTTAAAATATTTATACAGATTTTTAAAAGGCTTTCAGCCGCGTAAATCTTCTCTTTTTCTGCGTAAACTGCAATAACGAGGAACGCCTATCTATTTATTAAATTAAGGATGCAGTGACTAGATACGAGATAGGAATCGGTTTTGAATTATGCCTTGTAGCTTAAATTACTACATTATATCTTTTAGGGGTACCATAAGGTTTGATTGTAAGTCTCGTGTTCGATACAGTCTAAACAAATCATATTGAATAACTTTGCCTAAACTATAATACTTATGGTTGGTAATAGCAGGCGGCAGTTGCACTCACTGATCGGTAAACGATTAGCGAGGTTAAGCAACGTTGGGTGCGGTCAGTCTATAAATGGGTGACCGCTTAGTGGTATTTCATCCAAGCGTCTCCGTGCTTCGGAGGGTACCTAAAAAGTTGGTCCCGGTTGTTGCCAAATTGACAGCAGTCGTTAAGCCATGTCAGAGGCCTTGAACAACTCTTAGCAACAGGTTGGCCACTAACCACACCAAAAAAAAAAGAATATTGGTAATATCAAAGATATTATTATAGATCAAAGCTATGAAATACTCATATTGCCACGCGGTTATTTTGATTAGAACCCAGAGTACAGAGTATGTTATACTTGGGCGCTGGCAATTCCAAGTGATCATGATTTGTGGTAAACATTCTGCAAATAACCTCACTCCTAAGAAGCTAAAGGTAACAAATAATTATTTGGCCTTTCACTACTAACACTATCTAGTGATGTAGAAGATCGCTCCCAATCTGCATCACAATACTTATCTAGATTTGGTCATAAACATTCCGAAATTTCGACTTCCAGTTTTTATTTTCTTACCATTCTGAGAGCATTGCTCAGTTCAGCTTCTGGGTCGACGACCTTCGTCTCGACTTTATTGGGCATTTTTGTCAATATTTAGGTAACAATCTAAAGAGTATTATAAAATAAAAGTTTATCAAAAATATCTAAATAAACATCATCCATCGATCACAAAGAAAACAAACATAATGACGTTTACTGTTTTTTCTTCTACATTGTCAAATGATATACTACGAGGTCTATAGAGTATTTAGTTTTCAGCAATACTTATGCGATTGCCAAGCCAATATATATTTTATTTGCTATCGAAATCAATATGTCCAATATTGATATGGTCACTATAAATGTTGGTAGGTAAGTAAGATTTTTAGGTACTCCGTGGGATATTCGAATAAAATCAGAAAACAGAATATTTATTTGCAAAAATACTGTGACAAATGGTGATACAAAAAAATACATTAAGATTCAAGTATTTTAACCAGAATATAGCGGCATGCAAATATTATGTCGGCTTCGATGGCGTAGTGGTTAGTGTAACCGATTGCCACGCCTGAGGTCACGGGTTCGATTCCCGCACAAGTCAAACATTTGTCTGCATGAACATGGATGTTTGTCTTGGTCTGGGTATTTCTATGTATAATATGTATGAATTTACAAAAACAAAAGTATGTATGTATATTTATCCATTGTCTAGTACCCATAGTACAAGCTCTGCTTAGTTTGGACTAGATGGTGTTGTGTGTATGTGGTAGAATATTATTATTATATTATAAAATTAAAATAAGTAATTAGGTCAAAATCAAACAATATAAAATCAATATAATTAAATAGATTGGATGTCAGGAGAGAATTATAATAATAATATCAAGAAAAGTCATAATCATTTTAAAATAAAAAAATAAATTTAATTACATCACAACAGTTGATACTGGGTAAAAATGTTACTTTAATACTAGAGAATAGTCATTAAAATAGATTTAATTAAATAGTTACTGTGTAATTATGTAATTTGTCATTTAAATAATCTGAAAGAGTGTAGTAACATTTGTTTACTAATAATTCACTAAGTTTTTCTTAAAAATATTGAACTCTGCTTCTTTAACTGTTTTGGGCAATTTATTATATATTACAGATGCCATATGAAAAATGCTTTTATTCATCAATGCAGTATTAGTATTTTACGCACACAAAGTCTATGTACGTCCCGTTGTCGTCTATTATATAGATCTGAAGCCAACATAAATAAATCTGGATTGCGTTTAACAAATACAGCTACTTCAAATATATATAAGCATGGAAAAGTTAATAATTTATGCCTAAGAAAGTATGGACGAAAGCTATCTGTACTTTTAAATGCAAACATGGCTCTAACACATCTCTTCTGCATCCTGAAACCTATATCCCTATTCGTTGAGTTTCCCCAGAAAATTATTCCATACCTTAATACAGAAACGACCAGACCATGGTATGCAGTTATAACAGAATTTATATTGGTTATTTGTGCCAGTTCATGTAGCACGTAAACGGACCTACTGACTCTTTTACAGAGCGCATCAATGTGTGGCTTCCATGTGAGTTTACTGTCAATAGTTAGCCCAAGGAAACTTGTAGTTTGAGTTTCACGTAGTGGTTGTTTTCCATTATGAATATTTAGATGAAAGAAGTTCATGTAGAAACTGGGCACTGTTTATCCACTATTGTTTACAGCGATTACGACGCGACAGCGTACGAGAGAGTGCTGTCTTATAATAACGTCGCATTCAGTTATATAGGTTATAAAATATACTTGTGTGCGTGGCTTGTGTGACTACGCTCACCCCTATAGACTAATTTCAAACTTAAGTTAGTTTATTTCCAAAGACAATGCAAAAGACTGTGTATCATTGACGCCAATCTAGGCAAACACGTAACTTTGAAGCCAATATAGAAGGTAAGGGAGCTAATTAGAAACAAGAAAAAGTTGTCAGTGACAAAAATAATCAATAGGTGCTTTCTTAGATACCAAATAAAATAACTGACTTGCTTTTACATAAAAACTCACAGCATTTTGCGATGGGCAAATTGCGTTTTTCTACATTTAATGTTTTTGATGGGATTTAGTTTTCAGTAATATACCTACTAACTTTAATTTTTAAAAGTTATACATAATACACATAAAATTGACACGGTTAAATTGAAAATACTAAACCTTTACTGGTATCTTCTTTAGTTCATACTGAATAAATCTGGCTGGCTGCTTATTCTTAAAGTGATAGTTAATATACAAAAAACACAAATATTCCGCCAGCTAAGATCTTACATGAATAATTGGGAAGGACATCTAAAAGAGCCCATTATTGTCAATCGAATACTTTTCCAGACTCCATATTGCTACTGGAAATTGCGTAACAGAAAAGCTTAGTAGCACTACCCGACCGACTGAATATCGCACTTTAAATAAAACAACAACTTAACTCGAAATTTGGAAGTTAGGCAATTTGAACTCTGTTGAATAATAGCAAGAGAGTTGAAATTAGTTTAATCCAAAACATTAAGATATGTCTCTGTTTTATTAAGAGTGTGAATTATGACCAAATAACAAAAACCGTAGAACCAATGACACATGTTTTTAAATAAAACATTGAGATACAGTTTAAACTCATTCTTTATTTATTAATTCCATAAACATTATTAATTATTTATAATTATATATCTAGTCACTATTAAGATCTTATAAATTAGGATTATTAAGTACTTACGATGTGTTTTATTAAGTACACTTGCACTAAATGATGGATTAAGTTAGTGTTGTAAAATATTCATTATACAAATCAAATATTGTGATTCTTTAGAATTTATTATATTGAAGTACTATCACAGAACAGTTCGTTTTTATTATGCCTTTGACTGTGAAAACCCCTTTCAATATTGATGAACACTACATGAATAATATAATCCAATATTATAGGAGATAGGAGTACGTTTTTTTATGTACACTTGTGTTCAGCAAACACTCAACGCCTGAGAATTTTATGAACACGTCTCACGTCTGTGTTTACTTAATAGTCACGAGGTTAACTGCCATGCTGTAACATGGTATAAAAGAAAATCATGTTTATTTTTGTTGCAGTTTTATTAAGTACCTTATAGGTAGCTTCAAAATTAAATTGCAGACGTTAGGTATAATTTTCTTTTATCATCTAGCTTTAGATATTTAACGTGCTAAATAATTTTCTTATCAAAACAACCGGCCATTTTTATAATTAAAAATGAGATTATTTTACTAGAAAATGTATCATGATTTAAATTATTTTTGTAAAATTTACCTAAAAAGCAAGCAAATATAATAAATCCAAAGAATCATAGCTAATGGAATGACTAAGAAGTTATACTCGCCACAACAAGTGTTTGTGCTAAAATAGAAAAATGAAATACACAAATCTATTGCTTTTGCAAAATAAAATTAATTTCGGAACAGCAAATAATATAAAATCCCATATTTTACTTCAATAATTAGTTCAGTCTTAAAAATAAATTATTTCAAATATTTCTTCCAAATTGCTTTAAGTAAAATGACAATAATTATAATATATAATACATTTTTTATGTATTATACGTGAGGCTATACATACATAATAAATATATATTGCCGCAATTCTATTTTTATCTTGCATTACCCTATTGCATTGTTCTGAGAACAGACCTTAGAATACAGGAAAAAAGGAACGGTTATTTTAGAAAACTGAGTATTCTCAGTCTTTGAAGCTCAATCATATGGTATACACGAATCAGTTATGACTCGTGTAAATAGATTTTATCATTAACATTCCAATTGAATAATTGATTATTCCTAACGAAATACGTATCCTTTTTCCTTCTTTCTACATTCTAAGAAATGTTATAATCATTTAATATTTTATAGTTTCATATAATTTTATTCTCTTGCAAAATGCACATTCCAATTAAGTAAATTAAAACTTACTTCCTCACAAAAGACAGCCAAATTCTTTAACTCGTTGGTATTTTGTGTTTATTTTCCGTATGATATTGTGTTCATGATTGTTAAATTTCTCACATAATTACCAACTAACACATTTAAGACTGGTAATTTAGAAGTAAGTTTGAATATGAGATTATAGAATTGTTCAGCTACTATCAAAGACATACGCGAAAATACACACAAAATTTAAATTTAAATGATGTTAAATAGATAAAGATGTTATTCAGAGTCCTTATGAAGGAGTTTAGAAATGTTATACATGAGCAATATATTTATACACTTGAGCATGTTTATAGATATAATTCAATATGACAGTAAGGCCGCAGTACAAGTATTACTCTACTGAAAAATGTAAAGATTTTCCACACATTTTGTCATGTATATTAAAAAACAGAGAGCTTAAATAAAATCTCTATGTTTCGTCAGGCACCAGAGGCATTAAAATATTTTAGACTTGGCTGGTTTCACTGTCGTTCCCTCGCATTGTGCTTCGATGTCATCGTGTGAAAATCCCACATTATAATAAGGCCGTGTAACATGTTATTATAGATAAAATTGACATTTCGATATATAAAAGGCACTTTATAAGGCCAGGTACTCTTAAGGCACATAATTAAGTACCAACTACATATATTATTATTGCAAAACAATGTATAGTATTTATAATCTTAAATAAGTGATACTTTACTAATATTCGTGGATAAAAACTACACACAAATTAATCTAAAAATTCCACCAGATCATGTTCAATTCGCTTCTATTTATTTGTATGGTCAATACTGACATTCCCCGGGTAAGACCTAGCATTACAGAGGCTGCTTAAATATGCATATACTCTGAGCATGCTCAAAACTCTGAAGTAAATTCAAATATATTTTAAAATTCTGTTGCAAAATTACTATAAGGCCGCAATTTCTTAGATTGGTAATTATCTGTTTTAAAAATTAGCTATCTATTAATAACATATAAATGGGTACTATGTAAACTAACCGGGTGAAGTCAACATTGCACATCGGTGTGGATCATCTTATTAAATTTAATAACATTAATAATGTAAATAATATGGCTATTAAATGTTTTTCATTAATTAGCATTCTATTACTATTACATCTAAATGCCTGTCTTACCACGTTTAATAAATTATTTACCTAAAGAAACTGAGTGGTACTAAAAGTTAAATGTTTGAAGAAGGCGTGGGTAACCGTAATTACTTAAAATACCTACGCAGTATAACGCTACGCATATATTTCTCCAAAAGTCTAGCTGAAGGTTTATTATAACTACACATCGACAGGATTTATTAGGCCTTAAGTAATAATATATGGCAAATATTGCCTTCTAACAGGTACAGTTGCAACCGTTGTTACAGGCAGTGACTGCGTCTTTTATACTTTGCCTACTTCAGCAACCCTTCATGGTCAGAAATTGTACACGTCTTGATCCTTGGCTACCCGACCATCAGAATCAGTGCCTACCTTAAAATAAAGCCACAATTCCAACGCGTATTAGTAAAACTCAGTTTCCCAAAATATAATAAATATTTGTATCAATTTATTATGAAACTACTTAACTCACGTTCCAGTGGCAAAAACAGGCAGTAAATCTAATTTTACACTTTAGGTGCACCAAACATCTCACTTGAAGTGATTTACGTATTTAAGTACCAACTATACAATACATAGTTAAGGTAATCTCAATAATTAAAATGTTATTTACAATAAAGCAACGGGTACGTTAGGTAAGGTTACAAATTGGCTGACGTATTATAAAATGGCGGACTACTTAAAATGACAGTTAGTATAAATTTCGATTCGAATCGATAATTACGTCGTTTAATCGTGCAACGGACTCTAAAGATGTTATTTTCTCTTGGATTTTCGTCCGTTTGTATTAATCTGTTGTACTAAATCCGCTCTAGTTAAGAAATGCCAAGTGCCAAATTATACCAGCCATTCGACAGTGAATAATTAAAAAACCACAATAAAACATTAAAAATTAAATGTAAACTAACTATTAACAATCTAACTACGATACTAACTATCACTGCGATAGTGTAAAAATCACACGGTTTATAAAATAAAATTATAACATAACCTAAAAACGCCATGATTGTGGATGCATCTACGCGGGAAATAAAAATGGCGGACGCTACAATAAATTTCGGGAGGTTTTTGTACAAAAGTATTAAAAGTAGGCTATAGGCAGCTGGTAAAATGGATGAATCGTAGTTTTTAATGATGAATAAGTACAGAATTGATACGGTTTTGTGGTCTATGGCTTGATAGAGGGTCACCAAGAGTTGTGTACAGCAGATCACCGGTGAAAAAATCCGAGAAGTCGCGAGGTCCTGGTTGGAACAGGTTGTTCTGGCAGCTTGCGGCGCTTCTCTTGCGTTGTGAGCTTGTGTTTCATTTGCTCGTCGATCAGCTCTTGCATGTCCATCTGGAAACAAGAATATTTTATAAATTAAAAATACTTATACTAATGCAGGTAGATACTTTGTATCAAACATACATGTGGAACTCAAACACCTCGCCCATCTGCTGGCATACAGACTATTAGGTACCTATAGAGGTATGTAGGTATTCTTCATACACGCACAAGAAATAATTTTTAGTACGTACATTTTTGAGGGCGAGTTGAAATTCAAGGAAAACGAAATAATAACCTGTTTTAAGAAATTTTCGTCGTCTCTATCCAAGACAGTGCAGTCATTATGACTAAATGCTAGATAATAATGTATATCCACAGTTAATACTGATGGCTAGAAGTAAGTAGGCCGTGACAGATTTTGGAAAGTGTATTAAGAAAGTCATGATCTTGGAAATCTTACGTAGATAAAAGATTCTAATTACAAAAAAACAACTTTGGTGTTGTTGCCAGCCTTTTCGCAGCCAGTATCTGCATACCTCTATACTGTTTTTTTTTTATTATCCTGTTGATATAGTACCTCTCTCACTGCTAGGCCAAGGCCTCTCTCTCGGATTGCCAAATCACTCTGTTCTTCACTATTCCCTGCCAGTATGTAGTAACAAGGATATTCCTCGTAAGAGGCTCTTGCACTCAAGCTAACGCCACTAAAACCATGCGGGTGTCTACATATTCTTCTTCTAGTGATGATGAAGGGTTGTTACATACCTGCCACTGTTCCAGTTGCTGTCCAAGGTCAACCTTCTGTCGGACAGCCTCGTACAGCTGACTGTTAGCCTGCATCAGTTCTACTCTGGTCTTTGCCAGGGACACCTAAAACAAAAGAAAATATAATATGTTAGCTGCCTTAATCCTCAAATAAGAAGAACATTCTGATAAGCATTCCTTTTGTCGCCGTAGTATAAGTGAGAACATTAAAGAGCTAGATACCTCAGCGGCCTTCTTCCTCTCCATAGCCTCGTCTCTTTCCTGGCGGGCCTTGGTGACGGCTTCGTCGTTCTGCAGACTGCTGTAGTTGGCGTCATTGAGGAGCTTGTCACGATCCTCTGCAGCTGCGCGAAGTTCCACCTCGGCGACGGAGAGCTGGAATATAAAGAAATTTAAAAGGTTATTAGGTTTTCCAATATTACAATCTACTGTTGGTTCTGTGGTATAAAGTGTTTATATTGTATCTTGGGTTGGCCAAAGTATTATTTATTTTTCTGGTAACCATTCAGTTGTTAGAATGCCAGATATAATTAAAAACCTACTATTATGTCTGGCCGCCGATGTGCCGTTGAGACTGAATAGGTTAACAAACTTGCAGTAGCAACTCTGGGTCTGGTTCCATACTAGTGATCAGCAGATTTTATTGAATTGTAGATACCACTATACTTCAATATATGCTCTGTCTTTGAACATGCAAAGTACATCGCGTTGTACACAACTGGATTCGAAAATCACTCAAATGCAACGCTCACTTCCTAATGCGTCGATTTATAACATAATTGGCTGAAAGTGGGTGTCAGAGTGAACACCGGACATCGTATCCATCTACACGTTCGATGACATAGGTACAGAAATCTATGTTTCTGAAAGGTTAATTAGGGTTTTCACAAATTACGATTAAAGTTAAATTGGACGTGTAAAATGTTAGGTATTTTACACTGTAAGTAATTGTGGCATTTATAGTGACTTTCGACGCGTTTCGGGTATGGTTGGGTGAATACTGGTTACTCTAGTTAGTATTTAAGTTGAAACGTCTGTCTTGTTAGAGGTCATTAGTATGATAAATATTTCCTTGCGTTTAAACACATTCAAAAGTCATATTTGTCTATCGTAGATCTTTAGACTGTCAGGCGATAAATAGATGGAACGGACATGACATTATTAATAGCTATCAGGGTGACTAAGAAGTTCACGGTCCATAGTAAGTGTTTACCGTAGCCCATGTACGCTTGTAACATAAAGTGGCAATATCAGTGTAAGGGCCAAAAATTACAATTCTTCGCTCTTGCTGAAAGCACAGCCCTCCTAATGGAGTCTGGGTACCTTACCACAGGAACACAGAAAATACTGCACTTATTTCGTTACTTAACTTAGGTATCAAGGTAGGAGACACTTTACCAAGGTTAAGTGATTATCGCGCATTGCCCTACCTCACAAAACATAAAGCGATCAGCTGAACAGCCTTTTATTTTATTACTATTCGTTAACTTATTACTCTAATCATAACATACAGTTCTTCATGATCAGAATTTTTTTTTTTTTCTATCCAAAATAATCACGCTCCGCCTGATGGTAAGCGATCATGTGCTCCAAGAGCAGTGGCCTCCACAGAATCCTCATAGCAGCTGACGCGATGTTGAGGTCCCTACTTTGACGGTCTGAGAAGTTGCTTTTTCACGCCCCACTTACAGGATCCAGGATTGAAGGAACAAGGAAACACGTGCCGTGGCAGTGAATTCCATGCCTTGATCGTTCGGCAGCGATATGAGAACCTAAAATTGATGGAGCGCGCTCTAGTATCAATAAAAATATTTGAAGGTTATTAAAATTCGTATCATACCACTCATATAAGCGATCGCATCGCCATAAGCCTGTGTACACAATATAACATTATATTAACAACGTTTTCTCCGTAGTTCCCACCGTTCAATTCCGCAGTAACCGATACTTCCGTGAAGCGCTCGAATTGAGCAAAAGCACTATTGTCTGAATCGTCATAAAGTCAAATGTCATTCTGTGTGAATTATATATGCAAGACTACCTGTGGCCGCGGTTTTATTCCCAAGAACATCCTACTAATATTATAAATGTGAGAGTTTGTGAGGATGGATGGATGGGTGGTTGTTGGTTACTCTTTCACGCAAAAACTGAACGGATTTTGAAGAAACTTTAAATTATGACACAAAATGGAGTGGCATCGATTTCTAAAGTACGCGCACGTCTCAGTTTAGTAATCTAATGGTAAATAATCTCGTAACGTTGTTTAGAATGGACATATTTATTGACCGTTTTAAATTCAAATTTTAACTAATAAGTATTAAGAATATGAATATGAGTTTGTTTGTTTGTTACGCTTCCACGCCTTTACTGCTTAAATTTCGCGTACCAGTTGTCAGGGGTACAGAAAAGAGCAAAGGGTAAGGTAGGGTTTTTCCATCTAGAGAAACAGTAGTGTTCTTTAGCGACCAAAGCCGCGGCAAAAGGTAGTTAAACTTATATAAAATCTTAACCAAAGCTTATATCTCAATACTAACTCCCGAAGCCTATTTCGAATATAATATTTAACATTTTTTTCACCTATAAGTACCTTACAAATAGTAAAAATTTTAAATTTGTTTTATATAAGTGCAGTGGTTCTGGAGATTACGCCTCACATACACACAAACTTACAAAATTCGCAATCTCTTTATAGTTTCAGTATAGACATAATTAAAAACCATGAACAAATTGATTTAGTCTTGTCGCGTGTAGAAATACACAAACAAACAGATGGATCTAATTACAACTTTATTACATGTATAGATTCAAGATATTGCAATGTCATTCATATTGTGTCTGATGCTAAAATATTAAAAAGAAATTAATGTCAATGAATCAATCATATATGTATTGACATTTAGTAAAGTCATACATGAACATGAAGTTGTAACGTTTTGTTTATGCAATAGATTACATCACAAGTTGACGCAGAGGTTTTATTGCCGTTCATTTTGTCAGACAATCACGCCTGATATTCACAAATTTATCATTAAGAGGTAAACGCTCGCATTCTCGTCCCATTTGATAGGAGCAAACCTATAACTGCCATCTCCTGGATGTAGTTCCAAATTCTGTGCTATTGCTCAATACTGATCATTTTATTGCAGGACAAGTAAACTATTCCTAATCTAGCAATTGTACCAGTTCTATTCTATTATATTGTGGTTCATGGTTTTCGCAAAAAGCATATTTAATATATAAAATAAACGAGCCCATTAGAGAGTTGCACTATTTCCTTGATACTCTGTAATACCTATATCAAAAACGGAAAATCATGTGAGGTATTTAAGCTTCACTACAAATATAAAAACAATTTAACTATTTTGCAAATAGACCATCGTTTGGACGAATGGGATAGCAACATACGTTTACAATTTAACAATCCTCAGCAGCGTCACACGGATAACATACAAATTAATAAGTCAACCTTGAACAAAGACAATAAAAAAATATAACAAAAAAAAATACTCGGCCATTATAAACGGCGTTATAAAAAAAAGAAAGTGGGCCATTGCATGTTACTCACACATTTATGGTAGATCATAGCTGCTAATGTGAGAAATAGCCTTAATACATAATTAAAATAGCAAAAAGAGAATATAATACGCTTTGTATTCTACTCTGTGGTTCAAACTTTATGAGCTCTATGGTTCAAGAGACGCGTTATGGCGGGAAATAATTTAAGTTTAATGTCGTAGGTGGAATATATAAATGTTGATTATTATAATAAGTAGTGCTTCGTTTTTCCAGTAGAATGAATGCTATAATTGTCTATCTCGAAGTGTCAGGTTAGATTCTCAGATCGTGTAACCTATTCTTGGTTTATCATGATAGTTGGTACTACGTTTGATAGACGGCTTACCTCTATTACCTGTGAACTAAATATTCCATTAACTAACCTCTTACAGATATTAAAACCTTGTACCAGTCTAGCTAAAACTAATTAATGCAAACTATTAACTTATTTAATAAAGCCCACAATGGCAGCAGGGCGGTCGAGAAAAGTATGGCTGATTGTTTTATTAGCCGGTACACACGTCACTTGTCAACGATCATTAATAAATAGTCCTTAGCAGACTCTATAGATTAGCTAGCATAAGCTACTCAGAATAATAATTAGATTAGATAGTCTATAGTCACACTACGCTATTTTACCCTGTAGATTCCATTCTCTGTGGAACCATAGAGCTCGTAAAAGTTAAATAAACTTTACGAGTTCTCTATGGTTCAAAAGACGCATTATGGCGGGAATTAATTAGAATGTAATGTCGGTGATGGAATTAATTAACAAATTATAATAATAATTGCTATACAGTTTAGATAGGTTATGTGTTGAAATTTTGTAATTAAAAGAAATATTTGGCAAAACTTATGAATATATTTTTAACATCTGGTAGTAGGCAAAATAATAGGTACTAGAAGAACGACCGATCGAACACGGCCACCGCGCCGAATGGGTTCGAATCCCACACAAATAAAAAATTGTGTGATCTACTAATATACATATGTATATAGTTAGTTTTTCGAGTCTGTATGAATGTATGTAAAGTCCCCTGTGGCATCAGAATTGTTCCTAGTGCGACATTTCAAGGGGATTTTTATGGTTTTTCTGTTATTTGGTGACAGCAGGAGGGTGCCGGCTCAACCACGATTGGCACTTGTGCGATACCTGAAGTACTACACGATATAATAGGCAATAATAAACACTTTCCATCAGGCAGGCCGCATGTGTGTTACCAACTGTCATTTACGATGTATAATAAAAACGAAACCAATTAAAAAAGTAACAAGATAATAATAAATAACCAAAACCTTTCTTCAAAACGGCGATCAATACGAAATGTAATTAAACAACCAACCTACTTAGTATCAAATCGAATTGTGTGGTACAAAAACTGTTGTTTCCTACAGAACGAGTGCTGGGGTCACTGACCGAGTGACGTGTGCCTACGTCAGCTAGGTCACGCTATGCAGCGTTAGTCTAGATCGAGTGCAGATTGCCTTCTTTGTTAGATTCAGCTTTATTTTTTAACAGCTTGCTATATGGATCGGTTGATTTCTAAAATAAGGTTCGTTGTTATATCAAGATTGGTTTGGCAATAAGTAGGTATATGTAATTATATTATACTTTTTTTTCCAGTTTCGCTAGTATTATTGTAGGTTTTGTCAAAAAATTTCGATTCCTTGAGAACACTACTTTTTCTTGGATGAAAGATACTCTATGTTCTTTTCTGTACCGTATTAAGTATCTCTATGTATTAAGATAAGCTTGTAACCCGACGTAGTCTACTTAGATCACCCGTCCTTATAGCACCTGCGCGAATAGCACCTAGCCTAGTCCACGAAGGCCATCCATCAATATTTTGGCAGGTGCCCTTCGTGGATTCAAAATTTATAAATTTTTGTCCACGAAGAGCACCTACGACTCAGCAGCGTAGTGCTGGGTTCTATTTGTTTCCCAGGACGTTATTAAATGAAAGATATCGATAAAAATCACTAGAACGTTTATTGTGTGTATTCGTGTAAAAACTGATATCCAGTCAAATCCGGTTAGACTAGAAAGCCGACCCTAAGTGACTTGGAAATAATAAAGGTTACGGAGAAGTAGAAGTGATGACTTGTCTGACGATTAATCTGAATCGTAGCTTCTTTTGTTATGTGAAAGTGTATACCTGCGACTTCAAAATAGGCAGCGATGGCTTTTTAACATTATTTACACATAGTCTCACACCTAAATCCCGGAATGGGAAGGCAGGTGTATCACACCATATTATGCTAGCTATAGTTTTATGTGCCTGCGGTTTCACTCACGTTTTTGATTACTGCACCGCCCCCGTGGGTCGTAGCGTGATGTTAGCCTATAGCCTTCCTCGATAAATAGGCTATCCATCACTAAAATAATTATTCAATTCGCACCAGTAGTTCTTGAGATTAGTGCGTTCAATCAAACAAACAAAGCAACAAACTCTTCAGCTTAAAATATTAGTATAGACAGAGAGCGGGACAATAACCGTCTACGGAAACTTCTAAACTCCGTGCTGCTACTTTCAACTTCTTGACGAATAGAACACGTATTTAACAGTCGCATTTATAAGACGGCCTCACAGTCCTCACCAATGAAACAGCGGATCACGATACAATTATTTATTGTTCTCTGCACTTAATAGTCACACTACTTTTACAATCCACTCTCAACCTCCGAAACTACCGTTTCGCACCAAGTGCCAGCACAGAATGCCGCCACAAGCTACCGCCATTTGCCAAGAGACTTTGTAATTCTAACGTAGTCATTTTAGATACTTTTATTTTAAAGGAAGTCAATTTCAAATTAACGTCTAATAAAAGAATTGTTTGTGAATTATTTATATTTAATTGTTGTTAAAAATATTGAACCTTACACATTTAATAACTTCGCACTACTAAAGCATCTATGTAGATAATAAGTGAAAAGATGGCTTAACGCTGAAGTTAATTTGTTACAGACAGACTTATAAAACTCATTTTTCAAAGAACTGTATCTACATTTAATTTATTGTTTAATGACATTTAGAAAAGATCTGCTAGGAAGACATTCTGTGTTGCGGAGAACAACGCAAGCATTGAAACAACGGCCACTAGGGACACTCATACTTGGAACTACAATTTGTGGGTCACACTTTTTATCCCGTGTTGGTAATAACCCACTGCACTCGTAGTAGTAATGGCAAGACGACTACTGAATGCCTACACTATCCGTGCAATAAAGTCCTTAAAAGATTTAAAAACACCTACTTCAAACCTCACTTGGAACATGCCCTCAATATTCCGTATGACATCATCTATGTCCAAATCCTTCCATAAAACGGCAACCAGTTTCTTATCGCTCCACAAAGGCTTGCTGTTGCCTAAATATATTGTTATGAGGACATTAAGGTACCGCGTAGGCGTATGTAGGCGAATGTGATTCGCAAACAAAGAAGTCTAGGTTCACTTTGAGCTAACCTTGGCGGACATTCAGTACTTAGGCAACCGCTTGCTCATGGTATAAGTAATCTAGATGTGAGTGATGATTCGGTTAAATTTTGCATTCTACGATTTGTTTTCTTTGTAAATCAATAATGAGATATATACCTGTATGGGGTTTGGCAGGTTATGCTGTTTAGGTACTATTTTACGTTTTTATTAAATTACTATACACAAGCAGCGATAGCTCAGTGGGGAGACCAACAGACTGCAATGCAGAGGGTCTCGTGTTCGAACCCACGTCGCGTGCGCGACGTGGGTTCGAACACGACTCTGACTTTCGGAAGTTATATGACTTTTCGAAATTATGTGCGTATTGATTGACAATTATCGCCTGCTCCGTGCCTCGGAGAGCACGTTAAGCCGTCGGTCACGGCTGCCATGAACATCTATGGCAGTCTTTATTGGGCAGTCAGTACCCTATATAATAATCATCGCGTATAATAATCCGGTTACCTTCTTTTTACAGATACTAAAGTCATTAAAACTTTCAGCCTGTTGTCAAATTACAACACTTTGTAATGGTGTAATATCAGTTCCAATAACTACAGAATACGAAACCCCAAATGCCATTTACTTGTATAAATAATATAATTACATAAGCGTTTATACAGCAAATGAGCAAAATGTGGTGATGCAACGAGTTAATGTTCGTGACGGTGAGTGACGCAAAATGCATTGCAGTGCAGCGCAAATAGTACCTACCGGACTGCTACCTTCACATACTGCTTCATTAGACTTGTGGCATAATTTGCGGTCAATCGCAAGGTCTCGGATTCGATTTTTGTATCGAGCAAAATGTTTCTGTTTTTCTGGCAATGCGTGCCTTAGACAACGATAGGGTCATAGGGACTCATCTCTATGCATAGTCTTTTTGTCATCGTCATATTTTAAAGCTCGAATATATCTTGAAAGTACATAGTAATAATAATAATAATAATAATAATCATTTATTGACACAAAAAAAAAGAAAAGAACACAATATATAACAAAACTCTGGCTCCCACGCTAGTCGAAACTGTGTTGCAGGAGTCAGTGTCTTCCCCGCTTATATGTAACAATTATTTCAAGATACAATTGGTAATTTCATTATTGGTAATTTCATTATAATACAATCAATTCATAATTTATAATTTAACTAAAATAAACGTAAAAAAAAAAAAATATAATAAGTATTAATAATTTCATAAGAATAGTAATAATATCCAAGCATACATGTCTTTGTAGATGAATGTGTATGTGTGTATGTGTGTGTGTGTGTGTGTTTATGTGTGTGTGGGTGAGTGTGTGTGCGTGTGTATGTAAGTGTGTGTATGTATAGTTACTGAATGGTTTTATAAGAAGCTTGTTTAGCAACTAGTTCAATTAAGAAAAAGTGTAAATGTGTGTAAAAGTGAAACCGCGGGCATTTTATAAGATTTTGCTCGCGTTAAATCAGATTTTATTAATTTTTATTGCTCGGGCACAAAACCTTTTTCCGTTAAATGTACCCTATTTCCTTTTCTGTAGCCTGTAGCCTGTAGCCTGTAGCCTGAGCCCGACATAACCTCTCCACTCCCTTTTTTCCTGCGGCGACGGAGGCGTAAATGCATACCCTCAAGTAAAAAGCATATTTTACTTTTTCCTGGATAAAAAGGACCCTCTGACCTTTCCTGTCAACGTGTATGCAAAATTTCATGATGATCGATCGAGTAATTACAACGTGAAAACGTAACAAACAAACAAACGCACGATACGACAACGGATATTAACGTGTGGGCGCAATCCAATTACACACAATTTTCGCACATTTTTGCGAACTAATCTTATTACCCGCGAAGAAAGAAACCACTTAAATACCCTACAAGATAATCCCTATAAGTCTATTATAGGATCACGTTTCGCTAAATCCCTCGCATCCTTGACACCTGACGTCGAATCGGGTGTCGAATGACGAATGTAATTACGAATTTGTTTGGGTTGTTTGATCTATACATACTTACATAGTCATATATAGTTCTAAGTGTAAGCAGAGGTTGTCTTATGTTTTTCAAATTGTCAATTGAACCTCAAGATACTAAATTATAAAAACCTTGACTGGTTTTGGTATGGAGCTTGATGAACCGAAATGCACCGGCAGCGTAACAAGCATGCGATTGTGCCGCTGCTTTCGACGCACCGGTTTGGATCATTCTTCTAAGTCTAGATATAGGTACTTTGTATCAATAAATAGTGTGTTTGTAAAGTCGGCGACACGGCTCTTAAGCCTGAAATAGGGTGTTGTGTTTTTATATAAAAAAGACAACACTCTCAGTTACAAATTTAACCAAACCTTATTGTTCGGTTTTTATGTGCAAATACAATTTCACTGTGTTATAATAAAAGAACACGTTAAAAGGCGTCATTAATAGGAAGCTGATGAATTCGTGCTTCAAGTACTAAATAAAGAGCACAAAACTATATATAACCACCTCGTTACTCAGAAAAACAAGAACACAGCCGTAAGCCATAATTGTCTAACATCACTATAAAGTGTAGCTATCAAAACCGAATCGATTTCGCATTAAATCGATTTCAATCGGTTTAACGGTGTGAACAGTATTTCAATTTAGCTGTATCCGATGCTTCATCGAAAGCTATTTATAACTGTATCGTGAAATCGACAGCTTGTCTGCCAAGCTTGGCTTACGTGACGTAGCTATTACGGTGAATATTGCGAATGTGATATTAACTTGTCGATTGTTGGAATGCCAGACGTAATTGAAAGCCTATTGTGCCTGGCTGCTGAGGTGCCGCTGCGGCTTATTAGGCAATAATGTGATTGCTACGTGTGAGGGCAGATTCAATTATCACTTTTTCTTTGAAGAAATTTTCTGACGACAAAGCTCGCCTGGTTTTAATTGGGACCTCAAACCTAATCTGGCAAAATCTGAATAGTATACAGTATTACATCAGGTCTGCTTACCGCTACAGGCATATCAACATAATGATCTCCTCTCACGCTTCTTTTCCAGTAGACAAAGACCAAATATTTGCACTTGCTACGATGCTAACATATCTCTTGCTTTATTAATTGCATCACATTGTTATGCTCGCTAGTCGGTTATCTTAGATATTTAAACAATGTTGTTTGGTCTAGTAAATATTATTATTATATTATCGTTTCTCCAGAACGTTCCTGGTATAGTTAGAAACAGGATTCAAGTTAAAGAAAATATGCTAGCATTTCAAAATCCTTTCTAATAAGTGGCAATGCACAAAAGACCTGTTCCTTCACCTCCAAACAGCATTTATCTATAAGATAAGTCTCACCATCTCTCTTCTTTAACCTAATAAGAGTGAGACGGCATGCGATTTATCTTTCGGATAACTTTTACATGATAGTATATAAATATATAAATGTTTTAAAAAAGAATTAGTCACTAACCTTAGAAGACAAGTCAGCAATAATCTCATTCTTCTCATCAATCTGCCTTTCCCTCTCGAGGGCGCGGCGCGCGTGCGCAGCTATAGAGTCCCTGACGCGCGAACCCTCGAGCGTCGCGTACGCAGCTACTGCGTCTGCGCAGGCGGCGGCCAGCGCACCGCGACGCAAGGTCTCGCCCTCATCGCCGTCCAGGGATGTCAGAGACAGATCTGAATGCAGTCCTGAAAAGGCAACATAGTACTATTAACACATACAATCCACGCTCCAAGGTGACGTTTATAGTTTTGAAGAGAAGAACGCACTAATGAAGATAACTTGATAGTTGATTGTTTTTGTACACGCGGTAGAGTGCATCTCTTACTCACTTTGAGCCATGCGCTCACTGCAACGCCACGTTTAAATACTAAATAAAATATGTATAAGGTATATTGTATAATCCTAGACATGCCAATGCAAATATGTATAATTAATTATCCAATAAAATACATTAATTGATTGAAGTATGTAGGGAAGACGGAGAATGCAACGTTTCGCTTCCTTGCCTCATCAAAAGTCATTCGTACTGTCGCTTGAGCCTTGCGAGGTGTAGACACAAGCGCAGGCAACACAGAATCCACATTTCAAGCATCTTATTGCAATAACTATTTTAAGGCTTTTTCCTGTATCATGAGAATTTTTAATAATGTTTTTTTCCTTAAATATGTCCCTCGTTTAACCATTATATTCCAAGGCGATGCTATAATCTTAGCACAGACTCGGAAAAATAGCCTTGTAGACGAACTTTACAGGAACGTTATATCTACAATGTAGCTCAAGTGATAAGACATAATATTATACGAAATACACTTTTACCAACCCCTCCAGGGATATACGTTATACAGTCGTGAGTCTGTGTATGTGTGAGCCAGGATGTTAATTAATAATTTCCTCTCATATTCATGAGTTGTGGATAACAATGGATCGTATTTTGATAACCACAGTATTCATTTTCAAAACAAAAATCTTGTAAGTGTTATTTGACAAACATAATTTTTGTTTATTAATTTGATAATATAACTGCCTCCGTGGCGCAGCGGTAGTGAATGCGACTGCTGTGCATGAGGTCTCGGATTCGAATTCCGGTCGGGCCAACAAAAAGTTATTGGGTTTTTCTGTTAAGTAATCTCAATACGAGATCTCTCTCCGGTCGTGACGGATTATCCGTCCCATTGGATCATGAGGGTTAGGGAACAGAGAGTGCACTTGTGTTTGCGCACATCTTATCTTATCTTATCTTATCTTGTGTGGGGGCCAGTCAGTACAGACCGGCGACACTTCGACCCAGCGGGATCTTTTGTGTCGACTTCCCCAATAACGACTGCCATAGATGTTCATGGCAGTCGGGACCGACGGCTTAACGTGCTCTCCGAGGCACAGAGCAGGCGATAATTGTCAATCAATACGCACATAATTTCGAAAAGTCATATAACTTCCGAAAGTTAGAGGTGCGTGACGTGGGTTTGAACCCGAGACCCTCTGCATTGCAGTCTGTTGGTCTCCCCACTGAGCTATCGCTGCTCCTTAATACATATTGCGCACATACTTGTACACTATAATATCTCCTGCGCAGATGGCCAGTCTCCGTTAAGATTGGCTGCCGTAACCGAAATTCGGTCTGTAAGACATTATTATTATTATTAATATAAAAGTACGTCGAGTGCAGTGGGTTCAATTTGCACAGGAGCCTAAAGCATTGCGTGGTCCACAAATAATTCTGAGCTGCATCAGAATCTGTATGTTATTTGTTTTCGTTGTTTGAATGTTTGTAAATGAATGATGTTTGACTACCATCAACAGCCGACCCGTACCTATTCTATTTTAACTTATTTTTTATATATAACTAGCTGTCCCGACAGACGTTGCCTTGCAAACACGAAAATAAAATTTAAAAAAAACTAATCTAAACCATTCTCGAATACACTTTTTTGTGTGTGTTCAACACACAAAAATTTCATCAAAATCGGTCCAGCCGTTTAGGAGGAGTTTAATTACAAATACACGCATAGAACATTTATATACATAAAGATTTATAATTCTTCTATACGTGCGTACGTCACAGAACGCCTTCCTAAACGGTTAGATCCTCCCTACATGGTTGATTTATATTCACAGTTGGACCCAGAAAGTGGTGAATGGGCAAACCCAGGAATTATTTTGTTGTTCGGGTATATAAATTCACAAATATTCTAGAACATTCGGGTGACTGTTCCTCGCTCTAATAGCCTGCACCAGTCAGAGTTGTGTTGTAACACTTATTACGGAACTAACTAGGTTTGCACTACAAGTAGCTGCAACAGATTTATGGTAAATCAATATGTAGAATTTGTTCCTTTAGACGCCTGAATATACTAAGTAAGTAGAAGTATCATACCCACAAATAATATTTGATTTTTGGGGGAGCTAGTGATCTTTGTTTCTTTGGATTGGCAATACAAACATAATATTTGTAAAACGGTCGACGTCTCGTTATATTGATATCGTTGATATCTACTATCCTAAGGGTTAGGCCACACGGTGCGGTGCGGCTCCGACGTGGCGCCTGAGCGGTGCCGCAACGGTTTCCTACATATAAAAATGTATGGTATATCACACGGCGCGCCCGGCGCCGCTCCGGCGCCGCAACGCAGGCGCACCGGACTTGGGAACGAGGCAGACGAGGCGGGGAGGGGTGTAAGCAGTACGGTGCCGCAGCCGCAGCAGCACCGCTCAGTTGTTTGTACGGCATAGGGAAGAGTGCACGCTCGTTGATTCTATATAATTACGTGTAGCCAACCCTGCTGCGGTGTCGCAGTGGCGCCGTAAGAACATTGCGACGCCGAACTGCTAGTGTGGCTGCCAGAGCGTTGCGGAGTATTGCGGTGCGGTGCGGCGCCGCATTGTGTGGCACGGCTCTTAGGGCTTGTTCCACCACCTCCAAATATCATTTATCTATAAGATAAAAGTCTCGCCATCTCTCTTCTTTAACCTAACAAGAGTGAGACAGCACGCGATATATCTATCGGATAACTTTTCCTTGTTAGTTGTGGGACTGGCCATTAATATTGTAAGTGTCTATAGAGTATCTAACTGTTTACTATTGGATAGGCTGTACGATTATATGTAAGTATTAACTAAATGGTTTCTAAGATACAGGTACTGTTCTCACCTCTTGGATGGCTCTACAAAATATCAGTTGGAGGCGTTGAAGTCAATTGTGCGGAAGATCAGGAGAATTATCGGCGATGACCGACTAGTCAACGCACGAAACGCGCAAAGCTTGTAGCATCGTCGTAAGGTTGCCAGTCTCTCGGTTTTTTATCGAAAACATTTCGGAAAGTGTGTAGAGGAACTGCATAATTTGATTCCACCTTCCCCATTCTACCATCCGACGATTAGACAATCAGACCAGCGATACAGGTACATGGTGGATATACCACATTTACGCAAGAAGCGCTTTACTTCCATTTTATAATTCGTACCGCAAAGGACTGTAACTCACTACCTAAGTCTGTGTTTCCCGATGCGTACAATCTGGGTGTCTTCAAGTCGCAAGTAAATAGGTATCTTCTAGGCAAGCGTGCTCTATCGTCGACTGCATCGTCATTTTACAACAGGTGAGATCGCGGTCAAACGCAAGCCGATTAAGCAATCAAAAAATATAACAGTCTAGTTCAGGGCCAATCCAATATTCGTCTGTAATTCTTACATTGAGCAAATATATCTAATTTTCTTAAAAATTCCCACCTAACATTATCATACGCATTAAAATCTAACTGCATCTGAATGGTATTCAAATGCAGTTGTACTTACATTACACGATCAGAAAGCAATTAACGTACTTATGCGTAGTGTCAACATATTCGAATACTAGTTGTATCCTGTGGTTTCACTCACGTTTATGATTACTGCTCCGTTCCCAAAGCTCTTAGAGTGAATTTATAAAACTTATGGATAAAGTAGCCATTTACTTGGCTCAGTGAGAATTATTATAATCAGTTCAGTAATTCGAGCGTTTATCGATTACACACAAAACAAATCGTTCCTTTTTATGATATCCAATAATTATAAATAAATCAATTTAAATTATGCATCGTTATCGCATGTATATTGATCGCAAATTTAAGTACTTACTTATGTCTGCCAGTAACAAAATGTCACTGTCCCTTTTAGTAAATGTATCCAAATACTATGGCAAGTGGCATGGCAGTGCGTTTTGTAAATTTGCATGACATCATACACGTCATTGCAGAGGAGCGTGGTACGCCATGACACCACGTAATGGCGGCGTGTTGGTAAATAACGATGCAGATTGAACTCGCTTCTATACGATCAAAGGCTTTATATTGAACTAGATTTGACGGCTTCACTCGCTCGGGAACAGTGTTTTTTTTTCTGGATTAAAGGTACCCTATGTCCGAGTCAGTAGCCCTGACGTGTTTGCGAAATTTCATGATGATTGGTCAAGTAATTTAGGCGTGAAAGCGTAACAAACAACCAACTCATGTTTGAATTTATAATGTTACTAGATTTAGTCGCGTTATAGTAAAAATACTTTTTATCTAGATGAGAGGTACTATATATCTTTTTCTGTAGCCCTGATAACGTGTATGCGAAATTCCATGATGATCGGTCGAGTAGTTAAGGCGTGGAAGCTTAACAAACAAACTCACATTCGTATTTATAAAGTTAGTTAGGAGACTACCTTTGCAAGTTCTAGTTAGTGTACGTTAATTCTTAGCTAACTGTACCAGCCCTTTTAACGGCTTATGCCTGTCTGTCTTATCTGTAATATCCGGGGGTAGAACAAATAAAAAATAATTTGACCTGTATTCCTGTTATCTGCGAGGGGACAGATCGAAACATTTTATTCCCGATTGTCCCCTTGATGAAACAGCGGGAGACAGATGAGAAATAATTAGTAGGTTACAGAAATAACCCTCTTTTAATATTGTCCGTTAGTGGCGATAAGTAGATTTAGGCCACGAAAAGCCATGGTAATAACAACTGTGATATGAGGCAATAAAGTACTATTTGGCTTGTGTGTGACATTTATATAGGTTATTGTAACAGTAGCTTTCGTGATGATCTTAGGAGTGCAATATATTTATATAGTAAGTACATTATTATCTATTCTATAATTCAGGTCACAGTCCCGTACATACTACATCGGTGTCGAAGATGCATCGCGTTTTAGCGTTTCTCTATGATCGATCATGATATCAATACTGTTTTGTGGCTGCTTCAATGTTTGAACTACTCTCATGAAAGCTTTCTGAGTTAAGTAGCAAGATCGTTCTGCCGAGAGGCGATTTGATCGCACCGATTGGTGTGTAAGGCAGAGTCAAAAGTTAAGCTTATGTTATAGCTTTCAAAAGACAATTAAATCACCTATCGTGAAACTGTTGACAGTATAACTGTTCTTGGCTTTATAGGTCCATTTGATGTACCGAACTACGGAAAAGCGATAGTCGCCGCTATAGTCCTGCAGAGCGGAGTTGTAGGTCAGTATATCCAGCTTTAAGAGAAAACTAATCTCTCTGCAGCTCTAAGAAGGTTGTATGTTTGAGCCCTTCCGTACATTCCTGATGAATGGCAATAATATAGTACTGTAATTACATATACGTGATCGGATTCGTTCGGTCAGATATTTTATACATCATCGGTGACTAACTTCCGCGATCAGATCGCGAAGGTCGTGCGATTGTCTGCAGAATTGCCTACCACTGACGCACTGGCTCATTGCCACAATACAGGTAAACGTCAGCAGGTTACAATAGTTGATTAACCTTTTGACTGTTATCTGAACATAGAGTTGTGTGTTTATAAAATGCCCGATTCTCTTCTAGTGTCGACTTAACTCCCCATGTGTTCCTAGTAGTCTTTTAGTCGACACTAGAAGAGAATTGAGAATTCTGCTTAACTAAAATGCTCTTTTCTGTTATGAATATTTTCATGAAGCTCAACGCGTTAGCAAAATGATGTACCATTTTACGTACTCAAGTTGTATTGGTCAGTACACTTCAATTTACATACAAACAGTGTAATTGACTCAAAGAACAGTCTTACTCAAAATAACCCTTTGATAACTTAATTTATTTATTTTTGCCTTGTGGGATCGAACCCACCATTCATAGTGTAGTGGCCAGGCCACCGCTTAAACCATTTAATCATTTATACAATGAAATCAAGGCTGAAATTACCTAATGGCATATTGCACGTCAATACATTGATGAGTTCATTAATAATCTAATTTACAACAAGATTGATGAAGATTATTACAACGATTATGACATGTTACTACATAACATTAGGTATTGAAAATTACATCAAGAGTCATCTTAACGACGGAGGTGATTTGTATTGAAAGCTACTCTCACTTCTAAGATCAGTCTTACATTAGAGGGATCAGTGATTACAAGAAATAATTTGATAAATGAGCTATCTTCTGGAGAAATCTTCCTATAGGTTGTTAACTTGTTGTTTACTTTGTTGTAGGCACTGCTGCGTCGTACGAAAAATATTTCCACAGTAATATTTCATATTACTAATGTGGTAAGCCTACGACCTACCTATTTCCCTGTCCCGTGATGAGCACAACCAAAAATCTAAGGAAATCTATCTAATATATGTATGTATATTGTACAGGCGGTTATCTATCAAATGACAGCCTAACGCCTTTTTAAACCGCTGTGAACTTTCATTATCTAATTTTAAGATGTCGTATATACATATGTATATACGACATCTTAAAATTAGATAATGAAGAATACAGAATAAATGAATGAATACAGAGGCTTACGTCTACATCTCAGAAAAGGAACAAGTGTATTACATCCACATTTAGCTAGTTTCGGTGTAGGTTGATGGATTCAACGTTATAGGGCCAGCTTATTAACCTCCAGGTACAATACCAGACTCCGTGCTGCTACTTAAAATTACTTGATAAAATATCTCAATATTTCTTATAACAGAATTGCACCCAATACAGTACTCGCATTCACTACTAATTAGAACTAACAGTTTATTTTTTTACACCTCTTCATTTTAACTTAAACGTATATAATTCAAAAATTCTATAGATAATTCTTCTATAGCTACGTGTGTATGTCACTGAACGCCTAAAACCTTCGCACTGATTTTGATGAAATTCTTTTGTATTCATTCGGTTAGTCTTTAGTAAGTTTAAACTTCATATTGGACTCGGTAGGTGGCAGTGTGATCGAATTCAAAGATATTTTTTCATTCGGGCACGAATATGCCTATCGGATATGCTAATACAAAATAAAGCCTATTATTTTGCTTCAATTTCAAAACTCGTCATATTTACAAAGACCGTTTTGACATGAACTTCTGCACATAACCTGACGTGTCGGTTGCCCTATAAAACGGTCACGCGAACCCCACTAACATTTAACTGGTTATTTATGCTATTCCGTGTAGGAAGCATTGTCGTCGAACATTTATTTAACTTCACCAACTTTTTACATCTACGTAAATAGCTCCAGAAAGTTTTCTATTGTCATTACGGAGAATTACTTGACGCTTGTAGCGGTCGCAGGTTCTGAAGTAATTCGCTTCCTGTTCGGTACTGCAAACTAGATTGTGTGCTTCAAAAGATTTGATAGTCTTTTAAGTTCTGTATTACCTATATACATATGACTATTAAATGTGTTATTAGGCAGTTTAGAATTAGATCTAAGACATAATTAATTTTATTTTTATATTAGGCTCTGGACTATCATAGGACACAGCAGGAGTAAGCCTCCACGAAGTGGATCGACGACTTGGTAAGGCTCGTAAAAAGCGGTTGGACGCGGGTAACCCAAAACCGGTATGTGTGGAATATTTTGGGAAGGCCTATTTCAAGCAAAGGACGTCCTACGGCTGCGATGATGAATATCATTATTATCAAGCCCAAGCCATCGAGTAGGTTGTTTAATTTCTTGTCCAAAAATGTATGAACATACGATTCTTCGACTTTAAACAGATTTCGATATTAATCATTTTTATTTTTCCGAAAAATACGTCCGGCTGGCTTCAATAGGCTCATTCCTACTACGTGGTACTAAAACCACAGATCCCATAGATGGCTTTAATACACCCTTGATACTATGTATAGTTATAAATTATAAAGCAGTCGAGTTTATAGTCATATAACTTGAGACATAACACGGTTAATCCAAATAGGCTGAACCCTACAGATCGATGTGGTCGCGTGTCGACTTGATCGACGCCTAAACTTATATTGAGGTTATTAGGTATTCTTACTATGTATAAACTATGTATCTACATGTATATAATACAATTTTAGACAAGTGCCATAATTAAAGGTTGCGTTTACACACACACACGCACACACATATACCTAATGCTGATGCTGCCCTAGGTGACTTTATATTTTAATACATAACAACAGTTCCAGTTTCTTAACAAGGATACCACTTTAGATCATTCTAACGTCGGTAATTGCAACTGTAAAAAAAATTGCCTACCCCGGAATTCGAATCCGAGAATACATGCATATGCTCGGCTTCGAATTCCGGGGTTAGCAATTCTTTTTAGCAACCCGGGGTAAGAAATTGCCGGTGTTGCATATCCCCGTGTCTCGAAAAGCCCTGAAAGCCATTGGCATTTGCATGCCGCGAGACAGGCGAAACATGATGTTCATAATTATGACTACTTTTTTAACAACTTTGTCCAACATGTTACTAACGAAATAATAAAATTGAATTTTGAATTTGAATTTGGTACTGCTAGTGATATCTTACCGATCATTTCGGGCTGGCGTCTGATCGGATTATAAGAATGAGGAAATAGCGAGCACATTTGTGCATACAGATGGCTACGTTTAAAGTCACCTTGACTGAAATTCGGTGGTGGACCTTACAAAGACCTACCTGAATCATCATCATGTCCAGTATTGAGCTGCAGCGCCAGCGCCCTGAGCTGCTTGTACACCTGCACAGCTTCGCTTCTCAGCCAGCTGTCGTCCTGGTCATCGGGCTCTGCCTCCATCTCCGCGTGCAAGGACCTGGCAGTGTCTGTCGTGTCGATAGGGTCCGGAGCGCCGATCCTCTCAGCGAGTGTGTCGTGGGATCTTTGCAGGCGTTCCAGTTCCTTTAGAGTGTTCTGGTAGAGGTGCTCCTAGGAAACAAAAGAAAATATGTTTAGAGAATTAACACGATATAGTGCCGTATGTTGGTAGAATATGTTTAATTTTTTTTAAATACAATTCTCGCGTTGTGATTAATTAATTCTTGTTTCGCGGGGTATTTTACAAACATTCAAACAACGGACACAAAGAACATCCAGACTGGGAACAACCATTTCTGGATCACACAAATTTTTGTTCCGTGTGGGATTCGAACCCGCAAATCACTGGCGCAGAGGTAGTGGCAAGGCGACGACTTAGACAACGACACCATCCGGGATGTTAATTAAAAAAAAACAAATCTGAACCATTCTCGAATCCACATGAACACACACAAAAATTTTTCATGAAAATCGGGTTTAATTACAAGCACACGCACAAAAGATTTATTTATATAAAGATAGCATCTATAGTGTATTATTTTTACGAGAAAAAGGCAAAGGTGTAATGTCTCCAGATTTTGCTATCATCTTTAGGTTGCATAAATAGGAGCAAGCCCAAAGACTGTTGCCATCTACAGCGTACAATTGCATGCATCGTGGTACTACTAAGTAGCTCTTTATAGTTATTCCAATTATACTATATTCTACAGAGAAATGTCAACAAGTGTAAGCGCCAGGTATGGCATATCTGAACAGTCTGAATCGATGAGGTACTAAGCAAAGGTATAGGTGAATTCGTTACATGGTCTGATAATAATATTGTAGAACAGGTAAATGTGCTTGGATGAAATAATGTGGCCGATCTCTTAAATATTTCAATGTCAAAACATTTCCAGACGATGACTCATATTTCAAACTAAAATGCCGTACATGTACAATGTAGGTAATTATGTAAATAAGGTGACATTAGTAAAAAGTGCAATAAAAACAAAAGAAGATGTTGTTGAACACATAAAAGAAAGCCTTGGGAAATAATATTGCAATATTCACTAACAACATTTTATGAAATACTGTGAGACTGCTTAAAGTAGTGAAAATGGAAATTTGGTCGACAAGTCTACATACAATTTTGTTCACTTAAAATCATCTTGATAGCTACGATTAGAAAAATAATAACAAGCTAACCACAGTACCACATAATGACTAAACCAATGTCGATATAACTACGGCAAGTACTGCTTAATACAAAGCGCTATTAGCAAATTTGAAAGCGTCGTACAAAAGGGTCTAAATAAAGCGATGGCCGCCAGATCTGAGGTTGCCCAATGCGCGAAACCTTCGAGGCTTTGAGCCAAGATTAGTTTTTAATTACCAACCATTGTTCTTTACTAGACCAGCGGATATTGCAACGTGAAAGGGATTTTTCCATTTGAAATAAAAGTTGGATAGATCTACGTTGTCCTATGAAAATTACAAACGCACTTAGAAAATTAGGTCAAATTTGGGAATCTGTTAGCCAGCAACATAACACGGTTTTTGATGTAGTCTATGTTTATACTTGGAATAATGAAGCAGCACTTTGGCCATAAAAACCTAACAGACAACTTTCGTATTTTTAATAATAGTATCAATTAAAATAAATATGGTTTTGATAAGACGTTATAACTAATCGTGACACGTGAACACGGACCTTGAATGTCTATATTAATGTAAAATTTGTTGAAAATGAATTTTATTAGGACTTTCTGTTAATTCGTACAATATAAACCAGTATTATAACAGTACCGAAAAAGGCAGTACTGTTGAAGGAAAATTCCAAATCAAAAGAAAATAAATTAAATTAAATTAAATCATAAAATTAGATAGGTCTATCAAGAAATAAACTTATAGTAGATTATATGAAAATATATAATTATCGTATCATATCGATAATCTATCTGATGAAAATGAATTATTTGCTAATTATTGACTTCTGTTTCACAAGTACTGGTGTTTTAGCAGCATCAGATTCGCAATGATTGGAATCGGTATTATACGATGAAGGTGAGCTGTCTTATGCAATCGCACTCTATATTTCAAGTGCTTGTTTCAAGAAGTTACATTAAGATTTTAAATATAAGAGTGGATTTTATCTAGGTCAACAGCTTGCAGTTCACATGTACCTACGACAATATTTTAAGTTGTTGCTTTCCTATTGTGAAATAATAACCTTACCAATTATGTATTATGTTTAAATACCAATTCGTGATCGTGTTCGGAAATAAATCAAGTATTTGTATGTTGATTTGTATTTACTAAATATAGGATCACATCTCTTGGTCTGTGTAGCGACACTGCGGAGATGCTTAAATTTTGTATAATCAGGCGTGAGTATACGGTAGCGCTGCGCGGCAGTCGTCTCCCCGCAACTACTGACTTAGGTCGTAGCTGAATAGTATTTATATTATTAAAACTGGTACCAGTGAATATATATCCGTGCAGTATATCATCAAGTTATTGTATTAGACTATCGACAACGAGAACATTAAATTTCTGGTTACCCCTACAGTCTGCGTGAAAGAGTTATACAAAGATGCATTGCAACTATATTTCACCAGGTATAAATACCAAATAATATTAAAATTATTTGCGTAATATGTTTAATTACGTACAAAATATTGGAAATGGAAATATCTTACTACAATTATAGGAATACTAACTAGTGACAATGGTTTACTAAATAGAGAGAACGTTCACATTTCATAGTAGCAAACGTAAAATACAATGTAAGCACCTAGTCATTTCACATTAGCGTATGAATAATGGATGGACATAATTATCTTTACTGGACACTAAGTGGGTCTTGTCAAAGAGTTTGTATGTTTGTAAATAAGTATACAGTTCTTACAACCTGTTATTAAAATCATCAATCAAAAGAAAATGTTTTGCCAATGGAAATTGTAGATGTTTCGGAAGTTATAAGTATTTCCAGTACCGTATATTCGGTCTTTTGAACAAATATTTGTATTTCACAATTCGTTGCTTCGACTTGGCGTATCTTTATGTCAATTATATCAATATTTGTGAAAGGGATACATAACTTATTTCTACTTATAAAATTAGCTTATTAACTCACCGGTGTGTCGCCGAGAACCATAGGGTAAAATAATAAAAAAATAAACGTCTCTGCTCGGCTTTTTTGTAAGTAGTGGCCTTGAATATCACGTATCAAAGTCGAATAATCCATGTAATTGGTAAAGTGGACTCTGCTAAATGTGCAATCTTTTAATTAATAATCGATCTGATATAATTTCGTTTCGGTTTTTTTGAAACCGTTGATTGGATGAATTACTCCTAGAGTTCACAGAACACTAAATTCAGTTGCATGAAGAGAATCGGCAATTGTGGTAGTTAGGAGTAATAAACAGAACGTTTGGCATGCTGCAGCTATTGTGTTATTAAATTTAGCAATAGAGAAAGCCCCATTTATGTACTTCAACAATAAATTAATAAAATTCATCTTGTTCGTTGTCAAGTTGATGAATTTAATTTTATGGTAAATACTATTGTATATTTTGGATTGAACATTTAAGTAAGGTCAATCTTAATAAAAAGTATTATGGGCTTATACTTAGGTACTTGCCATCACCAGATGGCATCTTCTTTTGTGACAGTATGGACACCATGTCTATTCATGATATACATACACGTATATTATCTGAATCAGTAATGGTTACTGTTAAGAAATGTTGTCGTTATTTCATTGCTAAAATAATATTGCAATACTTTCAGTTTTTGTATTTGCATGCATTCTCAATTATTTCTTTACGCAACACTAGGGATCTACAGAAAAAATATCTTCATATCTTCATAACCACAACCTATCTGTACTAACTAAACAGCTAAATAGTAAGTTTAAGTATCAACTACTCTAATCATAGTCATTACGCATTTATGATACATTCTTGTTCAATGTGTACACAAGTATAATTTATTTTAATATATCTTCAATCCGCCTGATGGTAAGCAGTTATGTAATCTACGAGCAGAGTTCTTCACACAACGTCCTCGCGTGAAGTGGTGATGAGGACACTACTTTGACGGTCTACGGTGTTTTTCACGCCTCACTTAAAGATAAAGGAAGAAGTAAACACGTGCCTCCGCAGAGAATTCCAAGTTTTAACAGTTCGGCAAAAGTAAGAGGAGCCAGTCTTCTTGGTAAGCGTTCTATCCGGCTCTTACGTGTAAAGGTAACATCTAAACTCAGCACGTGCTGTTATGGATATAATCCAAAGAATATTGTTTGGTATCCTTACCTGTTCCTTCAACTGCCTCTCCAAGGCCACGATCCTGTCGTTGGCCTCATCTAACTGCTGCATCAGGTTGTCCTTGTTTTGCAGGGACCCTGTTAACCTCCTCTCCAGGTCTGCCTTCTTGTCTGTCACCAGGGCTAGCTCCGCTTTCAAGGATTCCAGACTTTGTACATGGTCCTGTTAATCATAAAGTTGTTTCAATGAATATTCAAGGTCGAGAATGTGAGAGAGAGACTCAGTGGTACAGCGGTTGTGAATATGACTGCTGTGCATGAGGTTTCGGATTCGATGCACAGGTGGGGAATATTGTTATTAGGTCTAGCTATAAGAAAATTCTCAGTAGCAACAAAATGCCTGGAATGGTGAGAAGTAGGTTCGCCACTTATAACGTGAAACCTAGAACCATACTCGGTCAAAAGTGAATGTAGTACATGTCTGCTTTGAAGGATAAAGGAGATGATAATATGCTTTGTAGATACCAAAAATTTCTTATGAAATCTTCACTGAAATAAACTTGCAGATATTTCTTGTGTAATAAAGGTCCAAACAACTTTTGTTACGCTTGCACAAATAACCACACTCTTAATTATATATTTGACATGGGTGTCGGTAATTACAATCTTTTGATTGGTAAATGAGTCTTAAATAAATCAATACTATGCGTTCTAAACAGAAGTTGCTGTACTTGTATGCAGTGTAGAAACTTTTCTATTTATTTATACATTTATAAAACGATCTCAAGAGATTTTTTACTATTAAGAAAATTCTGAAACAAAAGCAATGATTTATAAAATCGTTGCCTGTCTGTTCGTTATGGCATCACACATAAACAGCTGAACGGATCATGATGCGGTTTAGAGAGTTGGGTAATTTAACTTAAATTCCAAGGGACGGTTTATCGGGTACTACACCAGTTATAGTGCAGTGTGACCCACCTAAATGAAATTCGTGATCAAACCTTAGTAGTTATATCTATCTCTCTCTCTCTACATCTCTCTTTCTGAATCTTTTAAGTATAATATGACCAAATTTTTTTATACAGAAGCTTATTCAGCATGTAACTTAAGTTCAATTTATTTAATTTGTAAAAAAGGATCACATTAACACGAAGGACAATACCACGATCTACTTCTCTTCAAAAGACCGTACTTATGAAACCATCTAACCCTTGGTCCATCTCACCTGTAAGCTGGTTTTCCTCATGGAGCACTGGTCTTTCAGGCCTTCCAACTGTGCCAGCAGATGCTGTTCTGTGGCTGAAGATTCCTTCAGCTGTGCTGTTAGCCTGGAGTTCTGTGCTGTGAGCTCCGCGATGAGGCTGGCTTTTTCTTCATCACGCTGAGGACAAATGTAAAAATTAAACTATGTTGTAAAAGTCTTCAATAGGTACACATATACAAAATGGAACGAATCTGATCGTCAACGCAGCATGGGACGTAAGGATCTTTTTACTTGTTCAAACTATAACATTTGCATATTCTACTTGAAACTGAGTCATTTATACATATTTAATATTGTCTCATGTTTGCGCGAATATTGTACATTCAAATTAAACTAGTAGATTTATATAGAATTCTATAGCAGTTTATTGTTGTTCTTAAAAGGGCGATAAAATCCGTCTACAGTACCTAGTTTAATTTCAATTATACATCTTTTTTTATAATTAGTAAGACTGTATGTGTAATTTAGAATAATTTTGCTATAAAATGTATTTCCTTATTTACTTTAAGTATTTACTTGACTGCTTTGAAATCTGACTAACAAAGCCGTGGTAATTCATTATCTGAGGCTTTACTTTTAGCTCAATAGTTTCGAGTAACACGTGAGCCATACCAACATACATACTATAACCAAGGTTAAAAACATTTCACGTCTGCGGTTTTAATTCGCGAGAACATAAAAAGCGGAGAATAGTTCTGCTAACTTTTTAACATCCATGACAAAATATTGTTCTACAAAGTAAAACAGAATACTAATAAACGCAAAAGAAGTTTGACTAGTTTGGTCGTTTCTTTGTTATTTACTTACTATATTTTGCCCGCAGCTTTCCTTGCTTAAGAATAGGTTATGTACATTTTCTATTCCCCAGGTACAACACTTCTTTTTGGATGAAAGGTACACTATGTTTTTTCTGTAATAATGTGTATGCGAAATTTTACGATGATCGGTCGAGTAGTTAAGGCGTGGAAGCGTAACAAACAAACTCACATTCGTATTTATAATATTAGTTAGGTTGCTGAAAACATTCGATTATCTTTGCCGTTTCGTCTCAGTAAGGAACCGGATCATCAATTATCCTCATTTCGTGCATATTAAGCAAATTGTTGGATATACATAATATTTGCTCGCTTGAGTTATTGTCAATATTCATACAGCTTTATTTATGTATACTTAGATTTATGTCAGTGAATCTTTGAAAGAGTAGGCAGAGCAGGTAGGTACCTATAATTTAGGTAGTTATGTTTTTTGATTCGGATAACAGAGGGCGAGCATACTTATTGCCGTACAGAAATCATAACAAAACCCCTCAAAAAATATCCACTGGAATACTTTGTCTGGACTAGGAAGCGATCTCGATCTCACGATTGGCCATCTCAGTTTAGATGAACGAGATCTGGTGCTATTGCCCTTTTCCATAATCGCCTCCTAATGCTTCGAGCATACACCATAAAAGCTGTGTTGCCATTGTTTACAATGCATATTAATGGCATCTAATGTAAAGGATCACTACAATTTATATAACCTCACGACTGACGTATAAATAGAAGTAAGAAGGCTACTAAACATAGGAAAGGGCAAAAAAGTACTTAAGAAAGTAGAATTCTAGAGATATTACGCGATGAAAATAAGACCCGCCATCAATTATTCACTGTCAATAGGTACTTTATTATGAATTTACAGTAACGTTTCTTAGAAGTAGTAACACTGTCACTGCGATTGTGAGTAACAGTCCTCATACCCAACCTTTCTATTCCATTCCCCGCATCCTTCCAACCATCTTTGATTGCTTATCCCTAAGATCAGCAACGCGTGTATATCATCTGTTATTTCAAGCGCATAACCGCTTGCTACCAGGCTGACCGTATATTTGTTTACCATCATCACCACCAAGAAAAATACTATCAAAATCTTAAGTGAAAACATCAAAAAAAATACCAAACCATTCATTACCACTTAAACCAGTAAGCGCGACCAAAAATAATACATATTTACCGATATTGCAATCAAACATTTAACCACGCCACAAACTATATTGTTCTGAGCATCGAGCGTGGATAATCGTCATAATAAGTGTACCTCCACCGGCTAATCTTGCTTTGACAATCTAAACCCTCATCCGTCGTCTTAAGGTCGTTATATCATCCAATTATTTTGCGAAACCGTTTTTTCCGAGAGGTTTTGGAAGGACGTAAAAAGCCGTGACGTGGTTACGACATTGTCTCTTGCAGTTAAACGAACTTATAATACGTGTTTTCGATCTTATCTTTTATAAAAGAAGCTATGATCTTAAACAATATAATAATATGTACGCTTGACTGACTTATGTTATGTATTCGTGAAAATTATATTTGGAAATTTTCTGATAAGCCTGCATGTTCTGTAAAAGGCATTTAGGTCAAAAACATTTTTCTTTTCTTTTTCTTTCTTTGAAATTAAACACTTTATACGGATTTTATCGCGTTGTTTATTTTACTTTAAACACTGTTATTACATAATTTTGAAAACTCTAACACTACTATTATTGAATTTTACTACTATTTAAGCTATATATTTTTTCTAATTAAAACTATTTGTATTTAAGTTTACACTTTGCCCCGACGTTTCGGTTGCTTTACAGCAGCCATGTTCACGGGGAGACTAAGATGGTAGTTGTCCCAACGTTCCGAAGTGTAGCTAGTTATTTTAAAGTACCCGAACATAATTTAATCTTTGGTGTTCCTATTTACGCAGAATGAGCTCAAAGTATCATGAAGTCTAGCTGTGTTTTGCTTCTTCTTGGGTTTGACTATTTCAATGACTGGATCCCAAGCTGGTGGTACATTCCAACCATCCTCTCTATTGAAATTAGGATGTTTTTTAATTTCAATAACCTCGCGAAGCATCCTTGGTAGGAATCGGTGTTCTTTTGCGAGTATATGTGGTTTGTCAAATCGTAGGTAGTGGTTGGTCCCCTGTTGCACATGTTCACACACAGCAGACTTCAACGAGCGTTGGTGTTTAACATCAGCTATATGTTCTTTTAAGCGGGTGCCTATGCTTCTCTTGGTTTGCCCAATATATGAGAGTCCGCAGTCACAATCTATTTTATAGACCCCTGCATCTTGTAATCTTGTAATCTTTTCTTTCTTTACATTATCAGAAGCTGTTTTTTATATGTGCCCGGGCGACGACTGTAGACTCACCTCCGCATTGTCAGTATGAACTGAACTCACTTATACCTATCCCTTTTATTTCTTCTACGTCTATAACACTAATATTTCTATAAAGACTGATCAAGCGTAAAGTTTATTTTCATTTAGCATCATTACTCGACAAAGAGTAATTAAAATTGTTTATTACATATATCTATATTTCTTTTATTTAGAAATTTGCAATGACGCACTTCCCAACAGCTGGTAAAATACGGCAGATCAAAAATATTTTGGATTTATTGTTTTTAAGTCTTGTCAATTTTTGGTGGCATATATATACCGTCTTCACATTGGTTAGTAGGCAGGTTTGATGAGAAGCTTAGGAAGACAAAAAGACAAATAAATTGTTGGTTTTAGGTACGTACTTTTAGGTTTGGTTATTTTTTGCAAACATTTTATTTATATTATTTCTCGTTTTCACCTGTAATTTATAAATATTGCAAAATCTCGTAATTTAGTCTCTAGATAAATACTCGTTAGCTAAAACAAGATGATAATAGGCAAGTAAAAAGCCCTTTGTCCATATATCCCTTATAACGATAATTAGCAAGTAGCGCATTATATGATTTTATGTTAACTTTTTAGTTTGAGTGGCCCCGGGAATTTCATACGCAAAATTTGTGTGAACATTTCTGCTTTGACCAAGTACTTGTATAATCCAATGATTTTAAAATCCGCGTTACTGTTTTGTTATTAAATAATAAATAGCAACAGCAAAATTATTTTCGATTAGCCCATTCTTAAAATAAACAGCAATTATGGCCAGCTTACCATTTTCTATTACCCAATATTCCTCGGGTGGCTGATCGCTGGTAATTACTGAGGATGTGGTGGACGGATGTTAGTGTCTAAGCATCCTGCCAGGAAGATGACGAAGGTCGATAGCACAGTTAGTCAATGCCATGGGTACAGATAACTTACATTTTTGATTATGCTGTATCACATTGTTTTCGGATTGACCTTGACCTTTCCGTTGTCAAAGAAGGTCTAAGCTTAGTACAATGATTGTAGACTCGCTTATGTATATTCACAAAAGGGTAAGCAGAGGTGTATGACACCTATAATTGGTCCGATATGTTTAGGTATTATTTATATATTGTTGGCTAAACAACTTTAGTAAAAGACTATTTCAGAATTTTTCTCGGTCATTTTCAAATCCTCAATTACTCCAATTTTTTTTATGGTCTGTTTGGCAAACTGCCCCCCCCCCTATAGGGGTGTCTCTATCTAGCAACACCGGAGGAGTCACAACTACGTTGGAGGCCTTTTAAATTTGCCTCCTATCGCCTTCAATACCGTCACTCACTTGACAAAATACAACGAAAGCGCTATTTTACGCTGGTTTTCTGTGAGGCCTTGGTATCACTCCGGTCTAACCGGCCCATTCGTGCCGAAGCGTGGCACTCCCACGGTATAACTCATAATTGGCAAAAAAATTACAATTATCGCAGTAGGAGTCATCCTTTATAAATATTAAAACAATTGACACAAAGAACATCTAGACTCGAAACAGCAATTTGTGAATCACACACATATTTGTCCCATGTTCATCTATTTCACAACAATTGCTGCCGTATTGCAACGAGTTAACCACTTAAATCATGGCGCCATTCATGCAGCATAATCATAATCATTTAAACATATTTAATATCTATAATTAACAAAATGCATCTAATCTATTTCAATATCACTTAATTGATTAGCAAAGAACGAAAAGCTCATAATGAATAACAGACGGGCTAAATAATCAAACAAGAGTGCTTGGAAGAAATACAGGGTGTGCCGCTAATTGGCTAATTGTCCCTGAAAGCTACAGGGTGTAGCCGATGACGGGGAGTTTGAATTACGTAATTCATACGACAACCTTGACTTTGGTAATACACCGGCCTATGTTCGGTTTAGTACGATCGATATGTCGTATAACCTTATAACTGGCGAAGGTTTCGTGGAAAATTTCAGTTAAGGTAGGACACTCCTTGGTTTTAATAGGCCTAAGACTCGTATTTATAAGCTGTTTACACGTTTAACAAGCAATTATCTAAAGAAAAGAAAAGTAAACGAGTTATGATTGCAATGCCTATCAATGATATGATGCAAAAAATAAAGTCTGACTATACATAGGTACATATAAATAATAAAAAATAAAAAATAAAAATCATTTAATTTCAGACAAAACAGTCCACATATATCCTTACTGCCTTAGAAATAAGAAAAGTGGACGATTTGACTGTCTGGTTAAAATAATTCTATAAATGTATTCTGGCCAGATTTAACACGTTCTAAGGCCAGGCTATGAAATACCCTATAAGCTTATATAAAAACTAGATGTGCCCGCGGTTTCACCCGCGTTTATGATTACTGCGCCGTAGGTCTAGCGTGATGTTATAGGTATAGCCTATAGCCTTCCTCGATAAATAAGGTATCCAACAAAAAAAAAAATTAATTCGAACCAGTAGTTCCTGAGATTAGCGCGTTCAACCAAACAAACAAACTCTTCAGCTTTATAATATTAGTATAGATTTGTGATAAATGAATAAAGCGAGAGAGATATGTCAGGATCATAGCTAGTGACAGCCCGTAGTCTCTGATTGCCTCTCCAAGAAAGTCAATGTCAATCAATGAAAAGTCAATATCTTAAGTAATCTTCTCAGTTGCTAATTTTATCTATTGCCAATTAAAGTTCCATTTTTTACTTGGAGTACTTTTCGGTAGCCTTTCCAAAAACGATTTTAGGGATAACAAATTGGTTTTAGTGGTCGTCTTGCCACTGTTACTGCTCCAAGTATATACTTGATTTCCAAAAGGTACAATAAGCCTTCTTCCTTCAACCCTGGGTCCTTTAAGCGGGGCCTGAAAAAGCACCTTCTCAGGCCGTCAAAGTATCTCTACTTTGACGGTATTGTATCTCAACATCGCCTGGGCATTTCATATAGCAGAGCAAATAGAAAATGCATTATCACAAATAGTTAAGCCGCGTCTTTGTGTCCGTTATTACAATGTTTGTAAGTCTCCAGCAATCCAGGCATTATACCCAGTACAATAATAGTCTTTATTTTAACAACATCAATAAGACTACAAACGATTTCAATAAAATTTATTGCTCCTAAATAGACAGCCTTCATCCAATATATAACAAAGGCCTACCAGCTGGAAAACGTGACGAACATTTTTAAATGTATTCGAGACGATTGGGTAGAGTTTCAAATAGACTGTTCGTGGACAGAAGAAAGCGAGGTTAACGAGATTAGAACGTTAGCAGCCAAGGTTGAGTAACTGGATAAGAATCTGCAATCTTATCACTCGGTGCAGTGCTTGAACTAGATTTGTATCCGTTGAAATCCTAACTTATACTATAAATGCGAATATAAGTGTTTGTTACGCTTTCACGGAGTAATTAATCGATCATCATGTAATTTCACATACACATTGACAGCAGTACAGAAAAGATAATAATAATAATAATAATATTCTACCACATACACACAACACTATCTAGCCCAAACTAAGCAGAGCTTGTACTATGGATACTAGACAATGGATAAACATACATATTATACATATCCTTTTCTTTACCGCTAACAACGTGTGAATGCAAATTTGTTATCCAGAACAACGCGAGCACAGCCACGGGCAAAGGCTAGTTCATAATAATATCATAGAGTTTCTGAAATGCTAATGAACGACCAATGATTATTAATATTATGTCGTGTGATTTAAATAAAGCTCCTATACTAATGAATAATAATGCCTGTGTCGGGACTTCACAAACATTCAAACAACGGACACATAATTCAGACACGGAACAACCATTTTTGGATCACAAAATTTTTCGTCCTGTGTGAGATTCGAACCTACAACATTCCGTGCAGTGGCTGTGGATAGGCGACTACATAAACCACTTAGCCATTCGTGCAAATACCTCTGATATTGCAAGTGATAATAGGTTACGTTAATCGCTCACCATCAGGCAGACCGTATGCTAGTTCATCATCTTTGTAGTATAACAAAAACGCAAGTGAAACCGCAGGTAATAGTTAATTGATTATAAATATCATGTAGGCCATTACTAACATAATATATGAATGTATTTGCACGTACGAGCTAATGACAAAGTAATCATTACGAGATTACTGGTCAATGGTTACTTAACACTTTCTTCACTGCGATGTAATTGCATATAATGTAAAAAAAAAATGCAATATCTCACTAATATGCTGCGTATTATATGTATGTACATGTCTACGTCATGTGCTTAAAAGTCTTCTACTAATACAAGATATAAGTTTTTAGGCCGTGTAATAAGGGGCAAACCTATGGCCATCTAATTGTTCCGTGCTGCTATCAATTATTTTTTCTAATAAGCCCGATAATACTTTTCCTGGGAATTGAACTCGGAACTCATTATTGCACGTAAACTTATTACCACTTGACCAAAAAGCCCTATATCAAAGGCTCTTTATAAAGATAACATCTGCTTAAAATACATCAGCAACTTGCCACAAACCTTCGGTTAGGGACAGATTTCTTAACTATTATTATAAATACGAATGTTATTTTGTCGCATCCACACTGTCAGGGTTAAAGGACATAAGGTTCCTTTCATCTAGAAAAAGTACTGTTCTTCAGGGCTTAAAATTTATTGACGACGTCTACCTTAACGCAAGCAAAGGCGCTGACAAAATTTAGTATTATTATAAATTTTATTTTTATTTTATTATGAATCTCCAACAAGAAATAAACATTTATTACAAGGCAGATTTACACTAAAATAGGACATGTGTTTCCTCAATAACAGGAGATCACAGTATGCAATATAAAGAACATAATAATATATAATGAAAATACAACAATGTCAATTATAATAATTACAAGTATACATATATCAATTAATAGAAAATTATATAAAACTTACAACACTGTAAAAGTCAATGAAACTAATAAATTATGAAAGCAATGGATTTGACAATTAAAAATTACGTAGAAAATTGGATTATAATAAAATACATAAAAAATTTAAATAATTAATCAATTTAATCAAAATATTTATAAAATAAAATTTTAACACATAATTATATCAAATGTCAAATCTATACTTATTTGAAAAAGAATAATAAATATGAAAGATGATAAAGATATTTGGATGTTTGTAACTTCATCACGCGTAAACTGTTGAACCTTTTTTGATGAAACTGGACACAGTAAAACCATCTCCTAGTTTTATCAATAATGATACTTATGTCTTGCAGGTAGGTATCTTCTCATAGGCTCAACCTTTTGTCTGAACCTTGCAACTAACATAATAAATGTAAATTCAGTAAATGTAATAAATTCACTAACCGCTTTGACGTTCATAAGTGTTACTTTGTGACCTAAATGAATAAATGATTATTGACTCTGACTTGACTTTGACTATGAAACTAGTGATCTTTAAAGAATCCATCTCCTGGTTTTACATCACGACTTGCCATTGAAATTATAAAGCTATTAAGACAGGCAATGAATATACAAAAGCGAGCAAGGTCGAAGGCATAAGCTACTCACATTACAATACATATTCTTAAAGAGTTTTGCCGAAATTGAGCGCGACAACCGACCTCGCACGTATTTGAGGCATTGGTCATCGGTGCTTTTTGCTCAACGTACTGGAGACTAACGGTTTCGTCACTATTCATGGCTTATGTATTCTTTAGGTCAATAAAAAAATAACCCTTCGCTGTTTACTGACGGACAACTTTCACGCGAAACGTGATATTTTTAAGAATATGTTTTGATGTATTTTCCATAGTGGCACAGTCGGCGGAAAAATAGGTCTACCAGTTTTGAAAAAAGTTTCTATGAGATCTAATTATTGCTAAGGTTGACTTTTCTAACGGAGGAGGTGAGTTGTTAGCTGTGATTACTCCAACTTGACACATAGCATGACATAAATATAATAGATGATAAAGAGAGTAATCGTCACTGTCATAATTTTATTGCAAGGTGAAATCGACCTTGTTGTTTCATGACGTTCATATGAACCTTAACCGAATGGTGGTAGACCACATTTCTGGTCGAGTGTGCACAAAAATATTAAAAAATGTACAAGAAATGTTCTTATTTTTTTAATTCTCTCCTTCTCCTTTTTAATAGGTACCCTTTCTCACTGTGTAGGAATCAGCATCTTTCAAAATTCCTATTTCTTTTAAATAGGTTATTAAATTGAACATTATACACTAACGTTCTCCATCTAATGTGTGAGCTCACTCTTCTTAATATGGATACTTTTTCGTGCGATCTATGTAATGTACAGTGAGATCATACCTCGAAACAGCCGGCTACTAAAAAATTTTGCACTGCTCATTGCATTTTCGCTCATACAACTCGTTGTTACATACTTCAACGGTTAACATTGGTTAATATTAATGACCGCTCTTTCGGAATCCGGTATAGTGCCACGCTAATGTGTAAAACATTAAGGTTAAGGTATGTTACCGCGGTCAAGGCCTAGACGTTGCTATGGTTGCCATTTATTTATAATAATATAAAATAATAGCAAATGATAATTCACATAATCTATCAATGAGAGGTAGGTTACCTAATAAGGCGCTCAATCAGTACTTTATTCGTCCTTCTTGTTTTGGAATCTCCCGCACAATGTTGATTGAACTGTATTTATTAAACAAATGCCAAAGTGACCATATTTTCTTTCGTCAAGTTCTTTAAGATGAGCCAAAAAATCAAATTTAAAAATATTGTATTCTGTCCTGTGACATTGCTGAACACAGGCTTCTTCTCTGTGCGAGAAGGGTTAAGTCTCTGTCTATTAAGCTAGCACAGAGCGGGTTGACAATCACTTTGTCATCACACATCTTCGAGAATATCCTAGAGAACCCTCAGCAGGATGCCTTACGTTTCTTTATCTTAGCAGTTAAAGCGAGCGGTAATTACAAGCACTACTTCGTAAAGTCAAGGGTCCAAACCATGGGTTTGGATTCAAGGCCTCGGCGTGGCAGTCAAACAATATCGAACTAGTTGAGTGCTGCTCTACACGCTCAAAAATTTCACATGTTGAGCATAGAACCTTCTACCATGAGCAAGGCCAACGCAATGGTGATTAAATCATGGTCAACGCTTACTCTAAATAGAGGACATTAATGATATAGCACTTATGAAACAACAATAGCCTGTCGAACGTGAAGGACATCTGCTTAGCCCCAAATAATAGGATTACGATCTAATTCTAACACGTTTTTTAACAAAAGCGTAAGGCTTCTATCAAGGTTTGGTTGTATTGTAAGCTTAATGATTATTTTGGGGTATACATACCAAATGTTATTTATGTATGAAAATCGAGATTTAATAGTGAGCAAGTCTGTGCGCTAACATTAATGTACTATATATTCCCTTACTGTCATAGTGGACGTCATTCCGAGATAACCGGCGTGAGCGTACGTGTTATTCGATCTACTGTGCAACACTGCTTTGTAACCTTAGGCTGCAAAAATTTTTAAGGCTACATATTCTGTCCTGACGTACATAACTAACCTAACCTAACGGATCCAAAGTATACCTACACTCAGAGCAATTATTTGTGGACCAATCATTGTCTTGTGTAGGATTTGAACCCACTAGACTCGGCAAGCGAAGCGACCGCTTACCTGTTACACCATTCCTGTGGTCAGCCATTGAGAATTTCTAAATAGAAAAACCTAAAATCTATTTTTTAGGAATGTAATCCGCAACCTCGCGGACAGCAGTCAGATTTACACCGTTGGCCACTGAGCCAGTATAATCATAATAAGATTGTTAAGTTATCAACATTTTTGTTGATTTTGTACATGTAATAAGAAATACTCTGGAATAGATTTGAATAAAAGATATCAGCTTGATAATATTAGAACTGTCTCATTCCACAGCTGCCTTCCCACAGAGATCATACAGGCGCCTCGCGCCGTATAACCAGACTCACTAACAAAATAAACGTTTATGTAGCTTTTTGTTATATTCCATAATCACCATTGCCGCATTTAGCCTTGGGTGTTTAGCACATACAACGGTAATATGCATTTTCAATGTTAATTACGTTGGAACACAGAGTTTTGGACACAAAGCCGTCGTGCCAAATGTAGGGTCAAGGCACTTACTTATTGTTTAAACCCGTCATGTTGTGATAACAATGCAACAATGACGGATTTGGTTTAATGTTAATTGTTTCTAGAATTTGTATTCTGGCTACTTAAAGCTATGGTAAGTCAATTTGATAGTTTATTGGACTACTCGTAGTTAAAGTCCTACTCTTACGGCTAGTCTCACTACTGTCAAGTAAAAGTTATCTAAAAGTTAAATCGCATGCTGTCTCACTCTTGTTAGGTTAAACAAGAGAGATGGCGAGACTTTTATCTTATAGATAAATGCTATTTGGAGGTGTTGGGACAAGGTTGACAGTTTATATACAGGGTGTCCAGTAATTAATGGATAACCTTGAAATGTCTTATAGTAGAACTGAAGGCAGTTCAGAAAAAAGAAAAACAATTAAAAAATATAAATGTATTAAAAAGTGCAAGCTATTATAGCAAAGCATACTTTTGACTGACTATTTATTAGCATAATTAGTGTTTAATAATAAAACAACAAAAACACGATGGATTTCATTCATTTATGGTCGTAGTATACAAGAAAGTTATACATGGTAATTAAAAAAAAAACACATATCTCAGGTAGTAGTTAGGATAGATTTCTCTTCATATTTTTTTCTGAACGGCCATCAGTTCCACTATAAGCCATTTCCAGGTTATCCATTAATTACCAGACAACCTGTATAAAGATTATATTATTATGTATTTATACATAGTTAAAGGTACATTTTCTAGGGTTTATGGAGAGCTTGATCAAACACTAGTTCGATGATTCAGTGGCGTTTACGTTTATGATTTGCTAATCGTGTAAGCCCGAGTTTGATTTCAATGTCAGGCAAGGTATTATAGGTTTCAATACTACATTAAGTTTAACGGCTATGTTATTAGCACGGAATAAAGTGTGATGCGCAAATCAATTTTAAATTTTTGTGGCAATTGTATATTATACAATAATGTTTGTAAATAAACATACCTACATATGTTACATAATAACTTAACGCATGTATGTCTTCTTCTTCCTAGCTTTTATTATTCCTAAGTCACTTGGGGTCGGCTTTTCCGGTCTAACCGGATTTGACTGGATATCAGTTTTTACACAGAGCGCCTACTACCTGACCTCCGCAACCCGAAGGCTAACGATACCCTAAGGCTAGACCAGTGTCAGGATATTATTTATTATAGGGCACTGACTTCCCAATAACGACTGCCATAGATGTTAATGGCAGTCGGGACCGATGCGACGGCTTAACGTGCTCTCCGAGGCACGGAGCAGGCGATAATTGTCAATCAATACGCACACAATTTCGAAAAGTCATATAACTTCCGAAAGTCAGAGGTGCGTGACGTGGGTTAGAACCCGAGACCCTCTGCATTGCAGTCTGTTGGTCTCCCCACTGAGCTATCGCTGCTTCGCGCATGTATGTATATCTTCTAAAAATTAAGCATAAGTTATACCTACATTTGACCAACCGTTGTTAAGTTCCATATTACGTCAGAATTCGTGCTGTTCGAAGCCCGAGGTTCACGCATACGCAAACTCATGACACAGGAACTACGAGGCAATCCCAGAGATATAATTTCTCAAGTACTGCCAACTTTACAATCATACTAATCCGTTTAAAATGACTTCCATTTAATTTGTCCTTCATAACAAAAAGCTTCATTACTTTAACGATAAGTTGACAATAATAAAACGACATCGCATTATATATTGCACCACAGCCATTATATATAATGTGTAAGTGACTAGGGCAGGTGTACGCGTTCATCTCACTGTTATCTACTTAGCTTTAAGTGAATGCCAATTTGAGAGATTATGCTGTGAATTAGATGGTAGATGAAACATTTATAGAAGTTCTAAACCTGAAAGACAACTTTAATAAATTATGGCAAATAAAATCGGTAGTTTCGCATTACTGCATGTCGCAGTGTTGCCTTATCTCGAGTTTAGTCCCAAGCCAAGCAAATCTGACTTTCCGAAGTTACATATGTGCATATGTGCGTATTAAATGGCTTATTATCGCTCGCTTTAACGGTTAAGGAAAAGGGAAAACATAGTTAGGAAACCTGCATGTCTGAGAGTCCTCCATAAAGTTCTCGAAGATATCTCCGAGATCATTATGGAAGACTCTCAGATGCTCAAAATAAGATAATATACTCGTATATTTAATCTAGCACGTCATTAGTGTGCTTTCGTGTGCTTCTTTATGACGTAGAAGTGAATTTCAGGATAAAAGAGAACAAACTAAATAAATAAATAAATAAAATAAATAAATAAAATGAATCCATGTGCGAGTATTCACATTATAAGCCTAAAGAATTGCAGTACAAATACGCTTTTGTTTTTCCTTTATATAACAAACCATATCAGAACCTACTCCCGACATCCTAGGTTGCGAACGTACGGTTTAATATATGCTATATGACATTTGACTATAACAATACAAACAATATACAACGTTAATGTCCAATAATAATAACCTTTGATTAAAAACGACAACTTGCGCGTTACGGGCCTTTCCTGCGTTAATAGGGACCAAACTAGTAGACATTTATATCAATTAATTTCTTTTAAAAAGACATCTCCCGCACTTTGAATGATTTCTGTGTCGCGGGGAACTTTACAAACATTCAAACAACGGACACAAAGAACACCCAGACTCGGAACAACCATTTGTGAAACACACAAAGTTTTGTCCCGTGCGGGATTCGAACTCACAACACTCGGTGGAATAGCAGTGGTGAAGCGACCACTTAAACCACTACACCATCCGTGCATTCAAATTGCCGTCTACTTCTTTTTCGAGATCTTAAAACTCGGTACACTTAAATTAGCGCAGTTTGCACGGATTACAAGCAGATCATTTACGAAGCATCCAGATCAAATCACAAACTACAGTAACAAAAAACTTTAATACTGTCGCGTATAGATTTGGGAATCAATTCTACGTTGATCAGGCCGTAGTGGCCTATCACCTTGCATTAACTTAAAGAGTGACAATCGTTACAACGTAGATTCTTTGTTACATTTCACGGCACGAGCTTACCGACTGCGTAGCGAAATTTACGAGGCTTCACTTAATGTATTTTTTATATAAGTAATGTTATTTGAAGTTTACTGGTAACTGGGTACGGTCTTCACGTATTGAAGCCTTTTGACCGAGAAAGTTATACGGAGAGCTAACCGTGAGACATCAAAGGTTTCGTCAATAGAACAAAAAAAACTGATTTAAATCTGAATAGTAGTGTTATGTTAAAAGCCAGAATACTTTTAATACATTCTCATAAGGTTAAATATATTCAAAATATTTTAATTAGATAACAAAACTATCTAGATATCTATAAAAAGACTACCTTGCCAATATAAAAAACATAGGCTTTAGACATCATTCAGTCTGTCCCGTGGAACGCAATGTAAAATTTTGCCTTTTGTGAATTAAACATAGATTCGCCTGTCTTCCGAAGATGTATACCTATACAAAGTACAGATTCTCAATATCATCTTGGTATATTTATCTTGCTCCATTCACTATCACCATCACATTCATCAAGCACGTTCGTCGCTTCAGGGTGCACTTAATGAAGCCTTTTTCCAGATAATCCTATATATCCTACATTCAACATTCACTTGTCCAAGTCCTATTGTGAAACAATTTCCTAATAAATAGCGTGCCAATAATTATTGACTTGATTCTGACTAGCATAGAATTAGTTCACCTATATAAATTACGTAAGCATTATCTATTTAATGAAATCCACGTTCAAAATACGACTGTTGCATCAAATTACTGGCTATGCATACGAGATGAGGCAATTTCACTATTCAGTACATATGTCTATTTACCTAATACATTATATGAGTCAGTTTGCTTCATTGTGTATGCTTAGAGATCGATAGAAGGGCCCGTATGGTTGGGAAAGAGTTATGTGATTGCTCTACATTAGGTACCATGTAATTATTTTACGTCATAAGAGAAACTGATTTACAATTAATTCCCTACCTAACAAGGAAGATCTAGTCTTATATTCGCATGATACTTTAAACATAATTTGTTGATTCGATCGTAAATGCAGTCATAATTTCGGATGGTTTGCTTCTTATACAAATTAAGTTCTTTGTAAATATTGTTACAGCCAGTGCCATTTCTCGGCACTGTGGGGAAGCGCCCGGCCTTCTAATATCTACTAGCTTGACAGTACGCGAAGTGTTCCAACACTTTCTCGTATTGTTTTGAGGAACATTCCGGAAATGCCGCTTATAGACCGTTAAATTTGCCACTATGATTACTATGATATAAAATTGTTAGCTTTGTCTCTGTAGAAACCAGGGTTCCAGAAACTTCTTCAGCAGGCTCTGTGCTATCAATATCGGATTGGCAACGTCTACTTATAGTGCTGGCGACACAGCGACTTCTACTTTACCAAGCATTAATACGCTACGATAGGCCTCCCATCTGATCATATCTAGGAGTGTAAAAAATACTCTTATCATTATTATCCATACATATTTTTTACTTCTGGACAAATCGAAAACTTATGCTGATTTGGTCTAATAATTAGTACCCTAAGATCGCCCGCGAAATCGTTTTACCAATCTCACTGATCGTTTTCTGACGGCACAATACGTGCTTTAGGAGCCTAGTACTCATCGCTGGACCTGTTTAGATACTGCAAAATACCAAATGGAAAGTGTAGTGAACGAACCTGTTTGACGGAGGTGTCTCTGGAGCCAATCTTGGAGGTGAGTTCCTTGATGTCATTCTGTAACTCGATCAGCCGCGCCTCGTACTCGCCCTGTGTCGTGTCCAGTCGCCGCCGCAGCAGATGTTTCTCTTGTTCTAGTTTCTGCGAACAAGAGAAGGGAGTTGAGCACATATTCTACTAGTTATAATATAAAGAAAGACATAATATACGATGTAAGTCTAGTAATCTCTCAATTGTTGTTATGCCAGACATAATAACCCTATTGTATCTGGCCGCCGGTGTACCTATAATATGTATATCCATTTTCATATGGCACTATGGTTTAAGAGGTCGCTGCTACGTCGTGTCGAGGGTTCTATCCCTATACGGGACAGCAATTTCTGGAACCCACTGTAGTTGTTCCGAGACTGTTCTTTGTATCTATTGTTTGAACGCTTGTAACGAGACATGAATTATTCATCAGAAAGATCAGAAGAAGAAGATGAAGCAGTTTAAAAAATTAAGCAACCCACATCTGTCATCCCACTTTAAATACCTACGTGTAATGGGGTAAACGTATTGTTGTATAAACATATTGAATACACAACATCGTGTCTGATAGACATCAGTGGATAAGACTAGCAAGAATTCCTTAACAAAAAAGAACGGCGTATAACATTAAAATTAACAACCAAAGATTCAAATTTAGGACAATATCGCATAATCTTATTACATGCAACCAACAATCCAGACGTCATTTTTAACCGTCATATTTTTGACGCTATTTTTTAATGAAGCGCAGTGAACGGTTTAATTGAAGGCAGAGAATTAACAAAAAAGGTTTGCATTTCCGCGCCGGAAGAGCTATGTGAAGAACTGTTCCGCCATTTTGTTTCCCATCTATTGTTTATGGTGCGAAGTGTGCTATTAGAAAGCATAGTTTACACTTTATCGTATAAGTAAGTTTTTAATTATTGTACCAGATGGGAAATATTTGATACACAGCGAAATGTAGATTATGTAAAGATTGTATGAGGAAGTTCGTTAGGTACATAGATAATGTGTAAGCATTGTTAGAGCATCTACTTTAATAAAGTAAGTAGAAATAACGATCAATCATTGTCATACACACATGCATAGGTTCGAAGAGGTAGACGGAGGTCTATTATGCCCACATTTCGCCAGGTATGCTTATGGGTCTTACCTAATTTAGGGCGAACTTATTGCCAGTAGGATTGACAATGTTTAATCCTTTTAATCCTTCTAATATTATAATCATGTTGTGAAAGTTTGTGAAGATGTTTTGATGTTTCTTACACAATCACTGGTAAACTGATTTAAATGTAATTTGGTACACAGATAGACCTTATCCTGGATTAACACAAGGGATACCATTTATCTCGTTAATACGTTTCCAGGGCATTAATCAGCCTTTATATTATCTGTAGTACACCGTTTCCTGTCTACGTGTTTTACGTCGGTGTTTTTATTACCACCAAAAGTATAACGCCCGCTAGTGACTATATTTATATCAAAGTAATAATATATAGTAACTATTATTATATATTATTATTATTATATAATCTAGCCCTGTTTTCATTAAATGTAGAATTTAATTGAACCAGGGCTAGAACCTCACTATAAACATTTATCGAAACGTTGCATTTGGAGTCTCGTTACATCGATATTTTTTGTACATTTCAAAATTATAGATGTAATTATCTAGACATTATTTTATGTATAATTTGCAAGTTTTAAATGCTTGCTTATACTTATTACATTTTATACATTATTATGTACAGAACAATACATATGTACCACAATGCGAACATAATTAATTATGCGTCATTCCGCCATATTGGACAAATATGTGGGCATAGACAAATAGAACGGCCAACGTCATATTTGTTTTCGTTGCAATTGTGTAAATATGTCATACGTATGAAAATTATCGATAGCCATTGTATTATGTATAATACAAGAAAACTATGCTTGGCTTGTCATTGTTAAAATAGGTGCAGATCGCAACATGGTCTAAACTGAAAGTAATTTAAAAAAAAAAACAAGTTATATTTATTGAAAACCGTGTTTTAAAATAATTTTATTCTTGTGTTATATTTAGGTATGCTTACAACCCTTCTACTATTACAACTACTTAAGAATTGTTTTAGTAAAAAAATTAAACCTAGAATTTCTATTTCTCATTATACATACTCATTGTACATAGCTTAGAAGACTATATTACTTCTCCCTAGTCTTTATTATTCCCAAGTCACTTGGGATCGGCTTTTCTAGTCTAACCGGATTTGACTGGATATCAGTTTTTACACGGAGCGGCTGCCACCTGACCTCCGCAACCCGAAGGCTGACGACACCCTAAGGCTAGACCAGTGTCAGGATATTATAGGGCACTTACTCCCCAATAACGACTGCCATAGGCGTTCATAGCAGCCGGGACCAACGGCTTAACGTGCTCTCCGAGGCACGAAGCAGGCGATAATTGTCAATCAATACGCATATAATTTCGAAAAGTCATATAACTTTCGAAAGTCGGAGGTCCGCAACATGGGTTCGAACCCGAGACCCTCTGCATTGCAGTCTGTTGGTCTCCCCACTGAGCTATCATATTACAAATAATATATCTTGTCGCCTAAGTATTTTAATACTCAGTTGTTTTACAGTATAAGTAGACTAGGAAACATAAATTTCATATTTTCCATACTGCACAAAAATAACATATATAATAATACAAACGTACATAATAATACAAAAATATTCGCTATCTCTGTTACCCTAATTACGTAGTGAGAGTGTCACAGAGAGTGGTGCTGAAAGTGAACTTATGCGGGTGTTATCTGCTGGTGAAGTTGAGTAAAAACCCACTTAGTTTTTGTGCAAAGGAACGTAAAGGAAAACTGTGTCAGGCCAAATCGAAGTTATGGTTTATTAGGTCAAATATTTGATGCACTTGATACCGAATGGCACGCTATTGTTTTTTAACGTCAAAATCATTGAAATTAAACACTTTATACGGATTTTGTCGCGTTGTTTATTTTACTTTATAACACTGTTATTACATAATTTTGAAAAACTCTAACACTACTATTATTGAACTATACTACTATTTAAGCTATATATTTTTAATTAAAACTATTGATATTTGAGTTTTGAGTTTACACTTTGCCCCGACGTTTCGGTTGCTTTAAAAAATAAGTTACAAGTTAAAGTATTACAATATAGTGTTATACATTAAATTATCTAACATGTTATCAACACCATTGTCCACGGATTAACAATTGGAAAAGTGATTGTGAACACAGCAATTATTAAAAAAATGAAAATGAAAATTTTTGACCAACAAAACCTTAAAAGAAAAAAAATACTGTACTTAACCTAAAGTGATTTAAACAATTCAATAGTTTTTCTTTTAAATTGTTGGTGAGTGAGAGCAAAATGTCCAGTTCAATAAGATAAGTATTGTATGCTTCAACAAGTCTACGAAGAGGCGCACGCACTCCGGCGTTCGTTCTGCATGTGTGTTATTATCCTGTTACAGGAAACCAGTGTGAAGCAAGAATAGTAAACTGAGTTTCGACCGGTGAACAAGAGTGTCGATGACTTATATACCCAAGCTTTTTCAATCTTTTCCTTTCATCCCATCTTTCATGAGAAAATAATGATTCTTTTTTAAAGAAATGCGTAGTTGGTTGGTGGTGGTGGTTTCTTAGACTACAGTTACTGTAACCGTTTACCGTCAGGCCGGTTATATGCTTGTTTTCCATCTCGGTCATATAAAAGAGTGAATAATTTTTTTGTGAGAAAGCATAGCTTCGTACTAACAGTATTATTCGGTGTCAAAGAGCATTCTTGCAAGAGTTGAAGCAATGGCGGGTGCAGGTGTGATATCCCTCCAACACAAAATATCCTACCAGGCTGGGTGATCATGCCTGGTAGGATGACGGATCGAGGCTCGATGTTTGATGTCGGCAACTTATGTATATATATAGTACCTCGTACTAAGAATTTCGCTTGCGCGATTCCGCTCTAAGTACAAGTATGGAGTTGGTGTAATTGAGTAGAGCGCCATCTACTGTCGCTAATTGTAACTGTCTTCGTGTGGGATCCGTCACAACATACAACTGAACTGTAGTTGTGTGGGAATGTTCTTAAGTACTATTAATCCTTATAATTGATACATTTTAATGTAAGAAGCTTGTTAGAGCGTGTTAAGCTTAGAAAGTGAGTTTTTGTGGCGTGCTTAAGTAAGATCCGTCTTTGTCTTGGCGTCATTTGTGTACTGAACAAAAACTTGGATTAATGTCATAAGCATAATATGATGTCATGTTATTATGAAACGTTTGTGTTGTTTATTAATCTATAATGTGTTATAAAATAAACTTAAAGTGAAGTCAAAACTTGAATATTCATTTAGGTCACATAGTAATTCTTATGAACGTCAACTTTATTGGTTAGTAAAGTAAATAAATAATAATAATACATTTTTATTCAATAAATAAATAAAAGTCTTTATAAAACACATTACAGGCTACTTATTGTATTAATCTAAAGGAAAACATTTACAATTTAAATATTGTACACAAGAGACTTGTTTATGAAGTCTGTTTTTACATTGTTTTACCTGAACTAGGTCAAAAGTACCTGTACATCATACTAGATTTTGCCCGTCCTCGTAAATGTAGGTTATGATTAAGTTACTTAACTCTAATGAGTTACATATGAATATTAAGTATAATAATAATATTTATAATATAATATAATATTTTATTTATTTGGGTGCCCAAGGACAATCGACGGCGATGAAGCAGATCCAAACGGAGACGGCGAGATGACTTGGACGATTTCAAAAGGGACTGGCAGGAAATATCTTCGAAGTCCAAGGGAGAGGCTATTGCCCAGCAGTGGGATATAAAAAACGGCTAAGGAAAAAAACTCTAATGAAATCGTGGAGCACGTCTATATTTTAGTAGTATTTAAACAATGATCTCATGTATAATCAAGATCTTTAACAATACTTTTGGTAGCCTTAATTATAGTGCTAAATAACATTTTGACATTAGAAACTTCATGGAAATAGGGTTGTCGAAAGTCATTGTCAAGACTCAGCGACCTGCTTCGTAGCTGTCAACTTATGTGAACCCCTGAACCATACCACGATCATCTGTGATACACATAAACTAGGGCATTTTCACATGTATGTACTTTGTAATGGCGGAGCGAGAAGCGGAGCGACAAGCTGTGGCGTTTTTTAAATGGCAATGTTCAAGCTTAGCTCATAAGTAAGCTGGAAAGAAGTTACATAATTTAAAAAAAATGTGTCTGGGCTTGGAACCGCGTTTGTGAATAGATTGAAGATATTTTCATCTAATTTTATCAATCAAATAATTAGTTTACCAACTCTTTTCTTTATATTATAAAAACGTATTGTTAAGAAACATGTTTCAAGCAATTATGTGATTGCGGTTGAAAAGGATGGCCAAGAATTTATTATCTAATCCTTACGAGAGTTATGAAAGCTCTACATCTGGAAGCTTTTTTAATGCTCAGTCTGATTATTTCTTCATTTAACTTTTTATAGCATTTGATTATAACACCGGACACGTTCAATAAATTCGAGTGATATGACTAAATTATACTCCAGGAAAGGAGCAGATCGACTGTGGAACTATCTCTACCCCTTTAGAAGATTGCTGTTAAACAACCTTGTATAATGTTCTTGCGATGAGTAAAGTTGCTAGGGTCCTTAGGGAGCCGCTGATCAGTTGATCAATGTTTCCTTCACCACGTGCACTAACTGCACATCGATTTGTACTATTGAAAGATTGGCTACGCGCGAGCGATAACCATATTGTTACCAGCATCCAAAGCCTATAGAATCTTCGCTTATTTGCTATCTTCAATATTTAAAAAGAATCCGCCTTAAGTTCCCCGCTACTCGCTCCGTCACTCGCTGCGCTTTTCCCTGTGTGTTTGTCTTATACTTTTACTCGAACAATGCAACCTTTTAAAGTCGCTTCTTCCGTCTTGTGACTGATGGTGAAAATAGTATTGTCTTTGACAAGACGTGATTGTAGCCGATGTAATGCGCTTTTTCTTCTATTTTGTATAGGTATAAATATTATTATGTCTGATGTCTAGATATTAGACGCAATTCCTGGGTCGAGCAAAAGCCGGTAAAGGGCAAATGCTCACCTATTAATATATTATACCTACTTTTGAACTTATCTCACTCTCGAGTAATTATTCCAGTATCGCGGGGAACATTACGAAAATTCAAGCAATTGACACAGAATATATTCTGACTAGGAACAACAATTTTTGACTCACACAAATTTTTGTGTCGTGTGAGATGCGGATTCACTATACTCGACGTGGGGACGAGTAACTTGATCTTTGAATTGTTATGCATGCCACTCAAAAATTATCGGCAGCCTTAGTCAGGCAGTCACTATTTAGTATTCAATGTATAAAAAAAAATTCTTTATATAATGAAGAATAATTAGTAAAATAGTGATAAATGAAAAATATAATAATCACCCGTTAAAACGCTCGCACTTAATTCGGCGTCGCGCTGCGCGTGAGTGCGAGTCGTCAGTTAAATACGACGTCGCTCGTGATTATATTTCGATTATAATATCATAGCAGAGACGTACTCGATATAACAAATCGATTTAAATAAAAGTTATTTCACATCTGACTAGTTTGTTGTTCAGTAATCAAAAGTTAATTATATCGGAATATCCATGTAAATTATACGTCATAACAAAAACAATCGCTTACGAAAATTTATCAATATTAAACTATTTTGAATACTTTCGTATGTATAAAACGAAATATAGGCATTTTGCGCTTTTGTTTTTGACTTAGGTACAATATGTTATTTAATTTGTTCTGCTTCTGTAAATGCCCAATCAATGCGTAAATTAAAGATATAAAGCCACTGCGGCCACTGTAGATCTTGTACTATTATTACATTATGAAGCTATATAAATGTTGTATCAAATAAAAAAGCCCTACTTATCTTTATATAAATTATATAATTCTTCTGTACGTGTTTTGACAGTGAACTCCTCCTAAACGGCTGGACCGATTTGAATGAAACAGGACAACCGTCTGTCGGGACAGCTAGTTATATTATATAAATAGATTACTTACAGCATTTAACTTCTGCATATAACCAAATCCAATTATTATCAATCATAAATCTAACGATATTGAATTAATTAAATTTACTATCTATGTAATTCTTATCGGTGCAGTCCATCTCTGCACACACACACAGACTCGCGTCGTGTTCACTCAACACACACATACTATTACTATCCTTTGTACACTTTCACCAACATAACGCACCGGTACAATAAAACGATATTTGTACCAATTCTCAATTGATTTTTTTATCACTAAAGAACTGGTATGCATTATGATATATCTCGAGCATCTGGAAGAACGCTTCGCAAGGCCAGCAATAAAAAAACGATGTCTAAAATTTTTATCGGTCTGAATATTTGCAAATATCGAAAAATAATATCCATCCAGACTTTTGTTTGACTGACTGAAACGAATAGGTATATTTTTGTATCATTAACATGCCGGTGAAACTAGTCACCTGTTGGTAATTGGTTTATCTTTTTTAAATTCTCTGTGAAAAGCATTAATAGGCTTTTTACAAAGATTTGATGGTAGAGACTTCACACAAACATTTTCACAATACCTGGGTATTGGTTAATGCGGATTTAAAAGGACAGAATATTTTTAGGACTGTAATTTGCCCATACCTATAGTTTAACGAGTCCAGACCCGTAATAATAAATGGCATGTAAGAAATGTCTGTGCTGTGCTGCAATTCAAGTGCTTACGCTCGTCTTTGCCGATTATTTGATGATGATATGCATAAACTGAGCAAAAGACTCTCTTACAGGAATTATGGCTTCCTCTAGTAACATTTTAACCGCGTTACGCCTGGTGAGTGATAATAAGTTTATTCATATAGAAGAGTGGGAGAGGTAGGAGATTTAGAGGCTCCCATATCTCTTCCAATTCTTTCCTGATTTCTCTTTAGGGGTATCACCCACGGACTCAGCGCTTGAGTAATACCCATAGCATTACAATAGGTTACGGTGACCACTATTGACCACCACGCTATACCTCCTCGGTACTGTAAAATAGCATACAATAATATTTCCGTCCTATATCGTGCTGTACTGGCGCATTACATTACTGCACTGCCCCTGCATAACTTCTTAAGACATTATGAACATACATAAATTCACGCGTATAACCATGAAGTGGTAAGCAGTGATATATCATATCCACAATTTACCAGACATAGTTTTAAGATACACATAATAGGTGAGTTTATTGCCGTCTGCCCGACACAATTCGAAACCCGTGAAGCTACTCAGAATTCCTGAAATCCTAGATAAAAAAATTTTTTTTGAAGGCAACTCTCTGTCTGGATTTTGCCACTGGACGCGGGGGACTTCACAAACATCCAAACGACGGACACAGAACACCCAGACTCGAAACAACCATTTGTGGATCGCACAAATTTTTGTCACGTGTGGGATTCGAACCCACAACAATCGGTAGAGTGGCAGCGGTGAGGCCACCATATAAACCACTACACTATCCATGCATTCGTTTTGCCTGACGCCAAAATCGAACTCCTCACACAGCAGACACATTCAAGGCCAAGAATACACTTACCCATTTCAAACCCAGGATCTCATACACACCAGTCGCATTCAGAGCCGCAAACTCAGTCATCCACTTCAAAATCTAACTTTATTTATTAAAGAGCTTCACGACTTTTTGTCTCATCGTTGACGTTATGTTAACGTAACCACATATTGTGACAGCACACGTGACTGTTGCGAATCCGCAGTGGCATTGGTCTTTCATATCTAGCCATCTATTCGAAATAAAAGTCAAGGCCCGCCGAAATAAATGGCCAGGAAACGTAACGAACAACTAAGACCATATGTAGTCAAACTTTTATTGTCATTTATTTTAAGCTTGCAAAATGGTGGAGTATTTGTATAGATGGTTAATGTGGTAACCTTGACTGCACCGAAAGTTCTAGGTTCAATCACCATACGGGACAAATATTGTGTGATTCATAATTTTTACAAAATGTTGCCCGCTCGTTTGGGTAAATGTAAGCAACGTTAGGTATGTAACAGTCTTTTTTCTGGATGAAAGGTACCTTATGTCCTTTTCTGATCCTTTGACAACTTGTATGCGACATTTCATGATGATCGGTCGAGTAGTTAAGGCGTGAAGGCGTAACAAATAAACAAAGAAACTCACATTCACGTTTATAATATTATATATAGAATTTTCTTTTGGGTATTTAGTTTCGAGTCTGTTTGTGCTGGTATTTAGCCCCGGACAGTTTCCTATCTGGCGATTATATTCCTGTACTGTACAGGAATATGATCGCCAGACAGGTGACTGTCCTTTCTAAACAAATAACTAGAAGTATAATCAGAAATATTGGTTTCAGTGGATCCTCAGTAATAAGGAAGATGATGTTAGGAAAATTGTATACATAAATGACTTTGAGCCCTCTATTTTTGTAAAGGCCCTTGTGATACAAGAATAATTTATATTCAGTGTCCTTATGTGAGCCCAAAAAAATAATATTTAATTATTATTAAACTACTTGGGTATTCATAAAGGTACTCCGTTATGAATACCCAAATAGTTTTTTATATTTGGTAGATTTATATTTTTAACTTATTTTAAAATATATCTTTTTAGCACGGTGGTCGTCTATTGCATCTATCAAAGATAAATCCAGTTCCCAGGCTACTATAGAGATTTTTTTAAATAATAAACAATTGCACTTTGCCTGACCCAAGAATCGAACGACGGCTTTAGGCCGACTTGACAGGAAGGTAGGTCGTTTGGCCTGCCAGACATAAATGTCTAATGTTACAAAAAAGAGCATCTCAATGCATAAATCACAATACCTGTCTTGGCAATCGAACACGGGATCTCACAATCAATCACAAAAAAGCTTAACCTAATGTCATGAAACCAATGCGTACAACTATAAATCTCCACACTACAGTTTGAGAACCTCTGCCACATGACTAACATATACCTACCAATTTCGTGATGAGCTAATCCTTTTTTATTAACACGTCACGATGTTATAAATAAAGATGGCATTATTACACGTCATTAATAATGATACCATTCGCTTTATATATTAATATTCTATACATTTTAAAATAGTTGGTAATACATATTTATAAAATGAAGACGTAAAATAAATTTTTGCGACAACTTTGTATGAGGTTACGGAGGAAGAGGTGTGATAACCCTCCAACACAAAGGTAGGATCCTCCGAACACGCTGAGTGATCGTGCCGAACGGGCCGCGGCCTAATGGTTGTCGGGTACATCTTTATATAGTAACTAGCTGTGTAAACTTTGCTTGCGTAATTCAGGAATATATGGTGCAGTACGAATTGAGTACAGCGACGTCTTTTGACATGTGTCGAAACTTCTTCATCTGTGTAGGGCACTACAAGTTATCAGCTTCCATTTCCGGGTCGGGCAGTATTGGGTATTTATTTTGTCACACGCTTATATCTCCAAAGGGGAAAGCGAGGTGTACTACACCCAAATTTTGCCAGCTATGGTTTCAGGCCCCACGAAATAGGTAAAGGATTTTGGCCTCTATCGGGCATAGTTACGAATCCGTGTCTACCGACACAACAATTTTCACGATCCGAGAATCGAACCGGCCGCCTCATGCATAGGTACTACTCGTATTCAGTAACGCTGTTCAATCATACGTGTTAATCCTAAAATGATAAACAGGTAATTTAATAAATTAATATACATCCTAACAGCGCTAAGTAAATGAAGTGCGTTAATAAATGCAATTAAGCTCAACACACACGACGTTAATATACTTTCATCTCGCGAACTAGGCGGCCTACATACCGACAGACGCGGCTATTGGTGGTATTAGGGACAAAGTTGATTAGAATCAACGTCAATAAAATTAAAATTAAGGCTTAAGTTACAAGAAAAAGCGGGCAATAATGTTTTATTTGTCTCTCCCGCTTTCACGTTGGTCACGCCGCATAAGATTGTATGGAATTGGATTGAATTCCTGATTTGAACAAGGTGTTATCGTGTGACTGAATTAGTTGGAGTATCTAATTTGGCAGTGTGCTCGATAGCGGCCATACATAGGTTCTATTAGGTGCTGTGTAATTATTTTTATAAATTAATGATTCTTCTTTAATGTATAGGTGGCAAAATGTGGATGTCAGACATATCTGATCATGATCCCAATCTCACGGATAGATTGGAGTCGTTGGAGCAACGGAGACACTTTGGGTCTCTTTGCGTGTTCTACCGACTCCTTCACGGGGAGTGCTCTGAAGAAATGTTTGATTTGGTACCAACGGCCTCTTTCTATCACCGTACCACTCGACAACGAAGCATCATCCATATCACCTGGAAGCGTTCAAATCCAAGACGGTACACTTTTAGCGATCATTTCTCCCACGTACGTGCAAGCTCTGGAATGAACTGCCTGCTTCGGTGTTTCCCGAGCACTATGATATGTCCTTCTTCAAACGAGGTTTAAAAAGAGTTCTTTCACATTAGATTTTGTAACGCTAGCCATGAAGTAACAGTAATATAATAAAACATCTTAGATAAAATCATAATATATGCAACAAAGTCTCTCAAAGTATCTACTAACACATAGATACTCAGACAGCAATTAAAAAGCTAAGCAAAAACAATAAAATACATCCTGATATATTATTATCATAAGCTTACAAAAAATTATAGCATTGTGGATTATTGTCGCTTATTCCCACCATACAATATCTAACAGTACTTGTTTAGCACAGATAGGATAACAAGATAAGCCTACCCATTGTGTCTGCAGACCCTTGAGCTGTAACACATATATACATAACACAGTATGAGTAGACAATACATAGAATACCACACAATAATAGGACTATATAATATCAGCCCTGTATATAGGTATAAACTGTCCAACTGTTCACGGGTTCCTTCTCAGTGTGAGAAGGGTTAGGCCATAGTCTACCACACTGGTCCAATACTTGTTGGCAGAGTAAATTCTTAACAAATCTTTGAGAACTTTTTGAAGAACTCTCATACATGCACGTTTCGTTGTTAATACATACAATACCAAATAATAAAGAGACTATATTATTTGATATTGTATGTGCAATACCAGCCCGATATATTAACTATCTCACGGTTCAAGAGCTTCTTCTCAGAGTGAGATGAGATGGCCGTAGTCCATCACGCAGGCCCAACAGTTGTCAGACTTCACATAACTTCGAGAACGTTATTTAGAATCTCAGACATGCAGGTTTCTTCGCCATGTTTTCCTTCGTTGTTAAAGCGAGCGATAACTATCTTATCTTATCTTGTGTGGGCTGGCCCCCACACAAGATCAGAACTGACGAACACACACCGACCGGCGACCCAGTGGGATCTTTTGTGTCGACTTCCCTAATAACGACTGCCATAGATGTTCATGGCAGCCTGGACCGACGGCTTAAGCAGGCGATAATTGTCAATCAATACGCACATAATTTCGAAAAGTCATATAACTTCCGCAAGTCAGAGGTGCGCGACGTGGGTTCGAACCGGACCGAACTATTTAGTATGCACATAACTTCAGAAAAATCAGGTGTGTACCTTAGGATTCGTGACCTTTGCGTAGCAGTCCTAAGGCCTCCCGGCAGGGTAAGGCTGCTTAATAGTAGGTACTGCTCATTTACATAATTTCTCAGTATAATAACTTATGTTTCGACGCACCTGTATAAATATGGAATGCCTTGAAACCAAATTAGCTACGTATTTCTTAAACACGCTATGCATAACACGTAATTCCTTTTTATTACTCTTCCCCATACATAAGTAAATTAACCAAGCCTTCCGCGTCTATTGTTTTAACAAATTACCGCGATTTTAAGGGCCTTACAACTTCTTAAGTTTATCGGTTGACTGAAGACGGATGGATGCTATTGAAAATTTATTTGAATAATATTGTCTTATGTTTACGCGAATGTTATACATTGAAATTAAACAATTTATACGGATTTTATCGCGTTGTTTATTTTACTTTAAACACTGTTATTACATAATTTTGAAAACTCTAACACTACTATTATTGAATTTTACTACTATTTAAGCTATATATTTTTTCTAATTAAAACTATTTGTATTTAAGTTTACACTTTGCCCCGACGTTTCGGTTGCTTTACAGCAGCCATGTTCACGGGGAGACTAAGATGGTAGTTGTCCCAACGTTCTGAAGTGTAGCTAGTTATTTTAAAGTACCCGAACATAATTTAATCTTTGGTGTTCCTATTTACGCAGAATGAGCTCAAAGTATCATGAAGTCTAGCTGTGTTTTGCTTCTTCTTGGGTTTGACTATTTGAATGACTGGATCCCAAGCTGGTGGTACATTCCAACCATCCTCTCTATTGAAATTAGGATGTTTTTTAATTTCAATAGCCTCGCGAAGCATCCTTGGTGGGAATCGGTGTTCTTTTGCGAGTATATGTGGTTTGTCAAATCGTAGGTAGTGGTTGTTCCCCTGTTGCACATGTTCACACACAGCAGACTTCAACGAGCGTTGGTGTTTAACATCAGCTATATGTTCTTTTATGACCCATACAAACAGGTACTTAAACGGTGAATCTCACCACCATCCTAAACAGTTAGCTACCGTGGGAATGTCTTTGTTTCAGAGAGCCCACGGGATCTGTGACAAGAAACACCTGGACGCCGAGCTTCAACATGTCAAGCAAGTACTGCAAGACAACAAGCTCCAACAGCCGCGCCGTCGTCACAGATCCCGAGAAAAGCCAGCCACAGTCGAGCGCCAGCCTGCCATACTACCATATGTAAGGGGTGTCACTGACAAGATTGGCTACATCTTGAAGCGAGCTTCAATCAACACATACTTCAAGCCGCCAACGAAGATAAGTCAATTTTTACCATCCGTCAAGTGCCAATTACCTTTACAAGATGCAGGGGTCTATAAAATAGATTGTGACTGCGGACTCTCATATATTGGGCAAACCAAGAGAAGCATAGGCACCCGCTTAAAAGAACATATAGCTGATGTTAAACACCAACGCTCGTTGAAGTCTGCTGTGTGTGAACATGTGCAACAGGGGAACAACCACTACCTACGATTTGACAAACCACATATACTCGCAAAAGAACACCGATTCCTACCAAGGATGCTTCGCGAGGCTATTGAAATTAAAAAACATCCTAATTTCAATAGAGAGGATGGTTGGAATGTACCACCAGCTTGGGATCCAGTCATTCAAATAGTCAAACCCAAGAAGAAGCAAAACACAGCTAGACTTCATGATACTTTGAGCTCATTCTGCGTAAATAGGAACACCAAAGATTAAATTATGTTCGGGTACTTTAAAATAACTAGCTACACTTCAGAACGTTGGGACAACTACCATCTTAGTCTCCCCGTGAACATGGCTGCTGTAAAGCAACCGAAACGTCGGGGCAAAGTGTAAACTTAAATACAAATAGTTTTAATTAGAAAAAATATATAGCTTAAATAGTAGTAAAATTCAATAATAGTAGTGTTAGAGTTTTCAAAATTATGTAATAACAGTGTTTAAAGTAAAATAAACAACGCGATAAAATCCGTATAAAGTGTTTAATTTCAAAATTTATTTGAAGTCATATTCAAGCACCAATCGTGCTGATAATACTTTGTTTAGTTCTAATGGCGCTTGCGTCATTAGCGCTTTGAGGCAAACGAGTTATTGGAGAATAAAATTGATTAGAAAACTGATTCTGACTGATAATTCAACACATTTTTATGCACTTTCGTTGATCTAAGGTACTCTTATCTTGGCTTTTTTGAGATTAAAGTACATCATCAATAAGTTCATAGAGACAACTAAGTGTCAGTGAGTGAACTGTTCAAGCATCTTCGTACATTTCGTACGAAGATGCTTGAACAACATGATAAAAGTGTATGAAACTAAAATATATACCAGGATCCTAACAAATGGAAATTGGTAATCACTGTCTGCTTTTCCGGGAAACAGTCATAAGTAACTAGCTACTAAATGCCTGAGGCTTTGTCCATATAAAACGAGACAATGTTCTTGGGCAGCGCCTTATTAAAGTTAGAAACTGAAATGTTAACATTATGTAAGTTAATTTATTGTTCCACAAGTTACGTGTATCCATGTTAAAAAGCACCCTATGAGTTAATCCAGGACTTGGTCTCTCTTTGACTCTCACTTTCGGCGATAGAAATATATAGCCTATAGCCAAAGCATGTGCTAACTATGTGTCAAATTGCATCCAAATTTCTTTAGCAGTGTACGCGTGTTTTACGTAACAAACACCTATGATTTTTCGAAATTATGTGCGTACTAAATAATTAATTAACACCCAAAAATGCAAAAAGTCGTCGTGCGAAAATCCTGCATGTTTGAGAGTTCTCCAAGATGTGAAGTCTGTCAGCCCGCATGAGGCTAGCGTAGTAAACTATGGCCTAAGCCTTCTAACATTGAGTCTGAGCCTGTGCCCAACAGTGGGGCAGTTTTATACAAGACTTATATTATATCCACACTACTTAACAAACTTTCATTTATAATATTAGCAGGATTAAGTTAACAATGATCTCTCATAGCTTGGGCCATGTGATAAAGGTCACACGAAACTCTTAAGCAATGGCTTCCGCAAAAACCAGGCATTGTTTTATTTCAACACGCATTCGATTCGGCTTCTACTGTTTCGTACACTGTGAGAAACAGATTGACGAGCATTGTTTGATATTGGTAACTGATCTTTGTTTGAGTTAAACTTTCATACGTCTGTGTATACTAGACGAGTTTGGTAATACTTCGGGTAATGTAATGACGCTTGAATTACTATTTTATATTGTTAAGATATGACTTACGGTAATAAAAAGGTAAAAGATATGACTTACGGTATAAAAAGGTAAAAAATGACTGAAATAACTTAATTTTAGTCATAGCAGCTATTTTTAGGTTAGCAGTGCACAATTATGTGTATAAACATAAGCGTATTTTTTACTTTTGTCTTATAGTCCGATGGGACAGCAATCCTTCACAATTGGAGAGAGATCAGACAGGACCAACGTTACACAACAGCGCCAAATTCTTTACTGTGAGCTTTAAAGTTACCAATGAAGCAAAGTTACTGTTACGTACTTCGTAATTTTTATATTTATACGTAAAGAGTAAACTTTGTACTCATTTTTAAAAATATTGCGCGGAGGAATAGCATTTGATATAATAAAATGTATTAATACAAACAGAGATGACATTATACCCCATTTTAAGCATATCTATAAGTGAAAACTTGTAATTGGCCTTCGTTTTCATATTGTTTTGTTTACTACTTTTATATAGCTGTAAGTTTTCTTAAAATAAATAAATAAAAAAAAAAATATAATATTGCGTGCACAGAGGAGTGTTAGATTTGGCATACTCAATATTTATATGGAGGAGTACAGAAAGCAAAAAATATTTTAAAATAAATTTACTACCTACAGTACTTTTGACCACATATATTTTGACCATATATCGCAGGACTGGGGACTGAACTCACGAATCTACCAAAGCAGTCAATCTAAAGTCATGCGTAAACTCAATTTCCAAGTATATCACGACAAGTCGCATCTAACTGTCGCCGTCAGAAACGAGCGCGACTAATCGCAGTTGTGTGCGTAACTGTCGCACACCCGTTACGTAGCAGTAATCACTATCAAAAGCTATTAGTTAAGAGTAATTACGAGCTAATGATCAGTCTCAAGTGTTATTTCATTAGCTAGATTTATTAAGATTAGACAGATAATTTGTTTACACGTTCATCGAGTTTCACGGCGATAGTTATACGGCGTGTAACAGTAATTTATGGTATATGGTCTTTAGTCACTAAGACTAACCCAAAACTTCGATAATTTGTATAAAATCATGTACAGAAGAAATATTTTGAGTCAGAATGTGATCTTAAAATTGTTCTTACAGGAGATTCGTCGTCCACTAAATTAAATGTAAAAATATAAAAAGCTATAGCAATAATGCTTTTATTAAACAATAGTAAAATGTCTGTACCCTGTTAGTCAAGTAGCATTACTTTGCTCTCAATGTTGCGACAGATCGCGAGACTGAAATATTATTCAAAATTTTTGCTCATTCATTCTAAAGAAATATTGTCTAGAAAATTCAAAGGCTACTAAATATTTTTTTGTTTATTGCTTTCATCGTTTACACACGAGCCAGCGGCCCACCTGATAGTAAGCGAGAACCGTGGCTCATACACATGGCTGTGTTTTCTTAGCATTACAGAAGCAATGTAAAAAAGCACAACCAAGTCGCTGCCTATCGGAAAGAAAAGGGGAATGGAGCAGGATGGTGTTCGGGAAGGGAAGAGTGATTGGGCCTCCGGCGCTCTCACTCACCGAACGAAACATAACAGATACTGTTATTTTACTTCGATCTTCTGTGAGAGGGATTTAGGGTTTATTTAACAATAAAACCGAATAAATAGCAAGGACTTGTCTTGAGAGTAATTTTTTTTCTTGGCATATAAAACTCCCCCATCAGGAATAAATCCTGTGTCGCGGGAGACTTTACAAACATTCAAACATCGGACACAAAGAACATCCAGACTTGTAACAACCATTTGTGGAACAGACAAAGTTTTGTCCCGTGTGGGATTCGAACCCACAACTCGGCGCAATGCCAGTAGCGAGGCGACAACTTAAGCCACTACACCATACGTGCAAACAGTAGATGGCAACAGGATCGACTAATTGAGACGTTGTTAAAATCATAGTTTATGAAATGTGCATTTAATACAATTCTACCAACACCTTCATTGATATGCAAGCGCGAAACATATGCATGTATGCAAGTTTTTTATCAACGCGGCAGTAAATGCAAGCTATCTGTTTTACAATGTAGAATGCATTTTCTCATGATTTCTCTATTACTGCGAATGACAGCCATTAGCCTTTATGCTTTGACTAATTAGATTACATACATGAGAAACTTGCTTAATGCTCATATAAAAAGTTTATTAGCAAATTTGTCTCTTATATTGTGGTTAATTCTCTACTTTTTGGGTAATTTGTGTGTAATATCACGTATCAGGAGATAGTTGATACCACAGTTGATAAAATATTTGGTTATACGGAAGCTTTATGAGTAGTAGAGCCTCGCTGATTTCAGCATGAATCTGGCTCTACCGGGGACGGATTACACTCTCACAGAAAATCGACGTGAAATTGCAGTATTCCTACTGTTGTGTTTCATTCGGTGAGTGAGAGTACCGAAGGCCAAATCACCCTCTTGCCGCCTTCCAACTCCTTCTCCTTCCCACTACCTTCCCTAAAAGGTCGGCAACGCGCAAGTGATGCCTCTGTTGTTGCAGGCGTCCATCGGCTACGGTGACCACTTACTATCAGGTGGGCCATACGCTTGTTTGCCACCTTAGATGTTTAAAAAAATTATCCCAGTCACTGGTCTCAAACCGAGTTTTCGGCACTTCTACTCATTTGACGCTTGTCCTACCGAAATAGAATGATTTGTCATTACCATTAGCTTACCATTTTAGGGAATTCCTGTTGATTTAAGCAAGAAGGTACCTAGTTTAGGTAAGCCCGGCTCACTGCTAATAGTTTTATTAATATCTGTGCATCATGCGGTCTGCATCGTAAGACAGTACGAGAATTATATTTCTGATACTAGTGTTCGTATTGTAGACTACTGTCAATAATAGGCGTGGCGGTATCAAATGCGACTACTGCTCATGAGACCTCTTATTCGATTCCCAAGAAAAGTGCTTTTTTGGTTTTCCTGAAGAAATTGGAGCTGTCCTGTACAGTGGGAGTAGGCTAGTCCTTACTCTGGCGAAATGTAACTGTAGTCGACTTCTGCCTACAGTGTAATTATAATATGTCCGATCATCAGATTTGAATGACATGACCTCCTTATTCGCCTCCGGTGCCAATATATCAAACCAGAGGCACCTGCTCTAATAAACATAATCCCTATAACGCGGGCGTTCCAGCAAAGTATAGAACCTATACTAACTGTAGAAGGCATAAACTGTGGTCCCAGTATCGGAATCAATGTCCCAATTCGAATGCGATGAGTGTTGTGAGTCAATCTCACAACACTCATCGCTCCTCATCGGATTGCCAGGATGACCGCTTAAGTCGCAGTGCCATCAATGCATTACACAATATTCAATTAAACCAGCAATGTCAAATCGTTAGCCCAATTTAAAACAAGATGGCTACCAGATAAGTGCTTCAGAATCATTCTGGACCGGACGCGTTTGTTTCAAGATAAACCGATCTAAAGTTACATTTGGTTACGAAAGTAGAGTCAGCAACATAAGCTTAATATGAACAAAATTTCAAATACTATTTTATGAATTCAAATTGCCCAGTTATTTATGTGTTTAGCTACTGGTTCTCTATATAACGGCAAACGGAATTTGACGCGATCATGCCCAGGTGCCCTTTTTGGAAAATTGTATTTTGGCCAGGTTGCAAGTGCCCTGATCACAAGCAGACTCCTACTGGCAATCAAGCATTTCAAAACGATGTTTAAATATTATGTTCGCGTTAATTTTCGTTTTTCTTTTACATAAATCATTTACCGCAATCGAATATCAGTGATGTTTGTTGTAAAAAAATCAGTACGATTATAGTTATTTACTAGCTGGTCCGACAGTCGTTGTCCTGACAATCTATACAAAAATACATTTCACGTAATTTAATTATATATCAAAACATCAATAAAAGAATTTCCTTATAAAATACTCCCGGGTATTTTCGCAAATTTTCGTTCATACAACCTTGTCCTGACAATCACAAACACAACAAAAAAATAAACAGCCAAATCGGGTGAACCGGTCTTACGTGATGCTCCGTCATACATGTGGCAATTGTTATATTTAGTTAAATAGATTACTTGCAACTAATTAGGATTATAAATATTAGTTTTCTTGTTAACCCCTCCAGCTAAGCTAATATGGTTGTGTTATGAGTGAAACCAAGTCGAGGTGTGAGGTCGTCCTCTCAATTGCCAATTCCAATGCCTAATCCTTATTCAACCAAATTAAATTTATAAATGGCAAAAAGAGACGTTTGATCTCGAAGTGATTTAAACATGCAACCTTCTCATCTGGGCTGTCACTGCTTTTAAATATTCTGAATAATACAGTCTCACAAATCTTACAAATGTTTTAACTGATGTTGTTGGCTGTACGTAAAGAGAAGTAGTTATGAAACGTGATCATTACGATAATGTGTAATGTGCGTAAGAATATGAAGTGCAGTCCGGGTGAATGTGTGTATTGAGAATGCGTAATCAATGTCGCGATGCACAATTCTGACTTTTCGAAGTTATATGTGTAATAATTAGTCAATTATCACTTGTTTTAACGGAGAAAGAAAAAATGTAAGGAAACCTTCATATCTGAGAGATCTTCATAATGTTCTCAAAGATATGTGAATTTTGCCAACCGGCTCTGGGCTAGCACGAACTATGTCAGAGCCGAAAATCTATGTGGAAATAAAAGATGCCCGACTTCGCTGGCTCGGCCATGTAAAAAGAATGGGAGAGGATGGAGCTGCTAAAAGAGCCTATATCGGGTAACCCATCGAGCCTCGTCCGGTGGTTCACCTAAGATACCGCTCGAAAGATAGCAATCGAGATAGCAAAGGAAAGAAATAAATTTGACATAACGTTGGATTGATCTGACTTGGCACAAAACAGAAAAAAAATGGCTCACTTTAATGTGGGATGCAAATATCCACTTTGAGTAGCGACTGAAAATGGATCCTTGCATCAGCAGAGCCAGCTAAGTAAGTAAACGTTTAATATCAAATAGATCGTATGCATGTTTGCCGCCTTGGTGGTATAAAAGCGAGAGTTATTTTGGGTCAATGAACTTCAATGTTGTTTTATGTAGATCCCCAAATCAGATTTTGTAATTAAGAGCTGTTGCTTTTAAGCTTTGTTTCAAAGAAAACCATTAAAAGATGAGTACAATAGCAGAGCAATTTCACTTATGCGCAATGAGAACAATCAAGTAATGTCTGATTATATTGACGTTTCGTTTGTTCGCATTATTGCGCATATAAATACATAATATTACGCTTCTGACCTTAAAGAGGTAGGCAGAAGTGTTTCACACTCACATTTCGCCAGCTATAGCTTCAGGTGTCACGTAATAGGTGACGAGCTTATTGCCATCTGCCGGGAGCCAGACGCCAGAGAGGATTTCTCAAGGAAACTTTGCCCGACCAGAAAATCGATACCAAGACCTAATGCTCAACATTCTAATTTACTACCAGTGCAATTCTTTTTGATTCTTAATAGGCTTGCGTTCTACCGCGATCTCACCTGTTGTGAAGTGACGATGCAGTCAACGATGGAGCGCGCTTACATCGAAGATACGTATTCACTCGCGACTTGAAGACACGGAAGCAGGCAATAGTATTACAGAACTTTAAATCTCTTTGTGTACATAATAAATAAAAAGAAGTTAACAGCTTATAACTTCGACATGATTTTATTATTACTATTATTAAACAGACTTGATAAGATTGCATTTAAATCAAACAAAGAAAATGGGCCTAAAATCATGAGATCCATTAAAAAAAAATAACAATTCTTGGACTCATTAATTTACAGGAAAATAAAAAAGATGCAAGTTTTGTTTCAAAAAGAACAGTTCCAGGAAGTAGATTTCTTATAAGAAAAAGCTGGTAAGAAACTCATGGCTACTCTTTTTCAGTCGTCAATCGGTCTGTGCTACAACTCTGCAATACACACACATTTGTCATGCTATGATCTATGTTACGATCGTAATGTAATGGTGGTTTTGTTACCGGGTCATCAGCTCTGCTTATCTATAAGTTGACGTACAGTACTCCACACAAGTTGCACGCATTATCAGTACAATCTCGGTGTGAAATCTGAGCTGAATGACCCTATGTACGCAAGTTTCACACTGCTTATGTAAAGCGCGGCCTGTTCATGAGCTAACTTGTTAAGGATATTTTTGTTCACATTTCTTTTTTAAGATTTGTATTGTGTTTGCGTAATACTAGTGTTCTTTTTAAGCTCCGTGACATCTACATAGCAATGATGGTTTTAGTAGTAAAATCGACAGAGTTTACACAACGCTGTCGTACGTCTCTCGCGAGGTTTTTATAGCGTTGTTCGTGCGTTGTTATGGGATTTCAGTCGGGCAATTCTTTATAACAGTCTGGAGATTAGAGTAGGTACTGAACCGATTCCCGCCGTTATGAATTATAGGACCTACTTGAGATATAGGAATTAATTCCGAGCGTATATTTGAGTGACATGATATATTCTAATTATTGTTTAAAGACATACGAACGGGAAACATTTCTTACCCATTTAAAGTATATTGCGCACTATGTTTAAATTCATGTTGAGAAGGATTGTAGAGAAATAAAATATAAAATATATTCTTTGGTTATGCTCAATAAATTGTGGTCTTGTTTCGACAAATGGGCAACAATTAGTTTACGTCCATGTGCCAGAATTCAACTGATACTAACATTTTAATTTATTTTTAATCAGGTGTATGATACCAAGATCTGAGATCATGAGCGCAAGCTTACGTCACTGGCCTAAATAGGCAACAATAATTTATGAAGTTAGAACTAGTCTTGATAAGCCTAAAGATCAGCTGAAAATCAGCTTTGCGGTCTTCCGCAGCATAGGCTGAGTTGTTATTGTCGTTTATTGAGTATTATCTATACTCTGTAGCGCAGCGGTAGTGAATGCGACTGCTGTGCATGAGGCCTCGGGTTCGAATCCCGGGTCGGGCCAACATAAAGATATTGGATTTTTCTGTTAAGAAATCTCAATACGAGCCCGGAGTTAGGAAGTTGGCGGTGTTTAGACACCCCCGTGCCTCGGAAAGCACGTAAAGCCGTTGGTCCTGTCGGATTATCCGTCCCATCGGATCATGAGGGTAAGGGAACAGAGAGTGCACTTGTGTTTGCGCACATACTTGTGCACTATAATATCTCCTGCGCAGATAGCCAGTCTCCGTTAAGATTGGTCGCCGTGACTGAAAATCGGTCTGGAGGACATTATTATTATTATTATTATAAAGCTGAAGAGTTTGTTTATTTGTTTCGTTGAACGCGGTAATCTCGGGAACTACCAGTTCGAATTGAAAAATTATTTCAGTGTTGGATAGCCCATCTATCGAGGAAGCCTATAGGCTATATAATATCACGCTATGACCAATAGGAGCAGAGCATAAATTAAAAATGTTACAAAAACGAGGAAAATTCTCTTATCTTTTATGAAGCACACGAAGTTGCGCGGATCAGCTAGTGTTATATGTGTGTCTAATAAACAGCTCATTCATATATTCTTGTTTATTTTACACCACAATCATTCTCTCACGAAGTGTGCTCTTCTTAAGACTTTACAAAGTCTAGAACCTAAAAACCTAAAGCTATTAACCGATGACCGTATTTTAGGATGAGAAAAGAAAGTGTTCATTAGGCATCCTTTCTATTGTGTTGTATCCAGTCTAACTGGAAGCGGTACATGTTAGCCGCACTTTCACGACACGAATACCTGTTTGACCCTCACGACGTAACTGGTGACATTATGGCATATCTAAGTCCGGTAATCCTGTTTTATGTAATATGGTACAGGTAATAACCATCATATAGCAGTTGATAGCTTAGTGGGGAGACCAACAGACTGCAATGCAGAGGGTCTCGGGTTCGAACCCGCGTCGCGCACCTCTGACTTTGGGAAGTTATATGACTTTTCGAAATTATGTGCGTATTGATTGACAATTATCGTTTGCTCCGTGCCTCGGAGAGCACGTTAAGCCATCGATCCCGACTACCATGAACATCTATGGCAGTCGTTGCTGGGAAGTCAGTGCCCTATAATATCCTGATACTGGTCTAGCCTTAGGGTATCGTTAGCCTTCGGGTTGCGGAGGTCAGGTGGCAGCCGCTCCGTGTAAAAACTGATATCCAATCCAATCTGGTAGGATCAGAAAAGCCGATCCCAAATGACTTGGGAATAATAAGGCTAGGGAGAAGATACTGACGTGGGAAATAGGTATGCGGCTTGCCTGATAGTAAGTGGATACAAAATCCCAATACACTAACGCTTGTAACAGAAATAGAATACGCATGTTATCTTGCAAAAGATACCGTTTGAAAGTAGCGTAAGGCAACAGACCGCCATTGGTCGTCCTGCTGACCGCATTGCTGTTCCTTAAGGACCTCTACAAGTCCTGCTCTTTAAGAACATAGCACAAGACTCAAAATCTGGCTACGATTTCCAATTGCATGTTTAATCAGATTAAAACAAAATTTTACTTCTTGCTTCACATTTCCTAAAAGTATGCTACCAAAACGCGCAATTTTATGATTACTTTTATAAAACATTTACCTGTATTAATAGAACTACAGGTCTTTTTAGGCAAATGTACTATCTAACTTAGCAAAAAAACAAGAATGGCAAGGTACTGGCCTGATATAAATGAGCCTTAAGTCCAGCATAAAAATGGTACACTAGTAAGTTTCAAAAACTATAAGAAAGAATGAAGTTTTAGAACTTAAAAAGGCAGATCAACAAAATATATAGAGGCCGATTTCTGTCACAGACTGTCTGTTGTTTTTCAAAAATATAATCTTAAGGATCAGTTCCACTATTTGTCACAGCCAACAAGTTGGAGCTTGAATATCCCACGCAAGCATTGGATAATGCGATTACTAAACGGTGTTACGTTCACAAACGTAAGCATGGTGTTTTTGTTACGAGTAACGATCCACTTCACAGCTCATATATTACTTATATACTTATGTGATATATGTATGTATTAACGATACGTGTATTATGTATTTTACTACATAACTGATAATGGTTTCATATTAGAGCCTTTGTATACGTGATCGATTTGATTTGATCGAAGTAGAAGATATCGTCGACGCAAATTATTTGGTGACAGTATAAATACATAAACGTTTAGCTCATTCATTACCAAACGTTCTTGAAGATGCCTCGCGCTGAAGCGAAACACGTGTCGACGCATATTTTGTGTCCGAAGCGAAATACTGCAAATTGGAGTACGCCTGGCTCCCGCGTCGTGGCTGTCCCTATCCAAAGGAATTAAGTATTCTCAACCTTTTTCTATTGCAATATTGTGGTGGGTAATCGGAGAGTGCGTGGCAGGTTTCACTCTTTCCAATAATTTTATGAATGAACTTTATTTTAAAAGACATCCCGCTCTGATAATAATATTTGTGACGCGGGGGTGACAGAGACTCAGACCCTGAGGCGGAACAACTATTTGCAGATCACACCAATTTTTGTCGCATAAATGGGCCGGCTCGACCGGGGAAGGACTACCCTCTCACACAATATCGACATGAAATAGCAGTATTCCTACTGTTGTGTTTCGTTCGGTGTGTAGGAGTGCCGGAGGCCAATCACCCTCTTACCCCTTTTCCCGCTCCTTCTCCATCCCACTTCCTTTTTCTCTTTTTCCTTTCCTAAAGTGATGTCTCTGGTGTTGCAGGCATCCATAGGCTACGGTGACCATTTATCATCAGGTATGCATGTTCGACAAGTGAGACGTATAAAAAAAAATCCTTCTTAATCCGCTACGCCATTCGTGCATCGGCTTGTCAGAATATCAGGAGAAGAACGAATTACTCCCAAATTAAACCATGATTCATAGATATGATACTATTTGTTCTTTGTGTACGTCTTATCAAAATTTGTAAAGCTCTCGTGACATTCTATATATGAAATGTATCTAATCAACACACTTAAACTTACCATAAATTGTACCTGAAGATGACTGCTTTGGAATGGGAAGATGATAAAACATACTTACACTCATGCTCGCACACACAATCAAACAGGTATTTAATTTATAAGCTAGTTTTAGATTTTATATCAGTGTTTATTCTAATAACAAGTGTTTTAGGGTGCACATCCTGAATTTTGATTTAACGGTCTCTTTATTTTGTTTAATCCATTGAAAATAAACATTATATTATGTCGCCCTCGATGGCGTAGTGGTTAGTGTAACCGACTGCTACGCCTGAGGTCGCGGGTTCGATTCCCGCACAAGTCAAACATTTGTGTGCATGAACATGGATGTTTGTCTTGGTCTGGGTGTTTCTATGTATAATATGTAAGTATTTACAAAAAAAATATGTATATATGTATGTTTATTCATTGTCTAGTACCCATAGTACAAGCTCTGCTTAGTTTGGGCTAGATGGTGTTGTGTGTATGTGGTAGAATATTTAATATTTAATAATTTAATTATTATTTCTTATACAGAGCTAACATTACATAATGGTCAATTCATGGTATCTAATGGTATTTTTGTACAGTTAGAAAGCTTCTGCCTACCCATGAAACCACAAGTTTTACCTCAACAACTGTAACGAAAGATCAAGTTTGTAATTGTTCACAAATCAAAGTAAAAGTGAGAGCATTCCACTTTCTTATCTATATAATTATTGTTATAGTTCGTGGTCATAATATATCGCGGTACGGTTGCGCATGCGCAATAGCAAACGTGATATTAAGTTGCGGCTTTGTTATATGGTAATTTAATATGACAACTATCATATTGTATAGGTAATTTTATGAAGAAAGCTTTCGAGTAATTTGGTGGCAGTTTAGTGGTTAAGGCGTTGAACTTACGATTACTGAGTTCGATTGCCATTCATTGTACTTCCGACGTATGTATGTAAGTATATCACTTAGCATGGCCTCGCCAACTTATTGTATTGAACCTACTGAAGCAGCGGCGCTCAGTGGGGAGACAACAGACTGTAATGCAGAGGGTCTCGCGTTCGAACCCAAGTCGCGCACCTCTGACTTTCGGAAGTTATATGACTTTTCGATATTATGTGCGTATTGATTGACAATTATCGCCTGCTCCGTGCCTCGGATAGCACGTTAAGCCGTCGGTCCCGACTGCCATGAAAATTTATGGCAGTCCTTATTGGGGAAGTCGACACAAAAGATCCCACTGGGTCGAAGTGTCGCCGGTCTGTACTGACTGGCCCCCACACAATATAAGATAAGAACCTACCGAAAGAGGTAAGAAGGATATTAGTAGTTCATAGTCTATATGGCCAGTATTTAGTATTAGAACCTTGTCCAGCAATGTGACATTTTACAAATAGGTCTCATATTACTCACACTCGCAGTCTGACGCGTATACCACAGAAGAGGAAGGCACAGCTGTGTTCAGCTCATACTTTGCCGGCTATTTTTTGGATCCCACTAAATAGTGTGTATTAAACACTATTGCCGTCTAGCGAGTACCTGCATTTCCAGAGTCCTAACAGTTTCTAAACAAACACATCACTAGAAAAGTTTGGTTGATACGGTAATCGAACTCGACACCTCAACGGCCTAGCAGTCGTTTTGCACGAATCTGTTAACACGAGTTGTGCATAACGACACATTCTAAAACTAATATATATTTTTAGGTGTAATATATTTTTAGACGGAGTCATATCCCACTTAAATTATATTGATGTGTACGAATCGACAAGTAGAAATATATTATTTTTGAAAAGTGTCATCTCGCTCAATTCGTGCAAAACGACCCTACCTACCTACCTACTAACCTACAACGACAACTGCTGCTTTTTCAAAACTACCGTAATCTATACTAATATTATAAAGCTGAAGAGTTTGTTTGTTTGTTTATTTATTTGTTTGGTCGAACGTGCTAATCTCAGGAACTACTGGTTCGAATTGAAAAAAACGTCACGCGACGACCAATAGGATCAAAGCAATGTAATGAAAAATGTTGTAAAAACGGGGAAAATTCTCTTATGTGAAGCAGACGAAGTTGCACGGGTCAGCTAGTTTCATTATATTTTAAAATACCTATAAACATTACCAACAAAATACAACGAAATTTAAACATAACATAACAACGCCACTTATTTATTACACAATAATAATTACGCTGTATAATGCGCGTACTCTAATTCATATTCTACACATAATATTCAAGGTTAATAAATGTAATTATTTAGGGAAAGTTAAAAGACGTGTATTTGCTATTACGATTAAACGTGACTCAGCGTTTTATAAGCCACGGCACGATGGTGTACTAGAAAATGTGGCACTAATGATAACTTCACTTTAAAGACTATTAATCTCATGGAAAACTGTTTCAGTAATTATAGAAGAAATTCTCGCTATCAATCAGCCTGTTTCAGTTCACGGCTTCTCTTAATAGGTTTCAATATATAAAAATGAGTCGTTATCATAGAATATCGTCATAGAATATGAGTCAAAAATTAACTGGTCGTAGGTAAACAATGCGCTTCTTTTTTAATTGGTCTCATGCCTTCTGCATAAGTTTATCATAGTAACCATCCTGCCTGTTAGGGCACTACTAGAAAAGAGCTCAGTTTCAGTGTCAGTAAAACAAACGCGTGTCTTAAAAGAAATGTGGTCCTATTGGTCATGTACTATCCGCCAACACTTGACAGGTTAAAAACGTCTATCGTATTCAATACGAATAGATTAGATCTAATACTTCTCTTTGTCGTATTATAAATTCATCTCTTACTAAACATCGTTCATTAAAAAGTCAACTGTCGCATTAGAAATTAAACAAGTTCCACGGAGGACTTTACAAACATTCAAGCAACGGTACAACACGGTACAACAGTACAACACGGTACAACAGTACAACACGGTACAACAGTACAACACGGTACAACGGTACAACAAAACAACACCCAGACTTGGTGCATCAATTTGTAAAATTTCCGATCACCATACAAATTTCTATTCAGATTACACCCACAATACTTGGCAGTGATAAAGGCGATGTGACCACTTAAAAAACTACTCCATCTGTACATCCAATCTAAGATCGACTTCTGAAATACATAAAACGGTCTCGATGGCGTAGTGGTTAGTGTAACCGACTGCCACGCCTGAGGTCGCGGGTTCGATTCCCGCACAAGACAAATATTTGTGTGCATGAACATGGATGTTTGTCTTGGTCTGGGTGTTTCTATGTATAATATGTATGTATTTACAAAAAAAAAAGTATATATGTATATTTATCCATTGTCTAGTACCCATAGTACAAGCTCTGCTTAGTTTGGGCTAGATAGTGTTGTGTGTATGTGGTAGAATATTATTATTATTATTCCGGCACTCTCTCGTAACGTCACCGTGAAGTGTCCCTTCGACATCAACAATGGATGTCGCAAGCTAATCACTGCGCATACGCAGCCACGGGTGACCCTAATTGATGTGCGCGGTATTCACCTATTGTAACATTTCTCACGTACGAGAATAAAATACAAGTCTTTGTATGGGTTATGAGGAAGACCACATAAAAATGCCATAGAAAATAAAGAGCGGTGAGACTTCGTAAGATTAAAACAGTCATGTTGAAAATGTTAACATGGAATTTAAAGCACGCTTTTCTAGCTAGATAAATAATAAAAACATCGTAAGAAGAAACCTGCCTATTACCTAAGAGTTCTAAATAACGTACTTTAAAAAAAAATAAGTCTCTAGGATTAAATCCTGTGTCGCAGGGGACTTTACTTTTCGAACCCACAACAGTCGGCGGAGTGGCAGCGGCAAGACGAACACTTAAAATACTACGCCATCCGTGCAAGTCTACCAACCCGCACTTTTTATATAAAAAATTATTGGGCTTTATTATTTTATAGTTTTGAGAAGCTTCTCGAAGCTATAGAATAATAATATCAGTCCTAGTATATAAAATATCCAACTGCTGGGAACGGGCCTCTTCTCAATGTGTTAAGGGTTAGGCCATATACTTTTAAACACACGTTGTAAGTATTAACGTAAATTTTGTTTTAACTACTTTTAGTCACGAACTACCTTTTCATATGTCACAAAGTCTAAGTGTATGCCTCATGCCATACTACTGTTTATTACAAATGACAACAGATAAATATTATTTCAAACGTGAAATGCTTCTTACATAATATTATTAACTGTTCCTTTATTTTTAGAATTTTGTTTTATATGGACAGTGACTGGCATTGTTATGCACTCATGATCTAAGTCAATTTAATGGTGTAACTAACTGCTATGGGAGGATATTGGATCTCGTCCTGTCGAATGGTGTAGTCAACGTCCGGGAAAGTGAAGAACCTTTAGTTACTATAGATCCACACCATAAGGCGCTTATAATAGATTTAAAATTTTGTCAATTACCTCCATTAAAATCAGCTTCGCGTACCGTGTTTTTATACTCTAGGGCTAATTATGACGCGATTAACCAAGATATCTCCGAAGTTAACTGGGATAGTGAGTTTGATGAAAAATCGGTTATTAACGCCACTGACTGCTTTTATTCATTTTTAAATAAAATAATTATTAAGCATGTCCCGTCTAAAGTGAGTAGTACAGGACGATATCCGGATTGGTATACCCCAGCACTAAAGAAAATGATCAAGGAAAAATACAAATATTTCAATAAATTCAAAAGATATAAAAATCTATCAGACCAAGTTAGCTATCGCCTGTTGAGAGAGAGAGTAAAAAGGCTTGAGAGTGAGTGTTACAATAGGTATATTACGTCTGTTGAGAGTAATATTAAAAATGACCCCAAACAGTTTTGGAGGTATATTAAATCGAAATCCAACTCAAATATTATTCCTTCTACCGTTAATTATGGTTCTAAAATGGCTAGTGGAGGAGAAGCCATTTGTAATATTTTTTCCGACTATTTTTATTCGACGTTTTTGCAATGTTCGACACCAGCAATGAACTTTAACTCAATGGAATATCGCGATACTGTATCAGAGATTCATAGTGTAAATATTGAACTGCAGGAGATAGTTAAATTGTTAAAGTCAATGGATAAGAGTAAGTCAGCTGGACCTGATAATATACCTGCTCTCTTTCTAATTAATTGTGCTGATACTATTTCTTTACCCATAAGTTTACTGTTTAAAAAGTCCCTTTCTGAGTGCGTCATGCCTCCGCTATGGAAATCAGCGTTCATTACCCCTATACATAAGAAGGGCTCTAAAACTGACGTTGAAAATTATCGCCCCATCTCAAAGTTGTGCTTAGTTGCAAAAATTTTTGAGAAAATAATTCACACTCAATTATATGCCGCATTAAAAATTTCTTTTAATGAATTTCAGCACGGCTTCATAAAAGGACGGTCAACAGTTTCCAACCTTGTCTTATTTCATGACTTCGTCACAGACAGCATGAGCCAGGGTAAGCAAGTCGATGTCGTTTACACTGATTACAGCAAATGTTTTGATAGAATAGATCATTCGACCCTAATCCATAAGCTAGCGGCAGCAGGCATACGGGGTGATCTGCTAAGATGGTTTACATCTTATATAACTAACAGATCTCAGGCTGTAGCGATGAATAACTACCTATCTAGTTGGGTTACGGTGCCCAGCGGTGTTCCCCAGGGCTCATTGTTGGGTCCCTTATTGTTTGTAATCTTTGTAAACGACATCGGCCAATGCTTCCATTCTTCTAAACTACTCTGTTTTGCTGACGATATGAAAATATTCGCTTCTATTTCCTCTCAAACAGACGCTCAGGCACTCCAGCTAGACCTATCACGCCTTGACGATTATTGCACTAGAAATAAACTAGATCTCAATCCAGCCAAGTGCTCCGTTGTCACCTTTACGAGAAAGAAGTGCATTGTATCCTCTAAATATACCCTGAAAGGACACACCCTGACAATATGTCATACTATTCGAGATCTCGGTATTTTGTATGATTCAAAGTTACTATTCGATGTACACATAGATTATATTGTAAAGAAGGCATCACAGGCATTAGGCTTTATAATGCGAGCGTCTTCCTGTTTCCGAGAAGCGAAAACATACAAAATACTATACTGCACGTACGTTAGAAGTATACTGGAGTATGGGTCGCAGATCTGGAATCCTAGGTATGACAAGTATATCAATAGAATAGAAAACGTACAGAGAAAGTTCTTAAAATATCTTTGCTATCGTATTAAATTTTATAATTATAAGTCAGATCAATACTTGAACGTATGCGCCAAATTCCATCTTCTACCTTTATATAAACGAAGGTATATTGCTGATATAACATACTTACAAAAAATTTTGTGTAATTCAATTAATAGCTCAGAAATGTTGTCTATGGTAGGTTTGAATGTACCAGCAAAATCGTCACGTCATCATACTCCACTACACCTACCACTCGTACATACAAACTACCGGCAGGACAGCTTTATGTGGCGCGCAGGCAAGGCACTTAACGCAGCGAGTAAATTGCATGACTTCGACATCTTTGACGCGAGTCCGGCGACGATGAGACAGATGCTGAGTAGAGATTTTTTTATGAACTACGTAGATGTTTAGTTAGTTAATTTATTTTTATTTTATTGTAACTTTCAATACACATGGTTTATGTATAGCGAATTGTTTCTAACCGTGAGGACCTTTAATTGGCCAGATGCTACATATACCAATGTTATTATATTTAATAAGGCCGTTGGTCTTCTTATAAATTAAATAAATAAATAAATAAATTATGACTGCAACACGTGGTACATAAATGATTTGTAAAATACTGACATTATAATTTGCTGGCGACTTAAAAGAGTGGCTTTGAGTTTCTTGCAGGTATCTTCTCATAGCCTCAACTTTTTGCCTGAAACTTGCAACTAACATAATGTAAATTCAGTAAATGTAATAAACTCACTAACCCCTTTGACGTTCATAAGTGTTACTTTGTGACCTAAGTGAATAACTTTTTTTTGACTTTGTCTTTTACTTGACATAGTCCAACGTGCTGGGCTAGTGGGGGTAGATTTTATATATCTTCGAGATAATTATAGAGTACTTTTAGATATGCGGGTTTTCTCGTAATGTTTTCCTTCGCACTTAAAGCAAGCGATAACAAACTATTTAACACGCAACTTCGATTCTAAAGTCAGAGTTGCGTGCCTTAGAATCGAACTCGAGACTTTTGCGTGGAATCTCAAAGCTTTGTCGGTGTTAAAAATCTAAGACTCTACATCTTATAATACAATAGCGCTGTGGAACATCATGTAGAAACCTGCATCTTTGTTTCATGCTTAATTATCTGCGGCTGCGGATTATGAGGTCACGCACGAGTTCGAACTTCAGGTCGGGCCGACAAAAAGTTATTAGGTTTTTAATTCACTATGGTATACGGGAACTAGGAAGATGGCGAAGTATTATACTCGTGCCTCAGACAGAACATAAATAAAGCTGTTGGTCATGCGCCTGTTCTCCCTCCGGCCGTCTCAGATTGCTATTCCACAGGGCTATAAGAGTGGATGTTAGATTAAGTTAGTACTATAATGCTTGTGTTAGCAGTGGGCCTACGTCGGTACTACGGTAGGATATGAACCCACGTCCTCTAAGTCGTCAAACCAATGCTTTACCCATGTGCCAACAACTTACAATATTCTTAAAGCCAGTTCATAAATTCGTGTCCGTCTATATTATCTACCCCATAGATCTGTTCTCTATTGTTCCAACCACAACCAATTTTCCCATTCAAAAACCATGTCTACAAGGAAACATGTTATCTTTATTAAGATTTATATAAAAAGATAAGAATTTAAGTAACTACCTACACATTTTTGTAAATGTTCGTAAACGAAAACAAGTTATTGTGAAAAGCCGGTCCAGTTCGAGTTGGACTCGCACAAGACGGGTCCCGTACTATGGTACAAGATATAACACTATATTCTTTTTACTTAGTACAGACCCTTAACAAAATACACCTTAACCTTCCCCGAGGTTCTTAAGTGAAAACGGCATGAAGATCCGTTTAGTAATTTTTGAGTTTATCGCGTAGGTACAGATGCGGCGGAGATTTTGTTTTATAATATGTAGTGATTATTTGTTGTTATATTATTCTATGAAAATTTCAACTCCACCTTTTATGATTTATAAGATACAGCTCGCTGACAGACAGATAGTGAAGATTTATAGCCAGTTTCACAACCATTAAATAAAAGTTATCCGAAATATAATCGCATGCTGTCTAACTCTTGTTAAGTTAAAGAAGAGAGATGGCGAGACTTTTCTTTTATGTTATAGATAAATGCTATTTGGAGTTTGTGGAACAGGTTCTTAGTAATAGGGTCCCGTTGATACCCTACGGGTACGGTACCCTTAAAAAGGTGTATTACATACTTACTGCTTTAGCGTATATTTCGACTTACGTGATGGTGAAAAGGCTGTAGCGTATATAATTACCTGCAAATATAAAACAAACAATATTAAGTTAATTAGTTAAGAAACACTACTGTGTGCTCCAAAACACGCATAGGTAACATGGGTGTTAAATCCATCACGCTGAAGTGGGACTGGGTTGGGCACGATTGCCGAATACACCCTGAGAGGTGGGCAGAAATTGTGACCAATTGGGTGTCATTAGAAAGTCGATCTAAATGGAGATGGCGGAATGAGATGATTTGAATGGGACTGGCAGAGGATAGCTAAGAACAGTATAATTTGACAATCCAAGTCAGACGCCTTTGCTCAGCAGTGAGACATATAAATATATTGCTTATTTATAATTATAGTGTTGGTATTTGTATTTTTTTTTTGTTTTATTATTGTTCTGTTTTTATTTTTATTTTGTATACTTTTGTTTTCTTTTCTTTAATTTTTTTGATATCTGCCTGTTTTGTGCGCCGAAATAAATATTTTTCTTTCTTCTTTCTTTCTTTGCTTATGAAAAATGAATTAAGTTAAACTTTTCGATAGGACTTCTAACAAATGATGGGTTAATTTATAAAATTTGGAAGTTTTGATGTGCGATTTTCTTTCCATCTACTAATCATCTATATATATTAATGTATATGTATCTTTATATACATAATATAGAGGCTTACTCCTATATACCCGTAGCGAATACGGACACAATAGGTTTTTTATTGGATCTGCCATTCCGAGGATTCACAAGGTAATTTAAATGATAGTATACAGTTCAAGCTTTCCAGCGCGAAATTCATGACGTCACATCAACAATACAATCTACGTTACAAACAAACTCGGAAGCATACACCAACGGCTAACCTTCAAAAACATAATGATTATTTTAACATTAATCTCATATTCAGGTACACAATGATACACTTAAATTGCGCGGTACATTACTGTGGTTACCGGAACTGTTAACTAAAAACGAAATAATATTAGAAACAAAGAAACGCCCTTGTATTGCACAAAGAACGATCATATCTAATAGTTATAGCTTCAGTAATGTACGATTGTATACAGGTTTTGGGTTTAGTTTTGTGTTTAGTATTAGTAACTTTTGGTTTCGAAGACGCAACTCCCGCATTAGTAATGTATTCTGTGTAGCGGGAGACTCTTAATAGCTCCCGCAATTGGAGTATCAGGGAAGTGTCGAATTCACCCCGGTGCTATAGCTGCGGTGAAAGAGGTCACATCAGGTTGAGCTGCCCGAAGCGAAGGAGCCCACGCAGCAGAAACCAGTCGCTGGTAGGAGGAACACCTGATGTGCCTACCGGGAAAAAACAGCAGGGAAACGAGTAGACGCCAGGACTACGGGGCGAGTGCTGGCTGGTGATAGGAGAGCCCCAAGGATCTCTCTCTCTATATATCGCAGGGGACTTTATAAACATTCAAACCCAAAATACGACGCAAAGAACACCAAAATACGAAACAAAAATTTTTTGATTTCACATTTTTCCGTCTAGGTATCGAATGCACAATACTCAGCGTAATGGCAATGGCGATGCCACCATTTAAACCATTATTTACTTTACGCTTAGATCAGAAAGTCTCAAGTATTTTTTTAATACTGGCCTTAGCAAACGTCTTCGCTGACAGACATACAGAAATAGATTATTGACAGAATGTTTCTCGATGTAAAATATCCTTGTCCATGTGTATCCACTTCTTGGAATTAGGTATTTTCAAACAATCCTGTCGAGACCTTACAACAAAGAAGCTATCAAAATTTATATTAGTAATGTGAACAGATCTCGACTCCGAATTAATATTTCTTTCTTTGCCGCTTGGATTTTATTTAGGTTATGATGGGGCTAGCATAATCTCTGTTTAGATTTTAAGCCTCTAAATTTTAATAAAGTGAAAAGGGAATTTCCTTGTCTTCATTCTTCCGAGATTTCATGATGATCGGTCGAGTAGTTAAGGCGTGCGAGTGTTACAAACAATTTCACATTCGCATGTATATTATTAGTTAGGATACCAACGTGCTTTTCCACTGCGTTACTCTAGCTTACCCTAAATGACATAACGTTTAACAAATAACTGTTGGCAACATCTTCTCTATGACAGTTAGCCAACAATAACGTAACGAGATGAGATCGTTCCCAGCACGACTCGTCACTATCGCAACACTGATGTAGTTAGAGTAACTGGCACCATCGAGACAGTGATAGCAGATGCAATCGTATATATCATAGTATCTTATACTACAGACTTAGTGGTGCGACTCGAGTCCATTCGAGTAATTCTCAATTGAGTCCAACACTCGGCTCGACTCGAGTCGCCTAAGGTTTGGTTCCTATATTGAAACGAGTCGTTTAAGCTACGGTCTGTTAATTTTTGACACATATTTTATGAAATTTATGCCATAATTTAACAGTCCATAGCTAAAATCTGTTTCTTGATATAGGAACCGGGCCTTAATGATGCGACTCCAACACTCGGTTGACTTGAGTCACCAATTAGAATCCTTCAATTTCGTTGAATTTGATACCATAGATAAACTGTCTTGTTGCGGTAGTGATTGCGAGTGCTGTGCATGTAGTATGGAGTATGTAACTGTCCTTATCAGAGCAATAAGCTCGCTCTGTGTTACGTAGAATGACCAGAAAAATATTGGTGTTATACCCCTCTGCCTATACCTTTGAGTATATAAACGAGAGATGTTGTAGGTAAATACTTTGAAATATCCAAGACTGTAAAGGAATTACCACACTTTGCCAGACAGTAAACGGTACATGTATCTACATGTTATAAAGGAACGAATGAGACAGCGTGCGAGTGGACTCGGTGATTCAAGTGATGATCGAGTCCTAACGAACTCAGACTAGTGTATTTTCACTCAAGTAAGAGTTTAATACTGTCGTTCGAGTCACTCGAGTAAAACCTGACTGGAATCATCACTACAGCGAGGATTACGTGCTAATCTAAGGCGTAAGTACGTTGCGGATCTAAGGCTGGGTGGTGTTAGTCTCATTTTTATTGCGTGTATAAGAAGTGCAATTAAGTTGCATACGAAAGTCATCCTTGCCTTGGTGCTAGGGGTGTTATAAGTTTGACGTGTGTGTGTGTGTGTGTGTGTGTGTGTGTGTGTGTGTGTGTGTGCACGCGTGTGTGTGAGTGTGTGTGTGAGTGTGTGTGTGTGTGTGTGTGTATGTGTGTGTGTCTCTGTCTGTGGCATCGTAAATCCCGAATGGATGAACCGATTTTAATTTTGTTTTTTTTGTTTGAAAGGTGATGTTCCTATATAGAATAAGCTGACAAAAGTATCCAAACTGCATTGATGCAACTGCTGGTTTGTTTTCTTAAATATATCCACAATGGTAATGATACTTATCGTTCACAATATTCAGGTTTACCATGTTTGTAGTATTATTAGTACCAAAACCACTTCAAAATTAAAAAATGTGTCCAAAAGATTTTCAGGCATTGAATCGATCGCAAGCCTTATTCACTGCGCTTCCTTAGTTTATTTTTGGTATAGCGATAACTTTAATCACAAGCCAAAACATACGGTACATTTTATTAACGTAGTATTATTTTTATAAGCTGTAAAATCTTTAATGTTGTACTACATCACGTGTTTTAATATCGAGTGTGGAACGAGCGAGCGATACGTACAGCTCTTGAATCACTCATGTTCGATCGATAAGCGTTTATCGTACAATACCGAACACACACTAATCTAACGCTTTGTTCTTATATCTACCCGCGCTAGCGATAAAATGGTGGTTTAGTCTCTTGTTTGTTATACATTTGATACTTAGAAGATTTAAGTATATGGGGCTTCTAAACGGATAATATTTTACTGAAATATTTGGCTAAAATGTTTTAAAGTATAGATTGGTTAGCCCAAAACATTTTAATGTATTAGCTATTACAAGTATAATTCATTGGATAGCCATATGCAAAATATTGTTGTGTTAGATAAAAAAGACAACTCCCGCATTAAGAATTATTCCTGTGTCGCGGGGGACTTTACAAACATTGAAACAACAAGTGAAATAAAAAGAAAAAGAAATTACACTTGCACTGAAGTTAGTCAGACTGCAGGGGTAACGGGAGTTTTTACTGCAATATGTGGCTACAATGATTGCAGTTATAGACAGGCCAGCTCAAAAACATTTTCTTAAAAGGCATATAAAAGCAATTTCCTGTCAATGTAATCATTGATCGCATCCGAGCAGCAATCGCTCGTAATTTCGAGCCATTACTGAGCCCACCAATTCGACTATGAACCTGTAATCTACTAAGTAATGGCTTCAAATATATTATTAGTAGTATTTTGGTGTAATTGAAACAAACATTCGAAAGCCCTTTAGAAACAATTATAAAATCTACAAAGCAGGTTTAATGTTTTAATAACTTAAAAGTTTTATTTTAGTAAAATAGATTTGGTAAATTCAATTAAATTATTTTACTTTACTTAACCCTTTGCAAAACGAGAATAAGTACAAGGGACAGTTTAATACAGGGCTTATATTATTATTTTATAATTTTACTTTTGTTTAAAAGTTATTCAAAGAGTAATAGTCTATTACAATTAGGTATAAAATGTATATAAAATAGTATTTAACTAGGTACGGTTCGTTTGGGTATATACAGGCGTATGTAGCCTGAATATACCCAAACGATAGAGACAGTGATATATTAAAGATGAGTAATAATAATAATAATAAACTGCTCAGTTTGCTCATACGACAAAATTTGTAAATAATTATGTAATATGTATAGATGTTCTTACAGCTAACATAATTTAATTTATAAATACCTACTTAGCTCTCCATTTAATCTATTAGGTATTTAAAATGGACCTAGAAAAGAAAATATATTTGAATAAATGAATTTTGAACCTGATTGTGAGGCGCAGACCATATCTTTTCGTATACCTTTTCGACACCTAAGACAAAATTGAAAACATAATGTACGTCATGTTTTTTATGCCGATCGGCAATCGAACCTTTTAACGCATAGCCTATTAAGCCCCACCGCGGCAACCAGAGGCCGTAAAATATAGATTTTTTATTTTATCTACAGCACCTCATTCAATATGTTACGAATAATGTCAACTATCACAGTGTGATTTACGCAAGAGCGAGTTAATTACTAGACATACGCCTTAAGCCGGCTTTCACAGAGGTATCCGAGGAAAGTGTAAATCTGAAGTACCGGATAAGAAAGCCTTTGATACATGTGGTAATGTGAGCTAATTGTGGTTTCTATATAATCGCTATTAAATTGATTAGGTGCATTCTCGCATGTGTGTTTAGATAGAGAAACTTGTAAGCAACTTTGTAACATTGCCGATGTAGTTGTACCCGCTATAAACTGCCTCCGTGGCGCAGCGGTAGTGAATACAACTGTTTTGCATAAGATCTCGAGTTTAAATCCCGGGTCGAGCCAACAAAAAGTTATTAAGTTTTTCTTTTAAGAAATCTCAATAGCAGCCCGGAGTTAGGAAGATGGCGGTGTTAAACACCCCCGTGCCTCGGAAAGCACGTAAAGCCGTTGGTCCTGCACCTGATCTCTCTCCGGTCATGTCGGATTACCGTACCATCAGATTATGAGAGTGAGGGAACAGACAGTGCACTTATGTTTGCGCACACACTTGTGCACAATAATATCTCCTGCGCAGATAGCCAGTCTCCGTTAAGACTGGCCGCCGTGACCGAAATTCGGTCTGGAGGACAATATGATTATTACTCGTCATATCCTAGATATAGGCTGAGGTGTCTTACATCTACATTTCACGAGATTTTTAGGTCCCTCAAATCTGGCTTATTACCGTTAATAAAATTATGCAGTGCTTATACCATTTATTATCAGCCCTATATCTAAATTGTCCTACTGCTGGGCACGGACCTCTTCTCAGAGTGAAAAGGCCGTATTGTAGTTATCAGTCACAATTTCTGGCTTCGTGCTGCTACTGATACTTTAAATGATTCTTTTAAAAAACAATTAATTAGGTCGAGTCTTGTGTCACGTGGCTCCTTCTTTTGTTTTTTTTTATTAAGCATACCCATATTCATATCAATTGTTTCTGGATCACACAAATAGATTGTGGGTGCAACAAACATAAAAAAATTACCTATATTATCGACATTGTACTCTTAAACACAGACACAGGCTACTCAGAAGCCTGTCTAGAAGAACAGTACTCTACTCTACCCATAACTTATTGTAGATTGTACTGTGTGAAATTCGAGCCCGCCATCGCTAAACGCAAGCTGATCGCGCCAGTTCACTCTCTCATCCAATTTGAGCGAACAATAACCAGATGATATCTTCCTTTTTCTTTCATCGTCAGATCACCGTCGCAAATGTAATAGCAGCAGCTGACGGAAACGCGTGTTATAATAATGTTGTGTACAATGATGTATGTGCTTAGAAAGTAACAGCTAAATAACTGCTACTTAATTAGCAGCTTAAATGCTTTAACATGCTACTTATTTGTTCACGTTAAATTATCGATAATTGTGCTTTAATATTACGTACTTATATACGCACGGTCGTATCTTTTAGAAGCGGTGAGTAGGAGTATGTTCTTACAAAACATTTCACCAGTATTAAAGATAAAGATAAGATAAAGATCATTTTATTTGTTATAACATGAGTATACATATATATTGCATGCAAGTTGTTAAATGAAATGTCAATGGCAGTAATGTTTAGCCTCTGCGGCATACAAATATATAACAAAAAACTTTTAATAATAATAATAAATCTTGACATTACAGATTTGTATTAATAAATTATTCAATATACATTATTATAGAAAACATTATCGATAAGGAATAAAATCTATCTATATACTATACTTATTTTATATTGGATGTTAGTTTCATGTAATAGGCAGTATAAAGGCTCGAATCGCGTAGTTGACAATAGAATCTACCATTCTATTGTCAACTACGCGATTCGAGCCTTTATACTGCTGCTGATTGCCTAACAATCCAATAGTCATGTGAATTGTTAAAAAGTTTTCCTGATAACAAACTCTCTGTAGCTGAGCGGATTATTAAAATAAGCATGTTTCTGAATTTATAACATTCGGGTGGTAACTAACTATTTTTTAATATCAAATTTAAACAGTTACCCAAACTCTAAAATATCAAGAACTTTGAAGTCTACTCAAAAATAATGTCAGTGTGTTTGAACCCCTTTTTTAATAATAATAATTCTTACTATTAAACAAAAAGAGGAGTACAATATTTTCTATCTTATTCTATGAAAATTTTATACAAAATATTGACACATACCTATGATCTTTATAAGATAGGGTAGGGTTTGTGTTGTAACTTTAATTAATGTTATTGGTTGTTGTAAACTGATTTAAATAAAGGAGCATAAATAAATTGCGGCTTAAAACATAACCGCTTACTTATTGGAGAATATACAGGGGCTCGTCTTATATTTAAAAATATGCAGTTTAGAGCATATTGCTTGCACTAACGAACATTTCCAAAATAATTTAGTATCACAATTAAAGTCACGACAACACAACGTGCTTGAACCTAATAAGTTCATTCAGATAAAAACTCAATTGCAATACCTATTAAAGACATTCCATCGTACTTTCATTTAGCTTCGTTATAAGACCCCAGGGGTCTTTACAAATGTTATAATTACATCTATTGACAGAACCGGATTTTTAATCTTTTTGACCCTGACATTGAACAGTTCGAAAGTAATGGTTACATATACTGGTACATAAACAGTCAGCAGCGATGGCCCAGTGGGACGTTGGACTACCACGCAGAAGTTCGATTCCAAGGCAATCTACTTATTTATTATATTTGATAGAAAACAATGAAAGCCATGTTAGCTCGCATGTTTTACTTTATAAGTATATACCTATAAAAGTGTACAATCTGACACATACGACGAATGAATAAAAAAATAGTGAAAATATAGTGAAATGTTGACAAGAACTATGAGTAGCCAATGTATCTACAAAATCTACACGTTTCACTACTGGATTGCAAGCCCATTTATCATCAACGTATCAAAGGAACTAGATTGTCTATTTATCCATTCATAATTTCGCAGTATACCTACACTGCAATACCAATCGTACAAACTGGTATCCTTCCAGAAACATCCAAACACACATTACATTACATTGCAAGTTAATTACGTAAGTTTATCGCTTATAAATATTGTATTACGGATATGGTGCGTCGGCATTCGTAGTATCGAATTGCAGTATTAGTGGTGTCGGACATTGGGCGACTAGGAGTTGCGAACAGTGGCCAAGACAAGCCACTCGACGCAACTATCAGTTGCAGCGTCATCACTAAATGTATCTAAATACTGCCGTACACTGGGTCACTGATGGCTGAGATCGGTGGTTAAAACACCCAAGCACAAATCATATATCATATATTTACCTAATATTCTATCACATACACACAACACATCTAGCCCAAACTAAGCAGAGCTTGTACTATGGGTACTAGACAATGGATAAACATACATATGTATATACTTTTTTTTTGTAAATACTTACATATTATACATAGAAATACCCAGACCAAGACAAACATCCATGTTAATGCACACAAATATTTGTCTTCTGCGGGAATCGAACCCGCGACCTCAGGCGTGGCAGTCGGTTGCACTAACCACTACGCCATCGAGGCCGACAAATCGCAAAGTTCACAGCCACTATTCGTAGTCACAAGTAGCTAAACGTATTTAAGTGTAGCCGCACACTGGGCTTCTAATGTCTATACCTATCTAACTTTAAACGGGTTATTACCGATGCCTGTGCGCGTACGAAGGGCTAATGAACGCAGCCACAAGTAGCAATTGCCCACCACTCTCGCAGCGTATGGCTCAAAAGCCGCTACTGAAACGCTTAGTATAAGACAGTGCCATATTTTTTTAAAGATACTACTGCTCCAATATTTGTTTCTGTCATAGGGGACATTTTCAAACATTCAAACAGCGGACAAAATTATCTTCCAAATTGGAACAAATATTTCTGAATCGCACAAGCTTTTGTCCCGTGTCTGGTGAAAACTAACAATAGTAGCGAGATTACCAATTAAACCACTAACCCATCCCATCCCAGAAAAGTACCACTCTTATTATACAGGATACCCCCAGTAGGATGCGTGGTTAAAAGGAATTACACTATTCCAAAATCACCCTATATAAAAATAATTTTTTTTTTTCTCTTTTTTTATTTGGGATTTTCATCCATAAAGATATGTCAATCCCATTGTACCTTATAGCTAGATACACACATTAAAATTAAAAGTACACTGTTAGATATATGTAACTAGAGATACAACTATAGATTAGATACTAGAGAATAGAACTAAGGATAATCATTGCTGAATTATTTTATCAAATTACATAGTTTTTTGGCAGCTTCTGACTACGGATGACTTAAAATACTTTGTATCAGGCCTACATCTAGTAAATTTAAAAGATAATTCTAGATAAGCTAATGCTTTATCCTTAATTATCTTTTAGAGGTAGCCTGGCTCATAAACAGTGATGGCCTACTACACAATTTTAGAATTTTAATGTCATGGTTATGCAAATCTTCGTCAACAACTTGTAGCGACCGCTAGAGGCTTTATTGTTGCCATCTATGGCCGAGTGTTCGGCAACACTTAACTGCATACTATGCTATGGATTTCATTTTCATTCTACTTTATACGTCAGTGTTTGAAGGTGAATGAATAGTAATTTGATATTATAGGATAGTTTCACGCGTGTATATAACATACATACAACATCAAGGTAAGGTACAACTAACTTATCTATACTAATATTATAAAGCTGAAGAGTTTGTTTGGTTAAACGCGCTTATCTCAGGAACTACTGGTTCGAATTGAAAAATTATTTTAGTGTTGGATAGCCTATTTATCGAGGAAGGCTATAGCTATATAACATCACGCAACGACCCACGGGGGCGGAGTAACTATAAACGCGAGTGACACCGCGGGCACATCTAGTTCTGTTATATAATATTTGATAGGTGAAGTAGTTGATTTAATGGCCGCCTCGCCATTGCCAGTGCACCGAGTGCTTAATGAATAATTGTAAAAGCACTACTCCGCACTAAGAATAATTTCTTTGTAAATCCTAACTAATATTATAAATCCGAATGTGAGTTTGTTTGTAACGTTTCCACACCTTAACTACTCGACCGATCACATGAAATTTACATACATTATATGCATACACGTTGTCAGGGGTACAAAAAAGGACATACGGTACATTATATCCAGGAAAAAGTACTGTTACTAACATAACCTAACCTACATTTAGGCGAGCGAAGCCGCGGGAAACATTAGTATATTATATCAGTATAGTGTCTGCATGCCTTAAGTGCGCTTTAGTGAGCTCATCCATGACATGTAAGCGCATTAGAGATAATCCCTGTGTCGTCGGGGACTTTATAAACATTAAAACAAAGAATATCTGCATTCCGAAGAATTATTTGTGTATCAAATTAGGGATCCTGTGTTGGGATCGAACCCAAAACAGTTAGCGCACCAGCAGTAGTGAGTCGACCACTTGAAATATTGTGCCAAATATGCAGATGCTCTGGACTGTTTGGTTTATACTTCTTCCAGCACGACTTGGACTGACAAGAAAGTAATATTCGGTTTTTAATAAAACTTGCTATTAGACTTTTTTTTCTTCGTTTTGTGTGGTTAGTGGCCAACCTGTTGTCAAGAGTTGTTCAAGCCGCCCGTAGGCCTCTGACATGGCTTAACGACTGCTGTCAATTTGGCAACAACCGGGACCGACATTTTACGTGCCCTCCGAAGCACGGAGATGCTCGGATGAAATACCACTTAGCGGTCACCCATCTAGAGACTGACCGCATCCAACGTTGCTTAACCTCGCTAGTCGTTTACCAAGTGCAACTGGTTATGAGCGCCTCTATAGTTTTATTTTAGACTAAACTAGGTTATACTAACCCGTAGGAAAGGATAGGGTGTTTCCTGGAGCAAGCAAGGTTTGAAGCAAGTAGCGCTTATACATATTGTAATATTACATTATGCTATGATTTGTCAAACATCATAACTGTCAAACTCTGAAGAGTTATTCCACTTTATCCCGGCCTCCCCTTTCTTATCCAGAACAACGCGTGCTGGGCTCAGATGCCATCCTTACACGGTGGAGTCGACTAGAGTGCGTACCAACAAGTTTGGGTCCTCATACCTCTGCCGAACGATCAAGGCATGGAATTTTCTGCCAAGGCACGTGTTTCCTTCTTCCTTTCCTGGGTCCTTTAAGCGGGGCGTGAAAAAGCACCTTCTCAGGCCGTCAAAGTAAAGACCTCAACATCGCCTCGGCTGCTATGAGGACGATGTGGAGGCCACTACTCTTAGACCACACGACTGCTTACCATCAGGCGGAGTGTGGTCATTTCGACGAGCAAAATAAAAAATAAAAATGAAAACTTATTACACAAACTTACTTAATAAACTTTAAAATATGCTTATGTATGCAAAATAAACATTAGAAAACAAACAAATTAGCATCACAAGCGATGAATATTGACAGGTCATTTGAATAAATAATTGTAACCGCACGCGAGTGAAGTCACACGTAACTATTAGTCATGTTGGCAGTGTCAAATGACTCGGAAGGGTAAGAGATGCTTCCTGTAGTTCTCGTGTTATTTCCTATATTAGTAATACTGAGGTTTCTTGTTAAAGTTCGTTGGACTTATTTACATAAGCATACGCAAGGAGAGCCCAGTGAACAACTGTTTAAATGCTAGTAAAAAGTCTCAAATTTTTGAAGTATTGTACATATCGACTCTTTAAGGACGAAAAATGTAGTAAACGACGCGAGCTGAGGTATCTGTCACCAGCTTCGGTTTTCGGTCCCAGTCATAGCAGGTGAGTCTATTACCGTTTAGCGGGACCAGTTCCAGACCCTGTTGCTACAAAAAATTGTTGACATATATATCCAAAAACACTATACCTGGCTCGGTAATCGATCCCGAGACAATGCACAGCAATCGCATTCACCACCCCTACATATAAATTAAAAACTGTTTCGGACCATCTACTTGCGTTATGTAGTCTTATTTATCAAACTACAACAGATGTAAATTCTATTTTGCAATAACATTATCTGTTGCTATTTTGCAAGACGTAAATTAAACTAAAATTTATTCGAACAAAGATTTGCCAATTATTCTTCAATCATATTAAAATGGCAACATTAATGCAAGTGCCGTATTAGAATCTCGAAGTAATCAGATCTATTGAAAAAGTAATTGTCATGCGCAATACTTATTATATCATTGGTTAATAGAATTGAAATTACTTTTGGACTAGAGAAACAAGTCAGATCACGACTGGTCTACAGCATGTAAAGGTAAGTACCCATTAAAGTGACTGATAAATGGCTAATTGAAAACCAAAGTAAATATTGACATTTCAAACAATACCTACACATAACTAAACTACTTCAGAACTATTTATGCTTTGAATACTTTTTAATAGCTATGGTAAAGAAGAGACTGGGTTGATAATCGCCTCAATGTCTCCAGTAACACACGTGTAAAACCCCGTAAACGAAAAACATTATACAATACATTACTTGACAAACATTGAAACAAGGAACACAAAGACCAGCCAGACTAGGAATAAGTATTTGTGGCACACAGAAATCTAATAATAATCATAATTGAAAACCTTTTGCATCAGGCCGCCGGTGTGCCGGCATCTCAAAGGGTTAAAGCACTGTATTTTACATACATTTAAATTGATCACGTTTGTTTTTTTAATTTATTACGCTACAGAGAAAACTTGCCATAGTGATAAAATATGATAATGTTATATTTCTAAGCTAAGAACTAACGGGTTGCTAATGGCTCTGCACCATAAACACTCGCTTCCTCTATAAAGCTTTATGGGGTGGGAGCAGACTAATGAGATCACTATATTATATGTTAATGTATCTTTTTGTCTATGTTCATTATAAAGTAATTAATTTTGTACTGGTTTGTTTTATTCATTCATCGATGCATAGACGCCGGCAAGCATCCAGACACAATGATTTTGTTATTGTCTCAATATCGTTAATCTGACAGTTACTTTAATGTATACATAACATTTATTTAAATAACATAGTATTATTATTTAAGTACATATATGTACAGAACAATTTTCTAATAGTCAGGGTATAAATACTTACAATCAGGAAATGGCTAGGATATGCTTAGTGAAGTATACTGCCAGAGTTCAAAATGCCATGATTTTTGATACAGTCACTCCATTTGAAATTTACAAAATGGTAAACACAATGGATAATAAAAAGTCGTTTGGCCATGACGAAATACCTCTAAGTACAATCAAGGACAACATTGATATTTTAGCTTATCCAATATCAGAACTAATTAATGACTGTATAAATCAAGGCACTTTTCCTGATCAATTTAAGTTAGCCAGAGTTTTACCCCTATTTAAGAAGGGAGATAAAACAAATCCAGTAAACTACAGGCCTATCTCATTACTACCGGTTTTGTCAAAACTTTTTGAAAAAGTGATCAAATCGCGTCTAATATGTCACTTGTACGACGAAAAAATTATAAATTCCAATCAATTTGGATACCAGAAAAGTGTAGGGACACTGGATGCTATAGACTCAATGGTTAATGATGTAGTTAAAAATCTAAATGCTAAATTGAAAGTCGCAGGCTTATTCCTGGATCTAAGCTCTGCATTTGATACCGTGGAACATTCTATTCTTATTGATAAGTTGGAACACTATGGCATAAGAGAAAATACATTAAAACTATTTCGTTCTTATTTAACAAATAGAACACAATATGTTGAAATCAAATCAGTTGAAAATGGTGTAGAAAAAATTCATAAATCCAGACTCTTCACAGTTAATAAAGGTGTTCCTCAAGGCTCAGTACTTGGTCCAATTTTCTTTACAATATTTGTGAATGATCTAACCGCTTATATAAAGAGTGTTTTACCAGATGTTAGCTTAGTTCTTTTCGCGGATGACACTAGCTCTATTATAAGCGCAAATGATGTTGTCACTTTAGAAAACAAATTAAATAGTTTTCTTAAAGCCTGTGAAAACTGGTTTTCTATAAACAACCTAAAACTTAATGTTAAAAAGACCAAGTGTATGCTATTCAAAACCACGGTTAGAAACAATACTTGTATAAATGTTCTATCATTAGGAAATAAAATTGATATCGTTGACAATATAAAGTTTTTAGGGGTACAAATTGATTCGCTTTTAAATTGGAAACCTGAGTTAACCTCAGTTACTAATATAGTAAGTAGTGCATGCTATGCAATAAGAACTCTTAAGGATGCGTTATCAATGTCTCAGCTTCGTACTGTCTACTTTGCCCTGGTTGAGTCCAAAATCAGGTACAGCATCAAATTCTGGGGAGGCAGTTATAAATACAATATAAGTGCTGCCTTTATTATGCAAAAAAGAGCACTTAGAACAATGCTTGGCATTGACCAAACCGTATCTTGTAAGGAGTATTTTAGTCAACTAAAAATCTTAACAGTACCATGTCTATACATATTAGTACTACTTACGCACTTTCAAAAAAATTTGCCTAAGTTTGAGACAAATGAAGAAAGAAAATGCAGAGTAGCAACACGGAGAAAAGATTTACAGACAATTTTACACGCAAAATTTAATATTGTTAAACACTCATCTTATGTGCAGTCTGTAAATCTTTTTAACAAATTACCTGTCGAATTGAAAAATATTGAGAGTGTTAACATATTTAAAAATAAACTTAAGACACTACTACTTGAAAAGTCTTATTATACTATTGATGAATTTTGTAATGATAAAATATAATTATTTAAATTTAAATTGAATTTGAAATTGAATATTTTTTAATGTTATACTTAATTTTATTAATTATCATAATGAATTTTGACATGTTTTAAAACTTTAATATTTTTGTAATTTGACATGTGCATGTTATGTATTTTATAATGTTTCCTATTATTGTTTTTTTTTGTTTTTCTGTAAATTATCGACATATATTTCGACACAAATGTATTTTTGTTATGAAATTATAATAAATAAAAAATAAATATAAAGTAACGGTTAGACACAATTCTATTTTGTCTTTTGTAAATACATATATATTTGCAAAGGTCTGGGCAGATTTGTGTCTATCATAAAGTTTATGGCCAATCTAACAACTAACAGATAAAAGTTATCCGAAAGATAAATCATATGCTGTCTCACTCTTGTTAGGTTAAAAAAAAGAGATGGCGAGACTTTTTTTATTATAGATAAATGCTATTTCCAGGTGGTTGGACAAGACCTTAATGTCGTTTCTATTTATTAGGGCAGTGATGCATGGCAGAAGTTCGTGAATACCGATATAAAGAAATAAATTAAAAGCATTAAAGACATATACAGTTGCACGCCTATATTCTTCAGAAGGTCTGCGGAGGTATATAACACCTGATTCTGCCAGCTATGGTTAGACCCCACGGTGGTCCCACATAATAGAGGGCGTGTCTAATGTCGTCCAGAACGAGCACTTTGAGACTCCGATCTACTACTTAGAATTCTTCAGAAGGTCTGCGGAGGTATATAACACCTGATTCTGCCAGCATGCTGGTCCCACATAATAGAGGGCGTGTATAATGTCGTCCACAACGAGCACTTTGAGACTCCGGTCTACTACTTAGAATATCTTGACGCAGATTACTTGACCTGTGAGTGTTACTTGACACTAAAATTCGTATAGTCCACAAATAGATGTTCTTAATCTGGGTGGTCTTGGTGTCCCTTGTTTTAATGTTTGTTTAGTTATCCTGTGACTACAACGGGATTTTGCATGTGTAATCATTTCAATGTCAACACAAATGTGTTAGTCTCCTTTTGACTATAGCTTAACATTTTTTATTAATATTTCCAGCAATTTCGGTTTCAAATTTCTAGTATTCTTGTTAACCTCTCCAGCTAAGCCATAATGCTTGTGTTAGGAGTGGGTTCACTTCAGCAGTGCAATAAGTGGGGTTTCGAACCCACGACCTCTCGATCGCAAGTCCAATGCCTTATCCATTGGGCTACCGCCGCTTTTAGTTAGTTCTAAAGCAGTTCAAGTGTCGTTTCATATACTGGTTTATAAAGCCGATATTTATTTTCTTTGTCTTCCAGATATTTATCCTTCACTCTAATGGGTACACTTTGCTCGACGTAGGAATCTAATCGAGCAGTCGCATTTACTACCGCTGCAATACTACAATTTATCAGCTTAAAATATAATTCGTTCACCAAAATGCAAAAACAATTACCAATTACCTACAGATAATAAGATAAGCAGCGATAGCTCAGTGGGGAGACAAACAGACTGCAATGCAGAGGGTCTTGGGTTCGGACCCACGTCGCGCACCTCTAACTTTCGGATGTTGTATGAATTTTTGAAAATATGTGTGTATTGATTGACAATTATCGCCTGCTCTGTGCTTCTAAGAGCACGTTAAGCCGTCGATCCCGGCTGCCATGAATATCTATGGCAGTCGTTATTGAGAAGTCAGCGCCCTCTAATATCCTGACACTGGTCTAGCCTTAGGGCATCGTTAGCCTTCGGGTTGTAGAGGTCAGATGGCAGTCGCTCCGTGTAAAAACTGATATCCAGTCAAATCCGGTTAGACTAGAAAGCCGACCCCAAGTGACTTGGGAATAATAAAGGCTCGGGAGAAGGAGAAGGAATAAGATCTATAATATGAGCACACCATTTTCCAAATACTACAGTATATGTAAATGTGCATAGTTTTAAAATATGTATAAAAGTATATGTTTGATAGATCGTGCCTCACCAATTTGCATAGATATGCTAAATTAATAACTAGTGTGTGTGCACGTAACTCGACCAGTCAAGTTTACAGCATTGGCATTGGAATGGTACCTCAGCTTTATAATTCTCGAGCCGTGATGTAACTCGATATAAAGCTCATACGATGTGTTATAGTGGAAGCTTTGATTATAAACTTATATTAGGTTGGTTAAGTTAAAAGAGTGGCCGTGAGTTTCTTCTCATGTTCTCAGCCCTTTGCCTAAGCCTAACAACTAATCTAAATGTAGCTTTAGTCACTTAGTAAACTTACTAACCTATATATTTTGACGTTCATAAGTGTTACTTTGTGATCGAAATGAATAAATGATTTGTGACTTAAATTGACTTAACTGGAATTTTTATGTGATTCTAACGTATGCCGGAGTCATTTTTTGGTGTGAGATTCTTTTCTGTAAGATGTAATTGCTGGGTGTTTTCAAGGATCATATTAGAGGACTTTTTCTATATTAATTAAGTCGCAGGAGCATATCGGTATCTAGGCAGTATTTTTTTAATATTGGCATTCTAATCTTGACAGATTAATTATATTAGTATTACAAGATATTATCTTTTTGAGAATCATTCAAACTTTTTGCAAGTTTCCATAACAAAGGCTACATAGGATTTTTGCACGTCTTTTTTTAAGAAAGTGATCGTCCTTTTTCATATTTAGCTTCTGCTGATTTAAAAAGCTTCAAATAAGCAGCTTTTGACTGGACAGAACTGTAAGACTACACACAGGATCCTCCTTAGATGAAATATCTTATTTGGTATAGAACGGATAAAAAAACTAAATACAAAACTTTATGCAAAATTGTTTGTCTCGATTACTGTCGCAATAAACCAAATTTTAGAATAACGTTACAAGATAATTGTAACAATAATTCCCACCCAACCTTATTCTCATCTAGTGCAGCCCTTTGCCTTCAAAGAGTTAAGCAAAAAAATTAGGTATCACACTCTAATAGTTCGCACAGCCTTCGTTATATGTAGGTCAGCAGAGATCTAGTCGACGCTCAGAAGCGCCGGTTATATCGCACCACTACGCAGGGCAGATACAGAGAATTAACTTAGTTTCTATTGTAATAGAAAGGGACTAATATAGTCACACAAATGATGACATGGTATAGCATGGCATGTAGGTAAAAACTGCAAATGTCAAAGATTTTTTTTTTATTAATTTTGTTCGCAAATTATCCCTTGCCAACTTCACAGTAGTGAGTGAAGTTACTTGACAGACAAGAAAGGTAGTCTTTCCATATACGTAATAATATCAGCTCTGTTTTAAACTGTCCTATTGCTGGGTACGTAAGGGTCTTCCCATAAAGACAAAATAATTAAATCACAGATAATATGGCCAAACCTCCCTATACTCAGAACTAGAATAAGATGGCAAGATAAAACTACCAAAATTTCTCAGGTGCCATGTAAAGTTTGCCTTAATGATAATAAAAAAAATAAAAAAAAGGACAATGTTTGTTTTATTTATAATGATTATATCATAATAAAATAAACAATTATATTAATGCAAATCGAATAATAACTGGAATTAAACGCTTCACGGTGACTATACAAAATGTCAAACATGAAATAATATAGTCTTTATACTACCAAACAAGGTGGTAATCTTATGTAAACATTCTTCCAAATATATTGGACAAATATTGCACACGTTTTATAGTTCCGAATGAATTAATATCAATTTAAATCCAATGTAGCGGTTAATCGATACCAAAATCGAATAATGTCCAAAAAAGTACTTTTATCAAAATAAATAATAACACGAAACATTAATGTTTGATTTGTTTTTGTAAATTTTACAAGGGGTTTATACAAAATAGAATGTAAAACAAAGATTTGATTATACTTTTCTTGTACTGCTAATAGGTTCTCAAAAAAGTACAAGCCTTTTTGGTATCTCCCAAACTCAATATTTCTATGAATATTGCTTAGCAGAGGCAACGCTGACATGAATCTGTTGTTTTTATTTTTAGTTTTAATAGACTTCTTCTCCCTAGCCTTTATTATTCCCAAGTCACTTGGGGTCGGCTTTTCTGGTCTAACCGGATTTGACTGGATATCAGTTTTTACACGGAGTGGCTGCCACCTGACCTCCGCAACCAGAAGGCTAACGATACCCTAAGGCAAGACCAGTGTCAGGATATTATAGAGCATTGACTTCCCAGTAACGACTGCCATAGCTGTTCATGGCAGCCGGGACCGACGGCTTAACGTGCTCTCCGAGGCACGGAGCAAGCGATAATTGTCAATCTATACGCACATAATTTCGAAATGTCATATAACTTCTGAAAGTCAGAGGTGCGCGACGTGGGTTGGAACCCGGGACCCTCTGCATTGCAGTCTGTTGGTCTCCCCACTGAGCTATCGCTGCTGATACCTAGCTTTAATAAACTTACTGACCACGACGACGTTTGACGTTCATAATCGTTACTTTGTAAACTAAATAAATAAATTGACTTCGACTAAGCGCAGAATCTTCTTCTGCATAATAAAAATGGCATGCAAAGGCCTCAAGTGTCGCCATGTTAATAGGCAACAGTCACCATTAACCATCAGGCGATCATATGCTTAATTGCCACCTTAATCATATAAAAATATATTGACAAGAATCCGATTTTGCTCGAAGAATTGCGATTACTACAGACTTTCTTACGAACCAGTACTTCTGTTATTCATCTTTATTGTGTCTCAGAATTACATCTACGAGTGCAGTGTCAACTGTAGGTCCTAAAACAACTTTTATAATGTTGTTGTAGGATGTTGGACTTCCCAGCATGTTTTTTATTAGTCAGCCATGTCCGTTAGATGTTTGTAACAGTACTTTTGACTGGACTTGTACGTATTCGCCGGTATAGTGATACAAAAAGTTGTATGTACTTAAATGTGATGCGATGTCTTGGGAAATGCTGAACAACTTAATTTTACCGGTTTGCAACTTAAATATACAATTCAAACTTTTATCTTTTCAGAAAAGACTTGCGTGGTTTATTACTAGCAATCAAAGTACGGAGACGAATAACATCTGGTCTCATAAAAATTCGACGTAATAGCGAAGCGACTCCTTAAGCCAGTGGATCATCCGTGCAATTCTCAGTTATAACATTAAACTTACAAATATAATTTATTTACTCTGCAAACATTATTAATTACTAGGTACAAGGTAAGCATTATTTGTTGCATGAAATGTTAAATGAAAACACGGCAATAAGCAATTAAACATTAAACTAACAAACCCAGAAAAACAAACTGCGGGTAAAGCTAACATTCCAAAAGAACTTCCTAATTATGTTAATACCGAAGAGACTAATGCTTGTTACTACAAGCTTTGATGCCATGCAATTAATAGGCTTATATATCAATTATATCATAATCGACTAAATATAGAAGTGTAAAGCCAAAATGATGACTTTGGGAATGTTTATTTCTCTGGCTGTAGTGTTGTTCCAGTATAACGCAAGCACGTATCAACCACTGAAGAAATATTGGTCAGAAATTTCTAAGCTAAGCCAATTTTAAAAGCATTTAGTAAACGCGGCATTTCGAAACATCGATAGAATCCAGATAAATGACATTGCAGGCAGACTAAGATAAGGCAGACGAAGACGCAAGCAAAAGCTAGTTCCAAATTCCACAGACGGATTTGTTTGTTTGTTCGTTAGAAAGCTTTTGTATCACCGAGTAATAAAGACTATATTTTATTTTAAAAGGTACTGCAACTAACATAAATTTATCGACTTTTACGCGAGCGAAGCCGAGGATAAAAGCTAGTGTATTTAATAGATTGTTGACGTCGATCGACATCAACCCAGTGAGTGTTGCAACACCCTAACAGTTCTCAATCAAAAATGAATATGACCTTGGGCAGTCTTATGATAGTTTTTATTGATGTACTAAAAATAGGGCGTAATGTCTTACAAGGTTAAATGCCGATCGATTAATAGCTAAAAGACTAGACTAGGCGTATGTAACTACGACTATATAGATGACGTAGTGGGTTATGTGGTCACCTCGTCACTGCCGCCGTGCCAAGTGTTGTGGTTCGATTCCAACACAGAAAAATATTTTGTTTGATCTACATTTTTTTGTGCCGAATCTAAATGCTCTTTGTATCCGTTATTTGAATGTGTGTCCCCTCGACACAGGAACTATTCCTAGGCATAGAGACGTTTTTTTTTAAAGGCACCTGAAATTAACTTCATTTTGATTGAATGGAAGAAACAGTTATCTTTGCTTATAAGGGCCTCACCAAGCGAGTTATCCGACGGACGGCAATCCTTCAACTGGACTTAGTCATAATTCCATAATTACGACCGGTGCGAAAAGTTAGTGGTCATTATTGTTGTTAGTCAGATCAAGGCTATAAACTGAAAGGCTTTATTAATCTTGTACGTTAAAACAGATAATTAATAATTTATTGAATTAAAATTAAAATTATGTTTATATGCCAAATAAAGATATATAACATAAATTTTGATCCAGTTTAGTGTCGGGGTGTTTTATTATTTCTGTAAACTTTGACTGCCTCCGTGGCGTAGCTGTAGTGAATGCGACTGCTGTGCATGAGGTCTCGGGTTCGAATACAAGGTCGGGCCAGCAAAAGTTATTGGGTATTTTGTTAAGAAATCTCAATAGCAGCCCGGAGTTAGGAACTTGGCGGTGTTAGATACCCCGTGTTTCGGAAAGTACGTTAAGCCGTTTTCTTGCGCCTGATCTGTCTCCGGCCGTGTCGGATTACCTTCCCATCGGATCTTGAGAGTTAAGGAACAGAGAGTGCACTACTACTACATACTTGACCCTTTACCTTCTTTCTTCCTTTTAGAAACATTTGTGATCCAAAAACGGTTGTATATATCACTATCAGGTTGGATCATAAATATTATCCCTGAACAATCTCCTCAATGGACGGAACCCACAACAGGTGACCACTTAAACCGCCATCTGTGCAATCAAAAGTCTACCGATAATTTTTCTCAACTTCGTGTTGGTATCCACAAATTTGAAACAGAAAAAGACACAATCATTTCGTCCAGCCCAGTATTCGAAATGTTACCACTGCTAATATTCGGCTTTTTTTTACCAACAACACCGAACCACAGTACACACACCGTCACTCCATCTAGCTGAATTGAATTTAATAGCACAATTAGACGAAGGCAACTATGAGCCCAATTATACACTAGGATATAACAAGATAAATACCAAAGCAATTATGGAAATTGTAGCAAATGCCTTGCAAATAACTCTTGAGTTCCAAGTGAAGGGTTGGCAGCTGTCCTTTGGAACACGTTCGTTTTCAGTACACCAGATGTTTAAGAAGCATTTACTTAGAAGACCTAGTTTTGTATCAATTATTAATTTTGTTAGTATGACTGGTTAAGTAGCCGTTTTAGGGCGTTTGCGTTTAACCTAAAGAGTGGCAGTGGCACACCGTCACAGAAGCAATAATTTTTTGATTAGGTTTGTCTGATATTCTGAGTCTTGACAGATTAATCTACCTGCTTATTCTAATTATTGTTTTGTTTATACAACAAAGGCATAAAACAAGCAAACGGTCTTTCTGATGCCAACTACTTGCAGATACGAGGAGAATCAGTTGCTATACATAAGTAAAAGAAGTTAAAGACGGGATGAAAGAAGAAAAATGGATGTGAGTCTCCATAACTCTAACTTACTTAGGGGAAAGCGAGTAACAGTTTTACTACTCTTATCCTGTTTTCCTTTAACAGAGTGATATTTCCCCAGTCAAGCCAGCACATTTGCACCATCACCAAAAAATTGGCAACCAGAAGGAATCTGACACTAGCATATTCTGAAGAATGTAAAGTTCTCCTCACCGCTATCGACGTACACATAATTATATTATGACACAGTATTAACAGACAAACTTCAGGGTGATCATGGGCCCATCGATCAAATTGGTATATTTGATCGATGCATAGCCCCTACTAATAAACAAAAGAACCCGAAAAGGACGAAATAATAAAAATTTAAATTACAACTGGTTGGTAAATTACTAGTCACAATAATACGCTCTGGATTACTTCAATTTTGTTCGATAATGGTCAGATCTCTTTGCCTTAACATAAAGCCCTCATTAATTCCATTCCTTTCAAACTTCCATACAGCCATCATGAACAAACAAAGACAGCGCGGGAACGGTGAACGGTCTGACATTTGCTGTTACAATTAAATGCAATTATGTGGTCACCTGTTTACGTGACCTATAACTACACATTCACTAGAAGGGTATAATGATTCATGTTTGCAGAACGTGTAGAATGCTGTATGCATTATATTGAGTTGTTTTGCTGTCTATTTGTTGAGAGCCACTTATGTATATGGGCTAGCTATTCACGCATGGTACACATGTATGCTACTCGCGCGGGCTATATGCGCAAGCTATCCGCGCGCTAATAACTCACGTGAAAAGCGTGTGCATGTAACAAGCTTTTCACGTGAGTTATACAGGGTGTCCGGTAATTAATGGATAACCTGGAAATGTCTTATAGTGGAACTGATAGCCGTTCAGAAAATAATATGAAAAAAAATCTATCCTAACTACTACCTGAGATATGTGTTTTTTTTAATTACCATGTATAACTTTCTTGTATACTACGACCATAAATGAATGAAATCCATCGGTTTTTTGTTGTTTTATTATTAAACACTAATTATGCTAATAGATAGACAGTCAAAAGTATGCTATGCTAATATAGCTTGTACTTTTTGATATAAGTTTTTTTTTTCATTTTTCAAATCAAATCAAATCAAATCAAATCTTTATTGCAATCATGAGTATATAGGATGTTACATTAATTATAGGCTCATACATGATACCCTGTTAGGGCGCAGCAACATAATATTATTATTTTATTAATTATAAAATAAAAATTACTTATATTATTTAGTTAATTGTTATAAATATCATTGTTAATATTGTATTCTTATTTTATATTAGGTTACAGTTCTGTCCTCGAAAAACTCTTTTAGACTATAAAAGCATTTTTGAGACAAGTATTTTTTTAATTTATTTTTAAATATATTGAAACTTGCTGTGTCTTTTAATTGTTTTGGTATTTTGTTATATATTTTGACGCACATTACATATGGTCCAGAATGAAATATGGATAGGTTTGATTTCGGTAGAGCAAGTGTGTTTTCTGAACGGCCTTCAGTTCTACTATAAGACATTTCAAGGTTATCCATTAATTACCAGACATCCTGTATATGCAAGCTATTCGTAAGACTTACATGCGTGAGTTAAATATACGAGTGGTCAGCGCAGACGGTTTTTGTCAGTTACGTTTGTGTCACTTGCACTGCATATTAATAAATCACGCTTATTCATTTATTAATACTAGCGGTCGCTTAGTGGTCAAAATTCGACCATAATTAATTTAAATTTTAAGTTTAATCGTTATTAAGGTTTCATTGTTTATAACTTTACCCATATTACATATAAATAAGGTATATGTAACCAAGTTACAAAGAATTGTACGACGACAGACGAATAATGCCGAAATACTACGAACGCGATTCGACTGCGTGTGTCAAATACATGGTTGTGTGCGTGTCGTGTTTTTCATTAATTTAATGTATTTTAATGCATATTTTATAAAAATATTAGGATTTTCCACTCCTTCTCCATATAAACTTTAACTGTGCCAAATACACAATCATACTCCACCATCCGCGCAATTTTCGTAGGTACAAAGTTTTTGCTTCACGTATTAATATATAGATGAGCAGTAATCTTAAACTTTGCTTGGCTTCGTTCAGATGTAGAACAACAACGAAAGAGCTTTTTATCAGCAGACGCGTATTACCTGAGATATTTAAGATTAGGTAGATTTGGATTTACTGAGGAATAAGAGAGATCTTTCTTCATTATAAGAGTCCTAGGTCCAGGTTGGATGTTATTTTCTAGTAAGTTTCGGTGAGCCTACGAATGTCGTCATATTGTATATGTCTGTCAATAAAATTATATGAGTTCCTATACTACTCTGTTCTCAAACCAAGGGATTTTTGCTATGTGTGCTGTGTAATTAAAGTACAGTTATAATTTCTCCTTTTTATAAGCAGCCCTGAATATTGTCCCATCCAACGTGTCATCTTTCAGGCTGAAAAGCATATCTGCTACTAAGACTTAGTGATTGTCGACCCACGGCTTTGGATGCTAAATTTGCCGAGTGAACTGTTGCCATTAATTAAATGCTAGTTCATCCAAACCAAAAAGTCATTGTAAACTTTATTTCCCGTCAAGAAAGCATCAACTTTCAGCGCCATTCTTTTGTCGTCAAACAAATAAAGAGAATTAAATACCTACCTATCCATCAAGCGCTAGAAGTAGCTTCTTCAATTCGGAAAGAGGCCACCATTAAGTAAACAATGGTTTGCCAACACTGTTACATTTTTCTGTTCCCATTCAATCCTTACGTAATGAGCTACCAGCACAATGACCAGCAAACAAACCGTCCATCACTAAAGCAAGAACAAGACAAAAGGGTTTCTCTCTCGTCTGATTCACTGAAGAATTCAACGCACCAGACAATGGTTTGATAGCCTTTATTGTTGAATTGCTAAGGCTGATAATCGCTTAGCATGAGCTTCAAAGACATGACAAGACAATGAGTGTATATAGGACAGCGAAAGTGATCAGATGACAAGAACTGACAGTGGATTTTTGTAATAAGTCTAATTCTATTATTCGGGAGTCAAGGCAAGGTCAGCTTTAATGGCAGCTACCGTGCTATTGTAGTCTCGAATATGAAAGTTATGATTTCATCTTAATATCATGGTGCTTTTATGTTGCTTTGTTTTTGGAGATAAAGTTTGTGAAATAGTGTTTTTTGAATAGGTTTTCAGGGTTAACTTTTTCGTTGTTCATTATTTATGTTCCTGCTTAGCAATATACTCAAAATAATGCTTAATAAGTCAATAGTCGAAATTCATTCACAATAAAGAAAGCATTGTGTCTGGACCAAGCGTTGGTTAGGAGATGAATATATATTCATTTAATGGCCGACGCTCGGTGGTAAGATTATGTTTTATAAGGGTTAGTCCCAGTCGCCACTGGGGGTGGCGAACCGGTCTCAATTGGGACATTGTTACGTAGAAATGTTCAGTCACTACTGGTAGTCAACTTTTTATTTTACCCAGTAATTATAAACATTACTTAAACCTGAATTGTCATCCTATTCTATTTAGAATTCATACTAAAATTCTTAGCCATACCTACTTCAGAAACTGTAAATGTCATTCCAAATACAAATACCTACTTGCCTTATGTTTAAGGGTGGCAACTGAGATTTTTCGTGAGCAACATTCCATTTGCCACCCGAGGTGGCGAATTGAATTCTTTCTATTGAAAATATCTCTTATTAAACTCATCCCAATTGCCATCCCCGGCGAATAGGATATTTTTTTTAGAAAATGTCCCGTTTCTTGGGGCAATGCTGGAGGTGGCGAATAGGACTAGCCCATTTTAGTTACCGCTTGGATTTTACCAGTAACAGTGACATTATGAATCTTAAATAATTTCATGATTACTGTGAAAATGTATTTGTTTGCTGTCATGCAGGCAAGGAATTAAAGCAAAGGCTTTTAATAAATAATTAAACAAAAAAGGGGAATTCACTTGTTTGCAAAAATCTCTGACTTACATGCAATTTGCTACACTACAACTAACAATTTGGTTTATTTTAAGACTGCAATGCGCCTTTTACACCTTACAATAATTTCAAAAATATAGACTTGGCGTAATTGGCAATGACGGAATATTTTTCTAGCCTTTCTTTTATGTTTCAATCGTTATGTAATAATGTTCGATCATATTTAAAAAGCGATTTACAAAGTCAACCCTATATCTACATAACCCATCCCCACAATTACATGCTCGTTAAAATCCTTTTTAAAACTACCCACACCTTCCAAATTCAAAATTACCCTACATTTATTTAACCATAAAGCTAGCCTACGCCCAATAACCCTAAAACTCCACCTTAACTCTTCGCCTTTTTCGCAGTCCTATTAAACAACCTCGCTCGTATGAGTCACTCGGACATAAACATTGTTTCGTATAGACATATTAATTTGTTGAAAACCAGGTCAGGCGGCAAAACCAATCGATTCGATATAATACTACCGTTATTTATAACTATAGCTGCTAGAATCCTATCGGAGTTTTAAAAACGGTTAATTTTTAAGTATTCTGTGTTATTGAGGCGTCGATTGGCTGATGGGATGACTGTTTCATTAGGTAGAAGACTTAGTACCAAACACGTGTGATGTTTTGAATTTATTATATCGTGATGTTTTTCATGGAAGTAACTAAAAATAGGCAGACGCGATATTATAGTACAAATAATAATACTGTTTTCATAGTCCCATGGCATTCATTTGTGTTTGTATGTTACCAATCGTGAGATTCCGGATTCGTGTCCCGCATCGAGATTTGATATCGGGGTTTTTGTGCACGGTATTTGTCTGCGTGTTTAGTTGACAGAATATGCTCACCCCTATTATGTAGATTATATTATATATTGCGAATTGTGGATATAAGACACCTCTGTGAAGCCCTATAGATACAAAAATATTGTAAAACAATACTATGTCTATAGAAATAGGTGTACCTAGTTATTCTATGTAACATACAGCTGTAATATGTCTATAAAATCTGCTGCCTTTGTATTACCAGCATTTATTATATAAGGGCTAATTGTACAAGTTAATAAACGAGATAATATATCTCGCTTTAACCTTGAAAGAACTTCCATCTAAGTGCTTATTATAAAAGCGCATTTACAACTGCAATCGATCATTATTTATAGACACGGACCGTGTAAAGCATCCTTTTAAAAAGCCAGTCACTTGGACAGAATTGATCTCACTCCGGTCAGGCACTTGAGAACGTGTCAAAAAACGTTGTTTCTCACCAAGAAAACAACCGATTTTATGGTAAATTAAGTTAAAGAACACCGTCTACGCCCTATTAAATGTACGTGATGCCTACACGCTCTAAGGATTTTAATTAACTTCTCTTTGAGTAGTTCCAATAAATACTTTTTGTACTGACGCGATTTTTAAAAGGCCAATGTTCAACTGTGAAGTTCATTTACCTACAATCGTGACAATACATTTATTTGTTACTAGTCATGACTATTTATTTCGCTACCGAATTGCGTTTCTAGAGGTGAACTACTAATAAGTTTGTCCAGAATTTTGGTCAGGGCGGTCAATCTTAACGGACACTGGTCGTCTGCGCATGAGATATTAAAGTGCATAAGTGTAGCGTCCTGAATGAATAGAGAAATTTTAAAAAAGTGAGTGCCTCTTCAGGCACTCTTATAAATACTACTCTTTATTCCTGACGAGACCGAGGTGAATTCAGGCGCAGGTACAAGGGTTTTACGAGCTTCCTAACGTTACCATTACGTGAGTATGCTATATAGCCAATTCCTAAATTGGGTTTGCTTCAATGCTTTAATTTCGTAACAAAAAAACCCAATTACTATATAATTGTTGCCAATATTTTTATTAATAATGCTTGAATTCGTCACTAGCAAAAACAGAGAGATCATTTGACAGACGGATGAGAAAAAGGTACTTAACTGTTTGTCTTTACCTATTTATATAACGATACATAACAAGAGGCCTATAAGTATACTTTAGGAGTGAATGAAGCTATCAGGTCCTTCGCATGTGGAATTAGGTAGCAATCCTTACAGACCCCGGCGGCAAACAAGCTTGAGACTACGCTTGTATAAAATTGCCAATAAATATAGGTACATTGCAATGGGTTATTTACTGTGAAACCAGATTCAAGTTGCCTTTTATAAAGGTGCTAGTCCACCAAAAAGGCGAACAGTGACGAAAAGACGCGAGTATTAAAAATTGTATCACTTTATTTAATTTTACTTATTTATTAAAACGAGAAGTGTCTCGTTTTGATAAAAGAAAACATGATTGCTATCACAGGCAATTTTTGATGTACATTGATTTCGAGATTTCAGTTCTCGCCCACCCAATTCTTCGCTTTGCTGGTGGAAGAGCACCTTAACAAAACTTTATCAATACTATACTTTTAAGATACAATCTATATTATCCAGTTTCAAATTGGAAATAAATACAAAGATGGTGGTTTTCAACACTCTTCTTCATCTTTCCAATACTTTCCAAAATAAAAGATGGCACGATTTCCTACAGTACCGTAAGCCCCTGATGTCCTATTCGTCACTAGGAAACAAAGAAAATAAAGTGCAGTTTTCCATTGAAAAGTGGTGAGTAACCTCAACACAACACAGTTGACGACTGATGTACCATAAAACGGTACAAACTCAATAGGTGTCAGTATACCTAGCTCACCCAAATAACAGTTAACACTGTGAACAATCACTCACACATATAAACACACACATTTTTCGCGATAGAAACCAGTACACCGGTACCTACATTGGCTACATTCGATCGCGTGACCATCGGCGATTAGACTTTCGATTTTTATCGAGCTGTACTGTCATGTTACTTCGTGTTTCGGTCTACGCCGAAATAATACAAGTTTAGATTTAAAACGTTTGTTATCCTCGTTTTCAATCGAATATCGACTAGAAAATCTGCTTACGACCACTTCTTTCCATAATTCTAATCTTAATATTATAATTTACTACGTTCTCTCTATATTCGTTTGGTCACAGAATCTAGTTATTTTCGGAAACGAAGTTAAATTGTCTTCATCATAGAGGCACAAAGTTTTTGGAAAGAAACAGTTGTTCAAACGAAACATAAAGACATCTGATGACGCATCGACTAATGTGGAAGAAAACACATCATATTTGCCAATGCATCACAACTGAAAATATAAATTATTATACACTACAGTTAATTCTAGAGAACTTCGATTGGAATAGGTACCTCCACCCTATAGAAATTGCAGTCAAATATACTTATTTTGCGTTCTTGTTATGAATAGGGTTTTCAACACTCTCCTTTGTCACCTTTCCGCTAACAGAGACCATATTCTTATAGGAATACGAGAGTGATACTCTTTCTATTCGATTATTAATATGACTACAAGCGTTCAAAAGCTACAGTAACCGCTTACCACTAAGCGGGTTGGAATGCTTGTGTATCGCCATTGTCGTATGAAAAGATCGGTATGTATTCTCTCGAAACACAGGTATAACCTCGGGCAAATATCTATAAGTTTTCTTTATATGTAATCGTTAAACTGCAATTTTACTAAATTATCAATAATAAAATAAAACTATTTATTAAGACCAAAACATGAATTTAAACATTTAAATCTCATCAAACTGCTTAACAGTTCGTCGGCAGGACAAAAAATAAATTATTATATCATGTAATTAATTTCAAATACACACAACATTAAGCAGTCACAATCTCAAGTGTAGACGCAAAACGCATTATTTATATAATTTATAACAGTGGCATGGTAATTTTATAGTCTAGCAGCACCGTACTGTTTTGTTTTTAGCGATTTGCTTGCCTCATAATATACGAAAGAGTTTATAATATATTCTGTTTGCAAACCAGGTATTTTCCACCGATGATATCATAATATGACATTGTGTCCGATCCGTACTTGTGCTTGCGACTTCTCAGATTAGTCATAAAATATTATAGAACCTGTATAGTAAGTTAGCTAGTCTACCTTCTAACTAACGATCATAAGTGAATACATAATTTACATGTCATAGAAGTGCCTCTACCTCACACACACACACGTGATATCGATTACTCACTTTAAGATGTCGTGATACCCGGATTTGGAATTGTTCTTGCATTTTTTGTCATTTTTGTATGAAATTCATGACAAATGGCGTCTGAAACGCAAACCAGTATACAAACTTCACTTTCTATTATGTAGGTTTTAAATAAAGCTTATCATAGTTTATCAATAAGATCGAAAGCTCTGAATGAGCTTTCGTTCTAGCATTCAGGCTAGATATTAGTTTAATAAGTTTTCGTTCTAGATTAAGCTAGATGTAAGTTTATATGTCGTTTATAAAATCTTTGCAAGTTTTAACCTATTCAGTCTCAGCGATTCATGGGTGAAATAGAATTCGCGAAAAGAAATATGTACTAATATAGATTTAATAGGTAATTTATTTTATTTAATTTAATTATTACACAGAAATGGCATACTTTAATGAACTCGACGAAATTGCGGATTACAGCCAATATTTTTTTATTAAACCAATTATACTGTCAGTAATGTTTATTTAAGCAACAGCCCTTCAAACAAACAGAAAAAACAGTTGTTAAACAAACGTTTACAAAATTGCTTCGATTGATTTATTTAGTAGAACAGAATAAATATTTGTATTTCTTTGAGGCAATATAACCTTTGTAACTGAAACTGTTTTGTAAGGCATTGCGCCCTAGCTTGGCGGCACTTAATTGAAATCACAGCGGAATAATTATAAGTAATTAAATTTTGTAATGTAGTTCATTATGTAGGCTTATTTTGTTTAGGAAGTTTATCAACAGTTACTTGCTTTTTAAGCATCGGTGTAAATGGTGTAATATACGAACTGCTCACACTAATCCACTCCATTCTTTCAGTACCCTCACTCACTCGACGAAACACAACGCAAGCGCTATTTCACGCCGGTTTTCTGTGAGGCCGTGGTATCACTCCGGTCGAGCCGGCCCATTTGTTCAGAAGCGTGGCTATCCTACGGTATAACATTTGACAAGCTTCGATTTGTAACGTGGTTTTCCCGTACTGCTACAGGCACTACAGCACAACCCGAAAATTCCCTAACAGAAAAACCAAATAACCTTTCCGAATCAACAATCGAACTCAGGACCACGTAATCGGCCATAGGCGAAATGATGCCACGGAGCTAAAGAAATAGTAATTATTCAAAGAAACACTTATGTAAAATTCACAAGTATCTAATATAATTTCGTATAGCTGCATATTAAAAACTAAAGCATAACTTCAGCATAAATAAACCATTACAACTACAAAACTAGAAAATTATTTTAACTATAATATTTATCTTCTCCCTAGCCTTTATTATTCCCAAGTCACTTGTGGTCGGCTTTTCCAGTCTAACCGGATTTGACTGGATATCAGTTTTTACACGGAGCGGCTGCCACCTGACCTCCGCAACCCGAAGGCTAAGGAAACGCTAACTAAGGCTAGATCAGTGTCAGGATATTTAGGGGACTGACTTCCCAATAACGACTGCCATAGATGTTCATGGCAGCCGGGATCGACTGCTTAACATGCTCTCCGAGGCAAGGAGCAGGCGAAAATTGTCAATCAATACGCACATAATTACGAAAGTCATATAACTTCCGAAAGACAGACGTGCGCGACGTGGGTTTGAACCCGAGAACCTGCATTGCAGTCTGTTGGACTCCACACTGAGCTATCGCTGCTTCTATAATATTTATAACTATAATAATTAATTTACGTACATTAAACCTTGAGTTGTAAACCCTTGCGCGCATCACGATTGTTAATAAAGGTTTATGAAGTTACTTGAACCAATCAACGGCTTATTTAAGTCTTGCAATTAATTATAGGTCCGTGTTAAATAAGACATCATAATTCATAAATTATTATTTTGTTGAGAATCCTCATATTGGATAAGTACAAGTAGGTACCAGTTGTAAACGAAAGTATTAAGTATTTTTAAATCGACATATGTTTGATTTTTATAAGTTGTCTCCCTCTCTTATATTAGGCACGACTATACTTCAAGATATTGAGACAACCACCACCTTCATCATCACGTCTCCCTGTGAACATGGCTGCGGAAAAGCAATCGAAACGACGGCGAAAGCGTAAACTTAAATCTAAATAGTTTTAATAATTTAAATAGCTTAAGTAGATATAAACAGTAATTAGTAACAGTAGGAGTTTAAGAATGATGTAATAATAGAGTTTTAAAAATAAACAACGCGATATAATTATGTATAAAGTAGTTTAATTTCGATGTACCTATAACATTCGCGTAAACTTAGACAACGTTTTACATAATATTGCCTACTGTTTACGCGAATGTTATTCATTGAAATTAAACTACTATATACGAATTTTATCGCGTTGTTTATTTGACACTATTACATAATTAAGAAACTATTACACTACATACCACTACTATTAAACTACTAATTTTAAAGCTTATTAAATTATTAAAACTATTATATCTGTTTTAATTTAATTTTACACTTTCCCCGACGTTTCGGTTGCTTTTCAGAAGCCATGGTCTCTCCGTGACCATAGCTTGACCATGGTAATTAGCTTCAAAATTAGTAAAGTTTAATAGTAGTAGTATGTAGTGTAACAGTTTCTTAATTAGGTAATAGAGTGTCAAATAAACAACGCGATAAAATCCGTATATAGTAGTTTAATTTCAATTAGACAACGTTAATACTTATACAGATTATAGATTGTCAAGTGACAGATATTTTTTTTATATTTATAGCAATTCGAATTACATATCAATAGTTTTCTTGTGATATGTTATTCAAGGAGTGGGTTCACGTAGGTACTGGGAATAGGTAAGATTCAAATCCATTGGACTACATACCGTACATAAAAATCATGTTTAAGTTTAAAGTTGGAGTTGTAGGAGCTTTTTAATACAATACTCTAACCATTTATAATTCACCACGTAAATTGTATTAAAAATACGTTAAAATGTTTACATCCACAATATACCTTTTTGTAAAGTCACGTTTATTTGGCAAATAATATATGACACCGCATGATGCTTACAATTGCACTGGCGCGTATTGCGAAAGTAAATAATGTAACTATTCTACTAAAGTTGTTAGTATGACTAATACTGAGTTATAGATGACATCATTGTTATGGACAACAAGGTGGAGTCTTGGAGTTCACAAAAGGTTACATAAATTACCTCCTCACCACTCATCGAAAATTATATTCAATTCCTTGCGAATATTATAAATTCGAAAGTAAGTTTATCTGTTTGGTACCTATTCACGGCTAAACCGCTCAACAGAAATGGATGAAATTTGTAACAGAGAGAGTTTAAAACCTGGGGAAGGGCATAGGTTATTTATATTGATGTAGGTACCACGAAGACGGAACTGTGCGCTAAGGTTAGTTACTACAATTATATTTCAGAATCATCTATTTTCATTCCTGTTTTAATTAGCAAACACAGGGCTTTCGCGGGGAAGTTTACAAACTAACAATTAACGGACACAAAATGCGTGGATGGCGTACTGGTTTAATTGATCGCCTCGGCTCTGCCACTGCGCGGAGTGTTGTCGGTTCGAATCCCACACGGGACAAAACTTTGTGTGATCCACAAATGGTTGTTCCGAGTCTGGATGTTTTTTGTGTCCGTTGTTTGTATGTTTGTAAAGAACCCCGCGACACAGGAACGATTTCAAGTTCGGGCGTTGTCTTTTTAAAAGAAAAGACTAAGTACAAGTAGTAATTGTTTATGCATTATCAATCAACAAACATTTTAATACGGTCCTATATTAAATTTATTATCACATAACTGGCTTAATGACAATGAAACTTTTACCTTTAGACTTTATATGTTGAAAGTGTAATTGATAAGCTTTAACTAATCAATTATAAATACAGTAGCAAGATGTTTTACGAGACCAAGCTCACTATTTCTTTAAATTTAATGTAAAGATATAATAACGTTTAAACTTTCTAAGTAGAGTGATATTGGCTCCTTAATATGAGGTCTAATCCTTCACTCGAATACATTTCTAGTCACAATGAGTCCGACCTATCACGAATGATTAGAAAGTGAGCTGTCTACCATAGACTAAAGAATGCTGTCTGCACTATGCACGATGCATTGTCATTGAGGTTACGCATTATGTGCACGATTTACATGTACTTATGTTCAAACAATCAAGGGAAGTAAAATAGGGCTTCTATTCGATTTTAATTTGCTTTGATTTGTCAACCAGGTCTTTCAATAGCATAGTTAGCTATTACAAACACATATTTTACATTTTCCCCGACGTTCCCCCTGACCATGGCTGCTGAAAAGCAACCGAAACATCGGTTTTAATAATTTAATTTGCTTAAAATTAGTAAAGTTTAATAGTAGTATAGTAGTGTAACAGTTTCTAAATTATGTAATAGAGTGTTAAATAAACAACGCGATAAAATCCGTATATAGTAGTTTAATTTCAATTCAATAGTTTAGTCAATAGGTTTACAACTTATTGCATTCTAACAACGCCAAATTTAAGTCAATGAGTTTACGTTAGTTTACATGTATGATCTTTAACGGGCAAATGTTGATGTAAAATATATATTGCATGACATTTTGATAAATGGTTGTAACAGATACAGACGCGATTACACAAAATAATTGCATTTACTGGATTGAGAAAGAAATGGCTTTGGTAATAACCGATTCATGTTGTACTTTGAATTAGATTCCCGCACTTACCAGTATAGGTACCATATTGATGCTGTGAGTGTTTTATATCTCAGGCTAGCGTGCACCCTGGGCTTTGTCCGTGTGAATCCTATTAAAATACTGGTATTAAGTATTCTATGAGTTATATAATAACAAATCCAGTACATGGTCTATCTATGTACTATGTTGTATTCAAATCGGTGCAGCGGTTTAAATGTGATCGAGTAAAAAGCATACAAACATATTTATAAATTTTACATTTATGACAATAGGTAGTTTACTAAATTGCTTTCTTAAAAAATAATTGGTAATCAATCAAATCGTTTTTTAAGAAAATCTCAAAATGATGTAATTCCCACCGGTGCCCAGAAACAATAGATTTTTAATTATGACTAGTTTTTTAAGCCTTGACAGATTAATGTAAAAACTTTAAAATAACCACAAATGATTTAAAATTACCATATATTTCGATTTTCTTTGCTAGAATCCATAGACTACGGTAACATTTGCTATCAGGCGTACCGTACGCCTATTTGCCATCTTGCCTATGTAAAAAAACGCACGACAACAACAAAATTATCCACACATCTCAATCTACCGTAGACTCCCACGCGAAATGAACACACCAGTCGCTAATTCTGTAAGAATGTTAACTACCATTCACATAACCATTGATTAAGCTGACCAGTAGCCGAAGAGAACCGGTTTTGTAATAACAAAACTGATCATTCGGATCAGTGCCACCTACACTAAACGAATAAGGCTTCAAGCCATAATGCCATATTTTATGGACTATTGAAACACATTATTTACACGTGATTTTAACCTGCTAGTAATACGTCTTCTGCTCACTTTTTAACTGGGAATAGTTCTGACTTAACACTTTTACTGTGTTCGAGTTGAAAACCTTGCTACTATTAAGATTCAGATGTTGTTAAATGCAAGCGTACCGTACGCTGCTAACGCGCTGATTCTTATGGGTTCGAGCTCCACACAGGACAATTATTTATATAATCCACTAATGTTCATTCTGTGTCCGTGAAATCTATACTTGTTCTGTTCCCTGTACGTCATTGAGCTTGATAGACAGTAAGAGAGCTACATAAATGAAAAACAAATTATCTAACAAGACGTGTGTGACCAACACATCAAGATTATTTAAATGATTCCTTTTATTAGTTAATACATCGTCGGTGACAGCATAACTTTGCTTGTGTTCGATCCCCAAGTTCGAAAAACTGTTGCAGTACAATGTGGAAGTATGTCCTATAAATAGCAATAAAGTCGCCTCTTATTATTTGGGACCCGAAACATAAGTAGTGTATAGGGTATGGTGGGTGTACTACGGCCTTTTACATCTTCTCTATAATATGTATGCATTTTCTATACTCATATCACTAGCGTATCTATGCGATGCAAGTGATACGGATAAGATAAGATCATCATAGGTACTTACGCAAGCAATTCCACAGACGTTACCTAGTATAAATTAGCCTGCAGTAGTCGATCGTACAACCGGTTTTATAACAAAGCGGAATAGTCTAAGGCTATTCGTTCTACATAAGAAAGAAGGTCGATCGAATTGACTGCGGAACTGCCAGTTATGATATCAATGGTCGAATCTAATGCTGATCGATCGCTTATTGAGGGATTCGACACGAACATGAATATGATTGAAGGGGTTTCTGACATGAGAGGAGTCACGGTATTATTACATAGTAAGATTGCAGTACATAAATGACAATAAAACTTTCTTTTCTCTTGGATATTGGTGGAAAAAGGGATATTTTTATTCTTTTCATAAAAGATAACGCCAACGCTAGAAAGAAGTCTTCTGTTGAACTTTACTGACATTCAAATAACAGGCACAAAAAATACATAGTCTCGATACAACTATTGCCGGATTATATACATTTTTGTTCTGTTTGAGGATAGAACTCACAACACTGGTCTTAGTGACAATGACGAGGCGACCTCTAAAACCACTACACCGTCCGCTTTGTAATTTTTTTTTGGTACAACCAAAGTTTCAGACTTATTTACACTGTGCCTGGGCGTGTCTGATAGTAATACTTAGTAGAGACATTGCCTCATTGCCATGTTTCTACAGAATATACCACGTGGAGTGCTCTGAAGAGTTATTCCACCTTATCCCGTCCTCCCCTTTCCTATCCAGAACAACGCGTGCTGGGCTCAGATGCCATCCTTACACGGTGGAGTCGACTAGAGTGCGTACCAACAAGTTTGGGTCCTCATACCTCTGCCGAACGATCAAGGCATGGAATTATCTGTCAAGGCATGTGTTTCCTTCTTCCTTCAATCCTGGGTCCTTTAAGCGGGGCGTGAAAAAGCAGCTTCTCAGGCCGTCAAAGTAGAGACTTCAACATCGCTTCGGCTGCTATGAGGACGATGTGGAGGCCACTGCTCTTAGACCACACGGCTGCTTACCAACAGAAGGAGTGTGGTCATGTTGACGAGCAAAATATTTAAAAAATAAAAAAAAACTTATTCTTCGAGGATAGAATAACATTACCTATGGAGAATAGACATGCAAGTTTCCTCAAAATATTTTCCTACACCGTTGAAGCAAGCGATTAACTATTTAAGTCAAAGGTGTAAGCGATGGGATCTCGATCTGGGCTCAAGACTTCTACATAGTAATCCAACGGTCTCCCAACAGGCTATTGATGCTTTAGGATATTCGTATGAGACAATGTGTACGTATTATAAGATTTTACAGACGGCGAACGAAGCATTTCTAGTAGAAAGCATGTGTGATTGAACACCGCGCTATGTAATAAACCATTTCTATTTATACGTTTACCAGAATAAGTTTATTACCAATAGGAAGAGAATGCATAATGCAAATTAATAATTTCATTATCTTAACAGCGAATACATTAACTATACATCAAAGCATCAGTTTCACTGGTGGAATACCAATGATATTAAGCAACACCGACAAATCTGGCGTGCGTTTGGAATTGAAATCAACTTATAAATAAAATGCATGCATCGTATTGCACTCATCGACGCGTCTCGTATTCGTAATGGGTTTATTATCTACAATAATATATTGGTGTAGGCTCTGTATATGTTGATATTATTGATGTGCGTTATGTAATATACGTATGCAGAATAATCTGTGTAGACAGGAAACTAGGGATGTGACTAAAATTATCAATATCAATGTTGGTCCTAAAATCGATGTATTTTGATGATCGATATTTTCTGAAAACGATTTGTATTTGATTTGTTGAAATTATGAGATCAATGTGATTATCGGGTACTCACGATTTAAAAATGTGTCCGGTTGACGAAAACAGGTTCACCTACTATATTGTATGCTCTAGAAGCATAACTGGATCAATGTAATTGTAGGTACACTACTGACAATTATGAATTAAAATTACGAAATTATATTACTGAACTAATATAATTAATATATGATTTTTTATCTATACTAATATCATAAAGCTGAAGAGTTTGTTTGTTTCGTTAAACGCGCTAATCTCAGGAACTACTGGTTCGAATTGAAAATTTATTTTAGTGTTGGATAGCCCATTTATTGAGGTAACATTACGCTACGACCAATAGGAGCGGAGCATCAATGAAAATTTTGCAGAAACGAAAAAAAATCTCTTATGTGAAGCAGACGAAGTTGCGCGGTTCAGTTAGTACATAATATAATAACATATTGAGTCGCAGCGATACACCGGTGGCCGGACATAAGAGGGTGGTAATCTGTGATGGTAATTCTTCGAGCGAGGTGGCTCACTACTACTAACACCAAATAATTGACAATGGTGAGATATTCAAAAGATTTCATACTATTTCTAAATTCATCACATTACTAAATTAAATTATTCTTAAATCTATACTTCTATACTAATATTATAAAAAGGAAAGATTTGTTATTTAGTTTGTTTGTAATGATATAACTCAAAAACTAAGGAACCGATTTTAAAAATTCGTTCACCCTCGGAAATCTATATCATCACCGAGTAACATAGACAATATTTTATTTTAAAAAGAGTACTGCTACTAACATAACCTACTTTTACGCAAGCGAAGCCGCGGTAAAAAGCTAGTATTCTATAAAAGAATTTGGCATGTCCTACCGATGACCCCTAGCCAAACGATTGTCGTCCAACCCAAAATACCCAAGCCTTTCCAATCTCAATACTTTCAAAGCCGCTCCTTGACTAAGGCTATATACAACAAAGGCTATTCCGCAAGGCAATGAGTCAGCGCTGATGTCACTGGCCCGTGAGTCAGGAGGCTGAGCCGGACCTGAATCACAATAAGGCTTTAAAACTCACTGGTTTAGTTTCGTTTTCTTTACCATCTTAGTGTACTAGGTGCTCAGTGCGAGTTGTTTTTACGTTAATGCGATCGAAACGCTTACCGCGTTTGGCTCTCTGATTGGTTAAGACTTTGGAGCGGGCCAATCAGAACGCCGAACGCCATAAACGTGTCGATCGCGTTAACTTAAAAGAAACTCTTCAGGCACCCTGAGTGCCTAGTGCGAATTGTTTTTACGTTAACGCGATCGACACTTTTATAGCGTTTAGCTCTGATTGGTTAAGAGCTTGCAGCGGGCCAATCAGAGCGCCGAACGTCACAAACGAGTTGATCGCGTCAAAGTAAAACAAACTTACACTAGGCACTCTGAATCATAATAAGGCTTAAGATTCACTGGCATAGTTTCATTTTCTTTGACATATTAATGTACTGGGTGCCTAGAGCGAGTTGTTTTTACGTAAACGCGATCAAAACATTTGATTCTCTGATTGGTTAACCTCTTAACCAACGCTAGAACGCCAGCCCCCGAGCTTAACCAGACTATTTAAAACGTAAATTTCGTTATGATAGTCTTCTTTTGTATGATAGATTTTTTAAATTTTCGTATTTTTGGTAACTGAATTGGTTGAGAGGTTAAGAACTTGGAGCGGGCCAATCGGAGCGCCGGACGTCATAAACGTGTTGATCGCGTTAACTTAAAAGAAACTCTTCAGGCACCCTGAGTGCCTAGTGCGAATTGTTTTAACGTTAACGCAATCGAAACGTTTATAGATTTTAACTCTCTGATTGGTATAAAGCTTGGAGCGAGCCAATCAGAGCGCCGAACGTCACAAACGTGTCGATCGCGTTAACGTAAAACAAACTCACACTAGGCACTCTGAGCTCAATTGTAGAAGCTTTTGTTAAAATCGAAACTGAATTCATTAACTCAGTAATGTGGGTAGCTGTTTCACGTAACATTACATTATGTAATTGTTCATGAATACACGATGACTGCCTCGGTTGCGTAGATGCGTGAAGCGACTGCTGTGAATCAGGTCTTAGGGTCGAATCCCAGAATTTTTGTCATGAGATTTTTTTGTCTTCACTTTTGCCTGATATAGTGAAATCTTCTACTGTATTGAATGAAACCTAAAATTATAACTGAAGAAATGTGCGTGCACCTATATTTACTCTTTCCAAGACTATAGGCTCCCTAGGGTATTCAAATCTTCTCCCTAGCCTTTATTATTCCCAAGTCACTTGAGGTCGGTTTTTCTGGATATCACTTTTAACACGGAGCGGCTGCCACCTGACCTCCGCAATCCGAAGGCTAACGATACCCTTAGGCTAGACTAGTGTCAGGATATTATAGGGTACGGACTTCCCAATAATGACTGCCATAGATGTGCATAGCAGCCGGGACCGACGGCGACGGGTTAACGTGCTCTCCGAGGCAGGGAGCAGGCGATAATTGTCAATCAATACGCATAAATATCACAAATGGTATTCTCCTAAATTTAAATAAACATCTAATCCTAATTAATATTGTAAATGCGAATGTGAGTTTATTTGTAACGCTTTCACGCCTAACTACTCGACAGATCATCATGAAATTTCGCATACACTTTGGCTGTCAGGAGAACAGAAAAGGACATACATTGTCATGGACATTGTCTAACCTGACCTAACCTCTATTTATGCGAGCAAAGCAGAGGGAAAAATCTAGTTTAATAATAATTGGTATTATAAAAATTAGCCATCAGTTCAAACATGAATAGATTTCAGCGGGCTACATTCATAACCAATGTTCTGTATTCATATCACACAAAAAAAATAATCTATTCCAAAAATAACCTTAAAATTTCTAATTCTAACATCTGCTTGTATCACAGATATCATATGTTCGCCATTATTTATAGAAAAATACACTTCCTTCCGCAAACCGCAGCTGTTCAACACAAAAATAATTGTTAACATAAAAAAGCTTCACCGGGGAATTAAAGATCCATCTTGTAACGCACCAGCTGGTTTGGTAAGAAATAGAATACCCAATAATAGCTAAACGCATGATAAAATTACACCACACATTGTTTTGATCTATACTATATAATACAACTGAAGAGTTTATTTATTTTTGTTTGTAATTGCTGAAACTATCAGTCGGATTCGGACTATATTTTTAAGTAGATGCCCTCTTCTTGGGAAGGTTTATAGGCTTTGCATACATCACGCTGTACGAGCCACGTTACGTTACGCTTACGTTAAATGCTGAAAGAAGGAACTAGTTTCCTCCAGAGGCTTTGCCCGTAAAATCCCACAGTAAAGCGGGATAAAAGTATTCTATGTGTAAATCCAAGATATGATCTATATGTGAACCAATTTTCTTCCAAATCCGTTGAAAGGTTTACGCGTGATAAATGAACAAACATGGAAATGTCTTCTCAAACTTTTTTGTGCTATGAATGAGAATCAAATCCAAGCAAATCGAACACCTAAATCGGTGACTATAGTCAGAAGTGATACTTATAGCAACATTGTTATATAATTTCATCCGAATGCAAGAAGTTAACCGTTGAGAAATTCACCTTAAAAGTAAATAACTCGATTAAAACCAGGGCGAAGTTACGTATAGTATTCATGAAAGTTGAAAAATTCATAAAAGTAAGTTTTATAAGAAGTCCAAATACGACGAATGATAATTACCCAAAATATCCACTTACTAAACTGCACTTACGTCATTACGCTTCCGTTAAAACATTCAAAAGCTCTCGGTAAACACTTCTTAGTGCAACCGGAAACAACTTGAAGCCCAAGTGTCTGCCGGAAGTTGGGGAGGAAAGAAAAATGAGTGCTTTTATCTTAATTGGCTGGAGAACAATATAGATTGAAGATATGGAGAGAATAAACAGCTGTTTGCGGAGCAATATGAGATTTATTATGGTCGTTCAGAGTAAGTGATAGTGATATATTTCTTGATTGAAGTATTACTTTTATTGTACATATATGTATGTATATGTATACATATATGTAGGTATATGGGGTGTGTCTTAGTGAAAACCTCTCAGGGGGTGATTATACTTGGAAAAAACAGCTGTTCCATACAATATTGGACTTTGACCTCGACAAAATGTAACAGCTGATTTTTTTTCCCAATTTCGGCAATGTCCCAGAACAAAAGTTGTTCATAATAACAAATATAATCACCCCCTGAGAGGTTTTCACTAAGAAACACCCAGTATATTTAGCATTAAAGAAATACTGAAGAAATCATTTTTTTTAAGAAATCTCCCGCATTAGATTTGAACCCTGTGTTGCGGGGGACGTTTACAAACATTTAAAAAACGAACACAGAGAACATCCAGACTCGGAACAATTACAATTATTTGTGGATCACACAAAGTTTTGTCTCGTGTGGGATTCGAACCCACAACACCCGGCGCAATGGCAGAGGCGAGGCGACCACTTAAAACCACCACACCATTTGTGCAGTCAAACTAAACTACAATCATCTTGCACCGACCGTGGTCATAAGATCACTAACAACTTGTGGTGTAATAAAGAACTCCTGTTAAATCTATACTGATATTATAAAGCTGTGGAGTTTGTTTGTTTGGTTGAACGCGGTAATCTCAGGAACTACTGGTTCGAATTGAAAAATTATTTTAATTTTAGATAGCCTATTTATCGAGGAACGTTCTAGGCTATATAACATCAAGCTACGACCCACAGGAATAGCGCAGTAACTATAAACGCGGGTGAAACCGCGGGCACATCTAGTATTATATATGTATACTAGCTGTCCCGGCAAACGTTTTGCCATAAAAAAATGTTCTGACCAAAAGATTTAAAAAAATTTTTATGGCTGGACAACCCTTATCACTAAGGGGTATGAAAAATAGATGTTGGCCGTTTTTCAGACCTACTCAATATGCTCACAAAATTTCATGAGAATCGGTCAAGCCGTTTCGGAGGAGTATGGGAACGAACATTGTGACACGAGAATTTTATATATAAGATGACATACAACGTGCAAGTTTAATTATACTAGTTAGACGAATGAGGAAGAGTAAGCAAATGTACCTATTATTATATTAACTCTCAGTTCGCCATCTATCGTTTTAGGTACTACGTAAGGCGAGATAGATGTATACATTCATATATACATATGTAAGTATGTAAATTTTTAGACCATGTAGTCTCACGCCTGAAATGGTAAGCAAAGGTTTTTAACACCACCATTCGCCACCTATGGTTTGAGTTTAAAGTAATAGGGGGCGAGTTTATTACCATCTTACTGGACTCAGATCCACATTCAGTAATGCTACGAAAAAATTATTCACCAAAAGCCAATTAACACTTCGCCTAGGTATCAAAGCCAGACCTTAAGGAAACCAGTTTCATTCACTACAGCTACGCTAAGATAGTAAAAACCTTGTTTATTAATCTTCCAATAGAAATTACACAATCTTCAATCATAATCTGCAGTTATTAAGCCAATTACAAACAAGTTTTCCGGCATTTTAATATCTGTCATAACTTCTATTGTGATGCCATAAAGACCTTCGTGCTAATACTTCTATTGTATAAAATAATGACTGTATTATCGATTCTACAGCTATCCTAATCCTAACTAATTATAAATGGGAATGTGAGTTTGTTTATTTGTTCCGCTTTCACGCCTTAACTGCTAGACCGATCATTACGAAATTTTGCATACCTACACGTTGCCAGGACAACGACATAGGAAACCTTTCATTCAGAAAAAGTTCTGTTATTAATTTAACCTAACCTACATTTATACGAGCGAAGCGAAGCAATATCTAGTAATTAATTATTAATGTTGCAACAATTGATCGTTTATTGTGTGAGAATAGTTGGAAACAAGCGGGAATGTAACCTAGTTGTGGTAATCGGTTACTGGGACAGATCAATAGAACATGTTGAATACTCATGGTTTATTGTTAAGTAGTTACGACCGCTGTTCAATGATGTATCGTGTAGATTGCTATTTATTAGTGTGTTTAGAATCGGTTTAGTAGTTTTAAAGATTATTCCAACATACATACAAACGACGTAGGTATCCTAACTAATATTATAAATGCGAATGTGAATATGTTTGTTTGATGGTTACGCTTCGCATAAGTACTCAACGGATAATTATGAAATGTTGCATAACTACACGTTGTCACTATTGTCAATGTAACAGCAAAGGATATAGAGTACTTTTTACTTTCATCCAGAAAAAAGGTTTTCCCGGAATATAAATTTATGCGAGCAATGCAGCGGGCAATCTATTAGATTGAAAATCGAACATTTATGATAAAGGTCGTAGATGCGTTATGGTATTTTTTATTAGTAACTGTAGTGTTGTTACTTGTTTAAGTAACTAGGTTCAATCGTATCTATACTCGCTTTACGTCTATGCAATTTTTTTTTTTTACATATAGTTTTAAATCTGCTAACGCTAAATTAAATGTTTTAGATACAGTGTAGTGTAACATCTAGATAGAAGCTATAAGTCAGTCTTATCTTCGTAATATTCGAATCTAACCAGAGCCAAAATTTGGAGTACAAAGAAATATACCTGCATTTAAAATCTCGCGCACTTGTATTAAGAAAACACACCCTAAAGGTGTACACCGTACATTCGATTAAATTTACAACAACGAAACCGTTATTCCCATACCGGAGATACAATTATTAGAAAAAGTGCCAGCTGTCTTGCGCACGCGCTTCGTAACTCAAGGTGCGTTTGTGACATTTGACAACAAAGGCTCATCTCGCTTCAGCTGCAGAAATGCCAAGTGTACCATATTACACTTAATAGGATGGCAATGCAGCAAAAAAATCGAATAAACGCTAAATTGGCTAGCAATGTGGCATTTAAACGGATAGAAATGTCGCAAGTGACATTTTTAAATCTTAATTAATGTCTTTAGGTATTATTTATTCGAAGATGCATGCTTTCTTTTTTATATAAAGGTTATTGAAATAATAATTAATTTTATTTTTGGTATTCACAACAGAATTTAACTTACTAAATGTACCATTGAGTGCAGTGAATGCGAAGTGATTGAAGTGGTTACTTCCCTGCTACTAATGCGCCGAATGCTATGAGTTAGATCACCATATTGAATCAAAATAGATAAAATCTACAAATCTAGATATTAGCGTCTGTTATTTTAATATATCATTTAATATATAATATCTAAGGCCATGCAAGACAAGAATTATCACTAGCGCCAGTTCATGAAATATATAATACCAATTTTTTTTTATTTTTGTTAATTCATGCTTTGTCTAGATTAACATCCGAAATACGTGTGTTTTGTCCTTTGTCCTATTTTATCAGTTTGCCCTATTGTTGACCCACTTAACTAGCGTGGTTCGGTATAGTCATTTTTCTTTTAAAACTACAGGTTATCAAGCAACGGATTGGTTTTTCTTTTTGAAAATGATTTTAATTAATTTATTTGTGAATGCCAACATTCGTACACACCGTTACATTGTTGATACATAAGTAAAATATTATAAGTGTAACAAATAAATAAAGGCAAACACAACATGCAAATAACGAACACAAACTAATTGTAAGTACTGACTTAATAAGCTAAATCTAAACTTTTTAAGCGAAATGTAATAATAAATCTAAAAGATGAGCACAGTAAGATTATACGGTTGAGATTTTGCTATATTTTATAAGCGTGGGTCGTTTACGTGCGAAACGAGTCAACGTGTATATGTACGATATCACTATATTTATTTGCTAATTTATCAGAAGAGTATCGTATATTCTTAATAGGATAAGAGAGTTCTGTTGCAATAGTTGGGGTGGGCAATCCAAGGGTGCATGGCGGGTTCCTCTCTTCCTAATAATTCTATCACTATAAATTTCCACCAAGAGACGCCTAATTCGATTCAATATAGAATAAGACAATACAAGGTAAGATAATATCTCATCAAAATCTTGTCTGTCGGTTTTAGACATAGTGAAAAAGCGTTGTCTTTCGCATAGATCTAATTAATACGAGGGGTTACTTATATTGCTATGTTCTTTATTTGATTGCGGTATGATCCGACATTCGTTAAAATATAATTTATATTCATTGCCTTATTTTACTACAGTACCTACATACATAATTCATATAAATTATACAATTTAGACCATCAGCTATAAATTCTCAGTAATTTATAATGTACTTAAATTTATATACTCCGTCATTTATATATTTAACACAAAGCTTGTTTAGTGTGTTATCGCAACAGAGAGGAATTTGAACACACGAACATAAGAATTAAATATAAATACATTTGATTTCAAAATCACAATTGGTGTGCCTTTATTTTTCTTGTTGCTGTCAACCCAATATTTACAGCATAACAATTGTTTTTGCTACATATCTATCACCTTGCTGCATGCAAGTCGTAATATTTTTGCTGTACCTATCACATCTTTGGTTTAGTTGAGCACTCCTACCATTGACTTGTAGCTGTAATGACAGTTCGTAGTAGTTTCATTTTTTAGCTCTTAATGAGAAGCAAGAAGAATTATTTTCAAGAATAAGCATGTTTTGTCTTGTTTGAACTAACGTTAGTATATTTCAGGACACATATAGTATGTACTAACGTTAGAAAAAAACGTTAGGAGAACCAAATACATCACTGTAATCGCATTATTAAACATCACAGCTACTTCTATGTCCAACATTCGTTCCCGACCGAGGACAACAGTTTAATTGTATGCAAATAAAGCTAACTGTCACGAATATTAATGCTTCGACATTACAATCATAACAAATGCTTCGGTACTTCTATGATCACGTCAGATTCACTGAATCAAAATTAGTGTATAGTTTTAGTTATTTTCTGTTGTTTATTTGTGATGACAGACAGCCAGCGGTCCACCTGATCGTATACTACAACTGTGAGGTGTAAAACGTCGACAGCCGCACTAGTATCAATTAATGTATGACAGCTGTTAGCGCCTGCCATCTTTATAATAATTTTACAGTGTATGAGTTTTATGCAAGCTATTCCTAATTCGTTGAGAGTTAGGGGAGGCGTATGGGTTTGTAGCAACCACCGCTTATGACTGTCGCTAATGTCAAGGGTACTTAACATTTGCCTCTATTACTAACCATTCCACCACATGCAGCAAGCGGATCCATAGGTTACCATAACCTATTGAAGCGCTTGCAGCATTATTGACGTCTCTTGCGCATCGGCAACTCTTCCAAACTGAACTTGCAGTACTGTCATTCCGAACCCTTGCAAGCAGCTCAGCACCTTTGTTATGACTGAAATCTCTAGTATCACGTGATAGTAAAACTATCTTCAAACCTCGCTACATTTTCCTTAAGGAAGAACAAAGGTTTATGCCGATGTCACCTTTATTATTTCTTTAAGGCTCCATTGTCTGATTGCAATGTTGTTAGAAGCAGCTGTATTAATTAGTATCACTCTGGGTTTATGATGATTGAGGATGATGATGCCTCATAGCTTATTTTGTAGTAAATTAGCAAGCGTTAAAAAGGTAGAATACGGGCTGCGTAGTTAAGTCATCGTCTCATTACTGCTATTGCACCGAGAGTTGTGGATTCGATGCTCATACGGGACAATAATTTGTCTGATACATTAATGGTACTTTCAAGTCTTAGTGTTCTTTCTATCCGAAGGAATTATTACTAGAACGGGAGTAACCTTTAAAAGAACTATGAACGGCTTGTCCAAGATTTGAATTAAATTCATACAAAATAACATCGAACTGGTGAAACGTAAAAATATAACAAAAACCTGCTTTAATTTTCAAGTCTTAATATACCAGACATCATATTGTCTTAAGTTTACGCGAATGTTATACATTGAAATTAAACACTTTATATGGATTTTGTCGCGTTGTTTATTTTACTTTAAACACTTTTATTACATAATTTTGAAAACTAACACTACTATTATTGAACTTTACTATGATATTTAATTTAATTAAAACTATTTTTATTTACACTTTGCCCCGACGTTTCGGTTGCTTTACAGCAGCCATGTAAACATACAACGGCTATTGGTTCACATCTTATTATTTTTTTTGGTATAGCGTTTATGTTTACCGTACTAGGAATAATCCCTGGCTCGAAGAATAAAGTTGCAGGAATAGCGTAAGTGAACGCCATTGCCATTGCGCCGGGTAATGTGGGTTCCATGGTTCGATACGGATATTGTTTGAATTTTTGTAAAGTGCCCGGTAATGCAGAATTTATTATTATAGAAGAAAAGGCTTTAAAAATTTTGCCTAGTTAAAAATACGAATATCTTCAGAAAAGGTTTAGTAAAGCCTAAACGAGTGTAGAAAACTATGGTCTAAGCTTTAAAAATGTACCCAGCAATGACGTCGTTCCCGAATAAGCCTAAGGTGCCCAGCAGTGGGGCCGTTCCTAAAACAACGCTTTATACGTTTATAGTCGGCAATTCTAATAGCCATAACTTATAATTAATCGTTCGTTAAACTTTGTATTATAGACTAAACTAATATAATATAGATTAGTGCTGCTTCAAGCAACATTTAACAACGAAATGCGATTTTAATTATAACATTAATCTTATAACAGGTCGTTGGCACATCACTACAAAGCTACAAGGACCTATTAATTATAATTAATAGTTTAGTAGCATGAAGACTTAGATATTTTTGTGCTCTGGAAATAGATTTAGAATGCACGGATAGCTTAATGGTTTAAGTAGTCACCAGTGCACATGCTGTGAGTTCGATTTCTATACAGGATAAACATTTACTTTCTTTAAAGACAAGTCCCGGACTAGAACTTAGTCTTATGTCGCGAAGGACTTTACAAACATACAAACAGCCGACACAAACAACATCCAGATTAATGGATATGGATATACGCGGAGTGTATTTGGGCTACATAAACTGACTGTACGAATGTACAGTCAGTTTATGTAACCCATATACACTCCGCGTGGTCCATAAGCAGAGCCCTCTATACCACGTCCTCACGTAAAGTAATGCCGAGCCCTACTTTGACGGCCGAAGGTGGTGCTTTTTCACGCCCCGCTTGAAGGTTCCGAGATCAAAGGCAGAAGGATACACGTGTTTCAGCAGAGAATTCCAAGCTTTAATAGTTTGGCAAAGATATAAGTAACCAAACTTCATGGTAATCAGGGCACCATGTAAGGGTGACACTTAAGTCCAGCAAGTGTTGTGCTCTGGATAGTGTTTAAAAAACAAAAGAAGCCAAATCAAAGGTAGCCCAATGAATAAGGCATTGTACTTCCGATCAAGAGTTCGTAGGTTCAAAACTAACACATTGTCTGCCAATGTGAACCCATTCACAACACAAGCATTTAGGTTAGCTGTAGAAGATAACAAAAACACTTGTAATTTGCAACCCAAAGTTCTAGTAATCATAAATATCATAGATCTCAAAACTTTAAATCGGTAATCCAAAAGGTCATTGCACCCTATATAAATACAAACGAAAAACATATACAACGACATTAACCGCACAGGTATATATTTATTTGCCTACATATTTGACATTTCAAGCAGGTATAATAATTAAACTTACAGACCTTAGCATTCAAAAGGAAATGGCATGCAAAGCTTTTCCGACTGCCTACTAGCGCTACAAAATAGCTAGGCTTGCCTAAGTTATCTACATGAGCGTAAACGAGTGTATACGAATAACTAAAATATTTATGCAATATCATTTGTTAGTTTTTATAGACGTAATTTCAATTTAAAATCTTCGTAAACAAGTAAATGTTGAATGAGGCATTACTTGGAGGAAATCCATTGTAATAAAATATAAAGAAAAACCAGCCACGCACTCTCAAATTGCCTACCCCGAGTATTGTCAAAAATATTGTAGAAATAGGTTTAATAAATACCTACCACTTACTAAATATATTTGCGTTGGCTTTTACATTGATAGTCGCTTCAAATATTCTACATGTAAATCGACCTATATTAAATATTTATTCAGATGTTATTAACTAATAACAATACAAATTATTAATTATATACATAATATAAACAATTCTTTAAAACTAACTTATATTTAAAATATTATATAACAGACAAATAAAAAAGAAAACTAAAACCCTCTAATAGGCGTCATAGAATTCCTCCGCATCACAGTCGACTGGCAGTGTGCCCATCGAATCTAACTATAAGTATTCATGTTATAAAGGCTTTATTATAAGTTTATACCAACAGCATATAAAAACAAAATACCGTTATAAAATGTGAAACAGAAAGCTAATTACACGCTTCCACGCTTAAAAATTTGTTATTAAACATGTGTGGAAACTGTATGCAGTTTGATGTTAATTAGACTTAATTAAATGTACGCCTTCACCAATCCTTTTAAGAACATACATCCGAAGGTCTATGCATGTACTTTGTGTTTATAAACGAACGAGTTAATGTCAAAATTTACGTCAATTCTGACAGTCGGTGACGTAGTACTCGTTATTTATAGTTCGCCAGTAGCTCTGCTGATACGCTCTAGTTAATGCCTACACAAAATATTATACTCAGTCGGAATTAAATACAATCGCTGTATTATGCCATTGTAGTTTGCTTTTCTTTCCTTATAAAACTAGTTTTAAATGAAATACAAAAGTGCCGCTGCCATGTTTTTGGGGACAGTCAAAATTATAAATCATACAAGTGGCTGTACTTAGATCATTCGAAAAAGTATCCAAATTAAGAACAGTGAGCTCACACATCATATCTACACGATTGAGAACGATAATGTTAAATTTTCAATATGAATACAATATTTATAATATCAAGTTGACATTGTGTGTCAGATGACAACTTAACGTTCAGAAACCTGAAAATATTCTAAAGTAGTAGGAGCATTTATGATTTAAATCTTTGGTCGAAGGTCCCACGTATGAAAATAAGTTTATTGCCATCTTCCGGACACAGTTCCAGGCTACGTGTTGCTGTTGCTAATATCTTATATCAGCAATCGGAAACTTCATGCACAGTAGTCGCATTCATTACCGCTGCACTAAGGCAGTACGATTTACAATTGTAATCTAACTTCTTATTGTGAGCCGTGAAAGGTTTTTGTACATACGATATGACATATCAGTCATATGTAACAATATACGTGTCAAAATATGTCAATCAATAAAAAATAGCGCCGGCATTTAACGGTTGAATGTAATAAAATATTTCTTTAAAAACTTACACGCACTGGTATATACTGTATAAAACTGTGGTCAATTCCTTACCTGAAAAAGAGAAAAGTAATAAGTATTTTTACGAATATATAATATTTTTTAGGAAAAGCAGCATCCAACAGAAGTTTGCAAAACAGTTTTATAATAAAGCAAATTATTTTAATATAAATACATATCAGTTTAATCTGAAATAAGATATCCATTAATGGAAGAGTCAAACTCTACGCAAAAAAAACCTTGATCCGTAACTGCCTTCTATGGAGAAAAAAGTACAAAGCAACACAACCAATATATGTTTATTATATATATAACAATAACTTTCAGAAGTTTCTAGAAATCTCACATCCGATTCGAAAATTATCTTATCTTATTGGAACAATGTCATACTCTAAAAATAACCTATCGTATTTCACATTTATCATAGCCAACTAAAAAAGCGTAATTCCTTATTCGAAATATAAAATATCTGATTCGGAAACTGTCATATTAATAAGTCGTAATATAACGATTGCCGAAAAAGGCATATAATATAAAAAAAATCGAATCTATCTGGTTCGAAAACTGTCATGTTAATAAGAAAATTGTTGTATCTAATTCGAAAATTGTCGTATCTTAACTCTATTATCCGTATCTGCAGTACGTAATCCAATATCGACGTCGATAATATCGATCTCACGCAACCGGCGGTTAACCGCACCGCGTAAACTGACATAACCGAATTCTTCGCATTTTTTATCATAATTTTCTTTCGAGACCACTTGTTCAGCAAAAAATGCGGTCAAGTTGAGCCTAAGAGTGCAGCGAATATAGTTCCTACTTGTTTATTATATTATTTTAAAGTCGGATGATTTTACTTTCGTGGAAGCCATTTGTAATTCTTAAATAAAATCTGTGTGGTAACCACTGAAGTAACTAGCATACATTTGTAGATTCAAGTTGTGGAGATTTCATAACGAAACGGGTAACGAGAGATGCCTCGGTTTGAGATTTGGAACTATAGGCTATTTGGAACTATACCATTACCGCTTTTTGTTGCTGATTGCTGGATCCTGGAGAATCACCCTTTAGAAGATTGCGATTGATTATCGGCGGTAAACGTTGCTACACGCACTTTAATAATGCAGTGCACGCTGTGCTTATCACCAGAGAACTAGTGCTCTTTTGCCTTTAACGCTGGCAGCAAAGCCATTCATTCATTGAAGCGGAGGCAACGTCTATGTTAACATTGAGACCATAGCCCTAACGCTTTAAGCAATTAAGTGCCAATAAACTGTTGCTTATAGAAGCTTCTTTGCTTGATCATAAGCGTTTAATATAAAGTAACCGCTTGTGATTAGTCGTGCTATACTTATTTACCACCTAGAAGTATACAAATTGCAGGATCCTTTATGAAGCAACAACGAAATAACTAAAAACTTTGTTTAAAACGATTATTTTAATGTGAAAGAACGGTATGATATTCTTTTTAGCTAGAATAAATGAAGGCTTACACTACATCCGATGAAAGAAATTATAATTTTTTATCACGTTGCTTGTTTTTTTATAGCTGTTTCAAGTACTACAATCGCTTTTTCTATCGGCCATTTTTTTCGGTCGACATGCAACAGCTTGCCATGCAATCGTTATCTAGTTTGTTAAACATGTTTTCGTCTGAACTACTTTTTTGAACTGTCTTTCTGAACAGTTGGTAGATAAATACATAAACTCTTCGTTTTATATTCAATCTATTAATTTTGGCATGCCCTTCTTTTATAATTTATTTTTTCTTTTTTTGTCGGCCTCGATGGCGTAGTGGTTAGTGTAACCGACTGCCACGCCTGAGGTCGCGGGTTCGATTCCCGCACAAGACAAATATTTGTGTGCATGAACATGGATGTTTGTCTTGGTCTGGGTGTTTCTATGTATAATATATTTACAAAAAAAAATATATATGTATGTTTATCCATTGTCTAGTATCCATAGTACAAGCTCTGCTTAGTTTGGGCTAGATAGTGTTGTGTGTATGTGGTAGAATATTATTATTATTATTATTATAGCAAATTATAGATAATAAAAGAGCAAACTGTACATGATATTTGCCTATATTTGGAAGTAAATTGCATTCTTCATTAAAAATTGAGAACAGTATCAAAATTGTTTGCAACATGCAAGAGCAATCATAATTTTGAATTAGGTTATGAAAATAATTATGACATAAAGGGGAAATCGTTACTTCCTATGACGTCACACTGCAGTATCATGAAACCTTTTTGATGATTTGAGAATTATGCCTACTACCAGATTTGAAAGATCTTATTTATAGCAAAATAATTTAAAATATATTTTTTGGCGACGCGCGACGTAACAACTATTATTTTAAATGTTACAAATACTATATTGTTATTATTTAAAGGTAAGTTCTTAATTCGTATGTATTTAAGTACGTTCATTAGCACCTACTTTTTCATCGCATCGGCCCAGGTAGACTGGCAGAAGGAAATATAAACGGTAAAAACGGCGCCTAATGATACAGGCACATTTTTATTGCTTTTCTGCATTTGTAAAGACATCCGGCGCTAAAGCCTGCTTGGATACAATAAGGTGATCATTAGACCCCTGAATCTTTTATTCTCTGCAGCCTTTGAGCTATTGTTTCTTTGTGATATTAACGTACCGCGAAGTGTTGCCAAGCTTAGACAATAGACCACCCAAAAATTATTTGTAGGATTGTAATGCTGGGATTATTATTTAGAAGAATGCTGGCATAAATTTGTTGCATCTGGAGGCCGGATCCATACGATGGTTAGTGGTTCAAGTAGCAACTTGCAACTTGCTACTAAAGGATATGTTTTTAAAACCGATTTATATATTAGGTACTTCACTAGTACTTTAAGCCAACTATTGAAGAATTTATAGAAAATAAAACTATAAATTCGATTCTACCTTCATTCATATCATAACATACATTCAAAAATAATTTTAACCTCTAAATGACCGTGAAAGAGTTTATTTTCCTTTTTTTAGATGACGACTAGTTATTACGTACTGTATTGTTAAGAAAATTGATGCTTGTAAAATGACAAAATTTCCGAAGCGTAAACTAAATATATCTTAGGATCCTGTGTAATAACGTCATTTTATTTCTTACCAGTGTTAGATAAATTATGTTGTATGGTAATTTTGAAAATTGTTATATAAACGCGTTATCTAAGTAACTGTTAGTTACACGAACATAATATATATTTTTAAATAAATTATATTCTTGCCTTAGGCATTCTGGTATCGCGGCAGATTTTACAAACATTGCAACAATCGACATAAAGAATCCACACACGGAAAAAATATTGTGAATGGCACAATTTTTACAAGACTACATTAGAAATAATTTCAGTTTCGTGGGGGATTTTACGAACAACGGACACAAAATACATACAGACTTGTCCATTCATTTTTTTTTTTTTTTTGTGGTTTAGTTGGCAAACGAGCAGATGGATCGCCTGATGGTAAACGATTACCCGCCGCCCATGGACACCCGCAATACCAGAGGAGTTACAAATGCGTTGCCCGCCTTTTAAAAAGAAGTACGCTCTTTTCTTAAAGCCAGACTCACTGCTGACATACATCAGACTTGCCTTTAACTCAATACCAACTACCTAGACGCTGACCAAAGCGTTATGAAGCCTCCACATGTCATATCGTAACACAAACACATCAATAATGCGTCGAAATAAGTACAAACGCACTATAACGCATTGCGACACCTAATTGGCCTGTTTCAACGCACATGAGGAAATGAATGAGAAATAAGTGCGCGTTCACATTTCCCACACTGCGACTCGCGACTAAAAACTACAGTCATTGTTGACAAATATTCGACGGAATAATAGTTTTTGTGTAGCCAGTTTAGTATTACTTGATGTGGTGCATTTCTATGCAGTTATTGTTCGATCAGCTTAGCACCAAAGTTTACACATGAGACGGTGTGTACTCACATTAAAATTGACAATAATATGACACCAATTTTGCTTATATTTCCGTTTGGTGCCAGATTACGAGTACGTACACCAAAGACCACTAGATTTCCTACTTTTAAAAGGAGTTCTACAATTCTACTCAACGCAAGCGCAAAGGTACCACAAAAGCGACATCTAGTTCAGTGTTTTTACTTTATCAACTAAGGTGGTAAACAAGCAGTCGCAACAAATGGCTCGCCTATGGCAGATATCAAACGCTTACTGTACCCTAAGGATACTCGCAAGCATTTTATAGCTGCTAACTTCTGTGGAATGATGCGACTTCTATATTCGAGCTACTAGTTTGACAATAGAATCTCCATTGCCTTATTTCCAGACATAATAGCACTTGTGGGTCGCGACGCTCTACGCGCTGTTCCCAAGCATGATTTAGTTCCGTGCTCTGTACTTTCTACTGCCAAGCATAACATGATACATCTATACATTTTCGTCTCTTTTTAGCTAGTGTAAAACGTGCAGGATAATAAAAGTGAATGAAATCCCCGGAATTTGTAACCAAAACCACTTATTGTGTTATGTTCAACATAATTCGCGGTTGATACGTTTTCTCACGGGGGATTTCCGAGTCTGCAGTTACGGTTCATGTCATACAACTTAATTATATAGTCAGGGCAACATGAATGAATCAGATGTGTACACATGATGAGATCATTTTACATATTTATGCATGTATCCGCAAAATATTATATGTATGTTGAGATTGGCGCTGAAGTTTTATGTTTCGGGAACATACTAACTCTCAAAAGTAAAGGACCAAGGTTATTTTGGATAAAGTATGTGAAAATATATTTATAGTTGTATCTATTACATGCCATCACGCCTATGTATTCACAATGGAACCAGCAGAGTGCATATTTCACCAGCTATTATGCTCAGAGCCAAAGCAAAAACACGGGCATGTTAACAAAATCCTAAAATACGTAGCTAAATTTGCATGAACTTTGAAAAACAAAGAACAGACATTAAAATTAACAACAAAAAACAATTTATGTAAAAGGGTGGACAACTTTTTTATTAGTTCTATTTACGCACAAACCATTATTTAAAATGGCTGCCGGTAGATTAAGGATATGAAGTATAACTTTTTTTTTTATGTAGCCATGAGCCGTGAGTCATTCAGGCTACTAAATAACTAATGTTTAACCAAAGAGGTAACGTTCACTCGGCCTTGGTGCGATCGAAATGATCAATATTATTGCACTGTTTAAATAACGCCTTTAGGTTAATCTATAGGATATGTTTTTGTTGTAATTTATGATTATTTGTAATGATTGGAAACACGATTGTAATATAAAGTTGCGGTAATCTCTTATAGATTATATTAAAATCATTCGCTTGCTCAGCAACTCTCAATGGATCTTAGCCTCTAATATTAAAGTATGCCATTCCATCCTATTCTGTGCCAATTCAGGCCAAGCGGGCGCATTCACCTCCTTACAGTCTTTAGCTATAAAATATATAAACCTTCACGATACTACTGGAAAGACGAAAGACCTGCAATCGATGTTACAACTGCATAATTAACCTATGCCCTACCTCTTGTGGACGTAATAATTTATTTTATGACCAAACAATGAAATACGAATTCCATTATCATAATAACAATATTGTAGAAAATTTTGCAATACATGTCAACACACGCCGCACAATATCGCTAATTACGTAAAAAAAGGCTAACACACGCCATAGAGCACAGACACGAGCAATCATTATAATTAATTTGCTTTTTAAGCAGTTTGGGAGCGCCTTGTGTGCCTTTGAGGTTTTAATTAATAACATTATTGAATGTATGAATGGCGCAATGCTGCTTATCATACCGACTATTGTCAGTTTTATGACAGGATAAAAATTTGTGTAACTTACATATGGTTGTTCTGAGTCTGGTTGCAGTGTCCGTTATTTAAATGTTTGTAAATTGAAGCAAGAATTATTACATGTGTTATTTTTTTTTTATTGTATAGGTGGCAAACGAGCAGGCGGATCGCCTGATGGTAAACGATTACCCGCCGCCCATGGACACCCGCAACACCAGAGGAGTTACAAATGCGTTGCCCGCCTTTTAAAAAGAAGTACGCTCTTTTCTTGAAGATTTGTAGGTCGTATTGGTCCGGAAATATCGGTAAGCGACATGACAGTTCATTCCATAGTTTAGTTGTGCGAGGCAGAAAATTTCTGGAAAAGCGTACAGTTGTGGACTGCCAACCATCTAAATGATGGGAATGGAAATTCTGTCGCGTAGGACGATGGCGAAAAGAGGCGGCAGGAATCAGTCCGAACAATTCCTCGGAGCACTCCCCATAGTAAAAGCGATAGAAGATGCATAGCGAGGCTACATCTCTACGCAGCGCCAAGGGATCTAGCCGATTTGAAACAACCGTCAATAAATTATCCCTTATAAATGGAGCATTTCAACTGAATGTGTATAATGGTTATAAAATAGTAGTAAATGTAGTAACATTAAAAAATTCTACACAAGTTTGTGTGGTTATCTTTGTATATATATATATATAAATCTTCTGTGCGTGTGATTGTAATTAAACTTCTCCTAAACGGCTGGACGGACTTGATGAATTTTTTTGTAATATTGTCTTCTGTTTTCACGAATGTTATACATTGAAATTAAACTACTATATACGGATTTTATCGCGTTGTTTATTTAACACTCTATTACATAATTTTGAAACTGTTACACTACTATACTACTATTAAACTTTACTAATTTTAAGAAATAACTACACTGGAACATTGAGCCAACTACCATCGTAGTCTCCCCGTAAAATATCTCAGTAGTAACACGGGATCTTATAACGTGCCTAATAAAACAATAGCAGCATTACCTATTACAGAGGACCATAGTGGTGAAATGTTCAACTTTTAAGTAGTGTTAATCTCAAGGAAAAAGAATGCACGGATGACGTAGTGGCGTAAGTGGTCGCCTCGCCAATGTTACTGCACCGAGTGTTATGGGTTCGAATCCCACACGGGACAAAACTTTGTGTGATCCACAAATGGTTGTTCCGAGTCTGGGTGTTCTTTGTGTCCGTTATTTGAATGTTTGTAAAGAACCCCGCGACACAGGAACGATTTCAAGTTCGGGCGTAGTTTTAAAATCAAAATTGTAAGATGCCGTCATTTTGCCCTTTTCTTATTACATTTGTTATAGAGAGAAATAGGCACAACAGTTTCGCTAAAAACCCTGACACAGTATCTAAGTCTAGTTATATGTGCTACAATGTTTATTGAGTGCGTTGACCAAGAAAATATAACTTTCCATACGTTGACCGGGGAATTAAACATTTCACATCGCGTAAACTTTGTTTTTATTGCAGCTGTATTCGTGCTGACTGCACGATTGACGTAGTAGTTTAACTGGTCGCTTCTCCTCTGCCACTGTGCCGAAAGATGTGGGTTAAATCTCTACAGGTGACAAAAAATTGTGTGACCCACAATATTTGTTTCGAGTCTGGGTGTTGTCTATTGTTTGAGTGTATGTAAAATGTAATATAAAAGGAGCTTAACATGCATCGAAATAACAAATATATATAACGCATTACGCAAATCATTTAGATGGTAGGCAGTCCACAACTGTGCGCTTTTTCAGAAATTTTCTGCCTCGCACAACTAAACTGTGAAATGAACTGTCGCCTGCGGTATTTCCGGACCAGTACGACCTACAAACCTTCAAGAAAAGGCGGGCAACGCATTTGTAACTTTAACGCTTACCATCAGGCGATCCATTTGCTTGCTTGCCACCTATTTCATAAAATAAAAAAGTAAAAATCGCCTTCTCCTCATATAACTATCCGTAAATCTCTACGACATTAGACGCGATACCACTGTCGAGGCAATTACTGCACCATATAGGTGTCAATTTGTTAATTGTCATATTCTCATATACATATATACTGTATGTAAACATAATGTCTAATAATAATTCCTCATTTTCAGTACATTGACCGAAACATGCGAACTGAACGCGCTCAGGTAAAGGTTATCGAGTAAAATCTAGGTGCTACCTGTTCATCGTACATTAACTCACGTTTAGCACGAATACCTTTATTAAGTATAATATTTTTACCAAATTAATGTTCTGTATTGAACTACCAGATTTTCTGGGTTGGTACCCATTGGTCTCTTGAAATTCGCACCCTGTGCCCACTCGTCCCCTGATATATATTTTTTTATATTTCCCATTCACTCTGCTACGCCTTGTTTTCTATCAGGGTACCAAGGGGCCTGGTACCAGAGCGGGTGCCGAGTCTATAACTTTTATGCCAGGGGACGAGTGGGTACCTTAAAAATAAATTAATATTGATTGGTCTTCTACCAATGAACACCTATATAAGTGCCGAATGTACAACTTTTATTCTGGGGGACGAATATTAGGGGACCAACGGGTCCCGACCCGGTTTTCTTGGAGCAACGCTCACGTAAGTGTAGGTTAGGTTATGATGGTAACAGTATACTTTTTTCTAGATGAAAGGTACCCTATGTCGTTTTCTGTTCCTTTGACAACGTGTTTGCGAAATTTCTTGATTATCGGCCTAGTATTTAAGGCGTGGAACTGATACAAACTCACATTCGCATTTAAAACATTACGTTAGGCAGTTAGGATATGGAAGCAAAAAACATACTTTTATGGAGAAATGGTTGCAGCACCTTATAGTAATTATGATTTGTACACGAAATATTATTGTAAACTTGGCGATTAAAAAGAGTGGCCATGAGTTTCTTGCCTGTTCTTCTCATGAGCCCTACACCGTTCCTTTGCTAAACGTGGCAGTAAATGTAAATTCACAGATTTTTTTTGTGTAACTTTGATATTCATAAATGTTACCTTGTAATATTGTCTTATGTTTACGCGAATGTTATACATTGAAATTAAACACTTTATACGGATTAGATATAGCGTTTTGGTTTAAGTGGTCGCCACGCCAATGCCGCCGCGCCAAGTGTTGTGGGGTTGATACGACACGGGACAAAAAATTGTGGTTGGTTGTTCCAAGTCTGGGTAATCTTTGTGTCCACTGTTTGAATGTTTGTAAAGTCCCCGCGGTACAGGAATTATTCATAAACCATGACACATCGTTTAAAAAAAATACCTAGTATAATCTACTAAACAGCTTGTAACTATTTTGATTTAAATTGTCTTTGGGAAGGAACTGACTCCCAATATACAGCTCACGCCAGTTTGGGAATCAGGGCTGCATAATGTTTGTATTCACCTTGCTGTTACAAATAAATAATAATTATTATTACGGACACACACGGATTGTTCCTCATGCAGGCGATTTCTTTCTTTGTAGGACCTACAAGACGTAAAGGTACTAAAATGTAGTATCACTGTATTTACATACATACACAATGTTTAAATGTAAAATATTTAAATATATACAGAAGTGTAAAGAGATAAGATTTACAATCGAATATTACTTTGAAACTGCATTAACGTGCAAATTGAATTAGCGGAGGAGTCCTAAAAGTTAATACAGTGGCGACGACGTAACATGTTTTACCATTTTTAGAATGAACAATATACTGAACCTATTGTATAATAAATTATATTATCGAACCATGTCACCTTAAAACAGCACTACTTTTTTATATTGAGGACTTATTTTCGTAAAAGTATGATTAACAGTATTGTTATAACAGAGATTTGGAATATTACTTTAGGTTTGTTCCGCATTCGCCCCTACATTACGTCCCACATTCCAAAATGTTTCTCATACGCCCCTCTTTTTTAATTATACCTCTTTCGTCCTACATTTTTGAGGATATGGTTAGCAAAACAAAACATGTTTAAAAATTATTTTTAGTCTTTTCAATGTCGGGCTCGTGATATCATGCAATCATAATAAGCCCAAATTTCCGCCGAGAGATCAAAGAGGTATTTTAAATATTTTTTGGCTGACGGTACATCAAAATCTACTATACAAAAGAAAACAGGGTCAAAAAAGGAACATAATTGGGGACGAAATAGGAATTACGTTAAGAAAGAAAGGTATATGAGGAATTATTTTTGGGGCGAATGCGTATTTTTACATTCGGGACGAAACATGAGGGTCGAACGCGGAATAAATGTTTCTTTATTATATTATTACTCGAAAAGCACCGATAGCTTAGACTACTGATACTGACTATTGCTCTGCCGCGCAGGGATCTCGAGTTCGATCCAAAGCATCCCTGACTTTTAGGAGATAGATGTAGGTACATATATTAATTGCATGCATTTTAATGCGTGCTACAAACAATTCAGTAGAGCTGTCTCTTCTAGTGCATACTTACTTGAACAACTTGACTGACTCCGTGGCGCAGCGATAGTGAAAGTTACCTACTGCTGTACATGAGGTATCGGGTTTGAATCCCGGGTCGGGCAAACAAAAAGTTATGGGGTTTTCGTGATATAAAATCTCAATAGCAGCCCGAAATAAGCAAGTTGGCGGTGTTACATACCGCCGTGCCTCGGAAAACACGTACAGCCGTTGGTCCTGCACGTGATCTCTCTTCAGTCGTGTCGTATTTACCGTCTCATCGGATCATGCACTATTATTATCTCAATGATCGGCACACAATACTTTAGTCGAATAAATATTTTAAAACTTACTTATTAAAGTTAAAGAATGGTACATTGCCTCATCGCTCAGATTCCAAGTATTCATTATACGGTATACTTGGTGAATATTGAAAGTCCGCATCCGTTGGATAGTACCTCACGACCGAAGCTCACGACTATCGCGTCAGTCAATACCTCACTGAGTAACGTTTTTACATAACGTGATGCGAGTTGTTCCCATTTCCCGACAGGAAAAGGTTTAGTTATTCTAAGACCTTTAATAAGAACTATTGGAATCATTGCGAAACTGTTATATTATAAAGCTAAGATCAGATTTCTCAAGCATTAGATAAAAGTTGTCTTTCAAATAAATTATAACCTGATTGAATATGGAAGTGCAATAATAGAACTTTTTTTTCAGACATCTGTCATTCTTAATTTGCTTCTGCAGTAGGTACCTAAGTACTTAATCATACGAATATTTTTATCAAGTGATAGAAAAAGCAGGACTTAGGCTTTAAGTATCGCAGTCAGGCACTAAGGATCAGAGAACCCCATTGTAGAGTCGACAGTAACATGAAAGACATAAAAAGAGATTCTGATGTGAGTTTGACATACAGATATCGAGGGCACCAGTAAGCAGGTCATAGTGAAAAGAGTTTGGCAAGATCTTTGCCTTTAGTGGAACAACCTTTCAGGTCATTAATAATAATGTTAACGACGTTCATAAACACTTGCCATTTTCTATTCGACCACGGCATCGTTTCCATCAATCTATCATAATCTGCTTCAACAATAGAACTACCAAATTCTCGTACATAACAATGATAAGAATCCGTTGCCATAGCAACACACGCCCAACTCCATGATTCCCATAAGTTCAGTGGCATAGAAAACTAACCGACCTGACTGAATGCCGATACAAATAAAATGCTATCATGATTCTGCGTTTCACAAAGGCGAGGTGCGATGACCTCGGTGGAGGTTTTTAGACATTTATACGTTGGTACTTTAGAAGCACGTATTCACTTAGTCATTTACAAGTATCGTATAAAAAAGATGTTGATTTTATGACCAATAATTTAAGAGGTGGAACACAACGATATATTTTTTAACTCTGGAGAATTCCAATTAAAGTCCTTTCTTGGACAAAAGGCGTACCTTTTGTCCAAGAAAGCATTGCAGTCAAAACATTAGTATTATATTCCTGAGTAAGATTTTCAGAGTTCATTATGACACTTCTTTCACAAGGTAACATACATGTTCCAATACCATTCAGATGATTGCAATGAAACTGAGCTGAGTTATGCGCAAGCATGCAAGAGATTTTTATAAAAAAAGTAAGAAAATGTTAAAGAGCTTTTATGAACCATAGATTCAGCTATTAGTAATAAGGGTCAGAGAACAGTCACGTGAAGCGGTTGCATGCGGGCGGCCACAGAACGGTCTGTGTGGTAATATCAGGGGAGGCCTCTGTCCAGTAGTAGACGTCTTTCTGCTGGTGTGATGACAGGACCTTCAGATCTGGGCCTTAAGAAAAAAAGGAACCTATAAAGACGATTTTACAGAAATTATTACAAATTTAAAACTTATTTGGGACCTTCACTTTGTCACCCAAGGGCCTCAGAGGTCTTTAAATCCGATCTTGGTAGCATTTACTACCAAGAAAGTCCTTAGTTTATCCAAAGTATTGTATACAACGGACTAAATAATATCAATTCCAAGTACAATAGCTACGTAAGCACCTCGCAGCATTAACGAATCAGATTTCCTTCCGATTCGCTTGAATTATTGGAAATTCGCTCAAGGCTTAATAAACAAACACGCACGATACAATTGTGTGTATAACAGCTAAACAGTTAGTCGATAATGTATCTTAATTAAATGTAATTAGGTTGAAATTTACGAGTATTTGTTACGGCGGTTGTGATTTTTTTGCGATTGAAAGGATGATGATTTAGGTTAGTAATTGATCGGATCCATACTAAGGTTTAGCGACCTCCTTACATATGAAGTAGGTGTTATAGTGGAGCAACTGTTGGAATGATACGTCAGAAGAGTTTGAATTGTAAACTACTTATAAACACCTCTTGTTTTTTGTAGTAAGTAATTAATTTCATCAAAGATATGCTTGCATCCAGTACTCTGGTACTGGGTCTAGTATATTGACAGTAATTATCCATATATACATCCAGCATAGAAGAAACATTCATTACCGCCGCGCCACTGAGGCTGTAATCCCAGGTTAAGCCAACAAAAAGTTATTGATATTTTCTTACAAGGATATCTCTGTTAGGAACTCAGCAGTGTTCCACAGCCCCGTGTCTCGGCAAGCACGTTAAGCACGTTGGTCCTGCGCTTGATCTCTCTTCGGTCGTGTCGCATTGCTATCCCATGGGATTACGAGAGGGAACAAAAAGAGCACTTGCGTTTGCGCACACACTTGAGCACTATAATATCTTCGCGCAGATGACCGATCTCCGTTTAATGACCGCGGTGACCGAAATTCAGTTTGACTTTAAATAAGTAATTATTAGATTAAATTGTCTATAGTACGCTACGGACAATAATATTAATCAGGAAGTATCGTCATTAATAATAATAATTAGATACTAGCGACCCGCCCAGGTATCGCACGGGTAGTACAAATATTTTAAAAATTATACACCTATAGGTACCTTCCTCATGAAAACTCTGTCTATTAGTGAAAACCGCATAAAAATCAGTTCAGTAGTTTTTGAGTTTATCGCGTACAGACGCGGCGAGGGACTTTGTTTTATAATATGTAGTGAATTAAATCTATATCTGGAGCAGGAAAATAATATTGCACGTAATTTAACGTTCATTGATTACAATGTTAAAAATACCTATTTAATAATAGAGATAAAAAAAATATTAGTCCAAATATTTGGATGAGGGCGCCACTAACTTTGTCATCGTCCAGATACTAGTCAAAACATCATAGTTCCATTTTTGTCCACTGTGTAGACAAATCTGTCGTACTGTAGCTGTCATTTGTAATTTATAGTTAAAAGTCTGCTGTATGGCACTCCCATGAGCTACGTGACCTTCAGGTCACCCTGTCATTCCTACAGACGGGTCGATCAATATCTTTCATTATTATTTCAAGACCTGGTACTAACATTTAACGAATCATATAAAATTAATGAGTAGATATGTCTATCATACATATATTATAGGAATACGTATGTATTTTGCAGTTAAGACATAGATTCGTAATGGGATTCATCATGATTAGGCAGTGGATAGTCCTGCTATTATTATTATTATATTGCATATGAAAATAATTACTTTCAATTTTTTTTAATTATTATGTTGTTTTTATTTGTGTCTCAAGTGTGACAAATCGACTTGGTACTACGGACGATGTGTACTATCCAACTTCCTTACTGGAACATATACCTATCATAGAGAAATACACAAAAATCTGACCTTACCAACAAAAAAATATAAAATGTCCTTGCAAAGAATTCGACAGCTTCAAACCGACTAATGTACGCAACACGTTTTGTAGCTATTCATACCGAGTACCATTATAAACTCCTTTTAAGGTCAACCTCGAACAATGGCTGTGAACCTTCAAGTTTAGCTCCAACGTTACCGATCGCCTGATAGCTCACATGGCATGAGAAATTCTTTAAAGAACAAGGCTCTTTTTATATGTTTCTAGACTAATTTAGGACGCCAGATACCGGTTGTTTACAAAAAAAAAAGACATTGAGGAACGCTAAATTTTGAAAAAATATTTTTTTTGCCTTGACTCATGGCAGCGTATGCAATAATTGGCGCCTTTTTCTTCTAGTGATGTGAAAAAAGACATCGTTAATTACTAACGACATACTTTAATGCAAAGCAAAGAGGACAATCAGTAGTAATTGAAGGCTCTAGGATAAGAATACCACCGATTTATCACCTAATTTAATTAATAACTACAATTGCTTAAGAAGATTCTGTACTGTTAGTAGGAAGACCAATATATAACATAATATAATATATAACATAATATAATATATAATATAATATTCTACCACATACACACAACACCATCTAACCCAAACTAAGCAGAGCTTGTACTATGGGTACTAGACAATGGATAAACATACATATATACATATTTTTTTTGTAAATACTTACATATTATACATAGAAACACCCAGACCAAGACAAACATCCATGTTCATGCACACAAATGTTTGACTTGTGCGGGAATCGAACCCGCGACCTCAAGCGTGGCAGTCGGTTACACTAACCACTACGCCATCGAGGCCGACGTATTCTTTATGCTGGCAGCGCAGCTATTCCTACTTTATGTAGTCTACAATTTTGTGTACATCATTTAGTATGGTAGCTGCTTATTACCAAGCAGGCTTTATTACGCAAGTTGCCGCGAGGGTGGTATTAAAAAAAATTAAGGCATTTCATGTTCCAAGTTTTCACTGAAGCAGCAACTAGAAAGAAAACAGGAATGTCATATGCAAATTATTTTATTATTCTGCAAAACGACCTACTGTAGTTAATTCCATATAAAGCCTTAATTAATTAATGAAATCAGGCCTCCTTATAACCTTTAAATGTCTGCTTAGTTTCGTGAACCTTCATAATTCAAGGTTTAGTGATGTCCTTCGATGTAAAACAGTCGTTCGTTTCTTCGAAATGCCAAGCCCGGTCATTGCAAACGCTATTAAAGGCCAAATTGATAAAAAGTTGACGTCTATAGGGAGTAAGCCACGTAACAGGTTTTATAACCTGTGTACGATTGTATTATACACAAGAGTAAAAAAGATACATGGATATTTAGCAGTCGTGCTATTTCTGTTTCATGCAATATATGACATTAATAGGCATGATTACAGGGTTAAAAATAAGTAATTCTAATTAGTCCATCTTTTAAATAATCAAAATTTATTAAACATTTATTTTTTGTTTTAACAAACAATTAATCAAAAATCACACGTTTGTAAAATTTGTACCTACAAGTGACGTAACCCAAAATTTAAACGCGTTTTATCTTCGATGTTACTAGTTTGATGCACAAAAGAAAATATGTGTCCAATATTTCATGCTAATCTAAAAGACGACTAAATACTTTTTTTAGTCCGCATGCCTATTAAATCAGGTATCCTGCCTTTTCACATGGTCTTTAGTACTCATATGTTCCAATGAAAAAAGAAGAAAGTAACTTTTTATAAAATAAATAATTAATGGACTATATGTCCGTATTTGTGTATAACATTGTTCAATATTAATAATGACGATGCGATGACTACGTAACTTCAGAAGGTCGATTTGAAATCCGACCTCGTTATGTTACTGGCTGACTGAACCCATTTGCGAGTTATTTGCACTACACTAGAGAATTAAAAAGATACGCGTTCCAATTACAAAAAATGTAGGTCAGTTCATAAAATTGTAGCTACATGAAAAATCTGACCCGTTCATCCAATTAGTGTCGTATTTTGTGCTAATGTGTATTCTGTGATATAATTTTTATACTGCTCTTAGTTCTTTATTCCATTTGCTAAGCAACTGAACGAATTGACTTTAGAATTTATTGTCAGAGTCCGATACTAATTATGTAAACGACATAAGGATCGCTACGAGGTGTAGTGGGCCTAAATTGAGTTGACAAAATGTAATTTCAGTATATTATCTCAGTGTCCCATCTTTGATTCGTCCCAACACTTCGATTATCTACATACGATTTTAAAATTACTAGTGATCGCCTAGTAGCCGAAATTCGACCATAAATTAATTAATTTAAATTTTAAGTTCGTGATCGTTATTAAGGTTTTTATTGTTTATAGCTATACCCTTATTATCATATTTCATTTAGTTATCTACTCCGCTTACATATTCTGTAACCATAGTTCTGAAGAATTCTACGACATCCGCCGAACAATGCCGAAATACTACGAACGCGATTCGACTGCGTGTGTCAATTTAATATATTTCTTTTTTCATCAATTTAATATATTTCTAATGCATATTTTATAAAAATATTAGGATTCGCCCCTCCTTCTCCATATAAACTTAAACTGTGTAGAATTTCATTCCGTCTGCGCAATTTTCGTAAAAAGGGTTACAAAGTTTTTGCTTCACGTATTAATATATGTATAGATAATCGCAGTAATAAACAACTATGCCTGACAATAAGTAAGTAACAACTATGCCTGACAGTGTTTTATTTAAAAAAGTTGAATACTTTAAATTTCGAATCCAAAGATTTCGAACTGCTCGAAGGTTATAATTGGCATGCGTTCCAATTTCAAGAATGCACAGCTATGTATTGTAATCGTTATGCAATTTTCGAATTCCGAATGTGCCAAAACAAAATGGTGGCAATGTAATAAAATTTAATGCTATTAGTCTGGGTTACTTAGTCGGGGGAGATTTTCATCATAGTAAATCAACCGCGAGACGCTTGCGACAGCGATTGACAGCATCTAATGTCGTAATGAAACACTAAAGGAAACCAGAAATCAAAGTTCGTAGAACCCTTTTGGCAACTGCATTTATAGTACAAATAAACCTTCAACGAATTTTTGCCTTATCGAAAGTACAATAGATGATTCATAGCAACGAAACTAGTTTCACGGATTAACTCGAAGTTTATTTAGGTAACTTTTTACGTATTTGGCAAATATTATCGCGCAGCTGGTAGCTGAGTCGTGACAGGTTAAATCAAATGCGAAATGGGTTAAACCCGGTTGTTATATCAAGAAATTAGACATTTTACCTACGGAGCAGTTAATTTATTATGACACAGTTTTTATGAATTATATATAAATATTTAACTGTCCGTAGCTAAAACGACTTGTTTTTTGATATAGGAACCAATCCTTAGTGAATTATTTGGTGAATTGACACGTGTAATGTCTATTTGAAGGAGTGAGTTTGAAAATGTATTCGATGGTTACTCGAATAGCACATGGCTGAGAAGTATTAGGCAGAGAAATTTGTTGTGCCTACAATTCCTCTTATATTTAGGTATCGCCGTTTGAAAATTATGTATCGTCGGGTTCATGCACTTAATCAAACCGGGCAGTTAACCATAAATGCATCGTGCCATCGGCATTTGTGCATGCGTTCACGATCACGCATCCATGATACGAGACAGTTTGAATCAAAACGGTACCGAAAATTGCTTTATAAGAGAAGACTTCATCTAATCTATTTCACATAGAAACACTATTTACTTCGTCAATCTACCCCAAAATAACGGATATTCAAAACAAACCTATCCGTTATCCTACACCATTCGAATAAGTAATTCACTTTTTTCTATAATACGTCCAGAAACGGTAACACCTTTACTTCATATTGTTCGTGCCAGATGTCTCGTTCAGGCTCACCGCATTCAACCCTAACAGCTGTTTCCTACATATGTTCCTACTAACTTTTTCTATGCAATGCGTTTTTGGCAATAAACTTGAAGTTCACTTTTTTGGTGTTATTTAAAAATGGAATACGGTTTCTTTTTCTGGAACATATGGCTTCAAGAGGTTATTTTAAATGTAGGTTATGGGAAAAGTATTTAATCTTTTAAAGTTTAAAGTAGTAGAGAGGGTGGAATAATTTAGACTACCTATCTATAGATGGTTTTTCAAAATCAAATAATTATTTCACTTGTGAGATCAATTCGTAATAACTCTAGTCTCATATTCCTTGTCTTCAATTTTGCCATCTCCTCGATTTTCATGTCCGTTATATATATATAACATCCGTTATATAACGTGTAACATAATAAAGGCACAACCTCAAACACCCCAATTATATTATTAAATCGTAATAATAATATAATCATTAAAATGTTACTTTTATGTACTTAAATATTTTAATTTAACAAATTAGATCCCCTTATTGTATATAGCACAATAAATCTAACATTACTGCCTCTATTGCATCAAAAACCTTATTGCCTTGAATTATGATACATTTCCGTTTATTTCAGCTGTTTAATAAATAGGTTTCTATAATTTAATTCGTTTTAATTATTTTAGGGATAAAAATTAGGTACCTATATTAAAAATTTTGAATATTTTTTGCCGATTTTGAACAAACTACTTTCAGGATGTGCGTTTATTATGTCACACGGTGTACATAGCTTAATAAAGAAAGCCTCTTGCAACATTATAATGTCACAAGAGGCTTTCTTTATTAAGCTAGAAGGTGCACTCAGAATAAAATCCATCGCTAGTCTTATTACCATTTGTTACTAAGTAAATTTCGACAAATAATATTAAGTAGAACAAAATTATCGATGCTATTATTGACATAACTATTAGATAAAAAGCACTTAACCTCAAAAGAATACACGTGATGACACTCTTAATAAACGCATTCGCCTCTCACGGTCATCCTTTCTACCTTTAAAAGCTAAATAATTATGTACTTTGAGGCCTAGACAATAGACAATAGAATCTATGACCGGGTCACAACACTATTACAACGCATAGACATTCACTTACATAAACGATGATAAGATTATGACACCTTTAAGTAACAATTTGTTAAAGGTTTTAAGTCTGATTTAGATATTGAATAATAAATCAATTTTTTATTAGCAATGAAGTCATAGACATTTTGGATATTTTAGGACTATTACAAATAAAGTAAATACGGAGAGATGTCAATTCAAGGCGTATAAACTGACGTATTCACGCATACTTTTGTGTCTGAAATGATTTTGGTTCATAATTATTTTATGTACGTAGTGTCACGTCTGTATCCCTATAAGAGTAGGAGAGAACTGCCATCCGTTAACTAAAAGGACGGTAAGCGTTCCATATCACCTTTTTAATTGGCATACAACATTTTACAAACAATGCTTTATACCTGCCAGTATTTTTGATCCACTTTTATCATACATCAAAATAATAATCAGGACAAACATCAGTAAAGGTAAATCACAGCGATGGCGCGATTATAACGGCTCGTAATGATCATTGTATGAGTACACAATGATCACAATGCTAGGTCCCTGACACGATGGCCATCGGTGTGAAACAACCTGGAAGGCAGGCATGTAGGTTTAATGCGAAATTGTACCATGTCTGTGGTTTAACGGGCACGGTAGTGAGCACAGCCAAGTTTAAAAGAATATTGATCAGGCCTGCGTACACCCAAAAATAACCAAAGAAGGTATGCTGAGAATTGTCTAATAACAGCTGAACATCCCTATGTAATAGAAAATGTAGAGAGGCTTTGCTTGTGACCAGGAAACTTCAAGCCTATCAAAAAGGTATGTAAATACCGAGCATGATCGCGTTAACGCCCGTTTTCTGTTATATAAATCATGCAATGCAAAAGTATAAAAGTGATTATAAATATTCTTTATTTCAGAAATAGGCATAAACATAACCGCATAGTAAGACTAACGCTACTGAACCTACTAATGATACTAGCACATTGGTGCCTCTGTCTTCGAGGTGGCTTAGGGCAAAATTATTTTTTGTATAGTGGCACAAAAAAGATAATTTGACCACATGTAGACCACACAACTGGAGTGCCATAAGTTGGGCTTCATTAAAATCCAATTTTTTTGTTTCCATTAATATTTTTAGTGGTATAAAAACTTAAATATCAAATAAATATAAACAGAAATATACGTATTACTCACTTTTTGCATAAAACTAGGCAATATTCTTCCCATAAGTACGTATCAAACCAATAAACTATAAAGTTTCATAAATCAAAGGACATGGCTATTCTCTTCCGTACGACCGACCACACACCTCAATCGCGTGTTCTGCGGGATGGTTACAACATAACGTGACGTCATCTACCCCATGTCCTTGTTACGTGTTACACTCGAATATATTACAAGTAATTTTCCTATTAGGCTATAATTAAAAAGGTTCAATGGTAATGGCCGTCCTTGGTTGGACCACGGTCGAGTTAAAGAATGGCTGCCGGCAGGCGAGCCCTTGGACACCGCGAATTGGTGAATGTATATCAAGCTTATGGGTAACATAGATATAGTTTTATAAGTCGAAGAAATTATAGAAAATGCGGGAATGTAATTGCGGATTTTGATAAAATTTGGCATGCAAATAGACCATGCTTGTATATATTTTAGCACGATGCTTGCGTGAAGCAAAGACGTAAAGTATAAACTAAGGACCACAATGTGCTTATAAAGATGTATATACAAAAATGCCGCAGCAAGATTCAGCTATTCGAACTAGAAACCTTCTCGTTCTATATGTACTACTTAAACCGTTGCACGGCTCTCTTCAATTAATCCCTACCAGAGCCCAGGTCCCTCAGTGGACACAAGTGGCTTTTGTCCAATCTTCTTTACCATGACGTCACTATACGCAGATAATAAATGCATTTTTTAAAGTATGGTTTTAAATACCTTAAATATTTTTATTCTCTACTACACTTATTAACAAAACGGGCAATCATACCAACAGTGACGTAATGATAGGCAAGATTGGGCAATATCCACTTCAGGACAAGCTGAAATTTTCCAATTTCTTCTACCAAGGGGGATAGCTGGCAGGGAGTAGTGGAATAGACCGTCGCACAATAGGTAGTTTGAATAACGTGCATTTTAAACCATTGAACGTGTATGAGTAGGTAATTTGGATAAACGCGACGAAAGCGAATAAAACAAAGTATGTCATGCATAGAATCTCTTCAGGAAATAGGTGTGACTTTACGTAGGTATATATTTTTAGCCATGTTGAAATTTTCCATCAGCAGAATCAACAATGAAATTAAAAGTAAACACACGCGGCCATAACGAGCATGTCAATAAAACACTATTCTTTATTACCGGCTGTGCGTCCTTGGACGCCGCCATTACTGTACCATAGACTTTCCATAGACTAGTATTGATATTTCAATGTGAGGGACAGCTGAAGGCTATCTATGATTGATGTAGGTATTTATTGATTGCTATTTAATAGCAAGCTTCTCCTATTATTAAGCTACGTTTAATTTTGTATTGATTAAGGCTCGATTTTCAGGTGTGGCACCTATCCTAACTAATATAATAAATGTGAATATGAGTTTGTTTGTTTGTGACTCTTTATCGCCTTACATACTCAACTGATTATCGTGAAATTTCACATAAACGATGTCAGGAGTTCAAAAAAGGACGTAATATGTACTTTTCATCCAGAGAAAGTGTCGTTACCGAGCAAAGCTGATATAGTTAGTAGCATGAAATCTGGTACTATGTCCGATCAAAGGCAACAGGCTTCTCTTTTGGTATTGGTTATTAGGTCTCATACAGTCTCATATCGTAAAATGATAAAGACCCAGGCCATACTTCAGAACAACATCACTACAGACAAATAAACATCGGACTTTTGTAGACTTTGCAAACATTAAAATAACGGACACAAACTACCCAAATTTTAGCTCCATTTCTTCAGCTTCAAATTTATAAGACAGCTTCCATTGACGCTTAATCATTGCATCATACATGCAGGTAGATTAATATGTTTGTTGCAATACAACAGTGCTAAATAATTAAAGTCAAAGATAATACAAAGCAATAGATTTCACGGCCTCCGGCCATGTAGGGAACGCGGTGAAAACGCAACGCGCCTGTTCCGAATAGTGATGCGACACGCGTACGCAGTGTCTATGCAAGAATGCGAGATGCGTCACAACAAGTATTAAACAATTAACAAGAAAAGAGATTTCCATTTCTTTATAGTTTGTAAGTGGCAAATAAATATGCGGCCTACTTGATAGTAAAAGTTTCCGTTGAACTAGGAACACAATATTAGGAATGTTATGGGCTGTTGTCTCTGTAAAAATAGCATCGTCCGAGCACGAAGGACAAGGAATACTTAATCTATTCTAAAACAACAACATACAGTATAACATTTGTAGTCTGTTCTTTGCTTAGCTGTGAATCACAGCTGGTTTATTAACGGCTAATAAACGACATTTCGAAATTATACTGCAACAATAGCTAATCAAATGACTGGACATCTCAAATAAATTGATTGGCCGCTGTTCATACAGTCAGCCAATCACAACCGTTGACGTGCATTTGATTGTTATTTAACACATTTTTACTTCGTTCTTCCTTCGGAAATCAGGTGTTAGAATCTTAACAGTATTAAGAACGTTGCTTTTCCACCTTTCTTGTGACATTACAAACATAACATTTTTTGTAAAGACACTTTTATCGCAAGAATAATAAGCAAACTCGCTCAACAAGTGACTAGAAGTCATCCTTCACTTAATGTCAGGGTCTATTCCATATAAGGATAAACATAATATCGAAGATAATAATGTCTTCGCATACAAGCGTCTCGACCAGTTTATTAACAACTTTAATGTGGCATTTGAACGACACTCCCACGTATAAATGATCGAATATGCCTTTTACAGACGTCGCCAATGACTTGGTAGTAATATAGATGATTTAGAATGATTAATTTGCATATTATATAAACGTATCTTATTAGTAGAATATAGGAAACGAGCTGTTGGCTTAGTAGTCGTTCCGCACGAATTTATTCGCACAAATCGTGCGAAGAGACACTTTTTAAAATAATATTTTGTTGTTGTCGTTTCGCACACATGGAGTATATTTTCGTGCGAATCGTTGTCGTCTGAAAACGCAGGTGTCGTTTCGCACATTTTCTATTTTATAAGAAAAATATCAAAATACAGTCGTGCACACACTACTTTCAAGTAATATTTATATGTTCTCTCAAAATGTTCTCTCAATAAAACTTCAGTTTAATATAAGTAATATGTATATGTATTTGAGGCACTGTTTTGTAAGAATGTTGATTTAAAAAAAAAATTTTTTGATTTGTTTGTATACCTTGTTTTGTTTAAAACTATTACCTTCGTGCGAGAACGTACAATACTTCTACTTTTATTAGCATAAAAAAGAAAACGTGCGAATGGACACCTGTGTTTGCAGACGGGAACGATTCGTACGAAAATGTATTCCATGTGTGCGAAACGACAACAAAAAAGTATTATTTAAAAACAGTGTCTATTCGCATGATATGTGCGAACAAATTCGTGCGAAATGACAACTAAGCCGAGCTGTTCTATCTGTTGCTTAAAAAGGAATTGGCGAAATAATTTATCAAGTTTTCTTTTGGTAAGGTTGATTCGTTAATAATTAAAGAGGCTTTATACACAATGGAAGACATATACTACACTAGACTAAAAATAAAAAAATAATAAAATATATAAATTAAAATAAAGTATCCAAAGTCAAACACACATCCATGATTCACTAGCATTTGCGTGGTCTGTAAGTTTTTGACATAGGTAACATGACAAGTTGACAGAATACATTAAGAACTTCACTTGTCATTTGATATCGAATAATCAAAATCGATTAACAAAATTCTTTAAAATTATTAACATTTCTGTTCATTCTACATGACTGTGTCACAATCTTTATTCCATTTGTTTATACTATCTCCCACACTTCAGACAGATACAGCACGCAGAACTGCGTAGATCTACAAACCATAGACTAAAACAGTCACGACTCTTTACAGCGCCATCTGTTCTTTCAATAATCTGTCTTCATAAGTCTTGCAACACTTGCTTCCTCTACTCTTACAACACGACAGACCCCATCCCTAGCGGAGCGCTTACACGCGATCCGCTTTTCCTGATTAACAATGGCTATTAACTCGCACGCTAGTTCTCATTTACAACATTTCGACTATTATGTAAGCTCAATAATTAAGTTTATTTCTAATGAAATATTACTGTATGATAGTTATAGCCTAGTTGGAGACCGTTGGACTGCCATGCAGAGGACCCGACTTCGATCCCAAGGCGCGCATCTCTGACTTTTCGAAGTTATGTGCGTAGTAATATAGTTAATTATCGCTCGCTTTAACTGTGAAGGAAAACATCGTGAGGAAATTTGCATGTCTGGGAGTTCTTCATAATGTTCTTAAAGATATATCAAGCCTGCCAACCAGCACTGACAACCAACACTTCTCATACTGAGAAGAGTCCCGTGCTCAGCAGATATATAATCGAAGGTGCACCATGGAGACATGATGCACCTACAGGGACAATTTGGGCATATCAACAGATGTAACATAGTCACTAAAACATACTGTGTTGGTAGATAACGTTATCTGGAATTTGACTTCAAATTCAGTAGAATTACAAAGTTGGTGACAGCTGTAGAATGAAAATACAACTTCTTAGTCTTAATTTTTAATATATTGAAATCAATTGCGATAACGTTCTAGCTTAATAATCAATTCTAGGAATGCCAGACATTGTAAACCTATTGTGTATCAGCAGATGAACTCAGTACATTAAAAGAAGTTAAAACAACCTTTGTTAATTGCTGTAAGCGTATAAACTTGAACTACAAACTGTTTATCGATTGATACGAATTTTGGCAATCTGCTAAAACTTCAACGTTGATAAAAATCCTACATTTTGCCTGAGGCTTTGCTCATGTAAATGTAGTATTTTCTGTCCCTCGGGAACAATACTTTTTTCTGAATGATAGGTATGTTATGTACTTTTTTGTGCCCCTAACAACGTGTATGCAAACTTCATGATGATCGGTCGAGTATTTTTCATCCATAGACTCTTGGTCACAAGTCCACAAAGAAAACACAAACTTATTTGACAAGTCCATAGTCCGAGGGTCCGTAGAGTAACACAGGGCTTGCGTGTGTCATAGGGTACACGAACTCGGCGGAACCGTTTTCCGTGTACCACATACGGTACACTGGACTGTTAGGGTGCTTTTCCATCAGAGATGTGCTATGCTACGATGCTATGGATGCGTTTGATATCCACCAATCATATTCATTGGTGCACATAGCTTAGCACTGGTGGAAATGGATTCAACTAAGATATGTTTTTTATATGGAAGGATGTGTGCTATGGATGCGTGCTATGGATGCGTGCTATGGGCCATCGCGAGTGGTGTAGCTATGTGCAGAGCAGAGTACCTACAGTATGCCCGCGTTTTTCGCTCACCCCTCACCGCGCCGCTCCCGCCTCTTCCCTACTATGGATACATAGCATAGCTCGAGATGCGCATCTTTCTCGCACAGCTACTTTGCGGCGGCGCATCTTCGTAGCGCATCTTCCTCGCACAGCTACCTAGCCTAGTATTGGTGGAAACGGTCACATATTTTCGTAGCGTAGATTTCACATCTTCGCAGCATAGCTGCATAGCACATCTCTGGTGGAAAAGCACCCTTAACGTGTTGGCGTGAAAGCGTAACACACAAACAAACTCACATTCGCATTTATTAGTTTGGATGTACGTCAAATCCCATTTGTGGTAATGGCCAATATGATACACAACACAAAGTTGGTGGTGAATTATAAGAAATGAAAAAGCAATCCAGCCACATCTTCTAAGAACCTCGTATGTGTACGTTCAACTTCCGTAGGATGATCACAAACTTGTTTGTTGAAGTTAGACGTTAATAGGAATCCATAATATCACGTAAAATCGGCTTATCGGCCGATTGCATTTGTGTGAGTATGTATGTACGAGCGGTCCAGCCAATATAATAATAATTATATTGTATCTCATACACACAACACCATCTAGCCCAAACTAAGCAGAGCTTGTACTATAGGTACTAGACAATAGATATATATATTTTTTAATATATACAGAAACATTAAAAACACCCAGACCAAGACAAACATCCTATCCATGCACACAAATGTTTGACTTGTGCGGGAATAGAACCCGCGACCTCAGGCGTGGCAGTCGGTTTAGTATGCTAGAGAGAAATGATATCTCGCTAAAAGTAATGCCGAGTGATGCGGGTCAGATAAGGGCGAAAAAATTAAAGCTGCAGTTTCTTTTAAATTATTCTTTATGTTTTTGTTTTAATGTTTATAAACCGTTACCGTGACACAATGATTATCACATAATTTGCAAATCTATACTAATATAATAACGCTGAATAGATAATTTGTTTGTTAGATTTTTGATTGAACGCGCTATCTCTGGAACTACCAGGATTTGAATAATTCATTGTTGCATTTGATAACCCAGTTCTTGAGGTAGGTTAAAGACCGTATAACACCACACTACAAGCCACAAGTCTTCTTCTTTTCGTGTGGTTAATGGCCAACCTGTTGTCAAGAGTTATTCAAGCCGTAGGCCTCTGACATAGCCTAACGACTGCTGTCAATTTGGCAGCAACCGGGACCGACTTTTTACATGCCCTCCGAACCACGGAGACGCTCAGATGAAATACCACTAAGCGGTCACCTATCTATAGACTGAGCGCAACTAACGTTGCTTAACCTCGCTAAAAACTTTGGTACCTCGCGATCGACAGCTAAATTTAAATAAAATAATTAACTGCCATCACATACCAATAGATTCAAAGGAACATGGGAAACGAGACAGCTTACGGCTGGCATTTCATTTCAAACGCAAAGAATGCAACACGGAACGCATTCAAACACATAGAATTGCAGTACAACGAGCAACCATCGTTGAATGAAGTTATGTAGGAGGACGTAGGCAGGTGGAAGGTCGTCGACCGTTTCTACGCAAGCACGTAATACTAATTCAACTATGTATGTGTATTTGAGCCTTTGTAGGTACTTCTATAGGGTCTAAACTGATTTACAAAACTTGAGTAAAGTTCAAAACTATCCTAACTAATATTATAAATGCGTTTGTGAGTTTGTTTATTTCTTACGTTTTCACGCCTTAACTACTCGACCGATCTCTCGATACTCCGTGGCGCAGCGGTAGTGAATGCGACTGCTGTGCATGAGGTCTCGGGTTCGAATCCCGAGTCGGGCCAACAAAAAGTTATTGGGATTTTTTGTTAAGAAATCTCAATATGAGCCCGGAGTTAGGAAGTTGGCGGTGTTAAACACCCACGTGCCTCGGAAAGCTCGTAACGCCGTTGGTGCTGCGCCTGATCTCTCTCCGGTCGTGTCGGATTATCCGTCCCATCGGATCATGAGAGTTAGGGAACAGAGAGTGCACTTGTGATTGCGCATACGCTTGTGCACTATAATATCTCCTGCGCAGATGGCCAGTCTCCGTTAAGATTGACCGGTGACCGAAATTCGGTCAGAAGGACATTATTACTCGACCGATCTTCATGAATTTTCGCATACACGTTGTCATGGCTGTAGTGAAGGACATGGGTACCTTTCATCTAGAAATAAGTACTGTTACTAACATAACTTAACCTTTATTTAAGCGAGCAAAGCCGCGCGAAAAATCTGGTCCTAATTAAATATACAAATTTTGGGTTCGTGGCGGATTCGAAGGCATAACTACACATCCTGCTGCAGTCGCGTTTAGTAATTTTCTTTGAAAAGTCACAATATACTTATATTAATAATTAGACAGAGAGCGTTACTGAACTGTAACGTAAGAGATGAACTACTGACTGTATACAGAATTTCTGTGAACTGTTATAGAAGTTTAAAGAACAGTTCAGTAAAGCGACACATGACTTTTCTAAACAACTTCAAACACTAGAAGTTGAAATATGTTTTTACCCTAACAACTAAACTGCTAAACAAGCAAAGGCAGTCACCGTCCAAAAACGTCTGCGACACTAAGACCATCTGGCTCAGGTTTCTGCAACAGCCGAAAAGCTAACAGTTCTTCAAATACAAACGCTTAAGTTAAGAACCTACGATGCAACCTTGCAGAAATACAACTAACAGTTATTAGGCTGTTCTTTTTTTAAATAGCCGAGTAAAATTTTTATTCTATAAGTGATCACTCCCGTACTAGGAACTATTCCTGTCATCGCTTTCACTTTACAAGCAATAAAAGAACAGACACAAAGAACATCTAGACTCGAAACAAATATTTGAGGATCGCTGAAATTAAATTACTTTATACGGTTTTTTGTTTATTTTAAGACACTTTTATTACATGACATAATTTTGAAACTCTAACACTACTATTATTGAACTTTACTACAATTTAAGCTATTTAAATTAATAAAAACTATTTATATTTACACTTTACCTTGACGTTTCGGCTGCTATACAGCAGCCATGTTCACGGGTTGTAAAATGAACAACGCGTAAAGTAGTTTAATTTCAATGTATAACATTCGCGTAAACTTAAGCCAATATTTTATGATCACACAATTTTTTGTCCCGTATGGGAATCGAACCACAATACTCGGCACAATTGGAGGTGAACAGGCGCTTAGTTATCATCATCCGTACATCCCTATTTAGGCTCCTCTAAATGTAAACTAGGATCCCGCTATACTATTGGTATCAATCTCAGCATATACAAAGTGACTATATATAAAGTATCAGCAATTACATAACAGTATGCGTTACTTAGATACATAACGCATCTATGACGCACAACCAGTCATATTACGACAAAACTCCGTAAATTACGACCAAAAACCCATTTCTTTGTTTATGGAATCCATTTATTTCGTCATTGAACTAATAATAACGTAATAACTACGCCTTTTAGTAACCAGTAGCCATGTTAAGATATCTAAATCATTTGTTGAAGTCGTGTCGTTTGACGTGGAACAATGTTCTTAAGTTCATCTCGTGTCACCGTTATCGATATCTTATCGATAATATCTGACATTTAATAATATCTGGATTGTATATCTCGGTCTACTGCTTGAGGTATTTTTATTGCTGGTGATGTAAATGGACTTTTTTTATGCACGTGTGTTACACGAGTATGATTCTTATAAGTCATTTTACCTTAGAACTTTGAAGAATATCTTTGATATCGGGATATATTAATAGATTTATGCCGGTATATATCTAACTTGCGACCCGATCCGGCCTCGCACGGCAGTACAAAACCTTAAATAATACACCTAAAGCTTTCTCATCAGTCATTCTGACTATTGGTAAAAACGGCATGAAAATTCGTTCAGTAGTTTTTGAGTGTATCGCGAACAGACAAACAGACAGACGGGTAGTTTGTTCTATAATATGCAGTGATAATGAAGGAGTAGACAGCCAGCCTACCCGCATAGTCAGAAATGTCTTACATATTCTTAACTACCACATAATAGATATCACCTATCGCGTTATACCTAGAATATTGTCAGTACTGAGAATTTCATAACTAAAGAACCGAATAACACGTTTCCCAATGCGGGAATCAGTGCAATAATGTAATATCAATCTTCTCATCATTATTCAAAACTTTCCTAAAACTAACAAAAGAGGAAAGCTCTGTCTACTTAATCATCTATAGTTATTCATTACACCTAACATAACTGTGCCACACACTTTGTAACACGAAGCACGCACGTCAAATCAAAATCTATTAATTACACACACACATTAATACAATTGTAGAGGTTAAAAGCCCATACATTAGAAGAAAATCTTAATTAAAATTAGCTAGAAATACCAGGAAATCGCAAAAATACGACCTAACAGTTTTTAGAATTTCTAAGTGTTCGTTTGTTCCTTAACAACTTGAGAATAGCTAGACGGATTTCAATTAAACCTAATTTAATGTACAGCTGGTGTTACTATAACTTATAAACCAAGCGTGATCCAACTTAATAGATAAAATAGTTCCTGAGATGCTGCTTGACCTCTAAATTATATACAGTCTAATACAAAACAGAGGTCATGATCAATTGGCCTAATAAATAGCGTTGACAATTCGACATTTAAATTTATGTAAAATAACGTTACCTTCAATTATTTTTAACTAGCTTATGCCCGCGGTTTTGCTCGGGACAGTGCCTCTGGTTAAAAGGTGCCTTTTCTGTACACCTGATAACGTGTAAGCGAAATTTCAGAATGATCAGTCGTGCATTTAAGGCGGGCAAGCGTAACACATGAACAAACTCACATTCGCGTTTATAATATTTGTTAGGATACTTTATTTTACTATAATAAGTTAATTTGTGGTTATGACGTCCCTGTACTAAAATTCCAGATGATCCGTACGACAGCACGTGTATAGCTGGGTTATAACGTGTCAAGTAATATTACCGAACGACGTTGCTCGCGTGCAAAGCCCTCGATATCAGTTATCAATACGTCATGGTTACGTGTGATCATGGTATTTTATCACCTATAAAAATGTACCTCACAAACCAATCAATTCTATTATAATAGCTATCGTAAGAAGCAACTACGATAGTAAGTTAGGGTTGATACAGCATAAAAGATTGACAAAGAAAGTATAGAATAAATAGAAGTAAGTATATAGGTATATAGTAATATCGTGAATATTCTCTTAAGAGTTGTCAAACATTTTGGAGAAATTCATCTGGCATTGATCACCCTAAGACTATTCTTAACCAACGACCGTGTATGAAGAATGTAATGCAAGTGAATAAAGCAAGAAATATATGTCAGGATTGTAGGAAAGGGAAATCCATGGTATCTGCTTATCCTTGTAGAAAACAGGCGTGAGGCTACGTATATTTTAGGCTTTACAGAAATATTGCCTTTGTATTTAGAATTCGCGTGCTAGCTATTTTCGTACAGGTATTTAAAACCTTGACACTTTAATGTTATACTAAAGAAGAAAGCGAAACCTGATATTATTATTGTGAAACACATAACGCATCTCCAGTATAAAATTACTCTCAAGCGCCAATACAAAACCGTTAAACACTAAATACTTTGACGAAAAGCCGTTAAACATTAGTCTGACGGCACACTAGCGCCACGTCACTACTTCGCGGCGGCCATTTTGACAGACGTCAAGAACGTAAACACATAACAATCGCCCTACACTAATTCTATCATAACTTTCTCGAACGCATCATAAATTTTAAATCGCATTTGCTTTATGTAAAGTATTCAGTTGTTCACTCGATACGCGTAATCCGTTCATTTAAACGTCCGAACGTTTCCCCAGTGATTCAATCTACTTTTTGCGTTAAGAAATGCGACTGTATGCTAATTTAAAAAAAAACCGCAGTGTTTTGGCCTCGAATGAAGCAACAGCCTCGTTTTTCGTATAAACTGGATATAATGCGCAATGTAGAAGTGCTATTTAGTTTTTTTAGGTTCCGATTAGCATAGTTGTATTGCCTTAATGGGATGAGCAGATTTGTAGCAATTGAGACCCGTAAAAGAGCCACTATTGCCACGACTTCAGTTCGAGTTTACTCTATGTTCTTAATTTAAATTAATTAACTAGTCGTTATTTATTATTTATAAAACGGTGAAAAATCATCGTGAGTAAAAATGCATGTGTTAGAGTTCTCTATTAATGTGCACGGAGATATGTCAAATCTGCCAACGCGCACTGGGATAGCGTGGTTTATTTATGACGCTTCTTACACAGAGGAGAGACGCTGTACTTAGCAGTGGAACAATTTATATACAGGGTTAGTATATTATTGAATTTCATAATCTTGGTCATATACTTACAAAGACATACTACTATTCTGCAAGGAAAGCGAGATAGGCAGATACGGTTTTCCATTTACTACGAAACTAGCATATTTCTATGACTTTATTCACTTTTACAACATTCTTCAGTTACGCTCATCGGTTTAGGAAACTCTAACCTAATCTAACATTTCTCCAAAATGTCTCTTATTCTGGTCAGAGTCATCTAGATGAGAAGGAAAAGAGCCCTTTCGTTATAAATATATACATTAAATATTTCATAATATACAATGAATGTGTACAGGTGTATAACCATATAATCAACTACACAGTATTACCGATTAAACAATCGACAAAATACACCGATTATCCAAGAAATTATTGTTCTACGTCCAGGATAATAGCACACGCAAGATTATCTGCCAATCAAATGAAGAATAGTAATTAGTTTTGAATATTAAACCACACTTTACCACACGAGATATTAAAACCGACAATTTTTGCGTTAATTTATTAGTTCGTTAAATTAATTTCATAAAGAAGTATTCAAGCGTTAAAAAAATAATTAACCGCCTCTTTTATTTTATACTTCAAATGTGGCTAGCATGATCACCTGATGCTAAGCGATTACTTTAGCCTATGTCCGCTTACAATATTATAGGTATCATTCTTACGTAACGGACACCAGAGAAACTGTATTATAGATGAGAAAACAGCAGAATGGGAGAGATAGTCTATGACTTTCCGGCACTCTTACGCAACGGACTAAACGTAGCAATGCTCGTCACAGTAGTAAGTAGTCATACGTCTACGCAGAATGCCTGTACGTAGGTGCTACTACATGGGCTAATTGATACCCTCACTACATATTGGAAATGGTGAGCTCTTTCACTTCAAACTCCTGATCCATAACCATAAATATAAAAATAATGTCCTTCAGACCGAATTTCGATATGGTGGCCAATCTTAACGAAGAGTGGCCGTCAGCGCAGAAAAAAATATAGTGCTCAATTGTGTGTGCAAATAAAACACTCTTTGTTCCCTAACTCTTGTGATCCAATGGAACGCCAATTCGACACGACCGGAGAGGGATCTGGCAGGACCAACGGCTTTACGTGTTTTCTGAGGCACGGGGGTATGCAACACCGCAAACTCTCTAACTCCCAGCTGCTATTAAGGACTTGTTGAATGAAAACACATCATTTTTTTGTTGATAGAAATAATTTTTTGTTTATGAAATATAAACAGAGTTCAAACTCATAAGTTTGCAGCTGTGGCTACAATCCCAACCTATTGCACTGCACGTGAATCCACTCCAAGCCCAGGCATTTTACTTTGCTGGAGGGGTTAACTGTATCTGCAATCCAAATTTCTAGTATCTGATATGCAATCTTTACAAAAACGAGGAACATGATTAAACACTTATCTCAACAAAAAAGTAATATCCCTCTCTTTTTCTCAGACACACACTTTTTAGAGTTCCGTAACACAATTTCTTACAATGTTGTCACGTACTTACTTCTTAATATATTCAAAGATTTTCTTTTTTGACAAAATGTATTTAAACTTTTTGGAGACATCAATTAAATATATTAATAAAAAAATAAAGGCAACTAAATTATGTTACTTTTATAAAGAATGCCTGTTCTAGGAGTAAAACTGTCATGAAAAGAAGCAAGCAAGATACTAATGTTCATTCTTTTCAATAGCCAATTGGTTTCTCCGCTAATTATTAAGAAACTTGTTATAATAAGTTTCTTAGTAATATAACTCATTCATTAATTACTTTTAGGTATATGAGTTGCCATATGCTATTTAGAAATTAATATTGTTATTTACACCAATTGTAATATCCAAAGAATGAGTAGATTTTTACCGTTCTGCATACTTCAATTTTTGGTGAACATGGGTCAGTGGGATGCCATGCTGTCCTCGTCTCGCCGGTGGAAATGCATCTTGATGATCAACATTACGCGAACGGCCATTGATCGATAAGGCACTCCACTAATGCTTATTTATAATCGACTCAGAAGACACAAAAATATTTACATGCTACGGAATCATTCCTCATGTGTGGTCCGACACATCTTCATCGTATATTTCGTTATAATATTAAACAAATCGTGTTTTCGCGTGGGCGCTTCTAGATGGACACATTCTTATGTAAATACGCTCATCTCATGATTTTACACGGAGATCGTGTTAAATTCCTCACAACCAGTGGGATATCGCGTATGGAGATCATTGCAGTTGTCGATTTCATTTTAGCTTATACAACATCTCACTTGTTTTTTTATTTATACAAGACAACTCCTTCGTTAGTAGTAATTCCTGTGTCGCGGGAGACTTTATAACCATTCAAATAACGGACATAAAGAACAACCAGAGTTGTTCCGTACAATTATTTGTGGATTACACGTATTTTTGTCTCATTAGGAACCCGAATCAACAATACTCGGCGCGGTGGCAATGGCGAGGCTATCACCTAAGCCACTACACCATCCGTGCATTCGTATTATTGCAAGCAATCGTGAGCTATGGTCACCGCTTACCTTCAGATAGTGAGCTTACCACTTTTGTTGTAAAAGGAAGTGTCCATAGGGTAATTAATGACCATCAAAATATGTGGTATAAAAGTTCATTTATACAGAGAAAGTCACTTGAATCAAGAGTCCTTCTATCTTGGTCTAACGTCGTGAAAAACAGCGATAGCATAACAGCTGGTTAAAGAAACTTGCTCTGTATAAATTTGCTTTTTAAAAGTTCATTAAATTTTCGCTAAAGTCGCTCTAATAGACGTTGGAAGAGTTAAACATATATTATTAAAACTGGCTTTAACTAATTGTACAATAATTCCATATTGTTTTACTTATAAGAGTTATAACAATCCAATTACAAGAATGTAAACTTGCCTGTTCTTAAACCCGAAGAACCAATTACTAGCAGTTCAAAATGACATACCTGAAAACAAAACAAAACATTATTAAAAAAAGGTAATGATACATATTTATAACTAATTGATGGACGACCATATTTATATGGGGTACCATCAAATTAAAAAATCCTTCTATGAAGGAGCAAGATTGATTGAACAGTTTTATGTAAAATATTTCGATGTAGCAGTTGTGAATGTTTTGGACTCGATTTCTGGATCAGGTAATATGTTATTAGTCTGGATCTGTGCCCGGTAGACGACAATAAGCTTACCCCTTAAAACTGTAGCTGGTGAAATGAGAATGTAATATACCTTTGTCTTACTTTATATGGGATATATGTATATATATTAATGATATACATACATATATGTACAGTATCACGCCTTCTTACCATCTAACAGAATAGCTCTCTAGATAGTTCAGCAAAGGCATTCTGTAAGATGTTATCATCGCGAACTCACTTCTAAATTCGCAGTGAAAGCTCGGTTAACTACTGGTTATAACAAATTAAATAGTATTAGACGGTCGGCTCAATACAATGCCCAAAACGCACACACGCATAATAATCATACCATATACCACAGTAATATATGTAATAATAGATTATGTAGAAGTGAGATTTGAGTTCGAGATGAAAAAATTTACAGAACAGCACGATGGCACATTACTAGCAATTAAAATTATAAATTTTTGCATAATACCGATGGATAATCTCAAAGGACGTCTTTTGGGTGCGCTTGTATAATACATGTGTGATATCAAATAAATTGATAAATAACAATACAGAATTACGAATTACAAGGTTGGACTTGAAGTTAGGCACTTTATAATCTTTTTATTGATCTCCATATACAAATGTGTTCATATCAGCACGTACCTACCGTATAAATATGGCACTACGGTACACAAATAGACAGCCAGTTTAACAATATAAATACATTAATTAATCTGGCAACCCACCCATTAATCCGTAAATGGATACTAGTTTTAAAGGAGTAACACTAGTCTTATAATGTTCTGTGGTATTAACCATATTGGAAATAAAAATATAAAACAGCTCACCTATATATTATTATGCCGGATGAAATTTGATAGACCATTTATTATAATGTCGAATGCCTAAAAAAATATGAAAATTACTAAGAATGTGATATAAAGATTTTTTTGATTTGATGTGTACGGGTGGCCCGAGATTAGTCTGTGTGGAAAACCTTGGGGCAGGCATATGTCCAGCAGTGGACGTCTTTCGGCTGAGATAATAAATTAATTTGTGGTTCACTATCTTCACGACTTAATTGATCTCATCATACAAATTTAGTCATGTTAGCACGTATGTAACATATAAGTATAAACCTGAATTATTTTTAGAACCTAATACATTCATGAACCAATGTGTTAAACTAAAAATAAGATAATATTCATCACATTGCGCACGCGCCGAGTGCTACCAGCGATATCCTTGTAATGTATTACTGATGTGTTACTCGGATAACATTGGCCCAAAATTAATAATACTCTCGCATCTAATATAAATCTTATTCAAGTTGCCTTGAACTGAAACTGATACAATATATCTAAATACTTTACATGAAAATAGACCTTATGTTTGTAGAAACAAGGTAGAAATAAGAAATGAACTTATTATTTATCAGCCGCCTGCAGCTTTTATAGCGTGCAACGTCAGTAAACATAGCCTCTTATTAATGCAGGAATTTTCAGAATGCGTTTTGTAGTTCCTAAGATTAACTTCAACAGATTCACAAACAAAATTGACCATTTTATAATATTAGTATTGATTCTATTTAAAGCAGTGGATATGGACTAAAATTGTTTTGGTAAATTCTTAATTTGTATTAGTAGGTAACTAAGTACTTATATATAGACAAGGGTTATATAATTATATGTAGTCTATATATATGTACATTTATATATCAACGAAGTATGTAGAGTGTTTATTACACCTATCTATACTTCGCCAGGATGTTTAAAACACCCTGGCGAAATATAGGTCCATGCGATCTATCAGTCAGACTGCCAAACTTCAATGCTTAGAATTGCCCAACAAAACATTGACTGACCTACATTGGCTGAGGGAATCGTATCCGACACCTTACGATCATACGCAAGCTTATACCGTTGAAAAATAAGTACTGTAATAAAACTAGGATATAAACTATTTTAAGAAAATAGTAACATATCAAATACCTATTGATAAACATCAGACATTTGATATCTTGCTTTTGTGTGATCGAGATAGCATTATCGTAACTCTGTTTTAATGCTGATAGTACAGGTAAAACTATAAGGCAAACTTCTTTTATTATAAGAATACTAAAAGGTACACTTCAGAACATTGGGACAACTACCATCTAAGTCTCCCCGTGAACATGGCTGCTGTAAAGCAACCGAAACGTCGGGGCAAAGTGTAAACTTAAATATAAATAGATTTTATTACATTAAATAGCATAATAAATTTTAATAATAGTAGTGTTAGAGTTTTCAAAATTATGTAATAAAATTGTTTTAATGTAAAATAAACGTTATAAAAATTAACGCGACAAAATCCGTATAAAGTGTTTAATTTCAATAAGAATACTCATTTAGAAAAATATATATCACACGGTTATGAGATAATATAGAATTTCTTGCAGGTATCTTCTCGTAGACGCTTTTGCCTAAACCTAGCAACTAACATAAATGTAAATTCAGTAACATTACTAAATTTACTAACTCAAAGTTTGATGTTCCTTTGACTTAAATGAATAAATCATTATGGAATACTTTTTACGGTAGCTCCCGCTCTACGAATAGATCCTCTTTCGCAGGGATCTTTACAACCATTCAAACAACGGAGTCACAGACTCGGAACAACTATTTGTGGACTGCACAAATTTTTGTCTCGTGTGGGAAGCGATTCCACAACACTCGGTGCAGGGGCAATGGCGAGGCGACCATGTTAGCCACTAAGCCATCCAAGTATTCACTTTATCTTTAACTTAGTCAAAAAAGTAAGTTATAATATTTTAAACTTCCTAAAATATTAGCTCGATTACTACACGATAGGCTCAAAAGTCATTTACCCAATACAAGTATTTGGACCGAATGACCGACGATCGAGTTATACAACCCAAATAGTTCAAATACCGGCAGCTTAACGATAAAGGTAATAATATTTTTCTAGGCTTGCAACTGCAGTAATACTTGCTACATGTACCTACCAGAAAAATATTAAGTGTGGTCTATTTCCCAAAGGTATTTCCCAAGACAAAATCACTCAATTCATGAATACGGTAACACATAATAAGGAAGTATTGTTGGCCAAATATTGTTGGTTCCACATCCGTACGTCACAAACATATCTTCGCTGTTTCAAAGTTTTAAAGTCACTAGTGAATACGACTAGAAGAGACGTAATTTATAACTGTCCCTATTCAGAGGAGTTCGTTAACGTCGACCTTTTTCTGGTGCAATAGTTCGGGGAGAGGCAATCCGAGGTTGCGTGGCGCGTTCCTCTCTTCCTTATAATTTTATTAAATAAGTATATTTCTAAAGAACTTCTACGGAGAATTGCTTCCAGAAGACTTTACTTGCCCAACGAAGGGGTCGAAACAGGGATCTCATAGTTCCTCATAGCCAATTATATTTATGCTCGTAGTATGCTCTATAGGTCGTAAGCAAATGATTCAGTCTTTTAGCTCTATAAATAAATTAAACATTAACTTAAAATAACAAAGAATTTCTTAACAATATTCTTTAATTATTTAGCATGCCTACAGCAGCTTAAAAATCATGTTATTTCTCTATTACCTGCTATACGGTGGCACAATGTCAGCGCTCAAGGGTGGAAACAACTGAACAGGCTTAACCTAGCCCAAGGGAAGGCTGTGTCATTTGAACTAACACTTTGTTATAGTGCACAGAAGGGTTGCCAATTTTTGTAAAGTAAATGTGAAAATGTCAAAGGAATAGAACTAAATAAAGGATATCTAACATTTAAAAGTATTGTCTTATTTAATTAGACGATGACATCTAACAATACCTAAAATATTTGTCACTATTATGACGCTTTTTAATTTTGTTGAATTATTTTCTTTTTAGTTTATATTTCTAAATAATTTGTCTATATATAATGATATTATGATAATTATTTAATTATGTCACAAAATTTTGAATAGGTACCAATAAATTAGATCTCAATACCACTTAGCTATTGTTACTTGTTAATATATTTATTTATGCCTTGAGTTAAAGGTTTTAGAACGATTTACAGTAAACATTATTAAATGTTCTTTGTAAGACGTTAAGTCTACCATGTGTAATTCTGGTTTGACCAACCTGTTTCGATCCTGATCAGGTTCTTAACTGCAGATAACATTATAACAGTAAAAAGGCAAAATAAAAATAAATACTATTATTAAACAATATGGTTGTCAGCCCTAAGTACACGTTCGTTGATTTCCACACTATTTATGCACATTTGAACTTTGGCGAAAACGTGATGTGACGTTATACGTGAATGTTTATAATGACGTCCTTGTAACGTTGAAAAGAGCTATTAATATGTTATTGCTGATTAACTTCCTGATTTTTTTATAATTGTAATAAGATGTGAAGCGAATGGTTGATTATATTGAAGGCTTTGAGCGTCTTGAACGTGTACGCGTGCGTTCACATTTTTACGGCTGCACGAATACCGTTGGAGTTACGGTTTAAACATATGTATAAAGAAAATAAAACCTTACTGCATTAGGTTTTGACGTACATACTACCCGTATATGTTTTTATATGCCAAAACCGCTCGGGCCTCTTCTCACTGTGAGAAGGGTTAGGCCATAGCCAACTACGGTGGCCTAGTGCGGGTTGGCAGACTTCACATATCTTCGAAACCCTTAGAACCTTCACCGTTATAGCAAGCGACATTTAATGTAAAAAGAAACCATAAATAGCTAACAGTATAAAAAGCATAGTCTGAAGCAACAATAATGTTAACAATATGTTGTGTTTAAATTGTTGACAAGCTTTATAATAAAACCTGACGAATATTATAAATGCGAGTTTGTTTTTTCGTAACACCTTAACTACTCGACCGATCATCATGAAATATTGCAAACGCGTTGTCAGGAGAACAGAAAACGACGTAGGGTACCTTGTATCCAGAAGAAAAACTGGTCCTAACCTAACCTTCATTTAAACGAATGAAGCGGGCACAGTCAAGTTAATAAATAAAAACAATTGAATGCGTGTGTCCAAGTATGAACCGTAAACAGCTTAACGCAGGAAAAACTTAATACTATATCTGCCACAGAGTCAATGTGTTTCTCCTCGCAGTAACGGTGGCGATAAATATAAATCAAATCAAAAATATGTTTATTTATGTAGGTCACAAAGTAACACTTATGAACTTCAAAGTTCACAAACATTTATTAATGTGAATTTTATACTACGTCACCTGTACAGGCAACCGTCGTGGTATCAAATTCTAACACATTGTTGTATCAACATAAACTCAATTTTAACATAAACACATGTAAATTGCCTTAAAAAAATAATCATCTATATCTTTAATCTTTTAATCATGAATACGCTCTACTACGTTTAAATATGAAGCTTTCTCGACGTTAAGTTGTCCTCTGTCACACAATGCCCAGTTTACAACTCAATTACAAATGTAGTATTGCATTCTATATCTGCCTGCATGTCTGAAAGTTCTCCATAATGTTCTCGAGGATGTGTGAAGTCTACCAACCCGCACTGGCAAGGCGTGGTGGACTATGGCCTAACTCTTCTCACACTAAGAAGGCCCGTGCCCAGCAGTAGAACAGTTTATAATAGAGGGCTGATATTATTCTATATCTAACTACATTTTGCCTGCGGCTTCACTCGCGTAAAGTAGGTTAAATGTGTTAGAAACAGTTTCTTTTTAAATAAAATATAGCATTCCAATGGTGAAAGAAATTTCAAAATCGGTCTAGTAGTTTTTGAGCTAAATCTTTACAAGCAAATAATTAAATCTTTTCTGTTTTTAATAGTAATATAGATGTGTTAGCTCACTTTTACGTCCGATCTTAGCACGAAAAAGATGATTGTAGAACTTTGGTTTTGACTAACGAAATCGTTTTCTTCACTAGGTCATGTCACATTGAAATTAATTATTTTCACAACTGCCTACGAACCTGATACAGCACGTTTCCTTCCAAGACACAACAAAGTCGGGTCTAACACAACACGTGTGCATACACAGGTTAGTTACCTAAGAGCTCCTAATTGGATAACAGTCGGCTATAACGCATATAGCAGACTATCTCGTTGTACGTGCAAGCGTTATTTTTTTAATATACAATTCACACGCCAAGGGTATTTATAAGTAGAGCAATTGTTTAAAAAAAACTGGGTCATTTTATATAGTTTTGTTTCTTATTGTGACTGGCTTGCAGAGGTTGTGAATGCGAATGCTGTGTATGAGGTGTCGAGTGTGATTCGAAGGAGAATATCTTACTGAGTTTTTAAATACATAAAAAGTCTTACGCCTATATATTTAAGAGGCAAAGGTATATGTACTACGTCCACATTAGCTCGCCAGCTACGATTTTGACTCTTACATAAAAAAGGAGGAAGCCTAATTCCTTCTGCCGGACACAGAACAAGACTCCGTGCTACCCATAGATATAATAAACAAGTATTTTTTATATTTCTATGGTGCTACGACTGAGAATTTCTGTAGAGAAAGACACAAACAGACCGAAACGGTGGCGTAGTGAATGCTGTTCATGTTGAGGTTTGGTTACCGCGTCGGACAAAGTGTGATTGTATTTTTCTGTCAACTAATTCTGGCAATGTACCCATTTGACGGTAAAAAGCTCCTCCCCTATTATTTAGAACTTAAAACCCATCGATGGAGAAGGTGTCAGACTATGTATGTATGACTCATACAAAAAAAGGCCAGTAATCTGTGGTAACACATGTTTAAGTGAGGTATTCAGTGTGGAATGTAAAGCTTATCACATGTAACGACTTGAACAGCCGTTAAGTCATTAACAGGATTATTTAATGGTCGATGTCGCCGTATAGCCGATAATAGAAAACACTTATATACTATTACGCCTTTATATACTTTAAGAGTTAGTTAGACTTGCTACATATACTCGGCCTCGATGGCGTAGTGGTTAGTGTAACCGATCGCCACGCCGGTCGCGGGTTCGGTTCCCGCACAAGACAAATATTTGTGTGCATGAACATGGATATTTGTCTTGGTCTGGGTGTTTCTATGTATAATATGTATGTATTTACAAAAAAAGTACATATATATGTATGTTTATCCATTGTCTAGTACCCATAGTACAAGCTCTGCTTAGTTTGGGCTAGATGGTGTTGTGTGTATGTGGTAGAATATTATTATTATTATTATACTAGAGGTTAAAGTCTGAAATTGCCGATTTGTACGGAAAAACGTGAAATACTTTTTTTTCTAAGATTCCTTATTATCTATACATTGCTGCCATCTAAACGGAAGTTCATTTATAAAAAAATCGAATGTTGCATTTTCTAAAAGAAGAATCTTATAGGTATCATGTGAAAAAAATCTCACACCATAAAGGTTTTATCTCAATTCAAAGTATCTATTACTATACAAAGGCAACTTCATACTTTAACCCCTATTATTAGCAAGGCGCAGTTTTTAGTCACGACTAAAAACTACACTTTTTGTCTTGACTAAAACAGGCAAAACAGAACACAGACATGGAACTGCACGCCCGCGCCGAGCCGAGTTGTGGATTCGATCCTCACACGGGACAAAAATTGTGTTCTCCACAATTAGTTGTTCCTAGTCTGGTTGTAAATAAATGAAGTCTTTAAGCCGCTACAATTCAATCAACCGAATATAATTTTAGTTAAGTTATAAACCTACATACAATAGTGAGGTACTCATACGTGTTTAAGCATTTGTAGTTAAAGCAAACTTGTTTTAATAAGCTAAAATTTAATTATAATATAAACGCGAAATCGTAATTAATAATAGCTAACCAATCATTACATATCGTATATACTGACTCAGACTACGAACGCAAGCATTCATACACGAGTATACATATTTTTTAAACCTATCTTATGATGTATTAGCTGTCCTGCTGTTTCAACCACGTTCATAATTACTGATCTGCTCCTGTAGCTTGTAGCGTGATGTTATATAGTTTTTGTTACTTCTGGCGATTAAAAAGAATGGCCATGAGTTTCTTGCCTGTTCTTCTCATGAGCCCTCCTCTGCTTTACTGAACGTGGCAGTAAATTTAATTCACAGAAATTTTTTTGTGTAACTTTGACATTCATAAGTGTAACATTGTAAACTAACTTGAATAAATTTATTTTTGATTTTGATTTTCTGGATAAAGTAGCTTGTAATTGTAAAAGTTTAGTGTCAAAGTTTATCGATTAAATTTATACAAGTTAATCTGACCATGCTTCATTATTTTATATTTTAAATTTTGCGTTTCTGCTTCCTTCTTTTGGGATAAAAGTTTGTAAAAAAAACAGTATAGATATGCCACGTTGTCTAAAAAAAATAAAGTCAATCTATCGACTATTATTCGAATTTTTCGGACACAAATATACGTCAGCTACATTTTTATAAGTAAGCAGTGAGGTATTATTCCCGCATTTTGCTAGCTATGCTTTAGGACCAGGTTAGGTTAAAACCAAAGCAGAAAAAAAAATTATGGACACTTTGTTTATAAGACATATAATTTGCTATTTGTACACGACGCCGATATCATGTACAATTTGAGGTGCATGCCATCTAAATCTATAACCCTAGCTTAAAAGTACCTACTTGTACCTAATTTTAAGTGATTTTATTAAAACCGTATAATTTTTTTCAATTTTGTACTCTCGTTTCACCCACTTTGAGGTTGTATTTAGCAAAACCCTTCCATTTTTACTGGTTACATAAATAACGAATCTGGATACTTAATTTCAAGTTTCCAAACCTAGCTGTTTAATCTGTGCATATTATTTAATACATCATATCTTATCATCAGTAACTTATTAATATCAAACTAACATCAGGTATTTGATTGGCTGTTGCTAATAGTCAGTCTATTACAGCAGTTGATATTTGTGTCAGTCTGTTAACTAATTTTTATTTAGATCTGCCATCAGAGACCAGGTGTTAGTCAGTCATTTTCACAAGCAACCGAAACGTCGGGGCAAAGTGTAAACTCAAATATAAATTGTTTTCTTTAGAAAATATATAGCTTATATAAATAAATAGTAGTAAAATTTCAATAATAGTAGTGTTAGAGTTTTCAAAATTATGTTATACCAGTGTTTAAAGTAAAGTAAACAACGCGATAAAATCCGTATAAAGTGTTTAATTTCAATGTATAACATTCGCGTAAACATAAGACAATATTATATATAATGTTTAAGATTCAAGAGGTCAATTCGAAGACAATTTACGCTCGCAGTACAATTATTTGTATTAAAGAGAGAGCTGGCTATTGAGGACGCGACCTTGTCGGCTTAGCCAACCGCTGACTAATCACTTTTTGTTCATTGACATCTTGTACAATATCTAGTGCACTACCGCTCCTTAAAGCCAAGGGATTTGTTTTGAAGCGACGATAAACGAACGAGTTTTCGTATTAAGCATAATGATAATCCCTTTGTCGTAGGACCTTGGTAATGTTGAAACTGACAAAAAGAATAATTATTCGAGACTTCTATAGGTATATATTTTAGACTATTTTCTGACCGTAGCTTAAAGAACCAGTTTTGTACCGGGCTTAATGATAAGCCCTTTGTCGTAGGGCCTTGGTAATATTGAAACTGACATTAAGAACTAATCTGTCTGTAGCTTTAAGGTAACGAATAAAAGTGGAAGTCAAACTCGGTGTAGGTACATATGTGAAGGTGTAAGACATGATATGTCTATGTGCAAAGTTTATCCAAATTCATTTAACATTATTTATTTTGTGTGATTGAATAACAAACATCAAAACAATCTTCCAAACTTTTAGTACGATAATAATTCTATTCATATTCTTTAAAAGTATGTGAAGGTGTTTGTGTGACCCAATCACGCGTAAACCTTCAACTAAATTGGAATAAAACTTGGCAAACGGATAGGCCATGTCCTGCATTCAGTCAGAGAATTGAGTCTTTAAACCGGCATATTTTCCCGTGGCATTGACGTAGGCGATATCGCCGGCAACATCTAGTTTACCATATAATATAATAATTAATATATTGATGGGTGTACCTGTCATTAAAAGGAAAATCAAGATCTTGGGATATGTAACTTGACGAATGAGGAGAACTGTTCAAGTATTTGTCTTTTTTCTATCCAATGATTCACTCTTGATTACTACATTTACTGAATCATTTGACATTATCCATTAGAAAAATCACGGTTTGACATTTGTTTTTCGTTATGTGTGGCATTTAACAATGACATCATATAAGTTTTAAAACCATATCGTAATGTTCTAGCCACGGTCAAACTACCCTTAACCAGGGAGCGACCATGATAAATTTGAAGAGAGCATTTACGAGAGTAGATAAAACAGAAAGATTGTGGTAAGTAGAAATCCTTAGCCTCTAATTACCCCTCTGGGAAATTAACATAAATCTATGTATAGTGCCGCTAAAGAATATTTCCTTTGTGGCTACTTATTATATTTCGTAAAAATACACTACCTAGGCAATAAACCCGGAACCACTACGAACAGTAACATTTTAACACATTTTTGTGGTTTGTATTTACATGTAAATTACATAGCTCAGTCGACGTTTAAATCTACCAAATAAAACAGACAAAGTTGAACATTTCCTCAATTGGACCGACGTAATTTGAACGTACAAAACATTAGCCAATAATTTTCTTAGATCATAAACCGGCAATTTGAATAAAGTAAATCACAAAAGAAAAGCTAATAATTCATTCTAACACCAAATTAACTACCTCTATGAATAGACAATGTGAAAAAAAGAAAATGGAAATTTAATCAATTTCAATTTAATATTTTGAAATATTTACGCAAGAAACCGCACATACCTTACGTACGTGCCTTTACAATATTGACGGGACATTTACTTATAGGTACTGATACTAGATCATGATAATATACTAAAAATATGCGACATCTTTATAGTACGATCATATTTATGCCCATTTCTCTAATACATACAGGGTGTCCGGTAATTAATGGATAACCTGGAAATGTCTTATAGTGGAACTGAATGCCGTTCAGAAAAAAAATATGAAAAAAATCTATGCTAACTACTACCTGAGATATGTGTTTTTTGTTTAATTATCATTTATAACTTTCTTGTATACTACGACCATAAATGAATGAAATCCATCGGTTTTTGGTTGTTTTATTATTAAACACTAATTATGCTAATAGATAGACAGTCAAAAGTATGCTATGCTAATATAGCTTGCACTTTTTAATATATATATATTTTTTTTCTGAACGGCCTTCTGTTCTACTATAAGACATTTCAAGGTTATCCATTAATTACCGGACACCCTGTATATATCTTGTCTATATATTCTATAGAGTTCAATAATCCGTGAATCTACTGTAATTTTACAACATTAAAATCACTTCGAGTTAATACAAGTAAACTATAAAAATGGGGTATTTAAGTATGAACTATGAGAGGCATAGTTAACTAAAGTGTAATGCCTACAGTGTGAACTGGAAATATTCTAACATAACCAAATATAGGACAAACTCTATTAAGTCTATTATAAAAACAAGGTTTCTAACATCTATCTCATATACTATTATTATAAAGCTGAAGAGTTTGTTTGTTTGTTTGTTTGAACGCGCTAATCTCAAGAACTACAGGTCCGAATTGAAAAATTATTTTAGTGTTGGCTAGCCTATTCATCGAGGAAGGTTATAGGCTATATAACATCACGCTATAACCCATGGGAGCGCAGTAATCATAAACGCGAGTGAAACCGCGGGCATATCTAGTGCAGTATATATGAAGTATCTAAAATGAGTTATAGAAGTAAAATAAACAAATTACGTTTCGTAAAAGTAGCACAACCTCCTCTTGCTCGAAATAATGATAAATAATGATTCACGCATTTTATGTTTGATAACTGCAACTAGAACTTTGCAAACAACAGCCTAACCCTACGCCATTAAAATAAACAAGACAATCAAAATGCTAATCGATTGCAATAAATATTGCAAATTTGATCAGCACAAATATTTTGCAATAATTACACAACAAGGCACATGTGCGTGAGGTTGGTATTACAGCGCATATGAGTCACTACTGATATAAATTCTGACCATCACATTGGTCCATTATGTATGCTATTTAAGGTTTAGAGGCCGTTGGTAGTCCGACCATGTGTTTAAAGGAAAATCATCAATCTTCATATCCAGGTCAGTGGTGAACGGGTAAACAAATTGAGATAATTTTAGCTCGTCGTGATTTATTTAGCCAATTATATATACCTAACTAGTTTTCCCGCGGTTTCACCCACGTAATTCCCGTTCCCGTGGTAATATCGGGATAAAAAGCCTATGTGTGAATCCAGGTCTCCAGCTATCTACATACCAAGTTTCATCGCAATCGATCCAGTTGTTTTTGCGTAAAGGGGTGACAAACATACGTATATCCTCATAAAATTTCACATTTATAATATTAGTATGGATACCTGCTAGATTTTGCTCGCGGCTGCGCTTGTGTAAATGTAGGTTATGTCAATTTATATACTTCTTTCTTATACCCTATGTCCGTTTTTGTACCCTTGACAACGTGTATACGATAATTTCATGATGATCTGTCGAATAATTAAGGCGTGAAAGGGTAACAAACAAACACATTCGCATTTATAATATTAATAAGTTAAGATTATGGTTATTGTAATCTTATTAAATTAAACACCAAAACCTGCCTCATGAATTACTCCATCTATTGGTGAAAACCGCATGAAAATCCATTTAGTAGTTTTTGAGTTTATAGCGAACCTACGACGCGGCTGGGGACTTTGTTTTATAATATGTAATGATGTATTTTTATAAAACTGTCTCACTGAATATCATTCAAATGCATCTATGCGCATTAAAGAAAACGTCATTAATTCATTTAGGTCTCAAGATCTTCAGAATCTATTGATTACTAAAGTTAGTTTACTAAGTTACTAAAGATACATTTAGGTTAGTTGCTTTTTAGCAACTAGCCTAAATGTAATTCTCAAAGGCTCAAAGTTCAGGCAAGGCCTAAGTTCATTTATTATTCTTTTGATTAATCGCTTTCAGTAGTATAATAAATGGACCCAAAGCGCTCAATTCCATACAATCAATACGCAAACTCTTTTGAAAAAGACTAGGAATACTTCCTTCAACTACATAATTTTCTGTAATCCTTTTATAAAACCAATAAAATAAATAAATAAAATGTTTCCAAGCAACAAAAATCCAGTTATCTACTACAAAACTCAGACATAATTTTACTTCAAACAAAATAAAGATAGCTCATTGTCTCTGTATTTACTCAACAGATACTTTTATATCTTTGTCCAAGACAATGCCACATTCCAAACTTTCCTATTGAAATACAAACAATGCTGCTTTATATAAAATTACTACGAAACTAGGTCTGCAGTGTTTCTGAAACACACAATTTCGTTCCATTATATTTGAGTGATAGGAACTGAAATGATGGCTATTTGGTTTGTTATGACATTACCCAGGAATCGAAATAATACTCAACTGTTTCATACTAAACAATCTGTTGTTTGAAAGACCATTATGTTTGGTAAAACAATGTATACGGGTTTTATGATTGTGTGAAATAAGATTGGTATCATCTTCATTTTAGAAACAACATTTGCCTTCGATTATCAGTCTCCCAAATACTTTTACAGCGAATGATGCTCAAAATTACATACATAGGTACATACAATATAGACTACTTACTCGTGAAGAAGTTGGAGAAGGTGTAGTTGTAGCCAGTCATATTATTATATGCAACGAAATGAGTCCCCGTTAATTGCGCAAACGTTATTTTTCCAAATTTCGTATATTTTAGACTTAGGACGTCAAACTTAACAGCCTATAAAAAGAAGGCTTTATTGCTGCTACATGTATACAGCGTTATTTTAAGCAACAAATCTAAGCAGTTATCAACATCATATGCTAGTACCTACAGTTTATAAAACTGACTTCTAGCCGAAATCGTTGCAAGAAATCTTAAGTCTGACCACAAAATGCTTATCAGATGTATTTTTTACCTTCACGTACAAGTAAAGTAATGCCGGCGGCCATACAAGTTGATCTAGAGATCAATAAAGCCATAATTTTGACCCACTCGACTTCAAAACGTGATTATAAATTGGCGGATTATCATGGAATGGCTGACGGTCACAACTTGTTTCCGCAATATCCGTCACTGCAATAATGTTTTCATATCCTTACTATATAATAAATTCGAATGTGAGTTTGTTCATTTCTTACGCTATTCGACTGATCAATTTTGCAAACAGGTTGTCAGGGATACAGAAAAAGACATACATACATTTCATCCAGGAAAAAGTACTGATCCCGAAAAATAAAATTTATTGACAAAATCTATATTAACGCAAGCGAAGCCGCGGGGATAATCTAGAAGTAAGTTATTATGTCGTATTACATTTATCTTATCTTATCTTGTGTGGGGGCCAGTCAGTACAGACCGGCGACACTTCGACCCAGTGGGATCTTTTGTGTCGACTTCCCCAATACCGACTGCCATAGATGTTCATGGCAGCCGGGACCGACGGCTTAACGTGCTCTCCGAGGCACGGAGCAGGCGATAATTGTCAATCAATACGCACATCATTTCGAAAAGTCATATAACTTCCGAAAGTCAGAGGTGCGCGACGTGGGTTTGAACCCGAGACCCTCTGCATTGCAGTCTGTTGGTCTCCCCACTGAGCTATCGCTGCTCTACGATGTACGTTAATGTGTAGCGTAAACATTAGGTTCACTATTTAAACAGTGTCGTTTGTTTAATATTAAAACAATGCTACTGAAGTCATTAGAAATACTAAATCTTGATATTTTATAAGAAAAAAAACAAGATTCTGTCCGCGGTGTCTCTCATTTGATGTTTTTATCATGTTTTACTCATTCTATTTTACTTAGGCATAGTGCTGCTATAAATTACCAAAGTAATTTATAATATCGGTACATAATACATACAACATACATTGTCTGTCGGCTATAACCCCGATTGGGTGGGCAGAGGTGTATTGTTATATTCAACGTAATGGAAGACAAGCCTACTGCCGTTTGCCAAGCATAATACCAAACGCCGTCTTTCAACTGAGAATGTATCGACAGAAAAATCCAATCACACTTTGCCCGAACTCAGAATTGAATCCAAGACCACATGCACATCAGAAGTATCCACTACTGCTGCAACACTGAGACAGTCATGATTATACTATATTTAGGATATTCTATATCACTCAAGGATATTGTTGCTTTCTGTTAAGATTTATATCACAGTCTAGATGCGCCTGCGGTTTCACCCGCGGTTACTGCGCCGCCCCCGTGGTTCGTAGCGTGATGTTATACAGCCTATAACCTTCCTCGATAAATAGGCTATCCAAACAAACAAACAAACTCTTCAGCTTTATAATATTGGTATAAATACGCTCTGTCACGTTTAAATATAATCACCGTTCTGGACGTTAAGTTGTCGTTAGCCACACGATCTCAAATGACATTTGAATTATAAATACAGTACTATCAAACTCACTCATATTGAATGTGTAAGTGCACTTCATCCTAAACCGCAGATGGAGCGTGTATATTTCCATAGCTTCAGCGACACTAAAATTAAGTAGACAACACAAAACTTGGTATGTGAAGATTTAAACCTGCTTTGATTTAGTCTGTGTAAACGTTTTAATGCGATCTATGGTATGGTGAGTCTATGATTTAAACCTTTGTCTCCATTTCTATTTACCTATATATTAATACGTGAAGCAAAAACTTTGTACCCCTTTTTAAGAAAATTGCGCTGACGGAGTATGAAATTTGGCACAGTTAAAGTTTATATGGAGAAGGAGTGGTGAATCCTAATATTTTTATAAAATATGCATTAGAAATACATAAAATGAATGAAAAAACACGATACGCACACAACCATGCATTTGATACACGTAGTCGTATTATTTCGGCAATGTTCGTCTGACATCGTACAATTCTTAGTAACTATAGTTACATACATTATTTATATGTAATAAAGAAAAAGAAAAGTAGCAAGCATAAGAATATCGTCAATGAAAGTGTATAGTTATGTAAATAATGATTTGTTTGAAAAATAGGCAAATTAACCTGTACAACCTTTGAAATATAAATGCAATATGATTATAAGGGAAAAGATATGGACAATAAAACCTTAATAACGATCAAAATTAATATTTTATAGTCGAATTTTGACCACTTGGCGACCGCTAGCTTTTATTATTGGTCTATGTCTATGTGTATTGGTATTGGTATACGTCCGAGAGTTTATTAACAGTAGATACGAGATTAAATCTGCAACGATGTTGCAGGAAGTCGGACAAGGGCTGAGGTAACAGCGACCGGTGTGACCGGTCCGGAGGTCAATATATTAAGTGTGCGAGATGACCGGCTTTACCAGTCGACTGACCGTGTGCGCAAGCGCATACGGACATGTCGGGCATACATCGTGTGGAAAGGTACGGTTTTGTTGCTGCTGTGATATTTGCTGTTTGAAGTGAATTTGAAAGGTTTTTGTGTGAAAATATTAAGTATAGCTTATTTTTAAAGTTAATGTTAAATAGTATTGAATTTGACTTTGATTTATTTATTCATTTAGGTCATTAATAATACTTATGTACGTCAAAGTCTATGGTTAGCGAGTTTACAAGATTACCTTAAATTATTATTTTTTCATTTTCATTTATTTTTTATTTATGTTTTAATGTTAATTTATTAACTTAACACATACAAAATAATAAAATACGAATAACACGTAAAAAATATTAAAATCTGTAAGTATATTTTGAAAAGGTGTTTTGTCGTGGTCCTTTTGGATGTTCTTTTTATTTTCAATTTAATTTATATGAATAATACAAAGTTGAGAAATTGAGGTATCAGTTGTGCAAAAGCTAGAATTTAAAATAAATATAATTTATATTATGTCTGAATAGGCCATGATGTAAATTACCCACCTTACAGTCATGAAAAGTACCATTTCGCCATCCTCGACATAAGAACTACATTCATGCCAAATTTCTTTAACATAACCTATCAGCTGCACACACAATAGGTTTTCGTTGATATCTGGCATTCCAACAAGTGACAAGTTAAAATAGGTTCAGAAGATCGAGCATGATAACCTACCAATAGATACCAGATAGACTTACTGCATTTATCATATTAGTATGGGTGTTGCACTGGGCGCCTAAGACCACCTAGCAATCTTGAAGACAATAGCACACCCTCCCATAACGGTCTTCCATACAGGAAGGTAGCATAAAATACGATGTATTGTACTACTTCAATACTAGTGCCATTTATAACTCGTTTGTTGAATAAAGATCACAAGTGGTATCAATAATAAAGAGACTGGCTACTGACCTTCGAGAATACGTTTTTATACATTTTTTAAATATTTATTTCATTGTTAAATCAGATGCAATTCAATATTGAATTTGATTTCAATCAGATTTGATATGTTCTTTTCATGAATATTGGATTGGAACCTTGTCCTGTTTAGACTGCTTTGCCTAGTATAGCCTAGTAGAGAAAGTGTTTATGCAACTGTTGATCTTGAAGATCCGGGTGCGTGTTTTGACTTGACATAGTGATAATTTTTTGCATATAGGGGATAATAGATATATCTAGGACTATCCCATATAGACAATAATAGACTCGTCGGCGCATAACTTAATTTTCTTCTAAATATGGTAAATAAATAATAAATTCTTTATGGTAACAACAATAAATTCTTTTTCATAATACTCGTTTTAGTCTTATAAAAAAACACACTTTTATAATCCTCTGCTATATTTTACAGTCACAGCTCAAAATTACCATATTTAGCAGAAAACTAAAATTGGCAACACCACATACAACATTTTCAAGATAGAGATTTAAAATGGCTGCTATAGATTCCCGCCAAAATAAAATAGTTCTTTACTGGTAACTTTCACATTGTGCAGTCAGAATTATGTATATCTAGCCAGCCAGTAACACCCACCTGACCTTCACTTCGTGCAAGAAAACAATTTTATAACTAAGTATGAAAACTCGAATTGGCTTTGTTTAGCGATGATTCATTTTAACGGTAAAACTCCGTGATGAAAACGAACGCCTACGTTAGAAATTAAGTTATTTTAAACATTAAATATGGAAACTACTGGTTTTGATACGTTTATATTATGTCCACATGCAAGAGCTTATGACTTAATCTTGCGTCTTCGACGTTCTATTTATCTAGCGTCTAATGTAAGCATGGATAAATGGCTTAAGACGCAAGCAGCTTATCATCGACACAAACGCATCTTCTATTTAAGTTTATAAACGATTGCGTAATAGTTAGTATAACCGACTGCCACGCCTGAGGCCGCCGGTTCGATTCCCGCACAAGTCAAACATTAGTCTGCATGAACATGGATGTGTGTGTTGGTCTGGGTGTTTCTTTGTATAGTATGCATGTATTTACAAAACAAAAGTATATATGTATGTTTATCGATTGTCTAGTACCCATAGTACAAGCTTTCCTAAGTTTGGGCTAGATGGTGTTGTGTATGTGATAGAATATTATATTTTTATCTTCTGCCATTTTCTCTTGTAGTATTGTTAGGTATAAATACAACCTATAGCTGGAAAAATGCGTGGGTGATACATCACCCCTTAAAAGTTATGTAGACGCGATTTTATGCTATATATGAATCATGAAATATATTCAGAAACACTTATGCCACTGACGTCATGTGCAAATATTTGTATTGTTATCAGATGAAAGCAATTACTCAACGATTACATCTTATCAGGGACTAATGATGATAAAAAAAATTTTGTTATGATTAGTAGTTATACTATACACGTCCACAATATAACCAGCTGAAAATAGAACAATACAATTTTTTATCAAACCCCAACCAAGGATATTATATAAAACCTGGCTTTTGCCGCTTAAACTGGAACAGCCGGAGAGCCCGGTTATAAAAGATCGTAGACACAACCTATACTCCATTTGGTTAGGTACTTAACTAAAGGTAAACAATCTTGATGTGACTTTTTAAACTAACACATATTAAACAAATAAACTACTGCTTAAACTAACAGTTCAATTGATTTAGTAATCGTTATTGTTGTTGCATTGCACTTTCGCAGCTTTTTATTTTTAAGCTGAGTTTTTAGTTAAGAAGACACATCAAGATTGTTTACCTTTAGTTAAGTACCTAACCAAATGGAGTATAGTGTTGTGTTTTTTGAGATAAGAAGGTTTTCAGACTAATAAGAGACGGTATACCCGTTGTCTGCAGAAGATAAATATGATCTTAAACCCTTGCGCTAGCGGCTTTACTCACTTTGAAATGAAATTAAATGAAATTTAATGATATATAATAAATATAATTTGACATAGTTACAGAGGATGTTACAAGGTTAAGGTACATCATATCTCGCCTTTAGTAGGCGTACAAATGTTGTTACATAGTACAAAAATTTATTTATTATATATAATATTCATTATTAACAACAAATGTCAATTATCAATAGTTAAAACAATTATTAAAATGCGAAAGGAATAGATTATATCGTAACTATAAAAATATTATAAACAATGTCAATTTCCTGTTTAATAATTACATAGATGTCAAGATACATTAAATTAAATTACCTTTTAAAATGTTATATATTATTTTTATTAATATTGTTAATAGACACTGCGTTTTAAAGAATGTTTTAAAAGACAGTTTTGCAACGCATTTTGCCTCTTCGACTAATATAACTAATCTACCATGAGTTTATGATATAGCATCCCCTCTTCAACATCCGTCAAGTTATAAGGCGTCGGGCTCAAAAGCATATTCAACGAGGAGTTTTAGACATGTCTCGTCCCCTGATCTAAGGATACGCTTGTCGTAATAGCGACCATCAGGCGAGCACTGCGGACAATACGTTTGTTTACTCTCTTGGTAGAAAAAAAGAAAGAAAAGTCCCGACTAGAAGATATACAGGTTGTCTGGTAATTAATGGATAACCTGGCAAAGTCTTATAGTGGAACTGAAGGCCGTTCAGAAAAAAATATGAAAAAAAATCTATCCTAACTACTACCTGAGATATGTGTTTTTTTTTAATTGCCATGTATAACTTTCTTGTATACTACGACCATAATTAATGAAAGCCATCGGATTTTTGTTGTTTTATTATTAAACACTAATTATGCTAATAGATAGACAGTCAAAAGTATGCTATGCTAATATAGATTGCATTTTTAAAAAATAAAAAAATATTTCTTTATTATTTTATTTCATTTTTTCTGAACAGCCTTCAGTTCTACTATAAGACATTTCAAGGTTATCCATTAATTACCGGACACCCTGTATAATATATCTTAGCGATAATCGCAGCCAAAAATAGTGGGCATAACTGCAACTTAATACTGTTTAGATTTTAGTTCCTCCGTAAAGTGTACTTTAGAAATATATTTTTGCAACTACCACATGTCAATTAATTATGAATAATCAACCGTCGTCGACAGCAACAATGATAAGATAAATATCCGATGCACAAAAACATATAATTATTTATAATTAATGAAGAATAGACAGCGATGTAACAAGTATATTTCAATACACAATAAACAAATCGTGTGCGTGCAGTTGATTGTATATTGTATAAGCAGTATAAGTGTATTTTTTAAACTGTTGTAATTACTGTGTTTAATACAAAACGGTATGGGTTATACGTAAGATAACTATTTCTGGTGTTATGCAAAACATTTTGGTTAAAGGCGGAACTTTCTTGTACAAACACGAGAGGTGTTTTTCAAATGCCTACCTGTCCGTTGCTAATGGGCCAAACATCGATCTATACATGGATTTTATAAACTGTACAATAAAGTTTTTATTCAGAGAAATACCTCACACGATAATAATAACTAATGGTCGAAATGTGACTATAATCGTTATGAAAAATTTGACAATAAACAAATAATAAAAAAATCGGCTGTCAAACAGAAGAAAGAAAGGTACTGAAGTGTTTCCGTCTTTGCCTAATTATAAATAATTAGTTAATTTAATAAAATAACATACAATCACAAAGTATCCAGTAAATCTGTTGGTATTACATTATTCACATTAAATTTGGTTTTAGTAAATATAAAAGAAAACAGTTAGACGATGGAATAAAGCAATGAAATTACCTAAGGTCATTTCAGAACCACGTTCTGAAATCAGTAGTTTTCAAAGTATCTCATATCTCTGAATGAAGAACAAAGCAGTAAATTCGACTACCCAAAAATCTGGAATGTCCAGGCTTGAGAAATACGTCCTTAGTATGCATCCTCAGCAACAATAATAAAATAGTTGTTGAAAATCTTAATAATTTTTAAAACATAGCTATCGTATTTTACTAGACATGCCTATAGCATTTACCGATTTACAACTAAAAAAAATCCTCACAGTAAACCCAATATCCATTTATTAGTGTAATTGTGTTTTAAGTGTTATAGCTCAGTGTGGCCACACCTAAGCGAAGCTATTGACCCGCTTGTAACAGACAATGGCCACTTACTCGTATTACTAAACTTGTTCTGTATCGAGGTGTGCTATTCGCCAAATACCTATCGTCCACAGAAAAGCCGCCACTATATATAACTAATATTAAAGAGCCTTTTATTGAGTTCAGAAGTTTGATTCGGTATTACAAAACGTAAACAATGATTTCTAGAAATGTTTGTCTGTTGATGTTGTATGGAATAGTTTTCTGAAGGGATGGATCGATTGTTATGAATCTTAGCACAAAACGAAAGGCTATGCAAGGAATGGAAGGATCTACGTTACTCTTTATCCCCATTTATTTTTATTTTAACCAGCGTGATTTCCAAAGACAAGTGTTGTCAAATTGTCCAAGAAGGTTAGTGTTTTTTAATTGTGATCATCAAATGCCACTTGTAGTCCAGTGGTATGATTCTCGGACTAGCAATCAAGAGATCACGGATTCGAATCCAACTTATTTTGGGACCGACGTGAACGCACTCCTAACGCAAACATTAACCTTACCTGAGAGAACCTTTCTTTTTTATTTATTTATTTGAAAGGCTTTGTCGCTTAGCGACCACACCGCCTTATAAGAAGTAATACATAGTAATAATCAACAAAACATTAATCAATCATTTATACAATTGCTTAGCCTCATTGGAGGCCGGGCTAGCTAATAAGCTATTACAGAATCCGATATCAGAGGTTTTATTGTTACCAAAAAGGGTAATCCTTAGGTCGTTGTTTCGTCTACACTCAAAATTAGTAACCTAAACAGCCAGTAAATATAAAAAAGAATCTCCTTTTTTTAACCTTGTAACATTTCCTAGTACTCCACAGATAGCAAATGATAATATTAATGATTAGTTAGAAATCTATGGCACACAATGTTAGTCCCGTATCACGCCATTTATCTACTAGTATAATGCACATAGATAAAACCAATGTGTCACAATAAAAAGTGTAAATGTTGACAGCTTGTGGCAAACTTGAGTGCGACGGCCGATACTTCGATACCTGGGTCCACAAAATACCCGGGGAAGTACCAACATCTATACCAGGCAGAGTATTTTTCTTTGTTTTATTTTTATACAAAAAAAATCAAACAAACAAGGTGGCAAACAAGCATACAGCTCACCTGATGGTAAGTGGTCACCGTAGCCTGCAACACCAGAGGCATTACTTGTATGCCGATCCTTTAGGAAAGGAAGAAGAGGAAAAGGAAATAGGAAGGAGAAGGAGCGGGAAGGGGAAAAGAGGATGATTGGGCCGCCGATGATCTCACTCACCGAACGAAACACAACAGTAGTAGAATACTGCTATTTTACGTCGATATTTTGTGAGATGTATTGCTTCCCCGGTCGAGTCGCACTTAAAAATAAATACTGTATCGTGTGGGATCGAACCCACAATACACGGCAAATAGCAGTAGCGAGGTGATCAATTAACCCACAACGCCATCGACGCAGTTTCAGACTCAAAGCAGCTACTAAGAATTTCTGGATAATAATCTATCTCTCCAATACCTTTCATTTTATCTTATCTTGAATTCCATTAACTGGCTATAAGATCACGAGAGTGATGGGCTAGAACAACCGCTTACCATCAGACAGCGTTTATTGTTCGCCCCCATAACAATGATAAAAATTTTCTTAAAGAAATTAATACCTACACCATTCTACAACCATGTTGTAAAATTGTTCGGAGAATTTAACCAGTTGGAAGCGGCGGTACCTTTATAAGCCCAAAAACTCGGCTTGTCATTGATCCTTCAGGTAGTCATTCATAGCAGAGAACATGCGCCCATTGACCGTGTATTTACAAATTTTGGGTGCTCACTTGTCTATTAAAAACCTAGTTAGCTTGGCTAAAATAGATAAATAAGGGAAAAGACAAATATGGAAATATAGTCTTATTCTGTCTTAATTGCTACATGTTAATGAGTTTGGCATTTAGTATATTTTTGTATAAGTTTTTGCTTTGCGCTAAGAATAGCACTGCCACATCCTGTCACCATCGTTAAACAGAACGGGATAGCTACAGGTGCACCGAATGCTTAAACTCTCGTAAAAGCAGTTACTCTTGTTACTAACTAATATATTTACTTACTCACGATTGATATGCCCGAAGGGGTAGGTTACTTACATAAATCAGATATTGCATGGATGGTGCACCGGTATAGCTAAATAACTCTTACTGCACTAAATGTGTAAGTTCAAATCATACAATCATCAAATATACATTATTTGCTCAAATGTGGTATAGAGGATGTAACAGGCATATTTACAAAGCAAGTTTATAACACAAATTTGCAAGTCTATGCTAAAAAATTCTTATACATTGTCACTGATAAACAGTTACCATCATGAGACGTTCGTAAGTGTTACTCTGATCTTAGTGAAGAAAGTTATTTTGAATTTTAACTTAACTAATTAAATTACATAATAATATAATCTGATACATTCAAAGACTTTTCTTAAAATGTTATATATCATATTAACGCTTCTCATTAAGAAGATTTTTTTTTATTATTTCTCAAAATGATTTGCCAGGTTTATCTATGATTGAAAGGCCGAGAATTAAGTTCAATTTTCACACAGGATAGTAAATCATATAATCCACAAGTAATGGTCCCAAGGATGAGTGACCTATTTCATTACGTATGTAGTCTTTAAAATGGTATAATTGCTAGTTACTTTCCTAATTAGCTACTTGTTTTGATTCTCCTTGCTTTTTTTATTTTTTATTATTCTTGCACTAGGAACAACCTCTGACGCTGGACTTAACGTACTATAAAACAATGTACTCAAAGAAACGAATCTCGTGCGGGATTAGCCTTATATAAAATGTAACTAATTTAGTAAAAGGAAATTTTATATCTCTACGCAATATGTATGTATATAACTTTCTTATATATGTATTACAAGTTTCCAATCACCTTGATTGAACGAGTACATCTCAGATAAAACACATATCGATATACTCTTGATAGCAGATAAAATGCTTGTCGCAGACCTATGATGTGTCGTGTGACACGGAATTTCAGCATCAGTTACAGTATCACGATAGTCTAAGATGTAAAATAAAGCATATGGGCTTGTATATTATCGTACTGATATGGAAGATATTTTATCTCCCGAGATAGTTTGCACATTACTTATACAGCAATTGGTTAATATAACTACGCACTGTATCAAGGTAATATTACATAATACTTTTTTTATTTATTATATTTGCCCGCTTGGGAATAGTAGTTTTCTTTTTTGGATAAAAGTTACACTGTCTTTCACGGTATCCCTGACAACATGTATGCGAAATTTCATGGTGATCAGTCGAGTAGTTAAGGTGTAAAAACAAACAAATATACAAACTTCCATTCGTAATAAATAATTTAATTAATATCAGCTCTGTATATAAAATGTCCCACTGCTGGGCACGAGCCTCTTCTCAGTATGAGAGGCCATAGGTCCACCAACTTGGCACATTGCGGATTGGCAGACTTCACATATTTTCGAGAACATTATGGAGAAATATAACATGCAGATTTCTGTACGATGTTTTCTTTCACCATTAAGGCAAGCGATAATTAATTAATTTATACGGATTTAACTTCCAAAAATAAGAAGTTCGTGCCTTGGGATCAAACCCGAGACCTTTGCATAGCAGTCAGAGACAATCGCCCACTAGGCTACATCGCTATAATATTAGTTAAGATTATCATCAGCTTGTCTATGCTGTTATTAAGACTTTTTTACAGAAAATGTATAAACCTTTTTCGAACCAGAAATCGCACATAAATCTCATGCAGTAGGTTGTCTCGATTAAGTCAAGATTACTTTTGCCCGAACGCATACTACCGTCATTTCACCCGAATGCATACCTAACGCATACCTACTTCTAAAACGTCATTAAACACCGTGTCTAACCGCTTCATAATATGAATAATAGTATAATCAATTAATCACCCTTATCATTATTGTAAATTATACACACATAGTTACCTACTCATGCAATTAGATAAACGTGATCAATTTGTAAAATAATCGTGACTGTAACGACAATAAAAAAATGTTAACTATGTCATTAATGCATTATTTTTTTGTTCAATGTACTTTAAAACTCGCTTCGGCCCGTGACTACGCCTGCGAGAATTTATAATTCAAAGTCAAAGTCAAAAATCATTTATTCATTTAGGTCACAAAGTAACACTTATGAACGTCAAAATATATGAGTTAGTGAGTTTACTAAGTTACTGAAGCTACATTTAGGTTAGTTGCTAGGTTCAGGCAAAGGGTTGAGCCTATGAGAAGAAACCTGCAGGAAACTCACGGCCACTCTTTTATATAAAATATATTCAATAGTATAAGTGTTAATCCAGAGCATAGTTTATCTCGTGTACGAGTTTTATTCAAATCTATGCAACAGCTTACGCTTAAATAAGTACAAACAACCAAAAATCTTCCCAAATATTCACAATTACAAAATTAGTATCTATACTAATATTATAAGGAGGAAAGATTTGGTTGTAAGGATTTAACTCAAAAACTACTGAACCGATTTAAAAAATTATTTCACCCTTAGTAAGCTATATTATGACCGAGTAACATAATAAAATATTTAGAAAAAAATATTGTTTCGCAAATGAAGCCGCGAGCAAAAGCTTGTCATGTATGGATATAGTATTAGACTGGAAATGTTTTCCCGGCACCCTTTTTATCATCAGTATAGGTACATACAAGAACACCAAAGATCATACGCGTACATAAACTAGTGAGAAACGGCTATGAATTGCCGTAAATCTTAGAGTTCGCAAAAATGGTTCAAGTGATATGCAAAGGTGACCTTTGCATATCACTTGAACCACTTAAGGTCAGAGGTCAAAGGTCATAGTCATTTCGGGGTTATATCGACTATGCTGAGTCGAATGGCGTTGACCGCGAGTCTCTAGCTCTTACCGTTCTTGAGATGAAAATAACAGACATACGGAAAAAGCTGTTGTATAAGAGTTTTTTCGAACTCTAAAAAAGTTTTATCCGTGATCGTAAGAATACAGGCTACCGCAGAACAATTTTTAGTTACTGTTCTGAGCAAGCAACGCTTGCATACATGTGCTTTTATTTTATCTCTGTATAGGTACTACCTCAACGACCCTTAAAAGCAGCTCAAATAGTATGTTTCACTGAGATTTTTAAAAGAAAATGTAATTAATATCCAGCCTCTTTATGGTCAGGCATTGTGAAGCAGATATAACAGTAATATTTAACGAATATAAAAAAAAGTGTGCCCGGTTGTTTCGAAAGCACAAACCTTTTTATTTTATAAATATCATAAGATTCTTGATGATTTATCAATATTAAAATTGATAGGATTTTAATTATAAGTTTGTATAATTGTTGTTAAATTATCCATTGTTTTTGCAAATGGTGATTGCATTTCATATTATATAATCATTATGGTAAGAAAGAATCATAATAAACAAAATTACTTATTATATAATATCAGCCTTGTATTCAACTGTCCCACTACTGGGCACGGGCCTCTTCTCTGTCTGGGGAAGGTTAGACCATAGTATACCACGCTGGCCCAGCGCGGGTTGCCAGACTTCACATGTCTTTAAGAACAATATAATGTCATCCAGACCAAATTTCGGTCACGGCGGCCAATCTTAACGGAGACTGGCCATCTGCGCAGGAGATGTTATAGTGCACAAGCGTGTGCGCAATCACAAATGCAAAAGAATGAAAAGTCAAAGATGCGCGCCTTGGGGCTCGAACTCGAGACCTCTGCGTGACATTTTTCCACTAGACTATCGCTGTTGTAAAATACTTATTGCAGTATAGGTAATTCAGCAACCTTATAAGCATTGATTTCACAGTTTGAGTAATTATATCCTATTGAGCCGTTTATCGATCAAAAATTTTGCTACATATTAAGTAATCTAATTGGAAACAGGAAATCTAAATCCAAATATTCTCTCACAATCTAAAGTCGTTTTGTTATAACATTTGGCTAAGCAATAATATCCATACACAGAGGGCTCATAGTTATACAATACTCTCATAACATTGAATAGGTAACAATGATGTTTAATTAGACCGACCGCTATTGTCAATACGGCTTAAGAACTTTTATACAAAATAGATTGGAGAACGCAAACATTTCATTCGATTAAAGGTCTTGCTGAGAATATTCTTAGCCTATATAAAATACTAGCTGACCCGGTAACCGCTGTTCTACCACATTTATTATTTCTTAGCGGTATGAAATATACTTTACGACCTATTTTACTAAAAAATATACAAAAAAAAACATAAAAATCGGCCGAGCCGTTTCGGAGGAGTGCGATCACAAACACCGTGACACAAAATTTTTTGGCTTAGTAGTCGTTTCGCACGAATTTGTTCGCACATATAGTGTGAATAGACACTTTTTTTAAATAATATTTCTTTTGTTGTCGTTTCGCACACATGGAATATATTTTCGTGCAAATCGTTCCTGTCTGAAAACGTATACCAATAAATCAAAAAATTAATATTTTTTTAAAAACAACTTCAACATCTTACAAAACAGTGCGTAAAATACATTATACATATTACTTATATAAAACTGAGCTTTTATTGAGAGAACATTTTGAGATAACATATATTCAATATTACTTGTATGCAAGTGCATATAAGTAATATTGAATATATGTTTTCTGTAAAATAGTGTATGTACGACTGTATTTTGATATTTTTCTTATTAAAATACAAAACATGCGAAACGACACTTGCGTTTTCAGACGGGAACGATTCGCACGAAAATAAAGTCCATGTGTGCGAATCGACAACAACAAAAATATTATTTAAAAATGTGTTTTTTCGCACGATTTGTGCGATCAAATTCGTGCGAAACGACTACTAAGCCGATTTTTATACATATAGATAGATATTCAATTATATACTAAAGTATTGGTAAGCGTAAGCACATAGGAGTTACAATCTTGTGGACTGATGAAGATGATCAGACGACTGATGATAGACTGCCTGCGATAAACCTGATGCTGTGACGCTTATGTCCAGCAGTGGATTCGAAAAGGCTGATTGATTCTCTAAATGTGTCTATTGTAAGAAAGTATGTGTATAATGCATAATCGGTCAAGTCTTGGAATACCAGACATATCTAATTAAAAATCTAATTGTGTCCGGTCGCCGGTGTATCACTGCGACTTAATAAGTTAAAATAGGCGTATTATAGCTTATTTTCACGCAGGTCAGTGCTATGCCACGTAGGTCTGAAGAAGCTTTTGTTAGAGTGATTACAGGCAATTAATTACCGACGGGATTTACAAGCTTATAAATTATAGTAATTAGTTATAAGTATAATATTAGATATCTATATAATTATACTTATAATTAACAATTCAAGTCCGTGTTCACAATAATTTCTAGAAACTAATTATTTTTCGTCGGCTAAAATGTTTTCTCTGATGAGTTTATTAATACGAGCAAATAGTACCTAGAAATATCGGAATATAACGTACAAGTGCAAATTATATAAAACATTTCCAATTAATAGACTCAAATAATAAATATACATTAAAACATATTCACAAGTTATAAAAATCTACGAATTATTAAACGAAAGCGTCACACACGATAGACAGAAAACATTACTCCGTATTTATAAAACGAACGAAACTCGAAAGAACATAAACAAAGCGCATAAATTGCACAACACAGGCTGGCCAGTCTTTCTAAAAATTAGACCAATATAAAAATAGGATAATTGAACCTTGTCACAATAATAATACAGTTCCAAATTGTTTGGGTGTTATTGCGCACGACCGCAAACGTACTGGTGCAAGCGTTGCGTGCTTGAAACACTAACAAACAGTGAAATTGATTCACTCACCTCAAGTTTTTTGGAGTACTCTTCCGTAACGCGCTCCTGCTCCTTTTTCAACTCCTCGTTTTTCTCCAATAGAGCCTTCCCTAGCTCAGCAGCGAGAAGTAGATCTGACTCCTTTTGTTGCAATTGTGACCATATATCCTGTTCCTGTCCCGCGTCCATGGTGGTCGTCTGCCTTGCAGTCGACATCTCCCTCACATAAGCCTCCAAATCCTCATAAAAATGTACGTCAGACAAACTCAAAGGTATTGGAGTACCTCTAGTGCCACTCTTACTTCGGCTTCTTCTGTGTTTATTTAATGGTGTTGATGTTCTTATGTCTCCTCTTCCAACGAACTCAGTTTCGTCAGTGATGAAGTTGGGGGAGGTATTCCGGTCTGGTGGTTCTGGTTTAGTGTTACTTTTTCTACTTCTACTAATATTTGCACTAAATTCACCGGCCATTTATTCGGACGAGTCTTTTAACAACAGCGAGTTAGTTAACTTTGAACTATTTTAGTGTAGTTGTTCTTTTTGAATATTTTCTCGATCGCCTGTTGAAACTTAATGGTTTTTGGGAGTTTTATGTTTTTGAATATGTTCCTGTTAATGTCGAAATCCTTTTTTAATGCCATTATAACGTGTTGGTATATCACAAAGGTAACATTTCCGGTTCACTGGCACACAAGCACGACACTGCACTGTACAATATTATGTCGATACACTCGCGGGCGGCGGACGGCACACAGATGTTGCCTCGACAACGGAGCGAACACAACAGACTGCCTGCGAAACCTTCGACGTAAAACAACCCGCGACCGACTAAGATTATGTTGCGTCGTAGACGGTAGATTAGGTAGAAAGCTATTTAAGCGCACATATTTTTTATTTATGTTATATTGTTGTATTTTAATTATTTTATTAAAATTGTACTGTACTACGAATTTGTGACGACTCAACTAAATTAAAACAAACTTACAAAAATATTTTAATATATGAAACAAGTTGCTAAATTGTGATCAGCTCTGCCTAAATCAAAAATAATTACAAAAACTTCAGTTTAGTTTTTATTGTGCATATTGTGTATATTGCTTTGTGGAATTTTCAGAGAATAGAGAAATAAAGTGTTCTGTGGGTATTTTGCTCTGATTGTAGTTGCTCTCCTTTTACACAAAGTAAGAGATTAAATGGGTTTCATCTAATAAGTTACCATGTGCCGAAAATCATACCTGATTAAAAGTATGTTATCGCAGTTAATAACATTTTTGGCGTTTAGAAATTACAATATAGGGAACCTATGTTGTAATTTCTAAACTACCTACTTCTTCGTCTGTCAGACTGTCCCAAGTATTTAATTTTATCTATGGACTGTTCTATCAAGACCAATAAAACTATTTAGGCCGGTACAATTATAAAAAGATACAAATGAGATTCTAATATGTATTTAATTGAAATTTGCAATCATTGTTTAGGTTCACATTACTACTAGCTGATGCGCAACTTCGTCTGTTTCATAAGATAAGAGAATTTACTCTGTTTTTACAACATTTTTCATTGCTGCTCCGTTCCTTTTGGTCATAGCGTGGACTATCCAACACTAAAATATTTTTTTACTTCGAACCAGTAGTTCCTGAGCTTAGCGCGTTCAACCAAACAAACAAACAAACTCTTTAGCTTTATAATATTATTATAGATTAGATATTATAACTGTCTATAAGAAAACGTATAAGAAATTGGTCTAATAATAGAAATATTGCATGTTCGAATATTATAATATTTCTGTCATTTCACTTCAATTGCCACCACAGGCATGAAATAATGCTAATAATATGCCTATAACCATTGCCGCCTCTCGTACTTGGTGCTGATTGGGTGGCAGGCAGGCCCACGAAGCCCACCACCCCTAGGTCAAATCTTAGGGTGGCTGGAGGTCATCTCACGCCCTTCGCGCGCTCGGCTCTGCAATTGGAGAGAGGGCTTAAGTGCGCCCTCTCCCGCTCCGCCGCCTCCTTGATAGAAATCATTTCCTAACAGAAGGAAGCGAAAGCGTTCCACGACCTCTCACTCCGGACTATAGACTGAACTACGACCGGAAGCGAGAGGGCAACCAATCCGACTGCTGCAATCAACTCACGGCGCTGCGATGTTCAGGCGGGGCAATCCGCCAAAGTGTGCAGCGCCGTGTCCACAACAACGTCGCAGCCATCGCCGGGCGTCTCTTGCCAGCCAATGCGACACAGGAACTGGCCAAAACAACCATGGCCAGTCATTACCTGTGTCAGCCTCTCCAGCCACTCCTTAAACACGGGGGTTTACCGCCATAGTCGTGGCGTGCCCGGCACTGGAATGCACAAGTCGCTCTTTTCACTTCTCCACTAGAACATGGCGAAGCTCGGACTTCGTCGCTTTGACAGCGGGAAGAACAGGTCCTTCGCTCCGAGCTGGCGCCTCCTGGCACCAACGATAGAGCAACGCTAGGAGCGCCGCTTCCAGGTCCCATGGCATTGATCCGGCAGCCTCGAATGAGATCGTGCGGTAACCTCTAATCAACCTGGCGGCCATGGTACGCTGTGGTGCACGAAGCGCCGAAATGTTTCGGACCGTCAGGTTGTCCACCCAAGCTGGTGCCCCATAGAGGACCATGGACCGCACGACCCCCTCGTAGAGCCTCCGGCAAGAGGTCTTTGGCTCCCAAGGTTGGGCAGCAGGCGCGAGAGCGCGCCTCTAGCACCCAATGGTGGCCAAACGACGAAAATGGGCTGTAAAATCCCATCGGCTGTCGAGCAAGAGACCTAAATACTTTAGGGTTGACTCAATGCCGATGCGGATCCCTCCTACCATGATATGGGTCTCTGGAGGTTACGAGTGCTGTGAAAACAAACAGCCTCGGATTTAGACAGGGCCATCTTGAGGCCCTACCACCGGATACGATTAACGACTTGTGCGACCGCAGCGGTCGCCAGTATGGCCGCCGCCCGGTGCGACTTATCCCTCGCCGTGAAGAACGTCATCTGACGTAATTATGTAGAGTTTATAAAATTCATCTGAATGTGTGTTATGAACACATACCTATTTACTTTTACCTGTAGATATTTTACCAAGGTTGTGTCCTATGATGTTCAATAAAATGAAACTAATGTAATAATAATAATAATAATATTTATTTAAATAATAAGTACACTAATTTATAATTAATGACTAATTAATTTATAAAATACATTTGTTGTTGTTTGCCCGAACTAGATTGAACCTGTGGCTCGGGCGAAGAAGTACTTACTAATTTACCAATATAAATTTACATACCTACAATTCAATAATAACGTTTTAATAACCTGCATAAGTAGCTAGCAGTACCGGTAATAAGTGGGTCAATAATAATGATGCGCTAAGACAGATCAGCAAAATTTTTATTTACATACTTGAAGTAACTGCTCGGTTTGCTCATACGACAAAATTTGTAAAAATATGTTCTTACAGTTTACATAATTTAATTCATAATGTATTGCCTTTATAATTTATATACGGTAGCTCTGAAACAGATGGTAGATAATCTTTTATTATTTTACCAGACATAACAGTAGTACTTATTTAACAAAATAGACAAGACAAGTAAAACATTTGTAAAATAGCATGTTTTTAATATATAACAGTAATAGATAATTAATACGCAAGTAAAAAATATTTTACATTGATTCCTTGACGCAATAATCAGTATTATAAAATAATTATAATAATAACATTATTACTTACCGAAAATATGAAACACCGTCCTTTTTTAATGTCCTGGATGTTTGAGATTACAATTATTTTAAACGAGCACTGCGGCATGTTCACTCTCGGAGCGATCGAACGGTACTAAATTAAATGATACCCAAATGTTCAAGTGGGTGCTCATTTGGTGAGGACGTTTTTGACGCTGATTGTGTATCTAGGATTTTTATATATCAATGCCTACAACCAACATTACTCAACGGCTTAAAAAAACTATTCTGTTTATAATTTGCGATTCGATTAACTTCGGTAATCCCAAAACAGCAATTAGTGTAGGTACCTGTAGCCCTTAATACATTTCCAAATAAGTACATTCAATTCTTAGAGAGCGACTATAAATCGAATCCCTAAAATAATCTTGATTAATCGTTCTGAGAAAACTAAAGTGTTCTATTAAAAGAACACGGTAGTGACCCAGTTTTAAATGAACTCTTTCTATTTATTTAAACTGAACAACTTCTTTCGTTACATTAAAGTTTTATTTACACAAAAACAAATCAAGTCTATTTATTTACTTTAACAACATTACACAAACAAACAGACGTAAACCACCTCTGTAATCTAATCTTTGGCGTATATCAACACGTGCGAGGGAACGGGACGGCGATAAAATGAAAGCGGCGAGTGTACAAGTGCGATAAAGATAACTATACATCATCAAGGTGATACAAAGAGAGTGGTCAAACAAAATGTTGAAATTTATTTTTATTGTTGGCAAATCTCAGGAAGTGATCTCATAGTGATCTTATAAAATTCGCAATTAATTAAAAGGAGGTTTAATAACGTGGACCTTGGATCTCGTATCGAGTGGTTCAGAAAAAAACATGGCCCACAGATTAAGTTTCGTAAACAGATTGAGTTAGCTATAAAAATAAGGTTGTATATCCTTACATGACTTGTAGAACAGATTATTTAAAAAGTTTCTTAAATAGGTTCCTTATTTGAATACACGGATTGCACAGTAGCTTAAATATTCAGCTGGACTTTCCTAATGAGCCAAATATTATTGGTACGGAACGGTAAAGGTATGAGAAATCGTTTTAGCCACAGATAGTTCAGTAATATCAGTGTTCCTAAAATACATCCTCCTGCCATTACAGACCTTTTTTTAAATACTTCGCCCAAAGTGCCACGGTAAATATCTACATATTTTGGCATCGGCAATTTTAGAAAGAAGGAAGGAAACTTAAATGTTGATGAAATTAGTATGTATAGTAATGCCATTTATTCGGCCTTAGGTACGACAGTGAAAACACAAACTTTTAATGAATAAAATAATATCATTTAAATCAATAATAAACAGTGTAGATAAACAAACATAAAAAATAAATACATTAAATGTTTAACTATTCTATCTATCATGTTAAAAAAACCAGTCTATATTCATGAATTAAAATTTATTAAAAAAAAATATTAAAACGAAATTGGCGGCGTCGATGGCGTAGTGGTTAGTGTAACTGGCTGCCACTTCTGAGGTCGCAGGTTCGATTCCCGCACAAGTCAAACATTTGTGTGCATGGATGTTTGTCTTGGTCCTGCCGGACAAAAGTTTAAGACCGCACTTAAACGACGTAATCATCTATCAATTGCAATAAAAGTCGGTAAGATAAATAAAAAAATGCACATCTGGATATTCAATTGTTAATACCGAATATCAGAAGTCATTCTTTTGTTTACTTTTAAGTTATTGGACAGTAAACATCTATTGTTTTCAAACACCGACAAATGCTACGCAAGAGCCAGGTGGTGGAGACGCGGTAATATTTTTATGATGTCTCATTACTATTTACTTTGCTTGTCTTTCGCATTGGTCAATAATAAAGATGATTTAGTCTCCGAAAACACATGTTTGCGACTTATTATAACCTGAGGTTTCTTGAGTTTGTTCATAAACAATCTGAATTAGTCTAAACTTGTGGTTTCTACAGTCAAGACACAGTACATAAATATACAGTAACCTATCTTCATACAAACGGTCGAAACTCGAGTCATACCTACGCGCCTCGGCGTCGGCATGCGCTCGGCACGCAATCAGTCGCGAATGCGCCGCAGTGACGCACGGACGGTGTGTTGTTTTTAAACAGTAACCGCGCGAACTTCTTTTTAAACTAAACATATAAATTGTAAAGTAGCTGCAGGTATCTATAACCAAGTAAAAGATATTCCTTTTTCTCCTCTTTGTCCATGTTTCCCAAAACAATTTTTAATTAAGCTTTATATTCGAATGCGGATTTTTTATACTTTAAAATATAATAATAAAGCATTCCGTACGTCTCAGTCGAGGTGCAAATATTTTTCAGTCGCAAATTTATTTGACCGATTTGTTATTAAGTCTTAAATCTAACATAAACATGTTTTTTTTAAATTAAATCTACCAATCAAAAAACAACATGCATTTTTATTGAACACTTCCTATTCCATTCACAAAGTATTTTATTTGTTTAAATAAAATAAAAAATATTTAAAATCACAAAAATAGATAGAAACTCAAAGTAGGCAGATTTAATTAAAATGCTGTTGGTGTGCAGCCCTATCGCATGTTTACGTACCGCGCGGCTGTAGGCATTTATTTCAAAGATACGGCCGAGTTACAATACTGTATATTTATGTACTGTGGTCAAGACATCTTAAAATTGGAAAAGCACTCGAAATTAGTAGTGAAGTGCGTTCTGCCATCGTTGTTTCACATAACGAAGGCAAATCCGAACGTGAGACTGCTTCACAACTGAAGTTATCGAAGACTTATCGTTACTTAAGTTATCGTTCATGGTACAATAACTCGATACAGGGAGACAGGCAGTAATCAAAGTCGTCTACGCTCGGGAAGGCCGAGAGCTGCCACTTCTAGTGTAGATAATTTCATCATTGTTACCAGCAAGCGAAATAGACGCCTAACAGCACCATAAATCCGCGTTCAAGTGAATAAATCCGGAGTTAAATCTTTATCATTGACTACAGTAAAACGGCGATTGAGAGATGTGAAGTTGTATGGTCGCTTTGCTGTTTGAAAACCTCTGTTAAGACTACAAAAAACGGATGCAGTGGGCTCTTGTCCATCGAAAATGGCCTAAAGAAAATTATATATAGAACAGTTCTCTGGATTGATGTATCCAAGTTTGAACTATTCGGTTCAAAACGAAGAAATTATGTTCGACGTAGCGCCCAAGAAAAGATGATGCCAGACTGTGTAGTCCCAACAGTCAAGCATGGTGGTGGTTCAATTATGGTCTAGGGTTGCTTGTCTATCCAAGGAACTGGCGAGTTGATCAGAATTAAAGGAATTTTGAAAAAGGAGCAGTACAAACAAATTTTAGAACAAAATGCCGTTCCTTCCGGGTTGCGATTAATTGGAGATGGATTCATTTTCCAACAAGATAATGATCCAATGCATAGTTCAAAATTATGCAGAGGATATTTAGAAAAGAAAGAGGCACAAGAGATTCTATAAAACACGGTGTGGCCTTCTCAGAACGCGGATCTCAATCCAATTGAACTTTTGTGAGAAGATCTTGATAGGAACGTCCGTAATCGTGGTCCATCCTCGCAAGAAGACATGTGAAATGCTTTATGCGAAAGTTGGAGCAATATATCAGAAGACACCATCAACAAATTGATTGCTCGTATGCCGAGACTTGTGATAAAAGTCATACAATGTAAAGGACGATTTTTTGATGGAAAATCAGTTTAGCCAACTATAGCGCTTTTAGCATGGGTTATTGATTTTTCTTCACGGATTAAAAGTATATTATCTATTAATCACTGTTGACACTGATGACTAAACAGGTTACCTACTTAAAACACTTAATTTTTGAGTTTTATTTCATTTTCCTACTTTAATTAAGCTGGTCTTAAACTTTTGGCCGGTAGTGTATGTATAATTACAGGTACTAATTTTGACAAAACTTAGTTTGAAGATAGCTTTTGGTAAGGTATGACATAGGCTACTGTGTTCAAAACCATGAATAATAATTTTTTGCGGTATACAGTTACTAGTTTAGAGAATTTAAGGTACAAGGAAAAGCCTGACAAAAACCAATTGACTGGAGAAATAATATATAAATTCAGATAAAGATCGCAATAATCGAACTATAATATAATATTAATATGCGCCCTGCATATAACTTACCCATTGCTGGGCACGTGTCTCTTCTCAGTGTGAGAAGGATCAGCCCATAATCCACCACGCTTGTCCTTTGCGCGTTGGCGGACTTTACATATATTTGAGAACATTATGGAGAACTTCAGATATGAAGGTTTCCTCACGATGTTTTCCTTTACTGTTCAGTAGTCAAACCTTTGTTATATTGTTGTGATAAATCGGTGTTCTAGAACTCCATAAGATTTCCTTCTATTGTGAGCAGGCAGATCAGTGGAATTTGTACCTTAAGCTGATAGCAGAAAGACTCATTTTTCGCAGATTCAGCAACATCCGAGAGAGACCGAGACCTTAGAGTTTATAGCGACTTACATTGTTTAATAATAAGAAATACATAAAACATTGCCCTATAGCAGCCATAGACTAGTGGGAGACCGTCGCAAGTCTCGAAGTCGATACCAAGACACATTAAGTAGTTAATGAACATAATGAGTCGCAGCGGCACACCGATGTTCAGACACAACAATTTTTTAATGATATTTTGTATTCGAGGAGTTGGCAGATTAACTAACACTCGCTTTAAAAGTAAGGGGACACCTCGTAACTCGTAAGGAACATTCAACATCCTACAATAGGTTGTTGGATATATAACTATATATCCAACAACCTACATGTCAGATATCTGATACATGATTAGACTGATCTCTCTAATGTTCTTAAAGAAGTGTGTAGTCTTTGAAATTAAACTACTATATACGGATTTTATCGCGTTGTTTATTTAACCTACTACATAATTTTGAAAACTCACTACTACTATTGAATACCCGTGACCATGGCTGCTGAAAATCAACTGAAACGTCGGGGAAAGTGTAAACCTAAATATAAATAGTTTTAATAATTTTATTAGCTTATAAATTAGTAAAATTCAATAGTAGTAGTAGTGTAACAGTTTTCAAAATTACGTAATAGGTACCGTGTTAAATAAACAACGCGATAAAATCCGTATATAGTAGTTTAATTTCAATGAATAATATTCGCGTAAACAGAAGACAATATTAAGTGTGTAGTCTGTCAACCCGTACTGAGGCAACGTGGTGGACTATGGCATAACTCTTTTTCTACTATGAAGAGGCCCTTGCCCAGCTGTGTAATGGTTTAAAAATAGGACTGATACCTAATGCCATTATATTATTGCTCCATTCTACGCATTACATATATATCGACGATATATTGATTCAATACAAAAAACATGCCAAAAACACGTACTTAGTCAATATTTCGTCACATAGCTACCGTATCGATCCAACTACACAAAGGAACACCTGTGGAAACAAACCAATTTCTGTGCAAGATATTAAACAGTTTAATTAAAAATAAAAATGGCTGCCCCTACTGATGAAATGGAGATGGAGAAAATAGCTGAGGATGAGCTGTCTAAGCTGCAAAGACAGGTAGGAATTTACTAGTCTTGAATATAGACTTGCAGTGTTAAGACTAAGGTTTTGTCCAATGCTTTGGTGTAAGAAGTAAGCATGCTTACTATAAATAATATGAAATCATCATAGAAGTCTTTAAGCACAGCCTTAGCAATTAGGACTACTGATATGGACGAGTGTGAACTATTTTCTAATAGTACATAATGTATTCAATCAAATGTCAATCGGAGTGTGATGCTTCTGTCATATTGAGCGACGCAGATGTGCATCTTACTCACCATAAGACATATAAATATTGAGCGATTTATGGTAATAAACATCATTACAAAAACTTCAATCAATAGAAAACATAATACAATTGTTACTCAAACAATATCAACTATTTTTAAACAACAAGCACTTTTATATAGGCCAAAAATTCAGGCATGCATTATTAAAATTACACGGTATAGACAAAAGAAACTTTATACGTAATCCAACTACTTCAAATGTTATCTATTCTGTACCTATGGGGTTTTGTCCAATGTTTTTATGTAAGTAGTGGATATCTTTATTATTTTTCTTTTAACTTTTTTTATAAGATGTAAGAACCATAGTCTTAAAGGCGCTGTCTTAAAGGATCACTGACATGAGCGCTTATTGGACTATTTTCTGGGACACAATGTATTCTAAGGTCAAATCAGCCGATGAATTATAGGTATTTGATGAATATGCCACATGGAAGCAATACATTTATTACAGACGCCTCGTTGCTACTGATGATACATTTGGCTTTATAAGAAATAAGCTAGGTAAAGCACAGACGGTGCATTTTGTAATAATTTTGTCCCTTGTTATGAATGTTTAAGCTGACAGATGTCTGACAGAGTAAAGCTTTTTGGTTGTGTGTGTGGCTAAATTAGACGGTAGGTATCCGGTCTGTCTGGCTTTTATACCTATTGCTTGATCAAGCGAACGGCGACATTGATGCATAAAAAAAAGGATTTTTTATATATCAATGAACGGCGAGCACTATTCGACTCTTTAGTCAACTGAGGCCGCTCGAACTTATCCCGCGGGATCAGTTGACCTAACGAATGTTTTGAATCGGAAAACTGACCCCATTAATACATTTTATGATTTATACAGACACGAAAAAAAGTGCTACGACTGTGATTTATGGGTAGTATTTAACTGCACAGCAAAAAAATACTAATTACACAGCAAAATATATTTAAAGAGATCAAACTAAGTCGACGGAGACCCGCTTCTCAGGGCTCCTGTTTTTGGGTGAGTTTAAAAAGGAACCTAACATGACCTAACCCTTCCGAGACGGAATGCAGTGATTTGAGGCGTATAGGTGCACGTTATGCTGTGCAATATTTCCTGTGCAATTAGTATTTTTGATGGTCATTATATTGAATCCCATTTTTAATATATCAGTATAACCAAGCGATGGTGTGTCATTTCATTCCCCAAACACTTTTGTGTCAACACCCAAACACGTGTGTACATATTTATATTGTATATATATAAATAATATTCTTCTTTTTAAAGTGGGATCAGTTGACAAAGCAAAAATAATAAAATTAATTATTAAGTCAACTCGTCCCGCGGGATAAGTTCGAGCGACCACAGTTGACAAAAGAACCACTATCTTATCCAGAAAAATTTCGTGTAATACCTACTGAGACTAAAAAATTAATTGTGTTTGGCCTGTTTACCCAAATGACCGGCTACACTGCTTAATCTGGACCTAGCAACCCTAGGTTCATTAGACATGGAACCTGTTATGCGACTATTTATTTACCACCGTCATATAAAAATAAAGTCAGGCTTTAGTTTGGTGCGTGCAAATACATAGAGCCGGTAATTTAATTTCATAAACAATACTTGAGGTATAGAGCAGCGATAGCTCAGTGGGGAAACCAACAGACTGCAATGCAGAGGGTCTCGGGTTAAAACCCACGTCGCGCACCTCTGACTTTCGGAAGTTATATGACTTTTCGAAATTATGTGCGTATTGATTGACAATAGTCGCCTGCTCTGTTCCTCGGAGAGCACGTTAAGCCGTCGGTACCGGCTGCCTTGAATATCTATGGCAGTCGTTATTGGGAAGTCAGTGCCCTATAATATCCTGACACTGGGCTAGCCTTAAGGTATTGTTAGCCTTCGGGTTGCGGCGGTCAGGTGGCAGCCACTCCGTGTAAAAACTGATACCCAGTCAAATCCAGTTAGACAGAAAAGCCAACCCCAAGTGACTTGGGAATAATAAAGGCTAGGGAGAAGAAGAAACAATACTTGAGGGTAAGCATCAATAGCCTAATGGGAGACTGTTGGACTCGAGTTCGATCCCAAGGCGCGATCTCTCGCAACTCTGACTTTCCCAAGTTATGCGCGTATACGTACGTAATAGTTAGTTATCGCTAGCTTTGGTGAAAGAAAATATCGTGAGGAACCCCGCATGTCTGAGAGATCTCCATTATGTTCTTTAAGTGAACTCTGCCAACACGCACTAGGCCAATGTTGTGTACTATGGCCTAACCCTTCTCACGTGCGTGCGTGCGTGCGTGCGTGCGTGCGTGCGTACGTGCGTGCGTGCGTGCGTGCGTGCGTGCGTGCGTGCGTGCGTGTGTGCGTGTGTGTGTGTGGCATCGTAACTCCCGAACGGATGAACCGATTTTAAATTTGTTTTTTTTTATTTGAAAGGTCGGGAGTGTTCTTAGTCATGTTTGATGAAAATCGGTCCAAGATGGCCGCCGCCACAAAATGGCGGATTATACATACATATTTTTTCACAACACCTTCAATATGTGTCGGGGTTTTATATTCTGTCTTCTGCTGATAAGCTTAGAAAGTATAGACCTATCTAGGCATACCACGATTCGTCTAAGCATAAGGGGTTCTAATCAATCTTACATGTTCTTAGGGCTACAGTAGGTAAGTTTTAACAATGATACAAGACAGGATACAGTTACAACAATATATTCATTTTATAATGAACGTGCTTGGTAAAAGTAAATTATCACACGCGTTAAATGTAAACATCCCGAGACAATCTGCATGTATGAGATGTCTTTAAATAAAACGATTTAAAAGGCGTGGCTTACTTTAAAAATAGAATAAGGAATAGTGTGATTAGAGAGAGATGCGGCATAAAAGTGGATATAGTGACGAGAATAGAAAAGGGAATGATAAGTTGGTTTGGGCATGTAGAAAGAATGGACGAGAAAAGACTGACTAAGAAAGTTTATAAGGCCAGTGTGAATGGAACAGTCGCAAGGGGAAGACCTAGGCGAACGTTTCTTGATCAGATCGGAGACGTTCTGGATAAAGGCCAAGTTAAGAGCACCTTAAACCAGCGAGCGTGTATGAGGAATGTTATAAAAGTGAATGAAGCCAGAGAAGTGTGTCAAGATCGTAGCAAATGGAAATCTGTAGTCTCTGCCTACCCCTCTGGGAAACAGGCGTGAATTTATGTATGTATGTATGTATGTAAAAAAACGGACACAAGAAACTTTCAGACTCGGATCAACTCTTTTATTTTTAAAGACATCTAATGCTCTAAGAATAATTCCTGTGTCGTGAGGGACTTTAGAAACATTTAAAGCACCGTAACAAAGAACATCCAGACATGGAACAACCATTTGTGGATCACACGGGATTCTAATCCACAACGCTTGGCGCAGTGGCGAGACGACGACTTAGACCAATACGCCATCCGTGCCGTCATTTGTGGATTACACAAATGCTTGTTCGCGTCATCGAACCCACAACACTACGCACAGCCATGTAGTCAAGTCTATCAATCTGTTTGGCTGTTTGGTAAATTATAATGATATACATTACTCTGAAGCGACACGTTTACCTACCTACTACGGAGGACCGCGTTTATAAAACAAAAGCAACAGGCTTATAGACTGGAACGACCCCTAACAGAGGTCACATTGACAGTATCAAAAAGATCGTGACGCAGGTAGTGAATGCGACTGCTGGGTATGAGGTTTCGGGTTCGAATCCCGGGTCGGGCCAACAAAAAGTTATTGGGTTTTCTTGTAAATAAATCTCAATACCTGCCCGGAGTTAGGAAGTTGGCGGTGTTAGACACCCCCGTGCCTCGGTAAGCAAGTAAAGCCGTTGGTCCTGCGTCTGATCTCTCTCCGGTCGTGTCGGATTATTCGACCCATCGGATAATGAGAGTTAGGGAACAGAGAGTGCACTTGTGTTTCCGCACACACTCGTGCACTATAATATCTCCTGCGCCGATGGCCAGTCTCCGTTAAGATTGGCCGCCGTGACCGAAATGCGGTCAGGAGGACATTATTTTCAAAAAGAATTAACAAACGCATTGTGATTGGGTACAATTTTTTTACTTACTAGCTTTTGCTCGCGGCTTCCCTCTCGTGAAAGTATGTTAGGTTATGTTAGTAACAGTACTTTTTTTTAGGAAAAGGCTGTGTTACTCGATGGTAATAGAGCTTCCTAATGGTGAAAGAATATTTAAAATCGGTTCAGTAGTTTCTGAGTTAAATCCTTACAAACAATAAAAAAATCAGAACTTTCTTATTTATAATATTAGTATAGATAAAACAATTGCTACGATTAGGATTTTTAATACGCTTAACGGGGAGACTCCCCGTGATCATGGCTGCTGAAAAGCAACCGAAACGTCGAAGAAAGTGTAAACTTAAATATAAATAGTTTTAATAATTTAATCAGCTTAAAATTAGTAAACTTTAATAATAGTGTAACAGTTTCTAAATTATGTAATAAAGTGTTAAATAAACAACGCGATAAAATCCTTATATAGTAGTTTAATTTCAATGAATAAAAAACGTAAGAATAAATAATAGACCGGAAAACTAAAAAACACGTTTTATTAAAAAAGAAAAACTAAAAAGTAGACAATAATTTAATAATTTTAATATAAAAAAGCGTGGGTATATGGTATAGATATTTTATTAAAATATCTTAGAAAGCACCGTGCGTAGAGCGCAGTGTCTATCACAACGTGCTGCGCGTGTCATCTGTGACGTAGTCGCAGCGAACAGAATGCGTTTGCCGCGTGCGTCTTATGCACTGTATGACGTATCAATTACTACTGGGTATAATTACTGTGTCCCAGGGACTTTACAAACATTCATACAACGGACACAAAGAACACCCAGACTCGGAACCATTTGTCGATTACACAAAATTTGTTCCCTTGTGGGATTCGAACCCACAACACTCAACGCAATGGCAATGGCGAAGCGATTACATAGACCATCCGTGCAGCCAAGTCTTGTCTTCAGTGTGCTAAGAGAAATGCACGATATAAAAGTAAAATTGAAAAAGGGTACAATATAATATATTAGCTGTTTGCAACAGTAAGAGTAAAAGAAAGATTCACAATAGAGAATACCTGGTACAATAAAAAAAGAGAGAACTATATGAAATGTGTATGAGCTGTTTTGTTTTAAATCAGTCTGGCACAGTAGAATGAATACATTCTTCGATATACCTGACTGGGCAAATGCCTCTACAGGTTGAACTGATTTTGAGGTAATGTGATTTTAATGATGACGTAGCTATTTCCAAAACGCTGCGTGCGATAAATCCATTACGCAGTGTTTAAGTGTTACAACAAACAGCACAGAACATGTGCTGTTTGTTTTATCGTTTGTACAAACAATGTCCTTAAGACCGAATTTCGGTCACGGTGGCTAATCTTAACGAAGAGTGGCCATATGCGCAGGAGATATTATAGTGCACAAGTTTACGCGGAAATACGTGTACTGTCGTTCCCTAACTCTCGTAATATGATGGAACAGCAATCGGACACGATCGGAGATAGATCAGTCACAGGACCATTAGCTTTACGTGACTGCCGAGGCACGGGGATGTGTAATACCCCCCAACTTTCTGGCCTGCTACTCAGAATTTATTGTCAAAGGAAACCAATAACTCCGGTTATTGGTCCGAACCGGAATTGGAACTCGAGACCTCGTGCACATCAGCCACATACACTACCGCTGTTCCACCAAGGCAGACAACGTTCATACATATCCCAAATAACAATCAAATCACACCTTCAATATATACACACAAATAGCTAGGTCGGACAATGTTAAATATCTTGGTGTTTATATAGATAGTTCTTTAAGCTGGAAACCCCATATCAATAAGCTTATAAGTCGGGTTCGCAAGTGTATGTTCATTTTTAAAAAACTGAGGTGCTCTGCTGATCTTGAGACTATTAAAACTGTTTATTTTGCATTGTGTCAATCCATCATCAGTTACTGCATTGTCGTATGGGGTGGTGCACCTAAAACCTCCCTTCTCTCTTTGGAGCGAGCACAAAGAGCGGTCCTCAAAGCCTTTCCGATACCCTACCTCGGCCCTCTACAGTGAGTGTCAAGTTCTGACGGTGAGACAGCTCTTTGTTCTCAGTACCATCCTCCGTAAGCATCCGACTGCATTACCGCATGACTCAAAAACAAACAACAAACGCAGATACTTTAATGTATGTCCAGCGCAACAAAAATGCAGAACTCATCTTGCACAGCGTAATTATACTTACTTATCTAATAATCTGTACAATAAGATTAATAAGGTCTGTGCCATTGAGCCTATGTGTCGCAATAATTGTAAAGCCACTGTGTTTAAATGGTTGTTGGCACTGGATTATAGAAAGACAGAGGATTTATTACGATGTGGATCATAAGACTGGACTTATAAATTACGCACGCTCGCACACGCACACGCACATGCACGCATGCACGCACTCACACACACACGCACACGCACGCACACACACGCACGCACGCCCGCACGTACACACACGCGCGCGCACGCACACACACACCCACACACACACACACACACACGCACGCACACGCGCAAGAGGTTACAGTAGTAAAGTAAAATGTTAAAGTAAAACTAAGTAGTAGCTTTAAATTTTATATTTTATATTAATGTTTGTCTATTCTTTTTTAGTATTTTTCTTAATTAACACTGTGTTCGTCTTACGAGTACTACTCACCCAATGTGTTTAAAGTGTGCGCGAGAAAGCTGGTACCCTAAACACAAGTTGAATCTTATTCTGGGTACCAGAGTTTATCGTAAATACTAAATATCGTGTTTGTGACGCTGTTATTGTATTTCTGTGCCAAGTTAAGAAAATAAATCTTATTATTAATATATTCGGGTCTACGTACTGTTATGTGCTGGGTTCGAGGAATAAGAATGTAAACAATATTATCGACTAAAACACGTTTTATTCTAGCACACAATTAAATTTAAAACACAACGAACACTTTTCCACTGTAACTGCTTCAAACTCCGTAGTATTTTCGCTTCCGTTCGCTCCGAAGAATACTTGACCACTTACGATTGTAAAACTGACTTGGCGAGCGCTGCCCTTACCCTTTTATACGCGATTAAAGCGTTTCCGGAGTTTTCTAGAAACGTCGTCATACCCAGTATGTAAACAATACGAAGATTCGAGAATGTGCCAGCATTCTCTCTACTCTACTCGTACCGCCAAACTACGTCATTCCGTAAGTATTCAATAAATGGCGCTGTAATAAATTATAAGACGGAACTGCCGAGACTTCCACACAATGCCGAGATATAGCACTGGATATAACAATACCTATATTAATAAGCCTCCTATCATGTGACTGTACCTAACATAAATCTAGTATGTTGTTCCAGTTCCGTGTGATGGAGATAGACCGGGCAACGGTAATGACAAGCGTGCAGCCGACCCTCAGGATGCAGAAAAACATCATCAACACGCTCAACGCCGATCTTGAAAAGATCATGATGGAGTTAAAGGTGAGAGAAAACTAGATACAGAAAAATTTAAAAAAATTAAGAAGACCACTCTCGCACCTGAATTTATGGATTAGCGTCAAAATCACGGGACCAATTTCTTAATGTTAAAACTTCGTATTGACAGTTATACTACTGAATTGGTACTCTTTGGGTAGCATATAGGCAGTAAAAATGTAAATAAGTCACTATCTACTTCGACTTGGTGTTTCGTGTGGTTCCGTCAATAAGACGTTAAAATGGCGGCACCAAAGTTTATGTTTTATATCTTTTAAACGAACTAGGTACCAATTTTTTAACTTAAGGTTTCAAATAGTATCAATTCAGTAGTAAAACTGTCAATACGAATTTTTAACATTAAGAGATTGGTCCCGTGATTTTGACGCTAATATTTATGACTGTGTCGCGGAAGCCTTTACAAATATTAAAACAACGAATATAAAGAGCACCCAGCCTCGGAACACTTATTTGTAGATAACACAATGTTTTGACCCGGGATCGAACCCACTAGGCGCAGTAGTAATGATCAGGCGATCAGTTAAATCGCTACGGCATTCCCGCAATCAATGTAAAACCAATACATAGTCTTCTTGGCTTCTGTAGGTCACAATTACAGGCTCCAGTGGAAGACCAGTGCCAGGTGAGACCAGACAAATGCTGAACTGGAGTCCTGATTGCTGCAGCTGTGGGACGTATGTCAGGATGCTCATTGAGTATTTGCGTAGGTACCCATTGGTCCCCTGAAATTCGCACTCTGTGATTGACCCCCACTCGTCCCCTGATATATTATTAATTTAAAATCATTTATATTTCCCATTCACTCTGCTATGGTTTGTTTTCTATCAGGTTTCCAAAGGGCAAACATGAGTCTATAAGTTTTAATCGAGGGGACGAGTGGGTACCTTAAAAATAAATTAATATTGATTGGTCTCCTACCAATGGGCCAATGGGCACCTATATAGGTGTCGAATCTACAACTTTTATTCTGGGGGATGAATATGAGGGGACCAACGGGTCCCGACCCGAGTATTTTATGTTACTGTGTTTTTATTTCTTCCTTTTTTATTATTATTTTTTTATTTCTTTTTATCTTTATAAACATTGTGCCCAACTGTATAGCAATAAAGATTTCTTTCTTTCTTTCATACCTATATTTCCCAAGGGTTAGGTATAACGTCCACGTAATAAAGGACTATTGTTGACTGCATGGATGTCGGAGTGGTCTAGGTGGTCGCCTCGGCCCTGCCATAGCACCGAGTGTTGTGGGTTCGAATCCCACACGGGACAAAACTTTGTGTGATCCACAAATGATTGTTTAAAGCAGCGAATCCTAAACTGGGTTCTACGGAACCTAGGGGTACCGTAAAGTAAAGTAACAAGGATGCCGCGAAATTATTTAAAATAGCGCGAAATATGTGACGAGTATTAAAGATTTGTTCTTATTTAAATTACAGTGCCTTTGATTTGTAATCATTTGCTATGTGGTTCCATACAACCAAAGGTATTCTGTGAGTGTTCCGTCATCTTAAAAGTTTAGAAACCTCTGGTTTAAGGGATCGATGGATGTTCTTTGTGTCCGTTGTTTGAACGTTCGTAAAGTGCCCGAGATACAGGAATAATTGCTAGAGGGGGAGTTGACCATTGTTTTTATAACAAGCCGCAATATGAAAAAAGGCGGAATTAATGTCAATGTCGGCCTCGGTGGCGTAGTGGTTAGTGTAACCGACTGCCACGCCTGAGGGGGTGGATTCAATTCCCGCACAAGTCAAACATTTGTGTGCATGAACATGGATGTTTGTCTTGGTCTGGGTGTTTCTATGTATAATATGTATGTATTTACAAAATAAAAAAATATATATGTATTTTTATCCATTGTCTAGTACCCATAGTACAAGCTCTGCTTAGTTTGAGCGAGATGGTGTTGTGTGTATGTGGTAGAATATTATTTATTTATTTAATGTGGTATAAATTATCTTATCCTATTCTTTTAAGATATTTTTCTGCAGTAACTAGATACTATTTCGTTAATGACTACTACAAGGAAAAATATTTAAATGGCTCTGGTAGATAGGCAAGCCTTTGGAACCTTTGAGTATAATCATTACTCTAGGCTTAATAATGGAGTGATATTATTATAACGGTAAATAGTCAGAATAACGCTAATACCAATTAGCTTATGGTCAAAAATTATTCCCGAGGATGAACTAGGTGACCATTTTATTTGTGCCTTATGTCGGCAGTGAATTGTTATTGCGTTTTGTTTAGCAGCTTGGCAATTAATAATAAAAATTGTATTTTTGTCTCCAGTTCACAAAAAGCACGTCGAACCTTCTAGAAAACTCCAGAAGCAGAGATAGGCTAATAGCGCTTCTGAAAGAGCACGAGAAATACGCGCAAGAAGTGAAAGACTACAGAGGGACCATCAGAGAGCTGGACTTCTTGCTGAAGCAAGTCCAGAAAGAGATCAAGTCACTAAGATCGAAGGGCTCGGGTACTGATGCGGTAAGTAACAAAGAAAAAGTATTTATTCGCAGTAAACATAAAATATAAAATAACTAAATAATAAAAACACCTTTTCCGGGTGAAAGGTACCCTATGTCCTTCTCTGTTCCCTTGACAACGTGTATGCGAAAATTCATGAAAATCGGTCGAGTAGTTAAGGCGTGAAAGAGTAACAAACAAAGTCACATTCGTATAAAATTTATAATATTAGTTATGATTATGATAAGTACTTCTGCCAAACTGCAAAATAGTTTGTTGGCAGACGTATCTCCTGAATTATTTAGTTATAAAGGCTTACAATATCATACCCAAGTGGTGCAGCGCTAATGACTACGATTGCTGTGTATGAGGTCTCGGGTTTATTGCCGTGGTCGGAGTCGGACAGTCTTCTTTTTTTTCTTAGTAGCATTACGGTGTGTCGACATGTTCTCAAGACGGTATACAGGATGTCCGGTAATTAATGGATAACCTTGAAATGTCTTATAGTAGAACAGAAGGCCGTTCAGAAAAAAAAAATTATATATTAAAATGTGCAAGCTATATTAGCATAATTAGTGTTTAATAATAGAACAACAAAAAATCGATGGATTTCATTCATTGATGGTCGTAGTATACAAGAAAGTTATACATGGTAATTAAAAAAAAACATCTCAGGTAATAGTTAGGATAGATTTTTTTTCATATTTTTTTCTGAACGGCCATCAGTTCCACTATAAGACATTTCCAGGTTATCCATTAATTACCGGACACCCTGTATAGTAATACTCATGCTACTTATTAAATGGGGCCATATTTTTATTATTACGACAGTCTTCTTCTGTTCCTTCTTAGTAGCATTACGGTATTTTATTTTTTATTTTTATTTTTATTTTATTTATTTGGTTTATCAACAGTTGTTACAATATTAAATTTTTATATTACATTGATCAAATTTTATAGTCTAATTGCACAACTAATTACAGATAAACACAGCATGTACATAAAAACAAGATTAAAAACAGTTTAACATAGGTATTCTCATTATCTTCTAGGTCCAGTGCATAAAATTGCATACAATTAACAGTAAAATGAAAAAAAAAAACAAACAATTTTAATTAAGTTAACCTAAAAATTACAAAAAATGACACAAATTTTATTATTTGTTCTAAGAGTAAAACACATATTACAAGATAAAAATAATGACTATAAAAAATCTGAGAGAGAAAGATTACATTTCCTGGGCTAGTCTCTTAAAGGCACCTAAACTTGACGAAAAAATGTCTAAAGTTTCATGACTCTTATTAAGAAGTCTGCTCAATCTAGGAACTGGCGAATTATAGCCCAGAACCGTCTTCCGGAATGGGGGCACCATAATGGATATTTGCTTGCGTGGTATTCGTAGCGGTACTTTGAAATTGAAACTGTTGACTAATTGAGAGTTATCTATGTGATTACGTAATATTTTAAAGGCGAACGTTAAGTCTAAGATTGTTCTACGTTTCTCCAAAGATGTCAATTTAAAATAGTCCAATTTTTGGTCGTATGACCTGCATTTCTTAGATATCCCCGCTATGTAGGCTAAGTGCCAAAGAAACCGCTTCTGAATGCGTTCAAGTCTCAATATATGACTTGAATAGTGTGGTCTCCATACAACCGTGCAATATTCAAGAATACTACGTACCAGCGTGTAGTACAGTAATATTTTTGTTTGAGGCCTTCGGAATATTTTGCCATTCCTAATAACGAAACCTAGCATATTAGACGCTTTTTTAATAATATAATCATAATGTGGAAGAAATGTGATTTTTTTATCAAAAATTACACCCAGATCTTTTATTTGGTGTACTTTAGTGATGTTTTTACATCCAAGTGTGTATCTTGACTGAATATATTCGAGTTTTCTTGTAAAAGTCATATGAAAACATTTTTCTGTATTGAGATACATTCTATTATTTCTGCACCAATCTTGTAATTTATTTACGTCACCCTGCAATAAGGCTACATCATCATTCGACTCGAGACGACGCGAGAAATTTTGAGGTCATCAGCGTAAAGATAAGATTTTGAATATTTGAAGTCACTAGTTATATCATTAATAAAAATATTAAATAGAATAGGACCCAGATGTGACCCCTGAGGTACGCCAGATGTAATTTTGTGCAAGTCTGATCTATACCCATTCACCACTACAAAGAAAGATCTATCACTGAGGTAGGATTTAAGCCAGTCCAGAAAAATACCCGTAAAACCGTACGCTGAGAGCTTGTGAATAAGTATGCAGTGAGAAACTTTGTCAAAAGCCTTACTAAAATCACTATAAATTACATCAACTTGCTTATGATTATCAATTGCATTCGTAATATCCTCTACGTAAGTAACTAAATTTGTAGTAGTTGATCTTGCCTTAACGAAGCCATGCTGACATTCAATCATATATTGCTTAAAGTAGTTTTGAATGTATGGGCATACCATTGATTCAAATAATTTAGCTATTGTAGAGAGAATGGATATTGGTCGATAGTTGTTCACATTACTCTTATCCCCAGATTTGTGTATGGGAACTAATTTTGCAAATTTCCACTCCGTTGGGAATTTACCTGATGATAAGGACTCATTAAATATTCGACTCAATGGAAATGATAAAGACAAAGCACAGTTTTTAATAAATATGGGGGGTATCCCGTCTGGACCTGCTCCTTTGGTAACATCAAGGCTTTTCATTTTATTTACTAGCAGACTTTTATTTATGATGAGATCACTAAAGTTAGAGCTGTTTTGACCAATATTTAGAAAGTAATCATGATTAGTGCAATCATTGTCAAAAACTGGTTTATTATCATACACTTTTGAGAAAGTTAGTGCAAACAAATTACATATACTATCCCCGTCCTTTTTCTCTTCTATACCATCAGACATTACGTTTGGATAATTACTAAATCCTTTTTTTCTACTTTTAATAAAAGACCAAAAATACTTTGAGTCGTTTCTGATTTTATCTTCAATGTTATTTACATAATCAGTATATAGCTCTTTTGCTAGCTTTACACTCCTCTTGCTCAATAATTGAAATTGAATTCTATCTATTGGATTTTTGTATTTTTTAAGCCTGCGCCGTATATTGTTCTTTTCCTTCAGTATTCTGATAAGAGACTTATTAAACCACGGAGGATAATTATTACCCTTAGAACATCTACTAAATGGTACCGTCCTATGAATTATCTCTTTAACGATCTCATAAAATTTTGTTACCATAGAATCAACATCGTTACATGCCAAAAAGACACAATCCCAATCAATTTCTGTCAAGTTTTTATTAATTAGGGCGTAGTCGGCTTTGTGATAATTGAGTTTTCGATTCAACAAATTGATAGAAAGACAATTGCTCTCAGAAATACCCAAATCTATATCCAAAGAGGGGTGCAGAGGGTCAATAGAACAGAGTGGATTGCTACAGGCAGTTACTTTACAGTCTGGGGCATCGACTAGAACAAGATCTAGTATTTTTTGTTTATGGTTTGTTATTAGATTACATTGTTGTAAGTTAGCCAAAGAGATGAAGTCGAGCAGTAACTGGCTTGTTGGCGGAACCTTATTTATCGAGTTATTATTGAACAGGTTCCAATCTATGTTACTTAGATTAAAATCGCCTAATACGCAAGTATATCCTGTATGACGATCAAAAACTTCGTTACATTTTTCCAGATAGTGCTCCAGCATATTTTTATGCACTGGAGGTGGTAGGTAAACGCAACAAAATGCTACTTTGTTTTGGTTTAGATTCAGTACCACCCATAAATCTTCACACATACTTTCCCAGTTATTCATGCGCACGACTGGGATGTCTTTAGAAACAGCTATCAAAACACCACCTCCCTCCTTATTGTTATGAAAACCAGAAGTTTCCCTGTCACGTCTGAAAACAACGTAGCGAGCATCAAATAATTCTGCACTAGAGACACTACTATTTAGCCAAGTTTCTGTAAGTACAATTATATCATAATTATGCAAAACAAGACTATTAAAAAATATATGTGTTTTAGTTCTTAAGCCACGAGCGTTTTGGTAATATATATTTAATGGCTTGAATTTTACTGGTTATAATGCTAAAACATGCTAATGAATAATAAAAAAAATATTATATTATATTTTATAATTTAAAATACTACTTTAAATTAGCCAAAACGCTCCTGTCCTTAATCAAAACATACTTGTCACCTTCAGTTTTCCGCATAAATATACGCCCCCCTCGGACCCACACAAATTTAAAGTTCTTTTCTTTTGCAACTAGTCTAGCAGCGGCGTGTAATGATTTGTTATAAGAAGACAAATGTTCTGTTACGTAAATAGGAACAATTGGACCACTGTACCCGATGTGAGCACTATTAAGCTTATTTGATGGATTCTTCTTATTGAAGTTAACCACGGCAGCCAGGAAATGGTCGCGGAGCAACGTACTGCCAAACTCAACAACAAGAGAGCGTGGCCGTGTGCTTTCGGGATTTGCTTTAGCAGTCCTGGTAGCGTGTATTATATTTTCATTCTTAACTTCACACTGTACGGCTTTTCCAATATCCTTTATTATAGTTAACAGATTTTCGGATTTTTTTTCAGGGAGGCATTGAATTTCTATATTTTTAGACCGCGCGTTTTGTTCTAACAGATTAATACGTGACTGCAAGTCCATCACAGTGGTTTCCATATACTTATTTTGATCTTGGAGTATTTTGATTTGCTCATTAGTTGCTTTGTGTTCCCTTACAACATTTTCAAATTGCTCGTTCATAAAATCCATTGACTTTTTAAAATCTTTTATCTCTTCTTTCATTGTTTTAAATTCGGTATCAAGCATAGAACGCATTTTATGACTGAATTTCTGTGTTAATTCATTTAAATGCTTCTCTAAAACTTCGTCCATTATATGACGTACCTCTTCGCGAGTTATGGGAGAGTAGTCGGCATACGGGGATGATAGCGCTTGCGTTTTGGATGAACGGACAGTAACGTTTGTGTCAGGAGGAGACAGTGAACTTTTACTGGCTGGACTAGTATTAGTAGAACTTTCGAACCGATTTGATCCAACCGGTGTATTAGTAATATCCTTCTTCGGTTGTTTACTACGACAAGCCGGGCATTTCCAATTACGTCTTTTCTCAACGCTCATCAAGTTGTATTGCATTGCAGACATTCTTTTTTTCTGATAGCGTTCATGCATCCAGCGCAAACTTTGGTCGACATTGTATCGAGCAACGAAAAGCAATATTTAAAATATACGATACTATAAAGCGCTTTAGCTGGGTATTATGTAAAGCAGTAGCATTTAACGGATAATTAAAAGTCTGGTATAATAAAGATGCAACACTGATAATAAACTTCTGAGAACTGTGTTACTCGCCAATCTTTTGAGAATAAGTTGCAGATAATTAATATAATATTCTCAAAAAGTAAAAAAAATCACAAAAAGTTCTGATCTGTGTGGGGATCGAACTCGGCGCACACGGTTACTACACGTCGTCGTTTCTCAACGCGCCGCACCAACTTATACAAATGTGGCCAATTTAGTTAGTGTATTCGTGAATCCAGAGAGTACTTATTTTTTGCACTTGCTCGACACTAATGAGTCCAAAGTCCAGTCTTTTGTTTAACGACTACACTGTTTATACACTTTTTAAATTTTAACAGAACTTTGACACAGTTTTTTAGTCTAAATTACTTGTCTTCATAAGATAATTCACATTAAAAATATATCACGGGATAGTCTGTTTCACGGTGAATGTTTTGATATAAAAATATTGCGAGAACAATCACTTTTACTGCGGTTAATGAATTAACTGTCGGAGGAAAAATGTAACACGGACGGCAGGTAAGAATAGCAACTGAGAACTGACTGAACTGGTATCAAAGTCAAACATCATTTATGCATTTAGGTCACAAAGTAACACTTATGAACGTCAAAGGGTTAGTGAGTTTACTAAATTTACATTTAGTTTTGATTATGGCTAGGTTCAGGCAAAATGTTGAGCCTTTATGAAGATACCAGCAAGAAACCCACGGTCCCTCTTTAAAAAAACATGTACCCAGTATGGTAGATAGCAATAATCATGCCACAGGTTACACATTACCATCATAAATCTCTGTGATAGGCGGCAGTATAGCTCCACCCATCTCAGAGATGTAAAGCAGCTTTGATTTCTGCACACCAAATATATACAGTCATATCCAAAGAGCCGTTACTGGTTACCTTCGAGGCTGATATTCTAGAAAAATGCATATGAGTGAAATATAATTTACCAATCTCGTTTCGCAGGCCTACGTAAGTGCCTTAAATAATCAGATGGTGATCAGTCAGCTGGAGAATCGCCTGAACACCGCCATGAAGAAGTTCAACACGGTGAACAGCGAGAACTACTCCATGAGGCTTGAGATAGACCGCCTTCTACGAGACCGGTAATAGTTTACGTTTTATTTTTAAGGACAACTCGTACTGTTCGCCCGCTTCACAGCCAGAGGCTCATAATATATTATCAGCCATGTTTAATTAACATAGGTATACTACCTGCTGGGCACGGGCTTCTTTTCAGTGGGAGAAGGTTGAGGCCATAGTCCACCACTCTGGCCTAGTGCAGGGTAGGTCCATGCCCCATTTATATAGCCAAAGTATCTACCTATATTTTGATTTAGTAAGTATTTAGTGATGTTGAAGTTATAAAGCTCTAATTATTATGTATAAGATAGCCGGTACATTTCTGATAATAAGCCAAATGTTACAAGTGAGAATTTTTCGAAAGGAAACCTCGATAATGTTTTGGTGGACTGGCCTGACATCAAATTCTCAGGCGTATTCCTTTCAAAAGTTACGAATGTAATTATTTATTTTTAAAATATAGTAAAAGCGTTGAATGCTATCACCATTTTTACTTCTGCTATTCTATTCTAATAAAAAAGACAACTGCCGCACTAGGAAATATTTCTGTGTCGCGGGAGACTTTACAAACATTCAAACAACGGACACAAAGAACATCCAGACTCGGAACAACCATTTGTGGACCACACACATTTTTGTCCCGTGTGGGATTCAAACCCACAACACTCGGCGCAGGGACAGCGGACAGTCTTTCTGTCCTTCTTTCTAATCTCAAATATAAAAGATGTTGACTTTTAGCAAATGTTAATTGCTATTATAAGCATTAGAATAAAATGTAAAACACTAAATAAGTAAACTTAATGAGTTTTCACTTATTACCAACACTTCTATTCATTTATATCTAAGCTTGTTACCCTGCTTACCTTTTAATGTTAGAAAGCGTAACGATGCGCGCTAAGTTCTGGACTCGAGGCTTGAGAGGCCGCCTTTGTTCGAGGAGACTGCACGCTCTGTTTCATTTTAAATCGTTAACCTTCATAAGATGGCCGGGATATGCATGTCAACTCCTAAGTTTCTACATACCTAACATTCGAATAAGAAATATATAAAACAATATCGGTCTATACTATAATTCTGGATGAAGCTGGGGTGGTATGAATAACCGAATAACTCTTCGCGACGGTTACTTACGCACAATGGGCCAATTGTGAGGTTGACTGCGGATAAAATCGAATTAGACTTTACTTGGTGGACTTCCATTATAATAAAATAATTGCGATGAGAGAAACCAACCACCCACCCTCAGATTGCCCATCAACTATTGATATGGAGAAAGGTTGACAATACCAAACTCCTCTGTTAATGGATGACCTACATGCGTATCGTGGGACCTGGGCGTGCTCCTACATAACTGGTGTTTTACACTCACTTATTGCCGGCTATAATTTTTGGTTGTATATAAAATCAGGGCTAAGCTTATTGCCGCCCATCGAACACGTTTAAAAACCCCACGTTATATTCTATATACTCGCTGAGACTATTCAAGTCAAAGTCAAAGATCATTTACTCATTTAGGTAACACATAATTATGAACGTAGTAGTATATATTGTAGTCTGTCCTACAAAAAAATCCTATAACACTGCCCAAGCTGCCAAGAGATAGTGATCCGGTCGCAAATGCAACGGTACGCCATAAAACAAATGAGGCGGATCTTTCACATTTAAAACCAACGCCTATCGCCGAATGATCATGATTGGCGAACACAACGTCTAGGTACTCTGTGATCGTGCTCGACCGTAATTGAACAACCATGGCTGTGCAAAAGTGCTTAGTGTTGTTTTTAACACATCTGCCAGACTGTCACGCTAAGTTTGCCTGAAACAACAGAAACAAACAACACCCAGAATCGTAGCAAGGATTTGTAGAACACAGTTTTTTTTTTTCATATGCAGCCTTTCTCTTTTTAGGGGACAAATTAATATAGAAAGATTATAAGTAATACTGCGCATTTATTATACTAAGCATTGTATAAATAAGATAATATTGGGATCCCGTGATATATAATGTAATTGGATACATAGATACCCTATAGTGTGGAGATCAAACCTACAACACTTGGCATATAGTCGTCATTACAAGTAACGAAAAAGGAACTTAAAATATTTTCTGTTCTTTATATAGCCAGTTCTTTAACACGCTGTGGAAGAACCAGCTGAAACGTTTAATGGATGGAAAAGCCATGATCATCGAGTTGCTGGAGCAGGCTATCACGACTTACGACCAACGCGAGGAATGGTGCACCAAGCTCGACGCGCTCAAAGAGAAAGCGACTAATGACTACAGGAAACATTGCCTGGTCAGTTCGTAAACGTAAGAGGCTAGCTGGAACGAAATTCTCGGTAGCAGCATGGAACCAGTAGACGCTGTATTAGTCTATTTGTTCCGAGACACAACCGAGAAATTCCTTACAAAAAAATCTGATGATGTTTTCCTTAGCCTTTTAACCAAACTTTAGTCTAGTTAGAAGGTGGAAATCTGTGTGGTTCAAGTGATTTGAGCATGCGACCCTGGCTTCTGAAGTCATGAATGCTACTTCTGATCTTTTGATCCTCTGACCTCTTTCGCCATATTGTAGATCCACTCTTTGCCCTTGCGTCTCTCCGAAATACAAAATTTTTCATAAACATCAGTTACCATTAACCATCTACTTGCTTACACCAAAGGTTCAAAGTTGCTATAAAAAAAATCTACAGAGAAAACAACTATCTATCTATCCATAGCAAGTGGCACAAACGTTTATACTTAACGAACAAGTTTCAGGCAAAAGAAGATCTTCAAAGAGTTCTGAAAACAAATCTTAAATTTCTACAGGAAGTTCGTGAGCTCCAACGCCAACTGGACCACAGCTTGAAACTTGAAGAGTTCCTACGGACGAAGGGTACGGTGAGACTCACAGCTGCTGACGCGAAGGCGGAGGCCAAGAAACTAGAACAGCAAGAAGAGGAGGAGAGGATTTACAACAACTATGTCAATATATTGGATGCTATACGGGTGAGATCTTGAACTGTACATTTTATTACATCCTCGCTTGTGCCTCCCACGGGATAACAGCAGATATACGTAAGTCCTATGTGTTTTTCAGGATATGGTCTATTTAATCCACTTCAATTTTCATCCAAATCCATTAACAAACTACGCGTGATTAAGAACAAACATCGAAACAAATTCACCATAATCCCATAAGCTAGTCCAGTGCAGACAGACGATCGTTGGATGATGCCACAGATCTGCCAGTACATTATGAAAAACTCTGAGGCATCATTTATGATATTTCAAATTTTATTATATAAGTACCGTGGCAATCCAGCACACGATTCACCTGATGGTAAGAGGTTAATGTAGATATGAATGCTTGCAACTCCAGAAGTATCACGACGAGTCACAAAAGGACTCTGTGTTTTCAGCGTGAGATACAAAGTTTTCTAATTCATATGAGACACTTTACCGCCTACTTTAAAAGCTTAGCAACTTTACTTACCACAGGAATACAACATTAGCTTTATTTGGCTTCGACCTTGAGTCGGATAGGCGCAGTTTTCCATTGCTGCTTTAGTTCCACAAATTTAAGCGAAAATTTCGAAAATAAAACCATTAACAATCCAATGTATGTTCTGATTCAGGAGTTCGCAGGTGAAGAGGACGTGGACAAGTTGATTCAGGAGTTCACACGACGTGAGGAGGAGAACTACGCGTTGTTCAACTACATCAACGAAGTGAACAATGAGCTGAAGAATCTCAGTGATACCGTCAAATTGCTTAAAGTTAGCATTGGTATGTCCAAATTTATTTAAAACCTGTCAATTGTTGATATGCTATTCTAGCCGCCAGTGTGCCGCTGCAACTCAATAGGTTAAAACGCTTTTATTTAATTGACTTGAAGTTATATGTTAGTAGATACGTTTTAAATAAAAAAAAAATTATATATATTTAGCCAAATAAATTATTTTGTTTTGTTTCGAAGTTATTTTATTCGTCAAATCTTTACAATTATCTGAATATTAGATCTACGAATTTGCGACTTTCATTGTTAGACAATTTTTTTACAAATTCCTTCGTAATCGTTTTTCTTCTACGACTGTCGAAGCGATCTCCGTGTGTGAACAACGCGCGCACACATACATAACACATACCGTGCCGCACCGCCGCCGCGCCGCGCTCCTCACTCTCGCTCTCATCACTGACCGTAATACACGTACCAAGCATCGTATACCTATCTACCTAGTTAGTATATATATGTATGTAGTACCTACCAATAAACGGCATCAAAGAAGAACGAGCGTCTATTCAATCAAACAAACCCAAATACACCACCTCCGATAACTTCTCGCCGCAACAACGACACTGTGTCCGAGCAGTCGAAACGGACACATCAATAGCAGGCGCCGCGCCGTATTAATATTTCTTATAGCAGTGTTATAGTAATGTTACTTTACGAAAGTACAGTACAAAATTAAGCACTTGTGGTATTAGAAATGGAAGACCAACAATAACATCTCTACATAACAAAATCATTTATCTACAAATCGCTTAAATAAAAAATAGTCATTTACACGAAAATGATTTTTACGTATAGTACATCATTTAAAAAAACATATTTCAGATGAGGAGACAGTCAAGCATCAAGCCAAGCTGAGTAAACAGCAGGACAGCATCGAGAACCTCAAGATTACTCTTGACGAGAAGCGTCAGGCAAACGCCAACGCCAGGACCATCTGTGACAGAAGTGCACAAGTCCTGGCTACATTACTGCAGCAGATCCATGCACTAGCTCTGTAAGTACTTACTTTAAAACAGATTTTTAATAGTATATTCTCTGAGGATTAGGTAGGGTGCATTGTTGTATCTAGAATTATTTTCTAGAGGAGTCCCCCTAGTCCTGAAACGGCGGTAGCCCATATATACTGTCCTAGAATTTTGAGTTAAAACCTTACAACCGGGGTAGGGGTCCAGAAAATACTGGTTTATATACGCCAATGCAAAGTATAAGAAAATGTCAAAACGTTAATTGTAAATCTACAGCCTTATTTGAAAAATAGGTATTTATTGGTGGGGTATTAATATATATGTAACTGATAAAAAATATATGTAAGCCTTGTGCTAAAATTGACTTGGAAACCCAACCTGGGTTCTCACGATCGGAAGCAAACATAAGCGAATTTTTAAAAACCTTTTTTTCTTATAAGTACTGAAAGGGTAGGTAATTTATTTATTTATTTTGGGAAACAAACAGATACATACAGTTCTTAATTAAAAAATATACAGAAAAGATGGTGGTAAGTATGCAACTCACAACGATATCCACATGTTAGTACAATAATTATTTCAAACTTAATTGCATGCGAGCATATATAACTTATCAATATTACAGGAAAACAATGTCAGTAAAAAAGAAAAAATAATAATGGTATGAAATAAAGATATTGAATTAAAAAGAAAGAAATTAATTAACAATTCAAATTCATCAAATATTACATTTATATAAATACAAAGCTAATATCAGAAATCCAAAAAATTAAAAACTAACAAATAATAGCAACATTCAATAATAATGTCAATAATTAATAAAATTCAATTAATAATGATATTTAATATAAAAATAATAATAATAACTGATCACTATAATGAAATGTGTAAAATATTATATAATGTGTAATAAATATAAGTTATTAATTATTTTCTATTATTTTTAATGCTGCGTTTCTAAACGAGTTCCGCGACAGTGCAAACAGATCCATATCTAGGAACACATCGTTATAATTTTGCGTTAAGCGATGTAAAGGTGAGCGCAGGCTCGCATTTGTACGACAAGTCGTATTCGCGAAAAGTGGTCTAGTGCGCGCCTCTCGTCTAATTACAGTTCACGGAACAATATAACATAATTTATTAATTAATTATTAATCGGCAGGCTTCTATGAAACTTCGATCCACTTTGAAATAATTTATGCCGAAAATGCCTTTCTATTGAGTATGATTAATTGTTAATGAAAAATAATAGATATGATAGGCCACTCTTTTTTAGGATATAATTTGCTTCCTAATTTTGCAAGCAGTTTTGATTCTGCTTTCACAAAATGGTATCCTTTAAATAATATTCGCCGTTGCGTAAATAATGAACAAAAGTAAGGAATTAACTACCTTATTCACAGAGCATCACAATGCGACTCCTTACCGTTGCTGAAACTGCTCGGCAAGCCGTTCGAAATCAACGTGTCGAACGCGCGCCTTTATATCAAAGGCTTAGAGACTAAGATCCTGGAGATCATCGAAGTCATTCGTATGGATGAGGTGAGATAATTATGTAGTGTTGGTTTGTTTAACCACAGGTTAAATGCATACCTTAGAACTAAATATTGAACCGCTCACTGTTGGATAAGAGCCAGACTCTTGCTTTTCAAATATTTATGGCAATACTTAAGTATTGCTCACGGATTCTTCCACGCAGTACGATATTAAAAGTATTTATAATATGTGTTATACATGGGGCGCAATAAAAAAAATATTTATATTTTGAAGGCTGCGTGTTCTTTGTGTTCGTCGTTTGCCTAGTTAGTTAATACCCAGTTTAACAGAAATTAGCCGTGATATATGTATATTTTATATAGTTTCTCCATCACGCGTAAAGGCCTATTCAAATCTGAGCGGTATCGCTCAGGTAATTAGTATTAAGCTCCGCGGCTAGAGCAACTTGGACGGTATTCGTTGTCGCTGTGGGTAGAAGTGCATGCTGCGCGGGTTTCGCTCTGGTATTTAGTATCAAGTTCCGCTAGAGCGAAATAGTTCTGACGTGAGACCAGAGAATATACACTGACGTATATTCTCTGGTGACACAGAAATGACTAACTGGCTAAAACTTCTTACCTTCCTGAGCGAAACCCGAATACCGCGCGGTACTCTACCCACAAGGATAGCGAAATCCGCTTCGGTGTGAACAGTAATATTACCGCATACCCACTCGGTTTTCCCTACCGCAAACGGTAGCGAATACCGCTTAGGTTTGAACAGGCCTGAAACCGTACAAAAAGGATTTGGATCAAAGACATTAAAAGTAGGTATATTATGAAACTTGGTACACAGAGAATTTATTTTCTAAATACATTGTGGTGACTCCGTACAGACGAAGAAGTTCCGACTGCATCCAACAGATGGCGCTGTACACATAAACGCTTAAAATCACGTTATTCTTACAATCTGCATCGCACAAGTGAACGTTACACAGCGACTAAGTATATGTATCCGATATCAACCTCCGGCCCGCAACCCACGGGTGATCACCCAGCCTGGTCGGAGGATCTTCCTTTTGTGTTGGTGAGACATCTGACCACGTTCCTCCACAACCTAATTATTACAGTATTATGCATGCCCGTGGGAAGCAACCACACGAGACTGCAATCTAAAGCTAGTCCTCCGTTTATTAAGCCCTCAGCAAAAACCACGATGTTTCTCCTTATCGTTGATTCTATCGGCAGGCAATCCAACGTCAGCTGGAAGGCAAGGAGCGCACTCCGCCGTCTACACGGCGCCGACGCGCGCGCCCTGCACCCTCGCCCCGCGCGCCGCACGCCGGACAGAGGGGGAGGGAGTCCACGCAAATATCTGCTACAGCTTAAACTACACACTTACGAATACAGCTGTATCATGTAGAAATAATAACGACACTGTATTGTATCTGAGATGGCTTATATAACCACCAATTTCGCAGAAATTATTTTTGATCACTTTCATTTTATCACCTCTAAAAGCAGACGACCTGGTGGTCCAACTAACTAACTACGTGATAACCGCCACACGACAATAGCAGGATGTGTACCCAAGCAAACCGCTGCCTGCTACAATGTTAATACTTATAAAACCACTTATAAATAATCGCGTTAGTTAACTGAAAATGACATCAACTAAGCATTTATTGTAACATTTGAAGGTTTGGCGTAACGTAAATATTTTAAGTCTTTGGTTTAATGTTTGACTGTTATGGTTTAATGTTACGTTAGTTTGTATTTAAACTTAAATAAAATATGAAAATTCGAAGGCGGCTTAATCTGATGTACCTAAGTATCCTTATTATCTGGTGATTTTGGTTCGAGAATAGAATAGAAAAGGGTATGTTAAGCTGGTTTGAGCATGTAGAAAGAATGGACGAGAAAAGACTGACTAAGAAAGTTTATAAGGCTAGTGTGAATGGAACAGTCGCAAGGGGAAGACCTAGTTTAGTTCCTAGAAGAACGTTTCTTGATCAGATCGGAGACGTTCTGTATAAAGGCCAGGTTAAGAGCACCTTAAACCGGCGAGCGTGTATGAGGAATGTTATGAAAGTGAATGAAGCCAGAGAAGTGTGTCAGGATCGTAGCAAATAGAAGGCTGTACGCATGTCTTGGTTCCTAATGTCGAGTAGCTTACAAAATGCAAAATGTACTTATGCATTTCGTAAGCTTCTTGGCAGGTGGAATAAAATTAAAATATCATATACTTTATTTAAGATTTGATTGTTCTGAGTGATTCAGTACTCAGTCATTTTAAATTGGGTCCGATATATCAGATTTTAATATTTCTGAATATTATTGCGCCACATATTAAATTAAAATAATAAAATAACTATTATATTTCTCTTTTCAAGGATATATTTTTAACACAACAGTGAAGCCACCAGTACTGAAGATCCCTGATCAGCCAACCAATTAATGTCAAAAATTAAAAAATTTGGAATCTTAAAATCTTGTTTAAAGTCACCACCACACCGCGCGTCACCACGTCGCTACCGGTCTACAGTGAAGGTGTCGTATTATTTATGGCGTTATAAGATATGTAATACAAGTTAAACCCCGCCAGGCTGTGGCTCAGACTGATATTATTAATTTCTCGTACTAGTACCAGTCGAGAAAAAGTATAATACTCTTATATAGAAATGTTATAATAAGTAAAAATTTCAAGTCAATACATCTACTACTTTCAAGCCTTTGTTCTCATATTATTACATTCGCAAAATATTATATTCGCAAAATATTATATTCTCGAATTATTATATTCTCAAAATATTACACAAAGAACAATCACTGCGAAAAATGTTTTTAATTTGAGGGAAACAATAATAAATATTTGACATCATCACATAGGTTATTCATCACATATATTTGTCTCGGATGGGAATCAAATCTACAACCCCTTTGTTTAAGGCAGCGATTCCTAAAGTGGGTTCCGCGGAACCTAGGGATTTCTTTGGAAAGTCACCAGGGTTCTACGAAATCATTTATTTTTGGCAGTTAAATGATACCAAATATTATTTTGAAATAGCGCAAAATATGTGAGGCGAAGTTAAGTTTTTGTTCTTATTTAAATTACAGTGTCTTTAATTTGTAATCATTTGATATGAGGTTCCATAAAATAAAAGATATTTGGTGAGGGTTCCGTTATTTTAAAAGTTTAGGAACCTCTGGTTTAAGGTTTATCTACCTTTTGTAAAATAAATCTAACTAATGATTTTATATCACCCAGTAGTAGGTAATCCTGAAGATATGCATTAATATAATATTATGTGCATTTATATTGAAGTTTTAATAGATAAACTCTTTGCTAGTAGTTCCTGTCAGATTACAATGAAAAACCTATGTCTGTACTAGTGTCAGTTTTTATTTATCAATTGTTTTTTATGTATAATGTGACATTGTGAAAAATAGTTATTGGGAATAAATTTTGCATTCTGATAATTGCATTCTGATAAATAAATAAATAAATAAATAAATATTAAAATAAAAATGTCTGAAGATAGTGAAGCCAAGTTTATAACGAGTCAAAAAGGCAAGTCTGTTTTTTTATATAACGGTTACAAATACAACTTCTTCATGAAAAATAAAAATGGTACAACCAACTGGAGATGTTGCAACCAATGGGAGTGCAAGACTTCGATTACATTAAGTTTGGATAAGAAAGTCGTTAGACAGCCCAAACATAATTGCAGCGTTGATTTTGAAAGAAATATAATTGATATGGCAATGGAGGAGTGCAAAAAAGAAGTGTGCGAAAATTTTGAACCCATTCCAAAAATATTTGAAAAGCACTTCTTGGGAAACCAAGTTTTTCAAAATAAAGAGTATCTGATCCCATTATTTACGTCCAAAAAGGATACGCTATACAGGAAACGAAATAATTTTTTGAATGTTGGTGCATCAAAGACTACAAGTAATGTGAGATTGCCACACCACATTGTGCAAGACTTTTTTTATTTGATGATTATGATGGTGAAACGGATGATAGAATTATAATATTTTCGATGTTACCTGCTCAAAAGCTACAAGAATTATTCCAGACAATTGATATTGTATACGGAGATGGTACATTCAAGGTGACACCGTCGCCTTTTTACCAATTGTACACCTTACATATTAATATCGCACGAGACCAAAACACAATTAGTTTTGTACCTATTGTCTATGGCTTATTACCAAATAAGAACACAAATACATACAAAAGGTTCTTTTCTGTACTTAGAAATCAATTTCGTATGAATATTAGTTCATACAAATGCGATTACAAAATTGCTGCAATTAATGCTATACGTGAGGTATATCCAGAAATAAAACTAAAAGGCTGTTATTACCATTTTATAAATGCTGTGTTTAGAATGAGTAAAAAATTGAATTTCAACGAAACTCACTTAGGTCGCAAAATCACACAGTTGTGCACAAGTTTGGCTCTGTTACCACCCAATCTAATTCCAGAAGCATATCTTGCTATAAATGAAATCGCACCAGAGACGGAAGTTTCACAGAAATTTCTAGACTATTTTAATAACCAGTGGATACAAACCATTACCAAAGATATTTTAGCTGTTATGGTGAAAAGAACCGCACTACGAATGCAGTGGAAGGATGGCACAGAAGAATTAACTCTCGAATTCCATCTCGACCAACCATTTTCCAATTTTTAGTAGCATTAAAAGTAGAAGCTCAAATTCAAAATAAAAGATTGCTAAAAAGTGCTTTCCACTGCCCTGATAAAAAAAGATCTTTAAAATACATTGAAAATGATAGAAAAATTAATTGCATTATCACAGACTGTTTATCCAACAAAATTCAATCAGTAGAATGCTTAACCATGTTAGCGGCGTTGAATAAGCTCCCATAAATTTTCCATGATGTATATACTTTTACAATTTTTATTGTTGAGCGGCTGTACCAATCGTCGTGCTTGGAAACAGATGCCACTTGTGAAAACTTGTATGCACTTGATCACTCGGGATTTGTTTAGTTTCAGTTATTAATAATTATATTTTATTAATGATAAATGCAAATAATTTTGCAATACTGTATGATACTGCAATTAATTTTTATTTTAATATTGTATTACGTTCGAAAGCGTTTCCATGATGCCTAGGTATTGGAATAAAGAGATTTTGATTTAAATAAATTAATTTTTATTTTTCACTGTGTTTGATTGTACTTCTAATATTTTGAGAATATAATAATTCGAGAATATAATATTTTGCGAATATAATATTTTGCGAATGTAATAATATGAGAACAAAGGCTTTCAAGTTTGTTTCTTTTGACAGTGTTCAAAGTGCTAATCGTTCTAAACAAACCAGGATTTTTGTAAAAATGCTGATATTAGCACGATTGATTGCAAAAAGCTGTCTTATATCCCAAAAATACGCTACTGTACTATTTTACAGATCTAGCTTACTTTTGCACAATAATCCGTTTTGTTATTAATTTTTAATTATACAACATCTTCGTTGATTTAGTGACAGTGCGGCCAGATTAGTTTACGTACAGCCTTAACCCTTTTAAAGCTGTCACCGAGATAATTCGTATAACAGAAAGTTCAGAAACTGTCATCGTGTACTGAGCATAAACAAACAAAATCGCTATCTTTGAAAATTCCTAGTAATATATGTATATATTATTGGTGTTGCTAGCAGTAAAATCTTAAAATGCAATGCCACTTATATACTTTCGACGATATAACTCGTCTTGTGAATGTACATAATATATGGTCTGGCGGTCGACGAGATAAATCGTCGTAATGTAATTTATATATGAGGGGTTTACCTACTCTTTTGTGGACAGAGGGGGAGTAGTTATTGGTAGTAGGTACCAAATTCAGTAGATATGATTAAGTTCTTGCGAAAGCTTTTGATATTTCAACACAGAAATTTTGAGTGTCTTCTTACCTACGTATTTTACTGAAAATAGATAGTAATATATTATCTTCAAACTCGTTCATATTTTTTATCTTAGTAATTTAACACGAATACACAAACCTCGTGTCACTTAATAACGAGTATTAGAGAATGATTAGCAACCGAATCACAAATAAAATATATCAACCTTCAATTTTAAAGTACTCACACTTGACGATCATTATTGTAGCAACACTACCTTCCATTTTGAAATATTAGCTATATATTGTTTTGCCGAGATAAATCGTCCATACTACTACGTAATCTATGCTACTACGCGAGCGCTTTGCAAGATAATACATCAACCGTATGTAGTGTAACATTTTTCAGACGAGATATCTCGTCGGCAGTACATAAATGTAGATATTTTATTTTATCACGCCGTTTTGAAAGTGTTGGTAATAGATATTCACAGCAGATACATTATATTTACATGCTATTTGAAAATAATAATACTGAAAACCTCTAAAGACAAAATAAAGTAAATATTAAATATAAGCAAGCAAGGCCACCATCTAACAAACAGATCGTATCGTATGTTGCTTATACAAGTGTTTTCTGTTTGCATACTTTTATAAACATCTCTGTTAAAATATACATGACATAATATAATATTGTCTCATGCCTTTATGCACGAATGGGATAGACCCCTGCCTACCGATATTTGCGATTGCCACGTCGTGTGTTTCAGACCCACGGCTTGCGACATGAAACCAAACAGATTCACTTAGTTGAGTAGTTATCAAGTATACTACTAATTTTTCTTTTTTGTTCATTTTTCAATTTGTTACCCATATTGCCTAGGCAAGCACCTCATACGAGCTTCTTTAACGACAATATTTTGTATTACTTTGGCGATCGCTTAAAATCAGTAATAAAAACGTGAAATGAGCCAAATAGAGGAGAAAATGTCAGATAGGTATGTTTATGTTGATGATTTTAATTTACAAATTATGCAATTTTAATTATTCATACTAAAATTAATTGGAATATTGAAATTAAACTACTATATACGGATTTTATCGCGTTGTTTATTTATCACTGTATTACAAAAATAATCTGTCAAAACAAACTTTAGACGAAACAACCGAAAAAGTATTGAGTAGAGGTTTAAATTATGCAATAACACCGGCTAGGATACCGTATGAGGCCATTATTTGCAACGTCGAGGACTGCCTAGTCAAGAATAATATAAGAAAGGAAGATTTGGAGGCTATACGTCAGGACATTTCATCGGTCTTGCGTCGAAATAAAGTGCCCAGACCGAATCTTCCCAAAGATGAATTCGTCGCATTGAAGAACTTGCGGGCTAGGCCAGATATTACAGTACTCCGTGCAGATAAAGGAAACGCTACGGTCATAATGGATACGTCAGATTATAAACATAAAATTGAAAATTTACTTTCGGATGAAACAACATATAAACAGGTTAAAACAGACCGTACCAACAAAATATTGAACAAAACCAAAGACATCATATATAAATACTCCGAAAGACTAGATCTAGACGTTAAACAATTAATACCAGCTTGCGTAAAACCTCCAAAGCTGTATGGGTTACCAAAAATACACAAGTAAAACGCTCCCCTACGTCCTATTGTGAGTCAGATCGACACACCAACTTACAGACTGGTTCAGCACGTAGCGAAGATACTCTCACCACTCAGAGGCAACTCGAGAGCACATGTAAAGGATTCATACCATTTTGTGAGTGAGATTAAACACCTATGTCTCACTGACAATGAAACAATGGTTAGTTTTGATGTACAGTCATTATTTACATGCATACCTGTACAAGACTGTATTGAAATAACTAAACGGAAGCTAATAGAGTACAATATGCCTGAGGAATATGCAGAACTACTTAAACATTGCTTAACAACTGGCTATCTGTTGTGGGACAATAAATTCTACATACAAGTCGATGGTGTGGCAATGGGCTCCCCAGTATCGCCTGTTGTTGCCGACATATATATGGAGGACTTCGAGGCTCGAGCTTTACAGACTGCTCCCATCACACCCAGGATTTATAAGAGGTTTGTAGATGATACTTTTACAATATTACCAACAGATAGTGTTAGTGTATTCCTAGAACATCTTAATTCCATTAATAACAACATCCAATTTACTATGGAATTAGAGGCAAATAATTCATTAGCATTCTTAGATGTACTTGTCATCAGGAATCCTGATCATACTTTGAGCCACACTGTATATAGGAAAAAGACCCATACAAATAGGTACTTGAACGGTGAATCTCACCACCATCCTAAACAGTTAGCTACCGTGGGAATGTCTTTGTTTCAGAGAGCCCACGGGATCTGTGACAAGAAACACCTGGACGCCGAGCTTCAACATGTCAAGCAAGTACTGCAAGACAATAAGCTCCAACAGCCGCGCCGCTGTCACAGATCCCGAGAAAAGCCAGCCACAGTCGAGCGCCAGCCTGCTATACTGCCTTATGTAAGGGGTGTCACTGACAAGATTGGCTACATCTTGAAGCGAGCTTCAATCAACACATACTTCAAGCCGCCAACGAAGATAAGTCAATTTTTACCATCCGTCAAGTGCCAATTACCTTTACAAGATGCAGGGGTCTATAAAATAGATTGTGACTGCGGACTCTCATACATTGGTCAAACCAAGAGAAGCATAGGCACCCGCATAAAAGAACACATAGCTGACGTAAAACACAAACGCTCGTTGAAGTCTGCTGTGTGTGAACATGTACAACAGGGGACCAACCACTACCTGAGATTTGACAAACCACAGATTCTCGCTAAAGAACACCGATTCCTACCAAGGATGCTTCGCGAGGCTATTGAAATCAAAAAACATCCCAATTTCAATAGAGAAGATGGTTGGAATGTACCACCAGCTTGGGATCCAGTACTTCAAATAGTCAAACCCAAGAAGAAACAAACCACAGCTAGACTTCATGATACTTTGAGCTCATTCTGCGTAAATAGAAACACCCATGATTAAATTATGTTCGGGTACTTTGAAATAACTACACTGGAACATTGAGACAACTACCATCTTAGTCTCCCCGTGACCATGGCTGCTGAAAAGCAACCGAAACGTCGGGGAAAGTGTAAACCAAAAATAAATAGATTTAATAGTTTAAATAATTTTATTAGCTTATAAATTAGTAAAATAAAATCAATAGCAGTAGTAGTGTAATATTTTCAAAATTTTGTAATACAGTGATAAATAAACAACGCGATAAAATCCGTATATAGTAGTTTAATTTCAATGAATAACATTCGCGTAAACAGAAGACAATATTAATTGGAATAACCAAAAAAATATTACATAGATTTAATTTTTCTCTTCTGGCGACAGCCTATCCTTTATTTAGTTTATAAATTTTGGTATAAACTTCTGCACCCGCGTCTCCTCGGGTCCAGTAGTTAAGGTCTGAAAGTGTAACAAACAAACTCACATGCAGATAATTATAAATAGTACAGTCATTTGTTAGTTTTACCTGGAAAGTGTTCCGGGTGTTTGGTATTGTTAGGATTATACATTTCGATGAGCTCTTTCCGAATTTACGTTTTGCCACCTCGTGCCTCTGCCGCTCGCGCCACCATATTGAAAAAATGGCGCCTGATAGTAGTTTTTTCACAATATCTTCTTCCCATCTCATTTTACGATAAAAAGGAAAGTTCCTACAATTTACGTGACAAAACTTTTTTTGAAAAATGTCTAATTTGGTGTAAGAGCTCCATATACCCAGACATTTTTTCTCAGAGACCACTTTCAAAATTTTGCTGGTTTCGATGGAACCCCTGCAGCTAGAAATTTAATCCGCCAAGTAAAATCGGTATATTCGGACCAAAGTTAAATTGGGTTAAATTAAATCTCTACTGGCTGACCTTTTTTTTGTCACGCCAACGTGGACCCCCGTCGAGTCTCCCGTGGATCCCTGGTGGTCCATACTTTGGGAATTAAGGATTTACACCAGCAGGTGCTTTTCGTATATTTACGTAAAATAACTATACTATGCCCAGTGACAGATTGTGAGTACAAATTTATGATTTTGGTATGGAACGGTGAGTGCATAAGAGCTGAAACTTCGAACAGCATTGTTTGGATGCATTACCAGCAAAATCCAAAACATGATAATGTATCTATTAATCGCCGAGATCCATACTTTTGAAACAAAATCATTGCTCATTCGACTTGTAGTGAAGATACGAAAGATTTCGACCTTGCCGCGGCAATTATAGAATGTGCGAGCGACAATGCTTTTTCTTCAATTTCTCAAGTAACGGCGACCTCAGAAAGTATGGATCTTTTGTTTTATGACCCCTGATGTAGCTTACTAGACCGAACTTGGGTTGTCTTACTACACGTGTGGCAATAGAGTTGGCCTGCGGAGATGTATGTATAAGTGTAGGTGGGTTTACGTCTTTCCTTACGATTGGACAAACGTGTCTATTTTTGTTTTGCTTTAAACTTTGCTGTTTTCTGAGCAATGCACAAAAAACAATGGTCTTTAAATGAGAATGTTGGGTACCTGGATCGCAATTTTGGTTGAAGGATCGTGATATCGCTACCTCTACGCAATGATGCAGCGATTAACTCCTCATTATTATATTGTTTTCGACATACCTACATCGTGAACTACTATCGAATTTATTCCCTCCAAAAGTTTACCCTTTTCGTCCTTTCTTTTTATTTGGATTATGGTTAAAAATTTCCCCTTCCAAGGCAAGCACGATGCATAATGCTGGAAGAGGAAAATTTGTACTCACAATCCGGCGACACTATAGTATAGTTATTTTACGCAAATATACAAAAAATACCTATTATTGTGAATGAATAAAAGTTAACGGCGCTCGTACGCCGAAACTTCAGATTTCACAAAAAAAATGTTGTTAAATAAATTGTAGGAATTTTACTTTAGTTTAATTTTGTATAACATGTTGTTATCGTAAAATGAGTTGAAAAGGAGATATTGTCAAAAGCTGCTTTAAGGTGCTATTTTTCAAAATGGCGGTATAAGTTTCCAGGTAACATCTTTATTTCGGACCAAATGACTGTATTATTAGTTAGGATCCGTCCACGCCACAGGGGATACATTTAATATCACTGATATAAAAATAAAAATGACGAAATGATTTTAGATGTTTAATTTAAAATATATAATTTTATATGTACATCAGTCTTAGCTTAAAGTAAAACGTAACTGTTATTGCCAACATCTGCCATCTGTAACAATAATACACCTATTATGCTATTTAAATAAATACCCAAATCATTTCTGTGCATATAATTAATCAAAACCATCACAAAAATATCACTTTATTAAAAGAACCATAACAGATTAAGTTTCATTTCATTTATTTTATTAAAGAACAATTTACGTTGTGTGTGAATATACAATTAAAGACAATCAAATAAATAAAAACAACATTGCAAATCAGATAACAAATTGAATCAGGATTAAAATAAATTGATCAATAATTAAAAAACAAACAAAATAAGTAGTCATTATGTTGTCTTCTGTTTACGGGAATGTTATTTATTGAAATTGAACTCGGATACGGATTTTATCACGTTGTTTATTTAACACTACATTACATAATATTGAAACTGTTACACTACTACTACTACTGAACTTTACTAATTAACTAACTAATTTTAATAATCCCCGTGACCATGGCTGCTGAAAAGCAACCGAAACGTCGGGGAAAGTGTAAACCTAAATATAAATAGATTTAATAATTTTATTAACTTAAAAATTTGTAAATTTCAATAGTAGTAGTATATCAATAGTAATAGTAGTAGTGTAACAGTTACTAAAATATGTAATACAGTGTTAAATAAACAACGCGATAAAATCCGTATTATAAATTATTTTAATTTCAATAAGTAGTCATGCTGAAAAATTTAAATAAAAAATGTCTAAATAGGAATGTCAAAGCTCATAATTAAAAAAATATTACATAGACTTAGAGCGCGCAGATCTCTATCAAATTATTGAATTTTATATTTAAAAAGATACCTCCCGCACTAGGAATAATTTCTGATGTCTCAAGGAACTTAACAAACCCAACTCAACTATTTATGAATCACCCCATGTTATGTCCTGTGAGGGGATCAACTCACAACAATCGGCCAAGGGGCAATTGCTAGGTGATCAGATCCGCCATCCGTGCTGTCGTCTACCTTTCAGAAACTGGTGGTTAGTAGTCTTTGTGTGACGTTTGAATATTCGTATAGCTCCAACTACAGGAATAGTACTTAAATGCCTTGTTAAAAGAAAGACAATTAAATAGTAACCTTGTCAATTATCAATTTCATTCCACGATATTTCCTACAGGAACTCCCAATTGTATTTTTGATAGAAACACAATTAAGTATTTAACTAGTGTGACGTGGGCTAGGTAAATATACACTCACAGAAGAGGTCCGTGCCCAGCAGTGGGACAGTTGATTACAGGGCTGATATTATTATTACATACCTAGGCAATGATATATTCTATTGTAGTATCTTGAGAGGCAGTCCCCGCGCCACGACACTGCTGGCAATCATCACGTAGTTGGAGGAGCCGCGCGCACGACATATCGCGCGCAGTACGTCACCTTCTGGGGTGAACTGCGCCTTCTGTTCTCCTGTCGTCTCTGGAATATACAATATTAACAAAATTATGATCAAAACCCATATCCTCACACCTATATGCTGCATACATACCCAGCTGAGAGGGAAAAAATATTAAGTCCACTACTTTAAAGATATATATCTGCTAAACAATTAGAGCCAAATTCCGTTGACAAGAATGCAAAAAATTGGACTTGTTATTCTTTACATTCCAGCAACGGATATATTAATGAAAGGATAAGCAGAGGTATATTATAAACACTAATTAATCTTTTTATTTTATATTTTGGGCATAATAAAGTGGTGGACTCTATTTTAAAGCATCTGGATGCGCACGTTAAGCCTGATGTTTCTCCGGTCGTGTCGGACTACCGTCCCATTGAACTATGTGAGTTTGGGTATAAGGAATGCTTGTGTTTGCGCACACACTTATGCACTATAATATCTCCTGCGTAGATGGCCGTTAAGATTGACCACCATGACCGAATATCAATCAGTAAAACTTTCAACAAGCTTCTTCGCCTGAAATGGCACTTACCTAGTATTCCCTGACTCCATTTAGTCTTGCCCACGTTTGGCCAGGGCACAGCCGCGTCGGATGGCACACACAGAGACACTAGTGTACTAATCACCTTGTCTACTTCGAGGTCTGTCACCTCCCATAGCATGCCTACTACTGTGGGGCTGTGGGCAAAAAAGCAATTTAGGTAAATTCAAGTATAATTTTTTTTAAATTTAAATATTATTTATTTGATTTTTAGTATGATATGATGGTGCAAATGCTGGTAACAAAACAAAATGTTTAATATTCATTGAAATTAAACTACTATAATACGGTTTTTATATATTTCAAAATTATGTAATAGGTACAGTGTTAAATAAACAACGCGATAAAAACCGTATACAGGGTGTCCGGTAATTAATGGATAACCTTGAAATGTCTTATAGTAGAACTAAAGACTGTTCAGAAAAAATTTGAATAAAAATAATAAAAATAAAAAATAATTTTTTTCTGAACGGCCATCAGTGCCACTATAAGACATTTCCAGGTTATCCATTAATTACCGGACACCCTGTATATTATAGTTAATATTCACCAAACCTATTATTTTTATTATTTAGGTCACTATGGTTTATGTTAAGTAACAGAAATATCAATACTGAGCGATGTAACTGTAAATACAAATTGTATAAAAGGTTATTAAGTCAAAGTCAAATTCAGATATCATTTATTCATTTAGGTCACAAAGTAACATTTATGAACGTGAAAATATATGGGTTAGTGAGTTTATTAAGTTACTGAAGCTACATTTGGGTTAGTTGCTAGGTTCAGGCAAAGGGTTGAGCCTATGAGAAGAAACCTGCAAGAAACTCACGGCCACTCTTTTAAATCACCAATTAAATATTATTTCAGTATTTTACAACTCAGATTAACAAGTGTACATACTACTGACTATAAAAAAAACTAAAGATAAAAACAATAATAACTTAATAATATTATAGAGATTAAATAATTTGGGCTAAGGTATATGTTTTAATATAAATCTAAAATAGGCCGTAAGATGGCATGATGTCGCATACACTTACACTTTGTGACAATGCAAAGGCAGTCCGTGACTAAATGCGGTTGTGCATTTATATTTTTCAATAATAATCAAATTAAGAAACAAGTTACTTGTTAACTTCACAAATAATCACGAGGTACCTCTACGTTACTAAATTGACTTAAAAGTAATACAGATCTTTAAATCCTGTATGCAATAAGCAACTAGTTCCATGAGTTTTTGTCATTTAAGTATTCGTTGACTGAATAATAACCCTTCCGAATAAGTTGTAATTTAACGGCGCTTTTAAATTTAAGTAATGGTAAATTTATTATATTAATAGGTAGTTTATTAAAAAAACGAATACCGAGTCCCGCAAATGTATTGTGAACTTTATGTAAACGATGATATGGGCCTACTAACATATGCTTATTTCTAGTGTTTACGTTAGGGATATCACTACTCTTATTATATAAGTAAATATTACGTTTAATAAATATAATGTTAGCAAATATATATTGCGACGCAACAGTAAGTATGCCTATTTCTTTAAATCAATCTTTCAGGGAAACTCGTGGTCCTAAATTATAAATGCTACGTACTGCACGCTTTTGAAGAAAATTAGGCGGCCGGTAGGCATTTATCGAACAAGCCACAATACATAGTTAAATGCTTAGATCATTCATCATTTGGGAACTCCCTTTTCGGTGTGCACCCTGCACCGCTACCCGCACCCCCGTCTCGTCCTGCGGGACGTCCCGCCCGCGTCCGCGGCCCCCGCACTCCCCGCCCCGGGCAGTGAGCGGTCATTGCCGCATTGGGTGACAATATTTCCGCGAGGACAACGGTGCAACTATATCAGCTGATAGTTTAGTGAGGTTTTATTATTTCTGATTCTTTTTTAGTTTTATTGATTGTTCTTATAATAATACGTTTGGGATATTTCGGCTTTTGTACCAAGTAAGAATAACGTATATGTATATATATTATAAATTTTAATTTTATTGTAAATTATATTAATTTAAATCCTTGAGAACTTTCCGCAGAACAGGCTTAGCCTAGTGTGGGAGGTTATGCTACAATTATTATATGTTAAAGCAACCTGTGAAAAAGTGTTATTAAGTAAATCCGACATTGTAATATTACTTTATGGCAATAAATCAAATCAAAGTAAATTTATTCAAATTAGGTTACAAGGTAACACTTATGAATGTCAAAGTTACACGTAAAAAAATTTCTGTGAATTTACATTTACTGCCACGTTCAGCAAAGCAAGGGTGTGTAGGGCTCATGAGAAGAACAAGCAAGAAATCATAGTCACTCTTTTTAATCGCCAAGTGTACAATAATATTTCGTTTACAAATCATAACTATAAGGTGCTGCAACCATTTCTCCATGAACTACTACTCAACATACTCAAGCATTTGATAAAAATTGATGGTAGCCTCTAAAGCAGCAGTAGGGTAAATAGGAGCACCCACTTACATGTACATAAATAATCAAGACAAGACGTGATTATAGTCCGTAGTTTAATCTAATTGTTTAAATAAAATGTAGTAAGTAAATTATCGAATTCCACGAAACCAGAATTCAGAATAAGACTCAAAAGAAAGCTTAACGGAACTGTCCATAATCACGAGTTGTCTTCATTGCACATTCTTCTTGATTAAAATACGACTGAATGTAACAACAATGCAAATTCCAGCTTAATCAAGGTGTAAAATCACAAAATTTATATATTTATATACATATATTAAAAAAAACATAAGTGTTAGTATTTGTCATTCAATATCTTGTGATCAGATGCAAATATTAGTGCCATGGATGTTTGTCATTTAAATAATCATCTATATTATAATATGCTTTAGAAATTAAGCAAGTTTTAATTTTAACTTTAAATGTATTCTCTGGTAATTCTAGAATATTACTCGGGATTTTATTATAAAAACGTATACCAAGACCCATGAAGGAACCATGAACTTTATGTAGACGGTAGAATGGAACACATAATTTATATTTATTTCTAGTATTGATGTTATGTATGTCACTATTTTTTATGTATAAATATACAGGGTGTGGCGTAAATAGTGGTCCAACGTAAAGGAGTCGATACACCGTGTTCCTAGCTAACATATACCGGGATATTAATCATTTTAAATAAAAGGTCCCAAAAAAAAACATTTTTTTTATTTTTTTAGAAAATCGTTACCTTGCATTACAAATTTGGCTGTATTTTCGACAAATATTATTATTTTTTCATTCTGTTTGTTTCTTTTTATTTCTGTTTATTTCTTCTTTTTGTTTTAAATGCCAATAACTTTCTTGTTTTAACTTCCACCACTTAGTATTGTACTATTTTAGAATCTGCATTTAGTGATCTATTTTTTTAAATAATGGGCACTGACGGTGTAGTACAATTTTTTTACACCACACGCACCTAAAGTCGCATGATTTGCTAAAGTGAGTAATGAAAATTGGAAACAAACTCATTTTTTTTATTACTTGTGAACTTGATAATAAAAAAAACATTTGGATAAGTTGGTTTATGTAATTAGCAGTAATAATAAAAAAACAGAATGGAAAAATAATAATATTTGTCGAAAATACAGCCAAATTTGTAATGCAAGGTAACGATTTTCTAAAAAAATAAAAAAAATGTTTTTTTTGAGACCTTTTATTTAAAATGATTAATATCCCGGTATATGTTAGCTAGGAACACGGTGTATCGACTCCTTTACGTTGGACCCCTATTTACGCCAAACCCTGTATATTTTGACGGACATGCATGATATTAAAATAAATATATTGTGATGCTACAGTTACAATACCTATATTCTTAAATTTTCTCGGAGCGAGATTCTAGTTCCTAATTGATAAATTGCACGCACAGCTCTTTTTTGCAATATAAAAATACTTTGTATATCAGCTGCTTTTCCCCATAATAATATTCCATATGATATAACGCTGTGAAAGTAACTAAAGTAAACTAATCTAGCTGTATCAACGTCAGTTAATCCACGGACTTTTCTAATGGCGTAAGCGGCCGAACTAAGTTTCGCTGAGAGACAAGATATTTGCGCACCCCACTGTAACTTTGAACCAAGTGTAATGCCCAAGAATACTGTGGATTCTATTGCTTCCAGTACCTCACCGTTCAATGTTATGCTAGGACCAAGATGTTTTACATTAGGCAGTATGAATTTAACACATTTTGTTTGTTTGGGATTCAGTACTAAATTATTTAAAGTAAACCATTTTGTTACTTGAATCAATGCACTGTTTACTTCGTCAAAATGGTCCCTATTCCTTTTTACTTTAAATATTAAGGATGTATCGTCAGCAAACAGTACAACGTCACAAATATTGTTCAAATAAAAAGGTAAATCGTTTATATAAATTAAAAATAAAAAGGGCCTAAAATCGAACCTTGCGGCACCCCTAGCTTTACAGGTAAGCTATTTGATTTTGAACCATTGACATCTACACACTGAATCCTGTTATTCAAATACGACGTAATTACATCCAGTGCATTACTCTGAACACCGTAATGTCTCAGTTTCCGTATGAGCGTATCATGACAGACGCAGTCAAATGCTTTTGAGAGGTCGCAAAAAACACCAATAGCATTTTGTGACTTTTCCCACGCTCTGTATATATGTTTGAGTAAAGCTACTCCTGCATCCGTTGTTGAACGACCCTTAGTAAAGCCATATATTGGTTGTCATGAAAGAGGCTATTTAAATTAAAATGTCTAAGTAATTGCTTGAGTATTAATTTTCAAATATTTTGCTAAAAGCTGGTAGAATTGATATTGGCCTAAAATTACTAGGATCAGTTTTACTACCGGATTTAAATAAAGGTATGATTTTACAGTTTTTCATCAAATCTGGAAAAGTTTCCGAATCTACACACCTATTAAATAACCCACTTAAATAAGGAGCAACTATATCTATTATACTTTTTACGACCTTAACGGAGATACCCTAGAGATCCCCCGTATTTTTAGATTCCAGAGATTGAAAATCGTTGATAATATCAGTTGCGTTAACATAATCAAATCTAAATAATACTCTACACTTTGTTACGCTGGAATGTAATAACCTCTCTGCGTCTATAGATGAAGAATTTAATGCGCTCGTGGTGGTAATCGGTACACTAGCAAAGAAATTATTGAACACGTATGCTACATCGGCATTATTTTTGATCATTTTATTATTATCCATCAGACTAATACTGTTGTCTCTTTGAGTTATCTTGCCACTAGCTTCGTTAATAGCTCGCCAAGTAGCCTTAACTTTATTAGAGGACTGTTTGATTTTGTTACTGACGAACTTGGACTTAGCTAAATTGCATACCTTTTTAAAAATTTTGGAATAATTCTTAACATATTCTGTAAAAGTAGGATCAAAATTATATTTTTTCATACTATATAACTCATACATTTTCACTCTGCTCTTATAAATACCTACGGTTGCCCATTCGTCAAATGACCTAGTTCCTTTAATAACTTTTACTTTAAACCTAAACGTATTATCAAATTCTTTCTTAACAATATATATATTAGGAGATTTATCTTCCCTTATATGTATTAGAGTACCTACATATTACATAAAATTTTATTTCTAAAATGTTTGAAGCGATTATTTGTTAAATGCCTAACAAGTATCTTTTGTTTAATATTATTATTATTAATGTTTGGAAACATTGCTAATTGTCCACAGTGATCTGAGGTTAAGTCAGTGGTAACTAATTTGTATGAAGCGTTACAATCACTGAAAATGTTATCTAAACAAGTGAAAGACGTGGCAGTTATTCTTGTTGGTTCCAAAAACAAATTCGTTAAATTAAATGATTTAAATAAGTTTATAAGTCTATTAGCCAAGGAAGAGCCATCTAGTATATTAATATTAAAATCACCGCATACTAATATGTATTTCTTACTAGTTCTGATTTTAGTAATTACATCTTCCATCACTGATTCAAACAGATTAAAGTTACTCAATGGGGGGGGCGATATACACAAATAATTATATACCATTCAAGCTCAACACAGGACAGTTCTATGGTACGCTCTATAGACAGACAAGTAATGTCTTTACGTTCCCTGCAAGTTGTTGTGTTTGCAACAAGTATTAAAGAACCACCGTGAATGGCTTGTGTTCTTGAAAAGGCGCTATGTACCATATAATTCATACTATTTAAAAAACTTACTTCATAGCTTTTGAGCCAATGTTCTGTTATACACATAACCTGAACATTGTGGGTCTCTAGAAATAAACTTAACTCTAAATCTTTGCCGGATAGTACTTGTATGTTTTGGTGAGCAACACTAAATTGATAACCTCTATCCTTTGTCCCAACCTTAAGTTTAAATCAACTTTGTCATTATTTATAATAGAAGAATTGATTGTTATAGAGTTATTTACAGAAATTAAATTCATGGATACCCTACAGGTACCTGTGTCATTTTTTATTTTATTCAAATTTTAATAAACAATTATTATTATTTAGTATACGTAATAAAAGAATGCAAGACAGTTTTAACGTTTAACAGCAGTCTATAATTGATCTGCTCACAATATTTTTATTAGCTCTAGGAATTCGATATAATTTGTGTAGATCTTATATGAAATTTCTATAATTGATTGATGATGATTGGGAACTGCATTAACAGGATTATAATTTATAAGGAGTCATACCAGCCAGCCACGTGTAGGTGCAGGTGCGCGGCGTGCGGCGGCGCCCGCGGCGCGTGCTGCGCGCGCCGGACGGAGCTGCAGCCCGCCAGCAGCGCCAGGGCTCTGCCCCCCGCGCCCTCCACGCCCGCGCCGCCGCCCGCCGCCAGCTGGCAGCCGTCGCCGTGCCCGCAGTACCTGCCGCACCACACTTACCAGCCAGCCACGTGTAGGTGCAGGTGCGCGGCGTGCGGCGGAGCCCGGGGCGCGTGCTGCGCGCGCCGGACGGAGCTGCAGCCCGCCAGCAGCGCCAGGGCTCTGCCCCCCGCGCCCTCCACGCCCGCGCCGCCGCCCGCCGCCAGCTGGCAGCCGTCGCCGTGCCCGCAGTACCTGCCGCACCACACTTACCAGCCAGCCACGTGTAGGTGCAGGTGCGCGGCGTGCGGCGGAGCCCGGGGCGCGTGCTGCGCGCGCCGGACGGAGCTGCAGCCCGCCAGCAGCGCCAGGGCTCTGCCCCCCGCGCCCTCCACGCCCGCGCCGCCGCCCGCCGCCAGCTGGCAGCCGTCGCCGTGCCCGCAGTACCTGCGATACCACACTTTATCACGAACCATATCGGAATACTACACAATATGACACATGGAAGACGGCATGGATACGTAGTGGTTTAAATGATTATCTCGCCATATTTTTATTTTTTGTTTACTAGCAAATTCGTGCAAGCTGGAACTCCTGTGTTACGCACTTGGAGGTGGGCGTTAATGACTGCGACACAGTTTCTAACTAATGCAGTAATTACCGTGCACTAAAATACTATGTAATTCTTTGTGTTCCAATATATATATATAAATATTATTTTTGAGTGTTGAGGATTCGAATCCCAAACGAAACAATAATTTATGTGATCCACATATGATTGTTCCAAGTCTGAGTGTTCTTTGGGTCCATTGTTTAAATGTTTTTAAAGGCCCCCGCGACACAGGACATACACACAGCGCGGAAGTTGTATTTAAAAAAATATTGCGATATTTATATTAACAAAACAACCAAACATGTAAAATAAAAAAAATACATATAATTATGTAACGCCTCGCCATTGCTATTGCACCGAATGTTGCCGGTACGAACCCCACACAGAACACTCAAACATGGAACAATCAGTAATCGTTAACAACTACTGATTGTTCCATCTTTGTGTCCGTTGTTTATAATGGGTACAGAAAACGACAGACATCTTTTATACAGAAAAAAAGTAATGTTCTTAAAGGAAACCAATTTAGACAACAAAGTATAGATTACCGCTATTTATTCCATATTTATAGGGTGCATGCACTAAAATTACGAGGAACTTGTAGCTAAATATGGACATATTCATCGTGTTATGAACATAAAGATATCATGTACTATATGCGATATAATTATGATTATATGCATTTACTAAATGAAAAACATAAATTCCTCAATAGTGATTGCCAAAAATAAATATAAAAAAACCAAATGAAAAAATATTTTTAGTTCTATGAATAGTGTTGTGCCATCTAACTAAAGCATGTCCCATTCTTAAAATTATCTATATTATGTTCAATGTAATACTGAAATCTTTAAAATTTAACCTGGCTCCTGGTTGTTAGGTGGTGCTGAATCGCGCTATGGTTTGCTTCTCAAGCAAGTTATATAAGGTGGTGAACATTTTGAAATAAATATCTTATTTTAGAGTGCGTGGTGCATTTAATTCCAAATCCTATTTACAGTGCAGTAAACAGAGAGTTTTAAGACTATCCACAGATAAAAGACATTAGTAATTCAGTGTTTTGACCAAATGACACCACAATAATTACCTTGGTAGACCCGAATCATTTTTGGTATATTGTACAGTGATATAAAAGTAACCATTTTTTTACATGGTGGAATGCTTTGACTCATCCCTCTCTGTGGGGCGACGGAGAGGTTATGTCGGGCTCACCAGGGGAAAGATACCCCGGTAATACCGACTAAACCTACCATAGTGTTCCTCGACATAACCATAGACGGCGGGGCAATCGTGACCCCGCCGAGGTTTCGGCCCGCCGTGTAAAACGGCAGGCCACTACATAACACTTCCTCTACTGTCCCCTTCTGGGGGGACAAAAAACACGACTCAGAGGCGCTAGTGCGAACACGCACACCACCTCTCGGACCTGGCAATGATCGGGTGGTCAGCAGGCCCACGCAGCCCACCACCCCCAGGTCAAACCTCAGGGTGGCTGGAGGTAATCTCGCGCTCGCCGGCGCCTGGTTCTGCGATTGGGGAGAGGGTTTAAGGCTCCCTCTCCCGCTCCGCCGCCTCCTTGACGGACATGATTTCCTCACAGAAGGAGGCGACGGCGTCCCACGTCCTCTCGCTCCGGACCATAGATTGAACCACGGCCAGGACCGAGACGGCAACCATACCGACTGCCGCGATCAACTCACGGCGCTGCGATGCCCAGGCGGGGCAATCCGCCAAAGTGTGCAGCGCCGTGTCCACAACAACATCGCGGCAGTCACCGCAGTGTTGACATCCGGGCGTCTCCTGCCAGCCTATGCGACAAAGGAAATGGCCAAAACAGGCCAGTCGTTATCTGTGTCAATCGAAAGGTGAGAACGCCATGCCGCTTCTCCAGCCACTCTTTGAAAACGGAACTTACCGCCACGATCGTGGCGTGCCTGGCACTGGGGTGCACAAGTCGTTTCTTCCATTCGTTTACCAGGACCTGGCGGAGCTCGGACCGTGGCGCCTCTAGCGCGGCAAGAGCAGGTCCTTCGCCCCGAGCTAGCGCTTCTTGGCGTCAACGGTAGAGCGACGCCAGAAGCGCCGCTTCCAGGTCCCATGGCATCGATCCGGCGAGGAGGCTCGCAGCCTTGAAAGAGATCGTACGGTAACCTTGAATTAACCTGGCGGCCATGGCGCGCTGTGGCGCACGAAGCGCCGAAATGTTACGGGCCGTTAGATGAGCCGCCCAAACTGGGGCCTCGTAAAGGGCCATGGACCGCACGACTCCCTCGTAGAGCCTCCGGCAGGAGGTGCTTGGCCCCCCAAGGTTGGGCAACAGGCGTGCGAGTGCACCTGCAGCACCCCGAAGACGAGGTGCCAAGCTGCGAAAGTGACTCGACGCCGATGCGGACCCCAGGAGATGGCCGGTTCCAAGGGCCGTGAAAACAAACGGCCTCGGACTTAGACAAGGCCATTTCGAGGCCCAACCGCCGGATACGACCAACGACTTGTGCGACCCCAGCGGTCGCCAGTATGGCCGCCGCCCGGTGCGACTTACCCCTCGCCGTGACAAGCGTGTCGTCGGCGTAACATATGAGCCGACGCCACGGAGGAGCGCACCTCGCAGCACCCAGTCCTAACCGATGTTCCACAGGAGCGGACCCAGAACCGATCCCTGTGGAACATCACACGACATCTCTCGCCGACTGCAACCGTCGTGACCCGGGTAGACTACTACTCTCTCGGTAAGATATTCCATAATATTGTCTTACGTTTATGCGAATGTTATATGTATATACATTGAAATTAAACAAATTTATACGGATTTTATCGCGACGTTTATTTTTTATTTTATTTATTTTTATTAAAATAAACAAAGCGATAAAATCCGCATTAAGTTGTTTTATTTCAAAGATAATTCAGTCTTTTTGTTAATATGTATTATCGGGCCCTATCAAACTACTATAGCACAGCACAGCACTTACAAGAAGACATCAGCCTCGCTGATGTACTTGATGAAGTCGTCGGGCGCGGGCGGCTCCCCCACGTGTCCGCTCCACGACTGGCACCAGTACTGCACGAACGAGGTCATGCGCTTCTCCATGCGATCTAGGTTCTTCTCTGGAAACAATAATAATATATATAAATAATTATACAGGGCTATCAGGTAATTAATGGATAACCTTGAAATGTCTTATAGAAGAACTGATCGCCGTTCAGAAAAAAATAGGAAAGAAATATAATAAAAAAGTGCAATAGCTGTCATACTTTTGACTGTCTATCTATTAGCAAAATTAGTGTTTAATAATAAAACAACAAAAAACCGATGGGATTCATTCATTTATGGTCGCAGTGTTCAAGAAAGTTAAATATGGACAAAAAATTATATCTCACGTAGTAGTTAGGATAGATTTTTCTTCATATTTTTCTCTGAACAGCCTTCAGTTCTACTATAAGACATTTCAAGGTTATCCATTAATTACCGGACACCTTATATAATACTTAATACTTTTAAAAATGGCTTCTATAATGTACCATAAGAATTAGTTCATAGACAATCAAAGTGCTGTAATTGGCTAATTATACTGATTTATTAGCAATAACTAATCATTATTAGTCATTTATTCATTACAAAAATCTTTGTGCTGAATTTCAAACATACGTACTTAAACATACTAAATATAAACATGTTAGACAATCAGAGATAATCCACAACAACTTCAAATAATTCTAAAAACATAAAATTTACTCAATATAGATCAACCTACAATACAACATAAATAACATGTATGTAGGTAGTTTTTGCATTAATACAATGCAAAAATACTCACAATTATTATATTACTAGCTGACCCGGCAAACGTTGTTTTGGCATAAAAAAATGTTTTGACCAAAAGATTTAAAAATATGTTAGGGGTGGACAACCCTTATCACTAAGGGGTATGAAAAATAGATAGTAGCTGATTCTTAGACCTACTAAATATGCATATAAAATTTCATAAAAATTGGTCAAGTCGTTTCGGAGGAGTATGGACTAACATTGTGACACGAGAATTTTATATATAAGATATTCATTTAGAATTTCGCCAATTCGTATTACATAATGTCAGCAAATAAAATTAATTTAACAATATCAGCATTTCTCGAAATGTCTCATGTAAATTACAATAAAATCAAGATAAACAATCAAATACATAATAATCAACAACATGAGTTTAATTTAGACACGTCGTCGTTCGATTACCTTTTAAAAACCATATGTTAAAAGTTGTTGTTTTCTATACTAGTATGATTTCGATGTCTAGACCTATGTATGTCTTAGCCACTGTGAAGGAACCTGTTGTCAATTATTCTTTTTAACGCTTGTATTAGCTTGGTATGTGTGTATCTATGAATAACTAAGTAACTGAATCTTTGAATTTCACTGTGTGATTTTCACCCCTTTCAAACCGACGGATTGATTTTAATCTTTGCATACTTATCGAGGACCGATGACAATACAATCATTTAGGAAAAAAGTAATAATAATAGTTTAAAAATAAAAATAAATAATAGTTTACAAAAACTAAAATCACGCTTTATTACAAAAAAGGAGAAATTATTTAATAACTTTAATGTAAAAAAGCGTTCTAAGATATTTTGGTAATGCATTTTTACAATAAAATTATTAAATTATTTGATACTTTTTTAATATAGCGTGTATTTTAGATTTTTTTAATTTTCATTTTTCTCATCAAAATGAAATGTCTACACTCCGGCAAATGGTAAGCGATCATGTGGTCAAAGAGTAGTGGCCTCCACACCATCCTCATAGCAGCTGAGGAGATTTTGAGGTCCCAACATTCACGGCCTGAGAAGGTGCTTTTATTATTCAGTAACGTTGGCCAATTGTATGGAGAAATACGCTTATGTGGTTGTAATAGTGCCGAAAGCTTACATAGCTACGTCTCCTCTATTGAAAAGCATCCTAACTGATATTATAAATTCGAATGTGTCTTTGTTGCGATAGCTCAGTGGGGAGACCAACATACTGCAATGCAGAGGGTTTCGGGTTCGAACCCACGTCGCGCACCTCTGACTTTCGGAAGTTATATGACTTTTCGAAATGATGTGCGTATTGATTGACAATTATCGCCTGCTCCGTGCCTCGGAGAGCACGTTAAGCCGTTGGTCCCGGCTGCCATGAACATCTATGGCAGTCGTTATTGGGAAGTCAATACTCTATAATATCCTGACACTGGTCTAGCCTTAGGGTATCGTTAGCCTTCAGGTTGCGGAGGTCAGGTGGCAGTCGCTCCGTGTAACAACTGATATCCAGTCAAATCCGGTTAGACTAGAAAGCCGACCTCAAGTGACTTCGAAATAATAAAGGCTATGGAGAAGAATGTGTGTTTGTTTGTTTGTAACGCTTACACGCCTTAACTACTCGACTGATCATCATGAAATTTCGCATGCATGTTGTCATAGAAAAGCACATACAGTACCTCTTATCATAAACAAAAGTACTGTTCTTGAGGAATATCTAAATAGCAAGCAAAGCTGGGGACACAATATAGAGAATATATATCAAACGACCTAAACGATTAAGTTGTTAAAATCATAATTACCTGGATTGATTACATATCTGCCGACATTGCACTTCGTAGTGAAGTATCCGTCTATGACATCTTTCTCGTGTATCTTGTACAGATAGTAGAGGAAGTGTATGTTCTCTAGTCTCGAAACTGGATGGTGGTTCAGTACTGGGAGTGTTTCCCAAGGAAACGTGTCTAACATCTGAAATATATGAAATAAATATTTAACACTAGAGTACACGCGCGTTCTACTATAGTAGATGAGTTGCGATTACTGCCGTGCCATTTCTTTATTTTCCATCTATCCCCCTGCCACTCTGGGTAAGCCTCGGCGGCTAAATTACGCAACGATTAGTGTGGCGCCTCGCCGCGGCGTGTGCGCACGATTCTGTAACTTCCTGCCAAAAACCGTATTCTACTATAGTAATAATATACGCGATTATTTGCGTAAAAATAAAAGATAAGTGTTGATTATATTTTTGTGTTGATTTTATTACTATAATAAGCACTTTTCTTACTTTTTATCTCTATATTTAGTATATGATATGCTCTTGTTTATTTTCTAGTGAAAAATAATTTTATCAACGGATCCTGATGCCGAACATCGTGTGCTGGCTTGGCTGCAGAAGGAACATGATGATGAAGAAGTTATCCAGAGCGAATCGTATTTTGAGGAAGAAGAGTGCCGATGGAAGACCAGAACCAGATGATTGAAGCGGTCAGTGACTTTTCTTTCTCAACTGAAGACAATGAAATTCGGAATTTTCCCGAAACAGTATTAGGTCAGGTAAGGTTTTCAATGTCCTCGAGACCGACAAAAAAGTGGTGTAAGCGTTTGATATCCACCGCGCACAGCGATGATCAGGGCATGCCCTGATTATCAAGTCATACTATGTTTAGAATGTGACGAAAATGATAAATAAATCATCCGAAACATTGTGTACTATCATGTATTGTAAGTTGATCTCAAATATGCCAAAACTGTTGATTTTATTATTGACCTAAATGAAAAGTGCCTATGCTAAGCTTAGCCCTTAAAAGTGATTATTTTTGTTATTTTTTATTTAATAATAAATATATTTTCGAAATAATTAATTGCTTTTAGTTTTTTAATCCCATTTAGATTTTCTACTATAGTAGCGCACGCGAGCAAACTTGCAAAAAATAGGGCGCGTGTACTGTATTGTTAAATTGACAGTTTGGATGTCTTAGCTAGCTAAACTGAATCGTTAATAGGATATTACACCCATTTTTGAAGTGTGTCTCAATTAGATTCTATAGTATAGTGTTAATGAAGCACTAAAAAATTCACAAAATTTTTATTCAATCGATAAGTGCCATAAATATGCATTTAAATTATGCATTTTCAAATTTCGCGCGTAATTTGACAAAAACGCTGGACGTGGACGCCTTTTTGCTTTGTGGTCATGACGTCAGTTGGCTGTGTAAACAAATGCAGTGATATTTTGTATGTGATGTTAATTGTTTATATTTAAAAAATGAGTTATTATTCTACTTATCGTTGGTATGCTGTTCATGAATGCAAAAATAAAAATAATAAAAAGTTTATAGAGATTAAAGGTACGCTGATCAGTTGACACTGTTGACAGTTGACATTTCTTAGTTTACACAGCCGTATGACGTAATAACATGACGACTACTATACTTTGAATTGAATAGTTTAATAGCTGAAAACTTTGAATTGAATTTTAACATTTATTTTTCTATTTTATGAACTAAAACTAACGTTTTCCAACTGCTTTTTGCAGCTATCTCAATAATATATTTTTAGATTTTTTATCAGATAGAGTAAAATACCCTATTCTTGACATCACTATTACTGACTTTCGCCCGAATAGTAGGAGTTCTCTGATTCCTTTCCTTTCTTTCTACGACTTATTCGACTCTTGAACTGCCACACTAGTCAAATATTTGTTTTACTTTCTTGTTTTACTTTGTTTTTGTTTATGTTAATTTGAATAAATACTTACATCATCAACAATCAGTATAACTGGATGTCTTTTAGCCTTTTTTAAAGCGGCCCACTCATCATTATCTTTGACTTGCGTGGCTGTTTGAGAAAACGCCCTTATCCCATCCACCAAAGTAAAATGGTGTACTTTCTCAAAACTCTTAGACATACATTTCAAACATAACTCATTCAAAAATCTAAAATCTTTCGTGCAGTTGCCACATTCTGAGTTAAAAACTTGTCTAATGTCATTGGTGTTGCCATACTCTGTTAGAATTCTTCTGATGCAGGACTTTATTTGTTGCGATTGCAACACTGGGCAGCATTCTATAAGGTTGTAGAGTAGGATCTTCTGTTTTTGTGTTAAACGCATGAAACTAAAAAAGAAATTGGAAACTGTTAAATATTACACCCAAGATATTTTTATAAATGAAAGCGCAAGGCTGATATATATTTTTGTTCATTGTATGTTGTGTGGTCAGCCATCTTGATGCCCATTTACTTTTTTAATTTCACTTCGAATTGCTTCAATTTGACTGTACGGATGGCGTAGTGGCTTAAGTGGTCGCCTCGCCACTGCCTCTGTATTTTTAATTTAGACTAGCTGTCGCCCGCGACTTCCTCCGCATAGAATTATTCTTATCTTATCTTGTGTGGGGGCCAGTCAGTACAGACCGGCGACACTTCGACCCAGTGGGATCTTTTGTGTCGACTTCCCTAATAGCGACTGCCATAGATGTTCATGGCAGCCGGGACCGACGGCTTAACGTGCTCTCCGAGGCACGGAGCAGGCGATAATTGTCAATCAATACGCACATCATTTCGAAAAGTCATATAACTTCCGAAAGTCAGAGGTGCGCGACGTGGGTTTGAACCCAAGACCCTCTGCATTGCAGCCTGTTGGTCTCCCCACTGAGCTATGGCTGCTCTTATCCTCCGCATGGAATTAATTTTTTGGCGGAACACTATTTCCAAAATAAAAGTAGCCAAAGTTACATCTTATAACATCAGCTATCTGCCAGTGAACGTCCCGTCGTTCTTCGTCATTTCATCGTTCCCGATTAGCCGGAACAAACAGACAGACAGACAAAAATTTTAAAATATTTTTCTTATAATTACCTTATATACTTTCATATGCTTTTAGTAAAAAGCTGTTATTTTGACATTACAAACAGACACTTCAATTTTATTTATTTGTAAAGATGTATTTAGATGCCTCTCTAGTATAAATAAATTCTGTCCGGACACAAAGAACACCCAGATTCTGAAGACCTATTTGTGGATCAATTATTTTTGTCCCGTGTGAGGGTCGAACCCAGTTTAGTGACACTACCACTTAGGCCACTACGGTACCCTGCAGTCTGCTTTCTCGCTATTTACACAAAGTAACCAACATAGCTATTGTCGTAACTAAGTCATAGAGTTTAGCTATCATGATGAGATTCTCGAGTATCCATTACTGACAGTGAAAAGCCACGCATGGATGACAATAAACTTACCCCCAATCAGTAATAGTAGTGTCAACTAATTTGATAATCCGCTCCTTCAAGCTGGAGTCCACAAGCTTGCCAGTGAGTAAAGAACTCCAACCACCGAGCCATTCCTTATCCATCACGTTTATTACGCTCTGAAAACGAAGAACAAAATACCATTATTTCTATTTTTGCAATTTTTCTCTATGATTTGCTACTGTACTGTGGGTACAGAAAATACCATGACTCTGAAACAACTATTTGTAGATCAAACATTTATTGGTCTCAAGTGGGAGTCGAACCCACAGCATCCGGTATAATGGTAGTGGCGAATCGATAACCTAAACAACTACGCTATCCATGTCCTTTATGTGAGAAATCACATTTAAAAGTCTCAGAATATGACACTTATTCGGCGTTGCCATTCGGAAAAGGGCACAAGCCGAATCCGAAGAAGTCTGGATAATCACATATTTACCATTCCCATAAGAGCAGCGATACCTCAGTGGGGAGACCAACAGACTGCAATGCAGAGGGTCTCGGGTTCGAACCCACGTCGCGCACCTCTGACTTTCGGCAGTTATATGACTTTTCGAAATTATGTGCGTATTGATTGACAATTATCGCCTGCTCCGTGCCTCGGAGAGCACATTAAGCCGTAGGTCCCTGCTGCCATGAACATCTATGGCAGTCGTTACTGGGGAAGTCGACACAAAAGATCCTACTGGGTCGAAGCGTCGCCGGTCTGTACTGACTGGCCCCCACACAAGATAAGATAAGATAAGATACCATTCCCATGATTTTCCCTTCATCCCATCTCTATCTCCTTTTTTCCAGTGTTAATAATGCGCAAGTAATAATTTAAATGGCAAGTGATAATAGACTTCGGCAATGGATCGCTTGATGGTAAGCAACTACCGCCCGCCGCCCATGGACACCCGCAACACCAGAGGAGTCACAAATGCGTTGCAAGAAATACAATAGCATAAGGCGGCATGTATTCTTGGCAGCTATCTTTTTGTATAAAAAGGTTTGCAAAACAAGGAGAAAAGATAGCACAAAACGTATGTAGGTACTCGTATATCTGAGTCCGTTTTCACACGTTGAGCCGATATGCCGATATTATGTATTTTATGATACGAATTTTCGTCCTATTGAACTCATAACACTTGGCGCATTCTCACTGACGAGGTGATGACTTAAATAGCTACGCCGTACGAGCAACCGAGGACTTTAGGACTGCCTCAGTGGCGAAGTGGTGGATGCTACTGCTGTGCCTGAGTTCTCGGATTCGATATTAAGATCATTCCTGGTAAAATAGTGTAATTGCGGTTTTCTGTTAAGAAACTCTCACGAAGTCTGGAACTGAGCTGAGTAAACGACAATAGATACGCCCACTATAACGTGGAACATCCTATCCTAAAACCAAATTGAAGAACTATGGGTGTATCCTCTGCCTACCTATTCGAAAATATAGGTGTGAGACAATGCTACATACGGTGACTTTTTAAAGGTTTCTACCAATTTATCTTCCAAATTACTAATATTCTTGTAAACCCCTCCAGCTAAGCTAGAATGCTTGTGTTAGGAGCGGGTTCACGTAAGTAGTGCAATGAGTGGGATTCGAACCCGCGACCTCTCAATCGCAAGTCCAATGCCTTATCTATTGGGTTACCGCTACTTCAAAACGCTTACGTATGTATGTTTTTGTCTACTTCACCTATTAATTCTTCTCCCTAGCCTTTATTATTCCCAAGTCACTTGGGGTCGGCTTTTCTAGTTTAATAGCATTTGACTGGATATCAGATTTCGCACGGAGCGGCTGCCACCTGACCTCCGCAACACGAAGGCTAACGATACCCTAAGGCTAGACCAGTGTCAGGATATTATAGCGCACTGACTCCCCAATAACGACTGCAATAGATGTTCATGGCAGTCGGCGCCGACGGCTTAACGTGCTCTCCGAGGCACGAAGCAGGCAATAATTATCAATCAATACGAACATAATTTCGAAAAGTCATATAACTTCCGAAAGTCAGAGGTGCGCGACGTGGGTTCGAACCCGAGACCTTCTGCATTGCAGTCTGTTGGTCTCCCCACTGAGCTATCACTGCTCTATTTCACCTATTAATTATCAAACACGTTTGTTGTCAGGTATTGAACCCACAACACTCGGCGCATTCTCACTGCTAATAGATACCTAAACTACACCATACGTGTAACTAAAAATACATCCCAAACATTACTAAGACTTTGAACAAGGGAATGCATTACGTCTTATACACACATTGCAGCTCAGAATGAAGCCGAATGACATCACTGATTACATACTCAACTGATTCGTCCTTCACACGATATTAGCTGACAAATTTAGCATTCTGGCTAGTTTATTGGTGTCGATACTATTGTTTCTAAATAAATGAAAGATTGTACGAATGGTTCAGAAGCTTAAGTAGTCATCTTAATGCGCCAAAGTACGAGTTCGATATAAGAATTGGAAAAAATTTGTAGGATATAATTTTTAAAGTTTCTCGCAGCACACGAATTATTGGTATACATATTAACTTCTATAATAATTTAGAGCCTTAGTTCCCAAAGTGGTCGAGACTCGATGGAGGATCTACATAGGCGTGACAAAAAAATGGGTTTCACAATTCGTAAGCGGGGGGGCTTTCCATGAAAATTTATTTGCTTTCGATAGTGAAGAAGTAAAATATTGCCTTGACTTCACCTATCAATGTAGGCAGATAATGACGGATATTTTGAGGAATACTACTCGCTGAATACCCGACAATTGTTAAACAAAAATAAAAGAGAGAGAGTTAAACATTTTTTTTAATTTGAATCCCATTTAACTTTTTGTATAACGATTTTACTTGGCGGATTAAATTTCTAGCTGCAAGGGGTCCACCGGAACCAGCTAAATTTTGAAAGTGGTCTATGAGAAAAACATCTGGGAACCTCTGATTTAGAGTACCTAATTCTAGTACATATTTATAATTTATTTTGAAGTTATTTTTATTTTGTTTCGTCGCTTTATAGTAAAAGCTAAGACTAATTTTAACGATATCGCGAAAGCAAGAAAATATTTATAAAAAAGACATGTTTATTTTATAAGGTACACCAAATTATTTTCTATCTTTGTTTTTACCTAATATTTGTTAGAATAACCGCCATATGTTCAAATATTCTGTATCAATCTGCTATATACCACAATAGGTTAAAAAGACCTTTAAAAAGCGGACTGACAGACAAACAGAGGAAGCTTAATAATAAGGTCCCGTTAGTACCACTTGGATATTCTTTACTAATTTTGGAACAAGGTACACCCACACTGGGAACAAATATTGTGGGAATTGGGGCCACAACACTTGGCTTAGCGGCAGTGACGATTAGATCACATAAAACGCTACGCCATGCGAGCAACCATTTTTGTAGAAAACCCTAAAATCTACGTACCTTCATCCGTAAGTCAATATCTTCCCGGCGATTCCAATAGTTCTGTACTAGTCTCTTATTATTCAACAACTGTGCATTGTCTATAGTCTTGTAGTTCTCATCTAATAGGGAGTAAAGCTCAGAGAATAGGGGCAGCTCACCTTCTGTAATTTTACATTAAAATTAATATTGTTGGTGTTAACGAGTTAAGGTTGATTTTTGATATGATTGCGGTAACTGTGATTTTAGAAATAAATAAAACACAGGTTCACTTGGAAGGTTTGTATTGCGACTGAGTAAATAACTAATTGTACACTCTTTATAAGCAGATGTAAAATATGACGTAAACATCCCGCCCACCGAAGGGCAAAGTCCTTTACTAAATATAAAAAATAGTCTGTGATTGACTTGTAACAACATCTTAAACAAAAGAGAAAACAAAACAAAATATTATAAAATTAATATAAGTTCTAGCACAAAGAAACAAATACAGATACCTACTAGAATTGTAATTAGCCAGCAAAGTCAATAGGAAAGTCTAAATGAAATATCTTAGTGTAAATTTACAAAGTTATAGAAGTAACTGAATGATTTTATATAAAACTATCATTATCTAATCTGTGTCTATTGGTAACGGACAAATTCTTGACAGTGATCTTTTAACAATACCACTACGACATTTAATGCTGTACACTCTAGTTAGATTGTCTTCTCCAGGATGTTTAGCTACGATACGGCCAATAGCCCATTTGCCCGGCGGCATTTGGTCTTCTTTCAGAAGCACAATGTCACCAATTTCATATTCTTTCTGCTTCTTCACCCATTTAGTACGAGTCTGAAGGCGAGTCAAATACTCGTTCTGCCATTTATGCCAAAAACTTGCTACTAGTCGTTGCGTATGCTGCCATCGTGATAATTTGCTTAGGCTGACATCTTGGAGGTTTGGATTAGGTATAGAAACGGGTGCTTCTCCAATCAGGAAATGTCCGGGTGTCAAAATTTCCAGTTCCGTGTCTGACGTGTCTATAGGGACCAATGGGCGAGAATTAAGGCAAGCCTCAATCTGGCAAAGTATGGTGGTGGTTTCTTCAAATGTCAGATGAGTGTTCAATATCCTTTTTAGGTGAAATTTTGTCGATTTCACGGCCGCCTCCCATAATCCCCCAAAATTTGGGCTAAAAGGAGGGATGAACTTCCATTGCGTGCCATCTGCTGCCAGTATCTCTACTAAGTGACCAGGTAATTCGAGTTTGGCTTCTTTCCATGCTTCTTGTAAGTCCTTGTTTGCGCCTACAAAGTTTCGGCCATTGTCACTCCAAATCTGTAGACAGCGTCCCCGTCGTGACACAAATCTGTTGAATGCTCCAATAAAGGCTTCTGAAGTGAGATCGCCGACTAACTCTAGATGTATGGCCTTTGTGGACATACAAATGAACACAGCGATGTATGCTTTATTGGTTTTAGCTCCTCTGCCCTTTGACATCAAGATTTGCAAAGGGCCGGCAAAATCAATTCCGCTACAAATAAATGCTCTGGATGGCGTTGTGCGTGACTTGGGAAGGTCTCCCATGAGCTGGGTTTTCGCCATGGATTTATATCGAGCACATATGATGCATCTATGGATGTGCCTTTTTATCAAGTTCTTCACTCGTATGATCCAATACTTAGACTTGATGTAAGAAAGCATTAGTTGGATACCGCCGTGCAATGTTTTTTGATGAGCTTCGGCAACGATGAGACGTGCGAAATGACATCGAGTACCAAGTATAATCGGATGCTTCTGATCGTTGCTCAAATCAGCATTTCTCAATCTACCGCCCACCCTGATCAATCGGTTTTCATCTAAATATGGATTGAGATTCCTTAAACTGCTTTCTCTTGCTACATTTCTTTGCTTTTGTAATGCTTCTATCTCTTTGCTGAACTCTTCTTCTTGTGCAATTCTGATGCATTTTATTAAGGCATTTTCTAATTCATCTATCGTAATTTCTTTATCTATATTTTCTGGACTCTTCTTCGAATTTAAAAATCTTAAACTGTAGACAATTGTTTTTAAAAGTTCTTGTAATGTATCGAATTCTTCATTTATTAATTTTGGTTTATTCTCTTCTAACTGTACATTTACTCTTATTTTCTTCATCTCTAAGTCTGTTGTTGGAATGTTCGGTTTTGAAAAATTTACATTTTTGTTCTTAAGCCATTCTGGCCCTTCCCACCATAATTTGTTATCTATGAGGCTATCTAAATTCATTCCTCTTGACCCGATGTCAGCTGGATTTTCTTTTGATTTGACATGAAACCATTGAGTGACGGAAACGTTGTCCAAAATTTCGACAACTCTATTGCTTACGAATATTTGCCATCTGTTCGGGTCACCCATCAGTCATGACAAAACGATCGTTGAATCTGTCCATGCAAAGGTTTGACTTTCTTTCAATCTCATAGCCTCTCTGACTTGCTTTAACAGCTTAGCCAAAAGCACAGCACCGTTTAACTCCAAGCGTGGCAGAGATACAGGCTTAAGGGGAGCCAATTTAGTTCTAGATGCAATGATGCCTGTTTTGATATGCCCTCTCTGGGTTTCAATTCTGTAATAAACAACAGCACAATATCCTTTATTTGACGCATCACAATATCCGTGTAAGGTTATTTTACTTGTGTCATGATTTGTATATATCCATCTTTCAATTTGTATTTTATTCATGTTTCCAAAACTCTCACGTAATTTTAACCATTCTTCTTCTTTTTGTTCTACTATTTCATCCCAATTAAGTTTCTGTTTCCAAATATTCTGTATCAACATCTTTGCTATAATAATTGCCGGTGATATCCAGCCTAGTGGATCAAAAAGGCTTTGAACGTCTGCTAAAATTGTTCTTTTTGTAATAAATTTTGGTTTTAGAGGTAATTTCGTGTGATATCGAAATGAGTCTGTTGTCATATTCCAAGTTAATCCTAGAGTTTTAATTGTGCTCTCATTGGTAATTCCTTTCTCAACGCTGCTGCTTCTTAATGATTGTGGAATTTGATCAAGAAACTCTTTATTATTTGATGCCCATTTTTGTAGCACAAATCCACCTTTCTCTAGCAGTTGTCGAAGCTGTAAACTGCCTTCTATAGCGCCCTCTAGCGTGAAATCTCCGCTCAGGCAATCGTCAACATAGAAATCTTCTTCAAGAATTTCAGCTCCGATTGGAAATGTGTCATGTTCATCTTGTGATAATTGTTTTAAGGTTTTGATGGCTAAATATGGCGCGGAGGCCGTACCAAATGTAACACGTAGCATTCTGTAGTCTTCAACTTCGTCGGTAAAATGTTTTCTCCACAGTATTCTTTGACAGTCAGCGTCCTCTTTCTTAACCAGTACCATGCGATACATTTTTTGAATGTCGGATGTGTAGCATATTTCTCGCATACGCCACCTCATGATAAGGTTTCTTAAATCTTGCTGTAGCTGAGGTCCCACGTACAACAAATCATTGAGTGAGGTGTTGTTCGATCCCTTGCACGACGCGTCAAACACAATTCTGACTTTAGTTGTTTCACTATCTCGAACTACAGCATGATGTGGCAAATATATTGCGAAATTATCTATTTCTTCTTTAGGTACCTTTTCCATATGGTTTAATTGTATGTATTCTTCCATGACTTTCGTGTATTCTTCTTTCAATTTCGGATTTTTCTCTAATTTTCGTTCTATTTGTTGTAATCTCTTCAATGCTATGTCTCTTGTCTGTCCTACTTCATGTGGTGATCGTTTGAACGGTAATTTCACGATATATCTTCCTTTGGTTGTTCTAGAATACTCTTTCTTGTAAATATCTTCACAAGTTTGTTCATCGGAAGTAAATTTTCTGTGTTTTGTGTTGTCGTCTATAGCCCAAAGATTTTTGAGCAGGTGATCCATATCAATATCTACCTGATGATGCATGGCGACAAGGTGAGTGTTTGTTGATGAAGGCTTATTTATATTTCCGAAGAGTATCCAGCCAAGGTTGGTTGCTTGTGCTATAGGTGAACCTTGTGGACCTTTGACTAGGTTGTTCTTCACAATCTCGGTGTATACATCAATGCCAAGCAACAAGTCAATTCTACTTGACACGAAATATTGTGGGTCAGCCAGAGTAAGGCCATCTAAGTGTGTCCAATCTGTCTTCGGTTGTATAGTAGTGCAGGGCAATGCGGATGTGATCGACTTCAGTACGTATGCTTTCACTTGCAGATTAAACTCTTCATCGTGTTTTGATAGAAGATTGAACTGGACTGCATAACGTACCGCAGTGGTTGTGGAACCTACTCCAATAACTGAACCTCGAATTGAGAATCTTTTGAGCTTAATAAGTTGAGCTGCATTTTCACTTATAAAAGAAGCCTGAGATCCAGGGTCAATCAGAGCTCTTAGTAAAGTCTCTCGAACACTCTCACTCTTGACCGGTACTAATGCTGTTGCTAGCAATGCGTTCTTCTGCTTTTGTGCAAAATTCGTTACTATTGACTCATCCTGAAGATTATCTTGCGCATCGTCATCATTTGATTGTGTTGAGGAAATTCCAGGTGATGAACTAATCTTCTCGGTGTCCTGTGAACCCTCTTCCTTCTTACAGTAATGAAGAAGTGAGTGATGACGCTTTCCACAAATTTTACAAGACGTCTTCTGTTTGCAATAATAAATAGGATGGCCTGGTGATAAGCAGTTGTAGCATAATCGGTTGGTTTTGACTACCTCGCTTCTCTTCTGTGGGTCAAGCTTTGCAAATTCCTTACAGTGGCAAAGAATGTGTTCTCCATTACATAATTTGCAAATCACTTGTGTGCTTGAAGTATGAAAGGTGCGTTCTTTGTTTATTTTCTGAGTGTTAGATGAAGCTTGAAAGGTTACCTCGAGTGTTTGTATTTTATTTTCCAAAAAAGTAGTAAAATTGTGTAAGGTAGGTAGGTCAGTTTGATATTCTTGACTTACATGAGTTTCCCATTCTTTGTGTGTGTCAGTATCCAATTTTTGCACTGTTAGGTATATTATAATAGGATCCCAAGTCATTGTACTAATATCCAATGATTTTAAACTGTTTAAACACTCCTTTGTACCATCAATCAAATACTTTAACTGTCCCGGCGATTGTGAGTTGATTTTTCTAAACGAAAATAACCTTTTCAACGTGGCGTTCACAATAAGCCGTTTGTTACTGTATCTATTTCTTAAAACACTCCAGGCATCTTCATAATTATGCTCCGTTACTTGTATATGCTTGATAGTATTTTTCGCTTCACCCTCCAAACACGACTTCAAGTAGTGCAACTTTTGTACGTTGCATAATGATTTGTTTGTGTGGATTAACGCCTTAAATGTGTCTTCAAATGATTGCCAATCCTGATACGAACCCGAATAAGTAGGTAAAACTATCCGGGGAAGCTTGACTTCAGTGGTATACGAACCCTCTTTTTTGGGCGAGTGTGATGATGCATCTCCGTGTTGTGATGAAGCTTCTCTTTTTGTAGTGAATAACTCGAGCGTGTCAGCCATGTCCGACTTCAAATCTAAATAAATTTCTTCACATTTACTATAGTTCTCTTCTTTAAAATGCTTTATAGTCTTCCTTTCCTCTTTACTAGTATTTTTTATCAACGATTGATGTGCTTCTTTAAATTATTTCCAATAATCTTCCAACGATTGAATTCTTGTTTCTAAAAATCCTTTAGTAATTCTCGGTTTAGGAGACTTCTTATAATTAGTTTTACATTTCACTATCAAGTCATATAAGTCTTCTAAAATCTCCATAATTTCTTCCGGCTTCGCCATAGTTATTCACTTGTTATTTTGTTTATGTTAAAACGTTCGATTCGCAATAGTCACTTCAATGCATCAACATGTATAGGTAGTATAGCCGCGCTCGACTCGTCCTTTTGTTCACTAATTAGCTTCATATAGAAAAAACGGCTCGGCGACAATCGTTATCAGTTGGGTCGACCGGTTATTGCGCGCTGGTATGCGGTTCGAATAGGACCATTTTGTTAACGAGTTAAGGTTGATTTTTGATAGGATTGCGGTAACTGTGATTTTAGAAATAAATAAAACACAGGTTCACTTGGAAGGTTTGTATTGCGACTGAGTAAATAACTAATTGTACACTCTTTATAAGCAGATGTAAAATATGACGTAAACAGTTGGTATAAAGAGAACTGTCCACTTTGTATAGGGTGTTTGGTTTGGAATGGAGTCACTGAGAATGATAATTATATATTAATTTAGAAGCATTAACCAGTAGGAATTAGAAAAGTAACAAAGTTTTGTGTCCAGGTGTTCTTAATTAGTTTGTTGTTGTGGTTTATATAAAGTTATTTGGAAAAAACATTGCTTTTATGTTATTTTTTTTATCATTCTGATTCATATGTTACTAAAATGTTATCTAGAAACTGGGCTGGTGGATTTATGTCTTGCCCAACTCAAAAACCAAATAATTGTCATTATATGGGCGCAGCAACCTACTGTCCGTCGACCGTAGAATCATCGTTAATTGGTTTTATGTATGAATTATGTTCACGCTAAGCCAATAATGGACAGTTCCCTTTTACTTTTACATTAACAGATGTAAGAGAGACGAAAAAAAAATTTTTTTTCCTTTGCCTTATGAGGCACCTTTGGACTGCAACGCAGAGGTCTCGACTTCGATCTCAAAGCACGCTTCTCTGATTTTTCGAAGTTATGTGCGTATTAAATAGTTCATTATCGCTTGCTTTAACGGTGATGGAAAACATCATGAGGATACCTGCATGTATGAGAGTTCTCCAATGTTCTCGAAAATACGTAAAGTCTGCCAACCCACACTGGAGGAGCATAGTGGTCTTTGGCCTAACCATTATCACACTGAGAACAGGTCCGTGCCCAGCAGTGGGACAGTTTAATACAGAGATGATATAATTTTTTTTTCGAACGGCGGGAATCCATTTGTTTTTATTATTGTAAAAGCTGTCTAACCAGACGAATATGATTTTAAACGTTATTTGTATTAAATATTAACCAGGCAGTTTCAGCCGTTCTCCGTATTTTTAAAATAATTATTATTCAAAAGGATTCATTATTGATTGATAGTTTGAATATCAATTCAAATTTGTCTAAAAAAGTAAAGTTCGTCAGGTGCGTACGCATATTAAGAATATGCAAACGTCAATTAAATATGGTGTTCTAATTCTTCCCCTCTCAAACCACTCATACCAAGTGTCAACCATCAGACTGACTATGTTGGCTTAACTTTGCTTCAGAAATAAGATAAATGGGAAGATAGGAATCCCACGCAACCTCGGATTGCCCACCCAAACTATGGCAATAGAAAAAGGCTGACAATACCGAACACGTCAGGTAAGCGTGAATACGGTGGTATGGTAGTTTGAAGTGGTCGCCTCGGCCCTGCCATTGCGCCGAGTGTTGTGGGTTCGAATCCCACTCGAGACAAAACTTTGTGAGATGAAATGATTGTTCCGAAACTGGATGTTCTTTGTGACCGTTGTAGCAATGTTTATGAAATCCATCGCGATACAAGAATTATTCATAGTCGTCTTTTTGAAAAAAGAAAGACGCTGCCTCTTTGTGGAATCCGCGCATACCTAATCCAACTTGCAGTATTTCACTTCGAACACAAAATATGCGTCGACACGTGTTTCGCAGCGCGAGGCATGTCCAAGACAATTTGGCAATGTATAAGCCTAGAACTTTCTAAAATACAAAGCAAGTGTTCAAGTGATTCTATAGGTCGCGCATTTTATCTTGGCCGAATTGAAGTTAGCTACAAGGTACGTTCGCGCATGTACAGTCACTAAGAAAATAGTTAAATGATTATATTTAAGCTTATTATCTTGCGGAGGTAGGCAGAGACAAAGGAACTATTTGCTTATTATTAATACCAAAAAAAGTCAATAACAAAAGTCAACAACAAAATTTAACAACAAAACTTAACAACGAAACTAAATAACAAAAATAACAACAAACGAAAACAATATCAACTTGAGTACACGACCGTACGGAAGAGCGAGATAGCTACATGAACAACCACAAAGTGCTGACGAGTGACTGAAATAGCGAATCCTTAAGCATTATGGCCGTGCAATTATAGGGATGTACCACTTATTTTTCGCAACTTCTAATTTCTTAAGATTGTCTATGGCACTAATCCGATTGTCTATGCCACTCATCCGAAGCTGGAAATAAAAGTTATTTAAAAGGTTTTTAGTTTTTATATAACTTTTTTATATAATACAAAATAACGTAAAACCATGTGTGATTAAAATTTCAATGAATACAAAGATATCGATGTTACGTAATAATAATAGATGAAGCAAGGCGAGCAAAGTAAATTGTTAATATGTTGTACATTTAAATATGTTAATATTTAAAGTATTTCATTTTGTACTATACTAAAACAATGAATATCATAGTATTTATTTAACTGTTCAACTTAAAAATAGACTATGACAAAATAAATCATAATCTAAATCTGATATTTATAATATACAACATTATTTAATATATTAAATCGTAATGGATTAAATGGATTTTCCAGTATTTATGGTATTATTGTTACGCATCGAGTATGCATTGGTCAGTCACTAGCTAGTGTTACCGTCCCCGCACCCCGCACCCTGTCACCAATTAGTTCCAAAAAACTGCACTGCGCAGCCACTTATGACGAACTTCAATCCGGCCAAGATAAAATGCGCGTACTATACTTCTTCTTCTACAATAGACAATAAAATACTAACCTTTAGTAATGTTACCAGGAATATGTACATTAATTGGACCTCCTCCACAGTTGTGCAAGTAGTCATTGGTGAACATACTCAAGTATATTGAGTCCACTTTTGTTCTGTACTCCTTTAAGGTCATCAGGTTCTCGTTGGGGTTGTAAGGTACTGTTAGTTGTACGACTGTCCATTCTAAAATATTACAAAAGTGCTTGTAGAGTGGTCTTTAAAAAAATTACATGTGCGCGTTGAACTCAACTAAGTTGTTGAACCAAGGTATTATTTTCAGCCTCGATTTGGGGCTCTTTTTGAAAATAAATTCTGTATAATTTATTTTGGGATTAGGATAAGTAATACTTATAAATATTCAGTCATATAAAAAATAAATGTTAATGACTGACGGACGGACAGACAAAGTCGCGCTATCCCCTGATAGTCGTATTCGTTTTCACCATATTGCTATAAAACCATAAAAAATAATGTTTTGGATTCAGACTATTGGGTAATCCCAATAGTCTGAATCCAAAACATATCTTTTTATGGTGAATCCAAAACAGTTTTCTCTTTATGGTGTTATTTATAAATAATGCTTCAGCGATAGCCTAGTGAGAAACCGTTGGACTGCCACGCAGAGGTCTCGAGTTCGAACCCAAGGCGCGCATCTCTGACTTTTCGAAGTTATATGCGTATTAAATAGTTAATTATCGCTTGCTTTAACGGTGAAGGAAAACATCGCGAGGAAACCTGCATGTCTGACAGTTCTCAATAACGTTCTCGAAGATATGTGAAATCTGCCAACCCACACTAGGCCAGCGTGGTGGACTACGGCCTAACCCTTCTCACACTGAGAAGAGGCCCGTGCCCAGCAGTGAGACAAGTTTAATACAGGGCTGATATTATTATTACTATATATTATTATATGAATATTATTTCGGCATCATACAATAAGTGCTCGCCTAGAACCAACAACACTAAATAAACTTTAGGGTTTATTTAGTGTTGTGGGTTCGATAATCACAGAAAAAAATATTCCAATTATCCAGATATAGATTGTCCGAGGCTGGGTGTTCTTTGCAACTGTTATTTGAATGTTTGAAAAGTCCCTCGCGATACTAGCATTATTCGTAATGAGGGAGTTGGTTCTTTAAAGAAAACAAAAAATATTACCTTTGGGTAACTCTTTCAATATTCTCTGAAAGTTATTAACATTATTCTCTTTAGTGAAACGGAGATATCTCTTGTGGAGCGGCAATTTCTCATCTATAGAATATGACTCCAATGTGTTTGCCACATCATCCAACTCCACTGATAGCATCTCTATTAACTTTTTGTCTTTCTTTGGTCTGGAATGAAATACTTTAATATCAATCTATCCAACATAAGAATATATATAGGCTCAGAATCTCAGAATGTACATAGGTATATAATATATGCAATGTAATTTATGCCTGTCTTGCATGCTTTATATGCAGTTAATCACAACCAGTTTCTTCAAGTACACGGAGCTGACTTAAATGAAATAATATTTATTTCACATAAAATAGAGTATATTTCAGGTTTGCCGTTACCTCTTTAATCAATAAATCTTTAAACTCAATGGTTTTGGCACCAAGTTCGTCACATCAAATAAACAAAAAAGAAATACAAACAGTGTAGGACATGACGGCATTCACACTAAAATTATTAAAGCAGTTAGTGAAGATATCTCCAATCATCTTAGCTACATAGTTAACTTGTGTATTTCAAAAGGAATATTTCCAAATAATCTTAAGCTTGCAGTTATAAAGCCTTTATTTAAATAAGATAATCGAATATTATTGCAAAATTATAGGCCAATTGCGTTGCTCTCAACGTTTTCAAAAATATTCGAGATATATCTTTTTAAATTAAAATTAATTTCCACCTGGAAAATAACAATATATTGTGCAAAGAACAAAAATGTTTTCGGCAAAAGAAGACAATTAATATGGCAATTTATGAATTTATTGAGAATTTTGAAATTTGTCAACGTGGGATATAAATCCCACGTAGACAAAAAACTCCTGTTCTTGCAATCTATTGTGACATGACACAAGCTTTTGACTATGTAGAACATAATATATTAATTAACAAACTTGACGCATATGGTATTAGAGGCAATGTATTAGATTTATTAAAATCATCGGCCACAGATAACACAAATAACGAGAGTAAACCCATTAACAAAAACTGAAGAAAGATATACCTCTGTAAAGCGATGTGTTTCATATGGTGTTCCTCAAGGGAGTGTACTGGGCCTACTCTTATTTATTATTTACATTAATGACTTGCCAAATGCCACAAATCAAGGAATGACATTATTTGCTGATGACAGCACTGTTACGATTGCATGTAAGGACATTGACCAATATAAACTTAATTTAAATAACCCGTTGACATATATTATTTCATGGCTTGACAATAACAGCCAAACATCGGGCCCGCCAGGAGTTCCTAGAGACTCTGGACAGTAATCCTTGGGGGCGTCCATACCTTATGGTAATGTCGAAGCTTCGCCCATGGGCGCCCCCTTTGTCCCAGAGTCTTCGTCCGGAGCTCCTGCGAGAGGTGGTGGCCGCTCTGTTTCCTTCCAGAGCGGAGCACACTCCTCCGCCTATGGTTTCGCCTTCCGTGGCGTCCAACGCGGACTTTGACGACGACGTTGTTGCCGAAGTGACCCGGGTAGAATTACGAGCGGCGGTGACACGACTTCGTGCGAAGAACACCGCCCCAGGACCTGACGGCATTCCAGGCCGTGCGTGGGTCCTGGCCCTTGAGGAGCTCGGGCCCCGACTCAGGGGACTCCTCTCATCGTGTCTTCAGAGGGGCCAGTTCCCAAGTCAGTGGAAGGTTGGGCAACTGGTTCTCCTCAGGAAGTCGGGGCGTCCGGCGGACAGCCCGTCCGCCTACCGGCCCATTGTTTTGCTGGACGAAATCGCTAAATTGTTTGAGAGAATTATCGCGGAGCGCCTCGTCCAGCACTTGTCTTCGGTGGGCCCGGATTTGGCGGCGGATAGTCAGTATGGCTTCCGTCACGGGCGCTCCACTATCAACGCGATTCAGCGTGTGAGGAGTCTCGCGGAGGAAGCAGTTACCCAGGGCGAGGTCGTCTTGGCGGTGTCACTCGACATTGCCAACGCCTTTAACACCTTGCCCTGGGGTTGTATTAGGGAGGCGTTAGTTTTCCATCGCGTGCCTCCCTACCTCCGTCGCATAGTCGGGGCTTATTTAAATAATAGATTCATTGTTTATCCGGGTCATGACGGTTGGAGTCGGCGAGAGATGTCGTGCGGTGTTCCACAGGGATCGGTTCTGGGTCCGCTCCTGTGGAACATCGGCTACGACTGGGTGCTGCGAGGTGCGCTCCTACATGGCATCGGCGTTATTTGTTACGCCGACGACACCTTAGTCACGGCAAGGGGTAAGTCGCACCGGGCGGCGGCCATATTGGCGACCGCTGGGGTTGCACAAGTTGTTGGTCGTATCCGGCGGTTGGGCCTGGAGGTGGCTCTTTCTAAGTCCGAGGCCATCTTCTTTCATGGTCCTCGGAACCGGCCACCTCCAGGGGCCCACATCATGGTAGGAGGGTCCGCATCGGCGTCGGGTCGACTCTCAAGTATCTGGGACTCGTACTCGACAGCCGGTGGGACTTTGCTGCACACTTTCGGGGTTTGGCCCCCAGTCTTCTGGGCGTTGCAGGCGCGTTAGCGCGCCTGCTGCCCAACTTAGGGGGGCCAAACGCCTCCTGTCGGAGGCTCTACGAAGGGGTCGTGCGGGCTAAGACCCTATACGGAGCACCCGTATGGGCCAACACCCTGACGGCCAAAAATGTTGCCGCTCTTCGGCGGCCACAACGCGTCATCGCCGTCAGGGCAATTCGAGGCTACCGCACGATCTCGTTCGAGGCAGCGAGCCTCCTTGCCGGATCGTCGCCTTGGGACCTAGAGGCCGGGCTCCTGGCGTCACTATTTCAATGGCGCCAGGAGGCACTGTTACGGGGTGAAGTGCCGTCGCATCGCGATATCGAGGTGCGGCGGCGCGAGCTTCGCGAGGTCCTAGTGGCAGAATGGGAGGAACGACTTGTCAATCCCAGCGCCGGGCACGCCACAATCGTGGCGGTAAGACCCGTTCTTAGAGAGTGGCTGGAGAGGCGTCATGGCGCCCTCACGTTTCGTCTGACGCAAGTGCTGACCGACCACGGTTGTTTCAGTCGGTGCCTGTGTCAAATAGGCAAACAGGAGATGCCCGGTTGCTATCACTGCGGTGACTGCCACGTCGCTGTCGAAGACACGGCGTTGCACACATTGGTAGGTTGCCCTGCTTGGGCCACGCAACGCCATGTCATGCACGCGGCAGTCGGTAGAGTCGTTCTCTCGCTCGAGGCTATGGTTCTGTCCATGGTTTCGAGCGAGAGGTCTTGGGATGCCGTCGCCTCCTTCTGTGAGGAGGTGATGTTAGTGAAGGAGGCGGCGGAGAGGGAGAGGGAACGGTCAATCCCTCTCCCTAACCGCAGAACCGGGCGCAGGAGGGCGCGAGACGACCTCCAGCCACCTTGAGTAGAAGCCTGCGGGTGGTGGACCTATTGGGGCTGTCCACCGCCCGATCAGCGCAGGTCCGAGCAGGCGGCGTTCGTGTTCCGCGCACGCCTCTCGATGTCGCAAGGGGGACTAGGTCCCCCGCTTAGTCTGTGTTATATTCTGTGTTAATTTGTGAATTTGTCCTGTATGTGTAATGGTTGTGTGGGACCCGCCACGTCCATCGGTGGGTCGAACCTTTGACGGGGTCGCGATTCGAATGCGAGAGCGATCCGCGTGGCCTCGCCATAAAGGTGTGAGGAACACCGCGGTGGTTTTAGTCGGTTCAGCCCAAATCCATCTTAGGGGCTGGATCGCGACATATCCCCATCGCCCGCCCCAAAACCGGCGATGGGGAATGTGACTTGCACATTTACCTGAGTAAAAAAAAAAAAAACAAAAAAAACTACATAGTTAAGTTAACTTGTGTATTTCAAAAGGAATATTTCCAAATAATCTTAAGCCTTTATTTAAATAGGATAATCGAATATTAATGCAAAATTATAGGCCAAATAACAAATATATTGTTATTAGCCAGGTAGAAATTAATTTTAATTTAAAAAGATATATCTCGAATATTTTTGAAAACAACAAAAAGGTCTTCGGCAAAAGAAGACAATTAATATGGCAATTTATGAATTTATTGAGAATTTTGAAGTTTGTCAACGTGGGATATAAATCCCACGTAGACAAAAAACTCCTGTTCTTGCAATCTATTGTGACATGACACAAGCTTTTGACTATGTAGAACATAATATATTAATTAACAAACTTGACGCATATGGTATTAGAGGCAATGTATTAGATTTACTAAAATCATCGGCAACAGATAACAGAAATAACGAGAGTAAACTCATTAACAAAAACTGAAGAAAGATATACCTCTGTAAAGCGATGTGTTTCATATAGTGTTCCTCAAGGGAGTGTACTGGGCCTACTCTTATTTATTATTTACATTAATGACTTGCCAAATGCCACAAATCAAGGAATGACATTATTTGCTGATGACAGCACTGTTACGATTGCATGTAAGGACATTGACCAATATAAACTTAATTTAGATAACCCGTTGACATCTATTATTTCATGGCTTGATAATAACAGTTTAAAAATGAATCTGACTAAAAAAATATAATGCATTTTGACCAACGAAAAGAAAACCCTTTCAATATAAATTTGGTTTATGATAGTTACATTATAAAAGGGGTTACAAGTGCTCGCTTTCTAGGATTAATTATAGATAGCAAATTGAATTGGAAGGCACACATTGACTTACTATGCAAAAAAATAAGCAGTCTAGCATATACATTATATAAACTTGCACCAACTTTAAATACAAAATTAAAACTATGGTCTCGTAGAATCCGTTCTTAGGTATGGCATCATTTTCTGGGCCTACTTTACCAATAAAGAAATGGCATTCAAAATGCAAAAGCGATGCATACGTGCTATGTTCGGCATCCAAATTACAGATAGCTGTAGGCCAATTTCCATTAAGGACAATATTCTCACGCTTCCATCACTGTACATAATGGAAACAGCCTTATTTGTCAAAAACAACCAACACTTATTCCCACGATTAGCTGAAAACGGAAGGAATAATCGACGGGACAAAAGTAGACTTTGTGTTCATCCCGCCAAAACAGCATTGCTACATAAAAGTGTTGTGTGCAAAGCTCCAATAATCTATAATAAGATTCCCGAAAATATTAAACTACTTAACATAGAATTAATTAAAAAAGCATTCAAAAAATTTCTTTGTGGTAAATGTTATTATAATGTAGATGATTTTCTTAATGATAAATATGTATGAGAATTTTGACATACATATATTATGTATTTGCTATAATTGTTATTTTTTATTTTATTCTGCTGTATCATTCTAATTAATATTAATTCAATTTGTACTATTCTAAACTCTTGTCTAATTCTAATTTGTATTATTTTAATTTATTTAATTCTGGTCATCGTTATTATTATAATTTGCATCAGTTTATGTGGCTAATTAATTATTTCTTTATTTTTTATGTGATAATAATTAAATGAAACTATAGTACTCCTATTGGAGTGAGAAGATTTTGTATAACAATTCATAATTTATAATTTATTATAATCATATTTGTATACCAGTTTTGGTAGAACATGTTGATTCTAACGAATATTTAACATCAATAATATGCATTTACTATGTATTATTATATTTCACACATGTTTTGACAAATAAACCTATCTTTATCTTGCCCAAAAAGAAACTATGGGATCTAGACAAAAATACATATACAGGAATTTAACAAGCTATGTTTACATTTTATAAATTCTATCAATTTATTTAGTGTACATACTTTAAGCCTCCATGATACTACTGATTAGATAAGATTATCAAGGATTATGCAGGAATATACAAGGTTACACTTAATCCTACTTAAGCATTAAATCTGTGACTGCACAATTGTATTTTATATTGTGTCAGATGCTCACACATTTATACTAATAGATAACCATGGAATTGTACATACAGTTTCAAATTATTTCTTTTTTTTAAATTAAACTTCTATATACGGATTTTATTGCGTTGTTTATATCACTGTATTACAAAATTTTGAAACTATTACACTACTACTAATATTGAATTTTACTAATTTATTTGCTGTAATACTGGCTGGCTACTGGATGTGCCTGCGGTTTCACCCGCGTTTATAGTTACTGCATCGTTCCCGTGGGTCATAGCGTGATGTTATATAAACTATAGCCTTCCTCGATACGCTATCCACCACTAACGGAATTTTTCAATTCGAACCAGTAGTTCCTGAGATTAGCGCGTTCAACCAAACAAACAAACAATCTCTTCAGCTTTAGAATATTAGTATAGATTTAGTCGGAAATTACATTTCTACGCCGTTTGGGGTGGAAACCCTAGGTTCATTGGGTCCGAGCGCTCGTATTTTGTACAGGGAGATCGCAAAACGCGTGATCGACGTTTCGCGTGATCAGAAGGCACGTTACCAGTTGACAGCGATGCTGAAGAATTCTACGATGCCTAAACTATTTTTTGTAAATATTTAGTATTATTATTATTTGTGTTCTTGTAATTATGTTATCTTTTTTATTACGTTTGTAAGTATACATTAGGTTAATTCCTTTTAAAATTATTAATGTAAATATATGTTTCGCTTTGTTGAAGATATATTTTTTGAAAGATAATTGCCATGTAAACGAAATGTTTTTTATTTATTATTAGATTCATCAATATTTGTTACAACAATACATTCACTAAAAGCATATCATTTTACAAAATCATAATTGCACAACTTATTATAGGTGAATACAACATGGGCACGCCACGATCGTGGCGGTAAGTCCCGTATTTGAGGAGTGGTTGGAGAGGCGGCATGGCGCCCTCACCTTCCGGCTGACACAGGTTCTGACTGGCCAGTTTTTTTTGGCCAGTTCCTGTGTCGCATAGGCTGGTAAGAGACGTCCGGTTGTCACCACTGCGGTGACTGCCAGGACGTTGTTGTGGACACGGCGCTGCACACTTTAGCAGATTGCCCCGCCTGGGCAACGCAGTGCCGTGAGTTGATTGTGGCAGTCAGATTGGTTGCCTTCTCGCTCCTATTCTTCTCGGACCTAGTTCAGTCTATGGTCCGGAGTGGAGGTCGTGAAACGCCGTCGCCTCTTTCTGTGAGGAAGTGATTTCCATCAAGGAGGCGGCGGAGCAGGAGAGGGAACGCTTAAACACTCTCCCCAACCGCAGAGCCGGGCGCCGGAGGGATATGCGTCATTGCATTCCTCCACGTAAAAAGGTCAATACAACATGCATTAAATTAACATAAAAAAGTACTAACAATTTAAATTATTACATTACAAAAGAAGTACACAAATTTGATGAAAATAAAATTATTATATAAATTGACATTAAAGAGTAAATTTAATCAATTAATATAAATATAATTTTACAAATTGATGTAATGATATAATAGATTCAAGCCGTATGGCAGTTACAGCTGCCATACGGCTTGAAAAGGTAGGGCTCTGGAAACAGGACAGTAGGATAACTCATGCACGCCTAAAGGAGTATACAACGAAATTCCAATGATAGCGGCGACATGTGATATCATCCCAAAAACTTTTGTTTTCGACTAAAAATACCACATCCAACTTCATGAAGAATTCAAAGATAGCTCTGGTATACACGAAGTGAGAATATACACGGATGGATCTAAAACAAAATCAGGAACAGGAGTCGGAGTTTTCTCCCACGACCTAAACATCAATTACTCAACAACCCTGGGAAACCTCAACACTATCTTCCAGGCAGAATGTATTGGAATCACCCGGGCTGCAACAGCGGTTACATCAAGGGGTATAAGCGATAAGACGATACGCATTATCTCGGATAGTGCCGCGGTATTACAAGCTCTGAAAAGCAACTGCTTTAACAGTGGACTCATCCTAGAGTGTCACCGTGAGCTGCAAAGAATTGCAACAAAAAATCGGGTAACGTTGCAATGGATACGCGGCCACAGCAACTCTTCTGGCAATGACGCTGCAGACCAACTGGCTAAGAGAGGATCGAGCATTAAAATGGTAGGACCCGAACCAATTGTCCCGATACCCTTCTGCCAACTCAAAACATGGTTATGTGACAGAACCACGAAACTACATGAAAAACAATGGGCAGAAACAAAGGAATGTAGACAGACAAAGGAAGCCCTTCCATCCTTAGACATACATCTGTCACGCAAACTGCTGCGTTCTTCAAGGAAAAACCTACGTCATCTAGTGGGTATAATAACGGGTCACTGTTCACTCAACAAACACCTGTTTAACATCGGCATCACTGACAGCCCTTTATGTAGAGGCTGCATGGAGACCGAGGAGACACCGGCTCACGTGCTGCTGCATTGCAAAAGCGTGAGCAACCAACGGGCGAAACTACTAAACGGTCCGGAGACGATGAAGGAAGTGCTGTGCAACACCGGTCCCCTATTGTCTTTCTGGACAGAGCTGAGGTGGTATGAGTAACCGAACAACTTTTTCGCGTCGGTCACTTACGCACAATGGCCCAATTGCGTGGCTAAGTGCGGATAACATACGTCTAACTAAACTAAACATAATAGATTATATAATATAATACAATACAATAAATTCCTTAACTGTTAATTATATTTCCAAAAAATATATCTACTGAGCCTGTACAATATTTATTTACTTCTCTGCAAAGTCTGGGAATCGGCGGATTAAAACTTAAAACCGTTGTTCGAAATGGGGGGGACCATGGGTGTTAATGGAAAGCGAGGGATTTGGTTGGGCACCTTTAACGTTAATCTATTTATGAGTTCCGGGCAATCTATTTCATTGCTTAAATTTGAAATTCAATAATGTCCAGAATTATTCTTCTTTTTACAGTGATATTATATTAGAATGCTAGTTTTTCATGGTATGTTTTATGAATTTTAACTATTCCTGCTGAATATGCCAAATACCACAAGAACCGCTTTTGGACTATCTTGCTTATATAACAAATTTATATCAGTTATATCAACATACCATCATTGATATCCTAACCCATATTACGTATGTGAATGTGAATTTGTTTGTTTGTTACTCTTTAACACCTTAACAACTCCACCATACACATTGTCAGAGGCACATAAAAGAGCAGGAGGTGCCTTTCAAACAGAATTTTTTTTTTTCACAACGGATAGATAATAATTGGTATTTAAAATATATTGTAATGTATTTCAGGATTGTATTATCCTGTGGGAAAGATATGGTAGAATAAATTTAATAATATATGTTATACAAGTGAACAGTCTAGAAAGAAAGAAAAGGATAACAATGGTACTTACATTGGATTTGAATCAACCAATTCTTTTGTTGGTTTTATATAGCTTGTTATTTTATGTAATTTATTTCCTGAAATAAACAAAAGCATTTGAATACATACTTTATGTTTAACTGAGGGGAAGTTTTACTTCTCTATCCATTTTCAAAAAACAAAGTGAAATAATAAAATTATATGGAAAATAATAACTCTACTAGTATTTATTCAAACATTAATGTACAGACACCTGCATCTAACCACAATGATTCAATCATTATGTCTTGATATGATTAAGTTGAATAGTTAAAAAGGGATATGTGCCTATGAAATGGATGGATTCTACCTTGGTGCCAGACTGTACTTATAAGTATTGTGTGCCAACACAGAGTCAGACAGGTGTGAGGCAACTTTTGCTTACTTTTTTTTGCATACTTTATTCTTTTATAACTTAAATAATGATTCAGTTAGAGTGTAGCAAAGGGTGTGCAGGTTTATCAGAACTTACAAAATGTTTCATAAATATTCTGATAATGAAGGTGAGGAATGGCCACCACCACAAACACTCATAATATTACATAGTTTCTGTCTTTACTAAAGAGATATATTTTATTCTTACCTGCAGCTTTGAGCTGTTCCTCTCTATATACAGCCATAGTCCTTAATGATGCTGAAGCTGACTCACTCAGGTGAAAAGCGCACCCCATGTCATCATCCTCTGCTAAACTTTCTTCTGCCATTAGTTTTCTACCACCTAGAAATATCGAAAGTGCGTGAGAATGGAAAGTAATTAATATTGCACTGATATCAAAGAAAACCGAGCCATCCAGCAAAAAGAAATATATATTTTAAATAGTTCAAAACTCTTCCAATGTTATGATTTAAGATGTGCGCAAATTCAACAATATTGAAGTTGTTTAAATACTACGCATTCATGAAGTTCCACTTTATAGTGCAAATTTTTATATATAGTATGAAAATTATAATAAAAACAGAAGGAAAAACAGTTGAGTTATGCTTACTTTGGTAATTCGGTCCATTGGGAGTCGAAGACACATTGTTCACATATTTATTCAATATGTTTTTAAAAAGAGGCTTTGTAAATTTAATTTCATTTGTAAATACGTCAAAATCTTCCATAGTAATAACTGCACTTTTATCTTTTCAAAGTATCGTAAATCGTTACCTACCAAGTTTTGAAATTTCAAATCTGACGTATAATCCAGCAATAGGCGAGGTGGCTACACGCCACCCTCTCTTTTTTTGTTTGATAATGATAAGGATGTACAATTCATAAATGATAAAAGTCTTGTTATAACTAGTACTGGAACGCGTATATTTATTTGACATTTTCTTAAACGTTCCGTACAACAAAATCTTAGAACGATTCAACCGCATAGACGCAACAAACGCAGAAACCATAAAAATAACGGAACGTGTATTATTTATTACTTCCTGAGATTGCTGTTTTTGTTCCATGCTTGATTATTATTGTTTGTATTATAACACTCAATTAAGTCATATTTATTAATGACAATATGTATACAAAATGCATATTATTTATAGTTCTAGAGATGCGTGTTAGCAATAGCTTGTAGGTACGTCTGTCGAACTTTCTACGTTCCGTATAATGATCTACGAAGAGGCATAAGAATATTAATTAGCCCGCGCCATTGATATTCCATAATGTATTATGCAAACAGCATTGCTACGGTCGCAACTATCGCAGCTTACATATTTCTATACACCGTACGTGCTTGTATAAAAAATACATTTAAAAATGCAATCGCATTTCTACCTACTTTCAACATAAGATTGAATAAACAAAATAATAGGTACTAAACCATTTCCATTTGATTACATTCTATGTAGTTCACAATGTACGTGTGAATTATTTAATTACATTTACGTAATATTTTGCGCAGGAGTACGTGAGTTATTCACATGATAAAAAGATGTGCGTATGTAGGTAGGTACCTCATTCAGAAAAGGTGAAATTTGAAGGAGCTGCTACAGATTATTAGTGTCAATAAAACCATTATTATTTTACAACTTTTTATTCATAATAAACATAAACAATGCGCAAATTAGTTAACCGACAATTTGCCACATTACAATATTACCGACTTTCTCGTCGTAAGCAATTATACTCTTGGTAAGTAGGGTAAAATAAAAGTTTCTAAAGATTTTAAGTTAAAAAATAACTGAAAGTGGTTACGCTTATATTGACTAACAAAATGCTTCTTACAATAGAAAAATATTAGTGGCACTGATAAACGTTCTACAAAACAATAAATATGCATACGTGTAGAAGAACACAGCTTTTTGAAAATTGTGCAAGTATAATAAGGCACAGAATGTAGAATTTAAAACACCGAACAACGAAATGGCCGATATACATTTTAAAAATACAATTCATTGTAACTGTAGGTATGTAAAAGTGCTTAATAATTTTATTTAATACAAAATTGTTAAAGTTATTTAATAATTGAGTATATTGAACTAAATGTCAACGGACATTCGTTGCATTTTGTAACAGTGAAGTAGTTTAACCTCGAGCTCTATTTTCAAAATAAAGGATACAATACTGATGAATAATACACGACGGCGCATTCACACCGTTCATCTATGGCCTTATTTAAATGAGACCTAACAATGTACTGAATGCAATAAGAGAGCTTTGGTATGATCCAATTTCATCATATTTGTAAAAAGTTATTCTAAGTATATTTTTATTAAATAGCTGCTAAGAGAATTATCACGAATGAAATTGCACTAATTCGCCGCGTAATCGGCGTAATCGCAGTGGTACCGCAACCTAATTGTTAAGCCTCATGTAAATAAAGGTAATATTATGTTAAACTGTAAACATGCCGAAGAACCCAGTTCAGTAAAACATACATACAAACATTAGCGAACATGGTTTATAAACGAATCAGTAGAACATTTAGGCCAATTATTCTATTACGATAATGTTATAAAAACATTGTTTTATATTTATACATGTGTATAATGCGATCCATTTCTCACAAATTTCATTTTGCTAAAATAATGTATAGTAACAGTAACAACTTTGATAATGAAAAACAAAAAATATTTTACGGCATGTCTATAGCCAGACATATTATAGTGGATGTAAAAAGTAAAAAGAAAGGTATAATACAAGCAAGTTTTGCTACAATAACAAGCAAAAAGCATTTTTTCAAATATCACTTAATTTTTAACACATTTCTACTTAACCTTAACACAAAAATAAACTATTCGAATTAATTCAACATGTTTAGAAATACTTTCGTTAACGTGAGTGATGACGAAAAACATCAATAGATTCTGAGAACTACATATGCACCTAACTAGTTAGTGTTTCAGTGGTAGTTTAATCAGTAAAAAACTTGTATACCAAATGTGTTATTCACAAACAACAAATCTCATTATCTAATCTTCGTGTTACAGATTTACTACTAAATATGTATAAAAACCTACTACTTGATATATTAATTGAATATAAAGGCATTCGTCGGATATGACTCGAAGGCACAATTTTATTTAAAACAAAGTGTTAGAGACAACCTTGACAGTCATCCATCACAAGTACGTTAATTTGCATAAAACTACGTACAAACGCGATCTACCGTAGACATATCTATAACATCCTACGTGAAGTAAACCATTTAAATTAACATCTCCAAGCACCACTCGTACTACGATAAAACATCTCGTTCAATAACTTTAACCCTATACCACTTTTTAATATTTTTAAATGTGTTTAATTAACTACTAGTTAATCTAACTTTCTTTATAAATATTTTACAATAATAAAAAATCTTTATTGTATACACCTATTATTGCCCTTTTCGATATAGGTTCAGTAGTGACAAGACTACCTAAAAGTATTAGCGTATAAATAAATAAATAGGTATATACACTTGACTTACTAAAGATAACGGAAAAACGCTCGATCATATCGTGATTTCTGAAGATGAAAAGATTATGCATGCTTATCAAAATTTATCTTATTTACAATACAGAGTAGATCGAGGAAAAAGGCCTTGAAATCTATCACATTTCAGTTTGGGATACTTAACAGGCAATAGCCAACATAAAATAAATTACTATAAAACTCGTAACAGCAAATACTGTCATTTCCAGATGAAGGAATTAAGTAGCCGTTCTATTATGCGAAATTACTGTTGCATTTATTCGAGTGTACGCGCTAGTCTCCGCTCAAATGAACATATAGCGTAGGCGTTTATACACTTGGCAATGCACGACCTCACAACATGCTTAATTTATTCTATCTCGCACAGTCGCACCGCTATCATACCCCCGCTAAACTAGTTCAAAGTAATAAGTGATTTAATAGACGGCGCGGGGGCCCAACAAATATCTTCAAACTTAAAAAATATATAAAATGATCACATACATAAACAGTTCCGAAACTAAACTGTGGCACTCAGAAAAATGGAAGTACAATAATATCCTGAGCGTCATCAAGACATGTTATTGATGCCAACCCTTTTGCTCAAAGGAGAAGCATCAAGGATCCTTTCGTTAGCCTTGTCTTCTTCCCTGAAATGGATTCGCGTGATTACAATATCCCCCGTGCTAAGAGTTTGTGAGCCAACCTCTAACTTCTTAGTTTCATTGAGATCATTGCACTTAACATCGTCGTAATTCGCGTTATGGCATCTGCAGCAACAGCTTTTCCTATCTGGTTCTCCTAAGTTCAAAATTTGGCTTAGATTAGACCAGTCCTTGTTTTTGAGCAATGGCAGTGTTTGTTCCATTGTTTGTGAAAACTTATCTTCCAGTTCTCCACTGAGTGGCGCGACAGCAGACAGTATAGCTTCAAGTCTGTTAATCTTTTCAACCTTATCCATGCTGGCATCTGACAAAATTTCATCCATCATCTGCATGGATTCTGTGAGGCTTGGAGGTTGTGTGGAGTGTGGCGATGAAATGGGATCCGAAGGATTTGATTCTAAGCTAGCCATCTCATTTTCTCTTTCATCATCCTCTGAATCAGAGTCCTTTTCATGCCCAATAGCTTCCAACTTCTCCAGTTTCTTAGAAATCTTGTGGCAGCCTTTCAATTTTTCTTTTTCTTCTTCAGTAAGTTCAATGTATCTCAGTAACCTGATTTCCCTGTTACTTAGTACAATGTTTTTAGTGGTCTCTGCCAACTTTTGTTTTAACTCACCAACCTCTGTGTTAATTTTCCTTTGCCTTTTCCTTAGTTTCACTTCTGTTGGTTGAATATGCATGAATACTTGCTCATTACTAAGTTCTTCAAAGAGTGTCTGGTTGTCTGTCTTAATGTTACCAGACATATAAGCATATATTGCTGGATTGACCAAGGATAAGACATCGGAAGCAGCATAAATGATCATATCCTTTGTCAATGGTCTGCGGGCCCAATACCGTTGGTCTCTTCTATAAACATTTTTCAGTTGTTCCTTCATGGGGTTCATGGGAGCATTATAAAGTTCACATAGAGCATTAAGACTAAGATTTTTGACTTTGTAGACAGGCACACCTTGTTGCTGTAATTGTAAAACAGCGTGGGCTGCCTGTGTGTCAAAAACATTCTTCAAAACAATCTCAAATTGATTATGTAAGTTAACTGAGTCATTTCTGCAGTCATGTATTATTTTAATAACATTCTCACTCTCTAACAACTCTTTAATTTTACCCTCATTAACCATGCCCGGACATGCCATTATATCTAGTATGTACACTTCTCCATTCATGGTAGCTATTTGACATAATGTCAACACTCCTTTGAGGCCAAGGTTTATACCTTCGCAGTCAAATGAAACAATGCTCTTAGCATTACGTTTTGGTACCATTATGCTTTCAATTAATGTGGCGCATTCCCTTACATTAGCAATGACCGTTGTGCACTGTAGCACCTTTGTGCGCCAAGCTTCTCCCATCACATTATTCCTTAAACTCGGAGTACCATTTGTTTCCTCCGAGCTTCGAGCATTTAAATGATTATTAACCCTATCTCTGACCATATTTTCTGCCAAATTCTTTATGACAATAGAATTAATTCTTTGTTTAAGAGTCTGGTTTGCAATATTAGCTGGCGTACCTCGGGGAGATTCAGTAGGACTGAGTATTCTGTTTGCAGGGCTCTTTTTACCATCTGAAGGAGTTGGACTCTCAACTGTGGGAGGAATAGGGGATACAGGTTTTTCTTCCACAACCACAGGCTTTGGTGTATCAGTCTTTGCTTTTGATTTTGCATTAAGATACATAACAGGTATTTTTGGTTTACTAATAAGTGTGACCAGGTTTGCCTGAACATGGAAAGAGTCTGAAAATATCTTTAAGAATGCACTCAAATCAGCAGGCGATTTGAACATCTGATACCAGTACTCTTGTGGAAAACGTGACACAATCAAGTGAAACAGTTGATCGACCATCACGGGCCCCTTAGCTTCTATGCACTGTGCAACATAATCTAACAATTGTTGGGCAGTGTCTGTGTTTATATTAGCTACAGGTAAATTGTGGAATTGTTCAGAGTTTGTGTGTGCGTTACCTCTCCTGTGATTCTCACTGACTAGAACAACATTGTCATCGATGATCTGGAAGGAGTCAGGATGCTTCATGAGGAACTCCTTGAACTCCTTGATCCTCTGACCGGAGATGTGACGCACCTGCGGGGAGGCCTGGCTTCTGTGGCCGAGGAGGCTCTTGATCGGCACCTCGGTGCCCTCGCCGTACTGGATCATCTTGCTCGCGAAGTACTCCTTCGCTTCTTCGATGTAGTCGTTGTTGGACGACGCGCCAGCCCCGCACGGATGCTTCTGGAACGTGTTGATATCAACATAGTCCCCGTCTATGCTGAACAACGCCGGGTATTGAGCCAGGAACTTTTTCAAGCCCGACTGGGACCCGCCAGCGATCTGTCGCATCTCCTTAGTGAATCCTTTGGCACCAAACTGGCAGGAAAGATCGTGCAACGTGCGCGGCTCGCCTTTGTCGAGCAGGCGTTCCACGAAGAACAACAGAGTAAGGTTCCTAGCGAGCTCATATTCCATTGATTCCATTTCCCTGCAGTTGGTGCCAATGTGTCTTACTTAAACTAAATTTTTTCTACGTATATGTGTCACCCACAACACCATGAAATTTTTCTTTTCTATCCGCACCTGAACCATAGATTATAGATGAAAGTGAAGTGATGGTGCTACCAAAACAAACTAGGAGTACTCATGACGTTGGCGCACATTTTTGTAAAATATTTTATTGCCTATTATGCCATTTTATTGATAACATATGTTATTGATTAACTTACATGAAAACTATTTGCTAATAAAATTCACATTAGTCATAAAAGTATTACGCATTATTTTAAACTCGACGTACTTATGATCAGGCTTAATCTTTTTAGTTCTAAGAAAATGTTGTATGCCGTAACATTTATAAATATAACAACACATATTAGATCACACCACTGTGATTTCAACTAAATATTATATCCTAAAGTTTTACAACACTTTTTCATAGAGAAAAGTGATACTTTTCTAACGGTACAAATGCATATCTAGGATTTCAGAAAGAAAATGTTACCTGTAGTTTATTTTGAACAAATATGTCTTTATAACATTAAATTGCTTTTAAAAACACATCTTCAGTTAAATAAAAAATATTTTAAATTTTGGATATGCATATAAAAAGTATCATCACGTCAACAATACTGTTTTTAGCTGTCATATGTCAAGAGAAATGTCAATGTCTGAATGTCATAATTAGAGCCGATTGTATCGCTAACTTCTATTTTGTTGTAAATTGATAAATTACTTACATTTCTACTTAATAAACGTAGAAACTAGAATTGATTTATAAATATAATTAATACCTTATCGAAAGTATAACAGTATCAGAATATTATAGCAAACATGGTAAGAAACATGTATCAGTGATTACACGGAAATAATACACCCACTTTTGGTTATTTCAATTGATCTTTCATTACAATATAGCAATTATAATGACCTGTGGTTCACATGCAATCATTTTTGTTATTTTAAGTTCTTAGCTGGCTATGAAATTCAGAAACTAAAGTTCTGGTTGCAATTCTCTATAGTCCATGAATTTCTATGTGCCTCTTTATGATTATTGGATTTGAAATGCTTGTCATCACGTGGAGCTTCAGATTACATCCTGTAACTACTTTAAATCCATCTATTACCTAGATACATAAAAGTGTTTATACAAGTGTTTTAGTTTCCATTTTTTACTTGGTATATTATGTATCACACTACACCTTTCAATTCTCCTTTTTAATTATCAGCTTATAGATTCATAAACTACTGTTTATAAAATGACTGGTTTGTCACATATTACACTTTTTGTAGTAGTTTGGTTATCTTGATATTGAATACAAATTCAGTATCATAATGAATATCTTCTAACATAATATGTTACTATCATTAAATGTAAAGATATTCATAAAAATATGTTATACTGGTGCCTCTAATGTTTCAATTCTATAATTTAGCTTTTATAACAGATAGAACATAATGTTCTAACCTTAAAAAACTGGTTCTGGTTCCTTGTAATAGTGGTTTTAATTATCATAATAAATCAAATAGTATACTTTAAAATATTGTTTCTTTCAATGCTAGTTACTAAAAAGTTATTATAATTTTCCAGCTAGTCCTGGTCCTCGGAGACTTGCACATTCCACACCGCTGCAGCAGCTTACCTCCAAAGTTCAAGAAGTTACTGTTACCGGGCAGAATACAGCACATATTGTGTACTGGCAACCTTTGTACGAAGGAGTCATATGATTATTTGAAGACATTGGCTAGTGATGTCCATGTTGTGAGGGGAGATTTTGATGAGGTTAGTAATGGTAATTTGATTGGATGGCAAGTTATCTATACAAAGCAAATGTGGTAATATTATTTGTGGGTTTGTTGGACTGTCTAGCAAACTATAGATACCTTAACAAGGTTGGAGCATTATTCAGTATATATTTATAGTAAAATGGTTTGTTTAGGCTGTTAACTTGTATTTGCTGCTTCACTGCTGGATATAGGCCCCACTCAAGGGTTTCCACAGTGACTGTGCTTGGGCCACCCACATCCAACTGCATCTCTTACCAGGTTGTCGGTCCACCTTAAGGACCTACCCCCTCATCTTAGGCTGCTTCAATAAAACCAAAATATTTCTGTGTCCTGCTGCTATTATCAATTGAAAAAGGAATGCGAGGCTCTCATCAAGACCGTTACCAACAAAATTAATTGCGATAGAATAAAGGTATTTCGCCTCGGTGCCCCAAAGTCCGATGCCAACGCCAGGCCGCGCCCACTTAAGGCTATCCTCAGCAGCAAGAACGACGCTCTGGAAGTCCTACGAAACAAGAGCAAGCTGAGAGAGCCTTCGTCTATTACCTCAGACCTGACTCCAATGCAAAAAGAGTATCTAAAATACCTACGGGAGGAACTTAAACAGCGCACAGACAAGGGGGAGACGGACATCACCATAAAATATGTCCGAGGACACCCCATTATCCAGAAGAATACTCAAAAAAACTAACTTCAAGCTACACCAAAACAACACACAAACAACAAGCAACTAACAAGAACCCCCCCAAAACAAAGTCTCTGCCAAGAACACTTGAGACAATAACCATACTTTATACCAACATCCAATCAGTTACTTCTAAACTTGATATTTTTATTGCTAGAGTAGATTCATTAAAACCTACCCTAATCATAATCACTGAAACATGGCTTAAACGTTATATACCGGACTCAATGGTAAAAATACCTGGATACGACATATACAGAGATGACCGGATCGGAAGACGTAGTGGTGGAGTTGCAATCTATGCCTCAAATAGGACGGGCTTTATGACAACCAAATTAAATACTACCTATAATAAGAAACACGAAGCTGCTGAATGCCTTTGGCTTGACATTAAAATTGGATATTGCAATTTTTTAATATGTGGACTATACAGGGGACAAGACTCCACATTAGAGCAAGACAACCGTTTACTTGAACAACTTAGTTTGGCCTCAGAGAATAATACGGTAGCTATAATGGGTGATTTCAACTACGGTGGAGTTAGATGGCCTCTTAAGGATTGCTCATATGTTACGCCTAGAGAAGATAACTTCACACAATGGTATGAGAGGAGCAATCTTCACCAGATAATTGACAAGCACACAAGATTTCGCCAAGGAAACCAACCATCGTTCCTAGATCTGCTCTTAACGAATGACGACTCATTAATATCCAATGTGGAGCATCATGCCCCCATTGGTAAAAGCGACCACACATGCTTATTGGCATCCATACAACTACAAGTAAGAAAACAAAACAAGGAAGCCAAAACCAGACTTAATTACAACAAGGCAGATTTTGACAAAATTAACGAAAAGCTAAACGAAAGTTTACCCAGTTCCTTGCAAGACACAAATTGCGTCAAAAGCCAATTCGAGATTATTCACAATGCAATTAGAGAAGCTATAAAGGCACACGTACCTAGAACTACAATAACTCACCACATAACGAATAAGCCCTGGGTCTCATTGGAGACCAAAAAGCTAATAAAAGAGAAACGTGCACTATGGAATAGATATGTACTGACCGGACTTGACGAACACTACACAGAATATAGAAAACTAAACAACAGATTAATAAACCAAAATAGAAAAGCTCGCTTAACTCATGAAAAGGAGATACTCAATGCCGAACCCAAGAAATTCTACTCATACATAAGGCAACAAGTGACATCAAAGGTCAGCATTCCATCCGTTCTGCTCAACAAACAAGGTGAAACTGTGACCGAACCCTGCGAAATTGCCACTGTATTTGCAGATCAGTTTGCGAGTGTTTTTCAAACAGAGACGCCAGATCTGTTGCCAATCTTAAACTCACCACATAGAGTGGTGGACTCCATTGATGAAATAATATTCACTCAAGATAAAATACAACAAGCAATAAAAGATATGAAAACAACTGCTTCACCGGGACCTGATGAAATACCTGTATCAATACTTAAGAAATGTAACATCACTGACAGCCTAGCAATAATAATGCAGACATCATTTGATACGGGAATCCTACCAGATATATGGAAGACAGCAATAGTGACACCCATATTTAAAAAGGGAAACAAACTGGAACCATCAAACTACAGACCTATCAGCTTGACTAGTGTGGTATGTAAGGTAATGGAAAAAATCATAGTTAAGCATATCAGACACTTCTTTACCAACCATAAAATTATACCAGAGCAACAGCATGGTTTCTGCCCGCATCGCTCCACAGTGTCAAACTTGCTGGCATGTCTGTCATCATGGACTAAACATTGTAACAAAAGAGAACCCGTCGATGTAATATATCTAGACTACGAAAAAGCCTTCGATAAAGTCCCAATAAGAAGACTTCTACACAAGCTGGAGTTCGTAGGAATACGCGGGCAACTATTAAAATGGATCGAAGCTTTCTTACGACAAAGAACTCTACGGGTAAGAGTGGGTGACACACTGTCTGAATACCGAGAGATACACAGTGGTGTGTCACAAGGCTCAGTGCTGGGCCCAGTGTTGTACATTCTGTACACCTTCGATCTTCCACAACACCTGGAATGTAATGTCAGCATCTTTGCAGACGACACCAAAATATTTGGCAACCCCCTTATTGATTATGATCGCCTCCAAGAGGATTTAAACAGAATAGCTAACTGGTCCAAGGAATGGCTTATTAACCTTAACGCCTCGAAATGCACTGTACTACATATAGGCAAAAACAATCCACGTCTAACTTATAATTTGAATTCCACTTCACTGATGGAGACCAAGGTGCAGACGGACCTGGGAGTGAAAATAGCGGAAGACCTTAAGTGGGAAGAACATATAACATCAACAACGAAGAAAGCAAAGACCCTTATCTATCTAATCAGGAAAGCCTTTGGAAATCTCACACCAGACATGGTGCTTCGAATACACAAAACCTTTATAAGACCAATTCTGGAGTACGCATTTCAAGCCTGGAGCCCGTATTTTGCTAAGGATATCGAACTTCTAGAAAAGGTACAGCGCAGGTTCACGAAAATACCACGAACCCTGAAACACCGAAGATACCAAGAACGCTTAAAAATGTTGAGACTCACAACCCTAAAGGATCGCAGGGCCCGTGGAGATCTGATCGAAACATATAAGATTCTAACTGGACACTACGACATTCAAGACTTTGAACACATCTTCACACGTAACGACAACACCCATCTAAGAGGCCATTCCTTAAAGCTATGTACCAGTTTCTCAAACAACAATCCACACAAGCACTTTCTGAGTAACCGAGTTGTCAGATCGTGGAATAAACTTCCAGCGCATGTCATCGCAGCTGACAACATTAACAAGTTTAAAAACCGACTGGACAAACACTTGGCTACAAGTGAAAGCGAGTAGAAGTGCGAGATACGGGCATCATCAGTTGTCTCAACTGCCTGCCTGTTTAAATGTATAATAATAATAAAATGGCAAAACTTTCTTACAAATATTGCCAACCTGTGAGTCCAAGCTTATAAACTTTATTAATCTGTGTTATGTATTTTTATACAATGATAAAGACAATATAACAGATTAGACTAATTAATATAATTTATGCAAAATATACCAATAAGTTATGTTTCCTCTCTTACAGAACTCGACATACCCTGAACAGAAAGTAATAACTGTTGGTCAGTTCCGCATTGGCCTCGTACATGGTCACCAAGTTGTTCCGTGGGGTGATGAAGAATCTCTTGCTTTAGTACAGCGGCAATTAGACGTTGATATCCTTATATCGGGCCACACACATCGGTTTGAAGCTTACGAACATGAGAACAAGTTTTATATCAATCCAGGATCAGCAACTGGAGCTTACAGTCCAATGTTCAGGTAATATATTTTTTGGTATTCAGTTAATGTGCAGTACAGCATTAGTTCTATGTCATACATACATAGCCTCAGGTTTATTTCCTCAAAATGTGGATGAATACACCCACATATCCACAACTATGTTTTTAGGTCATACATAATATGGCAAGCTAGCCCATCGCCATTTAACGGGCACAGTTCTAGACGCCGCACTGTGGGCTGAAAATCGACCTCCATAGACATAGAAATGAAAGTTGCTAGATGTTCGTTTTGTTGACAGATATGGCTTCTATTAGCTATTATACACATAACAATGTCGTCTGAGCTAACTCCGCACAGAAATGAATTTATTATAAGGTTTTTTCGAAAAAAATGTATGGAGCTAGCATGAAAAATCTGAATATCTTTGAACTTGCAAGGAAAACCGTAATATCCTCAGAGATGGTTATAGGACTAATTATTTGTGATTTTTTGACATACTTCATATAACGGTACCTGCTGCAGATTTTTTTTTAAAAATCGTCTAATTTTTAATTAATTTTTTTTAACATTAAATGATTTGTTTTATTGTAAAAGTAAAGAAACAACACGTTATATGCATATAATACTAAATCTTCGCCAGTTATTTGTTAAAATATCAAGAAAATTATTTTTGCCTTACATACGTATATATGTTTTAAAACAGGTAATTGGATACCATTACTAAACTTTGCATACAGGTAAACCACTGAATATTAAATTAGCCTTCTAATGAGTTCTGAATAAGAGATTAAGTAATTTGCAATATCGCACAATGGTAACTACGGAGTACACTAATTAAATTATTACAGGTAAGTACATAAGTAAACTAATTAGTTAATTAGACATGTTACGAGTTCTAAGAAATATTTTCGACAACTGTCTAATTATTTTATTATTATGTCTAAATGAAGGTATTTTTTTAAATCATTAAATTCTACTAATGTCAAAGTAAAGATCAATCGATAAGTTAGTTATTTTATTAACGCTAATAATAGGCATTAAATAAAAAGAAAAATAAATTAAAAAGGTATTTTTTAATAGTTGATAAAATTTATATAAAACAAAACATAGGTACAAAAGTATGCAAAAATATAAATAGGTACAAGAATAGTAATATAATATATTTAAAAATAAATCAATTGCAAAACATAGTTACGTACCAAAGCTAAATAACGAAAGATCATGAAAAAATTACATTGAATAGAATTATAATTAAAAGCACAAAAAGTTTCTAGTTTTCCTTATCACTCTCGTCGATTTCTGAATCAGAATCTAGATTGCCTAGAAACTCAAAGTCAGTTTCTTGAAACTGAATTAAATTGAGGGTTTCAGGAAATAAATCCTCCTTTTTCTTGGCATCTAACTTGGGCCTTTGTACATTTATAAAAGGATCCGAAGAAACAACTAACATATTAAGGATATCATGATTCGAATCTTGCCTGCTCTTTTTCTGCGAATGATGTTCCCGAAACCTCCTAAAATCTTTATTGCGAGACTCGGATGCTTCTTCCGAGAGACTTCCTATGGGTACAACATCATTCTTCTCGATTATGTCTGCCCCGTGTATAAGTAATTTGTGGACGGTTGATGACATATAGTACCAGTCATATAATTCCACGTACCTCTCTGCTGTTTTGAAGGCATAATCTTTAAATTTAATTATATCTACTTTTTCCCCGGAAGTTATTGCCTGTAAAATCACAGCAAATCTTCTTATTAGTTCTTCGTCCAACCCAGTAATGGCTGCAGTTTTATGGGGAAATTTGAAAAACTTTCTTGCAGTGTTGCCGTCATTAGTAGTTCCGGAACCTTGTTTAACAATGTCAATCAATAGATTTAATTCGTCTTTAAATTTGTCTTGAATAATCTTTTTTCTCTTACTTAGCATTTCTTTGTGCTCGTTACCTCTCGCAGCCCACTCTTTAAAATCTAGTCTATACGAAATATGTAGTAAACATTCCATACAATTTATACGGGCGTGTAGAGATGACAATTCAAACTCGTATATATCAGAAGATACGGTCTTTGCTGTTACTACACTCAAACGGTTCATTTCTGTCGGTTTTGCCAGACACAAATAGCATGATGAACTTGATCTGGCTTGAGACAAATACGTGCAGACTTTACCATCGATCATTGTCATCATTAGGTGATGATTCTCCCTGTTTCTATTATTGCACTCTGTAGGAATGAGAGCCTTAATTTCTTCATCCATTCGTCGTTTGTGTTCGATGACTACTGCTTCGCTTTCCTTCACAAAAGTAAATTGAACTGGACGACAATACATTGCTGAGCATGGTTTTGGGTTCATCCACAAAGTATTGTCTCCATCAGTCAGTTTTAGTGGCACCAAGGAAGTCATGAAAATACTTGAATCGTCTTGATCGCTATCCATTTTCTGCTTGTATCGGCTTTGGTTTGACGCACCATCGAAACCCCATTTAGATATCAATTTTAAATCCTTATTTTGCACATCATCGTTAGGAAAACTTTGGAGGATAGGATAAAGCTTGAAGGGTTATTCTTGCCGATGAATCGGTCACTAACACTGATTGCTTCGGAGGATAGCATGCCAGCTTGGTTTGTTGCACTTTATAGTAGGATGGATAAATATCCTTTCTACCTTCCCGAATAGCTGACTCTCGTAAAGTGATGTATTGCCACTTTGATAATTTTAATGAAAGGAGTAATCCAAGTGCTTTTTCTGGTGTAAATAAGATAGTTTTCACCGGTTGCTTAAGCGTTTCCTTAATTTTAGAGGCTGCTTCAGGATGTTTCAGCATATATTCGATTACAGATGCGATATCCTCACAACCTTCTTCCTTAAAACGCGCTGCTGCTGTATATGCCAATTCACTGGGATTGTCAGTTTTATGCTCATCAGATCTTCTCTTCTTCTGTTTGCTTTCCAGATCTTCGAATGGTTTTCGTGACCTCTTTGTCATTGTACCAACAGAGTATGATGTTGAGGGTTCTGGAGAGATTGATCTTGATCCCTCAGCAACAGTTGGTTCTTGAGCGACTAAATTTATACAAATTGGCCAATCGATAGTTGCTTGCAGCCAAATTTCGTATTGTTTTCTAAAAGTATCAAGAATTCGGTGAGATTTTTGCCACCTTTGTGATGCAGCTCGTACAAATCTCCGACAAAATTCTTTTAGAGTCACTTGATCTTCAACGGAAAGACAAACGTCTAGGCGGGATATAACTTCACTAAACAATACCTCATGATCAAATGAAGTACTCTTACATTTTAGAAGAACGAATAGGTCTAAATTGGTATTTAAACTTTCCATTATAAAATTTCACAGTGATATGTTAGGGGTAACAAAGCTTAGAATAAACTAAATTATGATGCAAAATGTTAACCATTTTATATTTCAGTCCAACATTAGTTAACGACCTCATTAGACAGTTGTCGAAAATATTTCTTAGAACTCGTAACATATCTAATTAACTATTTAAGTTACTTATGTACTTACCTGTAAGATTTTAATTAGTGTAATCCGTAGTTACCATTGTGCGACATTGCAAATCACTTAATCTCTTATTCAGAACTCATTAGAAGGCTAATTTATTATTCAGTAGTTTACCTGTATGCAAAGTTCAGTAATGGTATCCAATTAACTGTTTTAAAACATATATACTATGTTAGGCAAAAATAATTTTCTTGATATTTTAACAAATAACTGGCGAAGATTTAGTATTATATGCATATAACGTGTTGTTTCTTTACTTATACACCAAAACAAATCGTTTAATGTTAAAAAAAATTAATTAAAAATAAGACGATTTTTAAAAAAAATTCTGCAGCAGGTACCGTTATATGAAGTATGTCAAAAAATCACAAATAATTAGTCCTATAACCATCTCTGAGGATATTACGGTTTTCCTTGCAAGTTCAGAGATATTCAGATTTTTCATGCTAGCTCCATACATTTTTTTCGAAAAAACCTTATAATAAATTCATTTTTGTGCGGAGTTAGCTCAGATGACATTGTTATGTGTATAATAGCTAATAGAAGCCATATCCGTCAACAAAACGAACATCTAGCAACTTTCATTTCTATGTCTATGGAGGTCGATTTTCAGCCCACAGTGCGCCGCGCCGTGTTGCTACTGATAATGTGACAGTAACAGTGAATTTGCCATTCTGGTTAGTTTAAAAAGCTAACTTCAATACATCAGAAAAAATAAGTGAAGGGTGATTTAGATAACTAATGAACTGTAAATGTAATTCTTCTCTGTCTAACTATTTTGGGCTAGTTTTCTATGCAGAATAATTGACATAATATTGTCTTCTGTTTACGCGAATGTTATTCATTGAAATTAAACTACTATATACGGATTTTATCGCGTTGTTTATTTATCACTGTATTACAAAATTTTGAAAATATTACTCTACTACTACTATTGATTTTATTTGACTAATTTATAAGCTAATAAAATTATTTAAACTTTTCAGCAGCCATGGTCACGGGGAGACCAGTCTCCCCGTGACCATGGCTGCTGAAAAGCACCCGAAACGTCGGGGAAAGTGTAAACCAAAAATAAATAGATTTAATAGTTTAAATAATTTTATTAGCTTATAAATTAGACAAATAAAATCAATAGTAGTAGTAGAGTAATATTTTCAAAATTTTGTAATACAGTGATAAATAAACAACGCGATAAAATCCGTATATAGTAGTTTAATTTCACAGAATAATTGAGTTTAAAGTTGTTTAAATTCAAAAATGTTTATCCTAACATTGTCGGAATTACCTTTAGTTAAAAGAATACTCATCTGATAAAAAAATTGCTGTCTCTGCATTTTTCAGATCCTTATTTTCATTGTCAAAAATCGTTCTCTAATAAATCTATGATATTTTATCAGTTAGAAGATCAACTAAACGATTGCAGAAGCATGCTAATGATATTCTAATACAGTTGTGGTATAATACAGAGTGTATAATTATGTATAGTATCCTAAGTAATATTATAAATGCAAATGCAAGTTTGTTTGTTAAGCTCTAATGCCTTAACTACCCGACCGAACATCATGAATTTTTGCATACACGTTGTCAGGGGTACAGAAAAGGAGATAGGGTACCTTTCGTCCAGAAAATAAGTTCCCAAGCGAGCGAATCCGCGGGCAAAAAATAGTGGTCAATATATTCGAATATAATTCGAATGGAATAGTACACATCGCTACTATACGTTCTAAACATAACCACACCTTACAGTTACACGATGTACGGGCGTACTAATTAATATAATGGATTTACTTTCCAAGTAGTTGAGCATAGTAATTATGACATTGACCATTAGGGACGCGTCGACCATGACAGCTAAGCGGTCGTTCCATTGGTTGATTCTATGACGTCACTATCTGGCATTAATTTATTAATGTTTCGTTTTATAAAATTTTGTATAGTAATATTAGTTATTGGAATGTGATAAATGCATTCAATCTCTTTTAAATGAAACTAATCTTAATCTGGATCGACATTTTCGATTTAATGTCTTATGAAGCGAAGCATGATGCCGTTACAATTCTGATTGGAGAAGGAGTTTCGTGAAAAGAACATTGACTCCGTTCAATATCATTTTCCAAAACTCCCTCAGTATTCTTTGCCAGAAACTCCTTTAAACGTCAGTATTCCTTAAGACGATGCCAATCCGTTGCTCTCCGTTGCGGTGTAACACAACAAAGAGTTATCCTTAGGAGATTATGCGATCAAAATTACTTATTTCTGGAGCTATACCATCAACTCCTAAAAAATTGCCCGCGCGGGAACAAGGCAATGCTATACGCTTTGTAACGCGCTATCTTATTGTAACGTATTGTATGAGCCCTTGAGCAGGTTATCCAAATTTATAAACTGTCTTTAATCGTGAAATGTTTACGTTAGCTCAAATAACTAATGCAAACGTAAACAATACACTATCGAGTGTGCTCGACCCCATAAAGGGTCACCGGGGTTTGACATGTACAAGTCCGAAGTCCGGTTTTTTTAGCGGCATTTGACAGGTTAATATGCGAAGAAAAAACTAAGTTCTCTTTTAAAGCATATTGCGCGTACAATGAGATTTGTCATACTTATAGATTACTAGAATTTACCTGTGGCCTCGCTTACTTTAATGTAGATTTTGTCAATAAATTTAATTCCCTCGAGAACATTACTCTTTCTGTAGACCTATAAAAGAGGAATAATCTCACCATACATTATTTTGTTATATTTCAAAGGGATAAAGCAGCGTTTTCGCCGAAAGCTCCCACTCAACTCGATTTCTTCCAATATCTTCAACAGTCATCGTCAATTTTCAACCAATTTACACAAAACCTTAACGAATTATACACCTCAACTTTCCTTATGAATCACTCTTAATTGTTGAAAACCGAATCAAAATCCGCTCATAAGTTTTTCTGTTTATCGCGAACAGAAAAACAGACAGACGCGGCAGGGGCCATTGTTTTATAATATGTAGTGATATGTAGAAAGAAAACAGAAAACTAATAACAAAAAACGGAAATTATCAAAAAATTATTTTAGGTTTGCAACTAGCAAAAATAATTTATAAGTTACCATTTTCATGTTTCAGGAATGCCACTCCATCATTCGTGCTAATGGACATCCAGAGTTCAACAGTTGTGACATACGTCTACAAACTGCTCGGCGACGAAGTCAAAGTCGAAAGGATCGAGTACAAAAAAGCATAACATAACACTGAACCGTTAAAAAAGTCGCACGCGAAAATAAGCTCTAATTTGTATGAATAAGATGGTTTATCCCTTGAATATTGTTTTTTATATAAATAGTTTACTTTAGGTAAGATATTGTTTATGTATATGTATGTAAGTATGTGAGGTGTTTGGAGTAAATAATGGATTTTATGTCTAAGTTTTAATACTATTCAGTGTCACACAGAAATTTGGCTTCTAGCATGGGAGGGAAGGCCAATGCCTCGATGTTATCAAATATGTAGGTTACCAGGTATATTCATAGTTATATTTTGCTATGATCTTGGGATCCTTCTTTCCCTACTGCCATATATTGGCGATGATCATGAAAGTGTCCAATAACATTAAGCTGTGATGTTCTCGGCTATATTTCTTGTTCTGCTAAATAGGGTAGTTAACAATTATTATTAAATGTAGTATTTTCCAAAATTTAAAATATCAATATTTTAAATCACTGAAATGTAAACAAATCAGGCGCCTTTTAAATGACAGAAAAAGAATGCACGACGCTTGTTAAATGACGAAATGTATGTGCGAGGGAGATAGCGAGATATTTCCACTACATAATTATTTTCATATCAAACGTGTATTACGTTTGATATGAAAACAATTAAAGAAATCATTTTGTAAAATGAGGCTACATGCCCCATTTTTCAAAATGATTTCTTTTAAATAGTATTTGACGTTGCTTAATTATTTCATATTTTTTTTAAATCATGCTATTACGGTCAATTGGGCAATGAACATAATATATATAGCTTAATGTTATTAAACCCACATAGTCATAGCATCTTTACAAAGCCACGTACACATTTATTGTCACACAAATACACATTTAAAACGTAATTTTATAAATATAAAGTTCATAATGCCAATAGCCATGTCATATATTTTTTATCTGGCAAAGATGTTTCAACTTTAATATGAGTTTCACAACTCTCGCTTACGGGGAACTTTACAGCACATCGTTATTCTGAGTAGCGTCTATTAGTATTTCGCTGAGTGACATAATAATATGATCGATCTTGTAGGTTTGATAGCTATATCAAAGTGCTACTGATTTTTTCTGAAGGTTACACGAACAAGGGTACGCTTGTGGCTCGTCAGTCTGCAAATTTGAGTATAATTAATAATTATAAGTTCAAATGGGAAATCCATTGTTTACGAATGGCGTAGTAATTTAAGTGTTCACCTTGCCACTGCGCCGAGAGGTATGAGTTCGAATCCCACACGGACAAAAATTTCTGCGATCCCCAAATGGCTGTGCCGAGTTTAGATGTACTTTGTGTCCGTTGTTTGAATGTTTGTAAAGTCCCCAGCGATACAGGAACTAATTCTAGTGATTTGCATTTTTAAGAATGAATAAAGAATTAAAGAATCTCTGCTTAGATCATCGAATCTAAGACGTTCATCGTAATCGAGAGCTATCAAAACTTGTAACTAAATCGATTAAAGATTAAGCCGTTATAAACATTGTGTACTGCCATGTATTTGAAAGTATTGAAGCTGTAAAACGCGATATGTTGATAAATGTTTTTATAATATGCAGATAGTAATTGTAAGCTACTGTAAAATAATATATAGTACATAATAAAAATGTATATAACATCTTTGCTTTTTTATATATTGATATTACTGTCTTGGTGCGTCACTGTAGTGAATGCGACTGTTGTGGATGAGATCTCGGGTTCAATTGCCGGGTGGGACAAAATGCTATCGAGATTTTCAAGCAATTCTTTATTGATGCAAGAGGTTTGGAACTGCCAATAGGCTTACCCGCTTATGACATGAGACCTAAAATCATTTGATGAAATAAGGGCGTATGGAACCACTGCCTGTTCTTTTTGGGATATGGGCGTGTCTATATTGATGGTGTATTAGTGAAAATAACTTTCAAAATATTTATAATAATAGTACTGAATACAATTTACCACCTCTTTACGATTGCACGGCGCAATGGTTTAATAATAATAATAATATTCTACCACATACACACAACACCATCTAGCCCAAACTAAGCTGAGCTTGTACCATGGGTACTAGACAATGGATAAACATACGTATATACTTCTTTTTTGTAAATACATACATATTATACATAGAAACACCCAGACCAAGGCAAACATCCATGTTCATGCACACAAATGTTTGACTTGTGCGGGAATCGAACCTGCGACCTCAGGCGTGGCAGTCGGTTACACTAACCACTACGCCATCGTTACTAAGACACGCAATTAGCAGTGTAAGGGTTCAGTGCCGGAGCTCTTTCAATGGCATCGCTAGGACTAGGTCCACGTTATAATTATTTCTGTGTCCCAACGTTTTAATTGACACTAACTATATGAACAGTGGTGAAAGACAATATTAGTCAGTGTTTGTTTGTTATTCCATTGAAAATTATGGTTATATCTATACTAATATTATAAAGCGAAGAAATTAGATTTCTTGTTTGTTTTTTTGTAAGAATTTAATCCAAAAACTACACAAACGATTTAAAAAATTCTTTCACCATTAGGAAGCTGGATTATAATTGAGTAATATAGGCTATATTTTATTTAAAAAGGACTGTTATTAACTTACTTTTACGCGAACGAAGCCGCGGGCAAAAGCTAGTTAATTATGTTAGTCTTCCCTCACCACGGTTACCTGTAAAACTGGTGAGTATTTACCCTGTAGAAGACCCAGCTCATTTGTACCGTCGCACTGTGGGCTGAAAATCGACCTCCATAGACATAGAAATGAAAGTTGCTAGATGTTCGTTTTGTTGACAGATATGGCTTCTATTAACTATTATACACATAACAATGTCGTCTGAGCTAACTCCGCACAGAAATGAATTTATTATAAGGTTTTTTCGAAAAAAATGTATGGAGCTAGCATGAAAAATCTGAATATCTCTGAACTTGCAAGGAAAACCGTAATATCCTCAGAGATGGTTATAGGACTAATTATTTGTGATTTTTTGACATACTTCATATAACGGTACCTGCTGCAGAATTTTTTTTAAAAATCATCTAATTTTTAATTATTTTTTTTTAACATTAAACTATTTGTTTTATTGTAAAAGTAAAGAAACAACACGTTATATGCATATAATACTAAATCTTCGCCAGTTATTTGTTAAAATATCAAGAAAATTATTTTTGCCTTACATAGTATATATGTTTTAAAAGAGGTAATTGGATACCATTACTAAACTTTGCATACAGGTAAACCACTGAATATTAAATTAGCCTTCTAATGAGTTCTGAATAAGAGATTAAGTGATTTGCAATATCGCACAATGGTAATTACGGAGTACACTAATTAAATTCTTACAGGTAAGTACATAAGTAAACTAATTAGTTCAACTTCAACTTTTCTCGGTGTCAAATGGCTCCATCGAATAGGTACCGATGATTCTGCCAACGTCAGGGTGGAAAGAGATAAAAAAAATATATATATTAAATAAATGGTTTGATCAGTAGGCAGTAATGTGACCATTGACCGGTCATTAGAGCGATGGTTCTTCTTTGGGCTACAACAAAACAACACAAATATTAGTAATAAATACATATTAGTAAGGTTAGAAGAATAGAGAGGACAAGCAAAACCAACGACAGACATAGAGATATAGATAGACGAGGACAAGAGCGGCAGACTATATTTTGATTTTGTTAAGGGAGATAAATTTATATAAAGTTTTTATGAATGGGGTGTGTGCCAAAGTTAATAGGAAGGGTATATTGACAGGACGAGGGATCTGTTCAGGAAGTAGATCATAAAGAGGATACAATATTTTAGGACAAAAGAAAAATAGATGTTCCAAGGAGCCCTCTTCGAGACCACACTCGCAAAGAGAATGATCTCTGACCCGAATTTTGGCTAAGAAGACTGGAGAGCAAACAAAACCCACACGGAGACGGATAATTACAGACGTAGCCAATTTATTTACACTCTTTTGTCGATAAAACCACGGTCTGGAAGGGATAGAAGGTTGAATAGAACCGTAGAACTTTCCTTTAATCAACCGCGACGTTTGTCATAAGTTATTCCAAGCATCAATCAAAGAAGGACGAGCCGAAGAATGAAGTTCACAAGGGAAGCAGTAATTATGGTCCGAGCAACCAGACACCGCCGCACTGTGGGCTGAAAATCGACCTCCATAGATATAGAAATGAAAGTTGCTAGATGTTCGTTTTGTTGACGGATATGGCTTCTATTAGCTATTATACACATAACAATGTCATCTGAGCTAACTCCGCACAGAAATGAATTTATTATAAGGTTTTTTCGAAAAAAATGTATGGAGCTAGCATGAAAAATCTGAATATCTCTGAACTTGCAAGGAAAACCGTAATATCCTCAGAGATGGTTATAGGACTAATTATTTGTGATTTTTTGACATACTTCATATAACGGTACCTGCTGCAGAATTTTTTTTAAAAATCATCTTATTTTTAATTATTTTTTTTTTAACATTAAACGATTTGTTTTGGTGTATAAGTAAAGAAACAACACGTTATATGCATATAATACTAAATCTTCGCCAGTTATTTGTTAAAATATCAAGAAAATTATTTTTGCCTAACATAGTATATATGTTTTAAAACTGTTAATTGGATACCATTACTGAACTTTGCATACAGGTAAACTACTGAATAATAAATTAGCCTTCTAATGAGTTCTGAATAAGAGATTAAGTGATTTGCAATGTCGCACAATGGTAACTACGGATTACACTAATTAAAATCTTACAGGTAAGTACATAAGTAACTTAAATAGTTAATTAGATATGTTACGAGTTCTAAGAAATATTTTCGACAACTGTCTAATGAGGTCGTTAACTAATGTTGGACTGAAATATAAAATGGTTAACATTTTGCATCATAATTTAGTTTATTCTAAGCTTTGTTACCCCTAACATATCACTGTGAAATTTTATAATGGAAAGTTTAAATACCAATTTAGACCTATTCGTTCTTCTAAAATGTAAGAGTACTTCATTTGATCATGAGGTATTGTTTAGTGAAGTTATATCCCGCCTAGACGTTTGTCTTTCCGTTGAAGATCAAGTGACTCTAAAAGAATTTTGTCGGAGATTTGTACGAGCTGCATCACAAAGGTGGCAAAAATCTCACCGAATTCTTGATACTTTTAGAAAACAATACGAAATTTGGCTGCAAGCAACTATCGATTGGCCAAGTTGTATAAATTTAGTCGCTCAAGAACCAACTGTTGCTGAGGGATCAAGATCAATCTCTCCAGAACCCTCAACATCATACTCTGTTGGTACAATGACAAAGAGGTCACGAAAACCATTCGAAGATCTGGAAAGCAAACAGAAGAAGAGAAGATCTGATGAGCATAAAACTGACAATCCCAGTGAATTGGCATATACAGCAGCAGTGCGTTTTAAGGAAGAAGGTTGTGAGGATATCGCATCTGTAATCGAATATATGCTGAAACATCCTGAAGCAGCCTCTAAAATTAAGGAAACGCTTAAGCAACCGGTGAAAACTATCTTATTTACACCAGAAAAAGCACTTGGATTACTCCTTTCATTAAAATTATCAAAGTGGCAATACATCACTTTACGAGAGTCAGCTATTCGGGAAGGTAGAAAGGATATTTATCCATCCTACTATAAAGTGCAACAAACCAAGCTGGCATGCTATCCTCCGAAGCAATCAGTGTTAGTGACCGATTCATCGGCAAGAATAACCCTTCAAGCTTTACTCGACATTACGGTCAAAAGAATCCGCCAAAGTTTTCCTAACGATGATGTGCAAAATAAGGATTTAAAATTGATATCTAAATGGGGTTTCGATGGTGCGTCAAACCAAAGCCGATACAAGCAGAAAATGGATAGCGATCAAGACGATTCAAGTATTTTCATGACTTCCTTGGTGCCACTAAAACTGACTGATGGAGACAATACTTTGTGGATGAACCCAAAACCATGCTCAGCAATGTATTGTCGTCCAGTTCAATTTACTTTTGTGAAGGAAAGCGAAGCAGTAGTCATCGAACACAAACGACGAATGGATGAAGAAATTAAGGCTCTCATTCCTACAGAGTGCAATAATAGAAACAGGGTGAATCATCACCTAATGATGACAATGATCGATGGTAAAGTCTGCACGTATTTGTCTCAAGCCAGATCAAGTTCATCATGCTATTTGTGTCTGGCAAAACCGACAGAAATGAACCGTTTGAGTGTAGTAACAGCAAAGACCGTATCTTCTGATATATACGAGTTTGGATTGTCATCTCTACACGCCCGTATTTTAAATTGTATGGAATGTTTACTACATATTTCGTATAGACTAGACTTTAAAGAGTGGGCTGCGAGAGGTAACGAGCACAAAGAAATGCTAAGTAAGAGAAAAAAGATTATTCAAGACAAATTTAAAGACGAATTAAATCTATTGATTGACATTGTTAAACAAGGTTCCGGAACTACTAATGACGGCAACACTGCAAGAAAGTTTTTCAAATTTCTCCATAAAACTGCAGCCATTACTGGGTTGGACGAAGAACTAATAAGAAGATTTGCTGTGATTTTACAGGCAATAACTTCCGGGGAAAAAGTAGATATAATTAAATTTAAAGATTATGCCTTCAAAACAGCAGAGAGGTACGTGGAATTATATGACTGGTACTATATGTCATCAACCGTCCACAAATTACTTATACACGGGGCAGACATAATCGAGAAGAATGATGTTGTACCCATAGGAAGTCTCTCGGAAGAAGCATCCGAGTCTCGCAATAAAGATTTTAGGAGGTTTCGGGAACATTATTCGCAGAAAAAGAGCAGGCAAGATTCGAATCATGATATCCTTAATATGTTAGTTGTTTCTTCGGATCCTTTTATAAATGTACAAAGGCCCAAGTTAGATGCCAAGAAAAAGGAGGATTTATTTCCTGAAACCATCAATTTCATTCAGTTTCAAGAAACTGACTTTGAGTTTCTAGGCAATCTAGATTCTGATTCAGAAATCGACGAGAGTGATAAGGAAAACTAACTTTTTGTGCTTTTAATTATAATTCTATTCAATGTAATTTTTTCATGATCTTTCGTTATTTAGCTTTGGTACGTAACTATGTTTTGCAATTGATTTATTTTTAAATATTTTATATTACTATTCTTGTACCTATTTATATTTTTGCATACTTTTGTACCTATGTTTTGTTTTATATAAATTTTATCAACAGATTAAAAAATACCTTTTTAATTTATTTTTCTTTTTATTTAATGCCTATTATTAGCGTTAATAAAATAACTAACTTATCGATTGATCTTTACTTTGACATTAGTAGAATTTAATGATTTAAAAAAATACCTTCATTTAGACATAATAATAAAATAATTAGACAGTTGTCGAAAATATTTCTTAGAACTCGTAACATGTCTAATTAACTAATTAGTTTACTTATGTACTTACCTGTAAGAATTTAATTAGTGTACTCCGTAGTTACCATTGTGCGATATTGCAAATCACTTAATCTCTTATTCAGCACTCATTAGAAGGCTAATTTAATATTCAGTGGTTTACCTGTATGCAAAGTTTAGTAATGGTATCCAATTACCTGTTTTAAAACATATATACTATGTAAGGCAAAAATAATTTTCTTGATATTTTAACAAATAACTGGCGAAGATTTAGTATTATATGCATATAACGTGTTGTTTCTTTACTTTTACAATAAAACAAATCGTTTAAAGTTAAAAAAAATTTATTATAATAATAATAATAATAATAATATTTATTTGTCAGAATAATGTTACAATGGATCTTAAATTTATTACAATGTTCAAATTATTCTACCGTTTTCGGCGTACAAATACTTATAGACTACGGATTATATAAATGTCAGTTTCATAAAATAAAAAAATAAAAAAATGTCCAATTATAATAACATAAATTGAAATTGAATTTGTAAAATTGTAATATAAACAGAATGTAACGTCAATCTTTATAATTGAGAAAATCGTTCACTGAATAAAAACATTTGTCCAAGAGCCATGAAAACATTCCACTTTTAAATTTATTATATGTTAATATTCTCAATTCTGTCGGTAGTTTATTATAAATTTTGATTGCCATGCAATATACATTTCTGCTATATAAATGTAATCTCTGACAAGGTACCTGTAACTTTCCAGGATTTCTCTTATGTAGCCGTGCTGATATGTGCTCGTTCAATGGGAACAAGTAAGAGTATTTTTTCACAAATAAGCAAATTTCAAAAATATATAAACATGGAAGTGGCAGAATTTTTAATTCTTTGAATAAAGGAGTACAAGGATCCCAATATTCTGCTCCACTTATGGCTCTAACACATTTTTTTTGCGTAATAAATGCTCTATTTATGTCAACAGAATTCCCCCAAATTGTCAATCCATAGCGTAATACAGATGAAACAAATCCATGATAAGCACTTTTGGCAGTTTTTTTATCAGATACTAATCTTAGCTTTCTGAGAGCAAATACAAATTTATCAAGCTTAGTACAAACTCTGTCAACATGTTCTTTCCAATTCAATTTGTTGTCAATAACTATGTCTAGAAATAAAGTTGATTGTACAGGTGGTAGAATAGAATTGTTGTGTCGTATTATTGTCGGAATGAATGTCGAGTTATGAGTTTGAAAGTGAACTAATTTAGTTTTATCAATATTAACTTGTAGATTATTGTCCTCTAACCATTTTATTGTTCTTGTTAATTCACTGTTTATGTTACTTTCTAAGTCCATTTTGTTTAAACATTTTATTGTCAAAGTTGTGTCGTCAGCAAATTGTATACATTCATGATTTAAAACATTCCTAAGGTCATTTATATATAAGATAAATAATAATGGCCCTAGTACGCTTCCTTGTGGGACGCCTCTATTGTTATCTTTTTTGTCCGAACTATATGTCACCCTAACATTATTTTCAATTTTTGTTATTACAGTCCTCTGTTTGCGATTAGATAAATAACTTTCGAGCCAATCATGTGCTTTACCCCTTATGCCATATTTGTCTAGTTTGTATAATAGCCGTTTATGTGATACAAAATCAAAGGCTTTACTCATGTCTAAAAATATTGACGTTACGGCCATTTTATTATTTAGCGCCTCAGTAACTGATTTTACTAAAGAAAAGCAAGCTAAGGAAGTTGAGCATTTTTTTCTAAATCCAAATTGGCTATCTACGATGACATTATATTTATTTGTAAAGCTAGATATTTTATCATGCATTACTTTTTCGAAAATTTTTGCAAATATTGGTATTAACGTAATAGGTCTGTAGTTATTCATTAAAGCATGATTACCTTTTTTAAATAATGGTTTTACTATAGATTCTTTTAATCTAGAAAGGAAAGTACCTTCTACAAATGAAAGATTAATTATGTGGCTGAGTACAGGAGATATATTTTCTGCACTTAATTTAATTATTTTTGTCGTTACCTCGTCATATCCTGTAGAATTTGTATCATTTAATGATTTAATTGTTTTTATAAGGTCAGTATTATTTATTGGAGTCAAAAATAAGCTATCTAAATTATTGTCAATGTCAATATTATTTAAGTCAATATTTTTATTTGTACGTGTTAGGTCGATGAAATAATTATTAAAATGGTTGCAAATGTCATATGGATCTTCAACTATTTTGTTTAATATAGATAATTCTTTGATTTCTTTACTCGTAGTTTGATTGTTTAAATTATTTTTAATAATAGACCATGTGGCTTTACATTTATTTTTACAGTTATAAAAATAAGTATTGTTGTTTATTCGTTGGGAGTTAGCAATGCACTTTTTTAAGATTTTCGTGTACTTTAAATATATTTTCTTATTGTAATTTTTACTTATGGCATCATGTTGATACGAATAATATAAAGCTCTCTTTTTAATGCATGATATTCTTAAACCTTTGCTAATCCATTTATTTTTTATTAATTTATTGCTCTTTTTTATTCGTATTTCAGGAAAACATAGATTGTAGAAAAGAGTAAATAATTCATGAAATTCATCAAAAGCTTTGTTACAGTCTGTTTCTTGATAGACTTCGTTAAAACTTAAAGCGGATAGACATTGTTGAAATTTCCCGATATTCATCTCATTATAGTCTCTTTTTGTTTCATACCAAAACTTTATTGTGTTTGGTTTGATATTACTTCTATGACTGTAGAACGTTAACGTCTGGGCGGTCTCGTGGTCTGAAAGGGCTAAATTATGTATATTACTTTTAAAATCAGTTTTTTGTATATTACTAGCTATTTGGTCTAAGCAAGTATTTTTCCTGGTGGGTATTTTAATATGTGGTTGTATGTTAAAATTATTTAAAATGGATATTAATTGTTTTGAATTTTTGTTATCCTTTATCATATCTATATTCCAATCGCCGCAAATGACTATATGTTTTTTATCGTTATATGTAAGTTTTTGTAATAATAATTCTAGATTTTTAAAAAATATTGATATGTCAGAATCTGGAATTCTATAAACACAAATTATAATTAAATTATAGTATAATATTTCGATGCCACATGCTTCGAAACAGAAGTCAATTATAAATTCAGTAACAATCGATAGTGGTTTGAAGTGTAGTCCTTCTTTTACCAATATACACGTACCACCCCGTTTTTTGTTGCCTCTGGAGTAACTAGCAGCAAGCCTATAATTAGTGAGTATCAGATTACTTTCATGGCCAGATTTTATGAAAGTCTCACTTAAGCAAATAAAATCTATAGCGCCTATATTTTTCGCCAAGTCTAAAATAGTTATCTCAAATATGTCTAATTTATTCAATATTCCAGCTATATTCTGATGTAGTAATATAAATTGTTGTTTGCATCCTGATATGTTATTTCCTTTTCTTTTGAGTGATAATGGCACGAAAAAATGACTGTTGTGTATTTACTGGCGATTTTATCGGACTGCCACGGTCATTTTCCATTGGGTAATTTTTTATATCAACAAGGAGACGTTGGAAAATATTCTTGTATATACTTTGTAATCCGAGTTTATTAATTTTACCACCATTATATGAGAATGTTTCAGAATGTAAGTCGCGGTTAGTATCAACAAAATATGCATAATTATAGTTTTCGATGTCTAAATACAGCAAGTTATTAAATAATTCTACTTTATAATTGTGTATTAAAGCACCTTGAATATATGTGGGACAGCATATGATAAAATTTGTATTAGTTAGAGTTTTAAGTGTTTCTCGTAGAGTTCTGACCATTTCCATTGCTTCTATATTATCTTTAAAATCTTGTTCCCCAATCATAATAATACAGTAATCATATAAACTAAAATGCTGTACTTTAACATGAATGTTTGAAAGCAATTGCTTAAGACTATAATTTTTTAACAGGTAGTGATAGTATTCAAAGTGTTTTCCATAGCCTATGTCATCTAATACATCTACAGTTTGATTTTTGTTGTTACTATTGCTGACGATGCATATCTTTCTTTTCTTCTTTCCTCCTGTTGTATGTAAGTTGATACCGTTTTTGTTGTGTTGTTCTATCTGTTGTTCTATGGCATTTCCAGTCTCGTTAAATATCTCTAAGCTTTCTGTTTGCGTCTGTTTGTTATATCTCTGTTTATTTTTCTGAGGAGTAGTGACAATTGGAGTATAGTTAATCTCTGCGGATGTTTGTTTCAATGACGTTGAAGGTGTTACTTTTTGTTTCATTGGGCTAGCAATTTTTTTATAAAGATCCTTTCTCTTATTTACATCTTCGATGTTTGTTTTTAATTTACTATTTTCAAAAGTCAATAGTTCAATTTCTTTATGTGCGCTAAGTAGTTGTGATTTCAGATGTTCAATCTCGGTTTTTAATATATTTATTTGTTCATTCTCTTCATCCTCGGACAAATCTGGCATGCTTGCTGTTGTACCATCAAGACTTTGTTGTATTAAATTGTTGTCAATTGGTTCTGAATGAGTGCGCGTTCTACGGAACGTTATATTTTCCAAGAAATTCATGTCAATTAAATTTAATTCATCTTTATAAAATTTCTTTATTGCCCGTGGTTATTTTAGCCCGTGGTGGTTAGTTTGGCCCAAGAAGCTAAAAGTCAAAGATTTAACACGGAACTGGAACGCACTGCCAAATAGTGGGCGTAGGTTGGTAGCACTGTCAGATTTGAAGTCAAAGTTAGAAATGTAAAAGTTTTGAATTAAGGTAACGAGTTTAAATGTACACAAAGTTTTATTTGGACCATATAATGTTAACCAGGCACTTATAATATTAGTTTAAAACAGTTTTGCACTCATATTGTCCGTTAATTGTCACTGAAACACATTTGCACTTATCATTCTGTTTATTATTGTCACTTTACACAGTATTTTTTTCCAAATATAACTGTTCAAAGAGTTTGTTGATACGATAGAAAACAATATCACTGAGTAATCATTAAATTCTAAGTTCAATGGTATAACATAATATCGATATTCATTTAATTTTGCCAGAAAAAATATTTTAATACGCGGAGCCAATGTTTACAACTTGGCGGTGTTGCCAATTTTTTTAAATTAAAATTTTTAATTATTATTATTTTCAAAATTAAAAATTAGATGATTTTTTAAAAAAATTCTGCAGCAGGTACCGTTATATGAAGTATGTCAAAAAATCACAAATAATTAGTCCTATAACCATCTCTGAGGATATTACGGTTTTCCTTGCAAGTTCAGAGATATTCATATTTTTCATGCTAGCTCCATACATTTTTTTCGAAAAAACCTTATAATAAATTCATTTCTGTGCGGAGTTAGCTCAGACGACATTGTTATGTGTATAATAGCTAATAGAAGCCATATCTGTCAACAAAACGAACATCTAGCAACTTTCATTTCTATGTATATGGAGGTCGATTTTCAGCCCACAGTGCGGCGCCGCGCCTCCGCCTCGACTCCACCTCGCCTGTGACGCGACTCTAGTGCGTGAGCGCACTGCCATTTATTCCTGAAGGAAACATAGAAGCGGCGCGCCGTTCCTGCGCCCGCGCCTCGACGCCAGCTCGTGTGGGCGACAGGCAGTTAGGCCTGTCGCCCACACGAGCTGGCCTCTCTGGCTGGCACTCATGACCTGATGGGACGGTAATCCGACACGACCGGAGAGAGATCAGGCGCAGGACCAACGGCTTTACGAGCTTTCCGAGGCATGGGGGTGTTGACACCGCCAACTTCGTAACTCCGGGCTGTTATTGAGATTTCTTAACAGAAAACCCAATAACTTTTTTCTGGCCGAATCCGAGGTTCGAACCTGATGCACAGCAGTCGCATTAACTACTGCTGCGCCACGGAGGGTACCGTAATTTAATTAAAGTTTCCTGATTTTCTCTCTTATAATTTATTGTTTACTTTGTATTAATACTATCTACACACTGTTGTTTTTGTTTTTTTATTTATTTATCTTAATCACAATGTCGTATTAACGTATACAAATCCTCTTATAAAATTGCTATGTGAAAATTTTAATTGACCTTTGTTTAAGATATATTCTCATATACCTCTCTCTCTACATCTACCTACTCTTAATAGGATATAGGCAAGACATTTATTCTATTAAGTAATTAATTAACTAACCTTAAACTATTACTATTGTAAAATATGAGAACAATGGTTAATTATGTAAGAATATAAAATCTAAAAATATGTTCAACGACTTAGGTACGTCGCTATAAGTCAAAGCTTTGGTACACACAGCGACACATCAACCTAGACTGTTTGGACTTTGAACTATTAGAAGTTGAACGCTGCGAATAGTGCGAGAGAGTGCGTTATATTTTTGTTATTTTGTCTCATTCACGCTGAACGGGACGCGACGCTCTATCCTTACCATTACATTGACACCACTATGCATCGTCCCCTTAGAGTATACATATCCAATAATCCAATTGGATATGTATACTCTAAGATCGTCCCTGTCCAACAATTCTCTATTTTGTATGTAGCGTAGTTATGCGTTAGGGTATCTAACTTCGGGCACGCCACGATCGTGGCGGTAAGTCCCGTGTTTAAGGAGTGGCTGGAGAGGCGGCATGGCGCCCTCACCTTCCGGCTGACACAGGTTCTGACTGGCCACGGATGTTTTGGCCGGTTCCTGTGTCGTATACGCCGGCAAGAGACGCCCGGTTGTCACCACTGCGGCGACTGCCGCGACGTTACTGAGGACACGGCGCTGCACACTTTGGCGGTTTGCCCCGCCTGGGCATCGCAGCGCCGCGATTTGATCGCGGCAGTCGGATCGGTTGCCCTCTCGCTCCCGGCCGTAGTTCAGTCTATGGTCCGGAGTGAGAGGTCGTGGAACGCCGTCGCCTCCTTCTGCGAGGAAGTGATTTCCATCAAGGAGGCGGCGGGGCGGGAGAGGGAGCGTATAAACCCTCTCCCCAACCGCAGAGCCGGGCGCCGGAGGGCGCGGGACGACCTCCAGCCACCCTGAGGTTTGACCTGGGGGTGGCGGGCTTTGTGGGCCTGCCCGCCATCCGTTCAGCACCAGGTCCGAGAGGCGGCGTGCGTGTTCCCACGCGCGCCTCTGTGTCGAGTCCGTCTCCCCTCTAGGGGGGAGACAGTAGGGAATTTTTGAGGGAGTCCTTTGGGTAGGTCTCTTTGGGTAGTGGCCTGCCGTTTCATACGGCGGGCCGAAACCTCGGCGGGGTCGCGACCGCATGCGAAAGCGATTCGCGCGGCCCCGCCGATAGTGGTTTTGTTGAGGAACACCGTGGTAGATTTAGTCGGTATTCCGGGAGGTACATTATTTCTTTTCCATCTTCTTTTACCCCGGCGAGTCCGACATAATCCCTCCGCCCGCCCCCGCGGAGGGATATGCGTCATTGCATTCCCCCACGTAAAAAAAAAAAAAAAAAAAAAAAGGGTATCTAACTTGATGTGTAGCCGTGTGTACAAACAAAAACATTCAACCATCGAGACTTGAAGTTTCCTGCCTCAATACTACAAACTATCTAACACAAACATAAACAAAACAACTCCGATACCACAACCTCAGTCAGACATAACAAGATAACTTCATTACTATTCCAATTTATTATGAAGGTGAACAAAAAGCGCATTTATTACCCCACCATTCTCACCTATAGTTCACAGTAATAAGAGTTATATTCGTTTGTATATTGTGTGTTATTGTTCAAGTTGCGTGTGCTTGGTGTTTATAACGCAAGCAAGGCCCATAGTTCGTTGACATGTTACGTAATGGCTGTTAGTCGATACGGTTGCAATAAAACCTTATCGCCCTTATATTATCGGAGGTTATATGCCAGTGATTGTATTTATTGAGTTTAAATTAGGCGTTGGTAATAACTACGTTATCAAGTCAGTGAGATTGTTTTTGATATAGGGGCTGGATGAAGCCAACACGGGGAATTAGGTTAAACCTTTGTAACCTAATAAGCCGCAGCGGTACACCGGCGGCCAGACAGAATACAAATTTAATTATGTCTGGTATTCTAAGATTTAACCCATTTATTCTCAGCGGTACACCGATGGTTAGACACAATAGATTTTTAATTATGTCTGGTACACCGTTATTCTAAGATTTGACTGATTACGAGGCCCTTTTATGTACAAAAATAAATTTGAAAAATGAATTGTAAGTATGAAAGACGAACTACTATTTAAAAAACGTTATAAGACCTTTTTTGTGTTTTATCCTGCGTTCCTAACTTAAATGTTTTTGTGCGTGCGTTACGTCGCTTCGGTTGCTCGGGCCCATGCTATTTTTGATCTATGGTTAATTCGATATGTAACAAGGGATAGTGTTTTTATTTTATATCTTTATGGCATACGCGTATAGTTACGGTCCGCTGATTGGTTAAACTCTTGCAAACATTAAGACGGAAAGACACTGAGAGAAGTAGGTAGGTAGATAGTGGTCAACCACAGGCTATTAAACTCGACCAGGAGAACAGCTGTCAGCAGGAAGGAACACATTAATAAAAACAAAGGAATTTTTTTTTTAAATTCATTTAGTGTATAAAGTAACGCTTAATAATGCCAAAGTTACACTAACTGGTCTACTTATGGTATGAATTTACAATTACCGGCTGCCCGGTCGAGCAAAGCGAAAAGACAAAACCAACGATAAGAGCGAGCCGGAAAGTTCCTGTCACTGCTTTTAATCGCCAACTACACAATGCTGCCTATTTTACAATAATATGTATAAACATTATATCATTTAACTTCTAAAATACATTCAAGAATATGAAGTTATTCTCAATTATTACTTAAAATAATTAATCAATAAAAATTTTAAAATCTGTGAACAATGGCTAAAAATGTAACCAGACTCGGATCAACTATTTGTGGATAAATGAATCGAACCAGTGGTGAAGTGACCATTCGAACTTCTAAACCATCCCTGCAGTCAAGCATTAGACATATTTTCCTTATTTTTGTTTATCTAAACGCGACCGAATAGCTATTACGGACGTCTCGAAGGCGCCTGCTGATTACAAACATGCTTCCTGCATGCGTCTCATTGTAAAAGTGTAATTATTTGTGTCTAATTAGAGATAATTAAGTTGACTAATATAAGCTGAAACCATCTACTGACAACAGCTTTCAGTTCAGAGGTAGGTACCTCTGAGGATACTATATTTTTGAATTGAAAGAATAGCCAGTGAAACATTGCTTGACCGGAAAATTAAATCCAGTTGCTTATAATTGGAAGATATCAAACAAGTATTACGTCCCGATTGGGGATAAGTAAATCATTATCGCAGTCTATTGATGCTAGCAACACCAGAGGAACCTTTTGCGGACTTTTATTACATTTGTCATCCTACAACATTATTGTCAACCCTCATAAATACCGCAAACATATAAAAATCTATATATTAATACGTGAAGCAAAAATTTTGTACCCTTGTTTACGAAAATTGCGCGGACGGAGGACTATGAAATTTGGCATAGTTAAAATTTATATAGAGAAGAAGGGGCGAATCTTAATATATAAATAAAATAAACATTCAAAATACATTAAATTAATGGAAAAACACTACACGCACACAACCATGCATTTGACACACGCAGTCGTACTATTCTTCGTTACTGTAGTATAACTATAGTTACATACATCAATATAATAATTTGACAAATTATTGTCGAATTTCGACCACTATGCGATCGCTAGCATTTTTAAATGTTCGTGCTTTTTCAATAACAAGCCAATTCAGTCATGAATTATTAATAGCAGATACATAACAAAACTAAACTTCCTATTTTGCTCACCCAAACATATAACCAACAAAACACAAGAAGTATGTATGTACTCCAGCCATTAAAAAAAAGGTAAACAAGAAACAAAAAGTTGCCGCGCAAATCTCTATGGTACGTGAGAGCAGCCACGTAGGTATTCAATCTATAATTTACATTAAAATTAAATAAGGAAAATCTAAATCTATCCATTATCATTAAGTCAATAATAACAATTAGACAGTAAGATGTCATATAATTAACCTAAATCGCAATAGTATGTCTACGTGATCGTGAGTGCGTATAGCCGGTAATAAAGACTTGTTTAGACGCCATTAGCGTTATGTGACATGAATAGTACAGTAACGATGTTTTTTTTGTACATATTAACATAAAGAAAATATGTTATTAATAGTTCTATTTGATAAGGCCAATAATGTTGTCTTATATCGATTCTTTAGAAGACCTAGTTATCCCAGCTAAAAGAATTTCTCAATAAATTATACCATAATAAATAACAGCAGCGATAGCATAGTGGGAAACCGTTGCACTGCCACGCAGAGGTCTCGAGTTCGATCCCTAGTCGCGCATCTCTGACGTTTCGAAGTTAAGTGCGTATTAAATAGTTAATTAATCAGTCTTTTTTTCAGTATTTTAAAGAAAGACTGACTAAGAAAGTTTATAAGGCTAGTGTGAATGGAACAGTCGCAAGGGGAAGACCTAGGCGAACGTTTCTTGATCAGATCGGAGACGTTCTGGATAAAGGCCAGGTTAAGAGCACCTTAAACCGGCGAGCGTGTATGAGGAATGTTATGAAAGTGAATTGAGCCAGAGAAGTGTGTCAGGATCGTAGCAAATGAAAATCCGTAGTCTCTGCATACCCCTCTGAGAAACAGGCGTGAATTTATGTATGTATGTATGTAAATAGTTAATTACCGCTTGCTTTAACGGTGAAGAAAACGTCGTGAGGAAACCTGCATGTCGAAGAGTTAGTCAAAGTTAAAGTCAAAAATCATTTATTCATTTAGATCACAAAATAACACTTATGAACGTCAAAATATATAGGTTAGTGAGTTTACTAAGTTACTGAAGTTACATTTAGGTTAGTTGCTAGGTTCAGGCAAAAGGTTGAGCCTATGAGAAGTAACATGCAAGAAACTCACGGCCACTCTTTTAAATCGCTAATTAAATATCATTTCAGTATTTTACAACTCAGATTAACAAGGTGTTGCATAGTTGCATTGTTAGTTTTTTTATAGTCAGTAGGACTATAAGAAAACTAAAGATAATAAAAATAATAACTTAATAATATTAAAGAGATGAAGTAATTTGGGCTAAGGTATATGTTTTAATATACATCTAAAATAGACAATGTTTATTAGATTTATTTATTTTCTAAAAATACAATATAGTATTTTCATCGGTCCTCGACAAGTGTGCAAAGATTCAAATCAATCCGTCGGTTTGAAAGGGGTGAATATCACATTCAAAGATTCCGTTACATAGGTACTGTAAATAATAAAAGCGCGTAAAATAATGAACTTGTAGGTACTTAACACAATTTTCTTCTACTAGTGGCGCCATAAGCACAACCGGTAAAATAAACGAAACCCAGCCAGTGTTTGCATTTTTACCTCCTGCTAACGCATTTTTCGCAATTCGTTTTTCTTAGATTAACTTATGTCAATAAATAAACTTTTACTCAACTTAACTGCTTGTTTGCTTGCTGTCATATTTGTTTACTGAAAGTGATATCTACGTTTACTTATAAGCACGTACTTTCTTGTTATCTATACTTATACTAGAAATAGGAATGCTTGTATTTTTGTTTGCAATGCATAAACTAAAAACTATTGGACCGATTTTAATAATTCTTTTACCATTAGAAAGCTACTTTATCCAGCTGTAATATAAGCTATATAACATAACGCTACAAGCAACGGGAACGGAGTAGTAATCATAAAGGTGGAAGAAACCGCGAGAGACAGCTTGTCTTCGATATTTTTGATGTTTAACCTTATCATTGAATTTATCACACTTTATCTTGTTTACAATTCACTTTCCCATTGCCGGTGTTTCGACCTCCGTGAACTTTTCAGACCACGGCAAGACTGTGGTAATATTTATCTTGCCGTGGTGATATTTATAATAGCTATTTTGTTGCGTAGGTACTGTAACATGATTCAATTTCAGGAATAATTTCTGTGTTTAGATTTGGTGCTGAAAACAATTTCTGCTTAAGCTTAATTCCTGTATTGGACAAAGATCACCCCGAGTAGGAACTGATATTGGAGTACTTTAACATCCTAGAGAACATCGTTGCGTTTGCGTATTCGAGATATCTCGGAGGAAATAATAGGCTCAAGACATTTTGTTATTGTCAATGTTGTTTTCAAATACAAACACAGTTACACAGTAAATTCATAGTCAAGCCTGTAGGATGAGACATAACTGATATCATCTTTGTCAAAATCTTCAATGAGACTCTTACGGGAGCGGAGTAGCAATCATAAAGGTGGAAGAAACCGCGAGAGACAGCTTGTCTTCGATATTTTTGATGTTTAACCTTATCATTGAATTTATCACACTTTATCTTGTTTACAATTCACTTTCCCATTGCCGGTGTTTCGACCTCCGTGAACTTTTCAGACCACGGCAAGACTGTGGTGATATTTATCTTGCCGTGGTGATATTTATAATAGCTATTTTGTTGCGTAGGTACTGTAACATGATTCAATTTCAGGAATAATTTCTGTGTTTAGATTTGGTGCTGAAAACAATTTCTGCTTAAGCTTAATTCCTGTATTGGACAAAGATCACCCCGAGTAGGAACTGATATTGGAGTACTTTAACATCCTAGAGAACATCGTTGCGTTTGCGTATTCGAGATATCTCGGAGGAAATAATAGGCTCAAGACATTTTGTTATTGTCAATGTTGTTTTCAAATACAAACACAGTTACACAGTAAATTCATAGTCAAGCCTGTAGGATGAGACATAACTGAGATCATCTTTGTCAAAATCTTCAATGAGACTCTTAAGCCCGGTTCCTATATTCAAGAAATAAAGCGTTTTTGGTAATTCAGAAAATACTGCTGTACCAACGTATGTATAGCAGTATTTTCTGCATTATCTTATTTTCTACGAGGCGTTCAATTAACAGGTTCTCTGTCCGATGAATCACATGATACACAACAATAGATTTTCTATTATGTCTATCACAGGACAGCGAATGGATTAAACAGTTTCTATTTAAACGAAGCGTTTATGTATTTTACCGATGGCTTGGTACTAACAGGTGCAAAAGACATACATATTGCTGTCTCATACGAAATTATGAAGAATTATCAAGCTTATACTTAATAAAAAATAAAACACATTTCTCGGTCTTGTATCTGAACACGCCATAATAAACTCCGAATTTGTTCTAATTGTGTACATCCGACAATCTTCTGCTATGAAGACTATCGGTACCATACGACAATGAACAATGTAACTTTATTTTTATAGAAATAAAGTCGAAAGTTGCATAAATTCTTTGTTGCTATGAGAGCAAGCTCTTTGTTTGATAAGCGGCAGGTTTTAAATTTTAATATTAAACTACAGTTAGGGGCCCGTGACGTAGTGGGGAGGAGATTATACAATCTTGCCTCAGTATTGTGCAGAGATGGGTGACCGATTAATCTATTGGGTGGCAGCGGCACACCCACGGCTAGATATAATAGGTTTTTAAGTATGTCTGGCATTCCAACAGTTGACAAACAATATACAAAACTAACAACAACAACAGTAACAGCTATAGCTTAGTGGGAAACCGTTGGACTGGCAGGCAGAGGTCTCGAGTTCGATCTCAAGGCGTGCATCTCTGACTTTTCGAAGTTATATGCGTATTCAATTGTTAATTATCGCTTGCTTTAACGGTGAAGGAAAACATCGTGAGGAAACCTGCATGTCTGAGAGTTCTTAATAATGTGCTCAAAGATATGTGAAGTACTCCAACCCGCACTGAGCCAGCGTGGTGGACTATGGCCTTACCCTTCTCACACTGAGAAGAGGCCCATGCCCAGCAGTGAAACAGTTTAATACAGGGCTGATATTATAATACACAAAACTAACAGTCCCAATAAGGAAACTCCCGCACTAGGAACAATTTCTGTATGGCGGGGATCTTTACAATGGACACAAAATAACACCCAGAACAATTACTTCCATAACACTCGCCGCGGCGGCAGTGGCGAGGCGAGAACCATACGCCATCCATCCATGCATCATTGGTCTCGAACCTACCGATTTTCCGGTATTTCTACCGATTTGGCGCTTGTCCTACCGAAACACCGAAATGGAACGATTTTTCTATGATTTGTGTAAGAAATTTCTCCCGATTTTCTACCGATTTCCAACAATTTTAATTCGCATCCCTATTTTTGTTTCTTTTACGGGGATTCCTACGTTTAACGTCGATTGACGGATATTTTGAGAAATACCACTGGCTTAAGTCCCGAGAATATCTAACAAAGAAAATAAAGTTCAGCTCGTTCTTTTTTTTATCAAATTTCTTAATTTTAACCCAATTTAACTTTTTGGTCCGAATATACCGATTTTACTTGGCGGATTAAAAGCGAAATCGGTAGGACTACCGATTTCGCATTTTACTTTCGAGAACACTGCCATGCATTCAAAGTCTTAGAAGAAGTCGCACCTCTAAGCACAAACATCTGTGTCGGGCGAACAAGAAGTTATTGGAATTTTCTTCGAACAAAGGGAACTGTCCATTATTGGCTTAGCGTGAACAGAATTCATACATAAAAACAATTAACGACAATCCTACGGTCGACCGATAGTAGGTTGCTGCGCCCATATAATGACAATTATTTGGTTTTTGAGTTGGGCAAGATATCAAAACAATTTAAATTTCCTAGATACAATTTTAGTAACATAGGTATTAATCAGAATAATAACAAAAAATAACTTATATAAGTACAATGATTTTTTATTTTAAATACTTTTATATAAACCACCACAAAAACTAATTAGGAACATCTGGACACAAAACTTTGTTATTTTTCTAATTCCTACTGGTTAAATGCTTCTAAATTAATATATAATTATTATTCTCAGTGACTGTCCATTCCAAACCAAAACCCCCATACAAAGTGATCAGTTTCCTTTCGGTACCAATTCAATGTTACGGTTGGCGGCACCCTATATACGCATAATTACGCTACATACCAAATAGAGAATTGTCGGAAAGGGACAGTGCATAGTGGTGTCGATGTAATGGTAAGGATAGAGCGTAACAAAAATATAATGCACTCTCTCGCACGATTCGCAGCGTTCAATTCCTAATAGTTCATAGTCCAAACAGTCTAGGTTGATGTGTCGCTGTCTGTATAAAAGCTCACGTCTGTATATCTCTAAAAAGATCTAATACAGTTGTACAAGTGTATTAAACCTTTTACTAGATATTTCCCGCGGATCTTCGAACTTAGAATCTAGATCTTCAATAAATTTATATATCTCTATCCCTCGGGCAATGTATGCTGTTATGCGCCTTAACTACTCGACCGATCGTTATGAAACGCATACATGTTGTCATGGGAAGAAAATAGGGTACCTTTCAACTAGAAAAAATTACTGTTACTAACGTAACCATTACATATGTACATTTATTCAAGCGAAGCTTCGGACAATATCTAGTCATAAGATAAATACATTAATAACAGAAAAAGTTACAGGTCATAAAACAATTGAGGTCTCGGCTTCTATAACTGGGGCGAGCAGTGTTAGGTTTTTTATTAGGATTTTTAACGGTGAAGGAAAACATCGTGATCAATGTCTGAGAGTTCTCCATAATATTCTCGAAGATATGTGAAGTCTGCCAACCCGCACTGGGCCAGAGTGGTGGACTATGGCCTAAACCTTCTCACATTGAGAAGAGACCCGTGCCCAGCAGTGGGACAGTTGACACAGGGCTGATATTATTATATATTTGGATTTGATTAATTGGAATTCTAAAGTAGAAGCACTGTGTATTGTATAATTAATAACTATGCCATTATTATACGATACACATAATTTCGCCAAATAAACTTTTAAATCTCAACTATTAGGGAGCAAGCCTATAGCGTCTATCGGGCATAGTTCCATACTCCATACTGCTTTTTTAAAGTTCTTCACATAAAATCTTAATAACAATATGACTCAATTGTCAATGGAAAAAGGCAATTATGTTTGGGAAGGAAATGTAGTTAGCTTTTATTAAATAAGTAAATCACAAACTTGCATGCTTATACTAGGTATAGTTTAAAAAAGTAGGCAGGCAATATCATCATTCATAACAGTGCATTTACTTCTTCATTTAGGTGTTTTATAGCCAAAGGTACTACGACCTAAACACAAGCACATGTTGTATTCAACTTGATTTTATAAATTATAAATACATCCCCCCTTTCACACGATCATGACTATCATGAGATCCCGAATAAAACCGACTGCGCGCACGAAAAACGAATCAGTCCAATAGGAATCGAGAAGTGCATCGCGCGTCCCTTGCGTTCTAGAAATGACGATACAAGTTTGAAAAGAGAACGTTTTTTTTTTGTTTAAGTGACTTTTTGATATTGTTTTTTTTTATTGTGGACAAAATGGCGTTGTCTGTTGTGAGGTTGGGACTACGATCTGTGATTAATTTCGAAAGGAATGCAGCTGTTTTGACTGTGACCACTGTTCCTAAGCTGTTTAAAGTAAGTAAATGAATTATACAGTTAGTTAATAGTAAGTAAATGTTGTAATGGCTGTTTTTGATTTATAGTTTGTGTTGAGGATTTTTGTACAGTTGCACTTGCATTCTTGTTCTTTGAAGCGTAACATTTCTATGCGATATTAATAATGCGTTGCGTCTATGGCTCCGATAGATAGATAACTAGTTTCAGTTGTTTTAATTGAAACTTTGTTTAAAATAGTAAAATATTGAAGGATCGTTAAAATATTTGAGTAATGCTTAGTATTTTTCGCTAGCAGCGTTTTTTAAGATAGGTACTATGAATTTAAATTAGTTTATTTAAAATCAAATTCAAATCGTTATTATTTATCTTCTTGCTTTATTCTCCATTTTTATCTCTAGTATTTTTTTTAATCCCATGATACTTTTTACACATTAGGATGCCACCGCCTTGGTCTATCTTCCATCCCTATCTTATATTTATAAGCTTTTAAATATTTTATGGTGGTAAACTTATCTACCTCGACTTGTTCTCTATTTCCTTCGCGTTCTTATTACAGAGCCTGTATCTGATTGACATGTAATCGTTTCAAAACATATTTGGATTGAAGAAAACTAGTTTTCTAGTTTCTAGAACATGAATATCGTCGTAATCACATACTTCAGATAGTCCGTATTCGTATCGCGGGAGAGCTTTACATACTTAAATAGAACAAACACAAGAAATGCTTAGATGCTTGTCAAACCTTTTTGATTGAGCCATAGGCTACATAAGTTTTAGGTCCCGAGAATTAAACTCACTCTGAGAGTTGATATAGCGACTATTTAAATCCCTGCGTCGTGCAGACAAAAGATGAATTATCATAAATGTACTTAACCTGTCAATTATTGGAAAGCCAGACTAAATTAAAAACTTATTGTCTCTCGCCGGTGTGCCGTTGCGATGAAATAGGTTGAGATGATTTTAAAGAGGCATTAGATTGCTGCATACATATTGGGCTGCAATATACTGGTTGGCAATAAGAACCATATTTTAGAATGCTCGCAATATTATGCTTTTAGCTATCCAAAGAAGAAGTAGAAGTGTTTGGAAAGGCTTTTGAGCTGACCTTTGGGCTATAATTGATCAATTTACTATATAGCAGGGAATATATAGCTTGTTTAGAAGACCTTTTACTTATTAACCTCTGAGTCTTCTTCGAAGAGGTTAATGAAAACACTATGTGGGTCTATGTGTCTGTCTGTTAGTGACAGTTTGTTAGTGACAGGCATAACTCCGGAACCACTGGACCGATTGACTTGTAACTTGGTGTGCAGACACCTTGGAGTCATACCTCGGTCGAGTTCAATATGGGCCTTGCGGGTAAAATTTATTTTCATTACTTTTACATTTAAGACGAAGAGGTTGAATCCTGGGTTTTTACACCCATCTCATTCAAATTGATTAAGTAAGTACATGAAAAACATGACTACACAGAGGGTGTTGTGGGTTAGTGGTCGCCTCGTCAGTGCCATTGCACCGAGTGTTATGAGTTCGTCCCTTACACGGTACCTATAAAATAATAATAAATATTTAGTTATCCACAAATAGTTGTACCGAGTCTGGGTGTTCTTTCTGTTCGTTCCACTAAAAATAACTCTGTCTTTTTACAATAAAATAACAAATAAAACCTTACCAATATTATAAACGCGAAAGTTTGTATGAGTGTATGGATGTTTGATACTCTTTCACGCAAAAACTAATAGACCGATTGCGATGAAACTCTGTATGTAGATAGCTGGAGACCTGGATTCACACATAGGCTTTTCATCGCGATATTCCCACGGGAACGGGCCTTACGCGGGTGAAACCGCGGGATAAAACTAGTTTCTAATATTGTCTTAAGTTTACGCGAATGTTATACATTGAAATTAAACAACTTTATAGTTACGGATTTATATATATATATATATCGCGTTGTTTATTTTTTTTATAAACCACTATTATTAAAGAATATTGAAACTTTAAACTACTATTGTTAAACACTTTTACTAGTTACTGTTTACTTCTATTTAAGCTATTTAAATTATAAAACTATTTAGATTTAATTACATTGGTCAAACCAAGAGAAGCATAGGCACCCGCATAAAAGAACACATATAAAACACCAACGCTTGTTGAAGTCTGCTGTGTGTGAACATGTGCAACATGTCAATTGCAGATAATGGTTGGTCCCCCAACCATTACCTGCGATTTGACAAACCACAGGTACTCGCAAAAGAACATCGAATCCTACCAAGGATGCTTCGCGAAGCTATTGAAATTAAAAATCATCCTAATTTCAATAGAGGAGATGGTTGGAATGTATAACTATATCCCAATGTGTAACTATATCCCAAGCTAATGGAGCTTGAGATATAGTAATTCAGATAGTCAAACCCAAGAAGAAGCAAAACACAGCCAGCCTTCTTGATACTTTAAGCTCATTCTGCGTAAATTCTCAATTAAATTAAATTATGTTCGGGTACTTTAAAAATAACTACACTTAGAACATTGAGGCAACCACCATCTTAGTCTCCCCGTGAACATGGCTGCTGAAAAGCAACTGAAACGTCGGGGAAAGTGTAAAATTAAATCTAAATAGCTTAAATAGAAGTAAACAGTAACTAGTAAAAGTGTTTAACAATAAATCAAATCAAATCAAATCAAATCAAAATTCTTTATTGCGAACATAGGTACAAAAGGTGTTTATATATATATTTGTTACAAACAAATATTTAGATCTACTACATTCCGCTTATTAGCATGCAATAATGAGTTACTAACATTTAATCGAGACAATTTAAATTAAATTTTCTTAAAGTCAAACTATCAATTCAAGATTCGCTACTGCATTGGAAAACTTTATTTTATAAGTAAATTAATAATAAAATAGGTTAGAGAAATAACAAATGTCTGAGGATTAAAAAATAATACATTAAATAAATACATATGTCAATATTTAGTCTATAAAATCAAAATTTGTCATCAATGTATTCCTTTACACTATAGTACGCTTTACTAAGTAGAAATTGCTTTAATTCAAATTTTAGCTTTTCTTTATTAGAGCATTTTAATATATTTGTTGGTAAATGGTTATAAATGCGTAAATAGTAGTTTAAAGTTTCAAAATTATGTAATAATAGGGTTTTATAAAAAATAAACAACGCGATAAAGGTGCCAATTCTGTTGGCACAACATTCTCTTATCTTAGCTAAAAATCTTTAAAATTTAGTTTAGTCCTGTCAAACGACATTTCGTATTCTGAAATCGCTGAAAGTGACAGGACTAAACTAAATTTTAGAGATTTTTAGCTAAGATAAGAGAATTTTGTGACAACAGAATTAGCACCAATATCTGTATAAATTTGTTTAATTTCAAAATAAATATCTGTTCAATATTTGTGATAAGAAGACAGTACAAATAACAAACCATTTAAACAAATTGTTGTAATGACACATTAAGTTAAAGAATTGACCGTACTTTGACAATCGATAACGTATCACTAACGTCCTTTTATGTCATTAGCCTTTTAACTTTGGGATTATAGATCTTATTTATAAAGCAATAAGGTATAGTTTATGTATGTATATTTAGGGTCAGTAGTATTATCATCACAAACGTGAACATTCACTTTTGTTATCTATAGGTTTTTATAAAGCTTTCGTTTGCTCATCGCGACCTTTGTATCTTAGAGTAATAGCTTGCTATAGAACTGTTTCATTTTGCTTTGTATAGTTCTACTAATATTATAAATGATGACTTTGTGAAGATGTTCGAATATTTGTTATATTTATACAAATTCGTACAGCCATAATGGATTTAATACATCCATAGATTATGTGCTGAATTAACAATTATATAGTATATTTTTTAATTTTGGTTTGCTTTTGTTTAGGCAGAGGCTAGTTAATCATATACCTAATTGTAAAAAAATAATGAAATGAAATTTAAATTAAGTTCGATTTTAAAATATCACTTGTGTATATAAACTGCCTCACTGCTGGGCACAGCCCTCTTCTTAATATGAAAAGGTTAAACCATGCTGGCCCAGTGAAGGTCGGCTTCAAAACCATTATGGGGAACTGTCGGATATGCAGGTTCCCACATGATGTTTTCCTTTGAGGTTAAAGCAAGCGATTTTATCTTATCTTGTGTGGGGGCCAGTCAGGACAGACCGGCGACACTTCGACCCAGTGGGATCTTTTGCGTCGACTTCCCCAATAACGACTACCAAAGATGTTCTTGGCAACCGGGACCGACAGCAACGTGCTCTCCGTGGCACGGAGCAGGCGATAATTGTCAATCAATACGCGCATAATTTAGAAAAGTCATATAACTTCCAAAAGTCAGAGGTGCGCGACGTGGGTTCGAATTCGATACCCTCTGCATTGCAGTCTGTTGGTCTCCCCACTGAGCTATCTTTGCTCTAAAAAGCAAACTATTAATTACGCAGATAAGTTCGAAAAGACAAAGGTGCGTATATTGGGATTAAACTCAAAACCTCTGAGTGGTAGTGTAACGGTTTCCCAATAGGCTATCTCTACTTAACGCAGTTAAAACCCGATAGAAGTTAGTCTATCAGGTTTATTAACTGGCTCCTATGTTAATAGAAGCCAGTTACAGTTGCCGGCACGTATATTAGCAAGTATTAATTTTGTAATAGTAATTTTGGCGTAGTGGGCATAAGTTTGAGCAGGTACACTTACTGCAACAAAAGCAAGGGTCGACTGGGCAACCAATCACGCGCCCGGAACGATGCTGTCTAGTTCCCCGCGTCCCGCATGATAACCAAAGAGATCCAAAATACGAGGCATCTAACGACTTTTGCCAAGTTACGTGCCGAAAACTGTTAGTATATTTTAACTGTCAGCCAAACTCAATGCCAAACGAGCGTTACTTAAAAATAATAAACGCATATCTATCCGCTTGCACGAGTAGTTGGGCTGTCCTTGCGAAGGGCCGTTGTCCCTTCACGATTACCATTCACGACAAACATATTGTGTTAGATTGTTTATAGCAGTTAGTACAAAAAGTGACCTCGCTCGTACAGATATAATAACAAAACACCGATTACTTCAAGGGTATATTTTACACTTGTAAACATATGTACTTACAATACTTAATAATGAATAAAGAGCAGCGATAGCTTAGTGGGGTGACCAACAGACTGCAATGCAGAGGATCTCGGGTTCGAGTCCACGTCGCGCACCTCTGACCTTCGGAGAAATTAAGAAAATATGTGCGTATTGATTGACAATTATCGCCTGCTCCGTGCCTCGGAGAGCACGTTAAGCCGTCGGTCCCGGCTGCCATGAACATCTATGGCAGTCGTTATCGGGGAAGTCGACACAAAAGATCCCACTGAGTCGAAGTGTGAAGTACTGACTGGCCCCCACGCAAGATAAGATAAGATAATAATGAATAATGAACTTCGTTGGTTATCCTTAGTTACCTCTCTAGGTGACTTTACGACTGACATTAATCAGTTAGAAACATTAATACAGCAATATGGTCACCTGACTATATTGCTGAAATAAGCCCGTTATAAAGTTGACTATACGGTTGAAATAAGTAAGTGAGAAAAGTGACTATAAGATTGACATAAGTTAGTTAAGTTAAGTTAAAGTACAGCTGCAATAAGTTCATATTGTAGTACGTTTAAGGGTGCGAGTGTTGGTTGTGAGGTCTTGGATGATTCACGGTTAGTAAAGTGCTTGTGCGCCATGCGATAAACACGGCAGACAACACAATATTAAGTTCTTAATATCATAGCTGATACATAGCCGAAACAAGGCAAATTAAATTAAATAGGACTTGCGATCGAGAGGTAGGATTTCAATGTACGACGTATTGAAATCCCACCCATTGTATTGCTGGCGAATTGATAAGGCAACTTAAATAAAATATCGTCATGCGCCCGTGTATATCTGCATATTGCATATTGTCGACCTCGATGGCGTAGTGGTTAGTGTAACCGACTGCCACGCCTGAGGTCGCGGGTTCGATTCCCGCACAAGACAAATATTTGTGTGCATGAACATGGATGTTTGTCATGGGCTGGGTGTTTCTATGTATAATATGTATGTATTTACAAAAAAAAAAGTATATATGTATGTTTATCCATTGTCTAGTACCCATAGTACAAGCTCCGCTTAGTTTGGACTAGATAGTGTTGTGTGTATGAGGTAGAATATTATATTATTATTATTATTATTATATATTATTATTTACCTCCAGAGAAAGTGACGAAGGGAAGGACATAGATGTATTGCCCTACATTCCACCAGCTAAGTTTTTAGATCCTACGTAATAGTGCCAAACCTCTATAGGCCAGCTTTACTATGGTTTGTGAAAATTTAAAGGCAATCCGTCTATTAGGCGCATTTCCACAAAACGTCCTGTACAAAACCTTATTTTGTTCTCAAGTAGACATCATATTAACCTTTTACTAACAAATAAAAAAAAAAGTAGTGAAACAAATGTTAAGTTTTTAACTGACAATGGTGCCAATTCTGTTGTCACAAAATTCTCTTAGCTTAGCTAAAAATCTCTAAAATTTAGATTAGTCCTGTCAAACAACATTTTGTATTCTCAAATCGCTAAAACAGACAGGACTAAAATAAATTTTAGAGATTTTTAGCTTACACTTACTTAACAGAATTGGCACCAATATTGTAGTTAGTTCAAAATAAAGCCGGTATGTTTAAGGTCACATGTGTTTGAATACAATGAGTAATTATATTTGTAAACTTTAACGTATCTCACTCGACACGTGGAACATTTGTGATGAAATCGTTCAATACAACAAGCAGCTACGGTATGTAGGTTTGTAGGTATAAGGTATCGAAATGCGATAAAAAGCTATGTAAAAGTATGTACGACTTACTTTCGTCTAGTTATATTACCAGAAAACCTTCGATGGGGTAGAAATAGCACCCTAATATAGATCATCTATGTGTTGAGGGCCTAATAGGCAACAAGCCTAATTACATTTACTTGGTACATTTTTAGACCCAGTGCTGCTATATACAGAAAAACTTCTTCAGAAATCGAACATCTTATTATCGCATTCAACACAAACATAAGCACAAACTTAAGGCCTATTTAGACGGAGAGAGTTTCTCGACTCGAAGATACGATTATTATCGAAAGAATATAAAAAAGTTTCTTCCTTTAAACATTCACACTTCTCGCTACTTCACTTTGGCGACAATTGCCTCGCAAGGAATTTTGATTGAGTCCGTGTAAACAGAATTTCAAAGCAATAATCGTATTTCGAGGTTTTGTGTCAGTTGCTACCATGAGTGCAGTGCGCGAGGGTATTTTAATTATATCTGCTCTTCTAAGACAAGAGTTAATTAAACAGAAACGGAAAAAAGGTTGGGTTAAAAAAATGGTAGCAAGAAGAAACAATTTTGGAGCATCTAACACGTTGTGCCTTGAATTAAAATTGGAAGATGAAGAGACATTAAAAATATGTTTCGAGTTACGAAAGCCCAATTTTTTAAAGCCCTATTGAAAAAAGATTCAAATATGCGTCAAGCTATACCTGCTCGTACAAAATTGGAAACTCACTCGTAACTGCTATAAAGTTCATAAAGTTCCCAAATTTAAACGATTTTGTGTCATTTTTTAGAAGAAATACTAATACCCCCTAGTAAGCACTAAACTTGAATGACAAATCTCGCACTCAAAACGGTTCAAACCGATTTGTACGATACTCGCATGACCTTGAAAAAATGTCGTACGAGATCGTGTTTATACAAGTCGAGATTCTCGTAAGCAAGAATCTTCTTACTATAATTTCGCTGTGTAAACAGACGCAGGCAATTATCGCCTAGCGATAATTGACTTGCGAATCTCGTGTGACATAATGGTAGGTGAGAATTTAGTTCTTGCCTGAATGTAAACATTTGATACGATAATGTTTTGGTGATTATTGCTTGTGATAGCAGCGTACGATTTCTCGAACGAAACGTGCGAGAAACTCTCTCCGTCTAAATGGCGCTTAGGCCGCAGGAATGCAGTATTTATTACTTATTAGGCAGTCGTTGCTTATAGATATTTATTTTAGATGTGTACCTATAAATATTTTGTAGTGATGGATATACTTAATTATTTTATAGTGAAAACTAGGTTTGATTTGGAATCCTAACTAATCATTAATGAATTTGAGATTTTTTATTACGCTTTCACGCATTAACATAATAAAATTTTCGCATACACGTTCTCAGAGGTACAGAAAAGGATATAGGGTACCTTTCATCCAGAAAAAGTACTGTTCCCGAGGGATAGAAAATTGACCTAACCTTCATTTACGTTAGCGAAGCCGTGGGCAATAATCTAGTAATAAATATAAGTACATTTATTTCAATTCAAAGCTCTATTCAAATAATTCATTTACTCGCTGCGCTTGACTACTACTGCACCCTGGGAAACCTGTTACACGTAGACTTTTAAATGGTAACTCGAGACCTTGAAATACCTGGTACAAATAGTAGCTACACCACCATATAGTGCCACAAATAAGTACAAAAACTGTTATAGTGAAAGCGATATGTAAATGAACAATCACTTATTAACTGACTTAAAAAGTAAGAGATTCTCAATTCGATTATACCTACCTATTTATATATTTTTTGTACCTATATATTTTTATGTATGTTCTATAATTTCTTTGTTTATATAAATAATAGGTCGAAATTTTAAATGCGTAGTGTGCTTCATTTTCTTCTTCTTCTTTGCGTATCGATGGCAAACACTTTTAAATTATATATTTTAAAGTGTTTGCCATCGATACGCATGTGCTTCATAAAAGAACTATAAATATAATTATATTCTATCTATGATACACTTTACGCCTTAGTTTTAAAATATTTTTAAATAAAGCTCAAATCAATAATTTAATTAATAAAAAAAAGAGAATGTGATTAATTGATTTAATAACCTGAAATTATAAGCGCGTGGCGACGTCCTAAACGTTGCCTCTCGGCACCGGCCTCATTGCATCAACGCTCTTATATTTAAGTTTATTTATTTATTTAATTTTAGTATTTTTAAGGTCGGTATATATTTGTTATTAAAATTAGGGCGTCAAACCGGCTTACTATGGCCCTTTTGCAAGCCTACAGACTTATGTGTGACACAAATGCCTCTATTTAGAATTCAAACATGATTTTGTTGCATAACCGCAAGCGTCGCTTGACGCCCACGATAGTTGGGTGCCGGTCGTTGACCTCCAGTACATCATAGAATACTAGAAAATTGTTTGGCGTGTACTTATGGCCCTTCGCCACATGAAGTTTATTTAAGTATGTTTTTAGGACGGTAATTTATTATCATTCTACAAGCTCCAATAGGTATATAATATTTATTAAAGTACCTATTTAATTAATGAGGCGGCCTCGATGGTGTTGTGATTAACCAACTGCCACGCCTGAGGTCGCGGGTTCAATTCCCGCACAAGTCAAACATTTGTGTGCATGAACATGGATGTTTGTCTTGGTCTGAGTGTTTCTATGTATATTATGAATGTATTTACAAAAAAATGTATATATTATGTATGTTTATCCAATGTGTAGTACCCATAGTACAAGCTCTGCTTAGTTTGGGCTAGATGGTGTTGTGTGTATGTGATAGAATATTATAAATTAAAGTTATAAATTATATTATATTTAAGTCGATAGATCGCTCGAACAAGGTCTATAGTATATTTAAACGAGGTCTAAAAGAGCGTTATAATCTCGGTAGACGGCATGGGTGCACATACTTATGGTCCTAAATGCTTAAGAGCGGTAAATTACTTATTTAGCATGAAATAGCCCGCTAGCCCGTCTGCTACTAGACGCGATAGGAAACATCGAAAATATCAAATATATTAATATATATATAGTTTATATTTATTTATGTCACATAGTACGTCAAAGTTAAGTAAATGAGCAAGTTTTCATGTTTAAGCACACTTCTAATGCCCGGAACCGAACCGGTTACCGAATACAAAGATGAAGGATTATTTTGATTATTAATTTCTACTACAACACTACATAGGTCAGTTCGGCATAATGCCTGACATTTACCGTAACCAGGTGTACAAGAATAACACCTTTTACCGTCAGGTTCACACCTACATATGTATATCGATTCTAAAGTTCTATCCTACAGAAACAATGTATTTCACACAAGAATAGCTGATGTAACTGTCTGGCCCATAAACTTATATAAACGAAACTCATCAAGTCATCACTTTAAGTTTATAAAAAAAACGAATTGATCCATATCTCGGTTTCTGCGTGAAAAAAGGACAAATTAACAGTCAAAAAGCTTTCGTACTTATAAAAATGTTGATACTTCTAATAGGTACCCACGTAAATAAAAGTATATCACGCAACAAGATAAAATCCTGCATTGATAGATGAATTTAAATCGACAGCGGTTTGTTTACACCGCTCTAGGTATCTATGTACATCAATTAAGTTTAAGTATACACGATTAATTCTTAAATAAACTATGACAATATTAATATACTTCAAGTGATAATGCTTACAATAATTTATTAAATTAGCTTTTTCAAGTCAAAGTCAAAGTCAAAAATCAATTATTCATTTAGGTCACAAAGTAACACTTATGAACGTTAAAATATATAGATAGATTAGAGATTTCTAAGTTACTGAAGCTACATTTAGGTTAGTTGCTAGGTTCAGGCAAAGGGTTGAGCCTATCAGAAGAAACCTGCGAGAAACTGACGGCCACTCTTTTAAATTGCCTTTTATTGTATATTTCAGTATTTTACAACTTAGATTAACAAGGTGTTGCAGCCATTATGCCATATACTACTGACTATAAAAACTAAAGATAATAACAATAATAACTTAATAATATTATAGAGATGAAATAATTTGGTCTAAGGTACATGTTTTAATATAAATCTAAAATAGACAGTAGGATGGCATGATGGCGCATACATTTACACTTTGTGACTATGCAAAGGCTTTTGCCCGAGGCTTCGATTGCTCGGAATGAAAGGTACCTACCCTATGTTCTTTTCTATACCCCTGATAACGTGTATGCGCACGATCAGTCGTGTTGTTAGGTAAGGCGTGAAATTTCACATTTGCAACTGCAATATTAAGTTAGAATTCGTTATCCTTCGGTTTAGAGAACTTTATTGCTTAAAAACAAACTTTACAGTTCACTTAAATATTGAGCAATAGGTACATTTTATATATTACTTTTTATCAAATGCTTGAGTATGTTGAGTAGTAGTTCATGGAGAATTGGTTGCAGCACCTTACAGTTATGATTTGTAAACGAAATATTATTGTACTTACACTTGGCGATTAAAAAGAGTGGCTATGAGTTTCTTGCCCGCTCTTCTCATGAGCCCTACACACCCTTGCTTTGCTGAACGTGGCAGTAAATGTAAATTCACAGAAAAAATATTTACGTGTAACTTTGACATCATAAGATCATAAGTGTTACCTTGTAACCTAATTTGAATAAATTTATTTTGATTTGATTTGATTTGATTAAGTAATTAGGAGGTAGTGCGATCTTAAAAACTATCTTACAAATTACATATAAATATAGTATTTATGACAGTGGCAATGACCCAAAGAAGAAATGAAATGTATGTATTTTTATTTTTTTGTTTCACTTCCTTTTCACTTGTCTTTAGTTTCTTTTTTAAAAGAGTCATTCGTTCAGCAACTTTTATTTCGTTTGATAAGTTATTAAATATTTTCAAAAAAATATACACATAATCCCTTTTATTATTGCTTACGTTACATTATAGACGCTCTTTTTACCTGTGGACGCCCGCATAAAAAACTTGTTTGACGGGAGTCCGGACATTATAGCAAATAAGTAGCTTTAAATACCTTTTAATATGGATAGGCTGGTAGAGTTTGTACTATATATCATAAAGATTCTTTCAAGATTAAAAGATTAGGAGGCAGAGATTGACGTTTGTTAAAAACTTTCGAGATGTTAAGTAAAATATATTTTTAACGACGTTTAGAATACTAAGACAAATATGGTATGGCTAGTTATCTTTTTTTCTGGATGAAACAATACGTTATGTCCTTTTCTGTATTCCTCACAATTATTATGCAACATTCCATAATGATCGGTCAAGTAGTTAGACGTAAATGTGCAACAAACACACTTACTTACATTCGCATTTAAAAGAAAGAAAACTCAATAACACTATGTCTAAGTCCGGGAATTGAATTCCATAGTCTTTAACCATAAGCGTAAACTTAAAAAGAAATACGCGTTTCGAATATAAAACTACGGATTGTTTTTGTTTTTAATACGCCAAATTTCTTCTGTATTTTAAACTTAATTGTTCAGTTGTTTCTAATTTAATGATCTTTAGAGAAAATAGACTCCCGACAATTGGACCCTAATTGTTCGTTCGTCACGCGATTTTAACATTTATGTGTGCAGTTTAATAACACGCATCAGGTAAAAATGGCGGAAGGATTAATTAAAAAAAGAATATCTTACGTATCTTCGAAAACATTATGGGGAACTCTCAGACATGCAGCATTTCCTCACGATGTTTTCCTTTAATGTTGAAGCGAGCGACAATTAACTATTTAATGCGCACATAACTTCGATAAGTCAGAAGTCTTGGGATCAAATCGGAGACCGCTACGTGGCAGTCCAACGGTTTTCCCCTAGACTAGCCCTGCTACTATAATTCATGGCGAACTAATTGCCGTCTAAAAAAATGTACAGCTAATTTGTTTCGCGAAGAATTCCAATAGAGCTACCTGATCTGAGAATGGAACCCGCGTCTAATTACTACTAATTATTAATTGATATTATAAAGCTTTCGTCAGAACTTACCGTAAAGGTAACCATCAAAAATATTGTGTCATATCTTGCTTTTTTTTTAGTTTATGGCACATTATTTTGTTGTCAAGAGTGATTAGAACTATTACTTAAACAGATTTTTCGTAATTAGAAATTAGTATATCAGTGCTTAGTTAATGAGAGTAATTTAAATCTAATAAGTAGGTAATCAAGGTCGTAAAATTAGAGAAATAAAATATTTATTTCTCTATGAAAGGAGAAATTGCAGCTGAGATGTTCATTATTGTCTATGTATATTTTATTTGTATTAAGGTAACTAGATTTTGCCTACGTCTTCGCTCTCGTTAATGTAGATTTAGTAAATCTATCCTTTGGGAACAGTACCTACCTATACGATTCTGGGTGAACGGTATCCTTTTCTGTACCCCTGACAACGTGTATGCGAAATTTCGTCATTTACGGTCGAATAGTTGAGGCGTAAAAGGAAATAAACTTACATTTGCAATCATAATTTTAGTTAGAATGCAGTTTTAAATTGGAATGATCAGCAATTAAAAACGCACAATTATGAATGTGTTATAGTCAATATCATTATTTCCCCCCCTATATACTGGGAGCAATACCCTCTACTACATATTGCATCTGATATCTAAAGTTCTGACTGCGGTCCCCCTCTCACTTTAATTTAACCGGAGTAATTGAGCTCATGCATCATAGTCCATCACCAATAACCGAAGTAGTGATGCGACTCGATTCCTTTTTACTCGAGTGATACGAGTTACTAAATGTAGTAAAAAAAATATTATCCTCTCGAATTCACTCGGACTTGCTTAATTCACTCGCGCTGCTCAGCTCGCACCACTGGCGAGATAAACATAAATAAATAAGTTTAAACTTTAAAAGAGATTATAATCATTTATTTCAAATACCTTAACCTAAATTTACATTAGCATATCACTATATCACTACATAATGTAAAACAAAATCCTCCGCTGCGTCTGTCTGTTCGCGATAAACTCAATAACTACAGAACGGATTTTCATGCGGTTTTCACCAATAGACAGAGTGATTCATGAGGAAGGTTTAGTTCTATAATTTGTTAAGGTTTTGTACAACCCGTGCGAAGGCGGGGCGGGTCGCTAGTTTTATAAAATTTAATGTTAGTAAATACACCATAATACTGTTAGTAAAACTTCACTTGGCATCATTTCTAAAGTTTATCATCTTTTCTGAAACGTTTCTGTGTATCATTTCTTAAGTTTTACGTGACAAGGTGACTCGAATTCACCTAGTATTCGAGTGACATGAGAACTACTCGAGTGAAATGTATCGGGTAACTCGAGTGGTAAAATTGGGCTCGAGTCGCATCACTAAACCGAAGCGACACCGATTATGCGGTAGCCTCGCTTGACAATTTGCGAATGAGTTCAGGCTATAAAGAGTCCGCCATATTTATTGATAAGTGGTCACTTGTCCATAAACTGTGAGTCACTGTAACGATCAGGAGCTTAGGATATTTAAGGCCATATCCTATATTCAAGAAACGAGTCGTTTTAGCTACGGACTGTTAAATTTGGTATATTTTTATAGAATACTAGCTGTGCCCGCGGTTTCACCCACGTTTATGATAACTGCGCCGCCCCGGTGGGTCGTAGCGTGATGTTATATAGCCTATAAACTTCCTCGATAAATAGGCTATCCAACAATTTTGAATTCGAACCAACTCCTGAGATTAGCGCGTTCAACCAAACAAACAAACAAACTCTTCAGCTTTATTATATTAGTATAGATATGTGTGAAAAATTTGGTGTCGAGAACGACTTGATTCTAGAATATTATCGTGACTTAGTGGATAGCTGTTCTCACACTGAGAGGAGGCCCGTGCACAGCAGCGACAGTTTATTCACAGAGCTAATATGATCCTAATTTCCTAACTAATATTATAAATGCGAATGTGAGTTTTCAGGTCTTACCTACACGACCGATCATAATGAAATTTCGTATACACGTTGTCAGGGGTACAGAAAATGTTAAAGGGTACCGTTCATGCTGGAAAATGCAGTCCTGTTCCCGGGAAAGGTTAGGTTAGGAATTTATTGACAAATCAACATTAACTCGAGCGACGCTGCAGTCAAAACCTAGTAATACTATAAATGGCGAAATCAGGATGCAATTTATACTTCTACCTATTGTTTAGTGAATATAGGCGTGGTAATAATAATAATATAATATTCTACCCCATGCACACAACACCATCTAGCCCAAACTAAGCAGAGCTTGAAGGTATTATGGGTACTAGACAATGGATAAACATACATACTTTTTTTTGTAAATACATACAGTGGTAGACATATAATAAGAAACAGTACATAAAACTTAGGTAAACACAGAATGAACTATCGTTATAAGTAATAAATATATAGATTAAATTACTACCTATTAACTATGCCAGAATATAGCCAATGAGTTAAAAACTCTCTCTTTAATTATTAAAAGAATTTTAAATATGAATGATAGTTGAATTTCTATTACTGGCCGCTTGAACAACTAATTAGAAACAGGAGCCATGGTTCGTTCCATTATTGAAATTTAAAAAAAAATCCTCTTTCTTTGATTTTTCTGTAGTTTCGGCGGCAATTAAACGTCAATTTGGAATTACGTGAATAATAAGTTTTGTTAAAAATGGGTGAAAATAAGAGTTGTGACGAGTTAACTAGGCAATTAATTGTTAAATTACATTTAGATCGAAAGTGGACTTATAGAAGAATTGCTAATCATCTAGAATGTTCTGTGAAGAAAGTTTCAACGCTTATTGCTCATTATTAGAGAAACGGAACGACTAAAAGTGTTGTTAGAAAGGCTCGTCCAAGGAAAACGTCTCCCCGGGAAGATTTGCAAATAATACGTGTAGCGCTAAACAAAACCCGTTTAAAGGCTCCAACGAGATTACAAATGAAGTTTTCCACCTGATGACCCAAGGAACATTTCCTCAAAACTGGCAGATTAGTGGAAGCTAAATTGTTCGTGTATGCTAAATTGTTAAAATAGAAGTCTCCGTTGAACGTAATTCCAGTAAAAATGAACTTTATGAAGTCTTTGTTGAAGCATGGAACTCAATCCCACTCGATAAATGTATGAAATTACTTGAATCAATGTCACGCAGAGCCGTCATTAATAACAAAGGCTCTGCAACTAAATATTAATTTTAAGAAATTTAGTAAACCAAACAATTTTACATACTTAAATAATTTGAAATTGATGACGTTAACACGTTAATAACTTTGATTTTTACCTAATTTCTTTATTGTTTCTAATTACTTGTTCATGACGGATGGTAGGTACTGCAAATGTCGTTTAGTTGTTTGTACGTAACTAAATATCTAAATGGTAGTTGTAAACTCGGATATTTATGTGCTTTTTAATGAACAAAAGTTTTATGGCAATGTGCCTTGTATAAAGTGAAATACGTCACAAGTGTTTCTATATGTCCACCACTGTACATAAACACCCGGACTAAGACAAACATCCATGTTCATACACACAAATGTTTGGACTTGTGCGGGAATCGAACCCGTGACCTCAGGCGTGGCAGTCCGTTACACTAACCACTACGCCATCGAGGCCGACAATAATATTATTCATCTTTCTTTTTTTTAAATACGATTCTCGCTCTAGTTATAGGTAATTCATGTCTCGCGGCCGTTGCTTTACAAACATTCAAGCAACGAAGAAAAAGAAAACCCAGATTCAAAACAACCATTTGTGGTTCACACAAACTTTTGTCCCGTTTAAGATTCGAATCCACAGCACTCGGTGAAGCGACACTTAAACCATTACGCCATCTGTGCATTTTAATGATTACGTTATTAACACGAGTTTATCATTTATAATTAATTAGAATAATTAGTTGCCTAAACCTATGAATAGTTAATAAGCAAAAACAAGCGATAAACAGGAAAACGGTTTTGTTTTATTATTGTGTATTGACAACACATTTGTCAATATTATTTGACCTCAAGATACCATGAGGTGGTCTGCGTGGCTTGGCGCGTTTACGAGTTACATAACTGACATACATACATACATTATTTATGTAATATAAAGAAATATTATACAGCTTTTAGCACGTTTTTAGTTACTGCGCCGCTCCCGTGGGTTGTAGCGATTTCTCGATAAATAGGCTATCTAACACTAAAAGAATTTTCAATTCGAACCAGTAGTTCCTGAGATTAGCGTGTTTAAACAAACAAATAAACAAACAAACAAACTCTTTATATTTATAATATTAGTATAGATAACTGGTATCAGTAAATGTATATCCATATATATCAAGAACTATTTTATTTGACCTACAAGAACACTTTTGATCATTCCTACATTGTTTTTTTATAGATACCTACGGATATTATATATTTTGGTACACATAGCAACGCATCAACCTATACTGTTTGGACTTTGAACTATTAGAAGTCGAACGCTGCGTATCGTGCGAGGGAGTGCGTCATATTTTTGTTACGCTCTATCCTTATCATTATATCGACACCACTATGCACTGTCCCTTTCCGACAACTCTTTATTTTGTATGTAGCATTGTTATGCGTATATAGGATATCTAACTTGATGTATAGACGTGTGTACCAGTCATAAATACTTATTGTCGCTCCTCGTGTACTCCTCACTCTGCGATACGCACTTTGTCTGACCCGGAAATCGAAACGGCAGTAGTCCTTTTTGTATTTTGTAAAAAGATCTCTACTGCGCTGTTACTAATTCCTGTGTCACAGGGGACTGTACAAACATTCAAACAACGAAGGCAAAGAACATTCAGACTCGGAACAAGCATTTGAAGCATTCGAACAGCAATACACGGCGCAGCGGCGTTTAACCACTACGGCAACCTTGTAGCAGTTAATTCACGACTGAGTCAGTCAAATCCATCAGTTTATGACCTTAACTCTTTCACTGACCCGTGATAAACACAATAGAAAATCTAATGTTATGTATCATATGTGATGCATCAGTCAGGGAATCTGTTAAACATAGATATAAAATAATAATGTCCTTTGACCGAATTTCGGTCACGGCGGCCAATCTTAATGGAGACTGGCCATCTGTGCAGGAGATATTATAGTACACAAGCGTGTGCGCAAACACGAGTGCACTCTCCATTTCCTAACCCTCATTATCCGATGGGACAGTAATCCGATACGACCAGAGAGACCCAATAACTTTTTGTTGGTCTGACATAGATATAAACAAAACACATTTCACCTTAAACAAAACTAGCGAACAAAGATGACATTTATAAACACAGTTGCCGTATTTGGGTTGCAAACCACATTGTTTATAATATCATGTTTTATGTATCGTTGTGCACATTTGTCCTTACGCTATTTATAGATTGTGCGTGTGTGCGTGCGTTTGTGCACTGGGTTAAGAAAGTATTCCTACTTGGTACTTCGCAATGGTAAACTTTACGAACGTATAGCCACATTCTAAATGTTTCGGAATAAAGTTCCATTAAGACTAATTTCAAGTCTCAGAATACCAGATATATTAAAAATCTATTGTGTCAAGCCATCGGTGTGTCGCTGTGACTCAATAGGATAAAATGTCTACATCCAATATTCCAAAATATTGTATTATGCACTATCACACGGCGATCTCGAGTTCGATCCCAAGGCGCGCAACTCTGATTTTTCGAAAATTATCGCTTACTTTAACGGTGAAGGAAAACATCGTGAAGAAACCTGCATGTCTGGGGGTTCTCCGTAATGTTCTCGAAGACATGTGAAGTCTGCCAACCCGCACTGAACCGTCATGGTGTACCTTAACTATGTATAGCCGTGGGTCCATTGGGCCCACATTCAAACTTTAAATGTCTATAAAAACGGCTACAGTAGCTGTAGCCTCGTCAGCTTCTCAATACCTTCCTGCAGTAAGCCTAAGTATACAGTAGGACCGACGGGTTTCGCTCGCTACTCCTGAGGTCAGTATCGTCATACATCTAGGTCCATTGGACTTACCACTATGTAACTAATATAAGGCTGATATTAAACTACATTATTACTTTATATAACATGAGGGACATAATTTAAAAAAAGAATTTTTCTTCTTTTTAAACTATTTTACTCGCTTATCCCTAGCCAGTATCAGTGTTGATGGCAAATGTCACAAGTAATGCGTATACGCAGACCGCTGCACACATGCGTACTGGCCTGCATAATGCGGTCATCGCTCTCGGTCCGATAGCAGTGCGACTGTTTAAGTAAACCGAGTGGCAGATAACTTGCACTACTTATTGAAATAGTTACCATATCAAAGTTTCCACATGTGAGTTTATTTCGGCAGTTTGCTGTTATGTTCGGCGCTTAAATGTTGAGGCAATTTATGTGAAATTAAACGCAACCTGTAAAGCCATCATGTCACACATCGAGTACTAAAGAGACTATATATAACTAGGATTAAAAGTAAAAAAAGAGACATATTGTCGTCGTCTACATCCAACCTATATCCCCGAACTACGTCCCCGAAGGACAAAACATAGGGGTTCTTGCATCTACATTGCGTCAGCTGTGACTTTCGGTCTACTAGGTTAGGGTCGAGTTTATTGTCATTTACCCGACACAGACGTAGGCTCGGTGCTACTATGCCGAATACCGGCGAAAAATCCCTTTTTTATATTTATTATCCGTTTTTATTAAGAAACAGCACATGAGGTGCTAGATCGTGTAAAGTATTAGAGTTATAGATATTCGAGAGTTGTCCATAATGTTCTCGATGATATATAACCCACTACGTCGGATAACAGTCCCATTATTATTAAATATCTAGTGAGATTGTTATCCGACTTTGTCACCAATAAGTTTGTTGCGTGGCCAGTAGTCTCATTAAAATCTATACCTTCGTTTCCTTGCTTCAGCCACTTACTTTCGCCCGTCCCTTCTTTCTTTTCGTTTCTTCCAGCAACTGCATATCCTAAGTCAGACCGTGTACATGTCTAACACAAACATATGTGTTTACGGTAGACAGGAGCTTGGTTGTGATTCCTTGCTTAACGCGTATATGGTAGAATTGACGTCTTGGACCAGTCTTTGGAGTATTTTAGAACATTCATGAAGATCTGCAAAAGTAATACTGCACTAAGCTGTGCTAAATGCTTGGCATCTTTACAGGTGCGATTCTATAGCCAAATTCCCATGTGTATAAGCGACGGTTACCACTAACCAGGTCTCTACACGCAATTTTATAGATATCTTGCGAGTTTGTGTGTGGTGGTCTGGTTACGTTAAGACTAAAAAGAGTCCCCAGTGTGGTTATAATCTTTATTAAGCTGTCGTCTAAATACAAAAGTATGCTAATACATGAATATGAACAGGCTTTTTAAACTGTGTTTTGAGCGAGCACAGTACTAATTTGTATTCTGTGGTATATATAGGTCCACGGCGCAATGGACTTAAACTACTATCGAAAAAAAATAAGGATTTTCGGCAAGGTATCTAAGTCATATTTATTATTTTAAATAAGGGTGTTGGTATGTGGCACTAGCTTTAATCGTCATGATTATACGTTTTAATAAGACATTAGGGACCAAGTATTTTAGTTACATTTATTCTTATACCTATAATATAAGGAGTGGGAGATTAGACACCAGGTATCTGAGTCATCTTTATTCTTTAAAATATCTACAATTATTGGTCTTATCGCTTTGCTGGCAAGAAACTGTATGTAGAATTTTCTAACGTTGTTTATACTGCCTCAAAATAAACTTGGCTTCAGGGTGTCAATAAAAAAAATCGTATGTAAGCGAATTTTTATTGATGAGCAGTTATTGTAGTCCTACGAAGCTACACAACAGCCGTATTGACAATGTTATAAAAGGCAGAGGCTACATTGTCAACGTGAGGGACCCAAACCCATGAAGTGTTGGCTATGACCTGATTATAAATCCTGGAGCGCATATATAACCAGGCTTGGTTCTGTCTTGGAGCAATTTGTCAAATGACTCTTTTTATGAAAACAGTATTTAAACGGAGAGGCGATATCTATCATCCATCAGGCTCAATGTGAACTCTCTACTGCTACTGATACTTTCCTAGATAGACAATCACAAGGGTAGGTAGACCGCGATTTTTATGGATATCAGTATGTTCAGTCAACACTCGAAGCTTCAACTGTCAAGATGTTAAGGAGCTCCGAAATTCCTACAACAAGGATGCAGTACTGTACTTTATTTGATGACAATTCATCGTAGGGTGGAAGTATTTCTCCATTTTTGTTTCTGCAAGTGTGACCAAATGTTTGTAACTTAGCTGTCTTTTCTTTCCAGCTGATACACACGAAACCAGCGTGTAATGGAAACGTGTGCTACTTATCCGATGTCCGAGACCTGGAACTTTCGGACCGCCACTCGGCGCTGAGTCGTAGTTACAGCAACCAACACGGCCGTCCAGAGGAGAACAGGCGGAAACACTCGGACTCCGAGTCAGATTCTGACTCTGATACTGAGTGCAAGGGAACTGATCGAGTGAGTTTAATATACGTTTATTTACACATTTCATAACACTGTTTGTGGTCAGACTTTAAGATTGAAAAGTATTGCTAGAAAATTATAGTGAACTATTAAAGAACTTAGGTATTTTTGGATAATCATCGATTTTTTTTATTCTTCTCTTGATTGTATCTAAATAAACACTGTACCTATAATGTACTAAAACATAGCATAGGGGTTCATGAGTCAGGGATAATGCAGCTAGCAATTAGAGAAAGTAGGTATTTCCAGAACCGGTTTAGTAGTTCTGAAGTTTAAAATTAGTAAATCAATTTTATATTTTAAACTATTTGCATAGTTCAGCCGATGACTTTTATTAGCTTTTTAAACCGCGTATGGACGTAATGTAATGAAACCACAGAAAAAAATAAGAAATGTCTAGTATCTAACTCAATGCAAAGTATTTGCGTCCGATCTTCTATAGGGTGAAGGAACTTACCCGGTGGAAAAGCCCAAGTCTGCAAAAGTCTCCCACTATATCGTGCTTCTCATAAATATGTCTAAGATTTGTCATCTATCTTCCAGTCTCAGTTTTGGCGTCGGAAGATGCGTACCGTCCACAACATCCTGGATGTGGATAAGGATGGGCTCATCTCGTTCAACGACTTTCAACTCTTCGCCGACCGATTCACGGCGCTTGGTCATCTTGATGAGAAGCAGACTCAGGAGTTTACCAGTATTATCAAGGTAAATTGCTTCATGATCGTTCTCATTGATGTTAGAGTTAGACACAATGTTTAAATATAATTTAGCTTAATTTATGCTACAAAGTGATATCTCATTGTATGTTACGTGGTAATTTGATAACGATGACATACATAAGTAATTAACGATGTCGCCAAGTTCAAAAGTTCTTGATTTTACTGAGGAAAGAAAAATTATTTTCATTAATTTCACGTCGAGGTTTAAATGGAGATAATTAATTAATAAGATAATTCATAAAAATACACAAAAACATAAACAACACACAATGAGAAACTAGAAAAATACAAAAGGAAATAAAAGCAAAAGCTACAAGTTCAACTTCGTGATCAAAATAAGACCTACTACACCAGCGAGTGTTAGACAAATGGCTGACGCTGCATTTTAACTGAAGTTAAATTTAGGATAGTTGTTACGTTTAAGCATAGGGTTAAGCATGTAAGAAGATATTTGCAAGAAACCTAAGACCACTCTGTTTAAATCTCCATTGAATTACATTCTCTTACAGAAAAGCATCTGCAAGCGCTATAAATGTAACATTTTTCTATAATAAATTTATTCATGGCTAAATTGACGTCACTTATCATAATAATATAATGTTTTCCTTCCAGAAAACCTGGGAGGAACAGTGGGGTGAAATAGACCCGTACAACTTCGTGACCCAGGAGCAGTACCTGGAGGATATGCACCGCGTGCTCAACGATCCCACACTCAAGAAGAGGGCGTTCAGCTGGCTACCGTATCTGTTCAATGTTAGTGGGGATAAATTAACTTCTTTATTTATTTCTGTCAATTTAGATCCAATCCATTACTGTTAAGTGCCACCGTTCCAAATTGCTTTTAATGATGGTATAGCGGTTTTCACCTTGAAGGGTTTTTCGACGAAGCTACTTAAAATAATAATATCCTCCAAGCCGAATTTCGGTCTCGGCTTGGTAGAGCACAAATGTATGCGCAAACACTAGTGAACTCTCTGTTCCCTAACTTTCATAATCCGATACTACCAGAGTGAGAGGAAGATCAGATGCAGGACCAACGACATTACGTGCTTGCCGAGGTACGGGGAGTCTAACACCACCAAATTCTTATCCCTGGGCTGCTATTGTGATTTCTTGGCAGCAAAACCGAATAACTTTTTGTTGGCTCAATTCGGAATTGGAAACCAAGATCTCATGCATAGCAGTCGCATTCACTAAAACTGCGCCACAAAAGCAGATGTACTTAAAAGCCTAGAGGTAATAGAGGAAGAAACCTCATGCAAGAAGTACCAGAACTATCGTACAAAGATCTTGAGGAGTTACGTTCACTTTATTATGACGTTCCTAAATTTCATCCATTGCAGGCGGTCGACAAGGACAAGTCAGGGTACATATCGGTGGTGGAGTTCAAGCTGTTCTTCAAGTGTCTCGGTCTTAGCAACGAGCACGCCGCCATCGCATTCGCTGTCATTGACACTAATTCGGTGAGCATTTCCTCTTCTTTATCACAGATAAATTTATTTGTTCGTATTCTTGAGAAAAAGATATCTTTGTCTTATCTCAGACTTTTCTATGATTGATTTAATAGCATTGACGAAGTACCTGGCTTTGCCACTAGAACTTAATGTCCGTGGTGTGACCAGAAAATCAGATGTCTACAATATAGAAAGCGATTCAGTATACACCAATATAATACAAATAATTAATCAATAAAAGATTGGCTTAAAGACTTTACTGCAAGTGCCAGCATGACCGAATTGGGTATCGGGTCCCGATTCAATAACTTATTTTCGTCGAAGATGTTCTAACTACAATGTAAAGTCTGGAATGTGACCTCGTCTTTCCTGTACGCAGAAAATATTAAAAGCCACATGTTCACTGTATGTAGTTTTAACCCAAATTCAAGTTAATTTATTTGCTGGACAATTTTAAAATTAGATTCTTCCATTCTTAGACTTCTTTCTATTCCGGCAACTTTAGTTTGGTAACTACTCACAAATAAGAGATTTTGTTTAACGTAGCTAATCAATTTTTTCGTTTGCAGGATGGCAAGCTTTCTCTCAAAGAGTTTGTGAAGCTGGGTAAGGACTTCTTCTTCACCGAAGACGAGAAGCGAGTGTCCAAGATGTTCTGGGGACCGCTTGTTAACTAAGTCATTGTAATATCAACTTTAAATTAGATTTATAAGTCACATTTGACTGCTAACTATTTAAGTGAGTATGTTATGGATAGGATGTTGATCAATTTTGAGACTATTTTTTGTAGTTTTAGGTTGTGTTGTGTTAAATGTAGAGTGGCGATAGCATATGACTTGTGAACAAAATATTGTAGGGTATAGTTAAAATCTATTCTGATTAATAATTCATAGCGACTATTCCATTATAAATTAGATATATGGCGTGAACAAAATACGTTATTTTAGTGTAAACAGACACACAGAATCTGCGTGTTCCTTGTTGTTGTGTTGTCCGTTGGTTTCTTACACAAGCGATTTTGTTTTGTGTCGGTATGAAACTCACAATTCGAGGAACACGCAATGTCTAGACGACCAATTAAGCTACTTACCCATTCATGTAGGCAAAGCAACAATTGGCAATCGAACTCGTGAACTTTTGATCGCAAGTCAGCTATCGCTTCAAACGTTCAGCACAGCATCACCTAAACGTTTTTTACTTATAAAGCTGTACCTAGTGGTTATAATAATTTCTATCTTATGAAGTTATAATGATAATAATAATATTTTTTAAGGTACTCCTTTGTTATTTTAGATAATCATTCATTATATGAATGTAAAAATAATAAAACGAATCTCAAAAATTTATTGCTTTTTATTTCTTAAACTGATAATTTTATATTAACCTTTTGGACGCCATTGTCACATATATATGACAAACGCAATATTGCCCTCAACGCCAACGTCACATATGTATGACAAAAATACGTCGCACCATAACATAAAAATAAACAATAAAACCATTACTTTTGTGTGTTTTATTGATATATTTTAAAAATGTAAGTTTCCATATATATTTGATTGCATGAAACGAATTAAATTATACCAACAATATTGAGAAATTTGATGATAAAAATCGAGATGATAAATGCGTAAAAAGGGAGTGTCTCACACGCCATAGTCGTCTATATGTGACGGCCAGTGTTGTGACGCATGATGGTAATATCCTTATAAACTTTTAAAGATAAATGTGAAACATTAATTCAGAATACATTATTTGTGTATCAGTTGGAATCAGGATAAACCAGATAGATTATTATAACAACTCAGTCTTATGCAACCATGCCACTAGCTACACAATCAAAAATAAAATGTCCGCCGGTCTAATTTCAATATTCGCTAATCGCATCTCTTGCGCATCCCTAGCGCAACATCGATTATCAGTCCCTTGTACGCCATGGTCACAAATAGACGACAAAACGGTGACGTCATAAGCGAAGGCGATCACTTTTAGAGAAGTGAAATTGATTTGTTTTTATTGTATTAATTCTGATGCGAGAATGTCGTATAATTGACTAGTAGGCCACGCCATTGTCACAATATCAAGACCTAGGATAGTGTTGTACCATATTGTACTTTGTTTTTTTATCTCCTTATATCTGCGTTTACATTAATAAAGTCTGTGTTAAATGCCGTGTAATGATTACTACAGTGGGAGGTAGTGAAAGGTTAAATAAAATTTCATTGTCATGAGTAGGGTAGACGAAAATAAAAAAACAGTTGTTAATCGATAAAGTTTTGGCATCCCTATACTTTTTGTAGGTCATTTTACAGAAAAAGTGGATTGGCGTCGGGGGTACGGCGATGCGTTTATACTCTGGCGTTCAAAAGGTTAAACTAGTTTTTGCCAACGGTATTGCCCACGTAAAAACCACAGGTTTACATACCGGGATATAAGAAATTATGTTCTGTCCCAGAATACAATCTATCTCCTAGCTAAATTTCATCAAAATTCTGTTGTTTAGCTGTTAAAGTGTAACAGACAGGCAGATATACTTTCGCATTTATAATATTAGTATGGTTATGGCATTACTTGTCTAAAATATATTGTAATAAAATCATTGGGAAGAGAGGAAGGAACCCGCCACGCACCCTCGGATTGCCCGCCCCAACTATGGTAATAGAAAAAGGTCGAGAGTACCGAACTCCTGTGGCTAAGGACAGGCGCGTCGTGGCACCCGGGCGTACTCTGACTCTCAGTATTCCACTTCGAACACTAAATACGCGTCCACACGTGTTTCGCTCTGAGCGTGCATGCATCCTTAGGAATTTATTAATTTTCGCTATAACGGCGAAGAACAACATCACGAGGAAACCTGTTAGTCTAACATGAAAAAGTGTATCCGAAAATTAGGGCAAGCGAAATAATAAGATTATATCTATCGTGAAATAATAACAGGTTCTTCATATTATATACTGTACTCTCTGATCGTTACTTGTAATAATTGTATGAACTTATTATTAAATCTATACAAATAAATAAAATTGAAGTGGCTGTTTGTGATGTCCAAAAAATAACTTTTTACTAAATGCATATGATACAATATACGGTACTTATGTAAAAAATACCCTTTTTTTCTGCCTGTTTGTTTATTCCGGATAATCTTTGAAACGGCTGGACCGATTTTGACCGGACTTTCACTTGCAGATAGTTGATGTTATAAGGAATAAGTTGGCTACTTTTATTGAAGAAAAATTAATAGCAAATCTGTCCGCTCGATTCTAAAAAATTGGTCGATATAAACTAAAAATAAAGTAAGCACTATTAATACGTTTATTTAAAAACAACACAAATTCAGTTTTAACAATCATATTCAGCGTTCGTACGAAAATTATAAAAGAAAACGTTTTCTTATATCACAAACAAAAATGAAATATAATTAAGCATCTAGTAACATATTATAGGACATTATTACAGTATGCGACGTATTTTCTTAATTATTATTTGTTCATAGATTCGGCTAGAGGCACTTTTAGAAAATGTATGAAATCTCATAAAAGTCTAGTGCTCAGAAAGGCGCGTCTAATTTTATAGTAATCTGAAAATTACGACAAATTAAATTCATACAGATAGGTACAATACAACAAGCCAAAACGTATGTGCACATAGACTACAGAATATTTTAATTAATCGACTTGATCTGAAATCCTTGTACGCACGTGTCTATACGTGAATGCATTTTGACGCGTTATATTGAGTTTAAGCATTAACACTATGAGGAAAGTAGTGGACTTAGCAAGATCTTTACACTATAGAGGAAATATTGGCATTGCCGTATCAAGAGTAATTATTTAGAAGAGCTCTGGCCTTAACACGGCAATAGTATTCATTGAAGTATAGTCAAAATTCTAGAATGTTGATTTGAACGCTATCATCTTGGCCATCATCGCTATCATATTGCCTATCAATGGATACCAGAAAATTCTGGAGTCTAGACAATACTAGCAGAAAATTTTGAGGTGTGACAGACAGTTCTGTTGTGGAGGTTTGACAATTCTAAAGTGGGCATAATTCTTGGGTCGGTATGACCTAAAGCCCTTTCGTACCAATGAATATTATTTAGTCTCTGATCTGTAGTATGATGCTTAAAACAGTATGAAGTGGTTTGTTAAGACAATATTTAATGTGAGACATGGGATTCTGATACAATGTAAATTAAAGTAATAATAATTAAAACTAAATGAACTAAACAATGCTGAGCTGATCTTTGAGTAGCTTCGTTTCTTCTATCAGCGTCGATATCTGACTCGTTCTGGAAAAATTTAAATATTTTAATATTACATATTATAACATTTTTAAATACTTGCTGGGACTAGCGATTTCACTTGCATATTTTCTATAAAACTGTAACTTTCTGTATTATAGAGACATTTTATTTTAGAAATTTGTTTGTCTGTGTCGTCATTAGGTAAAAACCAATGACGGGATTTTCATGAAGTTTTCTCAGCTTAAAAGCTTGGTTAACAAAGTTATTTATAACTCTGTTCTATATCTTCGTCGGATATATGTACTATCGACTTGAGCGACGGTTGACCATTTCAGAAAAAAATTCGCCTACCCATTTCGACTTTAAGTGACTTCGCCCTTAAAAAAAACCCTTGTAAGAAACTCAAACAAGTGTTGGCCTGCTATGCGATTTTAACCTTAAGAGTGGTCAACCTTCGCTCAAGTCGATAGTACATAGATATTAAGGTAGTGGCACAGATAAAATACTCACTATTGCTAAAAGAAATTCGTCAATAAAAAACACTAAGACTTTTTCACAAAAAGTGAAGAAAAGCAAACTACATATAAACTACGGCACAAAAACAGGTTAAACCTTCAAAGTTCTCGACTAAATATAAACTCTCTAGAAGTGCATTACTGTATGTCAATAAAATATGCAATAATTTACCTGAAAGTATAAAACTGAAGAATTTTTTTATTATAATATAAATAAATCCTATAATAGTGTTAACGAATATCTCAGTGATAACCTTCTGAAATATGAATATAAAATGTTTAAAATTATCTTTCTTCCTATCTCCTATATTGCTGTGCCCGACACGGTTCACGAATATCAAAACTTACCATTGTACCTACCACCTAAGCTAACATTGTGGAATGCAATAAATATATTCAGTATTGAACAAATCCAATTTAATCAGAAGTATATAGGAGTGAGGAATTCTTATATATACCTACTCCAATATACGTCTGATAAAATTTACTAGTATCAAAATTTGGGTGGTTTTTTTATGGCCACCATTGTTGAACCTAGCTCCACAGGTGTAAGTCAAAGTCAAAAATCATTTAAATTCAAAATTAACATCAGAAATATGTTTATTCATGTAGGTTACAAAGTAATACTTATGAACGTTAAAGATTTTACCTATTGCCATGTTCAGCAAAGCAAGGGTATAGAACTAATGAGAAGAACCATTTATTCATTTATGTCAAATGTGACTCTTATGAACGTCAAAGTTTATGTTTTAGTAAGTTACTGAATTTACATTAAACCGAAGTAACAAGGAATTAAATATTTACGCCATCTGTTGACACGTAACCAACATTATACAGTGCCATCTGACGGTGGAAAGCGTAACTACGAAGAAAACTGTAGTACCGGTGTCGTTACGTGTAACACATAACGGGGTTAGCTTGTTAGGTTCAGACAAAAGGATGGGCTTATGAGAAAATACCTGAAAACTCACGGTCAACCAAAATGCATTCACTGATCGGTAAACGATTAGCGAGGTTAAGCAACGTTCGGTGCGGTCAGTCTATAGATGGGTGACCGCTTGGCGGTATTTCATCTGAGCGTCTCCGTGCTTCGGAGGGCACGTAATAAGTCAGTCCCAGTTGTTGCCACGTTGCCAGCAGTCGTTAAGCCATGTCAGAGGCCTACGGGCGGCTTGAACAACTCTTGACAACAAGTTGGCCACTAACCACACGAAAAGAAAAGAAAAAGGTAGAATTAAAAAGAACTTACTGTTGCTGAAGGATTGAGGAGATGGTGTCACTGTGAGACTTGCCCAGCGCAATATCTTTCTTCTTGTATTCTTCGTGCCATTTCTGGAGCTGAAAATTTAAGTAACAGTAATTTAAAAGACTGCACGAAAGGCATTTAAGTGGTATAATGTCCTCCGCAACATAGGCATAAGTATTGTTACACCCAGTGCCATCTCTCGGCATTGTGGGGAAGACTTGGCAGTTCCGTTTAATAATTTATTACAGCGCCATCTATTTACGTCTTACGGAACTACTTCGTCGGTACGAGAAGAGTAGAGAGGACGCTGGCACATTCTCGTTACGTACCGTGTATGACGTTTCTAGAATACCCCGGAAACGCTTTAATCACGTATAAAAGGGGAAGGCCAGTGCTCGCTGAGTCAGTTTACAATCATAAGCGGTCAAGTATTCCTTGAAGCGGACGGAAGCGAAAATATTATGGAGTTTGAAGCAGTTACAGTGGAAAAGTGTAGTATAGTTCTTGTTGTGTTTTAAATTTAATTGTGTGCTAGAATAAAACACGTTTTACTTGGTTATATTGTTTTACATTCTTATCCCTCGAACTCAGCACGTAACAGTATACAGACTTTGTTTTCTTTAAAAAGTGTAACTGCAGGGTGTAGCGGGCAAGCGGTCACCTCACCGCTGGCGCCACGCAGTGTTGTTGCCGAAACCCATACGGGACAATTATTTATATAATTCACAAATAATTGTGCCGAATCTGGATGATTTACGTAAACGTCATTTTCATGTCGGTAGCCCCTCCCCTCCTTCGCGACGCAGGATTTATCCTGTATTTATTAGGATGGATCCTGTATTTTACTACATAATAATATCTGTCTGTATATACTAGGGAGCTGACGGCATATGTTAGCTGCTGAGAAGGGCTGCTCTAGATGTCTCGTGAGTAGCCCTCTACATCCGTTATGAACATATATAAAATTACTCCTTTAGGATGGCGCTGTCCAACTAGACACCTAGAAAGTAGCTCTGTAACATTCTTATTCTTATTTATTATTCCATTCTGCTTAAATTCAGTTATAGTATTATAATACGCTGTGTAATATTGCAATACGCGTGTGTAAACGTTATCAAGACAATAAACTCAAGTGTTAAAAAGATATACAAATATTAAATAGTGTACTGTAAAAAGAAGAAAACATTCAATAAAGTAATGTAAAACGCGTAAAACAATACAATATAATATTCTAATAATATTCTACCACATACACACAACACACTATCTAGCCCAAACTAAGCAGAGCTTGTACTATGGATACTAGACAATGGATAAACATACATATTTATATAATTTTTTTGTAAATACATACATATTATACATAGAAACACCCAGACCAAGACAAACATCCATGTTCATGCACACAAATATTTGTCTTGTGCGGGAATCGAACCCGCGACCTCAGGCGTGACAGTCGGTTACACTAACCACTACGCCATCGAGGTTTGAAGTGAACAAAGTGCAAAAACAGTGACGATTTAATAGAAAAGTGCTAAACTATACTCAAACAAATATTTGGAATGTGGAAAAAAAATCCTGAGCAATGAGTCATTTCAACTGATTTGCTCTGTTCAAAAATCACACAACTTTATCAATCAAAGCAAAATTTCAAACACAACAGTCGTCGTGGCGTAGTGAGTAAGGAGGTTACATCAGTGCAAGAGCCGCAAGATCAAACCTCAGTGGTAACTCAGGAGCACTTTTTGTACGAAATTTGTGTGTTAAAGTATATTTGATAGCATATTTAAATACACAATCGCTGTTAAATAAATAGTCTGTAGTAAGTAAACATTTCAAGGCATAATTTAAAAGTGAAGTTGCCTAGCAGGGTCCAACAGAGGGCGTGAATACACTCAAATAACAAATTGATCAGGCAATATGAATGACAACGTAACTTATCGTCGAAAACTATGTAAAACCGGCTCTTTGAATGATCTTATTGACATAACGCATATTAATGAGTGTAACAACTCGATGTTTGACACGACTATGCGAAGCATACCAGATAGTTACTTACACGATAATAGTGATGTATTAAACGATTTAGCCGAACAAGTTAAAACACTTTCGGAACAACTAATGAGTGCCCACCAGGAAATAGAAAATTTGAACAGCGAAAACATACGCTTAAAAACCGATCTTTCAAACACATTGAAGACACTCGACAAATACAAAAAAATATGCACAACGCCAGATAGGAAAAAGAATATTACTCTAAGAATGTCAGGTAAAAAAAAACAATGTCTCAACACATCATATTGTTCAATCGAGGATCGAAGTGAAATTAGTGTGCATAATAAAGAGACACAGACTTCTGAGCCAAAAACTCCAAAGAAGAATAAAAGCAGCTCTATGAAGACCAAATTTACACAGACCTGTAAAGCTGTAGATGATTGTAAATTCCTTGTTCAAAGCAGTCAAAATGATGTATTATCAAAAAAATATCCTTCACTGGTCATTCAAAAACATATTATATGTATTTTAAGTAGCGAAACTACGAATAGACTTTATACAATAAGCCAAAGAACTGATTTAAGTAATTTTAATATATGTCATTATCGTATGCCTAGATGTGGATTGAAACATCTTTTAACAAATATTGATAAAAAAGTACAAAACTTCACGTATTCTGATTACTGCATTATCTTTATTGGGGAAGAAGATTTTAGGAAAACACATAATTACATAGAATTAGTAACGTTGGTCCGTGAAAAGTTACAATCTATAATACACACAAATTTTATAGTATGTCTTCCAACTTTTAAATACATGGACAATAAAAATATAATGTTCAATAGTAGAATAGATACATTTAATAACTTAATTTATATGGATATCGAGACACATAAATATGCATATATTCTGGACTCAAATTTGAACCTTCCATACACATATGATACTTACAGTCAAAGGTATGGCACTTTAAATAATAAGGGCTTAAATATAATTTTATTTGATTTGCAAAACTTCATCCTAAACTTATACAATTTATACATAACGGATATGATGTCCGACAGTTCTCAAAAAAACAACATGTCTTACAAACTGACATGCAGTTGCAAAGCAATTCTCAGTTTTTCTATAGTAAGTATCTTTATATTCTTCACCAAAACATAGCACGATTTGTGAACAAATCTGAATTACTTACGGTTAGGTTAGAGGAACTTTGCAATTATAAAATGTGTATAGATATTGTCTGTATCACCGAACATTTTGTCCAGACAGATTATGAAAATTTATTGTATTTACCAAATTTCTGCCTAGCTGCCTTCTTTTCAAGAAACATAAAACGAGGAGGTGTCTGTATTTTCGTTCGAGCAGGATTGCACTACCGGGAATTAAGAGACATAGCGAAACAATCTGTTACAGGTGTTATTGAATGCTGTGGCATAGAATTGGTTACCCACAATATTATCATTGTATGTGTGTATAGAATACCTAAACATAACTACAATGTGTTCTATGAGAAACTGGATGCAATATTACGCAAATTATGTTCATATAATAATAAAAATATAATATTAACTGGAGATTTCAATATCGATGTACTTAAAAGAAATAAATCAACATTAGAGTTTGAATATTTTCTCGGGCAATATTATCTTAAACTTGCTCTTAATAAAGCAACTAGATTATGCAGTAACTCTTGCATCGACAATTTTGCACACTCATTCCGCCACGGGTGGAAAGCAGATATAACGGATTTGGTTCTCTCTGACCACCCGTCAATAAAAAATGTACCCTACAATTTTGGAAAACTAAAAAGCAAGATATCTCAGCACAAAACTTAGATATTTTTAAAGGTTATTTAAAGTGTTTTTCTTTTATGGAAGTATATAAAGCCAAAAATGCAAATGCATCCTATGAACATTTTATAGATGACTTTTTACTACTATATCGCCTATGCTTTCCTATAAAAACTATAAAGATAAAAACTAATAAAAAAAGTAAATGGTTATCTCATGGAATTAAGCTCTGTAGTAAAAAACAAAGACAATTACTTTGGATTTACAGACTTAGTCCTAACACAAAAACAGACTAGCTTATAAAAAATATTCTGAACTCTATAGGAAAATCATTAAATTAACCCAGAAAGCCCAAAATAACCATTATATTAATTCTTTACAAAATAAATCAAAAGCAGCATGGCAAGTAATAAATAAGTCAAAATTTTGTTTGCCTCTTGAGCCTATTTTATCTTTAAGCAAAGACAACTTGACATTGACAAATCCGACTACTATTGCAAATGAATTTAATAAATATTTTATTGAGGAAATTGAAAATAACATTCGAATTAATAGGACATCAACTTATAAACATATTACTGAAAGCCAATCGTTGCAGTCGTTATTTATGAGACCAGTCACATGTGATGATATAATTAAGATTATCAGTGGCCTTAGAAACACGAATACTGTTGGACATGATGGCATAGCAACTAAGGTGATAAAATATGTTAAGGACCTAATAGCACCTTACTTTCACATATAATAAATGTTTGTATTGCTGATGGTACATTTCCAACTACTTTAAAAAAAGTAATTATTAAGCCCCTATTCAAAAAAGATGACAGAACTGATGTTAAAAATTATAGGCCAATCGCAAAAATTTCTATATTTTCAAAAGTGATTGAGAAAGTTATTTATAATTCTATATATGCTTATTTTGAAAAATGTAAGTTGTTCTGCAATGAACAAAAAGGGTTCAGAAAAAATATCAATATTAATATGGCAATATATGATCTGCTTTCCAGTGTCTTAACGTCTATGCATAAAAGAAATCGTGTCTGTGCTATATATACAGATATGACGAAAGCTTTTGATTTTGTGGATCATAAAATTTTGATACAAAAATTATATTACTATGGTATTAGGGGAAACGTCCTAAATTTTATAGAATCTTATCTGAGTAATAGATTGCAACACACAGAGATTACTAGAATTTGTCCTATAACTAAATTAGAAACAAATTATATGTCCACAGCTAGGCAAATAAAATACGGCGTACCACAGGGAAGCGTTTTGGGGCCCCTGCTTTTCTTGATATATAACAATGACCTCCCAAAAATCATAGATCACAAAACTGTACTATTTGCAGACGACTGTACGGCTATTGTAGAATGCAATAATTCAAATAGTTATCCACTTGACATTAATAATTCTTTAACAAAATTAATTAATTGGCTTAATGACAATAATCTTGTAATCAATCTCAAAAAAAACCAAAGTTATGCACTTCCACCAGCGACTTGTAAATGCTCCTATTAAAATTACTTATAAGGATACCCAAATAGACGAAGTTAGTGATACAAAATTTTTAGGTATAATTATAGATGATAAATTGACTTGGAAACCACATATGGAAGAAATCTGTAAGAGACTAAGCAAATCAGCGTATCTACTCTTGCAACTATCAAAAAAAGTAAATATTGATACACTACTAGCAGCATATCACGGATTAGTTGCCTCCGTTTTGTGATATGGTGTCATTTTTTGGGGACAATCGACAAATAGAGGGAATTAGTGTTTAGAGTCCAAAAGAGATGTATACGATCAATGTGTGGATTAAAAACAACCGACAGTTGCATTCCTTACTTTAAAAAGTTAAGAATACTACCTCTAACTTCATTGTACATTTTTGAAACTGCACTATTTGTTAAAAACAATCCACATCTTTTCCAAAAAGTAGCCACAATAAAGCGAAACCCAACACGTTCACAATACATCAATACTTTGTGTCATGTGAATTGTAAAACAGCATTATTAAAAAAAAGTTTGTTTGGTACTGCTCCACAAGTATAAAATAGAATACCGAATGCAATAAAATGTATGTCACTACAAAAATTCAGAAAATTCTTATTTGACCTGTTAATTGAAAAGTGTTATTATAAATTAGACGAGTTCTTAAATGATAAATTTGATTGACTGCATTGATATTATAATTTAAATTGACATTCTGAGTATTACTGTTAAATTATTGTCTATTATTTTTATTATTATTTTTTATTTGTAATTTTTGGTTATGACAATTGAATAATTTTTTTTATATTACGAATTTGTATGTCAATATCGGCAAAGCATAGCGCACAATATTTTATATCCAAGATCTTTATATGTACCTATGTTTGACAAATAAATGATTATGATTATGATTATGATTCCATGCCTAAAATTAGCCATCAGATCCCTAGTATATGCAGACAGATATTTTTGGATAGGAACGTTTGATATCTCTCTAACACAAAGGAAGAATCAGGCTGGTCTTGGCCCTGCGTATCGACGGTTGATATAGGGAACTTGTGTATGTGAACTTCGCTGGCGCGATTCAGGATCCTATGGCGAAGCGATTTGTGTACAGCGCCATCTGTTGTCATACGTCGTAACTTTTTTGCCGTTATGACGTCACTACACGGAGTGCGTAAGAGCTGTTCTTCTTGAATGTTGTATAGTGTTACCTCAAGAGTCTTATGATGTGCGTAGTCTTTTAGTACATGTAGTTGGTCGGCGAGTGTCTCCCCGCAGCGCTTGTACTGTTCGAGCTCGCACAACAGCTCGCGCTCTGCCGGCGTCGCCGCCGCTGACGCTCGCAGCTTGCGGATCAGTGCCGAACATCTGTAAACAAATTATGTTTTAATAAAATTATTCTGATTTACAAAACAAAATACTAGTAATGAAATTATCGGGCAGAGAGGAACACGTCACACACCCTCGGATTGTCCACCCCAACTATTGCAAAAGAAAAAGGTTGTAAATACCAAACTTCTCTGGATGGGGACAGCCCCGAGCGTCCTCCAACTTACAGTATTCCACTTGGAACTCAAAATACTAATAATCTTTTACCTTAATTATTTCATGTCCATAATACTATGAAGTTATGATTGTTGACAGCTGTCACTTGTATAGTAAACATTAGCTCCATAATTAATTTCTATTTATGGCATATTGTTGAGTAAATCTTTATAAAAGTAACATCAAATTACTTAAAAATAGTGAAATATTTATGGACATTATTAGTCTGCATCTGAAAAATCTCTAAACATTATATAAACAAAGTGCACAGTGTTTGTGATATTATCTACATATTTACCACTGACTTTTTGTAAGTACGTAAACATAGCAAAAAGTTTCACTCAGATTTTGTTCCTTCGAAAACCCGTTATTTTATTCAAAGACATCAATTTTCGCGCAACCCACAGTGATACCAACATAAGCTCAGCTCTCACTGATCGCGTTCCAGATAGACAAAATTGCACATCATTAGCTTAACGTCAAGTATTAAGGACGAGCATTCATGAGTGTCACTTATAAGGCAGGCTATTCACATTAAGCATGGCATTATTTATGCGAATGTTTAAAATTGTTTTTAGACATTCTAATTTCTAACCAACATGGAAGGCCTGACAACGTAAATACTTTACGCAGACAAAATAGACTTAACTTTAATGACAGCGAACTCGAAGAAGTGATGGACATATCATACCAAAGTCAAAGCAGTACTCGAACAGCAGTCACAACACACTAGAAATCGCCGAAATAAAGGAGCAGTTTAACCTCTTAAATATAGAGCTAAACATTGCAAATACAGAAGTAGAAAATTTGAACCAAGAAAACATGACTTTGAAAAGAGAAATACAAGAATATAAACAATAAATAAAACTTTATAAATCAGTAGGTGTTAGAGACACACAAAATTTTGGCATTAAGACACACTTAAAGTTTTATTCACCTCAATATCGAAGACATTTTACATGCATTAATATGAAAGTAGGATTGTTCAGAACAACTTCGAGTGAAACAATAATGAACCTAACAAAAGTTGAAAGATCTCAAAAAAGTCCTAAACCATCAACAACATAAGAAAATTATAATATAAAGAAAAGAGACAGTATAGATATGGCTACAATTGTTGACAATTTTACCTACATAAATCACCAAAGCTCGCCATTAAATCATAATGTAACAACAAATAGTTCATTAATAGAACTCATTAATAGCAAAGAAGAGGTATCTATACACAGTATAAATAATAACATCAGTAATCTCGAAAAGCAACCACAAACTGGCAACAAGCCCAAAATCATGATATTTTCTGATTAGAACGGATACCACCTGAGAAAACTACTACAAGAACAACTAGGCAATAGCTTCACAATCACATCGATTATAAAGCCTTATGCTCCTATGTCAGAAATACTTAGTTCATGCGCAACAGAATTTCACCAAGAGAGATTATGTGATAATTATAGGTGGCTCAAATGACGACAACCCATTAAAACTGCAGTCATTTTTATACTACATAATGAACCAAATTAAAGATACAAATGTACTTAGATGGCGAAGTTCGTAAAAATAGATACCTAAATGTGAACAAAGTAAATAATTTGTTGAATTATATCTGTAATAACTTTAATAATATGTTTTTTGTAGATTATCAAACACATTTAAATGAATTTAGATTTATCGGTAAATTGTATATAAGTAGAATATTCCACAGGGAAATATTACGATTAAAATATAAACATAATTATGAAAGTTATGTAATTGGTATTAAAGGCAAAATAACTAGTACGTCTAAAAGTTACGGCAATAAGTATATTCAGACTGAAAGTACTATTCAACATAAATTGGTATATGTAGATGCTATAACACAGACAGATAACGATACTATGATGGTACCTGATAGTAATTTTTTTCGTCAGTAATGACAGGATAACATCTGAATTTGCATGTGACACAAAGAAAAATACACATACAAACCAAGATTCTCATACTGTTTCTCTTAATATTTTTCATCAAAATGTTTGTGGTATAAAAATAAAATAGATGAATTTGAACTTTACCTGACTACACTGCCTGTACTTGATTACATTTGTTTAACTGAACATTTTCTTATTCAAATTTCAGCTCCTTTGTTTAGTATTAGTAACTATAAATTGATCACATATAATACAAGAATAAACAAAAAGCGAGGGGGTAGTCTTATTCTTGGACATGTACATAGAGAATTTGTTGAGTGTCCTCAAATTAATAAGCTGTGTCAGGAAGGTATATTTGAAACATGTTCTATAAAAGACGTCGTAACTGGGCTGTATCTGGCCTGTTGTTATCGAAGTCCTGATGAAAAAAACTTTGAACAGTTTATGAAAAATTTAGAAAAAATGCATGAATTTTTATGTAATAAGAAGGCTCTCATTTGTGGGGATTTTAATGTCAATATATTAACAGATAACAAAAAATGTATAGATTTTTTAAATTTATTGCGTTGTTATAATTTCAGAGCATTAGTGCATACAGCTACTTTTATACGTAATAATTCAGTTTCATGTATCTTCAATGATCACAATGGCTTAGCAGATAGTGGGATCTTATGTGAAATAACACTTCAAAGGCTGACAGGCAGTAAAACAGTTGCAAATCATACTCTTTCCATTGACAAAAGAATAATTAATAGCAAAAGTCATGACATTTTTCAAAATATTTTATTAAATTATGATTGGACCTCCATGGGCATCAACACATTTTTAAATAGATTTAATACATGTTTTAAACGTACATTCAGGAAAAAACTATAAAGATTAATGTAAAAAAGAAAAGTACTGGTATCAATTGGTTAACAAAAGGTATTCAAGTATCAAGCAGAATGAAACGTATTCTGTGTATAAATAGTGGAAGTTGTCTCAACGAATCTATTTTAGCGTACAGGAAAAAATATGTGACACTGTTTAAAAAAGTTGTGAAAACTGCAAAGAGAAATTCTGTGCGGAGACAACTGGCAAATGCAACGAATATTACTAAAGAAATTTGGCAGGTTGTTAATCGGCATAGAAACAAAAACACTCATAAATTAGTAACTATTGACGACCCTGCCTGTGTCGCAAATATATTAGCGGAGCAATTCAACTTTAAACAGCCTTCAAATAGGACTAATATAGACGAATCAGTTTCATTCTTACGAGAAAGCTGTCAAAGGGTCACGAAAGACATGGTCTTTTCTCATATAATGCCAAATGAAATAAGAAACGTAGTTAGAAAAATGCCCACAAAGACTTCTAGTGGCTTTGATGAAGTCCAAATAACAATAATAAAGACTCATATTGCGAATTTGGCAACACCACTTTCATACTTTTTTAATAAATGTTGCGAGCAAAGTCTATTTCCCGAACAATTAAAAATTGCCAAGGTGGTTCCAATACATAAAAAGGGCTCAACGGCCGATCCAAAAAACTACAGGCCTATATCGGTCCTTCCAATATTATCCAAGATATTCGAAAAGCTCTTAAAATCTCGCCTGATCAGTCATTTAATTACAAACCAAGTTATAAATAAGAGGCAGTTTGGATACCAGAAGGGTGTTGGAACGTCTGATGCCTTACATACCTTAGTTAGCAAAATTGTAGAGAAAATAAATGAAAAAATGAAAGTAGCGGGTGTTTTCTTAGACCTTAGCTCTGCTTTTGATACTGTGGATCACGAACTTCTTCTTATCAAACTAGAACATTATGGCATTAGAGGTAAAGTCTTAGAATTATTTAAGTCATACTTACACAATAGGCAAATGTACGTAGAGGTCAGCGCAATCGACAGTATGAACTGCCAAAAAGCTTACCAATCTAAAATGCACCATGTGACAACAGGCGTACCCCAGGGATCTATTTTAGGCCCCATCCTTTATTTAGTATTCATAAATGACCTTCTAAATTTTTCAAATCAGTTAAGTTCAAATCCTCAACTTGTTGTATTTGCTGATGATACTAATGCAATCATAAGTGCAAATAGTATATAATTACTAAATTGTAAAATAAATAGTCTATTACTGGATTTTCACAAATGGTTTGCAGCAAATAAGTTAATAATTAACACTACAAAGACAAACGTTATGCTATTTAAATCTACTTCTCGAAATACTGAAAACTTGGCTGTACAATTAATGAGTGATAAAATAGAAACTGTAAACACAGTTAAATTCCTAGGTGTACATATGTACGATTCGCTACTAAATTGGCAAAACTAGAACTGCTTTCAATTGAGGAATCGATATCATCTTCTTGCTATGCCCTTAGAAGCTTAAGAGATGAAGTTAGTATCAGTCAGCTAAAAACTGTATATTATGCCCTAGTAGAGTCCAGGCTAAGATACAGTATTCAGTTCTGGGGTAATAGTTACAAATACAATTGTGAAAAGGCGTTCATAATACAAAAACGGCAATCAGAACTATGGTCCGTATTCCACAATGGGAATCTTGTAGGGAACATTTCAAAGAACTGTCTATACTAACGGTAGCTTGTCTTTATATACTGACTGTCCTGAGCCAGTTGTCGAAATACATAACTGATTATGAAAGTACAGATGGAAAGGTTAATCAGAGAAAGTACTCGAAGAAAAAACTTAAGAAACAATGTCACACCAACCTTAAACATAACAAAGCATTGTGCGCAATATCAAAGTATAAAATTATTCAATTGTCTACCAATAGAATTAAAAAATGATATTTATAAAACACATGTTTTTAAAAAAAAGATTAAAGCCTTCCTATTGGAGGGGTCATTTTATTCTGTGGACGAATTTGCTGGCTTGTCTTGTGGTTGACATTGAAGTGGTGGTGGATATATATTTTTATTTTTGACAATATTTATACCTGAAATTAACCTACTTTTTAATTAAATTTATTTTTCTCATGACATTACTTCATTAAATTATTTTGGTTATTACAATTGATAGGGTTGACATTTTATTAATAATAGTTATAATAATTATGAATACGTATGTAATGTAATGTATTTGAATTAATAATTAATTACTATAATTTCTTTTAATGGATTGTTTATTTAAATGTACTCAATATTTTTATATTCTTTTAAATTCTTTTTCTATTATGTAATATTCAGACACGATTGTAATAAATTGTTAATGAATTAAATAAATAAATATTACTTTTAGTTTTTTTATAGTCTGCTAAATATAATATGGCTGAAACACCTTGTTGTCTAAAATTTATTTAATTGGCGATTTAAAAGAGTGGCCCCGAGTTTCTTGCAAGTTTCTCCCCATAGAACTTTTGCCTGAACGTAGCGACTAACATAAATGTAGTTTCAGTATTTTAATCAACTCACTAACCTATATATGATCTTCATGATTATTTACTTTGATCCATGGGTTACTGCTGTCTCACATACGCACGCTGAATATGTGTGAATATATGTTTAAATTTTTCTCTTTACGTGTAAATATATAGATATATTTTATAGAATTTTAATAAGTATATTATTGGTTAATCTCCAGCGGGAAAAGCCGCAGGTAAAATCTAGTTACCTATATTTGAGATCATCCTGATGTTTTTCAGCTAGTAAACACTTCTCTTTCAACACGGTCGTCTGAAGCTGAACGTCGTCTATTTCTTTCTGAAAATATATAAAGAATACATCATTATTTATGTGTGGAACTAACTTATCCCCGATTATATATGTCGGAACGGCAATACTGTTAGTTGGGACACTAGCGCCATCTAGTGACACAGAAAGGCATTAAGGCGGAACACCAGCGCCATCTAGCAGCGCTAGACGGAGTCTACGAGGCGGCGCGAGGGGCGGACAGAGCGCAGTCTACGTGTTACCGTCGAGTGTTAGCTAAAAATTCTCTAATTTTAGTTAAGAGATTTCGTGTAGGGCATTCTGCTGTTCCATCGAACTAAATTTAGATGTCTTTTAGACAGCACCTAATTCGAGTTTGACAATCCTAAATTGAATTGAGGCGGTGTTACCCGTATTTAAACTACATAAATATAAAGAATGAATGTGAGTGCGTGTATGAAAAATCCCTCATAAAATAATATTTTTTATTTTTGTTAAATGCGTGTAATTGTTTATGAACACTTCTTAAGGAATAAACGGTAAGTAAAATTATATTTAAGTCGTTTTTTAGTTGAGTAAATACTGCACAACTAGAATGTACTTACCTGGCAGCCTATCAAATCGTTTTTTAATTAATTCTGTTATCCAATAGGCTATTTGCATTAATTTTGTATTACTTTTTAAGAGTACCTTATCCTTAAATAAGTCGTTAATAATTTCAATTTATTTTAATAAGTATGTAGTTAAAAGCTTTAAAATAAATACTTTTAACCAATATTTTTATGAACGCACGAAAACGCTGTTCCCCCTTGACGTTTGTTTGTGTGACGTCGCTGAAGCAGTAAACACGTAGATTTTGTATGGAAAATAGATTAATTTTATTACTTTGTTATGATGTCCAATGTATACACCAATTATCGTTGGTGTATTGTGCTGGAGTGTAAAAACTAAAAACACTAGTATTAAAACGCCAGAAAAGCTGTAGATCCAGTTACCAAAGGATATAAAATTAAGAAATACATGGATACAACTGACGAGGAGAGATCCTAAATCATTATCAACTAAAAGCCAACTATATATGTGTGAAGATCACTTTGATTTAAGTTTAGATAAACCTAACATCAGTAATAAAGTATGAGTTATATTTATATATTTTCTTTAAAAATTATGTTGCCAAATCATTTTTGTTTCAGTTGGAGAATGACATGGACAACTATATGCAATACAAATTAATGGTTTCAGTCAAAAGAATACGCCTAAAACGTGATTGCGGACCGTCGAGGTTTGATTGTCAACAGGACAGAAAACACAAAACCACACCAACCGAACCTAGACCTGCCTTCAAGAAACGACAAAACTTATCGCTTCTAGAAGAAATATATTCTGTTGACCCTTCAACGTCTTCGTTCAATCAAGGTACAGGTATATTCTACTAATTATTCCTACTTTCGTTTACTACCTATGTAATGATTTTAATTTAGCTAATATTGGGGAAGTACCTATCTAAATATTCTTTATCATTTTATTTTTAGATATACTGATTGAAGAAAACAAGCCTTCATGTCTTGCCTCCTCCTGAAGGGACATTCTATGATAAAGCAGTACAGGCTGTGCCACATCAGGAACATAAAGCTATTCAAGTACATGTTACACACTACAGAAGTAAAATGGTTCAGATTGGTGTAAATATGAGAGATGTTAAATTATCACCAATTAAGTTTACTGTGTCTACGGCAACATCAGAAGATGCACTCGATTATTAACTTAAATTATTAAGGGTTCTGGACTTAATTATTACTACAGCCTGTGCTTTAGTAAATTTACAAGATGCAGTTATTAAATAAAGACTTTTCAAGTACCTTTCCTTTTTCATTACTATCAATTTCCTAGTGCTGAAGGATGAATGATATAAACTAATAAAGGAAGTAGCAGTAGGAAATAAAGTAAACTTGAATTTCTATTCTATTCTCTTCTACCCATACCTATCACTCTAAAAGAATGTTTCATAGAAATGTCATGGCATGTTTCACTGTAGTCTATAATAATTATGAAAATGTACCAAATTATAATATTTTAGTAAAGATATTGCATAAAGAAAACAAGTTCATTGGTGTAGGTTAACATTTAATATATTTATTAATCTTTTACACTGTTACAATGGGCAGGGTAAATGTTAGTTTCAATAATTTTTGTTTGACTCATATTTAGCTTACATTCAATATATTATTATTGTGCTGATTTGTTAGTTGTATGTACCTGAGAAGCTTAACTTGTTGGATACATCGGTTTGAGCCTAATATCAAAATTTATTTTAGCAGGAATGAAGTAGAAGACTCATAAAATGAATTACACAGTAGGTTCTTTAAACCTATTATACTAAGAAATGTAAATAAAATGTATAGTGGCATGCCACTATACATTTACATTAAATACAAGTATTTACAGTGTATATAATTTTAAGCACATTGAGTTGTAATCATACAAATTATAAGACTTAAATGATGTTTTATTGAATTGTGTGATAATGCAAGAAATAAAAAAGCTGTGGGATAATCCTTATAAAATATTATATTTTATGTATTTAATTAGAATTAATAGCTATAATGATTGACACAGAATGTTTAAGAACCAGATTTTTTTATATAACAGAATTTTAAATAAGAATTATCCAATGTCGGAGGCACTCGTCAATTTCTTCTGCGTTCAAGTGTTGCGGCATCCAGGAACAAAAAACCCAAATTAGTTCCGTCCGTGAATTTCCACCTGATCATGTTCTCTTTGCTTCGGCATAACTGAGTCTGACATATAGTTTAAAGGCTTCCAGACCACCTCTGGTGATCCATAATCAGGCGTTTCAGGTGATACAAATATGTTTGGTAGAGATATTCCTTCCTTTCAAAAGTGTGCCTTACAGGCCTGACTTTTGGTGGCTCCAAGGTTAATGGCACAATTGACAGAACTTTTACGGCTCTTCATATATTTAAAAATTCCACTGTTTAAGCCTTACCTACTAAATCTCTAGGAAAACTAAACTTCGTATCATGTTTTCAGATGTCATCTAATATTAGTTTGACATTTCTAATTTTAGATCATTTTTGACGTTTAAGCCGTACAGCAGAATGCAGAAACGACTAAATTGAGTAACTAAACCAATTTTAATCCTGTCTCACTAAAATAAGTTTAGACCTGTCACTTTTAGCGGTTTCAGAATACGAAATGTCGTTTGACAGGACTAAACTAAATTTTAGAGATTTTTTAGCTAAGATAAGAGAATTTTGTGACAACAGAATTGGCACCATTATATCCAATATAACTTAGGTACCATAGTGTAACAATAGGTTAGGTTAAGCTCCAGGGACCGACGACATTCCAGGCCTTGCGTTGGCCCTGGCCCTCGAGGAGCTCGCGCCCCGACTCAGGGGGCTCCTCGTAGAGTGTTTGCAGCAGGGCCAGTTTCCGGCCAGGTTTCGTAATGCCGCCGCCGCCGCCGTATGAAACGGCAGGCCACCTGCTGTTTCCTACGGCGCGAGCGGGCCGAAACCTCGGCGGAGTCGCGACCGCATGCGAAAGTGATTCACGCGATCCCGTCGATAGCGGTTTTGTCGAGGAACACCGTTGTAGGTTTAGTCGGCATTCCGGGAGGTAAATTATCTTTTCAACATCTTTATTTTACCCCGGTGAATCCGACATAACCCATTCGACCGCCCCCGAGGAGTATGAGCCAAAGCACAGACCCAACGTAAAAAAAAAAGGTTTGGCTAAACTGCCAACATTTTTATATTATACACGAAACGTATTTTATGTCTATAAATATTATGCTTAAATATCATTATGCATAAAAAAAATTATGCTTATAGTAATTATGCTTAAAAAAATCGTGCCTGAACAGTTATGCCAAATGAATATTGTGCGTGACTATTATTAGGATAAGAAAAAGTATGCCATGTTAAATTATGACATAACTTTATGCGAATAAATACGAAACCATGTAAAACTATTAATATTATAATGGATATAACATATATTTTTCTAACATAGAATATGACATTCAATATATAATGACATATATCAGCAATATCTTACAGGCGAACTTTGGTCGAATTTCGAGCACTAGCACACTCCACACATTTTAACACTATTTATTAATTATATTTATATCTTATTTACTCGTATATTTTGTATATTTAATTTTTAATATCTTTTTGTATTTCTGCTGATGATGATGATGCTCTAGGCGCCAGCATCACTAATTTCGATTTCGCAGAATACCAGTGATGCGATTTAACAATCGCAAAGTATACTGAGCGTTGTCCAAATTTTGGCATTGATGGGACACACACTTTCACATTACTTTTTAAACTTAAGTTATACAATTATTCTAAATATGATATGTAAGAATTTACAAAAAGAAAATATATATGGGTGTATGTTTATCCATTGTCTAGTACAAGTACAAGCTCTGCTTAGTTTGGGTTAGATGGTGTTGTGTGTATATGATGGAATATTATATTATATATTATTTTTTAAAAATCTGTATATACCTGTAGATCCTGTAGCCAGTCAGCATGGTGTGTGCTGAGTGCCTGTAGCGCGTGCAGTTTCCTGGCGGCGGCGTCGGTCGCACGTTGTTGGCGGGACATGTACTCGCCGCGGAGTTTCAGCGTTGCACGGGTTAGGAACTGACCAAGAGAACAAATATACCATTAACCACTATAATAGCATTGCTCCCGTACTTCTGAAGATCTACTACACAGCAACATCTATCTATAGCAAGAAGCAGCAAGTATTCTGTAGTGTAGGTGCACTTCTGCCTTATTCATGTAATTACATATATTCTTCTCGCTAGCCTTTTATTATTCCCAAGTCACTTGGGGTCGGCTTTTCTAGTCTCTAGGTTCAACCCTTTGCCTAAACCTAGCAACTAACCCAAAATTTAGCTTCAGTAACTTAGTAAACTCACTAACCTATATATTTTGACGTTCATAAGTGTTACTTTGTGACCTAAATGAATAAATGATTTTGATTTTGACTTTGACTCTGCCAACCCGCACTAGGCCAGCGTGGTGGACTATGGCCTAACCCTTCTCACAGTGAGAAGAGACCCGTGCCCAGCAGTGGGACAGTTTAACACAGGGCTCATATTATTATATATGTCATCATTCGTGACAACAATTGCATGGTCCACAAATTTTTATTTCGAATCTTAGTGCTCTTTATTTCCGTTCTTTCAATGTTTTTAAAGTTCCCTGCGATATAGCACTTATTCCTCGTGGAAAAATCGAAGCCACTCGGCAGCCTAGACCGCTACGCTATTCGTGCACTCATAATATAATATATGTCGGAGCGTCAAGAAAATAATCATTGGAATGTAATTTATTTCTGTAATTAGAGTTGAATAAAGCGCCATCTATTGGTTTGTTTCGGAACGTCAAGTGTAAGCTTGAGTGAGGTCGCCACAGAGCCAATGTGTCAGTTGGAGTGACAGAACTGTCAGTGTCATATTGACGTTAGGTATATAAGCGCAGGAGACTCGTGCGCGGACACATTCGGGTGGCGAACTCGTTGCGTTACGGATCAAATCAGAGATAATCACAGTCAAATCATCAAATCAATCAATCAATCAGTCAAAGCTTCATGACGTCAAAAACGAGTTGCCGTCCTACTCTCCGACATATGATTATACAATTTAATTAAGAAATATATAACGTTATTTACCTCTAAACATTCTTTAGGAGTGGGTTCTTCCTTCTTGCTGATGTTGAGGATAGGTTGTGACACGTCTCTCGTCAAGATCTCTTGTATGATCGATGTGAATGACAGCTTCTGTCTCTGGAAATATCATACAAATATAATAAAACACTTCATATATGTAACGGAATGGTTAAGTATAGGCAATCTTTACGTAACAACTGTCTGATTGATAACTATGGCAATATTTTACCCAGCTAGTGACGTAATACTACGAAAAATGTAAATCGAATATTCAGCATTTGTATGATTCTAGATTCATAATTTGTTCTCATATTTTGTATCATTTTTTTATATTATTTTTTGACATTTTCATTATATTTTGTATTTTATTTATAATTCTAAATTTAATTTTAATTTCTGTTATAATTTTGTATGTTTTATATAATTGTATGTAACATTTTTTGTGCAAGAATGGATAATTCTAAAAATAATTCTTTTTTAATTTTTAATTTTATATGGGTTAAAGACCTGAAATAAATGAATTTAATTTTTAATTTAATAATCAATTCGAATATTCAAAACTTGCACAGTGAGCGATCCACACGAGATTGCGAGATTTTGATTTCGTTTATCTAACAATATTATGATAATATAAGAGCAATTTTTTTTTTGAGATCTTTTTCTTACGAGCAGACGGATCACCTGATGGTAAGCGATTACCGCCGCCCATGAATAATAATTAAAGGCTAGTTAGTTTGATCAAATTGAAATTAAACAAACTTTATACGGATTTTATCACGTTGTTTATTTTTTACAAAGCACTGTTATTACATAATTTAAAACTTTAACCTACTATTGTTAAATACGTTTACAAATTACTGTTAGTTGTTGTGTTGAAGTAAACAGTAACTAGTAAAAGTGTTTAACAATAGTAGTTTAAAGATTCAAAATTATTTAATAATCTCTACTAATATTATAAATGTGAAAGTTTGTGAGGATGTATGGATGTTTGTTACTCTTTCACGTAAAATCTACTGAACCGATTGCGATGACACTTGGTATGTAGATAGCTAGAGACCTGGACTCATACATAGGCTACTTTTATCCCGATATTCCCACGGGAACGAGACTTACGCGGGTAAAACCGCGGGCAAAATCTAGTAGTGTATACGCGATAAAATCCGTATAAAGTTTGTTTAATATCAATGTATAACATTCGCGTAAACATAAGACAATATAGTTGGATCAAAGTTTAAAAATATAGATAGATGTTGTTAATTATCAACTGCTACGTATGCTGTCGACTGCACACCGTCTAGGTTAATAACTATGGCAATATTACCCAATTAGCGACGGATAATTGCTACGAAAAAGTAAATTCAAATTTTTGAATCTAAGTATTTGACTCCGCATTCTAATGTTGATCAATTTCAGGTTTTAATTTGAATCTTGATCTTAAGATGACACGATAGGTAAGTCTGGTTTAATGGTCGATCGTATTGAAAGCATTTTCGTGTCGAGGTAATTTAAAAAAAATAGGCCTTAAAATCGTGTGTTTGTTTAAGGTCAGCGGCACTGGTCGCTGATAAAATTTTAATACCAGCGACCCACCCACCATTGATGGCAAAGAGTTCGCATAATGTGGTAGGTTTAGTCGGTAGGAGCCAGGGCTTTCCATCTTTCTCCGATAAGCCCGACATGCCCACTCCGGTTCTCTTTTCCCGAGGATGCGTAAATGGCATACCTCCAAGTAAAAAATAAAAAAACAGTGGTGCTGCACTAATGTAGCAGCATCACTATTACTCTCATAGCCAGTTGCACTTACTGTTTGGTAAACGATTAGCGAGGTTAAGCAACGTGGGGTGCGGTCAGTCTATAGATGGGTGACCGCTTAGTGGTATATTATCTGAGCGTCTCCGTGCTTCGGAGGGCACGTAAGAAGTCGGTCTCGGTTGTTGCCAGATTGAAAAGAAAGAAGAAGAAAGACTATAACTCTCACCCTCGTTTGTGTGTATGTACACATGCAACGTACATTGTAAAGAATGATAAGCAGACCACTTCTATTTAGTAGAACGCACGGTACGCCACACCGAGAATATATATATATATATATATATATATATATATATATATATAATACTTCTATATAAATACCTCTCTAAAAAGATAAATACCTACCTCTTTTAATAAGTTATTGATGTCATCTTGTTCCAGAGCTGGGTTCTTTAGTTGCAGTTCTTTGTACAGTAATTCTTCTAAGTCAAATGGCTCCAATGTTCTGTAGAAATAATAAACATGATCTAATTACTATAATAATACTTGCAGCAATAGAAAGTGCCATGTCCGGACATTAGCTTCAAATAATAAAGAAATACTTGAACCTGTGAATCTAGACTCATTCAACTACACATAAAAATGTTATTAAAATCGGTCCAGCTGTTTAGGAGGTGATTAGTGACATGTACTTGTACGGAAGAATTATACATATATCCCTGTCCACCCAGTGATTCAAATAGGAAGGAGACGTAATATATTTTTTTAAATGAAACTTATTTACCAGATAATGATTTCAGACAAATAATTAGTCCAAACTGTATACCTATAGTTTGGACTAATTCAAAATATTTTGGCGTCAATAGCTCTGTTAAAAATCTTTTCTTCAAATGTTTCAGCCGTCTCATTTTTATTAATATTTTATTGTTAGGAATCAAAGGTGAAACAGCCTAAGAAAAATATAATGGGACTTTCATCTTTAAATAATAATTGAATTATTCAAGATGGCTAACCGGCTTGTAACCGTTAGTTAAAGGAATGCATTAACAAATAAAGTTAAGAGATAATTGATATTACCCAACAAGGATCACGCAACACATTCGTTCCGTCCGCAGCTCGATGACAAAGTGAGTCGTTGTGCGCCGAGCACGCTTTTATAACCCACTCGATCGGACAATTCGTGACGTCACTTGTTAATGTCGCATTTGCGCAGCCAACAGTATGATAATAACGTTATTATACCGTGTATATAAATTGTCTCACTAATCTAATCCTATTTTACAGGTTAAACGAAACATAAATAGTTATATTAAAATTTGTCCGTCCCATATATTTAAATTATTGGTTGATAATACAGATATCAAAAATTTTATCAAAAAGCACTTAAAATCCGCCATACAATTTGACTATGGCGGCCGCGCGCCGATTTAATTATCGAGCTCTGTCATTCAGTCCAAACGCGTCTTACGATCGGCGCAGTTTTAACCCGAGACCCCGGTGGTAGTCTAACGGTTTTCACTAGGCTATAACTGCTTATATAATGAGCACAGGCCCGTGCCCAGCTGTGAGATAGTTTATAACAGGCCTAATATTATAAGGCCCAAATAATTATGAAGTGCGCCCGATGATAAATATTTCGGTAATCGATAACCTCCAATTACGATATTATAGGCTGTAATGATAGATAAAATATATGTACTATCGACAGCAGCGACGGATGACCATTTAAGAAAAATTTCGCTTACACATGTTGACTTTAAGTGACTCCGCCCTTAATTTTGTTAACCAATCAAAAAGGAATCTTCGAACAAAAAAGTGTACCAACCGTTTGTTTTTATGACTTTTCTTACTTTTGCCAGATGGTATCATATTTGGACAGTTGTTGCGTTGACAGAATACCGAACTTCTAACCACGAGCTCCCATAGGAACTTTAATACTCTACTCTTCTAATAGTAAATTTAATTGTAGCTTTTTGTATTAACTTTTGTTTTTGCTTTATACATTTAGTATTAATAGTATAATTTATTTACAATTTTAAGATAATGTGCTCTTGTATCAAAATAAGTAAAGAATATTGTCTCTTAGGATTAAAAATAACGGTATGGAATGTAAATATAAATTTAAGCATTGTTATACTTAATCATTGAAATAGGTTTTATTTGTTACTTTCTTTTTGTTTGTTTAGTTTGATGGAACGTAGCTACCTAGTTGTTAAATTAGTATTAGTAGGTAACTTTTAAATTACAATTTTACTGAGATAGTAAGTATATTGTTGTTTTATTTATTTATTTCAAGGTAGCTTTATTAATTTAACATTTATAATTATTATATTAATGAAGTCTGAAATATTTAAAAACGTATCTGCATCAAAGAAGTCCATTATACGAGCACATCAATAAAACTAAATAAACTATTATGTAGCCGACCTACGGCCTATTCAAATATTAACATTGTTGTATAAATAAATAGGTAATACAATATATTTGATACCTTCCAGTCGTTTTGATTCGTTAGCGGCTTCAGAACATAACCAATGTTAATTTGCTGATTTCTATTTGAGAATGTTTATACTAAGTATAAATAATCAATCCTGGCGGTACACAAATATATACATAATAATAATAATAATATAATAATATTCTACCACATACACACAACACCATCTAGCCCAAACTAAGCAGAGCTTGTACTATGGGTTCTAGACAATGGATAAACATACATAATTATATACTTTTTTTTTGTAAATACATACATATTATACATAGAAACACCCAGACCAAGACAAACATCCATGTTCATGCACACAAAATGTTTGACTTGTGCGGGAATCGAACCCGCGACCTTAGGCGTGGCAGTCGATTACACTAACCACTCCGCCACCGAGGCCGACGACATAATACATATAATACAAATGTAAGGTGTAAAAAAACTCAAACAAAAAGGTCGTAGCTGACCAGTTGAGTTTGTATCGCCTTAGAATCAGTAAACAAATGTCAAGTGTAAAAAAACTCAAACAAAAAAAAGGGGCGTTTCACGTGCCATGTTGGCCTGCTATGCGATTTTAACCTTAGGAATGGTCATCCGTCGCTGCTGTCGATAGTACATTGATGTTACCTGGCAAGTAGGCTGGCATCTTCGCACAGTACTAGCAGCCTGGGTAACGGCGATGCGGTGAGCGCTAGTCCGACGGGCGGGCGCAGTGCGCCACGCACGCCGGCCGTACACACGAGGTGGCGAGCTACACTGCGTGACGAACACATCGACGACAGTACCGTCTCCATCTCGGCTGAAAATATACATAAAAGTCAATAATCATGGCTTTGCTCTCATTTTTAGGGATAAAATTTGCCTGCATTACTCTATAGCCCACGAGCAATACTTCTGAAATTTGTGAACTAAGTATATTAAGATTTGATTCGGGAATTTTGGATGAGAGGTCGTCAGTTTACAAATATAAAACATACTTACATATAAGATGATAGTTATGATTTCGTTTAAGAATATTCCGATATACCTAATTTAAACGGGGAAAATAAATTTGATCTTACAGCGACATAATTAAATTATATAAGACTAGATTTGCCCGCGTTTATGATCACTGCGCCGCTCCCGCGGGTCGTAGCGTGATGTTATATAGCCTATAACCTTCCTCAAAAAATAGGATACCCAACACTAAAAGAATTTTCAATTCGAACCAGTAGTTCCTGAGATTAGCGCGTACAACCAACCAAACAAACAAACCCTTCTTTATATTAGTATATAGATTAAGATCAGATCAGAAAATCAAAGTGGTCGTGGATTTTCTCCGGACCTATATTATTTACAAATTTGCAATTCAATAATGTTGAATCAATGTAAAGACATATGTAAGTTTAAGAATGTCACTTTATTGTGATGTTTTTATATAAACACAATGGTTTATATATGATAAAAATGTCGAGAGATCGAACCGATCTTACCCGATCATACTATACAGTCACACGAGTTTTAAACGAACTAGACAATACTTAACTCCTGTAATATATAATAAAATAGATTTTATAAGAATTCACACGGAAGGCATAAGCAGGGTAACTTTAAAGAAAAGACTGAAAAATGAGATGTTAAACATCATTAATAGTTAGGCACAATACAAACCATTGTAATATGAATACACAAGACCATAATTAATATAAATATATATTTTGTTTTAAGCATATATAAGAGAGATTTAGAGCAGCGGTAGCTCAGTGGAGAGACCAACAGACTGCAATGCAGAGGGTCGCGGTTTCGAACCCACGTCGCGCACCTCTGACTTTCGGAAGTTATATGACTTTTCGAAATGATGTGCGTATTGATTGATAATTATCGCCTGCTCCGTGCCTCGGAGAGCACGTTAAGCCGTCGGTCCCGGCTGCCATGAACATCTATGGCAGTCGTTATTGGGCAAGTTGACACAAAAGATCCCACTGGGTCGAAGTGTCGCCGGTCTGTACTGACTGGCCCCCACACAAGATAAGATAAGCATATATAATAATTAAAGTAAGTAGAGTTTATGTAATATATGCAAAACTCCTCTAACATAATAATATTATGTCTATAAATTATAATTTAGTATAAGTATGTAGGTAACTAGAATTAAGAAAGAGCGCCTCTTTCGCCAACAAACTGTGTTTACAGTTTGGCAAGTTTGTAAACAATGTACCACATTTTAATTTTATCGAAATAAATGCTATTAAGAAAATAAAAATTTCTTCTGCTTCAATTTTGATACCTACAATTTTGTTATTTACATCAAATAGTTTTTTAATTACCCAAACTCGAAAATACGGAAAAAATTTAAACCTACTTATAATAACTAAGTTATAAGCGTTTTAAATCTGGTAGTAGGGCTAAACAATATATGACTGTGACAAATGATAGACAAGTCAAATACAAACTGTGACATGACCGCTATTTAAATACAGTTAACCAATCAAGATAGCGATACATAAAGGAGATGTTTCACTTTTGTATAGGACTCCGGCTATAACCTGTATATCTTCAGGAAACCTGGGAAATGTACCCCTAAATACATTTAGGGCCGGTTTTTCAATCGTCAAATAACTTTTATCTGAAGAATAAATATGGCGGTGTGACAGATTTTCTATACAAAAGCTGTCAAAACGTAAAACATATTCTCCAGATAAAAGTTATTTGACGATTGAAAAATCGACCCTTAGTTAAGCAATACTTTATTAATTTCTTGTATGATCGTTGCGCAAAATAAAATACAAAATGTTTGACGTTTGTCGTGCGGACTAACTATGACAAGTTGGTAGATGACATTTATACATAAATAACCTAGAATACTAGAATTGTCAGAAGTAAAAGAACTCTTGCTGGAATAATATTCACCAATTCAGCGTTGGAATATTTATTATCAGTTAATATGACATTGACAGTTAATGTCGAACATAAACAAAATGTAATAAGAATATATTTTTTATGTTGATTGTTTGTTGAAAAGATGTGTATTATAGTTGAAATGAATAAATGATATTCAAAAACATATTTATTGTTGACATATATATTATTATAGCTCAGTGGGGACACCAACACACTGCAATGCAGAGTGTCTCGGGTTCGAACTCACGTCGCGCACCTCTGACTTTCGGAAGTTATATGACTTTTCGAAATAATGTGCGTATTGATTGACAATTATCGCCTGCTCCGTGCCTCGAAGAGCACGTTAAGCCGTCGGCCCCGGCTGCCATGAACATCGAGGGCAGTCGTTATTGGGAAGTCAGTGCCCTACAATATCCTGACACTGGACTAGCCTTAAGGTATCGTTAGCCTTCGTGTTGCGGAGGTCAGGTGGCAGCCGCTCCGTGTAAAAACTGATATCCAGTCAAATCCGGTAAGACTAGAAAAGCCAAGTAACTTAGGAATAATAAAGGCTAAGGAGAAGGATATGATATATATTTATATATTATTTACATTACTATAATTATAGTACTTTCGTACAGTTTTCGACATGATTTATGAACGCATACAAAATTATATGACCGGAAACCACCGCCATATTGAATATAATGGCAATAATATAAAAACTATTATTTTTAAGCGCAAACGTAATTTGATTTAAATGGAAATAATATTTATCCCCGATTCCTGGTCTTTTTTGGTATTTTTGGTTGATAGTACATTTCATATGCGAAATTGGAACATCTACTTTGGATATATTGATAAATAGAGACTAAGACTTTACATTTTCTTATATCCAAATTGAAAATATTAATATTGGTCTGTTAACGTTTTAAGACACAATACTGTTGTCATACGTTTACTCGAATGCTATACATTGAAATTAAACCACATTATCCGGATTTTGTCGCATTGTTTACGTTAAAATATTTTTATTAAAAAGGTTAAAATAATTTAAATAGCTTAAATTGTAGTAAATTCAATAATAGCTAATTACAGTTCAAAAATTATGTAATAAAAGTGTTATAAACAACGCGAGAAAATCAGTATGAAGTCGTTTAATTTCAGTGTTAAGACACGTTACAACATCGAGCAGTCATACCATCTATTATTTTTCACACACACAACGAGCATAGTACAAAAGGATAGACGTATTAAAGTACCTTCATCAGCCATCGCGAAGTCGACGAGATGCGCGAGCATGGGCAGCGTGACGGTGTGCACGCCGCCCGCGTGCGCGCACGCGTACGCGTTGTGCGCGCACGCGTACGCGTTGTGCGCGCACGGGAACAGCAGCACCGGGTACGTGTACTGCGGCTCACACTCCGGGTTCAGCACTATGTTTAACTCTACCGCTTCTACTACGTAGAGGGCGTGGCTGTCTCCGTCTTCTTTCTCTGATGGCTGGAATTAGAATTTATGTGGATGAAGCTTTGAGTACTGCTAACTTTTGTAAGAACAGGTTGGCTTCACCGAGGTACCTCTTTCGATCAAGTCAGCCAAAATACCGATGTAAAGTAGCATATACAGGGTGTCCGGTAATTAATGGATAACCTGGAAATGTCTTATAGTGGAACTGATGGCCGTTCAGAAAAAAATATAAAAAAAAAACTAACCTAACTACTACCTGAGATGTGTTTTTTTTTAATTACCATGTATAACTTTCTTGTATACTACGACCATAAATGAATGAAATCCATCGGATTTTTGTTGTTTTATTATTAAACACTAATTATGCTAATAGATAGACAGTCAAAAGTATGCTATGCTAATATAGCTTGCACTTTTTAATATAGTTTTTGAATCTTAATATTTTTTTTCATTTTTTCTGAATGGCCTTCAGTTGTACTATAAGACATTTCAAGGTTATCCATTAATTACCGGACACCCTGTATGTATTGTAGCGTTTTGCTTACTGGGCGCCCGATCGCTACCTCCATCCCTTCCTTTTTTTGCTCTCTCCCCTTTACATAGGTTATGGTAACATCTGGCAGCAGACCATTTGTTTGCTTGCCAATTATATGGTTTATATCTAGAATAAACTATATAGTTGAACCACGTAACAGTGGGTCGGTTGTAATGTCAAGAAAACAGCTATATCCATGAGCACCGGTCACTGTTTACGCGCAGATCCCTTGCACGTCAGCCACAAACAGAAATAAATAAATACTCCAGATCACCAGATGGACAGATGACTTGATCAAAGTGATGAGGAGCCGAATGCAAGCATTTTAGCGTGGACTACAGCAGTATAGTGTTGTAATTTCTGAGGAAAGAGAACGAGGGTAGGAGGGGCTATTCAGCAATGTACGCCATACGGCTGATATGATGATGATAGATTAATCAGCAAGTACTTACGTTCGGAAGTAGCATGCAGTGGTAAAGCTGTGCAGAGCATGTGGCTACTACAACCAAGGGAGGGGTATCGCCGCCCCCCAAAGCCGTGATGGAACAGGACTCGGAGCCGTAGTTGTCGTCGGCGGGGGGATACATGGCCAGCGGACCGCTAAGCTTAGCTTGGATTGAGCTGGAAGGTGCAAAGGTTTTATCATAATAGTCTCATGACTTTATAATATCTGAGGGTGAGGTCGATATGTACAAACACCTAGTTTCAACTGGCTTGAATGATTAGGATCTATTGTATCTGACCGCTGGTGTGCCGCTGTGACTCAATAGTTTAATAATGAAAACGGCGAACAATATGGTATCAGCCTTGTTTATAAACTGTCTCACTGCTAGGCAAATGCCTCTTCTCTAATCTTTCTCACCCTGACTTGGGAGCAGGATTATTTGATACGCGGTCAAGCTGGCCCAGTGCGTGCAGGCAGACTTCATTCTTTGAGAATTTATTTTATTAAATATATAAAAAATGTTAAAAGCAGCGATAGCTCAGTGGGGAGACCAACAGACTGTAATGTTGAGGGTCTCGGGTTCGAACCCACGTCGCGCACCACTGACTTTCGGACGTTATAGGACTTTTCGAAATTATGTGCATATTCATTGACAATTGTCGCTGGCTCCGTGCCTCGGAGAGCACGTTAAGCCGTCGGTCCCGGCTGCCATGAACATCTATGGCCTGACACTGGTCTAGCCTTAAGGTATCGTTAGCCTTCGGGTTGCGGAGGTCAGGTGGCAGCCGCTCCGTGTAAAAACTGATATCCAGTCAAATCCGGTTAGACCAGAAAATTCGACTCCAAGTGACTTGGGAATAATAAAGGCTAGGGAGAAGATATAGAAAATATACGCGTATACAAATGTTTGTAAGGCCCTCCGGTATCGCACACAGCGCACCAAGCTACCGATGGTTAAGGCTCTGTAGGCAGGAACCTGTATAACGCGTGTCGTTTCAAGCGATATAGCCATCTATATCATGGGCTTGATCCAGCCAACCAGCGAGGCTTTTGGTAATCAAACCATTGACTTATTAGAGAAATTAATAGAGAATTATTTTATTTATTTTATCTAAAACGATAACTCTTGCACAAGGAACCATTTTGGTGTCGCGAAGGACTTTACGACGGACTCGCAACTATTTTTAGATTACACAAATGTTTGTCCCGAGTGGGGATCGAACTTATAACACTCGCCATAGTGGCAGTGACGACTCAATCCCTTCTTCTTCTTCTTCTTATGTGGTTAGTGGCCAACCTATTGTCAAGAGTTGTTCAAGACGCCCGTAGGCCTCTGACATGGCTTAAAGACTGCTGTTAATTTGGCAACAACTGGGACCGACTTGTTGCGTGCCCTCCGAAGCACGGAGACGCTCAGATGAAATACCACAAGCGGTCACCCATCTATAGACTGACCGCTCCCAACGTTGCTTAACCTCGCTAATCGTTTACGATCAGTGAGTGCAACTGGCTATGAGCGCCTCATGACTCAACCATTTAAACAACTACGTCATCCGTGAAGTAACTTTTTTAAATTATATGTTATTATTACCTCTTACTATCCAGCTCACAGTGCATCATGTACACATCACCGTTTCCCCTCAGGATAAGTATCATCTCCGAGTCAGGAGTCGTGGTGAAGTCCACTGCGGTATCTCCAAGGCTGTCCAGGATAGTCTTGCCAGCCAGCAGACCAGACGGCTTCGGGCCTATAGGCAAGATCTTCACCAGCTTCGGACCTTTCTTCAAGGCGATGTTGTATAACCTGTTAAAAAAAGAAAGTGAAGAGAATATAGAAATGTTCCTGCGTGTTACATTACATGTTATAGTCTATAGCTACATATAAACACGCTCACTTGAATATCCAAGGGATAGGTAGAATTGAATTTTCACATTTCACCCGTTTCTTTTAGGTCTCATCCTAATCTATCTTCGTCTATCGGCACATTTATAGATTCTGTGCTGCTACAGAGACTTCTGTGAATGAACATATAAAAACAATGTCCGTCTAAGGATTTGATCTTCCGATCGACCAATCAACGAGCCAACAAATTTTGTCTTCTGTTAAGCGAATGTTATTCATCGAAATTAAACTACTATATACGGATTTTATCGCGTTCTTTATTATTCACTGTATTACATAATTTTAAAACTGTTACACTACTATTACTATTGAATTTTACTAATATAAAAGCTAATAAAATTATTTAAACTATTAAAACTATTTATATTTAGGTTTACACTTTCCCCGACGTTTCGGTTGCTTTTCAGCAGCCATGGTCACGGGGAGACTAAGATGGTAGTTGTCTCAATGTTCCAGTGTAGTTATTTCAAAGTACACTGGAACATTGAGACACATACATAGTAAAATTCAATAGTAATAGTCGTGTAACAGTTTCAAAATTATGCAATACAGTGATTAATAAACAACGCGATAAAATCTGTATATAGTAGTTTAATTTCAACCAACAAATTTTATTAAAGTTATCAAAACCAGTAATACAGTCACAGATTACACTCAAGTCGGTAAGTTAGTGCAAGAATTTATTTATTTATTTAAAGTTACACCATCGACAGGTCACTTTACAATTATAACATAAAACAGTTAGGGAATGCACAAAGTGAAATGCCTTTACAGGTATAAACAACACTAATATACAACACTGGGCATCAATTAATATTTATTTTATTTAACGTAAGCATTTGCACGAAATTCGGTTAAATACTATAATAGATGGTTATTTGGCATACTATTTAACCAAATTTTGTGCAAATGTTACATATTTTCTGTATCCTTCGATATAATTGTACTTTCTTACCTAATTGTATTGTCAGAGCCGAGAACAAGGAGGTGTGATAGAGATGTTGGATGCCAGTGCACTCTTCGCACCTCGCCTGGTGAGTACAAGAACCGTTCATCTAGCGAGTAGCTCCTGAAAAAGAAAATAATATATACAGTTTTAGGCAAACAAACTAAAGTTTTTAAAAAGATAGAATTAGAAATATGCGTATCGGCAATTTCTGGAATCGGTTGTGAGCCATCCGATTTAATAATATGCAAAAAAAAAATTATGTATTTTTATTCAAGGAAAAAAGCTCGATGCGCGTGTCTGACTCTCATTAGGCTGGATTTTTTATATGTATAACTTGCTGATGGTAAGCGTTTTCTTACAGTGTTCTCACTTCCGCGTCACCAATTTCTTACTTTCATAAACAAATCTTTTAGATTAATATCTGATACTCAAAAAACAACCATAGGTAGGTATACGAATCCTGCTGACCCTTGAAAAAGTATCACGCATTATTCCCATGATAAACAAGCGGACAAGATCGCGGCTACCCTCACGTGGCTTTCCTAATAATTTGATTATTTTCAGCGCCATCTTGTTTTTCCACTTTTTGCGCGGGAAAACGTGCGGTCTGGATTAATCGTGCGTTTAGAACGCTTTCTTGTCGGGATTTGCTTGTTTAATATTAAAATGGGCGTCTGTGATTCCAAACCGAAGGTAGGAACACAAAAATGAGCCACATTTTGCGGTCGGCTGATTTATGAAAGACATTTTTAAGGTTACTCGGACGTTATTAAGGGTTCTTTATTTTATTATTCTTTTTTGGTTAAGTGTGCGAATGTAAGATGGGTTATAATAAGTTATGTTGTTCTTAAGCAAGGCATGCCTCTAGAGAACCTATAAGCAGTTACCTAAGTCGTCAAGATTAATCCATCTATACATATCTATACTAATAGAATAAAGCTGAAGAGTTTATTTGTTTGCTTGAACGCGCTAATCTCAGGAACTACTGGTTCGAATCGAAAAATTCTTTTAGTGTTGGATAGCCTATTTATCGAGGAAGGCTATAGGCTATAATAACATCACGCTATGACCAATTGGAGCGGAGTTTATTGTTGTAAAACGTGGTAAATTCTGTTATCTTATATGAAGCAGAGGAAATTGCGCGAATCAGCTAGTATTACATAGACAGTGAGGTAGGCAGGTGTGTTATTACATCCACTACATATACTACATATAAACATAGATATGTAAATCCTACATAATAGAGGGTGACTTAACTCAAAGCTTTACCAGAAAATCAAAATCAAAATAAATTTATTCAAGTTAGGTTACAAGGTAACACTTATGAATGTCAAAGTTACACGTAAATTTTTTTTCCTTTTTTTTACATTTACTGCCACGTTCAGCAAAGCAAGGGTGTAGGGTTCATGAAAAGAACGGGCAAGAAACTCATGGCCACGCTTTTTAATCGCCAAGTGTACAGTAATACTTCGTTTACAAATCATAACTGTAAGGTGCTGCAACCATTTCTCCATGAACTACTACTAAACATACTCAAGCATTTGATAAAATTTGATGGTAGCCTCTAAAAAAGCAGTATGGTAAATAGGAGCATCCACTTACATGTATATAAATAATCAAGACAAGACACGATTGTAGTCCGTAGTTTAATCTAACAACCTTGCATTAAAAGGCGAAACATTTGTAATATCTGTTAAGAAATTCTCGGTAACAGCACAGGGTCTGGTACAATGCCCGTTAGCGATACACTCGCTCCCTATTACACGAGATCTAAAACATATTTATATTATCGGCCTAGGTGGCGTAGTGGTTAGTGTAACCGACTGTCACGCCTGAGGTCGCGGGTTCGATTCCCACACAAGTCAAACATTTGTGTGCATGAACATGGATGTTTGTCTTGGGCTGGGTGTTTCTATATATAATATGTATGTATTTACAAAAAAGAAAAGGTATATATGTATGTTTATCCATTGTCTAGTACCCATAGTACAAGTACTCTGCTTGGTTTGGGCTAGATGGTGTTGTGTATATGTGATAGAATATTATATTATTATTATATTTGAAATATCAGTGTGATACACATTTGCTTTTCTAGGATATAGCTTTATGTGAAGTTATTAAAAGACAACGCTCGCACTAGTAAAACAAGTGAGAAACGGCAATGAATTGCCGTAAATCTTAGAGTTCGAAAAAATGGTATCGCGTGACCGTGGTCAGAGGGCAAAGGTCATTCGGAGTATATCGACTATGCTGAGTCGAATGGCGTTGACCGCGAGCCTCTAGCTGTAACGGTTCTTGAGTTGAAAGATGTATAACAGACACGGACAAAGCTGTTGTATAAGAGATTTTTCGAACTCTAAAAACCTGTATCATAGGATTTTATAAACATTCAAACAACTGATACAAAGAACACCCAGACTCGGAACAATTACTTATGGATCATACAAATTTTTGTTCCGTGTGGGGATTGAACCCACAACACTCGGCGCAATGGCAATGGCAAACACTTGAACCATTACGCTATCCGAGCAAACTGCTCGGATAGCGTATGGTTCAAGTGTTTGATATTATGAATGAGCATGTATGCATTTACGTGAAAACTTACTATAACCCATACTTTACCGGCTAGTAGCAAGCAAGTGTATCTCTGCCTACCCCTTCAGGGAAATAGGCGTGAGTATACTCACGATATTTGTTTTTGAGTAGGTGCATAGTTGTTTATGTATATAGAGAAACCAAATATCAGAGTAAAGAACCGAAATAAACCGAGGCAAAGAATTTCAAACTTTGAACATTAAATACGGTTATTTAATGTTTCTATCAATAGATTCGTACAATCCACCAGGGCACTGAGCATGCTACACGTCCAATTTCAGTGGTTAATCCCATTGTCCGGCGGCGTCCGGATCGAGTTTACATCTCGTCCGGGCTGTTAATTGCGACCAACTTTGCATTCATTGCTGCTACGAATTTTGAACGTTACATATCCATTTTTGATGGCCGTGGAATCATGTTGGATGTTGTCTAATGAATATACAGATTAATCTTTAGTAGCTGTACCCCGCGGTTTTGCCGACGTTTATGATTACTGCTGTCGTGGTTTGTAGCGTGATGTTATATAACCTTCTTCAAGAATTGGAATATCATATGCGAAGAAAAAATAAAGGAACCACGACAGTTCCAGATAGCAGTGTGTTAAAACAATATCTTAAGCTTTATTAAAGTAGAAAAAAAAAAAACAAATCTGAACCATCCTCAAATCCACTTGAACACACACAAAAATTCATTCAAATCGGTCCAGCCGTTTAGGAGGAGTTCACTGTCACACACGTACAGAAGAATTATATTATAATTCTTCAGTACTTTTCTGTCTTTTTTTTTCGCCTGTTCAGGACAACGTCTGTCAGGACAGCTAGTATTAGTATAAATTACGTAGAAGCCTTCATAACCCCGTAGGAGCAGGGCAAGGTGTAATTACATCAATCACATTTTGCACGTTGTAGAAGTCGAGTTTATTTATTATTTGGACACAATTTTAGACTTCATGCTGCTATTAAAATCTGTCTAAAATAAAAACCGAAAAGCTCTTCATCTAACCCGAGAACGAAACTTGGGCAGTCACGATAGACCTTTAGCCTTTATCGAAAATTACGGCAAATCTTCCTAGATTTCCTCCATGATCGCTGTCAGACACCCGCTTGAATGGGTGTCCACACGGATAATTGGACTCCGAATGCGTAACAATATTAAAAGGGCCACATCCAACTACTGCTGCGTATCAGCTCTTTGACTGAAACAGGCTGATTGATCGATTTATACCTTAGCTAGACATTGCTATTCAGTTTAGCTAATAGTCATCTAATTTCGTTTCTTTCTTATTTCTTTTCTTAAGTTACGTCAGCAATTTTTTTTATACTTCTCATGTGGCAATCAAGCATTCGTCCCACCTGATGGTAAGTGGTCACCATAGCCTATGGACGCCTATAACACCAGAGGCATCACTTGGGCGTTGCCGACCTTGTAAAAACATTTTAACGCCCCTTTTGAAGAACCCTATACTTTAATCTTGTGGGCAATGCTTTCGTTTCATAGAATATGGTCTATTATCGTCTCAAGTGTCCAAGTAGTCTTATTGGGATTAAAAAAGCTTAATAACAGAATGCAATGTATTTAGTGGCGAATACATAATTATGTAATTAGATTTACATTTTTTTAGACAACAGTTCCGTATCAGGCCTTATTTTTGTATCGCGGGGGACATTACAAACAAGAAGTCAAGAAGAAAATTCAGACATGACACAACTATTTGTAAATCATACAAATTTTTGGATCGAACACAACATTAGGCGCAGTGGCCGTGCAGTCAGCTTAGTTTAGTTAGCTTCTGAATGTAAGATTTGCGATGAAAAAGAGTGGCCATGAGTTTCTTGCCCGTACTTCTCACGAGCCCTACACCCTTGCTTTGCTGAAAATGGCAGTAAAAGTAAATTCACAGAAAAATTTAATGTAACTTTGACATTCATAAGTGTTACCTTGTAACCTAACTTGAATAAATATATTTTTGATTATGATTTTAAGGTTTTGGGACCTTGATAAGCGAATTATGTTTATGTAACTTACCAAAGGCATGTTAATAACAACTACATTGGAAATTGTTCTCACGAAAATTGGTAAAACAAGATCGGTCATACACGTAATCTTACACCACCCGTGGCTTAAATCGGCCCCGATCAACGAATCTTTAAAAAGACTACATACTCGTAATGCCAATTTTATTAATATAATACTGTGATTGCATTTTAAATTCGTGAACAGTGGTTTATTGCAAGGGTTGATTTTGAAAGGGGTGGTCAACGTTTTGTAGTTGGCGTTTTGTGGCTACGAATGAGGGAAAGGGGTCAATGTGCTTCTAGGTATGCTGTTTTGTATTTTATTTAAGACTGACTGACTTATAGAGTGTATCTACAAATTAGACATTGAAAGAAGTTTCGGGAGAATAATAGATAGCAACAGGGGCGACAGGTATAGTAATCCTCAAAAACATAAATACAGAACAAAGTTCAAAACAACTAAATCCAAAATATTGTATACATTTGTTATTATCTATACTAATATTATATAGAGGAATTTTTGTTTCTTTGATTGCTTGTAATGATTTAACATAAAAACTACACAACCGATTTTTAAAATTATTTCACCATTGGAAAGCTTTATTATCATCGAGTAATTTATGTTATTTATTTTTTTTGAAATGTCCTTTTACCTAACCTACTTTAGCTTAGGCACCAGTCTCACATAATATTGTACACTGTAATTATTATGTAGGTACCTAACCTGTGTAATGTATCTAAGTAATATTGTGATGAGAAAATAAACGTTATATTATTATTATATTATTTTACGCAACCGAAGTCACGGGTAAATCTAGTAGTAAATATAATAATCATTTTATTTGCACAGAAAGTAGGTACATGAAATATTGATGTTATAATTATTTTTGTTGTTCCCTTGTACAATCTGCCTTACGTTAGGCATGCAAACATTAAGAAGTCAAAATAAATTTAAAACGAAAAAAAAAGGACAATAAAAAAAGAACATACTGTGGACAAATACAATTTGAATTAATGATAACAAGAATTAATAAAAAATAAAATTAAGTATACATCATAATTTATAAATAATGTCATTAAAAAATATTATCATCAATGTCAATTAAATATTATCATTTAAAAAATCATCAATAGAGTAATAGCATTTTGTAATTAATAGTCCTGTTAGTTTCTTTTTGAATAATTGAATTGTTTCCTTTTTAATAGTATCAGGAATTTTATTATATATAATAGATGTCTACAATATTTTAGGATATATACAATAGTTACGTTATTAAAAAATAGTCGTATACAACGATTAGGATTATTAGGGGCATACAAACTTATAAAACATCCACCTTAACAAAGTTTTGGAAGAGATGTTCACATAGAATTGACAAGTTACAGTAAATATTATGTTTTGCCACAATAGATGTATCTATACAAGATATTTCTAAGAACTTTGTTTCGTATACATCTATCTTATTGAAAGTCACAGTGACTAAAACAAGCCATATTAAAAGTTGAAACTATTTTTATTTTCCTTCGTCATTACTAGTATTTTTTAACCCTGCACCTAGTTACTTATTTAGCAGCGATAGCTCAGTGGGGAGATCAACAGACTGCAATGCATAGGGTCTCGAGATCGAACCAGCGTCGCGCACCTCTGACTTTTGGAAGTTATATGACTTTTCGAAATTATGTGTGTATTGATTGACAATTATCGCCTGCTCCGTGCCTCGGAGAGTACGTTAAGCCGTCGGTCCCGGGTGTCATGAACATCTATGACAGTCGTTACTGGGAAGTCAGTGCCCTATAATATCCTGACTCTGGTCTAGCCTTAGGGTATCGTTAGCCTTCGGGTTGCGGAGGTCAGGTGGCAGCCGCTCCGTGTAAAAACTGATATCCAGTCAAGTCCGGTTAGATAAGAAAAGCCGACCCCAAATGACTTGGGAATAATAAGGCTAGGGAGAAGAAGACCTAGTTACTTATTTCGCATAGGTAGGATGCATCAGTAGTAGGTTTATGTGCAGTGGGTAGGAATCAAATTCTGTTATCTTGACCGCATATCCAATGCCATATCATTTTATGTGTCTATTCAGATTGTTCAGTATGACAGTAAGTTTGGCAACTTTATTAATACCATCATACATACCATCCATATTAATATTATAATTGAAAAGTTCATCTATTCATTACGTTACACGGTTAAAGCGATTTGGTATAAAGATAGCATAAAGGCTCGAGAAAGTATACAGCTATATTAAAAAACCATCTGCACCAAGTCGCATGTAAAACCTAGTTTGCTATAAACACAAGGCTAATATATTATCACCAAGATAAAGCAATGTTATTTATAAGCGTATATAAATAAACAACGAAATTATGAAAAGCCAAAGAAAACTGTCAGTGGTCAGTTACAAGGACATAAATCATACAATTTTTACATAGCAAAGAAAAGGGCGCACATTAGGCGTCCAACTAAAAAAGACACATACAGTGAAATGTAAAAATTACAAATGGGACGACATTAGAACAAACGGGGGTTCCGACCCGGTCCGGAGTGTCTCCGGAACAAAAACCGATAAAAAACGGCGAAAAGGATCCGATCCGGTAAAAAATAAGAATCAGACAAAGCGCCGGACGGCCGGTAACCTCTATACGTGTCCAGTTTTTTTTACGAGCACCCCGCAGCCCTTTTGTCCTTCCGGGAGGCCTTTTTTTAAATAGATCAGGGGCTGGCAAGTAAAGACCGCGGCCGACGTCCACCCTGAAATATTATTGTGGATTTTTCTGCTTGGCATTCATAAATATTTCCCAGGGAGTGTGTCCCCGCCCCCCGCCGCACCGCACCTCCATCGCCCCCTGTAGGGGATTTACTCGAATCGGCGTAGAATTATAAATTCGGTTAATAAAATATGATACGATAAAGCCGCTTTTTTCTCTGGCGGACCTCTATTATATTTTGTTTAATTTAAATATGAATAATTAAATTTAAAAAGGAAATCTCGGGGCTAATGAAATTTTTGTTTTCGAGATAATGAATTGAAAACACGCCGTGTCGCTCGCTCACTGCTCTGTTATTCTTTTCTCGCTCATTCGAATTCATCCTTCGTAGTCTAAAAACGCCCTGGAAAATATTATATTTTTTAAAATGTATTAATTATGAATACGAATTATATTTTTCCATGTTTATCTGACCCTTTATACTATCTGAGGACCTACACGCGAATTGTATTTTTAAAGGCGCACACAGTAATTAGGATTAATTAATTTTTTAATAGCACGCCGGGAAATTATGTTACATTCGTTTTAACACCGACCTACTTCAAATTCGGACGCGGTACAACATTCAGTATAAACTGCATCGACAGACAGAAAGAAGTACACATAAGTAACTAAAACCGCCGATAATTATACCCTTCCATTTTGTTTGTAATACAAGTAAAAAGTACAAAAAGAGTGTGCGGTCGAGACATGGGTCCACAAAACCTCGAACAACGCCTTTAATCAACACAAACGCACCCGGCGATCAAACGGCCGAGAATTAAAAAAAAGCATCGATCCAGTCTGCCACAACCACAAGGGATTAAAATCGTAACGAACGTATAAAAATATTCAAATACAATACTAACAAATTGATACAAACACTCATTAGGTGCGGATCGCGGAAGGATCCCCCTGCGGGTGGGGCGACCGCTGCTCCGCCGCGCCGGCCGATCTACCGACATTACAATCCACATCCAACGTACAAATATTATCTAAAATTCCTTCTCATTTATAATCCTTTTGTGTCCTCAGCGCGATGTCCTCCGTCAAATCCCCCCACTCCCCACAGGGGTCGGGTGGGGGTATTTTTATATTTTTAATCGCGTTGGGCATTATCCAAATGGACATTGGCGGTCTCGCCGACTGCCGGTGCCGTCTAGATGATAAATTCTCCTTTCGTTCGACACCGGGCGCAATGTTTTGTTTTGTCCCTTCAGTAATGTCTCCTTTATTGGTATCGGAGTGAAAAAAAATACCCTCATAGTCATTAATTACGGTAGATTTGTCTGTTCGTGACTGTTCGTTCTTGGCGACTATTAAAAATGTTACGCCATCTGTGCCTTCTCCTCGGCTGATTTTTTCGACGTCTGCAAATGAGGATTGATTGTGGCTATCGTTTGATGCAGATTCTTATTGAATACGATGACGTTTTTGGCCGTGATCGATGGTTCGCTTTTGTGGTTACAATTAGGTTACCATTTTTGTGAAAAGGGAAAAGAAAATTCTAGTCCACGTTTTTTGTTAACGAATTTGCGAGTTATAAATGACTTTTACTAAAGCTGATTCATAATTATAGGTAAGTAATATTGGATGAAATTGGATTATTTTTTTTTTAATGGGTGTATTACGGTTTTTCAGTATTTCCTATTGTGAATCATAAATATTCAACAATATACGCTTAGAATCCTATTCTATTATCAACATAAGTTATAAAATACGGAACCATTTTTTGAAATTGTCCCAATAGTAAGCCTTAACTCCCCTCATACTCAAAGGGGTCATAATATAAGATATAGTATATCGCTTGCCAACGTAACATCACTTTTTTAATACTTCAACAGGCGTACTTAGACTTACATCTGTATGTCCAAACGGTTAGACTGAAGTGTATTAGACCCATATTTTACAATTACTTTTTAGGTGTCAAAAGATCTCTTTTTGTCTATCGGGCACAATTACAGATTGCTGCTACTCTCATATTCGTAAAATATCGTAGAAAAAATTTTGCTGATCCGGAAATAAACTGCGACCGCATCATTGGTCGTAAACTACACCTGAGGATATAATGGACCAACAAGGCAGTGAAAATCAATACATCATTTTTATTAACAATCTTTTACTTTGACAAATATATCTTGAACACGCATATCTTCGAAAAATAATAAATACTTAACTAAAAATACATTAAAAAGACAAAAGAATAAAGTTCACCAACTAATTTAAATATATATAATAGCTTAATAATTATAATAGCTTTCCACATATTATCAATTTATACATGGCACTGCGCGCCTACATTTATACTGAACAAGAATTACTATAATTTTGAGGTATATAATATTACCCTTTTCATACTAAGAGGAGGCCCAAGCCCAGCAGTGGGACAGTTTAATACGGGGCTGATATCGTAATAATATTTTATAATTTAAAAGTTATTAGGTTCGAAATAAGGATTGGCAGCAACAACTAAGATGAACATAACTCATTCCAATACTGCTTCTTAGCGCCCACCAAAGCACAATTATTTTTCCCATAATTTCCTCAGCTATGAAGAAGCACAAGCTTACATATTTCCGAGCTCACACTGAGGCACATAATCAATGACCACCAAACGTGGCCATCAGCAAAAACACGAAAAACCGCCGCTAGGAAATCGTGAACGTACATAAATTTCGTCAGTCCCACGACGTCCGAAGTTTCACACCATTAAATCTTGCCACGAGCACACAGAGAAAACATTGCACTTTTCCATAAAAAAAGATGGGTTTCCTATATGCAAAACAGGGACCCTCTCTGCTTATACCACCGTAATAATAGGATCATCTATACGATATCAATTTTGCAAAATATATTGGGGTATTTTTATGTTTTATTGGACTCCAGGATTTCGGTTCCATTAAACTTTTTTTTTCGAATTTTATGTTACGGAAGATATTGTTCTTCTTGTTCGGAGCTTTTAAAATTGGGGTTTTGTTTAATGTATTGTTTTCTGAGTTATGGTTTGAGATGGATAGGAAAGTAATCCAAGTTGTACTGTCTGTGGTTTGTAATATTTCAAGTCATATCTTTGTTATATCTGAGAAATTGAATTGAATGTGGATTTTATCGCGGTCTGAAGTAGTTTAATTTTAAGGTGTAACATTTGCGCTAACTTTAGACTCTTGAGAACATTTTAGTAAACCTTTCCGAAAAGTAAGTGAAAATTCGTAGTCTTCGCTTACCCCTACAGGAAAGAGATGAGATGAGGATGCGAAAATCGCAAATAAAACAATTTTGGATTAACTTTGCAATTTTCGGTAAACATTTTCAAAATATTTTGACGCCTACATTATTATTTCAGCAAACTTTTCATGTCAATAATATAACAAAAGATGTAAATGAATTATTACCTCATTATTATTAATAACGTGTGTTAATAATAATAAATACTAAAGTTCAAAAAACAACATCAAAAAAAGAATACAAATGTTTTTTATTATCTGCGGTTGCGAATAAAACACATTTTTGAACCAATAAAACAAAACATTGCTAGATTAATTGATAAAATCTATAGGCATAGATTTTATCTTAACTGAATCAAAAAATTTAATTTCTTCAAATACAGTAGGTATGTACCGCGAATGGCTTAATTTCTGCATCACGTACAAATAATAATTTATAAACTGGGTACATTAGGCCATAGTCCATCACGCTAGCTCATTGCGAATTAGTAGATTGCACACATCTTCAAGAACATTATAATTATAACATGGAGAAGAGAGTTCTTCATAATATAAGAAAACATCGTGCGGAAACCTGAACGACAGAAGTCGTGCAGGTTTTCTCAAGATATTTCTTACACTGTTACGAGCAACCCAGAGCCAAGCAAGATGTGGAAATCAAAAAGTAAAGCCTTGGGAACTAAACTCTATCATAACCATCGATGCTTATGTCGTGTGTAGCATTACAAATATCATATATAACGAACTCGTAACAACTATACGTAGATTATACAAATGTTAACTCGAACGGAGTTTAAATCTATCACCATCAGCGTAGCGGTGACCATCTAAATTCTAAACTATTATAACATCATTCAAAGACCTCAATAATTTATCTTTTAGAAAGACGCTAATATGCCTACCATAGCTAAATAAAAACAAGTATTCAAACAGAATACATAAGTCTCAACAAACAACTTGTTTTAACAAGTCAACAGCTTCTCAATCACAAGTCAAACATACTCGCTTCGACACGCAACGTCTTGATTTGAAACACAGTGTACGATTTCCACAGCATTTTGTGAAGAAAACTTTGCGGTGTCGAGTTTACAAGTGTCCTGTTGGAAAACGTGCGAATTGCCGAGTGTCGAATGTGACGTGAAGTATTGGCTGTGAAAACGGTGAAAAAACGATCTTGATACATGAAGAATTATTTATTGTATTTTTTATTTTATCCCCTTTATAGTGCGGTAGTACTTAAACATGGGATTTTATTTCAAGACTAGCTTCTATGCGTGGCTTTGCCTGCGTTGATCTCATGAGAACGCATATAGGTATGAAAAGTATTTTATGTGTTAATCAAAGGCATGGTTTCATGAGAATTCTTTTAACCGTTTACCCGTGATTGAGTCACGAACTGTTATATTTATAGCATCAGTAAAATATGGTAGTTGCCTATGTTTGATTTTAGACGTTATTTAACACACAAGAGCAATAGAAATCTTTTTGACAAACAGCACAAAAATTGGTTACAAACTAAGGGAGCTAATGAATACAAACTAATTAATATATTAAATTTGGATATAAGAAATAGTAGAAATAAGCTATCGTAGTCATATCTCACTATCTCTTTCTTTTTTGGTTATTAACTTATTTATCTTTTTTGGTTATTATCTTGTTTATTTTCGAGTATATTAAAAAAAAAAAGCTATTTTAGAGTTTGGGTAAAGTAACTTTTTGAATGAAATAATAAAAAAATAGTAGTCAATTACCCTATTATTGGCTATTTGTTATATAAGTTGTATCTAGATACTCCTTTGAATATCGCTAACTAAATTCAATGTTTTGTATTACGAATGGATTCGTGACGGATACGTGATTTGTAATGGGTGTGGATTCAATTCACAACCGACTACAATTCTTGACTGAGCTAGGTTTTACCTTTCGACACATCTGATGAGCTCTAGTAACGAAAAATTAAAGAGTCTATTTGTGTTAATAAAGAAATTTTAACAAAAAGTGGCACTTGTACACACTATCACATTCTATTTGAATGTGGTAGTGTGTACAAGTGCCACTACGTCATCCGTGCAGTTATAAACTGATGAAAGTATTACTATTTTTTATGAAGTTGTCTTTCTTCGACAACTTATTCGAAATGTTTTCGATGGGTATATGCATGTATGTTGTAGACAGTATGTTTTGGTGTACAAAACCAATAATTTAAATATTATGCATTGTAAATTTCTTGGCGAACTTTCACATATTTGTGAAGTCTATACTTAACTTTCAAAGCTTTATTGTAAAGGTTAAATTATTAAAATTTTTGCCTAATCAAAAAGTAAGTATGAAAAACCAAGCTTGGTCGTACTGGATCCGTTTTAGTAACAATCAACACGCACCGATCGCGCTACATTATTATCGTGGCGAAACAACGATCACTTCGCCGTTCGGGCCAACGCTTCGCAATTTTTATTTCTATTCCTTTTTTTGGGCACAAACCTCCTTTTTCCCCCGCAACCGCGTCCGCGGCCACACTGTTTAATGATTTGAAAAAACGTGTTCTATCAGCCTTTACTCGGAAACAACCGAAAAAAGCCGACAACAAAGGGTTCAGAGTGCAAATATAGACTCATCGGCGATCTTTCTGCGGGTACTCAAACATTTTCATATGGGATTCTCACCTTTATATACATGGGAATAAGACCCCCGTTAGATATATGTAACTGAACAGTTTTTTTGTTGAAGTGTACGCACAGATCTCATCGGCAATTTATTATATTTTGTCCGTTGGTGAATTTACGATTATTTGAACACTGTGCGCGCACGATTGGCCGAATTCTAATGCCGATAAATAAATGCGATGGCGATATATGGACTGGCAATGGACAAAAGAATCGAGTGTTTGATATGGTAATGAAGGTTGATTCATAATTGTATTGAGAATGTATGAAAATACCATTGTGTTGTCGTATATTTTTCATCAATGCTTTTCTCGTTGTTCACTGATTGGCAATACAATTTTCAGTAATTTGTTGTATTTGCTTTAATATTTTTTTAAAATATTAAAACAAGCCGTAGGACGTCTATAGAAAAGGTTAAGTGACAACATACGTAGAGCGACTGGCGGCAGTTGGAATAGGAGAGTCGAAGATCAGGCTCAGTAGCTTACTTAGAGTGAGAACTACGATCAGCATTGGAATGTCACATGAAGATTATGCTTACCTTAATATTTATACAATGTCGAAACAAGAATAAGTTGAGATAACTTGTAGACATAGTACATGCTGAGTCACTTAGCAAGCTTCATAGAATAATTAAGTCGCACTTGGTTAGAATTAGTGTTTGGTTTCTTTAAATTTAAATTTGTTTTAGATCATATACATATTGCCGACTTCTAACTAGGTATTTATGTTTTATAACTATTACGTACACACACAGCTATAAATGGCTAATGTGGTGTTTGCCTCTAAGAAATTGTGACTTAAGTTATTATAAGTCTGTTTTTTTTTGTAATTTCAGTGGAGTCAACAATTGTTAGTGAGAAGACAAAAAAGAAACATTTCATAACTTTAAACTGATATTCATGCCGTATAAACAGGAAAGTATGGCCATAGTAAAAACTCATAATTATTTATGACAGCTTAAAAGAAATGTAATTTCATTTTAATTTTTACTATAAATGTACTATTTATGTAATCCAAATTGAAAAGGAAGTAGACATACATATACAGTTCGCCTATTAGTAGGGGCTCGTCAGTAGGATTTTGTAATAATTCCAAGAGTTACACTCGTGTGTAGCCAACCCTTTATAATGGGAAGTCAGTGCACTGCTAGTGCAAGAGGCAAATATGGTCATGACGATACACACTGCTCACCCTGCTTAGAGCATATTGGATTCTTATGGAAAAAGAACTTTCTCAGACAGGTTGTTGCGGTTTGTCTGAACTCTCAGATTTATTTGATGTGGTTGTGCCCTTACTCTAAATTTTCTTTAATGATTTGACACGTGTTGCGACATTTTGAATTATTTTATCATAAATATTTAATGATTACTTTTATTTATTGTATGACGATTCATAATAATATACAATAATATCAGCCTGGTAAATAAACTGTTCCAGTGCTGAGCTATGGAGAAGGGTCAGGCCATAATAAACCACGCTGACCCAGTGCGGGTTAACTCATCTTTGAGAACACAACGGAGAACTCTCAGACATGCAGGTTTTCCAACGATGTTTTCTTTCACCGTTAAAGCGAGCGATAATTAACTATTTATTAACGCACATAATTTCGTAGATTGAGTAAAACGTCTCGTCGTAGCGATATACGTAAAATATTTGAAAGTATTACAAAACTTTACACAATTACGTGCGCTTTCACTTTGACCATGCAAATGAGTAAAGGGATATTATTTTATTCTCCTATTCTGAATAATAATAATAATATTCTATCACATACACACAACACCATCTAGCCCAAACTAAGCAGAGCTTGTAGTATGGGTACTAGACAATGGATAAACATACATATATCCTTTTTTTGTAAATACATACATATTTTACATAGAAACACCAAATAAACATAATAATAATAAAGCATCTATAAAAAGGCGAGCAGTTTAGTTATAGATATACTTAATAAACATAGTGCTAGGCCATACTCCACCACACTGGCAGAGTGCAGGTTGGCAGACTTTAAATATCTTCGAGAATATTATGGAGATCTTACAGATGACTGACCTCGATGGCGTAGTGGTTAGTGTAATCGACTGCCACGCCTGAGGTCGCGGGTTCGATTCCCACACAAGTCAAACATTAGTGTTCCATGTTCATGACATGGATGTTTGTCTTGGGCTGGGTGTTTCTATGTATAAGTACGTAAGTATTTACAAAAAAAATAATAATATATGTATGTTTATCCATTGTCTAGTACTCATAGTACAAGCTCTGCTTAGTTTGGGCTAGATGGTGTTGTGTGTATGTGGTAGAATAATATTAATATTATTATTATTATAGATATGCAGTTTTTCTCACGATGTTTACCTTTACGATTCAAGCGAGCGATAATAATATATTATTTAATGAATACGCACATGACATCGAAATGTCAGAGGTGTATCTTGGGATTGAACCTAAGACCTTAGCGTGGCAGTCCAACGGTGTTATGTTAATTAACATAATTATTTATTATAAATATTAGTAATGCTTTTTAACTACGTGTTAATAATTCTTCAATAGTTTCCTAGATCAAGAAGTAGTCTCATTTCACCACTACCGTACCTTATATACAAATCCTCAAAGATTTGCTTTGAAGGAACGTTATTAATTATATTTAAACAATTACAAATAAAAATAAATATCAATAAATAAATATACTACTGCCCAAGTCTTTAATTACTAAAATTAGTTTTCTATTGGCGTTTAAACCTCAATCTAAGAACTGCGTTTAAATTTAAAGAAACTCAAAGACTACTCTCTGATATTATAACTTATTTAAACAACCGATATATAAGTATTTTCAGCCTAGTTAATGGTTTAATTTTATTTATATTTTTATTTAATAGGAAACAGACAACAGATTAAGACTGGGCCGAGCGAAATGTGCCAAAACATGTAGTCACAGTTAAGTTGAAAAAATCAACACTTTTTATTTAATACAAATATAAAATATACATTTACTATGAAAATGAATGTGTTTACAATTACTCCGAGTAAAAACTTAAAATAAATAATATTTTCGCCTACAAAATTACGTAAATTTGCACGAAAAATGCAAAAACGTAAGCTCGTGTTAAGTGATTTTTAGATTATAACAGTAGAAATCTATCCTATTTTACAGCTTAAACGAAACATACATAAATAGTTATATTTACAATTCGTCCGTCCCAAATATTTAAGTTATTGGTTGACAATAAAGAAACATATTTATCGAAAAAGCACTTCAAATTCTCCATACAATTTTACTATGCGGCCGCGCACTGATTTGAATATCGAGCTCTGTCATTCAGTCCAACCGCGTCTTACGCTCGGCGCAGCCTTAATTATTACACAATATTCAATTAAACGTTAAATAGTTGCCAACCTGAAGTCCAATTAAAAGTATACACATCATTCATGTGATATTTAAAACTTTAGTGACAAAGGTAAGCAATGGTAAAATAATTATAAAAATGAAAGGGCAGCCTCGATTGTCAGTGGAGTGTCGTCGGTTCGAACCCTACATGGGACCTACATTTGAGTAACCTACAAATAGTTATCCTTGGTCTAGGTTTTATTTGTATTCGTTGTTTTGGCACTTGTAAAGTCTTGCGGGAACAGAGAGTTTGCAAAATTCTCTTTAAAAAAATAACATAATAGATTACGAAATGAAATCATGATCATAATATTGTCTCCTGTTTACGCGAATTTTATTAATTGAAATTAAACTATTATATACGTATTTTATAGCGTTGTTTATTTATCACTGTATTACATAATTTTGAAACTATTACACTACTACTACTATTGAATTTTACTAATTTATAAACTAATAAAATTATTTAAACTATTAAATCTATTTATATTTAGGTTTACACTTTCCACGACGTTTCGGTTGCTTTTCAGTAGCCATGGTCACGCGGAGACAGTATACATATATATAGTAGTTTAATTATAATGAAATCATGATCAATTGTAAACTTATGCTTCGGAAATGATTGAGGCACTCCAAAACTTAGACAGACATAACAATATACTTCGTAATTTAAATAGCAATGATACCGCACGGCTAATAAAAATAATAAACAATATTTGACACTTGAACCCAATAAGCGCCGGGTCAATAAAACCCGTACGAATTTACGATATATTTACATATGTGATAAAAAATCGTGTCGTACACCGGGGTCGCTGGTTCAATTCCCGTGCTCGTTTTAATTAAACAAACCGAATATAATATACGGTGGCAATTTTATACGTGTGCGGCCGTCCTAACGACACTTTATAGATGAGTTGTGGACAGAAACCATTTGTCGCAACATATTAATTTATTATTGTTCAAATTTATATGTTCACAGTATATGTGACGCGTCGAATATTTATGGTGGAATATAAATATGCCGGTTGTTTTTTATGGGATTAAAGGAGACCGAGTGACTGCTGTAGTGGATTATGATGTGCTCGGACAAAAAAGTGTCTTCAAAATTGGTTCTAGTAGCCAATTATATTATATACTAGCTTTTGGCCGCGGCTTCGCGCGGAAAAGTAGGTTACTTTAGTAACAGTATTATTTTTAAAATAACATAGCTTTCTAATGCCGAAAGAATTTTTTTAAATCCGTTGATTGATTTTTGATTTATTTTATACTCTTTATAATATAAGTATAGACAAAAAGAGGCAGATATATTAGCGCACGCAAAGTCAAGAGTCAACAATAATATCAGGCCTATATATAAACTGTTCCACTGCTGGGCTCGGGTCTCGTCTGTGTGAGAACGGTTAGGGCATAGTCCATCACGCTGGCATGGTGCGGGTTGGCAGACTTCGCATATCCTCCAGAACATTGCTGAGAACTCACGCTGTTTTCCTTCGCCGATAAAGCGAGCGTAAACTAATTATCTAATACGCACATAACTCCGAAAAGTCAGAGGTACGTGCCTTGTGATTGAACTCGAAACCTCTTCGTGGCAGTCTAACATTCTCCCAATAGGCTATCGCTACTCAAACCCTCAATAAGGATACTTTTATATTGTTCTCAAAACAAAATCAATTCTACAAAATCCTTTTATATAAAGCTCAGTTATTCCATTGGCTTGCCCGATACTACGCAGGAATTAAGAAACATAGCTGGTCAAATGTAGCTCTTACAAACCTGTGATTTCGAAATAATAATAATTGACAATTGTGGCGAACAAGTCAGATATTGTACTGATAGACCGATTGGAGCGACGAGCAATGATCATCGATGTCACCATTCCACAAGACGAGAAACTTGTGAAAGCTGAAAAAGAAAAAGATTTGAAATACCTGGACCTAGCTCCCGAGATTGTCGACATGTGGCGTGTGGACTTGGCGATCATTGTACCGATAGTCATTACAGTCAATGGTTTAATACCTAAGAGCCTCGGTCACCACCTGCAGAGGCTTGCGTTAGATGGCTAGATCAAGTTCTTGATCCAAAAGGCTGTACTGCTCGACACGGCGCGTATTGCAAGGAGATTCCTCTCTCTGGGACCCTAACCACCGGCAGCTGAGACCCTGTTCCCGATGTCGGTGAGTCATTTCAGTTTTTATATTTTTATATATGTATAGTTTCTATATTTATATTTAAAAATATAATCATTCTAATTTCATAAATGTCTCAAATTCCAAAGCGAGTATCCATCGAGTTCCCTTAGTACACCCCCTAACTAATAAATAGGGGAGTTTGAATAGAAAAATAGGATTATTAATTTATTCTATTTTTGTGCGTGACGTTTAATATGCATGCGCCGTTCGAATCCCGGGTGGTAACATGTTCTATTATTTATACATATATAATGCGAGGGATTTACAACGTGAGTTATTTTTATAAATAATGTATAACATAGATCTGTGTTATTCATATCGGAGATTTTAATTATTTTTGTAGAACAATATATTATGTAAATTAGCAGTTACTGTGATTATGTTCGATCGGGATGTCCCGAGTTCGATACAAGAGTCGCCAAGGCAAACCTATATTATATATTATAAGGCAAATCTTAATAGAAGTACGGAGAAAGCTTAAAATAAAGTACACAGTAAAAGATCACTTTCCTTTTAAATCTTTTATCGTAGAGTAGCCATTTTAACTAACAGCAACAAACTATAATATAAATATTCATCTCTGACTTGACTGTCTTGTTAGTCTTGCAGCAGTGTGTTCGATTCCCAGACTTGGTAAAGCGTTGTTTAGTTAATCTGTTAGAGAATTTGTTACAGAAGCACAGACACTTTAAATATACCCATTAAATCACGACCTCCTGTTATGTGGTATGCCATTTTTAATTATAATATCCTATATCTTAGGCATTGTTTATCGACGGCACATATCTATAGCGCAGTAACCAAGCCGGCGCTCTTAGCGGTGAAGGGTCGCGGTTTCCATCCCTACATGGTACAAATATTTGTGGGACCTACAAATATTTCTGTTTGTTGGGGGACCCTTCGACACGTGGGCCCTTTAGCTTGACATTTCTGTACATAAAGGAGTGCTCAATAGCTCATTATTTTACATACACGTCGGCCTCGATGGCGTAGTGGTTAGTGTAACCGACTGCCACGCCTGAGGTCGCGGGTTCGATTCCCGCACAAGTCAAACATTTGTGTGCATCAACATGGATGTTTGTCTTGGTCTGGGTGTTTCTATGTATAATATGTATGTATTTACAAAAATAAGGTATATATGTATGTTTATCCATTGTCTAGTACTCATATTACAAGCTCTGCTTAGTTTAGGCTAGATGGTGTTGTGTGTATGTGGTAGAATATTATATTATTATATTATATACAAAATACATTTAGATTCGGCACACTTTATTCGAAATCACATACAAAGTTGTCCCGTGTCGATATCGAATCAACACTAGTTGTTGCACTGGCAGTATAACTATTTGAACCATAATGCACTTTTCGAGCAGTCAGTATATTTAAATATTCATTATTTCGTTACTTACACAGTAGAGATGTTACAGAAGTTCGATTCCGATTCCGAAAGTTCGGAACTTTCGATTGATTTTGCACTTTCGATTCCAAATTCGGTTCCGCAAAATGTAAATCGGATGTTATATCGGAGGTCGATGCATAGCAGCGCGGTGCCGGTGCCCAGCGATCAGCGCGTACAGACAGGTTTATACTTGTCACGCAGGGAACCTCCCTCCTCCCGCGCCTATAATATAGTTTGTGTACAGTACGTAAAATAACAATTAAAATTAGAAATGTAAAAAACTGTCCAATGTGCAACAGGCTCCCCTAATCATTTTTATTTTAATCTGTGCCAATTATTCGCACGGATTTTTCAGTTATTACTTAATTTTACTAGACACTAGTAATGTTAAAGATTTTTTTATTCGATGTTTTTATTTTCAACACCCAGGTATAACCTACCTGTATTATTTTTTGAACTAATAATAATAGAACTGATGGGTAATGTGTGTAATTTTATTTTCTTAGACCTACCCTTAACATATCTCTCTTTTGTCTCCGCCACCGATTCCGATTCCAAGTTCGGTTCCGATTCCGACAAACAAAATAAAAAACTCCGCTTCCGAATTCGGTTCCGATATAACCACTTCCGTAACACCCCTATTGCACAGATGACGTAGTAGTTCAAGTGACCGCTTCGCTACTTGCCACGCACCGAGTGTTGTGGATTCGATTCCCACACAGGACAAAAAATTGTGAGCCCACAAATAGTTGTTCTAAGTCTAAGTGTTCTTTATGTCCATTCTTTAAATGTTTGTAAGGTCTCCTGTTGATACTTATTAATAAATAAGTAAATTGACGTGTCCAAGAAGTTTACACATTTCTATAGAAATAAAGATTTTTGACTTTAACTTTACATATAGATAATATGTAAACATTCCTCTCCTTTGTTATAATGTTACTGAAAAGTTTTGTATTGTAAGTACATAAAAATATGTATATTCTCGTATATACAATAAACGAATGTCAAAGAATACAAAAAATATTAATATATTTTCCTCAATTTTTTTTATAATGTTTATGGTCGAATTTCAGCGTAAACTAACTTGGCGTTCACTAGTTATATTAAAAAGATATAGATATAAACATAATATATAACTTAACCCATTAGCTTTTCACTCTTATTTGCTGATGTACAAAGAACGTAGGTAAACGCATTGAGCGTAAGTAGTAAGGTGTAAATAATAAATGTACCGAAAGGAATGATCACAATAAAATATTTGGGGCGAAAATGGCTTTCGCCATTCGCCAAACCCCGACTTTTCACCTTCTGACGGAAACAACAACATTTTTCGCGGGGTGAATCACACAGATGTAAAGAAAATAGATGTGTTTAGTATTTTTATCATAATAACATAAAATATTTGTTCTAAAATACGATAATGGTTTACGGGGATGGTCGACACTGACACTGCGCCGAGGATTTTGAGAGCGATTTAAAATAAAAATTATCCCACATACAGTCCTAACGGATCTGTGTGTCCGTTATTTGAATGTTCGTAAATTTTCACCCGACTCAGGCATTATACAAAGTGCGGGCGTGGTCTTCTAAATTAAAAATGGTTTGGCTGACGGTAAAAAACACCAGTTACCGCAAGGCCGTAATATATACTAGGTTTTTTAATTCTCTCAGTTGAGCTGGTCCAGTCCTGGAGCTTCCATTGTACCCCAGACTAAATTTGTGCATGGTTTTACAAAAGCACAAACATACGAACAAAATAAAAGATTATAAAGGTAATTAGATTAAATATTCTTAAAATATTTAACCTGCCATGTTTTCATACTGCAGTAAATTGCGATATCGTGTGCAATTAAATTGTTTGAATTGAATTTGCGGCAAAGATGTTTCTGACATTTGATCAATTATATTTAGAACTATATCCATATATACATGTCGTTTAGCGTGTAAATATAGGTCCAAACTAAGAATTACTGAAACGTGTCTGAAACCCAATCTCAATTGCAGCTTCTCAGCAATAATGCCAATTGTGTTAATGGCAATCGCTTTTGCACATTGTTCGAATAGCCACCTCACACCTCCTAACCATTAATTGTACCACTTCCAGCGGTAGTCTGATCTGCGTTAACCTTTTAATAATTAAATGTATAGCGATGTGGGCGTCCGGTGTTTCACGTAAATCGTCGATCCGGGATAATACTGATCAATATTAACGATCGGCGAACACTTCGTGAATTTCCGCGGCACGTCATCCGCGTTTGCAAATTGAATTAGTTATGCCCTCTGATTGGCTCCGTGTTTTATTCGTCTCTGATTGGCGTACACGTTGATGACGTAATAAGCCGTTTGTGTTCGAATTTAGAAGTGATTGGCAACTGTGGATCAATTTGTTTGTATGTGTCTAATGTGATTTGTAGCTTTAATATTGATTGTGTTCACTACTTTATATACGAAATGTGCGTGAATTGGCTTTGGTCTGATCGTAGTTGAGTAACATCATATATATATTTACTCTTATAAATCCTTAAAGGGTAATGCAGGGATCTATTACAATCATTATTTAGCCAGCTATATACAGGCGTATAGAAAGTAATGACTTTTTACTAATTTGGAACGAAAGCGATATGAAAGATTAATCATACCAACAGGCAAGACTTTCAAGTGTGGTCTTGGCGATATGCGACTATAGTACAGGTACAGAAACATATTATTTATTATTATTCACAATGGTATATTGATAGCAGCACGAGATGCTTTTTATTGTTAAAAATATTAAAAACATGGGTTGCAAATTATTAATAGGCTTATTAACCTAAAGGTTTTGTTGACTACGAAGATCAAACCTACGACATCTCGACAATTCCAATGCCTTACGCAATGGGTTTTCACAAATTTAGAATACTATAGTAGATTGTTTTAACCGAGCATCATGAATAGCTTAGTTCAAAATCGTCGTCCTTCACAGTTGAAAGTAGCCCCGTGATTAAAAAAACACAGATAATGATCTGTAAAACAATAGAGATCACAATCGCTTACACACGCCCCAACCGCGTAAGAACTTTTGCGCGGGCGGGGGCGTAAATGTCCAAGCGATTTTAATACCAAAAGGGGTCAACTATCTGCCTTTTATAATTCACCCTAAATCGCGTTCATACGAACGTAGAGCTTAAAACTAATACATCTGGGTGGCGTGTGACTGTACGTAGATGGAAGGGGAGGGATGCAGGGTGGAATGGGAGTAGTAGAAGGGGAGAGGGGGGTAGGTCGGTGTTAATTATTCACATTTTAATTTACGAAGCTCGGCACCAGTGGCCAGTACGGAGGAAAAATGTCTTGCGATCATTCGACACTCCTATATTATATGTGGGTGCTGTTTTTAAGGATTTTTGTTACATACTCCTGTGATATTGGTAAGAAGGTTTGTTTATTACGAATTGGCTTATGTAGTAGGACACAGAGTATATGCTACAATGGACAGAAGTAATTATCGTTTTATAGGTATTGACGAATGCTTTCAGAAGACTTAATTTGGTTAGTAAGTAGATTTAAAGTTATTTACCTTTCTATGATAAAAATTATTGTTTCGTAATCGAATTTTCGTAATTAAAAATAGGTTATAGGTAACAGAGGTGCAGACATTTTATTGGTTACATTTGTAACATGTTTTTACATTTTATTTTATTTTTTTATTTATTTATTTAATAGTGAAGGCCGCGACTCGCCAAAAGACGAAAGGCGAAAGACTGCAGGCAGATGCTGGATGCGGAAAGCTGAAGACAGGGCGCTGTGGCGCTCTTTGGGGGAGGGCTATGTCCAGCAGTGGACTATTATAGCCTGATGATGATGATGATATTTAATAATATAACAATTTAAACATGTATAAAGAAAATATAGTAAACTAAGTTAGGTAAAAAAAATGTTTATTACTATAAAAAGAAACAGAGGTGTAACATTACAAAAAGGAAAACATAAATACTTATAATAGTGCTTGTGCCACAGAATACATATTAAGAGTATAATATACATCAGTACCAATATGTACCTTATGTACTGCATACATTTTTCAGAAAACTTGTTTTCAAAGTTTTCTCACTAGGCAAGCCTGTATCGAGGGATATATGTGTCAGCATTATTTATAAATAAGGGTGATACATTTAATGGTTGATCAGTTACTTTCCGGTGTTTATTTTTCATTGTAGCTAGTCAAAATGACTACATTTGGATGAAGCAATCGTGTAGTCTATGAGCGGACCACGTCCTCATTACGGCTGAAGTGGAACCGAGGACTCTACTTTGACGGCCTTTTTCTCGTCCCGCTTGAAGGATCCATGATCGAAGGAAGAAATGAACACGAGTTTTGGCAGATAATGTGAAGATTAATAGTTCGGCAAATATATAAAGAGCTAAACTTCTTGGTACGACCTCTAATTGGCTCTACAGTATAAGAATGACACGTAAACCCAGAGCGTGTTAATCTGGATAAAAAATTGCCCTTTTAAAGTTATAAATATTATAACATTAGAATTACAAGTAAATAAAAATAGAGGACTAAGAACACAGATATAAGAATTTAACATTAATATATCTACCTACATAAATGGAACTTTTTCATTAGAGTTGCTAATGCAAGATAATTTTCACACATATTTTGTGTAGTTCTTCTTTGCCGACTAACCGTCTATGTAAGACCTGAGTTTAATTAATTGACATATAACGATAATCAATCCAATGAAATCGCGTTCGAGCCGTGGGCAAAGTTTGAGCAAATGCTGTAAATTATTTACCCCAGGTACTGCTTGTACTATCATCTACTTTGTGGTACAACAGCTCTACGAACTAACATATTGAATCCAGGCTTGTGAATCGTAAATAACTGGAATCTTCTCAAGAGACACGATTTTCAGTGAGCTAGCTCGAAAGTTGAGATAGTACAAGAGTGGCCGTAGTACCTTTGCTAATCCCTTAGCTTGTCGCCTTCTGGCTCACGGGAAGTGATTGCATGGTTTCATTCTTAGTAACACGCACACACACGAATGTGGTAAGACCATTGAAGAAAACACGAATTTTGATCGTAACACTTCGCGTTAGAGTTTAGTGGTCGTTTCGTACGATTTGAGCGAAAATACACTTATAAATATTATTGTTTTATTACACCGACCCCGTCTGTAAAAGTAGGGGTGCGAATGGAAAACAAACAAAATAATTTTAAAGTTTCGTTTAAAAATGCACTAGGCCCGCGTTAGTGACAAATCTTCACGACAACATACATATATAGGTATATCTGATATAACTTGAAGACATTATGGCATGAGAGGCATGTCTTTGCTATAAAAGAACGAGATTGCCTGCAGTAGGTTATCCAGAGGCGGATAAATAGACATTCTAATAATAGAGACACATAATACCCAGACTCAAAACACGTATTTGTGGGTTAGACCGTGTGTGATCGAATCCACAACACTCAGTGCACTAGTGGTGGCGATGTGACCATTTAACGCACTGCGTCATCAGTGTAATCATAGAGGTAAACAGTAGAAAGTTCCTTGGTCATAACAACTAATTATTTACACGGACAAACATGGCAATGCGATATTTAAGATATTTTCTATATGACTACAAGTAATTACATGGTTCAACTGACGTATTGTCTACTTTAGCCCATGGAGAATTTCAATACCAATACGGTATTAAAATGGCTCACCTTAAAAAAAAACGATTACTGTAGTTCGGTAATCGACAGCACAACGCCTCTTTCAAGCGCTCAAGAAACTATACTCGCAAAAATAGAACACAGCGTTATTTAGCTGTGATCTTGTGTGATATAGAGCCACTTCTATCATCAGATACCATCAGATATCTAATCAAGAAGGTTGAAGGTTCTGTCCAGGATTTCATTAAGCACTATCTCTCCAACACATAATTCTACAAATTGTATACTTCGAACCTGCTGTTTTGCGCATCAAGTATTCTTAAACTATTACGTCGCAGTAACACACCGGTGGCCACACAATAAGTTTAAATTATGCCTGGCATTAAAACAATTGACAGATTAATATCTTCAAATCTTTTTAATCCCGTACAATTAAACCAAACAACACGACCGGTCATTACCAAAAATATTTCGCAAAGGAGGGGCCTCCCTCCGAAGTCCTCAGCCTCAGGTACATTATTCAAAACAGCATTCAAACGCCAGCTCAACCCCAAACGTATTAGACATCACTTTCATGACACATGCTATGAATAAACGAAACAAAACCAGCTCCACCTATGACTACACCTGTCCTTTTTCATCTCCATTGTGCCGAAAGAGACGGAAATAGTGTTCCTATTCGATACCGATGAGAAAAACGATCAGAATACGGACCCACGATTGCTATCTAAATAATTCAAGCGTGTATTCAGTCTCTATGGTACTTTGCCAAATTCAATCTGCAGCTGGTTGAATTATTTTTCACCTTTATTCCTTTGAAGTTAAAAGTCAATTTTGAACGGATTCTGGTGAACGAATGGCACGACAAACTCGGCGAAAACGTATGGAGTTTTTACAGGCTCTTATACGAAAATGTCGAACCGAATCGGTGTTCTCATAATCAAAATGTATAGGACAGAAATTTAAATTTTGTTTGTACAAAATTAAATTTGGAAATTCTGTATGTTTTGGTGGCATTGCATATTTGTTATCTTGATGACTTGCGTGATTCTAAGATAATAGACTATCTTCGGTTTTGTTTGTGGATCCTTTGAAGACACGTATAAACGCCAGCAATTGATTCAACAACTCATTTATTTACATCATAATGTAGTCACATGAGTATTACGTCGTTATATTTGCATAATAGCTCAAGATGAAAAAAGAAGGAGTGTTTAAAAAAAGGATATAATTGTGATATTTATAAGGATCCTCTTTATGTCCATCTAAGAAATTCAGATCTATTTTTTTGAGGTTGCCGGAAAGGTTTTTGGAGATAGTAATAAGATCTTTTGAATGACAGGTTGTGGTATGGGAGATATGCCTGGATTGTAGCAAGTCGAAATTAATAATCTGCCTTCCTCTCCATGAAATCTACATAGCATCATGTTTATAGGAAAGAAGTCTTTATCCTACAGAAAATCGCACTGCCAGAACACGTGCTGCGTTCCAACTACTTTTTTTGAAAAGTTAGTGCGTTTTCTTATGGCAAGCATCCATCGGCTTTAAATTCTTATTTTCCTACTAACTGCATAGCTTTCTCCTAAGGAGGCTGAAAGCCTCACCGAAGAAATACGATATACGGATGTTTGGCTGCGATCTTCTAGTACTATTAGGGCAAGCTAAACGACTCTTTTTTAATTCTTGCGATCTACCCGGTTATAATTTAAATGATGTTATTTTTTGTGGCTTGTTGTTAACTAGTGTCAAAGGTTTTTAAGTCCTGTAAATAACTTAAAATTCTTCGACATTGGTTGTTGCCTGCCTTCATATCTATCACAATAAAAAATACCATCTTAATACTTTGAATCTCGAGTGAACGCTTTTGATGAGCATTTATTAAATGCTTGAACACTTTTTTAGGCAAAACATATGGATCACTATTGATCAGTGTTTTTCTTCGACCTTCAAGAAGTTAAAAAGCATCTCTTACCAAAGCTACTGCCCCTCGCCTATACAGCGACAGAGTACACTCTGCTCTCAAAAACAATGAGGGAATCGTAAAAACCGTATGACTAGATGCGGCGCGATAAGGCGGTCTAATAACCCGTCACTCGCGTCGAACGCAGTAATACTCGTCATTCGTATAAAACGTCTGTACTCGCACGTCGATCATTGCCCCGCCACGATTTGTAATGGAGATGGCGTTCTGTTCCACCTAGTTTATGACTCCTTATGTTTATTATACGTCATTGGAGTATGGAGTTATGAATATGGAATGCGGTGTTTGGTTTTCTGTTTCGTTTGGAAAATTTTACGTTTATTTGGATAAAGAAAGTATGCAATGAGCTATAAGCAGGACATACAACATAAGTGAACCAAAACATTCTTTTGATTTTTCTTAAGTGCAAGCATACAGTTTTCTTAAGTTGTCTATCGGATTGGGTTACAAATTACTAGAATTCTTATTTAACTCTTTTACCTAAGCTAATATGCTTGTGATAGGAGTGGGTTCATGTCGGTGGTGCATTAGATGGGCTTCCAAAACACGACCTTTCCATCATAAGTCTACTTAATAGCATAACACATAACATTTAATAGCTACTTACATGATAATAAGCTACTAGTCTATCTGAAACTTAGTGCCGAACGAATTATTAATAATATACATACAATGAAGTTGGTTTAGATTATTTCTTCCAAAGTGACATTGCACTGCACGTCAGACTACGTCATAATAAATTTAGAGCGATTGAATAGTGGCTTTATATCTTTTATTGGATAAATAACCCGAATCATCTGGCAGAACCTTCGGCATGAACGTTTCATGATAATTACCGACATAGGGAAAGGGCGACATATGACTTATTCTACTGCATATATTAATATTTTTAAGCAATATAATATTTTAATTTGACATAGTTTTTAGCCAGTGCATGTGAATGTAATAAATAGCTCTACTACCCCATTATTACATTTGAGCAGGTAAGCAGTACTCACATCCAAAAATACTTTAGTTACTTAGAAAGACTTAATCAATTTTGCTCGCGTAGCCGCCTCGGTGCTGACATTAACATATTTTTGCGATGCCCCGTGTTGTTCAAAGGGTGTGAATTTCAAAAATACGACTACAGCACACACTCTCATTAACTTTGGAACACGTAAGGAGTGTGGATGAATACTAATTGAGTGCTAAGAGTGATAAGAACAGATCCGACAGATGAATAATTGCGAAGATGCGAAGGTGGAATGTGATTGGACGGCTGATTGGACCGACGGGTTTGAATTTGATTGGAAAGATGTTTGCTTTGTTTGTATTGGGGTTCTGATGAAATTGGATTTTTGATATTCATATAGCTACTAATGTTTGAAATGCGAAGGTATATGTGTTTGATATGTTTTTATAGCTAAATAGGTACACCGAATTTTATATAGTTGGTGAGGCTAATAAAGCCTTCAGTTGGGTTCTCTCTTATATCGCATGGTCGTGCTGCTTCATTGGTCAATGAAGCAGTCTTGAGTATGTTTAAGTTGTATAGAGTTGATTACTATACATTCCTTTTACAATAACCAAACAAATTAGCTCATTTATATCCAAGCCAATCCCTAAGGATTGACTTGCGTTTGACGACAATCGATTGAGATGTTAAGTGACGATGTAGTCGGCGATTAAGCACGCTTACCTAAAAGTTATCTATTCACTCAGAACTTGAAGATATCGGAGAGAATCGAAGAGATTTATTACATGCAGTACCTCAGTTGTCAGTGTTAGTGTCCTAATAGTGAGTCTACGTATTACCACTTGCTACGATCCTTTCATTATTGTTGCCTGATTGCATGTAGGTAAACTATAAAAGAGGAAAAATCAAACTATGGCCCAAGCTTCGATCCCGTGGCACCAACAAACCATGCTGTCGTTTTACCAACAAAATTATTCATGGCCCTAACCTTAATCTAACAAATCTTGGCATCCCGGACATAATCAAAAACATATTGTGTCTGGCCGCCGGTGTACTGCTGACATATGATAACTTAGATTCCGCAGTTAGTTGATGTTTCGAATTCTACTGCTTTTGTTGTCTTTTTTAGTTTATTATTTATATTTAGCAAAACATTTTAACTTATAAATATAAAAGATTGAAGAGGTACTTAGAAATTTGTTACTTAATCTGGCGTAAACACCTGAACGAATTTGGATGGAACTTAGCATAGGATTTTTATTCCAAAATGCCTATATACTATTGGGATTCATGCGAACGAAAATGCTTGCTATGACTTATTCAAAATAATCTTTAAGATTGATTATATTATATAATTTATTATAAGTGTTTATACTTTATATTTATAACACCAAATAAAACCAGCCAATAACGCATTATACCTATAGTAAAACTTGAAATGGATCGTCGCTTCTGCGTGTTAATCTGTACCTTTGACGAAGGCTCTCGTGGGGTGAACTCTGGGGGCGATGCCATGGTGTTAATTATACGATTTTCTTTGAAATAAGTTAATAAATATTGGATAAGGCCCACCCTCGCTGGCCTTTTAATGAACCGGCTCGATGTAGTGCACTGATCACGTTTGAGCATTTAGGATGATTTATGGATTTATGCATTTGTATGTGTGAGTTATTGAAGATGTTCATCTATCGCAGAAATGTATACTTTGTGCTGTTTTGTAGCTGCAGACGGTGATGTGATGTGTGCTGAGAATGTGAGGTCCGGGTTCGATACTTAGGTAACTTAAAGTGTTAAAAATGTTATTGAGACGTTCTCTATTCTCACCAGCACGATGTCTGGAATTACGTGCGGTACACGCAAGCAAACTTAAAAATAGCAGGCAAAATATGAGTGTCAGACGCTGCCTAGCTCTTTGAGAATAAACATCACACTGGGCTCCCTGTTGACCCTTCAAGCAGCCAAAAAGCCCCACTTACCACAGATACGCAAGACAGCAAAATACCAGTCTTTGTGATTGAGATACTTCTTCAACCAGACTGGTGCCAGAATTTTCCTTATACCCTACATCTCTTAATCTATGCATTATCTTTTTTAATCTCAATTGATAGAGGTTGTGTTGCGACTTAGAAGTTACTTTCTTGCTTAGTATATATATACAGGGTGTCCAGTAATTAATGGATAACCTTGAAATGTCTTATAGTAGAACTGAAGGCCGGCAAGAAAAAAAAAAGAAAAAAATTATAAATATATATCAAAAAGTGCAAGCTATATTAGCATAGCATACTTTTGACTGTTTATCTATTAGCATAATTAGTGTTTAATAATAAAACAACAAAAAACCGATGGATTTCATTAATTTATGGTCGTAGTACACAAGAAAGTTATACATGGTAATTAAAAAAAACACATATCTCAGGTAGTAGTTAGGATAGATTTTTTTCATATTTTTTTCTGAACGGCCATCAGTTCCACTATAAGACATTTCCAGGTTATCCATTAATTACCGGACACCCTGTATATTACTTTAAAATATATTAATGTTACCAAAAAATTAAAGTTAACAAAACACAAAACAAAATAACTATCCCTAATTCTAAGTGACGTGGTAAACTCCCTAAAAAATACTTCTCCGAAAGGTGCAAAATCGATCGCCATGCACCCAATTACACTGTACGCCAAACAACACACACTTGCGTCCAAAGGGTGCGAGAGATTGAGTCGCATCGATGCACCCAGGCACGCCCGCTTTGATCTAGCCACAGCGCCGATAGCTAAGTGGATTATTCAACGGGTTCTCACCCAATTTCGTTAATTGGTACGTAATCCGGTGGCTAAATGACAGCTACAGGCTTCGTACTGCGAGGAATACGGTGGTGTGTCTGATTACCGCAGCGGTGGGAGTTTCAATAAGGATTTTCAAGGGAAAATTGTTTCACTCGAGTAACTCATTTAGTGTTTTTTCATTTAGGTTATGTTGGTTATTTGAATACTGTGGATTTTGACCAGCAGTCGAATAAAGTTGTTTTCGCGACACAGATTTTTAAAGTTTACCATCTAAATGGGTAAAAAATAACTAGTTTTAGTCCAGGTAAACTAATATGCTTGTATTACGAATGGGTTTAGTTCGGTAGTGAATGGATGGTTAAAGCCCAGATCTCTCGATCGCAAGTCGATGCATGCCTCAACTATTAGCCGTAGCGTCGCTTTTTAAATTTTATAGTTTCTTACAAAATGACGGACGGTAGACTTGAGTAATGGCGAGGAGAAATGGTGTTGTCGCAAGCTTAATGCGTACGTGTCTTTCTAATTTGCTGTTCACTCTTTTTCTATTTCTTATATCTGGGTGATACTATCAGATCCAAAGTAAATGACTAGAGACCCACAATAAAAGGATTGATATAAATTTAAAAAAAAATATTTGTCCGAGTTAGTTAATCTATTGCCGAAACATCGGTGACCATAGTCTAAATTTGGTATTGCCTTGTCACAAAAAAATTCCAAAGGCAACATTCTATAATAAATGCAGTCTTTAGCCAGTTAGCTACAACATAAACTACCACTTTAAATGACCGTAGGCCCAGCATAAAGCAGCAGCCACACAAGTGTAGATCTCAAGCGTCGTACGATTGTCGCAAAAGGTTGTATCTGCAAGGCGTTGCGGGTTTGCGGGCGGCGTTGTGCCGACAGAAGTGTCACTGTGGCTTGTTGCCTACCTATTTCTACGTGTTTCTTACGGGATTTACGCCTTGCCTCGTGTCCCGTTGCGTAGGAAGAGCAACGTGCATTGTTCTGAAGTTATGGTCAGTTGGAAAGTGTTTTGTATTTGATATTGTGTTTGAATTGTAAATAACTCAGTATTTTATCACCTTGAAGGGATTTGAAACAGGTTTTATTAATAATAATAATATTGTTGTTCATAAACAGATTACATATACATAATATTGTCTTCTGTTTACGCGAATGTTATTAATTGAAATTAAAATACTATATACGAATTTTATCGCGTTGTTCATTTCAAACTGTATTACATAATTTTGAAGCTGTTACATTACTACTATTGAATTCTACTAATTTATAAGCTAATAAAATTATTAAAACTACTTATATTTAGGTTGACACTTTCCCCGACGTTTCGATTGCTTTTCAGCAGCCATAGTCACGAAGAGACTAAGATGGTAGTTGTCTCAATATTCCAGTGTGTAATACAATTATGTAATACAGTTTTAAATAAACAACGCGATAAAATCCGTATAAATAAGTTTAATTTCAATTACATATTCATGTTTGAAAGTATTTCAACCAATATAAATGTAGAAAAGAAATTATAATAATATTCATAGGGTATAATTGAAAATTATATTTGTTTATTTACCTACCTACATGTATTTGTACAATATAATGTCCCTGCATTTGTCATACTTTGTGAATTTATACATCTTGTAACAGCTAATTCAAAAACTATAGAGTAGCTTTTTGTTTGTAACTCTGTACGCACACCGTCATAATTAGTGAGCCAATAATAATAATAATAATTCTTTATTTGTAACAGCAAGGTGAATACAAATATTATGCAGCCCTGATTCCCAAACTAGCGTGAGCTGTATATTGGGAGTCAGTTCTTTCCCAAAGACAATTTAAATCAAAATAGTTACAAGCTGTTTAATAGATACAATTTGTTTTTTTTCTCTTTTAGTTAGGTACAATAATAATAATACGTGTTTTAATAATGTATGGTGCGCGCATGTGTGTGTTTATGCATGAATATTATTACAATTCAAAGACAATTAGCTACATATAAATATTATTCGCGTAGAACTGATCACTTATCCCATGCGAAGAAATTAATTTGAATTGTTCAAAAGATATGGTGGTTTGCGTTGAGAAAGATGTATAGGTATGTAGAAAGAATGTACGACAAAAGCTTGTCCAAAAAGTATATAAAGAGAATGTGTATGGGACAGTTGGTAAAGGACGACCGAGGAAGACATTTTCTGACCAGAGATCGAAGACATTCTAGTGAAAGATCAGGATAATGGTGCATAAAAACTAGCGTAGGTACATGAAGAATATATCAAACCAATAACACAAGGCAAATGAAATTATTACGCATTTAATCGCGCTTCATTTTGAACTATTATTACGGTACGTCACGGTAACTTTTCAGCAACCATGATCAGAATTGTAGCAAAAAGTAATCCATTTAGTCCATCCTGTCTCTGTCTACCTCTTTAGAAACCAGCAGTGAGTGTAAATGTTATAATGTTTAGAGAGTTTGGATTACCCTCAACACGAGAACACGACACTAACCTAAAACTGCATTGTATTCCGAGATAGAACTAAGAGGCGGTACCGATATATTCCGAATGTAAGTTAGAAGCTACTCCGAAGCGAAATAACACTAAATCTAGACCAACTTTCCGCGTGCTGCCTGTATATTTTACAAGTTTCTTTGCAGAAATGGCGAGTGTCCATCGTTACTAAGAGGTTCAGGATTTAGACTTAAGATGTATTGGGCCTTTCATCACGGAACGTGAAGTGGAATGATCACGTCGCATCCGATGTGATCGCTCGCATACAAAATAGGTCTCATTGTTTTATAGAGTATGTAAATATAATAAATGATAGTGTCATATGAGGTACAAACTATGATTAATTAAGAAGAAATTAATTTAAAAAAATATTTTTATTATCCTAAATATTCTTATAATGTACACATATTATAGTTTGTGACAGTATTTTGCCGAGCTAATGAGTAAAATATCTTTGCTCATACTATTAGTTAATTGATATTCTTTAATACCAATTCTCGGTTGCCGATTCATCTATACTAATATAAGAAAGAGGAAAATTTCTTTAATATTTGATTTTTTGTTTGTTTGTAAGGGTTTAACTAAAAAACTATTCAACCGAATTAAACATTTCTTTCACCATTAGAAAGCCATATTATCAGCGAATAACATAAACTATACTTTATTTAAAATATACTAATATTATAAAGCTGAAGAGTTTGTTTGTTTGTTTCGTTGAACCCGTTAATCTCATGAACTACTGGTCCGAATTGAAAAATTATTTTAGTGTTGGATAGCTCATTTATCGGGGAAGGCTATAGGCTTTATAACATCACGCTACTACCCACGGGGGCGGCGCAGTTATCATAAACGCGGGTGAAACCGCGGGCACATCTAGTTTAAAATAAAAACAGTACCGTTAGGTACTGATATAACCGAAACTACTTTTACGCGAGCTAAGCCACAAGCAAAAGCTTATAATTCATAAGTTGCTGAAAAGGAGTCAAAAATTGAAATAATAATCCAGAATCCGACTAAGAACTAGTAGGTATTTGTTAATCATATAGTTTTTAACACATCTGGGCATCCAATCACTACACGATCAATATTGACTACATAAAAAAAAATTATACTTTATAACTAACTTTTATTATAAACTGACGTTATCCGTCAGTGTAATAAATAAAAACAGCGTCATGAGAAAATCGGATTTAGAAGATAAAAACAACACAATGAATATGAAAGTAAAGATTTCAATAATTATAACTGAATCCTTCATTAGCCAGCCTTCAAATAGAGACAAATAATAATAAATTATATGGCTAACTTGGTAATTTCGCTCTATAACTATTTTTTTTCAAAGCCTACGCGATAATACAAATACCTATTTTATTAGTTATAAGTTCTGATAAAGAAGTACCATTCAAAGCATAAATATATGACATAAAATAAATGTGACCTCCCCTTGCACCAGAGACTAAGCTTTGAACGTCATACGACCCAAAAATAAGTGATGTTTACGATATTCCGTTATTTTCGTCGAGTATCGCCCTTGTCACGTCGAAATATGTTAAGAATTTCATTTATAAAAATAATATTACACGATGTTTTTTTGATATTGGATGTGAAATAATTAATTAAATATTTTGTCTACCTGTGCGTACTATGGTATAAACTGCGATGTTAAATTTTGATCTACCTACTTTTATTTAAAGTATTTATTTATTAAGGTTAATCAACAACTGCTTACACTAATACATATCCAAATAAGTAGTAGAATAAAATAATAATAATATTCTATCACATACACACAACACCATCTAAGCTAAACTAAGCAGAGTTTGTACTATGGGTACTGGACAATGGATAAACATACATATATACTTTTTTTTTGTAAATACTTACATATTATACATAGAAACACCCAGACCATGACAAATATTCATTTTCATGCACACAAATGTTTGACTTGTGCGGGAATCGAACCCGCGACCTCAGGCGTGGCAGTCGGTTACACTAACCATTACGCCATCGAGACAAATCAGTGTAACACTTAATTATAGACTAACACCACAAGGTAATAAAAAGTTTACAATGTAAATATTAGTAATAATGTACACTACTTAACCAAACTTAGCATACATATTTGACTGCATTGATACAAGAAACAAAAAGAAGTAAAATAAAATAAAACAAACAAAAAACCAAAACAACCGATAAACATCAAATCAATACCGTAAAAAGTAAAGTAGATCAGAAAGTCGGTAAATGTATTTAGAATTATAATAAGTATATCATATCGTATAAGAGGCAAGATTTGATTTTTCGCTTTTTGTAAAGATTTGACACAAAACTCCTTAACTGACTTTAAAAACTATTTCACTATTAGAAAGCTTGATAATCACCGAGTAACATAGGCTTTATTTTATTTTAAAAAAGAACTGTCACCGTCATAACCTAGCCTACTTTTACGAGAGCGAAGCCGCGGGCAAGAAGTGGTCCATAATATATTTTAAAGAAGATTTATATAATTAACGAGATGGGTGTAAAACCTAGGATTCAACCTCTTCTACTCCATGTTAACTTTTTTTTCCATCAGCTTTTTGTATTGTCCCACTGCTGGGCAAAAGCCTCTCCCTTGAACTTCCAAATATGTTGGTGGATATCCCTTGACCTATGACTTTGTGACTCTTATATCTCGGGGATCTTTTGACCCACAGGGCCCATATTCAACCGAGGGTTGACCCCAAGGTGTCTGCACACCAAGTAACAAGTCAATCGGTCCAGTGGTTCCGGAGCTATGCCTGTCATTAACAGACAGACACACAGACCCACATAGTGTTTTCGTTAACCGCTTCGAAGAAGACTCGGAGGTTGATAATAAACTCAAGAACAACAGGCCTGATTATAAAAATTCTATCACTATTAAAAAGTTACTTTATCCAAAAGAAATATAAGCTATATAACATCACGCTATGAGCCTGGAGAACGGAGCAGTAATCATAAACATGGTTGGAACCGCGGGAGACAGCCAGCAGTCCGTATTTATACAGGGTGATTTTGAAATTTTTTTTTTTTTTATTTTTTTTTTATTTTTTACGTGGGGGAATGCTATGACGCATATCCCTCCGCGGGGGCGGGCGGAGGGATTATGTCGGACTCGCCGGGGTAAAAGAAAGATGTTAAAAGACAATGTACCTCCCGGAATACCGACTAAACCTACCACGGTGTTCCTCGACAAAACCACTATCGACGGGGCCGCGCGAATCGCTTTCGCATGCGGTCGCGACCCCGCCGAGGTTACGGCCCGCCGTATGAAACGGCAGGCCACTACGCAACAAGACCTACCCAAGATAGGCACTACACAATATAAAAGCCCTACTGTCTCCCCCTAAAGGGGAGACGGACACGACACAGAGGCGCGCGTGGGAACACGCACGCCGCCTCTCGGACCTGGTGCTGAACGGATGGCGGGCAGGCCCACAAAGCCCGCCACCCCCAGGTCAAACCTCAGGGTGGCTGGAGGTCATCGCGCGCCCTCCGGCGCCCGGCTCTGCGGTTGGGGAGAGGGTTCAAACGCTCCCTCTCCCGCTCCGCCGCCTCCTTGGTGGAGATTACTTCCTCGCAGAAGGAGGCGACGGCGCTCCACGACCTCTCACTCCGGACCATAGACTGAACTACGGCCGGGAGCGAGAGGGCAACCGATCCGACTGCCGCGATCAACTCACGGCGCTGCGATGCCCAGGCGGGGCAAACCGCCAAAGTGTGCAGCGCCGTGTCCTCTACAACGTCGCGGCAGTCGCCGCAGTGGTGACAACCAGGCGTCTCTTGCCGGCGTATACGACACAGGAACTGGCCAAAACAACCGTGGCCAGTTAGAACCTGTGTCAGCCGGAAGGTGAGGGCGCCATGCCGCCTCTCCAGCCACTCCTCAAACACGGGTCTTACCGCCACAATCGTGGCGTGCCCGGTGATTTTGAAATCGTGTAATTCCTTTTAACCACGCATTCTACTGGTGATATAGAATAACCCTGACCATATTTTTATTTAATTAGATTTATTTTTTTTGAAAAATTATTGTTCCGTTTTTTTTGTGAAATGGTGTCAGATAGTCATATGTTAACCAACCGAGGCAATTTCAATTTTTTACTAATTAAAATAAAAAAACATATTAATAATTAATGTCGTAAATAATAACGGGCGGTCCTTTTTATTGCCCCTTATTATTTACGACATCAGTTATTGTTATGTTATTATTTTTAAATTAGTAAAATATTAAGATTGTGTCAGGTGGCTAAAATATGACTATTTGAAATCATTTCATGAAAAAAATCTGTACTCTAATTTTGCCGAAACCATTATTCTAATTAAGAAAAAATATGGTCAGGGTTATTCTATATCACCAGTAGAATGCGTGGTTAAAAGGAATTACACGATTTCAAAATCAGCCTGTATAGTCTAAGGCATGTCACAGCATGCTGCCGAAGTATGCACAGCGTTAACAGTCAGGCCGTTTGGGTATTAAAGTGATACAGCGACATAATAGCGACCATTATCTATTCTTAGGTAAAAAATAACATACCTAGATAAATTATCCCTCGGCTATATACCCAATGACGTAGGCAGGTAGGTCTGTATTACATCCTCATTGGGCCTAACTAAACTATATTTTGCGAATAATATCAATAATATCACGTCCTCATTGGTATGTCATTCAAGCAAAGCCATGGGCGGTACCTACTATATAGCGGTAGTAAATGCGACTGCTGTGCATGAGGTTTCGGGTTCGAATCCCGGATCGGGCCAATAAAAAGTAATTGGGTTTTTCTGTTAAGAAATCTTCTAAATACGAGCCTGGAGATTGGAAGTTGGCGGTGTTATACAACCGTGTCTCGGAAAGCACGTAAAGCCGTTGGTCCTGCGCCTGATCTCTCTCCAGTCGTGTCAGATTATACGTCCCATCGGATTATGAGAGTTAGGGAACAGAGAGTGCACTTGTGTTTGCGCACACACTTGTGCATTATAATATCTTCTGCGTAGATGGCCAGTCTCCGCTAAGATTGGCCGCCATGACCGAAATTCGGTTACGAGGACATTTTTATTACTATTATATTATAATAAAATTAGTTAATAATTATTACTGTTCATGTATTATGTATAATAATAGAATTAGTTTAAAGGCATCAGCCTTATATGGTAAATTATAAAGACCACGAGTAGTTTTAATGTTTAGTCTTGCTTTATATATACAAACACACTGTTATGACTGCCCATACTACTGAAGTAGGTACCGTATAAGAAGTACAATAATACCAAAAAAGTCCACACTTAGAAAATAAACTCGACCCTAAACTGCTAACACTTGTAAAACCGAACCGCAATCCTATCGGATTTCCCCCTAAAACCGATCAAAACCGAAAAAATAACAAGAAAAGTAAAAGCTCTTTCTCACGTCGAAGAGTAAGTAGCTTAATCGCCCCCTATTGTGTACCGATTTGCGGGTAGATCACAAAAGAATCCCTTTTTTATCCGTTCAGGGACCCTTTGGATCGCTGGACCGTGTTACCGGTATCGATAACAAATTGGGGGTGATCCTTGAAGGGTTAAGTTTGGGAGTTCCTTACAAGAAGGGTTATTGAATCTCTCTTGTCATTTGGATTGGAGGTAGTTGGAGTAGATGTGTGGGACTTGTTGCTGTATGGGTTTAGAAGATTATGATGGAATATTTCTGTAGTATATTCTAGTAATGTAATCGTGCTTTTATTTTATTTGTATAGACTATGTAGATTTTCATATCTTGGTATACTTTAGGACCTTTTATAACTTTGTCGTTTGACATACAGCTACATCTGACATCTATGTCCTCGAAAGAGAAGACTATTATAATTGTTAAAATATAAAATACGCCAAGCTTATTTTAGGACTAATAACAATGCTCTGCCTATACAGTGTATATAATAAACCCTGTTCGATCCATTAAGGATTTGTTTCTCTCTTAACAAATATGCTAAGAAAAATAACATAATAAATCTATATCATCGTAAAACATCTTCATATTTTTTTTAAGTACTGTATTGATCAGCATTTTACCCTTAAATTACTGAAATTTCGTAAAGTCTAGCAACACTCCACTAAATTTGACAAGGACGCGGAGCGTGCATACTTTTGGCGGCATTTTTTTAAGGCGTAGGTAGGTAGGCGCAGCGTAGCGCGGCGCAGCATCGGTGAATCTTTATGGACTTTAGTGATACCTAGGTATTATGATTAATAAGTTGTTGGTGTTGCCATGGGTAATCTATTAACATATTATCTATACTAATATTATAAAGCTGAAGAGTTTGTTCGTTTGTTTCCTTGAACGCGCTAATCTCAGAAAATGCTGGTTCGAATTGAAAAATCTTTTAGTCTTAGATAGCCCATTTATCGACGAAGGCTATAGGCTATATAACATCACGCTACGACCAATAGGCACGGAGCAGCAATGAAAAATGTTACAAGAACGAGAAAATTCTCTTATGTGAAGCAGACGAAGTTGCGTGCGTCAGCTAGTTTGAAATAAATTATTTACTGGGGTAATTTTATGATCGATTTTTATAAAAGGATGTCACGTACGTACTCATAATAAGCTACTGTATAACACCTTTAAGATCGGACAGGGTTTATTATACTCACTGTATATCACAGACTAAGCAATAAACATTTTTAGACTTTCGCAATTTATACACAAATACTTAATATAATACTAGATAACGAGTCTTACTCGCGATTAAGTATTTAAGGGTATAAACACCTATTGCTTGTCCAACGTTAACCAGTAACCACGATCGATGTAAGTCAGTCGAAACGTCAAGCAATCGATAGATATTTATTACCTTTAAATACAGACTAAGCAGTCTGTGATATGTACTATGAGGCAGAAGCCTGCGTTGAATGCGACTATTTTATATGAGAGGTTTGGAATTAGCTTCCCGTGCAGGGCAGCGTTATTCGGGTTTTCTGTCAAGAAAACGTCAGTAGCCGAACGGAGTTAATAAACGTGCCCGGGAATAGGCTCGCCTTTTTATTATGGGTAACCGAAAACTATACTTGGCCAAATGTGAATGTAATAAACCTCTGCCCACCCCATCGGAGATATAGGCATTAGAATACATATGTATGTGTTCTTAAGACATACTGAATGTATGTAATAGAGTTACTCATACGATTTAATTTAAGTTTTATTCCAGATTGATATAATCTGATATATTATGAGCAACCCAGACGAAGTAGAGCCGTGATAGAGCTTTATAATTTATGGTTGCTGCACGGCCCCCGTGGGTCGTAGCGTGATGTGATATAGCCTATAGCTTTCCTCGATAAATTAGCTATCCAACACTAAAATATTTTTTCAATTCGGTGTAGTTCCTGAGATTAGCGCGTTCAAGCAAACAAACAAACAAACTCTTCAGCTTTATTATATTAGTATAGATTCGTCATGCAGACCCTAAAAACTCGTAACAAACAATTTCTAACATTTTCTACGTCGAACACCGCAGCACATTCCGAAAAAAAACAAAGAAGTTTCGGTGGTCCGGTTTGATTAACAAGCGAAATCATGCAAGCGGGCGGTGCAAGTCTAAAAGAGCAGCCAATAAACCACCTGAGCGTAGTTCTGTATAGCAATTAACGGGTTGCAATCCGACTGTTTAATTCCGAACGGTGCGCCGCAATAAACGTAACGGCACGGCACCGGGCCGGCCATGACCAGCCACCGAAACGGAATGCGATGAAAAAGGCACGATGTCCACACACACTTGAGGAGGGAAATTACAAACGGTTGTGGCGTACACCGCACGTAATATCATTCCGCACGAGTCTTGAAAACGAAATTAAATTTTGCATGAAATGGTACAATATACAAAGAAAGTGGACGGACAAAGGCTCTAGTGGGGGGCCACGTGACCGCGGTTGGTTACACCGCGGTCCAGCCTTATCGCGGCCGCGTATGAAATTACTTTCTAATCACATTACAACATTTTTGTTGCGCTCCTTTCTTTCTCTAAGATTTAATTTTAATTAAGATTTTTTTACGGCGTGTGTGTTTATTGCGAGATCTCTGCGACGTTATTTTAGTTGGAATTGCTTTTGAGTAATGATACGGAACTGACTAATTACGTTTAGTGTGCTATGAAGGTATGTGAATTTAATGTTTTGTAGTACAACTCTATTATAGTGAGTGTGAATGATAATTAAAAATTATTGGGTTCGAACCCAATACTAACATAATAAAAAATTTTAGTACGTTTTTCTGTCAGGACTTTTTCAGTAGCTACACAGAGACGAAAAGGATAGCCTTTGCTTCTTTGTATGTGATATGAAGTAAAGCTCTCTATCAGGGCTGTTAAGAAAATAATGACAGCCAATATGTGAACAGCAACCTCCTAATACTAAAGTTTGATCAGCCCGTCAATGCCAGCCTTTTGGTACATAAAGTAAGTACCCAAAGAAAAGTACTCAATAAAGCTTATTCAAACCAGTGATGTCAATAAAAAGCGTTTCACATTAGCATACACGACGTTGGTACATTTTTAACAGTATCAACACGTAAGCCAACATTAGAACTACGCACCATCGCCCTTGTCCATTATTAATGGCACCCGAACACGGCCGGTTAATTAGGGCCCTTCATAATGTACAAACGGTTACAGAATACCTCTAGAAAATTTACGCACTCATAAATACACCCAGTCTGGCACTCCGTGATCTCAGCAATTTTCAGTTTTCGGCAAGAGGCTTAATAATTCAACGTGTAGGCGCGTCCGTAGCAAAAATGAATTCTCTAATGTGAATGGAACTTAGAGTGGCGGGCGGGCAACGGCAAAATAATTAAAGCATGGCATTAAAAATTCTTCCAGTGAGTCTACCTCGGTCCGGATATGTGATAATATTAATACGGCGAACCCCGGCTTTTTGACCGTTCGGACGGTCTTAGGTCTCCATTCGTGATTATTACAATTATAATTGTGAATCATTTATAGCGCAGACATGTGTGAATTAATTTTAATTAACACCGCGAATGTTTGCTGATGAGAGGTGCGTTGCCTTTTTGAAGGAATATTGCTTTTGAATAATTAACTGTTGCTTTTTAACTTAGTTGATGTTGAAAGCAGTATTTTACGTGTGAAAGGACTAAGAGGTGATCTCGAAGATAGCAAGGTGCAATTAACGCGAACATAATTTTACGCAAAAATATTTTATTTAAGTAAGTAGTCTTTATCAGGGCTTGCTTAGATCTCTGTACATAACCAAGATTTGTCCGATTCATAAATAGTTTTTCGAGTCTGGGTGTTTTTGGTGTCAGCAATTTCTATGTTTTTAATGATCAACTTAGTATAGCCTTAAAAGTCTGGGTCTTATATAACATAACCTTCGGTGCGATGTTGGCTTCACCTAAAGTCTGATCGACAGATTAATCGGCTAGTCATCCAATAGATCTATCATTAAAAATATATTATATTCACATTAATTTAAAGATTCTATTTCAACTATATTCCCATCATTATAACACCTGTGTATATTATTTTCAACAGTAGTAGTTTTGGAAAACATCGGATTATTGCCGATGCTGATGTGTTGATTTTTAGCAAACGCCTGCTCTAGAATTCCGATCATAATTATAAATGTTATACGTACTCGCAAGAACACATACGAAATGCTGTTCATAGTATACAATTTCATCTTCGATAAGTTAATTTTGAAAAGGGACAGGGTATCATTCCATCTCCAAATACACGCATAACATTAAAAGCCAACAGTTTAATCAGCCACAAACTATCAAGGCACGTTAAACACAAACTGACCATCTTATCCAAACTTTATTAACGACATAATCTCGCGGCCACCTCAATAAACATGTAAGAGGCCGATATGCAAATACGCCGCTAGTCCAGTTTGTTCGGGATGTTTGTACACGAGTGGACATGGATAGACAGTGTAAACATGGGCCACGTTTAGTTATTGGATGTAGTAATATCTTAACGTGAATGTCTGGCCTTAGAGTAAGTCGGAGGGTGGATGGGAAGGCAAGGTAGGTCTGAAACATCATTTTAGACATACTTCCTTTTATTATAGCTTACTTTTTCCTTTTTGACGATTTTTTCACATAAATACTGTTTTTAGGACGGCGATATATTGGATTTTCGCAAAGTGCACAGTTTTTTTTTTTGCGATATACTGTCATAAGCACGGGAGCATAATCGCAAGTAGAAGCTAGTATTATATAATTTTAGTCTTGAAGCCTTTTATTTAGCTTGAACACACGGCTTTCCTGATGGGATCTAGTTCTAGGTATGAAACCTAGATCAGACTTCTGCTCTTTTCTGTCTACTCTGTGCTGCTGCCGAGAATTTCTTAATAGAAAATTTAATAACCCTTTGCACATAGAAACAGAGACCTTATGTGATTTTGATGACGTAGTGGTTAGTGTAACCGACTGCCACGCCTGAGGTCGCGGGTTCGATTCCCGCACAAGTCAAACATTTGCGTGCATGAACATGGATATTTGTCTTGGTCTGTGTGTTTCTATGTATAATATGTACGTATTTACAAAAAAAAGTATACATGTATGTTTATCAATTGTCTAGTACCCATAGTACAGGCTCTGCTTAGTTTGGGCTAGATGGTGTTGTGTGTATGTGATAGAATTTACTACACTTCCGCCTAAATGTAATCCCTATGTTACTTTTATACAAAAACCTCCCTCCATCGTTGATCACTAAAACGTAGATAAAAGACAAAGAATAAGGCGCTTGGGGTCCGAGGCGTCCGTACGTGCACCGCGGATTAACCAACAAATTGGTTTAAGCCGAAAGCCCGGATCACGTCGTAGGAGAATCAATCCCAATCGGTTGAGACGTGAGGCTGTATGGGATGGAGAGGGTACAATTAATTTTTGAGTTGAAGCTAGCTCATTGTAATAGCAGATTGTTTGGATTAATAGATATGTAGGTGTTTTTACTGGTATGTAAAATATCAAGCCTTAAATCAATGCCTTTTATTTCTTTGAAGTGAATAACGAAATTATTTAGTTCCCGAGCAATTAGTGGTAACGATAAATATAAGCAGTAATTCTTTTAAAAAATTGATTTGTTGACTTCCGACATATTGCTTATAGGATAAAATTAATAACCTATCTCTCAAAGGGCCTATCAGAGATAAAAAAATTATATAACTACTAGGGAGCGCCTGTCAAATTTCTATCTGTAGTGCGTCAAACATTCAAAAAAAATGGTTTATTCATACAATAATTTAAGCGAGTGTGTTTTTCTTACGGGAAAAAGACAGTGCTGAATGTAAGTTGTATGTCACTTTTATTTTAATTATTTTAATCATTAAGTCAGATCATTCAAGATATCAAAAACAGAGTAGATTAATCTGGTAGAAGTATACTCAGTTCCAAAAATAACGGGTCAGTCACATAAACCCGAATATCTCCCGAACTACGTATGCCATCCTAATGAAACGAAGACTGTTCAATTGAGAATTTAATTATACAGATAAAAAATAAAATAAAACTTAGTTGCACCCACAATATTAATCTCTAAAAACTAAAGTAGTCATATTTTTCTTAAGATTAAATTTTTTTTATGATTGTTTTTTTGCTGTTTTTCATCACTTTCTTCATTTAATACTTTGTATTGCCTCAAAATTACAAAGTATTAAATGAAGAAAGTGATGAAAAACAGCAAAAAAACAATCATAAAAAAAAAGTTTTATTTTATTTTTTATCTTTATAATTAAATTCTCAATTGAACAGTCTTCGTTTCATTAGGATGGCATACGTAGTTCGCGAGATATTCGGGTTTATGTGACTGACCCGTTATTTTTGGAACCGAGTGTAGTTGTCAAATAACAGAAAAATAATTATGACGTCACTGTTATTTGAGTGCAGGCTCCGCTTCTCCTTCATGCGAAGAAGATAGCGGAATGTTCAAAGTATTAATCGTTTCTTCATTTTCCAACTAATATTTATAGTAATAATATTTAAATTTTTCCTATATTTGAGCAATTGTTTGACAGTTGTAAGGATTATTTTAAGAAACATAATATTTTACAATCAAATGAGTGACCTGCACTGTTCTCCTAGCTAGATTATTAAACAATCTGTATTAAGGAGTAACAGTCATTTTCCCTTCTGTAATAAAGGTGAGTTGTTTAGTATACTATCACGATCTTTCTCTTTAACACTTCATTAAATCAAATATCGTGTTACAATATCTAAATAAAATAAATATTGATGCCGTTTTCACAAAAAGTTTATTTTTTGTTGAAGTTGCTGCTTATTATGTGAAACACAGACATAGGCAACAATCCTGTTATAAGATTATTCTTCTGGACTTAATTATTTATAAAAAAGTGCAGTTATTGAATTCTTTTACTTCGTATCAAATGAAACACTCACTCCTTACTTTTCCCGCACGATTTCGATTCCAATAGATTCTAATAAGATTAGTGTTGTCACACGGGTGTTAGATAAAATAGTTTGTGGCCTATAATTGGGGTTCAGGTTGGGCCGGCCCATGTCAGTCACATTACAAAGCAAAACATACCTTATCCCCCTCTATCACAGAGTAATTCAGTGTGAACACATTAACCATGGTCATCACTCGCATGACTAGACAATATCGACTTGGAAGGTGATCTTTCCACCTCATAAACCAAAATCCGATCTTATGGTAGACGTGTAAGGTTGATATTTGCTTGTGGTTTTCATGGATAGTTTTCTCCGATCGAGTCCCTGTTACAAATTGGATCGGTCGTCGGGTAAATCAGGGTTACCCAGTAATTGAGACTTACAGGATCGTTCGGTTTGTGGGTAGGTCGACGTGGTTGAAGGATTAGGTTGTGCGTATCGCTATCTATCGATCTTGGGCCGCTTAATGTTTGGGATTTGTTGTCTTTGATGATGTCACTGTTTGACATGGTTGGGTGTATGTCGGTAGTCGTTTTGGTGTTATCGGAGTTTGGTATTCTGTTGCTGTTTTCGTTGTAAATAAGTGTGGATGCATTTGAGGTTATAGATTGATTTGTATGCTAAATGTTTGTGTATGCATAAAATAATATAAAGATTCGTTATAATTTTGATTTTAACTTTGCATGGGCAATGCTTAAAATAAATCTTAAATTTTTGAAATATCAGGTATAATTAAAAACCTATTGTTTATACTAAACGTAAAATTGTTCTTCAGATATGCGTGTTATAATAATCTTGTTTTATTTAACAGGACAGGACAGAATGAATCTATATTCTTATACAGTCAATGATTAAAAAGATTAAGTTAAAGTTAAACTGAATCGCCAATTACGTAAATTTAACGTTTTATCAGTTTATTTATTTATTTATTTATTTAAAAGCACATCTACAGATTACATATTATGTATGTGAATAGGATATGAGTTCAAGGTATACATGTTAATTTGCAACCCGATTATCGGTGTGCACAACATTTTTGATGAGAAAATCTGTCCAATTGATTCCATATACGTTTTTATAGAACAAAGATTTAATGATAATACAACTATAGACTTTCAATTGCTACGACATCGGAAATCACTTTTGATTCATATAATTATATTCATTCTACAGCCTCATCGGTTAAGGGTATGTATCAGAGAAGGTGCTTTTCACTTGTCGGTCTAGATATGGCTAATATCATATCTCACACAATTTCTTTATACTGAAATTTTACTCTTCCATTCGCATAGTTATAAAAATATATCCGTTACATCAAATCACTTATTACCACTTTCTGCAGTCAAAAAAGAACAATCAAATATTTCTGCACACTTTTTAATAAGGACGATACATAGAACTGCCATTGAAATCAAGAAACCTAAAAACAGTTTATCCCCCAACAAATTAGATGTCCATTATTGGTACAGACAGACGTCAAACATTCGATCCTGTGTAAACAAACGAACAAGGAGATCCCGCACGGGAATAGAACTCGCTACCCAACTTTGTTTGTTACTTCCGGAGTAAAGGATTGATTCTGTTTTGACGAAAGAGTTTTGCGCTACGTAAATATGTTTACATACTCATTTTAGTGTCTGGGTTAGGGGATACTCTGGTCGTTAATTAAAACTGAGCTTATTCAAAGGCTTTAGTTAAAGTTTATAAATTAAATAATATATTTAAAGTTTAAACCAAGTTTTGTTTTTATAGATTTATGGACGAAATAATTAATCAGTATCATCTAAAATCTTTATATTTAGATATAAAAAATAGTTCTGAAGACGAATATGATGCATCTTTAATCTTAAATCTATACAGATGGGATTGAATTGATTGTAAATTTTGACAACGATAGATGTAGGATATCTCTAATTATTAGGTGCATGCAGTGTTTGCTTATATTTGGATGTAACTTTTTCTGCAAAGCAAGTTATGCTACGTAATTATGATGCGATTGTATAATTGTTACATTTTTAAGCAGACCATAAATAAATAAATACGTAAGATTGTCTAATTGAAAAACCTTTAGATAACTACGTAAAGTTCTCAATTTAAATACCACAATTTATTAAGTCGGTAAGAAGAAAGCCTACTAAAAACATATCTGCAAGATCTACATAATGTTCAGGAAGGTATTTGAAATCTGCCAGCCTGGCATGACTTGAATCGTGTCTTATTATAATATAGACAACGGGTCTTCCGTTGTCTAATATTATATTAAGTATCTGTACAAATCGTGACAATCTAAAAACGTTTAAGTCATTTCATACTGATACGGGGCCTGTGCTCAGTGGTTTGAAGTGGTGTTGTACAGCGATGTCCTTTTTAGATCATTTACATTACGATAGCTCAGTGGGGAGACCAACAGACTGCAATGTAGATGGTCTCGGGTTCGAAACCACGTCGCGCACCTCTGACTTTCGGCAGTTATATGATTTTTCGAAATTATGTGCGTATTGATTGACAATTATCGCCTGCTCCGTGCCTCGGAGAGCACGTTAAGCCGTCGGTCCCGGCTGCCATGAACATCAATGGCGGTCGTTATTGGGAAGTCAGTGCCCTATAACAACCTGATACTGGTCTAGCCTTAAGGTCAGGTGGCAGCCACTCCGTGTAAAAACTGATATCCAGTCAAATCCGGTTAGAGTAGAAAAGCCGACCCCACGTGATTAGGGAATAATAAAGGCTAGAGAGAAGAGTATTACACACATGCGTGTGTGATACTACCTTGGTTGAGTAATACTACCCATCCACATTTCGTCAGTTATTGCTTCAGTTTTTATGTAATACGAGGCCAGCCTACTGCAATTTCCCGGACACACTTCTAGACTTCGTGCTTCTTCGTTACTAAGATTTTTCTATAAAAACCCTTACTTAATCGAACTTTAAACGTCAAGTACAACTGTCGCTTTTACTACCGTTATGCCATGGAGAGAGTCTATACGTGACACCTTTAGTGTTGCAATCGTACATAGCCGGTACCATAAGATGGGATATACGCTTGTTTGCCATCTTGTTTATGTATAAAAAGGTATTTAAATACCTAGATATGGTATAATACGGCTGTCATAGATAAAAGTACGCGGCTATATTAAAACTCTAAAATCGTATATAATGTATACAATACAACATATAACGTGAGGCATTTGTAGATTTTCGCTTTGGATGCTGCACAATGCAACGAACAACGGCTCCGATAAGCGGTTATCAAAGAATATACGAGGCGCTTCGGAAATGTTTAGTAGTACCGAAGTCACACGCTGTAGCTTATAACAGTTTGTATTTAGAATATTGTGTTAATGTTTTGATTCAATTAGTTATCGGTAATCGGTATAAAGATGCACGAATGGCGCAGTGCTTTACGTGGTCGCCTCGCTATTGTTGCTGTACTGAGTGTTATGGGTATACGACACAAAAAATTGTGTGATCCACGAATAATTCTTCCAAGTCTGGGTGTTCTTTGTGTCCGTTGTTGGAATGTTTGTAAAGTCTTTTGCGACTCAAGAAAGATTCCTAGTGCGGAAGGTGTCTTTTAAAAATCAAACTAACAAAAATTAACTAACGTTGTCACGACAGTATAATCCTGCTAATATTATAAATGTTAAAGTTTGTGAAGATGTTTGGAAGTTTGTAATTAAATCACACGTACACACATTGTCAGTAAATAGCAAGTGCAGTACTCGTTATTTACTGTCAATATTATGTGTATCTACTTTCTAAAGCAAGCTTACACATTGTAATAATATTTTACACTATCGTCTAAACCAGAGGATCCCGAACTTTTTTCTCATAGACATCTTTTATAATTTAGCTAGTACCGGTGGACCCGCTGCAGCTAAAAATTTAATCCGTCTAGTAAAATCGGTATATTGGATCAAAAAGTTTTAAAAGTTTGATCATATCTCTACGGGCTGGCTCTTTTTTTTTAGAATTATATCTCGGGTCTTCAGCGGATCGTATTCCTCGAATATTATCTGCCTATATTGATCAAAAGTCAAGCCAACATTTTAGTTCTTCACTAACGAAAGCAAATAAATTTTCATGTCCACCCCGCCCGCTTACGAACTGTGAACCCCCATTGTTTTGTCACGCCATCATCGGGTCTCCCATGGACCCCTGGGGGTCCACCTGGACCACTTTGAGAACTAAGGGTCTAAACACTAAACGCCCTAGGAATAAACTGTAAAACAGATTTTACTTGATACAGTTCGATTCTTAAGAAAATACTTGAACTTGTGGCATAACAATTTCTTCTCGCGTAGTGCAATAAACTTAAATTTAAAATAAAGCATTTATCGAAAAATGAACGGATTGTAGCTTTAGACTAATTAGTAAGTGTTTTTTAATAAATCTTTTTAATTTTATTTTTGACTAGATATATGTAATAATAAAATATTCTATCGCTAGGGAACAGTTCTTCTTTTTTGGATGAAAGGTACATATGTCCTTTTCAGTACCCCTGACAACATGCACGCATATTTTATGATGATCGGACGAGTAGTTAAGGCGTGATAGCGTAACATACAAACAAAAACAACTCAAATTCGCATTTATAATAGTAGTATCCACAGTGCCACCATATTCTACGTGTCAAAACAACACTATCGTCTATACACAGTGAAGAACAAACAAAGTGTAAAACTCAAATCCAGGGCGTAGACATCTCGGCAACTCGGCGGAACATCTTAGCATAATTAGCTGAAGGGGCCGTTTATTGCTAATATTAGTTGTAAGGATTAATACTAACGGCTGAGCTGTGAGCTGTTAACTGCTATTTTCATAAGTCTTGGGAAGGGTTCTCCTCGTCTGACTTTGTATGCACGTTATAGTGATGACGTTGAAATTACGTTGTTTTTGTAAGATTAGTATTGTATGCGTGTACTTATATTAAGGAATAGTAATAGTTTATTATCGTCGTTTCTGCGTGACCATGGCTGCTGAAAAGCAACCGAAACGTCGGAGAAAATGTAAATCTTAATAGTTTAAAAGTAGTAAAATTTGGATATAGTGACGTGAATAGAAAAGGGTATGTTAAGCTGGTTTGGACATGTAGAAAGAATGGACGAGAATAGACTGACGAAGAAAGTTTATAAGGCTGGTGTGAATGGAACAGTCGCAAGAGGAAGACCTAGGCAAACGTTTCTTGATCAGATCGGAGATGTTCTGGATAAAGGCCAGGTTAAGAGCACCTTAAACCGGCGAGCGTGTATGAGGAATGTTATGAAAGTGAATGAAGCCAAAGAAGTGTGTCACGATCGTAGCAAATGGAAATCCGTAGTTTCTGCCTACCCCTCTGGGAAACAGGTGTGAATCTATATATGTATGCATGTAGTAAAATTTAATAGGGACATCAGTATGATAGGTTTCAAAATTATATAAATGGCCCGTTTTCATAAACCGATAGAAAAAGATAAAATTCATATAAATTTGTTTAATTTCAATGTATAAACTTTAGCGCAATCAGATGACAATATTAATTTATTATCTGTCACTGTAACGGTGTAGAAAAACATTGTGAGGAAACCTGCATGTCTGAGAGTTTCTTATAATGTTCACGAAGATACGTGAACTCTGCTAACTCGCTCTAGGTCAGCGTGGTGGATTATGGTCTAACCTTTCTGACACTGAGAAAAGTCCAGGCAAAGGTTCTTATTCAGTCAGATAATTAATATACAGGGCTGATATATACTGGGTGTAAGTACGGTACGGTGTACCGAAAACTGAAATAGTAGATTCAGACCATTATTCTGAGTTAAAAATCGTTGGAATTTTCTTTGGGATAATTATTTTTTATTTGGGAAATTTTTCATATTTCAGTCTTTGAATCATAATTCATAACATAATGCATAAACCATACATTTGATTAAATAAAAGCATAAAATTAACACAATTTACTATAATACAGCAATGTAATTAAATCGTCGAGATTTAAACAAATCAGCTGTTTATGCGCGCAGAGCGCAGAAGTCATTTCCCATACGTTTTATTGGTAGCAATCCATTGCGTACCGCGAAATAATGTTAATCAATATAAAATCTTAATCTTGCGTTATTATGCTTAATAGAAGTTTGCGTCGAGATAAGTACCTATAGAAAGACGTGTTGATGAAGTTTTCGGTACGCCGTCCCTTACACCCAGTATTATTCCATAATGCCTGTTAGGACTGCAAATTACTAGTATTCTTGATAATCCATCCACTTGAGATGACATGTTTGTGTTAGAAGTGGTTTCACGTTGATAGTGTAATGTAGTGGATGGGATTAAAACCAATGATCTCTCAATCGTAAGTGCAACGCCTTATCTATTGGGATACCACTACTTAAATTCTTATTTCTTAAGCGCCTGTTATATACATTGAATCTGGAAGGTAAAGTTTGTTTCATACAATGCTTTTGCAGTTTCTAAACATACTTATGTTCCCTAAGCTGTTTAAGTGTTTCTCCATATTTATTATGCAATGTGTGTAATAAATATAAGTATGGAATATAATCGTAAAGATGTGTAAAGTTTACTAAACGACATTGGCTAACATGGTAGATTGGTGTAATTATTTTCATACTGGGATTCTTAAATCCAACAATGGGCACTTTAGAACAAAATTTAACGTTGTTATATGTTATAACTGCAAACTTTTTCCCTTCGCTTACGTCCCAGGCAACTGTATTGATATGTATGTATATGTATACATGTCTTAACTCCTTTATAAAACGTAATAATTTCGACACATTTTAAAGCATTGTATTGCTATATGTCAGTTAGAAGTGTAGAATATTAGCAAAATGAACTCCATTTATCACAGAGTCTTGTAAACAAAAAAATCAAGGGAATCACCCTCTAACGTACTTATCGTAAACTTTGAAACTCAATCGAAACTTAATTGAAACCCATCGACTCGTATAATACTCGTCTCCGACCACAATAAGTATCGGTATGTATAAATTGTAATGCAGAAATCCAAAAACATTACGAAAGCCACCCCTTGATACCCCAGTCTGGATGGTGGATGCGGGCAAATCTTCGAATTAATTTTACTGCCGAAATATGCAAATTTCGAGATATAGCCGCCTAATAACATGTACAAAAGAGTGGTGACTCGGGCGCGCGAAACACTTAGATTATAAGTGGAAGGAGATACTACTGTTTTATGCCTAACAATGCTGTGACTCTAAGAATATATATATATTTTATTTTTTATGGCATAGGGGAAAACGAGCAGACGGATCGCCTGATGGTGAGCGATTACCGCCTCCTATGGACACCCGCAACCCCAAAGGAGTTACAAGTGCGTTGCCAGCCCTTTAAAAAGGAATGAAGGAGGGAAAGGACAAAGGAAAGGATAGAAAAAGGATCGGGGTAACTGGGCTCCGGCTCTCTCACTCACAGATACGAAACGCAACAGTACGGGTACCGTTACTTCACGCCGGTATTTTCATTGTAATAGAGATTCGCGGATAAATATTGAACTAGTATAATATAGTACAGACGAAGTAAATTATTTAGATGAAAGTTAAAGTTGGTAATCAATTATTGTTGTGAGAGAATTCCGTTGTATTCCTCATTATTATTATACCCAAAATACATACGCATAAGCTAATCGATTGTAAAGTCATTTCATTATAATGTTACAATACTATTAGATTGGATACTTATATTGAAAATGTTCGTAGTAGGTACAGGCATAAAAACCTTAATGGTATGTATAAAAACAACCATAATTTAACATAGAAAACAGTAGCTTCACGTTAATGAATCTGCCAGCCAGTCAGCACAATTTTGTTAATTTTGTTTAAATTCTGATCAAATATAATTGTTTAAGCAATTCCCTAACAGTAACTAAATTCATTACACAAACCGAAAAGCGTACTATCAGATAGATTTAATCCAAAACAGGTAGAAACTAAACGGCCTCCTAAGAAACACAAAGGAGCGTCGACTCTTTTGATATTGTCATCTAAACAATAATCTATGCCTTAATCGTTACCTCAGGCTAACATTATAGCTGCTTCGAGGAGCTTAATAGGTTACAAAATTTACCGTGATAGTAGAAAATACACGATGCTTACGTGCCAGCTTTCTCAGGAACTTATCAGGCTTTATTAGATTTCAGGTGTTTAGTTTCTTCACTAGACGGGGTTAAGCCTTTATTTTATAGTTGAAATTTGTTGCAATATATTGGCTTTTGTTTACGTAGTTACATTGTTGGTATTTATGTTTGTTAGTCTGTTTTAAGACTAGCCAGTTTAGTGAGGTATTATATAGCAAAGGTGTGCATGTGAGCTTCGAAGGCAGGTTAAAACGAAATTCTCTTTAACGTTGCCAGTTTAAGATATTTATTCATCTTCTTACGGTTTGATCGTAGGAAGTAGATGTTTACTAGTTATTACCTTTTATTAGTTGTCGTCTCGAGGTAAAATACTCAAACGAATCCATCATTGCTGGATATAAGAGGCTGCTTGAACGAAATTTGAAAAAAAAAAAACGGTCTCCGTACCTACCTATCTTATGTCACATTGTTAAAGCTTACAGCCAATTTGAGTAACACATTACTAGTATATTCAATCTCTCCAGCAAATATAAATGCTTGTCTTAGGATCGAGTTCACGTCAAAATTGCCATAGATGACAATCAAACTTATAACTTCTTGATCTGATGCCATTATAAAGCATATTTAAAATGTTAATTCACTTACTTGCAAAGCACAGTCTGGTTCCCCGAATCAAAGAAGCCTGCTCTTCCCCACCGAGACGGCAGCTCAGCGATGGTGACTCCACGAGATCCCCACACACAGATTCTGCTGCCGCAACTACTGCTCATGATGCGCTCCACCGTGAAAGCGGGCGGGGAGAGGAAGTGGAGTTTCTGAAAAAGAATGGTCTATGGGTTCAGTTCAATAATTTCCACGTAGTCAAATGCATTTGGAAAAAGAAGTAAGTTCTTCTTATGAGTTTAATCACCACGTGATCCGATAGCTTTGAAAACGGAGTATGCTTTTTTAATAAGGTTCGACTCACAGATTCATATTATGTACAGCCTAAATGTTCTTAAGGTTACAATAAAGGAAGACTTAAGGGCTCTTCTTTATGACAGTCTTTGTGACGTTTTACAAAATAAACGTAACTATTAAGGAGTCTGTCCACTACACTGTCTCATACCATGACCGTGCTAGGAACGTATCAGACACGAAAAGCAACACGATACGCCCTGCTATAGGAACTGCTGGTTGGTGACGGAACGGTCTATACATTTCCTTACAAAGAATATTTTTTTGCCTGACACGTTCCTAGCACGGTCATGGTATGAGACGGGGTAGTGGGCAGACTCTTTTATAGGAAGATGTTAATAGTGATACTATTGCAATTGTATTATATACTAACATGTGTTATGTCCTATGCAGTGTAAATTATTAATATAACCAATTTTAAAGCAATATCCTAAAATTTTAGTTCGAGGTCGTTAGATTTCGAAACAACGATCCAAAAAAAAACAAAATAACAATAAACAGAATCATCGCACATCCGATAACCTAACTATCTCTCCCAAGGCGAACGAGAAATATGATTAGGAAAGTTTTTTAATCAATAAAAGGAACAAAAAATAAAGTAGGAAGCTTTCTCGCTTCCTGGCTGGAGGATTTTTTCGCCTTATTTCTCATTACACCGGCGCCTCGCCTCGTTTCCCGACGTCATAGTTATAATCATTTATCGTTTGACGGCCGCCCGCGGTCCGCTACGCTCCTATTTCTAAAGGAAATTGAAAAAGTTGCCTTGATCGTGGAGTGTGAAATAGAATCGGGATCGAGTCTTAGCACGCCGCGCCGCTTGTGTAAGCTTGCTCGGACACTTATTGTTTTAGCTGTGATGAGGCGTTCGTTTCAAGAATTATGCGTTTAATAACACTACACAAGTTTAGCAATATATCTTCTTAAATTCTAAGGTAATGAGATGGCAATCGGATCGCTTCCTACTACATTGGTTCTGTCAGAAAACGTCTGTAAAATGTGTGTATCACACTTCTTTTTGCTCCTTCGGAGATTTACGTGAGTCTGTAGTTAAACGTGCACAAAGGGAACTAAGACATAATTAGGCACGTTTTTAATTGTTTACTACAAATGACTATGTCAAAGAGCTGAACAGTTTGTTTTGATCTCATTTTCACCCATGATATCATACAAAAATGGACAAATATATAATGCATGAGTAGTTTTATGCAGACAAGGCAACCAATGCGTATACGGTTCTCTTGATGGTAACGGTTACTGTAGCCTATAGGCGCTTGTAACGCCAGGAGTATAAGGAGAGCGTTGTAAATCCTTTAAAGAATTAGTTGCTACACTGCCAGCTATCTATGGAAAATTGTAGGGCAGCGAACTTCTATAGGATGGAAGTATTTTACTTTTATTTGTCTACCTGCTTCAATTTTATTAAATATTAGGTACGATTTAGGAGAGAGCCCTTTTGTATCCTAGGCCTTAAATAATTGTATCTTAAAAAACTTGCCTGATTAATTAGAAATTCAAGATTGCCCGAATTTTCATTCTGATAGAGTTCATGACTATATAATTATATACTCATCTCTTCTCATGAAAGCTCTACTCCTCGAAAAGACATTTTCAAAGCTAAATTTCTTTTTTAAATTAATATATATCTTTAATTGGCGTGTCCAAGAATTGTCGACACATTTTATGCAAATAAAGATCATTGACTTTTACATCTAACTCATAGCAGCGCAAAGCAAGGTGCCTATTTTGTTATGTCATATGAAGCTTTTGACTGTTCGGCTGTTAAAATTACTTTTAATTTTATGCGACTTATGTATTTGATACTTCACAAAGTTTAATATTTCGTAAGGTTTATAAGATAGATGACGTCACGAATAGCTTTGTCGTTTAAGTGGTTGTCTCGTGACTGCAACTGCAGCGAAAGTTTAATTCACACGGGAGACAAAGAAAAAAACATTTCCAACTATTCGGTCCAGTCTAGGTATCCTTTAATGAATTATAAAAACCCATGCAATACAGAAATTATCAATAGTGTTCGTATCGTCTTTATCAAAGTAAATATAACTCAACCAGTTTTACTAAGATAAACACTTATAGTTACAATGGTGTAACAGACCCGCCATATTCCGTAGTACATTCAAAGCGAAAGGTCCCCTAATGTTGTATGCAGACAAATCTGAATCAATAGCAACAACACGAGCAGATATTAATAGTCTAATCGAGATACTAACTATTGCAGCTATTTCCACTACATTAACTTGCGTACAAACTTGCCAGTCGGCCCGTTCAAAACGTTCAATGTACTATGTGTGTTTATTGTGATGGTCAAACTATTGTTATTGGCGTTTAGCTTGCGGATTTTATGTTGACAGACTGAAAAGCTTTCATTTAAGGATGGTTATGTTATATACCTGAAGTCTATCTATGACTAATATTCTTCGCCCTAGCTTTTATTATTCCCAAGTCATTTTGGGTCGGCTTTTCTGGTCTAACCGGATTTGACTGGATATCTGTTTTTACACGGAACGGCTGCCACCTGACCTCCGCAACCCGAAGGCTAACGATACTCTAAGGCTAGACCAGTGTCAGGACATTATAGGACACTGACTTTCCAATAACGACTGCCATAGATGTCCATGGCAGCCGAGACTGACGGCTTAACGTGCTTTCCGAGGCACGGAGCAGGCGATAATTGTCAATCAATACGCACATACTTTCAAAAGGTCATATAACTTCCGAAAGTCAGAGGTGCGCGACGTGGGTTCGAACCCGAGACCCTCTGCATTGCAGTCTGCTGGTCTCCCCACTGAGCTTTAGCTATCTATGACTAATATTATGAATGTGAAACTTTGTGAAGATGTTTGTTAGCCAATCACGAAGACCCATTGAACGTCCTGAATTAACATATAGAATACTTTAATACCGGTTTGTATTGACGTGGGCAGAGTAAGATTAATCATAAAAATATGTTTTATGTTATTATACTTTAATAGGTTATTAAACCATTTATACGAAATGCCCAAATTGTTATTTGGCTATAATTATGTATTATTTACTTCCCAACTTATATCACCGTTTAAGATAACGGTGTTATTTCGTTAAGTTAATTAAGAAGTAAAAATCTATTATTAACTATTTTACATAAACACTAAGTGCGCCAATAATAAATGGATATTGAGTATTTTAATCAACTGCATCTTCATCATCGAATTACTAACTGTTCGAGACTGGAGACAAAATAATTTTACTATGGTACTAGACAATGGATAAAACATACATATATACCTTTTTTATATATATATATATATTATATATAGAAATCTATGTAATCTTTGGTTGCTATACACGGCAGATCTTAGCATGTGCAAGAAATTATGTATCTTGATAATATAATACGAGCATTAACTCTTCAATTCAAAGAATATAACCCTGAGTTAAAATCGAACAATATTAAATTCTACCAGAAACAAAATATAATACATTAAGTTTACCCTCTTCGGCCATTGTTTAAAACATTGAAAAACCCAAACGGCCGCAGTGCATTAGCGGGTGATTATCGAAAAGAATCAAAGTGGGTTAACCCTACCGAACGGAACCCGGAACGTTTTGACCCGCGCGGTAACGTTCGGTCGTGGTCGAATTGACCGCGAGTTTATAACTATAATATGTAGTAAATTCTGTACTAAAAGCTGTAGTTTTGTTATTGACTTTAGTAGCAGTCTAGCTAGTCTATTTAATGGTAGCCTTCGTGTATAGATTTTGATAATGCTAGATAAACAGCAAGCCGCTGACTGCCGTGATTTTCATTTTCATTTAATTTATTAATCAAGAACAATTCACATTGTGTTTGAATATATAATAATAATAGAAGAGACAAACAATTGTATTGTATTGTGTGTAGTACTGGCTCGGTATACAGAGTAGGTACTGGTGCTGAGACCCTAACGGAAAAGGTAGTTTAGTTCCTCCGCTAACAAATTCTGTATCTTCTAATACCTTACTGAATTTTGTTGCTGTGTATTGCTGCCTATACTTTTATTGTTTCCTATTTTTGTCGCTATAACAAGCACCCAACCCTCATGCCCAACTCGCACGCTGCGGTCACAGCGGGGCAGGCATAAATTCAGACGACGAAAACCTCCGACAGTTCCGAACGGTAGCCTACGCGACGCGATAATGGCTTCGAATTTCACGCCTAAAATATAGCCGTTTACTTAAAAAAAGGATTTTATGACGATTAAAAATAAAGTTCAGTTTTCATAATAAGAACTGATGAAAATAGTGTTACGACCTCATCTCAGTGTCATAAATATCACAAATGATATTACCCAAATTAAAATAATCCTTAAATGTGAACATGCATTGCATATCAGACTACTAGATCGACACGTTTTTATTACGAGAATTAGTCCTCTGGTCCGAACAACATATTCATAATATCAGTCTAAATAACAAAAGTCTATTATTTTACTACATGGATATATCTCAGTTCTTACTTCTAAGGCCATATTTAAACTTTAATTATGAAGCACCTAGGGATCTTCGGCGCTACGTTATTTTCAGCATAATTACAAAATTCCACAGAAAACGTATTCATACATAAGCCATAAATATAATTACACACACATATTGTAAAGGCACGATCCAAAATATAAATAATATATGCAAATTCAGCAACAAAAGTATAATAAAAATAAGAGCTAGGGATTACAGTGGTTACGTATTAAAATTCCTGATACACATAGCTAAGTCTCGTATAATTAAGCGAAGGTGGGTGATGGGCGATGGCTGACGGGTGTCTAAGGGGAACCCGCGCGGCGGCAGGGTTATTTCGCCATATTTAATAAAATAATAATATTATGTTTTAAAAATTAAAATATTCCTCCCGCGTGCGGACGTGTATCGCGATCGGTGTCCGGGACAGATATGTATAATTTTTTTTTTCACCATTTTGTTTTACGTGACCAGAGAGGCTGGCAAAGATTGCTATGGTGCATGTATTCAAATAATTGTTTGTGTTTTTTCGTTTTAATTCCTCCACGGGCGGAATTTTAATGATGCGTTTGTATAAAAGATTTGGCGAACGTTTATTTTCTGAGTTGGTTCGTTGAGGATCGCCTTTGGATTTACAGCGGCGGTCGGCTATATTTTATGGACGAAAATGAATAAAAAGTCAAATGTTGCTTTGAAAAATTACACTACATATTGTACAAAGCAAATGTTGTATTTTTTTGATTTTGCGTTTAATATATAGATGTTGATGGAATTAAATTTGATATTTAACGTCTAGAGCTGCCGCGGCGGGCCGGCGGCGGCCAAACACAATTGTTTTCAAATAATGTCTGGTATTTCAGCAATTCACAGTACAAATTTGTATGTATGCGCGTCGCATACATTGTTATCAGGCTGCAGGTAATAACATGATAAAAACTCTTGAAAACAAGCTTTCAATTGAGAATAGTTTAAGATTTGAATATGGAAGCTGCTGGAGCCCACCGATCGAAAGAAGATCTTTTGTGAGGCAATAGGCAAAAGTGAACAAACACAATTTACTTGCTTTTGATTGCCATAAAAGGACCTTATCGAGTGCGATTAGTGCATAATAACATAATTAATATATATTTCATACAAGTACAACATCCGCTCCAGGAATAAGTCTTAGACCTTACAAACATTAAAACAACGAACACAATGAACACCCAAACTTGGAACAATCATTTGCAGATAACACAAATGTTTGTCCCGTATGGACTGCCACGCAGAAGTCTCGCGTTCGATCCCAAGGCGCGCGTCTCTGATCTTTCGAAGTTATGTGCGTATTAAATAGTTAATTATCGTTTGCTTTAACGGTGAAGGAAAACATCGTGAGGAAACCTGCATGTCTAAGAATTCTCATATTGTTCTCAAAGATATGTTAAGTCTGCCAACCCACACTGGGCCAGCCTAGTGGACTATGGCCTAACCTTCTCACACTGAGAAGAGGCGCGTGCCCAGCAGTGGGACAGTTTAATACAGGGCTGATATTATATGGGATTCGAAGTCACAACACTCAGTGCACAACGTGTAACAACTTAAACCGTGTTGCTCTGGGTGTTCCTTCTGTCTTCTTCTCAAAGGTGTATCTCATATATTTTATACATAACTGAAATGATATAAATATGAGTGCATTGACCAAACATAGGCATTTGTGAGAAACTGGAGTCTATTAGGAAAACTGTTATGAACGACTCTTATACAAAGTATGGAAAACAAAATGGTCACCTACAAATCGAATTTCGACCGTAACCAACAGTTATTTTTTACTGTCTGTGCTCTTTTTCCATATAAACTTAAATTATGCTGCTCTGTGCTTAAAAATTATAGTTTCCTCTTTATGTATTTATATCATGAAAATAATAGCATGAATACTAAATATAACTTATAATAAAGCAAAGGAAACTTGCTTACACCTCGTCTTTTAAACTTCGTTTCATTAACGAGCATGGCTACCTCACGAAATGCAGCACAAACTATTAAACGAACCAAGTAATAGCTTGTACAATAATTTACAAAACTCAACATCTAAGTTTACACATAAACCGATCCGAGGCAGGCAGAGCTCTAGTTATTATGAATTAAATAACCTGTAAGTCGACACGTAATTAAGTTTGGTACGGCTACTCGCCGCTAGATGGCGCTAGAGGTTGCGCTGGCTGATTTCGCGTAAAGGGAAAATTGGCAAGTTATTTTTTAGGGATTTGGAAGCGCCTTCAGATTGTGATTTCTATTTATATTATACGAGAAAATATTATAAGAATGCTGGTGTAGATCAGTATTGTCTACGACTACGAATTTCGTAGCATGTCGTAGCAGCGTAGCAGTTGAAAACAGATAGTGGTGCAACTCTAAAATTTTAAATTAAATGTATATGGCGTAATTTTTAAATTGCCATATGTGTAACAAATATTATCTTTTACTTATTTTAATAATAACGTGGTAATTATTTAGTGTATGTCATATATTTTTTCAAAGTTATTAATGCATTCATATATTTAACTGAATTGAGAAACGGCATTTTATATTCGGTTATGGTTGAAGTGTAATCTTGAGAACAAATAATGACAAAATATATATCGTTTAATAATTTTAATGAGTTTTATTTACTAATATGTCAATTTTGGAAGTACAGCATGGTAAAAAATGGTGGGACTTAAAGGCTCGGTTGGTTTCCCTGACAGTTATTTCTTCGTTTGCCAAGTACTACAACGCAATCATAGTCTTACTACCTAGCTACATCAAACTAATCAATCCATAATGAGATAACCAAACAATCACTTCACCATGTCTTGATCCAAACAAAAGAAAGTTATTTCCGTAAAAATATGGATGCTGTAACTTTTTAAAAGCGCCCAATGCTCCGATACGTTGGAAATACCGAACGAATGGCAGCCTGAAACGTTTCATTTTCCAAACTTTTAATCTCAAAGTGGCCGTGCAAGAAAAATGTTCGCGTTAAGGAGATCAGCGCCACCTATTATCAACTCCGATTTTGGTAAGGGTGTGTTCTATGGGATCAGAGCAGGTTTGTTCTAAATATTAACAAAAAGAATGCATATGAATGTCTGAATGACTTATCCTCAGTTTTTGAAAGGTAAAGCAACATAAACATGGTGAGAAGAAGGCCAAGCGCATGTCAACTGCTGTGATTAGTTGTCTATATAAGCATGAGCCAATCAAATCACTTGACCATAGTTTTGTTTTCATATTTCGATGATTAATCCTTCAGAATCCAGGTGTTAGTGTTTTAAATAATAGTCACAGTTCTAATTTTTTTTGTGTGGTACACCTATGTATATTCTGTATCTCGGTGTTCTCTATGACGGACACACACAGTGTTACATAAATACACATAGTGGCTCTAAGTTTTTTGTCGGTAATAATAATTACTGGGGAAGAAGTCTTGAATTATTAGTCATTAAAAGTCACAGACGACCCTGAGTATTCTTTCTGTCCGTCGTTTCGATGGTAGTTTATTCTTTCGTGATACGGTATAATCATTACTACTGGCCCTTTATCTCGAAAAATATAGACACGTATATTAACAAATTTGTACACAATAGATAACGTGTCATTGACCTTTAGTTGTGACGAGTATACGTGTTTTCGTGTCCGTTATATATGTTTATAAAGTCCGCCGCGAGTGTACTTTATTTAGCGAGAATTGTCTTCCTTCAAATATGTCAAATTTTCTGTCAAAAAAGCATGCTTCTTGTAAACCTAAGCACACTTTACATAGCCACTGTCGACATATTTATATTTACAGATGTCACACTAAGTTATCTACGATCGTTAAAGCTCATATTGCCTTCAATCACGAAACTTAATTCACCGTTATGAGTGAACCAATTACCTGACCAATAAGCCACATACACCAATATTGTTTTACTAATCCACGCTGAGAACATAAAATCTCGCTCACACATCTCAAACACAATCTTATCCCAAATATTTGTACACTTACACAATTATAGCATAACTTTTGAGCTAAACTGTAAACGCGACTTAATCCGCGCGCGAACCTACATCCCTTCCAACAAAACACGATAAAAACCCAACCATACTACACCAAAATAGAGCATATATTTGCTTGAAAGTAGGTAGGTGGTTATACCCCGCGATATGAGACGAATTGTTGCCGAAGAGTCATAAAAACTAAGATATTAATGTATCGCGGGAGGCATTAGACGGTCGCCGGATCGATTCCTATGCATAAAAAATGCTAATGGCTCAGAGGAGAGTACGTTATGCCGGAGTTGGCTGATTTATGTGAAGAGTTTCGTAACTATTCGAGGTTCGATGTCGTTCTGAGGACAGGTGGACCTAAGAAGCGTTAATGGTGGTCGCAGTTTTCTTTGTTACATTTTTATGAAGGAAGGGAAGTCAAGGTTTGTGAACTTGTGTTGTGGGAATTTTTGTTGGGCTTTGACGAAATTGGGATAGATACTACAGTTTTTGTTTTTTAATACTTTATTAAAGACGGGTGTTTGCTTTAATATTTAACGGTGTATATACACTGCACGGATGACGTAATGGTAATGAAATAAGTGGTCGACTCGCCAATGCCCATGATTTAGATCCTTAGTTCCTAAAGTGATCCAGGTGGACCCCCAGGGATCCACGGGAGACTCGACGGGGGTCTACGATGGCGTGACGAAAAAATGGGGGTTCATAATTCGTAATTCACGAAAATTTATTTGCTTTCGATAGTGATAACTAAAATGTTGGCTTGACTTCATCTATCAATGTAGACAGATAATATTTGAGGAATATCACTCGCTGAAGATCCGAGAATTTCTTATAAAAACAAAAAAAAGATCAGCCAGTAGTGAGTTGATCAAATTTTTAAAACTTTTTGGTCCGAATATGCCGATTTTACTTGACGAATTAAATTTCTAGCTGCAGGGGGTCCGCCGGATCCAGCAAAATTTTGAAAGTGGTCTTTGAGAAAAAAGTCTGGTTAACTCTGATTTAGATGATGGACTAATATTTAATCCCAGTCAGTTATATTCGTATGTAGGTTGTTTCAATGTTTCTAAAGTCTATCTCGAAAATTACTCCTTTTTTTTTTTTTTTTTTTTTACGTGGGGGAATGCTATGACGCATATCCCTCCGCGGGGGCGGGCGGAGGGATTATGTCGGACTCGCCGGGGTAAAAGAAAGATGGAAATAATAGTAATGTACCTCCCGGAATACCGACTAAACCTACCACGGTGTTCCTCGACAAAACCACTATCGACGGGGCCGCGCGAATCGCTTTCGCATGCGGTCGCGACCCCGCCGCGGTTACAGCCTGCCGTATGAAACAGCAGGCCACTACACGAAAGACCTACCCAAAATAGGCACTACGTCGCTTAAAACCCTACTGTCTCCCCTAGAGGGGAGACGGACTCGACACAGAGGCGCGCGTGGGAACACGCACGCCGCCTCTCGGACCTGGTGCTGAACGGATGGCGGGCAGGCCCACAAAGCCCGCCACCCCCAGGTCAAACCTCAGGGTGGCTGGAGGTCGTCTCGCGCCCTCCGGCGCCCGGCTCTGCGGTTGGGGAGAGGGTTTAAACGCTCCCTCTCCCGCTCCGCCGCCTCCTTGATGGAAATAACTTCCTCACAGAAGGAGGCGACGGCGTTCCACGACCTCTCACTCCGGACCATAGACTGAACTACGGCCGGGAGCGAGAGGGCAACCGATCCGACTGCCGCGATCAAATCACGGCGCTGCGATGCCCAGGCGGGGCAAACCGCCAAAGTGTGCAGCGCCGTGTCCTCAACAACGTCGCGGCAGTCGCCGCAGTGGTGACAACCGGGCGTCTCTTGCCGGCGTATACGACACAGGAACCGGCCAAAACAACCGTGGCCAGTCAGAACCTGTGTCAGCCGGAAGGTGAGGGCGCCATGCCGCCTCTCCAGCCACTCCTCAAAAACGGGACTTACCGCCACGATCGTGGCGTGCCCGGCACTGGGGTGCACAAGTCGTTCCTTCCAATTGGCCACTAGGACCTGGCGGAGCTCGGACCTCGCCGCCTTGATTGCGGCAAGACCCGGTCCTTCGCCCCGAGCTAGCGCCTCCTGGCGCCAACGGTAGAGCGACGCCAGGAGCGCCGCTTCCAGGTCCCATGGCATCGATCCGGCGAGGAGGCTCGCAGCCTCGAACGAGATCGTGCGGTATCCTCTAATCAACCTGACGGCCATGGCGCGCTGTGGTGCACGTAGCGCCGAAATGTTTCGGGCCGCCAGGTTGTCGCCCCAAACTGGGGCCCCATATAGGGCCATGGACCGCACATCTCGAAAATTACTCCTGGTGTAAGTGCGTTTATAATTGTCTTATATGTTTATAATAAAATTAAGCTGAATTACAACTAACAAAAAGGATGTATAAAATAAATGATAATGGCTTTTTACTAAAATAAAACTGGCTATTACTCGCGATGTCGTTCTTGGTCCATTATAGGGTTACAGAAGGGCAAATAAAAAGTAATAAACATACTATCAAATTTATAAAATTAGTAGAAATGTATTTTGTAGGTTCAATATTTAAAGTGGCTGTGAAATAGTAAACATCTTCCTATTAAATGCATGTAGCATGTTATCCATAATTTATTAAATTACATCCTTATACATACACATATTTATGTATGTATGTAATTTAACCATCATACACTCAATGATGTATGTATATAAGTACCGATTTAATGTAGTTATTTGGGATTATGAACCTGGGATACTTTTTGTCATTCATAACCTTTACGTACGTCATTCGATTAAATAACATAAAAATCTGTACTGTGACTCCTTAAATTTAGAAGACCCACATTTTATTACGTAGCTTGAATTTTCGTTTGACGCAACTGTTATTCTGCTTCAGGCCTTTTTATTTATAAGGCCTGGTGGCTTTACAAATAAAACCGCCAACGATTTAGGCATATTCCATCATACGCAAGCGCCATTTAGTTTTAAGCCAATTAAAATTAAGCGATTCAATCTCTCACATCCAAATCTATAATCTACATACGTATTTTATCCCCAGCTATATTTCCCACATAACGTAACTACACAATATACCGAGCTGGCTCTCTGCCAGCCACCGTTATCGGGAGTTCCGTCCGCTGAATATTATGACCAATACTTTAGGTCGGATTAAAAACTTATTTAGCTATTCTAATAGCAAAACACTCCGGATTTTTGGCACCTAGCTCGGCGTTTTCAGGCAGGCAATATACTGAATAGTTTTGATAAAAATTCTATGTGTTCCAATAATTTCAGGGGAATTTAACGTCGAATGGTGGTTATATAAAGCATTTATTAGCTCCAGGCCAAAATTGCTTGCCTCGTGCATCGTTCAATGCTTATTGATGTCGTTGTTAATTTATATTGATCTAAATTTTCTGCATATTATTAAGAAGGCAAACACCAATAAACAATTAACGTTACCGTAAATGTTACCGTAGCTAATAGAGACTAAAGATATCGCTCATGCTATGCTTATTCTGAGAAGAAAGAAGTTGCATCGGTGCCATTATAAGAATAAGAGATATTGGCTATAATAATTGTCTTCTTAAGATACTTTGGAAGTTCCTGTGACCTGTGATCCATGTAAGGTGAAAGACCAACTAATCCATCTTCATTCTTTACTGAACCTGGTCAAACTTTAGTGTTCCATGTATTTGCATGTACATATCTTTATCATCCAACCCGTATGCATGTTAATCAAACCAAAACTGCGAAAAAGAATACCGAGGGCAAATTGAAAAATGGCGTTGGATAATTTCAAAACATAATCCGATATTAAAGTATCCGACAGTAGTTGTGAGCTACTAGTTATGTTCGCCGATATCCTGGCACGGAGCCACGGCTATTACAGCCTCGTACCGGTAATGCTGACGTACAACTTCACCCACATGTATTGTGATTATGAGAGTGGCTCTCTATTAGTAGTAACTTTGAGTAAGTCTGGCTTGTGGCTGATGGAAGAACTCGATAAGAGATGGTAAGTTATAGGTAGTATTGTCTTACGTTCACACGGATATAAATCATTATTTTGAGTTTAACAGCTATGGTGACATCGACTACGGCTCTTCGAAAAGAGTGGTCATGAGTTTCTTGCATGCTTCTTTTCATGGGAGCACTAGTCCTAGGACAGGCTTTTTTCAAAGATACATTTATATTTTTGTATAAAAAAAATTAATTCAGAAATATGTTTACTAATTAAGGTCAAAAAGTAACACTTGTGAACGTTAAGGTTACATTTATTAACGTGAATTTACAATTAGCTGTTGTCATGTTCAGCAAAGAAGAATCAATAAGGAAAACTGGCAAGAAAGTCACGGCCACTTTTTTTAATTGCCAATTTACAATATTGTTCATTCTACAAATCAGTGCACAACCATGGTGTAATAAATGCAACTCCTTACAGAAGTAAGGAGTTGCATCTATTAACTATGGTTTATTATATCTAATAATTTATTACCATTAAATACATAAATGGAAGTGTCTAAAAATATATAGACCTAATCAAAGACAATAACAGCAATTTTGCGTCACAATTTGAACTTCAAACTTAGTACTACGGCCATTAAGTATTTAAAGAGCAAAAGCAAACCATCATCAAAGTCAAACAATACACCATAACAAACAAAATTTTCCGCCAACTTGAACATGGAAGATATTATTTTTAATATCAAAAAAATAAACGGAGAACCGTTCGCGAAATCGTTTCGGCCATCTTTCCATTACCGCAAATTACCGGAGAGGCCATGGCTAAACAACGTCACGTATTTAATTACCAAGTCTACGGTGCTTCAAAAGTGACACTTTAGAATCGGAGGCTAACCTTACGATACACATTGGCCTTTCAATATGGTAGCTGAACATATTGTGGAACTTTTCCGCATTATAATATAATAATATCAGACCTGCGTATGTACCTATTGCCCCATTGCTGGTAAGGCTATAGTCTACCTCACGACTCTCCTTTTTCTTTAAGCCCCAAGCCATTGGCTGTTTCTGCATATCTTCGTTCCTCTTCGTTGTGTCAATGTCAATGAGAATACGCTGCAAGCCAGTTTCCACTAAGAAACTGGCTTGCAGCGTATTCTCATTGACATGTGCGCGATGTAATCTCACGACTAGAATATCTGATAACTAGTTCTCGCGAGCATGTGATCACATAATATATCGATGCCGAAGAAATGTTCTAAGCTATGATCACTTGACAATCGACAATCGCGTCCTATCTAAGGTCTTAATAAGTCTCGCGCAATGATGCGATCCTGTCATCCTACCAGGGCACAATTTGCGTAATTGCGCGAACGTGCTATAATCTAATCGATTATTCTTGCGATAGCAGCGTAATAGAAGCATCTGTGGCGACTCCACACAGACGAAGAAGTTCAGCCTACATTTAACAGATGGCGATACAATCGCACTTCACATGACGTCATACTATTCTGCATCACACAAGTGAAGTTTACACTGCGACTGAGTATATATACAAGCTCCCGACATCAACCGTCGGGCCGCGGCCCGCCAGGCACGATCAACCAGCCTGGTCGGAGGATCCTCCCTTTGTGTTGGAGGGACTTCACACCCTGTTCCTCCACACGTCCATGGAGCAGCGGTAGTGAATGTGATTGCTTTGCATGAGGACTCGGGTTAGATTTCCGGGTCAGGCAAAGTGTTACTGGGATTTTTCGGTCAAGAGATTCTCAGTCGCAGCATGCAGTTTGGAACTGTGCCAGATAGACGGTAATATATTTAAAATCATAGTTTACAAAATGTGGGTGTAATTTACCTCTGCCTATTGCAGGGACAGCAGCGTGAGTCTATGTATGATATAGCCTATAATTATATAATCGTGTTCTATTAGCAGGACGTCTAACAAAAGCATATAAAATCTAAAATTCGGCGAGATTCGTTAGTGAGTCCAACAACAAACCAACCAGTATCGTAAAGCTATACATTTTCCTCGGCAGTATATCACACAACAGCCGGAGGTCAATCGAGTCGGCCACTCTAATGTTTACTGATAAAAAGAAAACCAATTTGTGTTCCCGCCCCTTACCGCCCCACCACAAAGGAGCGCTATCTAGCGATAAATTATCGAAATTATTGCATTAAAAATTCCATCTAGTAAGTCAAAGCGAGCCATTATGGCCGCTCCGTGGCTTCGCTCAAAAGAATAACGACGTAAGTGCCTTTGTTCAACGTATCTTTTGCGACTTTTTAGTTGGGTAGTATGTAATTTTTCTCGGTAAACGTTATGGGAAACCGTTTTTCTCTCGGAATCTCCGCTAGATACTTTGATATATTTAGGTTTGTGTGGTAAGCTAAGTTGTTTTGTTCTTCAGTTATAATGAATGTTGCGAACGAACCGCCTGCTTTTTTAGTCTCAAATTAATTTATATTAACATTTTAAACAACTAGTCAAGTTAAAAATATTATGATATATTTTACTTATTATATTGAATTAGATTCGAACATAATTTCTGGAATGGATGGACTGGAAATGGAATGGACTTCTGGAGTGTGTTCGAGTGAGTTCGAACCCCACCTGCCGACCGTGTGATCATAACCATAAATTTGTTTATATATCTGTAAAAATGGTTCAAAACCGAGGACACGTCAAAATACAAAAATATTAAAATTAAAAAAGTTAAAGTTAGTCTTTAGTTAAAGTTAGTCTTCAACCAAGACGTTTCACATCGCTCTTACCTCGGTGAGTATCGATAAATAAATGCTGTAAGGTAATCAAATAAAGAGCTTTATCTCCACAAAGTAGCCGTAAATATTATGCACAACAAAATCCAAAATAATTAAATATCAGTAATTGTATCGTCGCAAGTTAAAATCCGTTGCCTCTGCTCACCCCTTCAGATAACTGGCACGAGCCTAACTATACTAAAATTATAAAATGGAAAGATTGTTTGTTTGTAAGGATGTAACTCAAAAACTACTGAACCGATTTTAAAAATTCCGAATAACTTTAGCTATATTTTATTTTAAAAAGAAAGTACTGTAACTAACATAACCTGATCTAGCCTACTTTCACACGAGAGAAGTCTCGTAAAAAAATTAGTATATGATATATAGTCTGATATACTGTAAAAAGCACCAAGACGTTTCACACTGCACCACCGGTGTGCTTCGATAAATAAACGTTGTAAGGTAAGCTAGCCAATTTCCTAGTACACCGTCATTCCGGCTAATTTTCATATTAACGAACGTGTCTTGCTAGTCTGAGGAGCAAAACGCGATATGACTTGTCTGCTATAATAAGACATTGCTTATTAAGGTGCTTTGGCTTTTATAAAGAGAGCTCATGTTGTGTTATTTGATAGAAAGTGCTTTGAACTTCTTGTTTTTGCCAAGACTTTAGTAACTATGAATACTATTGTATTCATAGTTACTACTGTCTTATGAATTTTTATATTAACGCAAGGCGCTACGAGTAAAATTAAGTCGTTCAAAATTACTAAGAATATGGTCTTAATCGTTTTGTTCAACTTAGTTTAGGCGAAGAAATATATATGTATTTCTACCAACTTATGAACGGAATTTATATATTATCGGCATGCATCGTTTATTAAAATATTATATTAACTGTTTTTTTTTTAATGTAACTGATCTACATTTTCTGTGCTAGCAGTACGAATAAAGCAATCTCTCCTTCACGGCTTATCTTATCCTATCTTATCTTATGTTGGGGCCAGTCAGTACAGACTGGCGACACTTCGACCCAGTGGGATCTTTTGTGTCAACTTACCAATAACGACTGCCATAGATGTTCATGGCAGCCGGGACCGACGGCTTAACGTGCTCTCCGAGGCACAGAGCAGGCAATAATTGTCAATCAATACGCACATAATTTCGAATAGTCATACTACTTCCGAAAGTCAGAGGTGCGCGACGTGGGTTCAAACCCCAGACCCTCTGCATTGCAGTCTGTTGGTCTCCCCACTGAGCTATCACTGCTCTCTCCTTCACGGCTAATGACTGCCGATGGGATACGTTGGATGTGCGCTTCGAAATGAATAAATAAGAGTAAAGAAACCACGTTGTGTTCTAATCTTATCTTAATTGGCCCTCTTATTCCTTAGGTATGTCTTTATAAGAACACATGTAAAAGACGTGCAAGACGATCTGTGTCATTTTATGAAGGTGTTGTAAAGAAGATATATAAAATAATTTCTTAATGACACTTTTACTGAGCTGAGAAGATTTTATGTGAGAATGCTTATGAAAATTTCGGTGATGGTAAAACGAGTCAGCTCTTCGGGGAAGTACCATCTTCATACAGGAAATCTGCATAAATGTAGTGACAATGTGTTTCGTCAGATGAGAGTACTTAATACACTTAACTCGTTTATTTCTGCGCATAATCCAATCAAATGATGAGAATACAAGGTGCACTTATATATACTAGCGGTCGCCATTCCTAAGGTTGCTACTTAGTTTTCTGTTTTTCTCTGTTACATATAAATAAGGTATAGGTAACCATATAATATTGTCTCCTGTTTACGCGAATTTTAGTCATTGAAATTAAACTACTATATACGGATTTTATCGCGTTGTTTATTAATCACTGTATTACATAATTTTTAAACTATTACACTACTACTGCTATTGAATTTTACTAATTTATAAGCTAATAAAATTATTCAAACTATTAAATCTATTTATATTTAGGTTTACACTTTCCCCGACGTTTCGGTTGCTTTTCAGCAGCCATGGTCACGGGGTGACTAGCTAACCTAGCTAACCTAACGCGATAAAATCCGTATATAGTAGTTTAATTTCAATAGGTAACCATAGTTACAAAGAATTGTACTATGTCATACGAACAATGTCGAAATACTACGAACGCGATTCGACTGCGTGTGTCAAATTCATGCTTGTGTGCGTGTAGTGTTTTTTCATTAATTTAATGTATTTCTAATCCATATTACATAAAAATATTAGGAAACGCCTCTCCTTCTCCATATAAACTTTAACTATGCCAAATGCCATACTTCTCCGTCCGCGCAATTTTCGTAAAAAGGGGTACAAAGTTTTTGCTTCACGTATTAATATACAGATTTGCGTACAGACTTGTGCACAAGCCGGTCTCCGAATCTCGGTTTGGTTTTCCAGACCGATTTTCGGTCGCAGCACCCATTTATCATTTATCGCTCATGCCTTTCTATTCCATGTTTAAATTCATTTACCGTAGGATCGGTACCGTGTGATTGATAGCCCTGGTATGCGGCTATAGGCTACAATAACTACTAATAATCAGGGCGACCGTTGGCTTGTAGCCTTAAGTTGAACATAAAATAGCGGCATATTCATCTGTATGTCATCTTATTAGTATAAAAAAGAAAACTTGTAGTGTAGGATAATAAAGACGTTGTCGACCACTAGTAAATAAGGAATTTTATTGCTAATGGAAAAGGATAATTGTATAAGTTATTTTATTACACATTTCGGTAGTTTACCGATATGAAAGAGCTTCAAGTCCTTTCCGCCAGAAAACTAGTTATTGCTTTGACCAATAACGACGCTACTAGTTACGTCATCTCTTAAAGGAGGGTAAGCAGGGTAACACGAAATAAAGGATATGAATATTCAGCACTTTTATATACATAGTCTCACGGCTTTATCCCCGAAGGGGTAGGCAGAGGCGTATTGTACTTCAATCTTATCAGCTATGGTTTTGGTGCTACGTTATAGGAGACCATAATTGTTATTCATTGAATAGAGTTCCAGACTCCAAGCTGCTGCTAAGAATTTTTTGATAGAAAATCCCCATAACAGTTTGCCTGAATTGGGAATAAAACTTAAGACCTAAAGCACAACACGTTGACACCGAGGCAGTCCAGCACCTTTGACTGGTAATATTTTATAATATTAGATTAAGTAATCATTAGTCATTTGGAACCTAAATAAATAAGTTCGGTTTACAAGTTAAATAAGTTCGGACATACATATGTATCCTTCAGTATCTTCTATAGAACCCATGAACCATTCTGTGCGTTACGGTATAGCGACCCAGTATACGTTTCAGCCGTCCATACTTGTTTTATAACGTATCCCATAAATAGGTGTACAATTTACATAGTAGGGTGTACTATGTAAATTGTACACCTATTTTGTCCAAATACCTTCAATTTTTCTCAAGTCAATGTAGTAAGACACCTGCCGGAGAGGCGAGCGAACAATTTAATTTAAAACAAGAACGCCGGAAATACCCGAACTGCTACGATGATGTACTCCAATATTGCAGGCCTTGTTAATATAAATTTTGTACGGGCCATCCTCTGGTGTTAGGTGGAAACGAAAAAAAAGAACGTATATAAATTATATTCGTGCGTTGTACCTCTGATGTATGGGGTCTGTTGTTTGTTGTTTTGGTTATGGTTCATTTCTGTATTAGCTGGTGGAAGATTAGTGTTTTGTGCTTATTAACTTAGCTGTTGACTAGTTTTCCTATGTAAAAAGAGGTATTTGTCATAAGATTCCTTTTGTGAAGTACTTTCGATATAAGATCTGGATATCTCTGCATGAAGAATGCACTAGTTATAATATAAACTCTTTAAAGGGTTATACATAGGTGAATTTTAGTCTTAAATAAGGCACTGGCTTATAGAACTTAGTTCACTAAAGCCTGATTAAAAAATTAAGAACCTAAACTGATATTGAATTGCAGACACGAGAAACTGTGTTTAGATCGGTATTATGGCACTTTAATGTTTACATTTTATGGATGACAAACTCCTTTTTTACTCATATTACTATCTATCAGTAAGATTAAGATTCTAAAAAATGAGTACTCCTTCCTGCTACACGAAACGGGCTACATACGAATACAAACGAATTGTTAATCAACCCATTTAATTATCGGAAATAAATTTGACTGACATCATAATAGATTTGAAATACCGAACAGAGAACAAAAAAAGCCGTTTTAAGCATCTGATAAACACGTTTGCTAATTTATCGTTGTTCTTCTCTAATAAAAACATGACAAAAACACACTTCGGCCACCCTCGGTCGACGCACCCCGGCCTCCGTACAGGTGGGACAAGTTCTTTCGTCCATTTGTTTGTGTTAATGGGATTTTGATTTGTAATATAGTGAGATTAAGAAATATAGACAAGGATTAATAAAGCTCTTTGTGGTATCTGAGATCCTGCGTAGTTACATTAGTGCTGGTTATTGATTTAATTTGTACGGATGACATAATGGTTCAAGTAGACGTCACGCCACTGCCACAACGCCGATTGTTGTAAATTCAAATCATACACGGAACAAATATTTGTGTGATCCGCAGATAATGTTGCGAGTCTGGGAGTTCTTTGTTTCGTCGTTTGAATGTTTGCAAATTCCCTCGCGACGCAGGAATTATTCCTAGCGTGGGACTTACAAAAATAAATCAGTCGACAATCAAGGTTAGAAATTTGGGCGGTTAGTAAAATACTGATATGTGTACCTTAGGTGGATACTATTGAGATGTGAAACTTCATGGCCACTTACAAGACTGGACTTATCTGGATTGAGGTGCTTAAGTTGTGGACCACAGAATGATACACGCGTCGCTTCTATGAGAGGCAAAGTTATAGTAATATTTGTGAATGGTGGTGCCGGTCAGTGCGACAATACAAGTTTCATATTTGTATCGCATGTGTAGTTGCCACTGACACACTTTGATTGTATAGGATATGACAAGCAGACGTCTTTAGCAGATAGCTGGTGTTATTTGCTTCCACATATGATTTAAGACTGCGCCGAGCGTAAGACGCGGTTGGACGGAATGACAGAACTCGATATTCATATCGGCGTGCGGCCGCCATAGTATAATTGTATGGAGGATTTGAAGTGCTTTTTTAATAAATATATATCTTTATTGTCAACCAATAACTTAAATATTTGGGACAGACAAATTGTAATATAATTATTTATGTTTCGTTTAAGCTGTAAAATAGGATAGATTTCTACTGTTATAATCTAAAAATCGCGTAACACGAGCTTACGTTTTTGCATTTTTCGTGCAAATTTATGTAATTTTGTAGGCGAAAATGTTATTTATTTTAAGTTTTTTACACGGTGTAATTGTAAACACATTCATTGTTATGGTAAATGTATATATTATATTCGTATTAAACAAAAAGTGTCAATTTTATCAACTTAACTGTGACCGTCTGTTTTGGCACATTTCGCTCGGCGCAGTTTTAAGCTTTAATAAAGGCTATTGTGGGGATTGTGACAAGTTAGGAAGAAGAAGAAAAAACACTGATTATTGCCAAGTAACACTAACAAGACATCATAGTAACAGAAGAGACAATAAATAGAAATCAAATCAATCAATAAATATAATGATTAGAAATATTACAATAAAATTAGTACGAATGTTACACTTTAACACAGTAAGTGATAAAATTGTGATGAAGCGCTTTCTAAATTTGTTTCTATCTTTAACCACACATAACAAGAAAAAGATACACTCCTAAATATATTAAAACAAAATTCATATCATTCAATTAGTTAAAAATGTAAAATTTATGTTTAAAAGAGGAGCGAAACACGTAAAGAAGGCTAGTACTTCATAATGGCGTCGGCTACCGTCCGCGTCGTATAGATCGAGAATATTTTAAAGTGATGTGCGCCGTGCAAATAATGAAATTATGCCGAGGGGAGGGTGGGCAGAAACGACCCATCTTACGCTTTTTCCTTCCTTTTGTTTGTTTATTCGTAATTTATCGGCAGATCGAGGAGCGTTATAGATTAACATCAAAGGCATTTTACGGCGTATACGATCTCGTTAAAATTGAATGGCTCCTCGTAATGAGGGGGAATTGTGTTCGGATCAGGTATTTTTAATATTTTTTAATAAACTTGAAAGGAGCCGAAAGGTCGGTTTCATTGCGAAGTTCGTCTGAGAAATACTATAAACGTAAAATCAATTGTTTGGTGTTGAATATCGTTGTTGATTCTCAGCCATATCCAACGTTCTGATTTATTATCAAGACCAGAAGCCTCTTAACATACTTGGTTGTATAAATTTAGAATTGATGTTACTGCTAAATGTATTAATGCACAAACAGAGTGAAACGATGGCTGATATGATGGCTACACATATTTTATTCATTTATTATAAAAATATAGAAACCTTTTTATGTTGTAGTTGTAGAATTATATAAATTAATTTATGCAAAAATTAATTAATTATTATATTGAACTATTTATAATAATTGCACCTTTTATAATTTGACATCATAGAATATAAATAGTACTCAAATATTTTACAGTTTAAATAGCTATAAAAGTCGTAGCAATACTGCTAACTGTCACTTCTTGTTGTGAGCTGTAAGTAAACTTCCTTGTGTCAAAGTATAAAATAAATAGTTAAAGTGTTTGTACAGTGTGTTAATTAATCCATAACCTCTAATAGTAGTTTTTATTAGGTTGGATTCAATAAATCACACTAGGATAAATTTTTGCTTTTCTTTAGTTAACAATTAACTGCATAAATAATATTATAATATAGAGTTATATACAGCTCACCAATAAAGACACTACCATCAAATATGCATAGATCAAATTTCAAAATCACCTGTTCAAGTCTCAAAAGGTCTGTTTTGAAAGTTCAACTAAATATTTCCTTCCATCATACCAATAATTCAAATAAAATATATTTTCTTGTCATACGCCTATTAACATTTTGCTACCTTTGCGGTGGTATACAGTATGCGAAATATATACAGTCATGTCAATGTTTCATCTCAACAGCTTCAATACTTTCGCAAGTCTAAAGAGCCTTAACGAGACAATCATACATACACCCCGAGTACACGAATAAAACGGCACAACACATAAATACATACAATAAACACGAGTAAGAAAACGCGATCAAAATCCGCCAGACCAGTCGTTATCGTGCTTATTGTTGTTTTTAATGAAATGTGACCAAAATGATGGGCGCCGAAGCATTGTCCGTCGGATCGGTGGCCATTATCCCCCTTTTCCCTCTTAATATCGTGAAGGGCCCGCAATAAAATTTGCTTCGCTATGTTTCGGACGTTGCGTGGAACTGATCGTGTGACAACTTTAGAATGGGAGATAAAGTTTGTGATGCGTTTTATGGCGGCATTCGCCTCTTGATTGGGTTTTGTTTGTACGTATTTAAAATGGTGTTTGTTGTTTCGGTATGTAGTATTGCTTTTGAGTCGAATTTAGAATTCGACTTTATTAAAGAAGTGTTTAAAGACTAAAATCGTTGTTAAAGACCCTAGAGTTTGAAATGCCGCTGGACTAATACTAAGTTGTGGATGTAGCAGAAATTGACGATGTTTATTTGATTCTTAATTTAAATCTTACTCGTCACTCAATTTCGTGGGATATAAACATCATTTTAGTTATACCACTAATAAGACTGAGTTATTACTTTGGTTTATGGATGTGTGACCCATCCTGCGAACCCTTTTACATCTTTTTTGAAGGACTCTACAGTTAATCCAATAAGAATAGAATACACATTTGTTTGTGAACCCATCGATTATGTGAAGGTCTGAAGCTTTGACTTTATACTTCTTTGAGGAAAGAGCCATATTGTCAACATTAACAAAAGCAAGTACATTTTCAGTTAGGTAAAAATAAATATTTTAAGTAAATAGCAATGCTAAATAATTGTAGCTAGACTATGGTCTCGCGACATAAAAAGAAATCAATCTTGTGATGAACATTATTTTATGTTCTCTGTATTTTCGGTTATAAGGTGAGGATATAATTCTTATATAACTCTGATAGTGTGTGCTAGTTGTAATGGCTAGTTAATTCAGTTCTGTAGTCCTAGATTATCTTATCTTATCTTATCTTGTGTGGAGGCCAGTCAGTACAGACCGGCGACACTTGACCCAGTGGGATCTTTTGTGTCGACTTCCGCAATAACGACTGCCATAGATGTTTATGGCAGTCGGGACCGACGGCTTGACGTGCTCTCCGAGGCACGGAGCAGGCGATAATTGTCAATCAATACGCACATAATTTCGTAAAGTCATATAACTTCCGAAAGTCAGAGGTGCGCGACGTGGGTTCGAACCCGAGACCCTTTGAATTGCAGTCTGTTGGTCTCCCCACTGAGCTATCGCTGTTTATGCAGTCCTAGATTGTATGTAAACAAAGAAATGTTTATTATTCCAACCAATATTATACAAGCGAATGTAAGTTTGTTTGTTACATTTTCACCCCTTAACTACTCGACAGATCATCATGAAATGTCGAATATACGTTGACAGAGGTACAGAAAAGGAAACAGGGTAGGTACCCTGTTTCCTTTTCTGTACTCGATTCCTCGATGAAAGGTTTCATCGAGGAATCGAGTATAGGGATAGGAATTTATTGAAAAAATTGATTAATTTAAGCGAAGCCGCGAGAAGATCTATTAGTTTATATTTGCTTTGCTGCAGCTGCGATATTAACTGCAGCTACTATTACGGATAATATTTGCCATCGCGTTGTTAAAGGTATTATTCCGTTTATCTCCGGGTCCAAGCATTCTTCTTTTGCAAATTTTCACAAAAACCGATTCGTCAGAGAATTACTTTCGCATTTATAATATTAGTATGGATCAAAAAATGCTATTAGTTAAGATTATGATAATCTAAACCATTCTTAAATTCGAAGTCAATGCAAATCGAAACTCCCCTAAAAAGCATGCAGAAATCTGTAACCGACTATCGGAAAAAACAATGCAAATTCAAAAGACAACGACCGAAAAACACGCAGAGGAAATTAATAAAACACTCACTAAAGAGAAAACAGGCGGAAAAATAGAATCCGGGGAGAGAGAGAGTTTAGAGAGAAAAAAATTGTCCACCAACAACGTGCTCTTCATTACAACGGAATGGAAACACCGGATGAATTGATCAATCAGAAATTTTATGGCCGAGAATCACTCAACGGAAAATAATTCCCCGGCCGTTCGTGCTTGGCTCATCGCCGCCGTTTTAATTTCGCCCTCTTGGGGAGATCGAGTGTCATCCAATCTATCTGACGACTTGAAAAAAAAAATGCCATCATCGCCCCGCCCTCCCCTTTCGTGGAGACAGTCTTAAAGACCGTCGGGCGATTATGTCCGCGACGGGAGCTTTAAATCGATTGTGGTGATAAAATTATACGTTATGGACGCTCCTTAAGCAAATTGCTTACGTCTTACGCCCGAAATTAATAATCAATCTACTGCGAAATCTGCAGGTCGAGATTGCTGTACAGATAGTACAGCAATCTCGACCTGCAGATTTTATTATACTAAATTATACTAAACTTCATCCCCTTGACCGGTTGGTTTAGGTAGTTAATATGTATATGTGTATCAACCAACATCAATCAATCAATAGTCTATATTTTTCATTCAAGCTTCTGGAAAGCATTCAGTTAACTTTAATAGCTATGGTTCAACGCGATCATGCTCAATATTTACATACCTTATTGTAAGGCTTGAACTTTCGCCCAGTTTGCATTGGCCACGGTCACAAGCAGACAATCATGCAACGCGATAGTATAAAATTGATTCTAACTGAATTGCTAATATTGTTAAAGTGACAGCGAGATATAAATTTCTAAAAGATAAATCAAATCTTTATATATATAAATCTTCTGTGCGTGTGTTTGTAATTAAACTCTTCCTAAACGGCTGGACCGATTCTGAAGAATTCTTTTGTGTGTGTTCATGTGGATTCGAGAATATATGGTTAATAAGATATGGTTTTTTTTTCGTGTTTACAGGACAACGTCTGTCGGGACAGCTGGTACTATAAATTCATATAACGGACACAAAGAACATCTAGATCAGTAAGAATTATTGGTAGATACCGAAGTGATCAGATCGAATCAACAACCTTACAATCAAAATGCCTGCCCATCCTTGCAATAATAACTATTATCGTATTACAAACGATAATAACTATAGTTTGTTGCAATAAATGAATAAACAATTGACATTGAAACTCAAGAGTTTCGATTCAATGTCTATTTGTCACTTTACAAGAAAAGTGACACTTCATTATGTGCTGCCGTTTTATCATACTCCACTATAAGATATTTTTCAATAGGAACGACATATTATGCTAATATTGGTCATAATAGCTAAAACATGAATGTTCAAAAAATAATTGGGATTCAGTCATGTTTTAGATCGGATCGGATCTTGGCTGCTGTGATGCAACCTGAACTTCAAGAATACTGTAAATAGTCCTACTATACTATACGATAGGTCACTGCTGCATTACGAATGCAAAAAAAAAATGTTCAATGTAACTATTTTCAACAAATATTTTTTTAATTGTGCTCAGACAATCATTCGCTATTGCCTTTTCATTCCTAAATTCACACATGCCCTTCGATCCTCTAAATTTTGGAAGCATTTAGTACTTTTGGAAGATATCGACGATATAATTCGGCATGCCCTGACCAAAATTTTAAAATGGGCATTGAACGATCGATTATAGCTCCAGGCAACCTTACCTTCGCGGTGGCTTCGCGTTCGCAAAATTAGTAATGTCAGTTTACCGGCGTTCCTGTCTTCGGTGCATTGCACTGAAGAATTGACCAGGTAAATGTTAGCTCCACACTGGTTAAATCTGAAGTGTCGTGCAAGACCTTCGTTTCTGTGTAGCGCTGTTTGGTCATCCGTTCTTCTAAATAAAAAGATTAAAATCATGTATACACACACACATATACTGGCCATAAGTGCCATGCCATATTTCATAATTTGTCATATACCTAGTTATGTAAACTATGGATTACAAATAAAAGTCTAAAGCTTAGTTCTTGTAACGGTAAATATCATTACTATTTAAATACATTTTTGACTATATTGACTGCCTCCATAGTTCCAGGACATAAGTAAGGCATAAGGCAGGGCTAATGGTTGCGTCCTGTCGTGAGCGATCTCGGTTCGATTCAACCAGTTAGGCAATATTTAGTGCCCGGTATACTCCAATGCGTTCGCTGCCTAATTCATATCTACAAACATATCTGGCTGATTGTATCTGTAAAACACATCTGTCCACCCATCGAATATATACAGGTGTGGGTTTATATACCTAACTTGTTTATAATTTAGAGCGGCATACAACGTGACGTCGATGTTTACATGGAAGTGAACAAGCAATTCGACGAGTAATCGCTCTTCATCACGGATGGTAATATCGCATTCTGTTTGCAATCACTAATTAATCAAGATCAAACGGAAATAACAATCGCCTACACATCCATCATCCCAGTGAACTCTAATGTTTTATGGAAGAAAAATGTTTTACTGTTAATTGCTTCGCGATTAGACGGAGTTATTGAATTTTGAAGAATGTTTGGTGCATGGGCACAGCTTCCCGCACAATCATTGGTAAACATAGCCATGTTTACCAATATGAGTGTGTGAGCAGCTTGCTTTGCTAAAGATTATAGCATGTTATGGGTCTGATTCTCAAAAGAATAAAATAATTATCTATTTGAAAAAAAAACAAAACTTGTGTTAGCCATTGGTTTGCAAATTTATAGTCTTGTTGATCGCTTAAATTAAGCTGATATACTTTTATTAGTCGGTTAACGTCGGGATTCAAACCTACGACCTCTCGATTGCAATGTTGTAGAAAAACGGATCTATAAATATATAAGGAGTTTTCTGTGTAAGTTGCAAGTATGAATCGCGGTGCAATACATATATGTGTAACTCAGAATACTGTACAGTACTCGTAACACAGGTTAATGTTTACTACTAGATTATTGTGAGCATATAATTTTGATGTAAATGTATGTAACTAATATGATCTTAGTAAGGTCGGATTTAAGTTGCCCAATAAAAATAATTAGAATGGAATATATATATATATCTGTATACTTTAATGGTGCATCGTGACCTTAAAAAGTAGTATATTAAGTGTTAGTATTTGTAAAATTAATGTAACAACGACTAGATGTCTAAGTTAATAAATAAACGGATATATTATCGGAAGAGACCGTCGTTGCAGTTTATTACGTGATTATACCAATGCATTAAGCCTGCCGGCCTGTACTTTCTTACAGGCAACTAGCGTGAAAGTAATGCATTTCAATCGGTTAGTGAAAGTTCAAAGGGCTCAACTTAAATTTTAAAGATTTTAAGAAATTAAAGTTCGCCCCAACGTGATCTGCATTCGATAACAGGCTACAGATCCAATTATCAGGTATGTATTGTGGGCCACCTTTTTCTGTATTAAAAAGATTAACTTCATAAAAATTTAAAAGCTAACAACGAAAAATCAGTATCCTATTCATTAGAACAACACGCAAAACACGGCGTCAGCTGTCTATCCGAAAAAGCTATTTTTTTGACGCCGTCCATCGCGCTTATTATCCGAGAATTTGAAAGATAATTTCGCAAAGGAACGGGAGGTATTAAAATAGCAATCAAACTGGCAATTTTGGGGTGAAGTGTTGGAATTTTAAATCGGAAAAAAAAAGCTCCTACCGATTTGTGATGCAAACGTGCGAAGAAAATGGCGGAGTATATCCGATTTGAATAAAGATCTGCCGTGGACAGGGACTTGTTCCGAATTCGTGAATAATTGAAACGCTCGTTTTTTATATTCGATTTGTTTTCGGAATGGTCAATTTGTTAAGTTGATGGGGGAGAACTTCGCTTGCTAAGTTCGGACAACTTTGCATCTTGCGTAAATATGGCTTAATGAAAGCGTTCGGAATGCTATTGTTGATCCAAATATGGCGGTAAAATATGATAAATCGATTCGAGTCGAAAGTAATGAAAAATGTAAAATAGATATTTCACATAATCATTATGCGTCTCTAGTACGTACTTTTAAAAGATAGGCTAGGTATACTGTGTAATATTTTAAATACTTTTAATATATGCTTATCTATTAAGACTGCGCCAAGCGAAAGGCGGTCACAGTTAAATTGATATTATCAACACTTTTTGTTTAATACAATATCCTTTTTTACAGCTTAAACGAAACATAAATAGTTATATTACAATTTGTCCGTCCCAAATATTTAAGTTATTGGTTGACAATAAAGATACATATTTATCAAAAAGAGGCTGACAATAATAATAATATGAGCCCTGTAGGTATACATATAAACTGTTCCTCTGCTGGGCACGGGCATTTTTCAGTGTGAGTGCGGGTTGGCAGACTTCACATATCTTTGAGAACATTTTGTAGAACTCTCAGACATGCAGGTTTTCTCATGATATTTTCTTTCTTAGTTAAAGCTTGCGATGATCAACTATTAAATACGCTCATAACTACTAAAAGTCATAGGTGCGAAGAGCCTTGTGATCGAACTCGAGATCTCTGCGTGGCAGTCCAACGTTCCCCCTAGGCTATCGTATTATACAAACAAAAATATATCGGACCCGGCTTTCTTCTCAGATTGATAAGAGCAAGTACATGGTCTACTATGCTATCATCGAGATTATTATATCTCTAGTAAACACTCACCAGTAGTGTCTAGTATTGACCTTCGTCTAAGTATTTTGTAATTAGTCGTAAAAGTGTAGTAGGTATACTTAAAGGAGTATTTATATTTTAACTTCTATAGGGATGATGGTGTTTAAGACTGTTCACTTTAATACTGGTAATAAGCCGAGTGTTGCAGGTTCCTTCACTGTACGGGATAAAAGTCCCAGTTCTATTTAGATTCAACTAGTTCTTTAGAACCTAGGTGTATTTTACATTTATTTTTCAATGTCTGTAAAAACCCAGTAACTTTATATTAATAGTGATAGTTGTGGTACTCATATAATAAAAATGAAATGTTCTTTATCTTTAAAATGAATTATCGTCTTAAATAAACGCACTGGAAATAATTTCTGTGTTGCGAGCGACTTTAAAACGTTCAAACTACAGAGACAAACACCACCCAGACTCGGCACAATCATTTGCAAATCACACTTTTTTGTTCTGTGTGTGTCCAACAATGAACGTCTTTCGGCTAAGATGATGATGATGATGAGATTTCAAATTTATTTATGTATATGGTAGCAGTAATACGTTCAAAAGCAGATGTGTATCACTATAAACAAGCAAGTTGCAATCTTAAAAAATAATAGGCATTAAAAATCACCCCATGATCAAGGTTTACAGGGACTCGAACGATCAGCCCCGAAGCTATCTTCATTAATGAAAACCATAAAAGTGGGGTCCCGTAGCTCCGAGGACCATTGCGCATAGGGCCACCATGAAATCTTGTAAAATACGGACAAAGTATCAAATTCCGTACAATGCTAACTTTATAATCATTTACAATAAATCTTTTTAAATTGAATGGTATGGCAAATACATACATATTGTATCTTCTATTAGGTAGGACATAAAAATATAACTAATGAAATGAATGTGGAATATTCCTTTGCCTATCGTTTCGATGAAATACAGGTGGGTTTGTATACGTGTGTTTTTATCTACATGTCAAGCTAAAAGACAAGTTGGTAAATCTAGAAGATAAAGGGACTAGAGATTAAAGCTACAGCCGCGTAATAAGGTTTCACGGATTATTTTATATTATGATGTCTCGCTATCACGTTTAATCATGAATAGTACCGAAAGCAAATGCAGTACTTATCTGAAACATTATATTACATTCACACATTGTGTTCCATTTTTAAATGTCATACATATCTATAACACTTGCCATACTCTGTTTGTAAACTAAAAGAGTAAAGAAACCAAAACCTTAATAAGAGATATCTAATTTTTATGACTAATATAATATACATCTATAATAGTAATATATAAATGTTATACAACCATAGTCCAGTGATGAAATGAAAGTGTAAAAATTTATTCCTCTGCTCAAAATATACGCATATATGGAGTGCTACGTTTCACAACAAGAAAACTAATTTAGTTACCTTTAATATGATTTTTAAAGCAAACTGCATGTTTGGTTCTTTGATATTAAAATGTTAACAATGTTCATATCAGCGCTACGCTTTTCACGGTTGATACTTGAATATCTACGTTCTATATACTTATATGTCCTCTTAGCTTTAGAACAAACAAAGCATTCAATTGAATGTAAATATTAGGATTTCGTTTTCGAAACCATAACATGTAACATCCTAACAAAAAGAATTACACAATTTTTCAAAGACTGAGATAAAGACTTTACCGTTTAAATTACTGTTGCATGGTTACCATACTTGCGTAAAAAGTCGCGTCAAACGGCCGACGCCTTATTAAGCCCGCAGGGAATACAGGTGGGGGTAGAAAAATTATAGTATTTAACGATATTAAGTTATTGAAGTTAGATTGGTAGCGTAATTGGTTTCCATGGATTAATGGGGCAAATTTGTATAAGTGGATGTTCGACCGTAGTAAAGATTATTTAAATGTGATAAAATAGAAAAGCATATCGTCTTGCCATCTTAAAAAATGAGATATATACGTGAGGTCTTAGTCAGGAGGATTGCTATTATATTTGGGATGGCTTCTTTCTGTAGGTACCCGCTGGATGCTTTCGACAGCTTGCTCGAATAAGTGACCTCAGGATCTCCCTTGCACCTCCAAAGCTGCGTAGGGACATGACCTGAGTAGCATGTTTCAATGCGTATGCGTTTATAACCGCAATTATATAAAACTTGTCTATTACCATTGTCATTATTTAAAGGTTTTAGAGAATAGCATTATACCCGGGTACAAAATTAAATGTAAATATATAATATATATTATTAATAAAAATAGCAAGGTGTGTAAAAATAGCAAATGAGGCCAAGCTATAAGTAGAATGTAGAGAATAAAGGTTTAAAATAAATGCTTATAAAAATGTGAGTATTCACAATGATATGACAGGTCAAACGAAACACATCAATGGAATTTAAAATCTTAAAATATCTTACTTTTATAATAGTTATAATTATATTTTTTACCGACGACGTAAAGAATTATTAAAATTAAGATAAGCACATAGCATACTCTATCGTAAGAAATAGATTTACGGCAAGGAATTAGCAAAAAATAATTTATGTCTTTTCTAAGGTTCTTCTGTGATGACATTGAAGGCCATAATTAATAACCGAAGATTGTATTATTTGGCCTATTTGAGATTGATATTTGATATAAGTATTGTAGACTTACGCCGGTTCCCTGCCTACCCAAGGCGAAGACTAGGAACCTAGAGTATATCATCTACTGTTTCACTCTCTTCTAACTCAATCATATTAACTTTATGTATATGACTACACGGATGGTGTAGTTCCCATTACTACAATAACAAATGTCAATTCCCACATGTGACAAAAAGTTAAGTGATGGAGTCTGTGTGTTCTTTGTGTCCATTGTTTAAATATTTGTAAAGTCCCTCGCGGCATTAATCATATTACGAGAATTGTCTTCTACAATCATAAATATTATAGCTTAATAATAATCTTACCTTTACATTAAACATCATATCCTTCTACCGCAGATAACGTTAAACAAATCTAATAATAACGGCTCAAGAAATGAGATCACAAACAGCCCTTTGAGTGTTCAATCGTTATATCAAGTCGGTGGCTAACATAGTGAACGGTAGTGACGCGAAATAGCCGGTCAATTAACAAGCACTTTGATCACAGAGTCGTAGTGGATGCGATGACATGGGTCGGGTCTGTGTGTGAGATCACTAGGTCAAATACACCCCCCGATAATATGGCTGTTGTAGTTTCAGCCTGGCGGGTATGTCTCGCGGTTCGCAGTGGTCGTCTTTTGTGTCGGTTTTGAAAGAAAGATATAAGTATTAGATTTATGTGTATGTGTGTGGATACGATTAGCTATATAGCTTTTTAAGGTTAATAGGCTTAATGATCACTTTATTTGTATTTATTTTAAGCTTATTAGTTTCTCACGCATGTATTCTTTTTTTATTTATAAAGTACAGCGCGGTTGTATTAAATCTCTGGGAATTTGCGAACATTTAATAACACAACTTGGAATCGACACAACTATTTATGGGTCACACTAATTTTTGTCCCGTATCGATCCTACAAGGTTATCACTTAAAACCACTGCGTTAGCCGGGCAGTCTTAGAAGATAGAATGTATGACATGTACGCGTCGAGTGTTGTGGGTTCGAACCCGTACTGGATAAACATTCCTGTGATCGCTATTGACCGGTTCTAGGTTAGAGTTTTCTTTGTGTCTGTTATTTTAATGTTTGTATGGCAGCCCGGGACACGAATTATTCTTAGAGCATATTGGATTTCTTTGGGACCCATTCACTGTCCTACTCCTATATGCCCAAAGGGGTGAGTTATAATAACCCCCATCACAATTTATGTTTTTATGACAAAGGGCGAACCTATTGTTGTCTACTGGGCACTGACACCGACTCCTCGCTGCTGTTGTTGAATATTTCTTGTCAGAGAAACCCAAGAACATTTTGCACCATTCGAGAATCAATCCTGAGACCTGATGAAAATCAGACGTATTAATTACCGCTACTACCGAGAAATGTAGGTTTTACAACTCTACAATTATTTTGCAAACATACAAGCCTGATATTATATAGCACGTTTCTCACGCTAAAATATATACCAAGATGACATCCATCAAAGCGTGACCCCGTTTAGTAACCTTACACAACCGTCACAATTTCTATTCCCGCGACATTTCACTCTCAAAGAATAGCGCATATACATTCACCTTTTTTAGAGATAGCGCTACACCGGTGTCACTCGCAAACCTACCAATACATCATTCAACTTTGCCCGGCCGTTTTTTACACCGTCGACATTATCAAAATTGTGGAGCATCCCCCCTCTCCCCTCCTTCATGTCTCACCTTAATGAGACCCCCCTACCGTCTCCCGATTTTACAACTGCCGATAACACGGCAACATTGAATAATTGTCGTAATTTAGACTGCTTGTTACGCAAAAACATGATACTTGGAGGTTTTATTACGTATCGTTGCGGTGATAACGTGTATCGGGTGTAAGGATAATTGCGTAGCTTCAGCTTTGTGTATGTGGGTTTGAGTAGGAGATATTAGGAAATATCATGTTCAAACATCGATATGGAATACCGTTGGTTAATAATGTTTCACTTTGTTATAGAAATAAACACGAATAAAAGAATGTGGGACAAGTTCTTCACGTTTTCACAGCAAGTTTGCTTTTTGTCAAGTTTAGTATTTAAATTTCCCGCTATACCTTTACACAAGCTATGTACCTCTATTTTTGTAGATTAACACTATTAGTCTTAGATTTGTGTATTATGATGTGTGTATATATATAATATTGTTTTCTGTTTACGCGAATGTTATTAATTGAAAATAAACTACTATATACGGATTTTATCGCGTTATTTATTTAACACTCTATTACATAAGTTAGAAACTGTTACACTACTATATTACTAATAAACTTTACTAATTTTAAGCTAATTAAATTATTAAAACTATTTATATTTAAGTTTACACTTACCCCGACGTTTCGGTTGCTTTTCAGCTCTCCGTGACCATGGCTGCTGAAAAGTAACCGAAACGGGGGAAGTATAAACTTAAATATAAATAGTTTTAATAATTTAATTAGCTTAAAGTTGGTAAAGTTTAATAGTGTAGTAGTGTAACAGTTTCTAAATTATGTAGTTAAGTATTAAATAAACAACACGATAAAATCCGTATATAGTAGTTTAATTTCAGTGTGTATATATATATTATATGTGTGATATACACACACTATGACTATATAATAATCATTACACCTGTTTTGGTGTCTTTAATTAAAATAATTAATATAAAAATTATCAGGTATAAAAGTAGTTTGAATTCTATAAAGTAATTAAGGGCTTTATCGGCGTTCGGATCCAGGGACTTCAGCACAATGCTTTTTCATTGTGTCTAGATATGGTTATATTAAATCAAAAATATGGGATAACTACGAATAATGGAGAATAGTCAATTGAAATTGTTTTAATAGATTGTTTAGATATCGGTAATCGAGACAACAAACACTTGTGAAGCATTATCGATTAGCAAAATAATACGAGTAGTAAAAGATTACTTATTATGTATATTTCTCATTATGAATATTTAAATATAAAAATAATTATGCGATTGAATGTTCAAAATCCCGACTAATAGGCAGAGGTGTAGCACACATATTCCGCTAACTAATTAAGTTTATTGGTGACGTTACGTGAATATAGAATGAAATAATCCTACTGATATAGAATCAAACTACTATTTCCCTGTTATCAACCAAATCAATACTAATATTAGAATACATACATACATAGATGTACTCCTGTTTCCCAGAGGGGTAAGCAGAGACTAAGGATTTCCATTTGCTACGATCCTGACACACTTCTCTGGCTTCATTCACTTTCATCACATTGCTCATACACGCTCGCCGATTCAAGGCGCTCTTAACCTGGCCTTTATCCAAAACGCCTCCGATCTGACCGAGAAACGTTCGCCTAGGTCTTCCCGTTGCGACTGTTCTACTTATACTAGCCTTATAAAGTTTCTTAGTCAGTCTTTTCTCGTCCATTCTTTCTACATGCCCAAACCAACTTAACATAGCTTTTTCTATTCTTAGCACTATATCCACTTTCATGTCGCATCTCTCCCTAATAATATTAGAAAAGTAAAGTTTACCTTCAAACAAATATTCTATTACTATATTTTGCCCGCGTCTTCGCTCGCGTATATGTAGGTTAGGTTTGGTTAGTAACAGTTATTTTTTCTGGATGAAAGGTACTCTATGTCCTAATCTGTTTCTCTGACAACGTGTATGCAGTCACATGGTGATCGGTGAGGTTAAGGCGTGCAAGTGTTACAAAAACAAACAAACTCACAATTGCATTTATAATATTAGTTAGAATTGCAAGTGCTCAGTGGGGCGACCAACAGACTGCAATGCAGAAGGTCTCGGTTCGAACCCACGTCGCGCACCCCTGACTTTCGCAAGTTATATGACTTTTCGAAATTATGTGCGTATTGATTGACAATTATCGCCTGCTCCGTGCCTTGGAGAGCACGTTAAGCTGTCGGTCCCGGCTGCCATGAAAATCTATGGCAGTCGATATTGAGAAGTCAGTGCCCTATAATATCCTGACACAGGTCTAGCCTTAAGGTATCGTTAGCCTGTGTGTGTGTGAATGTGTGACTTAGTGACTTGGGAATAATAAAGGCTAGGGAGAAATTAGAATTGCAACGAAACGCCATTGACATTAGCAATCTCCATCACCATACAAACTGAATAGCAACAGCTAAAAGAAATAAACAAACACGTAATCTGTACGATCTTTGTGCACGTCAGTAGACATATCTTGTAGCTCACTAATGGGCGTTATTCGCATACACTTTTATTATAACCCGACAATTTTTTATCGGTCTACCCTCATTATGTACATGTTCGTCACTAATAAGCCACTTGTATGTTTTAATAACGCGAATGTTCTCAACTATATCATCATAATATTGGTGCGCGAATTTTTCGATGCTTATTATTTTTCCGACGAGCTTTTTGTTACGAAAAGTTGTGATACTCATTTTTTTGCGTAGCTACTCACATGTATTTGTTGAGATCAAATTTGGAATTGTTGAGGTAATCAGTATTGTACGAAAATGTAAAATGTCTTTAAAATGAAGATACTTTGTTTGGGTTGCTACAGTTTTATTTTTAGAAATGGTTGAATTAATCTGATTTATCAAAAGAGTTGATATCAAAAAGATTTTTGAAATAGGACTCCTAGTCAGTACGAAAAATTTTTTGGAACGACTATAGCCGTTGCTCTCTGATATAGGATCTAGAGATCGTAGTTCAATCCAAATCGAGTTTTCTGTTAAGCAATTCTCAGGTACCCGATAGCCGGCAATAGGCTCATACTTTATAAAGTAAAACCTTAAATTATAAGTGGCAGAATCTGGATAAAATACACATCTGCTTACCCCTTCAAGGATGAATAGGTGTGAGTCTACGATTCTAAAGAAAATTTCAACGATGTACCATACACCGCGTCTGGTTGTAGACAGACGAAAAACGCGGCGCATACCCGATTTTACATTTCAAAGCACTAGATATAAACTCTTACACCCAAGCCTCTATAAAGGCGTATTTCCTCTTGAATCGCATAAGTGTTAGACGTTCATCGCTGTAAGTGTTACTCCTGTGTTTAGAAGCCGTTAACAGAGCCAGCCATGGATGATGAGACCACTCTATGATTAGTCACTGTGGATAATATTTTGATACGGAAGATAAAATGTAGTTAATGTTTGTTGTGGTGTTGGCACTTCACTCTTTGCTACGGAATGTTTTTGTTTAACTTTGAGTTTTCGGATTGTGTAATGCTTTATGAGGTCACTTCGGCACTACGACGCGCCTAGTGTTGCGAGTTCGATTCACACATGGTACAAACAATTTTGTAAACCAAATTGGTTCAAGTTTATTCGTAGTTTACTTTTAGGCCACACGTACTATAGGTCATATTTTAAGGTCATTATGGAAAACTCTCAGCCATGAAATAGCACCTCACGATATTTTTCTTCACCGCTAAAGCGAGCGATAATTAATTAATGTGCACATAACTTCAAAAAGACAGAGTTGCGTTCCTCGAAATTAGTCTCGAAAGTGGATTGCCCACTTTCTATAGACACTTTGGCCAATCGTGGACAGGTCATTTAGCTTATAATATGATATTAATTAAATACTTCACATCAGTAAAAAGGAGAATATGAACCTAGTTTTGTATCACATTTTATATTTAGATAGGTTTCTATATGCTATTGAAAAGGGTAATTTATCAAGTAAATCCAAAAATGTTCATGAATATTTTGTAAATCCGACTCATATGTATGTAGAGTATGATCAAGAAACTGGGCAGGTGGATTAATGTGCCCAGCCTAAAAACCATATTATGGTCAATATGTGAGTGCAGCAACCCACTGTTCTACGGCCCAATATGCAATTACAATAATAATGTTTTATTGCTTCCCTCCCTTCAATAAACTAACTGTTAACTTACATAAAGATTTTTAAAATAACATACTTATATGAAAAATAAAAATAAATATTCATGAATTCATTTTATTTATAACATCGTATCCACAGATGGCCAAAAGTGGACATTGTCCTTCGCGTGGCAGTCCAACGTTCTTCCACTAGGCCATCGCTGATCTTTTAGTGGATCGAGTTGTCTTATAGACAGAAATAAAAACGAAAATGTTATTGGACCGCCTAAACAGCCTATACGTTATACAACTTTAAAAATATATGTCCCACTATCAACGTTCACGTTAAAAATACTTACAGAGTATTCAATGAGAACATGCTGAAACGTGGCTCGTTAAAAATATACTATACACGAGTAAGGCAGTATAATAAATTGGCAACTCGCATTACTTGTTGAAGGTACTGATGAATAACTAATGAACCGAGACCCTAATGACGATGCATTTATTCAGATGCGAAAATGTTCAGTTCTGAATGTATTTTTGTTAGATGGCATTTGGAGTTGTGTTGGTTTGCAGTTTGAAATTGAGTATATGATTCATTCGAATGATTTTCGAATATAATAATAATATTCTATCACATAAATACACACAACACTATCTGGCCCAAACTAAGCAGAGCTTGTACTATGGGTACTAGATAATTATTAATAATTATATTAGAAAACTGTTTCTATTCTATTGAGGATTTTATTAATATGAAGTAGTTTTCTTAAAATACGAATTGAATTTGCCTTTTTAATTAATTTTATTTAAACCATATTGACTTGTTTTTAAGTATTATATTAGAATTAATTGAACTATTTATAGATTGACATTATTGTAATAATTATATTTTTTTATCTACTTACATTTATATACTCACATTTTTTTTAATATCATTGTTTTAATGCGTTTTTATCAGTGTAATAATTTATTCTGCATTATCATGACTTATGTAATTTGTTATTTTTATTTAGATTAATACCTAAATGTTATTGTTTTAAATGAAATTTTTAATGGACCAAATTGTATATTCTTCTTTATTTTTTTTTTTTAATGAATTGTATGTTACTTTTATGTCACATTCAAACACAATTGTATATTGTTATTGAATAAATGAAATGAAATGAAATGAATGAATGGATAAACATACATATATACTCTGTTTTTTTGTAAATACTTACATATTATACATAAAAAACTCAGACCAAGACAAACATCCATGTTCATGCACACAAATGTTTGACTTGTGCGGGAATCAAACCCGCGACCTCAGGCGTGGCAATCAGTTATAGTAACCTCTACGGCATCGAGGCCGACATATATCTTTCTGAATTGAAAACAATCTTTTTTTTTTTCAAACACATCTCCCACTATTGGAGTAATTCCTGTGCCGCGGGGGGCTTTATATATTACACAAAGAACACATAAAATCGGAACAATCATTTGGTGTATCACACAAATTATCAATATACATAACGCGATACCTACTATGCTTGGTTAAGAAAATAATGATTGCTGTATAGCGTTGTCAAAATCATCATGATAAATACCTAATGGAACGAGGCTTAAAGACGACGCGTTTTTTCAGATAGACAATGTTCAGTTTTTAATGTATTTTATTAGTTAGCATTTGATGTTATATTGCTTTGCAGTTTGGTATTGTAAGCTTCGTTTGTAGGTTGATGTGAGAGCATAATTATATTTGAATATATCCGTATTTTGCATAACGGGATACTTATTTAGCACGGTCAAAGATGATGCTGTACATTCATGTTATAATCTCTTTCTAGTATTTAGAAGGCATGCTGATTATTCGTATATTCTCACCTTTATTTTTTATACAATATGTCATATGTCAAAAAAGCATGGCCTTTTTTTTAACTTGGCGGAATGTATTGGCGCTTACCTCTCCGCGGGGACGGGCAGAGGGGTTCTGTCGGACTCACCCGGGAAAAGATGGAGATATCCCGGTAATACCGATTAAACCTACCACGGTGTTCCTTCTCACAATCTTTGGCATAGCCTGCCCAATGATAATGCTGACCTTGAGAGAAGGAATTAAAGACTGGATGCAATAACGGAATGAGAAAGGTTGGTATAAGAGACTCCAAAACTCTTACTTAGTGGAGAAGCGCAGTAATACACTGACACATGTTTCCTGTAAGAGGATGACATTTCTTCGGTCAAACCAGCATCCTTACTTATCACTAATAAATGACAGCGGTGGACCGAACCTACCTAAACTACCTACGCGTAAACAGAAGACAATATTATATACCTACTCGAAAGTCAATCAGCGTTAATACCCCAAAATCTTCTCAAAACGTCAACATTATTACGCCTACATTAGGACGAACCATAAAACAGGCAGCTCTACACACAGAAAATAAGCAAGTACATCAAAATATTTATCCTATCTACCATCAAACAAGGAAACACAAATAAGGTCTTGCAAATAAGACGGCTACGGCGCGAGGGTATCTAGGAAAAATAAATTAAACAACCACCTTTGCAAGGCGGGGGATTGATCCGGGGGCATTATTGTATCTATAAACATTTCAATTGCGGCGAGACACGCTTATCCTGGGAGCAAAGATCACAGTATCGTAGATAGGACAAGTGTTATTCAGGTCCACTGTTTTATTGTAAGTACCTACTTTGTTTTTTACTTCGAAAATGGAATAGCTTTTGTTCCAAAAGGTGTACATTTTATTACTCTATATATATAATATTTGTATTTTAATTAGGAAAATCTTAGACGAAACCATCCAAACATCCATATCATTTATTAAAAAGTCCCAAATATCTAAACGTAGCCTTCGTCGCCCTAGTTTACTTGTTTTGCCAAAAATACGAACCAACTATGCTAAAAAGAGTATTACTTATGAAGGAGCACAAATATTCAATAATTTACCCGCCCATCTAAAAAATATAAACTCATTTAACAGTTTTCGATCTCGCCTATTCGAATATATAATAGAAAATTATACTAACAACATTTGAGATAGAAACTGTGGAATGCCTCTCACACATACCTTCCTAAAAAGGATTAAAAATGTATTTTATATATATATATATATATAAATATATATATATATATGTATGTGTCTCGGAAAGATGTAATTAAAAATGTAAATTGGGGACGCAAAAATACAGATATGCAGGAGATTATAAATAAATAGAGAAAGTTTATGAATAATGAGTACAAAAATATAAACTGATAAAATATATTCTGTCAATAGTAGGTACCGATTCAGTTGAGTACCTTTATAATAAAATTGATTTTCAATGAACGAGTTCTGTTTTACTATTAACAGAATATTAGACAGTTCTAAAATCGTCTAAGCTAACATTTTTACGCATAATATAAAGACTTGCAGTTAGATTTTAAGTACACGGCCAATATAAACCTATCTTACAAATCAAAGTTGCTGCTTGTAATGTTTGTAAAGACATGCGATACATACGCCATGCGTTGACTAAATATATTACAAAGCACAAGAATATATTCAATAAAAATATACAACTAATCTAAATGTAAATACATCAAAATATAAAACAAAATTACAGACTAAAATTACACTTAATTACAGTACACCTAAGCATTCCGCCGTACACAAGACAGACCTTTCTGTTGCTTAAACAAATAATCTATGTTAGGCCTGCTCTCACGCCCGATATATATGCAGATGGAATTATTACAGACGACGGTGTTAAATAAAACGCGCCCAGCCGCCGTCGGGTCTCTATACAAGAGTACAGACAGGATTACTGCCTAGTGATGAAGAAGGGAAAATCATTTATTTTATTACCGGTGGAAAAATAATAAGCAGAGAGGAAATATCTCTGGTATGAACAACGCTATTTTGGAATATAATTAGAGGTGTGTGTAAACATGTTTTCGGGAGAATAAGTTTCTGGTGTATTTATATTTCGTTGTGTTTTATTTTATTATATAATTGTTATTACTACTAATAGCTGTCAACTGTAGCATTTTTGCGATTTTGTAAAATGTAGCTTAATCCTATTTCTTGGATCGACATCTACCAAATTTCCTCAAACGCAACACAGTGATTTAATCGTAGAACGTATTGAAATTAATCTCTCGATGCTTCCATTGTTTTTCAACAACTCTGGTTATGGTGAGACTAAGATGATATGTATATCAATATAGTGTAATTTCAAGACATTTCATTTGATATTCAAGACACTGAAACGTAAAACTGTAAATTTAAAACAGAACAGTGTAAAATTCGTATAATGTAGCTTAATTTCAATGTGTTACATATGCGTAAACGTAACATATGGAACGTGAAACATAATGTGTGTTATGGTAAATATACTATATATTATTGCCGTAAAATAATAATATCATATCATTCTGGAATAAATCCAACTCTAGAGTATTGTAACTCACCATTGGATATTTTTATTTATGACTAGAGCCAAAATAAAGAGTATTTTAGTACAATTAAATTATGAAAAATAAAACAGCATATATAAGGTTTTATTTTAACAGTTATTTAACTTCGTTGACACGAATCCAGTCAAAATATATCTAAAATATACTATAAAGATTTCACCATAGGCTTTTAAGAAGTTTAGTTGATTCAGAAAAAACAAATTAGGAAGCAAACCTTTGCCGTTTGCCGAGCACCGATCGAGACAATTTCTTGAAAGAGAAACCCAATAACTCTGCCTTAACTGGGAATTGAGCCCAGTATTTACACACAGCAGCCGCTTGACAGAATTTACAATGATGGAAGTTGTTAGGTCAAAGTTGAGCCCCAGGTAAATTATTTATAAAATACGTTAATAGCTATATTAAATAACATTAAGGGTAAGTTTTACAATCGCACAAGCGATACAGATCTGTAAATTAAATGTTTACGGCAACTAGATAGAAACAACATGCATTTATATCTTGGAAAACAGCAACCAGACTTAAGCTGTTGAATGTTGAACAATAAGTACACCTAACTAAAACCTAGTACATCACACTTTTTTACATCACATTTTACATCACCTGGGTTAAATTGATATGAATATACAACCTTGAGTGTAATATTTTTACTGACAAGTGGAATGAAATTATGAGAGTATGCCTGGTGTTCTGCGAGAAAAAGTATGCGAGAGAATCCACGGTGCCGTATTAGTTATTAATTGTTTACATAAAATATTATTATTAGCAATGTTTTTATATTTAATCTATGTAATTATCGTTATCAGTTTGTAATCTATGTTAATTATTGTAACTGGTTTCTTTAACCGATGTAATTAACAATAAATAAATATTTGATACTGGCTATTTCTTTTCGTAAATCTTTTATTGCAGAAATACAAATAAACTCTCAAGATTTCTCAACATCACTGGCACGCTTGCTGCCAATCATAATATTCTTTTATTCAAAATTCATCCCTATTCTAACATCACCCTTACGAGTATCATACGTTTCAATCAAAATTATACATAATGCGTGCGTTCTCCGCGAATATTTCGTTTGTATCTGAGATGATTATCGATTGAGTTGCTCAGTTTACAAGTCGAGGAGGCTGATAATTTGATGCCAGGATGGGCACCTCGCAGGTAACGCGGATCTGTATAGAGTGGTGATTACTGTGTATAGTGTATTTAGCGTGGCAACGTTTAAGTGACTGTGCCAAAACTATATGCAAAAAGTAATATATAAGATATAGACTTATGGAAATGCATAGTCTTTTTGATAGGTATTTGATTATATAATAATATCAACACATTTAAATCATAACTAGTCTCAACACCCGCAATATACTGGAAAAGTTTACATCGCAGTAGGAAACAATGCACCCAATCTAACAATAATACAAGTCTTAATGTATCTGCTAAAATGTTTTTTATTAAAAACCCAATAACGCTTCTAGTCCGACCTGAACATCGAAAATCATCGAAACTATATCTCAGATTTGTCTCCGATATGATTGATACATGGTACACCTAGACAAAGAATGTACATTGTACATATATATTATGTATTTTCGAAACTATTAGACATGTAGAAGCTGTATTGAAAAATGGCTGCTTCTTTATTAAGATTATTTGATTTATGTTTAATTCTATTTGTATAACTTACATATGCAAACAATACAAAACAGATACAAGAATTTTACTATTTTAAATTTCAAAATCATATTATATTCAAGAAAACAAGGTCTAGTATAAATTTAAATTGATTCGGCTGTGCAAGTGCTCAGCCGATCGAAACCAATTTTTTTAACTTGACCTGTTTAAAAATATAAACAAATATTACGAATAAATTCTCACAACATATTCAATATCGGTAACAACAGCTCTGCACGCATATCGAGTACGCCCGAACGGTGCGTTTTTCGCGGGGTATTATCAATTATTAAACATCAACATGGAAATAGCACCCGGGAGTCCTTCTCCCCTATACATAACGTAGTATAAAATATTCCTGGATTACTGCCGTGCCCGCTTTGGCACGGTGAAATGGTTTTCGGTTTTGTGCAAGTTATTAGTGAGATTTGCATGTTTGTGATTTATTGTATTTTTGTCTAAGGGGCTCGGTTTCCAGTCAAGATGTTTTGGGTATAAATTCTTGGTAACATTGCCAATATGCTATGTTTCATAAACATCTTTTTTATTATATATAATTTTGTCAACATGGTAATTGTGGAAATGCCAGACATAATTAAAACCTATTGTAGCGGCCACCGGTTTGCCGTTGCGACTTAATAGGTTAATGAAGTGTCTTTAAACCTCAGTGGACGCGTAAGTTACCTAAGGAACTTGTGATATACGCTGCATCACAAGTCGGTAGAATATTGGTAGTGAAGGAAACTTGAAGGGTTTTAGCGATAGTGTTATTTTAATTGACTTTTGATATTTCAATTGACCTTTATCTTCCTTTTAATCCCAAGACACAAACAGAAGCGTTATAAGTTTGACATATGTATGTGTGTATTTGACTGTGCCCTCGTAGACAAGCGTAGCGCTTAGCAGCTACGGTGCTACGACGATGGTGCTACTACAATACTATGCTATGGTGCTACAGACGATGGATAACCGAGTTTTGATTAATTTTTCGTTTAAAAGGTGACGTAATCGAAAGTGTTCTGAGCCATGATTTAAGAAAATTGTTTCACCCTTTGAAGATCTTTAGATTTTTCTTAGATGATGAAGAGATGTGAGCTACTTTGACGGCTCTAATTGATTCGAAATTTGGTGATATATAATTTCATGATATTGCAGGAACGTGGTTTTGTATATTTTATTAATTGCCCTTGCTTTATGTGACAAAATGAATAGGCGTCGCATGCCATTTCCTTTGTCTAAATTGGCCTTAAATTACGTATTAGTTAATAGATGTAGTCTAGTTTCCACATTCAGCGTTTTGATGAGTTCGTTGATACGTTAGGCAATTATTCAATGTGATAGTTCTTCCTTTTATAATCATACTAGCTTTTGCCCGCGGCTTCGCTCGCTCGGAAACAATACTCATTCTGTATAAAAAGTTACCATATGTCCGTTTCTGTACCCCTGACAATGTGTATCCAAAATTGCAGGATGATCGGTCAATTATAAATATCTATTGATTGCTCGTCACCTTGTATTGTATTAAGTATGTGTACAAATCGCGAAAGTCTAAACGTTTATCGGTTGATTAGTCAAGGCGTTAAAGCGTAAGAAACAAACTCAGATTTTCCATTTATAATTAGTTAGGATATACTCTATATATTATACATATATATACTATATAGTCTATTCTTCACAGATCACTTTATAGACACGCTAACCCTCGAACGCTCGTCACAATCCGGTTACAATGTTCACGCACTATCATCCAATCGTGGTGCCGAACAGATTACAAACAACAATTACGACTTAGCTGTACAACTTCACTTATGTTGTTTGGAACTGCTCTCACTTCTACGTGAACTGGCCGTGATGGCGACGAAAGTGATATGGGAAATAAAACTAAGTAACTTAACAGACTGGCTTCTGTATAACCCCGAAGGTGTAGCCAGAATTGTATCTATGATACAAATATTTCGCTAAGTAAAACATAGTTCAATGTAAAGTTAGTGAGTCTATTGCAGTTTTTCGGGCTCATTAGAAAATTTTATGCTGCTATTATGTATTGCAAAATAGAAAATCGATTCTACAGTTTACCTATAATTTTACCCAACTGTGGAATGATATTGCGTGCATATATATTCTTCTTCTCTTTAGCCTTTATTATTCCCAAGTGACTTGGGATCGGCTTTTCTAGTTTAACCGGATTTGACTGGATATCAGTTTTTACACGGAGCGGCTGCCACCTGACCTCCGCAACCCGAAGGCTAACGATACCCTAAGGCTAGACCAGTGTCAGGATGTTATAGGGCACTGACTTCTCAATAACGACTGCCATAGATGTTCATGGCAGCCGGGACCAACGCCTTAACGTGCTCTCCGAGGCACGGAGCAGGCGATAATTCTCAATGAATACGCACATAATTTCGAAAAGTCATATAACTTCCGAAAGTCAGAGGTGCGCGACGTGGGTTCGAACCCGAGACCCTCTGCATTGCATACAAATATTGCATAATAAATACGCCACATAACCTTCGTTAACAGCGGCAAAAGAAGAATTTGTTCAACACATCCTCGAGAACCTCCTACCAAGACATAACAGACTCACCAATCGCATTGCTGTATTAAGATGCAATCCCACTGAGACGATTTCATCCACCGTCTGGTATTCGTTATTGGCTAATAACTGTAGCTCAGAGCCAGCGCTCGTAATCAAATGCATCGCTCGACTGTAGGCCTCGCCACCGGCATTCGAAATACCCACTCAAGTCTACTTAATAGAGATGTTCTTAGATCTTACTGTCTTAATGGTAACGTAGCCTAAGTTTCAGGCCAATCGTGAGGATTCAGGTTTGGTTTCCGTGGCAAGTAAACTGGAAATCAGTAACAGCTCGATATTTGGAAATGTGGCTAACAATTGCTCCCTACTACGTGCGATTTTAATCATACATTGATGATGCGTCTTACTAGACGAGGTTATTCATATTATGAATTGTCGATCTCAGAGAAATCATAAAATCTATGTATGGATGATGTGAGTGTGAGTATTCATACTACACTCACATACAAATAAATACTTACGCATTTTCTTGAGCGACAGAGCTAATTTGCTTTATTCAAGATCATAACATTCACCTTTAAAATACTCCTAACCAAATTGGTCTTTTTGGAATATTTGTCGGTTATGGATATATTCTAAACTGACAAGTGTTTTTTAGAATGTCTCTGAGTCTATTTACCTGCAAGGCATAATCTTAACCATTAAACATGACATAAAATTCAACCGCACCTAATTCGTCCACACAATGCCCCTTTTAATTCACTTATTGCACTCTACAGATCCGATACACCTTAATATCTGTACCTTCCATTCAATTTTCAAGTCCATTTCTGAACGGCATAATTTAATTGTCCCACGCGCCTTGGCCGCCGGGTTTTTCCTGACGGCTGCGATATCAGATGAGGTTTCTAATTGTTATATTGGATGGCTATTTTTAGACTAGTTGTTGGAAAAGGTTGTGTTTGGTAAGGTCTGTTTGTAGGTGCTTTGTACTCGTTGTGTTAATGTATGTAAAGCCTCCAGCAACATGTGAATTACACGTAGTATCAGTTTTAAAATAAAACTGGCAATAATATTGTAATTGAAATAAATAATGAGATGTTAGTGGAATGTTTCATTTGCAATTCTTAATATGTAACTTTTTTAACCATCTGATGTGTTACAGTTACGATTTTGAATGATAAAAAAACACATTTTTAAACATTGACTTATTTACCAAAAAATAATTTGATAATCTTACATGTATCTATGATAATATCTATAACACCATGATAATGTGTGTAAAATTGTTCGAATTCAATGTCTGTTTTCTTAAACTTTCGAAAAGTTGATCTACGAATAGATCTAGTTAAACCAAAGCTATTGCCAAAAATCAAACAATATACAATTTTACCAAAAGGTATGTTGTACACAAATACACTACCAATTTAATACCTCTAAGAAACATCTGGCCAGATATAATCAAATTAATCCATCTAGAAACAGATCGAAACGTCAGACTGGTCCAGTAGTGAAAATAATTTCATCCGGAAACTGACCAAAATATTCAGACCCTTTACCTACTAAGATATTCCCCTTACACTTCTAGGTTGAAGGATATGTTAGAGGGGTGGAAGGTCTTTGTATACTGGTAGTGGGAGTACGAAATGGTATTATGATGGATTGTATGCCGACCGAATGGTCTTTTGACGGGCCCATCGTTCAATGGTCGACAATCGCTCTTTGACAAGGCGTGAGTGCTTCGGAAATGATTGGGCCATTATTTTCCACGTGTCACTGGGCTGCTCAGAATTTGTCTCAGAAAATGGAGTTGGATTGATTGATGTTTATTGAAATATTGTACTGTGATGTTTCGTCTTTATTGAGTTCCATTTAAGAGATGAGAGCAAGAAAATGTTTGCAGATCTCTAGAGAGAAGGGAGGAATATTATAATTAAAATTACATATATATTCGAAAATAACGGTATAAATAACTCATTCATACAAAAAATGGGATATTTTATTTACGCTTGTCTATCAATAAATGTTTAAGTGAAGTTACGTTAGATATTTTTTATTAGCACGTTATTGATATGTAGTACCTACCTATCATTAAAGTTATTAACTTAATTAATATTCAATTAATAAATGTATTTTGTATTCTGATAGCATACACGGTAATTGATAACGCATAAACAGGTTATTTTCATTAGATAGTTTCAATTATTAATTCATACATAATATAGCAACAATGTACATAATCTTTTTGTCTTTGGTCAGATATTTCATGATTGGTGTTTAATACTAACTCTTAGCTTTATTAAAAGGCCCAATAATGCACGTAGGCTATGTTTATGTCTGTTAATTGATTGTCATTTTGTTGACCATGATCGAACTCTAATCAAAACATAATGAGGCCGTTCAAAGCGTCTTTAGGTTTTAATACTACATTACTATACAATGCTATATACAATGCTAATAAACTATTACTTTAACTAAAGATGAAACATAACGATGCCCTAAATCCCAACATTCACTTAACAGTAAATCGATCAAGAAAATCAAAACAGCTCTTACATTGAAGGGTAACTATTAACTCCCCATAAATAGGCACGGCCCGCCGATATCACCTTATCGGGTCGTTTAAGGGCGATATCGGTCCAATGATTGTACCCTGCGGGCACCCGACGGTTAATCAAAACCTATTATAGTTCGCCGATATTACCCTTACAATTACGATATTATGATGATATTTGAAAGGAATTATGATAGTGGTTAAATGATTGATAGTTATCGGTGATAGTTAAGAGGTAATTTCAGGAATTACAGGCCACTTTAAGGTTCATTGACAAAGTTACTGGTTATAATATCAGCCATGTTTATAATTTATCCCATCGCTCGGCACTATCCTGTCAATATAAGATAAGTTGGCCATAATCTACCACGCTGGTCGAATGTGAGTTGGCAAAATACATATATGTATTTAAGTACATAGGTACATTTTTAAGAACATTATGAAGAATTCTTAGTTTGACTTTTAACTTTTATTTTTGCCTTTAATGTGAACATTAGTTATTTATCAACACGCATTTAACTTCGAAAAGTCGTAGGCGAGTGTTCGGACACTAGGTTAACGTTGGTCACAATGTCAAAGTTTACTGAGAAGGCATTTCAAATTGATCATCAAATTTCATTAGATAGTCATGAACTCATAAAACTAATCTCCAACACTACTTGTCAATACGTTTTAGAGTACTTCGGAGGTTACAACAGTGTTGTAGTGTATCAGAGATGTTTGCGGATACTTTCCTTTCATGATAAACAAATTACGTGGTACTATCAACGAAAGCCTCATAGTACAAAATAAGCGCCCGGACACTTACATAAATGCATCATACTTTTGTATTAAAAAATCAATAAATTATGTGGATAACTATTGATCTTATACGTATGTAATTTGAATATATTAAGACCAATCTTAAAGTGATATTATTATAAGACTGCAATATATTCCAAATACCTTGCGAATAGTTATAGCCAAAGGCCACCCAAGCTTAAATATCGAGAAATTCGGCGCACCCAGAATTAATCTAAACAGGTAACAACAATTCGTACCAATATACGGGCATCCAACCCTTATCCAAACATCGCCGACGGTGACCAATAAACACGAAACAGAATTTAATATACACCACAGCAAACGTACAACACACATACATATTTTCGTCGAAATAATACGACAGTAGTAATTGAATCGGCCTCAGGCATACTCGGGGTGCGTCGTTAACGTTCCTCGGGAGTGTTTCGTACTGTTTCTACCCTAGATATGCACTAGAATGCTACTACAAAACAAACGCCAGACAGAGACGCCGATATACTACAGATATCAAACACGAGCGAGATGAAAATAGGGAAAGTGTTTATTATAAACAAAGGATAGAGTCTTATTGGTAGTAAGGTTTTAATAGACTATTGGACGAACGTGGGTGAAAATTTCACCTCATATGAAGACACAAATTGCAGAGGGTCTGTAATGCCGATGGCGGACCATTTCGCTGAGAGCGTATTAGATAGCTTTTGATGTTTTAGAGTTTGGATTTGACCAGTTAATTAAATGGAGATTGTAAACGCATGTCCGGTTGATCGTTTTGGGACTAAATGTTTGCTTTCTTTTGATCTATTGTTATCGGTGATAGTTGAGCCTTTTGGATGAGGGTTCGTTTAATATGAAGTGCAGTTCATTAAGGGTAAGAATATTATTGGTATAATATTAATGGGTTAAAGGGTTTAACGATTTTGTATTGTTTATATTCATACAAATTGGAAAACGTAGAGCTAACATATAAATTAACCGATACTATTATACCTAGGTTGTGTTAGTAGTAATAATAAACCACAATAAAATTTACTATAAAATTTTGGTCTTTGGTCGACGTTTGTATTGGCGACACGCAAAAACTACTGAACGGATTTTGATGTCATTTTTAGTTAAAATTATTCTAGGCTAGTCTAATTTACACGATATTTAAAAACTGTACAAGGTTCAATAAATTACTTGTTGTATTACCTAGACATTTAGATATCTTATGACGCTACACACTATAATGAAAATTTGAGTATGCAAGCGCCATTTTGGTGGAGAGCGGTAATAAAATTTTTATGTGCATATTATTTTGGAAAGTAGAAGTTTGTAGAGGTGCGTGACGTGTACTTTAAAGACCCCAGTTCACCAATCAAACGGGTTTTTATTGCTGCATATCGGTGTAGGACAAAAGCATTAATCTGCTCTTAAGTTTAATAGGGTCTTGAAATTCCAAACTCCGTGCTACCTACTACTGAGATTTTTTTACAGAAAATGCCTATGACTCTTTGACTGACTCGGAAATCACGACCTTACGATCACCAGTAAACATAACCGAAAACGTGAACGGGAAGATAAATCAGGTAGTCCATATAACAATTCAGTTACGCAATTTTTTTTAAGGTTCTGTAAACATAGTTATGTGCCTTTTTAGTTTAACTGCAACTGAGATTAACAGACTTATCCCACAAATATAATATTGCTCTAGGTATACTCGTCAGAATAAAATAAAGTATTCCGATGTAATAATTACGAGTGTGAATTCGCGTGAACTCCATATTTCACTTGCATTGCGTTTCTATATTTGTGCGTTCTCCATTGTTAGGCTACTAAAGCAGCGGGCGATAGTTAATTAAATCGTAGCTAAAAGATATCGTCTTAAAAATAAGATTACGGGAGTACTGTACTGTATTGTTTAATATATTTTACTGGCTATATCAGGCTATATTGTAAGTTTCACTAAATAGAGTGTAAGCTTATTGCTGTTTACCCAAAACATTATTAAACTTTGCGTTGCTAGTAATATCTTCCAAACAGTATGTCCGATCCAGTTATCAAATCTGCCTTAACACGACAGGTTGCAAACATGAACTAGTGATGTGAAGAAATGTATTCGAATGTAGAGGCAACTAGCAATGGGTAATTGCAAATAAACAAAAATCGGATATACGAAAATTATTTGACTGAGATGAATTATCCGATTGTTGAAGAATTCGTTGTCACTGGTCGAATTGGTCGAATATGAATCATAATCGAATAAAAAACTAGTTTTGATGGTAATATTTTCCTTATGCCTCATGAATAATCAAATATCGCATTCGTAATGGCGTAGGGCTCAAAGTTTAATGTATGTTTCGTATATTTCGATTTGATTAGAGCTTAGAATAATTCAAATTTTAAATCGATAGCTGTCCATCGTTAGTGACAAGCCTATAGAGTCTCTTAACGAAACAAAGTAGGTAGTGCTCAACTGTATTTGAATATTATTCGAATTTGGGCATCACTAACATGAATAGTTCTTCCATCTTCTAGTATATGTATAGTTTCTACAACCAGCGATTTGTTTTCATATAATAAAGATAAGCAAACCGCTGATTCTACGGCTCATGTACCAGACAGACGCGTCTGCAACACTCGCAACTGTCTGCGACGCCAGCGGCGACGTTTTCAAGAGCACCACTGCACTCGGTGAAAAATTAATATACCACACGCACTCGCTGTATCTATGCGTGTTTATTTTGTACCGTAGCTTTGTCTGACTCCGTATAATGACGGATTATGCGGGTGGTTGCACAAATTATTATTGAATATGGTATATTTACCAATTTGTCTGAATAATATCCTATATGTATTGAATTTTGTGTTCATTGGTTAATTAATGTTTGTATGAGTCGGTATTCTGATGGATAATACGCGGGTAGTTGCACAAATTATTGATGAAAATGATTATTGTCGATAGTCTAGTGGGAAACCATTGGACTGCCACGCAGAGGTCTCGGATTCGAACCCAAGGCGCGCATCTCTGTCTTTTCGTAATATCTGTCTATTCGTATTCATAATTCATTATCGCTTGCTTTAACGGTTAAGAAAAACATCGTGAGGAAACCTGCATGTCTGAGAGTTCTCCATAATGTTCTTGAAGATATATGAAGTCTGCCAACCCGCACTAGGCAAGCGTGGTGGACTACGGCCTAACCCTTCTCACACTGAGAAGAGGCCTGTGCCCAGCAGTGGGAAAGTTTAATACAGGGCTGATATTATTATTATTATTGTCTTATTAATGGACGCCACCGAGACAGAAAGGATCGTTCAGACAGTCTCGGTGACGCAGTGGTAGTGCTTGCGACTGCTGTGTCTCAGGTTTGATGCTTGGGTCAGGCAAAGTATTATTAGTCTCAGTAGTTACACGGCGTCTGCGGTTATAGATTTGCACTCTACATCGGCCCTAGAACTATAGTTGGTGAAATGTGTGTAATACATCCATACTTACATTTTCGGGAGACAATATAAAAGGCGTCACTTCGTTATGTATGCTGCTACAGGTACACGCATAAGCATGAGATTATGCCATAACTATAACTAAGCTTTCATTATATTATACTAGCATTTGCGTGCGGCTTCGCCCGCGTGGTACTAAAAAGTAGCCTATGTCCTCCTCCAGGTTCTAAACTATATCTGTACCAAAGTTTATCTAAATCGGTTGATTGGTTTAGCCGCAAAAAGGTAACTGACAGACAGACAGTTACTTTCGAATTTATAATATTAGTAAGGATTAACCGGCATGTTGTAATCAATGGCTAATTCATTTAGTATCCAATTCTATAATACAGCAATAATAAGATGAGCACCAATTTCATTTATACATATTATCATTTAGTAAATGTTCTATTAGCTAATTGCTTTTTTGATACAACTCAAATTTATTTCAAGAAATATATACCATTCGAGTATACCCGCAGGCAGCAACTGGAATCTCTTTCACTCCAAAAAAAAGAAAACACTCGCACACGTCAAATTCAAAACAAATAAACAGCACCTTTATTTTCTATCTGCTTTCGCGAAGCCTAATTTGTTTAGTCTACAGTCCCGCGCCCCCTACATTGTCTTGTAAGGGTGGTACGAATGATCAATTATAGAGGTTTTCATATGCAAATGTCTCGGGAGCAATTTTAATTACGTGTTTTGATTGCATTATATATTGATTGTGTTCATTAGTGGGGTAGAAAGGGTGGATGAATATTAATGTTAATTATGGGTATCTATCGGTAGGGGTGGCGACGTGTGTATGGTATTAAGGATAAAAACGGTACCATCGATTTTGTAGATCAACGGCTTAGAGCGGTAAGTAGTTTAGTTGAGTTTTGTAAATCTTGGAACAGTCGCAAAGGTAAGAGATAGGCGAACGTTTCTTGATCAGATCGGAGACGTTCTGGATAAAGGCCAAGTTAAGAGCACCTTAAACCGGCGAGCATGTATGAGGAATATTATGAAAGTGAATGAAGCCAGAGAAGTGTGTCAGGATCGTAGCAAATTGAAATCCGTAGTCTCTGCCTACTCCTCTGGGAAACAGGCGTGAATTTATATATGTATGTTGTAAATCTAAGAAGATGTATAAGACGCTTATTGCAGTGTATCAGGATAAATTATTTATGAAGTCTTTATTTTATGTCTATAGCTTTATATCGAACAACTTTGGATTTTCGATATCGAATCTCATCATATTTTTGCTTCAATCTTTATAGTCGGTAAAATAATACATATATTTTGATCACGTCTTGAAACATATATATAGTTTTAAGTTTTATTTTCATATGTATTATTTTTGTAAAGACAAGCAAGACACGATGAGAAACAAAAAAAATAATCGTGAACACAGATCTTAATCTGTGTTTACGATGACTTTTTATTAATGTTGCGTTTCTTGATGTTAAGGAAAATAAACTATCTTTCTTTTATCCATATTTACTACATAATAAAGTCTTATAATATTGATATTTCATAGGGTAATTTATCGCATTATTGATTTAGTCTCAGTAGGATTCGTATTTCAACACACATTTTAAAACGGACTCAAGAACGCACCCAGTTTTGGAATGTCAGACATAATTGATAACCTATTGTCTCCGGCCGCAGGTGGATGGTATAATATTTTTACAGTGATCGGGCTAGGATGCGCTATACTCGGTAAGACAACATAAACTAAAACGAATAGACCATTTAAATAACTATGGTATTTTGTAGCCAATAATATATCGAAATAAATACAGAAAATTGTAGTAGTGACATAATAGATACATACCTGATAATTATGGAATACTGTGACAATCCTCGGCTCAGTTGAAATGACTTATCTATAGTTTAATACCACATACCTGTAACAAAAGTAAACAGCATATCAGTATTATATGAAATAGGTGTTTATGTATTTAAAAATAAAATATTAGCCCTATTTATAAATTGTCCTGCTGAAGACGGGTGTAATCTCTGTATGAGAAGAATTAGACCATGCTTCCATGATTTTACATCACTACTAAAACATAAATACAACCATTCAAAATGTAAATATTAGCCCTCTTTGGTGTAGCAATTTCCATCCTTCTTGATTCATCGCCTTCAATGTTGGCAATGGCATATCCAAGTACGTAAATTAATAAAATAACACTTTTTAGTTACTACAAGTTCAATAAATTTTCCGTAAAGTTCGATAAAACAAATTATAAAGTTTACTGCCAAATTTAAGAGATCATTCAACATTTCACGATATCGATTCCACCCCATTTAAATCTGTTTGCACGATTTATTCCAAGAAATCCGTTACTTTAAAACAAAGGCCAAAGATTAATATCATCCCAATATTCGATATAGAGGGTAACGAGTTTGAAAATCGTCGAAGTAAAACAACCCTTTTGTGGGGGTTGAAATTCGGTGAATTTTTGATCTTAGAGGGTGAAGGGGTGTCAGCGACATTATTAACACTTAATATTTAGAGGGATGATGTGTTTAGTTAGCTGTGGTAGTGTCAGCTTGTTTTGGTGTCAATACATGTATGTCTCTACTGAAGGTAGTTACAAATTGACGTGTATCTCAACGGTTAATTATTATTTAAATCGTAAATAGAATAGCTAACACTTTTAACGTATGTTCGATTGACGGTTTAAGTGTAGTTCGTTTGTTCAATACATATTTTAAATTTAAATAAAGAAAAGGGCTTTCGATTCTTCTGTATGCCAGAGTTAAATATTCACATCGGTGGATATCCAAAGGTTGATTTGCGCCTAGGTAGAAGTATCTCACATAAAAATGCAAATTAAATTCGATTCTAATACACTGGATATAAACCTCTACTCAGTATTAAAAGAAGAAAGAAGAGGAGAAGGCCACCACGCTAGCTCATTGGATTTGCAGACGTCTTTGAGAACATTAAGAGGCTCTGTCAGATGTCAAGGTTTCCTCCCGGGATTATCAACGTTAAAGCAAATGATAAATTAATACGCACAAAACTTTGAAGTCAGAGCTGCTCTTAGTGGCAGTTCAACGATTGGCCCAAACAAGCAGCGATCGTCTTCGCTGCTTGTTTGCTACTAAGACAGTATATGTATAAGGTTTAGTGAATGAAAAGGCGGTAGAAGACGATCTAAACGAACGTTCTCTGACCAAAGCAGAGGGTTGTAGGTCCCCAATATATTTGTAAATTTTATACAAGGATCGATCTTGAATCATGTAGGAAGGATGCGATTAATTTCTGAAACCAATTTAGCCTAGAATCTACGATCGTGAGTCAGATTTACGTTTATGTCTCTCAGTTAGCAAGATTGTGGCTTTTAATACACTTTTATGTCTAAAAAGCATCATGTATGTTAAAGTAGTCCTTTTAAAAACGCTGATGTAATGTGCGGCTTGCTAGGCGCAAGTTTACCAGCTTACCAATTCAACAATAAATCGTCTTAAGCAGCCCTGTAAGTACATCTTCTTTCAAAACCTTGACATTTAATGCCCTGTTGTTCTTACACACAAAATCTAAAGCCCAGAAGCACTCAACAAGGGGGTTAGACATTATTAGCGTCACCGAATTTATCGAGCAATATCAGCTAAGTAACAGCGCACAAAATGCCCAATTAAAATATTAATTACACTGAGTTGTGACACTTTGGCGGTCTGCGCGCGTTCTTACGCTTAATAGCAGGGGGGACTGAAGGTTTAAAGTTTAAGCTTTTATGTACTTATCGCGTGCCGAATATTTTCGCCACGTAATTTTACGGAGATCGGTGCCATTTTTTTCGACGTTTTTTGAGATTCAGATAAGATCGCCTTTAAGGAACTTTTATGCGATTTGTGTGGTTTGTCTTTCTGTTTAAGAATGATGTTACGATAGAGTTGATAATAGGTTTTTACATACTCATTGTATGGCAGGACGTATGCCTTTTTCTCTAAGTAGTATAAAAGTAACACGAGCAACAACTTTCTTAAGCTGCACTATTTTAGGCATGTTAAAAGATTTGCATCAGTTAAACACTACTGAGAATATTAGAGAATTCTCAGGTATGCGAATGGTCCTATAATTTTATTCTGTGGCCGAAAATTTATTTCAAATAATCACGAAACTAAAATACGACCCATTATTTTAAGTCTTCGACTCTATGATATCTCAATAGCTTTGCTTATTAGGATCTCACAATTTTTACACTGCTTTTTAATTTACTAATCTTATCTTATCTTGTGTGGGGGCCAGTCAGTACAGACCGGCGACACTTCGACCCAGTGGGATCTTTTGTGTCGACTTCACCAATAACGACTGCCATAGATGTTCATGGCAGCCGGTACCGACGGCTTAACGTGTTTTCCGAGGCACGGAACAGGCGATAATTGTCAATCAATACGCACATAATTTCGAAAAGTCATATAACTTCCGAAAGTCAGAGGTGCGCGACGTGGGTTTGAACCTGAGACCCTATTACTAAAAGACTTTACTTGTAGTAAATACGGACCGTTTTAATCAACACATCATATAACTACTAGAAACCACCCTCTTCAAATACAGGTGCAAATAACGCCCAATAACTAATCGGGTAGCAATAAAACTGTAGTTAAATCAAACATGCCAACAACCAGTGTGGTATTACTTTGAACTGATACTTTTGTTAAGTCTAATGAGGGACCTGGAGTGCGAGGGGCGATGGTGAGCCTCTGAAACAAGCGGGCAAACAGATTTAAAGGCAGAGGGACAAGCGGAGAGCTTTTTTATGTTAAGATTTGTACTATGATAGACTATTATAGACTAATGCCGGTTTGCCAGATGGGTAAGCACATTACGGAATTTTACTTGGTCTTATCCATCTTTTGTTTGAAATTTAATCACATTCTTCATAAGCGGTCCGCAGTTTAGAGATACCTAACTTGGCCTGTCATCGGAACGTAAATATTTTCTGTGCAAGAGGAGATTATCTTTTTAGCGAACAATCTCTTAGATCTTCCTCTTCCAACTATATTTTTGACACGAGGAAATTTTTTACCATAAACATCTTTTTTGTATTCGTTTCATGATCGCTATGTAAGCCTTAATATATTTTATTGTATGCATGTATTGTGTAATAGGTGATAGGAATTAACACTTCAAAAGTTTATTTACCTACAGTTTATGTCAATATGCATCTGTAGCCATTGGCTATAGATACAAAATAAGAAAATAAAATAAAATAAATCTCCTGATCATCTAGAGTGTTTATTGAACTTCAACACTCTAGGATTTAGATGATCACGAGATTTGTTTAAATCGTTACTTATTGTGTAAATTTAAGACAAGCCTTTGTTCAGCACTGAATCATCAATCATATACCTAAAACTATAACACACTTAACTTGTCTGTATATATTGCCCGCTATTTTCATGGTCACACGTTACACTTAACGTAGTTTACGATCGCGATTCGTAGTAAACGCGCGGCAAAAAGCGCGGTGGCTCTTGTCGATCGCGCGTGTTATCGCTCGCGCTTTGACAGCGGCTAATTGGTATCTTTGATCGCTTTACACTTTTAATGGGATACCGTTGACAGAATTTTTGATGAGTTATCCCGGGTTTATAGACGTTTTAAATTATAAAAAAGCTGTTTTTATTTGATAATGGTTGCGATGAAAATGTTTTGGTTTGTTAGTAACTAAACAATATGTTGGGCAGACCTTTGAAGTTGGTTGAATTGTAGATCAATGAAGTACTAAATTGACAAATATGCATATGGCCTGTCTGCTGATAAGCGGCACGGAGTGTATGATCGCCTGTAATAACTTGGGATACCTGGGTATTGATCGTTCTAGACCTTAGAAAAAGTGATTAAAGCTGAGATGAAAGGAAACAAATGAAGAAGTAGAATGTGAGCCTCGAGGATTTTTGTTTATCAGACGAAATGCCATAGCCCTTTTAAAACTCTTATACTGGTTTTCTGTATTAGAGTGGTGCCTTCTGTACCATGTTGGCTCATTCGTAACGTTTTTAAATAACGGCGACAGCTGCCTCTTTCACTCGAAAAGATTCGATTACTGCGAGGTCACTGATTATAATTCGAATAATTAGATCACACGTTAAATTCCTTTACGCTGAGTGATACCTCGGGTATATATGCAAGGGATCATATTCTACGATGACCAGTTACCATCCATCCATTACCATCAGATGTGCTATGTGTTTTGTATTGTCACCTTAATGGCATAAAGATGATGATTTTTATTTACTTTCTGTTACTATTGTTTAAGAAAAGATAATAATAATAATAATATTCTAGCACATACACACAACACCATCTAGCCCAAACTAAGCAGAGCTTGTACTATGGGTACTAGACAATGGATAAACATACATATATACTTATTTTTTGTAAATACATACATATTATATATAGAAACACCCAGACCAAGACAAACATCCATGTACATGCACACAAATGTTTGACTTGTGCGGGAATCGAACCCGCGACCTTAGGCGTGGCAGTCGGTTACACTAACCACTACGCCACCAGATGAATCCCTAGTTTGAAAGTTATCTTTTCTTAAATCATCAATTAATAAGGGATTTTACAAATATCCAAACCGAGGTCGCAAAGGCCACCCAGACTCGGCACAACTAATTATGGATGGATTGTACCGTGTAATTTTCGTATCGAATCCACAACACTCGGTGGTGCTCGAGGCAACCAGTTAAACGACTAAGCTATCCACGCAGCAGAATCGTGCAATTTTCGAATCATTCGTTATTTTTCGGGGACCTTCACATGTAGCTATGCATGCAGGCAGTGATTCGTGCCAAAAAGCCTTTCTTTCCCATCGCCAAACACCACATAACACTTCTACAGAAAGGCTTACTCGCACGACACATAAATACTAATGTTTATTGCCGTTACGCACATATATTCCCTAACCCAATTAGTGAGATGATAATGAAAACGCGCGCGAATCTAATCGCGTACTCGCAACGATCCCAGGGTGGTCGGCTGGAATCAATAAATCATCGCGTCTCAAACTGCCGGCGGTTGTTTGTTATACGTACACACGGACACATAGCATTTACGACATTTAAATATGCGTAGATTCAAGCCTAGCTGTCCTCGAAGGGGTAGGCAGACGAATATCGTGGTTTTATTTCTCCAGGTATGTCGTAAAGTCGCAAGAAATACGGAGGCGTCTACAAACTGCGGACAACGTTACTAAAAATTCAGAGCAGCGATAGCTCAGTGGGGAGACCAACAGACTGCAATGCAGAGGGTCTCGGGTTCCAACCCACGTCGCGCACCTCTGAATTTCGGAAGTTATATGACTTTTCGAAATTATGTGCGTATTGATTGACAATTATCGCCTGCTCCGTGCCTCGGAGAGCACGTTAAGCCGTCGGTCATGAACATCTATGGCAGTCGTTATTGGGGAAGTCGACACAAAAGATCCCACTGGGTCGAAGTGTCACCGGTCTGTACTGACTGGCCCCCACACAAGATAAGATAAGATACTAAAAATTCAATATTCCTTTGCTCAATCCCGTCATTGAAGAACTTTTTTTTATACTGTCACCTACTGGCAGTTTGGGTTTTAAATTAGTAGTGTTTTTGTTAACATCTCCAGCTTAGCCAGAATGCTTGTTTTAGGACTGAGTTCACTTCGGTAGTGCAATGGGTGGGATTCGAACCCGCGACCTCTCGATTGCAAGTACGATACCTTATTCATTGGGCTATTTACGCTTACTGCCATATAATTACGGACGCGTTACAGAAAAATGCAATAATATTTTTTGTTTAATCCTTGCATTGAACTGGTAACTGACCGATTACGATGAGCTGCAAATATAAGGTCATGCTTTCGTCGGGCACAAGGTCATCATTATATAGTGATATTTGTATAAACATTAATACCTTGGATATTTACTATTACTTAATATTCACATTATAAGAAATCGATATTATAAATCAATATATTACTTCGTTCTATTTTAATTTAGTTGATAAAGCAAACTGCTGTCTTAAGACTTACCACAGCTGTCCAGTTAGCGATGTATGCATCTTAGTATAATGTACAAAGGCGGCCATGGCACCTAGTGTTTGTGCAATGCTTATTAAACGATATAAGAGTCTAAGTAACCTTACAATAGAACAATATATACATGATAGCATTTTTATTATTTTAGCAGCAGATATTCTAATGTCTCCCATTATGTCCTTAGCTCCTTTATTAAACGAATTGTCTGATTAAGAGGACTTATAGTTTCTTTCTCAACGTTTAAAATCTCTGGCTATTTGATATGATAAATCTCGTGTAAGATAAGATAGCTCCCAATCTTAAATTAAATATAAACATCGTAATTGTTATTATACCTTGCACGTGAGTGCTCAAAGATGTGTGAAGTTTGCTAATGCATGATTGAGCTGCGTCGTGTTATCCTTATCATTACGAAAACAAGCTAGTAAACATCACTAGGAAAAATATACTAAAATTGATTTGTCTAAAGCTTTTGATTGAGTTGACTATTAAGCAAAAAGGTTTATCGTTTTATGTTAACATTTGCAGTAAGTACAAATAGATGAGCGTAATAAGAAAATAACATTGCCTTCCTAAATCTATTACTTAAAACAAGAAGACATTTGTTGGCAAACTCGCTTGCCAAATGATCAAGCAGTATAGCATAAAGGTATTAATGAAACAAACTTCCATATGAACAGTTGTAGGCCGAGTCACTCGCAAGTGTAACCACAAAACGCCCTCCCGGGAACCTCTCTGTACCAACGTCTTGTGTAACAACTGAACATTGATGGAACATGTGAAGTTGTTTTTATTGGGCTTGGTACAATACTCGTGATCTTATGTATATGTATACATTGTAGACTGAGATCCCTGAGCCGGCAGGCCTGCGTCATTTTAACATAGCTGATATTTTACAGTACGCTCTAATATTTAACTAAAAAACTTATACATAGGTACAACAATTTAGAGTATTTCTTACTTATTGATAATATAGCCTTCAATTTTAGTCAACACCGTAAATATATTTATTTGTGTTTTTTTGATGAGTTTGACTTGATATTTCATCAAATATAAGTTACGAAGAATTTAACCTAACTTTTTCGTTACTTGATGTTTATGATAAGATTTTTAATGTACTTACTTGATCGTATTGATTTTCAATACATAATTTAGAAGAACTTTTCTCGAGAGTGAATTAAATGCAACCTCGATTACGTAGCAGGTACTAATATGTATTCTGTGTTATAATCTCAGCCCACTCCTCCAAGAGTCAGACTTAAGACTATCTAGCGTCTATAACAAACATTGGAAAACTTGATTCAATCTGCCCACAATTATGAGTAGAGTAATGAAACCTGACTTTTTTCATGTACATAGCTTGGCAAAAATTTGCGAGCTCATCTTGAAGTTATTAAGCTAGCAACAGGATAATTGCTAATAGCCTTGTAAAAGTTATCTTGCATATTTGCCAAAAAACGGCAGTAGCGCAAAGTCCATATCAAGAAAACAGTCAGCTTTTTTGGTGTTGGTAACACTTAGTAGTAGCGCGGAGTACATACTATAGCAAGAAATTATTAAAGGACTCGCTATGATGTTAATAAGAAGTTAAAATGATCTTGAAAGAGTTATGATATTTAAAACCTGCCCAGGAGTATTTTCCTTATAGCGTTTCAGAAGCATTTGTCTTCAGGGTAGTCAGTTTTCACCAAGCGGTTCTAAGTTGGCAAACCAGTTAAATATCCTTAGTCCGCAAGCGGTAATACCCAGTTCAAACAATAAGGTTCACTGAGACAAGCACAGAAATCGCAGTGTTCACAGCTGGAAACGTATTGTGTTCGACGACATTACACCATCGGCATCTTGACATAATTTCGACCCCCGTTGTGGCAAAAACCGAGTATGACCGAAACATTAGTGATGTTGCCGGTGTCGATAGTTTTTATTGCCAATAAAACTTTATGAACTTTAGGGTTTCATTATGTTACATGTTAAGGCTGTTGAGGGATGTTTGCTTGTTAGATTTATTTATTAAATGAATAAGAATATTATAATAAATTATATTTTTGTTTCAGACTTAAATATGTAGCAAAATGTATTCTTTAGAGATTACAAATCGACACAGCTCTACATATTATGCGATATATTTAGTAATTAATTTTAGATAAGATAGGCGAGTGCTTCTTTCGCTTATTTGCCGTTTGATTTTGGAAGAAAATATGCGCTGGGTTCAATGTGGACAAGGCAGCGCGCCATATTTCATTTAGTAATAATCCACTTCATGATAAGAATACCAATAGTTAGGTATATGTACACAAAAATCGTATTTTATAAAAAAATATTAAATTAAACACACTTTACACATACTATTTCAAATACAAATGAACACAAAATATTACAAGTACAACCAACTTGAATAAATTACAAAAGATAACCTAAACTTTGGCTATTTTACTAGAATTTACATCAGAAACACAAAATATTAAACAAAGCCTTTAATATATATACAAATATTTATCGATGCTCGTTTAAAATTTACAACTATCGATAAACAAGCGGCCGCAGCGCCTATCTCGTGTCCACATCGATACTTATTTACTCAAATCACCCCATCCCTAAACAGAGACAAAGTGTTGGTGTACATTAGCGGGTGGTAGGGTGTTTTTATTGCCTCCCACGCCTTAAAATATTGTCTGATTCATTAGAGGATATTTCACATTTAAGTTTCGTGTGTGCTCTTAGCTTCCCTGTGAGGATATTTCTGTAAACTTTTGAGTGGCAAACGGAGGCGATCATTTAAAAAGGGGCAAGGTGGGGGGAGTATAACGACACCGTTACAATTTTCTGAAAGGATATCGTTACGTTCGCGTAATAAGACGCTAAGATTCCGTTATACTCTTAATTATGGTAGGGGGTTGAACAGAGAGGGGGGTGTAATGTAATGACACATGTATGTAAATATTCGGTGTAACGACTCTAGGTGGCGACGTGTTCACGCCTTAATGGGCGCTCGGTTGTTTTCTTTGATTAAAGAATTTTATTACCGTATATAATTCACGATTAGACGTTAAAGGGTTTGGGAGGCGTTGCGTTGCGTCTCAAGATAAAATGTTCGCGTAATGACGGGTGCGTGATTCCGAACCGTAATTGTTATTGTCGACGGTTTTCGTGGTATAGCCCCGTTTGGATTCAAGCTGCCGAATTGGAAATTGGTCGGATTTGAATATTGGGTCTCGATACTTATCTCGGAGGAATTTGAATTGTTAAATCTGATCCGATATTGTGAGCGTTGCGAAGGGGTGAAACCGCTGTTTTCTAAACAAGATATAAAAATTTAAGCTAATAAAAATAGCATCGGTCATCTTCGACCTGTCTAAATAATAATAATATAATATAATAATATTCTATCACATAAACAACACCATCTAGCCCTATGTGTTTGTTTGTCACCTTAATGGCATAAAGAAGATGATGCTATTTTTTTACTTTCTGTTACTATTGTTTAAGAAAAGATAATAATAATAATAATATTCTACCACATACACACAACACCATCTAGCCCAGACTAAGCAGAGCTTGTACTATGGCTACTAGATAATGGGTAAACATACATATATACTTTTTTTTTGTAAATACCTACATATTATACATAGAAACACCCAGACCAAGACAAACATCCATGTTTATGCACATAAATGATTGACTTGTGCGGGAATCGAACCCGCGACCTTCGGCGTGGCAGTCGGTTACATTAACCACTACGCCATCGAGGCCGCCATGTAGTAAATGTTTCATGAAATGAAATCATAGTATAGGAAAAAAAAAGAAAATCTATATAACAGCGAGGCGAGGCAAATATTTTATTGTTAGGTACTGATATTTAATATGTATCCACATATCAATGTTGGGAAATTTGTTAAAATAAGCCTTTTCTACGGGTACTTGTATTGCAGGTACAATTGATTGAATGCCTGCCTAACCTCTAACTAAACGCTAGTATTTTTAACTAGAGTACGAAGCGATGGCTTTTCATACTTTCTTTACACGCTCAAATACATCTCTATATTTTTCGTTTAAAAACATTATATGATCCTGTTATATGATTGCGTCATTCGGTCTCGTAGTATAAATTTGCTGTTGTGGGTAATTTTGAACGTTCAATTCCTAAGACGGGCTACGTGTTAATGGGTTTTTATTAGGAAATCAGCAGTAGCAGGACAGAGACTGGATATGTGGCAGATGGCAAAGGCTAAGGCTATTAAGAGAGTCTAAAAACAGAGTTAGTTAAATCTTGTTGTAATATATAGGCCTAAGTCGATATGTGATGATGAAATTCTCGGGTGTCGAAGATCGGCATAAGAAACGTCTGATGATAAGAAACGCGCTCCTAAGGTCAAAGTATTTTCGCTAACTAACTTTACTGGTCAAATAGTACTAGTGGATACTGTAGTAATCGATTTTCTTTTTATTGACTTAATAGCTTACTACCTAATTAATTACAAAGAAAAGTGATTACTACGCATAGAATGTAGGTACTATCGAATTGAGCGACGGTTGACCATTTCAGAAAAATTTCGCTTACACATGTTGATTTTAAGTGACTCCGCCCTTAAAAAAAACCCTTGTAAAAAACTCAAACATGTGTTGGCCTGCTATGCGATTTTAACCTTAGGAGTGGTCAACCGTCGCTCAAGTCGATAGTACATATGACACAAATTACGCAGCATAATATTTGCTAAACGGATATTAAGAATTATTCATATTTATTTTATTCAGAATTCAGAATTATAATAATTGCCAAATTAATAACAAAGATAAGCGATTACTACATATCGAGTATATAGACAATCAGATAGCGAATAAACAACCATCATTTAAATATAAGAAACAATTCGTAAATGAAAACTGTTAAAAACTACAAGTGGCATAGTGAATGTATGTTCATACGAAACGCGCTCCTAACTGTCAAAAGTCATGGCTTTTCTTGCAAATACTTAAGGTACTTATCACATCTACACCTGTGTAGAAGTAGATAGATAAATTATTATAAAATCAAGCGATTACTACATATACAGTATATAGACAAACATATTCTAACCAGACAACAAAAATCACACCATAAAACGCTTTCGTAAATGAAAACTACCAATAACCGCAACAGCGCGCTACAATTTTTCCTCTCACGTATAAATTAGCGACGGTATCTAAACTATACATGTACCTAGTGTACAACCAAGTCCTCTACACACCCTCCTTTTGAATCTTATAACCCGCTCGCGTTTTAAATTTTAATGAATATAGATATCTTTATTCGCTTTGAGCGCTCCTGCCTCGGTTCAGTGCGAGCGTTGATTAGGGTTTGGTCGCAATACCGGCTGTTAAAAATATGCGCTATATTTTATAGTTTAATATTTTCCTGGAATCAGGCATTTAGATGTATGATATGAAGTTTTCGTGTACAAAATTATATCTTTATATTTATGTCTTTATTTAAAAAGACTGCATTAGGAGTCAAGCACAGTTTCGTAGAACTTTACAGAAACGGACAGAAAGTATTGCAAGACTCAGAGTAATATTTTGTGGATCATACAATTTTTTTTTCGTGACACTGCTAATTAATTGTGACAGAACTGATGGAAAGCCCAATTACAGTCCAGAATCAGTGACGACGAGAAGATAAATGTCTTCTAATCGTCGTCAGTGTCAGGCCGGTCTGACCAGATGCTTCTTCACACTGCTTTTGAAGGAACCAATGTCAAAGAAGTGAGAGAACACATGTGCCGCAAGACTGTACCAAAGTTGTATGGTACGGCATAAAAAGGAATTGCTGAACCTTTTGGTGCGAGAGGGGATTGCCCTAACATTTCATCGGTGGTTACGAAGACCGGCACGTGTGGTTCTCAAAAGGAAGAGGGCAGGTGGGATGAGGTCAAATAACTCTTCGGAGTATTCGCCATGATAGAGGCGATAGAATACGGTAAGGGACGCAACGTTTCTACGAAGTTGTAGCGGTTCGATGTCCTTCGTAACCTCCTGACTGTCGATTATACGTACGGCATGACGCTGCAGTTTATCTAAGGCATCGAGTAAGTACATAGCGGAACCATTCCAAAGGTGCGAAGTACTCCATGCTGCTACGGACTTGAGCCTTGAACAGCAAATACCGCTGTTCAGGAATAAAGAAACGCCGCACTTTGTTTAGAAGAACAACAATCAGTACAAACCCGTAAATTCTGCTTCTGATTTAGGTTGCTAAATTATTGGAAACTAAAACGGATTAAGGGCGATATACTGAATTATATCTATTAGTATTTTTTGAGTGGTAGTCACCGTTGGCAATAATTTTTTGACGGTAGGAATGATGCGGCGTGCCCGGGAATGTTCAAACCTCTTACCGGGATAAAAGTAGTAAAACTGTCACTGCGTTTCGGACAACTACTAATGTTTACTACCATTTATAACCTTTTCTTTCATCCCACGAGTGAAACTCGAAAGGCTTACTACGAGGCGGACCACGTGCATACTTGCAACCTGTTGTATAAAAAATGTATTTAAAAAAGTAGCTTTCTTTTACTTTATATTAGTACTATAAATGTGCAGATTTCGGGTTACAATTTAAACTAATAGGCTGTAGTTTGTAAATATTCTGAAGAATCAGCACACAGATAAAAATAGAGACGACCGAAAATGCTATGTCATATGCCTGCAATGCAAGTCACGTCACCGAGTTGGCCATATGACCTAATCTGTAAACATCGGATTACATGGCAGTAGTTCTAATACCTATTAGTATCATCACTAAGCAATAACTACTACTTTTCATGCAACAAATATATAAAGATTTGTTTACGTAAAGAGTAATAGTTACTTCACCGAACGAAAAAATTCTTTACGAGCATTCTGACCCGGAAGTTCGCACATTACGTTTTACCCTTAAATTGTGATTAAAACATTCGGAGCGCGCCATTAAATCTAATATGCAACGGAATCATGTGCGATGTTTGTACGTACCATGCAGTTTTTTGGCGCGTAATAATCATAATTAATTATAACTGTTATGTCTTATTTTTAGCTATGAAACTAGGTGAAGTTTGTTTTATGAATAAAAATGTCGTGTGTGAGTTATCTTTTTCTGGTGACTATTATTGTCACTGTCAAAAAGCTTTGTTTCATATTTACAAAAACGATTAGCGTTAGTTATTTTACGCCTATCGTTATCTTAGATGTTCTCTAATAACCTACCTACTACTCTACTATTATAAATGCTTTGGGAAATTAAACTTTTCTAATCTATAGTCGTAATTATACTGTTATTTCAACGTTACAGTAACTTTGATATTTCGTTTGTGTTTAAAACACCGTTTCTTCTATCCTTCAGATACAACACGAGCGCTTTTCTGAACTTATACTACCACTAACTCGATAAATCAGTGCTCGAACGATTGGATTTGATGCCAAATTTTTAATTGTATTATCGACGAATTTAATATTTTATCTATAGTCAAACTTGATACTATCAATATGAACTCATTAAAAATCGAATCGACAACCATTATTGATCGTTTCGATTTGAATATTTCGATCGGGCATCGATTTGAAATCGAAACGTTGCGACACCATCAAAAAATTTCTTGAATAAGTTAGAAGCGAAACATATCATATCATCAATATATAGGTACACAAGATTACTTGGACACCATCAACATAACCTATAATGACAACCAATAACCACTCCTATTAAAAACACAGAGTAAACAAGTCGTTACCGTCAATTAGACGGTTAAGGTAGCATGGCTAATTACTGGCTATAGCCGATGTGTGCCACACCTTCACGTCAACTCGCTTCCTATTAATTGATGGTGAACCTTAATGAAAATTGCTTATAGGGTATAGATAGTGGTGTTTTATGTGTGGTGTTATAAATGATGGCAGTTTGTCAAATGCGGTGAAAACGAGTGTGGCCAGGATGATTGAAAAGTATGATAAACGTTATGAATTGATTTGGATGTAAACCCTTTTTTGTAAAAGTAAATGAAATGATAAATGAATAAAGTGACAGGGCAAGTTGCATGCTGCGATTTTCGTGCGTGAGGCTGACGCCACATCAGACTTAAGACGATCTTGTATCTGCGACCACGTGACGTTCTAGAAATATACACCATAGAATAAGAAGAAGAAATATACACTTGACCGTAGGTCTGTTAGTGCGTCAAAAGCTTTCCACGTCTGATGCGGTAGTACTTAACGCAATATTTTAAATGCGTTTATTTTAGACAATTTCTCTTACTTGTGTATTACGATATACCGACATTAAGGATTCTAGGTCAGAGAATAATTTCCGCATAAGTTACGATTATTGTTAGAACACAAACGATAAAATATCTTTTTCAAAACTATGTTTTAATATTTAACGTTATAGTTGAATGTTATGACCACACTACATAGGTAAGAGCCCTGCGTACTGAATTAAATTTCGAATAATATTATACGTATAATATCCTTGACATGATTTGTTCTCCTTTTCTTTTTTCAGATAACTATGCACAGACAAACAGTAGTTCTAAAAGGATCACAATTTAATTTTAAAATAACAAAACGTTAGCTATCAATCCACACCCAAATTATTCATATCTATGGTTACCCATTAACCATCGTATTAATAAATTAACTTATATAAACATAAAGTTAAGTGGCAAATTAGTTATTATGCCTCAGGGTGAAATAAATGATGGTCACCGTAACGAGTTACGCCTTCAACAATTCATCGATTAGGGTAGATACTGCATGTTGCTTTACAAGATACGACAGCATTATAATCTGCTATAAAATTGCTGGTGGTATCTGAATGGTTTCCAAATTCAGTTGTGCACAGCGCGATACCTACTTTGCTTGGTCAAGAAAGCACTGGCTTCATTGCGTTGTAGATTCTTGCTGTACTAAATTGGATAAATGCCTTAAACAGTGTCGTTGCGGTTAAATATGTAGTATTGTTAGGTCTACGATTAACAGTTAACGTCATATGACTGAGGTCATCACGAAACCTAAGACTATGTTTACAGAAGACATATCTTCAAAAGAATTTCCTATAAGAATTTTCTATCACAGTGATGATGACCGTTGAAACCAGCTTTAGGGACGTCAAATATACCTTCGCTTATTCTTTTAATCATAGCGTATCGACTCATATATCACTTTGAATATATTGTTGCGACCCAGAAAGTGGCCATATTCACTGCACTACAGGTAAGCATCATGTACTCTTACGTGCTGTTGTTGGGGCGCGTTGAATACGATGTGAGGTATTGTCTTTGAATCTTTAAACATGTTTACCGGCTGCCAGTTGACCTAAGTAAGAAATCTATTTAGGGACTTGCAGGTTGCCTATGGTAATTTATTACTAGATGGAAAGCATAGACTTACAGTGACTCTAGTAGTAGTTCTTTTACTTTATCATCAAGTTGATGTAAGCAGATTAATCAAATGGAAAAACTTACTAGACTAACGCTAAGTCTGAGACCAGACATCAGATACGTATCATATATATCAAATGTCACGATGCTTTCCACAATTTACAACCGCCAACATGGCTGAAGAAGACACCTATGTATATTCCAACGCACGATGCTTGAGTTCATGCTGCTACTGACATTTGCCTGAAGATGACATTGCAGTCAACGGTGTCGTATCGTTTACGTGTCGTCGAATACAAAAGGCATAATATCTAATATTCACAATTAATATCTGTTCGTGACAGGACCGATAATATCGGACAATCGTCATGGGATTTAATTCCACCTTTTATGGTTATTAGAATGTAATTGAATTGTGTCGATAATGGTTTTTTGTTGTCTCTATAGTTTGAATATGCACGGTGATCACTTAGGGCGTTTATAGAAAGATAATTATAGTGTTCAGTTAGGTGGGGTAAATGAAATATGGGGTTTAAGAATGACAGTACAAAAATTATTGATTTGTTTGTTTGGTTATCATAACGGTAATCTTACGGGGTTAATAGTATAAAGTTAATAGTTTCGCTACCGATGTTAAAGTATTGTGTAATAAGAGGATTCTTTTCTAGTCTCTAATCTAGAATCTAATGCTACTGGTCATTTAATGACAAATATGCCAATAACTTTGTCGGACAAGAAGTACAATAAAAGTATTTATCTAAACACGCAGCCATTAATGAACTAAGCCTGTGTCTGACGTTAACATATTACAAAGATTGGAAGTTGTTTTACAATGGCCGCAAAGAATGCCAAGTTTTGAAACGTGTGTGAAAAGCGCTGCGAGATAATAAAGAAGTACACTTCGATCGATAATGGTGATCACGTCAAACTAATTAAGTGTTTCAGAGAGCTAATGCATAATGGGATCCAGTTCGAACCTGGGACTGGAGCAGTCCAGCTGGAATGTACCTCAACCTTTTCTTGTTTAGTTATTTGTATAGGGATTTAAAAGCTTATTCTAATTTGATAATATATTGCAGTATCCTAAACCTAACTAATATTATAAATGAGAAAGTGAGCTTGTTTGTTTGTTTATTTTTTTGTTTGTTACGCTTTAACGCCTTAAATACTCGACTGGTCATCATGAAATTTCGCGTACGTAGGGTTTAAGCGCTCCTTCTCCCGCTCCGCCGCCTTATTGATGGAAATCACTTTCTTATAGAAGGAGGCGACGTCGTTCCACGACCTCTCACTCCGGACCATAGACTGAACTACGGCCGTGAGCGAGAGGGTAACCGGACCGACTGCCGCGATCAACTCACAGTGCTGCGATGCCCAAGGCGTCTCTTGCCGGCGTATACGACACAGGAACTGGCCAAAACAACCGTGGCCAGTCATTACCTGTGTCAGCCGGAAGGTGAGGGCGCCATGCCGCCTCTTCAGCTACTCCTCAAACACGGGACTTACCGCCACGATCGGCCCGATTGTTACTAACCTTACCAACCAACATTTACGCGAGCGAAGCCGCGGACAAAATCTAGTCTATACTAATATTAGAACGGGGAAAGATTTGATTTTTTGTTTGTTTTTAGCGATTTAACTCAAAAACTACTCAACCGATTTAATTTTTTTTTAATATAAAACATTTGGTAGGTGCTTCCCGTCAGGTAGGAAGTAGACATATGCTTGTTAATCACTTTAGTAGACAAACACTTCATTCAAAGGTTTCTTTTTTGGGGGAACAAAAAGCTACAAAAACATATCACTAATATTATCAAAATAGTATGTATAGAAGAGATAAATAACACGTGTCTAATATTATCCGCCGCTGTGTCGCCCCCTAGCGGTCAGTAGTGTCTAATCAAATATATTTTCCTGTCTAGAGTAGGAGACAATACGCGACATTAACAATGATTGTCAAGGTTTCACTTCTGTTTATTTTTTTAAATAATATAATCATATGTTGACCCTAAGTCGATAATAGAAAATGTAATGTATAATTGTAGGTATGTTATTAGTCATTATGGTGTTGTTTTTAGTTACTTATCGAAATAAGATCTTTCGTTTGTAAGTATGCATGAAACAATTATACCTATAAATAACAGTTGAATCGTGGTATTACCGGTATTTAGTCATATTTGTTCAAATTAGAAGCAGAATGCAATACATGAATAAACAATAAGATTCATTGAAATTAAACTACTATATACGGATTTTATCGCGTTGTTTATTTATCACTGTATTACAAAATTTTGAAAATATCACTCTACTACTACTATTGATTTTATTTGACTAATTTATAAGCTAATAAAATTATTTAAACTATTAAATCTATTTATTTTTGGTTTACACTTTCCCCGACGTTTCGGGTGCTTTTCAGCAGCCATGGTCACGGGGAGACTAAACCGATAAAATCCGTATATAGTAGTTTAATTTCAATGAATAACATTCGCGTAAACAGAAGACAATATTATGTAAACAATAAGATTAACAAAATTGATAAGTACATTGCCAATAATGCAACATTATTATTTTCTACTACTTTTAATCCTGGGAATACTTCAGCGTCCTACTTTCGGCTGCTAATCTGGGCTAATAACGATATTAAAATATTACTAATTATGTTGGTGCCTTATGATCATGATCTCAGGTATGGCATAAGTTTGCACTTATGTCCACAATGGATTCAAGACCTCGGATTCATTGAAGCAGCATGGAATCTGGCCTAAGGCATAACTGACGAAAAGAGTGCAATTACAGTTTTACCAAGCCTTATGAGAACATACTGTAGTGAGGAATTACTATATAGGTAAAACTTTGACAAATACTGCCTGATGGTGTTCGTACCAGGAGCGAATGTCAAGTGATTAATAAAGGTAAATTCCATTAGCCATGGAGGACACATTCGATTACCGCCTTGCACACGATTTGTCTATCGGCAACAATGTGTGGGCGTTACGCGGAAAATAGCCGCAATGTTATTAGCTGCTTTTCCAATTGTCCTAGTGGGCATAGCAGTTCTGAGTTAAAAAGTTGCCCATTTTTAATATTTGTAGGATGCCACGATATGCAATACCACTTATGGCTATTTAAGCCAGTGCCAAAATAAAAAATAAGTGTATGTAGTTTGCCAAAGTCGCATAAGGAATAGATAAACGTATAACTGTAAGTCTGTAACTTAGTGTTAGTGTTATTCTGCAAGAACATAATAAAATATATTACGCGGGTGGCCCATGGATATAAGTCATTATGCCCAGCCGCGTGATGTGAGTTCGATCCGCATACGGTACCAAAATTATTTCTTTCATAAATAGTCCTTCCGAGTCTAATATAGATGTAACTTGGTTATGTTTTAATGTTTGTAAAGTCAAAGAAACCGCTGGTAAGAGGGCCTTCCAAAAATATAATCCAAACTGTTAGACCTTACAAGACTGGTCTAAATATCAATTTACTCGTGATTTACTCATCGAATCCAAATGACAAACTTGAAAATCCAACGTAAATTATATATAAATCGTTTATCAAATTTTATCTGACTCAACGATAGTGAACGCGAATGCTATGCATGAGACACCACGCACAGCAGTCGCATTCAGCTGGTTTCGATACCGGCATTGCAAATTTTCGATCGCTGCACAGAGTCTGTTACTGTGGCAATAGACTCGCGCCCTATTACGTTGCACCAATAACCATAATCGTCCAAATGTGGTTAAAATTTACGTGTGATTATCCCTTGGGCGAAATAGCCGTAAGACTATGTTACCAAAAAACAAATTAAAGTTCAAAGAACTTCAACATAAACCTTCGTCACACACAATATTGAACCTGAACAAATGACAGAACAATGAATAGAAGGATCCGAGATCATATATTATCTGATCCAGTCTTACGGGCTGTCCGGGACACAATTACTCAAAACTAAAGCCGCGTCACCGATATAATGGACAACGGCCACGCGAGCCAGGAAAGTGCCGGGACATGAACATGGATATTCTGGATACGTTATAACAGATGAAATGGGACAATAAATTAAGGGGTTAGGGTAGCTATTTGATGGAACGCATCTTGTTTTGGATAACGTATCAGGAAAACAAGTGGATCCGTGTTAATTCAAACGTTTATCATAGTATATTATGTATAAACTTGTCGACCACACATTTCATATAACTTCAAGAAATCAATGTTACGCTATGAAAAATCTAGTTTTTCCAAGTCAGTAAGACCGAATTTAAGGGGTTCGTTCGATACCTGTATAAAGCCAGTTTTAGCCATTAGTAGAAAGTTCGATAACATTCAAATTGCTTACCTCCAACTATTAACAACAAATCTCTTATACCACAAAATACTTCCTATATTAGCGCCATAGTACTTAGTGTTGCTTAGTTTATATGTAATTGCAATCTTGTGTTTAAAGGCACGTGTACAAATTAAACGAATTAATAATTTCTACCAAAATAACATATAAGGCGACTATCTCGATAGCGCAGCGACAGAGAAAATATTTCTTGATTAAAATTTTTTAGGTAGTAGCACGTACTTTAGAAGTTAGCTTGCTTTTATGGAGGCAATAGGGGCACTATTACAAGAGACTTAAAACTATACTTGTCGAAATGGCGATGTCATCTGTCTATGTCTTAGGTGATATATTTCAGCCACTAAAATCTTTCAGTAATGAAATTCATTCATTTCCAAAAATACCAACATTCGTGCAACTACAAAATTAAACTACCCTCCAAGAAAAATTCCACCGCTCCATCCAGATACATGGTACGATACAAACAAGGGGACAGCCGACTGTATAATCATTTATCTCGAGTTTAATAAAAGGAAGATTATTTAGTGCTGTGGACGACGACGCTAATGTCGCATGATTTAATCCCATTTCATTGGGAACCTTGCCAGGGATGGGTATCGGGGTGATGAGTACTATGTGGGTAGATAGGTTTTTTGGACGGTCCATTGTTTTGTTATGTTGGAATTCATATATTTTATGATAAATGAGTAAGTGATAATGATAAGTAATTTGTGTATTTAAAAATGTCAATGCATTTTAAAATGTGTAGGATTATAAAATGTATAATATTGTCTTCTATTTACGCGAATGTTAAAATTTAATAAAATATAATTTCAATAATTTCAATTATAAAATGTAGCTTAATGATATTGTTGTACCTACTATTAAGACACAGTCGTAAATTCATAGAAGCAAAGATATTCTATATATTTTAACCAATGTAATACATCACTTATTTCGAAGCGAAATAATGGATTTCCATAGAATCAGATATGTTAATGGTACACAAACCTCTAGTTTCATTTTCCAATATATATCTCATATGCATGTTCGGCTTTTAGTTAGGTACCTATTTTACTAAGTACAATGCAAGTTGTCAATATCTTATCTCATTCTTTCTTAGCATAATATACTATATATTGGTTAGAAACGCTCCACCATAATAATTTCGTTAAAGGCACTCTCCCAATAAGGAAAACAATCCACACTTCCAAATAAATATACGGTCGATCTTATGTCCTGACAATAATCTTAAGATGACCACTAAACCAACTCGGACAATAGGAAACCGAAACACAATTGAAGCAGCAATATTTCCGCTAGACCCCATTATATTAGTAGATTAAAGGCCACTTTACTCAATATTCCATAAAATATTGCCTCATAAATAGGCGGGCAGCTGCAAAGACGTGATCAAGCTAGGGGTCGACGTGTAATCCCGTTAAAAATTGCCAAACAGAAAACAAACTGACAATGGCGAGCCGTTATACATCAAGTGGCTTAAAAAGAGGAGAGATAAAAAAAAGGAATTCGTTGGCAAGTAAACGGCAGATGACGTCCGAAGACGGATTCCGGGCGGTTCCGGACGACAGATACGAATGAAATCGGATGGGTGTAATAGAGACTGGCACGGTCAGGCTAAATGACCGACATCCGGCCGTAGACAAAAGCGAATCCGCCGTAATAAAGCAGGATTGATGAAAAAGCGCTAAGCCACGCCGATATAACGCTGCGATTCAAGATATAGGAGATGAGCGGTGCCGCACGTTTGATCGAGGACAGACCTAGACAGAGCTTGCATGACAAAGTTTTAAATTACACGTATCTCGTATTTCAGAATACATATTTCCTTGAATCCTCAAAGTTATTCCTTACACAAAGGTCTTTATTAATGTAGCTTGAATTTCAAAACGTATACTGCTAGTAGTTTTCATTTTCTTAAAACTATTCTTACTTGTAAATCAGACTAATAAAAACAGGAGAACTTGGAATCAAAAGTATTTTCCCCACTAAAGGTCCGTCCCCTGTACCAAACAATAAGACGCCTCTCTGGCAGCTTTAACACAAAGCTATTGCTATTACAGAGATCGCGAGAAGCGAGGACCATCGAACACCGCCAGCTTTACCGGACTCACTTTACCGGGATTTCGGATATGACGTAAAGCACTCACTTAGTGATCTCCCTCCACCCCCTGACCGAGTTTTTCTCCTTCTATTTATTAGCTTAGGATACATTTGAGGATGAAAAGATTCTCGGGATTATTTTTCCGCGATGCAATATGAGGGCTCTGGTGACGTCGTTAATTATAGTACTGTTATTGGACGATCGTTTCTGTTCAGAACAGTTCTTATAAGTAAATGAAAGTTTGACGATACAGTTCTTTATTACTTTAGTACAAGGGCCGGGTTTAAGGAGCTTAAGATTGTAGTTTATAAATCAGGTTTTAACAACACAAATAAACTGAATATCCATCAAAGGAAATCGACATCTTTTGGAAATGGGATCGTAAAATCTAGTACTGTAGGCTCACTTTTGAAGTAATACGTTGAAGAGAAGACACTCGCACCGGAGGAAGTTCCATATTTTCAAAGCCCCCACAGATTTGTCTTTGACCAAGTGAAACGTTTCACAAAGATATCCCAGCATAATGAGAGCAAAATAAACACGTCACCCGACCATATCGTAATTTATTAACAACACAAAAAGCGGAATGGCTACAATATTTACAGTTGACCCGAAATTACTGTTTCTTAACTCAAAACCTTTGTTGTACAATAAAACAGAATAGAGAACGTACCCTGCAGGGACACCTGCCAACCATATAGGGTCACAGTAACATATATTAATAACGCGTTAATTTATTAACAAGCACTGTTTATCCAGGGATTAACTGAGAATAGTTTTAGTTGAACAACAAAGGGCTGAAAGGGTTCAAAGCGAATTTCTTGCCGACATATTTACCTAAGGTGTAGCTGATAGTAATTTTACGCGCGAGAGGTCCGAGTTTTGGACGATGGCAAACATGTACCCCGGGACATGCCTAAAATTTCAACCGTACGAACATTATAGAACAAATGTTTCTGAATCAAAATCTGTTGTTTGTTTGATGCTGTAAACGGTACCGTGTGATTGTTAATGAAAACTAACATCAAGTTTCACAATCAAATACACGTTACACATGTTAAATTCATATGTTTGTTCGAGCGAAATGAGATTTGTTATAACTTTTGCGCGGTGTGCTAAACTGTACAGACTGTATTTGAAAACATTTAAACCTTGAAAGTATACCGAATATTATTATGTATGATATTTTAATGTCATAGTTTACTTTATTTGCTTCTCAGTGCTTACAATTAATCATTCAAGTGGAAATACATATATCATTTAGGAAAGTACCGCAAGACAAATTTCGATGTCAATATATATTTTAAGACCATCAAAGCATTATGGTGTGTCTAATGTATAACAATCATAATATGCCTTTTGTCTACACATTCCAGATGAGTTTTATAAATGGGATAAGGTATTCAGAATAATACGACCAATATTGATTTAGTATTAATAAGAAATCACGCCACACGTATTTCAAAAACCTAATATGATAAACATGCGTCTGTGACTGTGATATTTGCTGCCGCATGCTACAAAGACACTTCTAACCAACATAATAGTTTAACTAACATATTCTTAGCAGTAAATACCGGTGATTATAGACAGAGACGACGAATCTAAAAGTATTAACTTTTGCCAATTTATTGTCGGAACACTAAAAACGAACTAGCAAAAGACTCTTTTAGAGAAGTCAAGCATTCAGAAATGCGAACAGAAAACTTCAGCACTAATCGGGTTACGTCCAACATTCTCCATGGCCTGAATGTTTTATTTGTGAATTCTCTAGTTAGTGCTTACTTCACGTCTCAGAAAAAAGTCTGAGGGTATCGCAAAAAAGCTATCGTAGTCCGGGCCTGGGACAAAGCGCCGGTTCACTAACATAATTAAAATCTCCCGATTCCAGCTCCCGGGCGTCGCGAGCAATTCCCTACTTTTTAATTATGGAGAAATATCTAGCGATAACATGGTGCCGCGTTTATATTCGCTGTCTGAGTGCATATCTTCGGGACAGTTTCCTTATTAATGAACTGAAAGTTACTATTTTTTTTGATAACGCATTGGAGATTCGGCTACTTAAATAATAATAATAATAATAATAATATTAACTTAATTGTATATATATTGCTCGTAAGGAATGTATTAAGGCTTAGAAACAATGCAATTAATAAGAAGCCATCTCATTTCAAAAACATAAAAGCTCACAGATCATACTAAGTACTCCAAATCCCTCCATCAATAATCTAACCCTTTTTAGCCCTCAGGTCAATCTCGATACGGACGTCGGTCAAGTCAAATATCACGTCAGGCCGAGAATCCGAAACCAGATTAATTTACGATTCACATTAATTAATACTCCTTGTAACAATAGTTTTATTTGCACCGTCCGCCCGTGTACCTCGGACAAAGAGTTTTCCCAGTATTATTTTCTATACAATCGTGGGTTTAATTTGGTACGAAATCCCGTCGGGTGTGTAGTTGTTAAATAGTGCAACAATAGATGTGGTCGGTTGTTCATTAATGATGCACAGCTTCGGTTTCGGACCTTCGAGACCGAGGCCTTTTTGGGCTTGACGCATCGGGCGCGAGACGATGGTTACATGTCATAAAAATTTATAAGCCGATTTGATATTCTCCTTTGAGATGTGTTTCGTTTTGAGCTTAGTATTGAATTATGTGTGCCCTTAGGTACACCAGTATGTTTTAATTTATTACAAGCCGATTGCAATTTGTACTTACCTAGCCATTCGTCTGGAAAATATAGAGAAATATGTGGCTATATATGATAAGGATATAATTGATTTATTCCCCTAATAAACGTCGTCTGTTCTACCCATACCACCTATAAATAGAGGAGAAAATTTTCAAAAAAATATTCGCCTCGCTGGAAGGAAATACAGAAAGAATCAGATTTCCGAAAGAACCCTTCAGTTTCCTGTGAAGTGGCATGATAATTATCCTTTAATGATCCGTTCGGAGTCACCATCGGTGGGCCCGGTATTAATACTCCATGCATTTGGTGTTGGTACAGATTTTGTCAACTGGAAATGATTGAGAGCTTAAAAAATTTAGTTATACCTATATTATATGACTTAGGAAACGAGTTACTTGTAATATATGTATACGTTTTGAGTAGAGGAGTATAATAAAATACTCGTGACTGTCTTACGATACGAGTAAACTTAACTACAGAACATGCATGTAGCTTATGCATAATATAACGTTGGATTTTTAATATTGGCGCAAATTGTTTTTAATGTTCGAAAATAATACGTTGAACATTTACGAGGCATGAAGAAATGCAGCAACAGTTTTATAAGCTACAAATAGTTTAGTTGCTTAAATGTAGTCATCAATATCTAGACCGGTTTTGTAAAAATTATGTTGGTAGAAAATACTACAAAAGTTATTTTGAAACCATGATTAACATAAGACAAGTCTGAAATACAATATTTATAAGAACGATGTCTCAAAACTACTAAATTGTGAAACGCCAATCCGTCAGCAAGTCTGTACATAACCCGCGGAAGTGCGCTTTCGAGTCGATTGTTTCACGAGATTTTAATAACGGTGCAACGCAAAGAACAAGTCGGAAACCCATTGTTGACTTCAAGATGGTGGGGCTGCCTCCCGACGCCACTTCGGTTCTTCCAATTTGATTTTATTAGGTTCGTCATAATGTTGGGCCAACGTGGTCTTCGATTGATGGAGCAATGGTAAGAACTTTTCTGATTCAATCAAAGAATAAATAAATGTATTTTAGGGTTTGCTAAAATGTATATTGTAAACTATAGAACCTTGACATAATGAACGCATCGAGCTTTACAGATGAAGGAATTTTATTTGTATATATTTTATTTGTAAGTATACGCAAACAGCCGACTTAGTAGTATATAATACATACCTACACACAGATGTGTTTTCCCTAGGGAACATGTTTTTGTTTGCTAACAACTTAATGTATTCGTGACAATTAAAACTGAAGATCTCAAAACAACCAAAATAATGCAGCATACATACTAGAATAACTTTACTGCAGCTTTAAACGCGCTTCAAAATCATAGAGACATTCTTTAGAACTAAACATAGTCTAGAAAATAAACTTTCTTTTGATGATATGCATAATTTGTGGAATGTGGCCTCGGTAAACGAGGGTCGAATCAATGAAGGTGCCCCATAACTCACATAGTTCCCCAACTATCATAACATGCCTTAACAAGAGCCCTTCAACCTCCGAACTATTTGGACTCTTTGTCTTTCCACCGCGATGCTCCTTTAGTGGCAATAAATAATGTCATTACCTGTTAGAGGCGTCGAGACTCCTGGAGCATATTCTTGAACAATACGAAGATTTGGGACGCTATTATATGCATATAAACAGGGTGAGACATTGGTCGCGGTTTATTAAAGGATCCGTATGTTACTGGATGGGGTAAGGGCGTAAAATTAATGAATGGGACCTTCCATATCTTCAAGTTAGATGACCTTCAGAGCCTTTGGAGAATAAACTACAGTTTATAACCATGTTTGAAGAGCATCTCGTAAAGTGGTAATGGCGGTATCTAAAATTAAATTAGAAAAGTGCTTTAGATATTTTGAAGTTTAATGAAACAATATTGTTATAAGACGTTTACAGTACATAATAATGATCTATGATGTTTGTATAGAAATACATTGCTGTGTACATTTATTAAGATGTCATTAACATTTAAGAACTTAAGTATAAACTGCGATAGAATTCAAAAATCTTCAATAATTGCAACTCTTGGAAGCTTCCAACAAAACAAACGACAAAAATGTTCTCAATCGTATCCAGATTTTTTTCTCGTATAGTAGGCAGCAGGGGCAATTATCCACATCTCGGACACAACAGCGCAGACGTGCTCGAGTCACAATGGCCTCCACTAGAAGTCTCGCTGTAACGAATCCACTACGTACTATCAACCAGTCCCTTTCGCGAAACTGGAGCGGGATTGTTTGTGTCACACTCCTATGCTACCAGTTAATGATGTATGGGGTTCATTACCTGGGCTCTTTCTAAAGCTTTTTGAATTTCTGAATATGATTTCTGATGACTCATTCATTATAATTAATTATGAGATTTTAAAGTAACGTTCAAATCACAGAATTAACTTTACGGGTGATGATAAATTGAGCTGATATTTATTAGCATGTCATCAAAATAGATATACGCTATATTTCAAACGCAACTAATAAATCTATCACGCCCATATTTACCCTCTCAAATTCATAGACAAAACATCGAATCCATTGTAAGATGGAGTGACAACTACACAAAGCCTTTATTGGCCGGTATCCTACAATCCATCACAAGCGTTGTTTCCCCCGGCCAAGGGTCTCTTGTACCCTGATCATTATTTAAAATATAGATGAGAGTGTTTTCTTTCCGATAATCGAGACCACGATTGAGGGTAGCACACAATAGGCAAGGTTCTTTTAAAAGCGTCGCCTGTAGCGGTAGTCGGGGGCCTGGAGGACCGAGTTGTGCTTATTTGTATTAGTAAATTGAAGGTAGTGTCCAGTGTATTGAGAGCCCTGTCGTTGCATTCATCGTTTCCCTTGGGCACTACGTTTGGGTACCGTAAATTGGAATACTTAATAAGTAAAAAGAATATGCCTTGCGTTAAATATGTATAAGAACAGCGGTTTTCCTGTGACCATAACAAAAGTATTGGTTTCAACTGATAATTTAATTAAAGTTAATGTACACATATTTACATTCGTTTGATGAGAAATCGTGTAAAACGATTTTAAGTCCTACATATAAATATTTGTACGAAATTTTCAAATATTAGTAAACCTATTGAGTCGCTGTGGCACACTGGTGGCCAGACACAACAGATTTTTAATTGTCTGGTATTCAAAGACTTGAAAGATTAATTCTATATCACCAATACCTAATTTACAAATTACTAACAAAGACCACCATCAAGCAATCTACAACACACTAAAGTTAATGAAAAAGAATCGCACCCTAAGCCAACTTTTTTTAATAGCCCTGGAACCTTCAAAGTTGGTCCAACTCACACCTGACCGGTTTTATATATTTCAAAAGAGGAATGAGGCGCGGGGGGATCAATTAAGGTGGTCTTTGTGAACATTATATCGACGCGCATTGAAAAGAGTTGTGATTTTCTTTGATACGGCAGACGTGGTTTGCCGAGTGAAAAATCAAAGGACCTACCATCGTGATGCATGAAGGGATTTATTAAGATTTAATGTCGGCAACGACACTCCGAGGCGGGAAAAGAACGAGTTTCAAGTGCTCACTGCGATGTACGTTTTACATGACGCCATTTTGGATTTGTTCGTGTAAATGTCGAGTGGCGAGGTGAACGCGCTCGTAGTCTCGTACTACCCTCAACTGTGTCGGATTTTAAATAAATATTCATAGTTTATACGCTCTTGTTAAATTGTGAATCAATTTGTTTCAAGTGAGGGTATTGATTGGAGGTTTTATGTGTTGAATATTTAGAATCGCGTTGGTTTCGTAAAGTCTGTCATTAATGAATGTTAAATATTTGTTTAAGAGTAATGTAGATGTATTACTGTAGATTTTTAAAGTACATTGGAACTACTGTAATCAGAATAGAGAATAATTATTTTTCGAAGAATTCATATTTTAGGTTCTTTACTTTAAAATTAGAATTAGTTATTAGATATTTCTCAAGAAACGTATCATGATTTATATAAGTATGAAAAAAGATTACTATATACTTGCTCTTTCATATATTGTAATTTTTTTTTCATACTGTCGAAATTGGATTACTCGATATCGTGGTTTGGGTTATGTTGCTTTTATTACCTGTTTCTGTTAAAACTTGTATATTTTTCAAGCTACTTTTTAGGTAAAGAAAGAATTACTAACCGCTGCTCTATAGCTAAAGATAGAGTGACTAATTGCTATCAAATTTAAAACATTTTGTTTTTAATTTGCCAGTCTGTATGTACCTTTTAAGAATCTATGTACATTGTGCCTTATCTGGTATGGAAATAAAGTATTATTATTATAATTATTATTAAATGTCAAGTAATCACTGTTAAAAAAAATAGACGTAACAACGCTGCCTTGTGGGTCTCGCGGCATAAGCTAGTGACCGAATGTGGGATCTCAGATTCAATTTCCGTGCTCGGACAGTATCAATTGTATTTTTGTTAGCTTTTTATTAATAAACACAGACCTTGTCTATAACTAAAATCAGAAAATGTCCCCGATGGATCACAATATGTATCCCATTATTATGTGAGACGTCAAATATAGTGGTAGGTAGGTATATGTCGAATACGGGTGTAATATACCCCTGCCTATCACTTTAAGGATATATGTACAAGCGTGAGTATAATATCTAACAAGCTATAAACAAAAATCTTCTTATTCTATTTAAAGATCTCTTTGATCTTCATTTAAAACATTAATACACAGATGTGCACAAATAACATGTATATGTGTACTGCCGATGCGTTTATAAATGAACACAAATACAAAATTTTCAATAACACACCCACACACATACAAATTTTTCAAGTACACACACAAAGAAATCTTAAGACGTTTATAGAAAATTACGTATACCATCGAATCTCCTCCGAGCTCCTTTCTCAATCATGCCCAATGGACAACCTCAAACACTATCTACGATCATCGGCTTAACATGCCGAGTTAATGAACACCCGTGGGCTTACATATTCACGCTCACCATGTACGGACAACCCCCACCCAACGTCCCCCCAAGGGGGCGGGAGGGAGGTTCTTAGAGAGGCGCCTTGAGACACTCACGGATGTTTTAAAGTTTTATTAGTAATTAATATTAGGAGATCTTGTTTTAAAGAAGAATTGTAGATGTGCTTTAGATTGCATTGCTTTAGTGTTCTTGTGTGCATCTTGGATAACATTTATGTGTAAGAGATGTAGGTACTCGTAAAATATTTGTTTTTTGTTAATATAAGATATTTTGCGAGTAATTTGTTTTTTGGTACAGTGATATATGTTTGCGGACGATCGCGAAGGTCCCTAGTTCGATAGTCGGGCAGAGTTGTTTTAATTTTTATTGTTGCACGACCGCAATATGCAGACAATTATGGCCAGTAGTTGACAATTACGTTGAACCAAAAACCTATATACAGGTTGCCCGGTAATTAATGGATAACCTTGAAATGTCTTACAGAAGAACTGAAGGCAGTTCAGAATAAAAGAAAAAAATATTAAAAAGTGCAAGCTATATTAGCATAGCATACTATTAGCATAATTAGTGTTTAAAAATAAAACAACAAAAAACCGATGGATTTCAATTATTTATGGTCGTAGTATACAAGAAAGTTATACATGGTAATTAAAAAAAAAACACATATCTCAGGTAGTAGTTAGGATAGATTATTTTTCATATTTTTTTCTGAACGGCCATCAGTTCCACTATAAGACATTTCCAGGTTATCCATTTATTACCGGACATCCTGTATATGTACCCAATAAACCTTTGTCTACTCTTCTGACGATAAAAACGTGAGACTATTTTTTTATTAAAGAATGTAAGCGAAGTTACGGTTAGCAGCTAGTATGTACAGTAAACGCCAATAGGTATGCCCTTTAGCATAATTCAAAACTACTAGCCATTATTGATAAAAAAATCGAATCGAACCCGAGATCATTAGATCTCGGATTATGATCATGAGCCCAGCAGTCGCATTAGACATAAAGAACACCAGACACAGCACAATCATTTCTTGATGACATATTTTTTGTCCCTTGTGGGATTCGAACTTAACACTCGGCGTAGTGGCGCCTTCCTTGAAGACAATATGAAAATATTTACAGGATGTCCGGTAATTAATGGATAACCTTGAAATGTCTTATAGTAGAACTGAAGGACGTTCAGAAAAAAGAAAAAAAAATATATATATGTATATTAAAAAGTGCAAGCTATTATAGCATAGCATACTTTTGACTAGACAGTCTATTCTATCAATTATGTTAATAGATAGACATCTATTAGCATAATTAGTATTTAATAATAAAGCAACAAAAAACCGATAGTTTTCATTCATTTATGGTCGCAGTATACAAGAATAACTTTCTTGTATACTACGACCATAACCATAACGACCACAAGGTAATTAAAAAAAAACACATATCTCAGGCACCTGAGATATGTGTTTTTTTAGGATAGATCTATTTCATATTTTTTTCTGAAAGCCCATCATTTCCACTATAAGACATTTCCAGGTTATCCATTAATTACCGGATACCATATACTAGATGTGCCCGCGGTTTCACCCGCATTTATTGTTACTGCGCCGCCCCCGTGGGTCGTAGTGTGATGTTTTATAGCCTATAGCCTTCCTCGATAAATAGACTATCCAACACTAAAATAATTTTTCAATTCGAACCAGTAGTTATTGAGATTAACGCGTTCAAGCAAACAAACAAACAAACTCTTCAGCTTTATAATATTAGTATAGATGTAAGATAAGTAGATATTGGTGCCAATTCTGTTGTCACAAAATTCTCTTATCTTAGCTAAAAATCTCTAAAATTTAGTTTAGTCCTGTCACTTTTAGCGATTTCAGAATACGAAATGTCGTTTGACAGGACTAAACTAAATTTTAGAGACTTTTAGCTAAGATAAGAGAATTTTGTGACAACAGAATTGGCACCATTGTAAAATATTAACATACAAAATATTTTTCTTCAGTTTACATGTTGTATCAATCAGTACAATATCTCACAATATTGTACAAATTGATGTAATGTAAGGTATAATAATAATAATTTATTTATTGATTACAGTGATAAAACATGAATACAGTCCATAAAGTACTTAACATAGGTAATATAATATGGGTGCCTGTACTAGGGTAAACCTGTGCCACAGGCGTTAAGGACACTTACAATATACTACTAGGAAATAAGATACATACAATTAACCATACTTATTATATAAATATATGCAAAAATAGGCCAAGATTATAATTATTATCATGGAACTTGTTATTACTTATTGAACAACAAATTTTCAGTATCCTCATAATTTAAAGTTTGTAAGTACCGACAGATTATCCGCTTAGATCTAACATACGTACATATGCTAAATACAAACGTAACTCTTACTTATAGCTCAAGTGAACGTACTTTAAGTAAGTGTTCATCATTGTAAATCGAAGCATGGATATTCTATTAAAGGTTTATTATTATTATTAATCAGTCAGACCATCTACTGAATATAGGCTTCATAGAGCCAGATAAAAAATAAATTGCTAAATAACGCAACAATTCAATACATAGGTATGTATGAAGCAGTAAGCTATACATCACAAAAAACTGTATGAGTATACTTCGCCTTTTATTTAATTCAAACCATTATTTTTTTAATTGTTTTGAGTTATTATGTACGTACTAAGCGAGTTCATCTCAAGTAATTTTCTCGTAACACCAGTTAGTGTACATATATACCTACTGTTTAACTCACAAAGCCGATTATTGCAACCACACTTGTAAATAATGTAATAATTAAAACATGTCATTAGGTTTATTACGCTACTGCTACAGCAATATTGCAATCAAATGAGTTGTTCGAATAATCGCCAGACTCAGATTGAGTAAGACAGAGAGTACATTTTAATCTGTAATATAAAAAAATACTTGAAATGTGTTGTTCAGTATATAATAACTCAATATTTGGATAATATTGTCTTCTGTTTACGCGAATGTTATTCATTGAAATTATACTACTATATACGGATTTTATCGCGTTGTTTATTTATCACTGTATTACATAATTTTGAAACTATTACACTACTACTACTATTGAATTTTATAAGCTAATAAAATTATTTAAACTATTAAATCTATTTATATTTAGGTTTACACTTTCCCCGACGTTTCGGTTGCTTTTCAGCAGCCATGGTCACGGGGACTCCCCGTGACCATGACTGCTGAATAAATTAGTAAAATTCAATAGTAGTAGTAGTAGTGTAATAGTTTCAAAATTATGTAATACAGTGATTAATAAACAACGCGATAAAATCCGTATATAGTAGTTTAATTTCAATCAATATTTGGATATAGAATATAGATCAAAATAGAAAATTTTCTTAGGTTAGTAATGGATTTTATTTTTCATCTTTTATTTTTGACAAATCAAATTCGACTAACAAATTAATACTAAGCAAGTTTCCCAGCTAGTCAAAGTTCACATCAGCTAACCAACCGAAACCCTTAAATATCGCCGTCCGTACAAATTAATCCAACTATCGGCACATCAGACAATACACATGAGATACAACTAATAACTTATGACGTCAGCAATGTGCAGTTAATTCCAGAACGTTCGTTAGGGCCGGGCCCCAAGATATATCGTCTCTATGGGACTTGTTTATCTTCTTGTGTGTTATTAAGACCATTGTGTGTCGATATTCCTATGGTTTAAGTGAAACTTGGATGGTTATATGATGTTATTCCGTTTATCTAAGGGTAGACTTCATTAGATAGTGCGGTATTAGGATAGTGATGTTGGTGAAAGAAATCGTCATAGTTGCCTTGAACGATATATAGTTCATGTGATTTTAAGATTTTTATATTATAAATCTGCTTTCATTTCTTTTTATAAGTTTATATTTATCTTCTTTCAGGTCATGTATAGTAGCATGCTTCTTCTATTTTTAATACATGGGATTGAACAATATGTAAAATACTAGTAATCATTAAGTTTAGTAATGCTTTTATAAGCTGCAGTCTATTTCAGAATTGGTTCGGTTGATATTTTGAGATCAGCCATTTTCAACAATCAGTTCTTTTCACTTTTTTTTGTTTTTTCTTGAAGGTAATGTAGTATCAGAACTTAAATGTTTAAAACATTGCATAGTCTGTACTCGAAATTTTAATAACTATAAAACGAAACAGGACTTAGAGTTTATGCTTTAATGCGGCAGATGTGTAAAAATCTTAAACTGTGTCGTATTACTAAAACACAACAGGGGCGATTAAAAACTTTACCCGTTCCAATCAGAATTCAGGATCCAACCACTAAAGATTCTCCCACTCAGTACTGAACCCATTACTACTCTTAACTACCCATTATTGTAGAAAACTGTCACCCGTAAATTAACTCAAGCTATAGGGAATAGCATTTATAGCTTACTGTTCTTGAAATTATATTGCATTCTTTTCTCGTATAGCACCAAAAATTCTGTTGCTCAATTATTATAGTCTTTGTTTCATTTCTACTTGCTTAAATATCGTAAATGTACAACAGTATTAAATGTGTTATATTTCGGCTAAAAAATAAAATTGCCGAAACAGTGACGATTTTTAAACAAAACTAACCAGTTAACTAGTTAGTTTTGTTTGAGAACCGTCACTGTTGTTGTTACAAGTTAACACTTCGTAAAATAAATCTCAAAACCAAATAATCTAAAACTACCCTCCCTCAATAAATCAGGTACGTAACACCACACACTATCGAGACATTATTAATTAAAATCCTTACAAGAAGCCCGCACCTGTCCCGTGGTACCAAAGGGTCCCCAAGATGCCCAGAGGTGGATCCGATCGGGTACAAAGCTGCCTCGGGAAACTTCGCCTAATCCGGACTATCGATATATGTTTAATAGATTTTGTGAGGGTAGTTTTGAGTCGAAGGATCTTGTGTTGTAGGTGTAACTTAGATTGTTGTTTAATTAAAGAGCTATTACGTTTGCTAAAGGAAGAAGATGTTCGTTATAACATGAAAACTTTTCGAACAGTATACATTTAATATTGAGACGTATTGAATATTGTAACATCGCTTATTTCGATATTAAAACGTAGTAATATTATGATAAGGTGGGCTTAAATCTTAAAATATAGCTTGAAAGACAAGAGTTGGCAGAATTCTTATTTTAATTTAATGGTAAAATATCGGGTAAAAACACAGTTCAATCTTTTGGATACATTTAAGCGAAGAGAGAAAAATATTCCCTTTAGGAAACGACAGAAACAGTAAACTTTTCGGTTAGCCAAAAACAATACAAACCATTAATTAAGAACCAATCTTCAGTACACAATAAATAAAGCCAGAATCGGAACAAATGGACAGGCGGCAAATTAAACCCACGGTGCAGTTCAATCCACATACATTAGGCACATCGATCTAACACGTCTGAACAAAGGCTGAGGCGAAATGCCGACGAACACGCGATTGTCTTAAACCACCCCGAAATCTTTGAACGAAACATCATCTAAATAAGAACCTTGTTTCGAGAGCAACAAAGTCTGTAGTCGTTTGAGAATTTTGTAAGGAACTTGTGGATTCGAGCTGTTATACCGAAGTGTAACGCAAATATTGGAGAGACAAATATGTACAGATGTTGTTAAAAGTATATTTTCTCACGGTTGTTTGAATATCCTGGATTTGACCAGAACGCCTATAAAGGTCCAAAAAAATTGCTAAGATAATTTTGTACCACGTACTACTCATAATGATCAATTATAGTCAGCAGCAGTGTTTTTTACATTCTAGCAATTGTCCCTACATTACATCAATAATACTAACTTTAGAGCTTAATAATTCGAGAGAAACGTGCGATGGCTTCGACGAAAATAACAAAGCTCTTTTATAGATTTATATTATTAGATTTATATATATCTCAGAAGCTACGTCCTTAATAATTTGCAAGACCAAAATTCAAACGCTAATGTTGATTCGGTGTGTACAACGGCCATCCTTAATGCGGCCCGACCAAAAACAAAACAATCCGATGCTCACCTCCTCGCGTCCGGTTCCGTACAGTAAATTTACATTCCCCACCATCCATCCCAGAAGTCCATCCGGGTTGGTAATAAAACGATCTTAAGGTACGGAGGAAAATGTCTTAGAGAGAGTACCAAGTCAGAAACTTTTGGAGGCAATGTTTCGTTTGAGAGAAAAACGATGTTTAGCTCAATGTGGTCTTGTGTAACTGGTGACACTGTACTTATAAAAAAATTAGGTTATCTTTAAAGTATAAAAACGAAAATGTTTCTGATAATTTAACGATAATGATAATTTTAGAATTTATCATTATTGTCATCACTTATTACGCGCAATCCCAAAATTGGAAGAGATTAAACTGAGATGTTTCGTAGAGTTCAGATATGAATCTAGACAGTTTAAATAGTTTTTTAAAGTTTAAAGTTTCTTTGTTATTGCTGGCCAAGAAGTAGAATACGCCTGTATAAATTGCGACGTCGTTGGAAAACTGTGGCAGCAATTTTAATATTGCGATGTAGATTTAATATCACAATAAAGTTTATATTAAACTGTTAGTTCTAAATACAGATGTTGGTTTGTTAAAATCTATCTCTAGAAAAGAGTTGCAAGCAAGGTGGCGATAAGGCTACTAACATAATTTTCTAAATGTCACACAAATATTCTACATAACCAAACATTAAGACTGGATTGATTATTGTATCGCCATATTTCTTAGCTTGGACCAGCATCTCAATTGCCACACGGGCCTCCGAGCCTCGAGATATACGCCGAAGGGTACCACTCTTCGGCCGTGTGTTTACAGGCTGATGCTATCGCGTAATTGTGACAATATTTGCTTTACACATTTATGTATGGAAGGCGGGTCCAGTTAATTGTTCCGCCCAGGTGTACTACCCCCGAAATTACCTATTGAGTAACTGATTAAATCGAAGGTCTAAGTGGGTCACTTAGGATGGTTTTAATTAAAATGTTACGCGATATATTCTGTCTGGACGCTAGAATGGACCCTCCGTATTTAAAAGGTCACACTTGGACTGGTCAAGCGATATGTCTATAAGTTACTTTTAAGATAATTTAAACTTTGACGATCCAAGTTTCAAAAGGGCATCCTGACCAATGTATTTAAATGTTTAATCTAGTTCTACGAAACCAGCAAACCTGGTTAAAGAAATCTTCAAAAAGCTTCATGGAAATTCTCGGACGAAACACATTTTACCACTAACGATATATTCCAGAATCACAGCCGTAAGGAATCCATTCCCATATTAAACACCGCACAGAGACCACCCCGTAACAGAACATTCTCGGCGATTTAAGACCGTCTTGGCTCGAAACGGCCAAGGTGAAAAGTACACCTAAGTTCAGATTAACAATCGGGTCGGGCAAAGGGCTACTCGGACCGAAGGCCGGATCCTGAACAATAAATCCGGCTAGAAAGACCATGGTTGTAAAGCTATGTGTGTGTTGGGACGTTAACGTATACTTATGCGACGTGACACATTTCTGGACTTTCGGGAGTTGGGGTTAAGTATTGCTATTTATTTATCGAGAAAATGTATTGCGCCAGTATTATAATAGATTACTCGTGATGTATATATACAATTACATAAGCTCTTAGATAACAATTAAGTGTTTACAACATTATTCGAATATTTTGAGAATAGGAAATGTAAAATGATTATTTTAAGTTTTAGGACTAAGTCATATTTTAATACAGTACAGGTTTAACTACTTGTCTGCTGGTATCTCAGATACAATGATTCAAAATCTCTTGTAGCAATTAATAATAGAAGAAAGACAGATACACACATTGGCGTCTGTAAAATTACATCTGTAAAATTATTAGTTACCGAGAAACAGAAATTGATTGTTAATTTTTATCGCCTATGTCACAGAAAGATGGAAATTGACTTACAAAGTGGTCAGTTAATACAAAAAATATTTTCTTTAGCTACCCTTCAAGAATCCTGCCAATACGAACCTCACCTAGTCCACTAAATCTTGGCCATTTTGGTCACTATAAATCGGCCAATGAGATGTAGTGATTTAATCGGAAACCTCAGAGTCCCTCAGGATGCCCATTAAATCGTATGGTCAGAGGATAATTAATTCCGTGGTAACGTTCAAGTGAGATTAATGACGGTAGGATCGAGAATTCGAGAGCTCTTTTCAATGGCTTTTCGTAACATGTTTATTGTTTTGTTTTGCTATTCATCAATTCGGTTTAATTGATTGTTCTTGGGATAATTTTAGCGGCCATTTTGAGATACCGAAATAGGAATTAGTTTGATAAGTATATAATGTGTATTTTAGTTTCCGGATTAGAATTGTTCTTGTCGAAACGAAGTAAAAGGTGCTGAAATTCATAAGGTTTGTCATAGCGAAAATAATATCACAGTTAATGTAAGACAAGTATCTATCATTTGATCTTGTTTTATATCAACTATAACTAGTGATCTATGTAATGTTCCTAATTTTCGACATAGTATTACACTATGTACTTCAGTAAATTTTTCCGCTGCATATTTTACACGTGCTACATTTTAATTTATACGTTAGTAAACAGTGCGTTTGCTAAAATTAGTTAGTAAACCACTATACATAACGGTTGACTTGACTTAGAGCATAGTATTTTTTAAATTGTCTTAATATACAATGTACAAACACACAATACGCAATAACAAAATCTTTATAAAATGATGATGACTAACCGATCCCGACCAATTTCGGTTACGGCGACTGCGTCACCTCCGTGGTGACAGTTAAACATAATTAGACTCATCCATATATACTCGACGAACTACCTAAGTTGCGGTGTATTAGGCCAGATTTATTTTTATTATCAACTCAGCCGAAAGACGTCCACTGCTGGACATAAACATCCCTATACTCCATTTGGTTAGGTATTTAACTAAAGGTAAACAATCTTAATGTGTCTCATTAGCAAAAAACTCAGTTTAAAAAAAAATGCTGCTAAAGATCAATGTAAATACAACAATAACCATTACTAAATCAATTGAACGGTTAGTTTAAGCAGTAGTTTATTTGTTTAATATGTGTTTGTGTAAAAAGTTACATCAAGATTGTTTAGATTGTTTACCTTTATTTAAGTACCTAACCAAATAAATTATAGGTTTGATGTACAGTAGAAGCGAGCCTATTGCTGTCCGCCGACCATATTTTTAGACTCCGTGCTATTATAACATATAGAATCTTCTAATAGAACCCTATAACCTTTTACCCTGAAATTGAGCGGTGGATTATCAATCGACCGCAAACGCCTTATCCACGCGTGGAGGCCAAATAAGGCCAACGATATGTTCGTAAAAACAAAATTATTTTAAGCGTTTACGCAGAAACTAATACCTACTAATGTATTATAGTCCATCTTAAATTTACTAAGAGAAACCGATTGCTTAGATTTTAATCCATACTAATATTATAAAAGGGAAAAATTGCGTGAGTTTCTTGCAGGTATCTTTTCATAGGCTCAAACCTTTACCAGAACCTAGCAACTAACATAAACGTAACTTCACTAAACTACTTACCAATAACTCAAAAACTTTGTTATTCATGAGTGTTATTTGTGACCTAAATGAAAAAATTTAATATATTGTTTGTATTATGATATTCTTTAGTATTATAATATGCTTTATATAATTATGTAAATTATGTATATTTCATCCTAATTTATGCACCTACTACTTTTTATCTCTGCATCACCCAACGGTTGACTGGTAGATAATGCTCGTGGCATTAAGTCCGCAGATGTACTCTTTTGTGCATAAAGTTTTAAATAAAAATTAAATAATGATTTTTGACTTAAAAATAGTGTATAGGTCAAAAACTGACATAAGTTTTATTCTAGAAAATGCATGGGTGCTGTGCAATTTTTATTTTTACTTAGTAGTAAAATTACTGTCTGCTTAGATTTCATAATAGTGTACTGAGGATCCAAACCCCATATTTATTTATTTTATTTGTTATAGTCTGACAGCTATATTCCCAAAGCAGGTGCCTATCATACTACAATTCAAAGTTTGTTTACTTAATACCTTAGTAGCACTGCCTGATCCAGTAATCCACCCCAAAACCATCATGCGCAACAGTCGCATTGACTACCGCTTTTCTCTCATAATGTTCTAGGTAGTATGTTGAATATATTTGGCTTAAATATTGGGTTACAGAGTTCTATAATAGAAGTTGTGTATCATGCAGAGAAACAGATCATGAACAACTAACACAATTAACATTTCCAGTGCACTTGTTGACAGTATTTGCTATAAATAGTATTGTTTATTTTAGTACAAACTATAGCATTAAGATTATCATAATCATTCAAACAGAAAGTCAGGTACAGTAATTACTTCTAACTATGCCAGTTAAAAAGTAAAAATTTCAAATTAGCAGAAAACATTCCCACTATATTATTATGAACTTTCTGCTTATAAATTACAATAAATTGTGTACATAGAATATAAAATTAATGTGAACAAAACAAGAGAGGTATGCCAAGATTGTAGCAATTGGATATGAGTCGCTTCCGCCCTTTGTGTACAGTTATGTGTGTGTATATATCTTAATAAATCAAAATAGTAACCATTAAGATATATATAATCTTTCAAACCACAATGAAACATTGATGGCAAGTCACAATAGATTTTTAATTATGTCTGGCTTGCCAAGACTTGACACATTAAATCATCGATTGCATCAGTATTATCATGGCGTAAGTTTGTGATTACACAATACAACAAACTAAGATGGAAAAATTGATTAATTTTCAGTTTGCAAGCAGGGCATAGATTACTGTACATCATTCTATTAATAAAGGCAAAAGTAATGATAATATTCATGAACAGACAGACTTTATTGAATGCAAGAACAACCATCACATCTCGAGAAGATCGCAATGCCAATATGTTTGTGTTGAACATGATTCTGTAATAATATTAAAAGTTCTAGTGGGTTGTCCAGACTCCTATGACATAATAATAATTGTTATCACTATGCACTAGCTCAAATTATTACAGTATACATAATTAGAATATCTACAAAAGTCATACACTGGTCTGAATCATACTAGTTTGCAAATAGGAACAAGATTTTTAACTTACTCCATGAGTTCCAATCAAATCACCATTGCTGTAAAGACACTTACCTGAAAAGATTAAAACATTTAATATCATTATTCAACTTACAGAATTATTTGGTTACATGTTCTTAGGCAATCACGGATCTTATAGGATTGAAATTAGTGAATTGGGGTTTTCATAAGCAAAGTTCATAACTAAATTATCATTTAAACTCAAAAGAAAGTCACTGATAGATATACTTGTGTAAAAATTTTAAACATAGAAAGCCTTCCATGGGGCAGATTGACAGCATTTGTGCCATGCACAAACAAGCAATGTGAAAACATGACAAATGTTCCTTTCGAATTTGTTATAATTATCAGTTTGGATTGCTCTACAACCTCTTAAAGATTATATTGCAACAATATGCAACATTTGACTTGGTTAAATTTACAAATATAAGTATTCTTCAATGATAATATAATAACATAATGCGGAGCCTATTCTGCCAACTGTTTGTGATAATGATTCTTAGTGAACTTGCTATGTAACACACATAACATTTTATATATTTTCTATTCAGAGGCCAAGATACTACTTTCTTGAGTGTAAATAGTTCTATGTGACAAGACTTTTTGTATAATAGAATTCTGTATTTAATATGCATTTTATGATCTCAATGATTTTAGTATTCATATTTCAAAAAGCACACTACGAAGTATTAGGCAATATTGGCAATTTTATTCCTGAAGTGACTATCTGTGATAGAGAATAGTAGATATAACAAAAAAGAACTTTGAAAGTATTGATGACAACATAACATAACCTCAAAATCACAAGATGAAATAAGACATGCCGGGCTTAATAAACTGTCTTTAGATCACTGGTATATTATTTATATATGTAATTTTATACCTGATATGGTGTCTCGTCTCCATTTTCTTCCAAATGCTTCAAGTTTAAACACAGTAAACAATTTTCATTGGGACTCCAAACATACAAAACATCGTCCTTTAATTCGATCAAATTGCGTAACTTTCCACTAGTATAATCACTAAATCCACCCTCCAAATCCTTAAATATTTTATGGTTGGGCAATTTAGTATCGTACATACGGTTATCCATAGTTAAATAATAAAGAAAATCTCTTGTTTTGCTTTTAACTAACGACAATTTCAGAAGTTGACTTTGACAGTTCTTGTCGCGGTATTATGGTACCTACGTTTCGTTACCACGGTCGATGTTTTTGAACGTTTGGTTATTATTGATGTCTAAATGCAAAAAATTATAATTTGAAATCCCAAATTATTCTAATTGGGTATGTCTATGACTTTCTTAACTTTGTAAACTTTATTCTATAAAATAATATTAGTTTTGAAAAGTATTAAGTATAATCAAGTTAGAAGATTAGTTAAACTATCTATTTAAGTTACATTCACTAATTTGATTCCATGGATGGCGTAATGATACGTGATCGCCTCGCCTCTGTCACTGCGCTATGTGTTGTGGGTTCGATCAGCACAAGGTACAATAATTTGTGTGATCCGCAAATTGTTCTGAGTCTGAGAACTGGGCGTTCTTTGTGTCCGTTGTTTAAATGTTTATAAAGTCCCCCTAGTAGCTGGCATGATATCTAGTAGGAGACGTTAAAAAAAATGAATGTGTTTAGTGAATAGGACTGTTATGTATTAGTTCTTGGGTTCAATACCGGAGTAAAGCAAAGTTTTACTGGCTTTTCTGTCAAGAAATTCACAGTCATTAGCGTACCTAATATGTACAATAGTAACAGCATAGAGTTTGGCATTGTACTCAGTGAGTTCAATATGCGGGGAACCTGCATAAAATCATAGTTGGCGAAATATGGGCGAAATACACATCTGTCTAATGTATCATCTATGATACTTACAGCAGATGTCATATTTGTGGAAGCTTGTAAATAGCAATTGTAACTGTACATTTTCTCTTATTATGTATATTAGTCTGTACCTAAGCTTTCTAAATAAATAAATATAAATAAATAAATATAAATAAATAAATATAAATAAATAAATAAATAATGCTTCGGACACAGATTATTTAGCAATATTCATAATGACAAGACATTGTGCAAAATAATGCACATAGTTTGTATAATTAATCATTTGACTTGTTATAATGAATACTGAGTTTTTATAATGAATTCCTCTAATTACTATTTATATACTATACGTTTCATAACATAAACATGAAAATATCATTGCGTTTCTATTGTACCTATTTATTTTTAATGATAACCTGCCTCTATTTTCGCAAGGGTTAGGTGGAGGTGCCTTAAACACATATTTTGCTAACACATCGAGGACTCACGTACTTGCTTGCCTTTGATTTCAAAGTCAAGAGGCCTACACCATAATATTATCTATGTAGAATATAGTATAGGTATGTATCTAAGTCGTCAATTTATACCTGATTGAAATCAAACTAGCATAATATGCTTATGCGTAAATTCTATGAATGAAAATATTTAAGAATCAATTATAATACACCCAGAAACCAAAAACGTTAATCAAGAAAACAAGATAGGTATATGTATAGGTAGGTACCTAGATACCTAGTACTTATGCATATTCATTAAATGACATAGTTATGTATTATACTTTTTACATTTCCTAAGGCAGTATTAACATTTTACGGCCTCGATGGCGTAGGTAGTGGTTAGTGTAACTGACTGCCACGACTGAGGTCGCGGGTTCGATTCCGCACAAGTCAAACATTTGTGTGCATGAACATGGATGTTTGACTTGGTCTGGGTGTTTCTATGTATAATATGTATGTATTTACAAAAAAGTAGTATATATGTATGTTTATCCATTGTCTTAGAACCTATAGCACAAGCTCTACTTAGTTTGGGCTAGATGGTGTTGTGTATATGTGTAGAATATTATTATTATTATATTATTAACACACTTAAAATATCTACATCGATTTATAAGTACCGCTTTACACAGGTAGGTACTTTCAGGTGGTAGGTAGCCACAACATAAAACGTCCGTTCTTTAAAAATTACACCCATATAAGATTAAACACAGATTCCTATTCTATCTTATGAAAATAATCGCTGCAAAAACACATACCTATGTCTATAATAAATTACTTAACTCAAAAACGTAGTATTTTTGAGCAATCGACGTACGTACTGGGATGAAAACAAAACGCACACACAGGTAACTGATTGTGCCCACATAGGCACATACAACAGCTGTATATCACTTTGATTCGGAATGGTATCACGTAATTTCATCTCCCAGAGCGCAGCCCATACTTTCTTATAAATAAAACAACATATAGGCGGCGATAAATTCCATTCTACAAGATTTCGTACGTGAATTTTCGTTGTGTAATTTAATATTTTGTATGTTTTAAAGGTTTCTGAATCGTTCTTGGCAGTGAATGAGTGGGAGCTGTTAGTCGGATTGCGATTAAGAAACTTTGTTTCGCCATTTTGGAATCATGCATCTTTTGATTGATAGCTACACTTTGTAAATGCAAATATAATGCATTTATGCGATAACTTAATTTAGAATAAAGCGAGGCAAAGCACAGCGGTATTTTGATTAAACATGGGATTGCGCTAAATCTGCTAGGCAAGCTGAAAGTAAGTACTTCTGTTGTACAGAAGATCGCAGGTAAAGAACTTCATGCTTGTGGAATGAGAAGTCCATATGTAGTGATATGACATATAACTGAATGAATTAACTATAATTCATTCAGTAATAGCTGTGCTCGGGATCAGTCGTTTTTTCTGAACTACGTATTCATGAAATTTCATGATAATCAGTCGTGTAGTTAAGGCATGTAAGCGTAACAAACTCACATTTGCATTTATACTATTAATTAATATTGCAGCCAAACATAAATATAGTAATTATCAGTTATCATAAACGTAATTGACATTTAACATTTTGGAGCCCAATTTTCCACTTTTCCAATATTGTATCTACTAATATTGCAAGTGTTAAAGTCTATAAGCATGTTTCAATGTTTGTTTCTTAATGACGTACGTGTGATTGGCAAGGCTTACGAGATTGCACCGACCGACCTACTGGAAAAGGAATATTAAACTACGTGCTTTAATTTGTTAAAATAGCAGAATATGGATCATGCATTAGAATTAGTTCAGGAACATAATGACATGAAGATTCTGTGATCATAGACTTATCAGCAGTTTTGTAAAATAGTAATACCAAATTACTAGAAAAACTTGCATGATACGATTTTTTATGTTAATCTCATCTACGTCACTGTTAAATTATTATTATATATATTAGCAAACACTGAAGACCAACAAGTGAACTTATAAAATTCTTACGTCCTTTACCTATGGCACCTATTGGAAAAAGACACAAAGAGATTCAAATAACTTTAGCAGGAAACAATAGATTCCTTATGTCAAGATTGCCTTACAAAGATCAGTGGGACTTTGCAAACTGAATAAAATATGAAGATGTGCCGAGTGCTCGGTCTTCGCGATAAATATAATGCTATTGATAAATTTACCCAAACTCACACGGTATTAAAGGGTGGCGAACTGGCAATGCCCCCCTCTTGTATTATTATGCTGGGCATATCCCGAAGAAATGTTAGGGTTGTCCACTCTTCAAATAGGTCAAGATTTTTATTGGATTTTTATTGTTCTTGAATCTTGAACATGTGTGGTGTGGGTACCTGTTCTAGCTGCGTAAGGTTAAGTCACAACCTTTCTTGCTTTAAGCATATGTGGAAGTTGAAGCGAAAGAGTAAGTCATTGAATGCGAATGTTAATTTGAATAGAAGAGCGATTCAGTACCACACGTAAACTCAGTTATACTTATTTCTATTTGTGATTATTTATTTAATTTCAAAAAACATCCCGCGCTCTAGTAATCAATTCTCTACCCCGATGGGTCTCTAAAATGATTCAAAAACCGACACTATGAAGTCTCGGAGTCATAAATAGTTCCTAATGCAACTTGTGCAACCACACGGGACATTTTTATCGTCTATTTTCCAAATGTATAGTGTCACGCTTATACACGGAGGTATATCGAATCTAGATTACGGCTAGTATGCAAGCCTATTGACGTCTAGTTCCAGACTCCATGCTGACAGAAAATCCCAATAACGTTTTGCTCGAATTGATATCTAACTTGATAATTCAGGGATAGCAGCATGTTACTACTTCAACCCACAAACGCGTAAATAATGCACATATGATCATAGCAAGTGTACAAACGTAGTCTTTGCCCATCCTTACGAAATAGGCGTAAGTATGTATAAGTCTTGCATGTGCGACAGCCCTGTCTCAGCCCTGTGGGACAACCAGCACCGATGACTTGTCATTAATAACGACAGTGGAAATGTATCAAAAGGTGACGTGTGTCCCTCCGACTGGCTCGGCCCTTATTTATGATACGACAAACAATATTTATTCGCGTGTGCCGCGGGCTTGAGACGGTACGTGCGTTGTATAGACAATATTTGTGTTTTTGACTTGTGACTGATGAACGCGTTAGCACCTAATTTGATTATGTAATGTTACACTAAGAGTTTAGCTGCAGAGGGAAAGGCAGAGCTGTTATGTTGGAGTGTGGCAAGGCGGTACTGTCGATAGTAGGGTAAGGATTTAGTAAGTGTATGGTAGTTGCGGTCTTCTGAAGACTCATACTTATTGAGTCGAGATGCACTAGTTTGGTCGATATCTTATAACTATATCTAATTAGCTGTGTCCCTCGGTTATAACCTTCCTCGACAAGGTCATAAAATGCAAACAGATTTTCAAAACTTACTGGCAGTGTCAGAGGTAAGCGTTCAAATAAAGAAACAATATCTTCAGCTATATGACTATAGGGTGACTAGTTGCCTCTACAATATCGTCAGGTATTGCTAACATACGATGAACTATCCTCAAAATCTCTTTATTTTCCATGGATACCAGTTTAACCTATTTATCCTTTACTAGTTTTCATGACCTTTAAGTATTATGGTTGTAATACGGTAACTTGTTACATAAGTAGCTCCCAAAAAAATAAACTTACATTTAATAAATATAATCACTATGTAGATTTAAAAAATATTTTTTGACTGACGTTTAAACTTATGTAATGTGTTAACAATTAACTGGATATTATTGGGGTTCACTTTGTAAACTATTTCTTAATTATTATATTTTCGTTATTTTCTGGTCGTTGTGTTGTTTATACTTCTAAACAAAACAATCCACAAGAAAATCAATACGTGGATATAATGTATTTTAATTTTAAACTAATACATGAGAGTGTTTAAAAACTTGATCGTAATATCAAACTAAGGTCTCGAAGCAGTTTAAAATGGTAGAGACATTTTGAACACCGAATATGAAAAACATTTCTTTTCTTCCAAGTAGAAAATCCCAAACATCACTAAACACAGCGCTCCTAAACAATCCTATCCGACAAACATACATAACGTCTATCTCCCAATCCGAAATAGGGTGACATCACCAGTTTCTGTCACGTACGAAATATGGGTATACAATTTACACAATATCGTCATATGTCAAGTGTGCCAGAGGACCTCACGAGGCATCTACCCCAATTACCGTTAGAATTGTTTCACACCAGCTATCTATTACTTTCGTGGGTCCAACTTGGGAATTGGGACAGTGTTATATGATAAAAAATTGTCGTATTCGTCGTCTATGCGAGGGAAGCGGCGACGTAATTACAATGATTGATCTAACTGTGAGTATTGGGTTGCGAGACGAATTGTGACAAGAATAAATAATGCTTTTGAAGTTATTGTTTATTTTGACTGTTTGTGAAATTGTTGTGTTTTTATAAAGTCACGTAAATAAATACTTAAGGCTGCACGATATAATACACGTATGCAGACTTACATATAGACACATGCCGTTAATTTCTGTCAAAACATAACATTCTGACGAATGTTGGAATAAATATTGTATACATTTATAACCTATAAATGTATGAAATATTTACGACTGTATAAAACTATAAAGGTTAGGCAGAGGTATATTAAACACACCCATATTATCTACCGGACACATTTTTAAACCCGCATCTACTTGTAAGCTTGTAAACAATCAGTGGTATTCTAAGCAATGCTCCTGCTGTAGGAATAACTGCTGTACCGCAGAAACTTTACAAGCAACTAGTACAAAATCCAACATATTTTTACTTTGATGATTGAACCCACAGCTGTCGCAATTAGCTATTAATTTAAGTATCTCTTTTACTTAAACAGAATTTTGTATAATTTATACGTTTCTTAAGAAAGATATCATACATCAGTCACTTCCTCGACGACAATTAGGCAAGTGCTTAAAAAGGTTTTGCGTTGGCAGCAACAGAACTTAGTTTGTGGTATTCATTCATTGTACTGGTAGTGCAAATATATATTTTTAGGTCAGCAACATGAATACCTTTGCTGTTTGAAGCGCTAAAAGGCGACGGTAACTGACCACATGACCGGACCAACCAGCCTGTTTGTTTTTCAATTCAATGTCATCAAAGAAATATTTTATATGACAAAAAAGCAAGGCAATTTCTGAGTGAATAGTTTTAGAATGTAACGCAAGGTGTGTATCAATCGATTATAATTTTAATAATAGTATAAGAAACTATTAAGAAGGGAAATATTAAAATAATATAATTGCGTAATTATGTTAGGCAATTTGGCATATCTAGTAAATAGTGAAAGTATTTATTTGACCCCAATGAGATGTATACAAACAATTTATCCCGTTTTTTTTTTGTATGCCAAAGTATTTTTGGCGATTCTGGCGTTCGTATATTTTAACATTAAGATAATCTCATTAGGTTGTTTTCCACTATTAATATATAAATATAGGCGTCTTAAACCATCATTTCACTAGCTGGATTTCTGGGTAATATTACCGCCTAGCAGATTCGATGGTAAGTGATTATTAGACGACAATGCAGAGCATACAACTAAACCGCTGCCTACAGACCTATCACTTGCAGCCTTCGCCAGCCTTTCATCATTCTACTTAGTCATATATAGAACCTGCCATAAAACTAGTCAATGTTCTGGTTCCATCTCAGGTATACAAAGGAAATTCTCAAAAGCATCAAGCATTACGTAAGCGTAAGGTAGGGGCACACACAAAACGGAACCAATACCGTCCGGCGATAAATCCGGCGCGACGTCCGAAACACTTCAGTTGTCTTAACCGCGTGTGCCTGTACAGAGAGGTGGTACTTAGATCACTAAGACGTGGATAAGGAGTACTCGATTCGGATTTCAGAGAGATATTATAAGGCTCAGTGGTGCAACAGTAGGGAATGTGACTGCAGACAAAGTGTTATTAAAATTTTCTTAATATTATTCTACGTTAACGCTAATGTTACATATTGAAATAAATTACTTTGTATAAAAATAATTGTAATAATATATACAATTAAATGACTAATAATATAAAAATGATTTCGAAATAGTGTATTTAAAATTAAAGTAATCTCATTGGGTTTTCTGTCAAGAAAATCTCTGTATTAATACGGAATCTATAAATGTGGCCGTTAGTCGACAATAGGCGAGCTACTTATTAAGTGGGACCTACAACCACAGTTGCTGAAATATGTGTGTAATACACCTCTACTTACCATTACGGAGATATAGGCGTGATAATATGTATTTTAAGGACTGGTAGCCTACCAGTAGTAGTGTGACTACTTGTGTTGTATAAGGCTTCACAAACATTGGAACAGAGAACACAAACACCACACAAACTCGACAAACATTTCTAAATATACTAGTACTGTATTAGTGATTTAGAATCTTTGCCCTACTCGCCAATTGTACCTAAGACCTAATGCATGACAGTTGAATCCACTAAAGCTGCGCAACGAATAAAAAAGGGCTTAATATGTTCTAATTTAAATAATTTCTTATCCAACATTTTGACTAATTCAAGGTATACGAGCCATATGTTAGCCAAGAAAGGGTTGAGCAAGTGGTACCTGTGGGGTGTGCCCTCCCCCGGCAGTGGGTTGGGGCGGGTAGGATTTACACCCCTCATTTGTTTGCGATGACCCCCAAGCACTATCTCCAACGTCTTGGTATCGCCTTGGCTTAAGCGTCGCTTACATTATTATGTTTTTGGTACTTTTGAGTTCATTTTGCTTTATAATTTTAAGGTTTGATATTGTTTGTTCTAACTAAACGTTTATTTGTTAAGTTTGCGCATTATACATGTATGTGTGATGATATTAGACCTGTTTGCTTGGTGTTTCCAATTATATGGACGGTATGAATGAGCTGTCTCGCCCGGGTAAGTACTACCGTCTTAAAGAAAACTGGTGAAGCAGCATTGATACTATTACTGCATCAGTTAAGTAAAAGTACCGAAACTTAACACACCCACATTTACCATTCCTTTTTTTCAATTCCATTTTTAAATCCTTTTCCCGAAGATAAATACGGGCGAAACACCTTATATTGTAAGACATAATAATGATTTGGTAAACGCTTACCAGGTCTATCGTATGCTTGTTTGATACCTTGATAGTAAAGAATATACCTTATTTATGATCACAGACTAATGACCTTCTATTCTGTTTTTACGGCAGCTAAAATATCCAAAACTCCTTACGAAGGTGTTTATTATAAGCAAATAAACAAAGAAACAAAATATCAAATCTCTCCTTTTGTTAATATGAGTAGAGATGACAAAAATTTATACTACAGTACTTCATCATTTGCGATCGTAGGTTACGGAAAGAACTTACCATCAAACGAGGCATATGCTGGTTTTCTATCTTTTTTGTATACAAAGTATCATTTTTCAAATAATCATTGGTATGAACTCATCAAGTTACCTTCCAGCCTACTAGGATATTTACTACTCAAAAACAAAAACCGACAAAACCGATTTGGATAAACATTAGCACACAGACGAAACATGCTCTGGATTAACACATAGGATCATTTCTATCCTAGTGATGTATTCCCGTGGAATAATAGTTAATCACCATCATTTAACCTGTCAGCTTAACCATATCGATAAAAACCAGTATCTAGACGCGAGCATCTGTAAGAATTAACGCATATGAAACTGCGTGAAAATTGTTACTGGTCGATGTGTATATAGGAGATAATTAAGAAAAATAATGTCAGGTGTCTTGCCTTATAAGTCACAATTATTTTAGATTTTTGTCTGTCCGTCTGTACGTTTGTAGGCGCATCACGCAAAATCTTCAGCATGAAATTGAATACGGTTATTACAACTGTATTCCTGGCGATCAGAATTAAAATCTGGTGCATTTTTCAACTTGATACGCCGCCTAGAAGTCTAGTGCAGATCAGCTTTATCTTACATGCAAAGACAGACAAATATAGGCAGGTACCTTCTTCCAAATTCCGCGTGTACGAATTCGCGAGCAAAAGCTAGTTAAATTATAAAATAACAAAACAAAGTTAATTTTCTGTTACAAGTTGGGTTGGGTATTACACTACATTACCTGTGACGTGTTAACGTGGTAGTTTTATCACCGCTTTAATATTAAGCGCGATATTTACGCCCGTTATTACCGACGCGGACGACAACAGGACCACTTACCCTAAAGCCTTTTTACTAAGATTCGAGACTCTTAAGTGATCTTGTAAGTTTCAGATAATGGCTCTTGAGTGCAGTTTAAAAGATTTTTTGTGCATTATTGGACGTTTTACGGTGAATTTTACTGGATCTATGATTTGGGCGATTATATTTTTGGTTGAGTTTTTAATTGTTAAGTGAAAGTTTGCATTTAAATGAAATGCTTTATGCAGTTTCTATGGCGACAACTGAAAAGCAACCAAAACTTCGGGAAAACTGAGTGACTGACTAATGATTACTCACGCTTTGGAAAAAAATTATATTTAATCTACGGACTTGGATCGACTATCAGTGGATTTTGAATACATATGTATATATATACATATATATACTAGCTGTCCCGACAGACGGTTGTCCTGTATAGACAAAAAAAAACTAATCTAAACCGTCCTCGAATCCACTTGAACACACACAAAAAAATTCATTGAAATCGGTCCAGCCGTTTAGAAAGAGTTCACTGTCAACACACGTACTGAAGAATTATCTATATATTAATACGTGAAGCAAAAACTTTGTACCCCTTTTTACGAAAATTGCGCGGATGGAGGAGTATGAAATTTGGCACAGCTAAAGTTTATATGGAGAAGGAGTGACGAATCCTAATATTTATATAAAATATGCATTAGAAATACATTAAATTAATGAAAAAACACTACACGCACACAACCATCCATTTGACACACGCAGTCGAAGCGCGTAACTATGGTTACATATATCAATTATAATGACATAATTGATATATGTAACCATATATAACCGTATATCAGCAATATCTCACAGGCAAACTTTGGTCGAATTTCGAGCACTAGGCGGCCGCTAGTATACATAAAGATATAACGAAATTTGTTAAATGCAATATACAATTGCTCGAAGTTAAAGATAATAAGAATAAGCGTACAATTAACCAGACCTATTTAAAAATGCCTATACCTCGATTAGAGACGTTTAGAGTAAGTTGTGTGTATATGGCACCACTTATTTTTAACACGATACCTGAGAACACAGTGAAACTTCCATATCATAAATTTTACCTTGCACTGTAAAAAATTGCTGATTGAAGAGAGATTTTATTCTATTAACGAATATCTACAACAAATTGCCTCACAATCTTATTGTTTAAGAAATACCTACATACTGTTAAAAATCTTCAAAATGGTATAAATTGAATGAAACCTTAAATTGTACATATTATACTCATTAAAAATTTGCATTCATTTTTAATGAGTATATGGCGAAATGTGTTTTGTGCTCTATGCTTTTTTGTCATCTTTTGTATCCATCACATTTTATTTATGTAAACATGTAATCAGGTTCCTCTATAACTAGAAATGAATTGCACAACATTACGACATAATAGGCCGCTTATAGCGTGTATGAGGAATGTTATGAAAGTGAATGATGCCAGAGAAGTGTGTTAGGATCGTAGCAAATAGAAATCCGTAGTCTCTGCCTACCCCTCTGGGAAACAGGCGTGAATCTATGTATGTATGTATTATTTTGAATATATTAATATACGTACTTATATATTTTCCATGTTTATAATGAGCAATGAAAACATAGATAAACTGGATAGACGCGTTCTGTAGTTATCAGAAATAATCAGTGCAGTAAACACTTACTTATATTATAACTTGTCGCTACTTAAAGTAGATACGATAATATAATAAATAGTTGAGTTTAACTACAACTCTTCGAATTGTACGCAATACTTCAGACAGCTCTATTATAATCAAATCCGCAAAATGAGTTTCAAAAACAAAGTCGTTATAGTTACGGGTTCCGGCTCAGGAATAGGAGAAGCCACGGCATTACACTTCGCGAAAGAAGGAGCTGATTTGGTTATAGCCGACTGGCACGAGGGAAATGCCAAAAAATCTGCTGAGAACTGCAAAAAATTCACTAAGAAAGTGCTTGTGATTAAAACTGATGTGTCGAAGACAGAAGACGCGACAAATCTTATCGACGAGACGGTCAAAGCATTTGGGCAGATCGACGTCCTGGTCAACAACGCAGGTATTATCAGAACAGGTAACTTATTATCCGGAACTATCATGGAAACTTTTGATGAAATTATCAACACTGATCTTCGTGCAGTAGTCCTGTTGACCAGCCTCGCTACACCTCATTTGATAAAGACTAAAGGCGCTATAGTTAATACATCAAGCATAGCAAGTTTGACTACACGTAAAGGACGAGAATATCCAGCTTATACAATTGCTAAAACTGGTGTGGATTGTTTCACTCGACTTACAGCAATCGAACTTGCTCCAATGGGTGTTAGAGCGAATGCTGTTAATCCAGGACCAGTGTTGACGAACGTTCTGGTAGGTTCTGGATCAGGTAGTAATTTTGATGATTATGCTAAAGGAACAGTGTTGAAGAAATGTTCAGATCCGAGTGAGATTGCTGAGTTAATTCTATTCTTGGCCAGTGATAAGGCGAAAAGTATAACTGGTTGTACACACCTGATTGATAATGGTATGGCACTTGTATAGCATACACTAATTGATAGCTTGTTATTATTTTGAGTGATTATTATATTATTGTGCATTTAAAGTCGATATTAAATCGTTTTGAAATTAATCAAATAAATACTTTATTTCGTGTTTCAATCTTTTAATTACAATAACATTATATTTTATCAATTATCAACCCTTGCAAGTGATTGCTGGATGATTTGTAAGATACTAATTAAACTATAATTTAGGTGATCGATTTATTTTTATTTAAAATATAAATACAATAGACGTAATACGACTACATAAGGCATTTTGCTTTATTTAGCTATTCATCGCACGCAGGAGCAGTGATAGCTCAGCTCAGACCAACAGACTGCAATGCAGAGGGTTTCGGGTTCGAACCTACGTCGCGTACCTCTGACTTTTAGAAGTTATATGACTTTTCGAAATTATGTGCGTATTGATTAACAATTATCGCCTGCTCCGTGCCTCGGAGAGTTAAGCCGTCGATCCGGGCTGCCATGAACATCTATGGCAGTCGTTATTGGGAAGTCAGAGCCCTCTAATATTCATACACTGGTCTAGCCTTAGGGTATCGTTAGCATTCGGGTTGCGGAGGTCAGATGGCAGTCGCTCTGTGTAAAAACTGATATCCAATCAAATTCGGTTAGACTAGAAAGCCGACCCCAAGTGACTTGGGAATAATAAACGCTAGGGAGAAGGAGAAGAAGAAGCTATTCATCTCTTGCCTGAACATACATTTTTTTCGACTACCGCTCCTGAAGGAGTGATAGTCGAAAACATAAGTCCAAAGTAGCGAAGTACTCTACAAACACTCAAACAATAGACACAAAAATATAACTTTGTATTAGTTATGAATATCTATCCCGATTACTCCTTCTTAATACATACTAGATATGTTAAGTATTTTCATGATGATGTCATAGTACGTAAGATTATACATACTTATATAGTCTAATATGTGGGTATAGATAAATTTATCTCCTCGATCCGCGGGTCGGGCAGTTTTATTGAGGTTTTAGGTATATCAAGAAATTCTCAGTAATATCACAGAGAGCAGAGGTGTTACAACCCCATTTAGTTAACATAATACCAGCCCTGTATCAAACTGTCCCACTGCTGAGCACGGGCCTCTTCTCAGTGTGAGACGGGTTAGGCCATAGTCCACCACGCTGGCCCAGTGCAGGTTGGCAGACTTTACATATCTAATAACATTATGGAGAACTCTCAGACAAGCAGGTTTCCTGCCGATGTTTTCGTTTACCGTTAAAGCAAGCGATAATTAACTATTCAATATGCACATAACTGCTAAAAGTCAAAGATACGTGTGTGAGTGCCTTGGGATTGAAGTCGAGACCTCTGCGGCAGTCCAACGGTTTCCCACGAGGCTATCATTTAGTTAAATGAGGAGTATAGTTTCAAAACCCGCCAAAACGATATCAGAACAAAAATTATGTTCCTTTTGAATATGAAGCTCCTTCGTTGCTTCTATCGCATTGCACTGATAGTTTTCAACAATACCCACTAAAATTCTATTAAATCAGCTCACAAAAGTAGCAGTTTGTTGCAAACACCGCTAAATGAGTCCATTTATATAATATTTTTAAATGTTTTTTTGAGATTTACCATTATTTGGTGAAAAGTATTTTAGACGGTTTTGAAACTAAACTACTCAAATGTAAATGTGTTTGAATTTAATAGACTTATATTACACTTCAGTTTAACTTTCATTATACAGGCTGTCAGGAAATACGATACATTCCTTACAGGGAGTTAAATTAGAGTTTATTTGTAGCCAATTTAGTCATGTGATACTATGTCCAAAACCTAGTAATTTCTGAGATAATCGAGAGATAAAAAAACGCGTGTTTTCTTGCTAATGTTATTTTTATGGTTTTCTAGTAATTTTTATTAGAAAACAACAAAATAATAAACAAAATGCCGCACAATTCACTACAAAGGTACGTTTTAACATGAAAATCGGGTATTTTAATGAAAATTTTTAAAACCCCGTTTATCTCAGAAATTACTTGGTTTCGGACATGGTATCAGATGACTAAATTAGCTACATATAAGCTCTACTATAACCCCTTAAAGGAGTCAAGGAATGTGTCGTATTTCTGGACACCTGTATACTTACATAAACTTCCTAAAAAAAGGCTTCTGAGAGTTATTTTATTTGATTTCTTATCTTTGTTTCTTTTAGGTGTTTACCTATTGAATTGCCGTTTTTTCTACATCTAATTCGTGATTCCTATCTATACTAAAGTCCGTTTGTTGTTATTTCACCATTTGAAAGCTTCTTTATCCAGAAGTAACATAGCTATATAGCATTACGCTACAAACCACGGGAGTGGAGCAGTAATCATAAACGAAGTTACATTGAAAATTATTTTTATTTTGGGAATAGTCTATGAATATTATCAATTAATTTATATACCATTAGTGTACAAAGTTGAGTAACTGTCTTTGCATATTACATCTCGCCTTATACATTTATGTGTATTCCTAATTTATGCAATATACATATAACTTAGAGTCTTATAATATTATATAACAGACTGATTAATAATAAAGAAGCAGCGATAACTCAGTCGGGAGACTAACAGACAGCAATGCAGAGGGTCTCGGGTATTGAACCTACGTCACGCACCTCTGACTTTCGGAAGTTATGTGACTATTCGAAATGATGTGCGTATTGATTGACAATTGTCGCCTGCTCCGTGCCTCTGATAATACGTCAAGCCGTCGGTCACGGCTGCTATGAACATCTATGGCAGTCTTTATTGGGAAGTCAGTGCCCTATAATATCCTGACACTGGTTTAGCTTTAGGGTATCGTTAGCCTTCGGGTTGCGGAGGTCAGATGACAGCCGCTCCGTGTAAAAACTGATATCCAGTCAAATCCGGATAGACTAGAAAAAGCCGATCCCAAGTGTCTTGGGAATAATAAAGGCTAGGTAGAAGAAGACTAATTAATAATAACTTATTAACAATCAATACAATAATATATTTTTAGTCCTTACCAAACAAACATCCAACAAAGACAACTCTGCATTGGTTGCATTCGATTGGTAGCTTAGTTAGCAAAAAAATAATTTTATTTCTTGCTTTTTAATATTTATGAAGTTTGATCAACTATATAAAAAAACGAGTATAATTGAGAAAATCCATCTTCTTGGAGTCTCTTGAAAATTAGTTTGTAATCATGATAAACATCAAGCTGACAATGTTTACGATAACAAGGTAGTTTACACAAGGCTCTTTCCATTATCTATTAAATAAGTGCCACCAGTTATACTCTTGGCCTTATCACTCGCTAAATAAATAATTAAATCAGCGACCTCCTGGGGTTCAGAACCTTTTTTTAACACAGTATTCTCGGTATGATTATTCCAATCACTCTGCAATCCAGCATTTGATAGCAAGTTAGTAAATACGTGTCCTGGGTTAACAGCATTTACTCTTACTCCTAGAGGACCTAGCTCAGCTGCTGATAGTCGGGTGAAAGTATCAACACCAATTTTAGAAATGGTATATACTGGAAATCGTTTTCCATTCTTCACCTCCATGCTTAAAGTGCTTGATGTGTTCACTATACAACCTTTAGTCTTGATTAGATGTGGACTAGCCAAACTCGTCATTAGTACTATTGAACGAAGATTCGTATTCATCACTTCATCATAAGTAGTCATTATAGTTCCAGATAGTATATTTCCTTCTCGGACAATGCCTGCGTTATTAATAAGGACGTCAAGTTTTTCAAAATGGTTGATAGTCTTATCAATAGCACGCTCCACTTCTTCAGTTTTAGTAATATCAGTTTTTATCACAAGCACTCTTTTGCTGAATTCTTTACACTTTTCTGCAGTTATGGTGGCTGTTTCTTCATTACAGTCAACAATTACGACATCAGCACCGTTTTTTGCAAACAGAATTGCCGTTGCTTCTCCAATACCAGAACCAGCACCCGTGATTAGAACAACTTTATTTTTAAAATTCATCTTTATATTCGACGTTATGTTGTTCGATCAGAGCTAGCAATAACATTGTGTACTCAATAACTGGCTCATGTAGTTAATGAGTAATTACAGATAAATCGACGCACGGAATTGTATAATATTGGCAATTATAATAGGCGATTATCATGTATATGCGTAAGGGTCAATATAAATTAAGTAATTAGTTCTATAGTTGCTCGGTTTCGTAACTTACATTGCTCTCATAAAAATGTTGATGATAAATCGTAAATTATTTAGTATAAGTATGCTTTTGGAAACTAATATGGTACAGACGGGGTTGATATTTGACTTTAAGTTAGCAATCAATTAACTTTGAATTATACATCTACGATGATCATAGTTTCTAGAACTTCTTGTAAACACAGTGAGCTGACGGCGGAAGGACGTACGCTACATAGTTTATTACCATTTATTACCTGATTGATCGAATATTACGGTCGGATTATTCACCTTAATTACATATAATTGTAAAATAATCAATGTTTATCAGGTATAGTCAAGCCAAATACAACGTGTAATTATTGTAAATAAACATCTGTCAAATTACTTACCTAGTGTTAAGAATCTTATTTGTCCCTAACGATTCACAAATTATTTTACCACAAAATGTCTCTACTACGCGATACTTAGATTTTTACTTATTTAATGAATTTTCCTTGGATAATCTTCTATAGGGTAGTTGCCGATGTCTGATTTTGTATATTATTTTACACACAAAGCACTCAAAAGAAAGCTGTCTTTTCATCGCTTGTGCAAACAGAAAAAAATATTGGTTACAATATAGGGAGTATCAATATTTTATATTTGGATATAAAAAATGAGGGTGTAGTGGAGGTATCTTGGTATCTCCCTCGGACAGCAGCGTTTAAATAACGGTCACGTCACAGTATATGTCGTGCATCTCATTTTATGTCATTTAAAAATACTACCCGATTTAAAACGCTTCTATCTTATTATTAGAGATTATATTTTAAAAATTCTATCCTTTTTCGAGTTTCAGTGATCTAACGTGAGTCAACTACCTATTTATCAATCAAACCACTAAACGATCCATGGAGTCGGGACGAGATTGGACATCTTCTTCTACGCATACAGACGTAGGTCTATGTTATTTTAAAGTAGGATATACTTTATAAATAGAACCGTTTTCCTCCCGAAGGGTAGAAAACGGATATTTAGGTTTCAGCCGTAGCTTGAACCACTTGAGATTACGCTTCAATGAAATCAATACTCTGTCTCGCTCTAATGCATCATCCCCACTGTGTTTGCACCGTTGCTATCTCTTTCTCTCAATGCAGCGCGGTAGTGCGGCGTGGGCGCCGCGCTCTTCAGTAGCGTTGAAGAAGCCGGCAAGGTACCTGAAGGCGTGGTTCAAGCTACGGCTGAAACCTAAATATCCGTTTTCTACCCTTCGGGGGGAAAACGGTTCTATTTAGGTGTTCGAGCCTACGCTTGAACCACTTGAGACATGTTTATATTCTGCCGGCGCTGCTAGTGCGTCCTGTGACGAGTTAATATCAGGAATGGATAAGAGAAGTAACCAAAGTAACGGGCCAACATGTTTATTGATTGTAATAATCACAAAATGAATGGAATCACTAAGTAGTAAAACACTAACACAACAAAAATAATTTTCTTCTGAAATGTGTATATTTTAAGTGTCTTAATTTATAATGTTGAGAAATCATCATTCAAAATTCTCGTGGCGGCGTTGTTGTTACTGGAGCTGTTAACGTTGGGAGTCTCTCGAAGGTAGTGATTAAAGAATGTATTTTTCGATCTCCAGTTACCTCGTTTCAGGATTTCGTCGATATCATATCTATTATTTGTCCAGTTTTCGGATGCAACTGCCGCCCTGAAACTGCCTGCAGAGGCGGAAATACCAGCCTCCCGGAAAATCGTGCGCATCCATCCTGCAATAATGCTACGTGATGCCTGTTTCGCTACTCCCCTTGTAGTTATAAATAAACTGTTCAAGTTTTTATCGCGGCGACGCGCTTGGGAAGCTGAAATAGATTTTCTAATCCAGGATACAATATTCAGAGGACCCTCGTCGCCGCTAAACTTTATAACCCATCCGGATTGTCGATAGGTACCGGTGTCGGTTTTGGAGCCGAAGTCCGGCCACAGAATGATTTAATCTTGATTGTCGATGAAAGAGCCTTGCTTTATACTTAACAAGGTGAGGTCATGTACTCTTCTTCCTGATGCCAGTAGGAGAAGGGCACAGGTATGTCTAAAAATTTGGAAGAGGCTGTTCTCTTTAATTTTATAGGTTTTGAGAAAGTCCATTAGATCGTTTATTTTCCATGGTATAGGTTTCTTTATTGGTGGGTTCCTTGTGAAGACTGCCTTCAGTGCGTGTTTAACAAGGTGACTTGAGCTTAGCTCTTCTGTACGTTGCGGATTGGCCAGTGTAGCTACAACGGATTTGTGTAATGCTATTGTGCGTGGCGCAAGTTTTGCGACATTATGAAGGTGGCAAATGTATCTTGCCAGATCAGCTGGACTAGGGTCGTTCGTGGATATATTATTGTTATAAGTCCATCTTTGCCATCGAAGCCATGCTGGTTTGTACGTTTTCAACGTGGATTTTCTCCAGGACGCCTCAAGGAGATTTAAGTCTGTTTCTGGCCAGTTTGCTAGGTGTTTGGTCCAGCCTGTACCTTCCAAACCAATAAATTTAGGTTCTCTACCTGTGGCGGTGGAAGATTCGTTCGAAGGTCTGTCAAGTTCGATTTCAGGTCTGTTATGGGCTGAGGAGGACACAAAGCTCTCCTTTTCAGATCGGCTTCCCAGAAAGTTTTGTTCCAACTCGGAGCCACAATTAAGTATGTGCCTTTTGATACATTCAGGTGGCGTATGACTCGAGGTATTAATGACGGTGGAGGGAAGATCCAACCCAATTCGAATCCCCACGTTCTGCTGAAGGCGTCTGTAAAAAGACTGTGTGTGTCCCTCGCATCCTCGCTGACGTATGTCGGTACTACAGCGGATCTCTTTGACGCAAATAAATCGATCACGGGAGTCCCTAATTTCTGGAATATTCTTAGGGTCGTCTGACGACTCAGATGCCATTCTGGAAGACCCTTTTACCGTGACAGGCTGTCTGCCAACCCGTTGTATATCCCCGGTATGTATCGAGCAACTACATGGCAACATTAAATCTGACAAAGTTCCAGGATTTTTGTAGAGGTGTTCAGCAGACTCAAGGATTTGGTTCCGCCTTGTTTCATGATGTAAGCTACTGTGGTTCGATGGTCTGTCTGCAACATTATGGTCTTGTTTTTCAACATAGGAAAGACTCGTAGTATGGCTTCGTAAAAGGCGTGAAGTTCCTTTTGGTTGCTGTGCCATTTTCTCTGGGCTACGGTCCATGTGCCCCACAGTCTTTGGTCGTTTACTACCGCACCCCAGCCTCTGTCGGCCGCGTCTGTCGTTATGAATATGGAAGGTTCTGGTATAAAAATTGGTGAGTCCTATTGGATATTCGTTTTCCAGCAGCATAGTTCTTGTAGGACACGAGAAGTCATCGTGAAACGGAGGTTGGGTTGTCGTGCTGGTAGACGATTCGACTCTCGTTGGAGAGCTCGACTGTGAAGTCGTCCCAGAGGTAACGCGAATGAAGCAAAGTTCAGTTTTCCTAAAATTACTTTTGCATCGTGCCACCTCCAGCGCCTTCTTTTTGTCAATTGTTCTAGGTGAGATAGGAGATGGACTGTTTTGTGTTCTGATAGCGACTTTTGGTTTAATTTTGTATCTCACACAATCCCTAGGTATTCTAATCTTGTTGTAGCAATCTGCGATGATTTTTCTTGATTTACTTGCCATCCTAAGTTCTGCAAGTATTTTACGACATATTTGGCTTGATTTTGTAAAACGGCTGGGTCTTTGTGAATGAGAAGGAAGTCGTCTAGATAAACTAATATTGTTATACCTTGTTCCCTTAGTCTGTGGGCGATCCAATTCGTAATTTTGGAGAAGGCTGCTGGTGCACTTGCTAATCCAAATGGGAGGCATGTCATTTGGTACACCTTTCCTTGAAAGCTGAGAGACAAGAACCGGCGGTGACTGGGGGCGACCGGCACGTGGAAGTAGGCCTGCGAGATGTCTAGTTTCATCATATAATTGTTCTTTTCCAGGAGTTTGGGTATCTTTAGGTGATTTAAAAGGCGAAATTTGGGCGCCAGCACATATTCGTTTAAACCTTTCAGATTGAATATTGGACGAAAAGTACCATTCGTCTTCTTTCGAAGAAATATTTCTGATAGAAACCCACTTTGGTAAGGGCTCTCTTGAATAATGTTCGATTCCAAGAGTTCCTGAATCTGATTTTCCATTACTGGCGAAATTCTGGTTTGGAATCGAAACATGTTTTTGTGAGAGAATTGCCGGATAGGCGGTTTTGATGTGAAAGGGATTTTGTAGCCCGTGATAAAATTTTGAATTACTTTCGGAGCTGCTTTCCAATATTTTGCAAAGTTTTGTAAGCGCCCCGCTCTGAATGAGTCACTTTCTTTTCCCATCCCCCCAGGGTTTTTTAGGTTGATGAGGTCGTTGTGTTTGAGGTTGTTTTTGTAGTTGTGGTCTGTAGTGATGTTGTTGGTTTGCAGTGCGGGCAGCCTTAGTGCCACCTTTTGGATTGTTGTAGCGGCGATTCGTGAACTGTTGTGATCGTGCACTTCTTTGTTTGTTTCCTGACTGAAAGTTGGATGATTTTTTTCTATTATGGTATGGAAAAAACTTCTGTATATCGCTGTTAGAACAGTCTTTTATTGCTTTAGATAATGCTTTATCAGAGAAAAGGTGTGTTTCAAAAGGGGGTATGCCGTGCAAGATTTCATTCAGCGCTTTATTTTGTACTTTATAAATATTCCTCCTCTGTTTAATAACTTCTGCCCTTCGGCCGCAAACATATTGCAAGAGGGCGTCCGATTTCTTCCTGAACTTCGAGTCCGTAGTTAGGAAGTCTGTGCCAATCATATTTTTCATTTCTTCGGGCAGTTGATCTAACAACTCTTGAAATATTTTTCGTTGTTGTAGCAGTCCGTGTGTGATGGCGCCTAAGGTCAGGTCAAACTTTCCGAGCACAGAGGAAGACTTCCATGTTGGTGTTACGCTGGCTAGTAGATTATTAACTTTGAGAGCACAGAATGCGGGTGAAGCTTGGAATTGCTTTTGTATCTCTGAATATCTAACATTTCGCCATCCTTCTTGACCGAATTGTTGTCATTCTATGCCTTGTTTTAGGAAGCTTGGATCGGTTATAGTCGTTTTAGATTCTGTTACGGTTGTAATGGGGTTGAAATCCAAAGAATCGGTACTCTTTGACCGTAAAATCGCGAGCTCTCTTTGAGCATCCGATATTTTCGTTCGTAGTTCTGCCTCTTTTGATAAGACGTTATCAGTGTAGTAAGCGTGCTGAGTTGGTTCGTCTTCGTTATCGGATTGTGTACTGTCGGGTACAGAGTCAAAAGACGCGTTAAGGTCGGAAGGGTTTGGAGTGTCTTTATGCGGCGTGAGGTTTTGACAGAATCTTGTCTATGTTGTCGTTTTGTTTGTTTTGGGTTTGTATGAGACGGTTGAACATTTCCATTTGTTGATTTAGCACTGTCACCAGCAGATGATCGCTACTACCTTGGCCATGAGACATGGCGGGTTGTTTGTATGGGATATCTTCTGCCTCTACGTCCCGCTCGTGGGGTCGCTTCTTCCCGAGTGAGCGAGCGCTTGTCGAGCGATTGGGGGTAGGTGTATCAGAAGTAGACGGCACAGGTGAACGGCTAATAGAAGCCTGTTGGTCTTGCTGTAGTTCGGACGAGGCCCTGCTGCGATTTGTTAGCTTACTTCGCAAGGTCCGGACGGCTTCTACGAATGCGTAGTAGTATTTACTTGAGCCATGAATTTTTGACATAACACTATGAGGTGAGTGAACCAAGGCTCGCCCCAGGGGCCAGTGCAAGATTTTCGCTCTGATATTTCTGTATTTTCTCTCAGATAGAGAAGATGAGATGAGATGATCAGGTGCGAAAGCTCGACCCAGATCAGCGGTTGGAATTGCAAATCTCAATTTACTTTCAACTTTTGATGAAACGTCATCACCGAAAAGATCACGAAACGAGAGGTCATTAACTTCCCAAGAGCGCCAATCATCGGGGAAATTTTCATCTATTATGCTTACGAGGGTTGTAAAAGCCTCCTCTTCTCCAGCTGGACAAGGTTGTGCTGCTAGTTCACCCATCGTAATTGTTTTAGACATGATCTGCAAGAGAGATAATGACCAACTCAGTTGTTGATACTGTATCTGAACGGAAAAAGGTGGAACTGCGATTTGCGGGCAGGACTATGTTGCCCACTTTAATCTCAGTTGATATATTACATATCGTTGTCTCGAGCTTAATTCGTAGCGTTATCCCCAATCCGGGATGTGATGTCGTGTCGCTTCGAGAATACAACGTCGTGTTGTCTCAGGTGAATCACGTCGTGTCGACTCAGGCATGCGACATCGTGGCGCCTTAGACATGCGACGTCGTGTCGCCTGAGACATGCGACGTCGTAGTGCTTTAGACATGCGACGTCGTGTCGCCTTTGATATACGACCTAGCATATTGTCGTATGGGTGACTTTATGCAACAGGTCGTCTCGATCCCGTAGGGGAGCGATAAGGCTTCAGGTGTCAAAGAGAGCACCAGACGTCGCTGGGCCATAGGGCGCCGAGCGGTATGTATTTAGGTTGATCTGAGTAAAAAATAAATCAGGTAAGTACTTACGATATGATTGCGAACGATGACACATGCGAGCGGATCGAAATTCAAAAGCGTACTGAAGAGCGCGGCGCCCACGCCGCACTACCGCGCTGCATTGAGAGAAAGAGATAGCAACGGTGCAAACACAGTGGGGATGATGCATTAGAGCGAGACAGAGTATTGATTTCATTGAAGCGTAATCTCAAGTGGTTCAAGCGTAGGCTCGAACACCTAAATAGAGTACAATATATAATATATTTACTACTTAGGTCAAGATAAAGTGGAAAATACAAATGAAATACAATTATTTATCACAATGCTATAATCTGATTAATTTATTTGTTGGAACTAAGGTACGAAGATTTTATATAATATCTTTAAGGGCTTATCCCCTAATTTTGACAGCATCGTCATCATTACTATGCAAAGCTTGACCTTAATTATTATTCAATAGACTTCACTTAGTTTGTGTCACTTTCTAGTTTCTTGTACAAATCTTACCCAGTTGCAGCATATGATCGTAACTCCGCCCGTATACCGCCGACATTTATTTTCTCTTGTTGTTGTGAATTCGGCGAGAGCAATTAAACACGTCTATCCATGGGTATATGATTTATTACATATGATTTATTACTGCCCAAATAAAGAGTACAGACATATTTATCTATTGATTCGTCATATAATTATACTTATGAGCACATATACAAGTTATACACACTACACTCTGGACCTCAGTCATCATTCGATCACAACGTTGTCCTATATGTCCTACGAAACTCTATTTAATTTCCGTTATTGCCAATAAGCAATTATATAGAACATCTTATATATAAAATTCTTGTGTCACAATGTTCGTTCCCGTACTCCTCCGAAACGGCTTGACCGATTCTCATGAAATTTTGTGAGCATATTGAGTAGGTCTGAGAATCGGCCAACATCTATTTTTCATACCCCTTAGTGAAAAGGGTTGTCCAACCCTAATATTATTTTTAAATCTTTTGGTCAGAATTTTTTTTTGTGGCAAAACCACGTTTGCCGGGACAGCTAGTAATATATAGAAATAAAATATTTACAATAAGGTTTACATAAAGAGAAAAAAGGGACCAACAAAATTTAAAAATTGTCATAGTATTCCTCCGCGTCATTGTCTATCGAAAACTTGTCCTAAAAGACTGGCAGCATTGCCACGCTGGATACCAATGCGTATTCTTTGCGCAAGGAAAGTATCAGACTATTTTCAAAATTTTGTAATACAGTGATAAATAAACAACGCGATAAAATCCGTATATAGTAGTTTAATTTCAATGAATAACATTCGCGTAAACAGAAGACAATATTACACTTTCTTTTTAAAATCAGATTTATTTGTATTCTCTGAGTTCTGAAACCTATTATTATTGAAATTAGACTCATTTATACGGATTTTATTATTACTATTATGTTAGTATTAACTATATGTATGTACATATCAAATTATTCATGCATATTTCACACAAAATAAAATACAAGACTGGTCGTCTTGTATTTTATAGAGCCGTAATTAACACAAGATATTCATAAGTACAGCATCTGCTACTAGAGTCAATCGTTGGACGGATGAAGTAGAGGCTTAAGAGATTGCCTAGTCACTGCCTCTATGCCAAGTGTTGTGAGTCCAAATCCCACACGGGATAAAAAATTGTGTGATCTACAAATGATTATTCCAAGTCTAGATATTTTGTGAGTCCGATGGTTGAATGTTTGTAAAGCCACCCACGACACACGAACTACACCGAGAGCTAGAGATGTTATTAAAATAAAACTAGGATGTATTTTTACGGATTTGAACTAAGTTTATTTTGTATAGTTACTGCCTTCTCGCTAACTACAGATGATACAATGTCTAAACATATTAGTGTACACGAATAATATTTATCAATAATTTAATGACGGTCTTTACAATAACTGTACATGTCCTATGAACTTAAAATCGTAACCACTGCAGAAATAGATGCTTTCGAATTATTTATTTATTTATTTATTTAAATAAAATTAGGAGGGAATTCCAATATGGCACATTATATGATAATTTATTATTATAAAAGTCTTGGTATGTTATTAATTATACGATAAGCTATCTTATAGATAACCAAACCCGAACATAATAGGTAACGTAATTTGTTTATTTTTAAATGGAGAAACAATCTTTAAATATGAGTCAGCGCACTTCAATATAGCCAAAGTGTTCGGTCCATCTAATATTTAAGTGCATTGCATGCATGCATTTATCGGTGTAGCAATTTCCATCTTTCTCGGTCTGATGCCAAATCGGTCAGTTCTCGATATGTCTCGATATTTGCTTTTTCTTTGAGTTGATCTGTATACTTTCTTCTTGGCCTTCCTCTTTTTCTCTTTGCCTCTACTTTCCATCCATGATATTGATAATAAAATTGTCATGTTAAGTAAGAGACAAATCATGTTTTCACGCCTATTCTCTATAAGTTCCAGTATTTGTTTGTTTTCATTTACTCTTCTCAATATTTCTTCATTTTTCATTGCTTCTGTCCATGAAACTTTTTTCCATTCGGCGCTAACACCACATTTCAAAACCTGCCAATCTTTTCCAATCTCCTTTAGTTAGGGTCCAGGTTTCACGTATTCTTGCCAACAAGCTGTGTAGCTTGGCGAGGAAATTTGAATTTTGTAATTTATGCCAAACAAGTGAATAAACAAATTAAAAAAAGCAAAAAAGCGTGTAAGGCAATGCTCCATATATAAGATTTAATTAATTAAAATTTATATATTAAACTTTTCGTTAGCAAGTGGTATATGTTTTAATTTATGATTTAATTATAACGTTAATGGGCCTGACTATCAATAACAACACAGATACGCAGTTCATTACTCTGGCAAGTTATAATAATGTAAATACTAAAATATATTATTGCTTATCAATGTCAGTTGGGGGCCATTGACTTACTCATATATATTACGGTGATATGCCAGCTCGTATGTATATACATATTTTTTTACCACATACACACAACACCATCTAACCCAAACTAAGCAGAGCTTATACTATGGGTTCCAGACAATGGATAAACATACATATATACTTTTTTTTTGTAAATACGTACATATTATACATAGAAATACCCAGACCAAGACAAACATCCATGTTCATGCACACAAATGTTTGACTTGTGCGGGAATCAAACCCGCGACCTCAGGCGTGGCAATCAGTTACACTAACCACTACGTCATCGAGGCCGTATGTAGGCGTTCTTACTTTTTTTTTTGTAAACTACACCCACGTTTATGATTACTGTTGCAATCGTGTGACTTATTGCGTGATGATATATAGTGAGTATAATAAACCTTGTCCGATCCTTAAAGGTGTTATACAGTAGCTTATTATGAGTACGTAAGTGAAATCCTTTTTTTTTTATGGCTTAATTTGACAAACGAGTAGACGGATCGCCTGATGGTAAGCGATTACCGCCACCCATGGACACCCGCAACCCCAAAGGAGTTACAAGTGCATTGCCAGCCCTTTAAAAAGGAATGAAGGAGGGAAAGAACAAAGGAAAGGAAAGGAAAAGGATCGGGGTAACTGGGCCTCCGGCTCTCTCACTCACCGATACGAAACGCAACAGTACGGGTACCGTTACTTCACGCTGGTATTCTGTGAGAGGGTAGTACTACCCCGGTCGATCCGGCCCATTCATGCTGAAACCAGCGAGGATCTACTACCTTAAATAAAAACCTTTTATAAAAATCGATCAAGAAATCTACCCCAGTAAATTTAATTTATTTAAAATAATATTTTAATAGATTACCCATGGTAATACTGACAACTTATTAATCAATAATACCTAGGTATCACTAAAGTTCATAAAGGTTCACCGATGCCGCGCAGCGCTACGCCGCGCCTACCTACTTACGCCTTAGAAAATGCCGCCAAATGTATGCTACGCTCCGCTTCCTTGTCAAGTTTAGTGGACTGTGCGAAATTTCAGTAATTTAAGGGTAAATATGCTGATCAATACTGTACTTAATAATATTATGAAGACGTTTTACAATGATATAGATTTTTTTATTAACCTTTGAGTCTTCTTCGAAGAGGTTAATGAAAACACTATGTGGGTCTGTGTGTTTGTCTATTAGTGACAGGCATAGCTCCGGAACCACTGGACCGATTGACTTGTAACTTGGTGTACAGACACCTTGGGGTCATCCCTCAGTCGAGTTTGAATATGGGCCCTGTGGGACAAAAGACCCTCGAGATAAAGGGGTCACAAGCTCATAAGGTGAGGGGATATCTACCAACAGAGTGATTTGGAAGTCCAAGGGAGAGGCTTTTGCCCAGCAGTGGGACATTACAAAAAGGTGACGAAGAAAAAAAGTTACATGAAGACGAAGAGGTTGAATCCTGGGTTTTAAAACCCATCTCGTTATATTTCTTAGTTAGTTTTAGTTTGTTAAGAGAGAAACAAGATCTTAATGGATCAGACAGGGTTTAATACACACTGTATAGCGCAAGCTACTTTAGATTACGGTCGTTTATTAAAAAAATAATTGAATCATTAAAACTGCACCGATGGCAAAGTGGTTTAAGTGGTCGCCTCTTCACTGTCACTGCGCCGAGTGTTCGGGGTTCGATTCCCACTCGGGACAAAAATGTGTGTGATTCACAAATAGTTGTGCCTAGTCTGGTTGTACTTTGTGTCCGTTGTGTGAAAATTATTCCTAGTGCGGAAGTCGTTTTTAAAAAATAAAAGCAAATGAAAATGGTTAATGATTTATTATATTATATTAAATCAAAATATTAGAGGTTAGCATATCCTTTACCTATATAGATCAAATCAATCTAAACAGTTTGACATTGCAACATATTGCATTGTTAATCAGTGTTTTTATTGCTGTCGAGGATTGTAGAAATAATTAATAAATATATATTTTCATTATTACAATATTAAACTACAAAAATATAACATATCATTTATATGATATTTATGACCAGTCCCACAACTAGCAAACTAAAAGTTATCCGAAAGATAAATCGTATGCTGTCTCGCTCTTGTTAGGTTAAAGAAGAGAGATGACGATGCTTTTGTCTTGTAGATAAATGTGAACATGTGCAACAGGGGACTAAACACTACCTGAGATTTGACAAACCACAGATTCCCGCTAAAGAACACCGATTCCTACCAAGGATGCTTCGCGAGGCTATTGAAATCAAAATGCCTAATCCTAATTTCAATAGAGAAGATGGTTGAAATGTACCACCAGCTTGGGATCCAGTAATTCAAATAGTCAAACCCCAGAAGAAGCAAACCACAGCTAGACTTCATGATACTTTGAGCTCATTCTGCGTAAATAGAAACACCAATGATTAAATTATGTTCGGGTACTTTGAAATAACTACACTGGAACATTGAGACAACTACCATCTCAGTCTCCCCGTGACCATGGCTGCTGAAAAGCAACCGAAACGTCGAGGAAAGTGTAAACCTAAATATAGATAGATATAATAATTTTAATAATTTTATTAGCTTAAAAATTAGTAAAGTTTAATAGTAGTAGTAGTGTAACAGTTCCTAAATTATGTAATACAGTGTTAAATAAACAACGCGATAAAATCCGTATAAATGAGTTTAATTTCAATTAATAATATTCGCGTAAACAGAAGACAATATTAGATAAATGCTATTTGGAGATGGCGGAACAAGCCCTTAGTCTAGGTCCTAATATTATGTAATATTACTTTTTAATATAGTGAAGTAGGATATATATAAATATATAAATATACTATTTATATTACATGAAATAGTATATTTTGTCAAAGTCAGAGAGTTGTATCTAAAACACAATTGTAATATAATTTGCACATTTCATACTTAAATACATTGAACTTTTAACGTAAATAGAAAAGAAACGTGACATAATGCTAATTTAACAATAAAATAATTTTGTTTTAATTGTAATAACACATTGTGACTTGATAGCTATTGAAAAGACTATTTTTCTTGTGTAAGTTTTACTATCGAAACTGTCTTTTTATTTTACAATTATTGCTTATTTCATATGCAGCATGCAACAATTCAATTCAAATTCAATTCAAATGTTTTATAATACAATCACGTCCGATAACATGCTGACTCACAATGATTTGTTGATTTCCTGATCATACATCCATATTAATTTTATCATTCTTCTATTTTAAAGAGGAAAGATTTGTATGTTTGTTTGTAATTAATAAACTCTGAAATTACTGAACCAATTTTATGATTCATTCACCATTAAAGCTTTGTCCAGAAGTAATATAGGCTATATAATAGCACTGCGGGCTACGGCAGTGGAGCAGTAACATTAGGTGAAGTTGCGGTGGACTGCTAATCTATGTATGCAAATTAACCGCTGTTTGTTGATAAGCGTATCACTTGAAAATGGCTGGACTGATTTGGATATATTTTAATGTTGCTAATAGATAATATGAGTTTTAAGGAAAGCAACTTATTCAGAGGTAATATAGGATTTTTTTATTTTTATTTACGGTCCACCTGATGGTAAGTGGTCACCGTAGCCTATGGACGCCTGCAACACCAGAGGCATCACTTGCGCGTTGCCGACCCTTTAGGGAAGGAAGTGGGAAGAAGAAAGAGCGGGAAGGGGGAAAGAGGGTGATTGGGCCTCCGGCACTCTCACTCACCGAACGAAATACAACAGTAGGAATACTGCTATTTCACGTCGATATTCTGTGAGAGAGTAGTCCTTCCCCGGTCGAGCAGGCCCATTCATGCTGAAATCAGCGAGGCTCTACTATATATATATATATTATAAATAACATCACGCTACAAGCCATGGAAGCGAAGCAATAATCGTAAATGTGGGTGAAGCGTGTAGGAATGCTAGTGATGAATAAATGTTGTTATGATGTCACGTCTAACATCCGCCTATTTTGTATTGAATAGTATTACATCAACCGAACTAGCCGAAATACTACGAACAGGATTCAAATGTGTGTGACAAATGCATGGTTGTGTGCGTGTAGTGTTTTTTCATTAATTTAATGTATTTCTAATACATATTTTATACAAATATTAGGATTCGCCCCTCCTTCTCCATATAAACTTTAACTGTGTCAAATTTTATTATACTCCTCCGTCCGCGCAATTTTCATAAAAAGAGGTACAAATTTTTTGCTTCACGTTTTATTTAATAGATTTCCGCCTAGCATTGCCAGCATTTAGCGTCAGTTTACGCAGTGATAGCCATGTGGAAGACCGTTGGACGACCACACAGAGCTCCCGAGATTGATCCTTGACCTCTGACTCTTTAGAAATGTGTGTATTGAATAGAAAATTATCGCTCGGTTTAACTGTGAAGGAAAACACCGTAAGGCACGTTTGAAAATTCTCCATAATGTTCTCGAAGATGTGTGATCTGTACTGGGCCAGCGTGGTGGACTATCACCTAACCCTTCTCATATTGAGGATAGGCCAGTGTCCAAGAGTGAGACAGTTAATATACAGAGCTGATATTTTATATATACTAGATTTTGACTGTGGCTTTGCTCGCGTAATTGTAGGCTAGGTAAAAGATTAGTAATAGTAATTTTCTTGGAGGAAAGGTACCGTCCGTTTCTGTTCCCCTGACAAAGTATATGCGAAATTTCATGATGATCGGTCGAGTAATTAAGGCGTTAAAGAAATTTATTGTTATTAGCCATAGACTCAGATCTGGACACATTCCATTTAACTAATTTCTTCACATGATGGAAAAATTCGTTCGCCTGACTGTGAGATATGTAGAGTTGTGGAGGACTTACACCATTTGTTGATAGAGTGTGTCAAATATGACTAGCAGAAATAGTTTATTGTCCGACTTGAATTTGAATATAGTCGACATAGAGATGTCGCATAAAATTTTATCGGATCCTAATAGCGATGACGCGAAAGTTCTGTTCAAATTCATGTCGAATGTATTGAAATAGTTTGATATGTGGTTAATATTATGTTTAGGTTATGATGAAACTGACATACGCTGTATGTAAAAGTTCCAAAAAAAAGATGATTAAAAAAAAGGCCTGAAAGCGTAACAAACAAACTCACATTTGCATATATAATATTACCTAGTTGGTTTTTTTATTTTACAACACCATCTAGCCCAAACTAAACAGAGCTTGTACTATGGGTACTAGACAATGGATAAACATACATATATACCTTTTTTTTGTAAATACGTACATAATATACATAGAAACACCCAGACCAAGACAAACATCCATGTCCATGCACACAGATGTTTGACTTGTACGGGTATCGAACCCGCGACTTCAGGCGTGGCAGTTGGTTACACTAACCACGATGCTATCGAGGTCACCAGGTTTGTGTCCAGTCTTGCGAGCAAATACTGTCGTGTGACTCTCATACATTGATCAAACCAAGAGAAGCATAGGCACCCGCATAAAAGAACACATAGCTGATGTAAAACACCAAGGCTCGTTGAAGTCTGCTGTGTATGAACATGTACAATAGGGGACCAACCACTACCTGAGATTTGACAAACCACAGATTCTCGCTAAAGAACACCGATTCTTACCAAGGATGCTTCGCGAGGCTATTGAAATCAAAAAACATCCTAATTTCAATAGAGAAGATGGTTGGAATGGACCACCAGCTTGGGATCCGGTAATACAAATAGTCCAACCCAAGAAGAAGCAAAGCACAGCTAGACTTCATGATACTTTGAGCTTATTCTGCGTAAATAGAAACACCAAAGATTAAATTATGTTCGGGTACTTTGAAATAACTACACTGGAACATTGAGACAACTACCATCTTAGTCTCCCCGTGACCATGGCTGCTGAAAAGCAACCGAAACGTCGAGGAAAGTGTAAAATTAAATCAAAATAGTTATAATAGTTTTAATATTTTAATTAGCTTCAAAATTAGTAAAATTTAATAGTAGTAGTATGTAGTGTAACAGTTTCCTAATTATGTAATAGAGTGTGAAATAAACAACGCGATAAAATCCGTATATAGTAGTTTAATTTCAATGAATAACATCCGCATAAACAGAAGACAATATTAAATAAACTAGTATTCATTTTAGGGTGTCCTGCTAGCATATCTATGTTTATTTAAGTACCATAAACGTATTCATATTCTTTCCATAATCATTTGTTATTTATGATTTAATTAGTAATTTTTCTGAGAAAATGTATGCTACGAAATCTAGAATCCCATATTAATTGTAATTATTGACCTTTTTAAAGGTGTACTTCTTATATTAATTTTGATATTTAAATTTTGTTCTTATCTATTTCTAAGTTAAATAATGTAAATGGTTCTGTATCGTTTTAATTGTCTATGTATACAGGGTGTCCAAGAACCTGGCGTCCAACTGGATTCCCACGATGCCCCAAGTTCTAACAGTACTCAGAAAAATATTTTAAAAAATCCGCCCCATGTACTTACAGAATTATACTGATTTCAAAAAAAAAGGGGAAATGAGCACCCTGTGACATACTTTTGAATGCTGTGACTGCTAATGCTGATAATTTCGATATTTCTTGGAGGTTTTGTAATCTAGGGTATTGCTGTGTCTAAATAGAATGTAAAAATAAAGTACTTATTGTACCATTTTAAAATAAAATATTATTTTAACTAAAGGTGATATGGAAAACTATTGAATTTCGCAACTTTGACCGACTGTAGTGTAAAAAAAATGTACCAAAATAGTATGGCAAGTGACGTCAAATTTTGACGCGTTTATTCCTCTTTTTAAAAAGGTATAATACTTACACATTAATTTGAAAAAAAAAATTTTGATAATATTTTTACTCAACAACCCAATTTTTACGAAGTGCCTACCTACTAACGGTAACTGTCGGACCCTTTCTTATCTTAGAAACTGTTATGTTACTACTATTATTTACTTCGGTTCCAAGAGTGAGCAAGAAGGAAATACACACAGGTAGATGGGTTCCCAGTAGAATAAAAGCAAAGAATGTTAGTTTAAAGATATTTTATTACAATAAATGTTCAAAATGTTGACCACCCGCGGCAATACAAGCTCTCACTCTCCTTAAAAAGGACCGCTTTATGTTTCGCGAGTAACTTTTTTGACGTATCACCTGCACTGCTTGTGTTATCTTCTCACGAAGGTCAGCGATGTCATTAATGGGCTTCGCATAAACGAGCTCCTTCATAGTTCCCCAGAAAAAAAAATCCAGCGGATTTAAGTCAGGTGAGCGGGCTGGCCACGGGATTGTTCCTGATCGCCCAATCCACCTGTTCGGGTATTGCTCGTCCAAAAACTCTCTAACGGATACGCGAAAATGTGCTGGACAGCCGTCGTGTTGGAACCACATATCTGGTGGGGTCTCTTCTAGTAAGTTTGGCAAATCATTTTGAAGAAAATTTAAATATGATTCGCCAGTCAAATTCTCGGGCATCTCAAATGGACCAATAATATTCCCACAGAGAATACCGGTCCACATGTTCACTTTGAACCGGTACTGGGATCTATCTTCTCGCATCAAGTGCGGATTTTCCACATGCCACTCGTGCAAGTTGTGTAGGTTCATGTAGCCATCCTTCTTAAATGTAGATTCATCTGACCACAAAATTTTGTCGATAAAGTTTTCGTCTTCTCGATGTTTTTGCAGGATTGTTTCACAAAACGCGACTCGGCTCGGATAGTCTCGAGGTAAAAGACTTTGCACTCGCTGTACGTGGTACGGATGATATTCTTCTTTTTGGAGAATACTGTGTGCTGTGCTCTTCGGTATCCCCGTATCAGCTTCTATTCCTCGCACAGAGATGCTTGGATTTGCCGACACCGCCTCTAAAACTTCATCGCGTATGAAGTCATTTACGGGTCGTCCTTCACCAGCTACTTGATTGGGGAACCGCCCGTCACATAGTGATCTGTGCACATTAATGAAAACTCGATGGTCGGGATATCGCGTAGCCCTCGGATACCTTTCTCTGTAAAGTCTCGCTGCAGCTCGTCCATTACCTCTACATTCTCCATAAATGTAGTGCATATTTGCGTATTCTTGCGGAGTGTAGGTCGCCATGGTAGCACACACAAAACACAAACTGTCCAAACACAGGCAACGGTCGTCGTAAAGAGTTCGTTTCAAAGTCCAGAGCACAAAGAGTAATCGAGTCCAATAAACAAAGCTTTAAATCGTAGTACGTGATCAATGGTAACAATAAGAGAGAGGTGCGTAGTAACGGCAGGAGGCAGTGACGCGTACTGACCGTACTGTTATCCTAAATAGCACGATCCCAGATAGCGTCACTATCTATCTCACTCGCACCTCTAACCTTTTTCTCCCTCACTCTTACCTGAATAATGGGGTACCATAAAGAAGAACCAGCAAATCGCAAAGATAGTTTCTGTCTTGCTCCCTCCTGTTGTAATAACGAATCACTATGGTGAGATGCATGCACATACCGTCCATTACGGTCTAACCTGTTTTTTGAGAGGCCTGTTGTTATTTTTATGAGCATACAACAGTAATTCTTTAGAGGTTAGATTCAATTCGTCGTAAATTTTTCTTTCTAAGAATTCTGTAAGACATCGTAAAAATTGGGTTGTTGAGTAAAAATATTATCAAAATTTTTTTTTTTCAAATTAATGTGTAAGTATTATACCTTTTTAAAAAGAGGAATAAACGCGTCAAAATTTGACGTCACTTGCCATACTATTTCGGTACATTTTTTTTACACTACAGTCGGTCAAAGTTGCGAAATTCAATAGTTTTCCATATCACCTTTAGTTAAAATAATATTTTATTTTAAAATGGTACAATAAGTACTTTATTTTTACATTCTATTTAGACACAGCAATACCCTAGATTACAAAACCTCCAAGAAATATCGAAATTATCAGCATTAGCAGTCACAGCATTCAAAAGTATGTCACAGGGTGCTCATTTCCCCTTTTTTTTTGAAATCAGTATAATTCTGTAAGTACATGGGGTGGATTTTTTAAAATATTTTTCTGAGTACTGTTAGAATTTGGGGCATCGTGGGAATCCAGTTGGACGCCAGGTTCTTGGACACCCTGTATATAAAATTTACAATTAAATTAAATATTTTGATATCGTAAACTATGTTTTAAGATAACATGTATTAACAGGTAACCTATAGTTGTCTATTGGGCGCAGATCCAGACTCCGTTTTGCTTCACAGTTGAACTTTTAGCCACCGGGCAATCGATGCCAATATTTCATGCGCAACAGTAGGACTGTTCATTACTGCTGTGCCACCAGGCTGTCACTAGTACAATTTGTTTATTTATTTTACATCAAATAGAACGACTTGCGCCAATTACTAAGATTAAGACCAACAGACTGCAATGCAGATGGCTCGGGTCCGAACCCCCCTCGCGCACCACTGACTTTCGGAAGTTATATGACTTTTCGACATTATGTGCGTATTGATTCACAATTATCGCCTGCTCCGTGCCTCGGAGAGCACGTTAAGCCGTCGGTTCCGGCTGCCATGAACATCTATGGCAGTTGTTATTGGGAAGTCAGTGCTCTACAATATCCTGACACTGGTCTAGCCTTAGGGTATCGTTAGCCTTCGGGTTGCGGAGGTCAGGTGTCAGCTACTCCGTGTAAAAACTGATATCCAGTCAAATCCAGTTAGACTAGAAAAGCCGAACCCAAGTGACTTGGGAATAATAAAGGCTAGGGAGAAGTGATAATATAAATTTGAAATTTAGCATTCACGCATTCTGCTTACAATACCTACTTCATACATTCTAATAATAATATTTTCCATTCATCCGCAAAAATATCAACTTCTCGGTCCAAGAGAGCATTAAGCTGCAATATATCTATGTTTTTAAAAATTACTCTCACTCATGTTCATTTCATGGACAGAAAAGAAAAGCAACGTGGGAGTACTGGACAAGGCTTGTCCAAAAAGAACGCAACATTTTGAGGACAAATGAGAACAGAAGAGGAAAGATGTTTGGCCGCCTTATAACATGACGACTTTATAAAAAACATAGAAGGAAAGTAAAAGGAAAGAGAGGAAGGGGCAGACCCAGAAAGGCATTCACAGATCAATTGAAAGAAAAGGCGAAGGTCATGTCTTATAAGGAAGTCAAGGTATTGGCCGAAAATCGAGAAAGATGGCGTATACTCCAACGACAAGAGCAAAGCTTTTAAGTATAAAGAAGATGTACATTTATTGGTCTTTTTGTAGTTTATAAGTAAATTGAGTAGGTATTTAATCTTTTGCAACATAAATAATAAATGTAACTGTAAAACACTATACATAACAATGTCTAACTGTCGACACAGTAGGTTGACATTAATGCAGTGTCTCAACAGCAGCAAATTAATCGATCGCTTATTCTTGTAGGTATATAGCTTTTATTTGGTCTTATAGATTTGTTTGTCTTCAAGATTAAAATCGCGTAAGCATAATTTTATCATATGGAGTGAAGGAAGCACTAATTTTGTCTCAACAATCGCCAACGGCCATACTACGTTGAATACACCGGTTCTCGTCCGATCACCGAAGTTAAGCAACATCGGGCGTGGTTAGTACTTGGATGGGTGACCGCCTGGGAATACCACGTGTTGTTGGCTTTTTAATATCTTATAGAATGGTTTATTGTATTATATTATAGAATAATATACATTATATTATTTGATATTGTGCTCTAACATCTTTTATTGTATTTTTTGCCATATCATACTTAATTTCAGAAGTTTTTATGATATAACTAGATGTGCCCGCGGTTTCACCCTTGTTTATGATTACTGCGCTGCCCCATGGGTTGTAGCGTGATGTTTTATAGCCTATTATCTTCTTCGATAAATAAGCTATCCAACGATAAAATATTTTTTTAATTCGAACCAAGTAGTTCCTGAGATTAGCGCGTTCAACCAAACAAACAAACGAAATCTTTAGCTTTATAATATTGGTATAGATAGTCCGTTAGAAAATAATATTTACAGATATGTTTAAATAATTAAGAATAAAAGAACTAAATAATATGATGCACTAAAATACTTGTTTCAATTTTAATTTTAGTACATCAGATATACAGTCGTAATTAAGTTAGTGCTCTGAGGCGGACGTGTGCAGCGAATATAATAATTAATATTATTATTGTGAGGCGCGGCGCGAGCCGACGCTCGCTATTTCTGTTACCATGAGTGACACACTCGTGGCAAATGAATTGCTGGCGTTCATGCAGCAGAAGCTGGACGTGATGGACGAGGTGTCCGTCATCCAGATCTGCGCTTTGAACTTTAACCAGGAGGAGATTGTAGCTGCTAAGCAGCTGGTGTTCCGGTTGCTGAACAAGAGCGACCAGATGGTATCTCGTCGACGTGATGGGACAAGGAAGAATCTACAGGACGTCATAACGCTGCTTAAGGAGACCGATCCAGATGAAGTGCCGACATTTGTGGCGAGAGACTTACACAAGTTACCTGCCGTCACTTTCGATCACGTCGACGTCTCTAGCCTTTTAAAAGACATCGTCTCTTTAAAGGCAAGTTTAGCAGAAGTGCAGATGAAGTTGAGTGCATCGGAGGTCACTGTTGCAGATTTGCGCATCGAACTAGAGGCGTTGCGCAAGTCTGTGCCAATAACTGGGTCACCGACGCGTGTAAACAGTGTGAACACGCGTCGAGGTGCATGCCTCAACACATCGGCGACGAGTTATGCGTCAGCGGTTTTGTCGCCGGCGCCGACTGCTGAGCCTGCGTTATGCGCCGCAAGCGCGTCACGCAGCCCCGCTCCCGCACCCGCAGCTCTTCCCCGCTGTTCTGCGCGAATTGTAAGAACAGCTGACCCCACGGTCTCTGCGAGCGCCCCTGCTAAGCCCTTGCCTACAAAAGCAACGAACCGGGCTACCGAGGATGGTTTCCTGACGGTGCAACGGAGGAAGCGCCGTTCGCGAAACATTAAGAACGGTTGTGGCAAAGCACCTGTGGATCCCAACCTGAAGGTGCGTGCCGCGTCCCCGAACACGCCGGTGTACATCTCACGCCTGCACTACACCACTGAGGCGGAGGACATCGCGAAGTACGTGTGCCAAAAGCTGAAGTACGTGCCGAGAGTGCAGTTGCTGGAGTCGCGCCGCAACGTCAACTTTAAAGCGTTCGTCGTGCGTGTACCTGACTGTTACCTGCACAAGGTGTTGGACGAAAGCTTTTGGCCGCAAGACGTGGTATTCCGTCGCTTCCGCGGACAAGTACCAGCCGAGCGCACTAGTATTAAGTGTGCGAAGTAAAGTTACACTAACATAGTATTAAGGTGTATTTACTAACATCAAATCGGCCTCGATGGCGTAGTGGTTAATGTAACCGACTGCCACGCCTGAGATCGCGGGTTCGATTCCCGCACAAGTCAAACATTTGTGTGCATGAAGATGAATGTTTGTCTTGGTCTAGGTGTTTCTATGTATAATATGAATGTATTTATAAAAAAAGAAATAAGTATCTATGTATGTTTATCCATTGTCTAGTACCCATAATACAAGCTCTGCTTAGTTTGGGCTAGATGGTGTTGTGTGTATGTATTATAAAATTTTATAATATGTAAATCTAGGTTATGGTATTTATCTATGGGCCTATGCAGCCCGAAATAAATGATTTGATTTGATTTGATTTGATTTAAATTCAATAATGATAATAAATGCAAATTAATTTTTCTTTCATTTATATTCATAACAGATAAAATATTTTTTATATAGACTGCCTCGGTGGCAGCGCGGTCGTAAATGTAGCAGCAGTGCATGAGGTCTTGGGTCCGATGCCATGGTCGGGTCAAAAAAAGTTATTGAGCTTACTCCCAAGATATCTCAAAAGCATCCCGGAGGTAGGAAGTTGGTGGTGTTAGACATCCGCGTGCCTCAGAAGGCGCGTAAAGCCGTTGGTCCTACGTCTGATCTCTCTCCGGTCTTGTCGGATTGTCGTCCCATCGGATTATGAGAGTTAGGGAACAGTGAGTGCACTTGTGTTTGCGCACATACTTGTGCACTATGATATCTCCTGCGCAGATGGCCAGTCTCAAGATTGGCCGCCCTGACCGAAATTAGGTCTGGAGGACATTATTATTATTTGATGACGATAAATAAGTTGATGAAGATGGTAACAATATAGTTTGGATCACAAGACAAGATAGAAGCAAACTATTCAACTGTTAAACGGTTTCAGACGCAATTTTATACAAAGTTTAGGTTTAAAAAATATTTACGTTAGTAAAAATTGCTATTAACGCAGTTAATTTTGTTTGTTCGTTTAAAGAGTTTTAAGCATTTATTAAGAAATAATTATTTATTTAGAAATTAGTTCAATACAGTATTATAATAAACAAACAATACACATGTTACATAAAAATCATACTACTATAAATTATGGTGATACTCCTTGGTTCATCATTAGCCAAATACACAATAAAATCAGTAGTCTCACTATGATGTTACTTTTAGTGATACATCAGATTTTTTACACTCTATAATAGGCACTTTTTTTGCAAAATTCCTTGTAACTATTAACAGTTTTGTTGGCAGTTCCATCATTTCAATCAACAATGACTTTTTCTCTTTCAATCAACAAGCCAACGTGGCTTCTTCTTTAGCAAAGAGTATTTATTACGTTTGTTGTGTCATGCCTGAGCCGTATACAATTTCTTAAACTTATTACAAAATCTATCTTTGATTATATAACAATTGTGTCTAGTGTGATTTATAAGAAGGTATGATTATATGATACTGGCTAATAACATAACACGTTCAGGTGTATCTTATCACATAGGCTTATAATCAGCTTTGTCATGATGAACCATAACATTTCAGTCAATAGATATGATAATTATGATATATTGATTTTCTGTATAATATTGTCGAAAAAATATGTTAATTATTGTTATTGAACTCAAACTAACACGTGACAAATCATTTTTTGTTTTCATAAGGCTTGAAGCATCTATTTCAACAATACACCATTATCTATGACGTAACACGATCCAGTGATACTCTTAGCCTTGTCACTCGCTAGATATAAAACTAAGTCGCCTATTTCTGCGGGTGCTGACATCTGACCCAATGGTGTCGACATAACTTCACTTAAACTGCTGACATCATAATCTGTAGGCATATTAACCGTTTGAAATATTTCAGTTGAAACTGGACCGGGATTCACAGAATTAACCCTGACTCCATAAGACGCCAGTTCAAAAGCTGAGGATCTTGTAAAATGATCCATACCTGCTTTGGAAATGCAATAAGGACCAAATCCTTGAAACGCGATTTTTGTAGATGCAATACTTGACACGTTGACGATGTTTCCTTTGCTTTCTTTGAGATGAGGGACAGCTAAGCTGGTAATGTGCACGACTGATCGCAAGTTGGTGTTCATTACTTCATCGTAGACATCTAGAATGTTACTATTGTCAACAGAAGCGATCCTTAAGATGCCTGCATTGTTGACTAGCACGTCGAGTTTACTGAATTTATCGATGGTTTGTTTCACTACAGTCTTCGCTTCATCATCTATTGATACATCAGCTTTGATAATGAGAACATTAGCGCCTAGATTTTGACATCGTTGGGCGACATCTTTCAGTTTAGTTTCGTTTCTTCCAACTATAGCAAGAGTAGCACCTTCTTTGGCAAAACATTCGGCTGTAGCTGCGCCGATGCCAGCACTACCACCAGTCACAAGTACCACTTTGTTTGAAAACATGTTTTAAACTAATTGAAAAACAAATTACGCTCACGAATAAATAGCATAAATTTTACATATATTATCAGTGATAATGATGATATCATTATATAAAAGTCATTCCACACTGTGTGTAGTAGAGCGGTTATGATGAAATAATAATTATAAAAATATTGATTTCTTCTCCACAAAGGCGAACTTAGAACTATATTTAACAACTAGCTTTTGCCCGTGGCTTCACTTGTTGAAAAGTAGGTTAGGTTGAATTATGTTAGTAACAGTCGGCACGCCACGATCGTAGCGGTAAGTCCCGTTTTTGAGGAGTGGCTGGAGAGGCGGCATGGCGCCTTCACCTTCCGACTGACACAGGTAATGGCTGGCCACGATTGCTTTGGCCAGTTCCTGTGTCGCATAGGTGGGCAAGAGGTGCTGTCACCACTGCGGTGACTGACACGACGTTGTTAAGGACACGGCATTGCACACTTTGGCGGATTGCCCCGCCTGGGCATCGCAGCACCGTGAGTTTATCGCGGCAGTCGGTATGGTTACCATCTCGCTCCCGGCCATCGTTCAATCTATGGTCCGGAGCGAGAGGTCGAGGAACATCGTAACCTATTTCTGTGAGGAAGTCATGTCCATCAAGGAGGCGGCGGAGCGGGAGAGTCAGCGCTTAAACCCTCTTCCCAACCGCAGAACCGGGTGGCAGGGGGCGCGATATGACCTTCAGCCACCCTGAGGTTTAACCTGGGGGTGGTGGGCTTGGTGGGCCTGCCCGCCACCCGATCAGCACCAGGTCCGAGAGGCGGCGTGCGTGTACCCACGCGCACCTCTGTGTCGTAGTGTATTCGTCCCTTCACAAGCGGACAGTAGAGGGACTCATTTTATAGTGTTAGTGGCCTGCCGTTTTATATGGCGGCGGGCCGAAACCTCGGCGGGGTCGTGATTGCATGTGAGAGTGTTTTGCGCGGCTCTAGCGGTATTCTGGTTATGTCGAGGTGTTCCTCTCCACGTTCTTACGTAGCAGGTTTAGTCGGTATTTCCGGGATATTTTTCCCCCGGTGAGTCTGACATAAAGCCTCCGCCCGCCTTCGCAGAGGGGTACGCGTCAATACATTCCACCACGTGAAAAATACAGCCCATACTTTATTTTAAAATAAAATAAATCTTACTATTAACTATAGCTTTTTAATTGTGAAAGAATTTTTAAAATCGGTTGAGTAGTTTTTGAGTTTAATCCTTACAAACAAACAAAACATAAAATATTTCCTCTTTATAATATTAGATAATATATTAGATCAGTATCTTTGTGGGAGATTGGGGGTCTCTAGAAAATCCTGTCATACAGATTACCATAAACGCGTTAAAATGATGGACTTGACATTAGGTCAGCTACGATGGAGTTATAATAATAATAGTTAGCAGTATTATTTTAGCTTGTGCGCCTCTATTCTTCTATTCTACCTTACTTTGATTTCTATTCCACAGCAGCGTTACTAAATTACCTGCTTAACCTGTCAATTGTTGAAATGCCAGTCATCTTATCTTATCTTGTGTGGGGGGCAGTCAGTACAGACCGGCGACACTTCAACCCAGTGGGATCTTTTGTGTCGAATTCCCCCAATAACGACTGTCATAGATGTTCATGGCAGTCGGGACCGACGGCTTAACGTGCTCTCCGAGGCACGGAGCAGGCGATAATTGTCAATCACGTATTAATTGACAATTATCGCCTGCTCCGTGCCTCATAATTTCGAAATACACCACATAATTTCGAAAAGTCATATAACTTCCGAAATTCAGAGGTGCGCGACGTGGGTCCGAACCCGAGACCCTTTGCATTGCAGTCTGTTGGTCTCCGCCTTATGGTATCGTTAGCCGTCGGGTTGCGGAGGTCAAGTAGCAGCCGTTCCGTGTAAAAACTGATATCCAGTCAAATCCGGTTAGACCAGAAAAGCCGACCCAAGTGACTTGGGAATAAAAGGCTAGAGAGAAAAAGTTATGAAATATGATTATAAGTGTATAGTTCTAGACAATAAAACCTTAATAACTATGAAACTTAAAATTTAAATAAATTATGGTCGAATTTCGACCACTAGGCGACCGCTAGTAATGATAAATCGCCTATTTCTGCGGCTGCTGACACCTGACCCAATGGTGTTGCTGCTGGAACTGCAGGCATCACAATCTGCAGATATATTAACAGTTTGAAATTTTAACAAATGGTATTACTGTACGTATGTACTAAATAAATTTTACGGATGGTGGTCGCCTCGCCATTACTATAGCGTTGCTGTAGATTTGAATCCCACACGTGACAAAAATTTTTGTGATCCAGTAATGGTTTTTCCGATTCTGGATGATTCTTGTATCCGTTGTTTGACTGTTTGTAAGGCCCCCTGCAAAACAGTATTTATTCCTAGGGCGGTATTAAAAATAAAAATGTGTTTAATACTGGACGAAAAATTAAATAACCTTATAATGCAAACTTATAGCGTGATTAAATAAAAACAGCAATAAACAATTATTTATAGTTGTTTTTATGTGTTGTTGTAAATGAGTTACACACAGAAATCTATCAACTAATATCATTAACAACAAATCTTATCTCTGATATATTATTTATATATCTATACTAATATTATAAAGAGGCAAGATTTGATTTCCTGTTTGTTTGTTTATAATAATTTAACTCAAAAACTACTCCACCGATTTTGAAAATTGTTTCACCATTAGAAAGTTATATTATCACCGAGTAACAAATACATATGTGCGATATGTTTGAAGTTAGGATAGACGTCATTATTTAAACAGCTATGTATGTTGAAATAAGAACGCGGTTTTTTCACAAACAAATGAAATCCTGGGTCGAGGAGGATTTAAAAACATTTAAAGAGTGGATACAAATTAAACCCAGACTCGATTCCGCTATTATGGATCACACATAGTTCCGTGTAGACAAGGAACTCAAAAAACTCAGCGATGCAATAGCGAGACCACTACTTACACGACTTCGCAATCAATATCTTTTAGTTTTTATTATAAACATATTTATATTTGCATAAATTCATATCACGATTAACCATAATTTATCTTTTTTCCTGTTGTAATATTTGGTATTCTGCCAAGATTTTCCTTCGCTGTGTCTCTGTATTACTTTATAGGTTGCGTTTGATAAATTGATTAAGGTGACGCCGAAATTTTTGTATTGTGATCGCATGGCTTGCGTTGGTAGTGAACAACATAGAACCAAACTACTCGGCTATCAAACGGTTTCACGATTATACAATACTAGTTTTTGCCTGCGGCAATGCTTGCGTAAAACTAGGTTCTGTCAACATTTGACCCCTTGCGAACATTACTTTATTCGGATGAAAGGTACCCTATGTTCTCTTTTTGCACCTCTGACGACCTGTATATGAAATTCAATGATGAACTGTCAAGTAGGTAAGACGTCAAAACGTTACAAACAAACTCACTTTCGCATTTATAATATTGGTTGGGATTAGTTAGGATGTAAGTTTAAAAAAGGTAAACCTCGTGTAAAATTTGCTCGCTCTAAATATATTTCCTTTATTCATGTATATTATTTAACACGTTTCAAGGTGGCATTAAGCATCAACACGTTTGTAACCTTTAGGGTTTACTTTAAGAGAAATGTAGATATAATTAGAAAGTACAATGAGAGAAGGTATAACAAATACACTTTTATTGCGTTAGATTACAAGTAACACAATCTTTACAATATAAAATATAGACAGGGCGTGGTTCGCTAAGGGCTTGCTTCGTGGTCCTTGTAGTCAGGAACACTTAACTGAAGGTGTGGAGCCGGGCCGGAAGCCGTCCAGGACGCGATCGGGCTTATATATCGCTACCGCCGGGCAGGAGAGGAAGGGGGGCGCCAGCCACCACTCTGACTCACGCGCAGCCGTCAAGGTTGCGCGGTCCGCGTGACACGTTTATCAACAAATAATTCTTTATTTATAAACTATTTGAATACAGTTTAATAAACAAATAATAAACACGTTACATAAGACTCAAATTATCAATAGGGTAAGTGCCAGCAGTAATACACCTCGCTTCATTATTAGCCAAATACAAAATAAAATCAACAGTCTCAGTGTTTGATCGTATTAGTGACAGATCAGAATTTTAGGACATAAGGCTCGCTTCTAGTCATTATGGCAGAATTCTTTGTACTTATTAGCAGTATTGTTGTCAGTTTCATCATTTTAATCGACAATGACTACGTTGGCTTGGTCTTTAGAATAGAGTATTAAGTTGGTTGTGTCATGCCTGAGCCGTATACAATTACATAAACTTATTATTAAATCTTTACTTGATTATAAAACGTTTCCTCTAGTATGCTTTATAAAACGCTACGTGTATGAAAATTATCATATTGACTAATAACATAACAAGTTCAGGTTTATTTTATCACATATAATCAGCTTTGTCATGACGACCCATAACATACACAAATATCATTAATTCAGTCCATAGTCCTGTATAATATTGTCGAAAAAATATGCTAATTGCTATCAAACTCGAACTTGAGTGTGACTAATCATTGTGTTTTCATATGGCTTGAGTCACCATTACACAGCATCTATTTTAACAATAAACCATTATCTATGACGTAACACGATCCAGTGATACTCTTTGCCTTGTCACTCGCTAGATATAAAACTAAGTCGCCTATTTCTGCGGGTGCTGACATCTGACCCAATGGTGTCAACATACTAGCACTTAAATTGCTGGCATCATAATCTGCAGGCATATTAACCGTTTGAAATATTTCAGTTGAAACTGGACCGGGATTCACAGAATTAACCCTGACACCATAAGACGCAAGTTCAACCGCTGAGGATCTTGTAAAATGATCCATACCCGCTTTGGAAATGCAATAAGGACCCAATCCTTGAAACGTGATTTTTGTAGATGCAATACTTGACACGTTGACGATGTTTCCTTTGCTTTCTTTGAGATGAGGGACAGCTAAGCTGGTAATGTGCACGACTGATCGCAAGTTGGTGTTCATTACTTCATCGTAGACATCTAGAATGTTACTATTGTCAACAGTAGCGAACCTTAAGATGCCTGCATTGTTGACTAGCACGTCGAGTTTACCGAATTTATCGATGGTTTGTTTCACTACAGTCTTCGCTTCATCGTCTATTGATACATCAGCTTTGATAATGAGAACATTAGCTCCCAGATTTTTACATTTTTGCGCGACATCTTTCAGTTTAATCTCGTTTCTTCCAACTATAGCAAGAGTAGCACCTTCTTTGGCAAAACATTCGGCTGTAGCTGCGCCGATGCCAGCACTACCACCAGTCACAAGCACTACTTTGTTTAAAAACATGTTTTGAACTAACTGAACAACAAATCACGCTCTCAGTTATATGACTTATTTTTTTTTCATATATTTTTAGTGTTAATGATGATGTCATTTTATAAAGGTCTTTCCATACTGTGTGTAGTAGTGCGACAATAAAACGCTATAGCGTTACAATTGATTACATGGATAGTGTAGTGGCCCTCGCCACTAAAATTGCGCCAAGTGTTTTGGGTTCGAATCCCATACGGGACAAAAAATTGTGTGTTTCAGATATGGTTACTCCGAGTCTGGGTGTTCCTTGTGTCCATTGTTTGAATGTTTGTAAAGTCCCCCGCGACACAGGAATTATTCCTAGTGCGGCAGTTGTTTTTTTAACAGATAAACAATGTTGAATTTGACATTGGATCAGCTACGCTCGCTCCATAGTTAGCAATATTACCTGCATTTGCGCCTCCATTCTATCTTTTGAACGTTGATCCCTATTTAAATGCAGCGTTACAAAATGATCTCAATTGTATGTCCTAATATTGTGTCTTTATCTAAAACTGTGTGTGTGAAAGCATAGCGCAATCGTCAGATTTACGCTGTTGTGCTGTGGTACAACAATGTGATATTGTGTGGGATAGCTCTTATTTGATATGTTTTTGTAACTACAAATGATCAAGCTATGTAATAATTTGATTGCCTTGGTTTTTATATGCAGCATATAATTTACCGACCTTCAATTCTAATTGCAAATATTATATACATTATAATATGTTGTACTTTTATGTAAGCTGAATTTCAATTGATGTACATACATCCAAATCCTAAATAATATTATAAATTCGAATGGTTTGTTTGTTACGCTTTCACGCCGTAACGGCTAAACCGATCATCATGAAATTTTGCATACATGTTGTCAGGGGTACAGATAAGAATATAGGGTATTTTTTATCCAGAAAAAAATACTGTTATTGACTTTACCTGTACGCGAGCGAAGTTGCAGGCAAAATCTAATGAAGTATATTCAATTCTATCATTTTGTTGAAATATTCTTATGTTTATGTAAATGATAACTCATGGTGTTATCTTGTTGTAAGTACGTGTGTGACGGCCTCTATGGCATAGTGGTTAGTATAACTGACTGCCACGCCTGAGGTTACGAGTTCGATTCCCGCACAAGTCAAACATTTGTGTGCATGAACACGCATGTTTGTCTTGGTCTGGGTGTTTCTATGTATAATATATACGTATTTACAAAAAAAAAGTGTATATGTATGTTTATCCATTGTCTAGTACCCATAGTACAAGCTCTGCTTAGTTTGGGCTAGATAGTGTTGTGTGTGTGATAGAATATTATATTATATTAATTTCCTCCAGACCGAATTCCGGCCACGGCGGTCAATCTTACGGAGACTGGCCATCTGCGCAGGAGATATTATAGTACACAAGTATGTGCGCAGACACAAGTGCACTCTTTGTCCCTTAACCTTCATGATCCGATGGGACGGTAATCCGATACGACCGGAGAGAGATCAGGCGCAGGACCAACGGCTAAACGTGCTTTCCGAGGCACGGGGGTGTCTAACACCGCCAACTTCCTAACTCCGGGCTCGTATTGAGATTTATGAAAGATAAACCTAATATCATTTTGTTTGCCCGACCCGGAATTCAAACCCGAGACTTCATGCACAGCAGTCGCATTCACTACCGCTGCGCCACGGAGTACACAGTGCCACAAATCCTTAAAAGAGAAGTATCATCAATTCCATCCCTCTAAGAGTATGCAGAACCAGCTTTTGTAGACATCTATGGCTGACGATATATGTCGTCAGTCACAGATGTACTGATGACATGGATGGCGTAATGGTTTAAGTGGTCACCTGCACCGAGTGTTGTGGGTTCGAATCCCACACGGGACAAAAAATTGTGTGTTCCAGAAATGGTTATTCCGAGTCTGGGTGTTCCTTGTGTCCGTTGTTTGAATGTTTATAAAGTCCTCCGTGACACATGAATTATTCTTAGTGCAGGAGTTGTCTTTAAAAAGAGAAAGGAAAAACAGAGATGTTCACAAAGGCCTGTATTACTAACTCTCTATAGAGTTAGTAGAGGAAAATACCCTCACAACCAGTTAGCTTGGTATGCTTAAAGAACTCAGGCAATTAAGTAATGGTTATTTTTCTTTAAATTGTTAAATGGTCTCGATAATAGACTACCTTCACGAAATATCATAGCAAACATTAGTCAACATACACATTAGTTTTAAAATATTGCACAAAACCCTGCCGTAGGTAACTTTTAAAATAATTTATATTATATACACAATGTATTTATAAGAAATATTAACTTTAGGGGAAAAATAAAACAACAAAATTAAAAAGCGTCATAATATTTCTCCGCGTCGTCGTCAATTGGCAACGTGGCCAGAAGGCTGGCAGTATTGTTGAATGGCAATACTTATTCTTTGTGCAAAGAAAATACCAGCCCTCTAGTATTTTTTTATTACTTGGTTTTGTATACATTTTCTTTTTCTGTTATATTTTAAAAGACATATCCCTACACTAGGTAAAATTCCTGCGTCGCGGAGGATTTTACAAACATTCAAACAACAGACACAAAGAACGCGCAGACACGGTACAACTATTTGTGGATTATACAAATTTTTGTCTCATCTGGGGATCGAATCCATAACACTCGGCGTAGAAGCAGTGGCGAGGCGACCACTTAAAACACTACGTCATCCGTGCAATCAGTACATCTGTGACTGACGACATATATCGTCAGCCATAGATGTCCACAAAAGCTGGTTCTGCAATCTCTTAGATGGATGGATTTGATGATACTTCTCTTTTAAGGGTTTGTGGCACTGTGTTTTCCGTGGCGCAGCGGTAGTGAATGCGACTGCTGTACATGATGTCTCGGGTTTAAATCCCGGGTCGGACAACCAAATGATATTGGATTTTTCTGTTTACAAATCTTAATACGAGCCCCGAGTAGAACATACGATATCCGTGCAGTACATATATTCATTTTTCTAGCTTTACTAACTGACTACTCAGATAGATCAGGGCTCAAAATGACTGGTGATCAGCGTATAACGATATATTTTAAACTAGCTGACCCGTGCATCTTCGTCTGCTTAACATAAGAGAACTTTCCCCGTTTTTGCAACATTTTTCTTTGATGCTCCGCTCCTATTGGTCATAGCGTGATGTTATATAGCCTATAGCCTTCCTCGATAATTAGGCTATCAGACACTAAAAGAATTTTACAATTCGAACCAGTAGTTCCTGAGATTAGTGCGTTCAACCAAACGGACAATCTCTTTAGCTTTATAATAGTACAGACGATAACAAAAATAATTAGCCTTGTTTATAAAGTATCCCACTGCTGGGCACAAAAGAGGCCCTTGCCTCTTTTCTGTGTGTAAAGGATAAGGCCATAGTTCAACACGCAGGCTTAGTGCAGGTTGACAGACTTTACGCACATCTATACTAATATTATAAAGCTGAAGAGTTTGTTGTTTGTTTGCTTGAACGCGCTAATCTCAGGAACTACTGGTACGATATGAAAATGTATTTTAGTGTTAGATAGCTCACTTATCGAGGAAGGCTATATAACATCACGCTAAGACCAATAGGAGCGGCGCAGCGGCGCAGCAATGAAAAATGTTGCAAGAATGGGAAATTCTCTTATGTGAAGCAGACGAAGTTGCGCGAGTCAGCTAGTCTTCGATAATATTAGGAAAACTTCAGGAATACAAGTATCCTGACAATGTTTGCCTTCACCGTTAAAGCAAGCGCTAGGTAATTATTTAATGAGCAAATAATATTAAATAATTATTCCATATGTTTATTTTATAAAATATCTACAACTTTTTTCCTAAATGTTTAGTCAACATTTCGATGCATGCCTATCTTAGTGTATGTATAAGAACTATTTTTAAGGTAGGTACTGTTGTACATATATAATGTAGGCGTGTCTAAAATAAATAAACAAATATCGAAAATTCAGACTGCGTGATAGTCCAACTAGACAATTGTTACTACTTAGAATTATAAATCAACGTCTAAAACTTATTATAGAGTTTAATATTTTGTAAAATATTGATATTTATATATGAAAATACTTTACATATGTTACAAGAACTAACAAAACATCAACATTCCGCAGCTACGGAAATATCGCTGATGATTTTAAAAAACGATCATTTGGTGGTATAGTTTCTTTTATAAGTAAATAATAGAAACAATATTCTATAGAAATTATTGTTGTAGTTTTTATAGAATACTTGTATGCACGGTCTGTTACGTATAATAAGACAGTCTTAAACGTTGTAGAGAAATTTATTAACATAATTAGACAACTATTAAATACTAAATGCGCCCTGTTGTTTCACACGCGTAAGTCCTGGTGCCATGGGAATATCGGAATAAAAGTAGCCCATATGTTAATCCAGATCTCAGCAGCGATAGCTCAATGGGGAGACCAACATACTGCAATGCAGAGGGTCTCGGGTTCGAACCTACGTCGCGCACCTCTGACTTTCAGAAGTTATATGACTTTTCGAAATTATGTGCGTATTGATTGACAATTATCGCCTGCCTCGGAGAGCACGTTAAGCCGTCGGTCGCGGCTGCCATGAACATCTATGGCAGTCGTTATTGGAAGTCGACACAAAAGATCCCACTGGCTCGAAGTGTCGCCAGTCTGTACTGACTGGCCCCCATACAAGATAAGATAAGATAATCCAGATGTCCAGTAAAGAGTTAAAAGTTATAACAAATAAATAAACATGTTAAAATAAATGACACCAAAATGTTATTTTTAACATAAAGTAATTTTTTTTACATCAGTGCCAAGATACATCATTTCAAACATTTTAAATTGATTTCTTATATTCAAAATATTCAGACAGTCCTAAGCCTGTAAAAGTAAGAAGGAAATTTGATTGATTTAACTAATTATGTCGCATGTTAAATTTATATAAGCACTTTAACAAAATCACGAAAAAAGACATGTTATCATTCAAAATTTTATCATCATGTAAGTCACAAGCTAATATGCTATGACTAATATTTAAATGTATATAACACATTTATTTAACTCAACAGTTAAATCAACGTATTACGTTTAACTATTTAACATGTTATAAGAGTTAGCACTTTAAATAACATGCTAATTTTTATTTAACAGTATAACAAAAAATAACACTTTAGCCCACCGCTAATCTCCAGCTATCTACATAGCAAGTTTTATCGCAATTGGTTCAGTAGTTTTTGCGCGAAATAGTAACAAACATAGATCAATCCATCTATCTATTCTCAAAAACATTAACATTTATAATATTAGTAGGATTTTTAGTATACTAAAAATAAATTAAAAAAAATCTCTTGCATATTTCAATTGTATTTCAGTGTTATCGTTATGTTATATTTTGTGTAACCGTTATACATGCGATTTGATTGATACATTGTTAAACATAAATATCTACTTTAATAGTACTCCATTATCTATGGCGTAACAAGACCCTGTGATACTTCTTGCCTTGTCACTTGCCAGATACAATACTAGATCGGCTATTTCTTTGGCTTCTGAAGTTCGACCTAATGCTGTCATGTCAGACGCACTTTTGTCGGTCAGGTAATCCAACGTAAACAATGTTTTAAGCATATCACTTTCAACGGGGCCAGGGTTAACAGAATTAACCCTTACTCCGCTCGCTGCAAATTCAAGGGCTGCACACCTAGTGAATTTATCCATGCCAGCTTTCGAAATACAGTAAGCGCTTATGCCTGGAAACTCAGTCTTTGCTGCAGCGCTTGACATATTGATAACATTTCCTTTCGTTTCCTGGAGGTACGGTATAGCCAAGCTTGTGATGTGGACTGCTGAGCGCAGGTTTGTTGTCATGACGTCATCGTAGGTTTGTAACATGTTACTTTCTGAAAGCGTCACAGTTTTTAAGACGCCTGCATTGTTGACTAGTACATCCAGCTTACCATATCTATCGATGGTTTTTTTCACGATATCCTTAGCTTCTCTGTCTATTGAAACGTCAGCTTTGATAATGAGAATGTTAGCTCCCAGATTCTTACAACGCTGCGCAACATCCTTCAGCTTTGCTTCGTTTCTTCCAACGATAGCAAGCGAAGCTCCTTCCTTGGCAAAGCCTTCTGCTATAGCTGCGCCTATACCGGCGTTACCCCCAGTAACAATTACAACTTTGTTAGCAAACATATTAGACACACTATCAGGAATAACTGCACTATTTCACTGTTCAACTATACATATATTGTAAACTGTGATAGCAATGCTTCTTGCTTATTTAGCAATACTTTAGATTTGTGTACATATAAGATCTAAAGGTAAATCTATTCGATGTTACTCGTATATGTGCCTATCTATTAATGTCACCGAAGACGCTTAACCTCGGTATTTAATACGTAGCGATCAGCATGTCGAGTATCCGTGACATGAATAGCATCAAATATACATATATGTACAGCACAATGGATGTAATCTATCATTTAGTTTTTATAATGTTTTAGTGACACATCTTAGTGTGTAATGTAATTTATATCTATTCTAATATTATAAAGAAAAAAATTTGTTATTTGTTTGTTAGGATTTAACTCGAAACTACTCAACTGATTTTAAAATAATTTTCTATTAGAAAGCTATATTATCACCGAGTAAAATAGGGGAGAAATTATAAAAAAAAAATACTGTTACTAGCATAACCTAAATTTATGCGAGCGAAGACGCGAGCAAAATCTAGTATTTTATATAGAGAACATGGCGGCAATAAGCATATTATTTATGCTACACAGGTAGCAACCAATTTTATCCTGCTGTTGTTAAAAGTCAGGTCCTGCATTAGAAATAGGTGTTGGTCACGGGGAACTTCACAAACATACAAACAATGGAGGCATAGAACATCCAGACTTGGAACAACTCTTGTTTGCATATTGTGAAAAATATTCTTGATTGTAATTTTTCATAAGTTATTAGCTATCTTAACAGACGTCCTGTACAATCGAAAAAAAAACAAATCTTATCCATTCTCGAATCTAATGGAACACTCACAAAAAATTGCATGAAAATCGGTTCAGCCGTTTAGGAGGAGTTTAATTACAAACACATGCACAGAAGATTTATATATATAAAGATTTGATAACAACCATTGTCCATATATATAAGTAACGTACAACTGTTTATGTTCCAAAAATTTAAATTAAAATAAAATAAGACTGTTTGTGGATTATACAAATTTTTGTCACGTGTGGGGCTCGAACCAATACAATTGGCTCAGGCTCGGCACGGCGGCTCACAGGCAGTGTCAAGGCGTTCATTCATTCATTCATTTATTTAGAAAGTAGGTACATAAAATAAGGATATTAACATAAGTTGTTCGACCCTTGTACAATCTACCATAAATTAGGCATGCAAATATTATAGGTATATTTTGTAAAAAGAAATATTGAATTAATATGTCAATACAGAATTACTATGCCAAAACAGAATGATTATGTCAATACAAAATTATTATGTCAATAAAGAATTATTACGTCAATACAGAAATATTATGTCAATGCAAATTCATTTAAACAACACCATCTGTGGATATGGTCGGCCTGATGGTATACGATTACAGTAGTCCATGAACGCTATTGATATTACATGCACCCTGCTGACCTCAGGAAAAAGATATTTGTAACGACTGCTGACGCCTTACTTTTATATAGTCAGGCGCTGGTAATAGCAGCGGTAGCTCAGTGGGGAGACAAACAGACTGCAATGCAGATGGTCTCGAGTTCGAATCTACGTCGCGCACCTCTGACTTTCGAAAGCTATATGACTTTTCGAAATTATGTGCGTATTGATTGACAATTATCGCCTGCTCTGTGCTTCGGAGAACACGTTAAGCCGTCGGTCCCGGCTGCCATGAACATCTATGGCAGTTGTTTTTGGGAAAATCAGTACCCTCTAATATCCTGACACTGGTCTAGCCTTAGGGTATCGTTAGCCTTCGAGTTGCGGAGGTCAGGTGGCAGCCGCTCCGTGTAAAAACTGATATCCAGTCAAATCCGGTTAGACTAGAAAAAGCCAAGTCCATGTGACTTGGGAATAATAAAGGCTAAGGAGAAGAAGGAGGCGCTACGCAGCAGCACCGCACGGTAGTCGTCTCCCTGCAACCACATTGTTAGGTCATAGTTAGCAGGTACCAGTAAATATATGTTTTTTCTTATGATATAGGTAGCAAACGAGCAGATGGATCGCTAACAGCCAGAAGAGTTACAAATACGTTGCCCGCCTTTTAAAAAGGAGTACGCTCTTTTCTTGAAGGTTTGTAGGTCGTAGTAGTCTGGAAATACCACAGGCGACAGTTCATTCCACAGTTTAGTTGTGCGAGGCAGAAAATTTCTGGAAAAGCGCACAGTTGTGGACTGCCAACCATGTAAATGATGGGAATGGAAATTGTATATCCATGTGTATCAAGAATTATTTTATTCGAACACCCACAATGAGAAGATATCAGAATACTTCTACATTGACCACTGTGTGTCGCTACATATTAAAGATGTGGGAGAGAAACGGCCGGTGTGTAATTCCGTGGGCAATTGTTTGATATTATCATCACCATAACCGTGGCCTCTTCCACTCATAAAAGTACATAAACCCGAGTTTACATTGAGTGTACAGTACCGAACAATACGGAGCAAAAGTATTCGTAGAAGCAGTAAACATGTTTGTTCAGTTAGGATCGGCTTAGGTACTTTCATTTCGGTTAGAGAGTCAGGGGTCATGACTACACGGATGTCGTGGTTTGCCTTGTCATTGCCGCTACGTCGAGTGTTGTGGGTTCGATTCCCACACCGGACAAAAATTTGATTGCTGTGCAACTAGTTGTTTCAAGTCTGGATGTTTTTGTGTCCATTGTTTGAAAGTCCTCCGCGACACGGGAATTAGTTTAAGTGTGAGAGTTATCTATGAATAAAACAAAAGAACATCCCAGAAATTGGTATTGAGGTGACGTGCGACGTACATTGAGTGCGCAGCTAGTTTTGTCGTTAGTCAATAAGGAAGTATGCCAATGTGGTGATGAACTTTACTTTAAGCTAGCATTTTCCCGCGAATTCGCTCGCTGGAAAATAGTCCTTTTTCTGGATGAAAGGTACCCGGTGTCCTTTTCTATACGCTCGACAATGTATATGCAAAATTGCATGATAATCGGTTGAGTCGTCTGTCCACCTCATGGTAAGCTACAACCAAGCTGTTGCCTTATCAACACCACATAGGGGGCAAACAATAACACGTTCGCTGCTTGATGATACAGTAAACCTCTCTCTAACACCGTTATAGAATACATATGACAGGATTGGAGAAAGATCAGTTTCAGCGTAAATGGGTGGGTCATTCATCACACAAAGCAGCGAGTTGGCAGACAGTGGTCGTTTTAGTAGGTAGGCCCAAAGTCTCGGGAGAGCCCGATATAACTCTCTAGCTTCCTCTTGTGGCGAGGAAGTATGCTTATGAAGCATTTTCCGACATTAATAAAAAAACAAGTTTGCTAGAGAACCTAATGAAGAGACCGTTCAACTAGTACATCATCCTAGACGTAGTAGTTGAGTTATTTTGTCTTCAGTTATTTTCATGAACAACACAACAATAATAGATTTTTACTATTTATTTAAATCGTGTCGAATTCAGCCTTGAATTTTAATTAGTTTTAAAAATAAAATTAACAGGATATTGATATTATTTTTTAATAACTTTTTGCATGATTTTTTTACGTTGTTGACGTGTGATTCACCACACGGATGTAAGACCGGAATCATTACTCGCAAGGTACCAAATATGTATTATTAATATTATTAATATTTAAAAAAAATTGTAATACAGTGCTAAATAAACAACGCGATAAAATCCGTATATAGTAGTTTAATTTCATTGAATAAAATTCGCGTAAACAGAAGACAATATTATATTAATATTTTTTGCTAATATAAAATATGGACTAATTAGAATCATTTATTTTTAACCCTGTCATCATGCCTATTCCGTAATATATGAATAACATCAAGGTGCCTTCAAAGTGCTTAGTACTTTCTAAATGGTCTCTGATTACTGGGAACCGAAAAGCCAGGCCAGCCTGCGATTTTCAATCGACTTGACTCGACGACTACGAAAGAAGGAGGTTCTTAAATCAAGTCGTATGTTTTTATGTCTTTTCCTCATATCATTGGTATTCCGTAACTTACTAACAGTGATAGTTAGAAAATATAAAGTACTTGAAAATCAATGATAAGAAATAATCATCGCGTTAGTCTTAACAACACAGAAATAACTTAAAAATAACCACCAAAAATGATATAATTACTTGGCACAGATTTCGCATTAGTTAGATTCGATTGAGAGCTTAGTTATGCCCGCGGTTTCACCCGCGTAAGTCCCGTTGCCGTTGAAATATCGGGATAAAAGGTAGCCTATATGTAAATCCAAGTCTCCAACTATCTACATACCAAGTTTCATCGCAATCGGTTCAGTAGATTTTACGTGAAAGAGTAACAAACATCCATACATCCTCACTAACTTTCACATTCATTATATCAGTATAGATGTTCAGTGTTTTTGAAGTCATTTTATATATTTTGTTAAAAAGCTATTTTGTTACTAAAAATCCACTGTGCTTACCTACCTTTATTACTAGAATTTGCCCGCTGCTTCGCTCGTGTCAATGTCGGCATCGATGGCGTAGTGGTTACGCTTGAGGTCGCGGGTTCGATGCCCGCACAAGTCAAACATTTGTATGCATGAACATGGATGTTTGTCTTGGCCTGGGTATTTCTATGTACATATAATATGTAAGTCGTTACAAAAATAAAAAAGTATTAATGTATGTTTATCCATTCTCTAGTACCCATAGTACAAGCTCTGCTTAATTTGGGCTAGATGGTGTGGTAGAATACATATAAAAGAAAAATGTTAATCAATAATACTGTAAAGTTTTATTCAGTTCAGTAGTTTTTGCGTGAAAGAGTAACAAACATCCATCTATCCATCCCCACACACTTTCAATTTATAATATTAGTAGGATAGGATGAATATAATTGATTATTGTTTAGTATATAAAATACACACTTTAAATCACGTCCTTTACATACTTATATTTTTTTGTACAGCTAAGGTGGCAAACAAGCATAAGGCCCACCTGATGGTAAGTGGCCGTAGCCTATAGCCGCCTGCAACACCAGAGGCATCACTTGCGCGTTGCCGGCCCTGTGGGAAAGTAAGAAGAGAATAAGGAAGTGGGAAGGAGAAGGAGCGGGAAGGGGGAAAGAGGGTGATTGGGCCTCCGGCACTCAATACAACCAAAACATATTTTATTTATATCTTAAAAGGAAACTACCAATAATAAGATCAAGAGGCCAATTCGCTTAATAAAATATGTTCAAAATAGAGTTCTGCTCTAGTCTAATAAACGCCAAATTTAAATTGACATTAAATTTGACGTTCATTTAAATTTCGAAGCAAGGCATTTGTGATATTTAAGACACTTATATTAGAAACTTATATTAAAAAACGTTCAAAATAGATTGAACGTCTTTTATTACTAGAATTGGCTCTCTGATTATTCTCTGAGTGTACCAATGTAAACATATAATACGAGCTATGTTCTATTAATAATACCAATAAACTTAGTGGCACAACTCTATTCGTAGTGTCTGTCATATAAACGATATCTTATCAGTGTCATTACATTCTTATCCTGAATAATAAACTGTGATTGCTTTTAGATTACATATGTAGGTACCTACTTTCAAATGAGTAACTTAAATAAAACTAATTTATGATTATTTATTTTTATTACACAATATTACATCGGGAATATTTATCTCTAATAGACATTACATTTATTTTTCACAGAACGGTACATATGAAAATAATTTGTTTGATTGCTTGTTACCAAGCATCATTATGGACCACGATGTTCTATACTAATAATGTACCATTATCAATGACGAAGTCAGACCCTGTAACGCTTTTAGCTTTTTCGCTGGCTACGTATAATATCAAATCTGCAACTTCCTCACTCTCTGATATCCTTTTAAGTAACGTGGTGTCCTTCAAAGCATCCATACTATCTGTAGGTGTGTCACGGAATATATTTGTCTGGGTCGGACCAGGGCTGACAGAGTTCACACGCACGCCATGCTGCCCAAGTTCAAGAGCACAACATCTGGTAAAATGGTTCAAAGCAGCTTTAGATGTTCGGTAGGCGATGTAGTTTGGTCTCGACGTGCTTTTTGCTCCCATACTTGATACATTCACAATGTTTCCTTTTGATTTGATGATATGCGGCACAGCATGGCGCGTGATCCGCGCAGGTCCTCTCATGTTAACATTCATTATCTCATCAAACGTGTCCAGGAAATTATCAGATTCGATACTCGCTGCTTTTATTATGCCTGCGTTGTTGACCAGTACATCCAGTTTACCAAACTTGTCGACTGTTTGTTTAACAATCGAATCTGCTTCCTCATCCTTACTTACATCTGCTTTGATGGCGAAAGCTTTTGAGCCATGTCTCTTGCAGCGTGCGACGACTTCGTTTAGATTAGTTTCATTTCTTCCAACTATGGCGACAGAAGCACCTTCTTTAGCGAATAGTTCTGCGGTAGCTGCACCTATGCCAACGCTTCCACCAGTAACCAGCACTACTTTATTCTTGAACATGATGGCACAGACGTCTGCCCGATGATTGAATGTAGCGGCAACTGATTAAACAGAATAATTACATCAGTGTATAAACACACATGCAATGGTATAGTACCGACTGTTATAACCGGTCATTATCTACATCACTCATTTGAATTTTTGTTATCAGTTCATATCGATCATCTATGACACTATCAACATAATATGACACACAGCCATCAGATTTTGTTCTACGACTACTATCGACGTATCATTTTGAGTTTCACACATATACAGACTGTTCGCTTAGACGAGGGACATATTGAAGGAGAGTACTCAGTATTCGATTCTCGTTCCAAATATGTAATAAACATATAACCTTATTTTTTGACACAATTATCCAACAAAATACACAATTTATGAACACCAAGCGCGCGAACCAAAACTTGCAAATAAACGATAGGTACTATCGACATGAGCATCGGCTGACCATTTCAGAAAAAATTTCGCTAGTCATGTTAACCAGTTGAGTTTTTATCGCCTTAGAATCAGTAAACAAATGTAAAGTGTAAAAAACTCAAACAAAAAAGGGCACAGGTGTTGGCCTGATGCAATTTTAACCTTAGGAGTAGAATAACAATACCGTCACACGGACTGCCACAAACACCCTCCCCGCGCGTACACCGCGCCCCGCACCTTTGTCCTGGCACCGACGCGGCGACGGCGATGCGCCAACAGGACATACTCCCGCGCAACCCGCAGTCTGCATGAGTGCATCGCTACTTCCGCATTTCTGTTAACGCGCTTCCGTATTTCGCGTCGATCCCGTGTGCATCGCGTATTTTGTGTAAACATTTGTGATAAGTTGATAACAGTAGAATCAGATTTAAACATGTCGACTTATCAGTATTCCAATGAATAATACTGGGATATGGTTCGTGTCTATGCACTATCCAATGATAGTGTTCGGGGAGCAGTCAACTTGTACCGCAAGATGTTTCCCAACCACCAGACTCCTTCGTACAACCTGATGTTGGGCATCAATCACCGATTGCGAACATTCGAAAAATTCATCGTGCTGATGCATGCCCAAGGTCGTGGGAGAGAGCCATACCCAGTTCATCTCCAAGAAGCCATCTTGGAATACTCTGAGTATCACCCGCAGGAGAGTACTCGAAATACAGCAAGGTGGTTTGGAGTATCAAACTCAACCGTGTGGAAGCTACTCCATGAAGAAGGAATGCACCCATATCATTTTCGTCCAGTTCAAGAACTGAGGGCTAATGATTACGAGCCGCGAATTAATTCTTGCCAGTGGTTTTTATCTAATTTAAATAACAACATTTCGTTTACGAATGAAGCCACTTTTACAAAAATGGGAGTATTTAATGTTCACAATGAACATTGGTGGAGCAGTGAAAACCCATATGTGACGCGACAGGACGCTTATCAACATAGGTTTAGTGTTAATGTGTGGGCAGGCATTTTGAACAATTGTTTGCTAGGCCCTTATTTTATCGAGGGAAGACTAGACAGCTTGTGTTATTTAAACATTTTAAATAGTGTTGTAGATGAAATGCTGGACGATGTGCCCCTCAGTGCTCACCGAAACCTGTACTATCAACATGACGGAGCGCCCGCGCCGCGTGAGTTCCTAAACGCTCACTTTGGTGATAAGTGGATAGGTCGCGGAGGATCTGTACCGTGGCCGGCTTGCTCTCCTGATCTCACCCCGTTAGATTTTTAATTATGGGGTCAAGTGAAGAGATTACTGTACGTAACGGAATACTCGAACAGGGAGGAGTTGAAAGCGCGTATCACTAGTGCATTTGATAGTGTCCGAACTGATCCATTTGTACTCAATCACGTTAAAGACAGTATGCGGAAACGGGCTGAACTGTGAATCGCGCGGGAAGGTGCTCATTTTGAACAACTTTTAAGATTAGTGTAGATTTTGTAAATAGTAAATTATCAATCAAGTTCATCGTTGTATTTACAACGGAATCACACCTATTTAGGTGTGATTCCTTTTTTAAATACGCCAGAAATACTTGTGTATTACTTAGAACCTATTAACATCGTAAAGTTAATATCCTAAATTAGTATTTACGTTAATTGAACATAGTTGTGTAATACGTAGGTATTTTTGCCTGTCTTAAGCCAGGATCGAAGTATGAAGGGAAAACGAATCATGCTTAAAGAGAAAATGACCTTTGAAGTGATAGGTAGTTAACGCTAGCCACTAGCGCTAGAGTGTCCAAACGTTGCGAGACTTTTCACGAATTGTTTGGTAAGTTATTGCTTTTTTATTTACCCGTATTTTTATTTTTGAATATTCTTATTAGATTCGTGTATTCCTAAACTACAGCTGATTTCAATTTGACCCTTGTTTAACCGAACATACTGTATAATCTATACTAATATTATAAAGCTGAAGAGTTTATTTGTTTGGTTGAACGCGCTAATCTCGGAAACAACTGGTTCGAATTTTAAAATTATTTTTGTGTTGGAATGCCCATTTATTAAGGAAGGCTATTTAACATCAGGTTACGGCCTATAGAAGCGGAGCATCAATGAAAAATGTTGCAAAATCGGAGAAGAGAATTTTTCCGATTTTGCAACATTTCATATGATGCGGACGAAGTTGCGCGGGTCAGCTAGTATAAAATATGAATGGTACTGTAGATTTTAAATACATATATTACACAATAAAGGAAAATGGCTTGGCGTGTGTCAAACCTAAGCTCAGAAGATCGAGTTTCAGCACAGGCTAAAAATCTATACTAAAATTATAAAGCTTAAGAGTTTGTTTGTTTGTTTGGTTGGTTGAACGTGCTAATCTCAGGAACTACTGGTTCGAATTGATTTTTTTTTTATTGTTGAATAGTTCATTTATCGAAAAAGGCTATATAGCGTCACGCTACAACCAATAGGAGCGGACCATTGAATGCAATGTTGCAAAAACGGGGGAAATTTTCTTACGTGAAACAGACGAAGTTGGGCACGTCAGCTCGTTCGTAATAAGAGCTGCCAGGCTTGACAGTATAGTAAACTGCAATAAACCTTTATATAATGGAAAATATTTGACTCTTTGACGACTTATAAGATTGTAGCTATATAATGATCCGACAAAACCATTACTCTCTGACAATTGTTGTAATGACCAGCTTCAAACCGCGATTTGACGCATTGTATGCTATTAAATATGGCCTTTATTACTTCAGCATATTGTGGTTTCTATTAGTGAAAAGTTTTCTTAACACCCGCTTTGTTGTTTCAAGTATTGTCTCAAATATAAATAAAAAATATATCTTTATAACATTAGTTTAAAGACCATACTTCTTACAATTAACGCTACAATTCCAATTAAATAAAGTCATAAAAAAACGGATTCTACCATTTATAGTATAGGAACGGTTCAAAATGAGAAAAGTTTGGAACGAAATCCACTGTTGACGAGTCAATATTAACTAGAGACCAGCAAACTCGTGTAGTACCGCCCATAAAATAACTCTTCTACAATAAGCAACCTTATTGTATACGGCGTAGAGTCTTCATGTTTTGATTTCTGGAATTTCTAAGATGAGGATAAGTTGGTGGTGCTACAGCTTTCCGATGAAGTTTTTTCTAATAAGGTCTGTTGCAATAGCATGTTTCTATTCTGCCAGCAGTCTGACGAACTCTCATGTTGTGATTATTGCATTTCAGTGTTTAGATTTAGAAACAAACTGTCCTAGCCCTAAGCACGTTGAAGAGTTGTAATTTTTGTTATTATTTAGAAGATAAATGGTATATCTGCTTCTAGATATATCTATATGGCTAGGAAAGATTCGTAGCTGCAGCTGTATTTATTAACCAGCTTTTGACCGCGGCTTTGCTCGCCTAAAAGGTTTGGTTAAAAAAAGAAAAAGTACTTTAAAAAAAATGGCCTATGTTACTCGGTGATACTATAGCATTGTCATAGCGAGCTGGGGTCGCACAAGTCGTCAATCGTATCCGGCGGTTGGGCCTCGAGCTGGCCCTGTCTAAATCTGAGGTCGTATGATTCCACGGTCCTCGGAACCGGCCACCTCCAGGATCCCACATTATAGTAGGAGGCGTCCGCATCGCTGTCGAGCCAACCCTTAAGTATCTAGGTCTTTTGCTCGACAGCCGATGGGACTTTGTAACCCACTTTCGTCGACTGGCCCCCCGTCTTTTGGGCGCTGCAGGAGCGCTCGCTCGTCTGCCGCCTAACCTAGGGGGGACAGGCACCTCCTGTTGGAGGCTCTACGAAGGGGTCGTGCGGTCCATGGCCCCTTATGGGGCCCCAGTTTGGGCAGATAACCTGACGGCCCGTAATATTTCAGCGATTCGTGCGCCTCAGCGTGCAATGGCCGTGGCGTTAGAGGCTACCGCACGATCTCGTTCGAGGCAGCGAGCCTCCTTGCCGGATCGATGCTCTGGGACCTGGAAGCGGCGTTTCTGGCGTTGCTCTACCGTTGGTGTCAGGAGGCGCTGGCTCGGGGTGAAGGACCAGCTCCACCCGCTCTAGAGGCAGCACGGTCCGAGCTCCGCAAGGTCCTGGTGGAAGAATGGAGGAATCGACTTGTGTACCCCAGTGACGGGTACGCCATAATCGTGGTGGTAGGACCCGTTTTTGAGGAGTGGCTAGAGAGGCGGCATGGTGCCCTCACTTTCCAGCTGACACAGGTAATGACTGGCCATGGTTGTTTTGGCCGGTTCCTGTGTCGTATACGCCGGCAAGAGACGCCCGGTTGTCACCACTGCGGCGACTGCCGCGACGTTATTGAGGACACAGCGCTGCACACTTGCAGCGCCGTGAATTGATCGCGGCAGTCGGATTGGTCTCAGTCCCGGCCGTAGTTCATTCGATGGTCCGGAGTGAGAGGTCGTGGAACGCCGTCGCCTCCTTCTGTAAGGAAGTGATTTCCATCAAGGAGGTGGCGGAGCGGGAGAGGGAGCACTTAAACCCTCTCCCCAACCGCAGATCCAAGCGCGAGATGACCTCCAGCCACCCTGAGGTTTGACCTAGGGGTGGTGGGCTTCGTAGGCCTGCCCGCCATCCGATCAGCACCAGATCCGAGAGGCGGCGTGCGTGTTCCCACGCGCGCCTCTGTATCGTGTGTCCGTCCTCCCTCAGGGGGACAGTAGGGATAAAATTAGTGGTGCCTCTTTGGGCACCTTTGGCGGGTCTATTTGTGTAGTGGCCTGCCGTTTTATACGGCGGGCCGACACCTCGGCGGGGTCGCGATTGCATGTGAAAGCAATTCGCGTGGCCCCGGCGATTGCGGTTATGTCAAGGAACACCGTGGTAGGTTAGTCGGTATTCCGAGAGGTCCATTATTATCATTTCAACATCTTTTTCTTTTACCCCGGTGAGTCCGACATAACCCCTCCGCCCGCCTCCGCGGAGGGATATGTGTCAATGCGTTCCCGCAAGTAAAAAAAAAGCATTGTAATAGCGAAGAATAGATATATAAACAAACAAACAAAAATCAAATCTATCCTCTTTATAATATTATAAGCTTTTGCTCGCGGCTTACCTCGTATAAAAGTAGGCTACCGTCGCTTCTATTAAAATCTTAAATATATATATATTTTTTAATATTAAAGGTATTTTTACACGATGGATAAACATTTCTCACATTTAGTAAGCACGTGCCCAACAGTAGGTAGTTTATATTCAGCCTTGTATAAAATAATTTATATGCTAGCAACTGGTGTTGCAAATTACTAGTATTCTTGTTAGCCCCTCTAGAAACTCTAAATATGATTATAACCTACTAATCGCAAGCCTAAGGCGTGAGACTAGTGATCGAAACATCCATTCACTGAGCTACCAACATTTTTTTCCATATTTTAAAGGATTCGAAATATTGAAGTAGGCGTTACTTGGTGGAAGTCCACTGTAATAAAATTATTGGGAAGAGAGGCACCCGCCATGCACCCTCGGATTGCCCTCCCCAATTATTGCATTAGAAAAAGGTTGACAATACTGAACTCCTCTGGATAAGACAGCCACGATGTGGGACACGGCCCTACTCCAACTTGCAGTATTTCGCTTCGAGCACAAAATATGCGTCGACACGCGTCTCGCCTCAGTACGAGGTTTGCCTAGGATGCTATTGCAATAGTTAGGGTGGGCAGTCGTAGGGAGCGTGGTGGGTTCCTCTCTTCTCAAGGATTCGAAATATTCGAATAATTGATCATTCGAATTCATTATTTTTAAATATTCATTATTTGATAACGAATACCAAAATTTTAAGGAATGTCCTAAATTTTAATCTGTCTATATAATTACACCTATCTATACTGGTAATCATATAGGTACACAGATTAAAATCACAGACGTACCATTTTAAAGTTGCCCTTGATCATGATGACATGGCCTTTCATTAAACAATAGCAGTACTTATAGTGAAACATATTGATAAACATTCATTAGTGATAATAACGTATTTTATTATTAGTACCATGATTTTATCTGAACTACGTGCAATACAAAATGCTTGTTCACTATTACTTGATAATATGACTTGCTCTATTATTATACGAGCCGAGCGTGCATTGTACATCATTATATAAACATTAACATAATATATACATCCATAGTTTTACGGCTATTTCCCTGGAAGGTTAGGTAGAGGTGTATTATATTCCCATTTCAAAATGTTGCAAAAACGGGGAAAATTCACTTATGTGAAGCAGTTGAAGTTATAAGACATTTCGCATGATTTTTACACTTTGGTGTGGCAAATAAAAAAAACAAATAAATCCGGTTTGTGTGATTTCACCGTAGCCACCGTAGATTACTTCTATACAGATGTAAGACCAGAATCATTACTCGCAAGCTGCCAATGGGCATGATAATTAAAAAAAAATTACAGTCCGTCTTTTAGAGCTGCAAAAAATATTGAACACAAATTTTTCTTTTGTCCCACAAACTAATAACAACGAAGATACAAAGCCTTAAAATTTTTGTTTTACGTCTCTTCTGGGTTTAAATTTTACAAAAGTGTGACGCCACAAAACTCCTCTCCCGAACTTTAATGCATTATATCTTAATCAATTCTTATTGTTTTGTTAAAACAAAAATAGTTATATAATATTTTTTGCTAATATAAAATATGGACTAATTAGAATCATTTATTTTATCCCTGTCATCATGCCTATTCTGCAATATATGAATAACATCAAGGTCATCATATAAGTAACGATTACTGGTGCCTCCAAAGTGCTTAGTCCTTTCTAAATGGTGTCTGGAAATCCTACTGGGAACTGAAAAACCAGGTAATTTATCTGCGATTTTCAATCGACTTCATTCTTAAATTAAACCGTATGATTTTACGTCATTTCCTCATACCATTGGTATTACATAACTTACTAACAGTGATAGTTACAAAATATAAAGTACTTCAAAATCAATGATAAGCAAGAAATAAACACCATCTTGTTAGTCCTAACAACAACAAAAAAACTAAAAAGAAACATACAATAATGATAATTCAATTACAGGGCACAAATTTCGAATTGGTTGGATTCGATTGGAAACTCAGTTCGAACGAAAAATATATTTTTATATTTTGATGTTCATTGTTTTTGGAGAAAGTTTATATATTTTAATAATTATTTGAATAAAGATTTCTATTTTTATTTCTATAAAAATTTATATTAATATTTATTCGCTTGAGACATGGTATACAATTAAGGTGTTACAAGTTATAAAGGTTCGAGCACATCTCGTTAAAAGTTATTATGTTTCTAAAAACCCATTGTGCTTACCTACCTTTATGTTCTATGAATATAATAATCATTGATTAGTACCAATAAAAAACACACTTTTAATCAATTCATTATTAATTGTATCTTTGTTATAATACTTACTTGTGCTAAATTATAGATTTAGTAAAACGTCCTTTACTTATACTATAAAAAATTGTTTTGATTGATTTTTAAGACGAAATTATCAATATCAAGATCAGAGCCTAAATTCGCCTAAAATATATGTTCAAAATACAGTTCCGATCTAATCCGATAAACGTTAAATGTGATTTTAAATGCAATATAAATTCACATTAATTGACGTTTATTTTTATTTAGAAGAATGCCATTTGTGATATTAAAGACACCTAGATTAGAACAGAACTCTATTTTAAACGTTTTTTCACGAGATTTGGCTCTCTGATTATTCTCTGAGTAATATATTATGTTTACCAATGTAAACATATCATACAAGTCATATTACCCGGTATTATTACTATTAATAATACCGATCAACTTAATGGCACAACTCTATTTGTAGTGTCTGTCATTTAAACGATATCTTATCAGTGTCATAACATTCTTATCATCAATAATAAACTGTGATTACTTTTAGATTACATATGTATGTATCTACTTTCAAATGAGAAACTTAAATGAAACCAATTTATAATTATTTATTTTTATTGTTCGGGAATATTTATCTCTAATAGACATTACATTTATTGTTCACGGCACGGTACATAAGAAAATAATTTGTTTGATTGCTTGTTAACAAGCATCATTATGGACCACGATGTTCTATACTAATAATGTACCATTATCAATGACGAAGTCAGACCCTGTGACGCTTTTAGCTTTGTCGCTGGCTACGTATAATATCAAATCTGCAACCTCCTCACTCTCTGATACCCTTTTAAGTAACGTGATGTCCTTCAATGCATCGATACTATCTGTAGATGAATCACGGAAAATATTTGTCTGGGTCGGACCAGGGCTGACAGAGTTCACACGCACGCCGTACTGCCCAAGTTCAAGAGCACAACATCTGGTAAAATGGTTCAAAGCAGCTTTAGATGTTCGGTAGGCGATATAGTTTGGTCTCGACGTGCTTGTTGCTGCCATACTTGATACATTTACAATGTTTCCTTTTGATTTGATGATATGCGGCACAGCATGGCGCGTGATTCGTGCTGGTCCTCTCATGTTAACATTCATTATCTCATCAAATGTGTCCAGGAAATGATCAGACTCGATACTCGCTGCTTTTATTATGCCTGCGTTGTTGACCAGTACATCCAGTTTGCCAAACTTGTCGACTGTTTGTTTAACAATCGAATCTACTTCCTCATCCTGGCTTACATCTGCTTTGATGGCGAATGATTTTGAGCCATGTTTCTTGCACCGTGCGACGACTTCATTTAGATTAGATTCATTTCTTCCAACTATGGCGACAGAAGCACCTTCTTTAGCAAATAGTTCTGCGGTAGCTGCACCTATGCCAACGCTTCCACCAGTAACCAGCACTACTTTATTCTTGAACATGTTGGCACAGACGTCTGCCCGATGATTGAATGTAGCGGCAACTGATTATACAGAATAATTACATCAGTGTATAAACACACATGCAATGGTATAGTACTGACTATTATAACCGGTCATTATCTACATCACTCATTTGAATTTGTGTTATCAGTTCATATCGATCATCTATGACACTATCGACGTTTAATTTTTAGTATCACTTGTATATATATATATGACTATATACATATATATAGATATATGAATATATATATATATATATATATATATATATATATATATATATATATATATATAATGAATGGTACTGTAGATTTTAAATACATAAATTACACAATAAAGGAAAATGGCTTGGCGTGTGTCAAATCTAAGCTCAGAAGATCGAGTTTCAGCACAGGCTAAAAATCTATACTAAAATTATAAAGCTGAAGAGTTTGTTTGTTTGTTTGGTTGGTTCAAGGTGCTAATCTCAGGAACAACTGGTTCGAATTGAAAAATTATTTTATTGTTGAATAGTTCATTTATCGAGGAAGGTTATATAGCGTCACGCTACAACCAATAGGAGCGGAGCATCGAATGCAACGTTGCAAAAACGGGGGAAATTCTCTTATGTGAAGCAGATGAAGTTGCGCGGGTCAGCTAGTTCTTAATAAGAGCTGGCAGGCGTGACAGTGTAGTAAACAGCAATAGACCTTTATATAATGGAAAATATTTGACTCTTTGACGATTAAGATTGTAGCTATATAATGATCTGACAAGCCATTACTCTCTGACAATTGTTGTAATGACCAGCTTCAAACCGCGATTTGACGCATTGTATGGATTCCCTATCCATTAGCATAAAATTTTAAGACCTAATATAACTTGGCATAATGTTGTTTGGCATAATTATATTTTCGCATAATATAATTACGCATAACAGCTTACGCATAATTTTTTAAGCATAATTTCTCTAACCATAATAATGATTAAGCATAATATTGTAAAGCATAAATTTATTAAGCATAAAGTTCTAAACCATAACTTTTTTAAGCATAATATCCTAAAGCATAAATTGATGATGTGTTGAATGAGTTTCTGTCACGGCTCCGGCGCTGCGGGCCTCCGGCGGCCCCACGCGTGCTAATCGTCGCAGACGGCTTTCGCTCACCACCGCAGCTTCGGCTTGTTGGCCGGCTTCGCCGGCCAGCCTCAGCCGCGGCGGCTCGCTCGCAGCCGCCTGCTCCTCAGCCCGCGGGCCGCCTCGCCCCTACACGCCTACGCGATTTTAAATAACACTCTAGGGGTAGGACAAACAAGACTACGTGAAGTCGGTTTTGCAGCAATTCGGTTCTGTGACTAACTTTTGTTGCACAGCATATTAATTTTTTAACCAACAATATTATTTGATTGTTACAGATACTATAGCTAATTATGCTAAAAGTCTTTAGGCCTACTAACGTTATGCTAATAGTCATTAGGCCTACTAACGTTATGGGAATCAAATTTATGCCAAAACAAATTAGTCTTTAACATGATTATGCCAACATAAAATGTATGCCTAAAAAAAGTATGCCAAAGTATTATTATGCCAAAACAAATTGTGCCAAAATCGTTATGCCGAAGTATATTAGGACAAAAAACATTATGCGAAAAGGAGGGATCCCCATTGTATGCTATTAAATATTACCTTTACTACTTTAGCATATTGTGGTTTCTATTAGAGAAAAGTTTTCTTGACATCCGCTTTGTTGTTTCAGGTGCTGTCCCAAATATAAACAAAAAATATACTTTATAATATTAGTTTAAAGACCATAATTCTTACAATTAACGCTACAGTTCCAATTAATAAAGGTCATAAAAAAAGGATTCTACCATTTATAGTAAAGGAACGGTTCAAAATGAGAAAAGTTTGGAACGAAATCCACTGTTGACGAGTCAATATTAACTAGAGACCAGCAAACTCGTGTAGTACCGCCCATAAAATAACTCTTCTACAATTAGCAACCTTATTGTCTACGGCATGGAGCCTTCATGTTTTGATTTCTGGAATTTCTAAGATGAGGATAAGTTGGTGGTGCTACAGCTTTCCGATGAAGTTTTTTCTAATAAAGTCTGTTGCAATAGCATGTTTCTATACTGCCAGCAGTCTGATGAACTCTCATGTTGTGATTATTGCATTTCAGTGTTTAGATTTAGAAACAAACTGTGTCCTAGCCCTAAGCACGTTGAAGGGTTGTAATTTTTGTTATTATTTAGAAGATAAATGGTATATCTACTTCTAGATATATCTATATGGCTAGGAAAGATTGGTAGCTGCAGCTGTATTTATTAACCAGCTTTCGACCGCGGCTTTGCTCGCCTAAAAAGTTTGGTTAGAAAGGCGCAACAGTACTTTGGAAAAATAAAATAAGGCCAATGTTACTCGGTGACAGAGTAATTTTTGGGTTAAATCACAAACAAACAAACAAAAAATCAAATCTATCGTCTTTATAATATTACTAACTTTTGCTCGCGGCTTCTCTCGAATAAAAGTAGGCTAGGCTAGGTTTTGTTAGTAACAGTACTTTTTAAAATAAAATATAGCTTGAGATATTCGGTGATAATATAGCTTTCTAATGGTGCGAATTGGTTGAGTCGTTTTTAAGTTAAATCATTACAAACAAACAAACAGACAAACAAAAGATCTAATCTTTCCTTTTTATAATATTAGTATAGATATTGCGAAGTTAGAAAACAAGCTTTATCAAATAATCGCTTCGAACATTTTAGAAATAAAATTTCATGTAGTATGTACTCTAATATAAGGGAAGATAAATATCCTAATAAGTAGTATGACAGCTTTTTTGGTATTGTTAAGAAAGAATTTGATAATACGTTTAGGTCTAAAGTAAAAGTCATTAAAGGAACTATGTCATTTAACGAATGGGCAAATGTGGGTATTTAATGAGTAGACTGAAAATGTATGAGTTATAGTTGTATGAAAAAATATAATTTTGATCCTACTTTTACTGAATATGTTAAGAATTACTCCAAAATTTTAAAAATGTATGCCCCTTGACCTAGTCCAAGTTCATCAGTAACAAAATCGAAGTGTCCTCTAATAAAGTTAAGGCTACCTGGCGAGCTATTAACGAAGCTAGAGGCAAGATAACTCAAAGAGGCAATAGTATTAGTCTGATGGACAATAATAAAATTATCAAAAATAATGCCGATGTAGCACACTTGTTCAATGATTACTTTGCTAGTGTACCGATTACCATCACGAACGCATTAAATTCTTCATCTATAGACGCAGAGAGGTTTTTACATTCCAGCGTATCAAAGTGTAGAGTATTATTTAGATTTGATTATGTTAACGCGACTGATATTATCAACGCTTTTCAATCTCTGGAATCTAAAAATACGGGCGATCTCTGGGGTATCTCTGTTAAGGTCGTAAAAAGAATAATAGATATATTTGCTCCTTATTTAAGTGGGTTATTTAATAGATGTGTAGATTCGGGAACTTTTCCAGATTTTACGGAAAATTGTAAAATCAGACCTTTATTAATAATTCTTTATTTTAGACCAATATCAATTCTACCAGCTTTTAGCAAAATATTTGAAAAAGTCATAATCAAGCAATTACTTAGACATTTTAATTTAAATAGCCTCCTGCACGACAACCAATATGTCTTTCCTAAGGGTCGTTCGACAACGGATGCAGGAGTAGTTTTACTCAAACAGAGCTCAGAGCGTGGGCAAACTCACAAAATGCTATTGGTGTGTTTTGCGATCTCTCAAAAGCATTCGACTGCGTCTATCATGATACGCTCATACGAAAACAACGGCATTACGGTGTTCAGAGTAATGCACTGGATGTAATTTCGTCGTACTTGAATAACAGGATTCAGTGTGTAGATGTCAATGGTTCAAAATCAAATAGCTTACCTGTAAAGCTAGGGGTGCCGCAAGGTTCGATTTCAGGCCCATTTTTATTTTTAATTTATATAAACGATTTACCTTTTTACATGAACAATATCTGTGGTGTTGCACTGTTTGCTGACGATACTTCTTTAATATTTAAAGTAAATAGGAATAGGGACCATTTTGACGAAATAAACAGTGTATTGATTTAAGTAACAAAATGGTTTACTTTAAATAATTTGGTACTGAACGCCAAGAAAACAAAATGTGTTAAATTCACACTGCCTAATGTAAAACATCTTGGTCCTAGCATAACATTGAACGGTGAGGCACTGGAAGCAATAGAATCAACAGTTTTTCTGGGTACTAGCTTAATTCAAGGTTACAGTGGGGTGCGCACATATCTTATCTCTCTGTGAAACTTAGTTCGGCCGCTTACGCCATTAGAAAAGTCCGTGGATTAACTGACGTTGATACAGCTAGATTAGTTTACTTTAGTTACTTTCACAGCGTTATGTCATATGGAATATTATTATGGTATAAAAAGATGCATATATACATATGATATACAAAGTATTTTTATATTGCAAAAAAGAGCTGTGCGTGCTATTTATCAATTAGGAGCTAGAATCTTGCTCAGAGAAAAATTTAAGAATATAGGTATTTTAACTGTAGCATCACAATATATTTATTTTAGTATTATTTATGCATGTCCGTCAAAATATACATTTATACATAAAAAATAGTGACATACATAACATCAATACTAGTAATAAATATAAATTATGTGTTCCATTCCACCGTCCACATAAAGTTCATAGTTCCTTCATGGGATACGGTGTTATAATAAAATTCCGACCAATATTCTAGAATTACCAGATAATACATTTAAAGTTAAAATGAAAACTTGCTTAATTTCTAAAGCATATTATAATATAGATGATTATTTGAATGACAAACATCCATGGCACTAATATTTGCATCAGATCACAGGACGTTAAATAACAAATACTAACACTTATTTTTTTGTAGTAATGTTGCACCTTGTAGAATTAGCTACAATTTACATTGTTGTTACACTCAGTCATATTTTAATTAAGAAGAATGTGCAATGAAGACAACTTGTGATCATGGACAGTTCCGTAATGTTTTCTTTTGAGTCTTATTGAGTTCGCATGCCAAGGACCGTCATGCTCACTTAAATGTCATTGCTTGTGGTGGCGTCATGGACCGGATCGTTCCCTTCCCTTCAATATGGCGAGGGGGGCGATGGCTGGCCCATGCGTCGTACTCGTGAACGGGTGCTACTTGTGGTGACTGGTCGACCTTGGTTCGTGGAATTCGATAATTTACTTACTACATTTAAAAAAATACTAATCGTTTTTTAAACTACGGTCTGCAATCATGCCTTGTCTTGATTATTTATGTACATGCTCCTATTTACCATACTGCTGCTTTAGAGGCTACCATAAAATTTTATTAAGCGCTTGAGTATGTTCACTAGTAGCTCATGGAGAAATGGTTGCAGCACCTTACAGTTATGGTTTGTATACGAAAGATTATTGTAAATTTGGCGATTAAAAAGAGTGGCCATGAGTTTCTTGCCCGTTCTTCTCATGAGCCATACACCCTTGTTTTGCTGAACGTGGCAGTAAATGTATATTTACAGATAAATAAGAGTAACTTTGACATTCATTCGTGTTACCTTGTAACCTAACTCGAATAAATATATATTTGTTTTTTTTTCAGTCTCTTTTAATGGTTACCGTAACCCATGGACGTTTTTATTATGATATTCTTTAGTATAATAATATGTTTAGTATATGTAAGTGTATATTTCATTCTCCATTATGTATGCATACTTATTTTTATCTCTGCCTTTTTTCACCCAACGGTTGACTGGTAGATAATGCCCGTAACATTAAGTCCGCCGATGTTCCTACTATTATGTGTATAAAGTTTTAAATAAATAAATTAAAATAAAATAATGGATTTTGCACTAGGGATACCGACCCTCTATTGCGCTGTTAAAGCGAGGTATGATGACCACTAGTCATATCTGTGGCAGCATAAAACCCACTTAAAGTAATTGTTAGCTTTCTTGATGAATGACCCTATGTACTTATCTATTCCCCTGACAACTTGTATGCGAAATTTCATGAAGATCGGACGAGTCATTAAGGCGTAAACGTAACAAACAAACCAACTCACATTCGCATTTATCATATCAGTTAGGACTAGGTAGGTTTAGTGTAACATAACATTTTGATCAAAATAATATAAATATATTATTTACTATATTATTAAATATTGATATAATTATATTTTCACTGCATTGCACAGTAATTCTGTTCTTTTTGTATATTTTTGCGTAAACTTAAAAGTTAGAATTAAAATTATAAGTATAAATAAGACAATTATAGCATGCTGATTTATGTAGTATTTACTTTACTTTGGTAATTATCTTCAGTATTAATTTATTGAAGGTAATTAAATAACATGCGGTATTTGTTTAAGCACGACTCGTGTAGGAATTTGCAGTATTTTTATACACCTAATTTCATTATACCTTGGCATACAAAAAATTTGACATTTCTAAAAAAATATGTTATATTTCAAGATAATACTATATACATTTATTATTAATAACACGCATTATTATTCAGCATAAAAAAAATATACAAATTATGTTCAAAGTTGGGTTGTTATTCTCCATAAATACATGATGATGATATCGAATGACACGGATATCGATCCGAGACCTCATTTGCAGCAATCGCTACTGCTGCGCCACAGAGTTTCAATACTATTGTATGGATCGTTAGATCTAGTGCATAATTTGTGTTTGTAAGCATGCGACCCCGAGCTCACAGGCTCGAATCCTGCATCGAGCAAAATATTTAATTGGATGTCTCCTTAGGCAATTTTCAGTAGTGACCCGAAATCTAGAAATGTGCTACAAAGTTGACGATAGGCTGGCAAAAGACTATATGACAGTATGAAAAATAATGAATGATCAATTATACATAAAAAAATATATTAATTAGTTTTACCAAAAGCCCAAAAGAAACTTATTTTTAGTTGGAACGATGCGTTCGTGAACAGTATTGATTGGCTACATTTATTTTGACGTCACACGTTTGTAAACGTCATCTGTCGTTGCTTGGTGTCTAATGTTTATTTACAAACCTGTTACGTCACTTGTCGTTTCAACGCCATATTGCCGGAGCAAGCGTTTTGACAGCTTAAGTAATTATATATTTTTATTAAATAATTTAATTCGACAGTATTTGTAGGGTCCGTAAACACCATTAAATAATATAAGATAGTAAGTGATAGTACCTAGTTTAGTTTCGCCTGCACGGATAACGTAGTGGATTAAGTGGTCGCTCCGCCATTGCCGCCGTGCCGAGTGTTGTGGGTTCAAACCCCACGCGGGACAAAACTTTGTGTGGTCCACAAATGGTTGTTCCGAGTCTAGGTGTTCTTTGTGTCCGTTGTTTAAATTTTTGTAAAGTCCACCGCGACACAAAAATTATTCTTAGAGCGGGAAATGCCTTTAAAAAAATGTTTCCAGAAACTAATCTAATAGCTTATTATACGCGGCGTAAAAAAAACAGCTAGGTCTCTGCCTACCCCTTGAAATTCTATCCGTAAGACTATGTACACATATTATATCTACTAAAATAAACCCAAACTAATATCCCAATTCATAAACAGTTTAAACTGAGCGTCTTATTGAAAGCCTTATTGTTGAGGCCTTTGTGCGAGGATCACGGTGGTACAATAAGACGATATTACATTTCATTGTTGTGGTATGACGGCCTGACCGACAGTAACCCATATATCCATCCCATTATGTGATCGTGAATAAAGCGTGGTAGTGTTATGTGGGGGACATACGGATGAATTAGTTTGGTGCAGCAAATATATTTGATAGATGTTGATTTACAACTGAATTGATCATTCGAATTCATTAATTTTAAATATTCATTATTTGATAACGAATACCAAAATTTTAAGGAATGGCCTTACTTTTAATCTGTCTATATGATTACACCTATCTATACAAGTAGTCATATAGGTACACAGATTAAAATCACAGACGTACCTACCTACCATTTTAAAGTTGCCCTTGATCATGATGACATGGCCTTTCATTAAACAATAGCAGTACTTATAGTGAAACATATTGATAAACATTCATTAGTGATAATAACGCATTTTATTATTAGTACTATGATTTTTTTTAAATCTTTATTCGCTTGAGACAAGGTATACAATTAAGGTGTTACAAGTTATAAAGGTTGGAACACATCTCGTTAAAAGTAATTTATGTTTCTAAAAACCCACTGTGCTTACCTACCTTTTTGTTCTATGAATATAATAATTATTGATTAGTACCAATAAAAAACACACTTTTAATCAATTCATTATTATTTGTATCTTTATTATTATACTTACTTGTGCTAAATTATAGATTTAGTAAAACTTCCTTTACTTATACTATCAAAAATTGTTCTGAATAATTTTTAAGACGAAATTATCAATATCAAGATCAGAGCCTAAATTCGCCTAAAATATATGTTCAAGATGCAGTTCCGATCTAGTCCGATAAACGTTAAATGTGATTTTAAATGCAACATAAATTCACATTTGACGTTTATTTTTATTTAGGACAATGCCTTTTGTGATATGACACCTAGATTAGAACACAACACTATTTTAAACGTTTTTATTACGAGAATTGGCTCTCTGATTATTCTGAGTAATATATGTTTACCAATGTAAACATATAATACAGGCCATATTACCCGGTATTATTACTATTAATAATACCGGTCAACTTAGTGGCACAACTCTATTTGTAGTGTCTATCATTTAAACAATATCTTATCAGTTGACACTAATAAGATATCGTTTAAATGATAGACACAGACAGAATAACATTCTTATCATCAATAATAAACTGTGATTAATTACTTTAGCTTACATAGGTACCTACTCTCAAATGAGTAACTTAAATAAAACCAATTTATGATTATTTATTTTTATTAGACACTATTACATTGGAAATATTTATCTCTGGTATACATTACATTTATTCTTCACAGCACGGTACATAAGAAAATTATTTGTGTGATAGCTTGTTACCAAGCATGATTATGAACCACAATGTTCTATACTAATAATGTACCATTATCAATGACGAAGTCAGACCCTGTAACGCTTTTAGCTTTTTCGCTGGCTACGTATAATATCAAATCTGCAACCTCCTCACTCTCTGATATCCTTTTAAGTAACGTGTGCTCCTTCAAAGCATCCATACTATCTGTAGGTGTGTCACGGAAAATATTTGTCTGGGTCGGACCAGGGCTGACAGAGTTCACACGCACGCCGTACTGCCCAAGTTCAAGAGCACAACATCTGGTAAAATGGTTCAAAGCAGCTTTAGATGTTCGGTAGGCGATATAGTTTGGTCTCGTCGTGCATGTTGCTGCCACACTTGATACATTCACAATGTTTCCTTTTGATTTGATGATATGCGGCACAGCATGGCGCGTGATCCGCGCAGGTCCTCTCATGTTAACATTCATTATCTCATCAAACGTGTCCAGAAAATGATCAGACTCGATACTCGCTGCTTTTATTATGCCTGCGTTGTTGACCAGTACATCCAGTTTACCAAATTTGTCGACTGTTTGTTTAACAATCGAATCTACTTCTTCATCCTTGCTTACATCTGCTTTGATGGCGAAAGCTTTTGAGCCATGTTTCTTGCAACGTGCGACGACTTCGTTTAGATTAGCTTCATTTCTTCCAATGATGGCGACAGAAGCACCTTCTTTAGCGAATAGTTCTGCGGTAGCTGCACCTATGCCAACGCTTCCACCAGTAACCAGCACTACTTTATTCTTGAACATGTTGGCACAGACGTCTGCCCGATGATTGAATGTAGCGGCAACTGATTATACAGAATAATTACATCAGTGTATAAACACACATGCAATGGTATAGTACTGACTGTTATAACCGGTCCTTATCTACATCGCTCACTTCAAGTTGTGTTATCAGTTCATGTCGAGCATCTATGACACTATCAACATAATATGACACACAGGGCTATCAGATGTTTGTTCTACGACTATTATCGACGTATTATTTTAGTTTCACATGTGTATATATATATATATATATATATATATATATATATATATATATATATATATATATATATATAATATGAATGGTATTCTAGATTTTAAATACATAAATTACACAATAAAGGAAAATGGCTTGGCGTGTGTCAAACCTAAGCTCAGAAGATCGAGTTTCAGCACAGGCTAAAAATCTATACTAAAATTATAAAGCTGAAGAGTTTGTTTGTTTGTTTGGTTGGTTGAACGTGCTAATCTCAGGAACTACTGGTTCGAATTGAAAATTATTTTATTGTTGAATAGTTCATTTATCGAGGAAGGCTATATAGCGTCACGCTACAACCAATAGGAGCGGAGCATCGAATGCAATGTTGCAAAAAATGGGAGAAATTATCTTATGTGAAGCAGATGAAGTTGCGCGGATCAGCTAGTTCTTAATAAGAGCTGGCAGGCTTGACAGTGTAGTAAACAGCAAAGCTAAGAAAATCGATTTTCAGCACAGGCTAAAAACCTATACTAAAATTATAAAGAGTTGTAGAGTGATTTATAACTTGTAACACCTTAATTGTTTACCATGTCTCAAGCGAATATAGATTTCTATTTATATTTCTATAAAAATAGAAATCTTTATTCAATTAATTATTAAAATACATAAACTTACTCCAAAAACAATGAACATCAAAATATAAAAATATATTTTTCGTTAAAACTAAGCTTAAAATCGAATCTAACCAATTCGAAATTTGTGCTCTGTAATTGAATTATCATTATTGTATCACCCGGCAGATTAACAGACTTCTGAAAATTCATATATATTTTATTTTAACAAGAAACCCTAATAACATTTTGCTGGCCTGGGAATCGAACTCGAGACCACAGGCATGGCAGTCCATTCAATCTGCAGATAGCGCTATAGTTCCCAGATCAGCTAGCCACTCTTTCAATCCGTGTGTCTCAGTTTCAATTCGACAATTAAGATTCCTTAGCTCATTGTAATTACACCTATGCGGGTTTCTTAATGAAGTTAAAGGGAATTAATTATTTTAGGGGGGCATAAATTTAATCTGGGCCGACCTTTACTTATGATGGTACAATGCAGACCTTAACTTGATAATAGTATGTTATCTTTGTTCCACAATCTTGTGTACTGAATGGACCGTGCGAGCAAAATTAATTTTGGCTCTTACTTTGTATTTTTAGAAGCCATTTTTATTTTGTTTTCTTTTTATGAACTGAGATTGAAGACCGTGGGAGAGCCACGTTAAGCACGAATGGACCGGCTCAACCAGAGTGATACCACGGCCTAACAGAAAACCGGCATGAAATAGCGTTTGCGTTGTGTTTCGTCGAGTGAGTGTGGGTACCGGAGGCCCAACGGTCTCCCCTCTTCTGGTGGGGTAAATTTAAATCGAATGCAACGCACTTGCGACTTTTCTGGTGTTGCGGGTGTCCATGAGCGGCGGTAATCGCTTACCATCAGGCGATCCATCTGCTCGTTTGCGTACTACACCATAACAAAAAATGTTGGTTGTCGATAAGTAAGTATGTTTGTACAGAAAGATAATTATAAGCTTGCCTTTTAACACATTCAACGTCGTTTCGATCACAAATGTCCGCGAATATATTATTATCTATTATGTCAGCTGTATGACATTCGGTGTATTAACATAGTAATATATTAAGTTCATGGTTTAATGGTCGATCCTGCTGTGCCAGATATCTCTAAAATAAGCGAATTAATAGCTGTCTAAATAAAGGATACATTAAATATGGATCTATTATAACTTGGTAGAATACATGGGATCGAATCAAAAATGAGGAGATCCGTAGGTATACTAAAGTTGCTGACATAGGTCTCCGGATTGCCAAGCTGAATTGGCAGTGGGCAAGGCAAATGACGAGCAGAATCGATGGCCATTGGGGCAGAAAAATTTTCGAGTGGCGACCACGCACCGGAAGACGCAGCAGGGGTAGGTCCATAGGATGGACCGACGACCTGTTAAGGGTCGAGGGAAGCGGTTGGATGCGGGTGGCCCAAAACCGGTCTGTGTGGAAAACCTTGAGGGAGGACTATGTCCAACAGTGGACGTCTTTCGGCTGAGATGACAATGAAAACACAAAGAAAGCTGAAATGTAAAAAACAAACATTTAGGTCATAGGGACCGAGGTCTTCTAGAAAAATAATCTTACATACGCCAATGATCTGATTAATGTAGTATACATATACCTCTGCTCAACCCATCGGCAGTTTACATCCAGAAAGCTATGTAATTTCACGCCTTAATACAAAACAACTTCCACAGTCTTTATTCTATATATATAGAATAACAAAGCATCGGTCGTGTGATGTTGATTTTTATTCATTTGCGAGCGCCCCGAGATGTTGGGAGACATATTGGCCGGTCGGACGAGGAAATTGCATTCCCTCCCTCGATTTGTTTCTCCGTTGGGGTATTAAGCTTCATTCCGCGATGACCTGGATAACTGATAGACGTTAGAAGAGCATAATATATTTAGATTTAGTTCCGATTTCTTTATTTTCCTAAAAGGACGTTGAGAAATAGTTTATTTATTGAATCTGGCTTTTGTTCTACCATTTATGTTGGATAGGCTTCACACTTTTTTTGACAACACATCTGTATGGTGTTTTAATTGTGCATTTTAATTGTGTATGTTCTACAGATCGCTAAATTCTCAAGGCCCTCAAAACACTTATACAAAGTACTAGATTTTGCCTGCGATATTGTAGATATTATCATTGAACTTCTGTTGCTCAGTAACGGTACTTTTGCTCTGGATAAAAGGTACCGTAGGAACTGTACCCCTGAAAATGTATTGTGGACTAGTTTTTCCCGCGGCTTCACCCGCATTCATTTTAGTTTTGACAATTTTCTATCCCTCGGGAGCATACTTTTTCTCTGGATGAAAGGTACTCTATGTCCTTTTTTGTACCTCTGACAACCTATTGCGAAACTTCATAATGATCGGTCGATTAGTTAAGGCGTGAAAGCGTAATAAACCAACATATATTGGAATTTATAATATTAGTTAGGATTATTATTTACTTTATTACGGATTTTTTTTGTATGTTTGTTTGTTTATAAGGACTAGACTCAAAAACTACTAAACCGATTCAAAATTTTTTAACATAGGCTGTATTTCACTTAAATCAAGTACCGTTACTAATAATATAACCTAATCTAGTCAGAGCTGAATATCGTCGTGGGAATAAAAGCTGCACGACTTCGCTTGTTCGGACATGTGGAAAGAAAGGGCGAGGATCGAGGTGCCAAAAGAGCATATCGGGCGACCCATCGAGCGTCGTCTGGTGGATCGCTCAAGGTACCGCTAGAAAGATGAAATGGCTAAAGACCTGAAAGAGATGTGCTTGATTGGTCTGACTTAGCACAAAATAGAAAGGAATGACGCACTTTAATCTCGGAGGCCACGATCCACTTTGGGTCGCTGAGTCAGCGAAGTAAGTAACCTAGTTTTACGCGAGGGAAGCCGAGGCAAAAGCTAGTTATAGATATGAAAAAATACAGCGCCATCTAACCATTTGAACACTGCAAGCATAATACTGTTGTTTCATTTCAAACCAGTATATTATCAATCGCTGGTATACCATTAAATCATTTAAGAACTTATGCTATTATATCTTTATTTAAGATAATAGGTCTATTACTAAGAAAATTATAGAATACCTGCTTTAAAATACAAGTCATGCTTCCTGTATTGTAGTTAAGTGTTTTTATTGTCGATCTACTGTAACTAACTGACCTCTGACATTAAGATTAAGCGTACTGCCGATGGTGAGATCATCAGTTTCTGAATTTGGAAGTACTATTTTTTGTGAGGTAAGTAATTCTTGTTAGTAACACGAAGTGTACTTGATTGAAATTATGGTTTTGTTTTCTATTAATTGATAATTTGACTGAACAGAAGATGTAGTGGTTTATGTGGTGGTCTCTCAATTACCACTAAATCGAGTGTTGTCAGTTCTAATCCCACACGAGACAAAAAATGTTGTACTTACAAATGGTAATTCCGAGGATGAGTTTTTTTGTGTCTGTTGTTAAAACGTTTATAAAGACTACCGGGACATAGGCTTTGTTCCTAGAACGAGAGTTGACTATTAAAAAATAAATCAATATGTCAAGGCTTTGAATACCAGACATAACTGAAAATCAATTGTGCCTGGATGCCGGTGTGCCATTTTGAGTCAATAGGTTAATTTATTAAATTAATTAGTAAACTCTGCCTACCCCTCTGGGAAACAGGCGTGAATCTATGTATGTATGTATGTAATTAGTAGTTAGTAATTAGTTAAGAAGAAATTAATTAGTTAAGTCAAATCCTTTATATGCTGCTATGCATGTTTTTCTTTGGTTATTAACATGATGATGGAAAATACACCTTGATACATAATGGTTGATAATGATTTACCATTTGATTGTCTTTCGTCACTTAATTATATATAATCAGTTGTTGTTTGTAGATGGTATTAAATATGCATGTGTTTTTTATATATTTAGTCTGGTCATAAGTTCTGTCACACAATAAAAACTTTTGAATTTAAAACGCTGGCCACAAAAAAGTTTAGTGAATTCGAATTTCGAATTTTTCATGAATATAAAAATGTGTACTTTTTAAAATTTTACTAATTCTTAAATATGGAGTGGTCACTTAAAGTTTCCAGTTTCCAGTCACGCCGCGCGCGCGCATGCGAACGGTTGAATATTGTGCGTGACGGTGGGTATTCGGCAATTTAAAATGTCCGCTGTGGTTAAATGTGCAAATTGCAATGTAGTGATTAACGAAGTTCTGGCCTTCGTCCATAATAAAATATCTGTGATGGACGATGAAAGTATAAGCAGAATCTGTGCGAGCGCTTTCTCTGAAAGTGAAATTGTAGCGGCGAAGAAATTGTTGTTCGAATCCTTGCCGACAACAAGACGTAAGATAACACGGAGGAAGGCGGGGAAAAATGTTCGAGACATAGACGACATCATCTGTCTTATTCGTGATACCGACTCCGAGGATATCCCAGTCTTCGTAGCCCGCGACCTTGAGAAGTTGCCCCCGGTTCTGTTTGATCATGTCGACGTGACGAGGCTATTGAAAGACATTGTTAAGCTACGGCAAGATCTCGACATGATGAAAGAAGACTATGCGACAGTTAAGCAGATGGATCAGTTGAGAAGTGAGGTGCAGTGTGTTTCATCAGGATGGTGCAATGTAAACACCAGAAGAGGTGCATATGTCGCAAGCTATGAGTGCGATAGTGGTCCCATGGGATTGCCGGTTGAGTGCAATGAAAGCATTAGTAAATGTTATCAGCAACAAACTACGTTAGAATCTACTCTAAAATCCGGTTTTAACAATAATCAAATATCGGAGGGTAGTAGTGAAGCGTCGCCGCAAAGTAAGCAATATGATCCGATCGTCGAACTACGGGAAGCGGCCACAATGACGCACGTCGAGGGTCAGCTGATCGACTCGCTCGCAGCTCGTCATACGGAGCCCGCACCCGCTCCCCCGCCGGTGCACGGTGCAGTCGTTGGCGTATCGTCGCCGCCGTATCCCGCGGCGACCGGCGGCCGCGGTCCCCTGCCCGCCGCCTCGCTGCCGCTGCTATCTAGTCCGGCCGCCTGTACTGCGCCGCTACCACCACCACCACTCGACAGAAATGGATCCGGCGCTATTGCACCTAAGCAGAAATCGTTGGCGGAGATTGTTCGAGAAGGGAAATGGAAGACACAGGCCCTGAGTGAACAGTGGGTTCGTGTCCAAAACAAGAGATCACGTAATCGTTTCATTGGGAAGCGAGGAAAAGCGATTCCTGAGCCTGGAAGTAATTTTATGGCAGCCGAAATTAAGGTTCCCATGTACATTTATAATGTGGCGAAGGGTGTGTCCGTCTGTGACATCCGTACCTACATAATGAAGAAGACTAACATTGATGTTAAAATTGAAAAAATGGACATGAAGTTCGCGAAGGATTACGAATCATACAAAATATTCGTACCTAAACGTTCGTTAATAAATTTCCTGAGTGATGACTTCTGGCCAAAGGGGGTAGCCTATCGTCGATTTATAAACATCATCAGACGTGATAAGAATGTCCGTGTGACTAACGAGAATATTGGCAGTTCTAATTTATGAATAACATCAACTTGATAAGTTTTAACTGCAAAAGCGTGATGAGATCAGTGGAATGTGTGCGGCGGCTTTGTCGCTCGGCTGATGTTGTGGCGCTGCAGGAGACGTGGCTAATGCCGCATGACATCGGGTACCTGGCTGCGATAGACGACGAGTTCGCCTGCACGGGTACTTCTGCAGTGGATACCACGGCAGGGGTTTTACGTGGTAGGCCCTACGGCGGAGTTGCCCTACTGTGGAGAAAAGTTGCGTTTCCGACGGTAACCGTAGTGAAGTGCAATAGTGTGCGTCTCGCCGCGATAAAAATCGAGCTCAGTGATCGTTCCATCTTGATATTTTCTGTGTATATGCCTACCGAATCCAATGAAAACTTAGTGGAATTCACAGAGTGTCTTAGTGAAATGACAGCCATAATTGACAGTCACAATGTGGAGTCAGTGTTTATGTTAGGGGACTACAATGCGCACCCCGGTGAGTCATTTGCTACTGAACTCTTATCTTTTTGTGCGGAGCAATCGTGGTCGTGTGTAGACCTTGAACTGATGCCGACGGAAAGTCATACGTTTGTCAGTGATGCGCACGGCTGTCGGCGCTGGCTCGACCACTGTCTTGTGACAAGTGCCGCGCGGCACTCTGTGTCCGCGGCATCTGTGTTATATAATATTTATTGGTCTGATCATTACCCTGTGTCTATACGTTGTAACTTTAATTTACTTAAACCTAAGATTTGTAAACCTACTGTTTGTATAAATAGGATAGTCTGGGGTGAACGTGACTCGACACAGATATCGAAATTTAAAAATGTATGTCACTCTAGTCTCCGTGAAATTGATTTTCCTTCAGAATTAAGAAGCTGTTCAGATAATATGTGTTGTAACAAAAGTCATAAAATCCTATTAGATAACATGTATGACGACATTATTTGTATACTATCGGAGGCCGCTATATGTAGTTATAATGATACCGAAAAGCGGAGAGGTAAATACATTACCGGGTGGAATAGGCACGTCCGCGGCGCTCATGAGATGGCTCGCCAATGTTTTCAGGCGTGGCTGTATGGGGGTAAGCCCAGGGCTGGCCGTCTTTATAATGATATGTGTGAAACTAGGCGTGTTTTTAAATCAAAACTAAAGTGGTGTCAGCATAATCAAAAACAAATAAAAATGGATATTATTGCTGAACTTCACTCAAACAAGAAATTCGGTCAGTTCTGGAAAAACACCAATAAAATGAATCATACGCCGGGCCTACCCGTGAGCGTGGAGGGAGTGCACGAGCCTAGTGAGATCGCCACTATGTTCTCTCACCATTTCAGGATGGACTCGCCTCTGGGGCCAGCGCGGCAGGAGCCCGATGCTAAGGAAAGCAGTGAGCGTAGTGTTCATTTTACCACGAAGGAAGTGCGTGCGGTGATTAAAGGTATGGTGAGGGGTAAATCCCCGGGTCACGACAGCCTTAGCATCGAGCACCTGCAGCACGCAGGTGTACACCTACCTAGAGTGCTTTCTATGTTTTTTACCCTGTGTTTAGGCCACTCCCATCTGCCCGATAATCTAATGCGTACTATAGTTGTCCCAATCATCAAAAATAAAACTGGTGATACATCGGATGTAAACAACTATAGACCGATCTCTCTAGCCACAGTGGTTGCCAAAGTGCTGGACAGTCTGCTTGGTCAGCACCTGGATAAACACGTCTCGGTAAACGACGCGCAGTTCGGTTTCAGGCCCGGGCTTTCCACCGAGAGTGCCATCCTGTGCCTCAAGCAGACTGTACAGTATTACACGAGTAGGAAGACCCCGGTCTACGCATGCTACCTCGATTTATCGAAAGCATTCGATCTTGTATCGTATGACATTCTATGGGGTAAGTTAAGGGATGAAACTTGTCTACCTAGGGAAATTGTGCTATTGTTTATGCATTGGTATAACAATCAAAAGAATTGTGTAAGATGGGCAGGCTCTCTTTCGGGGGAGTATGGGCTGGAATGCGGGGTGAGGCAGGGGGGGCTGACCTCTCCTAAGCTCTTCAGCCTGTATGTCAACCGACTGATCGATGAGCTCAGCAGCACCGGCATAGGGTGTCATATAGATGGAGTGTGCGTGAATAACATCAGCTACGCAGACGATATGGTGCTGCTGAGCCCATCGATTGGAGCCTTACGAAGGCTCTTGAAGATTTGTGAGTCCTACGCGGTGGCTCATGGGCTCAAATACAACGCGAAAAAGAGTGAAATTATGATTTTCAGACCGGACAACAAGCGATACACATTCGTCCCGAATTTCACTCTAAGTGGTATGGCTCTAAACAAAGTCGAGCGTTTTAAGTATTTGGGCCACTGGGTCACTGAGGACCTTAAGGACAGTGTAGATATTGAAAGGGAGCGCAGAGCGCTGTCTGTCCGTTGCAACATGTTGGCCCGCAGGTTTTCACGGTGTACGGGGACTGTCAAAGTCGCGCTTTTTAAAGCGTACTGTCAGTCCTTTTACACCTGTAGCCTGTGGGTTAACTATACACAGCGGACATACGGCGATCTGCGCGTTCAATACAATAACGCGTTCCGGGTGCTGATGGGACTGCCGCGCCACTGCAGCGCTTCCGCGATGTTCGCGGCGGCTGGCGCAGATGGCTTTGCGGCCATCTTGCGTAAACGGTGCGCATCTATCATGCGCCGCACGCGCGACAGTCCCAACACCATCCTCTGCGCGCTGGCGGACCGGACCATCGGGGAGTCCACCCGGACGGCAATCAATCAATTAATTAATTATTACTAACACTAGTTTGTAAGCTTGCAATTCTACTAACAAATATGGATGTATTCAAAATGTTAATCCGAAATAAATGATTATTATTATATTATTATTATTATTATTATTAAAGACGTCCGTGTTGCGGTTATTGCGTTCCATCGTTGCGGTTACGTGCCAATTCAGATTTTTGACATATTGAAAAATTTGAATATAACCTTAAGATTCATTTATCACACCATCAAATGATACAATGAAAACTCTAGTGTAGATGACAGGTCAAGAAGTGGTCGCCCTCACTCTGTTAGGACTCCAGCAGTGATAAAAGCTGTGAAGGCGCGAATTCAAAGAAATCTCATACGTAATCAAAAACTTTTGGCCCTTCAGATGGGTTTAAGCAGAATAACGGTCAAAAGGGTGTTAAATGAAGACTTAGGGCTTTGGGCATATCGAAGAAAAACAGGACATCGTTTGGACGCTCGTTTAATAGACCTGAGGTTGAAGAGATGACGCGCTTTGTTAAAGCGGTATGCGGAAAACAAGCATAGGGAAATTCTTTATTCTGATGAAAAAAAAATTAATGTGGAAGAGAGCTACAACAAACAAAATGATAAGGTGACACAGCAGTGAAAAAGCGAGCAACCGTGTTCCGCGTGTCCAACGAGGCCATTTTCTATTCTCACTGATGATTTGGTTGGAAGTCTCTTATTGGGGCTTAACTGAGGTACATTTTTGTCAGAAAGGTGTAAAAACGAATGCAGTTGTGTATCAAAATACAGTCCTCACGAACCTTGTGGAACTTGTTTCTCATACCATGTTCAATAACAGGCGCTGGGTATTCCAACTAGATTCTGCGCCAGCTCATAGAGCGAAAAGCATTCAGGACTGGCTGGCGGTGCATGAAATTGACTTCATCCGGCACGAAGACTGGCCCTCCTCCAGTCCAGATTTGAGTCCGTTAGATTACAAGATATGGCAACACTTGGAGGAAAAGGCCTGCTTAACGCGTCATCCTGATTTGGAGTCACTCAAAGCATCCTTGATTAAGGTAGCCGCCGAAATTGACATGGACCTAATTCGTACTGTGAAAGACGACTGGCCGCGCAGTTTGAAGGCCTGTATTCAAAATCGCGGAGGTCATTTTGATTAAACTTTATTAGCATAAGAATCTGTGTTTGATTAAATTCATTTTGGTATATAAATGTTTACATCAATAATAAACATGTCTCAATTATATCATATTAAACATGTGACAGAACTTATGACCTGACTATGTATATAAATACATAGACTTGTGCTTGAGTTACCTGCAGGGTAGGCAGAGATATCAGTGGCGTGGAAGTGAATGCGACTTCTGTGCTCGTGTTCAATTTTTGGGTCTCGCAAGAAGATTATTTTTAAATGTACATACGTGGGTCTATTTTTCTTTTGTTTCATATCTATGTTTTATTGAAGCTACTGAGACATATATTTAACTAAAAGTCCGCGGCTTAATCTGCTGATGCATACGGTTTGTGTGATTGAGTAACAATCATCCATATGCCTTTACAAAAATAACTTAGCCAAGATTAACTGTGATTAGAAATAAAATTGAGTAATTTTAAAGGCTTAAAGGAGAAGTATTCGGTCATTCCTGATACTATATTAACCTTAGTGTGGCAGGAACCTTTTACATAAATTTAAACAACGAACACAACCTATACCTAGGCTCAGAACAACTCGACTCACACATTTTCTTCTGTTGGGATCAGCGATAGCCTATAGGGACAACGTCAGACTGTCTGACTGGCATTTTGGGAGAAAAGAAATGCGTTACCTACCTGGCAAATTTTTTTTTAAATGTTTTTAACGTATAGGACACATATATATATGAGCAATAAATTTTAATGTAAGTATACAATTTTTGGACGTTTCTACAATACAAAAACTTGACAGCTCTAAATATAGTCACACCAATAAAATCTAAAAGTATTTTCGATTAAAACAGCCCTCCCTCATCATTATATCCTTTTTAATTTCTCATTCGACCACTTAAGCCTTACATTTCGCGACTGCAATCATTAAAAGATACAGTTTTCCCGCGCCACGCGTTTCTTTAGACAATAGTGACAGTTGTCTATGGTGGCTGTTCCCATTCAATTCTCCAGCATCTAGCGCACTTAATACACCACTTATATTACTATAAATACAAACAAAATTAAACCTTATTTACACATTGATAAGAATGAATAAAACTGCAACAATGGTTTGGTGAACATGTAAAAGAAAACGTTTCGAATGTTGCGATTCGAAATATGAAAATAAAATGCATTCCGTTTTGTAAGCGTGATTATTTTGTTTGTAATGTTGGCACCTTATGTAAAAGAGGTTATGTTTTATTATATTTTATGGAAATAGTGGCACTGGTTTTTTAGTCTGTAATTATTATGAATTAATTGGAGCTTAGTTATTTAACACATTTTTTGTTATGTGCTGATTGTGATGCTTGTTTAGTAATGTTTAGGATTTATGTGAAGCAGTGAAATACTAGAAACGACCCGCCTATTGGTAACTGAGTACCAGTAAATTCGAGTGTAAAAAGCAAATTGAAGATGGACAGAATAATAAGGAATAGAAGAGGTAGGTAAACCCTTCGTAACAATTCATAGACATTGTCAAAATTTTTATACTATTCAACGAGTATATACTAACGAAATTTTCAGTAGCAGCACAGAATCTGAAACTGTAAACGGTAATAGGTTACGAAATATGGTAGTACCCCTCTGGCTACCGTTTCGGGGAGATAGGCATAAAGCAATGAGGCTATTATTATATTTGTCGATAGTGTGCAGTGGCGCAGCAGTAGTGAATGCGACTGCTGTGCGTGCGATCCAGGGTTCGAATCCCGGGTCGGGCCAGCAAAAAGTTATTGGGTTTTCTGTTTAGAATTCTCAATAGCAGCCCGGAGTTAGGAAGTTGGCGGTGTTAGACAACCCCGTACTCCGGAAAGCACATAAAGCCGTTGGTCCTGCTCCTGATCTCTCTCCGGATCATGAGAGTTAGGGAACAGAGAGTGCACGTGTTTGCGTTCAGGCTTGTGCACTAAAATATCTCCTGCGTAGATGGCCAGTGTTCATTAAGATTGGCCGCCGTGACCGAAAACAGTCGGATCGATCATCATCATCATCAAAATACTAGATATTGTCTACGGCTTCGTTCGTGTAAGCGTACATTAGGTTATGTTAGTAACAGATTTTCCTTTTTTCATGATGAAAGTTATACCTATCTTATTTCCTATTCTGTAATCCTGACAACGTGTATGCGAAGTTTTATGTTGATCGGTTGAGTAGTTGAGGCGCTCACTGATCGGTAAACGATTAGCGAGGTTAAGCAACGTTGGGTGCGGTCAATCTGTAGATGGGTGACCGCTTAGTGTTATTTCATCTGAGCGTCTCCGTGCTTCGGAGGGCACGTAAAAAGTCGGTCCCGGTTGTTGCCAAATTGACAGCAGTCGTTAAGCCATGTCAGAGGTCTACGGGCGGCTTGAACAACTCTTGACAACAGGTTGGCCACCAACCACACGAAAAAGAAAGGAGAAAGAAAGAAAGAGCGTAACAAACCAACAAACTAATATTATTTAGGATTAGGATACTAAGTCTATGCATATTTAGAATATTTTCGCTACGCTCTGTGTATGCAATCCTTGATTAAGGAATATTAGCTTGATTAAGAAAATTTATCTCGATTTCGATGTCGAAGTCGCCTTGTCGGTGATCATAGTAACCAACTGTTACTGTAGAAAACTGATATTGTATACTATAACAGCTGACTCGGATGAGAGTTTAGTAGTGACATTTAACAGAATTGCACAGTTGAGCTTGTTTTGTGAATGTCAATATCCAATATCTTTTCATTCCTTATACATTCTTTTATACTTCTTGGACATCAATAATAAAATAATATGATATGTGAGAAACGGCAATGAATTGCCATAAATCTTAGAGTTCGAAAAATGGTTCAAGTAATATGCAAAGGTCACGTCGTACCACGTGACCTTGAGTCAGAGGTCAAAGGTCATAGTCATTTCGGGGGTATATCGACTATGCTGAGTCGAATGGCGTTGACCGCGAGTCACTAGCTCTTACGGTTCTTGAGTTGAAAGTTGTACAACAGACAGACGGACGGACAAAGCTGATGTATAAGAGATTTTTCGAACTCTAAAAACCTTTTCCTATCGAAAGCTACTTTATCCAGAAGTTTCATAGGCATCGGGAGAGCAGTATTCATAATCGCGAGGACAGCTAGTTTTAAAATATTATTGTAGTAAGATAAAACAGGGATAATTAAGTATTTTTATAGTGAGAAGAACCAGGCAGAAAATAAAATGGGCACTATTTTTAATAGTCAATTGTTTAGACATGTTTTTATGAATACAATTCATTTATTATTAGTGACCTATTAAGTTTTCCCTAAAATCGGCAATGCGTTAGTAGGTAATAGTCCTATATCTTGCAAGTTATTATAAATTGCGGTTACTTCATCTGTTGAGTCGCAGTGACACACCGGTGGCCAGATAAATAGAATATTTTTAATTATGTCTTATTTTCTAAGACCTATTTATTTATTTGGATATCCAGTAGTTGTTACATTATTTCTACGTAACTAAATAACACTATTAAAAATTGTTAAATGCACAACATTTTAAGGCGTCACAACATGCATTATTATGATGTAACATTAGTATCACAATATATAAAAGAAAAGGAGAGAAACACTATTATTATTTGTGAGAAAATAGAGAAATAATAATAAGAAAATTTAAATTTTTATTTTTAAAATTACAAAAAAAAAAAGTTAACAATAATAAGAAGCAATATTTTAATGATCTTGTCAGTCTAATCTTAACGACATTAGAATTATCATATTTATTGAAGAAAATTTTCTTATCACAATCATAGATTTAAATCATCGATGTAAATCTGGAAGACGAGTGAGCTAACACAGAAGATAGACAACGACAGTCGACACTGTACAATTTACATGTTTAGTAAGCGTGATAATACTATATTTAGAATTTAGATGTCATATTGTCATTGTCTCTCGTATGACAAGTTAATGGTGACCATATATAAACGTAGTAGGGTATAGACTATGGTACACCTATGATTTAGATCTTTGACCACAGTTAAACCACAAACCATATTACGTATATACAAGTAATGTACTATTCTAAGCTTCCATTAAGAAGTAAATTTACAACACCTATTTTCAGCTTAAAAATATTTTATTATTCTTATCTACGGTTTCTGAGAGAACATGTTGAAAACAACTCAAACGTCTAGTTTGAATCGCTCTCAACATGTTCTTTCAGAACTAACTACTTATTACTTAAACTAAATTGTTTATTGAATGGATAAAGCATCGATCTAGGTCGCGGGTTCGAATCCCACCCATTGGGGTGGGATTCGAACCCGCGACCTCAAGTAGTGCAATCACCACTGACGTGAAACCACTCCTATCACAAGCATTCTAGCTTAGCTGAAATGTTAACAAGAATACTAGTAATTTGAAAACTAAATTGCTAGTAATCTTTTATAAAAAAATAAAATAAAAATTGTTTATTGTACTGTAAAAAGTTGACCTCAGAAAAATGCTCACAGCATTTGAATATTGATAGCGGTTTGACGAAATTTGATTCTAGCTTAGGAAACGTAAAAAAAACTAAAAGATATTAACTTGAGATTTGTTACATTTCTCAGTTCAGAAATCGGGGGATAGACTTCAAGTACTTTGCCTAAAAAGAAACAAATAAATATTCAAAAGACAGTCCAAAATTGAATGCGTGCTTCCCTCTTCAAGTCACACTCAAGAATCTTGGATGCTTACCATATTGTAACATTTGGAAGGGTCAGTCCCTTTTATTGGGTGTTATTGAATAGATTCCTCGGATTTGGACAACGGATCGGGTTGTTCTTTCGACCCCTTTTTATGTACCTATGCATGTTGTACAAGTGATTATTGGACGTGTTTTGATATTGGAGGGTTGATCGAGGTGCTGCCAGAATAACTTGACTGAAGATAGATTGCGAAGGGTTCGGATTTGATTTCTGTAGTTTATAAAGTTATTGCGTTTAAGTCACTTTGTGTAAGGGCACAAAAATTACTAATTAAAACAATTATAAGCATAAAATGAAACACAGTTACCCATACTTCTCACAAAAACATTTTAATAATAATATTCGCCATCTATCGGCAAACAAGTCATAATCAGGATCAATGCTCTTGATGATCGAGGAGAGCATTGAGCAATGTTTCAGTTATCACGTAATAGGGAATCGATTTCAGTCACTTTGTGTAAATCGTGGGTAGTATTATAACGTGCAGACATAGACTTCGGCTTTAGGTATATCTCTGTTGAGATGGAGAAGTTTCGCTGCCAAATTTCACATCAAACGCGGCTTCTAACTCAACGGAATGTCAGAAATCATTCATTCGGTCGGTATAAGGTATCAAATTAATAATTAACGAAGTCAACAAGTCGACAGTAGTTCGTCGGTTAATAAAATTTTAGGTTAGTCGCTATGTTCATATACTTGGTTATATTTACAGGTTCCATGTTGTAACTGACATTTTTTAAATGAAAATTTCTCTGTTTCCATACTATGATATAGTATGATCGGACGTAAACATAACTGCAGCATATGTCACGAGCTATGAAACAGTATTATAAGTATTACACACATCTAAAAAGGTATATATCTCACAACGTCTATCAACTCCTTCCAATAAAGTTTATATGCGCTGCAATAAAACTAAGAACAATGCAGAATAAATTACCTGTATGAACTGGCAACACTCACGCGTGATTAAAAAATGGCGCTCGACGACGCGTAATAAATTCTCCAGTGCTATTTTTAGAAAAAAAATGGGGAAAACTGTCGTATTTCCCACTACGCTCGTAAAGTATCCTGATGCCGCGAAAATACTATGCACACCCGATATTGTTTCTTTGAATTTTAAATATAGAGCATACTACTATTTGCCGCCAACATTTCTAACCTCTAAATCTTATTTTGACGTCTTAGGGGTTATTTTGGCGCGAAAACAGTACGTATCAGTGACATTTTACTTTTGTAATGCATGATACGGTTTGGGGGACGAATTGTATCGGTAGTTTAAACAAATTAAGCCCTTTGCTGTTTGTGTATACTTTATGAAAAGAAAATAAAGTCCAATTTTGTTATTTGCAAAGTTATGTTATATTGGTTTCGCTAAGGCATTCCCGTTTACGCAGGATGTTTGTAAATATTTTAAAATATGCAAATATCGTTCTCAGTAAATGTGTCTGATGTTATTGTCGTTTCGTAGATTCATTGAATAATTGTATTTGTTTTTTAATATATTTTCTTTTATTTTACTTTTGTTGGGGTGACTGTTTTAAGTCGGTATTATTATAAAACACTGTTTATAAACATATACTTGGTTAGGCAATAGGCTCATTTGCAATCAGACAGCTTGGTTCATATGGTAGCCAAGTCCGATTTAATGGACTTAACAATACGAAAACATTATCGACTAATTAACTACTTATTGCGATTACTTTGCAATCATATAAATTTAATAATAAGACGTTACTTCTTATTATCTATATAAAATGTATAAATATGTACAGGCCAAACAGTTCAAGACTATTTCTCGTCTGTTTGTTAACCGATTTTCTTTTCTTTCTTGTTTGAAGCAACTGACGAGCTTTAGTGTCATATATCAATAAGAAACAGTTCAGTTCCATTTCTCCTTAATTTGTCCACCGTTTTTTTCGTTAAGTAGCAATTGACGAAGGAATGTAAAATAATAAATAAAAAAATGGAAAATAATGGCAATTCATATATTTTAACACAAAATATTTTCATGATTATATTTACATTTTGACCTCTGAGCGCAAAATATAATAGAGCATTACAAAGCAACCAGACTCGCAAAAAATATTTGTGTATTACATACTTTCTAGGCTCATGAGGTAGTCAAATTAAAGAAGCAGTACTAACGTAGATGACTGTCGAACTGCCAAGCAGAGGCCTAGAGTTCCCAAGATATCTGACAATTTAAAGACATAATTTAAATGTTAAAGGAAAACATCTTGTAGAAACCTGCATGTCTGACGGACCGTTATACAGCTTTCATAGTGTAATAAGTCTGCCAACCCGCTTTGGGCAGACTTTGACTTAATCCTTCTCATACGGTCACAGGTCTGATACTATTATTACTGATTATGATGTTGCAATTTTTGAGGACTTCCTTAACCAATTTAAATAAACTAAATGCTTACGTTAAAAGTGAGTTTACGCTGATAGTGCAATGAGTTATTGACGTTATGAACTTTCAACTACAAGTGCAATACTTTATCTACTGATCCGCCAATATATCCAGCTATAAGACATTACCAGTTGTGTCTTAGCCAACAACCTACTACACATGCAATCAAATTTTACTTGACCATCAAATTCATACATGAAGTGATTCTCCCAACACAACTATGCACAGTACCTCATCACCATTAGGTCTGTACAAAATTGCTGCAAAGAACTGACAGCTTGCTGCAAAAGAAACGAGAACTACGTAACTCGACGGGTGAGACTTGTGCAAACAAAACCATGTGCATCGATCATGGAGTGCCGAAACAGTGGATGTTTACCTTTATAGAGTTATAACTTTAACTAATTATTACATATACATATCTACTTACAGGTACATACAGGTCCGTAAGTAGGTATGCATATGCAATTTGTGGTAGGTAGAGATGTAAGACAAGTTATATTTCGACAGCCATGCTTCAAGTGCGATGTGATTTTATTTATTTATTTATTATTAACTTAAGAACCGCCAGTGGTTATAACAACAGTATATGACTATAAATACATGGTTGCAGGTTTTTGTTGGTTGGTTAACCTTTGAAGGCAGCCATTGCATGCACTAATTGAGCTAAAGAGCAGTAGAGTAAAAACCGAAATGAGTCATACCATGACAATATATTTGGATATAAATTTTGTAAGTGGCTATCGAAAAGGTTAATTGCACCAGATACATTACAGAGAAGAATTATAACAAATAGTAAAAAATAGAATAATTATGAACGTACATATTAGTAAGTTCATAGCCAGTTGCACTCACTGATCGGTAAACGATTAGCGACGTTAAGCAATGTTGGGTGCGGTCAGTCTATAGATGGGTGACCGCTTAGTCGTATCTCATCTGAGGGTCTTCGTGCTTCGGAGGGCACGTAAAAAGTCGGTCCCGGTTGTTGCCAAATTGCCAGCAGTCGTTAAGCCATGTCAGAGGCCTACGGGCGGCTTGAACAACTCTTGACAACAGGTTGGCCACTAACCACACGAAAAGAAGAAGAAGTAACTATAATACAAAATAAGTCATCTTTTAATGATAACTCTATGTGATACGACGTAAAGCCGATTGGCATCTACTAGAAACGTTTCGAGATTCCATGCTGCAATTGAGTATTTCTTAAAATGAAAATTTCGAAACCACTGCGCGATCTGGGTTCTGAACTTAATCGGAAACTTACACCATGTTACCATCAATATAGTGTAAGTTTAAATTCTGTTGTAGTTAACGATATATGTAGGGGCTAGGTGAAACGCGCGATGTCGGTACCATGTCTTACAAAAGTAGTATTTTTATTTTCGCAGCTTTCGTGTTATCTTTATACCTTTCCTTTATACATTTGACGCTTATTAGAAGCATCCAATACTAGTTGGGTGGTTTGCAAGATTGCTAGTAATTTGTAACCTAAATAGCTGAAAATCTTTAAAACAATTAAATCATAAGAATGTAGCATTTCAAATCCGAACTTCAAATTGTTTTGTGTTTGTACTAACACGACAAATAGAATATGCTCTCTCCTAATAGAACAGGGTCAATTTACGAATACTAGAGACCCTAACTACCGTAGAAATAAACCAATAAAACTCGTATACATCTCTATATAACAAAACACATTAACCGGCGGAATTTTAATCCAACGTTCACCAAGTAGGGGTCAGCTGTACTCTTATCATCTCATCCAGATTCGTCGAAAATAATTATATCAGCCAGATATACGGACACACACTCAATCATTACCTCATCCACGAAACTGTGATCCCGAGCGTGCACGTTACAGTTGCGAGTGGCTAGACAACACCGCCTCCCCTTGGATTTCGTGGATTATTCTCATATCATGGAAATAACTACAAAAAGTATGTTTGTCTATCAAAGAAATTCAATTGGAGTTATTGCTTTTGGTGTATAACATTTTAAGTATGTTATTTTGCCTATTTTTACTCTTTAATGTCTAGTGGAAAACCAATGGTCAGCAACGCAATCTTGAGTTCGATGCCACGGCACGTACGAAGGTATGTGCACATAAGTTAGCTAGCTAATTATCGCTCGCTTTAACGGCAAAGGAAAACATCGTGAGGAAAGCTGCATGTCTCAGATATCTTTATAATGTTCCTAATGATGTATGAACTGTGTTAACCCGCGCTGGGCCATAGCGTGGTGGACTATGGCTTAAGCCAGTATATTGAGTGTTACAACGAACGAGTCAAAAATTGTTGTCTGCAAATAATTGTTTTGAATCTGGGTTTTATTTGTGTCCATCGCTTAAATCCTTGTTAAGTCCGCCACGATACAGGCCTTATACGGTTATACCTTATGTAGCGACATTGCTGATGCTTTAGTTTTAAATAATCAGGCGCAAGTACACAGTAGCAGTAGCGCCGCACGGTAGTCGTCTCTCCACAACTAATCAGTTAGATAGTTATTAAATTCGTATATTATACTAGCTATCCCGACAGACATTGTCTTGCACAGGAGAAAAAAAAACAATTCTCAACCGTCCTCGAATCCACTTGAACACACACAAAAATCATTCAAATCGGTCCAGCCGTTTAGGAGTTCACTGTCAACACACGTACAGAACGGTACCAGTAAATATATATCTATATATACTATCAAAGTATTTCATTTGTGAACTTATACAGAACACATTAGAAAAGCCTTACATCTAATAATGGACACGACTTTCTTAAAGACAAACCTATTTTCAAAAATACATAATCTCCGACGTATATCATCAGTAGGCAAATATAATTATATTGCTTTAATCAGGTATTTCAGGTTATTGCACAACTTACTAAATGAGTTGTATATGTTCTTATCGCGTTTAGAATTAGACGTCCTTCAAGAAACTTATTGATCTACTAATAAAGAGCTAATACAATCGCTAATTGATAAAAGATAAGCAGGTTCACGATAAGATTGTAGATTATTAGCCACTCTTTGACACTTGAGTTGAGTTTCTTCATAGTTTTGAGTGCACTTAATAATGTTGTTATCGAATAATAATAATAAAAATAATAATTAGATTAAGCTCGCGAGGTTGTCGACATGTGGGATGTAGATTCGGCAATCATTATGCCGATAGTTATATCTGTCAATGGTGTAATAGCCAAGAGCCTCGATCACCATCTAAAGAGGCTCGCGTTGTGTGTGGATCAAGGGTTTGATGCAGAAGGCAGTGCTTTTAGATACGGCACGCATTGTGAGGAGTTTCCTATCTCTGGAATCCTAACCACCGGCAGCTTGAACCCTGTTCCGTTGCCGGTGGGATACCATATATTTTATAATTTTAAATGTATTTTTTATATATGTATATTTGAAAAATATATTGTAAGGATTTAAATAAAGAGTAAAATAATACAATTGGTTGTGTCAAATAATTAGTTTTACAGAAAGTTATGTCCAGAATCTTCTTTTAAGAAAAAAATGCTTGTAGTAGAAAACTGCGCTCCTCCATATTTTACATAGCGTGATAATTAACATAATAATTGGAAATGATGAAATTAATTTTAGGATACATTATAATAAATACAAACTTATACATTTAAAATGTGTGTGGTGTGTGTGTATGTGTGTGTGTGTAAGTGCATGTGGGTGTGTGTATATTATCATGTGTGTGGGTGTGTGAGTGCATGTGGGTGTGTGTATATAATTATGTGTGTGGGTGTGTGAGTGCATGTGGTTGTGTGTATATAATTATGTGTGTGGGTGTGTGAGTGCATGTGGGTATGTGTATATAATTATGTGTGTGGGTGTGTGAGTGCATGTGGGTGTGTGTATTTAATTATGTCTGTGGGTGTGTGAGTGCATGTGGATGTGTGTATTTAATTATGTGTGTGTGTATATATACATAGATCATTCCGCGTGTTGTAACAATGCTTCTGTGTCCTCATATGTAAGTGGTTATATGCACTTAACTAAATATCAAGGTTATTTAGACATATTCTATATCGATAAAGTGGTAATCGAATTAAAGATTGTTTTGGTGTAAGTGGTTACCATAGTAAACACTTGCAGCACTAGAAATATTATTAGCGCATTGCTGAGTTTGTAATAAAATATGGAACAAAAACTGCTAACGAACTAATAATGTGACTGCTGCACATGAGATTTTGGGTCGATAAAATCGAAAAACAGTACAAAGTATAAATAATAAATACTGTTTCAAATACAAGCCTATATCGCCGAAGGTAGGCAGAGGTGTATGACACTCACTTTCTGCCAGTTTTAACCCTAGGTCTCACGTAAAAGCAGGTAAGCCAATTGACGTGTATCGAACACTATTCCAGAAACCGTGTAACTGAGAATTCCTGGAATGAAAAGCCGATTTGCAGCAGCCAGGAATCAGACACAAGACCTCAAGTACATCAGTCGCATTGGAGATACCGTTGGACCACCGCGGCACCGACGCAGTAGAAAATATCCTACCTATGATATTGCTTAACAAAGACTGTATTTACATTGACAATAAAATGCAGACAAACCCACGCGCAGTATACAGTGCAACTAAAATCGAGATACCCGGTGTGTATAATTACAGCGAATATTTTGGGATACACTCAAAAGCTGGATCCTCGAGTGTTGGCATATTCAAAAATTTCAATACAAACCACTACCAGTGGAGCTTACGTCACACACGGTCAATTAGATTGGGCAACATTCAGATACTAATAATTAAAAATGCTTCATTAAAAATGTGAAAATTTGTGAAGATGTTTGGGTGCTTGTTACTTAATTAAACTCAATCCTTTCAAACTATTCAGGTGAAACTTGACACAGATATACCTTATCATCTTAGTTTTTTGCTTTTTCCTGCATGGGCTTTACGTTTGGTAAAGTCGTGAGCCAAAAAGAAGTGGTTTGATGTCGTTAGCTTTTTAATATGTCCTACTACCGTGTTCCGTACAAAATGATAACAGACGGATTGACAAACGTTTTATAACCTTAGATAGGATCCAACCAATTAATCCCTCGAAATAGTCGCTTTCGATGGCGTAGTGGTTAGTGTTACTGACTGCCACGCCTGAGGTCGTTGGATGTTTGTCTTGGTCTAGGTGTTTCTATGTATAATATGTATGTATTTAAAAAAAAAAGTATATATGTATGTTTATCCATTGTCTAGTACCCATAGTACAAGCTCTGCTTAGTTGTGTATGTGATAGAATATATTATTATTATATTATATTATACAAAATTATTTCATTCGGCACATTTTCAAAACTGCCCTATGGATACAGGGGCAGATCTCTAATGTTGCAGTAGTCTCTGTAATAATAATAATAATAATAATGAGTTGGCGAGTCACCGTCTGCCCATTGCATTGATGCTATTAGAGTATTCAGGGCAGACGCCGTTTTTCATCCATAGTTAGCAATATACCGGTCCACCAAACACCCATACCTATAGCCCATATATTAGAATCTATACGTAGCAATAGTCCTACGCCTGCTGCGGCTAGTGCCGCTGTAGGTGTTCCATCACACCTTTGATTAAAACTCTCGAAGGGCTTCTTCACGTTGGACCCATGTCTCCGTGTAAGCCTCCCAAAGGGCCAGGTATTTTCTAATATAATATGTTAGAAAGTACCTGTGATAAGAGAAACATAATAATAATATTCTATCACATACACACAACACCATCTAGCCCAAACTAAGCAGAGCTTGTACTATGGGTACTAGACAATGGATAAACATAATAAACAAACGATGCGTATGCAATGTAGTCATAGCCGGTTTTAATAGTTTATGAGATAACCTGCATACAACTTTTGCTTATTATATATAGATGAAAATGTTTTAGCAGTAAAATCCAATAAAATTTTGCTTGATCCGGGAATTGAACATGAGACCTAACAGTCGCATTTATTACCGCGGCGCCATCGCTCAGGACGTGGTCATTTAAAGTTTGCACACAAATGATCTTACATAAATTATGTTTTTAAAGTTGTTTTCAGCAGTTGCATTAACAATTACACCTCCACCGAACAGCATGTTCTTATTTATACTATACTTAGCAATGGAGTTACAAGCTACGCTTTTCGATAATAATGTTGGCAACCCTTCCATCCGTATGTCAAGCGCATTATCAGGCTCTGGGGTGGCAGGGTGGCTATATCAAAAGATTCCTCATCAAAAATGAACGGCCGATGTCGAGACGTGAGTGGCTGAAGATTTGCTTTTAGCTGCATCCACGTGCTCATCAGCTTTTAGATCATATGGATTATATTTGTGGGGTTTTATGGGACACGTTTATTATTTTTTTTTGTCTACTGTCTTTTACTGAGAATAGCTGACTGAACTACCTTAGTGATGCAGCAGTGAATGTCACTGCTGCGTCTAAGGTGCTCTTGCCGGTTAACAGGTATTCAACTTCCTCACAAGTATAGCTTTTTAGAGTGTTCCAGTTGCTACCGTACATATTTGCAATAAATGATTTGATTTGATTTGATATTATTGAAATAATGGATTTCTAGTACACACGGCTACACATCAAGTTAGACACCCTATATACGCATAACTACGCTACATATAAAATAGAGAATTGTCGGAAAGGGATAGTGCATAATTGTGTCGATGTAATGGCAAAGATAGAGCGTAACAAAAATATAACGCACTCTCTCGCACGATTCGCAGCGTTCAACTTCTAATAGTTCAAAGTCCAAATAGTCTAGATTGATGCGTCGCTGTGTGTACAATTACACGGATGTTGTAATGGTTTTAGTGGCGCCATTGCATCATCCGTGTAGGTGTACTAGAAATCCATCCATCCACAATGCGCCAAGTGCTGTGGGTTCGATCCTCACACATGCCAAAAAATTTTGTCGTCCACAAATAGTTGTCTCGAGTTAGAGTGTGCTTTATGTCTGTTGTTTGAATGTTTGTAAAGGTCACGCAAGACAGAATTCATTCCTAGCATAGACGGTTTAAAAAAAGGATTTTTTGTAGTATATAAATGCATGCATATACTTAGAAGAGTGGTCAGAGCTCTTATCTTGCTACTATCCTCGCGTAACCATTCTTCATTCACTAGCATTACATTTTTGATGCGTATTTGCCGATCTAGGGTACTCTTAACCTGTTCAACGTACGTTTGCCTAGGTCTGTCTCATTAATATTCGCCTGTAGAAAAATAAATTATTTAATTACGTCACAAACACTTGTAATTAAGGTAGTTATTTTAGAATACGCCTATAACTGCACTCTAGACACTATGACTATGACACGACCTCCATCTTCTCCCCGTGACCATAGCTGTTGAAAAGCAACGGAAACGTCGGAGAAAGTGTAAATCGAAATAGTTTAATAGGAACAAAATTTAATAGTTCCATATTACCTAAAAGTTGTGTTTTCGAAAGGAACCGTATCATAATACGTATAAAATAGTTTAATTTCAATGTTTAACATTCGCCTAAAAGTAAGACAATACAATGTGTTGAATATTTTGCAACAGTGCCTTTAGGAAGGTCTATTGCTGTTACAGTTCATGCATTTTAAACACAAAAGCCCAGCACTTATTACTTAGCCCCACACAGGCATTAAACCCAAGACTGCATGAGGCACAGCAGTCGTATTCATTACCGCTGCACCACCGAGACGCACCATAATATCCTGAAATAAACGCCTAATAAGCTCACCAACCTCGTATCGAGACTTCATGCCAGCCGAAATCCATGTGCCAAAGCCAACGACCACACATTTCACTCCGTTAAACCTTGATTCTTTACAATAGAGGTGATATTCGAATAGCTCGACTGCATTATTAACTTTGCAAAGTTCCTAATGAAACATGAAAAATTCAGGTTAGCGGATGTCAAGTGATTTCTTTCTTCTTGTGTCATTCGCTTTGAGTCATAATAGGGTGTAAAAATTTAATGTGAGGGGGTGAAGGGAGGGTCCTATGAGACGTATGGCTAACATTTGTGTAACGTATGCCTATATATTTGTGTTTAGTAAGCTTTGTTGATTAGATAAAGATATGAGTAATACTGTCTGGCTGGTGCAATAGTAGTGAATGCGACTGCTGTGTTAAGTCTTGAGTTCGATAGTCTATTCGGGCGGAGTGTTACAGAGATTATAATAATAATAATATAATAATATTCTACCACATATACACAACACCATCTAGCCCAAACTAAGCAGAGCTTGTACTATGGGTACTAGACATAATAGTAATGGATAAACATATATATATATACTTTTTTTATGTAAATACATACATATTATACATAGAAACACCCAGACTAAGACAAACATCCATGTTCATGCACACAAATGTTTGACTTGTGCGGGAATCGAACCCGCGACCTCAGGCGTGGCAGTCAGTTACACTGACCACTACGCCATCGAGGTTTCTTTTTGAAATTATCTTGCAGCATGGAGTCTGGAACTGCGGCCGGTATTGGTCACTATTATGGAAGTCCAAAAACGATAGTTGCTGCAGGGGTTGTAATATTCTTTTGCCTGCCTTTTCGAGGATTTAGGCTCATGTATAAGTATTTTTTTGCCACCGTAGCGCGTGATTCGGATTCGATGCCCAGATCGGGAAAATTTTATTGAAATTATCTATTACGAAATTTGCAGCTGTATATGATAGACAAGGAAGAAGCCAATTCACGCAGCAGAATTTGCTAGGATGCTTTGCCAACTAAGCTATTCATAGTCCTACGTTAGGGATTTTATAATATCTGTTTTGCATATATGACGATCCTATCCGTCTATCGATTTTTAGTTACATAATTATGCCATCGGCAAGTACATATACCGAATGTATACACACATACACACATTCACAGACATACTCATTTCACAAACTAAAAAAATACTTGTATTCTTTATTTTTCTCATAGATTGTTTATGTAAATGTAATATAAAATTAAATCAAGCACTGCAATAATAATAAGTTAGCATGTGAAATTAAATGCACTAAGTGTTCTGGTAACACCACGACGAACTTCACGAGACAGGCCTGACCTAGTGTGGAGTTCATTAGTAATTTTCCTTATTCTTTAACAGGTACTTCTAATTAATAATATGTTTTTAGACTTAAGTAGAATTATAAGGAATTGTAAAATGTGAAATTACAGAAAAAATGTCTAATGTCTATACAGGATGTCCTGTAATTAATGGATAACCTTGAAATGTCTTATAGTAGAACTGAAGGCCGTATAGAAAAATAAAAAAAATATATATATATATTAAAAGGTGCAAGCTATATAGCATAGCATACTTTTGACTGTCTATCTATTAGCATAATTAGCGTTTAATAATAAAACAACAAAAAACCGATGGATTTCATTCATTTATGGTCGTAGTATACAAGAAAGTTATACGTGGTAATTTAAAAAAAAACACATATTATCTCAGGTAGTTAGTATAGATTTCTTTTCATATTTTTTTCTGAATGGCCATCAGTTCCACTATAAGACATTTTCAGGTTATCCATTAATTACCGGACACCCTGTATATCGAATGTTAACAAATGCTATTAAATACTCAGTCAGCACGGAGTCTAAAACTGTGAGTGATAGATGTGTGTATGTAATGTTTACATTACAATTTACCCTTTCGGGATATAGACGTTTGACTATATATCAAATTGATAAAAGCAAATAATAATTTAATATAGAAGGAGCGTTGCCTTAGGGCGAAAAGTATAACATTGTTATTTTGATATTCTCTTTCTTTTTGTATTATACTATAATAATAATAATATCAGCCCTGTATTAAACTGTCCCATTGCTGGGCACGAGCCTTTTCTCACTGTGAGAAGGGTTAGGCCATAATCCACCACGCTGGCCTAGTGTGGGTTGGCAGACTTCACATATCTTCGAGAACATTATTGAGAACTCTCAGATATGCAGGTTTCCTCACTATGTTTTCCTTCACCGTTAAAGCAAGCGATAATTAACTATTTAATACGCATATAACTTCGAAAAGTCAGAGATGCGCGCCTTGGGTTCGATCTCGAGACCTCTGCGTGGCAGTTCTATGTCATAGAAATCGACCGTGAGACCGATCTACTACGCTCTCGTGTATGTGAGGTCTCGTATTCGATTTCCTATTCGGTTATTATATATGTTGTATGTTTGTTTTTGTTAGGGAATTTTCAATTGACGTAATGTTGATGTTCTAGGCTTGGCTTACTTGGACAAATACAGGAGTGAAGGGATGTATATATAGAAAGAATTTATTATCTTAAAAATTCGTAGTCGCAGAACAGAATGTGGAAATGTGGTCTTAGACTTACTTAGACTTAAACAAAGCTTTATTACATAATTTAGAAACTGTTACACTACTACTACTATTAAACTTTACTAATTTTAAGCTAATTAAAGTCTGCTGTGTATGAACATGTGCAACAGGGGACCAACCACTACCTGAGATTTGACAAACCACAGTTTCTAGCTAAAGAATACCGATTCCTACCAGCTTCGCGAGGCTATTGAAATGAAAAATCATTATAATTTCGATAGAGAAGATGGTTGGAATGTACCACCAGCTTGGGATCCAGTAATTCAAATAGTCAAACCCAAGAAGAAGCAAACCATAGCTAGACTTCATGATACTTTAAGCTCATTCTGCGTAAATAGAAACACCAATGATTAAATTATGTTCGGGTACTTTGAAATACCTACATTGGAACATTGAGACAACTACTATCTTAGGCTCCCCGTGACCATGGCTGCTGAAAAGCAACCGAAACGTCGGGGAAAGTGTAAACTTAAATATAAATAGTTTTAATAATCTAATTAGCTTAAAAATGAGTAAAATTTAATAGTAGTAGTAATGTAACAGTTTCTAAATGATGCAATAAAGTATCAAATAAACAACGCGATAAAATCCGTATATAGTAGTTTAATATCAATGAATAATATTGGCGTAAACAGAAGACAATATTATGTTAAACAAAGCTGGTAAAATTTCCTTCTGCCTACCCTTCCAGTACATGCAGGCGTAATTCTTTAGTTACACCCAAACAATGACTAAACAACCCTTTTTTAATCACTCAAACGCAAAAATAAAAACTAATGACATACAAATTCCAAGTCATTCGTATTAAACAATTGTACGAAATCATACATTTATTGCATGGGAGCAGCCATAACTGGGATTTTATTGTAATATAGATTGTTATCTCTTAGCATGGGGCGATTTTTTTAATTTACCTAATAGATTTAAATGTACGCGTTTGATATTTAGGTGTGTACGTTGGTTGGTTCAAATGCGTCCCTCGTGGAAAGCTGTAGAGACAATCTTAAAATTTTATACGTATACTAGCTGAACCGGCAAACGTTTTCTTGCCATAAAAAAATTGTTCGACCAAAAGATAAAAAAAAAATGTTAGGGGTGGACAACCCTTATCACTAAGGGGTATGAAAAATAGATGTTGGCCGATTCTCAGACCTACTCAATATGCTCACAAAATTTCATGAGAATCGGTCAAGCCGTTTCGGAGGAGTACGGGAACGAACATTGTGACACGAGAATTTTATATATAAGATATAACCTTTTTTTTTTTTTTTCCTGGGCATCAAAAAAAAAAATGATATAATAACCTAACCTAACCTACATTTACGTACGCGAAGCCGCGAGAAAAATTTAGCTTATAACACTTTGCTACTTCTTAAATATTTGTGAGTAGTTTATATGTATAATGTTAGTCTATAAAGTATTTATCTATGCGTCAATGCCACGCGAAATGAAATGTTTATTATTGTTATCTGTATTATATCTTTATATATATATAAATCTTCTGTGCGTGTGTTTGTAATTAAACTCCTCATAAACGGCTGGACCGATTTTGATGAATTTTTTTAGATGTTTTTTTTTTTCGTTTTCAATATAACTTCTGTCGGGCCAGCTAGTATTATATTTATGTTTATCTATTGTCTAGTACCCATAATACAAGCTCTGCTTAGTTTGGGCTAGATGGTATTGTGTGTATGGTAGAATATTATACTATTATATTACTATTATAAATGCGATTGTGAGTATGTTCGTTTGTTACGCTTTCACGCCATAACAAATCAAGCGATCATGATGAAATTTCGCATACACGTTGTCAAGGATATACAAATGAACACAGGTTACCTTTCATCTAGATAGATAGAATACATTTCATCACCTTTCATCATGATAAAAGTACTATTATCGAGAGATGGAAAATTTTATCAATCAATGCGAGCAAAGCCGTAGGCAAAATAATTAAAATATTTACATTCATAGATACTGAATTCATTTGCTTGTTTATTTTAAGAAACGCTAATTAACCAGCTTACCGCCGGATTTGACTGGATATCAGTTTTTACACGGAGCGGCTGCTACCTGACCTCCACAACCAGAAGGCTAACGATACCCTAAGACCTAAGCTAGACCAGTGTCAGGATATTAAAGGGCACTGACTTCACAATAACGACTGCCATAGATGTTCATGGCAGCCGGGAACGATGGCTTAACGTGCTCTCCGAGGCACGGAGCAGGCGATAATTGTCAATCAATACGCACATAATTTCGAAGTCATATAACTTCCGAAAGTCAGCGGTGCGCGACGTGTATCGAACCCGAGACCCTCTGCATGGCAGTCTGTTGGTCTCCCCACTGAGCTATCGCTGCTTGCATAACATGAGAACTAAAACTATACACATGAAAATGTGTAATGCACTCACTTACGGGAATAAAGGCGTCAGTCTACGTACAGCCCGATTTCTTCTTACTTGTATAATTTGGTTTACATACAAGCTCATTATAAAATAAACACTGCTTTCCGTTCTATTGAAAAAGTAAATAGAGATGACAAAAAAGAAAGACAATATATATGTATGTTGTTTGTGATTACCAGTAAAGCATACGTTTCTACAAAATAAGACAATGAAAAAGAAAAATCTATGTATATATAATCTCAACTAGCGACCCGCCCCGGCGTCGCGTCGCACAGGTAGAATAAAACCTTAACAAATTATACATCTTAACCTCCCTCATGTAACACTCTGTCTATTGGTGAAAATTGCATGAAAATCCGTTCAGTAGTTTTTGAGGTTATCGCGAACAGACAGACAGATGCGGGGACTTTGTTTTATAATATGTACGTACTCGTAGTGGTAGTAATATTTTAGTCATTATTCCAAGTTCCAGTGAAGTTTTTTCACCTCCTCAAAGTCGTTCACATATTCTTGTACTTCATACTATAAACAAGATTTGACCGCGGCTTCCCTTGCGTTAATTGCACTCACTGATCGGTAAACGATTAGCGAGGTTAAGCAACGTTGAGTGCGGTCAGTCTATAGATGGGTGACCGCTTAGTGGTATTTCATCTAAGCATCTCCGTGCTTCGGAGGGCACGTAAAAAGTCGGTCCCGGTTGTTACCAAATTGACAGCAGTCGTTAAGCCATGTCAGAGGTCTATGGGCGACTTGAACAACTCACAACAGGTTGGCCACTAACCATACGAAATGAAGAAGAATGTAAATTTTGTCAATAAATTTCAGTGATCAGTACATATATCTGTCTGAAAGGTATTTTGTCCTTTTCTGTACCCTTGACAACATGCATGAGAAGTTTTATGATTATCGGTCCAGTAGTTAAGGCATGAAAGTGGAACAATTAAATTCACATTTATAATTTGTCGCGCGGCCCCGCCGACTCTGGCTATGTCAAGAAACACCGTAGTAAGTTTATTCGGTGTTACCGGGATGTCACCATCTTTCTCCCGGTAAATCCGACATAACATCTCCGTCGCCCCGCGGAGAGGATTGAGTCAACGCATTCTATCACGTAAAAAAAAATTATGATGTCTTTTTCCATACCCTTGACAACGTGTATGCGAAATTTCACGAAGATCAGTCCAGTAATTAAAGCGTAACAAACGAACTCACATTCGCATTTATATATAATATTACTGAGTACGTTGTATGTACTAAGATATTTGAACGGTATATAACCTTTATAGAATAAAATAATCTTATTGTTCAGGACCACGTATACGGCATAAATAGGTACATAATTAAAATATTCTAAGAATGTATCGCGAATCTCGTAAAGATCTTGTAATGAGAGAACAATATCAAATACGGCGAAAATAATATATGTTAAATAGCTTTTCATGCCACGTGTAACGGTTTTATATACATGGTATATGTTCTTGGAATATTACGTAAAAGTATGGAGGTTGAACGTTTAACGGTTTAATGAGCAGCGATAGCTCAGTGGGGAGATCAACAGGCTGCAATGCAGAGGGTCTCGGTTTCGAACCCTCGTTGCGCACCTCTGACTTTCCGAATTTATATGACTTTTCGAAATTATGTGCGTATTGATTGACAATAATTGTCGCCTGCTCCGTGCCTCGGAGAGCACGTTAAGCCGTCGGGCCCGGCTGTCATGAACATCTATGGCAGTCGTTATTGGGGAAGTCGACACAAAAGATCCCACTGGGTCGAAGTGTCGTCGGTCTGTACTGACTGGCCCCCACACAAGATAAGATAAAATAAGATAAGATGGAGGTTGAAGAAATATTGGTAAGCTGTAGTTGGTATAGTTGGGCTATCGCAACTCTGGGTCTTATATTTGGAGCATTGCCCTATACGCTTGCGAAACGTGGACCTTAAGACAGAGAGACCGGAAAAGGTTGGAAGCTATTGAGATATGGTACTGGCATCGTATGGAGAAAGTGCCCTCGACAGAAAAAGTTACTAATACAGAAATATTGACAAGAGTAAATGAAAAACGTGCAACTTTGAAACATATAGAAATCAGAAGGGGTAAAATGATAGGACACCTAATTCGACATGATAATTTTATCACAAAAATAATGGAAGAGAAGATAGAAGCAAGAAGGAAGAGGGGTAGACCAAGAAGAAGGTACATCGATCAAATGAATGAAGTTGTGAAAGTTGAAACTTATAAGGAATTGAAAGAGATGGCATTGGAAAGAGAAATATGGAGATTGCTACATCGACAAGTGCAAAGCACATAAGTATTTTTTTTTGTTTTTTTACTGGCCAACCTGTTGTCAAGAGTTGTTCAAGCCGCCCGTAGGCGTCTGACATGGCTTAACGACTGCTGTCAATTTGATAACAAACGGGACCGACATTTTACGTGCCCCGAAGCACGGAGACGCTCAGATGAAATACCACTAACCGTTCTCCCATCTATAGACTGACCGCACCTAACGTTGCTTAACCTCGTCAATCGTTTACCGATCAGTGAGTGCAACTGGCTATGAGCGCTACTTGGATGGATGATGGGAGTGTTCTTTGACCAAATCGGAAACTTGAAATATTTGATAGTGAATCATTGTGATCTTGAACTTAAAATCAAGTATTAGTAATTGACTGCAAGGATGGCGTTGTGGTTTAAGTGGTCGCCTCGCCACTGCCATTTCGCCAAATGGTGTGGGTTCGAATCCCACGCGGGACAAAACTTTGTGTGATCCACAAATGGTTGTTCCGAGTCTGGATGTTCTTTGTGTCCGTTGTTTGAATGTTTGTAAAGTCCCCCGCGACACAGGAATTATTCAAAGTGCATGTTTTGACTTTTTCAAGATATATTTTTTTTAGAAAGAACAATGAAAAAATTCGTTGTTGCTATACAGCTGGGCACAATGTGTATAAAGATAAAAAGAAATAACAAAAATAATAATAAAAAAGGAAGAAATAAAAACACAGTAACATAAAATACTCAATGAACATCCTGTCATGCGTCCTACAGCCGCAGCAATCAGGACTCCAGTTCAGTATTTGCCTGGGCTCAAGAACCAGGCACTGGTCTTCCACTGAAGCCTGTTATTATGACGTAGGGAAGCTTAATAAATATAACGATATACAGGGTGTCCGGTAATTAATGGATAACCTGGAAATGTCTTAAAGTGGAACTGATGGCGGTTCAGAAAAAATATGAAAAAAAAATCCTAACTACTACCTGAGATATGTGTTTTTTTTTAAATTACCATGTATCACTTTCTTGTATACTACGACCATAAATGAATAAAATCCATCGATTCCAAAAGTATGCTATGCTAATATAGCTTGCACATTTTAATTTTTTTTTTTCATTTTTCTGAAAGGCCTTCAGTTCTACTATAAGACATTTCAAGGTTATCCATTAATTACCGGACACCCTGTATATGTACATAGATATATATAATTTAAAATTATGTACACTTTATTAGTATTATTTACCTGATGTTTAGTCGAAGTGTTCAGTATAAAGTAGTCGAGTTACTTCACACATAGTGTGTAAAGACCGCACCTCTATCGACTTGACCTGTGCGACCGATGGGCATCGAATTATTTTTGATATGAAATAGCTTCGTGACATTATTAGGTATCATTGTAGGGTCAGATTATGTAAATAGTTTTTAATTATTTTGATTAAATAGTTGCGTTTAGATAGATTTGGTGGGTAAACATCGGTCGCTGAAGTAGTTTCAGTTCCAGCAATCAACATATAAGGCTGGAGTATGGACACCGTGGTAGGTTTAGTTGATAGCATCTGTGACTTGCAATCTTTCCTCGAGTGAATTCGATATACCCTCACCGCTCCCCTTTTCCCGCGAAGATAGAAGTTTAAATGGCATTCCCCAAAATTAAACATAAAAGCTGGAGTATTCTTGACTCTCTCTTGGTGCTGCTGGGGACAAGATAGTGGTTTAGTGGTCACCTCACCATTGCCACTGCGCTAAGTATTGTGTATTCGATTCCTAAACGGGACAAATATTTTGTGTGATTTACAAATAATTGTTCCTAATTTGGGTTTTCTTTGTCTCCCTTGTTTGAATTTTTGTGGAAGTCGCCGCGCCATAGGGTTTATTACTATTGCGGAAGTTGTATTTAAAAAAAAATACATTTTATTTCAAAATAGCCGTCTGATAAAAGAAATGCCTGGATTAAAAAAAAATATATATGTATTATGATACTGCTGTTTACGCATACGATTATTATGCTTGAGATATTTGGAACGATTCCCGGGCTGGGCAAAGCGATTTTGGGATTTTATCAATATCATGGCTCTCGAACATCAAAGATTGGACAGATGTCGCTACGGTATTCCCTTTAGCGAGAGATAGGGAGAAATTTGCGTAGCTAACTGCCAACCTCCAGTAGTGGAGAGGAATTAGAAGAAGAAGTCAAGACATTCTCGATAGCAGCTGGTCTCTGGCAATGGGTTGGCCATCTATCATATGTGATCTAAAATCATAATATAGTTGGCGAAACTTGAATATAATACACATCTGCCTATCCTTCCGGGAATAAAGGCGTGAGACTTCATATAAGTCCACTCGTATTAAAATAATAATAATATTCTACCACATACACACAACACCATCTAGCCCAAACTAAGCAGAGACTACTATGGGTACTAGACTATGGATAAACGTACAAATATACTTTTTATTTGTAAATACACACATATTATACATAGAAACACCCAGACCAAGACAAACATCCATGTTCATGCACACAAATGTTTTACTTGAGCGGGAATCGAACCCGCGACCTCAGGCGTGGCAGTCGGTTACACTATATACACTAAACATAAAACTTGCTATATAAGTCAGCCTTATGACTCTGTTGACTCTAATTCGAATAACAAGCGTGATATTACAATTAATGTACCAAAAAGTTCTCGATATTTAAATCAAATAGAGCATGTCACAGTGTATGTCAGTAGCTAATTGCCCACACGCATGCGATCGCCGTTTTTAATATCAGTACTTCGGCCGTTTCGTTATTTTGTTCAACATGTGTTGCAGCTAAAGGTATGTTTTCGTCAATATTAGTTATGACTACATTAATATAAGTTAGTAGATTATGCACGCGGCTGGCTCGCGTCAATCTAAATTTTATCAATAAATTTATTTCTCTCGGAAACAGTACTTTTTCCTGGATGCAAGGTACTCTATATCTCTTTCTGTTCCCTTGACAATGTATATGTGGAATAGCATGGTGATCGGTCAAGCAAGTGAAAGCGTGACATACAAACTTACACTCGAATTTATAATATTAGTTAGGATATTTACCTAGTAATATCGCCGTTGAATTGCTATGTTGGATCTCTTGGTACGCTCCTCTAGAGTTTTAAAATTATTGTTTATATTAAATAGTTTTTGCTCGCTTTAATGGCGAAGAAAAACATTGTAACGAATCCTAAATCTAACTCTTACTTAATATTATAAATGCGAACGTGAGTTTGTTTGTTCTTTGTTACACTTTTACATCTTAACTTACGACCGATCATCATGAAATTTCGCATACATCTTATCATGAATACAAAAAAGGACTTTTCATTCAAAGAAGAACTGTTTTTGAGCGAGCAGAGCTGAGGTCAAAAGCTAGTTGTTTACAATGTCTTCAAAGATGTTTCCATTGTGACTAGTGACTCATTGTGGCATCCCAAGCCGATAGCTGTGTACCGGTTACGCTTCAAAAAAACCTGCTTCTACTAACAGAACAACGACTCTACTCGTGGCACGACTGTTTACCATCAGGTGGAGTAAAGTCATTTTGACAGTCAATAATAAAAAAATAAATAGCTCTTTATTGAACTCAAGATTCGAATCCGGAGTCTATATATTTGACCACCACATAAAACAGCCGAAAAAGAAAATTATATTGATTGATTTGATATTGACGTTTTTTTATTTTGACTAGAGAATAAGTTTAACTGTGACATATGTTTGGCATTTTAATGTAGTTAATAGAGTTGATAGTGTAATGTTTTGATATTTTTCCCTTTATTTTTATAAATCACTTTTTGATTATGGTCTGGCGTTGTATACGAGTGTCAGGTTTGGTAATTAAATAGTTTTGTGTATTCACGCGAGACCCCCTGTGGGGCTGATCTTTATAAATATTAAATTAATTGTATCACGCTTGTTATCTTGAATAGTGTATACAGATATTCAAAATAAAAGATGGCAAAAAAGCATACAGTGCCCCTTATAGTAAATGATTATCGTAGCTTGTGATTGCTTGGAAAATTAGGAGTATCACTCGCGCTTAGTTAACCCAGAGAATTATTAAAGATGGAAAGACATGAAAAATGTAGGTTTTTGTAACGCAGTAACAGCGCTACTACTTTTTTTAATAAGTATTAACAAGAGTAGTAGTATATGTCACCTTAGGACTTCCTAACTTATTTTCATAGCTCATTCTTTTACAATAAGTGGTCCATAAGTCACCGACATCAATAGTCACAAAGTTAGTTTTCTGATTTTGACACTCGGAATGTTAAGCGAGTTATGGGAAGGCGCTTAATGCACTCGCATGCATAAACTCTATGCGTGCGTATCTGTCTATGCTTGTGTCAATGGAGTAGTTTCTTATTAGAGAGTGAACTGAAGCGACCTGATTGGAGACGTATTGTAGCCAAACATCTTTTTGATGTGTTTCTGCTACCAATTTTTATGCCCTATGAAGAACACTGTTGTTTCAATAGAGGGTTAAGAACATTGTGCTGTGAGCTTTAGACCCTTGACAAAAGTTAAAAATGTATTCATAACTTCATAAGTCCACCTACAATTTCGACCTAACTTGATAATAAAATATAAAAATGATAAGACGAGCTGGATTTTTTTTTAAATTTTCGGTAGCCTTGTTATCTAACCATACGTCGATGAGAATGTTTTTGCTCTTATTCATACGTCCAGTGAAATAAAAAGTATCAAATTTGCTTTTGTATTATGACTCCAACCAAGTCATGAACATATGAGTTTGGTCCTTTGGAGTCATTGGACAGGGAAAACGCCTACCATTTAACGGTTGGCAACGCAAGAAAAGGCGTCTCATTGGCTACGGTAATCGTTTGATAGACAGACCGGCAAAATAGCCTGCCACTTTGGAACTTATAAAGCAAGAAGTTGATGATTTCAGTACGGTCTATCTATCTATCAATCGAGGATTTCTTAATACCTTGATTTGATGATAATTAAGAGCAACGATAGGTTTGTGAATTACCGTTAGACTGCATCGCAGAGGTCTCGAATTTAGTTCCACAGCAGGGACTTATAACTTTCGTAGTTACGTGCGTATTGAATAGTGCATTATCGTTCGCTTTAACGGCGAAGATAATCATGAGGAAACCTGCATTTCTGGAAGTACTTCATAATCTGATATGTGAAGTCTGTCGACATACACTAGGCCAGCGTGATGAACTACGGCTAAACCTTCCAATGAGATAGGTTATAAACAGAGTTGATTTTATTTTTAATGATCAGTCAAAGTGACGCAATACTGTTCTCTACGGCCTTCTTTTCTCGTGAAAAAGAAATAGATGTATTTTCTACAACGATCTTTACCCGTACATCAAAGCCAACACAACACACACATACAAATCAGCAATGTTAAACATAAACCATTAAGGCCACATTCACACAAATCATGTCGCAAAACAATCAAATCTAATACGGTCGGCCTCAATCCGCACCCACTGCCTAGCTATGGAGAGGACATATTTTATTAATTACCGTACAACGTTATCACGAAATATTACCTTTATGTCCCATATTTGCATTTCGTGTTGGTCTATACGAAATTGTGGGCGCGGTCGCATGCGATGATGGGTTGTTGGGGGATAAGCGATAGCGGGGAGTTTATTCCGTTTGTATTACGCGTACTAATTCAAAACTTTATTATGGACAACTCAGAGCGTCTTATTATAGGTACATAGGCATTTAAGAGAGGAGGTATAAATATACGACAATCTTAAAGAAAGTATTATAATCAAATAGTAGAGTCACTCCTGTATTCTAGTAATAATAATAATGTCCTCCAGACCGAATTTCAACCACGACGGCCAGTCTTAACAGAGACTGGCCATCTGCGCAGGAGATATTATAGTGCACAAATGTGTCCGCAAACGAAAATGCACTCTCTGTTCCCTAACTCTCATGATCCGATGGGACGGTAATACGACACGACCGGAGAGAGATCGAGCGCAGGTCCAACGGCTTTACGTGCTTTCCGAGGCACGAGGTGTCTAACACCGCTAACTTCCTAACTCCGGGCTGCTACTGAGATTTCTTAACAGAAAAACCCAATAACTTTTTGTAGACCCGACCCGGAATTGGAACCCGAGACCTCATGCACAGCAGTCGCATTCACTACCACTGCGCCATGGAGGCAGTTTGTATTCCAGTAGGTAGAGTGTAACATAATTATTTCACTAACTATGCTTTCACCAATGTTAAATCGATGAGCCTATTGCTGTCTATATATAAATTTTTAGACTGCGTATTGCTATTAAACATTTTCATCACACTGAATCAAAGAACTCAAGATCTCAGAATCCGTGGTCATACACAAATGTAAGTGCTAACGTGTTCTACGTTGCCAACGTCTAAATGGCAGGCGTTCTCATGTATGAGTTTATGCTTATGTTTATTCGTTTAAATAAGTAAGTGAAGTATTTAAATATAGTATCGCAGTTAGGTGTACTGTGATCACAAGTGCAACCTGGCCTGGCTTTTCAAAAAGGTCTGTTTTTTTTTTGCTCGTCAAGATGACCACACTCCGCCTGATGGTAAGCAGTCGTGTGGTTTAAGAGCAGTGGTCTCCACATCGTCCTCATAGCAGCCGAGGCGATGTTGAGGTCTTTACTTTGACGGCCTGAGAAGGTGCTTTTTCACGCCCCGCTTAAAGGACCCAGGATAGAAGGAAACACGTGCCTTGGCAGAGAATTCCATGCCTTGATCGTTTGGCAGAGGTATGAGGACCCAAACTTGTTGGTACCCACTCTAGTCGACTCTACCGTGTAAGGATGGCATCTGCACTCAGCACGCGTTGTTCTGGATAGGAAAGGGGAGGGCGGGATAAGCTGGAATAACTCTTCAGAGCACTTATATCGGGTGTAGATGTTTAGGAATGCTTATCCTCAATAACTTTTGTGTATTGCTTCTTTCGAATTGCGACGCAAATCGTATACAGTCCGCTATATTCTCTTGTCTTCAGCCGGGTCATATATTTGATGGAAATTTGGGCGTATCCATCGAAATACGAGCGGACTGTCCTCGCGTTATTTTAATGATTCTGATAGAACCGCGATTCCAACACTACGTATTATACGTATTTATATGTGAAAGCTTTTTATTTGATTAATCAATGTTGTTTAGAGAATGAAACAAATATTAGATATGTTTTATTGTTATATAATATTCTTTATTGTATATAATTTTATTATGTTACTTGAGTCATTTTATGTGTTTTGATTGTAAAAGCCTGTCAATAATTGCTGTAAATTTACTAACTTAACTTTGAGGTTTAGAAGTGTTACTTTGTGACCTAAATTAAATCAATGACTTTGAGTTTGACTTTGCTGTGCAATGGCACGAATGTGTCAGTTGGTCCGTTTTATGTTATATCTTACTGCAATTCTTCTGGTAATTCAAAGCTTAGGAAGCTGATATATTCACCTCTTCTTCTATTCCTATACTTACATGCGATCTTTAATTCATTTTTGTTAGACAACGAGCAAGTAATATTGTAATCCATCATTGACTATGGTAAATATATTAATAACCATTAGCATGTTTTCTGTCTGTTTGCAGCGATTGTTCTATAAAGAAATTGTAGCATCAAAATGTAACTTAAGATCTAAAAACGTTAATCTAACGAACTAGCGAACATATGACCTTCAACACTTCAAGAAAAGAGCGTACTCCTTTATAAAAGGCGGGCAACGCACTTGTAACTCCTCTGGTGTTGCGGGTGTCCATGGGTGGCGATAATCGCTTACCATCAGTCGACCCGGCACCTCGTTTGAACCAAAGCAAAACAAAAATATACATAGTCACAGTCCCTTTATATCCTTTAAGGAGTTGGCAAAGACAGAGCAGGTCTCATTAGCTATGGTTTAAGTTTCACATAATATGTGGTGAGTTTATTGCCGTCTGCCGAGCACAGTTCCAGATTCCCTGCATTTACTGAGAATTTCTTGATGGAAAAATTCAATCACAATTGCATTTTTCTTGTCTTTAATAACAGACAAGTCAGTGGTCTACCTGTAGATGGTAAATGCGCCCATATATGCTATCAATGTCAGAAATCTACACGGCTTAGCCGCTGCCTGCTATGATAAACATGACCTGAGGATCAAAGCCAAGATCTCATACACATCAGGTGCATTCACTACTGCTTAACACTGCATTATTTGCACTGACAGTCTTACTCCTACCTTATCAAATGCTAGAACATTCTACGAATAAAACCGCACGAAGTCCTCAGCAGTCCGCCCGCGTTAGCACCAAAATTATACATAAACTATGTGCACATGTTAACAATATTAGTTCTCTCACCTCAATAAACATCAATTAGATTGTGTGCTAATAACTCTCGTAACATGTTTAGTGTAATCGTGGGGCACAAATCGTTTGAGTCAACAGCCAGGAACTTGCAAGCAAATATGGCTACCTTTGCTAGTTGGACCTGTCTTGGGGTACGGTGGATATGTTGTCGAGGTATGGTGGATAGTTCTTGCTAATTAAAGTATTTTGTCGTTGATCGTCTCAGATTTCAAGGTGTATTTTTGTAATATTCTACTATTAAATGCTTCTCAAATCGTGGTGAAAAGGATTACAGAATACTCATTTAATAGTTTAGAACTAAAGTCTAAATATAACAATTTAATATTTCAACTGATACTTTTATGTTTAAAATAAAGTGATGTCTGTTTATTTCCAAAGGATTAATCTTACCATATTTTGCCAACTCTGCAGATTCTACGTTATATTGAGTATAGCACGCCAAGTTTCAGTAAAACATTTTACATTAAATTTCAAACAGTTTTGCCGATCGGGAGTTGAATCAGAGATCTTACTGTTGACAGTGACCCAAATAATCACGTTTATACAAGGGGACTAATAAAGAAGCTAAAACTGCGCAGAGTTAGTTTTAAGAAATACCTATATATATTTCTTAAAACCAATCCTGCGCAGATATAGGTAGTCACTGTGGCAGCTCACCACACAGTTGTGGATGTGATCTCAAAACGAGAAAAATGTTAAATTCTCAATTTTAATGTGCCGAGTCTTGCTGCTTGATTTTTGTTAAGCTTCCCGCGATGTAGGGATTACGCTATTGCGAAAAATTACTTGACAAGTACAAGAAAAAAATAGGAACGATTCACGATATAACTTATATCTTACAGAAGCCATGGTCACCCTACCCAACCTGAAAATGTACAAGTTGGACATAGTTGCTCAGCACCGCAGGGGTTATTGTTTGATCTCTAATCAATCCCGGGGTGAACTGCGCACACTTGGCTAATTAGGGATTATGTATGAACTGTTACGTGTTTGGACTAGCTGGGCTTCGTTTGACGTACCATCTTAAAGATGATAGGCATATTTTTTTAGTATAGGCCAATTAGGTTTTTTATGCAGTTAAGATAAGAGAAGATAAGAAAGAAAAAAAATAAACTATACATTTTTAAACATTAAATTATTTTGCTATATAGGTATATTTACTTTAGGAAAATATATAGATACATGGATAAAACTTATCTCGAGTTTGATTTTATTTGTCAAACACTATACTCTACTTACGAAATTGATTTATATGTATATAGGATAGATTTAGTAAGTGTGTGTCCCTGGCTAAATTCCAAATTATAACAAACATAAAAGGCGAACAAGAAGTATTGTGTTAACTATTTATGATAATGAAGGCGTTTTACTTGATATGATATGACGCTCATAGCCAGTTGCACTCACTGATCGGTAAACGATTAGCGAGGTTAAGTAACGTTGGGTGCGGTCAGTCTATAGATGGGTGACCGCTTAGTGGTATTTCATCTAAGCGTCTCCGTGCTTCGGAGGGCACGTAAAAAGTCGTTCCCGGTTGTTGTCAAATTGAGAGCAGTCGTTAAGCCATATCAGAGGCCTACGGGCGGCTTGAACAGTTGTTCAAGCCGCCCGTAGGCCTTGACAACAGGTTGGCCACTAACCACACGAAAAGAAAAGAACTTGAAAATAGGAACTAACATAATAAAAACAATAGTTATTGTCAGATTGTCGTTAAAACTTGAACAGATTTGGTTCTCGGCTAGCAATACATTATGCCTGGGCATCGAACCTGAGATCTCGTGCAAAACAGTCACATAAACTACAGCTATACCTGAGCCACCTAACCTAGGTATTATACATATAATAGGTAAATATTATGGTCAGATGATTTCAAAGGTATGTAGTAGGTAAATTAATAATGCTATTTATATAATAAATAAATAATAAAGATATTGTCTGTACCACACTTTCTGAATCAAAGTTTGTTTCTACAAATAGATTTTTCGCATTCTTAGGGCCTTTTCTTTATAACAAGATAAATAAACAAACAGCTATAGATGACCTAAGTTATATAAGATCTAAGCGGATAGTCTGTCAGTACTTACAAACTTTAAATTATGAGGATACTGAAGATTTGTTGATTGTTGTTAAATAAGTAATAACAAGTTCCTAGATAATAATTATAATCTTGGCCTATTTTTGCATATATTTATATAATAAGTATCGTTAATTGTATATAATTTAGTTCCTAGTAGTATATTGTAAGTGCCCTTAACGCCTGTGGCACAGATTTACCCTAGTACAGGCACCCATATTATATTACCTATATTAAGTATTTTATGGACTGTATTCATGTTTTACCACTGCAATCAATAAATAAATTATTATTATTATTATTTATACAAACTTTGCAATACTTAAATGAAAACGTTTGGATTCGCAGAGTTAGTCAGCACGTTTGCTTATATGCCCGCCGATATAAACACAACCGCGGGCTTAGCCTAGTATCGTTACACAAGCACAACTTGTTCAATATGAGGGCTATGTAAGTTAGAGTCAATATGCCAACAAACAGATGATGAGCTCATATACAGCTGCAAACTTTCAATACACACCATTGTGAAACACAAATATTGGCGAACTAGGCTTAGTTCTGATGCTCTGTGAAATTATATTGGAAAGATAGTTGGTAGATGTGTAATTACGCAGCCGAACAATATAAACTAGTGTTGTGGATATTATGTATGCTCATACATGATGGCTAGGTTGAGTTTAAGGAATGAGAATTTGCGATTCGGTTCTAGTTTGTAATTTTATTTATATAGTTTTTGGAAAATTTACAGCTATTTAAGTTATGATATTATAGTAGTTTTAGTTAGCCAATTATATTTAAACTTATGAGCAATTACGACCTGATGGTATTAAAGTAAGTTTTTTATTAAATGATCTAGCAATTTGTGTTACTAACTACAAATATTTATATAAACTCCTCCAGCTAAGCCAGGATGCTTCTAATAGGAGTAAGTTTACATCTATTACTAGTTTGGATTCGAGCTACCGTCCTCCAGATTGCAAGTATAATGTGCTATCCATTTGGCTATCACTACTGCCCAGTTTGGCGAGTATACTTCATGGTAAAGCAAATTTGTTTTTACCTAAGATAGCAGACAAGTGAATGAACTACCTCATAGGACCACCATTGGCTTGCAGGATCGAATTGATGAAAATTTCTGCTATAGGACTAACCGGAGAATATACTCCGTTTTACACTAAATAATATATACGAGTAAATGATAAGTGCAAACATCAAACATTTCTTTCTTTTAGACGACAAAAGACAACTCCTCACGCGGCATTTTATAAACATTGAAAATGAATACAAAGAACTTTAAAACAGTTTACGGATTACACGAAATTTCGCCCTGCGTGTGAATCGAACCCACAAAACGCCGCGGATTAGAATTGGCGAGGCAACCGCTTAACCTGCTACATCACCTGTGCATTCGCCATATTAGATTACTGGATCTAAAAAGATGAATCGCATCACATTGATCTCTTACCATTCGTACAGAAAGTCTGTACCATTAAACTTAAAAAATAGTGATTTTCCACATAAATACATCGTAAACATTGTCCACTCATTCCATCTTTTTAACTGAAACCGAAACTCGCAATCGCGCCTTTGAATGTCGTGAATGCGGCCTATTAGGCTGTGTTTACACTGACCGGAAGACGTTTCTTTCAATGCTCGGACCGGCAAGTCAATAGGACATCATTACATGCGCGGGATGGGGGAGCCCCGTTTAGATGCATTAGTTGATGTTAGACGAGTTACTCGTACAATTGAAGAGTTGTACGAAATAAGATTATGATAGAGGGCATGGGTGGAGTAGTAGGATTGAGTTTGGGTCAGCCATGGGTTACTTAGTTTGAATTCTATTGAAATTCGGGAATCGCAGCACAGAAAAATGCTGCTTTGGTGTGGCAGTTAACGTAACTGCTGTGCAAAGCGGGTCTTGTTTGATCACCAGGTAGACCAAAGTGTAATTAAGTTTTTTGGTCATTGAAATTGCCAGTAAGAGCACAGGGTTTGCGGCTATTGCCCGGTAGATGGCAATATGCGTGCCCTAAGGGGCAATATATGTATATGGGCAATAAGTTCCGTGGGGCTTAATACCATATGTGAGTCTGATGCACGACATATCCCTTCGACAATTTAGGCTTTAGACCATGGATGTATATAGATTTTGCTTGTATCTTTACGGACCTGAATTAGAATTGACTCGCGATTTAATTTGTGTATATCTCAATACATGCGGTCTGGATATATACACTATAGTTCGATTTTAATGAACATAGTATATAGATACTGCATCTAATACTGTTTAGATTATTAGTTGAGGTTCATGCTACTAAATTATTTTGTAAACAACTTTAAATTAATGCTTTCATGCCGTAACTACTCGACCAATCATCATGAAATTTTGCATAAACTTTGTCAGGGGTATAGAAAAAGACAGTGTATCTTTCACCCAGGCAAAATTACTGCTGCCGAACGAATGAAATAGCGGGCAAAAGTTAGTCATTTATAATTAAAAGGGCAAACTGATTGTATGCATAATTGACTATCGTATGAAGGTATAACTCAAACCAGGGATGCTGCAGGTAGCTTGCAATTTCGTATATACACGTTTATTATGTAGGCTAGTTACACAAGAAAATCTAAGTTAGGGCTTTTCCGAAATTAATCCCCTATGGAGATTCAAAGATTGTATGGCAAAATATTAAATGGTTTTATTGCGAACCATTGATACGTTAATAGTAAAATAAATTATCGAAGGTTAAGGTGATCCAGGGCTGTGTATATACGGGCGAAGCTTCGGAAGTAATATTTAACAATTCTTGTCATAAAAATATATATATTTAGCTTCTCCACCATCTAAAAACGTGCCCAAAGGCGGCAATAAGGTCGCTCTCTAATACATGAGACCTAGTACTACAGCTGGAGATGTGTGTTAAATACACCTGTGCTTACCCTTTCGGGTATATGCCCTATATAGGCATGACTTTTCGAAATTAAGTGCGTATTGACAATTATCGCCTGCTCCGTGCCTCGGAGAGCACGTTAAGCCGTCGGTGCCGGCTGCCATAAACATCTACGGCAGTCGTTATTGGGAAGTCAGTGTCCTATAATATCCTGACACTGGTCTAGCCTTAGGGTATCGTTAGCCTTCGGGTTGAGGAGGTCAGGTGGCAGCCGCTCCATGTAAAAACTGATATCCAGTCAAATCCGGTTAGACCAGAAAAGCCGACCCCAAGTGATTTGGGAATAATAAAGGCTAGGGAGCAGAAGTATCTGCTAGTAAGGTAGCTTAGTCGGCTCTCCGAAACAAACGGTTCTCCATTGGGATTCACTCGGAGTCGGTCAACATTTGTCCAGTGGCGCTGAATGGCGCGGAATGACCAGTTGAGGCTCATGACCACTGTGAATGAGCCCCTGTGATAACGCGCACCATTCAACTCTTCTTTATCTATTGAATGGTAAATTCTGGTCGGTTTTTATAGGTATAAAAAGTAGGTACGGTAGGTAAAACTGAGTACTTTTAGAACTTACTTGCATTCTTCAAAAGATACTAAATATATTGTTACGTATGAAAATACTACACATTATTTTTTGTGGTGTTATTTTTATGTAGTTATCTTGTCCCTGCTGGACGAGAGATGTGGATTCGTTTCCATTACGAGATAAAAGTTTTGTCATCTATAAAGATTTTGAAGTATGGGTGCTCTTTGTGTTTGTTATTTCAATATTTTTAAGACCCCTTGACACTACGGGATTCATTCCTAGCAACACAATTACTAAAATATTAAATATCATTATATGAAGCTGTATTGGTAATTGAACAACCTCGTTGACCTCGTAGGCTTAAGCTTTCTCTTATGTTTGTAATCGTGAGGTTCTGGATTCAAAGTGGAACAACAAGCTCTTAGAAGCAGCGCGGAGACTGTCATGTAGGTGATAAGGCTTCCATTTACAAGGTAACTAAAACTTAACCGTTGTAATGAAGTGTAATTCACTTACATATCCCTGGAGAGACAAACCCTTCGTAGCTATAGGCGCAAGTATATACATATATACATAACAAAATTAATGTACATTGTGGTTCCAAGAATATTTTCTTCGACCAATATCTTGTTGATATAAAGCAAGGGAATTTACTGCGCTCCTCTCTGCGGGATATCTATGGATATTAAAATATTGATTGCAAAGAGGCGATACCTACAGTATCATTATTTGCATAACAACACTTTATTGCCATCTAGGAGAAACCCCAGACGCTGTGCACATTGTAATGTCGAAAGAAAATGAACTCTTTGCCTCGAAAAATAAGGTACCTATTGTTTTAAGGCTTGTGCAAAAGCGTATCCTGTTAATTTCTGTATGAAACACAGAATGCTGTGTAAAATTGTGAAGATTTCTCAAGTAGAATTTTAGTTATAATATTTTTTACTATTGGTAAAAGAATATTCGTTGAAACTTGGTCGTTTCAAGATACAAAGAAATTCAAATAGATTTTTGCAATCATGTATTTTTTTATAAGTATGCTATGTAGTCAAAAGTTCGGATTAAAATAGCAGTCATAAAAACAGATTGTAAAACAGGTGGTATGTAATTTACAAGCTGCTGACCGTGACATAGCTCACGTGGTATATTGGAAAAAAGAGATTTAAATATATATAGCATCATTTAAATTATTATCAGTATCATGATAGTATGTTATCACACTGCCCAATTTCCACTCTACCCGGTCTGCTGCCAATGAGTTCTAGTCCTTTAGAAATACCTCCAAGTCTTTCCATCATCATTTTCTGAATCTGCTGCCATTTATTGACATTTGGATTTGTGTAGTGATTCTGTCGGCATGCGACGAATATGACCAGTCCAGTCGCATTTTAATCCACCACCTATGTGATTACTATCTGCTATTTGTATTTTGGAAAAGATTATATTATTATAAAAGGTTGATACCTGGTTAGGCCTGTGTGTTATAATAATTGAAATTATTTTAGAATTATGATATATTATTGTGGTGGAAATCTAGACTCACTTTAATAGAGAAACTAATAGTTGTATAATCTATAAAATGAAAAGAGTGACATATGTTATTGGTGTCTGCCCGATAAATTTTGATCCAATAGGGGTGTCTAATTATGAGCGCGATGATCTGACGCGACGAGTCGCATAAAATATTAGATAGCTTTACAACTTTTTGATTCCAGATCAATCACCAACATTTATAACTCCTATTACAAGCTTCGTTATAGCAGAACTGAAATACTTGATTTAATTAACGAAATGATAAAAATTATGAAATGCACTTATAATAAAACTTTAACAAAACCCATCGAAACAATAAAATATAAGTACAATAATCATATTTTCCGACGCAAAAACTCAGTGTTGCCTTGTTGGAAAACAAAAGTACACGAAAGGGTTAACCACACCCCAACCCTCCAATGTTTGCGTTAGGTAATTATTCTATTGTCATTTTATTTATATTTCTCAAAGTTATCACGAGGATATCTCCTAATAAACTTGAAGATGGCTTCGCGAGGAATCCTAAGTGTTGTTTTATGTTAATTTAAAATTATAGTTGTATCAACGTCCAACTTTGATTTAGGTAATTTGAATAATTTTGAAATGTGTCCGTTTGTTTGTTTATAAAATTGTCTTAAGTGTTATCTTCGAGGTAGGAAGATTGGCTATAAAAATAAGTAGTGTTTAAAAGGATGAATGATGGTTTCAAAAAGGACTACAAGTGTGCAACGCGAAACAATCAGTTTTATAACTTATATATTTTACTTTCAGTGGCGACAGCATCATTGGTCACAAGATATATAAGTCTAAGCTTACGATTCCGTGTAATTGTGTGGTCACGGGTTAGATTCCCGAGTCAAGTAATTTATTTAAGAGATTTCATATAGTAGAACGATCCCTTGATATATGTCTGAGATACGGCAATAAGCTCGCTTCAAATGATACCTAAAGCTTTGCTGATGAAGTATAGTTGTGGCACACCTCTGCCTTTGCCTTTGTGGAATACAGGCGTGACCCTCTATATATATATATGCTTGTCTCGCTCTTTCTTAAGATGTATTATTATTAAGTCATATATAGAAAATCTAAATTTTGGTTTCAGTTGAAGTAAAATGCCTGTTTCAAATAAAAACTGCTACGAAAATACTGATTAACTTAATCTCACATTAATGTGCAAAGAACAGCGTATTTCCACGCCTACCAAACAACACAGGTAACTCAGTGTACAGTATATCTCAACGGCAAGTGTTCATAATAGCCTCCATGTATCAATGCAAAGACATCGTGAGCTAACAAAAAAGTTTATCAGCGTTAACTGCTCAACTCCCAAGTTTGTTTAACTTGTCATCAGTGAGTTTATTTAGGGCTACACTTAAGATGACTGCAGATTTGTGGAAGAAAAAGCAGCGGTTTTGGCTGCGTTTTTTGTTTTAGTGCACGGCAGTTGCAATGGTTTAAGTGGTTCTACTTAGTTAAGGTGGTTTTTAAAGATTAGCTGGTAATGGCAGTAAATTATAAATAATAGTATTATTGGTAATTGTATAGTATATAATATAGAATAAGAAACACAAAGAAAGACACTAAGAAAGTTAATAGTTATTATAAGTTAGTATAAGTTTATAGTTTAAAGTTTATAATATTATAAAGTTTATAAGGCTAGTGTGAATGGAACAGTCGCAAGGGGAAGACCTAGGCGAATGTTTCCTGATCAGATCGGAGACGTTCTGTATATAGGCCAGGTTAAGAGCACCTTAAACCGGCGAGCGTGTATGAGGAATGTTATGAAAGTGAATGAAGCCAGAGAAGTGTGTCAGGATCGTAGCAAATGGAAATCCGTAGTCTCTGCCTACCCCTCTGGGAAACAGGCGTGAATTTATAAATGAATGTATATAATATAGAATTAGTGTAAATTATTTAAAATGTAAATACTGTAACGTTTGTAAAATTTGTACGTGTATCGGAAAGTTTCAAACATGTTTTATGCAAATAAAGATTTATTTTATTTTATTTATTTGATATGTAGTGATTGGTGATAATGCTCGAAAAAAATATAACTTCTATTCGTTGTTCACGCAGTATAAAGACAGTAGTAGAGAAATAGTCAAATAAGTAGTAGTTGACCAATGTGCATACATAAGTACAACCCTATGATGGACTCGGAACGATTAGAAATATAACAATGTTGATCCAGATGTCATTGCATCGTCCGAGACTTTGTTGAAACATTATGTTACATAAACAATCGATTAATCGATCGAATCGGACACAGCCTTATTATCAAGTTAAGTATCGAAGATTATTTTATGATTCGAATCAATCATACAAGAATCGAATAATTTGTAGCAAATGCACGTCGTTGGCTTCTCTTACCTTCCTTACTTATATAACTAATTGGCAATTAACGTAAATTGTTTGAAGCTTATATCAAAATTATTACATATCAAATAATGAAAGTTAATTAGCGAGCCAATCAGTAAACTTTTTAAGATTCGTAATTACGAATCTTAAAAAGCACAATTGTGAAGTTGTCATATATTTATTGATCAATAACGTCACTGATTATGCCTCGTGAGATTAAAAGTATCTAAAATTGATGTGTTTTATTGTATGAAATGGAGACGATTGAGGAAATTAGTTAATCATAGAATAATTATAAAATCAATAATTAAATTATAATACAACAGCTTTTATAAACCTGTGCCTGATATAATAATAATAATAATGTCCTCCAGACCGATTTTCGGTCACGGCGGCCAATCTTAACGGAGACTGGCCATCTGCGCAGGAGATATTAAAGTGCACAAGTATGTGCGCAAACACAAGTGAATTCTCTGTTCTCTAACCTTCATGATCCCATGGGACGGATAATCCGACACGACCGGAGAGAGATCAGGCGCAGGACCAACGGCTTTACGTGCTTTCCGAGGCACGGGGGTGTCTAACACCGCCAACTTCCTAACTCCGGGCTCGTATTAAGATTTCTTAACAGAAAAACCCAATACCTTTTTGTTGGCCCGACCCGGGATTCGAACCCGAGACCTCATGCACAGCAGTCGCATTCACTACCGCTGCGCCACGGATATAATAACCAAAAAGTAAAGTGTGACAATTGTGAATTCCCCTTAACAGGTTATGCTAATAAAATGATATTGTTTTCTTTAGAAAGTGCTATTAATTAAGAAGTGTGGCAGTCGCATTTTATTAATCCCACCAAACTCAAGAACTCCCTATTAATGTTTAAAAGTTTGCCTCTTTAAGAGACACAAGGTGTTACCAGGGCAATAAAATACAATATTATTTATCTAAGATAATAATTCACAATTTTTATGGCAATTCTCTTTAAAGTTGTTGTTTTTTTATTTGTCTTTATTTGGACTTAATGTTTGAAGTTTAGATGAGTGTTGAGATGCAATTGGTGTTGATAAGTGACGTTTATTTTTAGACTTAATGGTGAATTGTTAGGTTTGTAATGTCGTGAAGATTTGTAAGTAGAACATGACGTAATAAGTAACTTCAAAATTGCTTCTTTTTAGTTTGCCTATCAATCTATAATCTCACAATAATGACCAATAATGATAAGTTATAATTTGTTGGACAACACAATTAAGTACTACCAGCAATTCTGACCAATCAGAGGAGTCTTCATTATTAAAAGCATAATATTAGTCACTTAGTAAAATCGTGATTGTTAAACTATGCACTTACCATAGGATAGAGGCGCTCATAGCCAGACGCACTCACTGATCGGTAAATGATTAGTGAGGTTAAGCAACGTTGGGTGCGGTCGGTCTATAGATGGGTGACCGCTTAGTGATATTTCATCTGAGTGTCTCCGTGCTTCAGAGAGCACGTAAAATGTCGGTCCCGGTTTTTGCCAAATTGACAGCAGTCGTTAAGCGATGTCAGAGGCTTCGGCATAATATAAATATATTGTTATAAGGTTATATTTATTATTTTTATTCCATTTTTTGTATATTTATTTTATTATGTATTGGTTTATAATAAATTATTATTAAGTAAGCCTGCGAGAATACCAGCGTTGTAGTCTACACTGCAAGAATAGCTGATGCAGTGTCTAATTTGATCTCCATGTACCGCCTTCTGTTAAATTGTATTTATTATTGTTTTTCTTTTAAACTATGTATGTATGGAGATTAAAATAAAACATTTTTTTTTCTTTCTTCTTTCTTTCAGTTTTGGTTACAAATTACTAGTAGGTAAACCACTTCAGCTGATATAAAATGCTTGTGTTAGCAATTTGATTACGTCGTTAGGGCAATGCCTTCGAACTCACGACCTGTGGTTGTGCTGATCACTATCTTTGACTTATTATGTAGGCGATTATATCGCTTGCTTATTCAAATACGAATAAATTAAAAATTATAGAAACAATAAATATTTTCTTGTTTTATGGTTTATATTTATATGTAATTGTATGTGTTTTATATAAAAGCATCTCATTTCGCACCATTCTCTAACTATTTTAATAATAAATTGTATAGTGGCGTATCGATAGTGTAACTTTCATAAAACAATAAATATCACATTCCCTAAGATATATTTTATTATTCATATGTATAAGTAACAAATATTAATCCGTGTGCCATGCATCTTACACGCAATCAAGTTGTATGCAACGATTCTTTCACGCATGCTGACTTGCGTCTTCGAGCTACAATAACACGGAGAATATCGCATAAATCAATAAATAAAATAAAGCTATTAAATATGTACAAACATACATACATAGATTCACGCCTGTTTCCCAGAGGGGTAGGCAGAGACTATGGATTTCCATTTGCTACGATCCTGACATACTTCTCTGGCTTCATTCACTTTCATAACATTCCTCATACACGGTCGCCGGTTTAAGGTGCTCTTAACCTGGCCTTTATCCAGAACGTCTCCGATCTGATCAAGAAACGTTCGCCTAGGTCTTTCCCTTGCGACTGTTCCATTCACACTAGCCTAATAAACTTTCTTAGTCAATCTTTTCTGGTCCATTCTTTCTACATGCTCAAACCAGCTTAACATAGCCTTTTCTATTCTCGTCACTATATCCACTTTCATGCCGCATCTCTCTCTAATCACACTATTCCTTATTCTATCTTTCAGAGTCACACCACATATATTTCTCAGAGCTCTCATTTCTACAGCATTTATTCTGCTCTCATGCTTCTTTTGCCATACTCAACTTTCACTTCCATGCATTAGTAGGCACTAATAGTCCTCTATGAACAGCCAAACGTGCCTTTTCGGATACATTTCGACTGTTCATAAAAGCGCGTAGAGCGCCATTCACTTTATTGCCAGCAATCATAAATATGTATAAAATGTAAACCTTTAATATTGTTTATGTATGATTGAACATGCCCGTTACTGTTATATATGTTAGGCAGCGTGTAAGAGAAAGGTGTGGTCAGATTTAAGTGTCACATAATATACCCCTGTATAATGGAAAACCGCGACAAATAAAGCCGAATATATTATTTTCACTAAGATATAGCATTCTCAATTTTATCGACTTATCAATATCATACATTTTAGTCGATACTTAAACAAGACTTGCAGCAAATTTGGGTAATCTCCGTGAACCTAAAAATGACCAGGCAATATTTTGATAGTGATGTTGGTGCATTTGTTTCGATGTTTAAATAATAAATAAACAAAGGCTGTATCTATGCGACCTAAATTTGACAAGAATGCAGATCAACAAGATGTATAATAATTACATTTTAATTTTCCTTTCTAATGAAGTACTTTTCCGCCTAACGCGTAACGTAATTAATATTTATATTATGATTTACGCAAGTTTAACCAAACTCTTTGCTCACGTACTCACACACTTTCAAACAATACGCCTAATTATTGCCCAACTTTTCTCTAGGCCTTTTAGATACCATCCTTCTGGGGCTATAATACCCCATTACTGCAATAAGAAGACGGGCTAATGAATTAAAACCTCTCTACATACTGCTGACACAGATAATACAATAGTACATACAATTAGGGATGGTTGCTAACAGCAAAAATCCATCTGGAACTTGTCACTTAAGGGCTCTCGTGGTGCCCAACTCGGCGGAGCTACGTTCTTGCGTAGAGGTACTAATGCGTAGAGGTTCGTAGAGGGTTCGGTTACGACGTAGCGCTACGTGGAATGTGGACGTCTTGTTTGACGTATATGAAATAAAAACAATATTTTAAAATTATTGTAAATATTTAATTAATTGCTTTATTTGCAGATTTATTGGATATATTAGTTATTTTTGTAACAGCAGTTGTTAGTATTTTAATTGTTGTGTGTACTTTTAATTGTTTTAACATCCTACAATACGATCACATGGTCTAATAAAACATTTGGAAATATTGAATTCATTTTTCCTTTATAAATAAAATATTTTTATGCCATTGATATATACGAGGGATTTTATTGATAGATAAGGTGTCATTCTAGAATTTAATTATGTACTTAGTGAAAATTATATTGTTATGGTAATCAAATTATCTTGAGTTTAAAATGTTTTTCATAGCTTGTAGCTGTACTTAAAAATCTACAGAATAGATTTCTAATTACGGCTACAAGGTACATAGACATGTTTGTTCGCTCTTTATTTTACTTTAAAATTTAGGAAAAGCACATTCACATTACTTTTGTTTCTTTAGCTTAATGATTAATTTTGTTGTGATATTGTCGAAATATTTATAATGAACAAATACTTTAATGATTTTATAGCTACGAAGCTATAAAATCATTAAAGTTAACAAACATTATATTTTAACATTAGAGTTACGTCCAAAAAATACACTTAAACCAAAAAGTTTTTCATAGATTGCTCTATTACCATTAGACATTTATACTAATCTATACAACCAGTCAACATACACTACACATAAATTTAACTCAATGAAAACAAGTCTGCACAAAACAGATCATTTGAACCTCGACGCTGACCTTCGCACTTCAAACTACCACCTCCACACGTTTCCTGGCTCCATCACCGAAAGGTGGCATTAAAGTTCCGTCAACGCATCCTCCCTGGGCCTCGCTAGAAACAATAATGAGTACCCGAGATTTCCCACAGGCCTACTGCTACCTACAAATTTGTAAAGTTATCAAATTTTCACAACTGTATAACGCATTACGCTGTCACGTTAACGCTGCTAATTATAATTGCAATTATTACGCTCCGGATTTTAGAGAACAAATTTATTGTGAGGTTAGTCGAGAAATACTTGTCTGAAAGTGTTACGTAGTTTAAGATACTGAACTATTACATTAACTCGCAAAATTGACGGATTATCGCTGTCTTATTAGTTTGGATTGGTGACTATGAATGCACGGTGTAGTGCTGAAGTCATCGTTTCAATGGGCTCTCCGATCCTTCCATTCTATAAGTACGCAGTATTTACTACTTAATTAGTTAATGAATAATGAATGGGAATAATTTGGGTTAAATAAAGTGTTTAAGAAATATTGAAATAAAAATATTTTAACTCATGTAAGTCAAAAGTCACACTTATAATCCATGTCCATGTTACACTAAACTTTAATATAAATATATATACATGTTGCCACGTTCGGTTAATCAAGGGCATAGAATCAATGAGAAGAACGGGCAAGAAACTTAAAACCACTCTTTTTAATCGCCAATTTTGTAAAGCCGTTTAATTTCCAAATGATATCTGAAGTGTAGTCAACGCATTATTCCATAGGATTCTTGAATCCTTCCGATCAACAAGAAGACACACGTACTCATAAATATTTATAAGAAAACGAGTATTATATTCAGATTTTGTTAGCGGTGGATGTCAAACTGCATACATCTGGTGACTTCGGGGTCATGTTGACCAGGAGGCCAATCAATGTATTGGTTCTGTCTGAAGACTGCACATAAAACCTTTCTGACCTGTTGGTTGTTGACACACTGAAAGTAGACTACAGTACAGTAATGAGAGTGAGTAAGTTACTCATTCCAGCTTCAACATGTGCTTACGTACGTTTGAATATTAGCAATATTTTACTTTTAAATGCCACATAACTATTTACGAAGATAAATAAAAGTTTCATATTTTGATATAGTGTACATGATCTTAGATATGTATAATTTTATATTTTGTAAAGCTTACTGTCTAATTATTTACAATGACATGAGTAACAGTGTGTCAGAAATATTGCTATTAACAAGTTTCCTTAAGTAGTATGTATCTAAAATTAACAACTATAATAAAAAATATAGCTAGGGTAATGAAACTACATATTTGTAATCAAATAACAGATGATAAAGACGTAATATGAACTGCTATGAATTGTTTACATGACAATTTCAAAATATGTCTTTGATCACTATTATACAAAATTAAGATTCAGTTTTTATCCTATTGAACAAAAATGGTAATAGGATCAAAAATGTATCATATTATGACTGGTGGTTGACAAGGTTAACGATTTGTTGACTGTTTCCTTAGAACTGGGAGGCCTCTACGGGGCACTCTACCAGGTATGTATAAAACTGCCACTGAGATTTTTGACAGGAAAATCAATTAACGCTTTACCCGATCCAGAAGTCGAAACCGAGACTCCATGCATTAAATGCGACTACGCCACAGAGGCAATCTATATTAGTATTTTTAACATATAGTGACGACAATCAGTCGACAATATTATTTTGGCCGTTAAAGTCAATTACTACCATAACTAGTTCCAAAACGTTATTCAACGTAAATAATAAAGGATAATAACCAATTCTAATCAAAATAATGTGGTGTGTAGGCAATAAGGCCGGGTGCACACGTCGATACATGAATGTTGCAGTAGGCGACGTGAACGAAACTAGTCGAGCGCTATAATACGTAATCATACGCGCAACGGTGTCATTATTTAGTCGTAGCAGCTCTATGATGGTAGAGCTGATGATACCGCTACACTATTTTTATTAGCTTTTTGGTATGTTCCTCTGCTAACGGCTTAGAAAAGCAACATGAGAAAACCTACGTGTCTAAGAGTTTTTCATAATGTTCTTGAAGATATGTAAAGTCTGCCTACTCGCACTTGGCCAGCGTGGTGTTTTATGGCGTTAAGCCACCTTTTCACACTGAGAAGAGACCCGTGTCCAACAGTGGGATAGTTTAATATTGGGCTGATATTATTATATGTCCCTCTGCTGCATTAAAAGCCTCTTCTTTGGACTGCCAAATCATTCAATGGCATCCAGGTCGTTCCGTAATCTTCGGTCTGGTCTGCTCAGTCACTGTTTTCATGATAAATAGTAATAATGATAATATTATTATCAGACCTATTTATGAACTATTTAATTACTGGGCACGGGTCTAGTTTAAATGTGAATAAGGTTAAGCCATAGTCCACCATGCTGATGAATTATTATTTGATAGGAAAACCTTGGCCTAACTCGGGAATACACTCAAGATGACTTTATGCTCTACGTCTTGCTGACGCAGAGCATAAAGTTAAGCTCAAGTATAACCGATCATAAAACTTGCTTATTTATAAATAAATAAATAAATATTCTACCACATACACACAACACCATCTAGCCCAAATTAAGCAGAGCTTGTACTATGAGTACTAGACAATTGATAAACATACATATATATTTTTCTTTTTGTAAATACTTACATATTATACATAGAAACACCCAGCCCAAGACAAACATCCATGTTCATGCACACTAATGTTTGACTTGTGCGGGAATCGAACCCGCGACCTCAGGCGTAGCAGTCGGTTACACTAACCACTTACGAGGGCGACAAAAGTAAATTAATAATAATTAGTACAAATTTAAAGTATTGGTTTTTCATATGTCATACAATGCCACATCTATTGGTTTACCCTCATTCATATCCAATACAAAACTCTAAAAAGACTATCCTACTTCACAAGTAACACACAATGCCACTAAAATGTGAGTAGTATCCCCTTCAAACATTATCACCTAATAATACGGTTTGACATGTACCAATTTTGAGTTCATTTGTTATTAAAAGCTTTTCAACCCGCGGAGGCACTCGCTAAATAGCATGTGCTAGTTGCGATGTCATCATTATCTTTGTAGCTCTACTAGTTGGTTTGGTGGACGAGCTTAGGTCACATACTGCTATGTTTTAGCTGCTGTTTTAAGCATAATGATGTAGCAGTTATGTTTTACCTCACGTATTGGCTAATGTTGAAATGTTTATGTCAAAATATGCGTAGGCTTTATCAAGTATAGACTCTACATATACCCATAGATGCATACATTTTAATTTACATATTAAAATAATATATATTTTATACTATTCTATTATGTGTATCTTAAGATGTAGGCAAATGTGTTTTACAACCACATATTGAAAGCGAGGTTTGAGTATCACTAATTAGAGGATGATGATAATTTACAACTGAGAATGTCCTAACGAAAATTTACAATAACATTTTGTCTGACCCGAGAATCCAACCTAGGACCAAATCAACTGCATATAAGAAAGTAAATAATATGACACTTAACTAACTAAGCTAAATATGGTAAAAACCAGGCATAAGTCAAAAATCTCAATTAAAATCATTAACGCAAATAAGCCATAAACAAATATTAAATATCTTAAAGAAAACTTGACCTTAACAAAAACCGTTACAGGTCAGAAAGAACGTTTCAAAATGACGTTACAACAAATGGAAATATTTGTAAAGAGGTTTATTTAAATAAGTGAAATTAAAATTAATCTATAGAGCGATTAAAATGAAAGCTCGAGAAATCCCCCGAAGGCGCTTAATATAAAATAATAGAAAAACTTATAAATATTCACAGACTGGAGTTAAACCTTTAGAGGGAGTGACGGATTCGTTTTTACTTATTCCACAGAAAATCTGCTTAAAATCCGTATTAAAAGAATCACTCAGAATTTATTTGTTTGGCGGTGTAAGCGATAAGCGACTGGCAATACGCTTGTATTCGCTTCCGTTAAAAGAAATGGGTTTGATCGTTGCTTGTCATAAGGCAGAGCCACTTAGTAGAAATGTTTAAATAGTAATTTTTGCAATCGTGAGGCAATATTAATTTGCAGCATTATGCTTCAGCACCACATTGGGTGTTTTAGATATCCGAAGCTTACCCGTATATATACTTATAATATTTATATATGTATATTTGCCTGTATAGACAATATTGTAAAATATATTAATGGCGCTTAAAGGAAACAGTGGCTATTGCCAAACTTTTTGAATTCCATTGGCTTTGCAAGTCAATTCCTGGAAGATACCAGACTTTCTTCGCAATTTCAAAAGTCGGCGAAGGCGATGTGATGGCTAAGGTGTCATCTTGTGATTGTAATATTCTTGTATATAATCTCAATATTAAGATATCTAGTACTACGATACTTAGTACTGGTAGCATATAATGATACAATTACTAGGTATCGTACTATTAATAAAGAGAAGCATACTAGTCGAATTGCCAAGATTGATGATTTAAGAAGACTCGTTTCAATTTCGCTGTCACTGGTAACTCGCACCACCACATCGAGTTTTCTCCTTATCTCCTGGCAATGGTCGCGATTCAGAGTGGTTACCCTTTGGATGTTGTCGTAGGGAATGATTTTAAATGTAAAAATTATTCAAATTCAGCTCGGATAAGACGCTGAGCGGTCGAATAGTTGACGTCTTCCAAAAACTGGATCGGGGATTGGCGTTTTTGAGTAATAAGCCTGTATTTTCTCGGCAAATGTTCCGGCATAATTTTTGGCGTGACAAATTTTGAATTTTATCATTGTTCCTACGGGTTAAGATGGTGGCAGAATTTAAATAGGAAATGTACGAGTAAATTTTAAATGTAAATAATTGTAGCCGATCTTCAAGTGCTGGGAACTCACAGCAATGGTAAAACAAGAGTTTAATAATCTAACTTCCAAGAAATTAAGATAATGTTGACTTAGTTATGTTTCTTTGACCAGATCGGAGACAAGTTGAAGAAAGTCGGATTGAAAGTAACTTAAAAGTTACGATGAACATGATGAATGTTATGAAAACCATTCAATTAATATTCTCTAAGCATCCCATCGATTAAACCTTGAAAATTATGAATCGAATGGAAATCCGTATAATCTATTTAACCATCCAGGAAACTGCGTGATTCTATTGTATCACTACACTCTATCGCCTGTTGTCTGTAAGAGTGGCGCCAGCCCCGGTGGTCAGGTTGTTCCTTAAAAATAATGGCAATGGTGATCCACATCATCGGCCACTTTTATATAATCGAAAGAGTAGGCAAAGGCGTATTAATCATCATTTCAGCAGATCATAGTACCACGTTGTTTAGAGCAGCGATAGCTCAGTGGGGAGACCAACAGACTGCAATGCAGAGGGTCTCGGGTTCGAACCAACGTCGCGCACCTGTGTCTTTCGGAAATTATATGACCTTTCGAAATTATGTGCTATTGATTGACAATTATCGCCTGCTCCGTGACTCGGAGAGCACGTCAAGCCGTCGGTTCCGGCTGCCATGAACATCTATGGCAGTCGTTATTGGGGAAGTCGATACAAAAGATCCCACTGGGTCGAAGTATCGCCGGTCTGTACTGACTGACCCCCATACAAGATAAGTTAAGTTAAGTACCACGTGTTAGGAGACGAGCGTATTAACAGTACCAAACGCCGTGCTGCCATTGTGGATTTCCAACCAGAAAAAGCTAATAACATTTTTCCAGCCCTAATAATCGAAACTAGGACGTCAAGCAAGTATTAATGCAAATGTACAGGTATCAACGACACATTATACTTGTCAAGTTCTTTTAAAATTGTGTAAATTTTGAAAATGTTTGGAAATAAATTTAGTTAAATAAATTATTAATATTACCTTTATATATATAAATCTTCTGTGCGTGTGTTTGTAATTAAACTCCTCCTAAACGGCTGGGTTTTGATGAAATTTTTTGTGTGTGTTCAAGTGGATTAATGGTTTAGACAATTTTTTTTTTAGTTTTTTTTTCGTTTGTACTAGCCAACCTCTGTCGGGTCTGCTAGTATTATATATTATAAATGTATGAAATTAGATCACAAGTGTAAATAGGTTTACATTAGGTTATTGTGTTAAGTTATTTATTACTGTATCGATCAGATATCATAAATTACTTGTCTACTCTGTACCACAGAGGCACTTCAAAATACATTTGCTTTATATTTATCTTTATATAAAGACTAGCTTTCCCCCGTGGCTTTTTGCTCGCGAAGAAATAGATTAGGTTTCGTTTTGTTAATAAATTATAGCTTGTGTAAGTCGATGATAATACAACTTTACTGTGGTAAAAGAATTTTTACAATATGTTGAATAATTTTAACTCCTTACAAAGAAACAAACAAAGAATCAAATATTTCCTCTTTATAATCAGTACCTATAGATATACATAGATTACTAGCAATTTGGTTAAGGATGATTAGTAATCTTGTTAACGCCTGCAGCTAATCTTGCTTGTGATAGGAGGAGATTCACGTCATCATTCACCGCTTCAAATTGTCTCAATGATCGTCAAATTTTCTCACCTGGGCTATTCCAAGGAGGACATAACAAACATTAAATTCTTGGTACAACCATATCCGAATTTCAATTTTTGTACCACGCTGGATTCAAACCCAACACCCCAGCAGTGGCGAAGCAACCACTTACAACAACATATCCGCGCAATTGATACATGTCAAGCTCTCGAGCTAACCGTTTTTGTGGCATACCCGTTTAAAAACATGCGTTCCATTTCGCATAGTGCGCGTCACAACTCATGGCACTTGTATTAATTACCCGTGCGCGAGTGTCGACTCCACGCAAGGGTTTGCTAATTGAAGTCTTCGTGAGGTATCGCGGTTCACAATAAAATATAATTTTACGTGGTTATCTGCGACAATGTATCGTTGGGAATGAGGCGAAGGATTCATGTTGGAGCTTACCTTGTTACGCTTGTTGAGCATTTCTGTTTAGTAAATAGAGAATAAAGTAAGGTTTATAATTGTGTGTTTGATTGCGTGAATGTGGTTGTGCGATTTAAATCATTTTTGAACTCTTTGCATGATATATAAGTAGCTGGTATTAACGCAACCATGCATAATGTTTATCTTTTCATGCTTGAAGTTTCGACCAGGTTACACCGGCCGTGGTTATAAGCTGACTGCTGCAGCGATGTTATGTATCGTTTTCGAGACAGAAGAATCTTGATCCACTATCCATTTTCTGTGTTGCGTGGTACGATTCGTATATTTTTATTTGTCCATGTACCGTCACACACTACATTTTGTCTAAATTATGATTTTGTGTAAGTGTTGTACTGGTTAAGAGTATATGCTATGATAAACGTAGCTATGGTAGCTCAATGGATAAGATGTAGGACTTGCAATCGAGAGGTCGGCTGCGAATGCCACCCATTGTACTACCGACGTAAACCCACACCGAACATAAGCATATTAGCTAAGCTGGCTATAACAATATTACTAGTAACTTGTAATATGTCGTGTTCAGTAAACCTTAAACGATTACCTCTCTAGTAGCGTAGCGTAACTTTTTCATGTGTTTTCGGTTTTCGGACTATATGGCATATTTATTACCACTACAATATATAATAATAATAATTAATACTATAATATATAATACTAGCGGAACCGACAGACGTAGCCTTATACAAACGACAAGAAAATAAAATAAATAAAACCCGTCTAAACCATTCTCGAATCCACTTGAACATACACAAAAAATGTCATCAAAATCCAGCCGTTTAGGAGGAGTTTTATTTCAAACACATGCATAGAAGATTTATATATTTAAAAATAATAATAATAATTTATTTAGAGAAGTGTGTCAGGATCGTAGCAAATGGAAATCCGTAGTCTCTGCCTACCCCTCTGGGAAACAGGCGTGAATGTATGTATGTATATATTACCACTACAATTTCATAAGCTGTTTTGATGAATATATTTTCTGCCCTAAACCTGTTTTTTTTTTATACGACTAAGATGGCAAACAAGCATACATTATGGTTAGTGGTCACCGTAGCCTATGGACGTCTGCAATACCAGAGGCATCACTTGCGCGTTTCCGACCCTTTAGGAAAGGAAGTGGGAAGGAGAAGGAGCGGAAAGGGGTAAAGAGGGTGATTGCACCTCTTTTTGATTGGCACTCTCACTCACCGAACGAAACACAACAGTAGGAATACTGCTATTTTACGTCGATATTCTGTGAGAGGGTAGTCCTTCCCCGGTCGAGCCGGCCCATTCATGCTGAAATCAGCGAGGCTCTTCTACTCACCTGTGATCTTACCGTGTCATCCCTCTGTCAACTGAGCTATTCATAGTCCTATGTCAGGGCTTTGTGTTCTCCATCCATATTTTTGCTATGCGACATCTATCGTATAGTTATAAAATATTTATTCTTTATTTTAACTCTTAACTCATTTCCATAATTCTTATTGCAATAAGAGAGTCTGAAACTGCGAGGTCCATAGTCAAAGGCGATGTGTTGATATAGAATTTGTATATTTACTAAATTGGCAATTAGGTTATTAAGCCAGTTTATATTTTAGTAGTTTTTAAACGCGTGTTTTTCTTACATGGTTCCAAGAACAAATTATTTTTTAGCCGGGGCCATGCTTTTTTTGGTATAAAAAGTAATATATGTAATTTTCCGGCCTATATATTTACCAAAAAACCGCATCCATTCGTAGCCTGAATATAAGGAATAAACGAACTATGAAAACAATATTATTTATAATATCTATAGAGATTTTAATTTTCATATTGAGTCATTAAAATACTCAAATTTTAAGTTGCAATTGTAAGTCTAATATATTTTTTATTATAAGTTATTTAACATATTGAATGTCATATAGCACACCCAATGTGCACATACAAAATGTATTGTTCGCGGGCATTTGTGATCGGCACAGCGTTAAACGTTTTAGAATACTTAATATTAAAATAAGAAAAGGCCAGAGGATTCCAGAATTATAAAGTGTAGCTTAAGTGTCCATCGAAAAATATAGATCAAGTTACAAAAAACTCTGTTTACAAGTAACAATGCTTCAAACCATCAAACATAACCAAACTGTCATTTGAAACAAAAACGGAAATGCCCGCCAAAACGACGGCCATTTTGTGTTTTCAACCCGAAACATTAGAGGCGCGAACATTTGAAAAAGGAACACTTTTCGTTGCGTAATCGAAACGTTAACCCTAAATTGGCATCTCGATAACAAATTCAATTTTAGACCGACGTTCATTGCTCTCATCTTTGACAATTCTGTAGCCGATATAGCAAAGGGAAGGGGTTAAGATGGCTGCCGATAAACAAAAAAGGCGAAAAAAAGTTAATTTAACTTCGAGCGAGGAAACGAAGTCGCGGCGTAGAATCTTTTTTTTGATATTTATTTATATTTGCACGTTTAGGTTGGACTGTGACTGAGGATTATTTTGGTGTGATTTCAGTTATTTGTAAGAGCGTTGAATTTTTTTGCCATCAGTTTGTACTGAAATTTTTATATAAAGTAATGCTTTGTAACCTTACTTGATATAAAAAATTACCTAGTTACATATTTATGGTCTAACTCATTATGATTAACGATCATTTGAGTATTCGATAACAGTGTTAGTACTCTTATAAGATTGCCTAATGTTAATTCAATCAATCAATTCATACACACTTTTTTCATGCCGGCAATCAGTTCCTCAAAGCGTAATAAAACTGTTCGCTTATAGTTACAGCACTGAATAAATAAGTGGCAAACCTAAACTACATACGCATACACATCTATTTAAATTTAATCTTTATGTGATTTAATATTTTGAGAGGCAAAATAAACTATTTTAAAACTACTAATACTTATTACTAAAATAACAAACCAGCCTACATGACATGACATGACATGACAAGACATGAATAATCCACATAAATGAACCATCATTTGGTAATCGCCCATGATTTTATTTGTGAATACAGTATTCACAAATAAAATCATGGGCGATTACCAATCATTAAACTAAACAATAATTCAGGTAAAACTTCGAAATATCACCTCTATAAAGTTACCAATGATCCCGAAAGACCGAAGAAAAAACAAGCTCCAAGACAATACAACAGGGACATTCTTCTAGTCAGCTCGCCATTATAATTTACTCCTGATTGGGATCAAGTTGAAATTAAGAAAAAATAAAAGGGACAAAAGGGGGACAGGGATTGTCTTTTTTTATCTGAAGTCTTGATTTAACAAACAGAAACCCCTTTTATTTTGATCCCTTTGTGTTCTATTGTTGATTAACCGGTTTAAATTGGCGTTCTACCCGATAATGAATGTGCAATTATGGCTGCCTCTCTTCTACGGTGTAGGTGTTTTATTTCAGATGGATATAAGGAGCACGACGTAAAGAGATCATTAGGTGAATTAATAGTCACTAACTATCATAACTATATTTTAGGTATAGTGGATTTCCCGATGAATAAGACTTGGCTTGCGATCAAAATCGGGCTCGGGGTCGTAGGTTCGAATCCTACTCATTGCTCTACTGACGTGAATCCACTGCTAATACAAGCATTTCTGTTAAATAATAATAATTTGGTGAAGTTGCAATAATATAGTATAAACAAGTTCTGTTAGAAAATAGCAAGCAAAAATGCATTATTGGTATAATAACAATAAAAGTTTTTATCTATAAAGGGGCATGCCAGTATTACGCCTAGAGTTGCATAAGAAATTGGCTATACTAAAAAATATATTAATATTTATCCTAGTTCATTCTTGTATTTATTATTCTGTACAAGTCGGTAATATTTTCTAAAATATTAAACAAGAAAACGACTAAACTATGTAATGGAACATGCAAGCAAGTACATTAACGTAAAAATGTTGCCTTTAAACTAAATATGTTGACAGGTAGTTAATCTAAATAGTAATTTACCATTGCTATATTATATAATTATTATTTTAATCGTTCATTTAATTTTTTATACAAATGTAATACTAGAACTAATAATAATTACCTATTATTTTTATCATTGCAAGATTGCTTTGATGAAATAAAGGTAATGTCTATTATAGATGTATCGAGGTTTTGTGTTTATATGGCAACACCATCTCTAACTTGTCAGTGTGAATATCATTGCTTGTTTTGCAAGTTGCAACTCCATTGTGACAGTTACTGTTTATTTATTGCGGTTAATATCGGCTAGTTTTACCTGCAAGCTATAAAACTGCAATCTATTCCGTTTTATTTAATTCCTAAATTGTCAATCGATTCATAAATAAATTAAAATAATGTATAAAACTTAATTGTAGCATTTAAAGTACTTACTAGATTTAATAAAGTAATATTTACCATTATAATGTTTTATAGGTTGTCTGAACCATAGAAGCATAATTATAATAAAAAATGTCTAAACTAAAAATGGGCATAATATATACACAAATTATTTACAAGAAAAATATAAACTAAACACAAAAACAAAACTGCAAAATCAGAAAGCGTCATAATATTCCTCCGCATCGTCGTCAATTGGCAACGTGCCCAGAAGACTGGCAGCATTGCCACGTTGAATGGCAATACTTATTCTTTGTGCAAAGAAAATACCAGCCCTCTGGTCACGCGAAGCGTCGATGAGCCGCTTAGCTAGGTCTCTATAAACAGACCTAGCACTTGGACCCCATGGCCCCAGCGTTTCGACACCAAACGGCTCAAATATGTACTCACCAATAAGGTTTTGATATTTACGCCGTTTGAGCGTCTCCGCTGATGCAGCAGCAGCACCAGCGCAACCCGCTGTGCTAGAAAGATGTGATGGCGCAAGGGTGTCGACACAAGTTGCGTCCCACACCAAAGGCCTACCCATTTTCCATGGCAGTAATGACATACCATCTGGTCTCTTGCCATCGTCGCGTACCAAGCCGTGAGGTTCAAGCTGAGCCGGGACATCAGCGGTGACAAAAGCTCGACGGAGTATGTTATTCAGGTTGGCGTGTCGTGATATACGACCAGCACTGCTGCTGCATGATAGGCCATGGTGACCGAGACTGTCGACGGCTTCTCCACAAAGACACCGATGCGGAGAAACACAAGGAGAACCTAAGCGCAAACAAGAAGCAATGCGGAAGGTCGTATCGTCCATCATAGTACCTATGTTGGACGACGGGAGCGCCTGAAGCCAAAGGCCTGACTCCCACTCTCCCACAGCCAGCAAGCGAGCACGTTCAGCAGCACAGGACGATGTATTTATGAGATTTTCTCGAACTATGCTGCATAACGGCCCATCCCACTGCCTCTGAGAGAGGCGGTTTTCGGGTAACTCAGTGCTTGGGCAAGCAAGTCTCCAAGCGTTCACGGCGTCGGTCATGCACAGCACTTCAGAATTAACCAGTGTAGGTGCCAAGATTTTCCTGGTCAATTCCTCCGTGCTATGGACCGAAGATAGGAACGCTGGTAAACTTACATCAGTAATTTTTCGAATGCCGAGGCCGCCCAAGCGAACTGGCAAGCTCGCTTGTAGCCACGCCCGGTCGTTAATGGCCACATTTAAAAGTTTAATAAGAGTGTTCTGTATAATTTTATCAATTTTTGCTAAAAGTGTTAAATGTTTCCAAAAGTGTGAAGACCGAAGAGCATGCGTAAATTTAGGGACGAAAAGACAGTATCGAATAATTGTAAAAGCCGAATGTATATTAATTTTGAATAACCTATATGACGTTTCACAAAAATTTTGAATTTTCTCTTCTATAAAATTATCAAAACCTTCATCTAAAATTGGGGACCCAAGGAGGCGAAGAGAGGTTTTATCTAAAAGTTTAATATTAGGTGCTAAAGAATTGAATTTATTTAATACCGATAGTTTATTGATGTTATTGCTGACAAAAATTTCACATTTTCTTGGATTAAGTTCCAAACCTATTGACTGAAATTTATTTTTTAAATGTGCCAAGTCTTGTAATACTGTATCTACATCTCCTCCTAGGGTGCCATCGTCTAGGTACCAGATATTAAATTTTGAATTTAGCTGCTTAATGATGGGGTGAATAGCTAAACTAAAAATTACTGGCCCGAGAGGGTCACCTTGTTGACAACCAACGGCTGATTCCAAAAGGTTTTCCTTATAGATTAATTTTGATGGATACCTGTAACATTGCCAAATGAACTTATAAATTTTGGGGGTTTCTAATTTTACTTGTGTCAACAATGTGTCTATGCACTGAGTTAAAGGCATTCTTTAAGTCAACCTTCAAGATAACGTCACCGCCGCCACAGCCAAGGTATGTTGACAAGGCGTGTATGGCAGCCTCACAGCCCCCTTTAGACCCAAAGCCAAGTTGTAGGGGCTGGAATTTTTTCACTAGACTTGTGCTGTAATATTTACAGCATAATTTGGCTGCCATACGCCTGTAAGTACACCCTACGGCAATAGGCCGAATACCACCATCCTTTTTCCGGAGGGCACATAAATTTGCACCGTATAAAACATCGATGATGGCATCGTCCACATTGCCGGAGAGCATAATATTCATTAAAGCCGTCAGCTCCCTCAACAGTGCGTCGCCAGCCGCCCCGGCGCTCGAACATACAAGATCTTTTAGATGTTGTGGTGTCAAACCATCGAGGCCGCCAGCAGACCCACTCCGAAAAGAGCAAACGGCTGCAAGAACATCCTTGGCTGTAATACTGAGGTATTCATTATCTGAACTAGGAGGGTCAGGATAGGTGAGGTTATCAGATGGCGTTGGATGCTTGCTCTGCAGACTAGCGAGTGTATCTGGAGAGCAAGGCGCCACCACATCACTACTAAATAATAGCCGGGACGCGCCCCTTATATCACCTTCCCTTAATTTTGTTTCTACCAAATTTTGTATTGAGCTGTTACGGTAACTGGGCAATTTTGAATTAATAGTGCATATCGAAACATGACAATTTTCTTTAACTTTGGCTGTTAAAGATTTTGGTGAGGTCCGGTCTTCTTGTACATGGAGTATTCTATACGGGAAGGTGAGTAGTTGTTCCCAAGCTGTTGTTGAGTTCTCCCGGACGACAAGACCAATGCAGTGAGCCAAACTTTGGGCCACCGAGGGTCTAGCACCGCGGGGAACTCGTTTCAAAACCGGAGTACAATTTTTTAAATGTCCTAGGTATTGCCAAAATGGAATGGGTGCAACTGCATTTGTCACTGTAGATGTATCGGGGCAAGGAAGTACATTTTGGTTTTTGTGTACTTTACCAATATGTACTTTCAAGCCCCGTTTACCTTTAAAGAAACGAGCCTGGGAACAAGAGGGGCAACGTACGAGGTTAGTTAGAGATGTAGAAGATTGACTGGCGCTTACTTCCACATCACTTGTAGCGCTCGAACCTTGTAACATTAAAAATATGATTACACTTAACTTACACTATAAAATATTTACAATATGAAAAAGTGAACAAAACTAAAACTAATGTATAAAAACTGGGTGACATTTGTCAAATTTATATTTTTTCTGCATGGTGACTGGGGCGTCGCCGCGTCTCCTTGGTGCCGGCGTCGCGTTCCGTCAAGACTCCACCAAAGACAAGGGCAAACCAATATATGACTTGTTTAGTTGGGATGCTGGAATCCTTAATACAGTATATGTATCTATTTCCGCTTTCAATTAATTTTCGTTGTGGTTTTGGCCATATACAATCAATATTCGTTATATTATTGTTCATATAATATGACTTATTTATTATTTATTACATTTATATTATTTAATTTTATATTTGAAAAAAATACGTAGTTAGATGTTGACAGTGACAGTTCGTATAAAATGTTATAGCACATATTTAATATAAATTGTATTGATGAGATATAAGAAGATTTGATAACTTTAAAATGCCAAATTTTTTGTTAATCACTTATTTTGCTAATTAATTATTGGCATTGCTTACTATTATTATCATTAGCCTTTATAGGTGTGCACTGTGTGCCTGAATTACTATGGCGTCTTGGCATGCGCATATAATAAGATCATACAAATTGGATAGAATTAGTCAATTGTACAACTTTTACTTAAAATCTAAGGTTTAGCTGTGTAAAGTGATTTGATAGTTTATTATAGATTTGCACATACTGCAAGGCAGCTTTTGCCATAATTGGTTAGCTCGAGGGATTAACAAGAATATCAAGAATATTAGTAACTAGCTAACCCATGCAACTTCGTCTGCTTCACATAAGAGAATTTTTCCGATTTTGCAACATTTTCCATTGATGCTCTGCTGCTATTGGTCGTAGCGTGATGTTATATAGCCTATAGCCTACCTCAATAAATGGGCTATACAATACTAAAATTACTTTTATTTCGAACTAGTAGTTCCTCGGATTAGCGCGTTCAACCGAACAAACAAATGAACAAACAAACAATCTAGTAGACCTCGATTACGTAGTGGTTAGTGTAACCGACTGCCACGCTTGAGGTCGCGGGTTCGATTCCCGCACAAGACCTTCTACCACATACACACAACACCTTCTAGCCCAAACTAAGCAGAGCTTGTACTATGGGTACTTGAGAATAGAAAACCAAACATACATACTTTTTTTTTGTAAATACATACATATTATACATAGAAACACCCAGACCAAGACAAACATCCGTGTTCATGCACACAAATGTTTGACTTGTGCGGGAATCGAACTCGCAACCTTAGGCGTGGCAGTCGGTTACACTAACCACTACGCCACCGAGGCCGACTTAGTTCTGTCAGGGCAAATCGTCTTAATCGATATCTCGCCAAATAATTGGTGGGGTGGGGTCTTCCTAATAAGCATTATATATAAAAATATACTGACGGTTTACCAATATGCCTTGAATCCTGCACCAGTGTCTTGATATTTTTAAGGTAAGTAGCCAAACAAATCTATTGAATGAAATGCGAATAAACTTGTATATATTTTAATAAATAAAAACTTTCTGTACATGGTCAAATAGCTATGTATAGTAATGATGGTATTTATCTAAAACTTATCTTACGTAACTACCTACCGAGTTAGAAACAGCTCGACCCACTTGACTCCCTACAAAGATGGGCAGTTCGAATCGTCGATGATCCCAATCTCACGGATAGACTGGAGTCATTGGAGCAACGGAGAGACTTTGGATCTCTCTGCGTGTTCTACCAACTCTTTCACGGGGAGTGCTCTGAAGAACTGTTTGATTTGGTACCAGCGGCCCCTTTCTATCACCTTACCTCTCGACAACGAAGCATTATCCATATCACCTGGAAGCGTTCAAATCCAAGACAGTACGCTTTCAGCGATCATTTTTTCCACGTACGTGCAAGCTCTGGAATGAACTGCCTGCTTCGGTGTTTCCCGAGCGCTATAATAAGTCCTTCTTCAAACGAGGTTTAAAGAGAGTTCTTCTTTCACGGTAGGCACCGGCTTTGCTGTGTCCTGATATTGCTGAAGTCCATGAGCAGCGGTTATCACTTTCCATCAGGTGGGCAACTTGCTCGTCTGCCAACAAAGGCAATAAAAAAAACTATTATCCCTTATGCTCATACGGGATAAAAATCAAACCCACAACACACTGCGCAGTAGCAGTGCCGAGACGGCCACTCGAATCACTCCACCATCCATACAATTCGAATAAACATTCGAATACAATTATGTATAACTAAACCAAACGGTATTATAGGCACGATAGTCCCTACAATTACTATCAAACAAAAACGTAAACTTCGAATCAGTAATAGTCCATTTGTCACGCCCTACCAATAAGTGGTAGACCATTCCGCCGGACACCCATTAAAGCAGGCAGTCAAAAGTCAACATATACACAACTAGTAATCGAACCCGTACCCACCCCGAGACTTATTTGTTCCCACTGTAATTCCGTGTACGTAATAGCCTAACGATACGTTAGTTTTGTATGGATAAGACGTAAGGAGAGTTCAAATAAATAATCTTGTGATGGCGTGGTTTGTGTCTACTATAAAGACACTTGACTGCATGGAAGGCGTTAAGTCGTCGCTTCGCCACAGCCACTGCACCGAGTGTGTTGGGTTCAAATCCCACACGGGGCAAAAATATGTGTTCCACAAATGGTTGTTCCAAATCTGAATGTTCTTTGTATCCGTTGTTTGAATGTTTGTAAAGTCTCCTGCGATACGGGAGTTGTTCTTACTGCAGGAGATTATTAAAAAAAAAGAAAAAGTATTGTTTTCTTGGTGTTAAATTATGGGGATATCGAATAAATCAAGATGATAGCCGATGAAGATACGTCCTGATCATGGTGAGTGTGTAGCGACACATGCATGTACATTGCGTTTCGCTAACATTAGAGAATGCAATTCATAATGTATGCGAAGTACACCAGACGGCATCCACCGGGCACCATAGGTAGACTGCTAGCTAGGCAGTCTGTATGTTAGGCATTTGCCAATTGTAATGTTGGTGTGAAATTAATAAAACAAACTATTTCGATAATTAACCAGAACTCTTTCATTTAACTATCACAACTATATCAGGGACGTTGGTAGATATCACGTAACATCGTTAATTGGCAAAAGTGCAAATCTGTTGTCTTCATATTTAGCTATGTACGATTATCAACGAAAAATGTCACAATTTTATTTGCCTCCTGTTCTCTACAAATTGATTTGAATTGATGGCATGAATGGCTTGTTGGCTTAAGTGGTTGCCTCGCTAAGACCATTGCGTCGAGTGTTGCGGATTCAATTTCCACACGAAACAAAAATTTGTTTGATTCACAAATAGTTGTTGTCTGCAATAATTGTACCAAGTTTGGGTGTTCTTGTTTCAAGTACACCCAGACTGTACACACAGAGTGTTTGTAAAATCCCTCGTCACACAGGCATTATTCATATTATAGTAAATAACATAATAATTTTAATTAAAATAATTAAATTAAATTTATATATTCTTAGGAAAAAATATCTAAAAAAAAACAAATTGAAATCTTAATTTTACAATTGCATCTTTATTATATTAAGTGTACTTATAAAATAAAAAACCAGGCAACTTCACACCCTTTTACGACTATATGAACTACTCTTAAACAATAGAATAGAAAAGAATATAATAGACGTTTTCGATTATATTGCCATTTTCTTTTTAAATATCTAATTTGGTCTTATCTCTTCTAATCTATCGGTACGTAAGTATAAGGGGCAGTCCACACAGGGCTAGTTTTCACATTAAATTGTTTCCACTCGTCCACTACCGGACAGTTTGCCGAATCGCAATTAAATACGGCCCTGTGCAGCCCATTGGGTAGCCAGGGACGGATTCTGGATTTATTATTTGTTTTGGGAATTATTAGTAGAACGCGAGAGGTGTGTTTAGTGGATTTGATAAACGAAAGCAATTTAAATAATGTAAAGAGAATCTTCGTCTCCCTAGCCTTTACTATTCCCAAGTCACTTGGTATCGGCTTTTCTGGTCTAACCGGATTTGACTGGATATCAGTTTTAACACGGAGCGGCTGCCACCTGACCTCCGCAACCCGAAGGCTAACGATACCCTAAGGCTAGACCAGTGTCAGGATATTATAGGGCACTGACTTCCCAATAACGACTGCCATAGATGTTCATGGCAGCCGGGACCGACGGCTTAACGTGCTCTCCGAGGCACGGCGCAAGCGATAATTGTCAATATGCACATAATTTCGAAAAGTCATATAACTTTCGAAAGTCAGACGTGCGCGACGTGGATTCGAATCCGAGACCCTCTACATTGCAGTCTGTTGGTCTCCCCACTGAGCTATCGCTGCTATCCATGCTATCGATATAATGAAAAGAGAGTACTCTTTGCATTATTCAAATTGCTTTCGTTTATCAAATCCACTAAACACATCTCCATGACCAATGATTAGTAAATCACAGATTAATATGAATTGCTGCAGTGTCTATTGTATGCAAATCTAAGTATTATAACAAATTGATAGTACCTACATGACAATACATGGATGGACTAAAAAGTAATTTGTATATTAGTAGAAGTTTTTGAGTGGAGTATTGTCGGTTCGATACTTAGACGTGACATAAAATTGACTCATGTTGTCTTATGTTTACGCGAATGTTATTCATTGTATTGTATTTATGATACTTTGAGCTCATTCTGCGTTAATATAAACACCTATGATTAAATTATGTTCGGGTACTTTGAAATAACTACACTGGAACATTAAAACAATTACCATCTTAGTTTCCTCGTGACCATGGCAGCTGAAAAGCAACCGAAACGTCGGAGAAAATGTAAACTTAAATATAAATAGTTTTAATAATTTAATTGGCTTAGTAAAGTTTAATATTAGTAGTATGTAATGTAACAGTTTCTAAATTGTCAAATTCTGAAGTGTCAAATAAACAATGCGAAAAAATCCGTATATAGTAGTTTAATTTCAATAAAATTGACTCTTCTTAATCTTTAAGATAAATAGTGGTGTGGTTATAGGATTTTCATTGTGTCGTTGTTTGAGTACACTATTATTAATAAATAATATATTTCAGGTATTATGTTACACTGGCTTTTACCCGTCGCTTTATCTGCGTGAAACATAGTTTGCAGACGGAATTCATAAGTTTTGATTAAATTTCTAGCAATTTAATAATAATAATTATATTCTACCACATACACACAATACCATCTAGCCCAAACTAAGAAGAGCTTGTACTATGAGTACTAGACAATGAATAAACATTCATATATACTTTTCTTTTGTAAATACATACATATTATACATAGAAACACCCAGACCAAGACAAACTTCCATGTCCATGTACAAAAATGTTTGACTTGTGTGAGAATCGAACCCGCGCGACCTGAGGCGTGGCAGTCGGTTACACTAACCACTACGCCATCGACGCCGCCATTTAAGTTACACTATGCTTGTATTCTTGTTAATTCTTCCAGCATTCTGCTTGTATTAGAAGTGGGTTCACGTCAGTAATGCAATGGCTTGAGACACGAATCCACGATATCTAGATCGCTTAAATTCTTGAATATATATCTACGGTTCTACTAAATAGAATCGAACGTGACGCGGCTAAGATATTCAATTGAGTCCCATGTACCAATCCGTGGAAACTGCATCAATATATCTTCATTCTTTAACGTGATGATTAAACAAACAGACCGTGTGTGTCCTGGCAATCTAATCCGGGACTTCAAGCACAGCAATTGAATATAGTCACAAAAATATTCTATACGGTACGCTTTCAGCAATCATTTCTCCCACGTACGTGCAAACTCTGGAATGAACTGCCTGCTTCGGCGTTTCCCGAGCGCTATGATATTATGTCCTTCTTCAAACGAGATTTAAAGAGAATTCTACTTTCACGGTAGGCAGCGGCTTTGCTGTGTCCTGACATTGCTGAAGTCTATGAGCAGCGGTTACCACTTTCCATCAGGTGAGCCACTTGATCGTCTGCCAACAAAGGCAATAAAAAAAAAATAGGCAAATATAATAAATATATAACTAAACAATAACATTTAAAGTCCGGTCCGTCCGTGGGTCACTTTGTGGGGATATCGTAAAGATATCGACTCAGATACTGAAGCGGAAGGGTCACCCTTTGTGAGACGATTGTATGGGTTCATACAAATGTATCCATACATACAAAGTTACATGTAATTTCTTATAAGGTATTTCAGATTTCAATGTTTTGTAATATTTTATATACATGGCATTGTATACGACTACAATGACATATATGCTTTGTTAGTTTGATGGTTTAATGAAATTACTATGTTTGCTATTGTGAGGTACCTGTTCGATGCTCGAATCGCGTTAAGTGTAACTAGGGTTTTCCAAAGGGCATATTACAGTAGCACGGCATCTGAATATGTACGTTTTAGATGTTACTGTCCCTTTATTAGGCGTGACATGAAATTATAGTGAGCAAAATGTGGATATCATGTAAGATAAGCAGAAGTAAAATAATAATAATATTCTACCATATACACACAACACCATCTAGCCCAAACTTAGCAGAGCTTGTACTATGGGTACTTACTAGACAATGGATAAACATACATGTATACGTTTTTTTTGTAAATACATACATATTATACATAGAAACATCCAGACCAAGACAAACATTCATGTTCATGCACACAAATGTTTGACTTGGGCGGGAATCACTAACCACTACGCCATCGAGGCCGACAGTGTACTTCTGTTTACCATTTTGGGGTAAAGTCATTCACCAATGTATATATTACATTAAATGATGGCATAGCAGTGATAACTCAGTGGGGAGACCAACAGACTGCAAGCAGAGGGTCTCGGGTTCGAAACCACGTCGCGCACCTCTGACTTCTGGTCTAGCCTTAGGGTATCGTTAACCTTCGGGTTGCGGAGGTCAGGTGGCAACCACTCTGCGTAAAAACTGATATCCAGTCAAATTCGGTTAGACTAAAAAAGCCGAACATAAGTGACTTGGGAATAATAAAGGCTAGGGAGGAAGAAGAAGATGGCATAGCAGTTCAAGCTGGTCAATGAATCGTATGAAATTCGCTTATATAACGATTTAATAACAATAGCATGTAGCAATCGAACCAGGCACCTCACATGGTGACTTATTATCCTCTGAGTCTTCTTCAAAGAGGTTAATATGGGTCTGTGTGTCTGTCTGGTAGTGACAGTTTATTAGTGACAGGCATAGCTCTGGAATCACTGGACCGATTGACTTGGAATTTGGTGTACAGTTATCTTAGGGTCATCACTCGGTCGAATTTGAATATGGCCCCTGTGGGTCAAAAGATCCCCGAGATATGGGGGTCAGAAGGTCATAAGGACAGAAGATATCTACTAGAGTGATTTGGAAGTCCAAGGGAGGTTTTGCCCAGCAGTGGGACATTACAAAAAGCTGATGAAAAAAAAAGTTACATGAATACGACGAGATTGAATCCTGGGTACACCCATCTCGTTTTATAGAACCTACGAAGCAAGTACTCAAGCGAGTATAACTACTGCACGGATAGCTTATTGGTTACCGTCTCGCCACTGACACTATGCTAAGTGCTGTCGATTCAAATCGCAGACGGGATAAAGAATAACCATTCTACATATAGTTGTTTCGAGTCTGGATGTTGTTTGTGTCTGTTGTTTGAATATTTGTAACTTTTGCCGTGACACAAGCAATAAAATAAATAATAGAATAAAATAAAAAAAATAAGTGAAAACCAAATTAAAAAAATTAGAAAATAATTTAATAATTTTAAAATTATTTAATTATTTTCTACTTTTTTAGTTTGTTTCTTTTAATAAAGCGTGTTTTTTAGTTTTTTAAACTATTTATTTTTTTCTACTTTTTTGTATTGTCATCGGTCCTTGATAAGTATGCCAAATTTCGAGTTAATCCGACGTTTTGAAGGGGATCAAAATCATGTTCAAAGTTGCCGTTACATACATACTAACATACCTACGTATGAAGCTAATAAAAGCGTGTAAAAATAGCCGGTGTTGTCTTTTTGAAAAATAAACACACTAATAATATAAAGTAAAAACAAAAAGCAATCTATGACAGAATACTTGAACCTGCGACTTAACCAAACTTATCGTCGTTTTACCAACTAAGTTATTTATGGTCTTTCTTCGATAAAACAAAAAATCATTAATTGGGTTAAGAATTAAATTATTATTAAATTATTTAGTTTCTTATATTGGCTCTCAAGATACTATTTGCCTATTTAGAGTCAATGATTTTGATATCCTCGATGGCGTAGTGGTTAGTGTAACCGACTGCCACGCCTGAGGTCGCGGGTTCGATTCCCGCACAAGACAAATATTTGTGTGCATGAACATGGATGTTTGTCTTGGTCTGGGTGTTTCTGTATAATATGTATGTATTTACAAAAAAAAAAGTATATATGTATGTTTATCCATTGTCTAGTACCCATAGTACAAGCTCTGCTTAGTTTGGGCTAGATAGTGTTGTGTGTATTTATTTATTTATTTATTTATTTTCTTAGGAAAACCAACAGCTTTACAAACAATATAGATAATGATTATTTAAAATACAGATAACCATTAATAGGTTTTCGCCGATAGTAACATGGTATAAATATAATAAAGTAATGAGCATGAGATAAAACAACGCATATCTCATAAATTTCTCGCACACGCATAACTCATCGACAGAGTGAGAATTTAACTTAGTATTTATACATAAAACAACCTCATGAATCCTCTAAAACATAGTTAATATAGTTTAACAGTAAACTTGTCAATTTATGCACTTACTTACTAAGCAGTCGCCTCGCCGATGCAACGCTAGTGTTAAACAGGTCTATATCAACATTATTTAGAATTTTGTTGAACCCATTACTCGCCCGCCGAATAAATGCATTCTGCCTGTAATTAGTAGATGCGTGCGGAAGGCTTAGTAGTGCTCCCTTCCGCAAGCCCATCATAGGCACCTTCAAAGAAATTAGGGACAGCAATTCTGGACAATCCAATAAACCGCTTGCAACTTTCATTAGATACAATAAATCTGCAATATTGCGACGTTTGGCCAGCGACAGAAGGTGGTGTTTATTGCATATGTCAATATAACGGTCGGAGTGATATTCGACATTAGTCCTGAAGCATAAATATCTGACAAACTTGCGCTGGACTCTCTCAATGCGAGAGATGTATGTCTCGTACCTTGGGTTCCATACTTGCGAGGCGTATTCCAAGTGACTCCGAACATAAGTACAGTACAAGATTTTAAGCGTTTTTGCATGTTCGAAGTCCTTGGAGGCTCGCATAATAAACCCAAGAGATTTATATGCCCTAGCAACTATAGTATCGACATGAATGTCAAATAATAATTTTGAGTCATGAAAGATGCCAAGATCACGTACACATGATACCCTCTGCAAAACATGGCTGTTCAGTGTGTAGTCGAATAGTAACATATTGCGTTTTCTCCCATAAGTCATAACATTACATTTGGATGGATTAAGTTCCATATGATTAATGTTGCAATAGTCTTCGAGGCGTTTGAGATCCATTTGCATGGCGACGGCATCCTGCATATCAGTGATGACAGAAAATATTTTCATGTCGTCAGCAAAACACAAGACACGTGCAGAATGGAAACACCTGTCCATGTCATTTACACAGACCACAAACAGCAAAGGCCCTAGTAAAGATCCCTGCGGGACGCCGCTGGGAATGTCAATCCAGCTAGATACGTAGTTGTTGACAGCAACAGCCTGAGAGCGATTTTTTATATATGAAGCTAACCATCTTAAGAGATCCCCACTAATACCGATTCTTTGTAGCTTAATCAATAGCAGATTATGGCTGATACGATCAAAAGCTTTACTGTAGTCTGTGTAAACGACATCGACCTGCTGACCATTGTCCATGGCCTGAGTTAAAAATTCATTCAGCAGTATTAAGTTGCTAACAGTAGAACGACCCTTTAGAAAACCGTGCTGGTACGGAGAGAAAGTGTGAAGTAAGGCGCAATATAGTTGATTGAAAACAATTTTTTCAAGCAGTTTGGAAACAGTACAGAGCTTGGATATTGGCCTGTAGTTGACAACTTCTGTGCGTGAGCCCTTTTTATGGATTGGTGTAATATAGGCCCGTTTCCAAATAGCAGGCACTTCACCCTCGGAAAGAGACATCCTAAATAGCAGAGATATTGGTAATGCAATCGATTTTGAACATTTTTTAAGAAAGAAAGCAGGTAGATCGTCTGGTCCAGGTGATTTGTGTACGTCTAACTCAGAGATAAGGCGCTGAACATATTCCGTAGAAATATAAATTGATGATATATTGGCTACTGGGTAATTATGAGAATCAAGTGAAGAGGATACAGAGCAATTTATAGAGAGATTATTAGGAGAATTTAAGAAATTTGAGCGGAAGTGGTCTGAAAATGCATTGCAAATTGATTGCCCAGTGTCTACAATTGAATTTTTCCAAGTTAAACTATTGGGCATTGAATTTTGACTAAATTTAGATTTTACATAAGACCAAAAATACTTGGGATTTTTCTCAATAGAAGTTTCAACTGAATTAATATAATTAAGGTAGCATGATTTTAATAACTGTTTACTACGATCACGGAGCATCTTATATGTTTCTTCATCACATCGGTTACCGTAAGTTTTGAATTTTTTGAAGAATTTATATTTTTCTTTTATTACCTTTTTGAGAGCCGGAGTAAACCAACGGGGAAAATTATTGTTTACAATTTTTTTATTAGGTATATATCTATCCCGTAAGTCCCAAAACGTTGCGTAAAAATAATCAACCGCATCGCTTAATGACCTAGTTGATAATTCATTGTGCCAGTCAATATGGAGCAACTCATCGTTGATTGAATCATAATCACCCTTACTATAGAAGTAGCGAGTATAAGGGGCTAGGTCCAGGGTCCTCTGACCCTGTATCTCTAAGTGAATAATTAAAGCTCCGTGGTGTAAGTCAATTGGCACCAGCGGCTCATCACTCCTGTCACAGACCGAGATACTCACATTACATAAAACCAAATCTAATATTTTCCCGTGTGTATTTAGAATACTGTTAAATTGTTTTAGATTAAGGGAATTCATCTCATCAATCAACAAGGTCTCGTCTCTTGTGTGATAGTTGTATGGGTGATAAGAATTGTCGAGGTCACCGCTAGGCGTCCACAATATGTTGCTAAGATTGAAATCACCCGCTATCAAAAATATATCATTCGGCATATTAAAAACAGTAGTCTCCAGACATGTGAGAAAGTTTGATAGTTGCTCTGAAAACGATAATCCCATACCTTCGTTACATAGATAAAGGACGCCAACATGTACTCTGGACAAAGACCCCTTAAAAGTATGTGGTAGAATATTATTATTATTATATTATTATTATAATGTTACATTGTATATTGTATTAACTAACAAACAAAATAAAACTTGTTAACACAGATGACGAATCACTGAGTATACTGTTGTTAATTATATATATACAGATTCACATCTGTATCTCGGAGAGTAGACAGAGATATGCTACAATCATCGCATATCTCTTAGTCTTCTCCCTAGCCTTTATTATTCCCAAGTTACTTGGGGTCGGCTTTTCTAGTCTAACCGGATTTGACTGGATATCAATTTTATACGAAGCGGCTACCACCTGACCTCCGCAACCCGAAGGCTAACGATACCCTAAGGCTAGACCAGTGTCAGGATATTATAGGGCACTGACTTCCCAATAACGACTGTCATATATTTTTATGGCATTCGGGATCGACAGCTTAACTCTCCGAGGCACGGAGCAGGCGATAATTGTCAATCAATACGCACATAATTTCGAAAAGTCATATAACTTCCGAAAGTCAGAGGTGCGCGACATGGTTCAAAACCGAGACCCTCTGCATTGCAGTCTATTGGTATGCAATAAAATAGCATTAGCTCACAAACTGTCTCACTGCTAGGACACGAGCCTCTCTACAGCATGAGAACGGTTATAATAACTCCTGCGCCAAAAACTACACACTTCATTAAAGAAGGAGATAAATTGTCCCACTGCTGAACACAGGTCTCTACACAGCATGAAAACGGTTATATCTCTACCGACAAGAGCCATGCTCCTAAATCAAAGAAGAAGACAAATTATTCAGTGCTGGATACTCTACTCAACACAAGAAGACTTATCCAATAGATATCACGTACTGTATATCAGACACGTGACAAAATTCCCATCAAGAACATTTCGAAGCACATCAAAGGGTCATCTAATTAACACTTTTTAAAAGGAGAAGGACAAATACAAGAGTTTTGTTAATCCACGTCGCAGGTACGTCTACCCGCATTAAAGTTGGTACGTACCCTTTCTTACTCTGCCTATTACGGGTGACACATAGATTAAATAAGGTCGACAGATGGGTCAGAAGTTTTCTACCTATTTATATTTTACTAGCTTTTGCTCGTGGCTTCGCTCTCGTAAAAGTAGGTTAGGTTAGGTTATTTTCCACCACTGCAAGTGTGAAGAGGACACGGCGCAGCACACGTTCAAGCAATGTCTTGCTTGGGCAGTGTAGCGCCGTAAACTCATTGAGGTTGTGCGTTTCCCCAAGTAAAAAAAGGTTATTTTAGTAAGTCCTTTTTTAAAATAATATATAGCTTATGTTACTCGGTGATAAAATAGCTTTCAACTAGCGATAGAATTTTTAAAATCGCTTGTATACTTTTAAATTAAAACCTTTAAATCATCATCATCATCATCATCCTTAAAAACCAACAAACAAACAAAATCAAATCTTACCTTTTTTGAAATCTCTTTCTTTTTTTAAAATCAATGATGTAACTATTTCTGGCCAGAGGAGTAAAGAAAATAGAATTCACTCAAAAACAAACCACTATCTGAAGAATACACATATAACTGTACTCACGCCTATCTGTCCTTGCACGGGTAGACAGTGGTGTATAACACTTACTATTGCCCAACTATATTTTAAGGTCGACTTTGAGTAACAGGCAAGCATATTGTCATCTACCAGATGACTTGATGCTTCTCCGAAAATATCTTAAGAGAAAAACTTTTCCTTACCTAACAACCCGGTACCTTACCATTGGTCGCAGATATAAGCGTAACTATAGGGCAATCAAGGCTAGAATTAGAAATGCGCATGTCACAAAATCAAATCATTTTACATTATTATGTGAATAATAAATATAGTTTGTGTAGTAGAGCCTCGCTGATTTCAGTATGAATGGGCCGGCTCGACCGGGGAAGGATTACGCCCTCTCACAGAATATCGACGTGAAATAGCAGTATTCCTGCTGTTGTGTTTCATTCGGTGAGTAAGACTGCCGGAGGCTCAATCACCCTCTTTCCTCCTTCCCGCTCCTTCTCCTTCCCATTTCCTTTTTCTCTTCTTCCTTTCCTAAAGGGTCGGCAACGCGCAAGTGATAACTCTGGTGTTGCAGGCGTCCATGGGCTACGCTGACCACGACTTACCATCATCATATTCATGTATAAATAAAATGTTAAATATCCATCCAAAATCTATTATAAAAATGATATTATAATATCAGCCTGGCATATAAACTATCTCACTGCTGGGCTCGTATCTCTCCTCAGCGTTAGAAGAGTTAATCCCATAGTCCACTCTGGCCCAGTCTTGGCTGGCGGACTTACACATATATTCGAGAACATTATGGAAAACTCACACCCATGCACTTTGCCCAAAATGTTTTCTTTCACTTAGTTATTATGATTTATTCAAATGAAATTTTTAAAAAAGGACTTGCTAAATTGCTAAATAATGCTCTTCTTAAACAGAGAACTGCCAAATCTGCATGATAATCTATAATCGAAGCAGCCCCCGGTCATCTTAATCAACCCTTCAAAGGACAATCGGTCCGCTTGACCCCAGGGATCGGGGCCGAAATCGCCGAACTAATTATTGTTATAAGCCATTATTAGTGTATTAAGTCCGCTCAATTATTTATGTTTTCATTTAGGAATGAAAGTGTTGAGGGTATGAAGTACCAACGGATATTATGGGGTTGGTGATAGATTTTATTTGGTGAAAATTTGTGAAAAGGTAACGTGTAGCGTCTGAAGAGTAATAGCATAATGACTGGATGATACTGTGAAGATTTTTTGTTATTTTCAACTAGTTTTTACTTAGGATCAGTATCTTATGTCCTTTTTTGAACCCCTGACAACGTATATGCCAAATATCATTATGATAGTAGTAGTTAAGGTGTGAAGGCGTATCAAACAAATTTACATTCACATTTTCAATATTAGTTAGTATGTTGTATGTATTAAGATATTCGAACGGTATATAACCTGTGTAGAATATAATAATCTTATTGTTCAGGACCACGTGTACGATATAAATAGGCATATAATTATGATGTTATAGGAATGTATCGCGAATTTCGAGAACAATATCAAATACTTAACAAACAAATAACAACGCATTTATTATACTAAATTAGGATTTACTAAATAAGTATACATGATGGTAAGCAGAGAGTGTGGTACTTGCTTTGATGAGCTAGTGCTCTGCACGTCACAAAATAATTGACATTGGTGACTCTACCACTCGTAAATTTCACTTACAAATTGATAAGAATGGGATAAGATAGACGACAAACAGAAATATAAAAGTTTATTGATAATATAGCACGGATCGAGTACATTTAACACTTGACATTCTAATTATACAGTCTCATACCTACATCCCCGAAAGGGTGGGCAGATGTAGGTACATTATATACACATTTCCCAGTTTTTTTTTATGCAATCGGGAGGCAAACGAGCACACGGATCGCCTGATGGTAAGCGATTACCGCCGCCCATGGACACCCGCAACCCAAAGGAGTAACAAGTGCATTGCCAGCCTTTTAAAAAGGAATGAAGGAGGGAAAGGACAAAGGAAAGGATAGGAAAAGGATCGGGGTAACTGGGCCTCCGGCTTTCTCACCCACTGATACGAAACGCAACAGTACGGGTACCGTTACTTCACGCCGGTATTCTGTGAGTGATGTTTTCTATTTAGGATCCATTTAACAGCCTATTATCGTCAACCAGATATGGTCCCAGTATGCTAGTAAGAATTTTTTGTCAGTAAAAATACCCAATAAAACTTTTCTTGAATTTTCGAACTTAAGCCTTCATTCACAGCATTCATTGCTGCACAGTTATTTGTATAGTATTTTATTTACACACTTATCTTACGTCTATATCCAACATTTTACCAGTTATTTCGGTCCACTACTCTTAGATATATCTTTAAATATTATCTGGTATTGGCAATATCTATTTCCAAGATCTTTGACAAAGCGACTCAAAGCAATCACGTGTCAAAACCATGTAGTGAAACAATATGAAGGCATTATTCATTAAAAAATTAAGCTCCGAACACAATGGTATCTCCAAACAATGGCGAAGAATGAATTATACCAACTGATTATTTGTTCGTCTTTATCTATACCCCGCTTTATTTCTCTTAAAGGATAAAAATAATTACAAGATGAGAGATATTTCCTACGACAAGGGCTTTTTTCAGTTTTTTTCTTTCGCTATGTTTTTTCGCTTTTCTTTGGAGACGCGATCTGTCGGCGTCTCATTGTGTTATCCATCGGCCGGTCGTTGGATTTATGTGGATACGCTATGAATCGAATTGACACTACAGCGACTATAAATGCTTTTACTATAAGCATAATGTCAAAGTTATTCAATATGCATAATTAATGTACCTTTTATATTTTTGTCTTTTTATAAAATATTACTACTGCTCTAAGTTTCAAGTAATTATAGGCCTTACTTTGTGGTATTGCATAGTATTGTTACTATATATCTTGCCTTACGCGTATAATAACAATTATTTAAGAAATGCGGGTTAAGCCCCTGTTAAAATTGACTACATTTATGTAACGTTTAACTCTTGCGCAAAAGAACCTACGGACTTATGTCTAGATGCAAGTTTAGACTACACGCCCCAACCATTGATAAGAGAGAAATCATCACCACGCTTCCTAAACTCTTGATTAGCACATGAATGCATTGCATGCAGTCATTAAAATTGTAGCATCAGAACGAACAAGACGGTAATACACTACTATTTAATTTTAGCAGAAGTAACTCTATACTCGTAAGAAAGCCTTCATAAAAAGAAACTATAATCCATAAAGAGCTGCATCTTAAGTAACAATACATACAAACACAAGGCATATCCATGTTATTCTATCGTCATGGTTTAATTCAATTTTTAGTCCATACTAATTAACCCTTTTGAGACAATTCTTTGCGAAGAGACAATAATAATAAGCCGACAAATGAACATTAATGCTACGAGCATACTTTTACGTGCCGCGCCTTTTTAATTAAATATTCTCCAAGCCCGAGCAGGGCTCTACTTGAAAATATTAGATATTAATAGGTACCTGGTATTATCGTAGGTTTATGCGAAAACAACTTTAACTGCCTGCCTTATAATATTACTAGATGTGCCTGCGATTTCACCCGCGTTTATGATTGCTGCGCCGCCCCCATGGGTCGTAGCGTGATGTTATGTAGTCTATAACCTTCTTCGATAAATAAGCTATCCAACAATAAATATGTTTTCAATTCGAACTAGTAGTTCCTGAGATTAGCGTGTTCAACCAAACTCCTTCAGCGTTTTAATATTATAGTATACTAGCGGACCCGACAGACGTTGTCCCGTAAAAAAGAAAAACTTGCGGCGCCGTCTTTGGGAACTACCGATAGAAGTGAAAACTAAGTAACTAGCGTGCGGTGACGATGACGCGAGTTTCACGCTTTTTGTTCACCCAAATACACAGTATACATATAGCTCATGGCAAGCGTTCGGTGACGGTGACTACGATTATTATTCACCCAAAAAGTGCTCAACGCGCCTAAAGAAGTTTTCACTTCAAAAACCAAATCTAAACCATTCTCGAATCCACTTGAACACACATCAAAATCGGTCCAGCCATTTAGGAGGTGTTTAATTACAAATACACGCACAGAAGATTTATGATGATGAATAATATTTATATAAAGATATAATACAGATAACAATAATAAACATTTTATTTCGCGTGGCGTTGACGCATAGATAAATACTTTATAGACTAACATATATGTATACATATAAACTACTCACAAATATTTAAGATATAGCAAAATGTTACTAATTAGGTTGTGCAAGCGGCTTCGCTCGCTAAAATGTAGGTTAGAATAGTAACAGTATTTTTTTCTGGATAAAAGGGTGTCTCTATGTCCTCTATGTCCTTTTCTGTACCCCTGACAACGTGTGTGCAAAATTTCTTGTTGATCGGTCTAGTAGACAAGGTGTAAATACGTACAAAACCAACACATTAACCTCGATGGCGTAGTGGTTAGTATAACCGACTGCCACGCCTAAGGCCGCGGGTTCGATTCCCGCACAAGTCAAAAATTTGTGTGCATGAACATGGATGTTTGTCTTGGTCTGGGTGTTTAATATGTATGTCTTCTCCCTAGTCTTTATTATTCGCAAGTCACTTGGGATCGGCTTTCTAGTTTAACCAGATTTGACTGGATATCAGTTTTTATACGGGGTGGCTGCCACCTGACCTCCGCAACCCGAAGACTAACGATACCCTAAGGCTATACCAGTGTCAGGATATTAGAGGGCACTGACTTCCCAATAACGACTGCCATAGATGTTCATGGCAGCTGGGACCGACGGCTTAACGTGCTCCACGAGGCACGGAGCAGGCGATAATTGTCAATCAATACGCACATAATTTCGAAAAGTCATATAACTTCCGAAAATCAGAGATGACGTGTGTTCGAACCCGAGACCCTCTGCATTGCAGTCTGTTGGTCTCCCTACTGAGCTATCGCTGCTTATGCATGTATAATATGTATGTATATATATACAAAAAAAAAGCATATAAGTATATTTATCCATTGTCTAGTACCCATAGTACAAGCTCTGCTTAGTTTGGGCTAGATGGTGTTGTGTGTATGTAATAGAATATTATTATTAAATAAACAAACAAATTCACATTCGTAATTATAATAGATATTAGTTAGGATACACACACAACTTTAAATACTTACTGCCTCACTAATAAACTACTCTCAAATATTTAAGAGCCGGCTAAGTATTACTTATAACAGTGCGACTAATCAGTAAAATATATCACGTAACGTTTATTTTACTCGGCGTTAAATTTTAGTTGAATAAGAATTAAGTAACAGCAGTAGGTCGTCAAACTAAGCTTAATCATTGATCAGGGACTTGAGAGCTAGTCAGTTGAGGTAGCTCATTATTAGTTACCGATATTTTTATAAGTATAATAATAATATAAGAATAATAATAGAGATGAGATGATGGATCAAGTCCTTGATCCAAAAGGCAGTACTGCTCGACATGGCGCGTATTGTGAGGACATTACTCTCTCTGGGGCCCTAACCACCGGCAGCTTGGACCTTGTTCCCGATGTCGGTAGGTCATTTCAGTTTTTATATTTTTTAATATGTATAGTTTTTATATTTATATTTAAAAATGTAATCATTAGACAGAAAGAGTAATAAAGAGAATAATAATAATATTCTATCACATACACATGGCGTATAAAATTAATTAGTAGACCATTAGCTTTTTCACCGGTTTTGAGTTCAATTCGCGACATTTGTGATTATTTAAAGTTATGGGCGCATTCAACTGTTCGATTGCTCGGATAGTATATTGGTTTCAGTTGTTGCCCCATCACTGCCATTACATTGAGTGTCTTAGGTTCGATCCCAACACAAGACAAATGCTTGTGTTATCCACAAATAGTTGTTTCAAGTCTGAGTGTTCTTTGTATCCGATGCTTAAACGTTTGTAAAATTCCCCGCAACACATGAGTTATTACTAGTTGTCCTTCTCAGAAAATAAGAAAGTCTAAGAATAAACGTATATCTAGCTACAACGATCAAGGCAAACATCGTAAGGCAGAGATTTCACTCATACTATACCATTGGACTCTACTTTTCTTATGATGTTAAAGTGATCAATCAAAAATCAATTTAAAATGCATCATCAGACTAATGTTTAATATTCCTATTTCTAGTAACTAGCCTAATCCTAGATATTCTAACCTAACCTAATCCTAGATACACATAACCGTTTTATTGAATAAAAAAATCCCTTTCTACCCAAAGCATTTATCGCTATAAATCGTTCCATAAAAAAGCTTCAATCCCGCCCGCCCTACGCCGACCGGAAGCGGGCGTTAGGCGGTTATTGGTTATCGATTGGTTTCCGATAGCCAACCGAGTGCGGCCGGCACGCCTGCACACACACGCCTACAGCCTCATGTCTGTGTATGGAGAGGCATTTAAGGATTGGAAAAGGATACTTTAGTATATTTATTGCACTGATACTTTATATTTAGCACTTAGAAAGGGCCACTCTTATGGCTCGGTATTTGGAGTGTAAGAGCCTAGCATGATGTAATTTTTCTAGATTTGTTTACAAAACTCTATGAATCCCGAAAACAAAGAAACAAGTAAATGATGGTACAAAAAATAATGCGGTGAGGGATATCAATACTAATATAATATATAAACAGGTACCTAAATAAATATAAATAAATATAAATATTCTACCACATACACACAACACCATCTAGCCCAAACTAAGCAGAGCTTGTACTATGGGTACTAGACAATGGATAAACATACATATATAAAATTTTTTTTGTAAATACATACATATTATACATAGAAACACCCAGACCAAGACAAACATCCATGTTCATGCACACAAATGTTTGACTTGTGCGGGAATCGAACCCGCGACCTCAGGCGTAGCAGTCGGTTACACTAACCACTACGCCATCAAGGCCGACAATGCAAATGTTTGTAGTAAATGCAAATGTTTGTAATAAATAAACCCAAAAACAACTGGATCGATGTTATAAATTCTTTCTCTATTACAAAGCTGCTTTATCCAGAGGTAATAAAGACTATATGACACTATGATACACAGGAGCCTAGCAGTAATTATAAATTTGGGTAAAATCATAAGAGACAGCTAGTGATATTATAATGTGGGAAAAAGATAGAACAGTTCAATACTCAATACTCCGTTGTTTATTACGTTCCACAATGTAGGCTTAGGTGGTAACTTAAATAATATGACAGTTCATTATGGACCCTGTCGGGCACAGCAACGTAGGAGAGAGGAAACATAAACTACTCAGATACAATAATATCATATTCTATAGATATCTATAGAATATGATATTATAGTATCATATAAGTATACATTGATATTTATTATGAAATTAACATATAATGTTAATTTCATAATAAATATCAATGTATGCTGTTTTAGTCGATTGCCGAGTTACACACTGAATTACACATTTTGATTCTTAATTATATAACAAAATATTATTAAATGAGGGATTTACTAAATTAAATAGATTATATTGGACTTAAATGAACGATGTGTTCAATTGCATTCGAATAGTATGCGAATGCAGTAATTAAACTATGTAAGTACTCCATACTTCTAGCTGCTATGGAGAATTGCCTAAAAGAAACAAAATCAACAACATTGCCCAACCCGGAAATTAAACCTGAAACCTCACAATTACATAATAATATGTAAGATACGTGCAAATTGACACCACGAGAGTCTTGATATAATAACGCATAAGCTCTTTGGCGCACGATATCGAATGCTATGCATGAGGTGGTTTCAATATCATTGGGAAATGGAATCGATAAACAGCAATAGAGAAATACCCTTTTACGTGGCGTCAAAAATCATAGCTGGCGCAATATAAATGTAAGTAACCTCTGCCTGCCTCATTAGCAACGTAGGCGTGATACTATATACCTATGTAAATTCAAGGACAGATACAAATAAGTTAAAAGCTCCCTACGTAGTTCTTCAATAGGCGTGGAACCATAAAAGGTCTTTAGAAACCAAACTCCCAAAGAAACCTTTCAATATTTCTCAACGAATATAAATATTCTTTAAGTAAAATACGTTTGCGAAGGCTTTACTCTCGATACTTGGAACCAATCAGATCGGACATGCGCGTATCGGGAGTTTTTTTTAACGGGGCGTGGCTTTCGACACTTCGATAGCTATCAATACACCACGCCTAGACGTCGATACGTGCTTAGAATATGTGTAAGAATTTTGTAAGATCGAATATAATTTTATCTCGATGATATATCGTCGTTTCGGTGGTTGGTTCCGACTGTTGGTTGATTGGTGGTTGGTTACGACTGTTATGGTTATGGTTACGACTAATGGTAAAGATTTTCATCTTTACCATTAGTCGTAACCATAACCATCAGATTTATTGCCTCGGTTTCGTTATGGTAATGAATGCAACTACAGTGTACCTTATGCGCATCTACACCTTGTAGGATTTGATCCTCGGCCCGAGAATGGAACTTTAGAATGGAAGCTATCCAAACAATGAGTAGTAGCTGCATAGCAGATGAACAGCAATTGTTTTATTAACTCAATAACATCCTAACTAATACTATAAATACCAATGAATGTGTGTTTATTTGTTTGTTACGCTTTCACGCCTTAACTACTCGACTGATCATGATATACTTTCACACACACTTAGTCAGGGAAACAGAAAAAAACATAGGGTACTTTTTATCCAGAAAACAGAACTGTTACTAATCTAACCCATCCCACATTTACGCAACCGAAGGCACGGGCAGAATCTATGGCAATTTCTTATAATGTATTTTAGCCAGTATCATTTGGCTTCAATTCCACCATTTTAAAAGCAAGTAACGTTTTTAAGACTATCCCAGCAGTTATCAAATATAGAACAAAACATGCAGTATGTGTACATTCTACATAAATAGTAACACGAATGATAATCAATTACTTTACAGTAATTTGAAACAGCTTCATAATTCAAGACATTGAGAGATACGCCACATTTTCCTCTCAACCATAGAAGCTGCTAATCGTTCGACACCTCGAAATGTAATTTAATTATTTTCTTATTTAAAAGAACCATAAGCCCTATGTCGCGGTGGACTTTATAAATATACAAATAACGGACACAATGTACCCAGACTCAGAACTCCTGTGTGGTATTATAATCCACAACATTCGGCGAGCCAACAAAGACAAGACAACTGCTTGCCGGTACATCCAAATGTGTAACAAAAATCGATTGCTATAAACGCTGTATAAGAAAATACTAAGACCATGTATGACGCGGTCTTAACCGAGATATATACCTTCTTGTACAAACAAGGATTGAATGAAAGTGAATATATTATAATACAATACAAGCACATAGCCCGTGACAGTGCCGAAAATACTCGTGATATTACTTAAGTCAATAAGCGGTGGTCACCATAGATTAGTCGCTACTTAGCTTGTTACTAAAGGCATTAAAAAGTTGTCGTGAATACCGATAATATTTATATTACATAATGTATCGTGACTGGCTTTACCTGCAACAATGGCGCAACCCGTTAGAAGATACACGTTTCTTTAACTAACAGCTTTATGTCATCTCACACTTGATCTAATTTAACCACTAAATTATCATAATATTCATGTTTAACATAAATATAAGCGTATTTTATTCGTATTGTAACACAGACAAAGTCGCGGGGCGTTATCGTCACGAGTCAATACGGTCAGTGCGCAGACTCGAACCGATACTCGTTACCGATACGTGATGGGCGGGGCATCACGTACGCCCACTACACTTATTGGAAATCGAGACGATATAGATTTTATAAAAAAGTAATATCACTTTCTTGTTACAGAATACGATATAGTACTGTATGGTAGACTACAGTACAATGTGCTCTTTCAAAGTAAAACCTAAACTTTAAAATGTAATTGGAGATGTTGATATATTGCTTGTGTAACGAAATAATCTAAGCGTTAATTACTAGGTTTAAAGAACTTTATTTCCTCAAGAACATTACAGTTCACTTATGAGCATAGTATAATACGTATAGATACTTATTAAACGCTGTTGTGTTGTATGTTACTTTAGTGTGTATACTAAAATATATTCATTAAACGTTCGATACACAAATAATGATGTGGCGCAGCGGTTGTGAATGCGACTGCTGTGCATGAGGTCTCGGGTTCGAATCCCGGGTCGGGCCAACAAAAATGTATTGGGTTTTTCTGTTAAGAAATCTCAATACGAGCCCGGAGTTAGGAAGTTGGCGGTGTTAGACAGCCCCGTGCCTCGGAAAGCACGTAAAGCCGTTGGTCCTGCGCCTGATCTCTCTCTGGTCGTGTCGGATTATCCGTCCCATCGGATCATGAGAGTTAGGGAACAGCGAGTGCACTTGTGTTTGCGCACACACTTGTGCACTATAATATCTCCTGCGCAAATGGCCAGTCTCCTTGAAGATTGGTCGCCGTGACCGAAATTCGGTCTGGAGGACATTAATGATGTTCCAATCTCTGGATATTGTTGACCTTTTTGTTTCTATAATACTATACTTTGAAATAACAATGACAGGACCATCGTCTTAGTGACCATGACTGCTTAAAATTCGTATTGAAACAATGGATTCAACATAATTTTTATCCGCATTACTACTGAGGAAGATAAATCTAAAATACTTTCTTTATAAGTATCGAAAGCTAAACCGGCAATATATTAGTACTGCTTATACCATTAAACTATATACATATATCGTTAGATTATCGGACTAAACTCCTAGGACGATTCCAGAAACACTCATCAACAACATCGTTAGGCAATTCGCGGCTTACATAAAGTAAACTGGATTTTTGCTGTGATACTAATTTATTTAGAATTTTTGCAATTCGTTTTTTTTATTATCCTGCGACATAATCTTTTCTATTCGATAAATAAACGCAATTTTTTTTATTTCACAAATACTTCTCACCTTTGGTTATGAAACAAACACTCCTACAAGAACAAGAAGAACTCAAATTCAAATTCAAGTTACAAAAAATTCAAGCCAACATTTTCTATTTATATTTTACGTTCAAATATATCTTACATTAGCTTAAATAAACAAAGTTATTAATATAAATAATAATAAAGAGTTGTCGCCGCGGCTTAAAACGAAAATTGTGTAGTAGAATGAGCCAAGGAAGTAATATTTATGGCCGGCCAGCTTCATTACTTAATGAGAGCGGTGGTAAGGGGTTGAAAATGCAGGGTTAACATCGATATGAAGAATTATGGTACGTTTTATGAATATTATGATGCTAAAATTTAAATTTTGTTATTTTTTATTCTTTCGAGATTTCTACACGTATGTACCTACTTAATTAGACAGCGAGTCTTAATAGCCTTGGACATTATTTAAATGTAATCTATGTATTAATCACAGTTCCAATCGTGGTCACAGGTTCAGTGTAATATACTGAGCTCCGTGAAGTGTGGGTTTCGGCAGCTATCGGCCCTTGTTCATATTTATTTATATTTTGTCACGTTCCGTAAAGTCAATTTTAGTTTAAGCCGAGATTATTGTATAAATGTCATAATTGACGTCAATTTTAATAAGCAATAATAATAGTTAAAATGCCTTTGTGGTTAAACTAATTATATATTACAACGTCGTAACTTGGATGTTTCTATACAATAAAGTCATTTTAAATATCGTATAGAGCTCATCTAATTATACCGCTTAGAACCCGAAATAACGGACTGTTTATTCCGATACGTCTTAAAATGCCAGACATGATTAAAAACCTATTGTGTCGGTGTGTCGCTGCAACTTAATAGGTTAATGCAGATTTTCCAGTTTTGTAACTTGCATCATATTATTGCATGTAACTAATATCCGATGCATAATCTAAATAGAATATGATCGGTGTTAGATAAAAACCCTCAATTACATGGACAAAGTCATGGACAAATGATAGTGCATCTATACTTTCATACATAGAGTCACGCCTGTTTCTCAGAGGGATAGGCAGAGACAACGGCTTTCCATTTGCTACGAGCCTAACACCCTTCTCTGGCTTCTTTCACTTTCATCACATTCCTCATACACGCTCGTCGGTTTAAGGTGCTCTTAACCTGGCATTTGTCCACAACGTCTGCGATTTGATCAAGTAACGTTCACTTAGGTCTGCCTCTTGCGACTGTTTCATTCACACTAGCCTTATAAACTTTCTTAGTCAGTCTTTTCTCGTCCATTCTTTCTACAAATAATATTGATTGATATTATGGGACTTAAGGTAAGAAATACGGCTCAACCTAATGGTAAACGTTTATCGTCTTATTTGGCACATCTAATTATAGATGTAGAGTATGTATCACATGCAGATTTTTAATTCGAACTGAGTAAAAAACTAAAAATATCATCAACGAATTACGGAAATAATTAAACCAAAAACCATTTATTCATTTAGATCCCAAAGTAACACAGAATATCGACGTGAAATAGCAGTATCATTGTTGTGTTTCGTTCGGTGAGTGAGAGTGCCGGAGGCCCAATTACCCTCTTTCCGCCTTCCCGGTCCTTCTCCTTCTCACTTCCTTTCCTAAAGGCTCGGCAACACGCAAGTGATGCCTCTGATGTTGCAGGTGTCCATAGGCTAAAGTGACCATTTACCATCAAGTGGGCCGCCATATGCTTGCTTGCCACCTTAGTTGTATAAAAAATAAAATAAAAAGAAACAACTAGAATTACATTTTCTCTGTATCGGGATCAAATTGTTAACACCTATTGGCAGTGGCGAGTCAATCACTTATGCATTTTGTTAACTGTGCATATTTAGTCCTGCTGAATTGAGGACTAACTCGGATAAATTGACTTACTGGAAGGATCAATTTAGTTTTAGTTATATAAAGAACATATCTTTGCAGTTTAATAATATACTTTTAATGTAAGTAAATAAGAAGTCTCGAAATTAAATCATATCAAGCAAAAAATCAACACGACTGTAAATTACGAAATCTCAAAATGATTCAAATCATGGTAAAAGTCAACTCTTTTTAAATGATAAATTCAATGACTCAAATAACTCTATTTTGAACACTTATATTACTAGAATTGATTATCTCAAGAGAGATCAATTTTCAAAAAGTTTCATACTCGTACGAATACCATAAACAGTAGCTAATGGTTCTAAATACCGTCGTAGCAAAGTGTGCTACGACGCTACGAATCTATGTACCGCGTAGCAGTACAGCACTGTACGTAGGGGCGCTGTAGCGTATAAATAAATATTTATTATTATAATTCAGTTATAAGATTTTGATTACGAATGATGGAGTAAATGGTGATTACCTTGCCACTAGTTAAATTTGCGATCGAGTATAAAACAGATTCCATTTTGAGAGCCCCTAATTTCAAGAACTTTTTGTCCTTCATACTACCAAACAAGGCTTTAAATTATTATTTATATGCTTTTAAAACAATAATTTATCAATAAATAGAATAAAATATATCTTCGTTGTGAGCGCGGTTATAGCTGCAGATCTTTTAATTTCAATTTGTATATATGAAACGTCTAAAACCTTAAAATATAAAGACACTGTTTTCAAAAATATAGATATCAATAATATAACATTGCAATAAAATTAATATACAACATTGTAAAAGTCAAAGGAAAGTAGGTTTTCCCAGCGTTCACTACTCGACGCTAGATGGCGTAATGTGTTCAACAAACCTAACAAAATTGCCTTATCATATTTAACCACTCGTAAAACTAAATCCACAAGAAATAACAATAATTCATAAATTCGTATAATTAATATGCGCTGTTTTTATTATCTTGATATTTTTAATAAACTACTAGTTTAACAAAATAGTCTTGTAATTATAATCAGATATCAAGAAGTTTGAAAGTTTCCTCTGTAAGTGTTCTCGAAACTAAATAGGTATACTTTAGTAAGTTATTTTTTAATTGTTCACCGAGCCTACAATTAGTATAATATACTATAGTTTAAATGAGTACGTGTTAATAGAATTTTCACAACTTAAAGAACATAATAATAACTTCTGATGCGAGCATATTCTTTTAAATAAAATAAATAATAAACGAAATTCGAAATTAATTAAGAATAAATAGGAATATTCTATTACATACATCGCTTGTACTATGGGTACTAGACAATGGATAAATATACATATGTATATACTTTTTTTGTAAATACATACATATTATACATATAAACACCCAGACCAAGATAAACATACATGTTCATGCACACAAATGTTTGACTTGTGCGGGAATCTAACCCGCGACCTCAGGCGTGGCAGTCGATTACACTAACCATTATGCCATTGAGGCAGGTGAATACCATATTTGGTGATATTTATGACACTGACACTAGATAGAAGCTTTTTAACAGTTTTTGTTACGAGAGAGCTTTCTGGTTGCTTCTGGAAGATGTGAAAATGTTTCAGAATTGATTGATGACCTTTAGAAGCTAACGGTCTATTTTTATAATTATAACAACTTGGCTGTATTTGTTTATTTAATTCTAAAAGCATTTCTATAACAGTAATTCGCTGGTATAAAAATGCTATGTGTATGCAAGATGAGTTGATCTGTGTAAAAAATTTAATTATAAATTGTTTTCTTTTTAAATAATGTATTTCACTGATTTTTATATATAATTATAAATATTGAAACAATTTTTTACCTCATTAACATTTTAAAATTGTCTGGGTTGTTTGTATGACAGTATTATGTAATGTAGCATATTAGGATGCGTAGCGGTAGAGAATGCAAATGCTGTCTTGAATTCGATTTCCGGTTTCTTGACAGAAAATTCAAAGGAGATTTCATAGAATTGTCGGTCAGCATACATTCTGGATTTGTGCCCGTTTGACGACAAAAAACTAGCTACCTTTAACGTGGGACTTTCGATAGTTGGCGAACTATAAAGTGTAATAAGCCTCCTCCTACTTTTTCGAGGTATCAGACTATGTGCATATGTATGTACAAAATTCACAATAAAGAGCACTTTACTTCACCGAATAAAACACGCCGATCGATCTACTCTCAAGAGTTCCAAACACACACACACTCTAACATGAGTATTATAAAGGTTTTAAGCGTACATACACATGTAAAGAAACGGTTCTTAAATACACAAATAAATTAATTGTACGGTGTAAGTGCGTAGACAGTGCGTATTCACAATTATTTATTGCGGCGTATCAACGAGTGATATACAGCCGAGAGAGGAATTTGTTGTGAGAATATAAGTGATACTAAACAACAGTATTTTTCGACAGAGAGGTTCCGTTTATCAAGCATATAATTATTTTAAATTATATTACGAATGATTGAATGATTAGATAAAATCATTGGAACATATGTTCTTTAAAATTTACTATCCAATGATTTTAACGTCTTGAGCTACAGAGGCATGCCGGAGGCCAGTTTCAATCGATTTATATACAATATCTGGCATTCCACTACATGGCATATTATTTGAGATAAACTTATAATTAGGTTGGCATTATGTTTATTCCTATATATTTTCGTGCAACTCGAAAGAATTGAACATATGCGTATTTGCAATTATTTGAACTATAACATAAGTTCAATTACAATTTATTAAACCATCTGGTGGGGATTGCAATCATACCAAGTGTCTGTCAATGGATGACGTTATTGCTTTTATACCGTAAAGAATATTATAAAAACTACGATCTTTTTATGATGTTTTTGGATAGCAATTGTATACACAATACCATACAAGCCAAGATGCAAAGCAGCAAATTTTCTTATCTGCTCTAGACAAAAACAAAATAGGTAAAATAGGTAAAATGAGGTAAGTCTGGCCTTCAGGGGTTATTGGACTTGTAATATTTTGTAGACATTTGAAATGTCATAATTTCGAAATATAATTAATTCTATCGTAATACAATATGGACAAAAAAGTAAGTACTTACGTAGTTCATATGGTAGATATGCTTAAACCTCTCAAATAAATATTATCAATGAATAAATACTGTTTGAATTTCGTGTAGGTGGTTCCAGGTTTATAAATGTCAGGATATTTTCACTCAATTATATTATATTATATTATTGTATTATATTCTGTTCAATGACGTGGGTGGTAGCTACGCTGAATTAGGCGGGTACCTAAATTGTTTTAGAAGTAAAGTAAGATACAATTTAAAATGGTCGAAAATTACGTATAATATGATATCACGAATAGAGATTCACTTGGATTCATTGTCAACCAAAGTCACCATCTTAATATTCATTAACGGCTATGACGTTACTTACCAAATTAAATTATAAATAATTGTAATTATAGTATAAATAATTGTAAAGGATTGTGGTGGCTCGTCTGATTAGCGATCGTTTACAGCGTCGATAGACGGTATGGACCTCAGTACACTGACAGACCTTTAAAGAACCGAACGTCTAGTATAATAGTAAAATGTTGTTATACTTTTCAGTTGTGTAGATCATTAGAGCAGTAGGTCTGTGTGGCGACCTGAAGTAAAGAAAAACAATTATTCAACTTGATGGTAAAAATAATAATATTCTATTCTATAATATTCTATCACAAGTACACACAACACCATCTAGCCCAAACTAAGCAGAGCTTGTACTATGGGTACTAGACAATGGATAAACATACATATATACTTTATTTTTGTGAATACGTAATATTATACATAGAAACACCCAGACAAAGACAAACATCCGTGTTCATGCACACAAATGTTTGACTTGTGCGGGTAGCATCTATCAATCTCAGCATGTCAACCGAAACACGCCCGCATGGACTGCTGGATATAAGCCTCTCCAAAGATTTTGCACACAGATCTTGAAACGCCATCTATACCCAATTATAAAATAAAAAGGACTTTAGGTACTTGCATAGACTTAAGCCTGAAATTGTTATTTTTATGTATAACCAGGATGTTAATCAGGCATACATACAGTCCAGATGCCTGTCGATTATCGAAGCCTGTAATTGTTTGCAATACCAGGGCGTCACTTGGACTTAACCTATTTCTACTCTATATTTTGAAATAAGAAGTTGTTGCAGATTATCTAATTACGGGTGCTCGTAGGAACAGTTTATTTGTGCCATTGCCAATTTGTAGTAATGGAATGCTCATCCATTCATGAGACCCTAAAGTCCCGCCAGGCAGCAATAGGTTTACGTAGGATCTAAAATATAGCTGACGTCGTCAGTATTAGGCCACGCGTCTCTATTCTCGAAGTTATAGCAACCAAGCTTGAATTTTCAACAGTCTTTTCTGCAGGCAATCATCGTTCCCTAAAACATCTACAGCGTCAACACCGAAGCCTACACATATTGTTTTGCTGCTTAACTAATTTGTCCAGGTATCCCTAAAAATAAAGGTAAAAAACATCCATAAAGATGTCAAGGTGTGCAAGTACACGACAGTGTGATGCATATGCTTGGTATTAATTCTTTTTTTCGCCGTTTAGGGGAAACATTGCGTACGTCGCACGTGGCTGAAACAAGGACAATTTATTGATATATGTTTCACGCTTTCTAAGGTATGTTGGCTCAAATATTTGTGTTGCTAATTTGACGCACTAGTTCATTATTAAGCAAAATAAATATAGTAGCAATGAGAGCGCTGAGAAACATATGTGGTGTGACTTTGAAAGATAGAATAAGAAATAGTGTGATTAGAGAGAGATGTGGCATGAAAATTGATAAAGAAGAGAATATAAAAGGGTATGTTAAGCTGGTTTGGGCCTGTAGAAAGGAATAGACGAGAAAAGACTGACTAAGAAAGTTTATAAGAAGTGTGAAGTGTGAAGTCGCAATGGTAAGATCTAGGTGAACGTTTCTTGATCAGATTGGAGACGTCCTAGATAAAGGTCAGGTTAAGGGCACCTTAAACCGGCGAGCCTGTATGAGGAATGATATGAAAGTGAATAAAGCCAGAGAAGTGTGCCAGGATTGTAGAAAATGGAAATCCGTAGTCTCTGCCTACCCCTCTGGGAAACAGGCGCGAATCTATGTAATGTAAATTTGTAGTAATGTTAGTAATGTAAAAAAAAATACCGTGCTTGATGGCTTTGTTAGTCGACGGATATACATTTGTTACACTACAGATCGATTGTAAACTATTTGCCAAGTTTGTAGATTAAACCTATCACTAGTTTTGATCTGCATATTAGGCAAATAGTTTTTAAATTTCGGTAAAAATAGAGCAATGGAATAGATGGCATCGGTTTAGGTGATCACCTCGCCGCTGTAAATGCGTTAAGTCTTGTGAGTTCAATCTCGAAACCACGGATCACATTAATTCATGAAAAATCTAAGTGTTCTTTTTTGTAACCTTTGTTTATATGTAAATGGTAACACGCAGTCAAAGTATGGAGTATTATATTACATGGCTCTGTACATATGCCATCACAACGCGCGTGGAAAGTTGAGCATGACAGTTTGTATGTTTGTAAGTTCCTAAATATTATATTTGATGTTTTTTCTACCAGCGGGCTTGAAAACTATTATCTGAAAGTTAAATAGGTAATTTGTGTAGTTATTTTTTACATGTAACATCCATTTTTGTAACATAGATAGGTACTTTTATTTAGATTATACATAATCTAAATAAAGTAATATTCACAATATTTTTTACGTTTAGGCGAATGTTATACATTGAAGTTAAACTACTGTAAATGGATTTCCCTACAGATCTATAACTGCACCTTACAATTACTTTTTTAATTGGAATAAATATATACTTTAATTTTAAAAGACTGGTTAATTGGATAATACCATTTTATAAAATCTCGCAGACTTACAATCATTTATGGACCACACATATTTTTATTCATGTGGAAATCGAACCTTAACATTTAGCGTAGAGAAAAAGATGAGGCATTCATATAAGATATCACGCCCTCCGTGCAGACATACATATATAGAGACAGATATGCTTATCCTTGCTTCCGTGCTTTTACTTCATTCTTGATTACTTATGAGATCTTAAGTAATTTATAATTATAATTAACTCGCACCAACCACCAATTCAAGCGCTTCTATTACCATAACCAACAAACAATGTATCACACGAAAAATCGTCAAACAATAACTGTGGCTCGACTTATCCGTTTCAGAGGTAATAATTCTTGGCAACAATGCGCCGTTTGTACGAAGTTCAGTACAGGTTCCTTGAGAATGCTGAGAACAATACCAAGAGTTATGGGCCCGTGTCCGGGGGAAGCAGGAAGCCTTGGAAAAATGGTCGGAACCTACTCTACATCGATGCACTCCGAGATTTACGGGTGTACATTTCGCTAGTGTTTCTTTTTGGTAATTGGGAGACTTCGCAAGTAAGAAAGGTGTGTAATCAAACGCGAATATATTTGGCAAAAAATATGTAGTATCAGTAAAAGTCAATGAAATATGTTCAATTTAATATATACAGACATATATTCCTGATGACGTAGGCAGAAGTATATATAGCTCAGTGGGGAGACCAACAGACTGCAATGCAGAGGGTCTCGGTTTCGAACCGACGACGCGCACTTCTGACTTTCGGAAGTTATATGACTTTTCGAAATTATGTGCGTATTGATTGACAATTATGGCCTGCTCCGTGCCTCGTAGAGCACGTTAAGCCGTCGGTCCCGGCTGCCATGAACATCTATGGCAGTCGTTACTGGGAAGTCAGTGCCCTATAATATCCTGACACTGGTCTAGCCTTAGGGTATGGTTAGCCTTCGGGTTGCGGAGGTCAGGTGGCAGCCGCTCCGTGTAAAAACTGATATCCTGTCGAATCCGGTTAGACTAGAAAAGCCGACCCCAAGTGACTTTGGAATAATAAAGGCTAGGGAGAAGTAGGCAGAAGCGAATAAAATATTTTTTTTTTTTTATGTAATACGCTTCTTAGCAATTTTTTTGGTTCCAAATTTTGTAACACTGCTGAAATTTTTTTGCTCGCAGCGCAATTGAACTCTAAACTAAAATAAAAAAATAACACCAACTAAACTTAAAGAATTAGATCGTTCAATCCTAATTAATATAATAAGCGCCAACGTGAATTAGTTTGTTATGCTCTCATTAGCCTTAGCTACTCGGACGACCATCATGAATTTTCGCATACGAAAGTCGAAAAGGACATGCAGCATCGTTGGTAAAAGATAACGATACTTACAGGCCCCACGCAGGGAGCGAGCTTATCGCTGTTAACCGAGCGAAGCACGCTTCGTGTCGCAACTTCAAATTTTGTGACAGATGTGTTTGTTACACTATTGTTATTGTTCGTGCTCCTTTTATTGTGTATAACTAGTGTAAACAAATGTTGGTGAACCAAATAAATAAAATAAAATAAAATAAAACATTTTTCCCGACCTCGAATTTCAAACCCGAGACCTCATACACAGCAGTGGCATTCACTACCGATGCGCCACATAGAATATAGACCATATATGGTCTGCTACTATTTCGCCAGATAAAAACTCATACACCGGTACAAAAATGTGCAATTAGCAAACGTTTAATAACTCACGAAACGTTCTTTAGATTTAAGGACGTAAACTGCGTTCTCACATGTACACTCATATTTTAAACACACAGCACTAATGCATTTTTTAATGTTTCGGATTTAACTATTACTTGATAGTACTTTAAATGTACTGGGTGCCGAGTGCGAGTTGGTTTTACGTTAACGCGATCGAAACGGTTACCGCGTTTGGCTCTCTGATTGGTTGAGAGCTTGGATCGGGCCAATCAGAGCGCCGAACGTCATAAACGTGTCGATCGCGTTAACGTAAAACAAATTCGCACTCGACACTCTGAGTAGATATGTTATTTATTTATTTGGACATCCAGTAGTTACAAAGTGCACAAAATTTCAAGACGTAACAACATGCATAATTAATTTGTAACATTACAATCCATAGAATAAGAAAATGCTGTTTTTAACCGACTTAAAATAAGGAGGATGTTCTTAATTCGACTGTATGTTATTTTTTGTATGTATGTTACGAGATAATGCCTCCAATTATGAATCGATTTTGATGATTCTTTTTTGTTTGGTCGATCATACTTCAGAGGTACCTACCTATAACTGTTATAGTTTGATATAAAATAAATTGAATATATCGAAATTGATAGCACTTTTTGAGAAAAAAACAGAATATATACCCAGATCTATTTTCTTCCAAACGGCACTGTTATTTGAATAGCGCGTTTAGTAGGCCTAGCTAAATTATATATAAGGATCAATAAACATTAAAAATATACTTACTTCCTACAAAAATTGACAAATAAATTTAAATTTTAAATTTAAATTCTATTTTCATTTCTTTTTCTATTTAACTTATATGTTTGAATTGATTTATTTAAATGTTAATGTAACTAACCTTGCATATACCTCCAACACTGTACTAATGTCCATTTATTTGTTTATTGGTGGTAAACGATGTGGATATCACATTTACAAATATTGTATGAACTGATACTATAAAATAAAAACACATTGTGATATTGTTTGTTACCCAAAAATAAATAAATAAAAATAAAAAGTAATTAAGAAAAACACAAATACCGACTACAAAATTATTTTTTACTTTTTAGTTTAAGTTGGTACTTATAGGGATAGTTCTGAAGTGCGCTTTCGTTTTCTTTTAAAAATTTACTATTATTATTAGAGCGAGGCAAATAATTTTGTGAGACATAAATGAGTATAGGTAACATACTTTTTGTTATTTTCTAGCTTTAAAGATGTCGCCAACGTTAGGTATAACATAATTATGTGTTAGGGCGTTATAGGCATATCTCTTTCTTTTTGTACAGTAACAACAGTGGTAGTCAATACAATTGCTGTGAGTGAGGTCTTAGGTTAGATACCCGAGCCAGGCAAATTGTTACTGGACTTATCTGTCAATGAATTCACAGTATGACTACGACTGACAAACGAAAATAGCCTCGTTTGGGCTGGGCCATAAAATCACCGCTGGCAAACAATACTACATCTCTGCCTACTCACTTATAGTTACTATATATAGTCTCATTGAGTGTCTACTGCTACGAGATACAAATGTAATTCTGAATCTTTGGCACTGAATTACAAATAATGTTCTTTTTCAACAAAATATTCTTCTCTGCGTTACGTATCATAATGCCTATTACCCTGAAGGGGTAAGCAGAGGTCTTCTACATGTTATTACAAGTAATAATCTTCTTAACAAAATCCTAATTAAACATAATAATAGAGTAGTAAGGTTACGGCTAAACGTAGACTATAACAGAGTTAAGTCCCCACATCTCGGCGCAAATGTTCGCGATTATAATTTATTACGAATAAATGAAATATTATAAACGCATCGGTGCGCCGCCCGACAGCGCCACTGGCAATGGCGTTTGCTTTGTTGGGCACGGGAGGGGACCATGTCGATAAAAAATTATCGATATTATCTTTTATTTTGTATAAATGTAGTACTTGTATAGACTGCACTGTTGGAAGTGGTCGCCTCTTCAATGTCACTGCGCAGAGAGTTGAGTGAGTTCAAGGAATAATAATTGATGTGATTCAGAAATTGCTGTTCCGAGTCTGGGTGTTCTTTGTGTCCATTGTTTTAAAGTTTGTATCGTCCTCCACGATGCAAAAATTAAGGTATGAACCTACTGGGATAGATTAAACATATATATAGGGAAGGCATCGGCTTCACATTACTTTTCTTGTTTTTCTGAATTACTCGTATATTATAGGATGACTAGGTTTTGGCACAAAAAGTTTCTAACAAGAATTCCCGACTTAAAAAGCAAATACACAGATTTTATTTTATAATTATTTCTGTTATGTTTATTCATTTTAACACATGATTTGTTATATATTTCCCTGCATTTTATTTTGAAATGTGTGACATAAAAAAAGTCGTCCAAAAAGTATCCACTTTTTGTATATTTTCTTCTTATGAAGCCTTGTCGACAAGCAAATATATCAAGGCATGAAAACACATGACAGACACTGTTGATAAGAATAAACAATGAACTCAAGTAATAAGTTTATCGACATCTTATATAATCGCACCACTACCGCCCCCTAGCAGCCGACTTCCTTCATACTCGCGTTCACTCGTTCGGAGTATGCCTTTGTCGGGAACAATTGTCGACAAATTAGAAACGAATTGAGTTATTTAATATCAACCAGTAATACACAGGTTATTGTTTATTAACCACCACATAATGAGAGCTTCTGTTTTGTTATAATGTTATTTAAACAAAAATTGCCCTTTGAAAGCAAGGAAGTAAGTTTAATTGGGTTTTTGGTTATGTGGTTACGTTGTGTGTGCGAAGATGGGATAATTTTGTATGCAAATTATGTTGTTTTCTTGTTCCTTTTTGAAAACACATATACGGTGTTATGCCTGAAGGGCTGAGCAAAGGTGGATAACTTGCAGTAAACACCAGTGTTTATCTTAACATAATATACATATAACTAAATTGTAACTGGTCGATGTCTGTACATGATAGATATTTTGGCTTTGTAAGCTCAATAAAAGCCAATATATATATTTTTAGAATTTTTGTCGGTCTGTTTTACTAGAGGTCTAAATATCTGGTGTATGTTTCATCTTGCTACGCCGCCTCGTAGTCGAGTATTATGTGTGTAGATCAGAGTCTATATCATGCAAAGAAGGAATAGAAAAGATAGGACCTACTTCGAATATCAACGCATTCAAAAACGCGGGCAATAGCTAGTAAAGGATAAGATGAAGATGAATTAATTTTGGATGGCAAGAGTACGCTGTTGTCAATTATTTGGAAATAACGAATCAACCAGATCGTCAGACAAGTAATCCTTTTACGATAAACTGCCATTAGTTTAGTCGAGCTGTTACTGTGTTGCCTTGGAGTAAGTAAAAGTTACAGAGATAGATATATCTACATCCCGATGCAATTTTACAGCAATAGGATTTTTTGTTTGGTATTATGGTTTTCCCTCAAAGGAATTTTCTGTAAAATGCTTATTACTCCTTTAGACTACGGGGAGACGCCGCAGGATACAGTTTCAAATCATTTTGATTTTAAAATAGTTTATCCAATGAGACCGCTAATTAACTGAAATTGCATGTTCATGATTTTTATTCTGGAGCTCCTGGAAGGCATGTGTTGCTTATTATATAAATGCTTACTCATTTGATTAAGAGCACCTTAAACCGGCAAAAAAAGGTGTCAGAATCGTAGCAAATGGAAATTCGTATGTACTCATTCGGTAGCGATAACGCTGCCTAGCCTTCTCAAATAACGGAAGTTACTCTTTTATGAATAACGTCGTAGTGTCACGCGTATGTTCCCGAAGAGATTCGCAGTGGTGTTCTATACCCAGATTTTGCCATTTAAGGCTTTAAGTCCCACATAACGGGACAAGCCTATTGCCAGCTGCCGACTACAATTCTAGACTCCGTGCTGCCACAAACAATAGAATAGAATAGAATAGAAGCATTTATTTCCAAGAATATGGCCATTACAAGTATTCAATTATTCTTGTTCTGCATATTCTGCCAAATGTGGCGTGCTAATATTTAACTAATATCTAAATTTTGTACATTCTACTATGGTAATTTACATAAATTATTACATAGTTATATAACTTTCAATAGGTCACTATGCAGTAGTCAATACAATAATAAAGTTAATTTATAGTCTGGAATTATATTATTAATACAAAATACAATATATTAATGTCAAGGGTTGAAATGTAAATTTATTACTTACATTTTATAGAGCTGATTAATTGATTTGTCTTGAAGATATTCATTAATGTTATAATAGACTTTTTCTTGTAGTAGCTTGCATAAATCTCTACGACATTGTTTAAAAGTAACTTTTTAAATTATCTGGCAGATGGTTATATAGTTGTATGGCCATATGGTATGAGTTGTAATATAATGTCAGAAAAACTCAATACAATCACTCGACCTAGGAATTGAACTGAAAACTTCATAAGCAGCAATCACGATCACTGCCGCCGAGGCAGTCCAAAAATATTGAGGATTACGTCACTGCAAAGGAAAACACGGTGTATATTTTCTCCCAAAAAAGGGATAAATCTCCTATTCCGAACTACTCCCTGTGGAGAAGCTGTGTGATTTATGCGGCGAATTTTATTGACAGGCAGTGTACCGCGGATATTGGCGTGATCATATTTTATACTTTATTACGGAACCGTACCCTTTTTCTTGCATTGTATGATTTGTTACTTTCTTGCATATATAACTTCTCGTCTTTTTATTTCCTAAGGGTAGGCAGAGATGTTGTATATAATATATGTATTACATATTTAGTTGACGCAATGACAATGAGTGCACGAATGGTGTAGTGTTTGAAGTGGTTGCCTCGCCACTAATGCTGCAACGTGTGCTGTGCGTTCGAATCCCGAACGGAACAAAAGTGGATGGATGATCCACAGAATTCTTGTTCTGAGTCAAGATGTTCTATGTGTCCACTAGTTAAGTCCAGAAATTATTCCTAGTTCGATAATATCTTTAAAAACATGTTTAGACTTGATGTTGCAGTCTTATAATAGCAGTAGGTAAAGCTGTCACTGCGTTAGGTGTTGTGCGTAAGAGTCCTTGATGTTCACATACCTGTTCCGTCCCTTTCTTCCATCCCATCTTTTATTCCCTTTACTTTTTTCTTTTTTTCTATTTTGCTCGTCCACATGGCCACATTCCGCCTGATGGTAAGCAGTCGTGTGGTCTAAGAGCAGTGGCCTCCACATCGTCCTCATAGCACCCGAAGCGATGTTGTCTCTACTTTCGGCCTGAGAAGGTGCTTTTTCAAGCCCCGCTTAAAGGACCCAGGATTGAAGAAAGAAGGAAACACGTGCCTTGGCAGAATATTCCATGCCTTGATCGTTCGGCAGAGGTATGAGGACCCAAACTTGTTGGTACGCACTCTAATCGACTCCACCGTGTAAGGATGGCATCTGAGCCCAGCACGCGTTGTTCTGGATAGGCAAGGGGAGGGCGGGATAAGGTGGCATACCTAACTCTTTCCGACGTCTATTTGTAAATGCAAAAGAAATAAATTCATGCTTCAATAGTTACATCTTCCATATACTCCTCCCAAATTCTGGACAACATTTCAGCAACATTATTTTTTATTTCTTTATTTGTCTAAATACAATTACATATAGTTTGACACCGCAATAGGTAAGACAGAGGAAAATTACACCCAATTTTCATCAAGTATGGTCGTATTGCAAGCAATCAAAGATAATCGCTTACCATCAGACAGACGGCATACTTGTTTATCAACATAATGGTATAAAGAAAAATACAGAGACTGATTTTTTAATCATCTGGACATTTAATAAAAGTGAGTTTGAAAAGTCACCTAGTAATAATCTTGTACTTCACGATTTAACTCCAAAGGAATTCATACACACATCTTTCACCATTATAATATCAGCCCTGTACTAAACTATGCCACTGCTGGGCGCGGGTCTCTTCTCAGTGTGAGAAGGGTTAGGTCGTAGTCCACCACGCTGGCCTTGTGCGGGTTGGTAGACTTAACATATGTTGGAGAACATTATGGAAAACTCTTAGACATGCAGGTTTCCTCATGATGTTTTCCTTCACCGTTAAAGCAAGCGATAATTAACTAATTAATACGCACATAATTTCGAAAAGTCAGAGATGTGCGCCTTGGAATCGAACTCGAGATCTCTGCGTTGCAGTCCAACGGTGTCCCACTAGACTATCGTTGCTACTTATTCAAGCTTACGAGGTTTTCACCATTACCCTGATACAAATTTAATTAAGTTCTAATATCCGCAATAGTCGTCATCTCATTATTAACTCCTCTTCTTTTCATATCATTCCTCAAATACATTCCATTTATCTTTTCATTAGCTATGCTCCACTTTTCTGTCAATTTAATTAACTAGTGCTTGTATGGTTAAAATTCTACCATCACCATTATTGAAAATTTTAGGAAGACATAACTTGATATATTGCTAACATTTCTTTTTCTTCTCTTTTGCAGGCGTTCTATGTGTTTTTGACATATTTTAAGTTTCTTTTACAAACAGAGTGTTTTGACTCTACCTATTTATACATATATTAAAGTAACTCTATTATACTTTTTTGGATGACTCTAAATTCGTCAGCTGCTTAACAAAACAATAAAAAAAATTTGGTTGACAAACAGAGTAGAAAGAGATACCGAACTGTTTGCCTATTTATATAAAGATATTCAAAACTCTTTAAAGATTTGGACAGAAATAAAGAAAATCTCAAAATAAAAAAATCAAACAACGACATCGCAAATAACAGCTGAAAACTATCGAAAAATAATATTCTTCCAAATTCAGGGGGTTAGAACTACCCCTGTCGAAGTAAACACACCCTTGAGGGCAGTCGCGACCGATTTATATGCACTATATCATGTTCAGAGCACTTCCAAGGAATATGGAGCGAAAATATATATATTATTATCCGATTGTCGAAAACTGGGGCCTCTACCCTTTGGCACAACGATCGACATGGGACTAAGAAGTGTTTTGATTTGTTTTGTGTATTTTTTGTGAAGTTTTTCTTAGTGAGATAAGGGAAACTAAGTTATAGCATTTTTGACATTAGTTGTGAGTGATCTGACCAAAAATACAAACAAATTTTCAATGCATAGGATGTACGTACCTAGCCTACAGGCAGGCAGTTCGACGGTAAGTAGCTGAAGAACCTCAAAGCCCTCCCGTGAAAGAGAAGGTAGAATAGCCAGGAAGTAAGGGTGAAATCTTTCCGTTGCTCGAACGTTCAATTAGTTCGGCGTCCGATATTTGTTTAAAAAAAAGGACTACATATACTCTAGGAGTAAGTCCTGTGTCGCGGGGGAATTTAAAAACATTCAAACAACAGACACAAAGAACATCCAGATTAGGGACAACCATTTATGGATCACACACATTTTTGTCTCGTTTGGGATTCAAACCCATAACACTTGGTGCGGTGCCAGTGGCGAGTTGTGGAGAGTGGCGATATGTAGCTGTAATACAGTTCTGCCTACCCCTTCGTAGATACATGGGCGTGAATCTATGTATGTACGGATGTATGATTGGTTACTTTATTCATATTCAGGTCTTTATTTCCCCTTGACCCATACATGAATACACTTTGTAATTCATAGAGCGACTTTTCCGGGCCCTAAGTTTTACATTTTATACAATTTGCTGCCGAAGTAATTTTGACCTATTGGCTTTTTGTTTAAAGTTTATGTTTGCTTGGCAGTATTTTCAAAGAATGTTTTTTGGGTTCCGATGCAAAGAAAATATTATTTTTACTGAAAACTTGCATTTTTTGAAATAGTATTGGTTCTATTGTTTATAAACAATATATTTTTATATTTTAATTTAGTATTACAACTGCTTAATCCTTAAGGAGGCTTATATACACTCATATCGACCCTACTATATTTTTGTAGCCGAACTTATTGCTGTCTTTTAATTTTAAGATTTCTTCTATCTTCAGCTATGGGTGTGTTTTACTTTTATACGTCGTGTAAGTACCTAACTGCTTCATACAATAAAACGGCGTAAGCTGTCATATTTTAAGTTCAACATTTTATTTCAGAAATAATATTGTGCTTATTTTTTAGACTTCATACAATTGTTCTGTATGGGATTTTGGTTTCTACGCCATTCGTGCACTCTTTCCACAAGACTCTTGGTGGGTAACCAGTTCACAGTTAAATGGCCCAAGTGGGAACTCATATTTCTCTTTCTAATAATGTTGTTACATACATACATACATAAATTCACGCCTTTTCCCAGAGGGGTAGGCAGAGACTACGGATTTCCATTTGCTACGATTCTGACACGCTTCTCTGGCTTCATTCACTTTCATAGCATTCCTCATACACGCTCGTCGGTTTAAGGTGCTCTTAACCTGGCCTTTATCCAGAACGTCTCCGATCTGATCAAGAAACGTTTGCCTAGGTCTTCCCCTTGCGACTGTTCCATTCACACTAGCCTTATAAACTTTCTTAGTCAGTTTGTTCTCGTCCATTCTTTCTACATGCCCAAACCAACTTTACATACCCTTTTTTATTCTCGTCACTATATCCACTTTTATGCCGCATCTCTCTCTAATCACACTATTCCTTATTCTATCTTTCAGAGTCACACCACATATATTTCTCAGCGCTCTCATTTCTACAGCATTTATTCTGCTCTCATGCTTCTTTTGCCATACCCAACTTTCACTACCATGCATAAGTGTAGGTACTAATAGTCCTCTATGAACAGCCAAACGTGCCTTTTTGGATACATTTCGACTGTTCATAAAAGCGCGCAAAGCGCCATTCACTTTATTGCCAGCAATCGTTCTTCTTTCAATATCTCCCTCATGTGTACCATCCCTTGCAAACAAAGTACCCAGATATACAAAATCTTTCACTTGCTCCACTTGTTCTCCATCAATCATAATATTGCACATCGTCATGCACTCCTCCCTTTCAAATACCATTACTTTCGTCTTGCTTACATTCATTTTCATTCCTTTACTCTCACAAGCATCATGCATAATAGTTACCATCTCCTGTAACTCTTCTGCCGATGACGCAAGTATTACTTGGTCGTCGGCATAAAGTAGACATTTGACAAGTAATTCATTCATTCTTAATCCCCATTCACAATCTTTTAAATCTTTCAAACAATTTGTCCATGTATAGGTTAAACAGCCAGGGTGACGCTACACATCCTTGTCTAACACCTTTTTCGATGTTAAACCATTCTGTGTAAGTCCCATTTATCCTAACACAAGCTCTGGAATCGTCATAAAGAGATTTCAGAGCTCGTGTGAGGTTGCTATTCACTCCATACATGAACAAAACCGACCAAAGTTCATTCCTCACCACTTTATCATAAGCCTTTTCCAGATCCACGAATGCGCAATAGACCTTTTGACCTTTGGCCAAAACTTTCTCGGCTATGCTCCGTAAGGAAAAGACCTGATCCGTACATCCCATACCCTTTCGAAATCCCGTTTGTGCATCCATATTTCCTCGTCGGTTACTTTCACAATCCTTTCAATTAACAATTTTGCATACAATTTACCGACGACGCTGAGCAAGCTAATGCCTCTATAGCTTTTGCAATCTTGCTGTGAGCCCTTTCCTTTGTATAAAGGTACTATGACGGCCTTGCACCAATCATTAGGTACACGGCCGTTATTCCAGCACAAGTTAAAAAGGCGGCACAACTGATTTACTATAAGACCCTGTCCAGCTGTCAGCATTTCGACTGTAATCCTATCATAACCACCAGCCTTTCCTAATTTCATGCTTTTCAATGCTTTCATTATTTCATATATACTAATAGGGTTACTAATGTTGTTAATTACTAATTAATTAAAAACTTGTCAAAGAACATATTAAACGACGGAACCTTAACATAACTTTCGTCACTCTACCTTCGTAGTGTGACCATATTAATTTATATTATAATGTAATTTATGCAGGGCCCACGTAAGGTCTCTGTGATTTCTTTGTGTTGCCAGCTCGGCGCAGCTCGCGTGAAATTATGAAAAATTACACATGACCCCCTTCACCTCGCGGGGTACAGGGTTCAGATCAATTTTAAGGGATCTCATATAATTTTAAGGTTGAGGAATTTTGATTTCGTTCTTTGCGTCAGTACTTTGATAATTTCATGTTATTATAAAAATTTCGTCAATTTGTGTTGCAAATTATTAGTATTATTCTTAACTATGGGCCTTATAAGAAGGCTCAGGATCTCACAGATAAGGGGTGGGTTGGATAAGCAAAGTGCCGACATAACTCTCCGAATAAACAAACTGACGGTGGGCAGGAGACACAGGTATGTAGTTCGTAGCATATGTGCTCATAGAACTATAAGCTCATAGAACCACTTTATCAGCAAACAGGTAGCAGTGGCCTGTTTTTATTGAGTATTGCTTTTTCAATACCAAGAAAACTATCTTCATGAGTAGTCACTGCCTTGTTGTAGGTTGCCTTGAACCTCTATATCGCATGCCATTACTAGGAATATAAACACCGACTATAATAATCTTCATATAACCTACTTGTTTTACCTGCGACGTCGCTTGCGTCAATGCAGTTCTACGAAAATGCATATAAGTTTAAAAAGTATTATCGTCGTACCAATGCATGCAACGATTTACTCATAATTCAGTTATAAACATCCCAAATTCCAGCCATCTTCACGAATTGCCACACTTATGAATATTTGTAGGTTAGGTTATTCCACAATCCACAATTCTAAAATACTTTTCGATAAATCCAGTTATGAAAAGAGTAGATAATAAGATTAATAAAGTTCAGTTCTCAAATAAATATTCAGCTATATATCCCGGATATATATCCAGTCGGGATTTACAGTCAGAAAACCGCCCTTCTTAACCCTGTTGTATAATTACAATTATTTTAATATGCAAATAATGATAATAAAATTTCGTTGGTTTTTGTTTTTGTTGTGGAGAAGGCTTATTGGGTTATACTTAATTATATTTAGAAGGGTTAAGGGCTCCACCCCCTTACCTGACCAACCCTTAATTTTTATTTATGTCTACACGTTAATTCACTCTTTTGTGCATATTTAAAATTATGAAGTCTTTACGCTGTACTCATAATTTGATATTAGTTATGCCCCTTTCAAACCCCTTAGAATTTCGACCTGTAGGGAGTTGGAACTCTTTATCAAATATTATTAAAAATGTTGAGAGAATTTACGTTTTTGTTTATGCAGTCCAATTGGTGCCACGCCTTATTTACAGAAGGGCTAATGCCTATTTCTTTTAGGGACATATTTAGGCATGTATATAATTTAAACTTAATCTTAATAAAGAACATCTTGTCTTTAAAGTGTTATTACCAAAACAGAGATTTTCAGAAAAAAACAAAAATGAGTATGCTTGTAATTTTTTGCACGCATGATTGTAAGGATTACTGGTCCTGATTATACTATACATGCGCTTACAAATCTTTTAAAATAAATAATAGATAAGAAAGGAAAGGAATAACAGATATATAAATTCGAGTCTCGAAGACTCTTACGCGCCGGGTAAAACGCAGCGCCAGAACTACTCTTAATCTGGTTACCTGTAAGAGGGTGTTCCTTCCTTAGGCAAAGTTGCCTCATTCGTGAAGTCACTATCGGCAGACCACGTCTTCTACTCATAAAGCAAGATCCATACTAACTCAAAGTTCTGCACCACCATCCTAAACATTAAATAAAAAAGTCACACCACGCGTCAGTCAGCGTAAGCCTATAAAAGGAACTGTCGAGTCAACCCTTTGACCCTGTCGCATAAACCCTTCAACGTTAATGAAATCACAGCTCGATGGTACAGCGGCCATTTTTCTAAGATAACATTTTTAATCGTTTCTCACGATTCAGTTAGCATTCCACCAACCCTTCGCGATGCCCCACTGAGCAGATTACAGATTATTTCTTTCTCAAAAGCCCTTTTCTGTTTGACTTGATTCTCGGTCAGTTACACTTTAAAAACTTGAAATTTATTGTCTTATTCCGATGGTAGATAAGTATCGGGGCTTTTTAATTTTGATTTTTGGTAGAAGCAATGTCGAAACTTTTGTACTTTATGTAAGAACTTGGCGAAATTAAATGTCGGTGATGAAATTTTAAATGATAGGATTACTTACTAAATAAATGAAAGAGTTAAATTTTTAGTCGTTACGACTTTTAAAACGATGCGTATTTATTTGCACTCGTTGTTATTTCTGTCCTGCATTCTATGGGTATATTATGCAGATCAGATCATCTGGTTAATCTGCGTATATTTAATTTTTCCTATTACCAAAATTAGTTACAATAACATAGTAAAATACCCGGTATGTTTACAGATTAACGTACAAGAGGTAAGCAGAAGTGTATAACACCCTTACTTCACCAGGTATTTTTTTATGTCTCAAATAATAATCCTACGGGACAAGTTTATTGCGGTCTACTGCAAATCTGCAAATAGTGCCAAACCTCGTGCTGGTGACTAAGAATTTTTAGACTGAACACCCAAAAACACTTTGCCTTACTCGAGTATCGATCCCAAAACCTTAAACACAACAGTAGTACACTACCGCTTCGCTACGGAATCTATCTCTATATATCAGAGCTCAAAATAATAATTCCTTTCATGTAAGCATACTCTTCAATTTAACTAACATCAAAACTACAGAACTGCAATTAGCAATACCAAGAAGCATTCCAACGATGTTATTAGTATAAATGAATAGTGAAATTGATAACTAACGTTATATCGTAAGCAAACAGCACAAAGTAGAGGCGGTCGGTCGGTGTGATTGCACCCAAAGGCTATTACTGACTGACTCGTGTGCTTACTGCGACTGATAAGCTTTGATACTAGTTATAGTCCATACTAATATTAAGAGGATATATTTGAGTTTTTGTTTGTTTGTTTGTAACTCAAAAACTAGTCAACCGATCTTAAAAAATCTTTCACCATTGGAAAGCTATATTATCATTGAGTAACATAGGTAATATTTTATTTTAAAAAAGCACTGTTGCCAATATAAACTAACCTACTTTTACGCGAGCTTTTCTAGTAATTATAATTACGAAGAGAGGGACCTACCACGTATTCTAGGATACCTAACTGGTAGCATGGATGGTATAATGGTATATGTCGCCTAGCCACTGCCATCGCGCCGAGCGCGTTAGGTTTGATCCAAGCGGGACAAAACAATAAAAAATCCACAAATATTATTTTGTATGAGATAATAGCCAAACGAGCAGACGGATCGCCTGATGGTAAGCGATTACCGCCGCCCATAGACACCCGCAACACCAGTGGAGCTATAAATGCGTTGCCGGCCTTTTAAAAATGAATACACGCTTTTCTTGAATGTTTGTAGGTATGTGTCCGGAAATACCGGCCTCGATGGCGTAGTGGTTAGTGTAACCGACTGCCACACCTGAGGTCGCGGGTTCGATTCCCGCACAAGTCAAACATTTGTGTGCATCAACATGGATGTTTGTCTTGGTCTGGGTGTTTCTATGTATAATATGTACATACATATTATACATAGAAACACCCAGACCAAGACTGCTTGTTATTTTTTGTAAATACATATTTACAAAAAAAAAAAAAATAGTATGTATGTTTATCCATTGTCTAGTACCCATAGTACAAGCTCTGCTTAGTTTGGGCTAGATGGTGTTGTGTGTATGTGTTAGAATATTATTATTATACCGCAGGCGACAGTTCATTTCACAGTTTAGTTGTGCGAGGCAGAAAATTTCTGGAAGAACACACAGTTGTGATTGCCAAACATCTAAATGATGGGAATGGAAATTCTGTCGCGTAGGACGATGGCGAAAAGCGGCGGCAGGGATCAGTCCGAACAATTCCTCGGAGCACTCCCCATAGTAAAAGCGATAGAAGATGCATAGCGAGGCCACATCTCTACGCAGCGCCAGGTGTAGCCGATTTGAAACAACCCAGCAGTCGAAGATTCAAGTCGCTCTCCGTTGAATGCGGGCCAGGTCCAGTTGTTCCGAGTCTGGATGCTCAAAGCGGCATACTGTTGGTTAGTGTACGCCTGGATGTTCTTAACGCGGCTGTCCGTGTTTAGAGGTGTTTGGTATTGTCAACTTTTACTTAATGCAATAATATGAGTTCTATTCATCGAAATTATTTTATTTTAGCATGGATGTGATTTTATATACCAGTTCGCATATTTTCCGTAAGCCTAATTAATCCAGTGGCACAAATTTACACTGAAGTTTACTGCCAATGGTGAAGTTTTTATAATTTAAATAGCTTAAATAGTATAAATAGTAAAGAATAGCATAAATGAAGTAATTAACAATAGTGTTTAACAATTGCAAAAATACATCTTATAATCCGTTATAATGAAGTTTTATAATGAAGTCCTGGGTTTGATTTGGTCTTAAATAAGCCCTTAAGCCATATTCTCTGACTCGAGATTACTCTATTATTATAATTATTGACAGATATAGTTTGCTTTGCTTCCATTTTTGTGAAGCGTACTGCCAAGGAGTGGAAATGCCTATCTATCTTTTTCATTGCAAAAAAGTCTAGGTAGCTTCAAGTTAGGAGTGCATGTGATTAACCTTTAAGATAAGCGACATCTATCGTGGACCACATTACAGCTTAACATCAGGTAGACTTCTGGGTAAAAGCTAGCCTATCCTCAATAAAAAGAACAAGAATTCTATCGGCGCGTAGCGTTTGTATAATATTTTTTGAAGTGAGAGCTATTTAATTTGGTATAAAATTGAAGAAGAGTAAGATAGTGTGCTGCACGTCGCTATTGATACTTAAGTCAAAGATTTAAATCATAGATGCGCGCTACTAAGTTTAAAGATAGGGTCACCTTTCTGGATGCTAGATTGTCATTTATCACATATAGTCAACATGACATGTAAATTATAAATACAGTATTGTCACGTTCACTCATATTAAAAATTGTACATTATCGTTCTCTATCTCAATTGTGAGCTGACTCGTTTAAATGTAGACAATTTTTCGTGCGATTTAAATACAGGGAACAACTATAATTTAAATCTTTGCTACAAGCATCAAAATGGTAAAGCCCAGTATACGTCAGGATGCAAACTCGTGACCCAAATGTTGTGATAGCTCCCAATAACAGCCAGGGGCAGTCAATTATTGCTTTATTAATTGAGGGAGTTCACCTGACGCCCTCGACTTGGCTACACTCCGTTCGTACTACGTACGTACCATTATGCTGAGATATTGGACCAGCTAACTTGTAAGATATTGAATTTAGACAAGATGGCCGACTTAATTTTCTGTTTAAAGATTTTTTCTTCAGAAACATTGAAAATAGGAGACCGTTTTTTTTTAGATTTTAAATTGCAGGTAATCTGTCGTAGTAAGCTTGTGTTATTAGTCAGTTAACGTCACTGTTGCAATAGATGGTGGTCGAACCTAAGACTTCTTGATCGCAAGACTCATATGACTATTAATAGGACAACCATCGTTTAAAGTGGATTGGTTAAATTTTTTCGTTATTTATTAGATAAAAGATTACTACAAAATTTGTACTAACAAGGTATAAAATTGGTGAAGTGAATGGAATGATAATAATATAATTGGTTCGATATAAATACTTAACATTGCGCGATGTTGTTTTGAAATGTAATCTAATTTTTGTTTAAATTTGCTTTACCATGAAAGTACACAATTGAAAATCACTTTTTAATAAGTATACAGTAAGAATAATCTAATGATGTATACCATATTGAGTCTCGTACGTAAGTAGCTATTCTCAAAGAGAAAACACGGAAAAATAATATTAAATAACAGAGTGGAAACCTTAAAATTTATTATCGGCAATAAACCCGGGAACAGTCCTAAAGCATTGCTAATTAATGTAAACATGAAGCGATTAGGAGAACGGACAAACACGCGAAACGACCGTCTGCAGCAATAAATACCTATAATAATTTTAATTACCCCGAAAAAAGACATTAAACAGAATAAAAGATAAAAAAATGAACGCCATATTGCAAATGAGTAAAACAATAAGGGGACCAAGATATAATTACGTGTATTTTTTTTAAATATATATATTAGCCGGTGTGAAAAACAGAGCCGCACTCTGTGAGGTCATCAGAATAAATAAATTATGATATAGTGAGAGTTTTTAGCTGCTCCCATCTCGCTCGGACGATGCATAGAGTTGGTATAATTAGACGGGGGTAAAAAAATTATAATTACTTTAATAGGTTTTGTGGAAGTACAATTTGGTTTGTTTTAATGTTGTGTTTGTTATTTCGGTTAGTGTTATGGATTCTATTTGCTATGTTGGTAAATTTTGGGGATTTCAATATTTTATTTTGATCTATGTATAATATACTGTGGTAAAAAGCCATAGCCAGGAGATGGATACTACGCTGCACGCTATTAGGAGTAGTTTACATAGAGTCTTGCCTACCCCATCTGGGGGTATACAGGCGAACTATAAATTAGGTTAAGTATATTTATACATAATTTTTATGAAGCATATTCTACTTAAAGGACAACAATTTTCATTATGCCTACATTATTGGCGAAATGAGGTAAGCTAAGTCAAAAGTCAGTCTCAATAAAAAGTAGAGGTAAGTGTTAAGTTACGTTCCTAGTTAATAAGTACTGTGCTTAACCCAGGATAGGAACTCAGACCCTCACAGCCAGCAGTTACATTTAGAGATTGTTCTTAAAAAAACTCAATTAAAATTAACAAATGCCGCTTCTAGCCCTGCAAAAGACAACTCGGACGTGAGTTTAAAAAAATGTCGACGGTGTCTAATGAATTTATGGTCAGGAACTTGTTCTGGGACGCGCATTTTTTCTCTCGGGACAAGATAAAGAGACCGATAGCTGTGTACGTGACGAATAGTACGGAAGCGTTGTGATGTTATTTTTATGAATTTCGTTTTTATTTTGTTGTTAAACGCGTTCATCCAGAAACTTCTGTAATTTTGGCAGTCATTTGGATTAAGTTTGACGTGTTTTACCTGCAGTTGGTTAAAATTGTATTGTGTTGATTTTGTACTTATATACTTAATCATGCTAAAGATTGAGTCCCTCGTCCGGTGGTATACATTTCTGTGCCCGGGGTTTGATTCCCAGATCAGGCAAAGTATTATTGGGTTTTTGTGTCAGGAAATTGTCTGTAGCTGCTAGCATGTTGGTGTCTTCTGGACGCACTTCAAGATTACGAACACGTAGTATTAAGATGTGTCTGGTATACATCAATAGGCTTATTTTCTATTACATGCATGACGTGGTATCTATGAACATAGCTGACTATATTATTTAGAAAAGTAGTTCTAAATACATCTCTGTATATTTGGTACTTATACATAAATTGTCAAGGAAAATGTTTTGTTTCGCAATTAAGAGACCAAAAATGCAATTATCTATAATTTATATGTATACCTATATTTAATGGCACTGACAATCACTTCAAAGATTGTCGGTTCAAATCCCAGATGACAAAAAACTGAATATTTTAAGATATGTTCCTTATGCATAATTTTTAATGTGTTTTTAAAATAGTTAAAATATTTGAGTTTTAGATGATCATATGGAGGAAATGAAACCATCTGAAAATTCTAAACTGTCTCGGTGGGGCAGCGATAGTAAATGCGACTGCAGCGCATGAGGTCTCAAATTCTATTACCAGATTGGGAAAAGTGTTATTGTTAAAAAAAATCTAATGTAATCGGCCCCAAAGACATAGATGTCAAAATATGGGTCTATTACACCTTTTCCTTCCCCTTCGAGGATTTAGGAGACTATGTCTGAATGTATGTAGTACATAGAACTTACAGTTTCTATAAGAGAGGTTAATTATTTATTTGAGTATGGAGAAAATACCTTATCTTCACGCTAAATAGAAACTATAGAGACCTGTCTCGTGGTATTCAAACATAACCGACAGACCTCAATAACACTAAAGGACAATGTTGACCTCAGTATTGGTTAAACTACTGTGAATTTAGACTTAAGACATTTATAGCGACAGCTTAGTTCCGCTCATGTGGAGACAGGTCATTTATGAGCTAGATGTTGTCATATGGTGTGAACTAGAAGCTGCTGACTTCAACGTTCTTTTTTTTCATAAAACATTGCGACAGCGTACTATTGAAAAGTATTTATTTTCAATTATCTTTGGCATCTCTGTATTTTGAAACGGTATCAAAGTACATACCATCGTTGGTCATTAATTTTTTTGACATTAAGCTATTTTAGATAATTTCGGTAAAATATTTTTAACGTGCAGTGGTGTAGTTATAATGATAGAATAATTATATTACTTAGAGCAAAAACAAAATAATCTGACTACTAACCCGATAGCATTAACTTAGCCCGATCCGGGATTTGAACCTAAGACTATACAGGAGTCACATTTATTACTGCTGCGCCACCAAGTTAATCATTTATAGATATAGTAACATAGCAAGTTTATACAACAAAAAGCGTGAACCCTCTGACCTCTCTCTCTATTTTAATGTTAACTATACCTGTAATAGTCCTTATATTAAGTAATAATAATAATATTCTATCACATACACACAACACCATCTAGCCCAAACTAAGCAGAGCTTGTACTATGGGTACTAGACAATGGATAAACATACATATATACTATTTTTTTTTTTGTAACAACTTACATATTATACATAGAAACACCCAGACCTAGACAAACATCCATGTTCATGGACACAAATGTTTGACTTGTGCGGAAATCGAACCCGCGACCTTAGGCGTGGCAGTCGGTTACACTAACCACTACGCCACCGAGGCCGACAATAATAATACTCTCCAAAATATACCCAAGTTCATATTTTCAGTAGGTTCATATCCGATCTTGCCGCCGTATTAACGAAAAAGGCACTACTACACAGTTCCGGTCGGATATATTTTCCACTTGGTTAGCCGATTTTACGGGCAATTGGTTTTAGGGAGCGTCCAAAGGTCGAGACTCGAACCCCGGACAATGGCTCCGATAGTTTATCCGCGGTGCCATTTTGATGGAGCGGTATTGATAATGTTAACAGCTTTGTTTGGCGGCCATTAGATATGTGAATGTTTGTGTTGGCTTTATATACGGGTTATATTTGGATGTGGGATCGTGGAATAAATTGGATGGATTTTGAAGAAGGGTTAATTGTTTGAGAATGTACATAGATGATTAAATAAATAAGCTACATCGGCAGACGGCGATAGCGTCTTCATCTTCAAGTCTTGACTTTAAGGCTTGAGTGCATGAGCTGGCAATATGAGTGAAGATAGTTCGTGATATCGCAGACGCATTTGTAGGTGCAAGTCATATCCACCATAATTCTAAAGTTATCGTGATAATCCGTATCACGCATAATGTGAAACGAGTCGTTCGATGAAGTGCAAGTCCTAACTTCCTACCTAATATTATAAATGCTAATGTGAGTTTATTTGTTTGTCTTGCGTTCACGCCTTATCTAATTGATATAGAGTAACTTTGATCCAGAAAAATACTGTTACCCAGCGAAGCCTAATTAGCAGATATTGTTAATAGAACTACCTATTTTTGTATAACATCATTTAAATAATTTAGATTATCTGGCAATCAATTTCTAATGGTACACAATACTTAAGGGTCGACTGAAGAGCATCCTGGTTTCACATGCCTATTCTGATATGTTCAAATATTGACTTCAATATCAGGTAAGTTATTTTCAAAGAGTGATTTCCAAGTCTGATGTATTTTTCGTTACAAATAGATATATTTTTTTAACGTGCTTTGAGAATTTCTGATATTAATGACTGAAATCTTGGATCTTGCCGACCAGATTTTCGTCAACGTCATTTTAGCTGAGATTTCGTTAGTAACATGTATGTAAATAACTTTCTTCGGACATATTATACGTCGAGGGGACACGCCTGTGGAGCGACATGTGGTTCAGGGCACAATTGAGGGCACGAGGGCGCGCGGTAGATCACCAATGCGCTGGACCGACTAAGTCAAAACTGCACTAAATGATCCCCTCCACGAATGCACGAGGCAAGCAACAGTACAAAAGGAATGGCGACGAATAAAATTGTAAAGCTTGCCACCACCTTGTCATGATGACCACGACCACTCTGCCAAGAGTGTGACGACAGAGAAGAAGAGAAGATGTAACAACGTATGCATATTTGCTAGTTCAAAATCTAGGCCATTTTTTATTTAATTGTTATTCATGGTGGCTGCTAAGCTTTTTACTTTGGTTTGGCATGTACAAGTATTCTTAAAATAATCACCCAATAAATCTTGGTTTATTAATACAATTGATATTAACACAATTGAGCAATCTTATATGTTTTAATCGACATTACGTCTCTATCTAAAATTGAAAGGTAAATTAATTAATATTGGCTTTAAATAATGCCGTACATTTAAGATCTACACGATTGATTTCTAACCAATACTGGAATGAAAGAATTAATGACCCAATACACTATTCCCTAGACCAATACAGCCTCCGGAGATTACCTTTATAGTCCCCAAACATGTCATCCACACCGAACCAATTAAAAGCTATACCAATAGGGGCAGTTTTATCGATAGTTTGGCTTTACGAGCGGTTGGTAATAGCCAGTGGCAATAGCGAAGGTAATATTAAGGCAATAGCGATTATGTGTACATCGCGTTGATAGGATTATTTTTGTATTCTGCGGTTGTAATGACGGTATCAAGGTTATTGTTTTCCGATGTGTGTAATGAAGGTTTGTGGTGGGGTTGTGATGATCTTTGTAGTAGTTGAAATAAGTGACTACATGGCGTCGTGGGTAAGCGGTCGTCTGAAGATGTTGATATCTTTGCAGTTACTAAGACTTATTAATATCCAGGTTTTTTGAGTTGAAGTTTGGAAAGATCATTGTAATAAGCACTTGCATTGCATTAACACTTTTTTATACTAGTAAAATGTCAAACAAGCCTACGGCCCACCTGAGGGTAAGTGGTCTCCGTAGCCTATGGACGCCTGCAACAATAGGGGTATCACTTGCACATGGCCAACCCTTTTCAACACCCATTTTGAAGAACCCCATACTGTAGTCTTGTGGAAAACCTCGACAGGGACAACCACAACCTGACGTCCGCGGGAGAAAATTCCTTTGAACTGGTTAATACGCACATAACTTCGAAAAGTCAGAGATGCATGCTTCAGAATTGAGCTCGCGATATCTAATAGTAGTTCAAGAGTCACCAACTATCGCTAATCTACCTGGCAAGATATGAGAGTGATATTTTGCAAGATGTGTTAACGTAAGGGAAAAATATACTTTCATCTAGCCTTTGCTACTATACAGACGCGATATTATGACGCTATATTTATAAAAAATTTGACCATCTTTATCATACATCACCGTATACCATCAAATCAGGCTAATCAGCTTTAAATAACACGAGGGAATATTTCGTTAATCTTAAACAAAATGGTGATAATATGCGCCGCGGCTCCTTGCCGAGTTACGCCGTTAATTTATGCCACAGCACGAACTATAGCATTTTAACTCCTTCTGAGATAGTGGACAAACGATGAAATGGTATAACTCTGGATTTAGCGGTTTTGCTGCCGGTGATTTTCGTCTGAAACTGCAATTTAAAAATTTATTTTAAATATTTAAAAGCTGTTTCAAAATGAAATATTTGATGCAGAAATTCTTATTATAATAACTAATCTTCAAAAACAAATTTAATAATTTGCACTTGAAATATATTTACTATAAATCCATTTTTTATGCTAAATATTGTTAAAGTGGGCCATATGTCACGGTTTTCTATGATGGACTCGAATTAATATCAACATAATACATATAGATACTATTAAATTCTTAGAAGTATCTACTCATTTTACATTTTATTATTTTGATATAAAAAAGTTCTTAGTTGTTTCGAGTATGTCAATGTATTGGTTTTTAATAAACATATCTGATGATAGCAAGCTAAAACAGCATTAGTAAGAAACTCTCAGTAATAATTATTAGAGGTAATATAATTATACGTCACGTATTATTCTAACTACAAGCAAAATCTTCTAAAATAAAAAATTTGTTGAAATTATCAATTTAAATTCTTGTTTTAAAATTCGTTAATTCCGACTTACCTACATTTCCACATCGGTGGTTAGTGGCGATCCGACTTAACCGAAGCCAAAAAGTGTACAGTCACGCCTCAAGCCCCCTCGCGGCACCACCCACGCCTCACCCTCTCGCCTCCCCCTGTCCTGGCTAACTTCATAAGACTATGAATTTAAATACGTTAGTCGATGTCAAAGGGTCGTCTTGTTGCATCCGTTAGGGCTGCTAAAATGGTGTTTGAAGGCGTCCTAACGGTAATTTACATTCCTTATTGTAGATACAAAAAACAAACAAATTGATTGTGTGCAGTCTGATCTTTTGGTTTTACTTAAAATAATAGGAGACCATCTATATACGAGCGCGTACCAACAAGTTTGGGTCCTCATACCACTGCTAAACGATCAATGCGTGGAATTATCTGCCAAGGCACGTGTTTCCTTCTTCCTTCGATCCTGGGTCCTTTAAGCGGGGTGTGAAAAAGCACATTCTCAGGCCGTCAAAGTAGAGACCTCAACATCGCCTCGGCTGCTATGAGGACAGAGTGGATGTCACTGCTCTTAGACCACACGACTGCTTACCATCAGGTGGAGTGTGGTCATTTTGACGAGCAAAATAAAAAGAAAATAAAAGATATATATGGTCATTTTTAAGTGTCACATAATATAGTCTCTGTACAGTCGGCCATATATGGTCTACCACCCTACGGTTGAAGTCCATTTGAACGTCTTGAAACAACAATGTTGATTACCCCCTGCAATAATATTATGTCAGTCACCATTGCTTTCTTTATCATGTATTATATTTACGTCATGCTATGTGTCAAGTTAGAAAAGTCAACCTTAACGATAATTAGATCTCACAGAGTCTTTTGTCAAAACTGATAGATCACTTTCTTGGCTGACTGTACAATAGAAAATTGCAATAAATAAATCCGTATACATTATTTTCGCTTAGATATACTATTGTCTTTTTAAGTGACTTATCGATATCATACATTCTAGTCGATGCTTAAACAACACTAACAGTTGACTTGGGTGATCTTCGAGAGCCCAAAAATTACCAGGCGCTATTTTGATATTTATGTAATACGTTTATTTCAATGTTTAAAAAAAACATAAATAAAATGTTTGAAATTGTCATAAAATTTAATTTAATTTTGTTATCAGATATACATCACGGTTCTAAAATATGAACATACCTTTCTGCTACACGCTGTATATAGTATAGGTAAGCAATCACCGCAACCAAGAAACACTTACAATACCAAAGGTATAATTTTTATGTTACGGACCATTCAGGGGAAGAAATCACTCTGTTGGCGACGCAAGGACCAAGATCACTTCTCTTTTGAGTGTACTGCCTCCGTTAGAAGCCAAGAAGCCTACTCTAAACAAGAACACAATACTAGGTTGTTAGTTTGACAGCGACCTTCTGTACAGTAGAACTACTTCCTGTACCTTATAAAATTGTTTGCTTATGTTCAGTATAGATACAGAAAAGGCATCAGGTTAAGCAAGAGCAGAGATAAATCAAATTATTAGAAGCTACATAAAAACATTTTGATTAAAAAGAAATTTACACGGGCTCCCTGTTACCTTGAATAGTTTATTTATTTTGATCCAGTCAAACGCCTTAATATTTTTCGGATATATCTTCTTTTATGCCAGATGTGCTATCAGATTCATGTATCTGCTGTAGATCATATCGCGGATACAAGCTGGTTCAGCAAATATTCAATTTAGAGCAGAATATCATGCAAGGCACAAGATTGAATATTAATGTGTTACCATTTCTGCCATCGTCATCATCTCAGCCTTCTTATTTTACGTGGGGGAATGCATTGACTCCTACCCCTCCGCGGGGGCGAGCGGAGGGGTTATGTCGGACTCATCGGGGTAAGAGAAAAGATGTTGAAATGATGATAATGGACATCCCGGAATACCGACTAAACCTGCCACGGTGTTCCTTGACATAACGACAATCGGTGGGGCCGCGCGAATCGTTTTCATATGCAATCGCGACCTCGCCGAGGTCTGTTTCTGTAGTGGCCCGCCGTATGAAACGGCAGGCCACTACACAAACAGAACTGCCAAAGGTACCCAATGGGGCACCACTAATTTTATCCCTACTGTCCCACTGAGGGGGGGAGGGACACACAATACAGAAGCGCGCGTGAGAACACGCCTCTCGGACCTGGTGCTGATCGGATGGCGGGCAGGCCCACAAAGCCCACCACCCCCAGGTCAAAACTCAGGGTGGCTGGAGGTCATCTCGCGCTCTCCGGCGCCCTGCTCTGCGGTTGGGGAGAGGGTTTAAACGCGTTCTCCCGCTCCGCCGCCTCCTTGATGGAAATCACTTCCTCACAGAAGAAGGCGACGGCGTTCCACGACCTCTCACTCCGGACCATAGACTGAACTACGGCTGGGAGCGAGAGGGTAACCGATCCGACTTCCGCGATTAACTTACGGCGCTGCGATGCCCAGGCGGGGCAAACCGCCAAAGTTTGCAGCGCCGTGTCCTCAACAACGTCGCGGCAGTCGCCGCAGTGGTGACAACCGGGCATCTCTCGGCGTATACGACACAGGAACCGGCCAAAACAACCGTGGCGAGTCAGAACCTGTGTCAGCCGGAAGGTGAGGGCGCCATGCCGCCTCTCCAGCCACTCCTCAAATACGGGACTTACCGCCACGATCGTGGCGTGCCCGATACAGACCAGTCTTGGGCCAACTGCATCTAACCGCGTCCCACAACACTTACCAAATGTTCGGTAATTTACGTGTACCATACACTAAAATCTTTATTAGTTTTTGTTTCTAAACGCATCTGAGGTCAATATGTTATAAAAATGCGATAGCAACATTTTAGCCGCCAACTTCTAACTTTCCTTATCACCGACGGATTGTTAGTACAGTGAGTAAAAATATTCGAAACACGGGCCGTGATGTTTGTTAATAGCTTATTACTAAACTTTCAACTATGGAGAAATGGACTGGCAATGAATTAGAATTAGTGATTCATTTGGATGCTAATTTGGTTAGTTTGGCGTCTGGTTCTGGCGTCTGTGTTGCTAGTTGCCGAAGAAATCTAAATAAAAATGTAGAAGAAGAAATGGAATCTATTTTATTTTAGGTTTTCATTTAATCTTCTGTAGTAGTTATTGAAAAATAATAGATTTTTATGTTATATATGGATACAAGAGATGCTCTAAAATTAAAATTTTTACTATAAAATTCAATAACCGCCGAAAAATATCTAACCGGAATCGAACCAGCTGTGTATAGGCGGTGAGGTGATGTAAAACTAGGAGAGCTATGAGAGATATTGAAGCAATGGGAATGTGAAATATAACTTTGTGAAAAATAAATCGCAATTTATTATAATAATATTTTTGTTCTATATACATATATCTACTTACACCTAGAGAGATCACAGCTCAATCTATGTGATAAATCGATCTGCGGGGAAAACCTTGAGGAGGTCGACCCCCTTTGCTGAAATGATGATGAAGATAAAAGATTACATTCATATTTCTTTGAATAATTTACTCTATTATGCATATGTGTTTACACATGTATTGGTTAAGTGTGTTGTATTATGGCCTCATTTTCTCAGACTCTGAGTCCTTACATTCTCTCTCAACCTATGCCACTACTGATCACTTCGCCACACGCCGTTGCCCTCAACTCTATCCTGTGGGCTCTGCTACTGGCATCATTAAAATAGTTGCGGTTCCCGTAAACTTAAACATCCCTGAAAGATTTAAATTTACAAATATATCTGTTTGTGTGGGTAAACAAACACACACAAAATATCACCAACCTGCGAGAATACCAGCGTTGTTGTCTATACTGCAACGATAGCTGACGCAGTTGCCTATTTTGATCTCCATGTACCTACCGCCTTCTGTTTAATTGTATTTATTGTTATATCTTTTAAAATGATGTATGTATGGAGATCCAAATAAAACATTTTTCTTCGTCAATTCTTTACTGAAATTTATTTGGATACTATCAATAAACACAAACATTTAAAACTAACTTATGCCTAAAATATTATAAAGCAGAAAAAAAAAAAAAAAACTAAAACCGTGTAATAGGCGTCATAGAATTCCTCCGCATCACAGTCGACTGGTAGTGCGCCCAGAAGACTGCCAGCTTTCCGCAAAATAAAGGCCAGTTCTCTGGTAACGGGAAGCGTCGATTAACCTTTTTTCTTTACTTTATTTCTATCGATTCAGAATTCAGGGACACACGTACAAATGTACTATGTATATAAAGATTACCTTCCGAAAATACTTCCAATATCCAGTATACAGCTAATTTACCCCACCGCTTACGTAGCTCTAATGGGTAGGCAGCACGCCTCAAATAACAAAGCAAGTTCCAAATTGATTTTTCACCGTTGCTAATCGTACGTAGGTAGGCATGGACGGAGGGAGCCCAATAACGACGGGATGTCTTTATGGGCAACAACTAGCAAACCGCTATTACGAGATCGCTATTAACTTCGGTTGGAAAGAACTGGGTGGATTGGATGTGGTATCTTTCTTTTTGTTCAAGATATAATATAATAAACTATTAGCCATTGCAATCTGAGGCCTGTTTAAAAATAGAGTTCGTACAGTAATACATCGACCTACACTACCCCGTAGTACGCGAACTCGAGGTTACGCGATTTTCAAATCTCGTCTATTCGTCTTTCGTTTAACCATCGCACAACTCTCAGCTATAGATTTTAGACTTACTGTCCCTACACTATTGTTTAGGAATTATGGAAGAAAGAGTCTTTGAGTCGTCAAACTAATTTCTTAGATTTTATGAAGCCTTCCACATCACAATAACGGCAGTTGGCGATATTGTATTTGTAAAATCCAATATGTATTTATATGCTAAATTATACCCCGAGCTACGTGACTTACGCGGTTATCGCTCAGTCCCACCTATCGCATAAGTTCGGGATATTACTGTATGTAGCTATTTACACACAAGATCCTTCAGACTGAATTTCGTTCACGATAGTCAATAGACTAGCCATCGACGCAGGCGATATTATAGTGCACAAATGTGAGCGCAAATACATTCTCTACACCCTAACTCCCTTTAATGTACTATCCGAAGCACGGAGGCGTGTAACACTGACCTAATGGCTTTTGTTGGCTTGGGTTTCGAACCTGAGACTTCATTCACAACAGTCGCGTTAGTTACTGCTTCAACAAGGCAGTAAATTTTTAGTTTTTTTTCTTTCTGTAGATACGTAACAGAGGCTCATATGCGTTTTGGAGGCTCGCATTCCTTACCTTTTATCCCACCTTTCTTTAGTTCTTTCTACGCTCAGCAGCACGCTAATGATATCATTAGCGTGCTGCTGAGCGTACAGAATAGAACAGATATATATATTATATATGTTAGAATAGAACAGATGAATAGAACAGATATATAGCTGAGAAAAGCGAACAAATATATATCTGTTATAGCAGGTAAGTGGAAATACACATCATCATAGAATGCTCTATATTTGACTTACTGAAATATAACACCGAACAGACCTTTTAAACAGAAGTCAACGTAAATTCAATAGCCTAATCACAGACAAAACAACTAGACATTGCCATTCATAAAATACTACTCACAATTGGAACTAAAATTAAACAACTGAATAAATATGTAAGAAAGACTAATGTTTAATTCTAACACATATTATATATTTAAGGAAAGTTTCATAAAACTAAGAAATAATGTTTTAACTAAATAAAAAAATAAGAGATCTCCAACCCCCATATCAGGGGAATGTGCGCATCACCTGTGATAGAGGATGCCTAAAAAAATAAGTAATAATAGGCTACAATACCTGCTGATAAGCCATATTGCATGCTTATTTGCCATTTATTGTATAAACAATGTATACTAATGAAATAAAATAGAGAGAATGCCACCTTCAAAACCAAATCAATATTCGGACATCTTGTCTATCGTTCGTATCTTCGCGAAACACGTAAACAGCGGTGTGGCGTCGTAAAAGAAAATGCGTCCGAATGTACCGCTGCGCAATTTGCGCTCCTATTTATGTATCGATCACTTACTATTGTGCTGGCTGTGTTGCGCTACTGGACCTAATAGTTCTACAACAGAATGAAAATCAAGAGAAGGATACAAATAATAAGCAAATGTTGAAGTCTCAAAATCATATGTATGACAGTTATAAATGTTTAAATAATAGACTAAATATATTATATATACACCAGAAACTAGACACCTATTAATCTCTAAATTTTAAAGCACAAATAAGTCCTGCCTTGTCGGTTTAAAATATGGTCACCTTTCTGGAAGTTAAGTTGAACTTTCTAATCTGGATACATTTTGTACGATCTAAGGACAGCGAGGATCTTTGATTTAAATCTTTCATACAGCTAGTATAGAATATTGAATAGTAACTTACGAACATTCTTATAAATCAGCAAACATTCATAATAATTTTTATTAAAATATACATTTCTAATGGGTAACTACAAGTAAGATGTTGACAATCATGTAATCAATAATGCAATAAATAATTTCATAAATATTCCATAGGAAATACTATTATTGGGAATGTTTTGTTTATATATAAATGTGTGATATCGTATTTATAAATATTAATTTGCACACTTAAATAACATTATTATTAGAATAAATAAAAAAAATTACTAAGTAAGGCTACAAGTACAAACTCTCACCTCGCCGCAGTAGCAATGCTGGGTGTTGTGGGCTCAAAACGTACGCGAGACAATTATTTGTGTGATCCACAAATGACTTTTTTGTGTCTGAGTTTACTTTGTGTCTGTTAATTGTATGCTTGTAAAGACACCTGCAACACAAAGCTTAAAACATAGAACAAGAGCAGTACACATAAAGATAAAATAGTATATTTAGGATTAAGTCCTAAGCCTCTAAAACCAGGTTCGCCAATTCGACTTGCTCGCATTACAATCGCACAAGACACAATCAAAACAACCCCTGACTATTTTTCCTATAATAATCTACCATCATTCATTAAACATCAAAACACAGGCAATTCCAGCGTCAACTAAATCTCCCAATCCAATCAAAATGAACTAAAAGTCCTATTACCAGCACCGAACAACCGAGTAGGTTGTAACTCATAATAATTATATGATATACTTAGCCATAAAGGCGCGGACATTATTTTTATATGATAATAAAATATTACGGTCATACAACCTCCGCTAGATATATTGATGACCATGTCTCATTTGGATTATGATATTACGGCGTGTTGGGTAAGTATTGATTTCGTGTAAAATGTGTACGTGAAGTTAATGATGATGGTGATATAATTTATGAGTTGTGTGTGATAAAAGTATTGTTAATATTAGGCGTTTTAAGAAACTGTTTACTTGGTCTCTTCTCGGCGTGAGTAGGGTAAGGCTATAGTCTCAGGCTAGTATCTCATTTATCCTATGTGGGTTGGAGACATCACACATCTTTGAGAAGATTATGAATGCTTCGTTTCTAACAAGAGCGCTAGTTTAATACTATCGTATATGTACATTAAAATCTGTTGTCTGCTTTGAAGTTAATCTAAAGCAAATATAAGATGCCATAATACTTTTTTATTTATAAATACGAACACTACCTCAGTCACCTCTATCAATGTTTGCTGAAAGCGTATAATTAAAAATTGAAATAATTGTTGTAAAGATGAAATTCGTATAATGTAGTTTAATTTAACCTCTTGCATTCTTAACTCGCAGCGGCGCATCGGCAGCCAAATATAATTTTCAATCGACTGGTTAAATATTTAAAGACTCATTTGTTTAAAGGCATTGGAAATCGTAAGCCAATCGTAAGAAAACATCACATAAACAACAATGTGTGTGATCTAGTTGAATATTTATACAATAAATCTATTTAAAAATGCGAGCGTAATCACAAACAGTTCTTAGTGAAGAATATGACAAGAATGCATAAAACAAAATAATAGCATGTAAAAATTCTTTACAAAAACGTCTTTACCTACCCCTCAATGAAATTTACGTAAATCTACATGATACTGTACATTATCCGTCAAATTTGTCACCCTCAATTTACTTAAAATATACATCAATTCCATAAACAAAAAGCTCAGCTAGCGACATTACAAATTCTTGTAAGACAACACACAAGTTAGAACAACTTCATCCCCTTATCCACAATCATAATTCTTAATCGATGTAAAAAAACCAGCGTCTCTTATTAAGACACCAAAAAAGTATACTCCGTAGGTGATCTCGTAGAAAATTAAAAAGGCCTGAGGGCGATCGGGTAATATTCTCCTTCATTACCAGGAGAAACGATTGCCGTTTCAGGTGTATTGTGTAAAAAATTGTGGAGGGAAAGAGGACGTGAGGCATAGCAGTTAGAGGGACGATAAGTTCAGGTTCGATTTTTGGTTGAAGCAAGAGAGAAAAATTGCGACTTTCGTTTTATTTGCTTGACAAAAATGCTTGCTCTCGTTCTGATGATAAGCAGGTTGTGAAGTCCAACCACTGACATGGAAAAGAGAGATGGATGTCGTTAATTTCTTTTCGCCTAAAAGTCCAGCATTGAAAGCAAACGAATGGAAAGTGTAGATTTATTGTTTTGCACTACGTATAGAGAAAGAAAGGTGCCAGAACCTGTATCGATAATTGGTCAAGAAAAAAATTAATATTATTATAATGTGTCTTAATGATATGTGAAGTCTGCCAACAAGGACTTGACCAGCATCTTGTTCAATTACACAAGGTAAGAAATAAACTCGCTTTAGGAAACCAGCATATTATCTTCTCCATAATGTTCTCAAAGATATTATGTGAAGTCTGCCAATCCACAATGAGTCAGCATGGTGGACTATGGCCTTACCTTTTTCACACTAAGAAGACGAGCCTCTTCTTAGCCCAGCAGTGGAACAGCTTATAAACCGGGCAGAGTATTTACTCACCACAGGTAAACAAACTAACTGTGACTATGCCAGGATGCTAAAGACTTAGTTAACTCACCGAGCATATTGGCCATAGTTAGATCAGCGAAAATACCTTTAATCTGGAGGATGAACAACGGTCGAAAAGCAAAGTAAGAAATAGTCATTATCCTGATAGTAATGATAATCATACAAAGGATTCCAGCCGTATTCATAAAATAAAACAATCTAAAAAACTACATAGAGAACAAGTGAAGCTACCGGTTGTTCATAAACCGTGTCGGTGCGAGGTTACCTAGAATAAATTCAGGTTCGTTTCACCGCCATAATGAATGCTAAGATTAAGATTTGTGCGCTCCTGGCCCGTTCTATTGTTTGCATTGTGCCCGGGCTTGCGTACAGTCGGCCGCGACTAATATGTGCTTGCAGAAATATATACGTAACTAGCTGTCCCGACAGACGCTGTCGTTTAAAGGTGAAAAAAAAAAAAACAATTCTAAATCATCCTCGAATCCACTTGATCACACACAAAAAAATCATTCAAATCGGTCCAGCCGTTTAGGAGGAGTTCACTGTCAACACACGTACAGAATAATTATACATATATATAAAGAAGATAAGAAAACGAATGAAACAACCGTATGAATGCTGCGCTGTAAAGAATACAGTGATATGTTGCGAAACAAGTCGTCGCAATTGTGCAGATCTTGACTACTGAAGATGTCTATAAGAAACATTTGTTTTGTACAATAGTGAGCACTGAGGAGCTGTTTCTGTTGGTACCTTAGTCGCTTTTCTATCATCGTACTACAGCAAAGTTCATCCATTTTATTTGAAAGCATTCCCGTCTTGGTTGGATTCAGCAATCCTTTCTCCCACACACGTGTAGGCCCTGGAATGAACTACCTACGGTGTTTCCTAAGCGCTTTTACTTGTTATGTGAGGTTTAAAGAGTGTCCTAAGTGCTATGACTTATCCTTCTTCAAACGAGGTTTAAAGAGAATACTGCTATCACGATAGGCAGCGGTTTGCCTGTGATCATGTGTCAATGTGACATTGCCGATAACCATGCCTGGTGTTTGACGCAATGGCAATTGTGAAGTGACCACTTAAACAACTTCGCCAATCGTGCAATCTTACCTGGGTGAGGTGATTCATTTATACATATAGACACTGGGCTTTTCCGGTCAAATACTTTGATAACCTCTCCACGAAGACTGCTTCGCCGCCAAAACCATCAATTTCTTCTATTATGAGCCTTAATGAGAAGTGATATTGACAGTCAGTAGCCATCATTTTGACAACTAGCTAAGGTAAATCATTGTCACGCTAAGAAATATAAGATTAAATAAATTAAATAATGACTATCTGTTTGTATGTTACCATGCGCATCACGCAAAATCGATTGTCCAAAATAAAATGTTGTTTTATAGTTGTGTTGCTGGAGGTCTAACTTAAAATCTGGTGCATGTATGCGAAATTAGAGTATTATGCTTGTATATTAGCTTTTTCTTACTTGCAAACAAAGAAAATATATAGAGAGTTAACTATCTACTTCAAAAAGCTACGCGAACGAAGACGCGAGCAAAAGCTCGTTTTCTATAAAATTTCTCAGACAAAAGAATAAAGATTTGATGTGAACAATTTCCAGGTTTGTCTTTAAAAACCTGAAAAGAAAAGAAACTGAGTGTCTTTACATACAGTTTCTTTTCTTAATTATAAAAATAATATTCCTTTTTTAGCTAAAGTGGAATGCTATATTCCGGACCGACTGTACTCTCAACCGCTCGGGGCGGACTTCTTGTAATGCACGTGGGACGACAACGCTTGACAGTCCCCGAGTATGTGCACACTGGCGACAAGCCGTAGCAAACGTGCGACTTTTCTGTCGCATAGATTATTTATTGGTTTAAAATTAATTTATCTTATGCAATTGACCTTTACTTACAATTAAATACATATAAGTATTTTCTTTTATATTTATTATTTTACTTGCTTATTTCTTGCATATTTATATTCATACAAAAATACGAACCAAGTCTTTGTACTAAATGTAATAAACAGGCTATATCTATATCATCTTATTTGGTATTCGAATAAACTCATTATCAAAATCAATGTTAAAATAAATAGAGATGACCAAAATAGAAAAATTATACATAGATATGATTCTTTATGTAATTGTCCTTAACTGCCAGAACGCCATATCTTTTTACTTAATAAGCCAAGTTCGAAAATTGACAATATGTGATAATAGAACCATCTACGTGACTTTATACATAACTGAAGATATGTGTGTATAATAATCACATTCATACTTTTGCGTTGCATGCATGTAACTGAAAACTAATGTGATGCGATGATGTCTGCGTCTGACAATAGTCAGTGCAACATAGCCTAAAGTCAAACCTTCAAAATAAATACCGAGCATGATTTCGTTAATACTCGTTTTTAGTTATATAATAATAATATAATATTCTACTACATACACACAACACCATCTAGCCCAAACTAAGCAGAGCTTTTACTATGGGTACTAGACAATGGATAAACATACATATATACTTTTTCTTTTGTAAATACATACATATTATACATAGAAACACCCAGACCAAGTCAAACATCCATATTCATGCACACAAATATTTGACTTGTGCGGAATCGAACCCGCGACCTCAGGCGTGGCAGTCGCTTACACTAACTACTACGCCATCGAGGCCGACAAATAATTAATGTGTGTATAATTAATGTATTCATATGTTTAATGGCTTGTCAGCTTGTCGCTTCTTGCTTACCACTGATACTATATTTATCTTCTGTTATAAATAGGTACTCATAATAACTGTAACTGAAGGCTCACTTTCATTTCATATAGAATTGGTGCTGCAACTTTCAATAAGATTCGACCCACGGATCAATATAGGAACCCAACTGTAAAATCCCAGATGACGTAGTGTCATCCATGACTTTATCACTGCACAGCACTGGGTGTTATGTGCTCCACAAATATATGTGACGAGTATAGGTTCTTCCAAACTGTCCAACATTAGGAATGATGCCTAACAGGCGGTGGGATTTACAAAAATTTCAACAGCCAACACAAAGAACATCCAGAATCGAACTATTTGAAGGTCACCAGTTTTTTGTACCGCGTGGAATTCGAACTTACAAACCTTACCACTTACACCTTTAGGCCATCCGCATTCAAATGTTTGAATGATTGTTAAGTGCCCCGCGGTACAAGATTTATTACTAGTTCGGTACTTATCTTTTTATAAACAAAAATAATAAATACGTTTGGATCACTAGAGGTATTTCATGTTTGGTTTTAGAATTTAATAATAATAATAATGTCCTCCAGACCGAATTTCGGTCACGGCGGCCAATCTTAACGGAGAATGGCCATCTGCGCAGGAGAAAACACAACAACACACAACTGCGCAAACATAAATGCACTCTCTGTTCCCTAACTCTCATGATCCGATGGGACGGTAATCCGACACGACTGGAGAGAGATCAGGCGTAGGACCAACGGCTTTACGTGCTTCCTAACCTGTTCGAACCCGAGACCTCATGCACAGCAGTCGCATTCACTACCGCAGGTTAAAGTAACCAATACGCAAATACAAAGACATGTGTACGTAAATAAGAAAACGTTTCACAAGCAGCCCCTAGCACAATAAAAACTAATAGAAACTGCCCCTATTAACAGTTGTCGACTATTGACGCGTATAGCGTTAAGTGTATCGTGTAACTATAGATAGATTTTGAGGAAAACGTTGTGGAGCGTTTTTGTTCTATTTCTTTTGGACAATACTTAGCAATGGAATTTGCCCGCAGCTTCACTGGCATAAATGTAGTTCATGCCAATTTTGCATTCTTCGGGAAATGTTTTTTTCCTGGATGAAAGGTACCCTATGTCCTTTTCTGTACCCCTGACAACGTATATGCGAAATTTCATGATGATCGGTCGAGTAGTTTAGGCGTCAAAGCGTAACAATCGTCAAAGCGTTTCTTGCAGGTTGTAGATTCTCGCTGGTTTTAGCATGAATGGGCCGGATCGACCGGGGTAGTACTATGCTCTCACAGAATACCGGCGTCAAGTAACGGTACCCGTATTGTTGCGTTTCGTATCGGTGAGTGAGAGAGCCGGAGGCCCAGTTACCCCGATCCTTATACTATCCTTTCCTTTGTCCTTTCCCTCTTTCATTCCTTTTTAAAGGGCTGGCAACGCACTTATACCTCCTTTGGGGTTGCGGGTGTCTATGGGCGGCGGTAATCGCTTACCATCAGGCGATCCGTCTGCTCGTTTGCTCCACTATGCCATAAACAAAAAGAAACATACATTCTCATTTATATAATAAATTTTAGTAAGGATTAATGCCTCTGTAGGTTTTAAAAGTATAGAGTGTAATAGAATAGATATGGCCAAGATTTAAGTGTTTTACAATGATAGTATCTATAGATAGATATCAGTCCAACTGTTGGTAAGCGGTTAACATCGTCTTAGATCACGTTCAATAGGAATGTAAAGCAAGGAATAAGGTAGATATAACTCTCTATGACGTTTGTAAGTTTTACTTTGTGACCTAAAGGAATACTCGTAAATAATTTCTGACTTTACTTTGATTATGTGTGATGTGCCGTGGTAGTGACTGTGTATACATTGGTTTCCTGTAAGATGAGATACCACATCTCTAGATAGCAGGCTCATTTTAACTAAAAGGACGTTAAGTTATATGGAACGTATATTGCTTTATTATTTTTAGTTAGCGGACAGCACCATTGGTAACCTCACTAAATGATTAGCAATAGTCAACTTTTACACTCAAATACTTTTTATAATTATTGTGGTTTTGAATTATAAAAACTCTTCCCGTAAGTTATTGTTCTTTCTTTCTTTCTATCATAAACGCGCCTTTACCATCGCGCTAGACGCTTGCAGTTCTATTTAAAAATATTTTGCATATTTCGTTATTTTACTTACGAACTGTTTTTCATTTTATTTGGCTAATAAACAGTAAACATATAAACAATTACCTACAGTGCAACCAAATTCGTAATCCGCAAATTTGTTTGTACCTACATGTACATATTTTTTTTACCTATAAGCAACTACAATTGCAATAACATAACGTCTTAAATTTAATAATTATCTTATGTATTACAGAATATAGAGGAAGAAGTTTAATTCATCTTAGACGGCTATTTCTTCCGAGTGTACACTCAAAATATGTGGTATATCAACCATAATTTTAGGTACCTCGTCAAATTGGATCAGCCTTAAGCCTTAATTATTGCTATTGAATATTTCTTGACAGAAAATAATATCACTTTATTTGACCCTGGGAAATGAAGCCTGCATCCAAATTCATCTTCCTTTCTTTCATTTCTTTTACTTTATTAAGAAATACAAACAATAATATATTACGTGAGCTTAAATATTGTTAATGTTGACTTTACTAACCACGAAAGTGCATTCCTGACCAGACATGACGAATAAACAAGCGTGGTCTCCGAAAGAAAGAAATCAATAAGAGAAGCGGAGAACATTATGTTAGATTTATTAGTGTGGTGTAGGCTTATTAGTCTACAAGACGTATTCGCGCGACAGAATGTAGACTTCAGAAACTATGGTAGGGGACGTCTATAGTAATATTATGACGAGGAAAGATTTGTATTATAGTATGTGTGTGTTTAAGTTTGTATTGAATAAAATCAAACACTACTGGACTAATTTTCAAAATATAATTTGCCTAATAAGTTTTACCCAATTAACAGATCATAAACGCATTTTTCTTTTTTTTTTACGAACGTTTCCTGATCAGATCGAAAACGTTCTGGATAAAGGCCAGGTTAAGAGCACCTTAAACCGGAGAGCGTGTATGAGGAATGTTATGAAAGTGAATGAAGCCAGAGAAGTGTGTCAGGATCGTAGCAAATGGAAATCCATAGTCTCTGCCTACCCCTCTGGGAAACAGGCGTGAATTTATGTATGTATGTATAAACGCATTTTAGTTTCTATCTCTACGTTGGTCATTTTCATGTATACAATTATATTCAAATACAGTTATAAACAGTTACAGCGCACGTGTAGGATGGACAGTTAATTTTGACACATATTTCATGAAAAATTATTTGAAATTTACCTGTCAGTGGCTGAAACGATGCTCTGCCGCTCGTTTCTTGATATACGAACCGGGCCTTTATATGTATGTTCCGTTACTACATACGGACAGTTAATTATTTGTCACATATTTTATGAAGCATATTGACTGTGCACAACTTTATTTTAATCTAATTCGAATGACAAAGTGCGCTTTGCTAAAAAATCTCGAGTTATTAACAAAAAACGAAGGTATCATTTGTAGCCTTATTATAGTATACTTAGTTATAACGATTACGAAACGATCTGCCACATCTATGCCCAGTTAGTCTGCAGCATCCAATATACAAAAGTCGGAAAGAATGCGACAAAGTATTGGTGTATAAAAACCAAATGTTGGCGAGCACTGCCCGCCTCCTGCGACGTTTAATATACTCCGATGTACTGGCGCGCACACTAGTGTTCACACTATCAAATATTAAAGGAATAAATTCTCACATTACAGTTTGAGGCTTGTGCCTAGTGGTATCCCAATGCGCGCATTTCTGACTTTTCAAAGTTATGTGCATTTTAAATTGTTAATTATCGCTCGCTTTTACGGTAACGGAAAACATCTTGAGGAAACTTGCATATCTTTGAGAAATGTCTCTGATGTATCTCCATAAAAGTTCTTGAAGGTATTTGATATGCCTAGCCCAGTGTCAACTCGCACTGGGCCATGGTTATAATAAGATAAGGTTACGAAGTCAGGAGAACCAGTCGTATACTTTTTTACCCAATCAGCAACGTGATTAATACCTATAATGTTAGAAATGTTTCTATATTACATTACTAATAACGAAACGTGCAAGCATGCTTGCTTGTAAGTGACAAGCAAGCATTATTTCTAGGAATTAGAATATACTAACTTTTAATCTTTCGCGTTGCATGATATATATATATATATATATATATATATATATATATATATATATATAACGGGTATTATATTACTAAGCTGGTCAGCTTGTGACCACAGACGGTGTAACCTGGTGGAAAAAAAAAAAGTATATATATATATTAAAAAGTGCAAGCTATATTAGCATAGCATACTTTTGACTGTCTATCTATTAGCATAATTAGTGTTTAATAATAAAACAACAAAAAACCGATGGATGTCATTCATATGGTCGTAGTATACAAGAAAGTTATACATGGTAATTAAAAAAAAACACATATCTCAGGTAGTAGTTAGGATAGATTTCTTTTCATATTTTTTCTGAACGGCCATCAGTTCCACTATAAGACATTTCCAGGTTATCCATTAATTACCGGACACCCTGTATATATTAGAATATACGTCTTGCAGCGTTCAATTAAGTACTCTCTACCAATTGGGGAAAATATTATGGTGAGAATATTCTTAAAGGTAACTAAGCTAATAATCAGAACACAATTAGTAAATACATTTTTAAAATATGTATCTTACTACATATTATTTATTACTTGTATATATCCTTTTGTGTACCTCTGACAAATTACGATTGCGAAATTACATGAAGATCGGTCAAGAAGTTAAGGCGTGAAATCGTAACAAACTTACATTCGCATTTATGATATTAGTAAGGATTGTCCCAAAAACAAAGCAAGCATTATCGGAAACCTTAAAATGACCAATAAAAACCTTTAACACTTACGTGCTCACATACCCGTTCCATATGTCAGGGCTCGCCACGACACAATAAATAAATAGCGCAAATTCCGAAGTGACCAGCGTCCCAATAAAACCTGACTACTATCCGGGGGTAGATAAATATTGCAACCCCCCACCCCTTACATTTGTTACTCTAGTTACGGTCGCGTGTTCCGTCCGAAGGGAATTTGATCGTCGCCGATTTATTGTACCAACGCATTTTTGGGTTAACTTCTTGTTAGTTGTACCACGTCATTGGAAGACACAAATTCAAATACATGCCTTTTTTCCAGAAGAGGTAAGTAAAGATTATAGATTTTAACTAGCTAATTAAAAAAGGTTTCCTTTTAGTAGTAGAGCCTGGTTTCAGCGGCCTTTTCAATTCACACTCAACAGAATCTGATGGCAAAAGTATATTACCATTCCGCATGTTATGTTGAAGTCCCAGTTCATAGTTCATACACGACGTCTACTTGTCACATTTTCATACCCCGAACTCACATTTACAAGTTATTGAAAAATAGCCCGCTCCGAGAATCGAACCTGAAATCCAGAATTTAAACTCAAGCACATGGTTTGACACGAAACCAGCGAAAAAATGTAAAACTGCAGGAACTGTTGAGATTTTAAATTTACTAACTATAAGTTTCGAAATAGTTTCTTAATTAGTAAACTAATTTAGGAAAGTACCGGTTGATATTGTATCCGGCCCAAGAGATGAATACAGGAGCTTGCAATTGGCGAAAATGTCAGGGGAAGCCTATGCCCCGGCGCCAACAAAACAATAATAATTCTAAAGTTCGACTATCCTATAACGGCTTTTTATTAATATATGTATATTCTCTCACCTATAATCCTAAATAGACAGACAGGGGTGTATTACATGCCTATTTCATCATCTAGCAAACGTACGTATCATCTATATGCATATTTCCAAACGTGGCATCTGGAAATATGCATATAGATATACATTTGATGCTATTTTAAAAATTTCTTACCCGAAAAATCCAATAACACATTGTCCAACAAGAACCTGACACATTATCCTAGTAGTTGCATTTATAACGTCTGCCTTTTTATTAATAGGAAGAAGCTGAAGAAAGAAACGAAGATACTATACTTTTAAACAAAACGTAGCTATATGCATCAGCTATACCTCAATAACAAATTACAACCACAAAAATGCATCTATCCTTGAAAAAACAAACATTGTTTTTACCAACTTAAAATCTAATCAGTGGTTTTAATCTATCATTTGCCGATGGCTGGCAGTAAACCCTGACTCATGGAGCCTCGGAACTGAATCCCCGCCATAAATTCAGCGGAGTTGTTGACGTATACTTCCCGCCAATACTAGATAAGACAATATGAATGCCAGTCGAGACATTCTTTGGATTTTACTGACGTTACCTTGTAGGTACATTGGGTGGAAAGAGCTTGTGATATCAAATGTAATGGATTTTCCATGACTGCTTTAGAAGGTTAGTTTGGATTTCTTTCCATGTTATATAATAGTAAAACACGCAATGGAATGCAGAATCACTCTACTTCTAAAGCAGTCATAGTTCGCTTCGTCCTGTTGAACACATAGTCAATAGAATATTTGACTTGGTAGGTATCACCGTCAGCATTCAAAACCGCAACTGGGTTTTATCTGAATCGTTCTCGACCAGCATCGCTTACGCTGACAGATATCACTGTGGCCACGTACGTGCAGATTCTGTAATGAATTAGCACGTACTGTTCTTCCCGAGTGCTATATAACTTGTCCTTCTTTAAACGAGGCTAAAATACTGTGCGAATGACATTGTTAATTACCGCTTGCTAATTTATAACGTAGCAGCATTGTCATCTTAAGACAACTTCTGTGTTTAAAATATCAGCATCATTAATTGCTCAAAGATGTTCCGATGTTCGCCAATCTACAAACGGCCAGTTTATGGCCTAAGTTTTCTTCCTTTACATTTTTAAGAGTTCTAGATGCCCACATATCTACCATGCCTATTCTCCTTTGATCTCGTTTTTTATTCCTTTTGCAATAAAACGTCAGTGATATTTATATTGAAATCTGTCATAGATAATGGTAACCGTTAACCATCAGACCGCAAGCAACCTTGCCACCTTTGTTCTATAAAAAAAATATCGCTTCAAATAAAAGTCCACCTCCATGCTCTGAACTTAACCCTTACCTTACAGTAGTAAATCAATTGATGGTAACGGACGTGGACTGCAGTCGATATGATTGCATGCCAGCATCGCGTGTCGCCGCGTCGATGGCTCCCGATACAGCCGATACCTGCTTTGTTTAAGTGCAATACTTGTACATTCTAGGAGACTTAGGATATTTATTATAAGAAATAAGATACCACAATCACCTTAATATAATACTGGAATAGGTAGACTAAGGATATATTTCTAGAAGATCGCAGGCATTGGAAAGATCAGCATACTTTATTTCATAAGGAGACAGACTCACGTTTCCTTTCGCAAGTCTGGAAAAATCCGAGTGATATCCTTGGTGTTCCAAGTATTCATAGGATTAGGTAACTACCTAGCTATCCATTGTGTAAAATAAACAAGTTTTATGTTTCCAGCGAGGCAAACTAACACACGGCGTGATAGTAAGCAGTTACAGTAATTTAAATACAGTTACGATACTAAGAGGATTCATAAATTGAGTACATTTCGAATAAAAAACTTTGTCCGCATTTGTTGCATCCACAAGGTGCTAGGTATGTTATTGGAACCCTGCTGGCAACAAATTACTTTTTTCAGGAGCCTGGAGACCCTACTGACAGAAGGATAGCAATATAAGATTGTTTGTCTGCGACATTCCAAACGGGCTGCTCCATTCTGAAGGAAGTAGGGATCACAAATCCCATCCAAATTCAGGTTTTCTTCTTCTAAACTAGATTTGAAATTACTCTACCTTAGCATTAGAAATACTAATAAAATAACTCCTAATACCACGCCATCAAATTACATTTTCTTTTCTTCAATTGTCTCTACACTGATCATCACATTGCTAGCAATAATTAAGTGTTCCACTAATCTTATTAACGTGGTGACGATAGTTACAATTCACAATGCAAATAGCACAAGGTGACTCCATTTTAAATTATAATGCAATCGTGCGGATACACGTATTTGCAAGTCTGCTTCGATAAGAAGCTACCTGTGCTAATGTGTTGGTAGCACAATAGTTTTAATATATAGTTCTATTTTATGTTTATGAGTAAATTAATTACGTGTATAATCCTTAATCTTCTTCTCCATTGAGTTTATTATTCCCAAGTTACTTGGGGTTGGCTTTTCTGGTCTAACCGGATTTTCCTAGATATCAGTTTTTACACGGAGCGGCTGCTACCTGACCTCCGCAACCCGAAGGCTAACGATACCCTAAGGCTAGACCAGTGTCAGGATATTATAGAGCACAGACTTCCCAATAACGACTGCCATAGATGTTCATGGCAGCCGGGACCGGCATAGCCGTCGGGCTTAACCTGCTCTTCGAGGCACGGAGCAGGCGATAATTATCAATCAATACGCACATAATTTCGAATAGTCATATAACTTCCGAAAGTCCGAGGTGCGCGACGTGGGTCCGAACCCGAGACCCTCTGCATTGTAGTCTGTTGGTTGTAAGGTTGGGTAAATTGTTTTAAGAGATTTTAGATCGCAAAGTTTTAGTGCCCGATAGACAGTAGCAGAAATAAATTATCAACTGTGAGAACATTTACAGGTGGATTGGATGAATCCTGTGTAGAGTGCTAATGAAAGAATGGTGATGATTGTACCAAGTCAAATATTTCCACAGAGTACTCTCCAATTGAATTTTATACTATGTGCTGTAAGTGTTGTTTTCAATTTTTTTTAGTTTTTAGTATTCTGTACCTCAAAAGGAAAAAACGGAACCCTTATAGGATCACTTTGTTGTCCGTCTGTCTGTCTGTCATGACCCTTTTTCTTAGAAATGCGTGGAGTTATCAAGCTGAAATTCATATCAAATACTCAAATCTACTGTCCTTTGGAGATGTGAAAATCAAACTTCTAAGCCAACGCAATCAAAAGATACAGCAGTTTATGCTGCAAATCTCCGACACTCGCAAAGGAATCAAAAACTACAGGGTACTTCCCGTGAACTCAGATTCTTGAAATTTGGTACGAAGCAACGTCTTATAGCACAGATAAAGGAAAAATTGCGAAAAGCATAAGTTTTTAGTTACATCATAATAAAAATATTTTTAATAATTTTAAATTTACTACCCCTTTCCTCATGAACGCGTAGAGGTATTAAATTGAAATTCATATCAAATAATAAATTTAATTAATTTAAGTCTATAATAATTTTAAGCTGTAACAAAATCAAACTTCTATGTCAACGTAATAAAAAAAACAGCAATTGAAGTCGCATATTTTGAAACTCGCAACTACTCGTAAGGGAAACAAAACCTAAAGAATACTTCCAGTCGACCTAGAATCTTGGAATTTGGTATGTTTTTAGCACACATAAAGGAAAAATTTCGACAACCTTAAATTTTAGTTACATTTACATTTTAGTTACACTCGCACTTGACCGGTATTGTATAATAATTATTTCCTGTATCATGGAGGACTTTACAAACATTTAAAACAACGAGCATATAAACCACCAAGACTGAGAACAACAATTTGCGAATCACACAATTTTTTTCCCAAGCGGCGATGGAACCCTCAACTTCAGACAGTGGCAGTAACGAAGTGACCACTTAAAAACTTATACCTAACATTATATTATTCTATTGGCTTTAAGATAGTGTAACATGAGAGTTAACTTGATGATACTTATTAAATACTGTTCTAAATAAAAATGCATGGTATCTTACATGGTACGTTCACCATCAACAAACGGAAGGCCATATCGTGACCCTGCAGACCTACTTGCCTATCGATCTAGCCCTAAACCCAGACATAAATCTTAGACCTAGATCAATATTTCATGTCTAGATGACAGACGGGAATCTAAATTAGTGTTCAAGTAAATTTTAGTGGTTTACAATCGCATGCAAGATCTGCAGTTGATTGGTAAGTTAGGGTGCTGTTCCACTGGTGAGTACCAGCAAAAGCAAGACATATCGCGCGATCGCGATGCTTAAAATCCTAACTAATATTATAAATGCAAACGTGAGTTTGTTGTTTTGTTTGTTCGTTTATTACGCTTTCACGCCTTAACAACTGAACCGATCATCATACAATTCTTAATAAATGTTGCCAGGGGCATAGAATAGGACGTGGGGTAACTTTCATCCAGAAAAAAGAAAGTCACTTACCTAATCTAACCTACATTTATGCAAGCGAAGCCGCGGACAAAAATCTAGTCTATTCTATACTTAATCTTATAAATGTGAAAGTTTGTGAAGATGTATGGATGTTTGTAACTCTTTCACGTAAAATCAACTGAACTGATTGCAATGAAACTTGCTATGTAGGTAGCTGGAGATCTGGATTCAAACATAGGTTACTTTTTATCCCGATATTCCTACGGTAACGGAACTTACGCGGGTGAAAGCGCGGGCAAAATCTAGTGTTTGGTATGTATAAGTTTGTTTGGACGTTTGTTACTCAATACCGCACAAAATGTTAAATGGATTTGCATGAAACTTAGTACATAAATAGACCATGTTCTTGGTTAACATATAGCATAATTTATTTCAGGTATGCCTGCATATGGTATTCACACGGACGAAACCGCAGCGCGTAAAGCTAAAAAGAGGTAAGTACACGTACAGTCTCTATGAATAAAACTGGTTTTGATCTCTCAGATGATGTTCATTTTAACCACTTATTTGGTACGTGGTATTGATTACAAATGTAAGTGCATGTTTATGAATCATTACGCACTTTTAATATATGACGTCACAGTTCACATATTCTGAATATTCTTGATTTAAATAAAGATGTAACTTAGATGATAAGGATTTCAGAACGAATTTTAATTACGCTATACTTATTAGTCACTGTTACTACACACAAAAATAAATGGGTATGCACTTAAGTGAACATGGGGCAAACATTGAAAATATTCCATAAATACGTCTTTCACTAACAGTGGAACAACTCCTTGAGACAGTTTTTATAGATGAATTTATGGGTTGCAATTGGAGGTTTGGAAAACAACTAACAACGGGTACAAACAGAGTTACAATCCATCGTAAATCTGTTTTGAATCTAGCTTGTTACTGTTGTAGAAATATTTAGTTTAATGTTCTTTTGCAAATCACGAGAACGCGTACTTAATCTATTGCAATTATTATAATCAATATTTAAAATATTGCCGACTGCTGGACACGGGCCTCCTCTAGACATGAAAAGTATTTAGTGCTCCACGCTAACCCAGTGAGAGTTATGAGAGCATACTTCACATATGTTCAAGAATATTTCTCAGAGATAAAGATTGCTTCACGATATTTTCCTTTGGCGTAAGGCGAGTAATAATTCATTATTTATATTGCACGTAACTCCTTTAGCCAAAATGATATGCCCTCGTACTTGAGATCTATGAGTGGTAATTTAACAGTATTCTGATATAGAGATTTTACCATTGTTTGGTAAAATCAGAAGAGTTAAAACCGCGACGCTAGCCAGTGCAGTGGATTGGTAGACTTCACATATCTTTGAGCAGCTAGAACTATGGCAAAATCTCAGATATAGAAGTTACTTCAGAATGTATTCCATCACCATCAAAGCACGCGATGACTGTATTTAATACGCACATAACTTATAAACAATCACAGGTAAGTGCCATGGTATAGAATTCAAAACATCTGCGTGGCAGTTTAAAGATCTTCTTGGAAGGCTCTTGCATCATCCGTCCAGAAAATAAAGTTTTACCTCTAATCAATACAGTAATGAGCAACCAAATCGACTACCCATATTTGTCTTTACAAACCTACTGATATTCACAACTTAATAAACCAAAATAATTACATTCGGTGCTCACAAGCAAGTGATGCATGATCACGCAGCGAACTCAAGTGTCCCTTTAATAACATGGGTCAGGACAAGATGCTTTGAGAAATGGAACCTTAAGAAGTAAAGCATAAGGTTGGTTTTGATTTATACGATGTTGTTACAGAAAGTCCGCGAAATGAACACAGTCGCGAGTTTTTACGCGACGCTGTTATTCAGATCTAGCCAATACTCGGAGTACAGGATGATGGTAAAACGTTTATAGGAAAATTTATATCAAGCTCTTAAACTATGCCATATATGGCAAGAAATTACTGTCACGTAGAAATTCATCCTGCAGAAATATATGTATATTCCTATAAAATGTGATATTGTATCATGTAGGTATATCATGTATCACATTTTAACAGAACGTGCCTACGTTACATCCAATGGTAGTTTGATAAAAATGTAGAGTAGTGGTTTAAGTGGTTGTCTTGCTACTGTCATTAATCCAAGTAATGTGGGTTCAAGTCCTACACAGGGCAGCAATTAGTGTGATAAGAGATAGTATTGAAGTTTAAAAATGATAGAAATCTTTTGTGATCTTTGGTAAAAATAGAGATGACTTCGTAAGAAATATCATTTTATTGACATAGTTTAGTATTTTACCTTAGCTTACATAATGTATGAACAACAAAAGATTTGCATTGTACCAACAATTCATGAACTTCTTTAAATCCCACGTATAGCAGATAAGTCTATTGCAGTTCACCGAGCAGAGTTCCAGACTCAGTTCAGTTACTTCGAATTTATTGACAGAAAAATCCAATAACACTCTACCCGATACATCATAGACAGCAGCCATATACACTACACTGCACTCAGCAATATATTACCTATTGAGTCGCAGCGGCACACCGGCGGCTGAACATAATATGTTTTTAATTATGTCTGGCATTTCAACAATTCTGTCACAATGGTGCCAATTCTGTTGTCACAAATTCTCTAATCTTAGCTAAAAATCTCTAAAATTTAGTTTAGTCCTGTCAAACGACATTTCGTATTCTGATATCGCTAAACGTGATAGGACAAAAAAAATTTTTAGAGATTTTTAGCTAAGATTAGAGAATTTTGTGACAACAGAATTGGCACCAATAACTTTTCAATGAAGTCTGGCATTCCAACAAGAAACTAAAGATTCAAACAAAAAGAAATACCAGCAAAAAGAAATTGCGTATAAAATGTCGCGTAGTACATTTAAAACAGGCTGTACATCGCACCGATAGGTATCATAGAGAGTAGATAGTTTGCCTTTTCTTCAGCCACTCTCACTAACGATGTCATTCGCGTTCCGCGCTGGCGAGTTATTGAGACTTTTTCAAGAGACAAACCACCCTGCTGCCAACCCCGCACCGCCTAAGGGTGGTGAGAAGACAAAAGTGAAATGGAAGTGGCAAGAAAAGTGGTACCTGTTTTTTTGTAAGGGAGAGAGAGGTCGTAAGATGTTATAACGTTTTATAGTATTAAGTTCGTGTAATGTCAAGGAATATTAGCATAGATATGAAACAGTTTTTAGTAAACGCGAAATGATGTGCATAGAGTATGTGGTATTTATGTATCCATAAAGAAACTGAGAGAATGACATCTATGATATCACTGATAGTATTACTGAAAAATAGGTTTAATGTCGATGATACTTTTGGGCATGGCAGATGCATAGCATGCATGCCTGCAAGTACAGAATAGCCGATTACATTTTATTTAAAATTTATGCCCCATATAAAGAGCAATTTCCAAGTAGCTCTCATAAAGTAAATATTTTTTTTAAAGTGAAATATTTTTTTATTAGTAACCTATTCCTGGTTTGTAGTCGATAACTATTTGTCTTCATCTAACCTCGAAATTTAACAACATCATTAACCGAAAGAAAGTAGAACGGCTAACATTTTGGTACAATTGTTGTAGCTTGCAAGCCCAATTGTTTTAATTGTTATCTTATACTATGATTAAACTAGAACGTGCCCAAAGGGCAGTGTTAAAGGTGGCACTTTACCTACCGTTCTTGTACCCTACAACAGACTTATATCAAAAGTCCAATGTTCTTACAGTAAGGCAACTTTTTATTTTTCGACTAGTTATTAAGTCGCACTCACTAACTAATTTCGATCCTCTAACTAATGCAGGGAAACGTAGGCAGTATAAAATATATCAAACTGACATAATTTACAAAACAACGTTATCACATCGATTTTACTGCTTTTTAGGACCGTACCTATATAATAAAATTAATGCTATTCTCTCTATTTACCCCCTTAATACATATAAATTAAAAAAAGTATTAACAGAATAGCTACAAAACCTAACCTATGACGATACGGAAAACCTACTTGTGCCACTGAGATAACAAAGCTAGCACATCTATCTATTTATTAAAATACATACTGACATAAATACATGCACCTACTCTCTCTCTCACACACACACACACACACACACACACACACACACACACACTTTGTTTTGCATTTATTTATATTTTATCTTTGTGTATATTCAACTTAGACGAAGTACTTGTCATAGCAATGTGATCCAAGTTTATGTCCAGGAGGTGGGAGCCTGGTGATCTGTAACACAGGATTCTTTTCCTACCACAGACACCAGCATCTCACAAAGGAATTTTGTCTGATCAATATCTTTTATTTCCTAAACTGTGTACCTTTGTGATGAGAAAATAAATACAATTTATTATTATTATTATTATTATTATTATTATTATATGTGTCTATCTAATACTTAACACAAGTCATGTTACGTTTGCTAAATCTCTCAATGAAACCACGCTTTCATTGTACCTTAAACAGCGCTTGTGTCCCTTCCATTGAAGCAACATCAGCATAGAACTTGAGCGTGGATATCTGACGATAATTATGTCGGTTGAAAGATTGAATACTCTTCAACTGTGCATTTTTTTCTCTTCGCCGTAAGCGTTGAGGGTCGTACAGATGATTGGTCGATATGGTACAAAGCTATAGAAGTATGTACGTAGTACTATCAATAGTACTACGTACATACTTCTATAGCTAAAACAACCTGTATTGCGTTGTGTTTGCTTTTGCGTCAAATAGAATATTGAATTTCGATGTAGATTTAAAAATATTGACCTAGAATATATTTGACTTACATTCTGAGTATAGAAAGATTAATACAAAAATTTGCTAACATATAGTCAAACGTATATCAACTGCTATGATTGGCTGACTGAAGTAACAGCCAATCAACACGTGACATGAGATTAATTTTGACACTAAATATATTTTAAAACATAATGCAAATCCAATTATAGACAAACTCGACATGCATTGAGATTGCACTATCAATCATATACTCTTCACAAAATTAAAATATAAAACAAAAGAAAAACAACTAACAGCAAAAATCTCCGGTTTATTTATTTCAAAGAGATATTACTCCTCTTTGATCAAGTGATCTATCTATTCTCTTTCATCAAGTAATAAAAGAGATAGCGAAGAAAGAGAAAGCGTCATGTGTCGAAATTCTTGACAAATTAATGTATATTCAGTACGAATTATAGTCAGCCCAAATCTTCGGGATTAACGTTTTTTGGTTGACCTACTGGTTTCTATGTTTTTTAAACACTTCAACGTCACAGTGACGACGCGTCTTCTAAAACTTTGACAGTATGATTCAATCTGTCACTATGAGTTCCACTATCAGCCGCTGTCGCTAGTTTCTTTGCCGTACATGCATAGCCCATCACAACAAGCAATGGTAAGTAAATAAGGTAGGTAAATAAGCCGGCACAAACAACTACAAATGATGATGCCGTAGGTACGTCCGTTTGTATCTCATTTGTCAGTAATGTGGCTAGCGGTAATCATATTTTTGCTCAGAGATCGGCCTCGATAATGTTCTATCTTGTAGTGGCAGCAAAAAAAGCTAAGCAAAAATGTCATTTTATATTTCTTACTTGACTGTCTTGTGAGTCTTGTTGCATAAGTTAGCGTTTTTGAGTAAGATTAACTGTGGAGTATGGGTATGACACTCGCATTGGGGAAAGTACAAGCAGGTTTTTTTTTAATAGTAAGACGTGTGATAGGTGATAAAGAGCACCTATTGCGAGAATGTAAAACGTAGGTGACTAAATGTGGGTAACATACACATGAATCTTATCTTATCTTGTGTGGGGGCCAGTCAGTACAAACCGGCGACACTTCGACCCAGTGGGATCTTTTGTGTCGACTTCCCCAATAACGACTGCCATAGATGTTCATGGCAGCCGGAACCGATGGCTTAACGTGCTCTCCGAGGCACGGAGCAGGCGATAATTGTCAGTCAATACGCAGATAATTTCGAAAAGTCTTATAACTTCCGAAAGTCAGAGGTGCGCGACGTGAGTTGGGAGCCGAGACCCTCTGCATTGCAGTCTGTTGGTCTCCCCACTGAGCTATCGCTGCTCTTTTTGACATACACATGTAAGTACATGTTTAACTTGTCAGAAATATACAGGTGCAAAGGCGTGAATTAATAATTGTACGTATTAGTTCTAATTAAACCAAAACCAACGCTTTAAATGTCCAATGCTATTTAATATATGCTATATAATTTTCGGCATTTTCTTTTAGCTAAGAACCCGGTATAAATAGTCCACAATCCCCGTTTTCTGTTTCATCCAGTTTATCACGTCAGTTTAGCACGTCACCTTTATCCATTATATACATAGCCTTATAATTACACTTTCATGAATAAAATACTATGATAACTTATAAGGCACTAGCCTTTTCTCAATACGAGTTGATACAATTTTACAGGTTTGGGTACATTATTATAATTCTAAGATATAATCTGAGTAAATGGTATTCTATCTTACGACATAGTCTATTTGATAGCCAATTGCATCCAAATTCATTTAACAGTTCGCGCTGGATCAATTAACAAACATCTTCACAAATGTTTACGTTTATTATATTATTAGGATAACATTCCTGAAGCTGAAAGAAAATAATATTCATACAAACGTTGTCCTTCGCGTATATCCTTGAAGTTACCCTCCTTAGCGCAGAGGTCGATTACATTATTTCGCCAACTCTATACTAACAGGCCTAACGTAATTGGAGCGAGCCTATTGCCTAGGCATAGTTCTAGATTCCATTCTGCTATGAAAATTTATTGACATAATTACTCATACACAGTTCGTTCAACCCACTTATCGAACCCGAAACCTTAAGCACAGCATACGTTATCGCTGCATAAAACGTATAATTTATATTTCCTTTATTTTTCTGCTGACGCTACCCTGTCTGGAATATTGCTCTATTACATTTGAATAATTATTCTTCATCGTTGATGTGTCGCGAAGCTCAGAGAGAGAGTCGAGCTATAAATATATTTAGTCCTTCGTTGGCTGAACAGGCTTATTTTTCAAATAGACCCCGTTTGGGGTCAATAACTTTTATATGCCCCGTGTTGAAATGATGAAACGCTTGATATTATGTACCTACTGTTTCGTATTCCATATTAATGAGTGGAGTTTGCCTGATGTTGTGTTTTATTACTAGCGTAATGGAATACGTCTATCTGTTTACTTTTATTTGTGGTGGGGATGTAGTTTTTGGAGTAGGATGTTCTAGGATTAATAGAAAGCCTAGGATAAAAGAAAAGGAACTCTATAAACTAATACGTAAAGTAAAAACGTTGCTCCCTTTTTCAAACATATTGTTTGTCGGCCTCGATGGCGTAGTAGTTAGTTTCACCGACTGCCACGCCTGAGGTCGCGGTTCGATTCCCGCACAAGTCAAACGTTAGTGTGCATGAACATGGATGTTTGTCTTGGTTTGGGTGTTTCTATGTCTGACATGTATGTATTTACAAAAAAAGTATATATGTTTATCCATTGTCTAGTACCCATAGTACAAGCTCTGCTTAGTTTGGGCTAGATGGTGTTGTGTGTATGTGGTAGAATATTATTATTATTATTCACATGTATTAACTAGTAACCAATAAAAAATACGTCTTTAAATATATAATTATAAAAAAACACATTTAAAAATATAAAAATTATGTAGGCCCACCGGCATCGGGACAAGGTCCAAGCTGTCGGTGGTTAGGGGTCCAGAGAGAGGAACCTCCTCACTATGCGTGCCGTATCGAGGAGGACTGCCTTCTGCATCTGACCCTTGACCCAAGCACCTAACGCGAGCCTCCTAAGACGTTGGTCGAGGCTCTTGGGTATTAGACCGTTCACCGTAACGACTATCGGTACAATGATTGAACATTAAATAAAAGGAAATATTACTCTCTCTGAGTGACCACCAAAACAAGACCTAGTTTCTCGACTGCAGGGCAATGCCCACAACAGCGGCCACAGTTCCAGGCCGTGTTGTGAATTCCCTTCCTAAAGCCTGACTTTCTGTAATCTATAAATTGTTGTTTCACGTATGGATATAATTTGTGTGCTATGTTTTTTAAGCCTTACGCGATACTGGAATCATGTCTAGTGTAAAAACTGTCTTTTCTTTTAAAATTGCAAGCAGGAAACCAACAGTTCCTTGAATGACCCGTAAATAAAGGCAAGTGTCTGACCAAATTCAGCAAGGAGATCAGTTTTCTGAGAGTGACTAACATTTGATCTTAGACTTTGTAGTCTAGCAATCGTAGTGTTTTCAAATATACAACGCGATAAAATGTTTAAAAAGGAGTTTATACAAAATAATATGTCAATGATTTATTAAAATACATACCAAATCAAATTAATATGACAAGAGAATAACAATTTTATGTGGTATCCAATAAAGTTTTGCCTTATTAGCAATTGAACCAACATTTTACGACCGCCTGCAAGATTGAGCCACCGAAGCATACGCCAGAGCAATTAGCCAGCAAATTAAATATTTTTGAGTAAACAATATCAAAATTGACTGTAAAAAAGGGAGCAATTAATATTATAAATTTGTATGCAACAAAAACTGGTGGTGTAGTGGAGATATATCGCTATTTCTTAACTACTGTTTGTTTATTGTGTCATTTAAAACCCATCCAACCCATCTTATTGATCATGGAGTATTATAAAGATTGGATAATGTAACTATACTCAAATAATAAAATGAAAAAATGTAAGGCAATTACCCAATTATATCTATAAACAATATAATTATCACTATTTTCTCGAAACTACACTATGTTACACAAATGCTTGTTTTATGAAATCACCCTAATTCTAATTGGCGTGGGGATGTAACGGCCATGGAGGGCGTCACGGACGATTTCACCGGCGGCAACTGTACCCTACATATGCACAACCGATATACGACTGAAGGGTTTCAGGTTTAGTTCCCTGTGCTGGTTAACTGTATCGATAAATTTAGGCTCCATGTTGGAAAATAGGTTTAGATTTAGGGTTGAAAATAGAACTAGGTAATAGTTAGACGGTTGACTTTATGATGATTTCTTGTTTAGTATTGAGTTATAAATAACATACGAACATAGTTTTCAGCCTATATGTCCCAAAGGGCTTTACTTCTAAATATAAGTTGATTCCACCAACATTTCAACGCAGTAGAAGTAAATACAACTCCTGTACATAAGGTCTGAGTCTGAGTTTTCAGGTCTCAAGTGCGAGGGATTAGCAAAATATTGGTAATTTGCAAACCATAGTTTTGTGTACGTTTTCAGTTAGCAGCGATGTTGAAAATGATACGACGCCCCTAAATCATTCATGTATCATATTAATTTTATATATGCCTTCTTTTCTTGAAATATATTAAATATACTATATCTATTAATTCCTTTAAATATAGTATAATCGTGTATTTATCGGCAAATATATTATGCCACATGAAAATAACGAGAAAATCCTAACTAACATTATAGATGCGAATAATATTCTACCACATACACACAACATCATCTAGCCCAAACTAAGTAGAGCTTGTACTATAGGTACTAGACAATGGATGGATGGAACATACATATATATTTTTTTTTTCTAAATACCTACATATTATACATAGAAACACCCAGACCAAGACAAACATCCATGATCATGCACACAAATGTTTGAGTTGAGCGCGAATCGAACCCGCGACCTCAGGCGTGGCAGTCGGTTATACTAACCACTACGCCATCGAGGCCGTTAAAATGAATGAATGAAATGAATGTTTGTTTGTTATGCTTCACGCCTTAATTACTCGACCAATCATCACAAAATTTTGCATACACTTTGTCAGGAGTACAGAAAAAGATATAGGGAAGCTTTCATCCAGCAAAAAGCACTATTCCCAGCGAAGCTGCTGGAATATGCTAGTAAAATATAAGATGCCTTTAATAAATATACCTACCTAAAAGACCTTACCTTTTTAAAGAAGTTTAAACTTTCGTTTGTCAGTCACGCGTAAACCAATGAACCAATTTTAATAACAATTAGCACACAGATAGAATATATCCTAAATAAACACATAGGACTATTTTCATCCGAATATCCCGTGGGAACTACGCAGGCAAAGCTGTAGACAGAAACTAGTAATTAGATCAAACAGGGAAACATCGGTCAGAGTAGCCGTGGCCAAATTGTAGCCAATGATTGATCTGTATAGATTATGGGCTGATTTCTGTTTAGCGTGTTCACTGGCAGTATGGTAAAGGTAATTGTAGGGGTGAGATCGATTGCTTTCTATTGATTTTCGGTTTGTGTTCGCTGTGTTTTCTTGGAGAAAACGTGGTGATAATTTTGACTGTATATTTTCTTGTAGGGTGTTTAAACGAATTGACTTTTATATCACTGAAGAAGGTATAAACAGGTGTTTTGGTGTGTGTATTTTAAATGCAAGCATGATATAATTGTTTATCTTATCTTATCTTGTGTGGGGGCCAGTCAGTACAGACCGGCGACAGTTCGACCCAGTGGGATCTTTTGTGTCGACTTCCCTAATAACGACTGCCATAGATGTTCATGGCAGCCGGGACCGACGGCTTAGCGTGCTCTCCCGAGGCACGGTGCAGGCGATAATTGTCAATCAATACGCACATAATTTTGAAAAGTCATATAACTTCCGAAAGTCAGAGGTGCGCGACGTGGGTTCGAACCCGAGACCCTCATTGCAGTCTGTTGGTCTCCCCACTGAGCTATCACTGCTCTGATATAATTGTTTAAGTGGTCGTCCTGATATTATGTTCCGAGTGGTCCAATCTCTATACGAAATAAAAACTTGAATGATCTACACATAGTAATTCCAAGTGTCTATTTACTTGCTAGGTGTATGTTGTATCAGTTGTTTAAACGTTTCAAAAGTATCTCACCGTATTGAGACTATTAAAAATAACATAATGTAGTAAAAATCCTTTTATTGTATCTCAAAATAGGCACATACATTTTTTATCATTTAGACCCCATACTAGGATAACCTGTGTCATAGTATCAAGTCTCTTTCACTAATGTTGTATTTAAATTTTATTCTTTAAAGTTACTTCATCCTGATACTTTTCAATTATAAAAAAAGCAAAGAAAGAAACAAACAACAAAATACACGACACGAGGAATAGACGTTTGAACGAACCAGCATGTGGCATCAAGTCAATCATTAATTAAAATTACACTCTTTACCAAGACTCTACAACAGCAAAACTCACAAACAAAACAGAGCAAAAAGGAATACGCCAATAAATTCTGATTCAACACAAATTGACGTGTCCGCAGTGGCAAAAAATAGACAAAAAACCGAATCAAATCTGTCGAAAGCGCGGTGTGATGATGGGAAAAGCCGGTTTTTTTACTTAACGCCTTTTGTAATTGTCTGATATATATCGACGCATTTTTCAAGCCGATATGCGATGACAAAAATCGGTGTACAACGGTTGGGGTGATTGAAAACACGGTAAGTGGGGTTACGAATTGTATAAAATAGAATTACTAAATTATTTATTTTCAATAACAATTGTTATTGAATTTGTTATTTTTGACACGTATTTTTTTTAAATGATGGCTATAATTGACATTCCTTTTCACTGATTAATTTGACATTATTAAAATTGGAACAATTTAATTGTACTATTGTGAATATTCTGGAATTCATTATAATATAATAAACTAGATGTGCCCGCGGTTTCAGCTGCGTTTATCGTTACTGTGTCGCCCCCGTGCATCGTACCGTGATGCTATATAGCCTATAGCCTTCCTCGATAAATAGGCTATCCAACACTAAAATAATTTTCAATTCGAACCAGTAGTTCCTGAAATTAGCGCGTTTAACCAAATAAACAAACAAACAAAAGCTTTATAATATTAGTATAGATTATTTTTTTTATGTTGATCACCTTATATTAGTAATCTTTGTCTAGGAAGTAAAAAAGTAAAAGTAAGTATAAATAGTATTTTTGAAGGAATGTAATATAATTTAATCTTTGAATAATTACATTAGTGTTAGGTATAGTAAATTTTTCTTGAGTCCAGTATCTTATACGACGCTACACAAAAGCTTTAAGTAGAAATTTATGGTACGGACCATAAATTCCTACTTAAAGATTTTAAAATAAGGGTATTTTAAAATATTTAATTATGTTAAATTTTATTTTTAAATCTTCTAAAGTAAATTACTTTCTATCGAACAGAGGCTAATATTATTTTTATTCCAAATAACAAATACCTACTATATAAAAAAATTATACGTCGCTATTTTTTTAATAAAAAGCCTCACAATCAAGGCACAGACACAAATAACAAAACAAATGTCGTTACCACGTTGTACGTGTGATCAAACGCATCCATTACGAGATCGAGCATCGAAAAATGCGTGTGATAGGTAAAAATGTGTTCTCTCACTAATGTTTCATTGGTCCGATGTGTTCGTACATTGTACAATACTTAACAACCTCATGTTTGGTTGAAAACAGTACTATAATTTGTAATAAGTAATAGATAAGCTTGCAAATGTTTTTTGATTGCACGTTTGGTGTAGAAGTGTTTTGGATTCGAATCCCACATGAGATAAAAAATTGTGTGATCCACAAACGGTTGTTCCAAGTCTGGGTGTATTTTGTATTAAGACTCCGCCGAGCTAAGACGCGGTTGGTCTGAATGACAGAGCTCGATATTAAAATCGGCGCGCGGCTGCCATAATAAAATTGTATGGAGGATTTGAAGTGCTTTTTTGATAAATATGTAGTATCTTTATTGTCAACCAATAACTTAAATATTTGGGACGGACAAATTGTAATATAACTATTTATGTTTCGTTTAAGCTATAAAATAGAATAGATTTTTACTGTTATAATCTAAAAATCACGTAACACGAGCTTACGTTTTTGCATTTTTCGTGCAAATTCACGTAATTTTGTCGGCGAATATATTAATTATTTTAAGTTTTTACACAGAGTAATTGTAAACATATTCATTGTTATGGTAAATGTATATTTTATATGTGTATTCAACAAAAAGTGTTGATTTTATCAACTTAACTGTGACCGCCTGTTTTGGCACATTTCGCTCGGCGCAGTCTTAATGTTAGAGTGGAGGCTTTCTCTTTAAAAATAAGTTATATAGCTAAAGACTGTTTGTGTATAGAGTAGTGTTATTATTATACATAGATGATTGTCTCGGTTGCACAGCGGTAAGTAATACGACTGCTGTGCATGTAGTCTGTGTTTCAATTCCCGGGTCAGGCAAGGTTTTATTTGGTTTTGCTGCCATTAGGCAGCAGCATGAAATCTGAAAATGTATGGTCGTCAACCATTTAGCTCGCATTAGGCTCGGCCGCTTTTCTGTGGGTTTATTAAAACTTTATCTTCAGGAATAAAGTCTTTAAGCTTTGCATGTTACAAACATATCAAGTATTAACAATTTTCATAATAGGTACATAAGAAATATTTTGATAGATTTTTAATTATTTTAAAGAAATTAAGCAACTTGATGACATAGAAATGTGCTTAGAACTTCATATTGATGATATGAAGTTTCATATTGATGATATGAAGTTCTAAGCACATTTCTATGTCATCAAGTTGCTTAATTTCTTTAAAATAATTAATATCTATCAAAATATTTCTTATGTATTATGAAAATTGTTCTCAATAAAATTTTGTAATTTTCCTTAGACAGGGTCCACAAAATGACTTTAAACTTAACTACATCATATTGTTAGTCTGTATAGAGAAACAAAACTAAAACCAACCCTAAAAATGCTACGAACTGTGTACACAACCCTGTATCATAAATCCCTATTAGTCGAGTGTTTGGGCGTAGTACATACGGACAGAAGGATGTCGTAGTCTGATTTATACCCCACATCAATTCTTATGAAGAGCCTGCGTTCGATTTCGAGGGTGGACCTCACTTGATTTACTGTTTGTGTTACGTTGTGGCGTTTTTGTTTATTGATTTGTGTTGATACTTGGTAATGGTGGAATGATTTTATGTGTAGGAACGGTTGGCTGTGTACTATGAGAATGTTAGAGTATAGCTTTATATAGGCTTTATAATCTCATTAATTTTTGCTTGTTATATAAACTAAATAAGATTTCAGTTTTTATAAATTTGGAGGTTCACTATAAGTATAAGTATAAGTGAGACCGTTTTCCAGAGCCCTCTATAGGACTACTGAGTATTTTGAGTGACGGGAAGAAATACCTTATTGCCAGCTATTAACCTATTGATTCGCAGCGGCAGCACAGATACAATGGGATTTTATGACCAACATATGTACCTACCTACAATTGACAGATTCAATGGTATAAATTATTTTATAATGAATTACAGTTTATTTAATTTTCCGTACATACTTTGTATGGCAAATGTAAATTAGTGGGTAAAATGATCACCTCGGCACTTCCACTGTCGAAAGTATTGTGGGTTTGGAACCAATATGGAACTAAAATTATCCATAAATGGTTTTAGCGAATCTAGTGTTCTTTGGGTCCGTTGTTTGGGTCTTCGTGAAGGCTCGATACAGTATTCCTAGAACGAGGGTGATCTAGAAATAAGAGACTATCTTAATTATGCAGTCAGTTAGTCGCAACACTATTATAGAAGGGTTTTTAATTTGGCCTCGTTATTTATTAATCACATAAGCATTTTATTTTTGTGATATGTGTTAATTATTACTTTACAGTATTGATTAAAAGAAATAAAGACAATAAAACTAGGCCTCACAATGACTAGGATCAGACCAAGGCTCACGCTGCCTAACTGCAGGTTGACAAACTACATTATGTATTACTTAAAACGTCTTCTGGGAGTCACAATAATGATACATAATTTGACTACTAGTAAACTATTATAGACAGACGTAATTGCGTTTATATCGTTAGCAATGGCGTGTCACAAAACTGTTATCGGTCAGGAGATCAGTCGCCACACTTATTAAAAATTCTTTATAGGTGACTTGGGGGCACAATACCAACTTGTCTAGGGACTCTGTCGGTATGGACAAAGATATAGTGTCTATGGAACGGAACTAATATATTTTATTATTTCATGCACGGATATGCGATGGTGTAGAAATCATCTTGTCAGCAATAAAGTGCTAAATGTTGCGGGTTTAGGCCATACATGAAACAAAATTTGAGCAATATACAATTTTTTTTTCTGGTTTTATCATTTGATGCTTTCCTTTCCATTCCTTTTTTGTATACTTTAAGATTTATTAATTGTATAGCTGTTAAGATTAACAGTAACATGAAGGTTTAATAACTTGACAAATGGCGAATGTCTGTAACACGAAAATTACATAGACTTCAAAACATTTCATTTTTTACATCTAAATGAATTATCCCCCTAATACTAACATAAATCATCTTTCTTCTAAACTTGTCCCATGTGCGGTTTGAACCCAAAACACTTTACGCACTAACATTGCCAAGGCAACCTTTGTGCCATCCATACAATAGAAGTATGGATCACATATAAATTGATATTATGTGAGGAATGAACCACAATCACACTATTAAGCACAGTAAAAGTGACTATACAATTCACTCCATCAATACGTCATTAATCGAGGTTCATAAAACGCATGTTTCAATAGTTTAATAAAATATTTCCTACGTGATAAATGCAAAGTATATAATATCAGCCCTGTATTAAACTGTGCCACTGCTGGGCACGGGCTTCTTCTTAATTTAAAAAGGGTTAGGCCATAGTCCATCATGCTGGCCCAGTGCGAGTTAGCAGACTTCACTCACGCACTCACGCAGAGTAATCTCAGCCATGCAGGTTTCGTCACGATGTTTTCCTTTACCCTTAAAACGAGCGATATTAACTATTTCAATACATCCTTAACTTCGAAAAGTCAAAGAAGCCTTGCGATCGAACTCCAGACCTCTGTGTAGCAGTCCAACGGTCCACTAGACTATCGCCGCTTAAACCTAAAATCAAAGTACCAAAGTACGCTCATCAAATCTTATAACTACGCCCAAGCCACTTCCATTGTAACTTTCCCCTGAATTTTCGTCACAATTTGAATATTTACTAAGTGTCGCGAGGTCTCTATTGATATAAAGGAAAATAGTAACAACTGCTAATATTGATATTAGTTTGTTTGTTCAGTGGAAATATCAAATAGGCTGCGTGTGTACTGACTATTAGAATATTTATTAGAAACCGGCGTGTAACCTTTGCTGCTAAAATAGCTGTTTTTGGATCTTTTGGGAATTGCAATTAAAACAGAAATGTAAGCAATAGTTTGTATTGTTAGTGTACCGATCGGTTTAGAATCTCACGCTAATTTATATAGACGCACTTTAAATGACTTATTGCACTGCAGAGGGTCTCGGGTTCGAACCCACGTCACGCACCTCTGACTTTCGGAAGTTATATGACTTTTTGAAATTATGTGCGTATTGATTGACAATTATCGCCTGCTCCCTGTCTCGGAGAGCACGTTAAGCCGTCGGTCCCGGCTGCCATGAACATCTATGGCAGTCGTTATTGGGAAGTCAGTGCCCTATAATATCCTGACTCGCCTTAGGGTATCGTTAGCCTTCGGGTTGCGGAGGTCAGGTGGCAGCCGCTCCGTGTAAAAACTGATATCCAGTCAAATCCGGTTAGACCAGAAAAGTCGACCCCAAGTGACTTGGGAATAATAAAGGCTAGGGAGAAGAAGCACTTTAAATGACTTAGGGCGTAAACAGAAATGTATTCCAGATAATTATCCCCAGCTGTTTTAGATTACACATAATAGGGCGTCATTCTATGGAAATATTCCAAAGCAGCGTGGATCTTTTGGTTTTAGCAATATTGCAATATTGTTAGCTGGCAATATTTATTGGTTATTATTTTTTGGATCTGCACTCTTGCTTGTCTCGCTCTTTTTTTATTTGTTTCATATCGATTCCGCTAAGATATTGATAAGATTTTCCTTTTAAGAACATAAGTATCGGTATCGAATAACGCATGAAATCAAATTGGTCGATAATTGATGAGGGAATTGGACCTAAACTGAGACTGCCTTATTAGTTTCATTGCTTAAGCTTGCGGTGCGATAGTGACGTCTCAGGTTCCGTGCCCGAGTTGATGTAAAATGTTACTGGATTCCCAGTTAAAATAATTACAACAACACCGACAAAGAGTCTGGCAATTTGGCTGTCCATGGCTACTAAGTTCGCCCTCAATTAGTTGAAACTATAAAATCATAGCTATTGATTACACCAGCTATGATTTCAGGACCCCCAAAAGTGTTGGCATTAGCAATAGGTATCCTAATATTGAGTATTGAGTCTACGTAGTCTATAAATGCAATAGGCGTTGACAGGGTTAGAAATAAGTGATTCGAATTAGTTTATCTTTTAGATTAGCAAAGCAACACCGCACCTATTTTTTGTTTTAACAAAACATGCAACAGTTCGGGAGCGGGGGCTTGTGACGTCACTGTCCTATAAAATTTTTACCGACAAGTGAAGTAACACGAAATTTTAACACGTTGTATCTTCGTTGTTATTAGTTTGTGTGATAAAAGAAAAATACGTGACCATTATTTTTTGCTAGTCTTAAAGACGGACTAAAATCTTTTTTGTAGTCAGTGCCTATTGAGTGAACTACCAATCTACTTGTATAAACGCAAGCTTTATCGGTACCTAAGTAAACAAGTAAATATTTATTAGACTTGGCTCATTTATTGCCAACCTAGACTGAGATTCCTTGAGAGTGCGTCGTACAAGACACGTGTCGACGCATATTTTGTGCTCAAGTGCACCTAGATTCCACGACGCGGTTCGCCACCATCAGAGAAAATCGGTATTGTCAACAATTTACTATTGCAATAGTTGGAGCAATCCGAGACTGCATAGCTCTCTTTGCAATTATTTCAAGTCCTAAGGCTACGATTTGTAGCAGTCGTAGCTCGTAGACATTATCGTAGCAAGCCTCTACGCAAACTGCAGTTTGCATAATGATGTCTTACGTTGACGTATATGTTTGGATGACATTGAAATTAAATTACTTTACATTGATTTTATCGCATTGTTTTTAAAAATATTACTAGCAATTTGGGTTACTAATTGCTAGTACTCTTGTTAACCCCTCCAGCTAAGCTAGAGTGCTTGTATTAGGAGCAGGTTCATGTCGGTAATGCAATAAGTGGAATTCGAACCCGTGACCTCTCGATCGCAGGTCTAACTCCTTATCCATTGAATAACACTTCTATTGCAAAATTTTACACCTAATAATTATACTACTACTATTAAACTTTACTCTACTCCCTAGCCTTTATTATTCCCAAGTCACTTGGAGTCGGCTTTTCTGGTCTAACCGGATTTGACTGGATATCAGTTTTTACACGGTGCGGCTGCCACCTGACCTCCGCAACCTGAAGGCTAACGATACCCTAAGGCTACACCAGTGTCAGGATATTATTGGGCACTGACTTCCCAGTAACGACTGCCATAGATGTTCATGACAGTCGGGACCGACGGCATGACGTGCTCTCCGAGGCACGAAGCAGGCAAAAATTGTCAATCAATATGCACATAATTTCGAAAAGTTATATAACTTCCGAAAGTCAGAGGTGCGCGACGTGGGTTCGAACCCGAGACCCTCTGCATTGCAGTCTTTTGGGTTCCCCACTGAGCTATCGCTGCTTATTAAACTTAACTACTATTTAAAAATATTTAAATGATTGAATGACTAAACTATTTAGATTTTCATTTCCACGACGTTTCGGTTGCTTTTCAGCAGCCACAGGGAGACCTACACAACTACAATTTAGTCAATATCGGCCTAGTTTACTGTATTTAAATAACAAAACAGGCAATTTAGTTAATTCTGAGGGTTTGGTCCAATCACGCATTTATCAGTTCAACCCTTCTGTGAAGCAATTATCTATTGGTCGTTAGTAGTAATGGGTTAACTTAGTGTAACACGCGATCAGAACCTTTTAAATTGCTGTTTGTTAATTTTGTGATTATGGCTATAGTTTGGAACTATTGGTTTAAATTATGTGTTGGTTTAATAAGAAGCTTGTTATAGATGGTGCTATATCGATTGCCTTTAGGCTTGTTGGTTTATAGGTATAGGCGTGCGATCGTGAGGTGCCGATTGCGAGGCCCAAGTTGAACAATTTTGTATTTTTTGTTAGGAAATTTTCTGAAGCAAGAGTTAGTTTGACAATGTGACCGGTCGATGACAATAGCTCGCGTCTCTTACGTACTCTTTTCGAGATATACAAGATTGGGCACAATAATAACGATTATTTTTTTACCTACTACTCAACACTCTATGCGTCACAGCCTGGTGACTATTAAAATTGTACCATACAGGTATTCATACTGATATAATTAATGAATATTTAACTTAAATTATCAAATTGTTTTAAAGACGTCTGTGCTAATGAAATAAGCACCAGGATTATCACATGCATAGTCTAACGCCTTGATTTTTGAAGAGGTATATAGAGTTCAAATACACCCATATTTCAAGCCTAACGCGGTCTAATTTCTTTTACTTTAAATTCATTGGTCAAAAAATCCAATAACACATTGCACGACACGACAATCGAACACGAAATCGAGACCTCATACACTGCAGTCATATTGATCACTGCTGCGTCAGCGATGCAGGATTATAAAACAAAATCATCATCAGGTAGCTTGAAAGTTCTAATTAACTAATAGAGTATGCAAAAATTGTCTGATAATAAATCTATGAACAGTTACATTTCCTTGGTCAGTTTCCCCAACCATAGAGTGTAAGTAAACACGTGCGTGTGTGCAGTTAAATAATAAAACAAGGTATGACAGTCTTGTAGTAGGGCGCCCCGAGGGTTACATATATTAGCGCCGCTGACCAACGCCACGTGGACTGAGGAAACTTGGATAAGCTTTTTCCAAATAATAATTGCTTTAAGCTCAGTCAGATAGTCGTATATCTTTAAAGAGATAATCAGATTTTTAATACAGGCACAATTATATAGTCAGATACATTTAAGAGTTGCATCTTCTATAGCTTTTACTATGGGGAGTGCTCCGAAGAATTGTTCGGACTGATCCCTACCGCCTCTTTCTGCTATCGTCCTACGCGACAGAATTTCCATCCCCATCATTTAGATGCATTGCATGCAGAATTACAAACCTTCAAGAAAAGAGCGTTCTCCTTTTTAAAAGGCCGGCAACGCATTTGTAACTCCTCTGGTGTTGCGGGTGTCCATAGGCGGCGGTAATCGCTTATCATCAGGCGATCCGTCTGCTTATTTGCCTCCTATAACATAAAAAAAAAGAGTTCATGTAATAGTTGACTTAATTAAAAGCAAAGGAAATATGTTATGTTATGTGTATCGTTGTAAGGAATTGCATAATTTCATATTATGTTACGATTATGATGAATTACACAATTTCGTCATATGTTTACGTGTATCTATATTGATCATTAAGGACAATGAGACGACCACAATCTTGGTTTTGTCGTGATCACGGCTATAAGTAAGCAATCGAAACGATGGCGACACTGTAAATATAAAAAGGAAGTTATATAGTGCTAATTGTTTTTAAAATAAACTGCTTTAAAATCCGTGTAAAGTGATTGATTTCAATTGTAATGTTTGTCTATATTTTTTGTATTGTTATCGCTTTCCTACAGCATGTATCACACAAACAATTTGCTAGGTGTTTGGGTATATGTTTTAGGTTAATAGTATGATCCAATACCATTCGTAATGTCCTGCCACTGCACTAGTTTATTCAATATTAAGTAAGAGCTTCAATGTACCACCTCTACTTCAAATATTTGTAAATAAAAATCCTACATGAAAGTGTGAAGATGTTTGAATGGTATTCTCAATCACGCGTAAACCGCTGCATGGATTTTAATAAAACTTGACACACAGATAAAACATTAAAAGTATTACTTTTGTTTCGGTAATAAGTTAAGCATGCGGCTGATGTCACAGGCTGAAAATAGTCTTGAAAATAAATTCCGAAACTGCCGCATCCATTTCTCTGCGATCCGCAATCTCCCTTTTGACCCAATAGTGGACACTTTCAGGGCCTTTAATAAATATTTATCCCTCATATTGTTTGGAGGTCCATGCTCCACGATATTATTATATTATTACGAGTCGCTAATTCCTACTAATTACATTATTTATGCGTTTGCGTAGGATACGGAATTAGTTGAAAAATTATTATTTTAACTATCAAATAGTTTAGAAGGGTCCGTGGGAATGGGAAAATAGGTATATATTTAACCCTTATCATGGGAGGAGAAAGTTGTTTTTGAATAATAGGTCGGTAGGTTCTGATGATTATTCTTCATAAAGTAGGTACATATATATTTATGTTATTGCATTTTTGTAAAACATTTACTTCTTACTACTAAATAAAAAGTAAAGAATAAAACTATGTTAAAACTCGTAATCGTACACATAATAAAAATTATGGATAGACGCGTGAATTTTTTTTGTCATTCTAAAGAGAGCGATAGCTCAGTGGGGAGACCAACAGACTGCAATGCAAAGGGTCTCGGGTTCGAACCCACGTCACGCACCTCTGATTTTCGGAAGTTATATGACTTTTCGAAATTATGTGCGTAGTGATTCATAATTATCTCCTGTTCCGTGCCTAGAAGAGCACGTTAAGCTGTCGATCCCGGCTGCCATGAACATTTATGGCAGTCGTTATTGGAAAGTCAGTAAGTCAGTGCCTTCTTATATCCGGACACTGGTCTAGCCTTAGGGTATCGTTAGCCTTCGGGTTGTGGAGGTCAGGTGGCAGTCGCTCCATGTAAAAACTGATATCCAGTCAATTAGACAAGAAAGCCGACTCCAAGTGACTTGGGAATAATAAAGGCTGGAGAGAAGAAGAAGATTCTAAAGAGGTAACATTCAAACAGCAGATACAAAGAACACCCAGACTCGGTACAAGTATTTGCAGATCATTAAACAACTTCGTCATGCAGTCACTTCATTTATATCTAACCTACTAAACTAAACACAAAACCAATGGAGTTCATATTATAAGTATACAGGTCAATCGATCCCATTGCCGAGTTAGGCACGTTTTAGGTTATTCTATTAAGAATTTCTCACTAGCAGATCTCACAAACAGCAGGAATTTGCAACTGTGACTCATCTGAATAAATGAGTCACATAGTTGTGACACTTAAATCAAAAATTGGATAATGTAGTGTGACGTTTTTGATTAACATCAAGAATCATGCAGGTGTGAAGAATCTTCTGGCAAAATAGAATATACAACGGTTTATTTTCTTCTTCAATAAAACGCTCATCAAAACAAAAAAACAATTCAAATAAAGTACACAACGATACGAACAGTTGAAGTGTCACCGTCATTCGAATATCAAAACAAACAGTTATTGGCGGTAAACTTACAAAATGGCGGCGCGAATGTGCGGAATAAAATCATCATTAATTCGTGTTCGCGACGTAGGTAATGTGCCACTCGTTATTGGCAACAACCTGTACAGTAAGGATGCTGAATTAATTGACTCTCGTATCGATTTTTTGGTATCAGAGAGTATAAGGCTTTTTGCCTTTTACATGGCGTTAGAATAATAGTTGTTGTATTTATTAGAATAATAGCCCTCACCAGTTGCTAGCATCTTGCAACTGGCGAAGGCTACAGACGCAAGTTACTTGCGTATGTAGCCCACGCCATTTGTCTTAACACATTCAAATATAGGCAGATGCGTGCAGAGATTCTATTTAAACTGAATCAAATGCAGTGCATTTAAACAATTTGTATTGAGTCATCATCTATACGCTAGTTGTCTGAGTATTAATTGTCTTTATCTCTCGCAGTTGTGGCACAGTGAATTATTTTTACTAAATCGGTAGTTGCGAGATACACTCGGCTATCAAAGCTTAAACTGATATACATACAAGTAACATTCAGTTAACCTAATGGCAAGCACATAACAATAACTGTTTACTAAATATTTCTACAAAATACGGATATCGTAGAAATATTATCGCAATATTAGAACATCACACGCACGATTTCCAATCTGCAAAGGTATTCGAAAACCTTTTTAAAACAATTTCATGTTTATTATGGGGATCACTCTACAAATAAGCATTTGTTAGAGGAAATTCATTTAAAGCCCGAATTGAAGTATCAGTTTTTTCAAATAAGGGTGCTAAAGTAGGATAAAAGTATCGATCAAATTTAATCGAAATCCATATCACGTTTCACGTCACTAGTCCGATAGTCCCATAACGGCAATATTGCGGCGATACAATACAGTTGATGTTAATTATTCAACCAATAATGTAATTGTATCGCGTGGCCGTTGTCCTGAATTAATACGGTTCGGTTTAAACGCGATGACAGTACATCAAAGGCTGTCGCTTTGGTTATTGAGCTGTTCGAATTTAGTTTTCATTGATCGATAAACTGCGGTCTAATCAATTTACTTAATGCAATATTTGTTTATTTGATTCTGTGTAACGCTCTGCCTAATAGTTTAAATATTGCAGTTGTGATTTCTATAAGGCTATAAGTTATTGATACTGGCGATATATGTATATGGGTTTTCTGTTAAGAAATCTCAATTACAGCTCGGAGTTAGGAAGTTGGTGGTATTGAACATGCCCGTGCCTCTGAAAGCACGTAAAGCCGTTGGTCCTGCGTCTGATCTCTCTCCGGTCGTGTCGGACTATCTTTCCAACGGATCATAAAAGTTAGGGAACAGAGAGTGTACTTGTGTTTGCGCACACGCCTGTACACTATAATATCTCCTGCGCAGAAGGCCAGTCTTCGTTAAGATTGGCCGCCGTGACCGAAATCGGTCTGGTGGACATTATTATTATTATATAATTGATACGTATAATAAATCGAATTATTCGAAAATTTTATGATGATCATGATCTCACTGATTACTATTCCAATCGTATTCAAATTTATTCGAAATTGGTGTATGGACGTGGCTATGTGTTTTTGAACCAAACTTTCGTATTAATAACAATTTCTTTATATAAAAATGCAGACTGATCTGTCAACTCTCGAACTTTCTCGAACCCGATGATATTAAACACTGTATCTGAATTCGATAATGCTTTAATAAGCGTGCTCCTTCTGGCGCACGCTATCATAACTGTTAATAATATCAGTTATGCCGATGATATGGTGTTGCTGAGCCCATTGATCAGCGCGTTACGTAAGCTGGTACAAATTTGTCAAAAATATCACATATATTTCATAAATTTGTGCAAATGGGCTCTCGTACAATGTCGGGAAAAAGGAACTGTTGGTTTTTAAAGCGGGAAATTTTAAACCTTCCAGCGTACCTAGTGTGACCTTGAACGGTCACACTAGGTACGCTCCTCTTCTTTTAATATCATAGGAATACATCTTTTTTTTTGTTTTTGTGCTTTTCTGCCCAAATCCAACCAAATCAGTACCAAACTATAAGCAGAATTATTCTGTGTCGTTTTCATGATGTTGAAGGAACTCCTCAGTAGGAGATCTCTCATCCTTCAACATCTGTAACCAAGTTTTTGTATATGTATATTTTTTTATATCATGATGTTTCAGTTGTTTAGTGTAGCTGATCGTTGTTAACGTGGTAGCTAGCGCAGCCGCGTTTGATATTTATTCCCTGCTAGTTTTAACTCCTCCTTGACAGTTCCTATGGTCTGGGCTTTTGCAAAATTGATGAATACCTCAAAGATATAATATGATTGTAATACATTATTTTTATATTATTTCATTTCATTATTGTTTTTTTAATTCAATTTTTATTTTTATTGTCCTACTAATAATTTTAGTTGAAATTTGTCTATTTATATAAATTATTGGATTTTATTTGACATAAATTAAGTATTAAATTGACATGATTTTTTTAGAAATAATATATAATTCTTAATAGGTTTAATGGATTGAGAATCCACAAATTTATATTAATTTAGTGCTTAATTGCAATTGATGTTAAATTTATTAATTTAAACTAATATATTATCTTCAACACAATATTTTTTGTTATGAATAAATGAATAAAGTCCCTTTATGGAGGTCTATGTTGGTGAGAAACCAGGGTGCATTTGAAATGGTTCTTAGGATACAGCAGTTTTGCAGCCATTGCATTGTAATAATAATATTCTATCACATACACACAACACCATCTAGCCCAAACTAATCAGAGCTTGTACTATGGGTACTAGACAATGGATAAACATACATTATACTTTACTTTACTTTTTTTTTTGTAAATCCTTACATATTATACATAGAAACACCCAGACAAAGACAAACATCCATGTTCATGCACACATATGTTTGACTTGTGCGGGAATTGAACCCGCGACCTCAGGCGTGGCAGTCGGTTACACTAACTACTACGCCATCGAAGCCGACAGTTATGTTTACATTGGAGTCGCTAGCTAGGAATACTTTATAATCAAGATTTCTTCTGCTTTTATTTTAAATAATATGCTAAGTATGCTTTCTTTATTACTAATAATGGCACGGTCAAAAAACCCATAACAAGATTTAACATATAAATTATATATAAATATTGTCTCATTCACAAATACCTGTTTTGTGAGGTTTTTCGTTAATTCCAATCATTTATAAATGACTTATTCTATATCAAATGTTTAATATGTTGCTGGATATCATTCAAAACAGTCAAAATGAAATATTTCGCTGCATTTACCATTTTTCTAATATTTTTAATTATGGCTATTACTTTGCCAAGTGACGCTAAAGGGATAGATTTAATAAAGAGAAAGATTCAAGAAAGTATAGAAAGTGACAATAGCAAAGAAAGTGTAGAAAGTATTGAAAGTGATAATAGCGAAGAAAGTGTTGAAAGTATCGAAAGGGATTATAGCGAAGAAAGTATTGAAAGGGATGATAGTGAAGAAAGTCTTGAAAGTGTAGAAAGCGAGGAAGAAGTTAAATATGGTGATAAAAAACATCAAGTATTGAAAATGAAACCAGTGAAGAAAGTAACGAAAGTAAGGAAGAATCAAAAATGGTGTTAGTACGTATCATAAAATTTATGTCACGATTATATACACCTAAAATGATTTAGGTGAAATTAAACTCTTGTATACAATCATTGGAGGGAAACTACAAAAATACCTATTTGTGTTTTTTCGCATATTATAATCGTAGTAAAGTTTTGCATAAAATAAGAGTATTTGTAATACATAAATTATCTTTAAAAGTAAATCAAAATAATGCATTATTTTGTATCGCATTTATATTTATTAAAACGTTATTGATAATATAAGATTATGAATAATGGACGACTAAACTGCTAATTATATATTTAAAATTTTCTTTTTTGCTTTTCATTTATGGCTTACATTCACAAACTTACATAGGACTCATACTTTTATATTGCCGAAGGGTAAGGCAAGAATAAGTAATATCCACATTTTGCATATGTTTTAACATGAAGTGCCGGTCACAAATAACTGCAAACAATACATTTTTTACTGTGTCTTCTGGCATTCAATGTGCTAAGCTCAGTAGTAAACTATGGTAGTCCAATTGGGTACGTGCTCCTAGAGATCGCAACCAAATAGATAACCGTATGCTGTGTCCGTGAAGTAAGAATTTGCTGTATCTTAAGGATCTTAGAAGGTGCTATACAAACCTAGGGTATGGTTGCGTTGCAAAAAAAGAAACTTGAATATAAATAGTTTTAATTAAATTAAATAGCTTAAAATATAGTAGTAAAGTTCAATGATAGTAGTGTTAGAGTTTTCAAAGTTATGTAATAAAAGTTTATAGAGACCTAGCTAAGCGGCTCATCGACGCTTCACGTGACCAGAGGGCTGGTATTTTCTTTCCACAAAGAATAAGTATTGCCTTTAAACGTGGCAATGCTGCCAGTCTTCTGGGCACGTTGCCAATTGACGACGATGCGGAGGAATATTATGACGCTTTTTGATATTGCAGTTTTATTTTTTTCTTTAGTTTATATTTTTTTGTAAATAATTTGTGTATATATTATGTTAAATAATGTCATTAATTAAATTAAGTAATATTACAAAAAAAAATTGAATAAAAGTGTTTTAAAGTAAAATAAACAACGCGACAAAATTCTTATAAAGTGTTAAATTTCAAGAAACTTGTTTCTTCTGTATCGGCAATGCGCAAATTATAGACATCATTATGTATGTATAAACAAAATTCTAGAAACAACATTTATGCAAGATCAAGGACGGGTCAACGAACGGAATAACTAATGAAAACTAATAAAAAATACGAATCTAGAAATGTGGTTTTAGTAACATACCAGTTAATATTGATTATGTTCATGTGTCAAATATCAAACCATGATTGTATGCATAAGATGTTTGAGGTCAACGTCGATAGATGGCGTTGTTCCATTCCGCTGCATCGCGCTATGGTTTCGTTACCGAGCACACTATATAAGCCCAAGTTATTTTTTAATAAATTCGACCAGCAGGACAATTCAGTTCAGAATACAGTTGTTTTATTTAGAACACCTAGTATTTTTACCCAGTTGAGTTCAACAGATCAAATACTAAATTCGGTATTTAACATCATGTGCAAAATAATCTCTTTCTCTCTCTCTTCCTAGCTATCTATCCCACATGATGGTGGGGTCAGCTTTCCTTATTTTTCTCCTCCACTTCGCTCTGTCTTCGACATCATCATCAGATACATTGCATTTCCTCTTGTCCTTTAGCACTACATTTTTCCACCTTGTTTTGAAAAATAATCTAATGAGCTATAATCTATAAGTTCTAACAATTGACAGGTTAAATTGGGAGGCGTATGACTTGAAATGAATTTCGAAAGGCTGATTGATTGATATATAGCCTACTGTAATTAATAACATTTTATTGGTAAACTTTGATCTGGACTCAAAATAATTAGGTGATTACACTCATTTTTATTTTGAGTCGGAATCGAATGCTTCGGCGTATTGGTGACCTCTTATATTCGGCATACGTGCAACCAATAACACGACATCAAAAAGTTACATACATATCCAATATTACACTTAACCCTTTAACTTTCTATCGCTAAACTTTTAACCCTACAATCACCACAATGATACACAAAAGGTATATATAACCGTGTAATGTTTTAATAACGCAGTGTATACGAATCAATTTGTGTGCGTTAACCCTTCGACGCAGGTGTGGCGCCTGTCAATTTTAATAAACGATGCCGCGTGTGTTTTTGATTTAATTGTCTGTCGGCTGTCGAAGGGTTGGGCTTAATGTGTCTATTTTAACTTGACATTGTTGCTATTTTTGTAGTATAAGTATAACGTTGCTTTCTAATAATAAAATATAAATACAAAACCTATTTAATCCTAACTAATATTATAAATGGGAATGTGAGTTTTATTACGCTTTTACGCCTTAAGTTCTTGACCGATCACTATCAAATTTCGTATACACGTTGTCAGGGGTACAGAAAAGGGCATGGGATACTTTACATCCAGAAACAAGTGAGAAACGGCAATAAATTGCCGTAAATCTTAGAGTTCGAAAAAATGGTTCAAGTAATATTCAAAGGTCACGTGATACCACGTGACCTTGAAGCCAGAGGTCAAATTTTGTAGTCATTTCGGGGGTATATCAACTATGGTGAGTCAAATGGCGTTGATCGTGGCCAAATTCTATCCTAATGCTAATTAATATTATAAATACGAATGAGAGTTGGTTTGTGTGTTTGTTATGCTTTCACGCCTTATCTACTCGATCGATCATCATGCAATTTTCCATGCTCGTTGTCAGGGGTACAGAAACGGACATAGGGTTCCTTTCATCAAGAAAAACCGCTGTTCTTGCGGAATAGACATTTAAGGCGTGACTCCATTAGGCAACTCTTGCATGCAAATATGACGTCACATTTGCGTACAATTTGCTTGCATGGAATAGGTTGGCAAACGAGCAGACGGATCGCCTGTTGGTAAGCGATTACCGCCGCCCATGGACACCCGCATCCCCAAAGGAGATACAAGTGCGTTGCCAGCTCTTTAAGAAGGATTGAAAGAGGGAAAGGACAAAGGAAAGGATAGGAAAAGGATCGGGGTAACTGGGCCTCCGGCTCTTTCACTCACCAATACGAAACGCAACAGTACGGGTATCATTACTTCACGCCGGTATTCTGTAAAAGGTATATATACAAGTGCAGATGTCCAACAATTGAGTAGGCTATTATGGGTGGAAGCCTTGCTCCTCAATAAAAATGATTATTTTCTCGTGCGCAGACATTATGTTTCAATAATTTGGACAACGATAAATAGATAGACATGTGTGTACACGTCACTCGTTCGAAATTCAAAACATGCAACTAACGTTTGCGCGTTCAATTTGCAGGTCACTTAAATAAAAATATGTACAAGTTCAAACTACCCCATGCAAGTTGCAACTTGTATGCAGGTTTGTACAAGTTGTATGCAATTTGCAACTTGCATGCAAGTAACTTGCCTGATGGAATCGCGCCTTAATCGACAAAATCTAGATAGCATTAGATTTGAATAATCTGCTTAGATTTGTCATGCATCATACTCGTGAACGGGTTTTACTAGTGACCAGTAATTATTTTCTTTAGGTGTGGGCGGAATTAAGACCCTAACATACTCATTATATTCTCCATGCACACTCGTAAGTCAAGGACACTGTTTTCTCTAAAATGTCTTCAACGTTGTCAGATAGCATTTGTCTAGGTCTTCCCATTTAGTCTGTCCCGTTGATTACTTTTATTTTCTTTTTAAATCATTTATTTCCTTTATTATAGTAAATTAGATTTATTACATGTGTAAAATCGCCAAAGGTAAATGTTTAACGGCGAGATGCGCTCTTAATTCTATTACTTAACCTACATTATACAAATTAAATAAAAAATAAAATAAAGCAATAAAAATATGTTCTATAATAAAAGGTAAAGTAATAAATATTATCATTCTAATTATATAAGTCAGTAGTATATTAATACATATTGCATTAATATACCACTATTTCAAATTACATTTATCAATATTTAACAGTATATACATTTTTGTTTATATACTTCTCTTGGGGGATATCATCAATGATGTAGGTAAAAAATGAGATTTACTTTGGCAGCTTTGTTTGAATGTCCCACGTAGAGAGAGGAGCGTGATGACGTCAATGATTGGCCTCAATTTCAGACTCTTTTCTACTACTAACAATTACCTCAAGAGAAACCTATTTTAGATCTACAAACTATATTTAGATATTATTGTCGTCCATTAGCCATATTTCCAGCCATCATGCTGCTAAGAATTTTGTCTGAAATACTTATTTTTAGATTAACATACCATAGACAAATATATTTATATCGGCAGCTATATCGCTACCAAATAAATCCTTAATACCGAAGTGCCGGCCATTAAATCACCGATCAAGCAGAAACATAAGTTGTAAGATACAAAGTTTTGTTACCCAACTGTTATTATTATATTGTAAATTATTACACCACTTATAACGAAAAACAATAACAAAAGTTTACTCTATAAATAATGTACCAGAGATTGTGAGGGTTAACAGTAACCACAACTACGGAATCGAAAGGTAAACTCACTTGTTCGTGTACTTTAAGTGAGAAAATGGTGAGAAGTTGCATAGCAGTATTTTTGCGTAGATTTAGGCGGATATTTTGTTTAAAAGCAATTCACACACTAGAAATCAAGCTCTGTGGTACAAACACAGGACGTGGAGTGTTTTGCTCTGTACAGGGTTACAAACACAGGACGCGAAACACACCCACAGTCGGTCGATTATTTGTAGATCACACAAATAATAATTATTCTAATTTGGATGGAATCCATAACACTAATGCACTGCTACGCCATCCTTGCATTTATTTAGATCAAACTTAAGCTTAGCAGGGGTGTAAAACTAGAAAATACTGGCTAGAAACTGCCTACTATAAGACCGTTTCTCCAAATCGACAACTTTACAATACTGCTTATATTACAAATCATATCATTGGTCCCATGATTTAAGCCCGTGTATTGGTTGGCAGAGCGACAATACGGTTTGTCAGCAGGTTGTAGTCCTACTTCTTGGATTATCTTTTTAATTTGGTATAATTGGTTTAGTGGGAAATCATTTAAGATATATAAAAGACATTTAAAAAAGGACATGTAAAACAATAACATGTAAGCGTGTCGATATTATGTACCTAAATACATTGATATTAAACTTCACTATACGGCTTTTAAAATTCTTAGATATTGATATTGAAACTCTTAGAAAAATTGTTTAAATAATTTAAATAGCTTATTATAATAAATTATCTAATAATGGAAGTAAACATATTATAATATTGTTTAACAGTAGTATGCTAGATTTTTAAAATTATCTTATGATACTGTTTTAAAAATAGACAACGCGATAAAATCCATATAAAGTACGTTACTTCCAATGTAAAACATTTACTTTAACGTAAGACAATATTATGTATCGTTATGTACGATATTTTCACGTTCACTTCCCGTCACATTACGATATCGTCTCGTTTCCAGCCGCGTGTGCGTTACCTTAGTAGCGGCTGTTAACCGCGATACAACGTTTTCCCCGTCGATTAAGATACGTTCAGCGAGCACTCGATAATGATGTAAGTTTACTTGTGTCACTCTACTCTATACGGTCAGAAAATAAATACTCTTACATACATTCTAACTAATATTATAAATGCGATTGTCAGTTTGTTCGTTTGTAACGCTTTCACGCCTTAACCACTCGGTCTATCATCATGAAATTTCGCATACACGTTGTCAAGGGCACAGAAAAGAATATAGGGTCCACACACTCTTACCTTTCATCCAAAAAAGTAATGATTTCGGGGGATAGAAAATTGTTATTACCTACATTTAAGCGAGCGATGCCGCGGTCAAAATCTAGTCTATAATAATAATAAAATCAGCTCTGTATATACACTGTCTCACTGCTGCACACGAGTCTCTTCTCAGTGTGAGTTAGGCCATAGTCCACCACGCTGGTCTGGTGCGGGTTGGCAGACTTCACATATCTACGAGAACATTATGGAGAACTCTTAGACATGCAGGTTTCCTTACGATGTTTTTCTTCACCGTTAAATAAGCTGTAATTACCTATATAATATTTACATTTATGTATAATAAAGTATAAGTAAAATAATCGTACCCGAATTAAAACAGTCTTGATCATTTTCTTTAAACTTATAGGACAAGAAAAACAGACTAGTAGAGCCTCGCTGATTTTAGCATGAATTGGCCGACTCGATCGGGGAAGGACTACCGTCTCACAGAATATCGACGTGAAATAGCAGTATTCCTACTGTTGTGTTTCGTTCGGTGAATGAGAGTACCGGAGATCCAATCACCCTCTTTCCTCCTGCCCGCTCCTTCTCCTTCCCACTTCCTTTCCTAAAAGTTCGGCAACGCGTAAGTGATGCTTCTGGTGTTGCAGGCGTCCATAGGCTACGGTGACCACTTACCATCAGGTGGGCCTTATGCTTGTTTGTCACGTTAGTATTGTAAAAAAAAGATTTTGGAATCATTTTTCGGTTTGCGGTAAATAAGGTCTTAAATTCAACTTTCTTATCCTATGCACTACAATGACAGCATTACTTTTTACTTTATGGTACCTAAGTATTCTGTGAATAACGTAGTCGATGCCGCAGTTGTTAATTTAAGATTATTTTTATGTATTATCTAAAGTGCAATTGTCGGATGTCTCAAATAAAAAAATATTGCGCAGTTATTGGTGTACGCTTTTGCCTTTAAAGACCCCGCGGTATAAAACTGTATAAATATACAGGATGAAAATGAAATCGTGTAGTTCCTTTTAACAACCTTTTAAATAATAACATAACAATAACTGATGTCGTAAATAATAAGAGGCAATAAAAAGAACCGCTCGTTATTATTTACTTCATTAATTATTGATATGTTATTTTATTTTAAATAGTAAAAAATTAATATTGCCCCGTGTGGGTAACATATGACTATCTGACACCATTTCACGAATAAAATTATACATACATTTTTCCAAAAACATAATTCTAATAAGTAAAAATATGGTCAGGATTATTCCATACCACCAGTAGAATGCGTGGTTAAAAGGAATTACACGATTTCAAAATCATTCTGTATATAACTAACGTCCATAATAGACCTTACAACTACTTAAAAAGGTAGAAGGTAGAGTCACATAACCGCAATGTAGGTGACAAGAAAATATCTAAAAAAGAAAACAAAATAATACAGTTTTTTTGTGCTAACGCTACAAATACTATTGAAGCGTAAAGATACAGTCAGCATAATACGAGCGGATGACAAACGATTGTTGCCAAACTATCGTCGTTAGCGGCTACTTTTATTTTTTCTGTTTTATACGTAGAGCGCCAGTGTGGATGAACACTTATTTTATTTTAGCTGAATTTTGTTCTACGAATACTGCGCAGATAATTCCTTATTCTAGAATAGTACGCTGTTATAGAAGAATATAGCCGTAATCCTCTACGCATTAAATATCAGTCCTTTATACGCTGCTCTAACTTCAGGTGCCTCAGTTACGCAGCCACTCCCGCTTCGATGCGACTGCTGTGCATGAGGTCTCGGGTTTGATTTTCAGGTCGGGCCAACAAAAAAGTTATTGGGTTTTCTGTCAAAAATTATCAATAGCAGTCTGGAGTTAGGAAGTATGCGGTGTAAGACATCCTCGTGCCTCGGAAAGCACGTAAAGCCGTTGGTGCAAGACCTGATCCCTCCAGTCGTGTCGGAATACCGTCCCAGTTGGGGAACAGAGAGTGCACTTGTGTTTGCGGACACGCCTGTGGACTATAATATCTCCTGCGCAGATGGCTTGTCTCCATTAAGATTGGCCGCCGTGACCGAAATTGGTCTAGAGGACATTATTATTACTTCAGGTCATGGGCCTCCTCTCATTATGGTAAAGGTTAGGCAATAGTTTATGCTAGGCCTCGTCACTTTGTAACCTTTCTTATAATGTTGCCTAAGCCAAATGTTGCCTTTTGGGAGAAAAGCTTAGGCGGCTAACGTTGCTATTAAAATATAACATAATTAAACCAGAATCTCTTTTGAACGGCTGTTAAAATACAATAAATTACCAAAAGGTTTAAATACTCATTTAATTAAAATAAGAATTTTTAATGATTAAATGCTTTTGCTCAAGTAACTCAGTGGGGAGACCAACAGACTGCAATGCAGAGGGTCTCGGGTTCGAACCCACGTCGCGTACCTCTTTCTACTTTTGGAAGTTATATGACTTTTCGAAATTATGTGCGTATTAATTGACATTTATCCTGCTCCGTGCCTCGGAGAACACGTTAAGCCGTCGGTACCGGCTGGCATGAACGTCTATGGCAGTCGTTATTGGAAAGTCAGTGCCCTATTATATCTTGACACTGGTCTAACCTTAGGGTATCGTTAGCCTTCGAGTTGCGGAGGTCAGGTGGCAGCCGCTCCGTGTAAAAACTGATATCCAGTCGAATCCGGTTAGACCAGAAAAGCCGACTCCAAGTGACTTGGGAATAATAAAGGCTAGAGACAAGAAGTGCTTTTGCTCAATAGAAATTTTCCATCAAAATCAAATATCAAGGTATCTAATTCAATTTAAAGAAAATATTATTTATACGTTAAAACTTTATTTTTCTAAAAAAATAATCTTATTGCTCTAAGATTTTCCATCCCTGTAGCAGCCTCAAAAGTTAAGCTATACGTTCGTGAAAATTGTTGTGTACTTAGAACCTCTCACTTAGTTACTACTCATATACTTAGCAAAGGTAGCATAAAAAATAAAAATATACATAAAAAATAAAAATAAACTTCGGCGTCTATTTCGTATTGTACTAATAAGATGCAGATTAAAACAAAAAATATATAAACAAAATAATGTCACTATCATCAACATAATTCGCTATCATTACCGATTAATGACATCGACGAAAAAATCGCATGCGAAATAAATCCTCGTTTTTAAAAAAGGAATGCTGAGCCCCACTGATGAGCGTAATATTTTTCCCTACTGATATTAAGTCATGTTTAAGAAGGCTCGTCATTATCCTTAATAGTAATAGATATTTTATTTTGTCGCATTTCGCTTTGGGGTGTTTACACAATATTCTGGGGCGGCCATGGCGGTGGTGCACGTAATGACGTGGCGGTTATGCGTTGCTAGTCACTCGATATTTTATTTCATTTTGCATTGATACTAAATTATGGATACACTACTTTTATAGGTAATTTATATCGCTGTTTGTATGTGTTGTGTGTTTGTATGTTTTTTATTAAGTATACAATTTTTAAACACATGACTGTTCCAATATTTACGTAATTTGAAAAGATCTTGATCTATCTACTTATTACCTTTTGTGATGTGAAATAGCTACAAGAAAAATCGAATATTAGATTTTTCTTCGATTTTTTATGATTGATTAACATTTTTCTTGTATCGTATGATTGATCAACATTTTGATGCACGATTATAATTACATTATTTAATACATTTGTAACTTTATTAGAAGATTAAATAATAAATCTGCTAAATATGAAAAATAAAAAGAGGCTGGATTGTTAGGATATATGTATTTAATCGACGTTACGAGATCCCGTTATTCTAATAATGATGAATCATGATACTAATAAATTATTGATAGGATCACCTTTCATCAAAAGGATATTGTCGAGGTATCCTCGTTTAAATATCGCACACGACAAGTTTCTAACAGTAAAATAAGCTAGCGACACCACAATACGCACCCTGATACATTTGCCGTTCGTTAATAGGTTTTTCCTTCATAAAGGGAATGTTAACCTATTTATTATACAGATGATATTAAAAACGGGAGGGGGCAATGTTGTCCTAACACAAGAAGATTAAGAATCTGCGTCCGGATTTGTATATGTGGTCTTCTTGCCCATTAAAGTAATATTTTAGTACCTACTATTAATTCTTATGTCAGGGTAACGATACATAGACTAATTGTGAAAGGTAAGTATCGTTGCCACGGTCAAATTTTTGGATGGGTGATCATTATCGCCAAGTCTGTGCCTTGTTCAGGGATAGTTAATCTCAGAGAATAAAGTCTTAGAATCTCTTGGCTGCTAATTGGACTTATTCCTTTCGTTTATTCTTGTAGGATGAAACTATATTCTAAGACGCTGCTTTATTGAAGTCAAATACGGAAATTAAGGTGGGTAGGTTAAGGTAACCATTAATTTCTAATATTACATTTTATTCTACTGTTCATAACACACACCCGGCTTGTAGGCCTATTTGGGTAGGCGTATGGACGTACGTCGGGAAGTGAGCGTGCCTTATACAGCTCCGGTAGCATACTGGAGATATGGGAGGCGACTTCTCCGTCGGCTTCAGTGAGGTTTTCTTCAGCAATTCCCAGAGTTGCGAGTGATGAACGGCTTTATTGCTCCGGTACCTATCTGAAGAATAAGTAGTGTCTCTTGGGCACCAGGTAGCTCGCTTACGAAAACCGAATCTCTGAGGGTAGGGTGGAAAAATCGAGATTTGAGGACAAGACCTGTCTATAACTGGTCCCAGAAGGTGCTTTTTGGCACTGGAAGTTACAGCGGCTCCACCTAATATAGCCTTGACGGTTGGTGTAAGGGAACGCTATATCATAAACTGGACTAGTTGTAGAGAAAGGGGATGTTCATAAAGTGGGAGTATACAAAAATCATGAAATTAATATTTAATGTCGTTCTTTTAACTTTGCATATACTTAATATATTTAGTAGTTAGGAGGCGCTCATAGCCACTGATCTGCCACTGCCTCACTGATCGGTAAACGGTTAGCGAGGTTAAGCAACGTTGGGTGCGGTCAGTCTATAGATGGGTGACCGCTTAGTGGTATTTCATCCGAGCGTCTCCGTGCTTCGGAGGGCACGTAAAAAGGTGGTCCCGGTTGTTGTTGCAGTCGTTAAGCCATGTCAGAGGCCTACGGGCGGCTTGAACAACTCTTGACAACAGGTTGGCCACTAACCACACGAAAAGAAGAAGATTTAGTATAAAGTCTTTATTGGCGTTATATTATGTATAAGCCTTTGGCATATATTATCAAAGACATTTAACCTCTGTTATGGCAATCTTAATGTGGCGTTAAAATTCGTCATAAAAAATATTCACATTGGCTTTTTAATTTCTTATGTAGGTACTGAATATGAAGAAAAATTAATCGCCCAAATAGTAGCGGCGGCGGCTCAATGGATGCAGTCAATTTGTGGTCGTGGTTTGAATCCACATTTGAATCTCAGCCATTACACTTTTTCTAACAGAAAACAATAAAACTCTGCTTGGCCTGGGAATCGAATGCGAGTTTGCAGACGATCGGACGCCCACGCCGCGAGCACATATTCATTTGTATTATATTATTTGAAAACCTTTATCACATGCATTTAAAATTGAATTCTCGCTAACTCATTTAATAATATCATTATACTTTGTATATGTGAACAATTCCACTGCTGGTCACGAGTCTCTTCGCTGGCCACTCCACGCTAACCCAGCGTGATCTGGCAGCCTTCAAAGATCCAAGACACAAACATTATGTAGAACTCGCAGACGTGCGAGTTTCCTCACTATGCTTTCCTTCATAGTTAAAGCGGGTATTAAATAATTACCTATTTAATACGCAAATAACCCTAAAAAGACAGAGATGCGCGCCTTGCGATTGAACTCGACACTTCAGCGTGGAAATCCAACGTCCCACTAGGCCCTTACTGTTTGTTTGCTCATTTAGGATTTGACAAAAACATAGATACTTTCGAATTAACATTTTATTTTGACTTTTCGAAGGCAGGTTTATTATGCAACATTTCCAAAAAAATATTATAACTTAGGAATTTGAATTAGAATACAAAAACAATCCATTAATCTACCTTATCTATCGACACAGACCAATCACACAAAAACAACTATACTTATAACCCTAAAACGCGCACGCATTTAAAATTCCCGATACGTTACACGGGGGTACTTGAGACCGTCACATTCGCACCATATTTATCACTGGATCAAAGTCGGATCCGGGTAATGCCCGCATCCAATATTTCATCCGTTCGCGTCTCAATAAGAGCTGAGCGTGGCTGTATATCATCTGCAATTGTGCGAGGTACGAATCTACGGAATGTGGTACTTTTATTTATGAGGTTCGGTATTTGAAAACGCGAGAGGGTTCTGAGTTCTGACTATTGTGTTTATTTTTTTTCAGTTGTGAGGAAAACAGTATTTGATTCTTAGCACACAATAGCAACAACAATTTGCAAAAGATATTTATTTAAAAATAATATATATTTCTAGCGGCTGGAGGTTTTCGTTATCCTGATACCCTATATTTCATGTAAGTAATTTGAGTTTAAATAAAAAATCTCATGTCAGTATATTTAATAAAGAATGTAATATCATACTTTTATAAATCTATAAATAAAACCTTTTTTGAAAGTAGCCTGTCGTTAAGACTTAGCTTATTTTGATAACAGAGTCACTGTTAGCAAGTATACGTAGTCTTGGTACAACAAATACAGTTATGAATTATATGAATGTGATAAATAAATCAATTGAAGATTATAAATTAATATCGTAATTGACCGCCAATAAGTCCGGAAAATATATGAAACTATTTTATAAAAATAAATTACTTGAATTCTATATATCTTACCGACATATTCTAGTTTAATCAATACATAAACTAACATTCTATTTTATTTCTAACCAGTTCGTAGTAAACAAAATTTACTAGTACTAGTACAGAATGCAGCTTAAATCGACTTAAATGGTTATCAACGGGTTATTGGAATTTAAAAGGCACTCAAAGCTACCACATCCAATAAAATGAAACATTTTATATTCTCATTCACATTCGGAATACATTTTTAAAAAGGACTTTAAACTTCGACAGTAGGAAGAGTGTGTGAGTGGTCCAAATGACAGACTTACATATGTGTAAATTCTAAGCTTATTATGCAATAACATTAGATTGAATTGTTGTAAAGGACCGTCATTGATACTATATTCTTTAAAGAACTGAGTGCAGTGCAACCTAGTGAGTAAAAGCATGTTTCATGAATATATAAATCAAATTAAATATTTGTCAAAATATATGACTATTTTAAAGTACGTAAAGAAAAAGAAAGAAAGAATATGAAGATGACCTTGCTTCATAATTGCCATTCGCGTACATACATAAATAACTTCCGACATCATCATCAGATGAAAAACTTCTACTAGACCTATGTCTTGTGCCGCCCGCATCCAACCGCTTACGCGACCCTTTCCAGGTACCTATTGGTACACCTTGTGGCCTATCCTACAATCCTAACTTTCATACTCTAAGGATATATATATTTTTAGTATAATATATTATAAACAAAATTAAGAATAATTTCTCATCTTGTAACTTAGACCACCCAAAGTACAGCATTGCAATAAAACAACGTCAAGCATGCGAGTGTAAAATTTGTCACGATCTATTTGCGCCGAGTCGATCGATGAGACGATCTGTCGACAGCGGCTTTTGTAAGAAGTGATAGCGATAAAATATTGTGCGCGGATTTTAAAGTCGAATGCGGACATTTAAGTCCGTGGAATATGGAGCGAGCGTTGACGGGTTAAGTAATTCTACTAATATTATTACAAATGTGAAAGTATTTGAACATGTTTGTTAGTCAATCAGGAGTAAATAAGTTTGTCAATATGTTTGGATGTTTGTTAGTCAGTCACGCGTATAATGTTAATCGGATTTGGATGAAACTTGATAAGTATAGACAGTCAATATTGGTAGACGTAAAAAATATATTGTCACTATACAAGGGGAAGATGCTAGCACCTGCAACACCGTTTACTAGCGCCGGTGTTAGGGAATTCTGTCATAAAACTGTATCAAACTTATGTCAATAAAGATTATTATTATTATTATTATATTATTATTAATGTTCCTGGCTACCATAAAGGATACTTTTTACCCCGGTTATGTTGTCTCGTGGGAAACACCCACGTGTCACCAGCTTGGCCCACGCCAAGCCTCTGACAATAACTTGTTGGCGAAGAAGTTGGTGTTATGTTGTAGCATTAAAATTGTATTTCTATAATCAAATATTAGATAGTCAGAAGTGGGGTCAAGCCTGCCTTGTGATAGAAGTTTGGACAGCATCGCGCCAACACAGTATCGGATAAAGAATCATCGAGTTTTCCTGTCAGAAAATAATCAGAAGCAATACAGGGTCTGAAAATATATTCGATAGTCGCCACAGCACGGTCGGCCCGTTGCCAATTTAAAGCACATTTCCAGCCTCCTTGCTGGCACTTCGAAAGCCTCAACATGATAACTCAAAATCATTTTACACAACCTAGCATCGCATCGCATTAGCTACTAGTGCGTCACAGAGGCAAACAAAATCACATTTATATCAAAACGAGTGCATTACCCAACCCGAAAATTCCACAAATAATGTATTCATCACTCAGCAATATTACCTAATTAATTACTCATAAACTCTAAGCGTGGATTGCTAAACGCGATACGTCAATTTAAGCGCAAATCCGATTCACATCCATCACTGATCGCGGCATTAGTGTTAGCGCATTAATTGACAATTAGCAGGCCGCGCGTCGCCGCGTCCACGCGTCCGCGACAGGCGTGGCCTGACGGCTGATGAGGCTTCGTGCCACTGACAGCGATTTGTGATACTAGTTTTTAATATTTTGTTTTGTGACGTAAGCAATCGACCACCAGAAATTAGTTTTCAGTTATTTAGTTAATAATGCTTAAAAATAGTTCTCTTAAAGCATTATCAGTGCATATGCGAGTATTAAACACAGAGTGTATAGTTTTGACTTATTCTTGCACATGCAATAACAAGACCCTGAATAATTCTCTCCCGCACTGGTAATAAATCTTGTGCCGCAAGGATTTTGCTAACATTTAAATAACGGACACAAAGAACACCCAGACTCGGAACAACCATTTACTGATCACACAAAGTTTTGCCCTATTTGGGATTCGAATCCAAATTTAAACAAATTTCAAATCGCAGCTGTCGTTGGGCAAGTTTTATAGTTTTACCAAAGACCTGAACTCATAACTATGGCGTCAAAACAATGATTTATGAAGGAGCAAAAATTTATAGCAAAATACCTTTAAGTATAAAAAATGTAAACTCGCTTAATGCTTTTAAGAAGGCATTAAGTCCATATTTGCTACAAAATCCTTGAAGGCATTAGACGAGTATAGGTGACGAACTTGTAATCGTTATATCTTATGTTTAAAATTGTTCTCAAGTAAGTGACATGTAAATGTTTTTATTGAGAATAAATATCTTTAAACCTAAATATAATCCATAACACTCGGCGCAAGTGGCGAGGCGACCATTTAAACCCCAACACCGTGCTGTCATTTCGATTTGTTCAATTAGGTAATAACACCGTGCGACTTAGTGGTGTGAGACGTGAATTATACAGAAAAAGGATAAGGCACAGACGCGATTAGATTATACAGAGGAAGCGCAGATATGTCATTATTCAGTTCGATTCAGTTGCGATAACAGGTCTTCTTCATAATTACTGTATTTATTTATTTATTTTAAGGAAACTCTACAGCTTTTTTACACAGATAAATTACAAATTCTCCTCTAAGCCAATTACAGAGTTCCACAACAGTCAAATATGAGGTAGAAAATTGTGATTTCTAAGTTACATTATAAGTTTTAGTAAGAGTACTTATCGAAAAGTTAAAAAGACAAGAAAGTATCAGTAACAGGAGTTTACGATCAGATCACGAATAATGCTATTTGTATACTGTATAACAACATCCCTCTTGCTCGCCACTTGAGTCGCGGCTGCAGAAGACGTGGCTCAGGCAGCGAAGTAGCATGCTTGCGCTGCGCCTCTTGTGTGTAATTTACGTTCGCTTTCTTACATTTTGAATAAAAAGCTTTTGAAGCGGCACCATGCGTCTACTGCGCCTTTACTTCTGTATATTATAGGTATACGCCTAAGATGTCACAACGGCGCTACTACTGCAACGAGTGCTGTAGGTTCGATTCCTACACAGGACAGAATTATGTGTGAGCCACAAATAGTTGAAATCTGAGTGTTAGTCATGGTCGTTGTCTGATAATTTATAAAATTCGCTGCGATACAAAAATTATTCCTAGCTTAAAATAAAACAAATATTTTACCAGTCAATCTGTTTTCAAGGGCCTAGCTACTATTACTTAGGGTAAGCATGTGCTAGAATAAGACAACACGTTACAGAATCCTTGAGGAAAGCTAGACTGTCTTGGTACCCGGAACGGACTTAATCAGAAATATATAGGAGGAGTTGAAAAAGGGTTCCACTTTTCTCCTTAGCAAAGCATGAGATAAAATACATAGTATTGATAGATACCAGTAAAGATAAGCGCCAAGGGCACATACATTAAGGAGCCTAATTGTGAGCTTGATTCCAGTAATACGGTACCTTAAAATTAGTTGACAAAATGTAGATGTAATATACATTTGCCTTCCTCAGTGTAAATATAAGCGTGAGCCTATGAATTATGTACTAACAAACAGTGACGGCAAATTTAAAAAAGTTAATATTTGGTGTTTACAAGTAAGTGAGAAAGACTTTATCTTCTATCTCTTGCACATACCAAGTACCTATCTACATTTTTTTAAGTTTTTCACCGCTGTCAGTGACACTGCAGCTCCAATTTGACGTTTGGGACGCGTAATGAAGTTTGTGGCATGAGGTTGTCAGCGCAACACGGCGCTGACATCGACGCGACACCGGACATCACCCGGACACCATATTGTGTCCGCTGGAGAGATTAGCTGTGAAAAATAGATATATCATCGTATTAGATGTTATACTGTTAATTAATTTGAATGCAGTTGTGTTATTATAGTAATTCTGTAGTAATACTACGTATATATGTCATTGTACACCCTTTTTATTTTACGTGGGTAAATGCTCCTTATGCATACTCTCTCACCACAAGGGGAGGCGAGAGGGTTATGTCGGGCTCTCCCGAGACTTCGGGCCTACCGACTTAAACCATCATGGTGTGCCACCTCGCTGCTTTGTATGGTGAGTGGGTCACTGAATCTGAAACTACATCAGCGACCCACCCAGCAGTGCCTAATGTAGATAATAATATGTTTTGTCTGCGGGCGACGACTCCTGGACGATGCCCTGGCACAACAAAGGGCGTCGCTCCGACTCAACGGCAGGTTCTCCCATCCACGGCTTTAACTACGGCGCATACGCGCGCCTTTGCCGCTTGGTTCGCCGGCGGCGCGCGGCGGCTCGGATTTGCAAGGATACTTTCCTCACAGTTAAGCTCCGCTGCCTCCTTCTGCGAGAATGTCGGTATACACCCTAGTGCAACTCTCATAGACCAGTGTATATCGTTTTACATTTTGTGTAGTCAAGTTCAGAGGCCAGTGCATAAGTGAATATACACAGTGCCGAACATTTTGTATAGAGACTTTGTTGCCCTGGTGCTCACAAATCGTTTGGTGTATCTGGGGTACAAAATGTTCGGCGCGATGTATATTCTGGCGCTGAACGTGTTAATGATTACACTTCAATACTTATTCTTGTTCTTTCATTTCTTAAATTTTTCTTCTTTGACTCCACAATGCGAGTAGTATTGCAAGTGACCATGTGCTCTGTATAGGATATTTCTACCTTATAAATTACGTGAGGTCCTAGAATCGATGGCAGATTTTGTAAAAAGTTAAACGATTTTCTGTCGTGTATTTTTTAGTAATATGGTAAATGGTATTTTGTACGGTAAATCTGAACATTGCTTTTAAAATTTGTAGCTAACAGCAGGTGTAAAGGAAAAGCGTGAGGTCTCGGATTCGAATCACGGGTCATGGAAAATTTGTTTTGCTTTTTTGACATAAAGCTCAAAGCTACAAGTACAAGCTATAAGTACGTAGTATATGATACGTATTAACGTAAAAAAGCTTTCCGAATGTCGGCTTTATACAACTCTGTTTACCCCTCCGCAGACATTTAGCCATTCGTCTATAGAAATGTTCTACATAAAGTTATACTTCTTAACTACCTCACACATTTCCATTAAACAGTTCCCCAATACTTTTTCAATAACGTAACCGCCGATATCCCCTAACAGACGCATCACAGGTTATTATTAAATGTTGCATGTATTAAAATTTATAATGGAAAACCACCCCACTTATTGTGATGTCGATTTTATTGACGAGCTAACGGCTCGCTATGGGTGTATTCATGGCTTGTAAATTTTTATATCTTATTTTTATTTTGATATTGCAACTTTGTATACTGTTTTTTGTTGTAATTCAAGACAATAGGAGGATTGGTGTCGAAGGCAAATGATAAATTCGTATGCTCACTATTTAAAAAAATGAAAGTGTAAACGTATAAATGATATTTTCTTTAAATTGAATTAGATACCTTGATATTTGATTTTGATGGAAAATTTCGATTGAGCAAAACCACTTCTTCTCCCTAGCCTTTATTATTCCCAAGTCACTTGGAGTCAGCTTTTCTAGTCTAACCGGATTTGACTGGATATCAGTTTTTTACACGGAGCGACTGCCACCTGACGCAACCCGAAGGCTAACGATATCCTAAGGCTATACCACTATCAGGATATTATAAGGCACTGACTGCCCAATAACGACTGCCATCGATGTTCATTGCTGCCAGGATCGACGGCTTAACGTTCTCTCCGAGGCACGGAGCAGGCGATAATTGTCAATCAATACGCACATAATTTCGAAAAGTCATATAACTTCCGAAAGTCAGAGGTGCCCGACGTGAGTGTGAACCGGATACCCACTAAATTGCAATCTGTTGGTCTCTCCACTGAGCTATAACTGCTCACGCTTTAATTCTCATTATACAGGTTGTCCGGTAATTAACGGATAACCTTGAAATGTCTTATAGTAGAACTGAATGCCGTTCACACGGACACTCTGTTTACTATTATAAAACTATAACGAGTATGTGTTTGTTATTTAAATATATTGATTACAGGTCAATCATCAAAAGCCAAAACTACAATTTTTCCTTAAAAATACTAATATGCAGGTGCAATAAATAATATGCAGGTGCAATAATGCTTGTGTCGAGGGAGATTTTACAAACATTCAAACGATAGACAAAAAGAACACCAAGACTCAGAACAACGATTTGTGGATCTCCCGTGTCGGATCCACAATACCCGGCGCAGTGGCGAGGGCGAGGCAGCCATACAAACAACTACGAGTACACCATCCGCGCAGTCAGTAGGTCAAACTATATCTTCGAGCCATAGTTCGAGCTATATGCAAAACATTTCATAATTCAATACATGAGAATCATTTTTTTATTACTATCTAATGAACATTTCATAAAGTTCACTAAAATTTTAGTAATGTTGATTTAAATCGCGCGCATTATTAAGTAAGATAATAATTTACTAGCGATCGTCGAGTGGTTGAAATTCGACCATAGTTGATTTAAATTTTAAGTTTGTTCGTTATTATGGTTTTATTGTCTATAACTATACCCTTATATTCACATTTCATTTAGTCACCTAGTACATATACATATGTAACCATACTTACGAAGAATTCTACGACATCAGTCGAACAATGCCGAAATACTATGAACGCAATACGACTGCTTGTGTCAAATGCATGGTTGTGTGCGTGTAGTGTTTTTTCATTAATTTAATGTATTTATAATGTATATTTTAAAAATATATTTGGATTCGCCACTCCTTCTCCATTTAAACTCTAACTATGCCAAATATCATACTCCTCCGTCCGCGCAATTTCCGTAAAAAGGAGCACAATGTTTTATTTCGCATATTAATATATAGATAATAAATAAAACCTGCATGTCTGAGTGTTCACTATAAAGAGAACACTCATCTATGTGTATATTATAAATGGTCCCCAGTTTATAATATACATATAGATCGGATAGAGGCCATACAGAGACGATCTGTGAGAACTCGGTGCTCAAAATATGGTTTTAGGCGCAAAATACCAACTTTCCTTTACAACTTTAATTAGTATAAGATGGATGAGCGACTTGTGCACTTTACATAAAATCGTAAATGATTCAATGGATGGTAACCTTCTTCAAAATTTATACATTAAAATACCATCACGATCTGTGCGCATTCCACAATTGTTTAGTGTTCCTACAAGCAACAACAATGTATCTCAAAATGACCCACTGTACAGAATGTGTAAATACTATTATTCTATGGCTTGTTTCACACGTACCACAACCACACTACAACCACAACCACACCACGTGGACGAGCGTAATTTTGTACTGAAAAGTAATAGTAGAATTTATATGGGCCACATTTTGCTGTCATTATCGACCACGTGGGTGATACCGACCACATCGCAACCACTAGCGACACCGCGAACTAGCGTCCAACCACATCGCAGACACAACGCTGTGTCGACGCACCGACAATGCGCGCACGCCTGCGCCCTCCCCCGTCATTCATTCTGAATTGTACTATGGTTCCGCGTGGTTCTTCTTCTTAATAAAATCCATAACAAGGATAGCAACAACAATGTTTCCTCTTCGAATTCCATGAGTTTGTTCAGTCTGCACTCGTGAACGTCATTGCGTCGTCGCAACCACATCGCAATTACTAACGACAACTCAACCACATCCACATTTTGAAGGTACCACAACTCAACTGCAAAAAGCTGCAGCGACACTATTCACACGTAATCACTGTTTGGTCACCTTTAGTCGCGTCGATATGGTGTGGTTGAGGTACGTGTGAATGAAGCCAATCTGCTCTCAAACAGATATTTTCACAAAAATTTCAGCACATTTAAATCTTTTCTGTTGAACTATAAAATCCGTGATTTTATTAGTGTACGCAATCTTGTATATTTTTAGTATTTTTTATATATCATGTGTTATTTTTTTAAACTTTTGTATTAATTATTTAAAAGTTTAAGCTAATGTAAACTTTCACGTACGTACTGTATATTGCAAATGTTGTGTACAAATGTAACTGGATGTCAGATTTACTCATTGTGTACTATTAAGACCATTATTTGTAATATGCTAATCTGTTATCTGTTTTTACGTACCTACCTTGTGCCTACTGAATAAAATAAAATAATTATGTAAATTTGTAACCTGGTATGTGGTTATTAATTAGGGATCTGATCGATTCAGAAATAATACAGGTCACGCCGTAGGGACGTGGTGTCTTAAGGTTAAGTTGTGCAGAGATTAATTAAAGATAGATCGACAATTAACACTTTTAATTGACTAGTAATGAAAAATCTGTTATATGTATTTAACAATATTCACTAGATAGGCTCACAATCCTACGCAAACACTAGCCAGGGCGTGGTTCGTAAAAAAAGCTTGCTCCGTAGTTCCTCTGAAGCAAGAACACTTAGCTTGATGTTGAAGCCTGCCGGAAGAGGTCTCGATCCAGGACACGATCGGCTTATATATCCGCTACCGCCGGGCAGGAGGGGAAGAGGGGCGCCACCCACCACTCCGACTCGCGCGCAGCCGTTATGGCGCGAGCGGTTCGCGTGACAAAGTCTGCCAAACCGCACTGGGCCAGTGTGGTAAACTATAACTTACCCTTTCTAATTTTTACAATGTAGCCATTAAAAGTTATTATAGACAGTTACGTGATAGAAATAGACTAGCTATAGAAGTACCTTATGAAGCCACTGCGCTTATGAACAAGAGCTTTTTTGTGATGGCATCTCTTATCTACAACAAGTTACCAGATCACTTAAAAAGGCTAAATTTACCACAATTTAAGTCAAAATTGTTTAAATTACTAATAGACTAGTGTTACTATGATGTCCGTGACTATTTATCTGGCAATGTTAATATTAATTAGTAAATTAATATAACTTTTCGAGACATTTTATGAGGAATTTAAATTGTATAATTCATTTGACATTTATCATAATTTTCACATTATAAGTAATATTTTTAACATTGACATCTCTGTATTTGAAATCTTGCAATGTTATTTTTTGATTCCTGACATTGTAACATTTATATGCAATTTTATATAATTTATAATTCCAAACATCAATATGTATTACCATTTTAATTTGTATATTTTCATATTTCTCATTTCTACCTATTATATTACTAAAATATGTTCAGTAAACTTGAAATATATATGATTATTTTTTTTTTACTAACAAAAAAATCATTTTAATAAGTTCTGTACAATAAAACATTTGCATGCCGAATGGTAATAATATGGTGAAACTAAAATAAACTGTAAGATCTGTAACTATAAACCTGTATTATGCAAATAAACAAACATACATTCAAACATATATACATACATTCCCACACTAAAAAGATTTACGTGTACAGCAGCGGGACGGTTTATATACAGAGCTGATATTATTTTATACGTTAAAATAAGAATTAAAACCATAACTGGCAATATGTGGGTAGTCAAAAAATACTTGTCTACTGCCTCAAAGATATAAAAAAGCTGCGCAATTCACAAAAAACAATACAGTAACAAATCTTTTTCTCCCTTATCTATCAAATAAAATCCATATCCAATTTCAGTGGGAGGCTGTTAGCGCGTTCTCTTATCTCAAAGAACGATTGTCGAACGAACGATTGAACCAATTTAGCGAACGGAATGTGTGTCTGATTGTATGTATGTGTGATGTTTTTTATTTGATACATATCTATTAAGGATTCGGAGGGCGCTTCTAAGGGGATCTAAATGGCTGGGAAGGAATATGCTAATGTCGTAATATATTTTTTGTGTTGTTTGTAGGGATGAAGTGCTTGTTAGAAATTAATGTGTTATTCAAATGATATCGCGGCGATAGTGTTTTTTATGTATGATCTGGTTTTATCATTTATGTGATTTTTATTTATTTTAACATAATATTGTCTCACGTTATTGTTTAATAAGAAGGTACATTTAAATTTAATTACATTGTTCGGATTATACCCCCATTGTTTATTTGAAGCACACTACCTTTACATAATTTTAAAGCTATGAAACTACTACAATTATCTAACTTACTATTTGTTTACTTGTGACCATGCATGCGGAAAAGCAACAATAATACAAGATAACAACAATACAAGACAAAAATACATATGATCCAAACAAATTCAGTCATAAGACACTGTCTAGTAATTCAAGCTTTAAAATAATATTAATTATTATGAAAATATAGTCGTTACAATTTTAAATTATCTTGCAAAGCAAGCAGTATATAAATGAGATCTGAAAATTAAAAAAAAAAACCTGCGTGGCAGTCTTTAGTGACTGCCGATAGAAGTGAAAACTAAGGACCTAGCGTGCGGTAACGATGACGCGAGTTTCACGCTTTTTGTTCACTCAAAAAGTACACATATATACACAGTATACATATAGCTCATGGAAAGCGTTCGGTGACGATGATGCGAGTTCCATGATTTTTGTTCACCCAAAAAGTGCTCAACGCGCCTAAAGAAGTTTTCACTTCAAAACATCTATGTATTTTTACTGTACTAGTATTCTTGTTAATCACTCCAGTTAAACTGGAATGTTAGGGATATGTGTACCACAGAAGTACAATGGTCAATGGATAGGATTTGAACCAATGTCTTATCCATAGGCGTACCATCACATCGCTATAACTACATTACCGAAAAAAGTAATACCCATCCACAAAGACTTAAATCAAAAGTCTTAAATTTACCCCAAAACTCAAGGCCTCTCTGCATTGCACCCTAAACTGTCGATGGTGTGATGACAACATTGTTTCCAACGTGAATTTATGTACGAAATAATTTCACAATTTTCTAAAGCAATGTCGCGTTGCGAAAGGCGTGTATGCAAACTGTTGTGTATTTTCATACTCGCGGTAATGTATGCGTATTAGACCCTAAATAAATCAAAATAATGCACGTATTGAAATTTTCTTTCTTTAGTATCTTAGTAAAACGACTCACCACTCTATGCTGAGAACGTCAACTAAGCTTATTCGATCATATAATGCGGTCACATATGTATGCATGAGCTGAAGAAGCAGTTGATCGTGGGACAAACGCAGGGAACCGCTCCAGGGGCCAAATTCCAACACGATGGTGCATAGGTATTGTAGAGGCAACAAGGGAAACTCTACATCGATCTATTGAACTGGCGGAGGACAGAGGCAAATGGAGACGGATAGTATATGGTCGATCCTCATTAGTAAGGAAAGACAAAGAAGGAGTTAAACTATAATAGCATTTACCGCTCAAATACCGTTGACGCCGATCGGCGTCAAAACCGGACTTCGGACTTGTACACGTCAAACCCCGGTGACCCCATATGGCGTCGAGCACACTTGATCGTGAAATGTTTACGTTAGCTCAAATAACTAATGCAAACGTAAACAATACACTATCGAGTGTGCTCGACCCCATATAGGGTCACCGGGGTTTGACATGTACAAGTCCGAAGACCGGTTTTTTTTAGCGGCATTTGACAGGATAAACAATAATGTTAAAAATCACGTCGAACCGAGTTGCTATTTCATGTAATTTAAAATAAATATTTCAAAATAAAAGCAATAACATGTCATATGATACTGATTCCAGAAATGTACGAATCCAAATGAAGTATATTTAATATACATGCCGAGAACGACTATTTGTGTAGGTAAACACATACTTTCTTGAGAGTTCGAACACATAGAATTCGTTGTACTGGCATTGGCGTGGTGACTACGTAAACCCCTAACGTCAAGAAGAAAAGAGATTGACGGTGGTCGCTTGATAGACCTATCTGTTAATTCATAAATACATTTACATAGGCTTTTTTATATACAAGCGGATATAAGAGTATATATGGTATTCAGCTGTGGGTAGGTGAGCAAAAGTAACGCTTGTAATAACTGGCCATATCGTAAAATATGGACGCTTGCAGTACGTAATTTATGATTCTACGGTACCGTCTTACCATTTTTTTTTAGTATTGAATACAATAACATAAACGGGAATACGTCGACAAATACGGCGTAAAGGAAACATCGTATCACTGAAGGAATCAAACGCCGGAAGCGGAAAGGAGCGTATTTTTCGAATTTGAATTCCGAACTCCGACTACATCCGGAGCGGAAACTTGAAGATTTTACGAGATGGAACTTTTAACGGAATGGCGTATTCTTCTAGTTTTATGATCGGTATTAATAATTTTCGGCAGGTTTTATGACTTATTTGAGATAAAGTTAAGATCAATATTCATCATTATTGTGTGCTAGATTTTACACGCGGCTCAGCTCGCGTAAATGTATGTAGGTTAGGTTAGTAACAGTTTTTTTTTCATAATAAAATGTAACCTATGGCATTTTCTGTTCCCCTAACAACGTGTTTGCGAAATTTCATGTTGATCGGTTGAGTAGTTAAGTCATGAAAGCATAACAAACTCTCATCGTGATCAACATCATCTCAGCTGAAAGACGTCCACTGCTGGACATAGGCCTCCTCCAATATTTTCCACACAGACCGTTCTTAGGCCATCTGCATCCAACCGCTTACCGCGACCCCTACCAGATCGTCGGTCCAGCATGTGGGGGGCAAACACTGCTGCGTTCCTTTTATTAAACAAAATACTGTTCCCAAGGGGTAGAAATATATATTGTCAGAATCTAAGATTAACGCGAGTTATGCGATGGGCAAAATCCAGTGCTGCCTAAACATATCATAAATCGATACACAAATATTCAAACAACACAATCCCTTCAAAAAGTCCACTACCTGAATAAACAAAAGGGAAAACAAGCTTGTGACGTATGCGGTAAATCGTTTGGCAAACGCGAAATAATAAATTGTATAACGTAACAAATTCAATATAAATAGTTTCGTCCCTCGCGCTGCCATCAAAAATCCCTCTTCTGCACTACATTTATCTGTATTAGGGATGGTAAGAGTCATGTGATATGGCACCAAGCTGTATTATATTTAGGTTAATTTTTAATGCCTTGTTGGTGCTATGGTCAAAAATTGGCTTGTTTGCAGGCGAACGTAAGGTTTCCAGGTCGATTTTTAGGTCTGATTCAGGGTTAATAGAGGAAGGAAGGAAATTATTAATCATCTAGTATGGAATAAAACCAAACCAGAGATGGTGAAACGTGAATGTAATACACCTCGCCTACATTTTAAGGATTTGTAAAGGCGTGAGAATTCATACAAAATCTAAATAATTTTTTTGTGTTACCTAGTTCAAATGTGTAAGTGGCAATCTTTAGCTGGTTTCTGGTTACAGAACGGAATAAAAGATTTAGGATTATTGAGTACGTTTAAAGCAGCACGTAGACTGTGACATGACCATAGCTCTCGGCACATATGTGTATTTGGTACAACTCTGTCTGTTCATTTAGCAATTGACAATAGGGTCTGGAATATATCCCCTTTTAAAAAGAACATTACAAATAAGACAATGCTGCATATAGAATAGAGCTATCAAAAATATACCGAAACAATTCGAAATCATGGCCAAATTAATCGATAAATAATTTATCATGAAATTTTGGAACACCTTCAGCTCAGAAAACATTTGTCGCAATTAAATACACTTTACGATGTTTTTTTATACTGCCTCCCTCTGCAATAAGTCATCCACAATTTAAAAGAAGCAAATCAATGTCAGCAGTGACGGAGGCACAGGCACGTCATATTAGTCTGAATATATATCATGGACATTACTATTCCGTACGCGAACCGAATCATAGTTTGATACCTGAGTTTGTTATGGGGTTCTTTGGGTAAGGACGTCTCATCGTGGCCCAAGAAGCGGTTTTGTAGTGGATTGATGTGCAACGAAACAATAGAGCCAATTTATTTACTGGATAATTTTCTGCATATGATAATTTTTTTGAGTAATTCTAACTAATATTATAAATGCGAATTTGAGGTTTTTGCCTAGGCACACGTTATAAGAGGCACAGAAGAGCATATAGGATACCGTTCATCCACAAAAATTTACTGTTCCTGAGGCATAGAAACTCGATAAAAGCCATGCTAAGTAAGGATCAAAATTATAATTGAGGCAAAAGACAATCCACTGTCATTGTTAACAGCAATTGTCACATTCGTTATTTTTATTATAAACTTGCTAATCGTATACTTCTATAACTATACGATAGCATATCCTTAAATGTGAATTACCTATATTTCGGATCAAATTGGACATTGGATTTTAAAAGTCTGACGTGGGACCCATTATTAAATTAGTTGATATGGCAACAAAACATTTGGCCAAGGTCACAGTTTTAAATCCTGTTTTATTAACTTCTGAGTCTTCTTCGAAGAGGTTAATGAAAACACTATGTGGGTCTGTGTGTCTGTCTGTTAGTGACAGTTTGTTAGTGACAGACATAGCTCCGAAACCATAGGACCGATTGACTTGTAACTTGGTGTACAGTTACCTTGGGGTCATCCCTTGGTCCAGTTTGAATATGGGCCCTGTGGGTCGAAAGACCCCGAGATACCTATATCTGACCACTAGGTCACAAGGTTATAAGATCGGGGGATATCCACCAACAGAGTGATTTGGTAGTCCAAGGGAGAGGCTTTTGCTCAGCAGTGGGACATTAAAAAAGGTCACATGAAGACGAAGAGGTTGAATCCCGGGTTATTACACCCATCTCGTTAATTATCTATTACCTACTTTATTATATCTATCTGTCATGTGTGGGATTCGATCCCAAGCCATTCAGTGCAGTGCCAGTAGCGAGGCGACCAGTTAAACCACTATACCATCCGAGCAGTTAATGATGATGTTCCTCTGTTCATATATAAAATTGTATTGTACATGCAAAGTCTTTAGATAAACAAACCACATAGCGACAACCTCAACTCAAAAAATTAAACCTAAGGAAACACACATGTTACTTTCCCTCTTTCCCATATCATACAAACCGGTAAGATAAAAACACGATCCAATTTCCTCAATAACAAAAAGACAACCAATTCAATCTCACTTAGGGGCAAACACTTATAAAGGAAAGAATCACATACGCACTCCTCACACGGCCTGAGGCAAATAGCAACACTGCCTTTTGCAAATTGAGAGCAAACGAATCGCATTTTGATTTTATTTTACAATTTCTTTTCGATAGCTGCCTTCTTAGGAATGTTGTAAACGAAGTGTGGAAAAGAATTTCGACTATAATGTTGTAGGATAAGGTTAAAATTGAGTGTATTGGACGTTGAGTGATTTTCTTGATACTTTGGAAATACAAGGGATTGTATTGTGTTGTGTAGAAATATTTCATTCGGTAAATAAAACCTAAACAGACAGTCTTTAAAATTGAAATAGATTAGGATTGATAATTTAGAATACTTACTACTTAGTCATATTTTTGTGTGTGTATTTTTTGTATTCTACACGTTTTGATCGTAGCTCTACGAAATACTCTTCGTATCGCATAATTCATTTGCAATTATGGTAAAATCTCGATACTTTGATGCAATACATTAGTATTAGAGAGTCCAAGAGATTGTGAATAATGTGTCTAAACATAATTATATTGAGTTAGTGGACAATTTCTTTTTTACTTTTATAGAGAACGTGATGCATCTCAGTGCTTTTATTAGAGCGAATTAATAGTCCTAACTATTGGTAACACGGCATTAAGCCGACGAAACTGTCGACATCGACAATTGTCTTTTTACTCACGTTTACATCTAGGGCTTGATGGCTATCAATCCTACTTTATAATCAACTAGCGTTTTCTCGCGAGTTCGCATGAGAACATTGTGGCGAACAACGTGTATGCGAAATTTCATGATGATCGAACAAGTTGTTAAGGCTTGATAACAAAAAAATTAACAACAATAAATAAACAAATATACTCACATTTGTATTGATAATATTAATTAGGATGTGAAAATTTGTAATAATATTCAGATGTCAGATTTTTCATCAATCTTGGTATACAGATAGCCCATATTCTAAATTAACCCAGTATAAAATCCCTTAATACTCACGCGAGCAAAACCGCGGCCAGAAGCTATAACAATAAAATCACAATATTTCACCCCGTATGTTGTTGTGAGCTAATGTTCAATACTTGATGTATCTCAAATGCGATATTGTATCGTAAAGGGAAGTGTTATTGATGTCTTTATTTAAAGTGACATGTCTGATCTGCACATAATAGCGGAGAACGGTGGTTATGTATGAAGGTGGGATGTTAGCATTATTCTGTTGTTTTTGGATGCTTTATTACAGATGCAGACTTTGAATCTGGCTTGTTGATATAGTGTCATAAGTTTGGGTTGTGTGGGACGAAAGTTCGATTTTGGATACGATAAACTATTTTTGATTTTAGATCCATGCGTAAGAAATACCATAGATGAATAAATTAATGGATAAGTGGGCTGAGTTGTAAGCAACCAAATTTTTCATCTATTGTTGCAGATCCCACGTAATAAAGTGTCTGAAATGTTGCTTGATAAACCGTAGATTTCGTATTACAAATGAGAAATTTTTGTGAGAAATACCTAAGAACACTTTTTCCGACCCCGGATTCCAACCCAAAACCTCAAGCACAGCAGTCACATATACCTACTACCTCTCTTTCCAAACCCTCAGTTCTGTTAACGAAATCGCAGGCATTCTGGAATTGCATGTAAATGCCCTCGACAATGTCGGACCTAACAATACAGGTAGCAAGTTGTTGATGTTAATATACATATATTATATAATTATTAAATCGATGATTTGCTGGCTGGAGGCTGTATCGATTACTTAATTGTATTTATCAGCCGCAGGATTTTAGAATCATATATCTTTTTCAGCTTATACCAATCAAGCATATTATTAGAACCTGCCTCGAAACCGCAGTGTAGTGAGTGTTTATTCTGCATTAGGTTTCGGAATCAATGCCCGAGATGGGCAAAATATTTAGCGAACAAAAAATTTTCAGTACCAGCACGGAATCTAAACATGTGTCCGGGTAATTATAATAGCCATGCTCCACTATTACGAGGACCTTTAAACCATAGCTAACGACATACATAATACACCTATGTATGTATACGTAATATACCTATGGTTGCCTCTTCAGAGGTAGACGCTTGGCACTATGCATGTAGCCAGTATTTTGGACTTACATGAAGCCAGCTCTGATATTCAGGTCAGTAGCTCGTGCCAGGACTTATTAAGATTTATTATGACAGTCGTTCATCTACGCAACTGCACATGTCTCGGTCAACATTGGAGAGAAGTCGTAAAAAGGCTTCATTAGAGTGACATCGGTGACCACACATCGCGGTACTCGTAAAAATCCGTCACGAGCCACCACAATAAGGCATACATCCCGCGCGTTGCTTGCGAATGTCTTATACGTGATACTTTTGGCTCTTATTGCGACTAGCCTGAAGATGTATAGACGTGGTATATGAAAAATATGTTTTCTTACTTATTGTCAAGTAAGGGCTTACATATTTTCATGTAAACAAAATTCATTTGATACCAATATTGAAGAAGTTGTAAAAAAAAATGTAATTCGCCATTTTGTGGTGGCGGCTATCTTGGATTTGAAATTTATCATAGTTTATAGTATTCTACTAGTCAAGCCCTTTAATTTAATACTCATATTGAGTGAGTTGTGAAAAATATGTAATCCCCCATTTTGTGGCGGCGGACATCTTGGACCAATTTTCATCAAAGATAACTAAGAACACTCCCGACTAATTCACCTTTCAAACAAAAAAAAACAAAATTAATATCGGTTCATCCGTTCGGGAGCTACGATGCCACAGACAGACACATACACACACTCACACATACACGTCAAACTTATAATCGGGGATTAAAAAGCAGTGATAGCCAAGAGGCAAACCATTGGATTACCACTTCTCAGAAGTCTCGAGTCCGATCTCAAGTGTGACTTTCGAAGTTATGTGCGTATCCTATAGTTAATTATAGTTCGCCTTAACGGTCAAGGAAAACATTTTGAGCTAAACTGCATATCGGAGAGTTCTCCATAATGTTCTCGAAGATATGTGAAGTCTGCCAACCCACACTACATAAACATACGCACACATACATCTCAATTAAAGAAGAAGCCCATGTTCAGCAGTAAAAGAACGATTTGGGAATTAAACGTTTGCAATTCCCGAAGATTCTGGCTTATCTTATAGCTAGTCTTAACAAAAGAAACCGCTCTGCTGCGAGTACAAGGTGTAAAATCGCATTGGGATATTGACAGCACAGTGTCTGCTTTATAAGAACCATACTCAGTAGGCAAGAACACGATATTAGGGTATACTTTGCTTTGCTGAATATGGCAACAGGCAAATGTTATTTGATTTTCTCATTAATAAGTGTATCTTTTTCGATCATATTTAATATTTTGTGACCTATAATAAATAAACATATTTTATATGGTTGCGATTTTAAAACCGAAATCGCAATCTGCAAAGCCGCTGGTTTTTGTTTAAGCAACATTGTAGCTTACAAGTCGTAACTAATTTCGTGTAAGAGGTTTTTTAGACGTTTACAAGGCTTTTACTTGGGTTAAAGCCTTAAACGCGTAGTATGTCATTATGCTTATTTTAATAACAGTCAATTCAGATTAACAATCATTAAATAATTTTTTTTTTTTAATATAATAATATTCTATCACATACACACAACACCATCTAGCCCAAACTAAGCAGAGCTTGTACTATGGGTACTAGACAATAGTGGTATGTGGTTTAGCAGCGTTGTCTTGGCAATACTTCTATGGTACCAAAATTAATTCTGTGAAAACTCAGCTATGTCCGTATGCGATGGTGACCGTTAACTAACTGGTAGAATTCTGACACGTCTATCAACAATAGTGATAAAAATATACATTAGCTATCCTCTGCAAGACATAAATTATTTATTGGCATAGAAAATGTACATATCCAGAATTACCCGGTTTCTGCAGTATTAGATGTTCTATGTATTTATAGGAAATCTGGACCTAATATATATTTGGAATCATTTCTAAAATAAATCAAAATAAGAACAATTGTGCCGCCTCTTCATTTACTAAACTCTATGTATCGGCTTTTACGCGTGCCTAGGTAAATATAAAGGTATAAAAGTGACGAATGCGAGGTAGAGTTTGAAGGATAGAGACATCCGTTGTATTATAGAGCATGACGAATCTGAGTAAGACGTGAGAGGAATATTATTATGGTAGATTCTTGGTCATTTCTGTAGAGATTGTATGTGGGTAAAGTTTAGTAGAGTTCTAGATTCCGTTTATTGTGGAAGATATTTTTTATTGCTGGAGAGTTTCTGGTCTTATTCATTATTATTTTTTATATTCGATGGCCAAAATTGTTAGTAATGGTACAACATCACTAGATTTTTTTCCATACCATTAGTGATGTAATGCTTTTGATGTGTCCTTTCCTTTTCCGTCCGCTTTGCTGGGTGACATATATTTAAAAAAATTTTTTTATTACTAACAATTAATACTTGCTTTTCTTACGAAAACCTTACAAAAATAATTATACTATACATGCATAATTGTTATACATAGTATTTACCTTATAGCTGCTTACTATAGTAACGAATGGAGTCTTGTAGAAAAGGGTACCATCCTAATCAGAGAATTTCCTTAGTTTGATGTTCTTAAGAAATAGTTTTTTACTTTTGGGCTATATCGAAACGGTCCTGGGATAGTAAGAATAATTCAACTTATTTAGCATTTTACAGGAAGTAGGGATCCCAGTATTCTATTAGGTGACATTGTGATAGGCTGCCAGTTTTTTATCTAGTTTATGCGCGCTGTACTGACGACGCGGCGACTCCTTTAAAAATAATAGAATAAGATAAATCTAATTGGGCATTATTTTACTGCAATGTGTATTAACGGCAAAAACAGCCATATTATAAGATACACGTCAATATTATACATAATATGCATAGCCATATTATGGCTATCCAAAGAATTATGTTTGGAATGGCCATGAATTCAAATGTTTTTAATATATGGTAGCATAAAATCACAATCAAATGGTAACAAAAAATAAACCCATATGCGAGGTGAGGTCATGTTTTGGTTACGTAAACCAATTCGACTGAATAATTACCAATTATCTTTTTCGATATAATCAATGGAAAATCCTCGATCTAATATTTCCCCTCACGAATAATCGACACAAAAAATCATTGTAACAACTCCCGCATTTATTCGGCATCGACAGAATACGTCATAAAATGTAGATGGACAATTTGTGAGCAATACAACCTACCTTTACGGAAGTAGGGTGCCCTGTTATGGCTACATAAAAACGGGACATTCCCCTATATGCGTCAACTGGATTGACCACACTTTACTGCCGGAAAATAGGCACAGTAAAATATTTTATCATGCCCCTTACTTACGCGAAATTTGATAGAGTATGTTAAATGATTGGTAAAATTGTTTTTTTATGAATAATTCAATATGCTGGTTTGTATTTTGCTTTATTGTCGGGTATTGAGACTGAATAATGTATAGACTAGAAAAGTTGCATTAAGATATTGGCATTTAATACGTTTTAACTCTTTTTAACATGTTAACTAGACTATTTCAAATTTAATTATATCTGGCTTCCAGCAGAAAACTGTTTAATAGACTGGACTTATAATAGACTGATTGGTGAACCCCGTAGATATATATAGAATAGATTTAATAGTTTAAATAATTTTATTAGCTTATAAATTAGTAAAATTCAATAGTAGTAGTAGTGTAATAGTTTCAAAATTTTGTAATACAGTGATAAATAAACAACGTGAAAAAATCCGTATATAGTAGTTTAATTTAAATAAGTATATTAAATTATATAAGTAATAGATGTTGATACAATAAACATTTTGCATGCGGTGTTTACCTATAATTGATTGCAGTTAGATTTTAAACACAAATACTTGTATGTTCCTATCTGTATTACCTGCAGTCCTGTATATCTGTAAACATTGCTGGTAAACCTTAAAAAAAGAATTGTATAACCATATGATACATCAGGCTTATCACTCGCAATATACCAAGTCTGCATTTAATGCGTCGCGTAGCCACCACGATGGATTGACACATCTGGTACACCTGCTGAAAGCATTGTACTATATTTAAAAGTATTAGCTTAATTGTAGCATTTCTGTATACCCATGACAACAGATGCTACCGTAATCTGGTTTTCTAAGACATGCACTAACTGTAGGCACATGGCAACCATGTCACCTCAATATTTTAGATGTAGGTACTGACGACCTCAATTGTATAACTCAATTGCGTTGAATTATTATTTAATATTTTACTTAGTCATAGATATTCTTGTTTACATGTGTGTATATGTGTATGCTCACACATGCTTAAATAAAATTATTTTAGTGTTGGGTAGCCTATTTATCGAGGAAAGCTATAGGCTATATAACGTCACGCTATAACCCACGGGAGCGGAGCAGTAATTAAAAATGTTGCAAAAACGGGATAAATTCTCTTATCTTATATGGAGCAGACGAAGTTGCGAGAGTCAGCTAGTTATGTTATAAATACCGATGATTTTCATAAAGAAGCATTCTGAACAGGCAATCGTAATTTTCAAGACATAACTAACATTGTTTTGTATTTTCTGACAGAGTTCTCAATAAAAACTCTCGTGCTAATCTTACTATTGTAACTTAATAAATAACTTTGTACATTTGCCAGTACAAATTATTATTAGCTTACCATTTTTAATAGTATTGCTATGAAGCTTGTTTCAGGCGTTTATAATATATTTTATCATTAACATACAATTGCAATTATTGCGATTTTAATTGTAATTGTTACAATCTGCTTAAGCGCGGATTGGCTTTACATGCTTTCCAAGGTATTGGGTCGTGACAGACCGACAACTTTCTACCTTCGACCTGCTATTGAAAATTTCTTTATGAAAAATCCATTTTATTTAAATTGTCCGTCCTAGGCATCGAACTTAAGACAAGAACAATGACTACCACTGTGCCCAGGTAGATTATACTTATATATATATCATAGCAATGGGTCTGAAACCACAATTCAAACCATTTTTACTCTTACCAGACGTCTTTATGTCTGTCATTTCATAACGTATTTTCCTTATCACCATTCATCATAGGTATCTCCAGATACAATGATATAATTGAAGGTAGTGCATCGGCCCATAACGCCAAGGTGAGGATGCTAAAACAGCCACGAACATTACGCCTCGGATTGACAGCCTCATAAAATGTGAAGGTGTAACATCAAGCTTTTATATCTTGCAGGTAGACAGGTTTCGTTATACGTGTTTACGTTGACATCTGTGAGTTTGAGATCACGGATGTTAAGTATATTTGGCGTTGTTTTGGATGCCTGCTTTGATGATTTAGTGACTTTTATTAGTTTGGTTGTGTAGGTGTCGATCGTGGACCAGGTTTAATCCGAGTTTGATGAAGTGAACATAATGTGCTATGTAGAGGCACTTACATAATATTTAGTTATATAGATTTAAATTATATAGGTAAATAATAATAATGTCCTCCAGACCGAATTTCAGTCACGGCGGCCTGTCTTAACGGAGACTGGCCATCTACGCAGGAGACATTATAGTGCACAAGTGTGGGCGCAAACACAATTGCACTCTCTGTTCCATTACTCTCACGATCCGACACGACCGGAGAGAGATCAGGCGCAGGACCAACGGCTTTACGTGCTTTCCGAGGCACGGGGGTGTCTAACATCGCCAACTTCCTAACTCCGAGCTGCTATTGAGATTTCTTAACAGAAAATTCCAATAACTTTTTGTTGGCCTGACCCGGGATTCGAACCCAAGACCTCATGCACAGCAGTCGCATTCACTAACGCTGCGCCACGGAGACAATAAGCCATGTAGCTTGGCGAGATGTTATCTATGTGTACTATTATAAACTTAAAACTGAATGCAAAATATAAAAAATAAACTTTTTGTTATGCAGCAGAATGGGCTTAAGGCAAGGATTCATACTAACTATGTTTAGAGAACCTTTAAAGAAGATTAAAATATAATCAGTCTATATTTCCAACTGCTCTGACTATCTTGGTAATATATGCCACTGTTGCGCTTGAGGTCTCGGAATTGCTGCCTAAGTAAGGTAAAATGTTGCTCGGTTTCCTGCAGAAAAATGTACGTAGCAACATGGAATCTGAAACTTGTGTATCTTAAGGGATATCCCTTCAGGAATATATGAGTAAGAATATGTCAACGGACAGCGTTAATGCATTGAGTAGAAACTGAACTCACGATTTCTCAATAATTAATCTGATTAAATATAAGACTACTACAATATTAAATATGTTGTTAATTATAATAATAATAATAATAATATTCTATCACATTTTTGATTTATTGAAATGAAAACTTCTTTAGGAGCGTTGAGCACTTTTTGGGTGAACAAAAATCATGGAATTCGCGTCATCGTCACCGAACGCTTTCAATGAGCTATATGTATACTGTGTATATATGTGTACTTTTTGGGTGAACAAAAAGCATGAAACTCGCGTCATCGTCACCGCTCGCTAGTAACTTAGTTTTTACTTCTATCGGCAGTCCCCAAAGAGAGCCACGCATTTTTTTTTTGTTTTAAAGAAGATTACTCGGAATTAACGTTATAAATTGCTAATATTTTTGTTAACCCCTACAGCGAAGGTAATTTGCTAGTGATTCCAAGAGCATTTTAGTTTATATTTTAGGTGTTAAATGAGCTCATATCGCGATATGTGCCTTTCGAACACATCACCCCTCGATTGCTAATCCAATATTTTATCCATTGGGCTACCGTTGTTCTTAATAATGTAATATATAAATAAATATAATTGATATAATACTTGTAAAATGAAACCCCATAAAGCCTCCCTTGCACCAACAACTAGCCACCTTTGTCATAAAAAGTCTATAAAAATCCATCAAACGGGCCGTGATTCGACAGGAGGTGTAAAATCCTAAGGGTTTACTAACACACTTCCAATAAGGGAGCCTGATCGTAAAATTTACCCTAGGGATTGTCCGATGGGGCAATAATTTTTTATACCTCTAAGGTGATATGGTAGCATATGGTCCGCAAGGTGGGGAGCGATTACCACAGTCACCAAAAACGAAGTAACTGCTTTGGCTATAAAAAGGACAAGTATTTTGCGTTGCATAAATGTACGTAATAAGGGACAAGACTTTGTGCTGATTCTGAGTATCTCAACAGAAAAGCTGAGGAATCGAACGTGGAAATTCGAGATGCTTTGCTCCAAACATAAACTTGAGGTATCCAGTAATAAATTATTATTTTTATTGCAGTCTGTATTGTTCAACTGCAGAGTAAAGGCTCACCTCTCGCTTTTGCCCATCTCCCTGTTATATATTAATATGCAGCAGTCTCTACAGTACTAATTTCATTTTGTCATTTTGTTCTAAGTTTTTTCTAAATTCAAGCACTATCTGGGATAAATAATAAAATTAATTCCGATGACCCATAAATAATTCTTATTAACCTATAAATTGTTGGAATGCCAGACATAATTGAAAACCTGTTATCTCTAAGCGCCGGTGTGCCCTTGCGAGTCAATTGGTTGAAATATTCCTTACAAGTATGAAAAATGTCTTACTAAAATATACTGAAATATATCATAATGCAAATTCTCTATCAGTTACGTTTGGGCAAAACAAGTTATACACCAAATTAATGCCTACTCAATAAATAGAGCGTATTTATATATTTGACAAAGTTTGCTATTGTATTTCGCGCAGGCAACTGTTTCTGCAAACATTATCGTGTGTTGGATTTTTTATTATTTTGTATTGCTTTATACATGATGAAATGATGTGCATAAAATAATTAATTATTGGTCGATTCAACAGTAAAAGCCATCATGAATAAATCTGTAACCTCTTGTATAAACCGCACTGACTACGATTGTGCAAACTGCATCCGATTTTTTGCAAAAAATGCGGATACAAATATACAGACAGACAGACAAAATTTCTATATATAATTGGGTTGACACCACAACCTTGCGGCCACTTACATATTTTTCTTAAATATCTCCTGCAGATAACGACCAGTTACTATATAAGGTATTATATGAATATATTTTTAAATCGCTGGCCATAGGCTACATTAATATTCTTTACCACTACCCTGATAGATAATTCGAACCATTTTACACTTCTTCTTTATTTTCTTTTTTTAAAGACAAGTAATTTCCAAACGAAGGAGGGTAGTTAATCAACCCCCTCGATACTCGAGTGTCACGTCGCGGGCCAATTTAACACCCAATTTGTGTTAGAAAACTCTTTCGGCGATGAAAGGGTTAAAATGCAATTGGGACCATTCGACTTGATAATAAGTCTAATGATAAATTTCACTCGTGAAGGAATATTAATCGGATATCTTCAATCTTAAGAAATACATATAAGTAAACTGTATGCGTTTTCAAATATGAACCGTAAGCATATTAACATAGGTGTCAAATTAGTATTCACCTAATATCTATAATCTTAGTAATAAATATTTATATATATTAATAATACCAACCCCGTATACAGGGTGTCCGGTAATTAATGGATAACCTGGAAATGTCTTATAGTGGAACTGATGGCCATTCAGAAAAAAATATGAAAAAAAACTATCCTAGCTACTACCTGAGATATGTGGTTTTTTTTAAATTACCATGTATAACTTTCTTGTATATTACGACCATAAATTAATGAAATCTATCGGTTTTTATGTTGTTTTATTATTAAACACTAATTATGCTAATAGATAGACAGTCAAAAGTATGCTATGCTATTATAGCTTGCACAACTAAAATTTCTTTTTTTTTCTTTTTTTTTCTGAACGGCCTTCAGTTCTGCTATAAGACATTTCAAGGTTATCCATTAATTACCGGACACCCTGTATAAGTTGTCCTACTACTTGCCATGGGCCTCTTCTCGGTGTGAGAAGGGTAAAGGGTAAGATATGGCCTATCCACCATTCTAACCCGATGCGGGTTGGTAAACTTCACATTTCTTCGAGTACATTATGGAGAACTCTCAGATATGTAAGTTTCCTCACGGTATTTATAGTCTAAGATCCGGTATAAAAAATGTATACCTTCATCTGTTATTTATTAGTGATAAGAAATAAATCTTACTGTACAATGCGTTGGTCCTTAGCACTGTTGAATATTGGTAGAGTCCGTCCAGACTCGCTTTGTACGGTACTTATCCATAAAAAATGGCATCAGGAAAACTATTCCTGAATACACTGATAGATTGTCTTACTTCAAAATGATCAACTTAAAAGAAAGACGCGACATAAATGACTTATTGGTTCTACACAAAATTGTACATGGGTCCTTAGATGTTGAACTAATAAATAATTTTAATTTTAAAACGAGCAAGCGTTTTGTGAGACATACATACATACATAAATTCACGCCTGTTTCCCAGAGGGGTAGGCAGAGACTACGGATTTCCATTCGCTACGATCCTGACACACTTCTCTGGCTTCATTCACTTTCATAACATTCCTCATACACGCTCGCCGGTTTAAGGTGCTCTTAACCTGGCTTTTATCCAGAACATTTATGAGACATCCCTGGATATTTGAGACACCTATCACTACCTTGAATACTACCTTCAATAGTCCATTTACACGTATGGCAAGATTGTATAATGCGAAATCCAAAGTATCTAACAATGACATTGATATCTTCTCTATGAAATTTTTATCATTCAGACACTTCCTACTCAGTAATGCTTTATAATATTTTGTCATTTTAATTTTTTATACTTTTAATTAGTTTTAATATAGTTAGACTTCGATTTGTGGTTTATGTAACTAAACATTACATTACAGTCACTGTTATATTTTTATCACAAACAAGTAGTCTCTTTAATATATAATGTAATTGAAATGTGATGCATGCCTGTGATTTGTTTAATTACTCTGACAATGTTAAATTAAGAATGTCTCAACTACAAAACATTGTAATTACACAGTTAGTATGCTTAAATGATAAATAAACGATAGATAATATACACATAGACATATTACGAATAGGCTGCCTAGTTAAATTGCGTACGGATGATATTAAGTAATTAATTTTTTAATAACATTTATTAAATCTACTTCTCTTATTAGTTATTTAAAAAAATCGTACACTAGTTAAGAGAACATACCCAACAGAATTGAAAAAGTAGAAGTTGCCTTCTTCCCCCTGTACACAATTGTGGAGTTACCTGGTATTAGCCGATGAGTAAATGTTATTGATATACTCTCATCAGTTATTTAATCGTATATTATATAAAATGAAAACTTATTTTGTTCTGAATCTAACTGTATTAGGTTGCCTTATAAAAAAGTTGATCCAATCCATGGTTGCCTACATTTTAGATGTAAATTTTAAACGCGAGTGGTGAGAGTGACAGAGATGCGTTGCGGGTTCTATAGATCAAATATTGAATTCAATGCAGATTAAATATTAAAAACAATATCAAATTATTTCCACACACATTTATTTATTAAAAAATTACATAATTATATGAAATATTTTTTATTTATATAAAAATATATCACGGTGTTTATTACCTTTACTGCTAAAGTGAGCGATGATGAACTATTTCATGTACACAAAACTCCCAAAAGTCAGAAACGCGTGGCATTACAACGATCTCTCATTAAGCTGTGGCTGCCATCTAAACGTTTTGATTTTTAGGGGATAGCATCGATGGTGGCCTAGCATAACTATATTTGCAGCATACTATGAAGAGCCTTGCTTCGATTTACGGGTTAAAGTCACTTCATGTTAGGAAATTCTTAATTGCCACACAGAGTCCGAAAGTATGTATATGTATATGTATGTATCAACTAGAAAGAAAGAAAGAAATCTTTATTGCTATTATACATCTTTCAGGTGGGCACAATGTGTATGAAGATAAAAAAAAAATAATACCAGTCACAATAATAAAAAGGAAGAAAAAAAAATACAATAACATAAAATATTTTAACCTCTTGAGACACATGCGTCCAACAGCTGCAGCAATCAGGACTCCAGTTCAGCATTTGCCTGGTCCCAAGAACCAGGCACTGGTCTTCCACTGGAGCCTGTTATTGTGACGTATGGAAGCCAACAAGTATAACGATATATACATAGTTTTATATAATTTAGAATGATGTACTACTAATCTGAACTAATAACGTTCTTTTAAAACGATGTCCACAACCTTTTTGTAGTCCCAGCCCAGAATTCGAATCCATAGTCGTAAATGCTATTTACTTAACCAACGAGGTAGAAATCGCCACGTCCTAACTAATATCATAAATAAGAATATGAGTTTGTTCGTTTGTAACACTTTCACGCCTTAATTCTTCTTCTTCTTTTCGTGTGATAGTAGCCAACCTGTTTTCAAGAGTTGTTCAAGCCGCCCGTAGGCCTTTGACATGGCTTAACGACTGCTATAAATTTGACAACAACCGGGACCGACTTTTTACGTGCCCTCCGAAGCACGGAGATGCTCAGATGAAATACCAGTAAGCGGTCACCCATCTATAGACTGACCGCACCCAAAGTTGCTTAACCTCGCTAATCGTTTACCGATCATTGAGTGCAACTGGTTATGAGCGCTTTAATAACAGAACCGATCACCATAAAGTTTCGCATACACTTTGTCAGAAGTACAGAAAATTATATAAGGCACATTTTATCAAGAAAAATGTATTATTCTCGATCGAAGACGCAGGTAAAAGCTAGCATCTCGATAAATCAGTACATATCCATTGTCCAACATTCCTATTATTTAGTGCTATTATCTAAAACTTGGTATGTGCGCAACAAACTTGTATACTAAGAACAGTCCACTCAACTTAAGGGTAAGTTCTCAACTAGCCGGACCGTGGTTCCGTACAAGATTATGACGCCATGCTTCAAGAACTTCTCCTTAAGTCCTTTGTGTGTCCTGCATGGTCAGTTATGGGATAGTTGCGCGGATGCCGGATGTGTATGCGAGAATGATTTTACTTGATGTAATTCTCTATTTGCTTGATGGAAGATTGCTAGGATGACGTAGTGGCTTAATTGGTAGTCTTGCGTCGAGTGCTGTGGGTTCTATGTGGGCACGGGACAAAGGTTTCCATGATCTGAAAATAGTTCTACCAAGTCTGAGTGTTCTTTGTTTGGATATACTCAATTTTTTACGCGACAAGGGATTTATTGTCTACAGTAAAAAAGTGATTGAAACGTCAACAGTTTTTACTCAAATCAAACTCTCTATCGAAGTTTAAGACTGCGTCGAGCGTAAGACGCGGTTGGACTGAATGACAGTGCTCGATATTCAAATCGGCGCGCGGCCGCCATAGTAAAATTGTATGGAGGATTTGAAGTGCCTTTTGATAAATATGTATAATAATAATAATAATAATCATTTATTGACACAAAAAAGAAAAGAACACAATATATAACAAAACTCTGGCTCCCACGCTAGTCGAAACTGTGTTGCAGGAGTCAGTGTCTTCCCCGCTTATATGTAACAATTTATTTCAAGATACAATTGGTAATTTCATTATAATACAATCAATTCATAATTTATAATTTAACTAAAATAAACGTAAAAAAAAAAAAAATATAATAAGTATTGATAATTTCATAAGAATAGTAATAATATCCAAGCATACATGTCTTTGTAGATGAATGTGTATGTGTGTGTGTGTGTGTGTGTGTGTTTATGTGTGTGTGCGTGAGTGTGTGTGCGTGTGTATGTAAGTGTGTGTATTTATTTATATATGTGTGGGCCTGTCTTAAACTTTGATAAGATTTTCCGTTTCTTCATATGTCAGTTTCAGTAACCAACACATGATCATCCTTTTAAATTGATTATTGTTAAGCCTACTAACTTTGGTTATTTTATTATACTTGTTGTATATAAAAGGCGCTAAAAATGTGTACTGCTTTTGACCTAAGGCTGACTTAGTGTGGGGTACCGGCCAACGTTCAATGCGTTTTTGGTGTAAAGGTAATTGTGGTACAGTTGTCTTGTGATATCTTCGTAACGATTCGTGGATAAAAATCTTTCGCACAGATAACACACCAGTCAGTTCATAGACTGCTGCTGTGGGATGTCTGAAGGGTAGATGGCATAAAACTTTAAGCACTGCACGCTGTGCACGTTCTACTCCAATCATTTTTGTTTTGTCACCTGTGTCTCTATTGTCAACCAATAACCTAAATATTTGGGACGGACAAATTGTAATATAACTATTTATGTTTCGTTTAAGCTGTAAAATAGGATAGTTTTGTACTGTTATAATCTAAAAATCACGTAACACAAGCTTACGATTTTGCATTTTTCGTGCAAATTTACGTAATTTTGTAGGCGAAAATATTAATTATTTTAGGTTTTTTACACAAAGTAATTATAAACACATTCATTGTTATGGTAAATGTATATTTTATATTTGTATTAAACAAAAAGTGTTGATTTTATCAACTTAACTGTGACCGCCTGTTTTCGCACATTTCGCTCGGCGCAGTCTTTAATCCACGTTTAAAATTACTATTCCGATCCCTTGGATAAAGAAGCTCTCCAATGGTGAAAGAATGTTATAATCGTTCTAGTAGTTTTGAGATTATTCATTTCAATGTAATTTACAAACACAGATACACATATTTTCTTTATAATATTAGTATGAAAGTATAGATTATTATAATATAGAATTGCAGCGATAGGCTCGTGGGAAACTGTAGGACTGGCAACGCAGAGGTCTCGAGTTCGATCCCAAGGTATCTCTAACTTTTCGAAATTATGTGCGTATTAAATATTTAATTATGGCTTGCTGTAACGGTGAAGGAAAACATCGGGAGGAAACATGCATCTTTGAGAGTTCTCCATAATGTTCTCGAAGATATGTGAAGTCTGCCAACCCGCACTGGGCCAGCGTGGTGGACTATAGCCTAACCCTTCTCATGCTGAGAAGATGCCCGTGCCAAGCAGTGGCACAGTTAACTACAGGGCTGATATTATTATATAAATACTTATGTACTTTTACTCCATGTTGCGATGCACACATTACGTGCTATAAAAACTTCGTAAATGCATATTACATTTACCCAAGAACATAGTAGAAGATCTTAAGGTAGAATTGACATACCCGTGGAATACTATACTGTACTGACATACTAATTGGCAACACCTCCTTAATCAAACATTCTCTACGGTATCACCAACAAACCCTTATGTTGGGGCTGCATGGAGACTGAGGAGATATCGGCTCATGTGCCTAATCAAATCAGATTAAATCTATTGCGACCATGGGTATAACTGTAAACCCATGGTTGCAATTGATTAGACGATATTATTTTAATTTTATTTTTTTTAAAAACTGTATACTTAGGATGTTAATAGTCGTCCTGCCACGTTCTACGCCCAGGCATGCAAATTTAAAAGTGTGTTCACTGTAAAAGCATGAGACTTCCGAACATTCTAGAAACGTCGAAGAAAACACCGTGTAATTTCGGTTACCTTATTGAATCGTTATCTTTCTGAACCTGAGGTGGTATAAATAACACTCAACACTTCGTTTACTTCCGTAGTGTTTAAGTGGTTGACTCGCCTCGCCACTGCGCCGAGTGTCGTGGGTTCGAATCCTACACGGTACAACAATATAATTTTGTGATCCACAAAGTCAGTCAGTACCAAAGTCGATTAGTTGTCATAAGTGGTTTGCGTTCACGAAGTTGACTCATGTATTTGTAACTATTCTAATTCATATATTTCACTAGTTTTCTTTCACGGTTTTACTCACGTTTATGATTACTGCTCGGCTCCCGTGGTTTGTAGCGTGATATTATAGCCTATGTTACGTCGGATTAAAGTAGCTTTCTTATGGTAAAAGAATTATTAAAATCGGTTCAGTAGTTTCTGAGTTAATCCATTACAAATAAACAATATGTCTCTTTACAGTACCTATTAGTATAGATTTTATTATTTTTCTTCGCTTCCGTGGAGTTAAGCGTGTTTTTATATAGCTTATGTTACGTCTAGATAAAGTAGCTATTTAATGGGGAAAGAATTATTAAAATCGGATCAGTAGTTAAAAAGTAATCGATTACAAACAAAAACAAACACTTCTTTATTATATTAGTAGGTACAAGAAGGGTGTACCCGATGTATATCGATAGAAATTTGATTATAATAAGTGCAGTATACTTATACATTATAACAATGACTATATATAATACTAGACCATCTCTATGATGCAACGGTAGTAAATGCGACTGCTTTGCATGAGGTCGTAAGTTCCATTCCCGAGTCGAGCTAAGAGTTCAAGAAATTCTACGTGGTATTCCAACGTTCTTTCACTAGGCTTTCGCTGTTGTACATTGAAATATTTACATAACACTAGCTGACCCGGCAAACGTTGTTTTGCCATAAAAAAAATGTTTTGTCCAAAAGGTTAAAAAAATGTCAGGGGTGGACAACCCTTATCACTAAGGGGGTATGAAAAATAGATAGTAGCCGATTCTAAGACCTACTAAATATGCATACTTATAAAATTTCATAAAAATCGGTCAAGCCGTTTCGGAGAAGTATGGTAATTAACATTGTGATACGAGAATTTTATATATAAGAATAGTCTTGAAATAAACGGTTTCATTGCTGAACACTTTTCTCAGTGTGAAAAGGATTGTCGGCCTCAGTGACGTAGTGGTTAGTGTAACCGACTGCCACGCCTAAGGTTGCGGGTTCGATTCCAGCACAAGTCAAACATTTGTGTGCATGAACATGGATGTTTGTCTTGGTCTGGCTGTTTCTATGTATGTATTTCCAAAAAATAAAGTATATTTGTATGTTTATCCATTGTCTAGTATCCATAGCATAAGCTCTGGTTAGTTTGGGCTAGATGGTGTTGTGTGTATGTGGTAGAATATTATTTTTATTATTATAAGGTCATACCACGCCGGCGCAGTGGGTTGGCAGATTTCAAGTATCTTCGGAAACACTATGGAGAACTCTTAGAAATGCTCAGAGAAAGCGATAATTAACTTGTTTTTTTAATGATTTATGTGGCAAACGAGCAGGCACATTGCCTGATGGTAAGCGATTACCGCCGCCCACGGACACCCGCAACACCAGAGGAGTTACAAATGCGTTGCCCGCCTTTTAAAAAGGAGTACGCTCTTTTTTTGAAGGTTTGTAGGTCATATTGGTCTGGAAATACCGCAGACGACAGTTCATTCCACAGTTTAGTTGTGCGAGGCAGAAAATTTCTGAAAAAGCACACAGTTGTGGACTTCCAACCATCTAAATGATGGGAATGGAAATTCTATTGCGTAGGACTATGGTGAAAAGAGGTGGCAGGGATCAGTCCGAACTATAACAGTATAACTTCAATAGGCTTTCGACTGCACGAATGTCGCAGTGGTTCAAGTGGACACCTTGCCACTGCACCGGGTGTTGTGGGTTCGAGTCCCACACGAGACAAAACTTTGTATGATATAAAAATGGTTCTTCCGAGTCTGGGTGTTCTTTGTGTCCGTTATTTAAATGTGGGTAAAGTCCCTCACGATACAAAATTTATTCCGAGTGCGGGAGATGCAATTAAGCAATTAAAAAAAAAACATACGGTGCAGTCTTTGGGGACTGTCGATAGGAGTGAAAACTAAGTAACTAGCGTGCGGTGACGATGACGCGAGTTTCACGGTTTTTGTTCACTCAAAAAGTAAACATACTCGTATATACAGAGTATACATATAAAGCGTTCGGTGACGATGACGCGAGTTCCATGATTTTTTGTTCACCGAAAAAGTGCTCAACGCGCCTAAAGAAGATTTCACTTCAAAAGAAAAGAAAAAGAGAAGTCTGATATGCGTGCTAAAAGATCGAACTCTACATCTCTGCGTGTTATTTCAAAGGTCTCCCACTAGACTATCACTAATGTTCATTAAATCATTTATAATTATATATAACTACTTGTAATCATTCGTGGTTTACTTATTTGTTAAGCGTCACCGCTGGGTTTTTATTGCACTTTGGATAACAAGGACAATTAGTACTCAACAATAAAAATGCATTTAAATAATTACAATTAATTAAACGAATAAGTAACACAAACTGTCATTATGATAGTCAATAATAAAAGGAAAGATGCGTCACAAGACAATTACATTGCAATTTTTTTTACTAATAAGTTATATCCTCCAGAGTGTATTTGGATTATTGCAGCCTAATGGTAATTGGCCATCTGCGTAGGAAATATTATAGTGTACAAGTATGTCACAAGTACAAGTTCACTCTCTATTACTCGGCCTCGATGGCGTAGTAGTTTTTGTAACCGACTGCCACGCCTGACGTCGCGGGTTCGATTTCCGCACAAGTCAAACATTTGTGTGCATGAACATGGATGTTTGTCTTGGTCTGGGTGTTTCTACGTACAATATGTTGTATGTATTTCCATAAAAAGTATAAATGTATGTTTATCTATTGTCTAGTTCCCATAGTACAAGCTCTGCTTAGTTTGGGCTAGATAGTGTTGTATGTATGTGGTAGAATATTATTATTATTTCACATTTATTCATTACTAACCAATAAAAATTACATTTTTAAATATATAATTATAAAAAAAAACACATTTAATAATATAAAAATTATGGCGGCCTACCGGCATCGAGACAAGGTCCAAGCTGTCGGTTGTTATTATTACTATTATTATTATTATTACCTAACTCCGATAATCCGATGGGACGACAATCCGACAACACCGGAGAGATATCAGACGCAGGACTGACGGCGTTATGCACATCCCGAAGCACGGTACTGTAAAACTTCCTAAATCCAGACTGCTATTAAGAAGTTCTGAGCAAGATCTCTCTTTACCAAGGTTGCAAACACGTATACACCGCCTGATGGTAAGCAGTTACGGTACCCTCAGATCGTTTGCAATACCAGGACTATCATTTGCATATTGCCAATCCTAGGAAGGCAAAGGATTTTTGTTTTTGTTTATATTGTAATTTGAAAAGGAGACAAAGAAAGAGGCAAGCCCATAAGGGAATTCACTGATCATATAAAGGGCAATACGAAGCTTGTAGCTAATAAAGAGGTCAAGGTCTTGGCTGAAAATAGAGTAAGATGGCGTATAGGTACTACATCAACAAAGCTCTTAAGTATAAAGAAGGAAAAAGTAGTTTGGGTTGCAAATTACTAGTATTCTTGTTAACTCCTTCAGCAGCTTAGCTAACTTTTAACTATCTGGTTTATACTCCAGTCAAGTCAAATTGCCATCCCATCGGACTATACAAGTTAGAGAACAGGGTCCCAATTCTGCTATTTTTATAATTTCGTCATTCCGACACGACGAAACTGCAATTCCATTGTCATTTTGCTAAAACTTCGTAATCTGCTAAATTCATGGTCGATCATTGGTCGGTCAAAGGTCTCGTAAAAGAATTGTGGTAGAATGACATGTTGTATTGCCATTATTTTAAAACCTGTTAGTCGGGGTGATTTTTGAAATAATTATAATTTATTCATGCCAGATTTCGTTTATATATATTTTTACATATTATTTATTAGTGTTAAAAGCAATTTGATCAAAGGAACTGTCAAAATTTTAGCAGATTAGCGCATACATCAGTCATTCATTTGTCACTATGTACGAGATTACCAGTCCATGCCATTTTTCAATGAGTGTCAGTGGTTGGCCATCGGAAAGTCTTAATGACGCCATTATATTAGTAGATTACAAAACTCGTCAAAATCAACAATTATGAAATCAATGATAGACCATTCTGACACTATCGTAATAGCAGACTTGGGCTCTGAGAACATGTACCCATTCCTAATACAAACATATTAGCTTAAAATTAACGTCAGTAGTCGGTAGGATTCGGACTCACGACTTCGGTCGCAATTCCGATGTCTTGTCCATAAAATTCAATCCCCATATCGGACAAAAACTTCATAATTATGTAGGTATAATTTGTGTTTCCAAATTTGACGTACCTAACAATACAATGAATACTACCTACCAACGAACAACTTTCTATTCCGTGGATACAACTCATAATATTGTGTAACTATTGCTTTGTAATAAATAGTAATAAAATTATAATAGCAATAATTGTAATATTTATGCAATCGTTGCAAAATTTTATATTGTTGCACATTTTTATAAAATATGTTATTCTAAACCGATTATCAGGTAAGGATCATTCACAAAGAATGAAGTATTGTATTGGATATTTATCTATTGGAAAGGACAATGAACAATTTGGCCTATGAATCAACATACATTCCACTTACACAATAATTTGTATTTTTTTTTATGACTTAATAATCAATCATTACAATCTCACGGCGACTTTCGAATATCATTTTCGTTTTATAAAAATATTTTTGCGGTTTCAAATACATTGGCATCCATTATTTAAATCAGCGACACGCAGTGTTGCCATGCCTACAGCTTTTACAATATGTGTACGGTTTTATCAGAGAAATTATTCCATATTTAGTTTGCCTGTAATTTTCTTACTTAGTTAATACGAATGCTGTTCTATAAATATTATTGAATTGAACATTGAACTTCAACATAGATATGACCAATTTCTTAAAACATCATAAGTTTTAATGAAAATTAGCATAATAAATACCACTTTCTCGGTATTATACGTATAAAAAAATGTTTTTAGTTGCCATGCTTGCACTATAGAAAACTATAGTGCAAGCATGGCAACTAAAAACATTTTTTGTTTTATTTCATCTGTATTTTCAGTTGCTTTTCAAACATCGATTGAATGTCATTGTACTTATTGCGCGTGTGCTTTGAGTACCTATATCTTATTTTGCGACATTTTATGTTAAACGATTTTATTTACGACTTCGCTTGCACAAGTGACTTTGGCTCCTCTCGAAATCGACCTCCGGCTGTGATTTACGGATCTATTGGCACGACAACTTGGCATACAAGTCAAAAAGTATATTTTGTTTACATTTTAGTAGATGCTAACTGAAATAACAAGTATGCAATAAGGCAGTACTACTGCAATTGCATCGTGGGCCGCAGAGCTATCGGTTGCTGCGTTACTGCATATAAAATATCACATCAATGACTATCTTTCTTTTTTTAATCCATTTGATTCCTATTCTAAATTATTTTTGACACCTACAGCTAGAATTTATGACGATTGTGGATTTATTTTCTGATTAAAGTTGATGCCAATATAGCTATAACCAGATTAACTAAACATTAATCATAAAACATTACAAGAACAACCCACTTGTTTAATTGATTTGTTGACTGATTGCAGCTGTAGGTCTTAAGGCACACTACCTAGCCCATAGTGTTCCATATTATATGCTTATTTCAAATGCGACCCGCATTGCCAAACACATAAATTAAATTTATACTAATATTATAAAGCTGGAGAGTTTGTTTGTTTGTTTGCTTGAACGCGCTAATCTCAGGAACTACTGGTTCGAATTGAAAAATTCTTTTAGTGTTGGATAGCCTATTTATCAAGGAAGGCTGTAGGCTATATAACATCACGCTACGACCCATGGGGGCGGCGCAGTAACGATAAACGTGGGTGAAACCGCGGGAACATCTAGTAAAATAATAACCTCAAAAACGGTACATATGTATTTCAGTTAGTACGCAATATTCAGAAGTGTCCGTGTCTTATAATCACTTGTAATTGAATGTGGTCATTCTTAACTAAATATTTATCATTTTTAGTGGCTGTTGGTTCTTAGGCTAATAATGCATGGCAACTGAACAATGTCCTTTGTAATGTTGGATCATTCATATAAATTGTTTTATCAATATGTATATATAGTATAATGCAAATCAGAATACAATAATATTTTACATTTATAGTTGTGTGTCATCGGTGTCATTAATTTCAACTAGAATTTGACCGCGGCTTCACTCGGGTAAATGCAGGTTAGGTTAGGTTAGTAACAGTGCTTTTTTCTAATTGTAAGGTATCTTATGTCCTTTTCTGTTCCCCAGACAACGTATATGCAAAATTTCATGATGATCGGTCGAGCAGTTACGGCATGAAATCGTAACAAACAAACTCACATTCGCATTTATAGTATTATAATAACGATTACTTTAGTGATCTTAAGAGGAAACACTAAGGACGAGAGAATTGAAAATATGTATTTAATATTGGTGCCAATTCTGTTGTCACAAAATTTGAGCTCAAAATTAGTAAAATTTAATAGTAATAGTATGTAGTGTAACAGTTTCCTAATTATGTAATAAAGAGTAATATAGTGTCAAATAAACAACGCGATAAAATCCGTATATAGTAGTTTAAATAGGTATTTGTAAAATCGATTGCTGTCGCGTAGTGCCCGCAGAGCGCGATAGAGACAACTGCAGCTTGGACCGAAAATACCTATTAAAAGTAGGTACACAAAATCAACGTTTCGTAGTCCCCTGATTCCTTCTCCAAAACTTGACCTTGAGATAATTGTTGATTTAACTACTTTTTCATTAAAAATTAAAGAAAGGCTTTGGCCGTGTTCCTGTTTTCCTTTTTTTGTATAATTTAGTCAAATTTGTTTTCGGGATGTTTGAACACAGCGACAAATCTGGCCAATTATTGAGGTTTTTGTAGGCTCATTTCTCTTTTAATAATTAATTTATGAAAAATAGGAAAACGTAGAGACATGCCAATAGAGCCCATACTTTTTTTGGAAAAAGTTATTGCTCTACTGGCATTACCAGGGATGAAACAGGGAACTACGATTGTATGGGAAAACGGCCCATGTGTTTCCTCTTAAGAAAACTCAACCAGGTTCATAAGTGGTGGTTACTGTTTACCACTGGCTAGACCGCCAACAAAAGCTAGAAAAAAGTGACGTCACCATAGTTCTTTTTGTCTTTAGAGCAAACAATTAATTAACTTAAGGCCTCGATGGCGTAGTGATTAGTGTAACCTACTGTCACGTCTGAGGTCGCGAGTTCAATTCCCGCACAAGTCAAACATTTGTGTGCATGAACATGGATGTTTGACTTGGTCTGGGTGTTTCTATTGTATAATAGGTAGGTGTCTACAAAAAAATAAAAATAGTATATATGTATGTTTATCCATTGTCTAGTACCCATAGTACAAGCTCTGCTTAGTTTGGGCTAGATGGTGTTATGTGTATGTTATAGAATATTATTGAGTCGCCGCGCCACATTGGCGGCTCGAAACAATAGGTTTTCAATTATGTTTGGCATTCTAACAACTGAAAGGTTAATAAAAATACTTCGCCTGTACTGGAAAACAAGCCTAGTATCGCGAGACTTTGTAAACATACAATAAACAGACACAAAGAACAATTATTTGAGGATTCCACAAATAAATAAATAAAAAATTGTTTGTGGGCAAAAAATATTAACAATGTCAAATACAATATCCTCTGGCCCCGCACTAGGCAAGCCTGTCCTGTGGATATCTGATGCGACTAAATTATTTAACATACATTGTTAGCTCGGACAGCTTCATAAAGATATCAAAGGTTTATAAATTCAAAAATAGGTACAACAAATAAGTTATATTAAGTAATTATTAGAAATAGTAAACAATTGTTTTGTTACCATGTTGATAAGTTGTGTTTTTATTGGTGTGTCTAATAAATTACTTTTCTTTTTTTTCTTTCGAAGTTTATAATACTAAAATAAGTGCATTGGTCTCGATACAAATAAAGTTGGTAGGTAGGTAGGTATGCATGTAGTTCATGTATTAAATTATATTATGTAATTAAATATTTTATATAAGTATCGATACAAAAGATCCCACTGGGTCGAAGTGTCGCCGGTCTACAATGACTGGCCCCCGGATCAAGATTATATAAGTATACAAAGGCATATATATATATATATATATATATATATATATATATATATATATATATATATATATATATATATGTATATAGATAGATATAATGTAAATGTTATATAATATTACGTAAGTTGGAGAGTGAGTTGTATGATTTTCGCAGTTAGAAATATAATAGAGAGTTATACGAGGTACTCCACTAGTCTTTCTATTAAACTATCCCTGCATTCTGGGTCTTACTGACCCTTATTTAAGCTAAGCTAGTAAAATATGGGTCTCCCCGTGAACATGGCTGCTGAAAAGCATCCGAAACGTCGGGGAAAGTGTAAAATTAAATCTTGATAGTGTTTATAGTTTTAATATATTAAGTGAATGAAGCCAGAGAAGTGGGTCAGTATTGTAGCAAATGGAAATCTATAGTCTCTGCCTACCCCTCTGGGAAACAGGCGTGATCCTATGTATGCGTGTAAGTATGTACATGTATTTAAATATATATAAATCTTCTGTACGTGTGTTGACAGTGAACTCCTCCTAAACGGCTGGACCGATTTGAATTTTTTTGTGTGTGTTCAAGTGGATTCGAGGATGGCTTAAATTTGTTTTTTTTGTAACGTCTTTCCGGACAGCTACTATATTATATAAATCTTCTGTGCGTGTGTTTGTAAGTAAACTCCTCCTAAACGGCTGGACCGATATTGATGAAATTTTTTGTATGTGTTCAAGTGGATTTGAGAACTGTCGGGACAGCTAGTTAAATATATAAGTAAACAGTACCTAACCAGTAAAAGTATTTAACAATAGTTTAACGGCACGTATGGCGTAGTAATTTAAGTGGGTGCCTCACCGCTACCACGGCGCCGAGTGTTGTGGGTTCGAATCCAATACAAGACAAAAAAAAATATGTTATACAATTGGTTGTTTCGAATCTAGGTGTTCCTTGTGTCTGTTGTTTGGATGTTTGTAAAGTCCCCTGTGACACAGGAATTATTACTGAGCAGAAGAAGCCTTTTTAAATTATAAGAATAATTGTAGTTTAGTTTCAAAATCATGTTATAATAGCGTTTTTCAAAAATAACAAATCCATATAAAGTGGGTTGATAACAACATATGGGTGTTACATGGAATTGACTTTAGGAATAAACTGGCTTGATATTAAATTTGAATGGAAAAGTATGACTAGATGGCATTTCAAACGAACTGGATCATTTATCCTGTCACCAAATAAATAGGAATGACAAGCATTTTTAAGAAATTACATTAATGATCCGTTTTTAGGCAATCATTACACATAACACCATATGAACATGTTTCCTTAATATATATAACATTATGTATATAGTTATTCTAATAAAATATTATTGCACAATATACATTAATATAACTAATATGTAATTGCTGTAGGCAATAAATTAGAATGATTTGCAATTTTCGAATAATTCGAAATTGAATAGTAAATTTTGGTCGATCTAATGAATGAAAACGAGTAATAATGTTAAGTAGTTGTGTCTTTTAGAACTCATAATGGCAGCAAATTTAATTATACATACTATTGTACTACAATTTCTTTTTTTATTTATAAATAACCTTAATCACACAAAATCGTGTGTCTGTTTGACTATGGGATCAATTGTTTGTACAAAAGTTTATATCCCAATCCTATATCATGTTTTGTTATGCTTTCAGCCGATTATTATTATATACATACATTGAAATTAAACACTTTATACGGATTTTATCGCGTTGTTTATTTTACTTTAAACACTGTTATTACATAATTTTGAAAACTCTAACACTACTATTATTGAATTTTACTACTATTTACCTCGCCGACAATATCTTGCGTAACCGGCAATCTTCATCATCGCAAATGCTACAAAATTCGAAAACCGCATCATCTTTTGTTCTGGACTATACAGACCCTGACGAAACTACCCTTATAATTAAATCTCTCAGATCGAATGCTGCTACTGGCTGGGATGGTATCTCGCCTATAATTCTAAAACGATACGTCGCTCTACTAGCTCCTATACTTTCCTTCATTTTTAATCTCTGTTTTGACACTGTGGTATTTCCCACTTCGCTAAAAAAAGCTATTATTCACCCTATCCATAAAGGTGGAAATGGCGATATGCCTAACAATAATAATAATAATAATATTCTACCAGATTGAGCACCACAAGTTACTGTCACCACAACAGTTTGGTTTTCGTAAGAACAGATCCACCTGTGATGCTGTACAAGATTTGACTAATCACGTCGTACAAGGCCTAAACTCTAATAAGAAAATACTTACCATATTCCTGGACCTCACTAAGGCCTTCGACACCGTTCCTATCTCTATCCTCTTAAACAAACTTGAAGGCATGGGAATCAGGGGAAAACAACTCGATCTTTTTAGGAGCTACCTAACGAATCGAACCCAAACTGTAAAAATCGATAATTATATTAGTGACCAGCTTCCCATCTATTACGGCGTGCCACAAGGCAGTATTTTGGGCCCTACTCTGTTCCTGGTGTTCATAAATGATCTCTGTGATCTTAACATCCCGAATGCCAAAATAGTGTCATTCGCAGATGATACAGCTATTACATTCCAAGCTGATACTTGGTCAAAGCTTGAGCACTACGCTCAGAGTGGACTTAATACAGCCTTAAATTGGCTATACTCACATACTCTTACAGTTAATACCTCAAAAACTAAATTACTTACATATACTATTCGTTCTGTATCTCAACCTCAAATCCCAATTTCCATAAAAGCACATAATTGCTGTCCTTCACCAAAAACTTTATGCAACTGTCCCAACCTAGACCATGCGGATCATATTAAATATCTCGGCATAATACTAGATAAAAATCTGAATTTCAAAACCCACATAAATTTCGTAACAGGTAGAGTACGTAAATTGATATATATTTTTAAAACTCTAAGATCAATAGCTAACCCTACAATAATCCGCAATGTATACTTTGCTTTGTGTGTTTCCATTCTTACATACTGTATTTCATGTTGGGGGGTGCGGCCAAAACCTTAATGAAACCTCTTGAAATTGCTCACAGAGCCATCTTAAAGGTGGCAACATTCCGTCCAATTATGTTCCCCACTGACAAATTATACACCCAATGCAGAGTACTAAACGTTCGGCAACATTTTATTAAACAAACAGTTCTTCTCCAGCACTATAATATGCCGCATAAGGAGATCAGCAAACGCCGGAAGGACAAAGTTTGTACTATTCCACATCCATGGGTTTCATTTACTAAAAGATTTTTTTATTTCTTGGGTCCAGCTTTGTACAACAAAATTAGCCAAAAATATACAATTTATAACTTATCATATTACAAATGCAAAAAGACACTAAATGCATTTCTGCAAGATAAAACCTACGAGGAAACCGAAAACTATTTTCATACGTAAGAAACGCAAACACAAATTCAAACACACACACACACACACACACGCAAACACGCACACACACGCACGCACACACGAACGCACACACGCGCACACACACACACGCACACACACACAAGCACGTACACACACACACGCACACATACACACACACACACACACACACACACACACACACACACACTCACATATTGTTTTATTAATTACTGTAAAATCGCTTTATGTTAAAATTGTTATAAGTTTGTATCAAGCATATAGTACTCTAAGATAGTATAATACCTACCACCGAATTGGGGTTTGGGTCTGTTACTCCTTATTACAGGTTATTCCATAACCTAGCTAGGAGAACAGTGCTTTAACCACAGATTGTATGCACTATAATATTGTACTTGAATTCTGTGAAAACTTATTATGTACTACAATTGCTTTATGAAATAAAAAATATTATTTTATTATTATTATTATTATTATTAAGCTATATATTTTCTAATTAAAACTATTTATATTTAAGTTTACACTTTGCTCCGACGTTTCGGTTGCTTTACAGCAGCCATGTTCACGGGGAGACTATGGCTAACATGGCTGTTAGATTTTTCAAAATTATGTAATAACAGTGTTTAAAGTAAAATAAACAACGCGATAAAATCCGTATAAAGTGTTTAATTTCAATGTATAACATTCGCGTAAACATAAGACAATATTATATACATACATGTATAGACTCACGCCTGTTTCCCAGAGGGGTAGGCAGAGACTACGGATTTCCATTTGCTACGATCCTGACACACTTCTCTGGCTTCATTCACTTTCATAACATTCCTCATACATGCTCGCCGGTTTAAGGTGCTCTTAACATGGCCTTCATCCAGAACGTCTCCGATCTGATCAAGAAACGTTCGCCTAGGTCTTCCCCTTGCGACTGTTCCATTCACACTAGCCTTATAAACTTTCTTAGTCAGTCTTTTCTCGTCCATTCTTTCTACATGCCCAAACCAGCTTGACTACCCTTTTCTATTCTCGTCACCATATCCACTTTCATGCCGCATCTCTCTCTAATCACATTATTCCTTATTCTATATTTCAGAGTCACACCACATATATTTCTCAGCACTGTCATTTCTACAGCATGATAAAATTTCGCATATACGTTGTCAGGGATACAGAAAAAGACAAAAAAAGGTTCTGTTTCCAAGGAATAGAAACCTATTGACAAAATGCATCCATTATATCGCGAGCGTTAATAATAATAGGTATTATAATAATCAATGATTAGCTATTAAGCAAAGGCTCGCCGCTGTTTCAATATTAATTTATACAATATAACATACAATATAATTTTATAAATTTATACTTTCGATATTTTTTTATTAGTCACTAGTTAATATTTAACTACTTATTACATTTTATAAGCGGTTTATAAGTAAGGTTGAGTATTCCACGTAAATTTTGTCACGCACAAAATGTAGTTTTACCAGTTAGACAAAATAAAAGCAATCTTAAATTTATTGAATATGGGGATTCCCACAGTTTGCAATGCCAACGAATTACGTTTAGAAGCCTGGCGCAAATTCAAAATTCTTATCGAATGATATTCGTTGGGTTTTCCCAGCATTCATGGAGTGAGCAGTGACATCAAATGAAAAAGTGTGATTCTATTTAAAAATAGTTTACTTGATAAATATTTTTTAGAGTGTAATGCATAGCTATTTTGCTTCCATTTCATAATCTATACAGTGTGTATTTGGAAATGAAGAGGTAATAAAATAAATTCACACATTTATACCCTCACGCCTATCCACCCACATTTAGTTATTGATTTTAAATATACATATATATTGCTACTTATAATTATAATAAATTCTTTGCATGTCGGGTAAACCTGCGAAATATGTGAACATTTTTTATCATGTACATTTTGAACAACTTTGTACCATGTTTCATGCAAATAAATAATCATTTCATTTCATTTCATTTAGTTAAATATAGATTTAAGTTTTACGTAACAGGGTATTGCCATCTATTGGGCCCTGAACCAGCATCAGTGCTGCTACTAAGAATTCTTTGAAAGAATATCTCAATAACATTTTACCGGACCCAGGCATCGAACCCGAGACCTAATACAAAACCACTGCATTTACTACCATACATTCAGACACATTCCAATTGACATAAACTACTGGCACAAAGGTTTTCAAAAAAGTTCTCAACCTTAAGACACTGGTGGGTTAAAAGCTTAAATATAAAGTATTTATGAAAAAAATTACACATTCCAAATTTAAATGGTACTTGCATATTTTTGTGATCAGAATTAAATATTTTATCTCATTGAAAATAGAGCATCGAAAATTGATCAGTATCGAAAACAATCTCTTGCGATATGTAACTACATTATTTACATATTTCTTTTAAAAGGGGCAGGTTTATGCTGGTGCAGCGATTATATGGGAGATCCAGGATTGATGGCGATTCATATGAAAACAATGTTTTAAAATTATTATTATTATATATGTTAGAAAATAAAATGGGTATTGTGGCCGTTCTGATTATGTAGTGTTTTAAAAGGCCATCTCGCCAACTGTGTGAGTAGAGATTGCCAAACGCCAAAAAAAATTGCAAATCCGACTAATAGTACGTTGTTCTTTGACTGTTCTTTTTGTCTGTCATTTGAATTTTAGTAAAGTCATGTTTGAAAAACCAGTCAAGTATTTGAATATAAACGGGTGTGTTTTTGCTTGCTCTCTACATAATATACCAAAACTACGGTTAAAAGTTATTGTTTAGTGATAAATTTATAGTTGTATTGAAGAAAAAGTGTCAAGCTATATTTTAGTGAAATCAGTTTGTAGATATTCAAACAGAGTGAAAAGTTATTACGATATTAAGACTAAAAATTTTTAACGTCCCTGACCTACCCCAACCCGCGGTCGCTACGCTGCTGTGTCATCGCCGCCCGTCGCCTGCGCTGGCGTACTTCGGAAGTGTTCGGATTGTCATTGGAATTCGCTGCGCTGCGCTTTGTCGTTACACTAGCGTTCTCGAACGTAAACAACATTACGCTAGCGTAGAGGAGGTCGGCAGAGGTATAAAAATGCCATCTATTTGCAACGCGTGTGGTAAGCATATTACAGGCAAGTACTTAATGCAGTGCGTTAAATGCAATAGTCAATACGACATCGATTGCCTAAACATTAAAATTGCAAGCTTTGAGCAACAATCCGATGAGTACAAAAACCAGTGGATATGTCCGACCTGCGTATGCTCCAGACCTAAGATTGTCGATTCGTCAACACCCATACGTTCCCGTAACCAATCAAACACTCCTACGAACGTTAACATGACTCGCGGCAGCCGTGGCAAAATAGTAATCGGTCCTCCAGAAATGAAAGCTGCATCAGATATGTCCAATGTTATTGAAGAGATCAGGTTGCTCAGACAGGACATACTAGACGTAAAAGCTCAATTAAACACCGTAACATCCTCCCTAACCGAAAAAATTCGAGAATATGAACATCGTTTGAACATTAAAGATACGGAAATAACGTACCTTAAATCTTCAATAATGGAATTACAGCAAACAGTTGGTATGCACGAACAATATAATCTAAGGAATGAGCTTGAAATTGTAGGCGTCCCCGAGCAGTCCGGTGAGAATTTAACACATATTGTTCTTGTTACCTCCAAAAAGTTGGGAGTGGACTTACAGGCATCGGATATTGATCAAGCGCGTCGTGTCGGGTCGAAACAAAAAGAAGCCACTAACGCACAAAAGAACTACAGGCCGATTGTTGTGAAGTTATCTCGAAAGTCGAAGCGAGACGAATTGCTGTCGGGGGCCTCGAATCGTCGCGGCCTCACCTCCAGTGATATCATCAATGGTACGTCTTCGGTGCTTTATTTTAATGAAAGACTCTCTATGGCAAACAGAAAGTTATTCGGAGAAACAAGACGCCGGGCCAGTCAACATAACTTTCGTTATTGTTGGGTACGTAACGGGCAAATCTACATCCGTAAAGCACCAAATACAAGTGACACCAAATATCCTGCAATTATCATACGTTCCAGGGATGATATTGAAAAACATATCGGCCCGGCTATCATCGATTCCAGTCACGATACATTTCGAGTCGTTTCTAGCCCTAACTAAACAAAGACACTTATTTTCTAACCATCACTTCATTTTAATTGTTATATGCATCCTTTTCAATATCGATATCGTTATTCGGATGATATATTTATTACAATTACATAACGATATTATCATTCTGAATTATAAATTGTATAATATTTTAAAGTATATAATATTGTATAGTAGTTTTGACCACACTAAACTATTTCATGTAATGCTATATCTATTACTTAGTCCTTTAAATTGTAAATTACAAGGCACATTCTCAAAGCAGATTTTACTATTATTATTATTATATTATTGCTATTGCACGCTTACTTTTACATTTATCTATCCTGTGCTCATTGGTTTATTTACTGAATTTTATAAATTGTCGTTTTATGAACCCCACAGATCTTATACATGATATAGATAATTCACTTAATTTAATTTGCCACAGGGTAGAGATTATTGAGCATTGTGAAAGCGTTATGTCTAAATACCAATTCAAAATGTTGTCATTTAATGTGAGGAGTATAACACGTAATTTAGATAGCCTTATAGTGACTATTAAGAGGACAGGCTTAGTGTTTGACCTAATTCTGTTAACAGAATGTTGGATTAGTAACAATACAGTGATTCCAAAAATAGACGGCTACCTGAACTTTAACTCTACTAAATTTATAAATCAATCAGGGGGAGTAGTCGTCTATGTGAGGGATTGTTGGACTCCCGTGGTATGTGAACCTGATCTCGTTGATGCAAACTGCCTACAAGTACATATTCCTGATTGTATTACCCTATTAGGAATATATCGATCACCTTCATTTAGGATTAAAGAAAACTTTCTAAGCTCTCTTGAAAATATTACCGATGCTATGGCCAAGAGCCCATGTAACATTATAGCTGGCGATATTAACATAAATATTAAATTACCCGAATCTTGCTCCGAATACCTTACCTTAATGTCACATTTAGGCTACCAAGCTTCTGTAGACATGCCTACGAGAGGTGACGCGTGTCTTGACCATGTCTTTACTAAGACGAAACTGTTATTGGAATCGTTAATATGTGCCTCTTCAATCACGGATCATGATCTTGTTCTAACAGGATTTAACCCCAAAACCATAAATCATCAAACGAGTTCAAATAGAATGCAACACAGATTTGAACTTAAGGCAATTGAATTAAAGCTGAAGGAGACTGACTGGCAATCAGTCTATAGTAAATCGAGTTCATCTGAAGCGGCTCAAGAATTTATGACCAAATTATCATCTATAATAGACTCGAATTGCAGACTGGTTAAGGTCAGCCGCTCCAAAGTAACTTTTAAGCCCTGGATGACACCTGGCTTAATCAGATGCTCCGCTCAAAAAGATAAATTGCACTTAGAGGTGCGAAAGCATCCAAATGACCAAATGAAATCACTCATATATAAAAGGTACAGAAATTTCTACCAAGATCTTATACGGAAGTTGAAAATTCAATACTATCAGAATGAAATACAACATAACTCAAAAAATTCCCGTAATCTATGGAGTGTTTTAAAAGAAATTACTCATTCTGTACCTGTTAAAAGAGACATACTGCAACTCTGTAGAACGAAGGCCTCTCCCGTTGACTCTTTGGACTATTGCAACGATTTCTTTGTTAACACTGGACATCGTATAGCTAGGCCTATCCTGAATGCACTGAATGAAACAGAAATTTCATTAGCTTCTAAAATTAAAACCTCATCGTCACCTTTAAACTCTTTATTTCTCCATCCAACTACCACATCTGAAGTGGAGAGACTCATTCTTGAACTAAACAATAACTCCGCTCCAGGTTTTGATAGAATCACAAACCGCTTAGTTAAACTGATTAGAAATTACATTATCGAACCTTTAACATACATTTATAATTTGGCAATTTCAACCGGTGAGTTTCCCGACATATGGAAAATGGCTATTGTGATCCCGATTCATAAATCAGGTCCTACAGACGATCCAAATAACTACAGACCTATTTCGTTATTGAGCGTTTTCGCCAAGATGTTGGAAAAAGTAATTAATAAACAGCTGGTGTCATTTTTAGAAAAAAATAAATTACTTTCACCCCAGCAGTTTGGTTTTCGACGAGGAAAATCAACGGAAGAGGCTGTCGTTTTGTTGACTGATACTGTTAGCAAGTATATTGATGAGGGTAAGGCTTGCCTGGGAATATTTCTAGACTTGTCAAAGGCTTTTGACACGGTATCAGCGCCCATTTTGTTAAGGAAGTTAGAAAGTCTTGGCATTAGAGGAGTTGCGTTGGAATTATTTCAAAGCTATCTCACATCACGTAGGCAGGCTGTAAAAGCCGGTAATTGGATCAGCAATTCTCAGAAAACATCTTTTGGAATACCGCAGGGTAGCATATTAGGACCTACGCTTTTTCTAGTGTATATGAATGACCTGTCATTGAGCAAACACTTCAATAATGCTAAAATTATTAATTATGCAGATGACACGGTCATATTATATAATGCAAAATCTTGGGAAAAGACGTTTGAAGTTGCACAGGCTGGTTTCAATGGAGTTTTAAATTGGTTAAACAATAACCTACTATCGCTTAACGCTACCAAAACGAATGTAGTATGTTTCCACAAAACAGCTGCCTCGTCACCACCTGAGCGGTTGAATATTAGAGCACATTCTTGCACTATTGGAGGTGTTGATACTCATCTAGGCTGTCAGTGTCCCTGTATAAGCCGTAAAAACTCAGTTAGATATTTAGGCATTGCAATAGATGAGAAATTGACTTTTGGTGAGCACATCGTGGCCACGGCTGCAAGAGTCAGAAAAATCATACACATTATGAAACTACTACGAGACGTGGCTCCGATGAGCTTACTAAATACGGTGTACATTGCTCTATGTGAACCGCTATTAACGTATTGCATTACAGCCTGGGGTGGTTCTGCCACATCACACCTAATCGGCCTAGAAAGAGCCCAACGTGCAGTGCTGAAAACTATGATCAAACAGCCGTTCCGATATCCGACGAATCTGTTGTATAACGAAACTCAACTGCTTAGTGTTAGAAAACTGTACATCCACAAAATCCTACTGGTAACTCATAAGATAGTTCTCAACAGTTCTGATTATGAAGATATGGTCAAGAGACGAGTTTTCAAACTGCCACTGCCAAAAATTAATTCTACTTTTGCCAGACGTTTCTGTGCTTTCATGAAACCTTATGTTTACAATAAAATAAACAAAATTTGCCATATTGCCAAAGCATCACTTCGCGAAACGAAAGTAATCACAAAAAAAGAACTACTTAAGTGGACTTACGATGACACTGAGCGCTTCATAAAACCTCTAATTTAATGTCTCTGATTTTATTGTTTTTGATTTGAACTGGTTGTACTTGCTTGCTTCTGTATGTGTTTTCATTTTTGATAAAATACCTTTATGTTTATAATTTTGATTGCTATTGCTTCAATTACACTACGTTTTTAAACACATTATTATATTATAAAACTGTTGTTAGATAATTTAACTGTAGTTGTTATTAAAAATAATTAATTGTATTGCATGCGTAGATATTTATTGTACATTTCTATCATATACTGGCATTAATTCAAAATTTTAGTACAACTTTTGTAGTTTCCCTACGTGACAGGCCATGCCTAGTGTAGAGAGACTTGGTCAATGCTTCCATTTAAAAAAAAAAAAAAAAAAAAAAAAAAATGTCCCAGGAACAATTCTTAATTATTCTTGTCATTCTTTTACATGAAGTCTGAAATATATCGATTTTTTATTCGCATTGATATTTTCCACTAATACTTTAACACCTCATATAAGCACAACTCACTGTTACACTTGTACGTTATCTAACAAACGCGTAGAGATAACACAATACAAAATAATCGAATGATTCACGTTAAAAAGCGTACATAAGTGGGCATATGCATCACACACATGTATTAAAGGACGCACAACGAATTGGTTCATACGTGTGAAATCACGAGAGGAAAAATAAATATTAAATTATACTTATTCACGGAATTGTAATAGAATCCAAAATGGTTTATAACGATAGTGGTGGCCGCACTGATTTGTGTTCGAAAAACGAGGAATTTGTTGGTAAGTAAAAATAAATATAAAAATATTTTTTTATTTATACACAGTGTCACAGATATAACGCACAACACCCTAATTAGATTATTAAATCGTAATAAAAATATAATCATTAAAATGTTACTTTTATATACTTAAATATTTTAATTTAACGAATTAGTTCTCCTTATTGTGTGCGATAGTATGGCTATATTACAATAAATCTAACATTATTACCTTTATGTCATCAAAAACCTTATTGCATTAAATTAAGATACATTTTCGTTTATTTCGACTGTTCAAAGAAAAGGATGACTATAATTTACGCTGTTTTAATTATTCTAGGACAAAAAATATCTATATTAAACTGGCAGAAATGGATTCAGTAGCCGATTCTGAACAAAGTACTTTCAGGAAGTGCGTTTAATATGTTACACGTTGTACATACTTATAATATTATTATTACTTATTTTCCAATAAAAGTAAAATAAAACGGTATAAAAGAAGTCATGTCATTGCATTGTTACCATTATAATGTTGGTATGCCAATATTGAACAACATTTTATGAGAGATGCATTAATAAAATTAATTGAATTAAAACTTTATAAACTACATACTACCTTTTGCCCATCGGCTTCGCTTGCGTAAAAGTAGGTTAGGTTATGTTATGTTGGTAACAGTGGTGATAATATAGCTTTCAAATGATGAAACAATAAATCGGTTGAGTAGTTTGTGAGTTAAATTCTTACAAACAAACAAACAAAAATCAAAGCTATCCTCTTTATAATATTAGATTACGAACTACTATTGCCTTTATTGCTATAAAATAGAAGATCTAGTTGGTAGCCCGTTGGACCAGGATTGAGGTCACACGCTTCTAACTAGACTTAGGCATAGTAAGTCGCGATAGCCTGAATAAGCAAGCTGAAGTGGCAATGGACTGGCCATATCTGTAGAAGGACCGATGGCCGTTGGAGCAAGCGAGTCCTAGAGTGGAGACCGTGACTGTAAACGTAAGGTAGGACGTCCCCCAGCCAGATGGACCGATGACCTGAAAAGGTAGCTGGGTCAGACTGGATGCAGAAGGCGGAAGACCGGATGTTGTAGCGTAAAATGGGAGAGGCCTATGTCCAGCAGTAGACTGCCGTGGGCTGATTGATGATGATGGATAGCCTAGTAGGACACCGTTGGATTGCCACGCAGAGGTCTGGAGTTCAATCCAAGGGCACGAACCTCTTACTTTTCGAAGTTATGTGCGTAATAAATAGTAAATTGTTGCTCGCTTTAGCGGTGAAGGAAAACATCGTAAAGGAATCAGCATGTCAGAGTTTTCAATCATGTTTCCGAAATTATTTGTAGTCTACCAATCCGCAGTATGGCCTAATTCTTGTCAAGCTGAATAGAAGCCCATGCTCGTATGACAGTTTGTATACAAGGCTGATATTATGTAAAGTCTCACGACTATATCTACAAAAGGTTAGGCAGAGTTGTATTTATTTATGGTTAGTATTTAACTGTTCCTCAATTTTTGGCCTTTGTTCTACCAAAAATACTAATTACACAACAAAATATTCTTACCAAAAATACTAATTGCACAGCAAAGTATATTTAAACAGATCAAACTAAGTCGACGTATTTTTGGGTGGGTTTAAGAAGGAACCTAACATAACCTAACCCTTCCGAGACGGAATGCAGTGATTTGAGGCGTATAGGTGCTCGTTATTAGGTGCTATTTTAGATGGTCATTATATTTAATCCCTTTATTTATACACAAAGTCATAACTGGTGAAATGTAGTGGAAATTACAAGGTGGTGTAAATCACAATGAAATGTGGTGTAGACCATAACGGGAAGGCAAACCTTCCCCATATGGTCTTGAGATTTTGTATATATGTAATACTAATGCTACTCTGCTAGGATCTTATTTTCAAGAAATTCCTTGTAACAGCTCTCAGTATGAAACTTTTAAAGATTCTCATTCCTTACTACGCGGACTTACAACCACAGCTGTTGAAACGTGCTAGAAATACATCTCTGGTTATCCACCGGAGCTATAGGTATAAGAGATTGTATTTGTGAATTATGTAACGTACCATACGAGCTAAGAAATGGTTATTGACTGATTAAACATGTTATTTTCGTTTTGGTCATATGCCAAAAAGAAAGAACATTAATTCTAAAAAAGCATATAGTTTCGCTAAAGACACGACACAAGTGATAATAACAATATAACATAAACAAATCCTACTATAAATATAAATGTGTATGTTTGTGAGGATGGATGGATGTTTGTAACTTAATTACGCCTAAACTGTTGAACGGTTTTGGATAGAACTCAGCACACGGATAGAACATGTACTGGATTAACTCATACGATACTTTGCATCCCGGTATGGCTTTTGATAAGTGTAACGTGGACGAACTGACTAGTCTTAACATATATATATAAAATCGAAGTTCTTACATAGCTCTAATATTAAGGTTAATTAAATCTTATAATTAGCTCAGACAATTATTTACAATGTACTGAAACTTTGAACAACCATTCGTCAAGTGTTTGTGCTTCTGTCCGGCAGCTTGCCTAAACCGGCGAATTTTCAGAATAGCTGCGCCGATCGTTATGAAACTTCGTACATGCTTGCAAATTGTGATCTATAATACTAATTATTTAAAACTTATTCAGCAAAACTAAATAATTCAAAACTGGGATCCTGTGTTTGATCCCTGGGTCGGCAAAAGTACTAAGCAGTGAGATTTTTCTGATCTGAAATTCTCAGTAGCACGATGGTTTCTAGTTTTTATTTTTCTTTAGTTGCTGAAATGTTTGAAAGGTTCAACAAAATTGTGCTTAAGCAGGTGTTAAACAATTATGTTTATTACCGATACTTATATTCATATGAAACACTAGTGATATGCTTTAAGGGGAATAACACAATCTTCTATTTTACATTTTTCAGCAATATGACATTTAAAATGATAAGATATCAAAATTCGACGTCATATTTTGTTCATAGATTACTTGACTAGTGTAGTGACTTGTTTATACAGTTGCAGGCTGTAAAGATGTCGGGTTCGAATCCCGTGTCTGTCGGAATAAAAGTTATTTGGATATTTAGCAAGCTTTGTTTTAAAAATGTCGCCAGTTCCATTAGCCACAAACAAACGAAAGAAGTATTGTGCGTAAATTCGAATGCCGGATTGTATAATTTTCGAATGATTTAATCGTTGGCCTCGATGGCGTAGTGGTTAGTGTAACCGACTGCCACGTCTAAGGTCGCGGGTTCGATTCCCGCAGAAGTCAAACATTTTTGTGCATGGACATGGATGTTTGTCTTGGTCTGGGTGTTTCTATGTATAATATGTATCAAAGTATTTACAAAAAGAAAGTATATATATATGTATGTTTATCCATTGTCTAGTACCCATAGTACAAGCTCTGCTTAGTTTGGGCTAGATGGTGTTGTGTGTATGTGATACAATATTATTATATTAAAGCTTCAAATCTTCCAGAACAAGAAGATAATTAAAGTGAAAAAGTTATAGTGTTCATTTTGCGAATTTGAAATTATTAATTCACGTTAGTTGTAATCAATTGTAATTATGACAAAAAGAATATTGCATGGTGATGCTGCTGTCGAGTCCCTGATGACGGGTTCATTCCCTGCAAAAACTCTCAACCACCAAATATGTTTTTTTATGCGTAGCAGACTATCGCCTATCTCATACTGAGCTGAGGGCTGATATATACAGGGTGTCCGGTAATTAATGGATAACCTTGAAATGTCTTATAGTAGAACTGAAGGCCGTTCAGAAAAAATGAAAAAAAAAATATATATATATTAAAAGTGCAAGCTATATTAGTATAGCTTACTTTTGACTATTTATCTATTAGCATAATTAGTGTTTAATAACAAAACAACAAAAAACCGATGGATTTCATTCATTTATGGTCGTAGTATACAAGAAAGTTATACATGGCAGTTAAAAAAAACCCATATCTCAGGTACTAGTTAGGATAGATTATTTTCATATTTTTTTCTGAACGGCCATCAGTTCCACTATAAGACATTTCCAGGTTATCCATTAATTACCGGACAACCTGTATATATATATAGGTTATGTTTTTTGAATTGCTCACTAAATATGATTATTATTACGTGTAAACGAGAAACTATAGATGGCAAAATATAGGGGCAATGTAATTCAGTCCATAGTCCTTTCAAAGTCGATAGACTATGTGTGTAACAAAATATAGGTACCTATATTGTATGGACGATATTTTAATGCAATTATTTTTTATAAATTTAATTGACTGCACTGAAAATTGGTGTTATCTGTAAATAAATGTTTCAAGTTTGGGTTTATTGTGTACGTTGTTAGAATGTTTGTAAAGGGGCTTTGTAGCGATACAGGATTCATTCCTACAGCGAGAGTTTTCTTCTTCAACCATTTGTTTTTTGTTTCAGAAATGCAGCTAAATGCTAGCGTTTACCATGAAGCTACAAATCTGCTCGAGCCCTTGCCTCCTCCGCAACCAAGTACTCCTTCAGAAACCGTAGTCACCAAGCCTCGGCTTCGTATTATAGGCAAACTCAAAGCCAAAAAAAAACTTCGTCAAAGAAACAACGAGAAATTGTCAAAAATTGTGGCTGCTTGCGACAAGGAAAACTTCTGTTAATTTAAGAGAATACAGTATCAATCATATAATCAAAATAAATCAACTCGCTATCGACACGATGAAGCAACAAAATATAGGCGTGGTTAGTGTGGTTAGTGGCCAACGTGATGTCAAGAGTTCAAGCCTGTAGGCCTCTGACATGGCTTAACGACTGCTGTCAATTTGGCAATAACCGGGACCGACATTTTACGTGCTCTCCGAAGCACGGAAACGCTCAGATGAAATACCACAAAGCGGTCACCCATCTATAGACTGACCGCACTCAACGTTGCTTAACCTCGCTAGTCGTTTACCGATCAGTGAGACAAATACTGTATGTGTCTGCGCACGCGTCTCCGGCGCTTATATAACGTCAAAATGACACTGACAGCCACAACTGTCACTCCAACTGACACATTGGCTCTGTGGCGACCTCACTCAAGCTTACGCTTGACGTTACGAAACAAACCAATAAATGGCGCTTTATTCAACTCTAATTATAGAAATAAATTGCATTCCAATGATTATTTTCTTGGCGCTTCGACATATAGATTAAGTAGTTTTAAGTTAGTATTAATTCTTAAGAATTTATAAATTGCATGCCGCAAAGCTAAGTACTGTGTTGCCTATCTATACAGGGTGTCCGGTAATTAATGGATAACCTGGAAATGTCTTATAGTAGAACTGATGCCCGTTCAGAAAAAAAATGAAAAAATCTAACCTAACTACTACCTGAGATATGTGTTTTTTGTTTAATTACCATGTATAACTTTCTTGTATACTACGACCATAAATGAATGAAATCCATCGGCTTTTTGTTGTTTTATTATTAAACACTAATTATGCTAATAGATAGACAGTCAAAAGTATGCTATGCTAATATAGCTTGCACTTTTTAATATATTTTTTTTTTATTATTATTATTTTTTCATTTTTTCTGAACGTCCTTCATTTCTACTATAAGACATTTCAAGGTTATCCATTAATTACCGGACACCCTGTATAATATAAGTAGGTACTTAACATGCCATGAAACTGCATATGCAATTATAAATAAAATAAATTAATGACCTTGAAATTAAACTACTTTAAACAGATTAAATCGCGTTGTTTATTTAAAAATCTATTAAGACACTATTATTATTTATTAAGCTATTTAAATGACAACTATTATGATTTATGATATACATTTTCTTCGATGTTTCGGATGATTTTTAGCAGCTTGGTCACAGGGAGACTCCTTATATTATATTTTTGAGTTGCCCGTTTTAAGATCTTAACGCTTCCTCGTATTTCTTTCTCAGCTGATATCTTGGCACGCGTAGGAATGAGATTGAGATCACGACATCTCTTTAAATAATTTAAAGATATTACATATCTTGCGAGCTTGGTTTTAGAATCATTAACCAATAAATTATTGGAATGTCAGACATAATTGAAAACCTATCGTGTATGGCTGCCGGTGTGCCGCTGCCACGCAATATAATAAATGTCTTAAAGAACACATTTATTTTGTTTTGTGAATAGTTTAATGGCGATCCAAATAAATATATAAATAAACATAGTAATTGGCGCCACCGACTATATAGAGGTTTATAACCATCAGAGGCATCACTCGCACATTAGCAACCCTTCAAGTGTGTGTTGTAGGTTCGAATCCCACATGGATCAACAATTTGTGTGTCCGTTGTATGAATGTTTGTAACAAGCAAGCAGCGATAGCTCAGTGGGAAGACCAACAGACTGCAATGCAGAGGGTCTCAGGTTCGAAACCACGTCGCGCACCTCTGACTTTCGGAAGCTATATGACTTTTCGAAATTATGTATGTACGTATTGATTGACAATATTATCGCCTGCTCCGTGCCTCGGAGAGTACCTTAAGCCGTCGGTTCCGGCTGCCATGAACATCTATGGCAGTCGTTATAGGGAAGTCAATGTCCTATAATATCCTGACACTGGTCTAGCCTTAGGGTATCGTTAGCCTTTGGGTTGCGGAGGTCAGGTGGTAGCCGCTCCGTGAAAACACTGATATCCAGTCAAATCCGGTTAGACTAGAAAAGCCGACTCCAAGAAGCCGACCCAAAGAAAGATGTGTTGCCAGCGCTAAAAGGAAAATTCACACTGGCCTATTGACAATATACCGTCTCTTCAAAAAGTTTGACAACTCACCTTATGTACACAGCTCAAGGTTTGTTCGCTACGACTTATGTATGGCGGAGGTATTTACCTGGTCAGGTTACCCCAGTTTAAGGGCAATCCCAATTCTATTGTTGCCTATGTCTCTTTTTAACCCCCGACGCAAAAACGACGGGGTGTTATAATTTGACATGTCTGTCTGTGGCATTGTAGCTCCTGAACGGATGAACCGATTTCAATTTTGTTTCTTTTGTTTGAAAGGTGAATTATATATAAAACAGGTAGATCTGGTTAGGGTACTTATAAGAAAACAAAGTATAAAAAGCCAAGTATTACGTAAAGTGCACAAAGATTTTTGTATGCGCTTTCTTGTTAATAGTTTTAAGATTTGATCAGCAGTAATTATTAGCATACTTCAACTTTATGATACATACTCGGCTACTCAAAAACGATGGACACCAGTTAAGACACCGATTAAAATTGGCACGACATTCAAATTTTTTTTAAATCTATCAATTGTTGGCATTTTAGGCATCTAGGGTACCTTTTATACAGAAAAAGTACTGTTACTTACCTAAAGTAAACTGACGTTTATTTACGTGAGTGAAGCCGCGGTATATATAGTCTAAGTTATAAACAATGTCCCTAATGTTATTGTTACCAAATACCTGCAAACACTGACCTACTCCGATACGGAGAATTTGCTTACAGTTGTAAAATAGCCTTAAGTCATCAGTAATTTGTAATAATATGTCTACTTCTTCATCTTAAGAGTTTATCCTGGTTGCATCCGCGGCGTTGGCGTTGGAACCCAGGGTCCGCTTTCCCGCTAAGTCTCTTCCATTTCGCACGATCTTTAGCATTCTGTGGTGTGAGGTTGGCACGCATTTCATCTCTTACGACGTCAAGCCAGCATTTCTTGAGTCTGCCCGTTTACTCGGGCCAAGCGGAGGTGGCATAGCAAGACATTTGTTCTCCACGTAACATGCCGGTTTTCATAAAACGTGGCCGTACCAGCGTAGGCGACTCTCTTGCAGCTTATCTGCGATGTCACGGACATGAAGACTGCCACGGATGCGGGAGTTTCTTATACGGTCCTTCCGCGTTACTCCACACATCCAGCGCAACATATTCATTTCAGTGACACGCAGTTCCTGCTTGTGCCGCTCAAACAATGGCAAATTTGTAATAGTATCAATATACATATTTTATTTTAAGTTTATGCACATTGACCTAAACCCTACTATTACTTGGCATATATTTTTTGTAAGTAGAGAAATAATATTGTCTTCTGTTTACGCGAATGTTATTCATTGAAATTAAACTACTATATACGGATTTTATCGCGTTGTTTATTTAACACTATCTATTACATAATTTTGAAAACTGTTAGACTAAGATCGTAGTTGTCTCAATGTTTCAGTGTAGTTAGCTAGCTACACTGGAACATTGAGACAACTACCATCTTAGTTTCTCCGTGACCATGGCTGCTGAAAACCAACCGAAATGTCGGGGAAAGTGTAAACCTAAATATAAATAGTTTTAATAGTTTTAATAATTTTATTAGCATAAAAATAAGTAAAATTTAATAGTAATAGTAGTGGAACAATTTTCAAAATTATGTAATAGATACAGTGTTAAATAAACAACGCGATAAAATCCGTATATAGTAGTTTTATTTCAATATGTAGAGAAATAGCCTAAAATACAGGTCTAAACCTAGTTCAGGCAACTTTATTAAAACCTAGCGCTTGAAATTAAATTAGAATGCACAATGTCGGCTGATTAAAGTATACCTAGGAAAATATGTACCAGATTAAGTATAACTATAATTTATTTTAGTATAATATTATTTTAGACTAATAACAAAAATACTAGCGGTCGCCTAGTGCTCGAAATCTGTAAAATATTGAAGTCTGTAAGATATTGCTGATATATATCATTATTGATATATGTAACCATAGTTACGCGCTTCGATTGCGTCAAACGACTGTGTCAAATGCATGTTTGTATGCGTGTAGTATTTTCCATTAATTTAATGTATTTCTAATGCATATTTTATATAAATATTAGGATTCGCCCCCACTTCTCCATATAAACTTTAACTATGCCAAATTTAATACTCCTCTGTCCGAGCAATTTTCGTAAAAAGGAGTACAAAGTTTTTGCTTCACGTATTAATATATAGATAATAAATAAAACCTGCATGTCTGAGTGTTAACCATAAAGAGAACACTCATCGATGTGTATATTATAAATGGTCTCCAATTTAAAATATACATATAGTTCGGATAGAGGCCATACAGAGACGATTTGTGAGAGCTCTGTACTCAAAATATGGTCTTAGGCGCAAAATACTAATTTTACTTTATAACTTTAATTAGTACAAGATGGAAGTGCGACTTGTGCATCTTACATAAAATCATAAATGGTTCAATGGATGGTAACCTTCTTCAAAATTTATACATTAAAATACCAACACGATCATTTGTGTGCATAATTATTATTGAATAAATTATATTATTAAATATCTTGCAAATCATATTATTATTTCTATATTTGCCTATTGTGTGTTTACCGCCTAGACATACATAGCAACAATATCCTAATGATTTATTACATTGCCACGCAGAGGTCTCGAATTCGATATTAAAGCACGCACCACTGACTTTCTTTTTATACAACTAATGTGGCAAACAAACATACGGCCCACCTGATGGTAAGTGGTCACCGTAGCCTATGGACGCCTGCAACACCAGAGGCGTCACTTGCACGTTGCTGATTCTTTAGGAAAGGAAGAAGAGAAAAAGGAAGTTGGAAGGAGAAGGAGCGAGAAGGGGGAAATACGGTGTTTTGCCTTCAGAACTCTCGCTCACCAAATGAAACACAGCAGTAGGAATACTGCTATTTCACGTCGATATTCTGTGAGAGGGTAGTCTTTCCCCGGTCGAGCCGGCCCATTCATGCTGACATCAGCAAGACTCTACTACTGCGTTATCTGCGTAAAATAGTTAATATGATGAATGGTTACTGATCATATAAAGGTATTGTCTTTGTTATAAAACATTATTAACTAAAGGATCACAAGATCCTTTAAAATGTATAGCGTTCAACAAACTTCAGCATTTCGATGACTCCGACATGGGTTCACTAATATGGTATGTGTTCTTTAGAATTTTTTACCATTAAGACCATTTTGAAAGGAATTTCCTCAAAATAATTTGTACGGAATGGAACCGGTATCCTGTATGATGCAAGTGACTCACCACAAATAAACCAATTTATGTTCCTATCATGCAATTCCTTGAATAATATTGAACGCTGTTGCGGTTCCTTTAACAAAATATAATTTAATTTACCTATAGGTACTCATAATAAGTTTACGTATGTAGATACATCTTTACATACCTATATGTCAATACCCTCGAAGGGGTAAGCAGACCTGTATGACACCTATATTTCGCCAGTTATACCTTTAGGTCAGACGTAATATGGGATTAGGCTGTTTACATCGCTACCAGTACTACGGTAATTCCTTAATAGAAAAATCCTAAAACACTTTTCTCTGGAATCGAACTCAAAACCTCACACACAGCAGTCACATTCAGTACCGCGACGGCACCGAACGAAATACCGAATATTGCTACACATGGTTGTTTAAGTTTTATTTAAGGCTTCTTTCCTATAATAGGGAAGCTACAGAAATTCATGTGATGGAAAGATTGATAAAATACTCTTTGTGGTACACCAAGTAAATGTTACCAAATTAAAAAACCATTCTCAGGAACTCCATTTTTTATGTCGTTTTAGATTACTAGTATTATTTGTAACCCCTCCAACTAAGCTACAATGCTTGTGTTAAGAGGCAACACTAAGCACGAGAGACTTGAAAAATAGGTATTTGTAAAATCTATTGATGTCGCGCAGTACCCGCAGAGCACGACAGAGACAAATGCAGCTTGGACCGAAAATACCTATTAAAGGTACACAAAATCAACGTTTCGTAGTCCCCTGATTTCTTCTCCAAAACCTGACCGATTTAACTACTTTCTTCATTAAAAATTAAAGAAAGGCTTTGGCCGTGTTCCTATGTTTTCCTTTTTTTTATATAATTTAGTTAAATTTGTTTTCTGGATGTTTGAACACAGCGACAAATCTGGCCAATTATTGAAATTTTTGAAGGCTCATTTCTCTTTTAATAATTAATTTATGAATAAAAGGAAAACATAGTGACATGCCAATGGAGCCCATACATTTTTTGGCAAAAATATTATTGCTCTACTGGCATTACCCTGGGAGGAAACAGGGGACTACGATTGTGTGGAAAAACGACCTTTGTGTTTCCTCTTAAGGTTTACGTCGGTAGCGCAAGAGCTTAGATTCAAACTCAAAACCTCTCGGTCGCACATCCTTACTTCCTTACTAATATTATAAACGCGAAAGTTTGTATGGATGTTTGTTACTCTTTTAAGCAAAATCTACTGAACCGATTGCGATGAAACTTGGTGTGTAGATAGCTGAAGCTACTTTTTATCCCGATATTCCCACCGCAACGGGACTTACGCGGGTGTATGTATAATTTGTTGATATGAGTTGTAAAATACTGAAATTATATTCAATTGGCCATTCATAAGTAGCAGCGATAGCTCAGTGGGGAGACCAACAAACTGCACTGCAGAGGATCTCGGATTCGAACCCAAGTCGCGCACCTCTGACTTGCGGAAGTTATATGACTTTTCGAAATTATGTGCGAATTGATTGACAATTATCATCTGCTCCGTGCTTCGAAGAGCACGTTAAGCCGTCGGTCCCAGCTGCCATGAACATCTATGGCAGTCGTTATTGGGAAGTCAGTGCCCTATAATATCCTGACACTGGTCTAGCCTTAGGGTATCGTTAGCCTTCGGGTTGAGGAGGTCAGGTGGCAGCCGCTCCGTGTAAAAACTGATATGCAGTCAAATCCGGTTGGACTAGAAAAGCCGACCCCAAGTGACTTGGGAATAATAAAGGCTAGGAAGAAGAAGTTGTATGAATGTTTGTAAATTCACCAGGACACACAAAGTACTCCTGGTGTGGGAGTTGTCTTTTTATGAGAGTAGAAAGATGTGTTGCCAGCGCTAAAAGAAAAATTCACACTGGCCTATTGACAATATACCGTCTCTTCAAAAAGTCTGACAACTCGAAGAAGGAAGAAGATATTCAATTGGCCATTCAAAGAGTTGCCGTGAGTTTCTTGTAAGTTTTCTCATAGGCTCAACCCTTTGCTTGAACTACTAGTATAGGATTATATTATCTGTGCTTGAACCTAGAAACTAACCTAAATGTAGCTTTAGTCTTAGTAAACTCACTAACCTATATATTTTGACATTCATAAGTGTTACTTTGTGACCTAAATGAATAAATGATTTTCGAATTTGACTTAGGTATAAGTCAGTTATCTTATATATAAAATTCTCGTGTCACAATGTTCGTTCCCGTACTCTTTCGAAACGGCTTGACCAATTCTCATGAAATTTTGTGAGCATATTGAGTAGGTCTGAGAATCGGCCAACATCTATTTTTCATACCCCTTAGTGATAAGGGTTGTCCACCCCTAACATTTTTTTTTAATCTTTCGGTCAAAAAATTTTTTTATGACAAAACAACGTTTGTCGGGTCAGCTAGTCTTATATATAAAATTCTCGTGTCACAATGTTAGTTACCATGCTCCTCAGAAACCGCTTGACCGATTTTTATGAAATTTTATATGCATATTTAGTAGGTCTGAGAATCGGCTACTATCTATTTTTCATACCCCTTAGTAATACGGGTTGTCCACCCCTAACATATTTTTTAATCTTTTGGTCAAAACTTTTTTTTATGGCAAAACAACGTTTGCCAGGTCAGCTAGTATCTATATATTAATAAGTGAAGGAAAAACTTTGTACCCCTTTTTACGAAAATTGCGCGAACGAAGGAGTATGAAATTTGGCACAGTTAATGTTTATATGGAGAAGGAGTGGCGAAACCTAATATTTTTATAAAATATGCATTAGAAATACATTAAATTAATGAAAAAACACTACACACACAACTATGCATTTTGCACAAGCAGTCGAATCGCGTTCGTAGTATTTCGGCATTGTTCGGTTGACTTCGTAGAATGCTTTGTAACTATGGTTACATAATGTATGTGGAGTAGGTGACTAGATGAAACGTGATTATAAGGGTATTTAGTTATAGACAATAAAACTTTAACAACGATCAAATTTAAAATTTCAATAAATTATGGGCGAATTTCGACCACTTGGCGACCGCTAGTTATTATTAGTTTAGCTGTATAATAAAATGTCTATAATTGAATTTAATGAGAAGACACAACATAATCAATCACTTGAACTTAGGATGTTACTTAACTGGGCTAGATCGTTGACTAGTTCCTTAATTAATAGACCCAATCTTTTAAACCTGGACTAACATTTTTCCATCACATTATTTTACTGTCCCGTGTGGAGACCAAACCCTTAATACGGCAAGGAAAACCACATAAACCATTGCGCACTTCATGCAATCAAACCCAGTTACATAAATTTTGTTTATAGGCCTCTTCTATAGGGTGATAGTCCACTCATACATTTCTATTAATAAAGTCATAGAAATTACGGTCATGTTCCAATCAAATCTGTTCACCAACATTCTAATTGACAACAATTAATGACTGACCATACTTAACCAATTTCTCTGTGACAACAAGGAAATCGTACTTCCCTTTCGCTCTTATTCGAATTTGAATTGCCTCTCTCTATCCGCGAATTTATATCACAGAAAAAAGACGTCACTGACCTCAATACTCGCTTGGACAGTTTCACAAAGTACTAGAATATAATAGTTCATTGCAAAACCAACTTTATGGTATAACATTAGGGTTTGAATTTCGTTGTTGATAATGTTTACTCCTCTATCGAAGTGAACGTAGCTATCAGTCCGCAAAGCGTTCAGTCGCTCATCGAACGTCTTTTAGAATACAGTTCATTAATTTGAAACTATATAAATCGAATGTTTTATTTTAATATAGTGCCAGCATTGTGTTGTTATTTTTATTTTTGGATTTTGTTGCAGTTTCTACCTCTTTATTTAACTGTAAGTTTTACTTTTTTTGTTTTATTTTTAATCTTCGCGGGAGATCGTTGAGTTTGCAAACTATTTTTGGATTTTATTATCTGTTTTTTTTACTTATAAACTAAAACAGCATATGCTTTATTAATATCATTACCATTAGTAACATGTGTTTTTATTTAAGAATTCCTGTCTACATGTTTATATTACCAGGCATTTAAACCTAATCGTTTAAAATATAGCAGTGACATTATAAGATTAGTATATTTATATATAATATTATTGATATGTAATAGTTGTACATTGAAAGTAGTATGTAACATATGGTTGATCCTGCGATAAAATGACAATGGAGGAAAAATAATACCTACTCTATACGGCTTGCATATTTTGCACTTTGCTCTTTGTGTTAATAAAGAGCAGATTATTTTTATTTTTATTTTATTTTATTTATTAGGACAACCAGTAGTTGTTACATTGATACATGCACGTATATAAAAATATTATGTGAAAAGGAAATTGTAAATGCACAACATTTTTAGGTGTCACAACATGCATAAAGACTTAGTGAGATAACACTGATATTACGGTAACTTTAAAGTTATACAAACATGTTCAAAAATGATGACATATTCAAGTAAAAAAGTATTGAATTTAGTAGATTTAGTATTGTTATTATTATTATTGTTATACTATAGATTATACAGTTATACGTAATTAATAATTGAATTAGATGTAACTTATTAGTACGTTGTGGTATTTTTGTTTGACTTTATGTTTACATTCACAAAATTGCAATTGATTTTGTCGAAAGTCCAATCAAATGTCTATACTCGAAAGACCAATGCTTTCTACCTGTTATTGTATATAGATCATGTATACATATATAAGTGGGCATTTACGATCCATCCTGCCCACTATTTGAAAGTCGATGAGCCTGCTATGAAAGCGGTCTATGCTTGGAGTTCTTCTGAAGAATTGGATACGAAACGAAGTAACCCTGCAGAAACCCAAAGTAATTGATTAAGTCTAAATGATTAGCTGGCTGTGGTGGCATTCGTTGATCATTTAAGCCTAAGAATAATCAACCATCAAGTATATGAGATCTGAAGTAGAGACTGCGTGTCAGCAAATATGGCTCGGGTCGTCCTCCGGCTAGGGAAAGAGTTGAAATATAAAATACTGTCCGACAAAATTTGGAAAGAGCGAGCTGAACTATAAGATACTGACTGGCGGTACATAGTTAGAAAGAGAAAACCGAAATACAAGATACTTTCAGCAGTAGTTGGAAAGGGAAAACCGAAGACATAATTAAATTTGTCCAAGAGACTCCTAGAACGTGGAACTTATAATCATAACTGGATTTTGTCAGTAGGTTACACCTACTCCTCTGCCCATACTGAATAGTAAACAGGCGAAAATGTTGGCGTGATTCACCTTTTCACTAACCCAGTTTAGAAGGCTCACATTCCTTTCCATGCATACCTTTAAATCCTTTCTTCTAGCTTCTTCTTCTTCTTTTCGTGTGGTTAGTGGCCAACCTGTTGTCAAGAGTTGTTCAAACCCGTAGGCTTCTGACATGGCTTAACAACTGCTGTCAATTTGACAACAACCGGGACCGACTTTTTACGTGTCCTCCGAAGTACGGAGACGCTCAGATGAAATACCACTAAGCGGCCACCCATCTATAGACTGACCGCACCCAACGTTGCTTAACCTCGCTAATCGTTTACGATCAGTGAGTATAACTGGCTATGAGCGCCTTCTAGCTTCAATAAGCCATGAATGAAATGAATAAATGAAAGTATAAGCTACTGTAGGCTTTGTTAGCTGCTTACCATCAGGAAGACCGTGAGTTTGTTTACCTTAATAAAAAGTCCTGAATCTTTTAAGCAAAAAGTGTTGTCAAATAAAAAATAGTTTCAGAGCGTCAAAGTTGCGTGTTGAAGAGATACAGAATAAAGTATTAGTCAGCTTAAACAAAGGCGATTTGATTCACTGAGTTTAGCACAATAACGGTTTATTTTAGTCCCACGGCTGGACATTGGCCTTATTTTAAAAATAATTGTAACGCTGTTACTGTGTTGCCCAGTAAGAGTTTCGAAGGTCCTTACCATTTCTTTTCTTTCATCCCATCTATAAGTCCTTTTCTTTAAGATTAGAAATACGTGAATGAATTTGGCTCACTTGGTTCGATGACTATTTATTTCACTCTTTTCAAAATCAAAGATTATTCATTTAGGTCACAAAAGTGAGTTTACTTAATTAAATGAGACAAAGAACACACAAACTTGGAACAACAGTTGTTACTGTAATTGTACCATAGTGTATATTTCCAGTTTCCATGCTGATATTGTCAATTGTGTATCAAAATGATTACCAGTTCCCAATATGAGATGATGTTGCTAGTATCAATATGTGACAGTTACTGCGTACCATCAAGCCTTACAGCTGCCTCGCTTAGCCTTATGGCTGCTTATCACCTTGATAGTATTAAATAGTCAGAGTTCTAACAAGTTTTTGTCTTCATGAACTGAAGAACGATCAAGGCATGAAATTCTCTGCCAAGGCACGTGTTTCCTTCTTCCTTCAATCCTGGGTCCTGTAAGAGGCGTGATAAAGCACCTTCTCAGGCCGTCAATGCAAGGCCCTCATCATCGCCGGTTGTGTGGCAGCCATTGCTCTTGGACCATATGATCGCTTACCATCAGGCGGAGAGTGGCCATTTCGAAAACCAAAAAAAAAAGAGTTGGTACTATGTACTATAAGTTTTGTTTCAACTAGTACCTATATTTTAAGGAAAATACTTAAAAACAACTGTATTTTCGATAGTTGTTACCCATCCAATACTCGTCCTTATTAGTCATACTTACCACAATCCCTCTTATATAATTATTATTGTATTGACAACACAAACATACAGTTTCTTCTGTTTTTTTCCTGTAGGCATTACCAGTGCATGTCAGGTTTAACGCTATGTATTCATTGAATTACCATATCAATTAGTAATATGTTAATATGGCTTTCCACTACATATAAATAGCGCACTTACTTGGTTATTACGACGACTTTGAATGTCCAAGTCGTCCAACGACGTAGTGTAAACGCCTAGCCGAAGACGACTTAGTTACCAGCCAAAATCGACCAAGTAGAAGCCAAGCCGAAGTCGGTTATCACATTTGGGTAAACAAGGTTCTGACCAATAATTTTAGTCTTTTAATCAATGGTCATATCTATTGCCTGCCTATCAATAGGTTGTAATGCTTCTTACCATCAGGTTAAAGCGCACCTGGTAGCTGCTAGTTTTATATGGCTGTCTTCAAATGTTTGCAATACCAGTAATATTCCTTGCGTGATGCTATTTTTATCAAAAGGACACAAAATTGGCTTATGTATTACTTTTTTATACTATATTGACACATACACCATATCATTATGATTTACATTATGATAAACAGTCATTGTAACCCATGATCGCTTACCAGAGGAAGCAATTGTGAGTTACCAACTTGAAGAAAATTCATTAGGAGCTTTGGACATGTTGGATTGCCCTCCTATTGGAATTTGCGAGTTAGAAACAGAGGCTTTTGTTGCACACAGACTTGTGCAGTTTAATATCTCCTGCGCAGAAGATCAGTCTCCGCTTAGATTGGCCGCCGTGCCCGAAATACAAATGATGATATTATATTCTAGGGAAAACCAGTTTCACATTCTCAAAATTCCCTTACATAATGGTTTTACACAAGACAAAAGAATACCTATAAGATGTTTATGTATTTTCCCAAGGTCTTAGCTAAGTGCAATTCAAAACAGGTTGGCGCTTATATTTTCCTTGATGCAATCTTTAGTTATAATTATCGCGGTTTTTCATACAACTTTACCCTACTGTCATATAAATTAATTGTCAATCATTATGTATAATCCTTGCACATATAACGCAAGAATCATATACATAGATTTAAATTGTCTTACGTTTAGCGATAGCCTAGTGAGAAACCGTTGGACTGACACCACTGACTTTTCAAAGTTATGTGCGTATTAAATAGTTAATTATCGCTTGTTTTAACGGTGAAGGAAAACATCATGAGGAAACCTGCATATCTGAGAGTTCTTTATAATGTTCTCGAAGATATGTGAAGTCTGCCAACCTGCACTCGGCCAGTGTGGTGGATTACTGAGAAGAGACTCGTGCCCAGAAGTGGGACAGTTTAATACAGGACTGATATTATTATTATAAGCGGATGCTACTTATTCAAACTATTCTATACAGATCTTTACGCGGTTTATTTTCCGAATACTAAAATGGCGGTCATTTAAGTCTCACCCTAAATATGGTTACTGGCAGTCGATCAAAATATGGGCAAATTATTGTAAATGCAAATACATAAAGTAAATAAATAATTGGTTTACATATAGTTGCTCCGAGTCTAAATATTCTTTGCAGCCATTGTTTGAGTATTTGTGAAGTCCCACGTTTTATTGACATTAATCATAATGCGGCAGATGCCTTTAAATCGAAATATTAGGTATTGCCACATTTTGTGAATGACTTATTTAGCACCCACGAAGAAGGGACGTCCCCTATATCTGTCTATGTCCAGAAATTCTCTGCAGTGACACAGATAATGGCTATGTTCCTATCACTTTCATATACTTAAACTTATGCCAGTTAAGTTAATGAAGTATTTTATAAAGCACTAGCTATCTCTCGGAAACAGTTCTTCGGAATGAAAGGTACATTATAGTCTTTTCTATACCCCTGACAACGTGTATGCGCTTTGTATCTATATTTTTAGAATGTACATACGTTACTTGACCCGTTTTAGTATATATTTGTTTACAATAGTTCACTTAGAGTGTTAGCAGTAGGTAATAACAATAGTAGTAGTAACTTGATGTGTCTACATTTATTTGTTTATACGTCTCTAAAACGAATTATTCCATAAAATATTTCACTTGAAGTAAGCTACAGATTTTTGCCTAACATCTTCTTCTCCCTAGCATTTATTATTCCCAAGTCACTTGAGGTCGGCTTTTCTGGTCTAACCGGATTTGACTCGATATCAGTTTTTACATAGAGCGGCTGCCACCTGACCTCCGCAACCCGAAGGCTAACGATATCCTAAGGCTAGACCAGTGTCAGGATATTGTAGGTCACTGACTTCCCAATAACGACTGCCATAGATGTTCATGGCAGCCTGGACCGACGGCTTAACGTGATCTCCGAGGTTCGGCGCAGGCGGTAATTGTCAATCAATACGCACATAATTTCGAAAAATCATATATCTTCCGAAAGTCAGAGGTGCGCGACGTGGGTTCGAACCCGAGACCCTCTGCATTGCAGTCTGTTGGTCTCCCCACTGAGCTACCGCTGCTCTTTTTGTCTTTTAATTAACAGTAACATCCATAATTATGTAATGATGTCGAATTTAAGCAACGAATACGAGCAGATACTAAGCTATATATATATACATATATAACTTTAGATACAAATTATATAAAAGGTTATTGATTTTTATTATTAATGAAATATGTTATTAATAATTTGTATATATAGTCTAATCTCGACATATAATTGCATTTTTAAATAATCGTTGCATTTTGTACATAGTCTACAAAATTAGATGTAGGACATAAATGCCAATTTCGTAATTAAACACCTAATATTAGATCATTGATTAGTAAAAGGGTTTTAGGTATAGAATATCAAACTTATTACAAGCATTCAAATTTGACGACTTTTGTAAAAAAATTGTGCAACCATTACCGACTATAACGTCATAATTCTGTACGTCATAAACCAGTAGTGCCGTCTCTTTTAAATTATAGTATATTAAAATATAACCTTGTAATTATTGCAATTACTGCATTGCAGTCTGTTGGTCTCCCCAATGAGCTAACATCCTAACTATAAATTCTAAATGTGAATGTGAATATGTTTTTGTTATACTTCTACCACTTTTTACTTCTAACTTCTCAACCGATCATCATGTAATTTCGCATACACATTGACAGGGGAACACAAAACGACATAGAGTACATTTCATCCAGATAAAAGCTACTGCTACTAACCTAGCCTGACCTACATTAATGCGAGCGAAGACGCAGGTAAAATCTAGTTTGTCTATTAGTCAGATTATTTCTTAAATTACTGATTCCAAAAACATATAACTGAAAGAAAGCTATTTAATTATTGACTTACGTAAACTATATTTAATTATATATGCGTGTAAAGTCGCGCGTAGAAACTAGTTTTACATATTAAAATTTCATGTATATAATATAGAATCATCTTGTTTAACATTGTACATTTATGTATCTAAGTATGTAGGTTACAAGCGATAACTTATCAAGACCTAGTGTTACGCTGTATCTTGTCATGTTGGACTTGTTTGTGAAAATAATAATATTATTTATAACCTCATACTTCCTCGTTGATCTCGTGGTATGAGTTATATATAAGTTGGTGAGCTGGGTTGAATTCTTAGGTCAGACACTGTGTCATTAGGTGTTTTAGGTTCCGAATAATGATAAACCTGGTGTTGTAAGCGTAACTGTTTAGTAAAGCATGCTGATTTTCTACTTTTATTATTAAAAAATATCGATAGATTTACCACCATATCTCTCATAATTACGATGACTTCAAATGTAATTGTTTCAAATATTTGACCTTCCTTTACTAGACGGTTAGCTCAATTAATATATGATTAAGTTTGTGTAACATTTGAAAGCAATTAAATCTTATCTCATCTTATCTTGTGTGGGGACCAGTCAGTACAGACCGGCGACACTTCGACCCAGTGGGATCTTTTGTGTCCACTTCCCCAATAACGACTGCCATAGATGTTCATGGCAGCCGGGACCGACGGCTTAACGTGCTCTCCGAGGCATGGAGCAGGCGATAATTGTCAATCAATACGCACATCATTTCGAAAAGTCATATAACTTCCGAAAGTCAGAGGTGCGCGACGTGGGTTCGAACCCGAGACCCTCTGCATTGCAGTCTGTTGGTATCCCCACTGAGCTATCGCTGCTCTTTTTAAGCAATTAAATAATATTGGCCATGATTTTCAGCATGCTTTAGTTATACTACTTATATAAAAAAGTGGTAATACCCAGTTGATTTCTATCTTCAGATAATCGTTGTAGAGTGTTCATTGCACTTATAGGTTTCAACTTACGTAGAATTTGAAAGTTATTTAATTACTCATTACGCTCGCACTTTGAAAAGTATTATATATTTAAAATTAGTTTTTGTCCGCGGTTTCACCGACGTAAGTCCCGTTGCCGTGAGAATATCGGGATAAAAAGTTAGCCTTCGGTGAATCCAGGTCTCCAGCTATCTACATACCAAGTTTCATCGCAATCGGTTCAGTAGATTTTACGTGAAAGAGTAACAAACATCCATACATCCTCAGAAACTTTCACATTTATAAATATGTTTAAAATTAGTTTCTGTCCGCGGTTTCACCGACATAAGTCCCGTTGCCGTGAGAATATCGGGATAAAAAGTTAGCCTTCGGTGAATCCAGGTCTCCAGCTATCTACATACCAAGTTTCATCGCAATCGGTTCAGTAGATTTTACGTGAAAGAGTAACAAACATCCATACATCCTCAGAAACTTTCACATTTATAATATTAGTAAAATTCAATAGTAGTAGTAGTGTAACAGTTTTCAAAATTATGTAATAGGTACAGTGTTAAATAAACAACGCGATAAAATCCGTATATAGTAGTTTAATTTCAATAATTCGAATAAGTCAAATTATTGGTATTTTATGTATATATGTAATATGTTTACGCCTTTACTAATGCGATATTAATCCAACAATCAATCTTATTATTCTCGTATTTTCGATTTTCATTTATCGTCGCAATTACCTAATGATGTCGGTTTTGTCTAAGGTTATAGAGATAAGGTTTACCTTAAAGCTAGAAATCAAGATCTGGAGATCTAGTCAAGTGACCAAATCGACCTATTTCTCACTATTAGACCTTACTACTGTTTGACATGTCTGTAGCATAAAACCTAACGATGCCTATACACAACTACAATAAATTTTCTATCTCATAAACTTGACGCTCGTTAGAGTTACTTTGTGATCTAACTTAAAATGATTTCTGATTTTTGACTTAGAAAACGTAAGTTACAGCCACGCAAAATAATTATGGAAGTTAGAAATCTTTTACACAATGCTAACACTTGTCCGCAATCTCACAAGTATCTCAACTTGAGTGAGTGTAAAAGCTATTATTTATTATATTACTAAATACTTTATTAATGAATGTGTACTACTTTGAATGTTACACTGTATTTCAACATCAGGATATGTTGATACTAATATATATGACGTGTACTAATGGTCAGCCTATGGCAAAGAGAAAGTGACGATGATGTGGCGAGAGGAATCTTTGGACATTCCAATAAGCATTCTGATTCATAAAATTCGTTTGTAATTATTTTATTTTGAATATTTTTCTTACGTCAGAAGTAGTATAATTTGGTGCCAAACCTTTCAGTACTGGTAAGATGTTATTGGGTATTCCAGTTACAAATTTCGATTTCAATAGTAGAATGACGTTTGGAAATATGTATGTTTGACAGCGGTACGCTGCCTTCTATCACATAAGCGATAAACATATCTAGCGATATATGTATCTTTTCTTATCTTGTGTGAGGGCCAGTCAGTACAGACCGGCGACACTTCAACCCAGTAGGATCTTTTATGTCGACTTCCGCAATAACGACTGCCGTAGATGTTCATGGCAGTCGGGACTGACGGCTTAACGTGTTCTCCGAGGCACGGAGCAGGCGATAATTGTCAATCAATACGCACATAATTTCGAAAAGTCATATAACTTCCGAAAGTCAGAGGTGCACGACGTGAGTTCGAACCCGAGACTCTCTGCATTGCAGTCTGTTGGCCTCCTCACTGAGCTATCGCTGCTCATTGTGTGTGATACATCTATGCCTACCCTTTCGGGGATATACAGGCGTAAATCTGCACGGATGGCGCAGCGGCTTAAGTGGTCGCCTCGCCACTGCCATCACGCCGAGTGTTGAGGGTTCGATCCCCAAACGGGACAAAAATTTGTATTATCCACAAATGGTTGTTCCGAGTCTGGGTGTTATTTGTGTCCGTTATTTAAATGTTTCTAAGGTCCCTCGCGACACAGGAATTATACACAGTGCGGGAAATGTGTTTTTAAAAACAAAGTTTTTAGTAGCTGAAGTCCGTATACGATTGCTTGCTTCGGCAAATAGTAGAATAATGATGCGTTACGAAGTACTCAGAAACAACACAGAGTCTATAGTAGTACGGTCTAAGACCTTAAATCTTATCTTAATAAGAGGAGATCCGTGTCCAAACGTGGTCCAAATTTTAAATTCAGAATGATACGGCTCCGTTTAATTTGGTGTGATATTGGCTAACATAAAACTACACCGACTGGGATATCAAACCAAGATCTATGTTTGTCTAAATTTGTTTCTTTACGTTTCGTTTTCGTCGTCCAGTTTCTGAAATACTAATTAACTAAAAAACTAATTATGAGCTCTCAAAATCAAACTCATGTCAAGTGATTCTGAAAAAAACTCAGTCAGCTAATCCCAACATTTGACTTGCGTTGGATCGGCTGATATATAATTCCTTCGTTACTTTTATAAAGCCGAGAGTTAGTCAATGAGGCACAATATCGTGTATATGTATATAAATAACAACAAACATATAACCGACATACATAACTATATTTAATTTCCACTAAACAATTATATAACTATAATAATAATATAATAAGGCTAACCTAAAGAAGGAAAGAACAATCAAATTTAAAAAGCTTTATAATATTCCTCCGCATCGCTGTCTATATTAACATGCCTAGAAGACGGACAGTATGGCCACGTTGGATAGCACTGCTTATTCTTTGCGCAAAGAAAATACCAGCCTTCTGATCACGCGAGGAGTCGATCAGTCGCTTACACACAAAGCTTGCCTGGTATTCGTTAAATATTTGTATTGCTGGAATATCCAGTCGTAACTGACCTTTACATACTTACGAAATATTCGATTCGCAGAGCTGCGACCGGTTTTTACATACCAACTGTTCTTAATTTGTTAATTCATGGATAGCCCAATGAATCAAATTAACTTAACGTAACTTGTATATTTTGTAAAGGGTTACATTGATACAACTACCTTTATAATCACGTTCCCTGATTTACTTACAACTGACACTGTTTCTAACCACGGCCAGCGAAACCAGGACGAAACATTTAAAAAATCATGTTTATATTAACATACTTTTTCAAACGCATAACGCAGTAATAGGGAAGAAAAACAGAAATTAAAGCGATCATGCTCGCATGATCCCATTAATTCCTGTTTTCTGTAAGATGTATCTTTTTTTTTAATAATATTCTATCACATACCCACATCACCATCTAGCCCATACTAAGCAGAGCTTGTACTAGTCAGTGGATAAACATACATATATACTTTAATATTATACATAGAAACATCCAGACCAAGACAAACATCGATGTCCATACACACAAATGTTTTGTTTTGTGCGGGAATCGAACCCGCGACCTTAGGCGTGGCAGTCGGTTACACTAAACACTACACCATCGAGGCCTATCTGATTCTTCGTGATATAATTATTAACTACTACTCATAATTTGATTGCCTGTAACACTTATATACACTTTGTCGATTTGCCAGCTCATTTGCACAGTTACCAAATGAAATACTACTGAGCACCTACACACTATTTACGACGCGTATTTTCAACTGTATTATGAACTAGATTTTGCCCACAGCTTCGTATGTTAATGTTAACTGCCTCCGTGGCGCAGCGGTAGTGAATGCGACTGCTGTGCATGAGGTCTCGGGTTCGAATCCCGGGTCGGGCCAACAAAAGTTATTGAGTTTTTCTGTTAAGAAATCTTAATACGAGCCCGGAGTTAGGAAGTTGGCGGTGTTAGACACCCCCGTGCCTCGGAAAGCACGTTTAGCCGTTGGTCCTGCGCCTGATCTCTCTCCGGTCGTGTCGGATTATTCGTCCCATCGGATCGTGAGAGTTAGGGAACAGAGAGTGCACTTGTGTTTGCGCACACACTTGTGCACTATAATATCTCCTGTGCCGATGGCCATTCTCCGTTAAGATTGGCCGCCGTTAATCTAAATTTAGTCAATAAAATTGTATCCCTCGGAAACAGTACCTTTTGTCTATTAATAATAAATAATGTTTTATTGACAGAGAAATGGAGAACACTATGTGAAACTTATTCTATGACTTAGACACAATACTTACGAATAAGGATGAAAGGTACCCTATGTCATTTTTTATACCCTTGACAACGTGTATGCAGTATTACATGATCACCGTTTGAGTAGTCATGGCTTGACAGCGTAAAAAACAAATAAACACAAACTAAGATTAGCATTAATAAGTAAGGGTTTGGAATCTTGAATTTCAAACAAAAACATTCCGATATAATATTTGAATATCAAATCCAGCTGCAGACTGTTTGCAATTAAAATACAATCGCGACCCGCAGACGTACGCATAATCGACAAAAATCATTCTAAGCACGTGATATTGTATTACCAATTGTAATCCTACTTAGAAATGGCATTCCTTAGTGGCATGTTCATGGAATAACATCGATTGAAACACGTACCGGATCGTGAGGAAAAGCATGTTTAGAAAGATTCACATCGATTCTTAAAATAGTGTGTAATCTAATTTGCAATATTGGGAAAACCACGTTTTGTATTATTTTTAATTAATTGATGATGAACGTTGCATATTCAGCAGACTTTTTATTTTATTTCATCGAAAGTAGGTAGCAAGGAGCTAGCGTCCTGCCTTAATAGAACGACTTGCTTATTAGTGTTCATGTTTTACTACGCTCTCTGTTTCTACTTGGCAAATGTTATTCCTATCTGATAGTGAGGTCTACCTTATTCATTTTCGTTCCACTTTGCTTTCTTGCAGACTAGATTTTTTCCGCAGTTTCGCTCGCGTTAATTTAGATTAATGTTAAGATAGATTTTTTTGTAGCCTATATGTTATACAGCTGTAGAAACAATAATAATGTAAAGTTTCATCAAAATCCGTTCAGTAGTTTTTGCGTTAAAGTGTAACAAACATCCATCCATCCATATTTATAATATTAGTAGGAAGTCTACAGAAATATTGCAAGAACACAGGTCTTCCTTGAGCACATCTGCTCACCATTCTGTTGCCCTCTGAGTTTGGTCTCTGGGATATTTAGATTATTATGTCAGGTAAATGTTTTGTATGTATTTGTGGAATATACTAGTAATCAAACTGCGTCCGGGGTGAGAGTGAGTGAAGTCTACATTATGTGTCAACTAAATCATAAACTTTCTGAATAGTTAAACAAGTTACAAATAAAATAATAACGAGACAAGAAACATCACTGCAAAAACATTGAAAATATTGCTGCCTCTACAAAAAAATACTGCTGGCTTTAGCCATATTAATAATAATAATATGTCGATATGTGGTTCCAATCATTGTACCGATAGTCGTTACGGTGAACGGTCTAATAGCCAAGTGCCTCGACCAACATCTTAAGAAGCTCGCGTTAGGTGCTTGGGTCAAGGGTCAGATGCAGAAGGCAGTCCTCCTCGATACGGTACGCATAGTGAGGAGGTTCCTCTCTCTGGACCCCTAACCACCGACAGCTTGGACCTTGTCTCGATGCCGGTGGACCTCCATCATTTTTATATTTTTAAATATTTTTTTTATAATTATATATTTAAAAATGTAGTTTTTATTGGTTAATAATTAATAAATGTGGAATAATAATAATATACCTTATCTTAGACCTACTATTAGGAGATATTTAATGACACATATTGAAATTTATCAAGCCGTATTGCCTATACATGGCATGGCATACCTTACATGTTTAACAATTACACATACCTATACAATCCACAAAATGTAATCCTTTTTATTGTGCAGTCGGGTAAATAGACGAGGTACATGACTGCCTAAACCTTCGTAAAGGCACTTAATTATTATGAGAAATAGCAAGCTGTAATAGAGACTTTCATAATGGATCCTGGTGATTTCATGTAAAATCAACAATCGACCGACCCCGGTTCCTAAAACACCGATCACATAAACTTTGTCGGGGCTTTTATATGCCCGATGCATTCTCTGAATTAGAACAAAGGATGCACCAGTGAATCATGGTTCAGGTAGAAAGCTCTTAATTAACTAAGTCATGTTGATAGCTGGAATACTGATTAGGAATGAGTAGTACGGTAATTGCTTTTTGTTTTTAATATCTTTGTTTCATCAGTTACGTGGATGTTTGGTAAACTATTGTGGTGTTATTATAACATATGAACTGAAAAGACAATTTAGTCATCTACTTACGGCACCATAAAGTGCTGATAATGCAACTAATCCATTCTGACAGTTTCGGTGGTGCATTTATACCCATAGTATTGCATGCGTTCAAATGAGCCGTTTTTTTCTTCGCCACATTGGATTTGGTCTCAATAATAAAATACTTAGTCAGACATATGTACCTATAAGGTCCCACAAATATATCCCCCAAGGGGTAGGGTTCACTTAAAGCGAGCCTATAGCAAGCCATCCGGGCACTCAGAATCGATGGCGTAGTGGTATGAGTAGTCGCCACTGCCATTGCGTCGAGTGTTGTGGGTTCGAATCCAAAACGGGACAAAAATTTGTGTGATCCACAAATGGTTGTTCCGAGTCTGGGTGTTCTTTGTGTCCGCTGTTTGCATGTTTGTAAGGTCCAGGAATTGTATTTTTAAAAAGAAGATAAGGATTCGGTCGGTCCTATTACAATCAAGCGCGTGCAATTGTAGACCCCAATCTGCTAATGAGTCTATTCTGGGAATCGAACACGAGATTCTACGTACATAAATCACAATTACTACCGCTGTCTCAATAACATTGACTTATATAAACCTTGTGGTGATAAAATTCCAGGTAAAAACCTATTACTAATGACTACCAATGATAATTAATTAGAGAAAACAAAGGACGGTCATTACAAACCAATTAACTATTACAAATACTATATTGGCCTTATCAGCTCAAGGTCCGTTAGCCTAGACCTTATTAGGCCCTATTTAGTAATTGCTCATACGAAATTTAGGTTACGGAAGTGAGAACGCGTCATCGTTGGTTTCTTGTGACGCATTTAATAGGTAAAATAGGTTATTTAAGACTAATGAATCTATGAGTGATTAGCTGTAGTCTATTTTTATATTGATTATTATTATACACTGTACCTCGGTCGCAAAGCAGTAAAGAATGCGACTGCTGTTTTAGAGGTCTCGGGTTCGATCCCGGGGCAATGTTGCTGGGTTGTTCTATCAAGAAACTAGGTAGCAGTACGGGTTCTGTACCTGATAGACGGCAATAATTATAGGCTCGCCAACTATTTCTTGGGACATAAAACCATACCTGGCGAAATGTGAGTGTAATTCATCTTTGCCTACTCCTTTGGGGATATTGGCATGAGAATATGTACGTTAAACGTAATATTATTCTACGCTTGAGTTCAAATTTAATTGATTATTCATAAATTGCCTTTATCAATAAAACTTTATACAGCTAGGGAATCGAACTCAAAATATCGAAACCGTAATCGTAAGCGGTAACTGGCTTTTTCATTTTCTATTAGACAATTGGATTTCCACGCAAAGACGATATGTATATAAACTATCCCACTGCTGGGCACGGGCTTCTGTGAGGGTATAATACACTGGCCCAGTGCGGATTAGCAAACATTACATACATATCTAAGAAAACATTATGGAGAACTCAAACGTGCCGTTTTCCTTACTATGTTTTCCTACACCGTTAAAGCGAGCGATAATTAAATATTTAATACGCCACGATAACTATGAAATAAATCTTAATACCTTAAAATCAAAATTAAATTGAAATTAAACACTTTATACGGATTTTATCGCGTTGTTTATTTTACTTTAAACACTGGTATTACATAATTTTGAAAACTCTAACACTACTATTATTGAAATTTTACTACTATTTAATCTATATATTTTCTAATTAAAACAATTTATATTTGAGTTTACACTTTGCCCCGACGTTTCGGTTGCTTTACAGCAGCCATGTTCACGGGGAGACTAAGATGGTAGTTGTCCCAACGTTCTGAAGTGTAGCTAGTTATTTCAAAGTACCCGAACATAATTTAATCTTTGGTGTTCCTATTTATGCAGAATGAGCTCAAAGTATCATGAAGTCTAGCTGTGTTTTGCTTCTTCTTGGGTTTGACTATTTGAATGACTGGATCCCAAGCTGGTGGTACATTCCAACCATCCTCTCTATTGAAATTAGGATGTTTTTTAATTTCAATAGCCTCGCGAAGCATCCTTGGTAGGAATCGGTGTTCTTTTGCGAGTATATGTGGTTTGTCAAATCGTAGGTAGTGGTTGGTCCCCTGTTGCACATGTTCACACACAGCAGACTTCAACGAGCGTTGGTGTTTAATATCAGCTATATGTTCTTTTAAGCGGGTGCCTATGCTTCTCTTGGTTTGCCCAATATATGAGAGTCCACAGTCACTATCTATTTTATATACCCCTGCATCTTGTAAAGGTAATTGGCACTTGACGGATGGTAAAAATTGACTTATCTTCGTTGGCGGCTTGAAGTATGTGTTGATTGAAGCTCGCTTCAAGATGTAGCCAATCTTGTCAGTGACACCCCTTACATATGGTAGTATGGCAGGCTGTGCAATGTATAACATTCGCGTAAACATAAGACAATATTATATCAAAATTAAAGTCAAATACCTTACTTCCATAAAAATGTGTATAAAATCAAACTGGAACCCTCTGCATAGCAATCCAATGGTCCTCCACTAGGCTGTCGCCTAATAAAATAAACTATCACTACCTACTATTCAATACATCAACAAATAATATCACTAGGATAACATACCGGTACTTCTACCGTTATCACTAAGAAGTACCAAAATAGTACCGTTATTGGCGTGTGGGTGATATCAGGTAGTGTTTAGTACCTATCGTGTGCGGTTGTGACGACATTGACCTTACATTGCTGACCTACTTTGGTTCTTTGTAGTTTGAAGGTTGAGTGATGAGGCTTGTAATTAAATTTACATAGTATTAGAAATTACTTTTACGTATTTTGTTAAATATACATAAGTAATGATAGCTAATATATATAATAAATTCTCCATAGGGATAGGCAGAGGTGTATGAAGTTTGTTTGTTTGTTACGCTTTCCTGCCCAAACTACTCGACCGATCATCATGAAATTTGATATTATAATTCGCATATACGTTGTAAAGCGTCAGAGCGTAACAAACAAACAAAGTTACGTTCGTAATTATAATATTAGTAAGATTCTTATATATGTTTGACACCATTATAATAATATTAACTGTTTAACAAGCAAGTAAACGCAAGTAAAATGTCTAAGAATATCCGACGTCTGCTAAAAGACAGGTCAATGACCTGGCTGACCCAGAATGATTCATTAAACAAAATATTCACACGTACGACGGATTCTCTTGAATAAAGAATAACAATTCTTAGAAATGGTATGGTCCAGTGGTTATTATATTGGCACGCTCTTGTGCAACAGCGGTGTTTTCCGGGTTTGAGACCCAGGTGTTATGGGTAATTTTGGTCGAAATGTAAGACACTTGTTATTTTTTTTGTATGTTTATTTATTTATAACTTGTATTTAAACATACTTGTCAACAATAAGTCAATCTTTATATATATGAATCTTCTGTGCGTTTGTTTGTTATTAAACTCCTCCTAAACGGCTGGACTGATTTTGAGGAAATTTTTTGTGTGGATTTGAGAATGGTTTCGATTTGTTTTTTTTTCTTGTTTACAAGACAACTTCTGTCGAGTCCGCTAGTTAAAAATAAAACTCTTTTTAAAGTTTTCATTCTGTCTCTGTGCTGTAGTGATAGTGACTGCGACTGCTGTGGGCTACTGGGTTCAATTTCTGGGTCGGAGAAAGTGTTATTGGGATTTTCTGCTATGAAATTGTCAGTAACAGGATTGTGTCCGATAGAAAGCAATATGCTACCCCGCTAGTAACGAGGACCCAAAGGCATAGCTTAGTTCAGATTTTTGGTACTAAGTCCCATATACAACAGTCCTAAAACATGACATCACCTTTCTTTTAAGTACACGCTGTATATACTTTGCTTATCCACACAAGATATGTAGGCGCGATAGTATTTATTTATATTAAAGCAAGATGAATTTATGTTGAGTCGAATAAATTTATTTTAATTCCATCTTCGCAAGCTGACAATCAGCAATCTCCAGATACCCAATTTAAGAGACAACCTCCTAAAGAACGTACGGAATAAAAAAATACAAATTTATTACCGTGTCTTAACTTTAACTAACACGAATTTATCTCTAAATCCACATTTATTCCGTTCCCCTTCATTAGTTAAACGGAAAAAATAATTTAATTCGCCAATAGGCCACCCCATACGCCCCTTTACACCCCCTACAGACAATCACTAATTACCCCCGAAGTAAAGCTATACAAATCGCCGAAAATGTTTACTAATTTACAAAAAAGGCGAAAAAAAATTTTTTTTTTCACTCGCCAAATGAACTTATTTAGCTCAAGAGGGATTTAATAAAGATTTTTCACGGGTTCTCCCGGTTTCGACGAAGTTTTCAGGGTTCAATGGGATGATGAATCAATCGTTTTGAGCATGAAGTATTTTAAGAGTAGGTTATATGCACTTTGGACTTATTATAGAGGGTTTAGAAAAATAAAAAGAGGTCATACATATAAAAGACATTTTCTTTGAAAGACATCCACTATTGAAATTTTATGGCAGTGATGAGAATGACGATAGAAACATGAAAATGATATTATAATTTCTGGAAGTGACATTACATGACTGGTTATGATTTTGTGTAGCAAAACATATATTAACAGATCAAGTATATAAGACACGACGGGGAAAGACCAGGATAGCACGCTAAAGTTTTGTTCAATAGTGGACTAAATACCCTGATTGTTTTACTCTATCGGGTATTATCTTAAATATAAGCTGTTGGGGGATACTCCAGCTATTCCAATTGCAACAATACACAAACATTATTCAGGATGAATATTACAGAAAAACAACTGTCGAGTATTTAGATTTATTTGAGAGCACACAAACAGAGGTAATAACTAAAGGTAGATAGTTTATTAAAAGGTTATCATTCGATTTCGATCCTTCACCTCTTAACATAGCCTGACTGACAATTATATAATGTCCTCCAGACTGAATTTCGGTCACGACGGCCTATCTTATCGGAGACTGGCTTTCTGCGCAAGAGATATTATAGAGCACAAGTACGTGCACAAACACAAGTGCACTCTCTGTTCCTTAACTCTCATGATTCTATGGGACGGATAATCTGACACGACCGGAGAGAGATCAGGCGCAGGACCAACGGCTTTACGTGCTTACCGAGGCACGGGGCTGTCTAACACCGCCAACTTCCTACCTCCGGGCTCGTATTGAGTTTTCTTAACAGAAAAACCCAATATGTTTTTGTTTGCCCGACCCGGGATTCGAACCCGAGACCTCATGCACAGCAGTCGCATTCACTACCGCTGCGTCACGGAGATGGAGGAGCTGGATATAGATGGATAAGGACTACATTGGTGACGTAGTTGTTTAAGTGGTCGCCTCGCCACTGCTACTGCTCCAAGTGTTTGTGGGTTCGAATCCCACACGGGGCAAAAATTTGTGTCATCCACAAATGGTTTTTCCGAGCCTGGATGTTCTTTGTGTCTATTATTTGAATGTTTGTAAAGTCCCCCGTGACTCAGAAATTATTCTTAGTGCGAAAGATGTCTCTTAAAAATACCCCAACGAGATTCTTTAAGGTTCCTATAGGGTACTTATAGATTGTCGCTTGAACCCTGAAAAATACTGATTTTCTAATACCAGTAGTTGTATATAGTTATCAGTATTTCAGCTATTTCTTTTGACGGATATATACTTATGCTTGCTATTTATCATATATATATACATATGATAACACAAATGTTATCGCACTACACACAATCTACACATATTGCGAGCGTCGCGTTCATGTCATATTTGTCCTGATTAACTTCATATCTTTTCAATGCAGTCGCAAAAGTATTTTCGTAAATATTATTGTTTACTTTAAATCGGTAATCCATCACACTGTCCATAATATGGCGTGTTATGTGAATATTTTGACCTATTATCGAAGATTAAATAATAGATATCATCACTGTACTGAGATCGCACGAAAAAGCGTCCACACTAAGAACAGTGAATTCACACATTAGTTACAGGACCATAGTGTATAATCCTGACTATTTCCTTACTTATATTATAAATTCGAAAGTAACTCTGTCTGTCTGTCTGTTACCTTTTCACGGCTAAACCACTCAACTGATTTAGAAATTTGAAATTTGGTACAGATATAGTTTAAAACATGAGGAAGGACTTTTTATTGACGTAGGTACCACGCGGGCGGAGCTAAAAGCTTGTTTTTAATATGAGCAATTGTGATAATACTTAAATATAGTAATTCAAATATAGCAGATTGTGTGCAGATCAATTAAATGCATATTATATTTATTATTACATGATGACAATTTAATGTCCAGAAAAGTGACCATGTTTAAATGTAGTAGGGCGCATCGTTGATTTAAATATTTGCGTATTTTAATAATATTTTATCTCATAAATACTACTTGTTTTGACTAGATTAAAAATAACCTTGAGATTAAACGTTGCTTGAAGACGATAACGTTGTAAAAAATGTACTCAACCGTTTTTTGCAATAGACTTTTCGAAATAGAAGTTGAAGGTCGTCCATTCGCCTAGGTTAGCAATTATTATTCTAATTAGCAACATCGGTACTAAACATTGTACTATGTTTTGTTTGTTAATCAACAATTTTGCACTTTCGGTTTTGACATGAGCCAAGTTTTATGTGATCCACAGATAGTTTCTTTGTGTTCGATACATTTTCTAAGGCTTTTTATGATATATGATCGGCAGTATAACCCAACAAGGCAAACACACATATTTGACAACTGGCCTTAACAGCGACTTCATTCGCACTTAAATAATAATTTAAAAAAAATTTAAATAATAATTTAGAATTATTACTTATTAAAATTGTTCATACAATCTGCTGCATCCCTGCTAATAGCAAAAAACATTTCCTAGTTTAAAAATATTTAATTTTTATTTCGAACTTTTAAAGAACATAAGTAGATAGAAAATTAATTCTTATAAATAACACAAGAGCGGTGCGGCAAACACAAACACGCCTCCTCGCCCCTTCTTCTCCATATAAACTTTAACTGTGCCAAATACCATACTCCTCCAGCCGCGCAATTTTCGTAAAAAGGGGAACATAGTTTTTGCTTCACGTATTAATATACATAGATATTATTTTCTACATACCAAATATCTTCACAATTTGTTTAGCCAATACACGCAAACAGAGTACCTCCAAAGTATCCTATTAATTTTAGTATGATTTTAATATACGGAACCACGGAAAAATGTCCGACTCCACGGTTCATTTTCTTCCGACGACTAATCTCAACGATATTTTCGTGTCGCAGATTGAATTAGTGCACGACAAACGCACCTCGTTTCGATGAAAAAATACCTTAAAATTATTTATTACGTGTCGTTTTGGACATATTTTTTTATATAATAAACACGAGAAATACTGCTGATTGTCTGACTGTCAACAGTGCTCGCTATACATGTACCTAGTAACAATTAAGGTCAAAATATACTGGACCCTGTCATGTAACTGTAACATTTTATGGATAAGTCGTTGTTAATACTTTTGCGCCTATAACTCCAAAGGGTAACATATGACTTATAATTGTTGTTTTATTATTTTTATTATTGTATTTTCCTTTTTTAAATTATTATTTTACTATTATATTCTTATTATTATTATATTTTGTAATACATGCATGGGGCATGCACCCGGGAGGGTGGAATATGGAGAAACCAAAACATAATTGTAACATATTGACCACTGTATAACCACTAACACCTATGTACCTCGTAATCAAATCAAATCATCATTTATTTGCAAATATGGGATTTGCAAATAAATGATGATTTGATTTGATTTGACTTGAAGGGGTAGGCAGGTGTATTACATGATGGCGTAGTGGCTTAAGTGGTCACCTCACCGTTGACACTGCGCACAGTGTAGGTTCGATCCCACGCTACAAAAATTTATGTAACCCACAAATTATTGGTCCGAATCTGGGTGTATTTGTGTCTATTGTTTGATTGTTTGTAAAGTTCATCTTGTCATAGATTTGTAAAAATGTTCAATAGTGAGGACTTTCACCAACTATGATGTCACGTCGCATGTAGGATTATGATTTATTGATATACATATATTATTAGCAATATATTTCATGAAATCCTATGTCTATTCGATGTTGGCTCAAGTAGGCCGATGGTAGCATTTCCGCCTACTGGATTGGAAATGTTTTAGTTTCTATTGAGCTACAAAATTTTGCTCGCGCCGTGAGCAAAGCGTCATAACTTAGAGTGGGAGCAAGTTTAAATAGAGCATATGCTGAGCTACTAATTTTTTTGCATAGGGCCTGTATGTGAGCTTTCCAATTAAGTTTATTATCTATTAGGAGCCCCAAAAATTTTGTGGTATTAACTTGACAAATTTTTATATTATCGTAATCAATATTTAAGATTTAATCCCATAGGAACACGTTTGCGAGATAAAAAGGTTAATGTCAGGATGCCTCAAAAAGAAATAAATATCTTTTTTATTCTCGTCTCTTGTGAAAATATGTTAGTTTATATATTAAGAGCACTGAAAAAAGATCAGCCCGATAAAAATGTTTTAACGAAATAAATAAATAATAATAAAATAAATTTTCATTTATTTCAATGTTTTTCTCGTAACTTCGTTCCTTATTCAAAGATTTCTATTTTACTAAAATTAATTTATAAAAGAAGGAAATTACAAAACCTGTACTTTTAATTAGTCATTAATCTTAATCAGTAATAATTGAATGTAAACCAATTATAGGTCTACTTAGAAAGTTTAAAATTAGGGCAGATTTACCTTTAGAAATTAAAATATTTATATAAAAATTTTCAGAATCTTTATGATTTTCAATCTATAAAATAATATTAGGACGAGAAAAGAATTAAAATAAATAATTTTAAAACTTGAGCGATCCCTAAATTATTTTTAAAACTTGATAGGGTAACATATTTTCACAAGAGAAAAGAATTTAAAAAAAAACTGTAAATAAAGTTTTTTTTGTTGTCACCCTTATATAGAATTATGTACCTATCTATGTGCCAAGTTTTATCCCAATTAATTTAGCGGTTTCACTTAATTGACTATAATAACGAACAAATATTGAAAATAAACTATTTTATACAATCTTTAATGCCATAAAAAAGGCAAATTCGAAGTTGGAACTCTTTCTGGATACGTCCATTAACAAAAAGGTATTTTAATAAAACATATAATAATAAAAAGTAATTAATAAATAAATAAGAATTTCACCAGACCCTTGAATCGACCGCAAGACCTTAACTACCAAGGCAGTCTCAAAAGCTAAATAAATACAGGACTGGTGTGATTTGCAATGCGTCAGTAAGCATGCAAGGCATTTCGCCACTGAGCTATTCAGGTCACTGAGCTATCGACCTGTTATCTGCTAAAGGAAGTTGCAAGATACAATGTTTATATAATCATACTCACTATACAAATATATTAGAACTGACAACGTTCTGAGTTTATCTTGAAATACATAAACGTCAAGGTCCTATAATAATAATTTATTTAAGAATAAATTTACATTGTAGTTGTACACACAGTTTTATTGCTATACACGATGACAGTATACATTAACTACAATAATAGTGGGTGGAGTACTGTTCTCCTAGATAGGCTACTGAGCAGCCTGTGCTAAGGAGGTACATCTCGACCCTACTGGCTGTCGAATTTTATCGGTACACGTCATACATGCCTAAATTTGTACATAGTTTAAAATGTATGGTCTACACAAAGACTTCTATACCGAAGACGTTATTATTTGAATGACGTTAATTGACGTTAAATTTTGCCAATTAATTTTTATTCCTCATGAACACTACTTTTCTTAGATAAAAGGTAATTCATGTCCCATTAGTACCCCTGACAACGTATATGTGAAATTTCATGATGATCGGTCGAGTAGTTAAAGCTTAAAAGTTTGATAAACAAACAAACTCATATTCGTAATTATAATATTAGTAAGGATATAGAATTTCTGATGCATTTACCAATTTTAGGCTAACCAGAGCATAAACATATTTTTTTTAATGCCTTCGCTGGCAGGCTAGCAAGTGACCCACCTGATGGAAAGTGGTAACTGCTGCTCATGGACTTCAGCAATGTCAGGACACAGCAAAGCCGCTGTCTACCGTGAGAGAATAACTCTCTTTAAACCTCGTTTGAAGAAGGACATATCATAGCGCTCGGGAAACACCGAAGCAGGCAGTTCATTCCAGAGCTTGCACGTACGTTTGAGAAATGATCGCTGAAAGTGTGTTATGTGACATGATAGTGTGTAATTATAAATATTTAAAAGAAATCAATAACAATCGATATGTAGGAAAACGAAACAAAAAATAAGGCTTATGTAAAAATACAATAATATTCACATTACATACCTAAAATCAGTAATGAGGGAACTGCAGGAAGTCTAAAGTTGCCGACGTAGCTCTCCGGATAAGCAAGATGAAGTGGCAGTGGGCAGGGCACATAGCACGCAGAACCAATGGCCGTTGGGGCAGAAAGGTTCTGGACAGACGGCCACGCACCAGAACACGCAGCCGGGTAGGCCTCCCACAAGGTGGACCGACGATCTAGTAAAGATCGCAGGAAGCGGTTGGATGCGGGTGGCCCAAGACCGGTCTGTGTGGAAAATCTTTGGGGAGGCCTATGTGTGCCAGTGGACGTCTTTCGGCTGAGATGCTGATATACCTACTCCATATTTAATATACGAGATTACAGCCTACCTGCTAAAATTTCCAGTCAGCGCAGTACTATTGAGTTCTTACAAAAAGTACGATAATGCTGCCCGAATCAAGAAATGAGCCCAGAGCATCACAATCTGTAAAGCATGACAGCTGACCTTTTTTAAACAATTTTTAAAACTGGCATTACATAATTGCCAGTCATAACGTACTCACATTTTAAAGCTCAGGCTATAACCAAGATAGAGCTCACCTAAACTCAGTAATGCTATCTATGCATCAAACTATAAGCGCTTGCAAACCAAACATGAACAGCATGGCTCCAAATTATATAACTTTAGAGAGCTTACCAAATTATATACCTACACTCCAGCCACCCCAGTTAATCTTGATAAAAAAAAACATCAAACAAAAATATTAAAGGGAGCAGAGCAACAAATATTAAATTACTCAATATTTCATACCGATACTAATTTCGCTATCTTAACCCTTGCGCGGCCGCGGTACGACAGGAAATATTACAAAAAAAAATTATACTCACTGGAAGAAAAAAAGCGTCGCAGCCTTAATTGACATTCTTTATGAGCGTCAGACCTTAGACGCGGATATTTTTTAATTAGATATATTTTATGGGTTTTTTTCGAAAGGGGAAAGTGGGTATAAAGGGTTAACATTTGTTTGAGCCAATGGGGTAAGGGGGTTCAATATTAGCCTTTCGTAATCAGGCGGGAAAAAAATGGTCGATTAGGCCCCTCGCGACGTTAATTTAGGATCATTGGTGGGTCTACGTGCAAGGTGGATGCCCCCCTCGGGGTGTCTTTTAATGTCATTCGATGTTGGAATTAAAAAATGTCTAAGATTGTATTGTAACTTTCTTTGTTTTTGTGGAGGATTAAAGGAATTTGACTCTTACAGTCCATAAATGACATTTATTTGATTGCACATGACATACATGAATAGCTTAGTAGGTAAAATGGTTACTTCGATATTGCTATTACGCCGAGTGTTTTCTCGGTTTGGTCCTCACACGGCACAAAAATGTTTGCGTTTTACAAGTCCACCAGTTGCTCCAATACAGGGTGTTTTTTTGAGTTCATCGTTTGAACGTTTATAAAGTCATCCGCGACAAATGAATCAATCTTAGCAAGGAAACTGTTTTTTAATAAAATTGTTAACTTTTAAGTAATAATAATAATAATATGCATTTATTTATCAGAATATTGTTACAGTGATGTTACAGATACAGTATAGTACATAATATTCTGCCATTCCTGGCGTACAAATATTTGTCAGTTTATGAATAATAATTTATATTAGATTTACATGACAAGTTAGGAATGTCGAAAAACAGAAGAATATTAATACATTAACTATAAATTATTATTACACAAGTCAAAATTAAAATTAGCATTTAAAAAATATATAATTCAGTTATCAGTAATGGTATTGTACCTGTAACTCATCGGCGATAGGCAGTGTGTGTATGCTTCAAACGAATTGAGATTAACTGTTGCTTTATTCAACTATTTGCGGTAATACAGTACCAATTAAACGCAATGACATTTAACAAGTTCGCGTTAGTAACATAATTATTATTTTACTTAAGGAAAATGGCTGAGAAAATAAAACTTATTTTAGTCTCATTTTATTGGGTCTTGGTTTCAGTGTTATATTGATAATCTTTTAAATGTTTAGCCGGTCAGATAGATATTGCTATTATGGAGCTTATTTTATCTCTAATATGTATATTTAACAATATAGGTATCAATTTATTATTATTAATAATATTATAATATCAGCCCTGTTGATAAACTGTTCCAGTGCTGGGCACGAGCCTTTTCTCCAGTGTGAATAGGGTTATTCATAGTCCACCACGCAGGCTATTTTTTTTATAATAATAATAATAAGCTTTATTGTTAAAAATTATATGACACAAAATACAATAAAAATTAAGGCTTAAGAATATGCACTTATCTAGAAACTCTGGCCCCTGAACTAGGTATATATACCTGTATTACAGTAGTCAGCGCCCCCCGTACTAGTTTATTCATTGTAAGCATAGGAAAATAATACAAAAGAAAAAATAATAAAACAAGAAAAGAAAACAATTTTTTATTTTATATTATTATTTAATTTCAATATAGGTTAGTATTAAACGACAGTAGGCTTAGTGCGGGTTAACAGGTCTTCGAGAACATTATGACGAACCCTCAAACATGCAGGTTTCCTTACAATATTTTCCTTTACAGTTAAAGCGACCGATATTAACGGTTTAATACGCACATAACCTGGAAAAGTCACAGGTCTAGAGCATGCCTTTGGATCGAACCCTCTGCGTGACGATTCAACGGTAGACCAATAGTTTATTGCTGCTTATAATAAATATAAATACATATAAATTTATTGACATAGGTTATTAATATTAGTTTGACCACTAAAAGATTTCAGTTGATACTTATTGATACCGATAATATCCATACTAGGTGCGTAGCGGTGACAATGCAATTGCTGTGCCTAAGATATCGGTTTCATTTCTGGGATCAGGTCGGTTTATTAACTTATCTATCAATAAATTTGCAGTAGCACGGCGCCCGATGTACGGCAATGTACGTGCCTACATATAACGCGGGATCATAGATCATTTATAGCACCGTCACGTATAATGTCCTCCAAACCGAATTTCGGTCACGGTAACCAATCTTAACGGAGGCTGGCCAACTGCGCAGGAGATATTATAGTGCACAAGCGTGTGCGCGAACACAAGTGCACTCTCTGTTCCCTATGATCCCTCATGATCCGATGGGACGGTAATCCGATCGGAGAGAGATCAGGCGCGGGACCAACGGCTTTACGTGCTTTCCGAGGCACGGGGGTGTCTAACACCGCCAACTTCCTAACTCCGGGCTGCTATTGAGATTTCTTAGCAGAAAACCCAATATCTTTTTGTTGGTCTGTCCCGGGATTCGAACCCGAGACCTCATGCATAGCAGTCGCATTCACTACCGCTGCGCCACGAAGGCACGTATAATACTAGTAATGAAAGCAAAATTGCACAATCGGTTCGCTTTTATCTTTATTTATATTATCGATTACCAGCATTTTATCTATTCGATAATAAGTCCAAGAATTATTTACGATGAACATACAAACATTTGCTCACGACTGTCATTCACTAAAGGAGTAGACAGAGGTATATTATAGCCAAATTTTGCTCGTTATGTATTTTGGTCCCAGTTCATCAATAAAACGCCTAACTACTTTTACAAGGCACAATCAGTCCACGTAGGTAATACGAAGCTAACTTACAGGAATATTTTAATACTCCATGCGAAAAATTAACAGAAATACTTAATTACACCTGTCGTGACCCGGGAATCGACCACGAGATCAACCGCAAACATTGCGTTTTAAGCCACAGAAACAAATCATGTAATGAAAATTGTACACTATAGTTCTCTATTTTTCAAATTTATTGTATGAGCTCACTTTTCTTAGTATGGACGCTTTCGTATTTAAGTACGGTGAGAGCAATTCTATTCAAATTCAAATTTATTTATTTGCCGAACAAAGGTGTACACATATGTCAAATTAACAATATTGATTCTATGATTTCAATCTTTGGTTGTAAATAGTAACTAATAAAAAATCCAAATAAATCGCCTAGATATACAAATTTAATGTGTTCCATATCCATCAATAGTATGCATTAAACGAATCATATTAGCAATTACAAAGCAACTATCAAAACAATTGCGCAATTCCAATCTAAACCTACACAATCAAAATGGAGTCCCAAAACTACTTCAATTTGAACAAAAGTGTATTCTCCAGTCGGAGTAACATGCAGCAGTAAATAATATGTATTCTAAACAATCAAACATCTCGCTTGCTATTCTAGTAGGTAAACATGAATCTACGTTAGTTGATAACGAAATGACTGTCGCCGATGCAATGTAGGTAAATAAATAAATACATGTACGAGCTGCATCTAGTACAAACAATGCGGTGGGTACGTTGAATAAAACAGGATAAGACACTTTAATAATATCAGTTCCGTATTAACTGTCCAATCATCTTCTCAAACTTTCATATCCTTTTTACTATTATAAACGTGAACGTTTGTGAGGATGCATGAATGTTTGTTACTCTTTCACTACTGAACCGATTGCAATGAAACTGGCTATGTAGATAGCTGGCGACCTCTATTAACACATAAGTTACTTTTTATCCTAATATTCCCACGGCATCGGGACTTAATCGGGTGAAAACGCGAGGCGCAGCTAGTTTTTAATATTTATAGAAGTAAGATCTAGCTTATATAAATCAGATCTAGTAGACTAGATTTTTATCCGGTAGCGTTGCGCTTACGTTTGATTGTGTAGTCTCAAGTTCAATTTCCAGGTTGGGTCAAGCTGTTGCTGGATAATAATATCAACCCTGTATTAAACTGTCCCACTGCTGGGCACGGGTCTTCTCAGTGTGAGAAGGGTTAGGCTATAGTCCACCACATTGGCTCATTGCGGGTTGGCAGACTTCAAATCAAAATATCTTTATTTAATTGTCACAAAATAACAGTTATGAACGTCAAGGTTACACTAACTGAAAATATACAATGTCTGTTGCCACGTTCAGCAAGGCAATGGGCGTGGAACCATTGAGAAGAACGGGCAAGAAACTCACGGCTACTCTTTTTAATAGCCTATTTTACAATGCTGATTTCATTACAAATTATACCTATTTGTAAGGAGCTGCAACTATTTGTCTTTTACTGAATATATTATTATCATAACTCTCAGGCATGCAGGTTTACTCACGATGTTTCACCGTAAAAGCGAGCGATAATTAACAATTTAATACGCACTTGAAACGTAGTACCTTTTATTTATACAGACATTGAGGCGCGTGATAGTGACGCATAAAGCACTTAAACACGATGCAAGAATCTGGCGCAGAATGCATGCGCAAGTTTCACATGCGTTACGTGTACGAGTTAATTATGTAGAACTTGTATGGATTACTTGCATTGGTAACTTGCATGACGCAAGCAAAAGCAAGAGCCACAACTTGCGTCTTTTACTCGCAATGTTTTAAATTGCCAAAGAATTCTCAGTAGCGCCATGCAGTCTGCTTTACCTAGTTAATGACAACAGGACCTCTATTCGTGGGTCCTAAAACCATAGTTGCGGGAAATTGAGTGCAATACACCTCTACACTACCCCTTCGGGGAAGTAGGCATAAGACTACATTGTTTTTTATACAACTAAGGTAGCAAACAACCATACGGCCCACCTGATAGTAAGTGGTCACCGTAGTCTATGGACGCCTCAACACCAGAGGCATCAGTTGCGCGTTACCGACCCTTTAGGAAACAAATAAGAGAAAAAGGAAGTGGGAAGGAGAAGGAGCGGGAAGGGGGAAAGAGGATGATTGGGCCTCCGGCACCCTCACTCACCGAACGAAACGCAACATTAGAAATACTGCTATTTCACGTCGACATTCTGTGAGAGGGAAGTTCTTCCCCGGTCGAGCCGACCCATTCATGCTAAAATCAGCGAGGCTCTACTACTCAGAAATATGTATAACCTAGCCATATGGCCAAATTAATCAACGCATTCATCACTTTATCAACAGGAAGCTATTGATAGAATACAACTACTTAATCAAATGACATTTATCGCGTGACTAACTTTATAATTAATTTCAAAAATGATGACTATAGATATATATTACGTCATATTATATATTAGAACTACTACTGAAATCTATGATAAATTCTTGTCGCCTAGTGTAATATGTGCTTCTAATATTGAATAGATATAGGCAGTTAAATATTGGCGTCTCTGAAGGGCTTTCTGACATTCACAGATTGGTTTTGGCATTAGTTTTCTTTAAAGTACTCATAAGCCCGGTGTCTATAACAAGATATAAGTCGTTTTAGCTGCGGAAAGTTGAATTTTGACATAATTTTCATAGGATATGTGTCCAAAATTGACGTTAATACCCTTGTTTCTTGGTACAGGAACCGGGCCGGGCATGGGTATGCATTCCGTGTATTTGTGGATAATTACTATATAAGTTTAATTTCCTCAAAAGTAGGCATTGATGTAATAACCTTCTCAATAGAAAACCCAATAGTTTTTTGCATGACCTAAGAACCCGAGACCTTATGCACAGCGGTTTGATCTTACACCGCTGCGCTCCCGAGGTAAAAACCTTTCTTTGAACTGTTCGTAGGGGACTGCCGATAGAAGTGAAAACTAAGTAACTAGCGTGCGGTGACGATGACGCGAGTTTCACGCTTTTTATTCATCCAAAAAGTACACATATATACACAGTATAATATAGCTCATGGAAAGCGTTCGGTGACGATGACGCGAGTTCCATGATTTTTGTTCACAGAAAAAGTGCTCAACGCGCTTAAAGAAGTTTCCACTTCAATATATACTAATGCGAAATCTGTATCTCTTATTTGCACGGATGTCTTAATAGTTTAAATAGTACTACCGAGCTGAAGGTAGAGCGTACAAACCAGACGCGCGACAAAAAAATATATGATTGGCAAATGATTGTTCTTAGTCTGGGTCTTCTTTGTGTCCGTTGCTTGATTTTCTGTTAAGTCTCTTGCGACACAAGTACCTACTTGTTAAATTGCCTTTAAAACCAAGAAATTAAAAAAATTCTGTTTTCGTCATTCTGACAGGATATGACGTTCGATAATTATTAGATAAGTATGCGATTAAACAACAGTAGTGCATTACGATTATGATATGCGATATCTCGTTCTAACAAACTGTTTATTATGTTGGCAAGTAAACTTGGAAGTCATAACCTTGGGCTAATTTGACTCATCAAGTGTTCCTTGGCTCTCTATCAACTCGTTATGCGTGCAATAGATGAGTCTTGGTGGCGCAGTGGTTGTGAATGCGACTACTGTATATATCAGGTTTGATGGGGAATGTGTTATTAGGTTTTCCTGTCAATAAAACCTCATTTGCAAGAGAGTCTCTGTTGACGCCAATAATGCAATATACATATGTAAAATCATAGCTGATGAAATGTGAATGTACCCACTGCCTTCTGCTTCAAGTATATTGGCTTCAGTTTAAGCGTAGCATTTCAATGCTATTGTTAATATTTATACAATTAAGGAACTACGTATAATATGAGATATGGTTTTCGATTTTCGAGGACTACAAAAGAGTGTATTCCCAAAATTCAAGGTGCATTATATAATTTAGAAGTTTGGTAAAGGTTTACCCCACATTTCGCCCGCTATAATTTTAAGGTCTTACTTAATAGGGAGGTTGTCTATATCCATCCAATTCACAAATTTCTAGACAATAAAAATCCATTACATGAAATTTTAATAACATTATGTCCAACCCAAAAATCGAACTCGCGACCACAACTACACGCAAACTTATGCTAGAAGCAACAAATAGATTAACCTATATAAAATGTGTTACATTTAAATGATTTAAAGACGTGTCCACACTATATCTTTAGTAGAAACAGCGGGTTGCTCGAACTATAGAGAACTTTCAACACACTGTGCTCGGTGTGAAAGCGACGTTCCGATACAGTTGCTATCTTACACAAATACACAGCTACCCCACAATGTGTGCGGCAAAATGTTTGTATGGACCGAACATGCATAACTAACCATTTAGTTAAAATAACGCCACGTTTTTCTATTACTTCTTATACTGGTAATATTACACAGCTACAGAATTTGTTTATATAAATATGATTTACATAACATTGTCTTCTGTTTACGCGAATGTTATTCATTGAAATTAAACTACTATATACGGATTTTATCGCGTTGTTTATTTATCACTGTATTACAAAATTTTGAAACTTACACTACTATTACTATTGAATTTTACAAATTTATAAGCTAATAAAATTATTTAAACTATTAAATCTATTTATATTTAGGTTTACACTTTCCCCGACGTTTCGGTTGCTTTTCAGCAGCCATGGTCACGGGGAGACTGTCTCTCCCTCCTGCTACAAAATTTTGTATAGTAGTTTAATTTCAATAAATATGATTTTAATATTTCTTTTCGTTTTATATAGGCTATTACCTTTTCTTCGCGAAGAGTACTTTTTCTGAAGGTACCCGACGTCGTTTTTGTACCCCTAATAGTTAATTAGTAACTAACATCACACAGTCTTCTTAAGTATTTGCAATACCGCCAGACTACAACATTTTCTCTTCCACTGGTAGCAATATCTTCTTTTTTAAAGGTTAACATTATATTTAAAATATGTTTAGATATATCTCCTACCCTGGCATTTAATTGTCACAGGGTCGGCTACATTCATTCAAATAATGAATACAAAGAACACTGACATAGAATTGGAACAGCTATTCTTGGATCACATAATTTTGTACCGATTGGGTCGAAGCTATAACATGTAGAGCAATGGTGACGCGACCTCAATGTAGTGACACTATTTGTCAAATTTGCTATCCTACCAGCACTTTGTCCTCTGCACTAACAGCACAGTAACGTCTTTTTCTTTTTTAAGAGTAGGTAAACAGCGCGCGATTTCCTCTTGTTACTAGTGGTGATGTCCATTAGCTAGATGGTATGCAATTACATTTGCATGCAATACATGTATGCTTGTTTGCCATCTTGAAACAATAAAAATACTTATTTGAGATCTAAGGATTCGATACTATATCAATATAATAAAATTTTAAGCAGTCACATGTTATGCAATAAGCAATATACCCCTATAAAACTCCCCAAACCAATAAGTAGGCAGTTTTATATTTACCCGATTTATCAAATTATCAAAATCCTTTGTACACGACACAGTTAATCGCTAAAAGCCTCAAAAATCAAAGCCCTGAAATCCCTTTCTTTAAGAATTCAATTAAAACCAATCGGCTGTTCCATATTCAAAGGGATGCCATCAAAAGAACGTCAAAGATAATCAATTTTACAAATATCCTACCCCCACCATCCTTTTGTATCCGTCTTTTTCTTTTCCTATGAAATAAATCTGCTCAGACTACATTGGAGATAAGTGTGGCACAAGCCTAACGTTGTAACTAAAATCCAATGTCACTGAAATCTAAACTTTATTCCGTAGACAATAGGAATCTAATTCATATGTCTTGAAGTTCTAAGATATGAAATCTGTACCGATACGCGAAAATATGATAACATTGTGTGAAAGTATCGAACTTAACTTTATTAATACAAGATGGAACGCAATAGGAACGTTCAATATCCTTTGTTATGGTTCATTTTCGTGTAGCAGGTTGTGAGATACGTCGTTTTAGTACGGGGTAAGATCATCAATACGGTATTGCTATGCATTATCGTTATATCGTAGCATTAAGAGAGAACTGTTCAAGGGAAAAATTGGTTAATAATGTATTAGGCTGCTTACACAATGTCTGTATTTTGGATGTTTGGCTTGAAGAAAAAGTTAATCATATAAATAACCCACTATAATATATGAGACGCTTTTGTTCATAACTTTTACATTTAGTTATTATGCTAGGTATTATTTGTGACGTTGTTTGCGTTAATGTATAAAAGACAGAAATAGTTTTTGTGGCAATGTTAACAATCAACGATCAGCTGTTAATATTAGCTATTTACCTATCAATTTGTCGTTTTGTATGAAGAAAATTGAAAACGGCCACTTTTATAATGGCAACGTTTGTTATACAAATTATTTTATTACCTAGTACCTATATTAACAGATTTTAGAATGGTATAATTTTATATGGTGTTATTAATACCCTGAAGGAGTAAATACCATATTTATAATATTTATTAAGGGTATTTCGTAAACAAATATATTATTTACGAAATACCCTCAATAAACTAATTTATAAAATACTAGTTTTTGACCGTAGCTTGGCTAGGGGACAGATTTTTTGAAGTGAAAACTTCTTTAGGCGCGTTGAGCACTTTTTGGGTAAACAAAATCATGGAACTCGCGTCATCGTCACCGAACGCTTTCCATGAGCTATATGTATATTGTGTATACATATATGTGTACTTTTTGGGTGAATAAAAAGCATGAAACTCGCGCTGCACGCTAGTTACTTAGTATTCACTTCTATCGGCAAAGACTGCCCCGCATGTTTTTTTATGGATTTGTGTCCTGTCTGTTTCTGTTCGTGTATGCGAAATGATGATTGATCGAGTTGTCAAGGCATGAAAATGCAACACACAAACAAAAATAATCACATTCGCATTTAAAATATTAGTGAGGATATCTGAAAATCAAAAACTCGCCGCGGGACCAAGGCATGCACAGGTTAATCTTCGTTTTTTTAAAGATATCTCCTGCTCTATGGTTAATTCCTGAGTCGCGGGGGACAAACATTTGTGGATCACACAAATTATTGTCCCGTATGGGATTCGAACCCACAACACTCGGCGCAGTGGAAGCCACTACACCATTCTTGCAGTCAAATTTAGGGCTTTTTAAGACAGGCTACTTTCTAAAAAAACGTCTTCAAACTTGGGTAACAGTCTGCCTTCAGAATTTGGACCTCAACAGCGCAGTGTGTACGAGGCTCAATAATTTCCGTGATATATGGCACAGCCGATGCTCCGTCTATAAGATAAATACACACATTTATTATTAATGGCAGATCGGTAGCGAGATACCATAATTCGATGCTCCTTATATTTCAGCTAACATTACAGATAAATTACAGATTATGACGTCATCACGTGTTTCAGATATCGGTGGTCATGTTTAAGGGTTTTCTGATGTGCTTTGCTGTCACTCACAATTCCGTTGCTCTAGATTCGATACTCGGGTAGGAAAGGTTTCGTGGAATTATTGTTTGAGGTAGTCTTCAGTTTTGACTGTTTTCAGCAGGTTTGAAAGAAGCGGTTTTGAATTATTTTTCCAGATAAATAGATTGTTTTTTTTTATATTGGCTCGTTAGTCTTTTACTATAACATTGTGTTCAACTTACACATAGTACCTACTGATCCTGTGTTTCTGGGTTTAAATCCAGGTCTACGTATTATTTGGCTTGTCAGTAGCAATACGCAATTAAGATGTTTAGGTACTCGATAAACGACAATAAGCTTGGGTTCATACCTCTGCCGAACGATCAAGGCATGGAATTCTCTGCCAAGGTACGTGTTTCTTCTTGCACGTGGCCTTCTTCTTCTCACATTCGAATGTATAACAATAATAAGGATGATATAATTATATACCTACATGGTCTTTTAAAGACAATCTAATCAAACCATGATTGGAATTATGTAGATAATAATAATAATAATATAATATTCTACCACATACACACAACACCATCTAGCCCAAACTAAGCAGAGCTTGTACTATGGGTACTAGACAATGGATAAACATACATATATACTTTTTTTTTGTAAATACATACATACCTATTATACATAGAAACACCCAGCCCAAGACAAACATGTGTTCATGCACACAAATGTATGACTTGTGCGGGAATCGAACCCGCGACCTCAGGCGTGGCAGTCGGTTACACTAACCACTACGCCATCGAGAACGAATCTTAGAATTGAACCCTGGATTTTCTGTTTAATACTAATTGTAGATAGGTACTAGTAATTAATTAGTATAATGTGTAATTAATAATGTATTTAAAATATTTATTTCCTTGTTTCAGATCACAAAATGCCGCCAACCAAAGATTTTAACACGAAACAGAACTATAGTAGGTCATTTTCAAATAGTAAGTATTAAGAAGCATTTTAGTATTTTCTTATAGGACTTGTTCCGCACGTGAATAATTACATAGTTGTGGAGGACTTTTACAAACATTCAAACAACGGACATCCCCTCTCTCTACGACTAGTCCAGTTATATCATATATAGTTTCCCTACACCAACCATCAAGGTTATATTAAGTGGAGCCGCTGTACCTTCCAGTGCCCAAGAGCACCTTCCGGGATCAGTTATAGACAGGTCTTGTCCCCAAATCCCGACTTTCTCTACCCTAACCTCAGAGATCCGGTTCTCGTATGCGAGCTACTCCGTGCCTAAGTGACACTACCTATTCTCCAGATAGGTACCGGAGCAATAAAGCTGCTCACCACTTGCTTACTTACGTATAATAGATTTAATAATATATAATAATATATGTGCCCGCAGTTTCACCCGCGTTTATGATTACTGCGCCACCGCCGTGGGTCGTAGCTATAACCTTCCTCGGTAAATAGGCTATCCAACACTAGATTAATTTTTCAAAGCCAACCAGTAGTTCCTGAGATTAGCGCGTTCAACCAAACAAACAAACTCTTCAGCTTTATAATATTAGTATATAATATAACACACAAAAGCTAGAAATACATTTTTATAAAAAACTAGCGGGCCTGTCAGACGTTGCTTGTAAACACGAAAAAAAATACAAATCTAAACGATTCTCGAATCCACTTGAACACACACAAAAAATTCATCAAAATCGGTCCACCCGTTTAGGAGGAGTTTAATTACAAACAAACGCACAGATGATTTATATAAATAAAGACTACGAGTAGGTAGCTATAGTTTTCCTAAAATACAATGAAACAAGTTGTCAAATAGAGAGAAAGGGACCGCCAGTACTAAAGATAAGAATATAAACTGCTGACTGTACTGTAAGCTTAGTGGACAAACGGTTGCCTCACCGCTGCTATAGCGTTGAGTGTTGTGGGATCGAATCCCATGCGGGACAAGTAATTGTCTGATCCAAAAATGATTGTTTAGAGTCTGGGTGTACGGGTACGTACGTCCGTCCGTACCTTAGTGTGGGAGATATAGTGTTCAGCCCGCGACTGGGCGAAATTTCGAGGATCCTTCGAGAACAGTACTTTCTTTCTGGACGTCCTTTTCTGTACCCCCACAACGTGTATGGAAAAATATCACGTGTAAAAAACAAACATACAAAAACGTACATTCGCATTTATAACGTTAGTTAGGATTAATTCGTTGTCAGAAATCATGCGTAGCTCTGTTTATACACCATCTTGTTTCCCAAGTATCAATGAGTGGAATGTTGCCAACATTGTTCTCTTGACCTTGTCTCATTATGACTTGGGAAAGCCCACAATTGTGAATATATGTATATGTTATAAAGTGTTAAATTGAAATACTTATAACCCGTGTATACAACATACTTAAATTTTTTGTTCTAATTCAATACATAAAATCAAGGTCAAAGTCTATAATCATTTTATTCATGTAGGTCACAAAGTAACACTTTATGAACGTCAAAATATATTCCAAAAACATATATTAACAATTTCAAAATTGCAAGCCTTGCATCCCTCACGAAGCCTTCCTCCTTTCTCCGCGGTGTGCGACCACTTGCAGTCTTCATGTGATTAGAGACAAGATAATCAAATGATGAGTTATGAAAAGTAGTAAAAATAAGTCACTGGTAAAAGGAGATTAGTAGATATCTTAACTAACCCTGTATACATTTATGTAACCCTGAAAGGAATGCAGAGATGTTGTAGCACATCCTCATTTCGCCGTACTTAGAATAGCCTAAACTTGCAACATCAGGCTTAACCTTTTACAATCAAATTTACTTATATCTGCTATTTTTCTTTACAGATGAAATGACAATGTCAGCAAAGGTCTACCACCCCGCCACGAATCTAATGCCGCCGACCCCCCCTCACTCTCCTACAGGGGTCACTCAAAACTTCGGCTCCAACAAGTCCACCACCACGACTTGGGGACGGCAGAACAGCCATAACGGCAAATACTCGTGATACCATCATAGTCTGATAGACCCGGAACATGTTAGTGGCGATGGGTCTGAGAATTCCACGACTCGGAACGTTGACTTACAGACCCGAAAGTCGAAATTTCGACTTACACCTAAAGGTTCATTCAGACTAAGCAATTCAAGAGATGGCGGTTGTAACATATTTGAATATCGTATGATCTTATGAATAGATAATAATGTGAGAAAGATTTGTTTTATTTTTAATGCAAGGTGTGAATGCAAGAATATTATTAACAAAGTTATCTTTAGACCATATCTCTGTTTAAGACGAAGGGACATCTATAAGCAAGATACATCTATGTGGTGGCTTGCTTTCAAATATTCATATGATACACAATACCTATATTAAAAAAGTAGTTAATTTTGGGAAAGAGGTTTTAGTTGACGTGAATAAAATGTTCGTTTGGAATTCTTGATTAATATTCGAAACAAATAGACCGAAATAAGAAACATTAACTATGAAAATTAGCTGATTTTGGTACTAAACAAATATGACACATCGATAGAATATATATAAAATATTAGCACTCTAAAATTTTAAATGTATTGAGAACAAATTGTATATGACTAACACAAATCATTTGGACCCTACAGACATATTTTATGATATATTAATTGTGTCACACTGTCATGGTATACTCATTTTCATTGGGCAACATGCAAAAAAACATCTCGTTTTGTGTATTCTCTTTTCCCTTCGCCTTACATCTTAGGAAACACAAGCGTGATATTATGTAATTTACCTGTTTTGACACAACATTAATACCTACTACGACAAATAGTATTTATTTCATTTCTGCTGCTTTAATAAGACCAGCATTTGCTGGAAAACGTTGTAAAAAATATTAATTATGTTTTCTTTTTATATTATTTTGTATTATATACATTATTATGTCTCAACGTGTCTTTGTAATCAATCATATACATATATTGTTAGACACAGAATAATTATATCAGCAAGATATTGATCGTTTTTGTCTTTTGATATTTGTGTAGCTATATATAATTATATAATGTTATATTAAAGTCCATAGTTATGTATTGTTTTATTTGTATTATTAATATTGTCTCTATGATTACATAAATTTGAATACATATTTTAATAATTATTTATGAGAGTAAATTTGTAGGACTATGTCGTATATATATTCAACTAGTAAGACCTACTTTTTATAACAAATAATAGTGAAATAGACCCTCAATTAACCTGTGTGTTCTCAACATTCCTGTTCATCCCACGATAGCCTGGAAGAAATTATTCTTAGCAAAGTATTGTAATTCAACTTCAAATATGTATTTACGTGAAAGCAAATTAATGCTGGTTACAATAAATAATAATTATATCTCAATAAATACTTAAATAAATAAATTTTATATCTATTATCTTTGTATTGCGCTATGTCTGAATTAAACCTAATGTTGTGTTAAATAAAATACATAAAAATCTCGACAAGAATGCATTTTTTGTAAATAAATGTATGTACTAAAGTACAATCGTATTTATTAATATATAAGTTTGTAATTAATGATTAAAGAATAAGGAAAATTAAATAATTTAAGTTATATGTACTTTCATTTATTTTTCTTCGTATACATTTTATAGGTAATTCGCATCTACAAAATGTATGCACGATAACTAATAAAATATACCTATATAAATACATAGACGCACGTTATAAAAGGGGATAATCAGAGGTGTTAGGTGTATAGCACCTTCCTTTCTTCAGTTTTGTTTTTAGGTACTTTGTAGCTAATCAATTACCGTGTATCCGTGTATGAGATTTTCTTAGCAGTAAAGTGCATGCTCAGGAACAGCAGTTGCGTTTACATTCACTGTACTACGAGGCAGTCTAAAATGAAAATATAATATGCACCTATAACCTTATGGAATACCTTTTTGGACCCTCATAACAAATTTATGCTCAAACTGTAGGATGATGACTCAAGTTTGATTCCCGACTTAAGTAAATTGTTACTTATACCTAAGAGGCCAAGCTAAAGCAAAGAAGGCAGATTGTAGACTGCACGGATGGCACAATGAACAAGTACTCGCCTTACTGCTGCCGCCGAATGTAGGTAATAGGTTGGAATCCCATACCATTTGGTCTACACATGCTTGTTCTTAGGGTGTACCTACTTTATGCTCGCTAATTATATTTTTCTTAAGTCTGCTGGTGACCATCGCATGCGCAAGGTGGTCGAGGCGCAGAGCGTTAAAAAATGTAAATACCTGGCATCACTGCGTTATTACCGGGTAGGGCAAAATATTATTAGATTTTCTCTCAGAAAATCCTCAGTGTGCAAATGTGCCCGATAGACAACAATGGGAACATCACTATGGGACAAAAACCATAGCCGGTAAATATAAGGAATTGTTTCTTGATTTCTTAAAATCATAGCACATAATATATCAACTCGGAAAGGGATCATCACCGTATCGCCTTTCACCTCGCCGTCAAACAGGCGTCAACCTAACGTAAACACGTAATCAAAGCAGATCAGCAGCTCGGGTACGTCGATTCGGCTACGGCCAGGCGACGCCGCGCTCACTTAAATCATATTAATATTGATATTTTCTCACTTCTTCAACGAGTTTATCCCTTTTCATCGGAATTTTTTGTTTGAAATCTAACCTACAAATTCAATAAAACACGCACTGCAAAACGACTTGTAGTTGCCTTGTGAATGACAGCACGTTCGCCAATAATAGTGCACGGAGAGACGTAAGCGTGAGGACTGCAAGTTGACCACGCACCGCACCGCGGTTTGTGACCTTGTCCCGAGGCGATTACGTTACGATTCCGATTGTGCGTTGCAGTAGGAAGTTTCATACAAAGAATACTGCACGGCTCGAGTTGATACGGTGACGATCCGTTTCCGAGTTGATATGTGTGCTATGACCTTTATAGTCACAGTGGCACACCGGCGGCCAGAGGGAATAGGTTTTTAATGATATCTGGTTTTCAAGTCTAAAGACTTGTTAAACTTGTAATAATTAGTAAAAATAATCAAATAGGTACCACAGTTTTATTTATTTAGCTATAACGCCATCTATCGGTATACCTAATAATATTTTCATAAAATCGATGATGCATCCTACTCATAGTTTTTATATTACAGACTAGATGTCAGCGTATGTATTTACAGTTCAAATAATTTATAAGTAATAATATGAAATGTAATGGACACTGATATGATATTAACGTTATTTACATTTTAAATATTTACATTCTCTCGCTATTTTATGAATAGCTTAATACTATTATTTCCTGACTATTGGCTTAGTAGCACCATCTATTGTACTGTGAGTAGAATTAATCTGAATCAATTTCCGATAAGCTATTTAAATAGTAGTTTACTAACAGATTTCTAGATGGCACTGCAATACATTAAAATAATATCCAGTTTGTTTTTAATAAGAACCGGTATTATTATTATTATTATATTATAGCCTATTCAAAAGGCAATTTGAATTCTGATTCAATAAATTTGTCTGACTTGAGAAGTCAGTTCTCGTGTCAGACAAAATAGGCTGCAAATATATGAAAACTATTAAACAAAGCGTTTTACTTAGTAAAGGCTTCCTTTTGATATTTTATTTTGGACACTCCTATAGTCCTAATATGCGGTATTTCAGAATAATCCATTTTTAAGATACCTGTATGTAACATTGTATTGGCAGCAGCATTACCAACCTGAATGTTTTCGCGGATCGGTGGGAGACCCAAATGTTGCGGAGATGGATGCAACTACATGTTGTGATTTAATCATGCATATTAAGTAGGTACTCATGTATTGTCTACTAACATTAGAATATTAAGTAAATTGTTACTAACACGATATGAATTTAGTCCAAAATAACCGTATATTAATATTATTAAATAAGAATAACACCTAATTATATATTAAGTATCTTATTATCATGACTTTCGACATCTATACTTAAAAATAACAACGACTTTGAACCAAGGGTCAATCAGGTTACGTACTTTTATTGACATGGGCGCAGATTTAAACATGTATCTGTATAACATTAACAAAAACAGATTGCCAAACTGATATTAGTTCTAAAATTAAATTATTTACTTACTTTAAACATGATTTTGACCCCCTTCAAGACGTCGGATTAACTCGAAATTTAGCATACTTATCAAGGACCGATGACAATATAATAATTTAGAAAATATTTAAAAAAATTGTTTAACTAACTAAAAAACACGCTTTATTATTAAGCAAACTAAAAAGTAGAAAATTATTAAATTAATTTTTATGTAAAAATATTATGGGGTATGGAGTGGGTGTTATCAAAATATCTTAGAAAGCACCCCACGCTTTTTTACATAAAAATTATTAAATTATTTTTTACCTTTTAGTTTACTTCTTTAATAAAGCGTGTTTTTTAGTTTGTTAAACTATTATATATATTTCTAATTTTTTTATATATTTTTAAAGTATTATTTTTTACAAAAACATGAATTATTTTATTACTCACTCTATTTCTATTCTAAACTTATTGAAGATTACTTTTACTTTTAAGTTTGGCTCTTCACGGATGACGTAGTGGCGGCACCGGCGTTGTGGTTTAAGCGGTCGCCTCGCCGAGTTTTATGTGTTTATTTTTTTTTTTTTTATTTAGTAGGTCAACTCACAGCATATATATAAAACACTCACAATAACATCTTATACACAAACGTTCTTATATACATGCCACTTACGAGCTAACACATCATTCACATGTAAAATAAAAAGAATGTTTTTTAAAAAAAATATAAAAAGTGATTACACGTATAAATTCAATATAAATGTGAACAAAACAGATATAAAATTTAAAAAAAAAAACAATGTTTATAGTTAATATTTAAAACAAAAACGAACAAATCGGTAAAAAACAAAAATCAAGAAAGCATACAACATAAATAACCGTATAGAAAGACAAAATAAACATAACACTTAGCAACAGTAATATTTATACAAAAAGGTTACACAAATACAAAGTACAGTGTTCGATCCCCAAACGGGACAAAATTGTGTGTGATCCACTAATAGTTGTTCTGAGTCCTCGAGTGGTTCTTTGTGTCTGTTGTTTAAAAAGGTTGTGAAGCCCCCACGATACGGGCTTGTCATAAAAAAATGGCGTTATATTATTCATTTCTGTGATCGTATCTGGCAGCTTCGCCTTCGTTAATTCCATACGGATGTAGGTACACCAGGAAGAAAATAATCCTATGAGTTAATCTAGACTTTAGTATTTCTATATGTGTCTTCATTTAAATCCGTTCAGCGGTTTTTCGGGATTGAGTAACGATCAACACTACACAAACATCATCACAAGCTTTCACATTTATGTTAGAGTAGGAAAAAACGAACGAAGAAACAAATGCGATGTTTAATTCCTACTCTTCTTTTTCTTTAATACATGTAGTTATAGATTAGCGATATGCTAAGATAAAAGTTCAAATCCTAACTATTTATATTATAAATGTGAATGTGGGTTTGTTTGTTTTTTACGCCTTAACTACTCAACAAATTATCATGAAATTTTGCACATGTTCTCACGGTTATAGGAAACTTTCATCCAGTATAAGTCCGGTTCTTGTGGATAAAATCGAAGCTACAGGCAAAATTAAAGGCAAAGACAAAATTGAGTACCTACATAGTAGTTTGTTATATCTCCATGCGTTCTATATAGAGTAATATGAATGTATGTAAGTATAAAATGAAAAAGATTTTTATACTCAACAACGAGGTGATTACGATTTGAATACATATTGATTGTTAATAAGTACCACTTATTATTTAGATTTATATGTGCGGCTTGCTGGACACAGATAATTCCTTAGAGGTTTTTGTGTACGACCAAATCATTGTTTAAAACACTGTAAGTGTATTGGAAATGAATAAATAAATAAATAAAAATATACGTACTAGATACTATATTTTAATTGTTTTCTGATAAATGCTTAACTGAAACTGAATACGGGATGCTGCAGAAATATCCAAGAATTATGAACGTTTCAGAGACACTTCTTGCCTGATAAATGGATGATTGTAAATTGGCTAGTGTTGTTGTTTCACAGAATTATAATTTGTTTTGTTCCTTCGGTGATATGAAGATTCAGGAATTAAAATCTATTATTACACAGGTTACCTTACTTGACAACCTGTTAAGAAGTCAACTTGGCCTAAGATAGAAATTATTTTAATAGTTGTTGTGTTAACTACTTTATTCATGTTTTTTTTTAAATAAATTGTAATGTTTTGGTAATAAGATTGAATGTTTGATTATTATATTTTTCTTTGTACTTGTGGCTTTGCTCTTGTCGGCGGAGTATAGGTACGCCATAGGTATTACTCGATTTCCGGCCGAAAGATTGACCTTCTTATAAGGCATGATCTTCGCCTTTTCCTTTGCTTGGTCAGTGAATGCTTTTCTGGGTGTGCCCCTTCGCCTATTTCCTCCTAGTCGGATTTCTCTCATCTTTAATGTAGTTACCTATATATAATTCCGTCTTAATCTGAAGTCTTATCATACAGTAGACAATATCTTATCATACATTTGGCGGATTGGAGATAAATACAATTTAAAAAGATAGTTCTATAGTTAGATAACATTAACCTTTTTTTATTGTGTCGTTATATTTATTTATTTTAACTTAAATATATAATTTTATTTAATTTAAATTAACATTAAAACGAATACTTATAAATAATTCAAATCATAAAAAATGGCACATATAAAATATTCGTTTGTCTATAAATTTTTGATGTATTGCAAAATTTAAAAGGACTGCTATATTTGCTGACGACCCGCCACTATTATATTTCTCGTAACAGGCAGCAATTCTTTAGCTTCTTCAACTGGCTTTACGCCTGATATACAATCAGCAATCTCATGCAAAGTTTTGTCCTTTGTTTCTGGCAAATAAAAATATATCAGCACCAAGGATATTGCCGAAGACACGCCAAATAATAAGAATGTACCATGCATACCAAAATAATTGAAGAAATATGGAGAAACTTTGACAAAAGTACCGTGAAATATTTTAAAAGCTAAAGCAATCGCACATAATGCGAAGCTTCTAGAATCTATAGGAATTAGTTCACCCGATATTGATGTAGTCAAAATCATTGGACCAGAACCTATTGCTATTGAGAACCCTGCTAACAATGATATAGATACGTTTCTATCTTCAGATATAACAGATAATTTGACTAAGTACAAGTATAATGATAGTAATAACAGAAATAGCACACTAATTGTTGCAGTAGTGAGCAACAAAGGTCGGCGTTTAAACGCCTTGGCAAATGCACAACCGACATACATAGTGAATACTGTGACTGCATCTAATATCAACATACCAGTATAAGCTGTTGAAGTGTCATTCGTGATTTTCTTCAAAATGTCTAAAGCATAAATTGTACATATTAATTTACCCGAAAACATGTATAAGGACAGTAATAAGATAGACAGCAACACAGGTTTATAAAACTGTTTCTTAATAATTGCTTTCATCATAGCAATTGTTTGGTATCTCAGTGATAACTTCTTGTCAGCGTTTTGGTTATTAGTTATAAGTTTCTCTAGCTCTTTCTCTGAATTTCTACCAGATCCCTTCAACCACCTGTGAGATTCAGCACACTGGTCAAAACGTCCCATCTTTGCCAGCCAAAATGGAGATTCTGGCCAGAAGTATAACGTGATTAAATTATAGGTAGCACATATAATACCTAACAATGGTACATTTTTCCAGTGTAAGAATGTTCCTATAGTATTCGCAGCTAGAATTCCCCAAAAGAATGTTGCAGATTTTATAGTAAGAAATAATCCCCTGTATTGCGAAGAAGTATACTCAGTGATGATAATTATTGATATAGTCATGTACGAAGCCATGATGGGTCCTTGAAACAGTTCACTGATCATAACTTGGCGAACATTATAGCTACAGTAGAAGATGATGAATCCGATCAATGTGCAGCTGCAAACGATGACGTGGGTGATCTTTCTGCCGTAGGCGGCCGCGATCATTGGTAGTAGAAACACCCAAGGGAGGCCGCTGTAGCTGAAGATACTAGCTGGAAAACACAAACATAGTTATCATAAAGTTATTGATTTTAAATGGATTTGTGTTTTTATTATTATGTGTAATCATAATGGATAACTATATATTCTAAGGCTATAACAGGTGCCAGAATATTTGAGATTGTCTCTATATCTTTATAGAAACTTTTGTGAGTAGTAATCATAATTTAATTTCTGGGTTTGTCTGACTAGTTTCTAAACCTATCGGGTTTGTTGATCATGAGCGCGACATCCTGGCAATACAACGGAGTCAAGTATCATTCTACTAGGACTCCATCTTGTCTAAGCTGGTCGGGCAAATCCAAAAAAAAACAAAGATATATCAGAGACTTTCTATGTCATACTAGAAAGCAGGGGATTACCAACTGGCTTTAAATGAGGCGCGAACAACATTTCTTTTTCATATTACGTATTCAAAATGAATGATGAATCAGTTTACTTACGAAGCCAAGAAGCCTGTTCTGCACTAACAGCGTCAGTCGAATTCGCTTCTTTTCTTAATTGAGGCACCAGTACAGTGGGTGCTCCCATGTTTAAGCCCAGTAAGAAGAAAGAAGACCAAGCTCCACTGCTGATCAACAACTGGAATGATAAACAAATACCATTACCCATTTAGAAAACGTATTTGAAATAAAAATCCGGTTGAAGTTAAACAACTTTATACGGATATCTATACTTATATTAAGAGTTTGTTTGTTTGTTTGGTTGAACGCGCTAATCTCAGGAACTATTGGTTCGAATTGAAAAATTATTTTAATGTTGGATAGCCTATTTATTGAGGAAGGTTATAGGCTATATAACATCACGCTACAACCTACAGGAGCGGCGCAGTAACTAACGCGGGTGAAACCGCGGGCGCATCTACATATATATTATATATAAGTAGTAAATATAGTATTATATAAATTGTTATTACATAATTATGATCATACATCTATGCATAGAATTATAATAAATTATTGGTAACCAAAACTGTCAAATGGCAAATAGTGATGTGCTTTAATTATATACTGTAATTAACATTGTTTTAACAATCTTTCAACACAATGTAATATTTTATAAAATAAATAAATAAATAATAATAAAAGAATATTATCGAGATTTTTATTTTTATATAACTGTATTATTACCTACATCATTTTGAACATGGCTGCTGAAAAGCAACCGAAACGTCGTGGTAAATATTAATAGTTCTTTTTAGAGGCAAACAGTTACTAGTAAAGTGTTTAACAATAGTAGCTTAAAGTTTCAAAATCAGTAGTTAAGGCGTTAAGGCGTTACACACAAGCAAACATAATTTCGCATTTATTATTATTACTAGATTTTGCTCGTGGCTTCGTTTGCGTAAAAGTAGTTTATGTTATATCAGTAATAGTAGGTTTTTCTAAAAAGATATAGCCTTTTTTACTCAGTGATAATGTAGCTTTCTAATAGTGAAATAGTTATTAAAATCGGTTGAGTAGTTTTTGAGTTTAACCTTTTTTAATAATAATAATAATGAGTGACGAATCTAAAACACTTACTATAGAGCAAGATTTCCCAACTCTATCTTAGATGACGATTACTTGGTTAAAGGTCATTAACACACCGGCTATAGGATGAGTATTAAAACACAAAAAAAAATTATTCTGGCACATAGTTTACATAATACAGATGTTATTAGATACACCGTCCAAAAGTTTGGAATCACTACGGTAATTTTAATTAAAACGACTATAATATGTGTAAAGTATACTTTATCACACTTAAATCTTAATCAAACCTTAGATTAGCATTCAGTTAAATAGAATCAGTTCAAATAAGAACAAAAGTATACAGTCTTCGTTAAATTTTGGCTTCGTCAAAATGGCCACCCTTATTCTATTACTTGTTCACAAATTTTACTCATTCTTTTGATTAATTTATTTAAGTATTCGGAGTCCAGTGACTTCCATTCGCTCTGTAAATATTCCCACAACTGTGCTGAGCTCCATAGACACCGGTTCTTCACTTTTCTATCCAGTTCATCCCATACTAATTCAATCGGAGACAAATCTGGCGATTGTGAGGGCCACTTCATAATTTGCAAAACTTTTTCACTTCGTTTTTGCTCTAAGAACCCCTGGCATAATTTGGATGAATGCTTAGGGTCATTATCTTGTTGAAAAACAAAATTTCGACCGATCACATTAATTCCAGAGGGAATGGCATTTTCTTCAAGTATTTTCAGATAGCCTTCTTTATTCAGTTTCCCGGTGATTTTGATCAGATGGCCGGGTTTATTATTACCAAAGTATCCCCAAACCATCACACTACCACCGCCGTGCTTAACAGTCTGCACAGTACACGCTTCTAAAGCCCGCTCCTCTTTTGATCGGCGCACAAAAACTCGTCAATTAGATCCAAAAATTTGAAATTTGGACTCATCCGTCCAAAGGCCTTTTTTCCAGTCTTCTACTGTCCAGTTTTATGTGTTTTGGCCCACTCCAGTCTTTTTCTTTTATGAACACTAGTCAATCTGGGTTTTTTGGCTGCTACACATCCTCTTAGACCAGCAGATAGCAAACGCCTTTTTACAGTTGTTATTGAAACTGGCTTTTCTCGGGTTTCATTTAAATTAGCGGCAATTTGAGGTGCAGTTAAACGCCGATTTCGTTTCGATAATGTCACGACGTAGTTATCTTCCTGCTTTTTCGTAGATTTGCGACGTCCAGATCTCTTCCGGTCTTGATTTCCTCCAGTAGCTTTTTTTCGTACAAGAGTATAATGTTCACCTTTGTATGAAACACCGACCTTTTCTGCGATTTGGTGCATAGAATAGCCTTCTTCGCTCAAAGTACAGATAGCACTCCGCTGTTCAAGCGAAATCTGTTTCCTTTTTGTCAGTGTGATTTGTAACTATCACATGAACGTCACAAATCACACTGAACTCTAAACTGATAATTTTTGCAATAATACACCCATATTCCAAAGATTAGACACTACTTATTACTACAAAAATGCTTAAAAGCGCCAATTCTAAGAAATCTTCAAACGGCGGTGTCGCAACTTGAGTGGTCATAAAACACGTGTGTCGGTCTTTTTTGAAAACAATGGATAGTTGATAAGAAATTAGTGTTTTTGTTAAATGTTATTGTTAGTACGGTCGTAAAAATACTAATCTCCAATAACAATACGTTTTTTGATGGACTTATTGCGGTATAGTTTTTCTGTCGACGAAAATTAGGGTGATTCCAATATTTTGGACGGTATTGAAATTAAACTACTATATACGGATTTTATCGCGTTGTTTATTTATCACTGTATTACAAAATTTATCACCACCAGCTTGGGATCCAGTACTTCAAATAGTCAAACCCAAGAAGAAACAAACCACAGCTAGACTTCATGATATTTTGAGCTCATTCTGCGTAAATAGAAACACCCATGATTAAATTATGTTCGGGTACTTTGAAAAACTACACTGGAACATTGAGACAACTACCATCTTAGTCTCCCCGTGACCATGGCTGCTGAAAAGCAACCGAAACGTCGGGGAAAGTGTAAACCAAAAATAAATAGATATAATAGTTTAAATAATTTTACTAGCTTATAAATTAGTAAAATAAAATCAATAGTAGTAGTAGTGTAATATTTTCAAAATTTTGTAATACAGTGATAAATAAGCAACGCGATAAAATCCGTATATAGTAGTTTAAATTCAATTAATAACATTCGCGCAAACAGAAGACAATATTTTGGACGGTAGTGTACATTTAGTGTTCAGCTATGTCCTGCCCAATGGGCATACATAATAATAATGTTTATTTGCAAAAAGATTTACAATATTTACACCTTGATTATGTACACTGTATCCTTAAATAATAAAGAGAATTACATGAACTAAAAAGTGTTATATTGAACTCTGGTACCCATGGTAAGATTTAACTTGTGATATGGGTACCAATGCCCTTCCACGTAATTACTAAATTAAATTAAGGAGCAATTATACATGATGTGCACAATATTAATATTTATGTAGAACCCTGTTTGATTTTCTGACAATATTCGATCAGCCTCATATGAATAAATATATAATATGTTATATTGTGTGCATGTGCGTGTGCGTGTGTGTGTACAATATTTACAGTATAGGATAGAAGATTAAATAGTAGAAACATAATTATTAATACATTAATTATTGCTACAAGTGCTACATAATATCTAATTAAATTTAAAATTAGTCTATGATTTAAAATAGTTTAATTCATGCATTATTCAGCAGTTAGGAATAGAATGTCACAAAGTAATAAATTAATATAAAAACTAAATTAATAATAAAAACTAAATTAATACATATAAAAACTAATATAATACAGATGCCAAAAAAATCTAAGTATGAGCTGGGTAGACTTTCGGAAAGCCTTTGATAGCATGTCGCATGAGTGGCTACTCAGAATATTAGACCTTTATAAATGTCCACCTGTTATCCGAAGCTTTCTAGAGATGGTCATGCCTACATGGAATGTGGTCATGACGGCACGCGGTACGAATGCGTCAGTCACAACCGATCCTTTATACATCCGCAGAGGCATCTTCCAAGGTGATTCACTTTCCCCCTTTCTATTTTGTTTAGGCATCAATCCCATTTCCCAAATTCTTAATAAATACGAGTTCAAAGGATACCGACTAAAAGATAAAACAATAGTCAACCACTTATTATACATGGACGATGTAAAGATTTACGCAAACACTAAAACTAACCTGAAAGTTTTGATAGATTGCACAAAAACATTCACTAGGGACATAGGGATGGAATTTGGACTTAACAAATGCAACGTCCTAAATTTAGTAGCTGGCAGAAGAAAAGAACTTCAAGGAGAAGGAAATGTATTACTTAGTGGAGAAGAGTTCAAGCATTTACAAATAGATGAAAAATATAAATATCTAGGTATCAGTGAAGCAGGAAAAATAGATCATGGTAAAGTTAGACAACAGATACAAAAAGAATATTTCCGCCGAGTAAAAAACCTTGTAACCTCACACCTTAATTCACGAAATCTTCTGAAAGCAATCAATATCTATGCAGTCCCGGTATTATTGTACACATTCGGTATTATCAACTATAAAACAATAGATTTAAAGAAAATAGACATTAAAACCAGAAAAATGTTAGCAATGAACAAAGCACACCAACAGAAAGCAGATGTAGAAAGATTATACCTACTAATAGATGAAGGAGGAAGAGGCTTAATTAATTTAGAAACACTGAACAAAACACAAATAATTAAATATAAAACGTATTTAGAAACATGGAAAGATTATATACTCAATGCAATAGTAGAACATGATAGGACTAAAGATAAATACTCAATATTCAAGGACACACAAACAAATTTAACAGAAATAGGTTTACGTCCAAATGCAAAACACACATATAGAGATATTAAACAAGCAGTAATAAAAACTAGAATAGACAAAATAAAAGCAAAACCTTTACACGGACAATTTTACAAGGCAGTGTTAGAGAAAGAAAATATAGATAAAGTACAATCGTTCCAGTGGCTTAAGAAACAACCGGTATCGCCATCGTTAGAGTCATCCATATTTGCAATTCAAGATCAAGCAGTAGTAACCAAACAACATGAAAGGGATATTTTAAAACGAGCAGTTGATGGCAAGTGTCGACTATGCCTAGTAAAAGACGAGACCACGCAACATATTATAACCGGATGTGAAAAGCTGGCCGGCACTTACTACACCAAAAGACATAACAATATAGTGCAATACATCTTCTGGATCCTAGCTAAAAAGCACAAGTTCCCGGTCGCTGACCTGTGGTGGTTAGAGCACTTGACGCAACCGCAGGTCAAAGAGAATGAGAGTGCAAAAATAATGTGAGAGATACCGGTACAAACAGAAATTACCATAGTACACAATAGACCAGACATAATATACATAAATAAAATAGAAAATAGAACATACCTGATAGACATTACAGTACCATCTGATTACAACATAGGAGCAAAAGAAATAGAAAAGCTTAGTAAATACCATGCACTAAAGAAAGAAATAACTAGGCTATGGAAAACACCCACAGAAATAATACCTATAGTAGTAGGAGCCACCGGAGTAATAGCCAAAAACCTAAACAGATATTGTAGCAAATTAGATTCCAACATAAACATTTCGATAATTCAAAAACAGGCAGCAATACACACATCAACAATAGTCAGCAAAGTTTTAGGAGATACAGTTTTTGTTAGCGGGGGCACTGAGCCACCTTTTCCCTGAGAGTCTCAGGGCAGGTACTCAGTATACCGAGCCAAAGCTCGAGAAGAGAAAACACTCTAAACAACTATATAAAACTGACAAAAACTGAACAAGTCATGAATCTCATGATTGAGGCAGACTATATTGTGGCAGAAATTGATCAGACATGAATTCTTTCACAGTGTAATAACATTTAATAACAAATTAAAAGTTCCTTTTTAATATTTTTATTTCTGGAATAGATCTGATGACCTCCGGAATATTATTAAATATACGTGGCGCTGAGCAAAATATACTTTGATGCATAAAGTGCGTCTTACTGGCAACTATGTGTAGTTTGTTCTGGTGTCTTTTACGCGTACGATATTTGAATAAGTCGATATAATTTTTGAAAAATACTGCGGTCTCAAATATGTATAGACATGGTAAAGTTAGTACCTTTACTTTTTTTAAATATGGCTTACATAAGTCAGTTTCGTACAGCTTAAACATAGCCCGGATACAGCGTTTTAGTGCAATAAACACACGTTCTTTGTCTGTGCTATTGCCCCAGAATATTACACCGTATCTGAGCGTTAAACTAACGTAGCTGTGATATGCTGTTAACAAAGTATTTTGGTTTGCTATTTTTCTTAACCTGTAAAGCGCATAAGAGAACTACCTTAGCATTTTACAAATGTAGTCGACATGTAGTTTCCAATTAATTTTGCTATCGATATGTAACCCTAGGAATTTCGTTTCTTCAATTTGTTTAATGTCCGTATATCTAGGTATTGTATTTTTAATAGAGTTGTAAGTCGAGTTCGTATTTTAAAATTCATTATTTTAGTTTTCTATATTAATGTTTAAATTATTCATTTCAAGCCAATCTATAAATAGTACTATGGATCGATTTATGTCAGATTCTAAATTAGTTTCGTTATCTTTAGCGAATAGTACTGTGTTATCATCAGCAAATAACGTAATGTTATGTTTTGTCACTGAAGTTATGTCATTTATATAGACGAGAAAGAATAAGGGGCCCAAGATACTTCCTTGCGGAACACCGAATTTGGCAGTTCCCGCTTCAGAAGTATAGATTTCTTCAGTTTTAGACAATGGTCTAATCTGACGTATCTCTGTGAACTGTTGTCTATTACAGATATATGATTTTACAAGATTGTATACGTTGCCATATCACCCCATAAGCATACATTTTCCTTAGCAGAATATTATGCTCGACACGGTCAAATACCCTTGACATATCCATATATAAAGCTATAGCCGGTAACCCTTTGCCTAAATTGAACAACACCTTATGTAAGAAGTTATATATTGCCATATATGTAGATTACATTTTTTCTAAAACCATACTGACTAGGTGTTAGAATGTTATGGTTTTCAAAGGTGTAAAGGTATTTGAACATCACTGTTTCAAGGACTTTAGCAAATATAGGTAATAGAGCTATCGGCCAATAATTTTCTATTTTTGTCTTGTCTCCTTTTTTAAAGACTGGTTTTATGACTGATATTATTATTTTTAGTTTGTCTGGAAATGCACCTTCTTCTAGACATATATTTATGATGTGACTTAGAGGCTCAGATATAACATGCGCGACATCTTCAATAATGCTTGTCATCATAGCCGACGCTGTTTTAGTGTTTCAATGTTTTTATAATTTTATTTGTCATCAGAAATGGTAGGTGCCATGAAAATTGAATTAGAATTGTATGTCAATTTAATAAAAAAATTATTGTTCTATGAATTAGTCAGATTTGTATTATTGATATCAAGAAAAAAATCATCGAAGTCAACAAACAAACAAACAAAAATCATATCTTTTCTCTTTATAATATTAGTATCTATAGATGTTTACCAAGTTATGTCGTTGATTGTAACTATTATTCTTATGTTCTATAAAACTAGTATTTTCCTTAAGCCATATTTTAAAAACGTGAATATACTTCAGATCAGAGACGTCGTTAAATCTTCGAAGCTAAAAAAATATAAATGTCAGTGAACACGATATTTATAAACTATGAACGTTTAAATTCTTGTTTGGTAGATGTTTTTGTGAATTTTGGCTCGCGACCTTGCCAAAATTCATAGTCATGTTAATGCAAAAATAATTCAAAGTCAAAGTCAAAAAAAATTATTTCCATAAAAATGTGCAAACCTTTCTTGGATAGGGCAATTAAATATGTTATATGAGTTCTTTTTTTAAAGACAAATCCCGTACTAGGAATTATTTCTGTGTCGCGGGGGACTTTACAAACATTCAAACAACGGACACAAAGAACAACCAGACTCGGAACAACCATTTGTGGATCACACAATTTTTTGTTCCGTGTGGGTTTCGAACACACAACACTCGGCAGCACGGCGACAATGGCGAGGCGACCACTTACAACTATATCATCCGTGCAGTCAGATAGATACATATATTAATAAAAATAGTATAATAAATTGTAAATAACTCTTTTTAATCGCCAAATGTTTACAAGCAGTATAAAGTATATTTTCTGTAGTAGAAACGATAGCTTATTAACCTCTGAGTCTTCTTCGAAGAGGTTAATGAAAACAATATGTGGGTCTGTGTGTCTGTCTGTTAGTGACAGTTTTTAGTGACAGGCATAGCTCCGGAACCACTAGACCGATTGACTTGTAACTTGGTGTGTAGACACCTTGGGTCATCCCTCGGTCAAGTTTAAATATGGACCCTGTGAGTCAAAAGACCCCCGATATATAGGGGTCACAAGGTCATAAGGTCAGGGGATATCTACCAATAGAGTTATTTGGAAGTCCAAGGGAGAGGCTTTTGCCCAGCAGTAGGACATTACAAAATGCTGATGAAAAACAAAATGAAAATAAAAGTTCACATGAAGACGAAGAGGTTGAAACCGGGGTTTACACCCATCTCGTTGCAATGAGATTTGAAAAGTAAATGATGGTGAATCTAAGATACATATTAATAACAAACAAATTAATAGTCACAGCAACTTATATTTACAATTGCCTTATTAGTTCTATTTAAATCACATAGGTAAAAGCACCATGTGAAGAGAGTGCTAAGTTAGAACATTTTTACAACTCACGTAACTTTAATGAAGAAAATGCAGCCATGTATATGAGCCATAGTCACCGCTTATTCTCTGATTTATTCTGTATTAAATCGCTGCTCAATGACAATCAAAATCTAAACGTACATCAGACTTTCAATAACTCTTTCGGACATTATTATCTATATTAATATTATAAACCAGAGGAGTTTGTTTGTTTGTTTGGTTGAACGCGTTAATCTCAGGAAGTACTGGTACATTAAAAAAAAAATTTTGTGTTGGATAGCCTATTTATACCTAGGGAGCGGCGCAGTAACCATAAAGGCGGGTGAAACCGCGGGCACAGCTAGTTAAGTGTATAATTTGTGGGATTTACTTTGTCACCCGTCAGTACGTTGCAGTTATAAAATGTTAAAAGGTCTTCTAAAAGGACATTATTTTTAATGCAACGTGTGGCTGAAATGGTTTCAAATTTCCAGACAACTTTAATTTAAATTTAATTTAATTCTTTAGATAGCCATATGCAAAAGATTGACGTTTCTTTTACAAAATGTCTGTAATCGCTGGCGATTATGTTGCAGAATTAGCTGCAGTCATTTCAAATCGACATTGAATTACAATATTTTTTTATTATTATTCATAGACGAATTATATACCGAATTATATGACGGGTTGTGTCATATAAGTTTATTGATGGTATCTTTTAATAGGTACTACTATACTACCTACCTATCTTGCGACTACCTTAAAAGAAACTTCAGTTAGTTTACTATACACTTAACTCTTGAATTCTTTGTGACATAAATTAACAAATGATTTTTGACTTTTATTTTAGACAAAGTTGTGGCCGAATGTTAGTCACAAATCAAATGAAGAGGCCTATTACAGGGCATACATTTCGATATAACTGACATACATTTCAATTTTTAGAATAAACATAATAATTATAATATGATATATCTAACTCGTGGACATGTGTATCCTACATATTCTCACCTACGGTGCGCAGACATGGTCATTAACTAAATCAGAACTCAGACATCGGGGTCTGCCAACGTGCCATGGAGCGCAGTATACTCGGTGTTAAGCTGATAGATAAGATCAGAAATACGTTGCTGCGCTCCCAAACAAAGGTTAAGGATGTGGGCCAAGCTGCTGCTGAACTCAAATGGAACTGGGCTGGCCATATCTGTCGCATGTCTAAAGAGAAGTGGGCAGAAATCACCAAAGACTGGGCACCAAATAACAAACGCCCCCGCGGCAGGCCCAGAATAAGATGGTGGGATAAATCAGATGCGTTCAACCGGGATTGAAGATAATTGGCGCTGGACAAGGAGTGGAAAGATCGTACGGTGGCCATCGGCCTGCAATGGGACGGTACAGGCTAAAACTAAAATAGAATACATAAACAATTATATATGTATAGATGTGAACGAGAAATTTATACTTTGGTATTCGATGATGTAAGCGCATGGTATAAAAACAATATATGTATTATATGCGCCACCTGAATATAGGTTGTAGAATATAGTCTCTGTTTTTTTATACCATAATGGTGACATTTTTTTATTGCGTCACTTATGACAGCGTGTTTGTGTTGTTCCAGTTCGATTTAAAAGTGAATGCTCGTTTGTTGCTTTAGGTTTGGTTTCTTTATCAAGAAACAAGTCGTTTAGCTACGGACATCAAAATTTTAACATATTTTCTATATCAAGAAACAAGTCGTTTAGCTACGGACATCAAAATTATAACATATTTTTCATACACGATTCGCAATAGTTTTAAATTTTCTTGACATGGCCCTCGGATAACTTAGCAAATGTAACTGTAATGTATGTCCAGCTGTGGACGTTTATTGAATGAGGTGCTAAAAACATCGTTTAGCTTATTTTTGTTTCAGTAACGCAATTTCGTAAATTTAGTATAATATTAAATTAATTTCAAGTACTTATTACAAAAGAGTAACTAAAGATAAGTATTTTTAAAAGCCAGTATCTTCTAAAAATGGCTCTCATAATATCAGATTTATAAAGCACACTACGGTTCTCAAACTATTGCTATGCATAAAACCATGACGACCTGTTTCACCGCTGCTGTGTAACAGAAAGACTAACCAACACCTTTTTATAATTAAAATGATGGCTTTACGATCCTCAAATATGACATTTTACACAACATATGTATATTCCAAGTAGATTACATCATTCGTAATTTCCCAATTTAAACTGAGAAGCCTCGATTGTATTCTTTACAATTTGTAAATAAAACCTTTATCAGTAAAATATTCAGGTTACGGAATACATTACCTGCTTTTATTCATACAGGTAAAAACGCGTAAGTATTATTACGACTTTTATTTATTAACCTGTATGTAACTGTATACGAAATCTTGTAACCCGAATTTCGCCACTTTTAGACAATCCAGACTACGGCCATTTGAAAACTTTATAGAAACGTGCTATTCAGAAAGTGGTAGCTAAGGAGAGTTGCTGTTTCGAATGCCACACAATGCACACCGAGTCGAAGCTATTTCAAACACAAGTATCCTAACTACTAACAATCTTAAAAAACCGATGATGATATTAATAATGACATTGCTTGTCGTTTTAATCAGATCCTCGGCTGTTTGCCGCAGGGTTGAGTAGAGATTGCAGATTTCCACTTTTACGGTTTTAGTATAAAGATATATTCTGCTTTATTCACTCACATTAGGTTCAAGGGACTCTTGACCTGACCTTTCTCCAAATAATCGCCTATCAGTCCAGAAGACGTTCATCTTGGCCTTTCCCTTCCGACTATCCCAAATTCACCTAATATATACTTTCTTGGTTATTCATTTGCCGACCATTTTGCCAGATATTCAAAGCATCTCAGTGTGCCCTTCGTATCTACATCTTCTTTCAAACTATACGGGCTTGCTTATTGTGGAGCCAACGGGTAATGCACAATATTGTAAAATTATAATACTATCAGCCCGTTATTGAACTGTCCCTACACTGAGCACCAGCCTATTCTCAGTGTGATAAGGGTTAGGCCATAGTCCATCACGCTGGCACAGTACGAATTGCGGACTTCACATTTTTCGAGAACATTATGGAGAACTCTCAGATATGCCTTCCTTACAATGTTTTCCTTCAAAATTATTACAATATTATGACCATCGCGTCTTGAAATCATAAAAGCAATTTCAATTAAATACAACCAAGCCGCTGTCTACCGTATACTAGTCATAGGAGGTAAACAAGCATACGAGCCGCCTGATACTAATTATATACCGTAACCTTCGTGCACATACAACATCACTCCACGGTCACGAGTTACTACCTAAGATGAAGGAAATGGAGGATCTAAAGGTTTGGCTGAGCAACCTAAGCCTTTCTAATTAACCAGCTTTGCCCGATAGTTACACCTACTCAGCTGCTAAGTGTCAATTCATGAACTTCGACATCCTTCTTCAATGAATATGCAACAAAATGCAAAAATAATTTTCCACTTCTGACTGGTAGTTCCAGAGATGAGAGAGAGAAACTAACAATTTCTTTACTTTTATAATATTATAATAATAATATCGGCCCTGCATTAAACTGTCCCACTGCTGGGCACGAGCTTCTTTGCGGTATGAGAAGGGTTAAGCCATAATCCACCACGGTGCCCTAGTGCGGGTCGGCAGACTTCACATTTCTTCGACAACGTTATGGAGAACTCTTAGACATGCAGGTTTCCTTATATTATTAGTATAAATAAAATGTTTACCTGTCTTAGAAGATACATCCATCTGACACCGTCATTTAAAGTCATATTATTGCCACTCATTATATTCTAGTTAATTATTTAAAACACAGCTTCACTCAACACCAGACTTGAGTCAAATGTAAGTTCGCATCGGCAATAAAACATCAATTTTGTTTGTTGTGTAGTAGCCGTTTTTAGAGATCCCTTCTCACTAACAAACCAGTTTTTTGATTCTTATTTTATTTATACAGCGAATAACAGAAAGATAATTTAAATATCATAATTGCTTGCTCGTAAGGAAAACTGCATGTCTGAGAGTTCTCCATAATTTTCTCGAAGTTATGTGAAGTCTGCCAATCCGCGCTGGGGCTGCGTGGTGGACTATGGCCTAACACTTCTCACAACGTTCCTACCGCATTGTTCGTACTAGATGCAGCTCGTAGATGTATTTATTTATTTACCTACATTGCATCGGCCACAGTCATTTCGTTATCAACTAACGTAGATTCATGTTTAGGTACCTATTAGAATCGCAAGCGAGATATTTAATTGTTGACAAGACAACTCGCCCGTGTACGGGAAATAATTCTTGTATAGCAGGGAACTTTACAAATATTCAAACAACGGACCCAAAAAACATCTGGATGTTCTTTGCGTCTCTTGGTTGGTTGTTGAATGACAAAATTGTTGATTGAATGGTCATTCCGAGTCTAGACTCGGCAAAGCCATTTGTGGAACACACAATTTTTTTTCTCGTGTGGGCTTCGAACCCATAACACTTGACACAGCAGCAGTGACGAGGCGACCACTTATTACACTACGACATCCGTGCACTCAGAGAGTTACAAAAGAGTTGCGTTACAGGACGAAGAAATATACGTATATTATTAATATGTTCGGAACCTTTGATCCAAAACCTGCATATTAAACATATCATTCTAACATGTTTTTATTAAAACCTGATTTTGCTTCCACATATTATTATTTATATGTTGCTATATATGTAGCTATATATATATTAAAGAAACCTATTATGGCTTAGATTTGCATACATTTACATTTGTTTTATTTTATAAATAGATACATTAAAGCATATATTTTTCAATATTTTGAATAAATTACTATTAGATTTGTGATACTGTTTAGACTATAGCCTTCCTTATGAATTGTGCTAGCAGATCCTACTAATATTATAAATGTGAATGTTTGTGAGGATGGATGGATGTTTGTTACTCCTACACGCAAAAATTACTGAACCGATGGCGATGAAACTTGGTATGTAGATTGCTAGAGACCTAGATTAACATATAAGCTAATTTTTATCCCGATATTCATTAGTGATCAGGCGGCTGTACACTACGTTGGTTCGAATTAAACTGGAGACGAGCGCTTGCGTTTGGAATCCTCACACGGCCAACCAAACATTATTGCTTGATAAGGTAGAAGAAACCTTCCTCCTTATTAATTCCTACTTATTCAAAATAATACACTATTACTACCCTTTTATGTACCCAACTATCTGCTTATTACGGGCTTTGGGGTTCAATTCACTGGAGGTGACTGACACTGAAGCTTTGATCAGCTTTTGGTTGGCTGTAGAACCCTTCGATGAAGAATATACTGTTCTGATCGATTCAGTCGTTTATTTGTGCCCAACAACTATACTGCACATTGCCGGAGCCGTCGGCACAGGTTGTTTGCGCAATCGGTGTGTCACACAGTCGCCAGAGCCGAATCTCCGGTGTGCCGCTCTATAGAAGTGCTCGCCGCCCTCCTGGTTGACAAACCCTGCGTAAGATATTTTTGCTGACAGGTGGAATGAAATAATAAGAGTATGCCTGGTGTTCTACGTGAAAAAGTATGCGAGAGAATCCACGGTACCGTATTAATTTTTTTTTATATAAAAATATTATTATTATCTTTTGTATTAACTATACAGGTTGACTGATGACGGATGGATCTAAAACAAAATCAGGAACAGGAGTCGGAGTCTTCTCCCACGACCTAAACATCAATTACTCAACAACCCTGGGATACCTCAACACTATCTTCCAGGCAGAATGTGTTGGAATCACCCGGGCTGCAACAGCGGTTACATCAAGGGGTATAAGCGATAAGACGATACGCATTATCTCGAATAGTGCCGCGGTATTACAAGCTCTGAAAAGCAACTGCTTTAACAGTGGTCTCATCCTAGAGTGTCACCGTGAGCTGCAAAGATTTGCAACAAAAAATCGGGTAACGTTGCAATGGATACGCGGCCACAGCAACTCTTCTGGCAATGACGCTGCAGACCAACTGGCAAAGAGAGGATCGAGCATTAAAATGGTAGGACCCGAACCAATTGTCCCGATACCCTTCTGCCAACTCAAAACATGGTTATGTGACAGAACCACGAAACTACATGAAAAACAATGGGCAGAAACAAAGGAATGTAGACAGACAAAGGAAGCCCTTCCATCCTTAGACATACATCTGTCACGCAAACTGCTGCGTTCTTCAAGGAAAAACCTGCGTCATCTAGTGGGTATAATAACAGGTCACTGTTCACTCAACAAACACCTATTTAACATCGGCATCACTGACAGCCCTTTATGTAGAGGCTGCATGGAGACCGAGGAGACACCGGCTCACGTGCTGCTGCATTGCAAAAGCGTGAGCAACCAACGGGCGAAACTACTAAACAGTCCAGAAACGATGAAGGAAGTACTGTGCAACACCGGTCCCCTATTGTCTTTCTGGACGGAGCTGAGGTGGTATGAGTAACCGAACAACTTTTCGCGTCGGTCACTTACGCACAATGGCCCAATTGCGTGGCTAAGTGCGGATAACACACGTCCAACTAACTAACTAACAGGTTGACTGGTTAAACATTGTACATACTTAAGGACATGATAATTTATGGTCAGATATAAAGTATTTAAAGATTAAAAGGCGACTAAGGGATTCATACCAGGGGATGGGCAGCAGCGTCAACTGCGTACTGTAAACTCGATGCTGTGAACAATAACCTACCCAAGGCGGGTTGAGGTCAGGCAGGCGGCCGGTTGTAAAATAAAGCCAAAACCTGTAGCAACATGAAAACATATAATGGCGATAGGCAGACAGCTAGGGCGTACCCCATAGGCGACGCGCAGGGACAGCACCTGGTCACTGTGGGAAGTGGACAAGGGTTGTCGCGCCACCATGGGCGGGAGCGACGTAAGAAGCAAGCCCAGTGTGTAAGGGAAGTAAGACTGAGGTATGCGAGTTGGAATATAGGGACCTTGACTGGAAAAGGAAGAGAGTTGGCAGATGTATTGAAAAGAAGAAGAATAAATGTCGCATGTTTGCAAGAGACGAAATGGAAGGGCGCGAAAGCTAGAGAGATTAGAGAAGGTTATAGGTTATATTATAGTGGAAATGATGGAAAAAGAAACGGAGTGGGGGTAGTGTTGGATAGAGATATAAAAGACTGTGTGATAGATGTGAAAACGATGAGTGATAGGATTATAGTCGTAAAAGTAGTATGGGAGAATGTGGTTTGGAATGTGATAAGCGTATATGCACCCCAAGCTTGTGAGAAAGCAGTGAAAGAAAAGTTCTGGGAGGATGTTGATACGGTTATGATTGATATTCCGGATTGCGAAGAAATATGTATAGGAGGTGATTTTAATGGACATGTAGGAGCAGTAAAGGATGACTATGAAAGAGTGCATGGAGGTTGGGGGTTCGGTAATCGTAACAACGATGGCGAAACTTTGCTGCCGACAGCGTCATCCTTTCATCTGGCCGTTGTGAATACGTGGTTCAAGAAACGGCAGAAGCACCTTATTACATACTAAAGTGGGTACCACGCGACACAGATTGACTATTTTCTTTTCAGAAGGAATAAGTTAGTCTGTGTCAAAGACTGTAAGGTGCTGCCAGGCGAAAGCTTGGTGTTGCAGCATAGAGTCCTGATAATGGATATAAAACTAAAATTACGCGCCAAAAAATCACGAATTCGGCCTCCGCCTAGGATTAGATGGCGTATGCTAGAGAATGAGGAGTATGCAAGAAGATTTAAAGAAAAAGTGGTAGATAAAATGATAGATATGAAAGATATGAAAGGTATCTCAATAAATGAATGTTGGAGTGAAATAGCAGACTGCATTAGAAAGACAGCTGAAGAAGTGTTTGGTAAAACGAAAGGAAAAGGTATGATCGATAGGGATACATGGTGGTGGAATAAAGACGTGCAAAAGGTGCTTAAAGCGAAGAAGGTTGCATTTAAGGAATGGCAGAAAGAGAATGAGAGCGAAATTAAGGAAGCAAAGAAGAATGAGTATAAAGAATGTAAGAAAGAGGCCAAGAAGGCGGTAGCGGTTGCCAGAGCCCAGACGCAGAAGACTATTTTCGATAGTTTAGATGGACCTAGAGGTCAAAAGGAACTCTACCATATAACGAAAGTTAGAGTGGAAAGAGCGAAAGATATCAAGCATGTGAAGTGTATGAAAGACGATACTGGCAAGGTTATGTTAAAAGATGAGGATATAAGACATCGCTGGAAGGTTTATTTTGAAACACTCATGAATGAGGAGAATGCTTGGAGCGGAAGGTTAAAAGATGTGGACGTAAATATCAGTATGGTGAACGATTTGTACAGAAGAAGTAAGAAAGGCAGTGCAGAGTATGAAAGATAGGAAAGCGGTAGGGCCTGACGGCATACCAGTAGAAGTATGGAAGTTATTAAAAGAAGATGGATATAAGTTGCTGACTTTATTCTTTAATAAGTTGCTGCATGAAACGGCAATACCCAATAAATGGTGTTCTAGTACGCTAGTGCCCATTTTTAAAAATAAAGTTCAAGACTGCAGCAACTATCGAGGAATAAAGCTCATGTCTCATAGTATGAAGGTCTGGGGGAAAGTAACAGAGAAACGATTGCGAGAAGAATGCGAGATCACCCAAAATCAGTTTCGATTCATGCCTGATCGTGGGACAACGGACGCCATATTTGCACTCCGCCAACTGTGTGAGAAATATAGACGTGCACATAAAAACTTGCACATAGTGTTCGTAGACCTAGAGTAGGCCTACAATAGAGTCCCCCGAACGGTTTTGTGGTGGGCTATGAAAGAGAAAGGCGTGCCTGTGAAGTATGTAGAGTTGATTCGTGCGATGTATGATAAGTGTAGTACGCATGTACGTTCAGCCGTTGGCAACACCGACGAGTTCAGTGTGGTAGTAGGCTTGCACCAAGGCTCGGCGCTAAGACCTTACCTCTTTCTGTTGTTAATGGATGCTCTAACATCGAACATACAGGAGGAGGCACCCTGGTGCATGCTCTTTGCCGATGACATCGTTCTCGTCGGTGAAGATGGGTCCGAGATCCAGAACAAACTGGCAATTTGGCAGTGTAGGTTGGAGAGTGTTGGCCTCAAGATCAATAGATCGACAAACAGAGTACCTGTTTTGTGATTTTGGCGGTCTCTCCAATTCTATACCCATGGCCTTGGATGGTGAGCCTATACCAGTTTGTTCCAACTTTCGGTACCTTGGCTCGCTCATCCAAGCTGACAGTGACTTAGATCGTGCAGTTAAGCACAGAATTGACGCAGGATGGATGAAATGGCGGCAGGTCACGGGGACAATTTGCGACCCCCAAATCCCGCTTAAGCTCAAGGGAAAAATCTATAAGACCATAATAAGGCCTGCCGTCATGTATGGATTGTCATATTGGGCTACAAGAGTGATGGATGAGAGACGTTTGCATGTAGCAGAGATGCGAATGTTAGGATGGATGTGTGGTGTAACCAGGATGGATAAAGTAAGGAATGAGTATATTAGAGGAAGTTTGAAAGTGGCACCTGTGACGGAAAAATTGAGGAGTGAACGTTTGTCATGGTATGGACACGTGGTTAGAAGAGATGAAAGAAATATTGTTAGGCGAGCTCTGAGTATGGAGGTGCAAGGATTATCTAGTAGAGGAAGACCCAAGAAAAGATGGATGGACTGCATAAAAGATGATATGGCCAGGAAGAAGATGACGAGCGATAGAGATTTATGGAAGAGAGAGACATGTTGCGCAGACCCCAAATAGTTTGGGATGAGGGCAGGAGGATGATATAAAGTATCTCCACTAAAGTACCACTCTTCCATCCACGCCGACACTTTTATCCCAGTACTTAATGCGTTTCTATAAACAACTTTAACAATACTTTAGTACTGAAATCATCAGTAGATGGCGCTGTAGAAGACCAGAGCATAATTATGTCACTTTATATGTTATACTAATACTAGATATTCCCGCGGCTTCGCTCGCATAGTTTAGATTAGTAACAGTACTTTTTCTCTATTAAATATAACCTTCCATCCTCCTTTCCATCTCCTTTTCTGTTTCTCTCACAACGTGTATGCGAAATTTCATGATGATCGGTTGAGTAGTTAAGGCATGAAAGGGTAACAAACAAACAAACTCACATTCGCATTTATAATATTAGTTAGGATTTTAAAATGGAACGATTTCTTTGTTTGTAATCAATAAACTTTGAAACTAATCCGATTTTAATGATTCTTTCACCATTAACGAGATGGGTGTAAAAACCCAGGATTCAACCTCTTCGTCTTAAATGTAAAAGTAATGAGAAGAAATGACCCCTATATCTCGGGGGTCTTTTGATCCACAGGGCCCATATTCAAACTCGACCGAGGTATGACCCCAAGGTGTCTGCACACCAAGTTACAAAGTCTTAAATGTACCATGTATTTTAAAGCATTTAAAATACATGTGACCGAGTGACATAGGAGTCACAAGGTCACATATATTTTAAATCTCGGGGGTCTTTTGACTCACAGGGCCCATATTCAAACTCGACCGAGTTATGATCCTAAGGTGTCTGCACACCAAGTCAATCGGTCCAGTGGTTCCGGAGCTATGCCTGTCACTAACAAACTGTCACTAACTGACAGACACACAGACCCACATAGTGTTTTCATTAACTTCTTCGAAGAAGACTCAGAGGTAAATAAGCTATTTTATCCAGACGTACCATAATACCATAAGCTATATAACACCACGCTACGAAGCACAAGAGAGAAGTAGAATCATAAACGTGGGTGAAACCGCAGGGGTGGTTAGACTTTACTAATATTATAAAAAGGAAAGATTTGATTTTCTGTTTGTTTGTTGGTACGGACTTAAATAAAACTACGCAACCGATTTTAAAAATTCTTTTGTCATTAGAAAGGTCTTTTCTTTTTTACTTTGGGGAATGCATTGACGCATACCCCTCCGTGGGAGCGGGCGGAGGGGTTATGTCGGACTCACCAGGGTAAAAGAAAGATGTTGAAATGATAATGGACCTCACGGAACACCGACTAAACCTACCACGGTGTTCCTCGAAAAAACCGCTATCGACGGCTCCGCGCGAATCACTTGCGCATGCGGTCGCGACCCCGCCGTGGTACACGAAGAGACCTTCCCAAAGGCACTCAATCAGTAACAAACCCTACTGTCTCCCCGGACACGGATTTAAATAAAAAACTAAGCAACCAATTTTAAAAATTCTTTCGCCATTATAAGGCTATATTATCATCGAGTAACATAGGCTATATTTTATTTTTAAATAGCATTAACTAACATAACCGAACCTGACTTTAAGCGAGCGAAGCCGTGAGTAAAAGCTAGCAGGCTACATAAATCACGCTTCGAACCACAATAGCGGAGTATGTTGTAAACGGGGCACCGTTTGTTTCGACGATTTCTTTTTGACCTAATTTAGTTTGGTATGACGAGTTAGATATATTCTTTTTGTCATAATAATACTTTGACATAATTGTTTTTTGGTATACTATTTCAGTAGGCTTAAACATCATTTAGGCATTTTGCCCTAATTTTGATTGGCATAAAGTAATAAGGTATATATAACTTGGGTACCATAGTACAGCAGCGATAGCTCAGTGGGGAGACCAACAGACTGCAATGCAGAGGGTCTTGGGTTCGAACCCACGTCACGCACCTCTGACTTTCGGAAGTTATATGACGTTTCGAAATTATGTGCGTATTGATTGACAATTATCGCCTGCTCGTGCCTCGGAGAGTTAAGCCGTCGGTCCCGGCTGTCATGAACATCTATGACAGTCGTTATTGGGAAGTTAGTGCCCTATAATATCCTGACACTGGTCTTGCCTTAGGGTATCGTTAGCCTTCGGGTTGCGGAGGTCAGGTGGCAGGCGCTCCGTGTAAAAACTGATATCCAGTCAAATCCGATTAGACTAGAAAAGCCGAAGCCAAGTGAATTGGGAATAATAAAGGCTAGGGAGAAGAAGAAGTTGGGTACCATAGTGTATAAATAGGTTAAGGTGCGGCGGGTGTGGACCTTGGGCCACTCCTAAGCCGCATGTTTATTGTATATATGAAAAGTATTTTATTAAATGCAATAACAAAATTATCAAAATGTATGACTTAGAATAGTATGCTTAGCAATTATTATGGTTATAGTAATTATGCTTAAAAAAATGTGTCTAAACAATTATGCCAAATGAATATTATGCGTAACTATTATTAGGATAAGTAAAAGTATGCCAAATTAAATTATGACATATAATTTTATGCGAATAAATAGGGAACCTCGTAAACGTGGGTGAAACCGCGGGGGCGGTTAGTATGATATAAGTTAATTAAAAACTTTAACGAAACATCAGAAATATGAAATTTCTTTAAACGACAGTACAGTTTCCCCGTTTGTTAATTTCCGCTCAGTACTAATTAATGGACGAAACGGGAAGACATTGCGATAGATAACTCGGGCATTGAACTTGAACTTGGTTACCTCAATGGCCCAGCGGCAGTAAACGCGATTGCTGTGCGTGATGTCCCAGATTTGATTCTTGACCTGGGATATGTTTTATTGTGTTTTTCTGTAGTCAGTAGCAGCGGCTTTGCTCGCATAAATAGAGGTTAAGTAAGGTTAGTATCTGTACTTTTTTTTGGGATCACAGGTACCGGATGTCCATTTTTGTTCCTCTGACAACGTGTATGCGATTGTTGATGATGATCGGTCGAGTAGTTAAGGCGTGAAAGCGTATCAAACGAACAAACACATTCGCATTTATAATATTAGTTAGGATTATTGCATCTGCTTATATAATAAAAGATAATATAAATAATTAACTTAGTTATACGTATGATATATGAGACGTGGTCGAACGTGAAGTATATTTGTAGACGTCATCGTAATATTTCCATATCCGTAATATATCAAACCGTTTTAATAAGCTATGCTACATTCATATTTGCTACACGCAAATAATCAATCACTATAAAAGATTATTGCATTCGTAAATAAATAGTTTTGAATATTTCGATTTGTTTGCAAATTCGAATAGTAAGGGTATTTCATTTATAATCGTGCTTCAAAAACTTAAACTCAACGTAAAGGTGCCCTACATTTCTTAAGAGACACTAGGTCTAATCCATGTGCTTAAGAAACGTTGCAACAACAACAAACATAAAGGAATATCAAACTTGGAACTACAATTTATCTACTATTCACGCCTGTTTCCCAGAGGGGTAGGCAGAGACTACGGATTTCCATTTGCTACGACAAACATATACCATAGATTAAACCGAACGTATTAGTTGCATTCAAAATTACGTAAAACCTAAGATTTTTATTTTTAAGTTAACTTATTAAGTCAGCCTTACCGTGCCGTACCGTACCGTACTACCGTGCCTCGGAGAGCACGTTAAGCCGTCGGTCCCGGCTGCCATGAACATCTACGGCAGTCGTTATTGGGGAAGTCGACACAAAAGATCCCACTGGGTCGAAGTGTCGCCGGTCTGTACTGACTGGCTCCCACACAAGATAAGATAAGTCGGCCTTAATAAAAAAGAAACGTAGTTAAACGTTAACTTAAAATCCGTATAAAGTTTTTTCTTTTCAATTAATAACATTCGCGTAAACAGAAGGCAATATTATGGTACTATTTTTTGACGCTTCACTTATTAATGTTTATTACAATACTGCTCAGGTCTTGGCCATTGTTGTTTTCTTATGAAGGGAGCGAACCCACAACACTCGGCGCACTGGCAAGACCACTTAAACCTCTGGTAACACTTCAAATTAGACTCATCATAGGAAGGTATTCACGTGATTAAAATCACATGACAGCGTATGATCAGGGCCAGTATCATATAAATTATGGGCAGCATAATTGCGCTAAGGATAGTTACGATTTGATGCGAGCGCACAATGTAGTCACAAGTGTAATGTTGATCACTATCGATTTCATACGGTCTGTTACTAGTTGGGGAATTCATATCGATAGTAGTGGTGCAGGGTTTCAGAAATAGCAAGCCAGATTATAAAAGTCTGACTATAAAATTGATATGTGACAAAGTGCCACAGCTAAATCGCGAAAGTGAAGCAGACGTGAAACAGAAGCATTTTATCGCATTGTTTATTAAACACTTTTTTTTTTTTTTTTTTTTTACGTGGGGGTATGCTATGACGCATATCCCTCCGCGGGGGCGGGCGGAGGGATTATGTCGGACTCGCCGGGGTAAAATAAGATGTTAAAAAGATAATGTACCTCCCGGAATACCGACTAAACCTACCACGGTGTTCCTCGACAAAACCACTATCGACGGGGCCGCGCGAATCACTTTCGCATACGGTCGCGACCCCGCCGAGGTTCCGGCCCGCCGTATGAAACGGCAGGCCCCTACACAGTAAGATCTACCCAATATAGAACTCATTTAAAAGCCCTACTGTCTCCTTCCTAAAGGGGAGACGGACACGAAACAGAGGCGCGCGTGGGAACACGCACGCCGCCTCTCGGACCTGGTGCTGAACGGATGGCGGGCAGGCCCACAAAGCCCGCCACCCCCAGGTCAAACCTCAGGGTGGCTGGAGGTCATCTCGCGCCCTCCGGCGCCCGGCTCTGCGGTTGGGGAGAGGGTTTAAACGCTCCCTCTCCCGCTCCGCCGCCTCCTTGATGGAAATCACTTCCTCGCAAAAGGAGGCGACGGCGTTCCACGACCTCTCACTCCGGACCATAGACTGAACTACGGCCGGGAGCGAGAGGGCAACCGATCCGACTGCCGCGATCAAATCACGGCGCTGCGATGCCCAGGCGGGGCAAACCGCCAAAGTGTGCAGCGCCGTGTCCTCAATAACGTCGCGGCAGTCGCCGCAGTGGTGACAATCGGGCGTCTCTTGCCGGCGTATACGACACAGGAACCGGCCAAAACATCCGTGGCCAGTCAGAACCTGTGTCAGCCGGAAGGTGAGGGCGCCATGCCGCCTCTCCAGCCACTCCTCAAACACGGGACTTACCGCCACGATCGTGGCGTGCCCATTGTTTATTTAACACTGTATTACATAATTTAAAAAATAATATAACCCGTATAAATGAGTTTAATTTCAATGAATAACATTCGCGTAAACAGAAGACAATATTAATTATACACTGTTTGTCAGAGCACAGTAAACCTTACTTTACACATAATTCACAACCCAGGTTTTTATCTCCCATATAATAGGATACGACTCTACCATACAGTTTTTATACTGCGTACTGCTAATATTAATTTCTATAGAGAAAGATCCAATGAAACTTCTTTGTATAAAATGCAGTCGTGTTAACTTCTAGTGAAGCGTGTAAAATAACATAGGCTTCACTAAATCGCAAAAAATTTTTGAGTAGTCGATCCTCGCAGTTTTCAGCATGAATGAGCCGGCTAGAACGGGGAAGAACTACCCTCTTATACTTGTGTTTCGTTCGGTGAGTGAGAGTGCTGGAGGCCCAATCACCTTATTTCCTCCTTCCCGCTCCTTCTCCTACCCACTTCCTTTCCTAAAAGGTCGGCAACGCGCAAGTGATGCCTTTAGTGTTACAGGCGTCCATAGGCTACGGTAACCACTTACCATCATGCTTGTTTGCCACCTTAGTAGAATTTAAAAAAAAACTTAGTTGCAAATATCGAAAAATACAATAAATTGCTTTAATAAACACTGTTTGTCAGAGCACAGTAAACCTTACTTCATTATGTTTATAACTAAACTGCATTCTGTATCTTTGCTATAATCATTTAAATAGGCGCTTCAATTTAATCCACAATAATTATATTAAGCTCTGTTTCTAAAAGATAGATTGGAAAGAGAAATATTAACATACTGTCAATGCGCATGTTAACAAGTGTGATTGTCTGAATTAGCAACAGCCAATTAAATCACTTGAAATGAGTACAAAATACACATTAGCACGTAAATGAGTTTGATTTAGACGCGCCTTTGATAAATCTTTCAGAAACGGTGTTGTGATGGTTTAAAGTCAATAGTAACTTTATAAATTTAAACCACATACATACCTCAAACCAAATAAGTTCTTATACAATTAAAAGATTTCAAATCATCGTAACTCATATCACAGTATCTAAGTACAATTGCAAAAATAATATTTTTATATTCTATCACATACACACAATAATACGATGTAGCCCAAACTAAACAGAGCTTGTACTATGGGTACTAGACAATGCATAAACATAGATATATACTTTCTTTTTTGCAAATACATACACATTATACATAGAAACACCCAGACCACGACAAACATCCATGTTCATGCACATAAATGTTTGACTTGTGCGGGAATCGAACCCGCGATCTCAGGCGTGGCTTACACTAACCTCAACGCCATCGAGGCTGACAATGCAAATATTATAAATCTTTAATAATAAACTTAATTTGAATATATTAATCAATTCAGACTTTTGTTTCGCAGGTGCAAAAATAAATAAACAATAACCACCCACTTTTATATCCTGGCAGGGAAAAGCAGAATATGTTAATCGGTCACACGGTTCTCAATATCAGGTGTATTAAAAACGTGTTGTTGATGAACCTAAAGCCATCCAAAGAAGATAGAAAGCAAGTGATAGATATAGATGACTATGGTAGATGTAGTAACTCTTACTGACCGAGTGAAACAGTTAGACATCTCCATTTCACAGCCTCCGCACCTAGTGTTGAGAGTTGGAGTCCCTCACAATACAATTATTTATGCAATCAGTAAATGACATTTCACAGTCTGTGCAGATCGAGTCTGTTAACTATATGATTATATATGTAATAAAACAAAGTAAATTCTTGTGTATTGAAATTAAACTACTATATACGGATTTTATCGCGTTGTTTATTTAACACTGTATTACACAATTTTGAAACAGTTACACTACTACTACTATTGAATTTTACTTATTTATAAGGTAATAAAATTATTAAAACTATTTATATTTATACTTTCCCCGACGTTTTGTTGCTTTTCAGCAGCCATGGTCACGGGGAAGCAACCGAAACGTCAGGGAAAGTGTAAACCTAAATGTAAATAGTTTTAATAATTTTATTAGCTTATAAATTAGTAAAATACAATAGTAGTAGTAGTGTAACAGTTTCAAAATTATGTAATACAATGCAAATAAGCAACGCGATAAAATCCGTATATATAGTAGTTTAATTTCAATGAAAAACATTCGCGTAAACAGAAGACAATATTAAATTCTTATAGTTTCCTATACGGGAACGGTAGTTTCATATGCTAGCCTGCTTATTCGTGTTATCCCCAAATTATTGAAAACAGCTGGATCTACCAATTTAGAAGCTTATCATTAAGAATCTTCTTAAATCTATCTAGATGCAAAGTGAAATATCTATTAAAAATCACCGACCAGACATATTGTGTTACCATTTTTGACCAAACGAAAAACTGCCATAACAGGAGCAAACCTCGAACCCACTATCAATAAAAGCATCACGCGGTGTTCTCGTGTCACTGATGCATTTTCTATTATTAGAGTAGACGATGATCAACGAATATTGAACGTCTAAATATAGCGATGAACACACTGAACTCGTTACTCAATGAATCGATTGATGCTGAATGGGTCGACGTGATTCGAGTAATTGGTAAGATGCTTATTTCCTTCTGATTTCAACGTTTTGTTTGGCAAGGTTTGTTGTAATTCTAATAAGAGGTAGAGGCGGCCATGTTATAATTATAGTTAGTTGTATGGCTGCTAAGAGAATATTAGACTCCGAATGACCAAGATAGAGAAAAGGTAAAGAAAAAACAAACTAGGTAAAATGTAGATCAACATAATTGGTTGTTAAACATATGTAAATTGCTGTGATTGGCTGAAACAGCCAATGAAATCGCTTGACATAAGTCCAATTTGACGTGCCGTTAATTAGTGTTTAAGAAATCGAGATCTTTAAGCGATAATTATACCTACTACTAATACGAGTATTATAATATAGAAAGTTTGTGAAGATATTTGGATGTGTGTAATTCACTTACATGTAAACCGTTAAACAGATTTGAATAAAACTTGGCACACGGAGAGACAATGTCCTGGATTAACGTATAGGATAGCTTTTTATCTAGGTACGAATTGGATTTAGGCAGTCGCGGGCAGAAGTTAGTTATTGATACTTATTTGTTCATATATTTTATTGTTTTATACCATTAGATGAAAAACAATCATGCAGTTAGTCTGATTCTTCTTTTTTTTCGTGTGGTTAGTGGCCAACCTGTTGTCAAGAGTTGTTCAAGCCCATAGACCTCTGACATGGCTTAACGACTGCTGTCAATTTGGCAACAACCGGGACCGACTTTTTACGTGCCCTCCGAAACACGAAGACGCTTACATGAAATACCACTAAGTGGTCACCCATCTATAGACTGACCGCACCCAACGTTGCTTAACCTCGCTAATCGTTTACCGATCAGTGAGTGCAACTGGCTATGAGAGATTAGTCGGTTATCGTAGCTTATGATCACCAGAGATACTTGCGTGTCGCTGACCTTAGACAATTGGAATTAAAGGTGCGATGAAAGGGCAGCGACAGGAGATATGAGTCTTCAGCATACCTACTTGTGATGGTAACAGTTTTCCTACGCTTAGGCTGTTTGCCAGTAAGAGAAGTTTATTTTCATGGTTACCAACCGTAAGTACGGCGTACCAACAAGTTTGGGTCCTCATACCTCTGCCGAACGATCAAGGCATGGAATTCTCCGCTAAGGCACGTGTTTCCTTCTTTCTTCAATCCTAGGTCCTTTAAGCGAGGCGTGAAAAAAGCACCTTCTCAGGCCGTCAAAGTAGATACCTCAACATCGCCTCGGCTGCAATGAGGACGACGTGGAGGCCACTGCTTTTAGACCACACGACTGCTTACTATCAGGAAGAGTGTGGTCATTTTGACTAGAAAAAGGAAAAATAAATGGCAATGGCTCAACCACTATGTAAATCTACATCCACACAAAAAATATTAAGAGATTGGATATGCATTTTTGTTTATAATCAATAAACTCACAAATTACCAGACTGATTTTAGTCATTCTTGCACCATGAAAAACATTCTTTATCCAGAAATAACGAAGGATAATATAATATCTTGACTGCGCGGATGGCATATCGGTGTAGGTGATCACCTCGTCGCTGCCACTGCGCCGAATGTTGTGGGTTCGAATCCCACACGGGACAAAACTTTGTGTGATCCACAAATGGTTGTTCCGAGTCTGGGTGTTATTTGAGTCCGTTGTTTATAAAGTCCCCGGCGACCCAGGAATTATTCCTAGAGTGGGAGAAGACTTTAAAAATAAAAACATGCTACAAGTCATGGGAGCAGAACAGTTTCCATAAACGTGGGTGATACCGCGGGAGACAGATAATATTTAATAAACTTGTAAAGTTTGTTATATAATCTATAGGTATCTTTATGAGGCCAGGGATACCATATTTCTATAAATTTTGTTTTATCGTAATACTGCTACATAGCGACTGGTTTTGGTAATGCGCGAGCTTGTCTCGCGAGTGATAAATACTTCTGTATTATAAGCGTACTAGTTTTCCCCGCGTAATGCCCGTTCCCGTGGCAATATCAGTATCAAAGGTAGCCTATGTATGAATCCAGGTCTCCAGCTATCTACATACCAAGTTTCATCGCAATCAGTCCAGTAGTTTTTGCGTGAAAGAGTAACAAACATCCATACATCCAAAAAAACATTCGTGTTTATAATATTAGTCAGGATATACGATTCAGTAGTCTTTCAGTATCAAGCAGGTCGTATGCTTCTTTGCTCCTAAGTTTTATTATATTATAGATGATAATGGATATCACAGGCTATCTTTTGCCTTCGCGGCGAATGCTAGCGCGAATCCCGTGGCACCGACGCTAGGTACTGGAGGAACGTCATCAGGGGTTTAGTGGGTATGGAGCCGGCTTCTCTAGCTCGAGCCCCACACACCCGCGCCCTGCCCGGGCGCGGAAGGTGCATAAACGCATTCCAATGAAGTCAAAAAAAGCAGGCTATTTTTGCCTCCTTTAGTTTAAAGGTAACTCCTAGTGCAGGAGTTACCTTAAAATTAATTATATCACCTATATCATACCATATTAATCGCCTAATTATTATTTTTATTAAACTACGCGCGTTAGGGATTATCCCTGCGTCAGGATTATCCCTGTGTCGCTGAAAACCTAAAATTAATTCAGAAACGGGCACAAGATCACCCAAACTCGGCGCAATATTTTAGTACCGTTTGAAGACCGAACCCATAACACTCGGCGCGGTGGCAGAAGTAAGACGACCATATAACAAATAGGCCATCAGAGCAGTCATATAATGTGTATGAGGTCTTGCATTCGACTCAAAGGCTGCGTAAAGCTTTACTGTATATTCTTCTCACAAGAAAATCTAAGTAGCACTGTGGAATCTAGAACTGATCCCAGTACACGGCAGTAGGCTATTCCGTTATTACGTGGGACCAAAATACACCTGACAGCTTTAATACCTACACCTCTGCCTACCCCTTACCTGACATAGACATCACTTATAAATATTATTAGATATTGCCCTCGGTTTTGTTCGTGTCAATATAGGTAAGGTTAAGGAAAGGTAGGTTTCTTTACTGTAATCTGAGAACGTGTATGCGAATTTTCATAATGATCGGTCGAGTAGTTTAATCGTGAAAGCTTAACAATCAAACAAACACATTCGCATTTATAATATTACTAGATTATGCCCGTGCCTTCGTTCGCGTAAATGTATATTAGTTTAAATTAGTAACAGTACTCATTGAAGATATAGAATATTGAAGATATAGAAGACAATATTAGTAACAGTACTTTTTAGTATATAAGGTAGATTAACGAGATGGATGTAAAAACCCAGGATTCAATCTCTTCATCTTCAAGTGACCCTTTTTTTTTCATCAGCTTTTGTAACGTCCCATTGTTGGGCAAAAGCCTCTTCTGGACTTCCAAGTCACTCTGTTGGTGAATATCCCCTGACCTTATGACCCCTATATCTCGAGGGTATTTTGACCTGCAGAGCCCATATTCAAACTCGACCGATGGATGACCACAAGGTGTCTGCACACCGAGTTACAAGTCAATCGGTTAAGTGGTTCCGGAGCTATGCTTGGCACTAACAGACAGATACACAGACCCACATAGTGTTTTCATTAACCTCTTCGAAGAAAACTCAGAGATTAATAACAGTAGGTACTTTTGTCCTGGATAGAAGGTTCTGCATGTCCTTTTCTATATCCCTGATGACGTGTATGCGAAATTTCATAATGATCGGTCAATTAGTTAAGGCGTGAAGGCGTAATAAAAAGAAATCACATTCGCATTTATAATATTAAATAGGATAGTCGTTATGTCGCCTTTTTCAGTCTAGTAACAAAACAGACGATAGTCAATAACATCGCCCAATATATCTAGGTCACAAATAAAAAATTGTTCACTTGTTCTCACAGTTATTACTGTGGTCATATATGGTCCAGCGTGAATCATATCAATTGATTTAGAGCTAAATAATTCGATTGATGACCATAACTGGTGTTGGACATCTATGGGAACTTCGGGAACGTTCAAGGATAACGCTTTTTGGCTATTTTTAAACATAAATTTGTACAATACAATATTTCCTTCTGATGTACACATACTTCTTTTTCTTTGAAGCTTATTCTGTATTTTTATTCTTATTTATGTATTTGCACAAATTGCTTGTTGTGTATTTTATTCTAATGTATTCATTTACTATAGGTATAGGAGCAATAAAATAAATTGAATTGAATTGTAATATGTGGTGTAATGCCTGAAAAAACCCATAAAGAAAAGAGTTGTTAATTAAAATATTGGAAATCAATGGCATTTTAAAATAGTGTTCTTGCATGTATTTTCTCATACATTTAATATTTGTTTGTAACTAGTACTTAACTAATGTTAATTTTAATGCAATAACTTTAGTAAACTTACTAATTAACATATTCCGATGTAAATGTTATTTTATAATCTAAACGAATAAATAATTTTAGATTCTAATTACATAAATTAAACACTAAAAGGCGATAATATTAAAACTAATTCTTCGTCATACTCATTTTAATGAAAAGTAATAATTTTTTGTCGATGTCCATGGTATTTTGATATTAATTTGGTAAAAAGAAGAAAAACCAATGAATTTTGTATAATTTAGCCTAATGCACTTAATAAATATAAATGTATATATGTATTATCTAATGTTACTTTACCGCCCGTGTAAAATACATAACATGTCTGTCAATTTAAATTTAAAAAATCAAAACTTTGATATCATTATAGCTAACGGATTTATCACAATAAATACTTATACAAATAAACATAAGAACAAAAATAGCAAGATAAAAATCCAAAAAGATATGCCCCGGGTGAGGATCGAACTCACGACCTTAAGATTATGAGACTTACGCGCTGCCTACTGCGCTACCGAGGCTTAGTAGTGGGGAGCGAAATAACCGATCAGATTGAACAAAGTGTAGGACATTGCTTTTTTTTCATCATACGTGGCATAGAAACGCGCTGGCCACAATTATATCGAAGGTTAAATACCTATTTGAATTGTTTCGATCTGTTTGGCCTCTTGTTGTGACTTTATTGAGTGCCTTAGTTATTATATTAAGTGTCAATACAATTCTAAAAATTTTGTTTGTTCGTTTGTTATTTAAATATTTTCTATGAGTTACATAACCCGAACCTGCAATGGACTTACCAAAATTTACCATTAAAGCGCATTGCGTAACTGAAAGGCTAATTATTTAAAAAAGGCTTTTGTAAACATTATTATGAGCGTTTTAAGATATTATTTAATAATATAAATATAAACGTATAAAACTTTAAATAAAGATTAATAAAATAAATAAATATAAATAATAAAAATGTTATTAGGGTAATATATTTTTTTAATTTATGTGAAGATCTGGACGCCGTTATGGGAAATATCATCAAGATAGAAAAAAATTAAAAAATAATATTAACAATATACTAAGTACAAGTCGAAAAATAATTGATAGTAAGAAACAAGGAAATTCTTAAAAGTAAATAACATGCTAAAATTTAACAAGATGTCGCTATTAATAATTTGTCTTTATAGGAAAATAATTGATACATCATTTATTTTATAAGTTTATTACTATTTTATTTTTATTGTTTTATCGTAATAAAGCATTGTGGAGATTAACAATTATTATCTACGATTAATATTAAAATAAATTTGACCTATTATTAAGGCGTAGATAAATAATAATATTTTATTCTGACGCATATTATATTTAAATAAAACAACAAAAAACAATTCAAAATGTTTCTGTTTAAAAAAGGCGTGAATGTGAAATGCTGTAAAAGCGACCGCATGTGCACGGGCCGGCGTCGAACCGCAACTATTGGCGAACGGGTGCAATTGACAGCACACCTCAATTTATGGCCCGCGCTGTCTACTGGGCTAGGGCGAAGATAATTCATTACTGGATACGGCCTCACTTTAGAAGGGAGAGCTGTAGTATTAACTTATATTTCTGTGAATGTTATATAGGGTGATTATGAAATCGTGTAATTCCTTTTAACTACGCATTCTACTGGTGATATAGAGTAACCCTGACCATATATTTTTTAATTAGAATTATTATTTTGGATTAATTAATGTATCGATTTTTTTCGTGAAATGTATTCAGGTACCTAGTCATATGTTAACCACCCGACACAATCTAAATATTTTACTAATTTAAAGAAAATAAAATAACAATAACTGATGTCGTAAATAATAAAGGGCAATAAAAAGGACCACCCGTTATTATTTACGAAATTAATTATTGATATGTTATTTTATTTTAATTAGTAAAAATTAAAATTGCATCGGGTGGTTAACATACTCTGACACCATTTCACGAAAAAACGGTAAATTAATTTTTCATAGATATGAATTCTAATAAAAAAAATATGGTCAGGGTTATTCTATATCACCAGTAGAATGCGTGGTTAAAAGGAATTACATGATTTAAAAATCAACCTGTATACATATATCATTGCACACCTATGTCCTTGAAGAGGTAGGTACTATGTCCTTGAAGAGGTAGGTAGTTATTGTCACATAAATTCTATGCCTCCTGTGAAAAGTGATACAAGTCAAAAATCGACACTTTATTGGAGAACAAAAACAAGATTTTAAAAAATCTAGTTCGTGTTCTAAGTGGGCTAGGTTAAACTTGAGTACTTTTTTTGTAGACAAAACATTTACTTTTACTGTTCAATTACATTTTTGTTGTCAATATTATAGATTTAAAGTATTTCATAAAAAACCTGTTATTGTACCTTTTTTATTTCTAATGCATGCTCTAATGACGTGATAAATGATACAACTACAGTTAAATTATATTGCATTTATAAGTTGTCTTCGTGTATGATGAAAAATTAAATGTGCAAATAAATACAGCCTTGGCCAAAAGTATGGAGCACCCCTATAAAAACTGCATTTTGTAAAAAGTTTTGTATATAATGAAATGAATGAATGAATAAATATGTGTACATTTTAAATGATCTTTACTTGGATATAAAGTCAATATTTCGTCGACCACCCTTAGCCGCTAACACAGTAGTTATTCATCTTGGCATAGAGCCTACAAGATTTTTACATTGTTCTTCAGTTATGGTATTCCATTCTTGGCGGAGGCGTATTTTAGTTCTTCTTTTGTTGTTATTGTGTGGCGCCGGACCTTACGCTTTAGGATTCCCTATAAATGTTCTATAGGATTAAGGTCCGGCGACTGTGCAGGCCATTCCAGGAGCTCAATGGAATTTTCACGAAACTATGACATTGTGCGGGCCGATTTATGGCATGGTGCGTTATCTTCTGGAATTTAACTCCATCCATATAAATGTCACCAAAAAGTGTAAAAACGAAGGCAATAAGGCTGATTCCAAACACATTCATGTATTTTGTAGAGTCCCTTCGGCCCTCATACACAAACATTTCGCTGACTCCTGTATCAGACATGCAGACCCAGATCATCCCGGTACCTGCGCCGTGTTCTACAGTCGGGACCACACACTCTGGCATAAATTCTTCTCCCCCACGGCGACGCACGAAGGTAGCACCAGGGGTTCCAAAGACCAAACAAAAACAAAATAAATAGAGATTAACTAATCATGAAAAGACAACAGTATAGCTTTTTAAATTTCAACAAAACTTATTTATCCATTTGGACATTCATATTATCTAACTTACTTCAAAGTTTGATTCGTCTGACCACATAATATTTGACCAGTCTTTTTTAGTGTAATGTTGGTAGGTACTTTAAGGCCCATGCATAGCAAGCCTTTTTATTATTGTCTGAGATCAATGGCTTCTTTCTGGTTTTACACCCTTTGAGACCAGCTTCCTGAAGTATTCGACGAGTCGTTTTGGCAGAAATTGTGTTGTTACTCGCCACTGAGAACTCAGCAGCGGACTCAGAAGACATTTTTGTCCTGTTTTTCAAAGACTCTCTCACAAATTTTCGATCTTCACGGTCACTGGTAATACCTTTTCGTCCAGTTCTGGGCATATCGCTGTGCGTACTGGTAGTGGCGAATCGCGCAATGGTAAATTGCACCGCTTGGCGCGACCACTTAACAGTTCTGGATATCTCAACTTGGGATACCCTTGTTCATGAAAAGGTTGTATTTTCACACGTATTTCAAGAGATAGTTCGGATGTTTTAGGTATTGTGTATCGAAATTAATATAACCGAACATAAAATAATACAAGAAGTGCGCTAGATGACGGTATGTGTACACAACGACGCAAAATAGTAAACTGAATTAAAGATTGGAAATTACTAAACGGATAAGATGCTTTGTATCGGATGTTTTATTAGCCCTAACTCGGTACACTATTGTTTTAAATATCTTTTTAATTTATACTATAGTTTTAAATTATCATGCCCGAATGTCATGTTGTAATTGTCTGTGAAATAAATATGACACTTGGTTTATTATTATTTTTAATGTATATTCTTGCAAGTAATAGTGTTAACAAATGTTGGTAATTCTTAATAAATAAATAAATGTATGTACCAGAAAACACATCTCTGTCTCTCCTTTCGGAGAAAGCATGGGTCTATGTATAGACTTCTTGTAAAGTGTGCTCGATATTGTGCCATATCCAGCATCACTACATGCTTGTACAGAGGCAGTATTTAATTAATTCTCGCATTGGAATAGTGTGAATTCTGACTGCAACTGAAGGCAACGGTTATTTTGTTTTGTCGTTTTAATTAATGCCTAGTCGTGTATCGGGGGACGCCGGTGGCCGGACACTACAAATAGTGTATAACAATATCGCAGTGGGTAACTTTCTTATTTTTGTTTTGAGGGTAGGTGGGTTTTTGTATGGAATTTTTAGATTTTATGATTTGTTCACATAATGTAGTGTACCTTATATCTTTTTATGTAGGCTAATATAAAAGCCGTCTGGTTTTCTGAATCACTTGTAATAATGATAATGTGAGGACATTATCTGACCGAATTTCGGTCACTGCGGCCAATCTTAACGGAGACTGGCCATCGGCGCAGGAGATATTATAGTGCACAAGTGTGTGCGCAAACACAAGTGCACTCTCTGTTCCCTAACTCTTATTATCCGATGGGACGAATAATCCGACATGACCGGAGAAAGATCAGGTGCAGGACCAACAGCTTTACGTGCTTTCCGAGGCACGGGGGTGTCTAACACCGCCTTCAACTTCCTAACTCCGGGCTCGTATTGAGATTTCTTAACAGGAAAACCCAATAACTTTTTGTTGGCCCGACACGGGAATCGAACCCGAGACCTCATACCCAGCGGTCGCATTAACTACACTGAATCACTTGTAATAAATACGTCATATAAATACATCGCTTCTCGCTTATATCCCCAAAGTGACATATATATGTAAAGATTTATATCAGTAGCGGTAGGCTATTCGGAAACTATTGTGTTTGATGCCAAGGCACACATCTCGGACTTTTTGAAGTTAGGTGCGTTATAAATAGATAGTAATCGCTTGCTGTAAAGGTGAAGGAAAACATCGTGAGGAAACCTACATGTCTGAGAGTTCTACATAATGCTCTCGAATATTCCCGTAACACAGGGTATCCTAGTGCGGCATTCAGTGTCACATCTACTTTTGTGTAACTCGTATCTTTTTTATGAACTAAATAAACTTATAGACGTACATATGTGTGTAGTTCGCTAACCTGCTCTGGCCCAGCGTGGTAGGTTACTGCCTAACTCTTCTCACTGAGGAGAGGCTCGTGCCCAGCATGGTACAGTTTTTAAACAGAGCTAATATTATTATCCCTATGGATAAGTAAAGGCGTATTACATCTTACTAGTTGTGGTATTAGGAGATGGTTAATTATCACACGTACCTTAAAGAGGTGCCGTCTATTGGGCACCAAACTCCGTGTTACTACTGAGAAGTTTTTAATAGAAAACTCAGTGACACTTCGAGTGCATCGCATCGCGTTAATGTCAAGGTTTACATACATAGACTCACGCCTGTATCCAGAAGAAGTAAGCAGAGACAATGAATACTTTCTGACTACTTCTACTTTTAATATTCTTTACGTTTCCCAAGGCTCCTTTCCGCGAATACGGATGTGTGGTTTACAATGTAGATCATTTGTAATAATTGCATTCTAAACTAACTATTACCTGTGACTTCGTACGCCTGGAATTTAGGAGTAGGTAACTATCTACATTTTTCTCTTTTTTTGCATGTAAGAAATAGAATTACGTATTATAACTGTCTACAAATTTCTTACAATAGAGTTCAAATTCAAAGCGTTCGAAATACAGTCCCGATCAGTCTATTTTAATAAATGTTAGAAGTAAACTAAAATGCGATTTAAGTTCACGTTCGAAAATTAATTTTAATTTAGGAGAGTACCATTTTTGATACTATAACACTAAGTCTAGAACTCAGACGACATTCTCTCTTTGAGCGTTTTTATGACGATAGCTAGAACTATGGCCTTTGCAAAGATATTTAAAAACAAATAAAATTTTCACCCATCTAAGACAAAAATAATGTTTGTGCAGACTTTGATCTTTCTCTTAATTAACCATGGTGATGTATGTTACTATGACCTGAATGCAGATCTACTTAATAAATATGACTGACTACTAAATAACTACATATGATTTATTTATAATCTTCGTAAATATGACCATATTTCATCTCATAGATCCAAATGGTTACCCATTCGTTAACGCCGTAGTTTGCGTGCCCTTACAACATTATTTTCTATTCTAACCTCACCAAATATTTAACCACCCCATTTATTTAACCTGCCTTTTCCAATACCTGTGTTCCAATCATGATAGAAATCTTAATTCTACCAATATCCTCCTCTTACTTTGTCTCTCCCATACATCTGGTTCCCTGCATTCTTCATTCCTCGCCCAGTCCGTTTTACTATGGTATGCGCTCCCTCACGAAGTCAGGATGGCCACAAACCGTTACACGTTTAAGGTAAAAGTGCGTGCTCTCCTCCTCGACAGTTTATCGGATTCATCTCATCAGTAAAAAAAAATATAATATATATATATATATTTGTATATATTTTATTTAGATTATAAAATATGTTTAATGTTTATTGGTATGTATATATTATATAATATATAATTACTATTGTGATATTCTTTAGTATATTTACATTTATGTTTCGCGTTACTTACTTACCCTAAGGTAGATTAGATAATGCCCTTGGCATTAAGTCCGCCATTGTATTATTACATATTTGGATAAAGTTTTAAATAAAGAAATAAAAAGGCCGCGCACTTTTAAAAATCGAACTTACGCCACAACTTATGTAGCGAGGTTGCTAAGAAACATCATAAATCGTCCATAAACAATTTTCATTGCAAACTTAACTAATATTTTTCCGTTATCGTTCAAAAATAATTTATAATTAAATTAATCAAGTCCACCCCAGGGCTATCTATCCGTAAGCGAATAAAAAAAGATCTGGAGCCTCGGAGGAGCTATGAATAAATCATTTCTTAAGATAACCAAGAAAATAATTAGCTATGACGCTTTACGTTGCCGTTTTTTCTTAATTAAAAATAAATATCAAATGAAGACGTAATCAAGAGATGGGAGTTCGATTCCCTTGTAAATAAAAAAGTGGATCGGCGCGAGTTGATCGCATAAGTGGGTTCTGCATGTTAGTTTTGTAAAGTTAAACTGTCTAAAACTAAAGGTTTAAAGAAAATTGGGTTCTCGGTGGCGAAGCGGTAAGGAATGCAACTAATATGCATGAGATCTCAGGTTTGATTTTCGGATTAGGCTAAGAGTTATCGCGGTTTCCTTTTAAAGAGTTTCAGTCTATTATAACACTTTTACTAAATCTAATAATTGTATATACAAAACATAAATAAATTTAAGGCCACAATTCTAAATACAGCTTACAGCAATGATAAAAATAATAAATTGTATTAATAATAATAATATTTTTTTTTATTTGTTCTCTCACACACATGTATAGTAATGTATATATCAAATTAATACATGAGTGTGTCAAATTATCTATGTGAGAGACTGGTATACTAGGCGACCATTTACTAATCAATTAATTAAAGCATATTTTTCTTATGAGTGTGTGAGTTAATATAGTATTTGCATGTATGTATGTGTGTGTGTGTGAGTGTGTGAGGTTTCAGGTGTATTCATAAGTGTAATTAGGAAACTATACCGGTATTGTCTTAGATAATTATTTAAAGACCTGCATAATTTATTTCTGTTTAACTTATAATATAATATAGTATAATTGTTTTGCTATATTTAAGTATAGTATCTGCTTCTAATCAGTTTCTAACTGTATAATATGCATGCCGTGGCAACCTTTAAGTAAGGCTAAGCACTAGCCATAAGTACATATAACAGTGGATACCCTGCTCGTTGTCCAAAATAAATGAATAAAGAGTTCTCAGTGACAACATGGAGCCTGGAACTGTTCCCAGTTGATGGCAATAGATTCGCCCGTTATTACTTGGGATTTTAAACATAATTGGCAAAATGTGGATGTGATACAATTCTAATTCTGTCTACGCTTTAGAGGCACGCTATGTATGTATGTTGTATTAACGGCCTCGATGGCATAGTGGTTAGTGTAACCGACTGCCACGCCTGAGGTCGCGGGTTCGATTCCCGCACATGTCAAACATTTGTGTGCATGAACATGGATTTTTGTCTTGGTCTGGGTGTTTCTATGTATGTATTTATAAAAAAAAGTATATTTGTATGTTTATCCATTGTCTAGTACCCATAGTACAAGCTCTGCTTAGTTTGGGCTAGTTGTTGTGTGTGTATGAGGTAGAATTTACATATAATAATATGTAAATTGGAAGATACTGTAAGTAGAGGACCACAATATTGACCCTTGCGTTGGCAACAGTGAAGCCTGCGGGTAATTTTTTTTAAATTGGTGATTTGTGGATGAGTGTACCACCAGCTTGGGATCCAGTAATTCAAATAGCCAAACCCAAGAAGAAGCAAACTACAGCTAAACTTCGTGATAATTTGAGCTCGTTCTGCGTAAATAGAAACACCAGTGATTATATTATGTTCGGGTACTTTGAAATAACTACACTGGAACATTGAGACAACTACCATCTTAGTGTCCCCGTGACCATGGCTGCTGAAAAGCAACCGAAACGTCGGGGTAAGTGTAAAATTAAATCTAAATAGTTGTATAATTTAAATAGCTTAAATTGAAGTAAACAGTAACTAGTAAAAGTGTTTAATAATAATAGTTTAAAGTTTCAAAAATATGTAATAGGTAATAGTGTTTTATAAAAAACTAGCTGACCCGCACAACTTCGTCTGCTTCGCATAAGACAATTTGCCCCGTATTTGCAACATTTTTCATTGCTACTCCGCTCCTATTGGTCGTAGCGAGATGTTATATAGCCTATAGCCTTCCTCGATAAATGGGCTAACCAACACTAAAATATTTTTTTAATTCCTGAGGTTAGCGCGTTCAAGCAAACAAACAAACAAACTCTTAAGCTTTATAATATTAGATCCTCGCTGGTTTCAGCATGAATGGGCTGGATCAACCGGGGTAGTACTACCCTCTTACAGAATACCGGCGTGAAGTAACGGTACCCGTACTGTTGCGTTTCGTATCGGTGAGTGAGAGAGCCGGAGGCCCAGTTACCCGATCCCTTTCCTATCCTTTCCTTTGTCCTTTCCCTCCTTCATTCCTTTTTAAAGGGCTGGCAACGCACTTGTAACTCCTTTGGGTTGCTGGTGTCCATGGGCGGCGTTAATCGCTTACCATCAGGCGATGCGTCTGCTAGTTAGCCATCTTATGCAATAAAAAAAAACAAGAAAAAAGATAAACAACGCGATAAAATCCGTATATAGTTTGTTTAATTTCAACGTGTAGATGATAAATCTGTTGTATCAATCCACCATAGACTCCGCTCTTCAGCTCACAAGCTGTATGTTTATTTGACATATTGGTTGTATAAAAATAATTTACTTACTTACGTCTATAGTTTTTGTTATTGATTGTATGGCACTAGTTTAACCCTTCTTACATTGAGAAGAGGCATGTGCTCACCCGTGGGACAGTTTAATACAGGGCTGGTATTATTATATATTATAGTCTACAAAATACCAAAAAATATAGACTAATATTTATATCGTTATTATTTCTAAATTACAACTATATCGTTTATATCTAGTTTGATGCTTTCACAAGATAATAATTTGTGTGATTCACGTATAATTGTTCCGAGTATTGTTATTCTTGGTATTCAATGAATCATTGTTTGTGAAGCTGAAAATAGATGTTTTAACTGTTAGGCATTTAAAGAGAACTAAAGCTATTCTCGCGTATTAGATTTAGATAAGAAAATAAGTTTTAAAATAGTCATGTCTTGAGGGCTCTTACTATCTCCACACCAAACTAATCGGTTCAACATTTTGGCAATAAAACCTTTATAGTCACACTGAAAAGAGGCCCTTACTCAGCATTGGGACAGTTTAAAAGCTGATATTATTGTATAGTCAATATTGTTATTTACTATTACTATTAAACTAATTTTATAATTGTTTTCTTAATAATTTTATGGAACTAGTATTATAAATGTATATCGAAATTAAATAATTATTTTAGTACCTAGATACGAATATCTTGAAAACAAATGAGAAGAGATTGCCGGAGGCCCAATCACCCTCTTCCCCCTTCCCTCTCCTCCTTCCCACTTCCTTTCCTAAACGGGTCGGCAACGCGCAAGTGATGCCTCTGCTGGTGTAAGTGGTCACCGTAGCCTATGGACCACTTACCATCAGGTGGACCGTATGCTAGTTTGCCATCTTAGTTGTATAAAAAAAGACACTTGAATAATGTCTTATAAGTAATAAGTATTCATTTAATTGTTTAAATGAAGCAAAACGCATCCATTTAACATAGTTAAAAAAATTATTCGTTGGTAGATTTACACTCGGATTTTAAAGGCTAATCAACAATGTGTTACAAACGCATGCCAAGTGATTTGATTGACAGTTCCTAAGTCAGTGAGCCAATCATAACGGTCGACTAGCATTTGACGTATTTGAAAAGTGTGTTGATCTGCCTTTTTAAAACTGGGTATAAGACAATTAAAAGTAAGGAAATAATATTTAAACCGAAAAATAGTCTTTTGCCAATTTACACGTTAATAGCAAAAAAGGTCTTTACACAATAACGTACCCTAAAAACGATCGCACCTCAGGCAAGACGCCATTTTGGAATCGATTTTTCATTAAGAATACTAACGAACTTAGGGTGGATTGAGATGCTTGTTTTTTTATCTTAATTTTCATCTGTAAACAGAGTCCTTGATATAGTACTTAAAGGGAAAGGTGATGAAAAATATGGAGAGAGAAAATAATGCAAAAATTGCTCGTAAAAGAGGGGTCAGTAGTATGTAGAATTGAAGATTGTATCTTCATGTTGTGTATTGACGTTGTAAAGTCAATTAAGTGTCTTTTGCCTTCTTTGGTAATGGTCGGTATTAGTTTGTGTATAAGCTTTCAATTGCTTTAGCCGTGGAACGGGAAATAATCAATAATATTAGTAAGATTACTCCTAGGATTATTGTTAATATTAAGCTTGACTGTATTTTTCGTTTTCTAGAAAAGTGAGGTCCTGCTTGGAGCTATTACTGTTTAGCGGGGGACTTAATAAATAAGCAACTGAGACAAAAAACATGCGGTCACATAAAAAACTATTTGGGGATTACACAAGCTTATGTTCCTAGTGGGTATTGAACCCTCGAGACCCAGCGCAGTCACTGTGGTGAAGCGACTACATAAGCTACTACGACATTCGCGCAATTACGCGTAAACTCTTAGATGGGTTACGGCACATATATCGATGGCGTAGTGGTCAATGTAACCGACTGCCACGCCTGAGGTCGCGGGTTCGATTCCCGCACAAGTCAAACATTTGTGTGGATGAACATGGATGTTTGTCTGGGTGTTTTTATGTATAATATGTATGTATTTACAAAAAAAGGGGTATATATGTATGTTTATCCATTGTCTAGTACCCATAGTACAAGCTCTGCTAAGTTTGGGCTAGATGGTGTTGTGTGTATGTGATAGAATATGTTTCTCTTATCACAGGTACTTTCTAACATATTATATTAGAAAATAACTGGCCCTTTGGGAGGCTTACACGGAGACATGGGTCCAACGTGAAGAGGCCCTTCGAGAGTTTTAATCAAAGGTGGGATGGAACACCTACAGCGGCACTAGCCGCAGCAGACGTAGGACTATTACTACGTATGGATTCTAATATATGGGCTATGGGTATGGGTGTTTGATGGACTGGTATATTGCTAACTATGGATGAAAAAGGGTGTCTGCCCTGAATACTCTAATAGCATCAATGCAATGGGCAGACGGTGACTCGCCAACTCACTAGATGGGCCCCCTGAATAGCCACTATAGGCATACAAGCCAGCAGCAACAATTTATTATTATTAATTAACACGAAGGTTTTTATCCCGGTATGCTTCCCTACGGGATTTACTCGGGCGAAGAAGTGGTTAGAAACGAGTAGTAGAAAAAGAGTATTCTTAAAGACGCGTGTACTTTGGCACAAAACCAGCTGAATGGAATAAGCCCAAATTTACACTTCTAAAAGTTTTTATGTTGTTTGTCCTGTGGAAGATTACTCTTATACTTGAGTGCTATCACAGGAACCAAGGTTTAATTCCCGAGTCGGACAGAGTATTACTGAAGTTTTCTGTTAAGGAATTCACACTGGCAGCTCGAAGTCTAGCAATGTGCCCTATTGTCGACAATAACAACGATCCCTCTTCTCTATTGAATGAAATTTATATTTTACTTTTTGATACATTTTTAGAACAATCGATTATATAATTTGATTCAGTTATTAATTGACTTCATTATCTTGATTCTTAATAATTTACTAGAAATGTTTCATATTAAATTAAATTGAACCAAAACGTTCAGTATTTCATTTCTTGTGAGAATCTAAATCACTCAGCTAGATTGGGTATCTTCCACAAAATAATACTTAAATCCGACGCAACTACTTGTGGAATACATAGCTTTTTGTTCCGCACAGGGATCGAATCCACAACCCTACAGACATGGGTCGCTAAAAACATTGTACCATCTATCTAATCATTTAAATATGCATCACAAATACCAGTTAATGACTCTGTATTTTACTTCATATGAGCTTTGAACCCATAATACTCTAAAAACGTAATTACGTTCTAAATAAACAGCATATATATGTATAAAGTCATCTACATCGATGAGTATTAAAGTATATGTCTAAAATAGATGAAGAACCGCATTAAGGAGTTAGCCTGGGGCACTGCTTCTTTTTAAATGAAGAGGAAAATTTTAATTTCCTATCGCGTACCAACTGTAGGCATGGGGTGTGTTAAAATCGTGATATCGATGTTTTGTCGATAAAACTTGTTAGTAAAATACTTTGTGTACGTGCAGCAGTTATCTCTGTCCTATATATAGTTCAAATTTAAGCGCTTGTAGTTATTTATCGATTATTTCTGTTAGTTTATGTATAAGCCAATGGTTAATTGGTTGATTTTAGCTTTCGTATAAAGAAGAGAACTTTTGCGCTCTGAATTGTCTTCTGCAATGTAGTCAGAATGAGGACTTTTAGAAGTATGCGAGTGGGATAAAAATAGCAAAATTCGATATATGTGGATCATAGATCAACTTTGCTATAATGACGGCAGATGCACGAATGTCGTTACGTAGTTGTTTAAATGATTGCCTGGCCACTGATACCGCGTCAAATATTATGGGTTCGATCGCCGCATGGGATAAACATTTGTGTTATCCACAATACCTTTTTTGAGTCTAGGTGTTCTTTGTATCCATTATTTGAATGTTTGTAAAGTCTTCCGTGACTTAAGAATATAGAAGAATAAAAAACAAAGCTGGAGTTGTCTTGATCTTTAAGTTAACAAATTTGTATATAAGCATAGTGCATTTTTAAATATGCATGTGAACAATTGTTTCAACTATATGAAACGAGCCAGCAGTCATCTAAAGGCTAGTGATATCGGCTGCTTGTGCTATAAATGGCCGTTACCATTGAATTTGTAATTTCAGATTCTGGAATTGGTAATTCAAAATCTCAACAAAGGTGCTGCTTACTCAGAGAGGAGCACACCGTATAATCTTAGTTCAAGAAAAGATAGATCATAGCGTTCACGAATCAACACGGTAGGTAATCCATACAAGAGTGTAAATGTACGTGACAGAAATAATCATAATTAAAAAATATGTATTAATTTTAAACGTATCTTTCTATATATATTAGCAATTCTATTGAGATTTCTCATGCTAAAGAAGCATGAACATTAAAATGATTAAAACGATTCATGCAAAAGGACTTGAAACCGTGACCTCGATGAACCCTGTCATCACTTTACCAACTAAATCTTCAATGTTTACAATTGAACAATATGTTAAATAAGCAGCAGAAATCACAAAACCATTCAAACATAGAGCAATAGAACTAATTTCAAAATTTATCACGACTCCCAACCGTGCAGAAATCAATTTGACATCAATATAGAATAATTGAATAAGAGCGAAGTGCTCGCGATCGGATGGTGACACCGATGACATATAGCTATTCCAATGCGATGATGTCAGGCTCCGGTTGTGAATTGATCCGATACTGTGCACATATCAATTTGTGCATATAGTGATAGTGTCATCGTTTCATTGGCATTTATTGTGTTTTAATTGTATGGCGCCGAGTTGTTTTTGGCGATGATGTGTTGATTGGAACCAGATAGTTGTAGTAATGGATCTTTTCATTGATAATATGAATGGTATTGCTGTGGTGATGCGTGAATGAATGGACTTAGGAACATTGTAACTGATATTATGAATGGTTTTATCGTTTTTGTAACGGTAGAGGTAAGTATAACATGTAATAATTTGGGTTTCTTCCACGTTTTCTACTTAGTTAGTGATATATCCGTTAGGAGGCAGTGTGCTGTCAGCCTTGGGCCTGTCTTATATTAGTCTCCTATTTGAGGAATTGTCAACGAAAGATACATATGGTGATTCAATCCCTAGGGTACAATGGCTCCTAATAATTTGTAAGGTCATATGTTTCTTTGCTATTTTGATAGTATACAAAAATCGCAAAAGTGAGTCCATTGCGATTTTCCCTTAATAAAAATGTACTTAGTAAAATATGAGTAATAGGTACATATATCTCTACCTTTATATTTGCGGATATATATTCCTATATTATATTAACGTAAAAGTAGATAATATCGATATAACTTTTCCCAACACTAGACCTAACCTCCGTCGTTAAAAATATTGCTGTTTGAACGCAGAGTTCGCTTAGCGTTTTAATAAATTTGGAAAATTAAAGATTCATATCTGATTCGCTTCACTAGTTACACACCAGAGCCCTCTTGAGTGCTAGCACATAAAATGTTGCAGTTAAGTATCGAAGTTTTGATGAAATTAAAGATATGGACAACACTTTTAAATGAAGATGAAACAAGCATGAGGTCCGTCTGATGGTAAGCGGTTACCGTAGCCTATAACTGAATACTAGAGATATCACTCGCGCGTTTCCAATCTTAAGGTCGAATTAAAGATCAGAGGACTATATGGAATGCAATGAAAGGAAGAAGGATATGTGAGCCTCCTGGACTCTAACTCACCGAGGAAAACGCTGTAGTAGTATTTTTACTGCTCTTACGCTGGTTTCCAGTAAGAGAGTGATGCTTCTAGGAGCAAGCCAGCGCATTCCTACCTTGATTGTTGGTTTAGAAATTTTTTATTTTCTTAGGAAATTTCCAATACTTGCATGTAATTTAGTGATATGCCAGGTAACTGTTAGCAAGCTAAGAAATGGCACAGCGTTAGAGAGTCACGCACAAGATATTTTCGGTAGCACTACCACTGATCTTATTCTAGCGAGAGCAACATATTAAACGTTAAAATTAACCTTTATCAGATATATTGGTAATCTATAATGTTTACATATTTATTGGACTCAGAGACATTTAAAGGGATAATTGCCTCTGGCGACGCCCATGGATAGAACTCGCGTATCACAAGGGAATTTACCAACATTAAATCCATAGAAACTAAGAATACCTAAGCTACAGTTTAGATGTTCTTAGCTTCTAGTTTAGATTCCCACGCGTGATCTACAGATCACGTGTGGGTGTCGAACCTACAGTTCTCGATTGTAAGGATGATGCAGTGGTTAAGTGATCATATCGCGGCTGCCATGATACGAGTGGAGTCAGTTCAGTTTCTGTTCTTGGGATGCTCTTCAACGTCTTGCATTGAATAATAAAAATAATCTTTATTTCTATGCAAAATGAATGATTTGAATGCAATACGTTGTACTTTCTAGTCTGTGATCACTTGAAAACATGCCTACTGGGACTCTTTACAATCGCATGTATGAATATACGACTATAAACTAATTACAGATGTGGCCCCACCGTACTTAAAATGCACGAAGAAGTGTCCACACTAGCAAGAGTGAGCTCACACGTTACATTAACATGATGGAGAACTATAGTGTACAATTTCCAATATGAGTGAGCGTGATAATATATTTATATATACAGAATGTTCCAGAAGTCGACGTCAAGCCGGAATCAGGTAACAGACTAAGTTATAACAGCTATCAGAAAAACATTAAAAAGAATCTAAGATAAGTATTTCAAAAAAAAAACCATTTAAAAAAAATAAAGTGTCAGTACACCCTGTGAAGGTCTATTCACTTCTATTACTACAGATATTTACTTTTTTAATTAATCCTTTTATAATAGATACTATGTTTATAAATCAAATGTTACGTTGCAATTCTGTGTCAGATGATAACTTAACGTCCAGAAAGGTAAAGCATATTGAATCTATTGTGACGTAGCAGCACACCAGTGGCCAGAGGCAATGGAATTTTAATCATATTTGTCATTCTATATCTTCTCCGATTAAATGTAGTATCGTGCATCTATGATTTAAATTTAAATCTTCGCTAAAACATAATTATTGGCCCATACACGCGTAACGCATGAAGGTTTATAGAGGTATGTTCATTAAAAAACCTTAATATTCTTAAACTGCAAGCAATAAGCAATATTTTTTCCAAAGAATACACATCAAGAAAATTTTAAGCACAACTTCGACTCTCTTAGAGTTATAGTTAACTTGTGTATGCAAGTCTGACGGTATTGAAATCGCAAAACGACTCAAGAAATTAATTGAGGCGAAGCGAACGTTTCAAAGAAGGCTTGTACTTCAACTTTGAATCTTACTTTTTAAGTAATAGAGTTTAAAATGCAAAAGCTTTTAAAGATTTTTAAGTTTTCTGTACAAACGTAAGGAACGTTTGAATTTTCCTTTACTTTTTGGCAATACGCTTCAATTATGACTAAGTTCTCGGTCTGACCATAGATTTCAGTTCTTTGTAGAGTTTAATATGAGGTTTTTATGTGACTTGGTTCTTTATAAAATCTGTATTTTTGAGTTTTGATGTAGTTTGGAAAAGTTGTCGAAGAAATGCTTTAACTGCAATCTAGAGACCTTATAAAACGGCTTGGTTACTTAAAAATTGTAGGTACCTTTAAAAATATTTTTTATTTACTCTAAGTATATACCTAAGCGTTGTGTAAATTCAACTGCCGATCCTGAGGTTTTAAATCTAATCACTCTGATATTGGGCAATATGTATGGATTTTCATCTATATTTTCGCCGTGACCGTAATCTCGTCTATTCTGGATCTGTAACAGGATAATAATGGATAACTTTAATAAACACGTAGCCTGGTCAAAAGTGGGAGTGACGTTATAATATTCTAATCCTGTTTAAACCATCAGATCACAGGTGAAATGTTATATAAAACGTGTCATTTTATTTATGAGTAACTTAATAATAAAAGGCCGACAAACCAATTTAATATTTTGCAAATTATTTTATTATAAAAAATATTTTATAATTATACGTATCGTGATAGTCGTGAAATCTGTTAATTTCACAAATATCACGATACGTATAGGCGTGAAATTTAAAAAGTGTAATTTATTTCACGGTTTCTTTGTCTAATATGCGCTCGTAATGCATACCCTCTATCTTTCTTTTTCTAGGGCCGCTAAAGACCATAATTTACAATTTTACGTAAATGTGTTGAAGTGTAAAATCGAAAACACAAATCGTTCGGTAGTGGCGAGTGACGGCTGATTGAAGCTCGGTCGGTAGCGATTTAGAAGAAAGTATTTATATGGAGCTGATAATATAACTAAAGGGCTCTCAAGAACTGCAAAATAGAGTTTAAATACTCGGAGTCCCGTTACCATTCCAGGAAACTCTGATGCATTCATTTCCAGAAGCTACGAAAGATTCAGGCAGGTAAATATTTTTAATGGATATTATAATACGTGAAAAGAAATTATCGTAACCCTTTTTGAATATTGTGTGTACGAAGGAGTGCAAGATTTGGCATAGTTAAAGATGATATGGAGAAAGAGAGCTTAAAGAACTATTTTAAATAGATAATTAATGTTTACGGTCTACTTTCGACCACTGGGCAACCTCGAGTTAATATGAAGCAACAGACCCTAAATCCTTTGGTCACTTTTTAATATGGTAATATGTTGTGATCGGACTTATAGCAAATTGACGGATAGTTGGTCCAGTGCATAAGTTGCTGATTCTTTTAGTGTGCGTTTTGTATCCATGATTTCTTTTTCGTGCCTGATACGTTTATTGCGTTATATAAAACACTACTATCGCACTGGTCGATTGCTTCTTTGCTTTGCTGAAGTTCACTAGCAGCAGCTACGAAGGCAACGTGAGAAATAAAACTTTGAGTACCTACATATATTCATAACAAATGTTGAATTGCTTCGAACTAAAGTAATAATCAGTTAGTGTATAGTGTGAGAGCGGCTAACAAGTTTCAAATATTCGATTGTAATTCGAATTTTAATGAGTGACTACGATTTGATCGATGTTCTGATGCTTTGTCATACAATTTTCAAATATGCGTGCGTACCAACAAGTTTGGGTCCTCATACCTATGCCGAACGATCAAGGCATGGAATTCTCTGCCAAGGCACGTGTTTCCTTCTTCCTTCAATCCCGGGTCCTTTAAGCGGGGCGTGAAAAAGCACCTTCTCAGGCCGTCAAAGTAGAGACCTCAACATTGCCTCGGCTGCTATGAGGACGATGTGGAGGCCACTGCTCTTAGACCACACGACAGCTTACCATCAAAAAAAAAAAAAATTGCTGGTTCGTTGCTAATATGTATGCTCCATCGTTTAACTCTAGATTAGATTGAGATGAAACCGCACAACAAACGTAAATAACAAAAAGTATTGAAAATGTCAAAGTTGCGCGGCCTCTGCATGGCAATCCAATTTACCTATAAGATCATCGCTTCAAACCAGTTAAAGTTAAAATAAACTTGCACCAAAATTACTACGATTCGCAGCTCTGGATAGTTCCTCACCAAGGCGAGCTTCTTGCTAAATAATTTGATTTGTATTTAATTAAACACCGCCTTCGATTGCTTGACGGAGGTGTCTTCAATCTGCCCTCCTCCCTCGATCACCCCCATGCCAAGGAATTCTCGTTACGAAGTGATTGGGGTCCAATGTCCTACAGCTAGTTTGTTTGTATTTAGATTAGATATTGAATATTTGGGAGCAACATTAGACTCGAAGACCGTTGGACTACTATGGTAAAGATTCGAGTTCGATCCTACGGCACCTCTGATATGTCGAAGTTATCTGCTTTGTAAGTACAAGCTTAAGACTGCGCCGAGCGTAAGACGTAGTTGGACTGAATGAAAGAGCTAGATATTAGCTCGATATTCAAATCGGCGCGCGGCCGCCATAATAAAATTGTATGGAGGATTTGAAGTGATTTTTTGATAAATATGTATCTTTATTGTCAACCAATAACTTAAATATTTAGGACGGACAAATTGTAATATAACTATTTATGTTTCGTTTAAGCTGTAAAATAGGATAGATTTCTTATGTTATAATCTAAAAATCGCGTAACACGAGCTTACGTTTTTGCATTTTTCGTGCAAATTTACGTAATTTTGTAGGCGAAACTATTAATTATTTTAAGTTTTTTACATAATTAAAGTAATTGTAAACAAATTCATTGTTATGATAAATGTATATTTTATATTTTTATTAAACAAAAAGTGTTGATTTTATCAACTTAACTGTGACCGCCTGTTTTGGCATATTTCGCTCGGCGCAGTCTTAAGTAAAACAATGTGAATCTTGCATACCTGAGATGATCTCATTCGTCATAATGTGCTTAGAAGTGAATGTGAAGTCTACCAATCAGCTGCACTGCGTCAGCTTGGACGACTATGAATAATTGGCCGTTCTTCTATTGAGAATAAGTCCGATATTGTCCATCAGTAAGATAGGTATAGACAGGGCAGATATTTTAACTATTATTATTGAATTTTTGGCGTTATTTGGTGTGATACATATTGAGCACTTTACTGATACGGAGGTATATAATTAAGGTCAACACTCAATTAGTTCGTATATTTTTTTTATATATCAAAGGAACATTCTTGCAAAAAAATATCTAATATATACTATAAACTATTTTAATTGATTCGATTTTAGGGTATGATTACGTTATGAATAATTTTATTTGATTGAAAATGTAAAAACTGAAAGATTTGATAGAAAGCATCCTCTCTTCGTTGCTTCATAGCTAAGTATCTCTTCTGCAAGAAGAGAATCAGTTCTAGCGTAGTGGTTAGTGTAACCGACTGCCACGCCTGAGGTCGCGGGTTCGATTCCCGCACAAGTCAAACATTTGTGTGCATGAATATGGATGTTTGTCTTGGTCTGGGTGTTTCTATGTAAAATATGTATGTTTATCCATTGTCTAGTACCCATAGTACAAGCTCTGCTTAGTTTGGGCTAGATGGTGTTGTGTGTATTTAGTAGAATATAGAATATAATAATATTCTACCACATACACACAACACCATCTAGCCCAAACTAAGCAGAGCTTGTACTATAGGTACTAGACAATGGATAAACATACATATATACTTTTTTTCCACCTTTTTTACAACTTCAGTGGCGAGCTAGCGTTTGATTTTCCATCTTGACTTTCTTAGTAGCAGGAGGTACTGTGTAAATTGTTGTCGACGTACTCGAATATAATTCGAATGCAATCGTACGAAATACAATTTTTAAAATAGAACTTCCACTCTTCTTTAATACATTGCAATAATAGACACAGAGACATCTAAACTTAGCACAATTTGTGAAACGCACAGATCTTTATCTTATATAGAGAGGACTTTAAAAACTTTGAAAACCAGACACAGCTATTTTATAATCGCACAGCTCTTTATCTCGTGTGGTATCGAACCCACAACTTTCAGCGCATACGTAGTTATGATGTGACCGCCTTAACCATTAATCATACGACAATATTATTGGTATATTTCATTACCCAAGCACACCACTAAGTATTATTAACGCATTGCACCTGTTTCCTTCCACATTGCCTCGAAGGGACGCCTGTGACAAAAGCCGTACTACTTTAATAAACCATATCTCTAAGCCAGAGCTCTGCTTACCCCCTAAATCATATATTAGCGGCAAAATGAGTGTAATGCGAGACTTATAATCAAAGAAAAGAAATTTCTGGCCGACCACACGTGATAATAAGGCAGGAGTTACATTAGGATAGGAATAGCGATTTTGTATATATAGCCCGGAAACTATCGATACCAACTGATAAAGAATTGAAATGAAGTATGTGAAACTATTTTATCAGATGATGGTATCTGAGGGAAGGAGAGCTGAGATAAGCTGTTACTCTTCTTTGCTTGATACCTTTTAGCTAAATTGAATCTCTTCTTGCAGAAAAGCTTCTTAGGTATTCCCCTAGACTCCATTTTGTCAACACTAGTGTACAGGACGATTCTTAAGAAAGCCTGAAATTCCTAATCACACGAACACAAAGTTCTTTCGCAATCTTTAATTTGGAAAGTTTAAAGCACTTTCGTAGTTGAGTTAACGTTTGGGTGAAGGTTTGTTTATATAAGCTACCTTTATTATAAAAAATTAAAAGCAATATAATAACCTTCTTAGATGATTTTATTTTTACGCATAGTTTTCGAAGAAAATCGCCAATACATCCGCTAGTTCCCACCCACGCAAATCTCACCCCATCACAAAATAAAGGGGAGGATGTGCGCGGGTGGACATCAAAGCGTTAAGTGCTCCTTTTGCTCATCGAATCCCATTTGTGGACAACCCCCCCATTTGGCGGACATCCCCCCCTCAATAAATAGGATTACGTTCGGTTACACATTATTTTTGCTACTTCTACGGGTTTTCAGTAATGGTGTTACTTAGTTCGTGACTTATTTAATGGTTATGGGATATCAAACAGTAATGGTGACCATTGATCCTTTTGAGGGTAAAAAGGGTATTAAGAGTTGCGGTTTGGATGTTCAGTGTACAGGATAGTGATTGCGTGATGACCTTTTGAAAAAGACAAGTTTGATTCCAGTGAATACATCTTTGGCTTTATAGCTTTTTGTTGTCCAAATAATATCATGTCATATTATGATACTTGGTTACTGAAGGCAGTAGAGTTTTATAAAAGCAGACTTATATTAAGAAAGGAAAAGTTTGTAAAAATGTTTGGATGCTTGTAACGCAATCACCTGTTGAACAGATTTGGATTACACTTGGCATACGAAGAGACTGTGATCACGATAAAAATATTGTATATTTTTGAAGCCGATATGCGTTTTCCAAGAGATTTTTAGAGGCGAAGTGTCGTGCTAAACACATCTTAAAATCTCTGCCGATAGTTGGGTAGAGCTTATAAAGTTTAAGTTGGCTAGAGCGTATCAAACTGAAGTTGTCAGTAAACAATCATACGGCAGACCTGATGGAAAGTGATTACCATAGCCTATGGATGCTTGCAATACCAGATGTAGTAATCACGCACTGCCTACTGTTTACAGAAGTAGCTAAGAGTAATAAACCATTACTAAGTATTGTACAAGAGGTACAAGAGGATAAGATTACTGTTCCTATACGAAACTATTTACCATAGGAATATCGTACTGAGTAAGCTATTTTCTGTAGAGTGGAGGCACTTCTCAGTCGATTTATTGAAGTTGTCCACTGGGTACGGGTCTCTTCTCAGTGTGATAAGGATTAGGCAGTAGTCCACCAAACTAGCTTAGTACAGGTTGGCAGACTTCACATATCTTCGAGAACATCATAGACAACTCGAGTCTTCTGCGTGGCAGTCCATAGGTCTCCCACTTCGCTATCGCTACCATACAAAAATATATATTATCATCTACCAGACAGTTTCAAACACCACGTGACTCTAGTGATAAAAAAAGGCAAAACAAAAAAATCACAACGAACATAGAGCTTTATATACAGATTTAATAACCAAAATAAAATGTTCACATTTATTAATATTTCAGTCTAAAATAAATCACGAACTTTCTGATAAATCCTGCGATCACATTTTCATGCTATTTACCTAGAGAATATAAATCAAAAAGATTTAATATTTACTCAAGCTGAGTACACATACAAAAATAATTCCCTACAAATACTGTTTTAATGACGTAGTGGCACAAATTATTTATATTTAGGAAACATTGCGAAATCTAAAAGCCATAAGCCTCAGACGAAAAATGTTGGCGTAAATTCAGGAGTGGACGGAACAACGATATAAGGCTTAGTGTTCAATGGAGAGAAACGCCTAATTAGGGGAATAATATACAACTTGTTTTTCCGTGGTTGCTTATAAAGTATATTTTCTATTAAACATCCTTTTATATATTTCTATGTTTTGTTTTTTTAATAACCAATATGCATATGGCCACCGTGCATCAAAACAAGAAGAGTATTAAGGCATGATGTTGGCTAGCGTAGGATTTTCAAGACTGTGGTAGATTTATCGAGTAAGTGAGGAGTTGTTTTAAAACCAAAAGTGTGGCGGCCATACAGACGATAAGAACTTAACAACCTACTATTGTGTTCTTCGGATGATTGGGATTCTCAGTATCCTCAATGTAACACGCTTCTAGCACGACTGTTTTTTGTATTGTAAGTTCATGCGTGATTCTTAAGGTATAGCAAGCGTCTTCTATTTAAGGATAACGCAGGAGCAAGCCTATTGCCGCCTACCAGGTACATTGTCAAACACCACGCAATATCAATCGCATACATAAAGAGATAATGACATTTTAATTAGTTTAGGCTTGAGTATACATACATAGGCGCACACCTGCCTATATAATATTTATACATTTTTAAAAACCTCCTTATCTATGTGCTATGAATAAACCCTGTATTGCGGGCGACTTTGGCTAGACAACCACTTAAACCACTACAAGACGAGCAGTCAATATATTATCGATATAATTTCGACTCTAGGCATATTCCTAACACATCGCTGTTGTGCACACAGCTGTAACTAAAACCAAACACTAATCCTTCTATACACATTAACAGATCTGCAGCGCAATCCGTACAGGGATTTTCTCTATACGAGCTCGCCGCTTTGAAAATACGCCGTTTAATTGAATATGTTTGCACTATAATTATTTCCTCGAAGTAGATAATGTTTTTGAATCGGTCATGACTAAAAATATATACAGCAGGTTCGGGCTTATAATAATTAGCACTGGAATAAACTGTCCCACTGTTGGGCACGGGCCTCTCTTCAGTGTGAGAAGGGACAAGCCATAGTCCACCACGCTGGTCCAGTGCGGGTTGGCAGACTTAGCGATAGCCTAGTGGAGAACTGTTGGACAACCATTTAGAGGTCTTGTGTTCGATCCCAAGGCACGTATCTTTCAGTTTCCGAAGTTGTGTGCATTTAATATGTAGATAATTATCGTTCGCTTTTACGGTGAAAGAAAACATCGTGAGGAAGTCTGCATGTCTTTTAGGAGATTCTTCTTGGAGATACTTCACATATTTTCAAAAACATAATACACAACTCTTAGACATTTAGGTTTCCTCACGATGTTTTCACGTATCATCGAAAACTCTAGGATGCGTGTCTTGGGATCGAACTCAAGACCTCTATCGTTATCGCTGCCTAGACAAGATAAGCTCAAATCAAATCTATACTATAAGAAACCCGAAGAACCATTTTCCCATATTCCTATTCTAAAAGTAAGCGGCAAAAAGTGGCCGAAACCATAATGGTCCATCAATTCTCATTGCGTCGCATCATTACGTTCACATATCGGAAAGACACCCTATTATCTTATTAGAAATTACTGCGAATCTCGACACCCGATTATAGACTTTATAGCCAGCGTAGAAGAGGAAATAAGGGTGGTAATTGCCTGTATGTTTGGGACGGTTTATGTAGCATGCTGTAGTTATTACCTATATTGGGTTGTTTTGTTTTGTACTGGATGTGGTATGCTTGTTAAGTTATTGATGGAAGCAAATTAAATATTTTTGGCTAATAGGTTATTTGCCAGCATCAATATCACTACATATAATAAAACAAAGTCCCACACACCGTCTGTCTATCTGTCTGTCTGTCTGTTTGCAAAAAATCCAAAAACTACTGTACAGATTTTCATGCGGTTTTCACCGATAGACAGAGTGATTCATGATGAATGTTCAAGTGTATAATTTGTTAAGGTACCCGTGCAAAGCCGGGGTGGATCGCTAATAAAGAATAATTACTTATTCATTGCCAACCGCGTAGATTATGGTTTTTAAAAGCAGTTTGTAACGATTATATAAACAAATATTTATTATTTTTATCAAATTCTACTATTAGAAATGGATTTCAGCAGCTTTATTTACAAGCCATAACTAAACTTTATCTAGGGTTATCGAAATATCTTAGAAAGCAACCCAAGCTTTTTTACATTAAAATTCTTAAATTGAATTCTTTTTTTTAATAAAGCGTGTTTTTTAGTTTTTTAAACTATTATTTATTTTCATTATCCTAAATTATTTTCTTTTCTTTTTATATTGTCATCGGTCCTCGATAAGTGTGCAAAATTTCAAATCAATCCGTTTGTTTGAAAGGGGTGAAAATCACGTTCAAAGATTCCGTTTCATAGATACATAGATAAATACCAAGCTAATAAAAGCGTCATATTGTCTTCTGTTTACGCGAATGTTATTAATTGAAATTAAACTACTATACATAATTAAGAAACAGTTACATTACATACTACTGCTTTTCAGCAGCCATGGTCACGGGGAGACTAAGATAGTAGTTGTCTCAATGTTCCAGTGTAGTTATTTCAAAGTACCCGAACATAATTTAATCTTTGGTGTTTCTATTTACGCAGAATGAGCTCAAAGTATCATGAAGTCTAGCTGTGGTTTGCTTCTTCTTGGGTTTCACTATTTGAATTACTGGATCCCAAGCTGGTGGTACATTCCAATCATCTTCTCTATTGAAATTGGGATATTTTTTGATTTCAATAGCCTCGCGAAGCATCCTGGTAGGAATCGGTGTTCTTCGAGAATCTGTGGTTTGTCAAATCTCAGGTAGTGGTTGGTCCCCTGTTGTACATGTTCACACACAGCAGACTTCAACGAGCGGTGGTGTTTTACATCAGCTATATGTTCTTTTATGCGGGTGCCTATACTTCTCTTGGTTTGACCAATGAATGAGAGTCCACAGTCACAATCTATTTTATAGACCCCTGCACCTTGTAAAGGTAATTCGCACTTGACGGATAGTAAAAATTAACTTATCTTCGTTGGCGGCTTGTAGTATCATGTGTTGATTGAAGCTCGCTTCAAGATTTAGCCAATCTTGTCAGTGACACCCCTTACATTAGCCAGTATAGCAGGCTGGCGCTCGACTGTGGCTGGCTTTTCTCGGGATCTGTGACAGCGGCGCGGCTGTTGGAGCTTGTTGTCTTGCAGTACTTGCTTGACATGTTGAAGCTCGGCGTCCAAGTGTTTCTTGAAAGTGTAAAATTAAATCAAAACAGATATAATAGTTTTAATAATTTAATTAACTTCAAAATTGGTAAAGTTAAGTAGTAGTAGTGTGTAGTGTAACAGTTTCTTAATTATGTAAAAGAGTGTCAAATAAACAACGCGATAAAATCCGTATATAGTAGTTTAATTTCAATTAATAAAAGCGTGTTAAAAAGTCAACTCGCGCATTAGGAATATTTCCTGTGTCGCGGGGGATTTTACAAACATTCAAACAAAGGACACAAAGAACATCCAGACTCGGCACAATCATCTGTGAATCACATATATTTTTGTCCCTTGTGGGATTCGAACTCACAATACTCGACGCACTCACAAAACAACTACGCCATTGTAGGAGTAGGATTAGGTAGGATAGTATTTCTTATATTGACATTTATTTTTATAATACACACATAAGGCCCTTTCCAGTTCTCTGTATCTACAGTAAAATAATGTCTGTACGTACGTCTGTTACTACTTATTACTTATCTGTTCGCGCCACACCTCGCTAATGGTATTTCTTTACCATCGATGCCGTTTTATGAGCCACTCCGCGGTATAAGTAGATTCTGTTGTTGACCTTAGGAAATAATCCACTAATAAGTGTTGTTTTGGTCGCTGTTAGTATATGAATTGCATCGTTGGTCTAACAGCAGTTTGTGCGTATGTTTGGGTGTGGTTATAGCGTTCGATTTCCGTGTCAGCTAGAGCCAAATTATCTGTCGGCCTCGATGGCGTAGTGGTTAGTGTAACCGACTGCCACGCCTAAGGTCGCGGGTTTGATTCCCGCACAAGTCAAACATTTGTGTGCATGAACATGGATGTTTGTCTTGGTCTGGGTGTTTCTATGTATAATATGTATTTATTTACAAAAAAAAAAGTATATATTTATGTTTATCCATTGTCTAGTACCCATAGTACAAGCTCTGCTTAGTTTGGGCTAGATGGTGTTGTGTGTATGTGGTAGAATATTATATTATATCTGTGTTCCTGTAGGGAGTAAGGTTTTAGAGCTCCTTGAATAGACCAGCCTTCAGTATTGAGAGTCATATTTACATTCATAGCGTTTTATGCCCATCTCCTTAGTCGTTCACTCTTGACAGAGTGGTCGTGGTTGATGACGCTACATTTTTATTGGCTGAAACAGCCCCTGCGATGCGCCTCCACTTGTTGCGGTCTTCAGCGTCTCTGGAACTTTTGACTATGGAGGTTTGTGTCGCAGCTTTGATAAGGTCTGCCCAACGCGTAGGTTATCGACCGCTTAACCGTTTGCCTTCCACCTGTCCTTGGACAACGAGTCGTTCCATGGAGTGTTCGTTTCGAACAACGTGTCCAAAATATTTAATGTCCATAGGTGTTGGCAAATGTGTTTTATTATAATATTCCTAGATTTTGCCTGCGATTTGATTGCAGAAATGTAGGTTATGTCACTTTTTTATCCCTTGGGAACAGTACTTTTTCCTGGATAAACGATGGCTTTTGTCCTTCTGTACCCCTGACAACATGTATGCAAAATTTAATGATGATTGGTTGTGTAGTTAAGGCGTGAATGCCTCACAAACAAACTCACGTTCACATTAATAATATTAGTTAAGATACTCCTTTTTTCCCAGCTAACGGTTTTAGGTCCAACGAGAGTTTTTGTCTCCACAGACACAGTATCAATTTACCTAACCCGGGAATCGAACTCGAGATGTCACGTACAGCAGTCAGATTCACAACTACTGCGCTACCAAAGAAATATTACTACTTCTTCTCCTTCTCCCTAGCCTTTATTATTCCCAAGTCACTTGGAGTCGGCTTTTCTAGTCTAACGGGATTTGACTGGATATCAGTTTTTACACAGAGCAGCTGCCACCTGACTTCCGCAACCCGAAGGCTAACGATACTCTAAGGCTAGACCAGTGTCAGGATATTATAGGGCACTCACTTCCCAATAACGACTGCCATAGATGTTCATGGCAACCGGGACCGACGGCTTAACGAGTTCTCCGAGTCACGGAGCAGGCGATAATTGTCAATCAATACGCACATAATTTCGAAAAGCCATATAACTTCCGAAAGTCAGAGGTGCGCGACGTGGCTTCGAACCCGAGACCCCCTACATTGCAGTCTGTTGATCTTCCCACTGAGCTATCGCTGTATCACTACTAAAATGATATAAGAAATTATTTTGTTTAAAAGTAGATATACATAGCGCACCAAAACAGTGTTACCACTAAAATGATATAAAAAATGGCATCTTATTCAACAGTATACATACAGTATAATTCTTAGGGTAACTTCTAATTAAGGGTGACTGATATAAGATTTAACGATGGTATTAATGGATTTTTCCCGACTTCGCAGAAGCTAATTGTGCGTTTTACGACGGCTCATTACAATTTATACGCGCTTGTCATTTATTGCATTGATTATTTTCTGGCTAGGTGGTTCTCAATGCGCGTTACTGAGTACCTACTTGAGCCTCGTTATGATTTTTATCTTTTAGTAGATTTAGCCCGTGGTAGGTCTGTAACAATACTTTTTTCTGAATGAAAGGTACTATATATCCTTTTCTGTTCCTCTGACAACGTGTATGCGAAATTTTATAATGATAAGTCGAGTAGTTTAGGCATAAAAGCATAACAATCAAACTCACGTTCGCATTTATAATATTAGGTAGGATAAATATTTGTTTAAATAAATTGACTACATTTTTACATCGATTGCACAGCAGCGGTAGTGAGTGCGAATGTTGTGCGTGATATAGATAATAATAGATATAATATAGATAATATCAGCCATTTTACCTGTCTAGCTCTATTTTTCTGATATGTAAAGAGCGGGGGCTCTTAACACAAGTATTTTTGTTGCTTGAAAGGAGTACCTCCATTAATTATGTGAACTAGCTCGTAAGTAAATGAAAATAAACAATTTTTTCTATAAACTGACTCACTGCTGGGCACGGGCCTCTTCTCAGTGTGAAAAGAGTTAGGTCATAGTCTACCACGCCGGCTCAGTGCGTGTTGGCAGAATTAACATATCTTTGAACACTTTATGGAGAAATTTTAGGCACGTAGATTTCCTCACGATGTTTTCCTTCACCGTTAAAGCAAGCGGTAATTAACTAATTATATGCGCACATAATTATGTCACCGCTGACTTTTCGAAGTTTCAAAAAGTTAGAGATGCGTGCCTCGGGATCGCATTCACGAGTCTTTTCATCAATTCTCGGGACTTGTGCGTGGCAGTCCAACGATCTCATGCTAGGAATATATTATAGTAGTATTATGCAAGATATAATCATTCACTTTGCATCAAATGCAAATTCTATTCGTGACTGTAAACAAAAAAAAGAGACACACTTCAGTATCACAAAATAATCACAAAGTACCCTAGATGTTAACTTTTTACAAATCGTAATCCACTATCCTAATTCTAAATAGCATTATGAATGCGAATGTGAGTTTGTTTTCATGCTTCCAAGCCTTAATTAACTACTCAACCGATCAGCATGGAATTTCGCATACACGTTTTTAGTATTACAGATGGTATCTTTAACCCAAAAAAAGATATATTCTAAGGGATAGCAATTTATTGACAAAATCTAGATTAACGACCGGAGCCGCAGGCACAATATAGTTAACTTATAATTGCATTAAACCAAGCAATACCTACCTCAAAAACATCATAAAGTATAATATCTTCATACCAACCATTAAAACAAAAGCATTGGCAGTGTACCCGAGGTGTGATGCTGTTTCTCCCTAAGGGCGCGAGTGTAATATTTTCCAATAACACATAATCGACCGATGTCATTACTGTCTGCGCTAACATATATTAATAAGTTTCTTCCCTCACAAGGGTGGTTAATAAGGGTCCTGTATTGATGTTCGCGTCCTGATTATTGGTATTTGTGGAGAGAGTATTGCAGATTTGTGTTCCTATTTCTGGGTAAAATCTAAAGGTTTATGTTTAACTTATCACCAGATATAGTAAAATATAAGTCAAAAATAGTAAATGATCCCCAAAATTAAAACCGCAATATATTTAAAGAGATCAAAATAAGTCGAGGCTCCTATTTTTGGGTGGGTTTAAGAAGGAACCTAACATAACCGAATCCTTCCGAGACGGAATGCAGTGATTTGAAGCGTATAGATGCTCGTTATGATATATTTAGTAAGCATATTTTGCTGCCGCAATTACTATTTTAGTGGTCATTATATTTAATCCCAAATCTTAATGCCAAGGAAATTGTATTCATGTCAGCCTACTAATATTATAAGCTAACTTTTGCCCGCAACTTGGTTTGGGAACAGAATTTTTTTCTGGATGCGAAGCACCTTAAGTCCTTTTCTGTGTTCTCGAAAATGCGTAGGTGATATTTCATGATGATCGGTCAAGTACAAAAAACTTACATTCGCATTTATAATTTTAGTTATGATGTGACTGTATGTGTCTAGTACAACAAATCATACAAAATCTTCGGTCATAGCTAAATAAAAGCATCGATATCACTCCTTACAAAGCAGGGGTGGTCGCCATTTTATTTTTAATGTTCATTACCGCTCACGAGATAAATTCCTTCCCTCGGGGAGTGAGCCTGAGGAATCAATGCGGTCCGGCCTACGATACCCCTACCATTTGTTGATAAACCAAGTGAGTTATAAGTGACAATGTTATTATAATACGATTCTAGATAATATTCTCATATTTTTAAACTTTCGGGTTGTAAGACTTTTCGCAAAATATCCACAATTCCAAAAAGATACGTTAACTTGCGTTCATATTACATAAATTCTTATTATTTTTACGTATCAGGATGAGGTCGTCCACGACGTATCCAGCGTTTGCTTGACATTATTATTATAACCCCGAGTCAGTCCACTGTACTGCTGAGCGCAAGTTTTTTAAATTAATATACTAAGCTGGATTTTAGGTAATTTTCCTGCACTTGCCGTCATTGCTTGCAGATAAAGAACATTGTAATGCTATGTTAACCAGGTTGTTAGTAAGAGTTATAAAGATATCTGCCTGTAGGGTCATTGAGAAAAACTACGCAGAGACGAAAGAAAAACAATTATCTAACAACAGAAATCTTTGTAATTATCAAACATCTTGCGTAAAATTATAGTAAACATTCTAATTAATAATAATTGCCTGTTAAACTGTGAAACTATGACTTCGGCAATTCAAAATGACATCGTAACGTTTGCATCCGAATTATAGCCATTTGCTGAATTCAAAATCTAAAAGGGTTTTTCTGATTTAAAGTCATTACTATTTTTTTTAAAGACTACTTCTTTGCTTGGAATATTTCCTGCATCGCGAAGGCCTTTTCGAACATTCAGACAACGGACACAAAGAACATTTAGACTCGGAACAACAATTTGTGGACCACACAAATTTTTTTCCCGTTCGGGGATTGAACCCACACCCGGCGCGGTGGCAGTGGTAAGACAACCACTTAAACCACTACACTATACAGAACGATTGCTTGGAAGAACGTAAAAAGATAAACAATTACAATTTCCCCTGTACGTAGATAGACACTCGTAGTAGGGCCCATTCGGTAGTAATTCCGTCACAGATGTTTTCTATGTTAATTCTATTGTTTTTTTGTTAATTTTTATGTTCTTTTTCATGCTCGATTTATTCCGTTCGGCCGTTCGTTTCAGGATTAATGCTAATGCTTTCTTAGAGGAAATATTTCCATTCCGTCTTTCAAATTGAATGCTAAAGCTGTCGATAAAAATTAACGATGGTTCATAATTGGATTGCTTTGAATTGATAAGTATTTCTTCATTCCTCTTTTAATGTAAGCTTCTTCTACTAAGAATAATATTTCAGTAGTAGAGTGGCATCTTTACCCAAATTCTCATATTAGTTGAGATACGAATTTAGTTGACGTAATTTTACTAAGAATTGCAGGCTTTTATAAACTACAGACGCAAAGACTAGAGTAGAAGTAGGCAGAAGTGTATTTCACTCACATTTCTCCAGCCACGTTTAAGTTAAAAGTGAGCAAACTTTTGCCCAATAGGTACATTTTCAAACTCTATTGAAATATAATACTTTAGAAATCAAACCAGGCCATACCTAATTTGGAAATCCTCACTACGTAAGCGCGTATTTGTGATAAATAGTTCGATCTCCTTACTTCAAAATATATATCCAATATAAAAATATTGCCTACTTTATACAAAACAACTGTGCATATAAATCCATTCAATATTGCCTTCTGAAGCATCCGAATTATTCAAAGATACCAAATAGGTAAAAAAGAATTTCGAAATGACATTTCAAAAGACGATCGCATTCGCATCTACCCCCACCGCCCCCCTAAAAATCCATCTCGCGAATTAACGTTTATAAATACTGGTATAAATAAAAATTGGTAAAAGCGACACTGGGGACGCAGGGGTCGAAATTCGTAAGTCTTTTGTACAGATTCGAATCCATTTCGGCTAATATTCAGTTTTGATTTTGATGAACGACCAGTGAATTTTGAACCGCGAATGTTACGGTAGTTTTAAATTATTTGCTAACTACCTTTTTCCCGCGCGTCGCTCGGAAACAGTACCTTTTTCTGGGTGAAAAATACTTTATGTCCTTTTCTGTAGCCAACTGACAACGTGTATCGAAATATCATGATCATCATGAAATTTTGGCTTGAGCGCTTAACAAACAAATTCACATTCGCATTTATGATGTTAGAATAATTTAGTTCTATAAAATTATTAATGGTGATCTTTACTTAAACTTTGGACTTTATACAAAGTGTATATATAAACATATATACTGGAAAAAGACCTATGTTCTACAAACGATCGTATAACTTAAAGATCTTGGGTGAAATATTTCGTTCTTTTATTTTGGTACCTATAGTTATTGCGAGGTTGGCAATTTAGATCTCACAGTGGCGATGATAAACGTCAAAGTTAACTGAAGTTACGCTTACGTCGTATTTTGGTCAGTAAGCATAACTGTAACCTGAGAATGGTACCTAAGCTAACTGTCAGATCACCATGAGAGGTCACAAAATTATTTAGCATAACAGTCGCAAAACCGTGACAGATGAACAGACAGCTACCAAAGTTCCATTTAAAGTGGTGCATTAACGCATCAATGCCCTGAAGCTCGAAAAAAATTAAGCAGTCATTAATTCGAAGTATTTCATCCCCACCCCCTTCCTGAGGGAACGGGGGGAACGATTAATCTGTACTTAATGTCACCCCCGAAAATATAAAAAATATAAAAAGTAGCTAATCAACAGATTGGCGGTGTTTTTGCTGGAGGGTGTTTAAAGTGGGATATTTTGTAGTTTTTTCTTTGTTGATGGGCTGATTTGGGAATAAGATATTAATAATGGCACCTGTTTCGGTGTAACGGTTCAGTATTATGGTAATTTGAATCTCATTACTCTGATGGTTTAGTAGGAGGCAGACAGTTTGGATGTGTGAGGTTTCATGTTGAAATCTGTTAGATTTCAAACAGTCGATTAACTTACTTATGACTTATCTTTTGGCTTAAGCTGTATTTAGGGATAATTTTAAATGCTTCATTCAAAATTAGAAAAATTACATTAAATTCTGTTCGGTTATTTTTGCGTGAAGCCAAATCAAACAGATAATAAGTTTACAATAATTTGTCTTTAAACTCAAATTAAGACACGAAATAATCAATTTTAAACAGTATACAAATATATCTTAGACACAACTTTGTTACAGTTTTGGGATATAAAAGATTTCAAAGTTCTTCGAATTTTGGTCGGTGAGCATTATTTACGTGGCTGCAAATTCACTACAATCTTTTTAAAGGTACATGATAGCAATTAACCTGCATTCGGTCAGCGTGATAAGGACTAAAAGACGTCATTAGGAATCGGCTGACTAAATAAATATAAACATTTTCCTAGAAAGAAACTCGTATAGGTACTAAAAACGCCCTATAATATATAATATAATATAATATAATATCATTAAAAACGCCCTAAGGATGCAATGTATATAAAGAACTATAATCATTTTACTTATATCAGCCCTGTATTAAATTGTCTGTTGGGTAGTCCACCACGCTGGCCCAGTGCGAGTTGGACGACTTCACATATCTACGAGAACACTATGGAAAACTCTTAGACATGCAGATTTTCTGACGATGTTTTCCTTCACCGCTAAAGCGAGCCATAATTAATTATTTAATACGCTTCTAAAAGTCAGAGGTGCGTGCATTGGGTTCAAACTTAAGACCCCTGCTACGTGGTAGTCCAACGGTACAGTCCATTAAATAATTGCTGCTTTTCATCATTTTACTTACCTTCAAATAAAAATACCAAATATATTGACCTATGTTAATATGAACATATACACACATATATAGCAATAAGATACTAATTTAGACTTGTTATTAAACAGCTAATATAAAAAGTACCAAATACATGCATAACAAATCACCAAAGAAAAACTCACCCCTAAATTTCTAACGAGATTTCCACTCATTTTCCATGTCAAGTAACTCAAATCCATCCGAATTACTCGTGTAATCAAATTAACCGAGTTCAAACATGCAATCAATATTAAATAGCATTGAAATCGTATCGTCACGGGGTCCTGATCAGCTAGTCAAACTCGGTCCAGGGTCTGGAAAAATTAAATTTGCCAAGTCGATTTCATTTTTCATTAATTCATCGTCAAGCGTGGGTGGATAGAGAGGATCTGGATATGACAGCGTGTAAGCGAAGTTACGTAAAATATGATTTTCTGAAATTGCGCTTAAAAGTAATTTGTAATTTTTAATAAAATAATTTAACCAATTATACCGCTATAAAATACAATTAGTTAAATTTCAATTAGTAATATTCATGTAGAAGTAATGCAATATTATATTTGTTTTTGGTTTAGTTTTATGTTTGCTTTGTTGAATGTGCGGTATAAGATTACGCTTATGTTTATGTGCTCCTGGATTTGATGCCTGCTTCGAGTAAAATGTTATTGGGTTTCGTTGTTAAGAGATAGCAGCACACCGGGTTTTGACGGAATCCATGCAAGCTGTCAATGTAAAGGGTTGACGGCAATAGGATAGGCTTGGTCCTTATTCGCGATTTTGATTATGCTAATTGCTCCAATATAGTCACTTCTACCTATTCTTTTAAACATATTAAAGGTTAGAATCTTGTGTGAGCCCATACCTACTTTAACGCTTAAATCAACCAATACCAACTGACACATCTAGTTTTCGTAACTCCATGTATCCCCAGTCGATATCGTCGGAGTTCCTATATAAAAATTTCCCTCAGGGTTGCCTTGCTCAAAAAATACATTTTTTTCTTTACACAAGACTCTGTTTAACCCTCAAATGGTGGCTAATTTCGAGACGAGATGGCTGATTAATTATTGATGGCCGTTTTCGAGATCGCAAGCCGAACGACTGTTTGTCTTTGATGTTAATTTTTCTCTTTTTAATCCCTCGGCAGCCATGACTTTTTTATTAGGGATGATATTGTTTTACATCGATTTTTTTTAAGGAGAATTTCTTTTTGAATATTAAATTTTAAGGTGAATGAGCACTTGTACGTTTCTCATTATACAATAATTTATTAAATTTTCTCTGTAACAAACTCATGACCTCATAGATTTATAACAATCGATTTCATACAGACAACATGCGTAACTACTACTGCTATTGATGTTATCTGTCGTAACAAATTAGTGATTTTTATTCATTTAAATTAAACAAAGTAAATAAAGGATAGCTTTAGTTATCTATTCTTGCTTTCATAGCACCAGTGCATGAGATCTCGGTCTAGTTTGCTGATTTAGACTAAGCGTTATTTGACTTACCGGCCAATAATTCCGTAGTAGCAGTACGGAGCTTGGAACTCCCGATAGATGGCAATAATATACTCTTTGTTATGTGTATTCTAAAACCAAATCTGAAGAAATGTAGGAGTACCTGTTCTTGCCTTTGGTTATCCAGGTGAAGCTATGCATACATGTATTTTCTTGAAGGAATTGTCATTTGATTCTCACCTTCGTAACCTAAATGATGAATGAGCACAAATATCGAAACTTGAAAGGAAGTAAGATAATGACGTAAGGGAAGAGCCTCCAACTGATAATATTACACCATTGTCCATCTTCCTTTTATTTCCTGGCCAGTGACCCAAATAATGGAAGAAACCCAATATGTAGCGTTGTCTACGAGAACCATTGAGGCTGTATTGTCATACAACCATTGAATGTTTACATGAATACGGCCACCGATGTGTGACCGATGCGGAGGCTGACTTGGTCTTGTTTTATTGAATGGACGCGCGTATTGCTACTATGTACCTGTTTGGGATACAGGGTGATGATATATATGCTGGCATAAATTATTGGTGATTTGAAACTTGGCTTGAAAGTTGGGGAGGGCAGAAGAGACTTGGAAGTAGAAAAATGCAGTATAATGATAGTAAATGAAGCACGAAAGATATCACAGGATCGTATCAAGTGGAAATTCGTAGTATCTGTCTAATCCCGGAAAAAGACACTCAATACATAAATAGACTCATGAATGTTAAACCTGATGAATATTGGACAAAATTTCCTATACTACGAACTATACGCACTCTTTTTAATACATACCTGTAGGTTCAAATAGCAATCATCGGTTTTTTGACCTTCAGTGTTTCACTCGATAGTCAAGTTAAGTGATTCTGGAAAAGAACTCACGTATGCGCATTTTTTACTCTTAATAGATAAAATAAGCGCTGTACTACCAACACAAGGGTAACATTAATCTCTTTGCTCACCACACCTCCTTCGTAGACACTGGAATTTCTTCTCATTCTGCTGTCCAAATAAAAACAATCCTACATTGAATGCACGAATGACATAATGGTTTAAGTGACTATTTCGCCACTACTGCTGTGCCGAGTATCGTTGGTTCGATCCTCACACGGAACAAAAATTTGTGTGACCTACAAATACGTTTGCCGTCCCTGGGTGTTCTTTTTGCCTGTAATACGGCGATCATTCGTAGTACAGGTAAAAAATACTATTATAAATATAATATTCTCGATTGCGATGTTTTTGAAGTGCTAATTCTATATGTTTTAAAATTAATAAAATATTATGTCAAGTAAAATTCTCCAGCCTGTACATAAGCGGGTCGCGACGATTGTGCAAGTGTCACGCGACACGCAAGCATTGTCTTGCGCGAGTCATTGTGGCCAGCACCGGCCCGGTGACGGCTCGCACTGTCTTTGTAACGGTCGCGCTTGGCCGCCTGCACACAGACACGCGCCTACCGTCAAACTGATCTAATTGTATTGACTTGCATTGAGATCGTTAGAATTATTTATTAAAATTATAGGATACCATCTATTCAGAAAAAAAGTACTGTAGCTGTAGGCATAGTAATATTTCGGGCACGCCACGATCGTGGCGGTAAGTCCCGTGTTTGAGGAGTGGCTGGAGAGGCGGCATGGCGCCCTCACCTTCCGGCTGACACAGGTTCTGACTGGCCACGGATGTTTTGGCCGGTTCCTGTGTCGTATACGCCGGCAAGAGACGCCCGGTTGTCACCACTGCGGCGACTGCCGCGACGTTATTGAGGACACGGCGCTGCACACTTTGGCGGTTTGCCCCGCCTGGTCATCGCAGCGCCGTGATTTGATCGCGGCAGTCGGATCGGTTGCCCTCTCGCTCCCGGCCGTAGTTCAGTCTATGGTCCGGAGTGAGAGGTCGTGGAACGCCGTCGCCTCCTTTTGTGAGGAAGTGATTTCCATCAATGAGGCGGCGGAGCGGGAGAGGGAGCGTTTAAACCCTCTCCCCAACCGCAGAACCGGGCGCCGGAGGGCGCGAGATGACCTCCAGCCACCCTGAGGTTTGACTTGGGGGTGGCGGGCTTTGTGGGCCTGCCCGCCATCCGTTCAGCACCAGGTCCGAGAGGCGGCGTGCGTGTTCCCACGCGCGCCTCTGTTTCGTGTCCGTCTCCCCCTTTAGGGGGAGACAGTAGGGCTTTTATTTTTGAGTAAGTACCTATCTTGGGTAGGTCTTATTGCGTAGGAGCCTGCCGTTTCATACGGCGGGCCGGAACCTCGGCGGGGTCGCGACCGTATGCGAAAGTGATTCGCGCGGCCCCGTCGATAGTGGGTTTGTCGAGGAACACCGTGGTAGGTTTAGTCGGTATTCCGGGAGGTACATTATCTTTTTAACATCTTATTTTACCCCGGCGAGTCCGACATAATCCCTCCGCCCGCCCCCGCGGAGGGATATGCGTCATTGCATTCCCCCACGTAAAAAAAAAAAAAAAAAAAGGCATAGTAATATTTAAATATAATAAACTTTATTATTATTATATTTAATTATTATTATGCCTACTGCTACAGTACTTTTCTGGATAAATGGTATCCTATACTTTCTGTACCTCTGACAACGTGTTTGCGAAATTTCATGATGATCGGTCAAGTAGTTAAGGCGTGCAAGCGTAACCAACAAACAAACTCGAATGTGAGTTTATTTTATAATATTACTAGATTTAGCACCAACCTTCAGTCGGGTAAATATAGGTTAGATTGGATTAGTAAAAGTATTAATTTCTAGATGAAAGGTACGTCCTTTTCTATACCACTGACAACTTTTATACGAAATTTAGTAATGATCGGTCGAGTAATTAAGGCGTGAAAGCATAACAAACAAACGAACAAACTCACATTCGCATTTATAATATTAAGTGAGAATAAGGTGAATCATAAGGGAAGGAAGCACTGGGATAAAATACGTGAATTTAAGACATCTGTGTACCAAATTTCGTCCAAATGCGTTCAGCGGCTTACGCGTGATTGAGTATTAAACAACCAGACACTTTCCCAAACTCTCATATTAGTAAGATGGTTAGCTAGCTTATCACGTTAGCTCAGTGTGAGTTGGCAGCCTTTACATATCTGCAGGAGTGTGGAGAATTCAGACATGCAGTATTCTGCACGATTTTTCTTCAACCGTCACATCAGATGATGATTAATCATTCAACATTCAGATATTTTCGGCGTTGCGTGACTTAAGATTAAACTCGAGACCTCTGCATGATAGTCCAACGGTCATCCAAACAATAAAAATCACATTGTATAACATTCATCATCTCAGCCGAAAGACGTCCACTGCACATAGGCCATTGTGTAATAATAATAATATATTGTATAACATTAGTAAAATTTATTAGCATAAAGGAGTCTGCCCACTACACTGTCTCATACCATGACCGTGCTAGGAACGTATCAGACACGAAAAGCAACACGATACGCCTTGCTATAGGAACTGCTGGTCAGTGACGGGACGGTCTAATGGGCATAGTCTTACACATTTCCATACAAAGATATTTTTTTTGCCTGACACGTTCCTAGCACGGTCATGGTATGAGACGGGGTAGTGGGCAGACTCCTATGTTCTTCTTTTTTTCTTTGTGTGTCATACTTGTTCTTTAATTGTTGATTATTTATTTATAGTTTTATATTTGGGCCTTATATTTTATTTTAAATTCTATTGTAATGATTTTAGTTAACTCTATCTAAGAATTGTTGTGAATCTCTTCCTCCTTAGAATAACATTGTTGCAATGCTTATATTTCTGCCACTAGTTACAATATAATTTTTTTTGTAAATTGTGGAAAATGTGGTTGATTGTACTTTTTATAAGATATTTTATAAGTACCAATGTTCTTATATTTTGTATGTTTGTTGTGTTCAATTGTTTATTTTCCCAAAATTTAAAATAAAAATATCATATTCTGCTTGAGCTATTCTCTCTTTCACGAATAGTGTTTTAAAAACTGTTTGACTTGGTACCACTGTTACCTTTTTACCGTTATATCACTTGATTTCCTCTAGTTGTTTTCCTTTACCGATAAAGCAGGCGAAAATTAACTACTGCGTCATTCAAACTTCGAAAAGTCAGAGGCCATAGAATTGAACTCGAGATCTCTGCTTGGCTGTCTGTCGGTCTACTACTGAGCTATCGCTGTTTTTTATCGGTTAATAGTCGTAAAACTATGAATAGTTATATTACCGACACTGATGTAACAGTGGGGAGACCAACAGACTTCAATGCAGAGGGTCTCGGGTTCGAACCCACGTCACTCACCTCTGACTTTCGGAAGTTATATGACTTTTCGAAATTATGTGCATATTGATTGACAATTATCGTCTGCTTCGTGCCTTGGAGAGCACGTTAAGCCCTCGGTCCTGGCTGCCATGAACATCTATGGCAGTCGTTACTGGGAAGTCAATGCCCTATAATATCCTAACACTGATCTAGCCTTAGGGTATCGGTAGCCTTCGGGTTGCAGAGGTCAGGTGGCTGCCGCTCCGTGTAAAAACTGATATCCAGTCAAATCCGGTTAGACCACCCAAGTAGCACTGAAGCGCTGTATATTAGCTGAATCACTGTCCACAATAGAATTCAAAGCTGTACTAGCCAGCTGAATAAGAGCGTTAGAGGCGCTGTAATAGAAGATATAACTCTAATTTGGGCACAAATTGAACAGCTGTTAACTGTATAACTGTTCATATTTGCGTTATATCAGCATTATTTCAGCATTATTACAGGTAACAGTCGCCCCAAGAGCTGAATATTGACTGATTATTAGAGTATGTGTGACCCTTTATACAGCACAATGAACGATTAATAGAGTCCTTGTTACCTACTTTTCAGCACAAAGTACACACCAGGATATGTTTAACGCTTCTATTGAGTTCAACATTCACAAGTGCCAAAATTGTGAATAATTTTCATCCCACTCCTCAATTATATTATTTTGATATATTGTTTGTGTGAACTATTTTGTGACGTACCGTGAAGTTTGTGGTGAAATAAGCAAATATTGTATTCGGTAAGTACTGAAACCTTGCTTTTACCTGCAAATTCTAATGGGAAGGAGAGTTCATTGTCAAATACTATATGAACATAAACGAAAATTTTCACGCGCTTTCAAAATATCACTGTTTACTTGAAAATTATAGTACCTACATAATAGGTTGATGATATATTATAAAAAAAAGAAATCTTTTTTTTTGCTTTTTTAATTTGACAATAATCTGTTTACGTATGAAATCAGTACATTTTCTACTCAAATCCAGTTGTTATTTTCGTTGACTAAACAAAGATAATTTGTTCATATATTATGTTAGATAGGTTAGAACATAAAAATGGCAGACAAGCAATGTGCACTGTATTAATCACAATTAAACGGTAGGGGCTGTTTAAATATGCACTCATGGTACATAAATCAGTAACGAGCTGATACAGGTAGTTCGTGTGTAAAACAAGTCACCCACAGATTCATGTACAGCTTGATAGTGGGTAACATATACCTACGCAAATATTGCAGGTAATCAATCAATGATGAAATTGATGAACCACTAAACTCTGCAGGAATTTTAGGGATCCGTGGATTTATTTTACTAAACTATACGTCTGGTGTGTCTATCCTTATATGTTATTTTGTCATACCGAGACATCATCATACCGAGATTTTTTTGATTAGCGTGTCATAAGTAGTTAGGTAAATAGGTAATTATAAACTTTGTAAGCTCAGGGTTTTAAACAGCGTGGTCATTGCGAAATGAAAAACTTAGGTATCTACCTACAGTACGCGCGCGATCTAAGTGCAGTCAGGTAGCGGGGAAGCCGCTCCCCGCCGCGCCGTCGACACACCTCGCCCCGCTATCTAGCCAGCCATTCTATCGGACCGACGCGCGAGTTGCGCGTCGCGGCGGAACGCAGTCGCATATGTATGTCGTGGATGGGACTTACGTTACTGTAATTCGTGCACAGACGTATTCTTTCGATCGTAACGCACCTAATTCCAGTTGGTACGTCCTATTTAGTTTTATGCACGGAGCGTTAGGACAGTTCACAGTAGATAGGTAAAAAATAAATTAGGTACATACTTACTCAATTATCAATCACTTTTTGTTTTCAGAGAAATGTCTTTTAAAATAGTACAAACTATTGAGTACGATGTACCAAAGCTGACCGTTGTTCCCACGCTGTGGGAATCGAAAGGAATTGTCCGCTGGCCACCAAAAACCGTTAAATTTGCGTCAAAATTAATAAAAGACGGCAATTCAAGACCAGGGCCAGAGTGGGACTCATTTAAATGCGTGCTGAAGAGAAATTATATCCCGACTTACGAAGAAGCGAACAAAGAATTATGTCAAATGGAGCAAAATACGGATACTGACTACGACAACGATAACTGTAGCGTTCCGCGAACGTCTTATCCCGATCGAGGAATTAGTGATGAAATAAATTTTGACGCAATGGCAGAAGATTTGGCACATATGGCAAGATTTTTTTATTGATGTCATTAAAAGTATGTAGGTACTTACTGTTTGCGCGCAGAAGGTTTGCCGATGACTACTTTGTGTGTGGCCACACCCAGCCTGACCATGTTTCCATTAATGAGCAAAAAGAGAATCACACCATTTTGTTTTGTGTTTTATTACATTCATTCTCGTAGTTAAGTCTACTGGCCTGTTGGTCTAGTGGTTAGTGACCCTGACTGATAAGCCGGAGGTCTTGGGTTCGATTCCCACCCAGGGCAAATCTTTGTGTGATGAGCATAATTGCTTGTTCTGTGTGTGGGTGTAATTTATTAATAATGTGTATGTACCTATTTATAAATTACCGGGTGCATTTATAGTGGTTTAGGAACCGAAATGTGGCAACTCAGAATGAAAAAATAGGCAATAGACCTGCACTGTTTAAAATATAAAATCAATATTTTAATAACATGTTTCACTTGTTTAAGTTTATTCGTAGTAGTGCTCCCGGACAATTCATTCACAAAGACACAGGCGCGTGTCGCCGCGTCGCGCCGTTGCGTCGCCGTCGCACCGCGCACCGCGCGCCCGCGCCTGAACGCGTGGTAACTGCGTCAGCTGATGCCTAAATACCTAGGGCAATGCAATACGAGGCCGCGAAGCGCGCTAAAGCCCTACGTGTGATATTAAAATGAACAAAATAAATAAGTTGCATTGTTATGACAAAATTCATAGTGCGATAGAGTTCGATTAAAAACAATAATGGTGCCGCGAGTCAGCCGATATGGAACACGAACGCAATAATTTATTTTCTTTGAAAAAACAAATTAATTTTTAAATGTCACAGTTAATTATTAAAGTTTAAGTACTCCAATTTCTCCTTCATACTTGATACGGGCTTACGAACGTCGCAAATACGTTGCTTTATGATAAATAACTGTCAATAATAAAAATTCATGCAGCTTAAACAGACTGCACGTATTCCGGGCGTATTAAAATTTGAGCTATTTACAAAACAATCAACTTACATACCTACTATTTACAAATTATTTACACTTCCCTGTACCGCAGCAACTGTTCAAAATGAAGTCCACTGCGTTCGATGCACAATCGTGCACGTTTTTGAATATTGTCTTTTAGTTTCCTTTGCTTATTTAATCATGTAGGTACTCACTTCATGTTACAGGATTCACAACCGTCAGCCAGCGACAGTCGCGCTTTAACGGCAAACGTATTCTGTCAGCAGCAAGACACGATTCAGATATTCAATTCGGAAGATATACGCACCGTGATTACTAATCAAGCCGCGATGTTAGAAAAGCTTAATGTAATCGTGGAAAATCAAAAAAAAATTGCACTTAAGCTGGCTTCCTTATCAATACAACTGGAGGAAACAACAGCCTCAATATCTCAGGAGAAAGAAAGACCAGTGAATGTTACATTGCTGCAAGACCAATTAGGAACGGAAGAAAATGAAAGATTTTATATTACACCCATTGAAAACCAGCAGCAATTGGAAATATTTGAAACAAATCTAACTGATAAGACCCAAAAAAAGAAGTTTTCCAAAACTTTATCATTGTTATGCTCATCTTCAGTGGGTAGTGGCACAACGTGCGGATACAAGCTACTAGATGTACTTTTCACCAGAGATTTTCTTTGCCAATGTTCATGGTCCGGTGGTAGCAAGGGAGAAGTTTCTAAAGTGCCCCTTAAAAATTACAAAAACTTCAGGAAATTTTTCTTTGAAATTGTCAATTCTTGGGACTCGACGTTTACAGACGATGACGCAGAGAAGTTTTTGAAGCTAATCTTGAGGAATGCTACTAAACGTAAAGCAATGAAAGGGTTACGCCAATCATCAAAACGAACCCGCAAGAGTAGAAATTGTGGAAATGATGTAAAATACGGAGAATTTCAAACTAATGATGAAGATAATGGTGATAACGGAGATGAACCCCAAGCAGGCAAATATAGAGAACAACCTGAAACAGCTCTAGCTGGTGACAACAACGAACCGACGAAAAGCGTTGAAGGGATGGATTTATGCTAATTTGCATCGATATAATTTACAGAAGTTGATAAGTGTACTAAAGATAACATCACCATATTGGCGACCGCGACCGGCAACGGCGACCGGGTCGCGTGACCCACTGAATTTATATGAAGCAAGCCAACTTGGGTCGCGCGACGTGGTCGCCTGCATCCGTCAGCGCTTCATATAAATTCATACAAAGCAGTGCGCTCGCGCGACCTGGTCGCGTTCGCCAGTCGCCCTGGTCGCCAACATCGGAATGATGCTACCTTTAGTCACAACCTTCTAAAAAATGTTTCTTTAAAAGATTTTTGTTCTAATATATTTTTTTTTTTAATGTAAGACTGAAGAGTAGAATTTTAATTTCTACTAAATAGATATACCTAAGTAAGGACTGATTAATAATTGCTGTAATCTAGATACCTGATATTGTTTTTTGAATAATTCTTATGTAGATACCTATATAATTACTTGTTAAATATAAGAAAATGTTCCTACTAGATGTATACGAATAACGGGCGAATAAAAATGGTTTATGTTACTACTATGAGTAGCGGCGTATAACGGGTATCTCAAACCAACTACCTCACATTGTTTCATGTTATAGATTTTTATTTTTTTTTAATTAAGAAAATGGTAATACTACTTTCTAGTTAGATAAAAATAGAAGTAACTACTGATTGGCTCTTATTTGCCTTAAATGTGAATAAATAGGTGTCACAAACGACCACCTAAAGTTGCTATTTTTGTAATTTTGTTTGAGATGTGATTTTTTATTATGTGGAATGGACATAAACAATAAATAAAAGGACAAAGTACCTCAAGTATTTTATTTTCTTACATTGTATGTATTAATGGAATAAAGTAGTTATACTCTCTATGAGGAATACAAACTAATTTGCATTTTACTTCTTTGGGATCTAGAACAACTGTAGTAGTATCGCCAATTCGTAAGCATTTGTATATACCAAGACGAGAAGATTTGATAGGATGTTCAAAAACATCTTCTTGGGTATTTAACTGGTAACCTTTTATGGACACAACATTAAGTTCTTCAGCAATCGAACTTATTTCGACAATGTCGTTATGTACTGTGAATAAATATCTGTCTTCTGTTTTAGAAGACAATTTAAAATCTTGATAATTTAAAATGGGGATGTTTTTTTTATTCTTGGAAACAAAGGGGTGCGTAGCTTTCTTCTTCATCTCTAGGTCAGTATTTTTTCCACTATTGTCACCATCTTCAATTAACCTTTTGGCCACTTGTGACAGTGGATTTTTACCAACTCTGAGCATTTGCTTGATCATATGTAATTTGTTCTCAAATGGATACGCGTTAAAAGTATTTAGTGCTCCGTACATTTTAACTTCAGCAGTAACGTGCAGTAAATTGTGGACATTACTTGTTACATATGCCGCTCCGTAGAAATCTTTATAATGTTCAACATAATGTCTCAAAAGTTCTTCTGCTACTGGTAACAAATAATGGTAAGTTTCACTTGAACAAATGGTTATTCCGCAATAGAGCATCAAAAAGTGTGAAAACGCATTCGATGGTAATACATCACGCAGAATAACTAAGCTGAGATAGTAAAAGAAAGATCTGAATTCTGATGCTTTCCAATATGCTAAGTTATCAAGATTCCGCACTGAACGGTGAATTTCAAACGGTAATTTACATTTGTTTAAAAAAATATTTACTGTTTCAATATCAGTGGCACGCCATTTTGTGATGTATTTACCAAAATTTCCATCACGCCAACCTATAAGCATTCTTTTCATGATCCCTAAATCGATAAGGTGTAATGAGTCACAGACTGGTACGTTCTTTACCATATCAATTGGTAGCCTTAGCAATGGTGAGTCAGTTTTATGGTGCGCACCATAAGCTTTTTTTCGGAAGCCATCATCAGTTCTATCGGCACATTTGCTGTCGGGAAAGACAACGGTATGCGAAGTGTGTGAATACTCTCCAACTGTTACACATTTTAGACAACCATTCTTCCCGTTGAAATTACAAACACCTGTAACAGATAGAGAAATAGGTATTTTAAGTTGCAAATATGATAAAATTCGACTGACTGATATGGGAAGTAGCTATATATAGGTACCTTTTATATAAGCTCTGGCAGGTGAGTCGCAAATAAAACACCGTATCTTGATTGTGAACCTTCTTCCAGAATTCTGAAGGTAAATGCCCCCTCGAAGCAATGTTTCCATTTCATTAATAAAATCTTCCAAATAAGAGTTCAAATTTTTCGGTTTCCCTATTCCAAAATAAATACCAATAACAAATGGTCTGAAGCAAGGATTCTCGAATACGTTGCAAAGTATAGGCCAAAATTCTTTTTTGGAACTTTTGAAGATTGGTAAACCATCCATGTTTATATTCAACGAAATTGTTTCTGGAGCCTCTTCCCAACAAAGCAATATTTTTTGCAAAGGTTTCAAAATTCCATTGTGCCAGTATTCACCTCCATCGATTATTTTCAAGGAGATTTGTCTGGGTGTTGCTAAAATAGTCCTGGGGTCATTGGGTAATGTATTTGGAATAAATTTATTGATAATTTTTGACAGATCTCCTAAAGCTGTGTGTGCAATATTTTTTTTAATAGCCCATTTTCTTATATTTTTACGAAATTTTAGTTTTTTGTTATGATCACTACACACACTGTCACTGTCTGAACTTGCAGAATCGTTAGATCTATCCGCACATCTATATTCAGTATCACTGCACGATACGTAATCACTATCTTTTAACATTCGCTGAATACTTGCAGAACTTTGTCCATTTAAATCTGCACACCCTCCAACACCAACATTTCCGGATACGGAACCCTCCCGTTCTAAAATTCCATTCGCTCTTAAACCATTATTCACAAAGCATGTAGTTTGTTCAGTATACCCTGTGTCATCTGTATCTCTGTTTATAATTCTGAAGTATTCTGCATTAATTTTTCGGCGTATTCCGCCAGTTCTTCGTTTATATTTCCACATCACAAAATCATAATGCTAGAGGCGATTAACTGATAATACCTACAGGGTGCTGAAATAATAAGTCTTAAAGGAGTTATTTAACTGCATTAGTAGATTAATTGCCGACGCTAGTAAAAGTATTCAGCTCTTACAGGGATCATGGGTTACATGTGAGCTAATTTATAGCAGTTTGCCGTAATTTAGCATCATGTAAGTCCACCCATAGTTATCATGTGGACTATATAAGTGCTATTATAAGATTGCGTGTAACAAGCTGATTAACACTATTAAAGTTCAACTATATGCAGCAAGACGCATTATATCATAGTTAATTGAAGACACAGGAAAACTGATTGCATAATAGTAGCTCACGTATTCTTTCTTAAAATGCGAGCGGTCTAAGGGTACACTTGTGGCCTTCAATTCAGAATACAGCTGAGCTTAAGTCCATAAAAATGCGGAATTGCAGCTTACAGTTCTATTTATTGCTAAAAATTGTATAATACTGAACTGTTTACCTGTATTAACGCTTACAACATTACAGTGTTGTCTCTATGACGCATAATAGCGTTATTATACAGCCAAAAGTGTAATTTCTAGCTATTGCAGTTCGAGTGTACTGTAATAAGTCTCTATAAATGCTAAAGTTACCGATGTTACCTGTTGTGCCATCCTATAATGCAGTTTTGTGTTACTTGGGGCAGAAAGGCCGACCCCAAGTGACGTAGGAATAATAAAGGCTAGGGAGAAGACTGATGTAAAAATGTAATAAACTGCGTATTAATACAAACGATTGTCTTTAGAAACTATTCCCAGCCCGATTCTATATATCACCAATAATTTGCAACAGCTTAATTTAATACCCTTTATAATACGTACGAAACCACAGTTTTATTCGCAAGTAACAATTTCTAAAGCCCTTTTCTGCACTAGGAATGATCGCTGTGTCTTTCAAACATTCAAACAACGGACACAAAACACACCTAGAACTAAATAAAAAATGTGGATCTCGCAATTTTGTCTCGTGTGGAAATCGAAACCACAACACTCGGCACAGTGGGAATAGCGAAGCATTCAATTAAACCACTACGACATAAGCCGTCAACTAAATAATATTTTACTGCCACAACAACACAATGAATAAATTTACTCCAACAATTCTTTTAGAAAACTTAACAAACACAGCAACATCAAGCTAAATCGATCCCACCCTCTAAATTATGAACGTAAAAACGGCTAGCCATAAAAAATAACCACAGAGGCATTGAAAGATTGAAAGGGGGAATCACTTAACTTGCCCAATTTATTGCTGAATCTCACCCGTGGGAGTGGGCTTGTGGGCTTCGTGGTCAGACTAACAACATTAGCCGGAAGAAAACTTATAAGGCGAACATCGCCCTGTTTCACCAAATTGATTGCGGAGAGGGTTATTTTTTTAAGGCTATTGATTTAGATGGATGATTTGGGAGGTAGCTGGAGATTGTTCTTTTTCTAAATTGGAACTTGCATATCTATCTTCATTTATACATAGATATGTCTAAGTGTGCGTGTGAGGCCCGCGATTTGATTTTTTGGACAGACAAAGAGTAATTTGGATTAATTGTCTAGAAAAATGATTCATACCACTAATTACTACTTCTTTACGTTACGTAGTTTTACACCTATAGCCTCGAGGATGTAAGCATAAGTGTATAACTCTCCTACCACCAGCTGCACCATCAGTACACCAGCTACGGTTTAAAGGATCTACATAACGACATGTCTATTGCATCTACCGGGCACGGTTCTAGACCTCAGTAGGTAGAACTAAGAATTTCTGAACAGAAAAATCGGATAATGTTTTGCCTTAACTGAGATTCAAACCCGAGATGTAAAGCACAACAGTCGCATTCAAAAACGCTGTACTACCGAAGGACGCTTAACATTCTTCTATAAAACAACTTTTCTATCAACAGCCTTATAGTACAACCAATTCAAAACCAACTATTCAATAACGACTCACAGAATAAACTATTCTTTCTCAAATCCAAAAGCACACAAATAACTTAATACTGAACCATTTATCTGGCAAAAACATCAGCGCTAATACAGAAAAATAAATCCACCCTGTTCCCAAAGGGGTTGATAACACTTACCCCGTCGATAGCCACCGATTTGCTACCACCCCTAAATTGGCCGGAAAAGGACGTGACCGCATATACGGATAGACTATAAAAAATATCCTCAAATCAGTTGGAGATTGTTTTCAAGATGAGTTTCTCGTGGATGTTTTATGGATGTTATATTTAGATGTTTTTTTTATAGAACAGTTGTTTTTTTTTTAATATGGTAAGTGATAAGGCAATCCATTTTATACAATATAACTGATGAGTTTGTTTGTTTTTTGTTTAGACGCGCTAATCTTTGAAGGTACCTACTCAACAGATCAGAAAATTATTTTTGCCTTTTATAACTCAATTCTTTATAACTATGGAATATATCACGCTATAAGGCACAGGACCGAACCGGTAATCATAAATGTGGGTAAAACTGCGGTACTGTTAAATTTGTATACTTTCGCATTGCGTGATTTATGTAAAGGTTATAGAAATTAAGGCAATCATGTATTCACGTACCTTTCTGGAACGCTTGACTTTTAGCCAGGTTGTACTTGTTTTGGTCACAAGTAGCTTGTAATCTCGGCGTTCCAAAAAGGTTGGATTGATACTAGTAGCGTATAATCCAACCTTTTTGGAACGCCAATTTTTAAATACCTACTGATATACAGGGTATCCGGTAATTAATGGATAACCTGGAAATGTCCTATAGTGGAACTGATGGCCGTTCAGAAAAAAAAATCTATCCTAACTACTACCTGAGATATGTTTTTTTTTAATTACCATGTATAACTTTCTTGTATACTACGACCATAAGTGAATGAAATCTATCGGTTTTTTGTTGTTTTATTATTAAACACTAATTATGCTAATAGATAGACAGTCAAAAGTATGCTATGCTATAATAGTTTGCACTTTTTAATATATTTTTATTTTTCTTTTTTTTTCTTTTTTTCTTAACGGCTTTCAGTTCTACTATAAGACATTTCAAGGTTATCCATTAATTACCGAACACCCTGTATATCAGTATTTAAAAAACGCAGGTTATGCGCTTTATGTAAAAGATTTCACCACAAATACAAAAATCTAATGACCATTGTAAATTTCTAGGTATTATTACAATGGATGTTCAAATTCTTATACTTCTTCTTTTTTAATATTTTAGAAGTCTAAGGCCGTATAATTCCTGTGTTGTGGTGTCTTTACAAACATACAAAGAAAACCCAGACTCGGGACAACTATTTGTGAATCACAATATATTTAGTTAAAATAAGTTTGGTAGTGTAATTTTACAGAATCCTTACTAATATTATAAACGCGAAAGTTTGTATGGATGTATGGATGTTTGTTACTCTTTCACGCTAAAACTACTGGGCTAATTGCGATAAAACTTGGTATGTAGATAGCTGGAGACCTGGATTCACACATAGGCTATTTTTTATCCCGATATTCCCACGGGAACAGGACTTACGCGGGTGAAACCGCGGGGAAAAACTAGTTATATATAAATAATATAGTAAAACGATTTAAAAGTGCTTAAGTATTTCTTAAATATTGCCGTATATACTGGATGTTTCATAGTATAGTGAAAACCTCTCAGGAGGTGATTATACTTGTTATTATGAACAACTTTTGTTCTGGGAGATTGAAGAAATCGCGAAAAAAAAAACAGCTGTTCCATACAAAATTGGACTTTGACCTCGACAAAATGTATGCTTTTTTTTCACTATACTAAGAAACACCCAGTATATAAAATACATTTTACCTTTTTAGTATAGATAAACTATAAACGTTACATAAAACATTAGCAGTTTTGTTACGACTCAGTATAAAAAAATGGCGGAGAAAATCGACCCGCCATTATTTCATCCAGTATCGGTAGTACAGATCAGAATAAGAAACATAAAAATAAAATGACCTGCCAAAACTGAAGTGGTTCTGCAGAAACAATACGTTCCCGTTATCAGAGTGAGGGTAAGGCACTATGACGAATAAATATACTGATAAAAATAAAGTTATTTTTACCGAACGTCGAATAGAAGACCGTTTATCACACCGTTGTGTAACTTTACTAAAGTGTGAATTAAAAGCTCCATATACAGGATGTCCGGCAATTAATAGATAACCTGGAAATGTCTTATAGTGGAACTGATGGCCGTTCAGAAAAAAATATGAATAAATCTATCCTAACTACTACCTGAGATATGTGTTTTTTTTTAATTACCATGTATAACTTTCTTGTATACTACGACCATAAATGAATGAAATCCATCGGGTTTTTGTTGTTTTATTATTAAGCACTAATTATGCTAATAGATAGACAGTCAAAAGTATGCTATGCTAATATAGCTTGCACTTTTTAATATATATATATATATATTTCTTTTTAATTTTCTTTTTCATTTTTCTGAACGGCATACAGTTCTACTATAAGACATTTCCAGGTTATCCATTAATTACCGGACATCCTGTATACGTCACATACATATAGATATGTCTATCTGGCATCTGTGGCATATAGATTGTTATTTCAGATGTAGTTGCATAAGTTTGTCATGAACGTGTATGAGCAGAAAAATATGTCGAGATTGTAGTATAAATCCATTCCTAATCCTCAAGATAACAGGCATGGAGACACACAAATCACAGGTCAAACTTTTACAAAGAGTTTGGTACATAAAATCTAATATACAACTTAACGATAATATTAGAAAGTTTAATATGTCAATTGTAAAAAAAAAATCTAGCTACCTAAATATGTAATTTTATTAAAGAACATGTATGATGCAGTTCAGATTCTTACTAATTAGGCATTTTATTAAATACTTAGAAATCTAACCACGAAAAGATTTTACTAATAAAAGTACCCATAACTACCTACAGCACGTTTTTTAAAGTTCCTTCAGCACAGCATATCTCTAATAACCTCTTAAATCTTGGCATTCCAGACACAATTAAAAAGCTATTGTGTTTGGCCACCGGTGTGCCGCTGCGACTCAATAGGCTAATACAACAAACAAAAAGAAAATACACGAATTCAGCCACGAAAAACTTAATTATGTAATTCATACATTCTTACTCTGCCTTAAAAACACCATTCATACAAAAGAGGGAAACCAAACGCATCGGTGTAAATTCGCCACTATAAAGTGCGGATGGCCGGGGGCAAGTGGGTTAAAATGGAACAGCGTGCAATAAAACACCCCTTCTGTCCATAAATATCCGAGTTCGGAAGTCACTCTGTTAGCGGTCGGATATTTCGGCTTTTTTTCTCGTTCCGTCCACTTTATTTGTCGAAGATACCCCGCTCAATGGAGTGTTCTTATTTATCGTTCGATACACTATACGTTTGAGGTAAATTTATGCAGATGTTTTACCAAGTGTAAGTTAAATGCGTGTTTTATTAAAGGCCTATGTTTTTGATAAATTAATGTTATAATAATAATAATATCAGCCCTGTATTAAACTGTCCCATTGCTGGGCAAGGGCCTCTTCTTACTGTGAGAAGGGTTAGGCCATAGTCCACCACGCTGGTCTAGTGCGGGTTGGCAGACTTTATATATCTTCGTTCGATTCCCGCACAAGTCAAACATTTGTGTGCATGAACATGGATGTTTGTCTTGGTCTGGGTGTTTCTATGTATAATATGTATGTATTTACAAAAAGAGATGTAAATAAGTATGTATGTTTATCCATTGTCTAGTATCCATAGCACAAGCTCTGCTTAGTTTGGGCTAGATGGTGTTGTATGTTTGTGATAGAATATTGTTATTATTATTATTATCTTCAAGAATATTATAGAGAACTTTCAGACATGCAGGTTTCCTTCACCGTTAGAGCAAGCGATAATTAACTATTTAATACGCATATAACTTCGAAAAGTCAGAGATGCGCGCCTTGGGTTCGAATTCGAGACCTCTGCGTGGCAGTCCAACGGTTTCCCACGAGGCTATCGCTGCGCCTAATGTTAATAAATAAAAATACTTACACTAGTCTCACGCTTTTAACCCCGAAGGTATAGGCAGAGGTATAGGACTGCACGAATGGCAGTGTGGTTTAAGTGATCACTGCCACCGCGGTTTGAACCCCACACGGGACAAAAAATTGTGTGACCCACAAATACTTGCTCCGCATCTGGTATTCTTTGTGTCCATTGTTTTAATGTTTGTAAAGTCCCCCGTGATACAAAAATTATCCCAAATGCGGGAGTTGTCTTTAAAACAAGAACAAATGAGAAACCGCAATGAATTGTCGTAAACGTTAGAGTTCGCAAAAATGGTTCAAGTAATATGCAAAGGTCACGTGATACCACGTGATCTTGAGGTCAGATGTCAAAGGTCATAGTCATTTCGAGGTATATCGACTATGCTGAGTCGAATGGTGTTGAACGCGAGTCTCTGGCTCTTGAGTTGAAAGTTGTATAACAGACAGACGGACAAAGCTGTTGTATAAGAGTTTTTCGAACTCTAAAAGAAAAATGTGTAATAGGTGGCAAGCCTCAATGGACTGCGCCGAGCGAAATGTGCCAAAACAGGCGGTCAGAGTTAAGTTATTAAAATCAACACTTTTTGTTTAATACAAATATAAAATATACATTTACCATAACAATGCATGTATTTACAATTACTCCGTATAAATAAAATTACGTAAATTTGCATGAAAAATGCAAAATCGTAAGCTCGTATTAAGTGATTTTTAGATTATAACAGTAGAAATCTATCCTATTTTACAGCTTAAACGAAACATAAACAGTTATATTGCAATTTGTCCGTCTCAAATATTTAAGTTATTGGTTGACAATAAAGATACATATTTATCAAAAAAGCACTTCAAATCCTCCATACAATTTTACTATGGAGGCCTCGCGCCGATTTGAATATCGAGCTCTATCATTCAGTCCAACCGCGTCTTAATAGGCTTTTGTTTCTTAAAAGAAAAACAATGTACTCAATACTTTATTGCATTTCACAATGTATACTTAGGTGGTAGTGCTTAACTTAACTGAGTCATTGTGAACCCTGTCAGGCACAGCAAAAAAGGAGAAAGGATATGCTATTATATATTTTAATTTTTTGTTACTTAATAAGTGTATATCTGTTTTTATTCTAGAACTTTAGTGTAACCATTTTAATTGTAACGAATGTATGTGTACCAGTGTAATAAAGTAATTAGTTATTCATCATTCAGGTATTCCTTGATAGTGTCGTAGCACTTTTCTATCAAGAGATTTTTTAATTTTATTATAAACTCCGATATAGTCTCCAATTTTTTTGTATCTGATATCTTATTATGTGTTTTTACCGACATCATATAAGGACTGTTTGAGTGCATGTAAGTAATATTTTGTCTGACACAGAAATCGAACCTATCCTCACGTACAGCATTCGCACACATCCTGCTACGCCACAGAAGTAGTCGTATATACAAATATAGAAACCAATTTGATTTCTAAACGGTTACAGCATAATTTGTTTGTACTGTATTTTCCAACGAATTGACTCGTTGCGTTTTACGATAGTAGGTTCTTTGTGATGGCTCTATCCGACATAGAATGTTACATATGTGATAAAAACATATATTGGAAGCTGATGGAATTTAGAAATACAAACATCCAATTTATATAAAAGTAACAAATAGATTATATCTATACTGATATTATAAAGATAATAGATTTGTGTTTATGATAGTTTTGAATGAATAAATTAAAAAACTATTGGACGTGGTTAAAACCGCAGGGTACAGCTAGCTTTATATATAGAAATTTGTGGCGTCGTTTAGGCTAAAAAGGTTTTGATAAAATGTAGTATGGAGATAGCTTATCTCCATAGCAGATTTTATCAAAGCCTTTTTTAATAGGCAGTTGCTTTTTGTCTAGAGCAATACCATCCATCATCATAAGTTTTTACTGCGTTTTGCTTGATGAGCGAAAACGCCGGTAGGTCACATACAGACATTTTCGAAGGCCTTTCTTTAAAAAAAAGGCATGTCCCATATTTGCAGTAGTTCCTGCTCCACGGGGGACTTTACAAACGTTTAAAAAAACGGTCAAAAAGAACGCCTAGGCTCGGAACAATAATTTATAGAACACACAAATTTTTTATCCGTGTGGGGTTTGAACCCACAATACCCGGCGCAGTGGCAATAGCGAAGCTACCATTTAAACCACCATACCATTCGTACAGCCCTTTCCTTTTATCTCATCTATTCCTTTTCTATCACGAGAAGACGCGTGGTTTTGTTTGCAAGCTATGATTGACTATAGTATTCACTTACCATATTCGTTAAGAGAGCAGCGATAGCTCAGTGGGGAGACCAACAGACTGCAATGCAGAGGGTATCGGGTTCGAACCCACGTCTCTCTGACTTTCGGAAGTCATATGACTTTTCGAAATGATATGCAAATTGATTGACAATTATCACCTGTTCCGTGACGCGGAGAGCACGTTAAGCCGTCGGTACAGACTGCTATGAACATCTATGGCAGTCGTTATTGGGGAAGTCGACACAAAAGATTCACTGGATCGAAGTGTCGCCGGTCTGTACTGACTGGCCCCCACACAATATAAGATAAAATACCATATTCGTTTCGTTTGCCGCCGTTATTGTAAAAAGTATTCAGTATTAAGTAGACTATCTATAAAAAAGTAACAGTATCTCGATGGCTCTGTGGCATAATCGTTCATTCCATCGTGATTGTAGTGAATTACTTATCAAGACCGAATCCAAATGTATTAGTATGTAGTACATACGTTTACGATTAAAGTGACCCTATATTAATTTGTAAACTAGTAGGCAAAGAGAAGTTATAAATACGAATTTGATAATCCAATTATATTCCGTAGGTAGTTCATCCTCCTTCCCAATAGTTCCCAAAAAAATACTGTCATTATTTTTACATACGATCTCAATAAAAATAGCTACACCCATAAAATATAAAAAATACGCACGACAACAAACCTTGTTACTTTATTGGATGATCAGATCAGTTCCGTGGTCATTATTTCTCGACCCTCGACCCTAGATATTCAAATTGCCGCTATTTTTCACAAACATATTTTATTATATTGCATGATCTCAATAAAGATATCAAAATATCGTCTAAGAAGCATCGGACGCCCTGGGCATTGTGTAAATCTGTCTCAATTGAACAGGAAAAATCGTTATTTAACCCTCTCGTACCCTCACAGTTAGAAACAGACAAATGTATCTTTTTATCCCCTCGATATCCGGGAAAAAAGTGAAGCTGTAAATTAAAAAGTTTCCGAAACTTCGCCTTGATTTGTGAACGTGGTTAAATTAAAGTATATTGAGATTTAAATATTTTTCCGGGAAGTTCAGGTGAATTAGAATTTATTTTTGGTTGTGTATTTTTGAGTTTGATTGCCTTGTCGCTCTAGTGGCGTAATTGGTATTACGGTCATTTTATATCGTGAGGTAACTACCTTTGTGGCGCAGCGGTAGTGAATGCGACTGCTGTGCATGAGATCTCGGGTTCGAATCCCGGGTCGGGCCAACTAAAAGATATTGGGATTTTCTGTTTAGAAATCTCAATACGAGCCCGAAGTTAGGCAGTTGGCGGTGTTAGATATCCCCGTGCCTCGGAAAGCACGTAAAGCCGTTGGTCTTGCGCCTAATCTCTCTCCGGTCGTGTCGGATTACCGTCTCATCTGATCATGAGGGTTAGGGAACAGAGAGTGTACTTGAGTTTGGGCATACATTTGTGCACTGTAATATCTCCTGCACAGATGGCCAGTCTCCGTTAAGATTGGCCGCCGTGGCCGAAATTCGGTGTGGAGGACATCATATTATTATCGTGAGGTCTCTAATTTAGATCATTGGTCCAGAAAAGTTTTATTGAGACTTGCCTACAAATAATTCAAAGGTCTCTGGTATTAATCATTTCGGTCAGAATGTGGGCCTACATCTATCAGTCTATTAAGTATATTTAATTAAGTGCTGCAAACTATTAGCTATCAGATTTTCCTGTTTTACAACCTGTTTTTAAAATTCTTAGCTTTGTTCGGTATTAGGCTCGTCATGTGAGGCCTTAACAAGTTTTTGGAAAATAGTTGCAATACTCTGCTGTCTTATTGAGCGAGATACGTATTGCTTGACTTTAAGATTTGGGCATGTGACATAAAATTTATTTGATAGGCAGCTTATGGAGTTGCCATTAAATGCTTATTTAGTCAAATTTTGACAAGTGACGGAAGGCTAACGTTACAGATAAAAAAGACAGTCATCAAGATTTTATATCTCCTATTTATTTATAAAACCTAATTTTATGTCATTATTATACATTAATACCAGCCCTGAAACTCTCCCTCTGCTGGGCATGGGCCTCTTCTTAGTTTAAAAAGAGTTAGGCCATAGTCCACCACGCTGCCTCAGTGCGGGTTATTAGACTTCACATATCTTCGAGAACATTATAGATAGCTCTTGGAAAAACAGGTTTTCTGAAGATGTTTTCCTTCTCCGGTAAAGCGAGTGATTTATATTTAATATGCACATAACCTCAAAGAGTGGTAGATGCGCGCCTTGAATCGAACTCGAGGCCTCTGCGTTGCGAGACGGTAGCCAAACGGTCTCCCACTAACCTGTCGCTTCTATGGCATTAAATAAACGAATATAAATTCGTAAAACAAAGATACGTTATAATTATTTTAAATAATTGCACTACAAGCTCCGAAATACTTAACTGTTATAGTAGAACATGAACTACAGCTCTTTCATATAAATTTAGTAGACTCAAATAAATGTTATTCCAAAATATATGTGACACTAAAGTTTGAAGGCGACATTTCTCAACAAGAGACTTTAATCAGTCGAAGAAAAGTCACGTATAAAATTAAGAACCGCAATTCCAATGAGCATCTGAACACCAATAAAGACTGAACGAGTGAAGAATGTTAGCAATTTAAATTTTTGATTCCAACTCCGATGGAATGCCAGTGACTTTACAGCGCTGCAATATCTGAGCCCTTTTTAATAAAGTTAGACGTTATATAGGTATAAATTTGCTTGAAGCGCTTGAAGAGACAGGGGCACGGAAGTCATAAACCACCAAAGATGTTGATTGAGTGAGAAATGAGGATTCGGTTGAAGCAATTACTGGTTTATTGGTAAAAATTGCTAATGTCACTGATAGAGAAGGGCCAAAGGCGAAAGAGTTAATTAGCGATCGGTGCTGTGAAATTAAGTCGAGAGGGTTACTTCGAAATTCATTGGAGATTGTTTAATTTTGTGACTTAGTTACTTTTTATAGAGGCGTTTCATCACAGATTGGTATTCCGATATTGGTTTTTGCACTCTCATCTTTGTGAGGCTTTTCAAGTGATGAAATCGTTCTGAAGTCTATATCGATTTTGGTAGTATTCCGGAATTGAGTTTGTTTTATTTCAAATTAACGTTGATAAAAAGTAATGTATGGTACATGACAAATATTAATTCAACAATGGTTTAAAGATAATTCAGATACGGGTCGATTTATCTTTGTGTGTCTGACGTTTCAATATTGTCATAGTAATGTTTCGGTAATGTTCCCAATATCTTAGAATTAACGGCAAAAATAAACCCAAACTTATGTCACGGTCTTCTCATTATTTTATTTATGTAAAAATATATAGGTACCGATAAATGACTAGTAATTTTAGGAATAATAATTAAGTTGTCAGTTCTGAATTCAAGCAAAAAATATTTTTCTTGTGAAGTAACTGGTTTCGTAGGAAGAAAATAAATTCTTTGTACGTAACTAGTTTCGTATCAAAAAAAATAATTCTTCACACAACTAGATACGTAGCTTTGGTTTCGTAGGCGGCCGAAGCGTGTCATACAATGTGCGTAAAATACGTAAATATAGTTCATAAGCTTACGATATCAACAAAGCTATGTTCGATTACTGATTAAACATTAGAATTATTCGATTGTTCAAATGATTCGAATTTTAATAGTCAGTTGATAATTCATTGTAATTGAAAAACGAAAATAATTTTAGTTAAGTTTAGACTTAAAACGTTGTATTTTAAAAGTAATTACTGTTTAGCAAATACTTTATAAAACACAACGTTACATACACACAACATCATCTAGCCCAAACTAAGCAGAGCTTGTACTATGGGAACTAGACAATGGATAAACATACTTATATACATTTTGTAAATACTTTCTTATTATGCATAGAAACACCCAGACCCAGATGTTCATGCACACAAATGTTAGACTTGTGCGGGAATCGTCAGGCGTGGCAGTCGGTTACACTAACCACTACGCCATCGAGGCCGACAATCATACAATATATCAGTTTTTCATAAATAGAGATCACTATTCCAATTAAACCTCATCAAAACATACTTAAATCGATTCGAGAGGATTTATTGAAACGGCAACATAACACATAAAATCTAAATGATTTGTAAATTGTAGGATCCATACAGTCAATGAATGGATCTTTCAATTTATAAATAATTCATTGCCAATAACATATCACTAAAACATATGCTTCAAATTATCATAACTACATGTGTACTTAAACCAATTATTAATTCAGACATGAAAAATGGAACTTTTGAATTTTAAGCATGGAAAGCCAAATATGAAACATATCGAACTAACATAAAACATAAAATAAAACACACAACGTAAACAGGTGGGTACGAGAACACAAATACAAGTAACTCTAACAAAAGAAAAGCTCTGCTTTTATAAAATTAAAAACGCAGCACAAGTAATGATATTAAAATTCAACGCTTGTGTTGTGGCCAACAATTGAGCGGCAGCGAGAGCGGATTTAACATTAAGATTGTGGAAATTCACTGTAAACTATGCACTGTAAAATATGGCTTGGGTCCTCCATATCACGCCCATCAAGTTCCATGATTCGTGACAGTAAAATATTAGCAAAACAACATCGTACTTTATTGGTAGAAGTGCACGAAATGTGCCGTCATTTGTGCCATATTAATTTGAGAATTAAAACCGCGTTTTCTGTAAAAACAAATTGGAAATCGAGTTTCATATTTGATTATTATTAGAAAAATATTTTATATATAATGTGCAAAATATGAAAACAGAAGAGGAGAAAATTCACGTAGAATAATTATTAAAATACGAAATTAATGGCCCTAAGCTTTCCTTTTTTGTTAAGCTACAGAATCATTATTTTCTATAAAGATATATCCTATGAAAATTTAAAAATAATATCTATAAACAGCTAGACTTGCTAGAACTCACTTGTAAATAATTATTATATTTACAAGTAAGTTTATCATCGCAAACACACATATTGCATTGTCATCTTTTAGAAAGACATTTACCTTACTAGGAATCATTCTTGTTCCCTGTACCGTACTTAACTTGAAACAACGGAAAAGAACACCTAGGCTCGATAAAACTAAGTGTATATCTCAGAACTGCTCTGCTTCATGATCCAGCCCGCTGCAACTAGAGCGCTGGCAGTAGCGAGGTGATCTTTTAAACCATTCTTAACTTTCTTTATAACAATTATATCTAAATCCTAATCAACCTTAGTATTTGTACCGCTATTTTCATGGCCCAAGTTAACGTACAGTGCAAGCGGACATAATATTTGTTTTAAACAGAGACCGGCGTGCCCACGTAAACTTATTAAAATATTTCCACTTATATTTAATTAGTGTTTCTGTGCCATTCGTCCCCTTTCTCCTGCAAGCTCAGGTGTATCGCCCCTTTGGCTTCGGATTTTTGTATTCTTTATTATAATTAATTAATTACATACATAAAGTATTTTTGTGTATTCGAGAGTACCTAAATTTTTTTATGTAAGTACTGACGACGCTTTTCCCATTTCGCCCATTTGTCCTCGTGTTAGTCCAGTATAAGAAGGCCTTTCATTGCTATAGAAATGCGTTATTATAAAAGGTCGGCCAAGTTGTTCAGTGTGTGCAGTAGTTAATTTATGTAAAAGTGGAGGTATATAAGTATGCCTGAAGGTAAGCGATTATTGCATATGATAGCTGATGTCAAATGGTATACATAGTATTCAAATCATCTAGAAAAAGGAATGGAAAAGGTAGGAAAATTGTTCGTTACTATTCAAAATGAAAAGCTCAACCGCATTTAGCCACGAATTGCTTTTGCCTGTTTTAAAGTGTATGCGTCCTCATGCCAACCACTCACCAACCACCAACCACTTTATTGACTCCACCAACTAAATGGAACTATCGGAATTCGTTGAACCTATAAGACCCACCAATGGAGCCATATAAACTTGAGAATCCTATTGGACCCATCAATGGAACTATTTAGTGGAACCAACAGGCCAAAAGGTATACTTCTGTTTAATTATAGATAAAAATTAAGAAATACTAAGGAACTCACATTTTTAATCTCTACTCAAAATTATTAAGTAATTATTGTAATTATTTTTGGCTTTATCGTCAGTAACATACCTATTGTATAATAGCTGCCTTGTTAATATGAGTAGTAAAATACTGAAATTATATTTATTTGGCGATTTGAAAGAAAGGGCGTGACTTTTTGCAGGTATTTTCTCATAGGCTCAACTCTTTAGCTTCAGTAACTTATAAAACTCGCTAACCAACATAAATTGACGAACATAAGTGTTACTTTGTGACCTACAACGAATAACTGATTTCTGACGTTGGCTTATCAATTTTGACGAAGACATAAATCCATTAAGTAAACCACAAATAAAATATCTTTTTTGTAAAATATAATTACTTATATGTTGAACTGGTCTCAGGTTTCTTAAGCAGCCGCCGCGATCGTGACAGTAGGGCGCCAGTTAAATATTTATCTATTACACTAGAAGCTTAGCTACAACTCTTTTAAATGGTCGACAACGTTCGAGTGTTCCATTGAAGTAGGAAGCGATTATAGACCACGGGAAGGTTGTTCCGGCGTCATCCCATGACGTTTCATCCTACAATGTATTTTTCCTAACTCAGCCTATTTACGTTTCTTACTCAACCGACAGCAATTATTTCATTTTTAATTCTTTACTCATCCTGTAAGTATTCTTAGCTCAACCGATTACGCAATTACCCAAAAGCTCCAAGGTTTGGGTGATGGCCTGAACAAAAATTACTGTTTTCGTAATCTATATCTAGGTATATTAATATTAAAAACAGGAAAGACTTGCTCAACCGATATTAAAATTTTTCTCCATTTGAAATCTTTATTAGTACCGAGTACCTGACTGAAAAGCAGTATATTCGTAAAAAACATTTTCATGTAAAAGAAAATTAAGAATATTTTGGTTCTTTTTTTAGGTTAGGTTATTTGTCTCATTGCAATCTTCAAACACGACCACAAGTTCTAGTCACCCCTAATATATTTCTATTGTAGTGAATAATAAACATAGGTAAATGAAGATATGCGGACGACAAGTCAGCAGTTATTATTTGTGAAGCAACAGAAATTCCCACCAGGGGAACGGAATCGTACGTGAAACTTTAGAAAAATGTAAAATAATGTGAAAATTTACAAATAAACACTGCACCAGACACACCGCAGAGTATTTTATATGAGCTAAGGTTCCGTATATATATCTTTTCGTTAGTTTATTATTTACTAGATTTGGCCGCGGTTTCACTCGCGTTGTAGATTTTGACAATAAATTTCAATCCCTCGAGAACAGTACTTTACTTTACTTTATATGTCCTTTTCTCTACCTCTGACAATATATGTGCGAAATTTCATGATATTCGGTCAAGCAGATAAGTGTGCGTGTAACAAACAAATAAACTTATAGTCGCATTTATAATCTTAGTTATGATATTAGGTTTACCTGTCCTTTTCGCTTTCACCCACCTTCATGATTACTGCTCTGCTCTCGTAGTTCGTAGCGTGATGTTATATAGCCTATGTTGGGTCTGGATAATGTAGCTTTCTGATGGTGAAAGAATTTATCATTACTGTAGCTTATGATTTAATTTATTACACAAAAATATATGGTATAGACCAGGGATGTTGCGGATGCAGATTTTTTGACATCCGCGGATGCGTATGCGGATACGGATATTTTAAGACTCACATCCGTGGATGCGGATACGGATGCGAAAGTCCAAATCGATGCGGAAGGTTCGCAACTGCGGATGCGGATGTTGATGAAAATTGTTCATCTGATTTAATAAAAAGTATCCAATATCGCCGTCTTCGCATGTTCAAGACTGTTTTGCAAAGGTTCATAAATTAAACACGTACTACTGAACAACTGATTTCTTTCTTATCGTAACCGACGCTATATCTGGATCCGCGTTGATTATTGCGGATGCGGATGCAGATGGCCAAATCGATGCGGAAACTCCGCAATTGCGTAAACGGATGCGAATATTCGCAATATCCCTTACTAGGGATACTAGATCTATACTTAGACTATCTATAGCCCTTGGCTTCGCCTATGTGGAAAAGCGCCAATGTTTGAATATGACGCTGCTCTTGACTGTGGCCATGTTTTATTGCTATTTTATTGATAAGTTCAAGAAATGTTGTGTGCCATAGGCTTTAATGGCGTATGTGCAGGTGGCTCGAATGCCTGTTATTATAATCTTAATGTTTGCCCAACTACAGGGCAGAGTCCTTCTCTCTTTATCTACTTTTGCCAATTTGTAGCAATCTAGTTCCAAAGCAATGCGGCATTTTGATGATCTCATTATCTGCTTCTCTCCGCTTTTTGTGATTATCCGTAAAGTTGTACCTATCATTTAGCTGGCATTTAATAAACATAACCGGCAGGTAAAGTAATGTTGAAGCGTTACCTATTCAAAATTATTTTAGTATAGCTCACTGCGGAACTCTAAAAATAAGAGAAAAAGTACGTACAATGGGAGCGGAGGTCACACCTGCGCTCGGCGTATTATTTCATAATTTAGAGAGAGCACCGCGAGCTAATGATGTTTTTATTTTATGTTACATTACGGTGTGATTGAGGAGCTGCATAGGTACGCGCAAACGTGGAAAACATGTAATTATATTCGGTTTAAAAAATGATTTTTTGACCAACATTTTACTCTTCGCGGGTTTTTGGAGGAGCGTTTTTAGAATACATGCATTCAAAGGCATTTACTTATATATGTATATCCAAACGCTCATAGCTGTAAACCTTTTCTTCGACGGGCTTGGTTGCAATAGCTTGTATGTTTTAAGAAAAACTTTTTTTCAAAAAATCTAAATATGCCAACTAATCGCTATAAATACTGATTAAGAGCGTATTGGCAAACTTTACACGTCTTTAAGAAGTTTATGAAAACGATTGGTATGCAAGTTACCCAAAGATATATTCATCTTAATTAGTAAGAATTGAACCCTAATGTGGATATTGTATATAGAACATAACAATAAATATTTGGGTAATGTTTTGATAAATACAAAACTTAAAATAGGTTATATAATTTTTCAATGAAACAAGGAAAACAAGTGAAACACGGAGATATGTAACAAAAAACAAAATATACGCAATCATGTATCATTTAGACGACCACCCCCTATATAACTATGTACCAGTATAACCTGGCTAAAACGTCTAGTCTTGACATTTCGACTAGGTTATACTGGCCATAGTTACAAGCAGACACACATAGAGAATCTCTTGTTTTTGATTTGATATAACTAGAAGCTAAGGACTCCAATTTAGACATCAAAATTGCGGCAAAGCTTTCCGCTGTATGTGGCGTGGCATATTAAGTCTTCCTACCTACTCTTTTTCTTTGTCCAACCCTCTTTCTAGATCAGCTGAGGAGGGGTCTACCAGTACATCTGTAACAAAGAGATCTGTTCTGGAATGTCAGTGTACTCAGATTCTCTTTCCTCCTCTCTCTAAGCGGTTTATCAGGTATATTTAATTTTGGTGGTGCGGTCATCCTCACGTATCAGAATATCACCGTATCAGCGCAATCGACATTGTTTTAATTTAGTGTTCCTACCTATATAACAATATAAATATTTGTAACAGAATGGGTTCCTACCACTAGTGCACTGCATGAGATTCAGAACACTGTATCACAAGTCTCATACCTTAGTCCTTTACAACAATAAAGATTACAGATTCACCTACAAACTTCGTTCAACTTATTAAAAAAGCATCAAACTTATTAAAAAAAGAATACAGAATGGCAAAAGTTCGCCCTAAAAGTGCTCGAGCGATATCAAAAACACATCAAAGATTGCGCAGGCGCCACATTGGGTGCAAACGTAAATAAATGAGGCTAAAATTTAAAATTATAATGGGATTGTATCCGGTGACACAAATGTGTGGAGTTTGTTACTAACGACTTGTGCGACGACGACGAGAATGGGGCACAAAGGTGCTGTGGAGACGCCTAACTTGATATATTTTGGACTTCTAGAGACGACTACTTTGTATATATATGCTCCATGGCGCAGCAGTAGTGAATGCGACTGGTGCGTATGACGTCTCGGGTTCGAATCCCGGGTCGGGCCAACAAAAAGTTATTGGGTTTTCTGTTAAGAATTCTCAATAGCAGCCCGGAGTTAGGAAGTTAGTGGTGTTAGACAGTTTAGTGTTGCCTCGGAAAGCACGTAAACCGCCTACGCCTGATCTCTCTCCTATCGTGTCGGATTACTGTCCCATCGGATCATGAGAGTAAGGGAACGGAGAGTGCTGTTGTGTTTGCGCGCACGCTTGTGCACTATAATATCTCCTGCGCAGATGGCTAGTCCCCGTTAAGTTTGGCCGCCGTGACCGAAATTCGGTCTTTCGAACATTATTATTATATATCGACATAGTCTCCCATGTACGTCCTTGATGGTAGGCAGATCTGTATTACACACACATTTCGTCAACTATATTATTAGGTGCTACGTAATAGTGGCCGAGCTAGTGCAGTTTACAAGCCCAGATCCAGGCACCGTGCTGTCATTTTATATTTTTGGACAGAAAAGCCCAATAATATTAAGCCCGGCTAAGGGCATTGACACCGAGACCTCATATATAGCACTCACATATACTAGCGCTGCAATTGACACCGATGCTTATTATGTGTTACTCGTGTATGTTGTCTCAGTAAATAAATAAATAAACCCGTGGTCTACAATTATTCCTTTCATTTTCTTTAAAAACCAAAAGCATAAATGTTATTTAATATTGTCTTCTGTTTACGTGAATGTTATTCATTGAAATTAAACTACTATATTCCTACGGATTTTATCGCGTTGTTTATTTATCACTGTATTACATAATTTTGAAACTATTACACTACTACTACTACTATTAAATTTTACTAATTTATAAGCTAATAAAATTATTTAAACTATTAAATCTATTTATATTTAGGCTTACACTTTCCCCGACGTTTCGGTTGCTTTTCAACAGCCATGGTCACGGGGAGACCCGTCTCCATAAATGTTATATCATTAATAATATAAGATTGCTTCGTTAATCCCGTAGCAGGTTGCAGATTTCATTATTGCCGATTATTGAGTTTTCCAGTCAAGACATTCATAGTGCAAATGGCAGCATGGAGATTGGCAATGTATTCGTTTGAAAGCAATCTAGCAATCAACCCCTCTATTACGTTTTTTTTTATAGATATTTATACTAAAACTGAAATAAACCTACGTCTCTTCAATAAAATACAGGCGTAAGTTTCTACATAATTAATATAAATAGATTATTTTACACATGCTCTTAAGCTTTTGGATAAAAACAAGCATTTTCATTTGTTTATTTTTCAAATTTTAGCTATTCGAAATATTTCTTTAGCATGTCGACTCCACGCCTCGCCCTGTGGTATAGTTTTACCTGCCATCTCGCGGCAACTAATTGTGAGTACGGATAAAGTATGGTGTCTAAGGTGGCCTTAGTGCGGCGATTGCATCACCGCACTGTGTAACTACCCTTATGCGTCCGTGGCTCCTATTAAGGCACTGAAGAACGTGACGTATTTTCTTTTTAATTTTGATTACGCGTCCATTTTTCCTTGATAGTTTCATATCAGTTGCTTATCGGTAATTATTATTTAGAAGTGATTGAGATGGCAGTTGTTTCAATGTTATGAAGTGACGTTGTAACGAATTCTACGCAGCGATTGCGCCTCGCTTCTGCTATTACGGGCTTTGATGAGGGTTTAAAGCCCAAGCAGAACATACATTTAAGTACTTTGAATGATAAAATATTATAATAATTAATCAATTAATATCTTTAATATAATTTATTTGAATTACATTATATATATATATATATATATGTGGATTGTAAATGTCATGAAATTTTCCATTATATTTTCTGTAAAAGTGTCAGCACCGATAAGTCTGCTCACACATTCAGTTTAAGTTTACAAATATCCAATATTAAAATTAAGCGTTAGTTGGCAGAAACCCATCGTATTGATTGTTAAGTGAGAAACTCACCACGCACCTATAGATAAACTCTTCTGATGATGAACAGCCGCATTTTAGTATTCGGAGTACGCGTCTACAATCACGAGGTTGTGGCTTATTAAGTTATCGTCTCGCCACTGGCTTTGTGCCGAGTGCTGTGGGTTCGATCCCCATACGGAACACAAATGAGTGTTCTTTGTGTACGTTGCTAAAATGTTTGTAAAGTCCCCCGTGACACTGAAATTATTCATAAAATGGCCATTTTAAAAATAATTACAAAATAAAACCAATCCTTCTGTATTGAAATACATGTTCATAAACAATATACGTGTTTATGTTACTAATTTGTATGTCAATATTGGCAAAGCATAGCGCACTAAATATTTTGTATCCAAGATATTTATACAGGCTGTCTGGTAATTAATGGATAACCTGGAAATGTCTTATAGTGGAACTGATGGCTGTTCAGAAAAAAATATGAAAAAAATCTATCATAACTACTACCTGAGATACGTGTTTTTTTTTTAATTACCATGTATCATATGCACTTTCTTGTATACTACGACCATAAATGAATGAAATCCATCGGTTTTTTGTTGTTTTATTATTAGACACTAATTATGCTAATAGATAGACAGTCAAAAGTATGCTATGCTAATATAGCTTGCACTTTTTAATATATATTTTTTTTTAATTTTTCATTACTTTTTTTTCATTTTTTCTGAACGGCCTTCAGTTCTACCATAAGACATTTCAAGGTTATCCATTAATTACCGGACACCCTGTATGTAAATACCTATTTTTGACAAATAAATGATTATTATGATTATGCATATTTTGTATTCAAGGTGGAATCCAAGGACAATCCAAGTTCCTGATTTCGTAATTATTCCTTAACGTGTATCCTCTCAAAAGATAACAAGGTATCTTAATATGAACAGGTGAACATCAATGCTGTACAAACTAAGATTTAAACAAAATAGAACATAAGTTAAAACGCAGTTAAGGAAGACATGTGGTATTGCAGTTCAGCAACTGCATGACTCTATTTTGTAGAGTTTAGGCGCATTTAGGCTTGGAACTTGAAGAATGGTGTCAGATTAAACGGTGCAAGCCTTCCTATGGCTGTTTAGGGTCTGTCTAGATATAAGTACAGCATCTCAGAGTAAGGTGTCTTTATTTATTAATTTGGTAAAATCACAGCATATAATAATTACAAAATTGCTTATTTCAGAAACATTATACAACTTCTACAGTATATCTTACGTAGAGGTCTACTTTTAAGTATTGAAATATCCTGTGCTAGGAGGCCCGCTCTTCTTAACTAATACAACAATATGTAGAAATGTGTATATAAAACAAAAAGATACAAAATAAAATAAAATAATTACAATTTAATACTTAATATCTGAACGAAAATGGATGAAAATAATAGAGAAAATAGGGATAGCATATATGTATGTATATGTGAAACTTTAGTCAAAATTTTAGATTATAGAGTTCTAATGCCACTTACACAGCATTCATAGTTTCAACAGCAAAATTAAGTTAAATATTTACAGACAATGTTCATAAAATGTAAACTTTAAATAAAAATTAACATGCTTGCGTTTTAAAATTTAAAATTTGTCCAAAAGCAGAAGAAATACGTAAAAGAATGATGATATCAGCCCTGTATTAAACTGTCCCACTGTTGGGCACGGGCCTCTTCTCAGTGTGAGAAGGGTTAGGCCATATTCCACCACACTGGCCCAGTACGGGTTGGCAGACTTCACATATCTTTGAGAACAATATGAGAACAGCTCTTAGACATGCAGGTTTTTCACGATGTTTTCCTCCACCGTTAAAGCTGGCGATAATTAACTATTTAATACGCACATAACTTCAAAAAGTCAGAGATGCGCGCCTTGGGATCGAACTTGAGACTTCTGCGTGGCAGTCTAACGATTGCCCACTAGGCTATCGCTGCTATGCAGCAAAAAAGAAATACACTTTTAAACTACTGTCTTCATATTTATAATAAGGTTTTATGGTGTGTCCTGATGCTCTCATAAAACAACATTTGTGGAACGTCTTAGACCCTACATTATACCTACTCAAAATCTTACACTATCCTAGAAAGTGTAGACAGAGTTTAATCTCACCTACATATTGACGATTATTGCGTCCATTGCTTAAGGCTTAAGGTCAGTGCAATATTCCCCTGCCTACCCTCTTAAGGATATACACGCGTTGTAGTTGAGTGATGTCAGTTAGTTAGTTATATAATTAGGATAGTTATTTGTGGAGTCCAAAAAATAAGTTCCTGCTATCTGTGCATTGTATGTTTGGAAAGTTCCTCGGATTTGATCCCTTGTGCTGGACTTTAAATAAATAAAAAATATTTGTTATGATTTAATCCTCAAGCAATCATGTCAGATGCCATCCTTACACGGTGGAGTCGACGAGAGTGCGTACCAACAAGTTTGGGTCCTCATACCTCTGCCGAACGATCAAGACATAGAATTCTCTGCCAAGGCACGTGTTTCCTTCTTCCTTCAATCCTGGGTCCTTTTAGCGGGCGTGAAAAAGCACCTTCTCAGGCCGTCAAAGTAGAGACCTCAACATCGCCTTGGCTGCTATGAGGACGATGTGGAGGCCACTGCTCTTAGACCACACGACTGCTTACCATCAGGTGGAGTGTGGTCATTTTGACGAGCAAAATAAAAAGTAAAAAAACTATATTAATTTACAGTATAATAACTGATTCTATAAAAAATAACATCGTAAAAACCAATAAAACCATTAAAATTGTGAATGTCCAAAAATCCTGCCAAACTAATTTCAATATGAAAGCAAAATTGGCACTCAGTACCAAAAACTCCGAGTTAATTTTGTTACAAGACAAAGAGATAGAGTCGTACAGGAAGAGGCTTCACTCGCCAAAGTAATAGCGCACTTGGCACCGTTACTGAGCGCAGTCGATACGATAGCAATAAATAATAGACGGCGTAAATACGTACAAAGAATTTGGCAGACTTGTGTCCAGTTTCAAAGATGTAGCGTTGCTGGATGAGACACGAATATAATAAAATTATTTTAAATGCAATAAATGCTAATAGTAGAGTGATTCTAGTGACCAATTAAGCTGCACATACGCCTTACCGTCTCCGAATATGTAGACAAAGGTGTTGTAACCGTACCTATATTTTGCAAGCTGTGGTTACAAGCTGACTGGTTTGGCGATGTCATGTCTCCGTTTGTGATTCAAAAGAATCTTCATCCACCCTTAATTATCGCATATTTTATTTATATGTCACACATTACACTCACGGTATTCTTATTTCTTGTGCTAGCCTAGCATACGGAATAGAACGGCCGAACTAGCCAGCTTGTGACCACGGCCGGTATAACCTGGTCGAAACGTCAAGCATCAATAAATCAATAAATATATATTTCATGCAACGTGAAAGTTTAACAGTTATTATTATCAAAAATATATCTTAATATTGTCTTCTGTTTACGCAAATGTTATTCATGGTCACGGACCATGGCTGCTGAAAAGCAACCGAAACGTGGGGGAAAGCTTAAACTTAAATACAAATAGTTTTAATACTTTAATTAGCTTAAAATTAGTAAAGTTTAATAGTAGTATAGTAGAGTAACAGTTTCTAAATTATGTAATAGAGTGTTAAATAAACAACGCGATAAAATCCGTATATAGTAGTTTAATTTCAAAAAATATATCTCTATGTGAGTAAAATCAATTTGGTATACTGCTAATATTTCTATAAAATAGTTATATGAATCTAAAATAGGTGTAATAGGCTACGTAGGTATATTCTGGAAACGACAAATGTTGCCTGGTTGGATTTGGTTTAATGGTATCTATTTATAACATATAAATCAATAAAACAGACAACCACGCAATTAGTTTCATTACTAAAACGATTGTTTTTTCAACTTCCTATACGCAGTAATATTGTCATGTCACTTCCAGATATTTTAGAGCGGTGTCCGTCCAGTTTGTTAGCACAAAACTAGTACAATAATCGCTAATGGAGCGATGCAGTGGTCACTTTTCACGCCAGCCCGTATAACGGACACTGTCTATGTTGTCTGTGTGCTAATGCAGTTAGCATTACGTTTGTTTTGGTTTTAAGGAATACTTTAAGGTACAATCATTATTACTATATAATAAACTATTGTAACATGTACACACACATATAACAAAAATTATATAAAATTGAATTGTGTTATATTGTCTTCTGTTTACGCGAATGTTATTCATTGAAATTAAACTACTATATACGGATTTTATCGCGTTGTTTATTTATCACTCTATTACATAATTTAGAAACTGTTACACTACTATATTATACTATTAAACTTTACTAATTTTAAGCTAATTAAATTATTAAAACTATCAAATCTATTTGTTTTTAAGTTTACACTTTCCCCGACGTTTCGGTTGCTTTTCAGCAGCCATAGTCACGGGGAGACTAAGATGGTAGTTGTCTCAATGTTCCAGTGTAGTTATTTCAAAGTACCCGAACATAATTTAGTTATTGGTGTTTCTATTTACGCAGAATGAGCTCAAAGTATCATGAAGTCTAGCTGTGGTTTGTTTCTTCTTGGGTTTGACTATTTGAAGTACTGGATCCCAAGCTGGTGGTACATTCCAACCATCTTCTCTATTGAAATTTTGATGTTTTTTGATTTCAATAGCCTCGCGAAGCATCCTTGGTAGGAATCGGTGTTCTTTAGCGAGTTTTGTGTTGTCAATAAATGTTTGGCGATTGAAAAGAGTCCTTAAACAGGCTCTTTGCAATGTTAAATTTTATGTCCTTTTATTTATTTTTATTATTAATATATTAGTTAATTGACATGTCCAAGAATTGTTTACACATTTTTATGAAAATAAAGATTTTTATCTTTTACTTTACTACTAGACTATCAAATAAATATAAGAATCATTAGCCTTACTAAAAACAAGTGAGAAATGGCAATTAATTGCCGTAAATCTTAGAATTCGAAAGAATTGTATCACGTGACCTTGAGGTCAGAGGTCAAAGGTCATAGTCATTTCGGGGTATATCGACTATGCTAAGTCGAATAGCGTTGATCACGAGTCTCTAGCTCTTACGGTTCTTGAGTTGAAAGTTGTATAACAGACAGTCGGACGGACAAAGCTGTTGTATAAGAGATTTTTCGAACTCTAAAAAAGGACGACTGACTGCAAGAATGGTCAATGATATCCACAAGTTATTGTTCCAAGTAAAAGAGTAAGAGAGTAAAAGAACATCTACATGTTCTTTGTGTCTTCTTCTCCCTAGCCTTTATTATTCCCAAGTCACTTGGGGTCGGCTTTTCTAGTCTAACCGGATTTGACGAAATATCAGTTTTTACACAGAGCGGCTGCCACCTGACCTCCGCAACCTGAAGGCTAACGATACCCTAAAGCTAGACCAGTGTCAGGATGTTATAGAGCACTAACTTCCCAATAACGACCGCCATAGATGTTCATGTCAGCCGGGACCGACGGCTTAACGTGCTCTACGAGGCACGGAGCAGGCGATAATTGTCAATCAATACGCACATAATTTCGAAAAGCCATATAACTTCCGAAAGTTAGAGGTGCGTGACGTGGGTTCGAACCAAAGACCCTCTGCCTTGCAGTCTGTTAGTCAGCCATTTGAATTTCTTTTTAGGACCCCGGCGACACGGAAATAAATTAAACTTGTAATTAAAGTTGTCCGATTGTTTCAATTTAAGACTTCAGCTGCAGTCTTTTGAAAATAATAAATCATGCTATGAGATAATCAGGCATTATCCGATAAATCCATAAAAATATAAGTTTTGTACGTTTGCCTCAAAACTTTTTCTGTATCACTCATTTAATATTAGGTATGTTAAGATTATAGTTCGTGTATCGTAATGGAAAATAAGCTGCCGGTGCCGTCAAATAATATTATATACCTATATATTACGTTATAGGAAACAGACTCACACTTGTGTAACCCTGATGAGATAGGCACAGGTATATTGCAGCCTCTTTTCGCACGCTAACAAGCACTTTTCTGTGACTCAGTGCTGCTACTGTGAACTTTATAAATGAAAAGCCCAATGACACTCTGCCCAGCTCAAGAATTAAACTTGAAAGGATCACACGCATATAAAAATACTTATGAACTAGTCAAGATAAATATTTTCATAGCAGTTTTTAATTATATTTTGTTACATATAGCTACTATTGTGCTTTTTTCTTGTTCATACTTAGTCTAAATACTTATAGAATTGAACCCAATTTATTAAGTCCATATGCCTTACCAAATTTGTCGGCCTCGATGTGTGTGGTTAGTGTAACCGACTGCCGCGCCTGAGGTCGCGGGTTCGATTCCCGCACAAGTCAAACATTTGTGTGCATGAACATGGATGTTTGTCTTTGTCTGGGTGTTTTTATGTATAATATGTATGTATTTACAAAAAAAAGTATATATGTATGTTTATCCATTGTCTAGTACCCATAGTACAAGCTCTGCTTAGTTTGGGCTAGACGGTGCTGTGTGTATGTGGTAGAATATTATTTATATTATTATTATTAAATACCCGCTGGACAATTAAAACTTGGCCTAAAGTCCCAGACATATTCTCAAGCCAGGATCTGAACATAGAACTTCAGCATTACCTACCAGGATATCCTTAGACTCACCAGACTATCGAAGCATCATATACATATGTACATTGACTTCAAATCTAAGCGTGCTGAATTTAAAAGGGTAAAAGTTTCAATAATATACCGTTTCAAAATACCCTTGAGCCGCTCAATCGTTTAATGCGAACAACATGTGTGACAACACGGCCCGATACCTCACAATATCAATCCTGTATTCAATACCAAACTATTTTGGATCCTAATGCACCTCTATAGCTAAAGAAATAAAGTTGTATTTCCCGTGTATGGTTTTAAAATGAAGTTGGTATAGGGAATGCATTGCTCGTTCATCGGTTTGAATTCGAATTTCGAATAATATTAAGGTTATTGTAGGCTTGTTTGAAATCTTTGCTTACCCAAATTTTCTTTTAAAAAACTGATTTCAAGATAAGCCAAGTCTATTTAAAAAGAAAATATTTTTGTTAATTCATTATTTATCAAAAATATTTTTTTTTAAATAGGAAGCTGATATACAATTGTCTACCTGATAATCAGCAGTTAATTTGGTCTATGATTGCTTGCATACCACGGGTAACATACTATTGGCTTAGTGATCCTTAGAAAAAGAAACTAAGGATGAGTTAAAAGGAATGAAATGGAAAAGTAGTTATGGTATCTTCTAAAACTTGCAAGTGAAAGACAGTAACAGTGTTACTGCATTTACATACTTTTCATGTAATTCACCGCGCAAGCTAGCTCTACCGTGCTCTGCCAATCAATTGGAAAAGTTCATTATCTGCAGGCATAGGTAGGCCGTTGGGGCAGAAAGGTTCTGGAGTGGCGGTCACAAACTGGAAGACGCAGCAAAGGTAGGCCCCCACAAGATGGACCGACAACCTGGTAAGGGTCGCGGGAAGCGGTTGGATGCGGGTGGCCTAAGACCGGTCTATGTAGAAAACTTGGAGGAAGCCTGTGTCCAGCAGTGGACGTCTTTCGGCTGAGATGATGATAGGTACTTCTATAGGCACCTATTCACTTAAAACACGGTAATTCCTCAACAAACAAGTTGAAATTCAAACATAATTCAAATAAATATTTACTTTTTGTCTTTTGATTTTTTTTTATACCTAAGGTGGCATACATATGAACGGCCCACCTGATGGTAAGTAGTCATCGTAAACTATGGACCTGCAACACCAGAGGCAACACTTGCGCTTTGCCGACCCGTTAGAAAAGGAAGTGGGAAGGAGAAGGGGCGGGAAGGGAAAAGGGGGTGATTGGGCCTTCGGCACTCTCACTCACCGAACGAAACACAACAGTAGGAATACTGCTATTTCACGTCGATATTCTGTGAGAGGCTTGTCTTTCCTCGGTTGAACCGGTCCATTTATGCTGAAATCAGCTAGGCTCTACTACTCATAATTATTACTCATAACATTATTTTATAAATATTAGCTCCTCGCTAATGTTGCCAGTCACATTTTGCAGGTGTAATATACATACATCAGCTTAGCTGTTCTCTCTACCACTAACTCTGTAAAAAATAAAATACATGTACAGGCTCTATCTCCGCCTATATACAGGTTGTCACTTGTCCCAGAAGTCGACGTCAAGCCGGATTTAGGTAACAGTTACTAAGTTATAATAGCTATCAGAAAAATATAAAAAAAATCAACGTTACGTATTTTAAAAATTACAGGCATATTAAAAAAAATCGAAATCTTCACTTGTGACGGTCTTTTCAATCGTGTTACTACAGATATTTACTGTTCAAATAATTTTATTTTGTTATGTAGTCTCTAATTTTTCCTTTAAGCTCTCGATTTTATTCGATTATTCGAGATTACATAACAAAAATAAAAATATTCAACAAGTAAATACCTGTAGTAATAGAAGTGAAAAGACCGTGAGAGGGTGTAGATATATTTGTTTATTTTTTTTAAATACCTGTAATTTAAAAATACTTAACTTAGATTTTTTAAATATTTTCTCATTCCTATTATAACTTAGCCTGTTACCTGATTCCGGCTTGACGTTGACTTCTGGGACATCCTGTATATAGTTTATTTTTTCGATATACTTGGAGATCCTTCTCACATAAATTGACGCATTTGCAATGTTAAGGTCAAGGTCAATCTATGAATTTTCTTCAATTTAATCAAAAAGCAAAAGATAATGTATAATCTCCTTTACCGCTACAATTGTCCGGTCGACCGGGCCAGTTCGATGTCCGGCCGCGCTGTCCGGCTTGATCCGGACACGTGGTGTACTTGCTGTTATTTGATATTACGATCACTGGCCGGCTAAACTGTCTGTATGATCGACATTTTGGTTTATAGTCAGACGTTGATGAATATACAGAATACGAAAGCAATAGACCTATGCTTAAAACTGAGGTGGCATTCAAACTAGGTTTGAGTTCACCGTAACTGAGGCTGTATCTTGAATTGGGTGAGCAGGCAGTTATTGCCAGGGTGTTCTGGATTCGATCGCCATTCGTGACAATTGTTCTGAGTCTGGGTTTACTGTTTGTCCGTTAGCTGTATGTTTGTAAAGTCTCGCGCGTCGCGTTAGATATCTGTCAAAAGAGATAGCTTTAAAAAAATACAATGAAATACCATCATCAATGATGCAGCCATTTTCTAAGTTGATGGCCTGGATTTTCTTATTCTTCACCTTAGGTGCAGTGAGCAATGCATCTGGTATGGCAAGGGAATACAATTACTGGCCCTTTGGATTATAGATAAATAGCATTGTGCATATCTCTTGCGCAGATGGCCTCCATTAAGATTATTTTTGTTCTAGGACAAATATCGCACTAGAAACAAAATCGTATCACTTATAACTTTACCCAAGTCCCAAATGTACCCAAACAATGCACACAGAACACCCTGATTTCATATTTTACTAACATAAATTTTAAATAAATTATGTCTGTTTTGTTTATACCGATAAGCAACACAGCACCTAAATGATTCCATTTTACCTTGAGACACACGGGACCCAAAAAATACTCACGACTTTTTTCAGATAGAGTCCCGGTAATCCGCCCTCCTTGACAATATCATAACTCGCCATAAATAACATGCTTTAGAAACGTCTATCTTGGGTCACCCTCGATTTGCATGTAGGGTGAGGCTGTGACGTCATAACTATAATTTATTTGCGTCAAATATCGGGAATGGGATTGCTCTGTCGTATATTCGTATCAATATGAGTTATAAATGATGTGCTTTCGGAGTGCAATTATTGTTTGACGTTACATCGTTAAAAATATTTCATTATTACGTAATTCCCAATGGTGTTTGTAGTAATAACCTAGAAGATTAGGTAGTCACTAATGCGACGAGTGAATACGATTCCCAAACGAGACAGCAAAAAGTAAAATCTACAAAATACCTGGACATCGTTTGTGGACTTTAGATTTCATAAAATCTATTCTTCGTGCAACAATTCCTTTTTTTACCTCTGACCATGGTGACTGTTAAATTTTGCTTGCTAAATTACATTTATTTAGTGCGGCAATGCTGATTATTTTAAGATTTCACTAAGAATTTAGGAATGATTTTGGGCAATTTGACGTTTCGGTCAGTTTGCTCTCGAAATAATGACCTGATTTTTTATTTTGTGACTGTAATCATCTTGATCTAGCATGATCGCGTTGATTATTGTTATGTATACCAGCTAGAAAGCAACTAGGTAGAGACAAGAAATGCTTACCCATATCTTAATATTGTATAAAAAAAAATTTTTTATATTATTACAAAAGTAAATAAACCAATTTCGATATAATTTACAAATATTTATAGGTATATTTCTGTAATACAGCAAGAAAAACACTGTGAAAAATAATTGCTATGCAATATGTAGAAATATATAATTATAATAAGATACCAGAAAATATCAAAAATATGCAATAAAATCAATGTGTAAAATCTCTTAAAAATGGCTAATAGGGAAAATCTTTTATTTGGTTATTATATTTTTGACATTCTTAAACAGAGTAATAGAATTTTGTAAGTCATGATTTATTGTTCAATTTCTATTTTAAGACTTAATATTAAATTCATTTGCTATCTCTTTTTACTCAATGTTGCTAAAAATAACTATATGTACGCCATTTGTATTGGTTGAACATGGAGAAGTGTTTTTTACATTAGACAAAACAATATGTGCCTATGATTCAGAAATAAAAATTATAATTATGACCAACCTTTTTTAAAAATAACTTACCGGTCCCTAATATTCTTCTCAACGTCTCAAGCAAAACTAGATAATTCTGCTAGGATTCACGTCAGTATTACAATTGATGGGTGCCTTTACTAAGTAATCTGAGTCTGTTTTATAAGTAACTATAATATACGATAAAAGTTTTATTTACAGTTTTATAACAGTATAGATAAAACAGTAACCTTAAAAACCCGTCGTTCTAACCATCAATCCCCGTATCTTTACCCAGGTTGACCGTCCTAAGTCCTCGGCTGTCTAGCGTTCATTTATCAACCGAGCAACCCTTTGCTTCGAGGAATTCGGAAGAAAAGTCTCCGGTACACTACTGGTTTAATAAATTGACTTTGTATCGGTCGGTGCCCAAATATATTGGATTGATTGAAGATGTCATTAGAGAATTGATTTTGTTTTGGTTTTAAACGTTTGCACCCTTTGACGGCTTTTTATAAGGTCCTGGCTATAATGGCCGAGTTAAGTGGTTTTCTGTAACATAATTTTCAGTAGCAGAATAGAGTATGGAATCTTCTGTGATAACTAAAACGGACAAAGAATATTGGATTCGCGATCGAGATGTAACGCGTTCGAATGCCGCTGTCAAACCAAATTTAATATAAGCATTCTAGCTAAGCTAGAACAGTAAACAAGAATACTAGCAATTTGTAAACCAAACTGCCAGTAATTTATAAATAAATTAAAACCTAATCGTCAATGCCCCATTTCGCAGGACTTAAACTAAGCTGGCAAATGCTAGAGTAAAACACCATTGTTTGCTCTCAGGGATAGACCGGATAGTCCAGCTACGTCTTAATTCTTAGTAACACGGAATTATTTCTTTTTATTGTCTTTGGCAGCAGACGAGCAAGCGGTCCACCTGATTGGAAATGGTAACCGCTGCAAATGGACTTCAGCAATTTCAGGACACAGCAAAGTTACTGCTTACCGTAACAAAAGAATTCTCTTGAAACCTCGTTTGAAGAAGACCCAGATATAGCAATGGGCTCACCACTAAGACAACAAATAAAACAAAGCTAGCAAAATGCGTATGTTTTACATCTCTGCCTATCCGTAAGGATACACGGGCACTATACTTAAGGGTAGGTAGACTCGTCAAACATTTATATACAAACCTTCCATCCAATTGAATCGTCAATCCCAAAACCTCTTTATCGAAAATAGAGGAGTCCTTCCGAAATAGTCAAAATTTCCTTTCGCCATTATTCATACGAGTCCCATTACCATGGGGTGTTAATACGTGTTGACTTATTGGCACCATCGTTCATGTGCACCCTTCCTCTCTTTAATGTTGAGCCCTTTACTCAGATAATGTGAGATTCTGAGCATTTTGTATCGGACTTAAGGGGTTGGTCAATGATTTTGGTAGAGCTAAATGATTGGGTCAATCTTTTGAAATCTACTTAAACTATCAATGTGAATGTTTCCAAAGTTTAAAGGGAAAATGAAACGATGTCACTAATTAACATAGTTTTTGAGAAATCAGGAAATGTCGGGTCTAAACAAGCTAGCTTTGCGTTTGGTATTCAAGTGGTGTGAATTAATGAATTTAACTTAAAACCTCTTTATAAGGTATAGTGAATGCAATTAGATCTTTTGTTTGATTCTCGGGAAAAATGTTTGAGATTTTGTCAACGTAATTTTTATTGGCAGTACGGAAAACTAGTGCGTGGTAGACGACTATAAGCTCCTTTTAAATGGGACTTCAAAATGCAATCTTTATGGCTATGTATGTTTTATTTATTTCATTAGTTTCATTATATTTGATTGCTAGAATTCTAAAAACAGCAGTACGATCGAGCAACATGTGTAATTTTTGGATGGTACTAGTTCTTATACTAATTATAATAAAAGGAAATTTAGTGACAATGCAGTGGTAGATATAAATTATATATCCTAAGCTTTATATTGATCTAGTGTCGTTATTCAGAGAAAATAGAGTGCTTCGTTCATATGGAATTAACGCTGCCCACATTACCCCTTAACGAATTCAACTATACTTTTCTAAATTATGTTTAACATTTAGGCACGAAAGAGTATATTGTGTGTGAATAAGTCGTTGCAGTGCCATAAATTGAATAAATTAATAAATTGTATGTATAAACTCTCTGGGATATACCACCACATATTAAATACCACCATATATAAAACAAAGTCCCCTGCCACGTCTGTCTGTTCGCGATAAACTCAATAACTACTGAACGGATTTTCATGCGGTTTTCACCAATAGACAGAGTGATTCACGAGGAAGGTTTAAGCGTATAGTTTCTTAAGATTGCATGTAAATTAGTAGAAATATGAAGGTCATTGTTAAAAATTTCGAAAAAGTTAAAACGCCTGAGAGCTTTAATCGAAAACGCTGCCTAATCCGTTTGCTATATAACAAAACATACCAGTGCGAAGCGGGGGCGGGTCGCTAGTATCTATATATATATATATATAAGCGTTGATGTCCCGTAATGTTATTGAGCGAGATAAACACCTAAACCCTAAACTTATCACAACTAAAAATACAAACAACTATCAATCAAAGTAACCACATGCATAATCCTGAACCCTTCCTCGGCCGTGTCCATCGCACGTCATTTATAACAGACAAATCCGCGCTCGGGATACATTTCCTTGGTATATCTTATTTATTGTCAAAATGTCAGACGGGATGGAGCGAAAACTATTTGTCATTGACAAAGCTTTTCGGATAGGATACAAACCCTTATCGGCGTAGTAGGGTTAGTTGCAGGTGTTGGAGACATGTTTGTGGTGTTTACATAGGCTAACCCTGTTCGTGTTCAGATTGAAAGGAAACTAGCATTTCTTTTTTTTACAACCTATCTTTCGTCCTCTGACATAAAGAAAACCAAAAGTTATTTTTTTACTCCCTATATTTCGTTCTCTGACATAAAGAAAAGAATAGAACTAGAATTTATTTTTATTTTTCTGGTCCCGTGACCACAAACACATTGTCCAATTCGTCAACGTCATATACGTTGACGAATTGGACAAAAGGTTTTATTTTTCAAATTTTCAATAGCAACCTGGTCTCTGGGTATGTGTTCAGTAACCTTCCTGTATTCAGGTTTAGGATCACTTTCTTATACTTACACAGGTAGAAACTCAAATGCGTATATCCTAAAAGGGTAGGCAGACGTGTAATACATACACATATCGCTAGTTTTGTTTTATGTTCCACTGTGGCGGACTATTCCTATTTTAGGGCAATATCTAGATTCCTGGTAGTGCTACTGAAAATTGAGACATAGCCAAACTCACGCTTGTACACCTGAAGGTACACAGTGATGTACACCCACACGACTTAGTTTAGATTTTACGTTTCGTTGTATATCGCCAGCTATAGTTTTGTTTACAGGGTTAATATTATTATTTAATGGAACTTGATAAACTGAGAATTTCAACCCTCGAAAAACACAAGAAATGCAATCGCAGCTTCAAGTGACTCAATGCACAAAATAAACAATGAATGTCGGTCAGTTACATTCAGCATATTGTATGGAAGGAAAGTTCGCCAAGCTGTTTGTCCATCTACGTCTCCATGTCCTATTTCGATACAAGATAAGACAGCTATTTAACTAATGGCTGTTGGGATATTGAACGTCATGTCGCACCGTTCTGAGGCGTCCGGTTTTTGAACGATTGTCATCTGCTGATGACTGGTAGGGTTGTCGCGACTGAGATTTTAGTACAATCTATATATTTATATGTTAAGAGAAAATGTTGTACTGTTTCTTAAGTGTACTGCGGGCACAGAGAAGTGAGCACCAAGGAGTGTGAGAGTTGGCACTGTTAAATAAAGAAGACTGCACAAAGTTAAAATTGATATCAAAGAAATACAAGTACATAAAAGTATTTATTGAATAACGGATGAATTTGTGTCACTGGCCAACCGACAATGTATTATTATGATTACATTGCATAGTTTTGTTTCTAAGTAGACAGTAGTTATAATAATTACTTAAAATATATTAGATTTCAACGTAAATCAATAAATAAATGTACAGTATTTCTAAAACCCTTCCTAAAACAAATACCGGTAAACCCCTGGCATTTTTAGGTTCCCCACAACCTTCCACTCGATAAGTCAACCACACATTCCGTAAGTCCTATACCCCATTAAACCTCATTTAGCCAAACCGCAGCAGACCGGTACAAATCCATCTGCTGTTAATTGAAACTGAATTCGAAATTCGAGCCCCATTTTGAATTTTCGAAAAAAGAACCGAATAATTCGCTCCAATAAATATTTGTCGTTGTGGCAGCCCTGGAATTGTTGGGATGTCATGTCCGAGCCCTTTTCAAAATGGCGTCTGTCAAGTGTAGGGTGGCGGTCAGTACCGCATTGTGTCTTTGTTTGTGACGAAATTATGTTATTTATTGATATGTTTGTGTATCGGTGTGTTTGGTTAGGGGTAATTTTCGGTGTGTAATGTAAAGATACTCTTGTAGAATGTGTTGTTGACTCGAAGATATTGTAGTTTTAACGCTATTCTTAGACGTCTAATTATTTATTTATTAACACATTTAGGTACGCTTATTGCTACGATGATTTATGAGGGGCTTAAGCAACTTTGCTTAGATTGAAATTTAGATGGGTGACTGCTATTTCATATCTTGTATACCTACCAGTTAGTACTGCCTACTATTGAATGGTAGCCGATGTAGAGAATCTGAGTACACGATAAAATCATATAAGAAAAGTAGCATGATATAAACAATTTTAAATAGAACATCGTCATTTCTTCTAAGTTAGTAAACTTACTTTAGTTCCAGCTTTCTCCCGCGGCTACGCTTACTTGGAAACGTCGTCTTTTTCTATGTATTAAAAGTACCCTATAGAGGCTGATTGGCAAAAGACTGGACATATTGAAGTAGGGTATTCACTACTTGATTCAGTACCCGAATATTTAAAAAAAATAGGTACTTATAATTTTACCTAATTATCCAATAAAAACTTAATGTGTGGACACTCTTGCGCATCTACCAAAGCTAAGCAAAACCTCCGCCCCAGCCTCCGCTACCGCACCCCGCACTCTCCCGAATTTGCACCCCCGCGCGTCCTTTTCTTATCAAAGGTCATTAGCCTCGGTAGCAGCTGTGTGCGATGCGCGCAGTGTCCACATTTTATGAATATTTCATACAAATTTTCATAAAAGTTACACAGATATTTTTTTTATTCGTTACGTTTGACCATATATTATCATGTCCTTAAGTATGTACAATGTTTAACCAGTCACACTGTATAATTTTCTACACCCTAACAAGGTAATATGCAAAATTGTATGGTGCTTGGTCGAGAACTTAAATGAAAGCGTAACAAATAAACTAACATTTATAATATTAGTTAGGTTTTGTAATATTATTGTTCTCATTTTATGCCTCATCATCTTTGGCTGAACCTTGGGCTGAAATAGTTCAGTCAGTAAATTTGAAATCAGATGGATTCTATGCCAGTAAAGGGTCGTAAGCAGATTAATATAATAAAGAAAGTAGACGAATTCAAAAAGTATATTCACTCCGAACAATTATTTGTAGAACACACAACGAATTGTCCCGTATGGGGTTCGAACCCACTACAACTACCGTGTCGGCGACGAGGCGACAGCTTGCCCGATGCGCCAAAAGTTATGTCAGTCTTATATATGCAGTAATTTTAAATCAAATTTGTTAAAAATACGGTTTTCTTCAGAAGGATAGGTAAAGAACTATACAGCAAATTAGAATTGGCGTTGCTAGTAGTCGCTATGTGTATTACAGCAGTTCAACACATGGATGTCCGATTAACGGTTTGTGCGACAAAGCTGTAATTTTTTCTGTGCTGTAAAATTCACCATAGTTCGAAGGCACGCTTGTGCAACACACTGAAGCTCAATATCAATCTAGTTATGTTTTAAATAAACAACTCCTGTACAAGATAGAAATCCTATGTCACACGCCTGCACTCAGTATAACACCCAGACTCGATTATATATTCAACAAATATTTGTGGATCGCACAAATGTTTTACCCGTCTGGGAATCGAACTTACGCAATTGAATATGTTTTTGAAATCCTGCAGATGATGTTCTTTTTTTATAACTCGCACTATACTCTATTTGGTTAGGTACTTAACTAAAGGTAAACAATCTTGATGTATCATTTAATCTAAAAACTCAGTTTAAAAATAAAATGCTGCTAAAGATCAATTCGTTCAAAAAATTTCAAAAAAATAAAGATCGTTGGTTTAAGTAGTAGTCTAGTTGTTAAATATATGTTTGTGTAAAAAGTCATATCAAGATTGTTTACCTTTAGTTAAGTACCTAACCAAATGGAGTATAGGAATAACGTCTACGTCGCGTGTGACTTTACAAACGTTTAACGGGCCCAAAGAGCACCCAGCCTTGGAGCATTTGTGTTTCTTGTGGGTGACTCACAACATTCAACGCAGTGGCAATGGCGAGGAGATCACTACGACATCCGTGCAGTCAACTGGAGTAGTATAACAAACAATGGTGTACCAGTAGTTCGACACCAAGACAATGTGACAAAAGAATTTAATCAAAGAAATAAAAACTTCTGACACAATTAATCAATGCCGTGATTTATCCGAATCTCTCCACTTTAATAAATATTAAACTACCTGCAGTAGGTGTAAACCCATCAACACTTGCAATCACGACCGATACTTAATAAATTATGGACAAAACTAAACGCTAGTGAGGGGGGTACGCGCATCGACATCGATGTCTGCGGTTAGGATCGCAGCGTTAACTTTGCATTATTAATGATTCATTTAGTTCACACTAACCGAGCGGCGGCCGTGATCCCTTTGGGTTTCTGCTAAGGATGCGCAAAGTATCGATGGAAATTGACTATAGTTTATTGTTCTCAGATATCTATACCCTGAAAACAATGCTTTTCATCTCAAATCATCAAATATATTAATTGTGTAAACTTTGTATAAGTAGCATAAAACACATGGATATAGTCAATAATATATCTTGAATGTCCACGAGAATTCAATCATACAGTTACTATTTACTTTGCTAAATATATGTTTTCCTAAGATAAAATAACGTACTTAGTCACGCCCAATTTCAAGATTACTATCAATGGAAATCATACGTAAAAAGGTGAAGGGACCTGGAAAGGGTATGCACCGATGTATTACACCCAAATTCCGCCAGATATATATGCTTTTTGTATTCATGCTGCAACTGAGAATTGATTGACAGGAAAACCCAATAACATGTTGCCCAACTCAAGAATCGAATCGGATAACATATGGACAGCAGTCTTATTTAGCATCACTGCACCACTGAGGCATCAAATCCTTACTAATATTATAAATGTGAAAGTTTGTGAGGATGTATGGATGTATGGATGTTTGTTACTCTTTCACGCAAAAACTACTGAACGGATTGAAATGAAACTTGGTATATAGATAGCTGTAGACCTGGATTCACATATAGGCTACTTTTTATTCCGATATTCCCACGGAAACGAGACTTACGCGAGTGAAACCACAGAGGAAAACTAGTAAATATATATTAGATTTAAACTCACAGTTTTATGTAAACACAAAAAAATATTTATAAATATATATATATCAAGTCTATAACATCGATATCGATAAAACTGCTGACACAAACATCACTAACTGATGTTTAGTCAGTGCAATCGGCGATCTGATTAATAGTACTCGCGCGAAATGTTTAATCTTTCCCGAAGCGACTCGGCTGGGACCCTTTGCTCTTCGCACAAGCAACAACACATATATTATGCATAAACTATCGATTGTTGTCTTAACATCACTATATGAGCTTGGTATTGCTTAGTAATGAATAGACGTCACTAGAATACCTCGTTTATAGGATGTGATAAGTTTATTCGTGATCGTGTCCACTCAGGTTTGATTTCGTAGACGGGTAAAGTGCTGTTTGGTACCTTAAGAAAATAGCAAATAAGGTTAATTAAGAAATTATAGGTAGCAGTACGGTGTCTGGAATTAATACACGCAATATTATATAACGTGTGAATTAAAATATAGGTATTTTCATATACTGATGATACAGCACTTCTGTTTAATGGCCAGACTTGGAAGGAAGTATACAATACAGCAGAGACAGAATTCCGAAAGGTGATACATTGGCTAAATATAAACCTACTTTCCCTTAAAATATTAAATACCAATTATATAACATTTTAAATTAGAAACGCACAACAACTAGAGCCGAATTTTTGCTGTACGAATTCAAATACATGTAACTACTCAATTTAAAAAAAGTAACCAGCACTATGTATTTGATTGTCATTGTTGATCAGAATCTCTCGTGGTATTCTCAGTTAGAACTTGTCTCAAACCGACCACGAAAACGAATCTGGATTTGTAAATATCTTAGAGATATATCTGATAAAAAATTACTAATCCACATTTATATATCCAAGTCCAATCAATACTTTTGTATTGCATACCGGTCTGGGGCGGTATCTACCAGACCAAATTTGAAAGTATTGAACGTATTCTAAAAGTAACGCTACATAAAAAAGGTATTTTATTACTGTCAGTCTATATTGCGAAGCTAATGTTTTAACAGTTAGACTAATTTATATATTACAATGTATTCTCAGAACACACGGTAAAATAAAGATCTCAAGAATTCATAAAAATCGAACACAACGTTCAGTTATGAGTATTATGACGTATCCTGACACTAAAACAGTATTTTCTTCAAAACAATTTCATTTTAATTTCTTAAAACTATATGATAATTTAAATAAAAAGCTAACTATATATAACATGACCCACTTGCAATGTAAAACTAAGGTAACTGAATGGTTGAAAACGCTTACTTACCAAGAAACCGAGGAACTCTTAAAATGAGGATAGACATTATTCATATATATTATATACGTCTACAGCACACTCACACTTTAAATTGAAAACTCTCTCACATGGATTCAGTACAAAAGTACACACATATATATCTGCACACACACATACACACATATACACAAACAAACGCCCACCCGTCTGTATACAATCTATGACTATACCATGTATTAGCAAATAATACGTACATTTAGTTACCAAAAATATATGTTTAATTGTTTCTATTTATAAATTTTAAGTTCTCATTCTTTATTAAAAATATTATGAAGTGTACCCATGCTTACATGCTTGCAACCTTAACTTAACTATGCTATTACATTGTTTTAATGCATGCTATGGACAAAAGGGGACTCTTCTAACACAGGTTTTTTACTTAACAGAAGAGTTCCGAAAACTTGTCTATATTACCTTGTAATAGATAAAAAAAAGAATTTTAATTTTGATTTTGAAAATATATTGAAACACCACTGAGTAACCTTTTGGGTATCTACAACTGATGTACAATATTGTGAAGAAAACCAGGTAGGTATAGTAAGCAACATACTGTCTTATATTTATAATTATAATAAATACATTAATACTAAACCATCTTCCGTCGTCGAATATCAAGTTATTTAAAAAGTATTTATGTCGACTAAATTAACAAGAATTCTTGATGGATATTTTATATTTATTGGGCGGTAATATTTAGTTCATAAAGGTATTTATTGTGACTAAATTCTATCAACTTCCGTCATCTAATATTTTGTTATTTAGCATTATTTCTATTAACTAATTTTTAATAAATATTACTGAACGGAGATTTATCAACTTCCGTCTAGGAATATTTAATCAGTTTAAAGTATTTGTATCGACCAATATCTGTCAAATATTTTTATTTAATATTGAACGGCAGTTTATCAACTTCCGTTGTCAATAAATATAGTTATTATATTGATAATAGCCATTATGGTGGATCGGCATTGCAACTCGGATATTCGTACCTGAACCGTGGATAATGAAGGTGTTACTGAGACAGTCTGAAGTGCGAAATATTATAATAATTTACAATTTATGATATGAACTATATATAACAAGTTGTGAAGTGAGCGTTGACTATAGAGCAGCGATAGCTCAGTGGGGAGACCAACAGACTGCAAAGCAGAGGGTCTCGGGATCGAACCCACGTCGCGCACCTCTGACTTTCGAAAGTTATATGACTTTTCGAATTTATGTGCGTATTGATTGACAATTATCGCCTGCTCCGTGCCTCGGAGAGCACGTTAAGCCGTCGGTCCCGGCTGCCGTGAACATCTATGACAGTCGTTATTGGGGCATTCGACACAAGAGATCCCACTGGGTCGAAGTGTCGCCGGTCTGTACTGACTGGCCCCCACACAAGATAAGATAAGATAAAAGCCTTGACTGTTATTTTATTAAAAATAAGCGAATAAACTGATAAAGTGTTATAAGGCTTTTATTTCCGAAGTTTGTCCTATAGTATAAGACAAAGAATAGCTACACGATAAAGCCTAACAATATGGCTAGAAATATCAGAAAATTTAAAATTGTACTCTCTAAGCTAGCGATAATTAAATATTTAATACGCACCTTACTTTAAAACTCAGAGGTGCGTGCCGTAGGATCGAACTTGAGACAGTCCAACGGTCTCCCACAACGCTACCACTATGTGAACATTTAAGATATCTGATCTTTATTACACAATTAAGTAACCAACTAGTCTACGGCTCGTTTTTAGCAGTTGCCGTAACCACTTACACTAATAATATCAATGACGTGTTATTATGTAAGAAAGGGAAATACAACGAATACTGGTTTCCCTTTGTGGTTCCTATGGGTTTATAATTGTATAGATAATTTAACTAATTATTAAGTAGGCATTCATATTTTATATATTTCACAGGCGATGCAGTGACAGATTAGAGAGCCTCGTTACTAACAATTGCCAAACATTACGGGATTGATCACGACACATGCCTGTAAAACTATTATTGAAGATAGCAGCGATAGCTCAGTGGAGAGACTGCAATGCAGGGGGTCTCGGGTTCGAACCCATGTCGCACACCTCTGACTTTTGGAAGTTATATGACTTTTCGAAATTATGTGCGTATTGATTGACAATTATCGCCTGCTCCGTGCCTCGGAGAGCACGTTAAGCTGTCGGTCCCGGTTGCCATGAACATCTATGGCAGTCGTTATTGGGAAGTCAGTGCCCTAAATATTCTGACACTAGTCTAGCCTTAGGATATCGTTAGCCTTCGGGTTGCGGAGGTCAGGTGGCAGTCGCTCCGTGTAAAAACTGATATCCAGTCAAATCCGATTAGACCAGAAAAGCCGACCCCGAGTGACTTGGGAATAATAAAGGCTAGGGAGAAGAAGGGAGTTGAAGATATTTCTTGTCTGTAAACTCACTGAAGTTTCCTTAGAAGTTATTTGTATTACATAATTTTTAGACTTAATAATCTAAGACATATGCATAGATTGATTTAAAAATACTAACCAAACAGCCATTAAATTATTTGGAAAGTTTTTTGACAATAAATTGTAGACACGTAGTATTAACTCACAAATGATTAGACAAACGTTGTGGCGTCTTGTCGGAGGCGGAATCAAACGGCGGGGTGCCGAACAAACATGGGGTATCTTCTGCTACCCCTCTTACAGCTAAAATGTCGCTTTTGTAATGGTGCAACGCTTTGTGCCGAATATATGTTAATAAATGATAGGTTATTTTAATTGCTAAAGTCTCTATTGCTTATATTTTAAAGTAATGTTTCGTTTTAATTGAAATTAAACTACTATATACGGATTATATCGCGTTGTTTATTTATCACTGTATTACAAAATTTTGAAAATATTACACTACTACTGATTTATTTTACTAATTTATAAGCTAATAAAATTATTTAAACTATTAAATCTATTTATTTTTGGTTTACACTTTCCCCGACGTTTCGGTTGCTTTTTCAGCAGCCATGGTCACGGGGAGACTAAGATGGTAGTTGTCTCAATGTTCCAGTGTAGTTATTTCAAAGTACCCGAACATAATTTAATTATTGGTGTTTCTATTTACGCAGAATGAGCTCAAAGTATCATGAAGTCTAGCTGTGGTTTGTTTCTTCTTGGGTTTGACTATTTGAAGTACTGGATCCCAAGCTGGTGGTACATTCCAACCATCTTCTCTATTGAAATTGGGATGTTTTTTGATTTCAATAGCCTCGCGAAGCATCCTTGGTAGGAATCGGAGTTCTTTACCTCAAGTTCGTGTCAACATCCGTGTTTTCGGCAACGTTACTCCGTTTCTTTTTAATATGGCATTACAATTGAATATGTCATGCTTACTTAATGCTAAAGCGAGTATGTCATAGAGATTAAGTTTATAAGTATTAATTCTCCATAATAGTCTTGAAGAATAATAAAGTTCCTCAGTTGCAATTGAACAATAACCTACGTGTTATTACAGGACTGCAGAGGCAACCACGCTGGGCAAATAAATGATTTCTAAAGAAGACCTATTTTTAATTATCGCTGTACAAAGACTGACGTCCCTAAAGCTGTAAAAGAATAGACGGAGACTTTACAAACATTTCTACTATGGACTGAATCAACTCACAGACTCTTTGTGTGTAAAAAAAACATTATACAGCTAGAGAGTCCATGCAACAGCACTAGGCCCACTGGTATCAATAAGGTAGCTACTTCACACATAGCTTATCATACTACTAATAAAGCATACTAATCAAATGCACAAAATAAAATACATGCGTGCACAATAATTATTCCTATTGTATGACAACAAAGCACCATCTTACCGCTCCGATTTTCCTGCGACGATCGCAAGGTCTTACCAATGTTTTCTTTGTTAGGAACCTTAGCCAAATATTTGAGCTAATTATTCGCCTGATTTAACACTCTCCACTGAATTCACAATCGTTTGTCTTTCCTAACAATGCTTCGATGGGGTACACTTGCTTGCTTTTTATTCTGTTTTTGGTGTTCATTTAATAAGGGGTACTTTTGTATGATAGGTAAAGATATTGATGGAACATTTTTCTTGGAAGGTATTCTGTAAGATCTCACTATCAAATTCTCTTTCAGCTTTTTATTAGAATTACCGTCGTATTGATTTTCAAGATGTAAAGTTTTAGAGAATTGCACACAACTGTATTTTAAAATATCACTATTTGGCTAAGAAATGTAGTTATTAACTTTCTTTATATGTTAAGCGAGTTTTTGAGTGATAATATAACAGTTTACATACTCTCATAAGTTAAGACTTTAAATAAAACTAATGTCAAATTATCAAGTTTATTTTAAAACCAAACTCAATCAAAGAGCAGCAATAGCCTAGTGAGAAACCGTTGGACTGCCACGCAGAGGTCTCGAGTTCGAACCCAAGGCGCGCATCTCTAACTTTTCAAAGTTATATGCGTTTTAAATAGTTAATTATCGCTTGCTTTAACGGTAAAGGAAAACATCGTGAGGGAACCTGCATGTCTGAAAGTTCTCCGTAATGTTCACAAAGATATGTGAAGTCTGTCAACCCGCACTAGGCCAGCGTGGTGGGCTATGGCCTTACCCTCCTCACACTGAGAAGAGGCCCGTGCCCAGCAGTGGGACAGTTTAATACAGGGCTGATATTATTATTATTATTATATTTTTAAACGATACGAGATGTAGATATTTGAGAACGATGCTGTTCAAACTTTTGACGACGTTTTGGTTACTTTTTTGCAGCCATGGTCACGGGTTAATTAAGAGATATGCTTATATTTTTATAGTACCTAATTATACATTAAAATAATGTTAAACATTTCTCGCAGCATCATTAATCTACGCAGTAATCATTATGTCTTTTTAATTGTATTTTTTATCGGGATTATGAAGAATTCATGACTGAAGTCATTTTCATCGACACAGTGTTCTACTTCTATTATGGAAGTATTGAAATAAAATGGCCGCTGACATTAAAAAAAAAACAACCGTTACTATATTACAATATTAAATTGTCAAACACAATCCCAAAATTCAATATAGGAAAAGCAGTAACCCTCAAACGCCGCATCATTTGTCACAGTAACTTTCAATAAGGGTACAATGTACCAACTTCATATCATACCTCAAAAAATATTCCAATATTATGATTTACGACATAATACCGAATGGCATGCGACCAAACACCGTGACCAGCTTAGCAAGAGCTCCCAATTTTCGTAACATCTTATAGATCGCGGGTCTACCTAAACTTGTTTGTTTAAGATAAATATTTTTTCTCCCTCGAGGTATGCAAAAATGTCGCCCAGATATGCTCTGTTTGGGATAATACTAAAATAGCGGGTAGCAGTTTTTGTTCATATAAATCTTCAATAGACTTAATACACTGGAGTGCTATTGGATTTTGTGAATAAAAGGGTAAACAGAAAGAGAAATAAAAATGTTCGTCATTTTTATATGGCGCTGTAAAAAGATATGCACATGATATAATATTTTCAGAGTGTATTTCATAATGAAAATATATAAAACGTATACCGGGTATAGTTATTTAGATAAGAATTTTAATTTATACTTAGATTTATATTAATATATTTAATGTAATTATTACTAGTGTTTAATTTGCACGTTAAAACTGCAATATTATTATCTTTTCTTTTTCCAAGTTACTAATATTAAACTCAACATAGGTAGATTCTTTGATTTTATTTTAAATGTTTCTACATACAACATAGGCCTGGGAATAATTCCTGAATTACTTTTGAAAATCTTACAGATTCGGTAGCTATTCGTAAATCGCTCATTTTTGTTCGGTCTGGTATCAAACAACTATTTTTAGTGCACTCGCAAGTGTGATGACCATCTAAATCAGCCCATCCAAGCAATCAACAAGTAAATAGTAAATTAAATGATTTTCTTCAGTTGCACTTCAGATAATTATATTGAATGGGATAAACGTAACATCTTATAACATTTTTGGCTGCCAACTCTTAGGTGTTACTCAAATATACTGTCAAAAAGCTTTTGCTTGTTATTAGCAACCGTGCAGTCACCAAAGGGATCTAGATGAAAACCAGTGCCAGGCTTCCTTAGTCTAGCATATGTTGAACTAGATCTGATTTGGCAATTTTATTTATATATGTTATTTAACTTGTTAATATTACTATTTTTGTCAAATAAATTAATTTTCTTTCTTTTCATTCTTTCTTTATTCAAATGTAGTGGAAACCAAATATTTATATTAGCAAAAACGAGCTTATTTAAATGAAACTACAATAATTAAAATTCTGTGGTCTTCAGTCATTGAAAGTTACATGTAACATTTAAAACACAACAAAACTATATCCCATTCAAATACAATTCGCAGAACACAGTGCCATCAGAATCTAAGCCTCCAGTTAAAATATTACTTGTTTCATACAAATATAAAGCGAATATGTGCGTTATTTATTAGGTGAGAAATACTTTGATAAATCGCCACCTTGGTGTGGGGTACGAAAGTATCCAAGTACCCGCGTACCCGCGTACCCCCTCAGCGATGTAAGGGTTAAAATTGCTCTGTCTATAGAAAAGGAGGAATATATTGTTGTATTAGACAAATGTGATAGAGTGTTACTTCTGATACGTCTGAAGATGTTTGGGAGGGAACTAAGATTGTTTGTAAATATTAATATTTTAGATTGGTGACGCTGGTTCGGTTGGATAAGCTTGCTTTTGCTTTTACTACCGGTCGTGAGATCTTAGGTTTGATGTTTGGACAAGGTGACGAGTTATTAGAGTTTATTTTGAGGAAATTTGTGTTCCTTACTAAGAGTGCTTGAAAATATTACAGTTTTACATTATTATCGTTGGTTCAATGAAATAAGTTTGCAGTGAAGTTTCCTGCATATTTTGAGGTCTTGTATTCGATTTCTGATGTCAGGTATTATAAGGAGTTTTGAGGAAATTTTCTGTAGCCACTAATGGCTATAGCCCGGTCTAGTAACAGGTGGAACTGAAAACTAACTGGCAAAATGTAAATTGAATATTGCAGTCCCTCAACATATTCAGATATGTAGGAATTTCTATTGACAACCAACACAAAAAATCACCCAGACCACCATGTAAGTGGCCACAACCACTCCAATTTTTATCCCATGTGAGTGATTCGAACCTACAATGCTCGGCAAAGAGGCAGGAGCGAGGCAACCATTAAAATCACACCATAACCGTAGAAGCATTTATTTTAATTATATACTTTAATATACAAATGAAATAAGGTAGTTCTTGCAATTTCAAATGAACACAATCATTTTAATTTGCAAGATCTGTCATTTATCATTTTTCTTCTTGAGATTAACACGATTATTATTATTGACATTAAAGTACTTATCGAAGTTTAACCTCATGCCAATGGTTTGGTTACGTTTAAGTAGTCATAGCAATGCTGCTGAAAAGCAGCTGAAATAAACAAAATGTTCTTTTTAATTCTATTTAAATTAGTAGTGAAGCCTATTGTTGTTTACCGGGCAGATCCTGCGTTGGCACTGACAATTTATTGACAGAAACACACGACAACATTTTGCTCGATCCGGAATTCAAACCCGAAATCACGTACAAAGCAGTTGTATTTAATTCTACGGTGCACGAGGTCTCGGATTTGATTTCCCGGCTGAACAAAGTTTCAAGCAGTCGCATTCACTACCGCAAGATAGATTCTACTATTTTTTATTTTGTTAATACACTATTCTCCTAACATTCAATTATTAGAAGGTACTAGCTGTCCTACAATTATCAAAATAGTTTCATCGAGATGAAATTACCCCCAAAATGTTTACATACATTTCATATGCAACTTTACCTTACAATTACAACAGAGAAATGTGCAAATAAAACATCAATACGCGATGATAAAGCGTGGTACACAACAGGGTAGCCGAACCACCCCGGGGACAGGGGTGTACTCTAAGAATAAATGCCCTACATAAAACGGAGTGCTAGAAAATGTACGTGAGCGTTCTTAGCACCCCATATGTGAGGATCGGTATTGAGTTGTTGATACACCCGCTTATTTAATATTTTTTGTGTATGTTTAAGTTTCATATGTATTCATAGTTTCGAATTTAAAGTATGAATAGATCATAGACGTCGGGCTCAATGGCGTAGTGGTTAGTGTAACCGATTGCCACGCCTGAGGTCACGGGTTTGATTGCCGCACAAGTCAAACATTTGTGTGCATGAATATGGATGTTTGTCTTGGTCTAGGTGTTTCTATGTATAATATGTATGTATTTAAAAAAAAAGTATATATGTATGTTTATCCATTGTCTAGTACCCATAGCACAAGCTCTGCTTAGTTTGGGCTAGATGGTGTTGTGTGTATGTAGTAGAATATTATTATTATTATTATATGTACCTTAACGTGAAAATTAAAATAATTTGTGTGAACGGTGCCACGTCGACATTTTTATCACTGATAGACTATAGGTATGTAACAAATTGATAAATGTACAATGTAAATTACATGCCTATAATTCAAGCCTGTGATTGAGTGTTTCATAGTGACTTATATATCTGGAAATAGCGCTGTATCAAATATATATAGTTTAAACTAAGTGGATATATGTATGCATGCAAGCAGCCTGATCCTACAATACTGTAACAGGTTACCTTCCTAAATACAAAATACACAAGATTAGTACTATACAACTATATTTGTAAGTCACAGATTTCTGCGCACCGTTGGTAGTTTACGATTATTCCTTAACTGGCTTTTCCCATTCTAATAATAATTCGCGTATCCCATGATAAATAACGAGTACGAAGAACACTTAGAATATAAACTAGTACTAGTGAAATGCATATATATTCCATGTAGGGAACAAACACATAAGACTCAGCAAAATGGCAGTGACGAGACGACCTCTTAAATCAGTGCAACATTTATGCAGTTCTTCCTGGTATATTTGAGTTACTAAACTATATTTTCCCCTCCGTATGATCACCTAAATTAGATAAAATTCAAGAAATATTTGTGGGTATTATCATCTCTATAATATTGCCGAAGTACTCGTTACAAAGACGGTTTTCTGTAGCGTAACGCCCGCAGTATCGCATTATATCATTTATAAACAAAATGTGTTAAAATAAATCGCTACGTCGCACCAGGAGCCGCAGATACGCGGTTTTAATGGCCACACGCGACGCCTACATATTTTATATAGTATGTTTATTTGAGGATCATTTTTGAGATGATTTGCGTCGAGATGAAACGTTTTATCAGTTTTATTATATAGTATAATTTATGGTTTATTGTTTGGTGAAATAAAATGTCTTGAGGCAACTTGAATACGTGATGTTCTAGTAGATGTGTGAAATCGCCAACCCGCGTTAGGTCAGCGTGGTGGACTATGGCCTAACCCTTCTCATGACGTGAGGCCCATGTTCAGCAGTGGGATGGTTTATCATCAGAGTTAATTTTATGTTTTGAATATATTTTTACTGTCTTCTCGATTCTCTGTTATCAACATGGGGGTGAATGTGAAACGACAATAAGCCTTCAAAACATATCTGGTGAAAGTTTATTATTATACACCTCTACCTCTCCGGAAATATTGCTACCTATATATTATTTTCAATCCATTCCCTACTAATATAACTATACCATCTGAACGTATGTCCATATAAACTTCAGCGTACGAGAGAAGCATTTTGTACTACAATTATGCAGCTGTACTATACATAGTACATGTATATGAAGCGCAGTTCGACAAGGTAGAAAGGTGCACGGACTGCAACGATAGGAAATTGTGCGAGAGCTTAGATTCGCTGGCGGGTACTGTCCATCTGGGGGAGCGCATGATAGCATAGTATGGATAATATTCTATAATATTCTATCACATAAACTCAACACCATCTGGCTCAAACTAAGCAAAGCTTGTACTGTGGGTACTAAACGATGGATAAACATACATATACATATCTTATCTTATCTTGTGTGGGGGCCAGTCAGTACAGACCGGCAAAACTTTGACTCAGTGGGATCATTTGTGTCGACATCCCCAATAACGACTGCCATAGATGTTCATGGCAGTCGAGACCGACGGCTTAACGTGCTGTCCGAGGCACGGAGCAGGCGATAATTGTCAATCAATACGCACATAATTTCAAAAAGTCATATAACTTCCGAAAGGCAAAGGTGCGCGACGTGGGTTCAAACCCGAGGTCCTCTGTATTGCAGTATGTTAGTCTCCACACTGAGCTATCGCTGCTCTATATACATATATACTAGTTTTTGTAAATACATACATATTGCATTAATGTGTGTTATTGTTTTTGTAATTTTTAATAAGTATACTGTCGCTCGTTCGCCATATATATCGGAAATTTATAAAAATAATAGAAAATATCTAAATGACTTTAATCTATGCCCTGTACAACTGCCCTCAGATTGTTCTTACATTCACTCTTGGGGTTACTAATTTAGATACTGTCTACTTAAGGAATTATTTAAATGAAACATATGAAGTCAGGACTCGGAACATCATTTTATTGTTTAACCAACCAATACGTGTGGCGGTTAACGAGTGACTCCTTGTCGTATATTTTACAAGTCTATGCACCCATATGCAGCTTCCACACTACCTATAGCAATAAATTAGTCAAAATGACAAAGACCATACCTGTCTTATACAAATACTACAGCGACAAGTTTAAATTGGTTTACGAGTGGAAACAACCAGCTTAAAGACTTGTTTATATTTGGATGGAAAATTATTAATAAAACTAACTAATGAACATAAATTTATCTATGTATATCTTATATATAGCTTTAGATAACAATATTACTAATGTCATAGTATTTATGTTATGACTGGGTTAACGTCGTGACTGTTATTTTAAAATCACTTCGCTTCTGATGGTTGTCAAATATTTTTTATCATGACAACTACTCTCAGACCTTTTGCAATATAATATAATAATATTTTTCTGGGAAGGGAAATAATGTTTACATTTACACAAATTTAAATAACGGTAACAATTTTATCTTATACAACACAAGCGTAATTCTATCATATGTTATGACAGAATCATTCTTCTATATCTACAATGTAATAACCACAGATGTATTACACCCACATTTCGCGAACTTTATTTTAAGTTCCCACATAATAGGAAGCTACATTGCCCTATCCCGTACTGCTACTAACAATTACCCAAAAAAACCTTAAAAAAAGTATCCGACAAACATGACAATAATTTATAGAGACGTATCCACGTTTTTATCAACGTGACATTCAAAACACCAGAGGCGTTATTACAGGGCGGCACTCGGCACTATTGAATATCGGACAAAGAGCTCTAATTGTTCGTGTACTAACACTCTGCAATGCGGCCCTGACGCGTTAATTTCGGCCCTGGTTTAGATCAATAAATTCAACTGTCTTAGCTGTTATTAAATATATGGTTTTCTATTGTGTTATACTACATACATAGTCTTACGCATATATCCCAGAGGGGGTAAGTAGAGGTGTTCTACACTCACATTTCTCTAGCTGTTACTTTAGGTCTCTAGGAATAGGACATACGGCACAGTTCTAAAGTTCGTTTATTTCATGAGTCTTGGTAACAGCACTGATACCTAATGTCAGTTCGTTGAAATTACAGAACCCGAGACCTCATGCACAGCAGTCGTATATAATACAACTGCGCTACTGGGGTGAAATATTTATATATATTCTTACCAGCGGTCGCCTAGTGGCCAAAATTCGACCAAAATTCCTAAGCTTGCTACTTTGTTTTCTGTTTTCTCTATTACATATAAATAAGTCAGTCATCAGTGGGGAAACAAACAGACTGCAATGCAAAGGGTCTCGGGTTCGAACCCACGTCGCGCACCTCTGACTTTCGGAAGTTATTTGACTTTTTGAAATTATGTGCGTATTGATTGATTGACAATTATCGCCTGCTCCGTGCCTCGGAGAGCACGTTAAACCGTCGGTCCCGGCTGCCATGAACATCTATGGCAATCGTTATTGGGAAGTCAGTGCCCTACAATATCCTGACACTGGTCTAGCCTTAGGGTATCGTTAGCCTTCGGGTTACGGAGGTCAGGTGGCAGTCGCTCCGTGTAAAAACTGATATCCAGTCAAATCCGGTTAGACTAGAAAAGCCGACCCCAAGTGACTTGGGAATAAAAAAGGCTAGGGAGAAGAAGATATAAATAAGGTATAGGTAACCATAGTTACAAAGAAATGTATGACGTCAGACGAACAATGTCGAAATACGCGATTCGACTGCGTATTTCAAATGCATGGTTGTGTGCGTGTAGTGTTTTTCATTAATTTAATGTATTTCTAATGCATATTTTATAAAAATATTAGGATTGGCTCCTCTTTCTCCATATAAACTTTAACTGTGTGTAAAATTTCATACTCCTCCATCCGCGCGATTTTCGTGAAAAGGGGTACAAAGTTTTTGCTTCACGTATTAATATTGGCAATAAAATTGGGCAAGCATTATTTGCAACAATCCCAAATTTGAAGTCAATAGCATTAGTTGTTGCTAAGATAGCACATGACAAACTGTCAGACAGTCGGGTGGACAACGCCATACCACAAGGTTTCCGTTTTTATCATTTTGGAACAGTGCTCTGATAACATAATAATGGTCACTTTTATACTTTCCCGTTGCATGATTTATATAATGAAAATTAGGTTGTAACGCGATCATGTTTAGTATTTATATATATTTTTTAAAAGGCTTATCATTTCGGCCATATTGCTCTGACCAACTGAAATTATAAATGCGAATGTAAATTTATTTGTTCGTTACGTTTTCATGCCTTAACTATTCAATCGATCGTCATGAAATTTCGCATACGCATTGTCAGGGGTACTGAAAAGAACATGAGAAGTCTATATATTACATCTAGAAAATATTTCCGAGCTAGCGAAGCCGCAGGCAAAAGGTAGTATACTATAATAATTTTGTCATAATATACAACATAGATGTGCACGCGATTTTACCCGCGTTTAAAGTTACTGTGCCGCCCCCGTGGGTCGTAGCGTGATGTTATATAGCCTGTAGGCTTCTTCGATAAATAGGTTATCCAACACTTAAAGAATTTTTCAATTCGGACCTGTAGTTCCTGAGATTAGCGCGTTCAACCAAACAAACAAACTCTTCAGTTTTATAATATTAGTATATATAATCATAAAATTGTCTTACGTTTACGCGAATATTATACATTAAAATTAAACTACTTTATACGTATTCTGTCGCGTAATTTATTTTAATACAATTTAATTACATACTGTTATTTCAAAATTATCTAATAAAAGTGTTTTAAAATAAACAACGTGATGAAATCTGTATAATTGAAATTAAACTACTATATACGGATTTTATCGCGTTGTTTATTTATCACTGTATTACAAAATTTTGAAAATATTACACTACTACTACTATTGATTTTATTTTATTACTTTATAAGCTAATAAAATTATTTAAACTATTAAATCTATTTATTTTTGGTTTATAATATCGATATACCAAGTTTTCTTAAATACTTGATTACAATTCGCATTTTAACCAGTTAGATGGAACTGGTCAACTATTTCCCCGCTATACTACTTACTACTATTTAACCGATTTCAAAAACAAAATAGATTTTAAATTCGCTTGTTTTTTTTCGTAGCTAATGCAGATCTCTGCTATCAATAGTAGTAGTAGTGTACTACTACTACTATTGATTTTACAGATTTTTATATTTATTTTAAAGTGTAAACAAAAAATAAATAGATTTAATAGTTTAAATAATTTTATTAGCATATAAATTAGTAAAATAAAATCAATAGTAGTAGTAGTGTAATATTTTCAAAATTATGTAATACAGTGATAAACAAACAACGCGATAAAATCCGTATATAGTAGTTTAATTTCAATGAATAACATTCGCGTAAACAGAAGACAATATTATGAAATCTGTATAAGTTTAATTTCAACATAATAAGATGGTCATGGCTGCTGAAAAGCAACCGAAACGTCGGGGAAAGTGTAAACAAAAAATAAATAGATTTAATAGTTTAAATAATTTTATTAGCTTATAAATTAGTAAAATAAAATCAATAGTAGTAGTACCGTTAGAAAAAAATTATAAAATTATTCAAAATACTCTAAAAAATATTTTAAATGTGGATTTGAACGACCGAGCTTGGCTACAGGCTTCTCTGCCTGTTCGTTTTGGTGGGCTCGGCGTTCGCAAAATTTCAGATGTTAGTTTACCGGCGTTCCTCTCCTCGGTTCACAGCACGGAAGAATTAACCAGGAAAATTTTAGCACCCACACTGTTTAATTCAGAAGTGCTGTGCAAAACTGACGCTGTGAACGCCTGGAAAATGGCTTGTCCGAATTCTGTTTTGCCAACCAACCTATTCTCCCAGCGGCAGTGGGACGAGCCGCTTAGCAACTCTGTAAGAGAAAAGCTTTTTACTACATCTTCCAATGTTGCTGAGCGTGCTCGATTGCTGGCTGTAGGAGAATGGGAATCTGGTCTTTGGCTCCAGGCGCTTCCATCGTCCAATATAGGTACCATGTTGGACGATACCACATTCCGCCTCACCACTTGCCTCCGTTTAGGTGTTTCGTGTATTTCTCCGCATTGCTGTCACTGTGGAGAAGCTGTCGATAGCCTCGGACACCATGGACTCTCTTGTAGCCGAAGCGCTGGTCGAATTTCTCGCCACGCTAATCTTAATGACATACTACGTCGTGCTCTTGTCACTGCTGGCGTTCCAGCTGTACTTGAACCCAATGGCTTGGTACGTGACGATGGGAAGAGACCGGACGGAATGTCATTGTTGCCTTGGAAGATGGGCAGGCCTTTGGTGTGGGACGCAACGTGCGTTGACACCCTTGCGCCATCACATCTTCCAAGCACTGCGGGACGTGCCGGCGCTGCTGCTGCAACCGCGGAAACCCTCAAACGGCGCAAATATAGTCATTTTGTCGGAAATTACATTTTTGCGCCGTTTGGGGTGGAAACCCTAGGTTCATGGGGTCCGAGCGCTCGTATTTTGTACAGGGAGATCGCAAAACGCCTGATCGACGTTTCGCGTGATCAGAAGGCTGGTCTTTTTTTGGCCCAAAGAATCAGCATTGCCATTCAACGTGGCAATGCTGCCAGTCTTCTGGGCACGTTACCAGTTGACAGCGATGCTGAAGAATTCTACGATGCCTAAACCATTTTTGTAAATATTTAGTATTATAATTATTTGTGTTTTTGTAATTATGTTATCTTTTTTAATACGTTTGTAAATATAAATAGTTGTATATATGTTGTAATGATATTCAAGAAATAAATATAAATAGTAGTAGTAGTGTAATATTTTCAAAATTATGTAATACAGTGATAAATAAACAACGCGATAAAATCCGTATATAGTAGTTTAATTTCAATGAATAACATTCGCGTAAACAGAAGACAATATTATGAAATCTGTATAAGTTTAATTTCAACATAATAAGATTATTTTTTGGAAAACTTCAATACTCGTGACAGTCAAAGCGAACTTTCATATAGGTATGTTCTATATGAGACGTAGTTTAGCTAAACTTAAGCCTTTGTAGATCGCACATTAGCTGTGGGGTACCGAATCTTTCCAGGTATTTGATAGCAGAAGGAACCCGAGGACACTCGAGTTATTGTTGAACGATTTAGATCTCATAGAAATATTAGATTAGACTCAAAAGGTCAACGTTTTATACCACATCCATATTTCTTTAGCTATATTTCTTTTTATAGGTATACTAGTTGTCTCCCGCTGTTTTACTTATGTTTACGAATACTGCTCTGCTCCCGTAACATATAACGTGATGTTATTCTTCTTCTCGAGTCGATGGTACAATTATTTTAAATATGTCCTGCCCAATGTGTAGCCACGGCAATCGCGTCTTATGGCATAAGCAGTTGCGTCCATCAAGTTCTGCATGGTGATGTTATTTAGTCTATGTTACTAACGGATAAAGTAAATTTCTAAAGGTCAAGCAATTCATTTAAATTAAACTACTATGTACGGATAATTTAATTAGCTTTAAAATTAGTACAGTTTAAAAGTAGTAGTAGTGTAATAGTTTCTAAATTATACAGGGTATCCGGTAATTAATGGATAACCTTGAAATGTCTTATAGTAGAACTGAAGGCCGTTCAGAACAAAAGAAAAAGGAAAAAAAAAGAATATTAAAAAGCGCAAGCTATATTAGCATAGCATACTTTTGACTGTCTATCAATTAGCATAATTAGTGTTTAATAATAAAACGACAAAAAACCGATAGATTTCATTCATTTATGGTCGTAGTATACAAGAAAGTTATACATGATAATTAAAAAAAACATATCTCAGGTAGTAGTTAGGATAGATATTTCATATTTTTTCTGAACGGCCATCAGTTCCATTATAAGACATTTCCAGGTATCCATTAATTACCGGATATCCTGTATAATAAAGTGTCGAATAAACAACGCGATAAAATCCGTATATAGTAGTTTAATTTCAATGAATAACATTCGCGTAAACAGAAGACAATATGGTGAAACAATTATTAAAATCATTATTATAGTTTCAGAGTTTATTCATTATAAACAAGAAAACAAACATTATATATAAATTAATCGACACTTGTATCAACAGGGGTAGAAGGAAATGAATAAAATCATTTCGCTAGGTTTTAAAATCAATACCATTTAGTTATTTTGTTCACAGGTTAACTCTTATATACTTCGAAGTTTGGTGATAAGTACCTACGTAATAAACTTTTTTGTCTAACGGGCTTGTTTCAAGACTGCCTGTATACCAGTATCTGGTCTGGAAATATGCACAAACATAGATTTTTTTAAATTATTTTAGAAATCCAAAATTACCAAAATCCTTGTATGGATAAGTTATTTTGTTTCTTCAACAAAGTGAGGGACCTGCAACCAATCTGGGCGATCGTGCTTGGTGGGCCAACACCGAATTTTTTAATTTATTCAGTATTTATAAATATAATATTTCAATATAAATTGTGCATAATATTGTCTTCTATTTACGCGAACGTTATTCATTGAAATTAAACTACTATATACGGATTTTATCGCGTTGTTTATTTGACACTATTACATAATGTAGAAACTGTTACACTACATACTGCTACTATTAAACTTAACTAAATTTGAAGCTAATTAAATTATTAAAACTATTATAACTATTTAGATTTAATTTTACACTTTCTCCGACGTTTCGGTTGCTTTTTAGCAGCCATGGTCACGGGGAGACTAAGATGGTAGTTGTCTCAATGTTCCAGTGTAGCTCAAGTCATGCTCTTATCACCATGAATAGGACGACTGCTTGAACCATTGGTTTTTTAAGAGGTTTGAGTGGTCGCTCGCAACTGCCACTGCACAAAGTGTGGTATTTCCGAATCCCATACGGGGCAAAAATTTTTGTATCCACTAATGGCTGTTTAACGTCTGGATGTTCTTTGCTCTGTTGTTTGATTTTTGTAAAACAAGCCCTTGATATTGGCATTATTCCTAGAGCGATAGTATCCTTATTTAAATTTACAATAAAGCTGCATTCCTCGTGTTTCACCAATAATTTCAAAAATAGTCACTGTACTGCCAGCCGACAGTAATTACTGATCCTTGGATAATAATACTTTCTTAAGAAGCTTGGAAGTCCTAATCACTGCGGAATAACAATACAAGGCTGCGATGAGAGCTGCGATGTTCTGTAAGATGGAAGTACTTCCTTCGTCATACCGTTCCAGTATTTGAAATTAAGGGTTAAGGTTAGGTTCTTTATGCTCTACCTGCTTTCCTTTCTTATATATAAATTGCTTATATGATTGTATCAAAAGCATTAACCTTAACACAAGGTTGTACAAAGTTATGCGAACTATCGCCCGATGTCCGCGCGCTCCACAAAGAAGTTAGCCACACATCACTTAGCATAATAGCGAGATCAAACGAGCATAGACACTTATATCTTATAGAAGTGACTGAACTATATAAAGTTGTAGTGATTTTGAAATAAGAATAAAAACTGTCTTGTTTTAATCTGGAGTCTGAATAAGCGCTCATTCTTCGTGTAGTCATGGGGTTTCGAGTTAAAATTTCGTAGTTGAGTGTTATTGTGTCAATCAAGATAATTTTAGTTTTAAGGCACATTACATCGCAGACACTGCACAGCTAGAGCAGGTTCTATGCTGTAATGTGCCCTAAAGACAGCAATAAGCTTGACTGACTTCCTTTTTCGAAAATATATACGTGTAATATATTTTAGTGTTATGAGAATTAAAATTGACTGTGCTTATAATAACTTATAGACTGTTTACAAAAAAGTCATACAGGAAAGTGACTTTATATAAATTTGCGCGTAAGAGGACAATTAAACCATTCAGAAGTGGTTGTCATGAACATCTTTGACAATCGATACAAGGAATGAGTACTCTCAAATGCTAAAAAGAAAAGGACGAATGGTTTAAGTGTAGTTACCTAGCCTCTATGTCGCACCAAGTTTTGTGTATTTGATCCTCACACGGATGTTCTTTGTGTCCATTTTTGAATGTTTGTATAGAGTTACGACACATGATTATATACCAAGCGCGCTAGTTGCGTTTTAAAATAAAAATAAATATATGGTATATATTATCTCTGCCTAGGATTCGGAAGCCGGCATGGCCGCAAGCAGAAAATGAACATAAATAATTGTCACGTCTATTCTGTTAGATTTCTAGCTCTATAAGTCCGGGCCCGGGGCGATATTTCTCACAGAGGTCTGCTCAAAGGCGATACGTAGCAGTACATCGCTAAAGCTCAAAGTTATCTATCCGCACAGTTTCACATTAGCCACTTTATTACAACTAATACTATGTACTAACGTACGGAGATCAAAGTATTTTGATTTCTGTGACGTGTACATGCCACTTGCTTGTTCAAGAATGTTCATATATTAAAAGGTCACACTTCAATCTTCTGTAATAAATTCATAAAATATATTTCTAAGGGCCGATTTTTCAATCGTCAGATAACTTTTATCTGGGGAGCATGTTTGTCGTTTGGACAGCTTTTGTATAGAAAATAATTATGGCATTCCGATATATTTATTCTTCAGATCTCTCATCTTATCTGACGATTGAAAATTCAGCCCTAAATGAAATACCTAGACGTCAACAATTAAATTTTTTAAATAGCTATTTTGGTTAAAAGTTAGTACTATTCTCGTGAACTCCTTTTAGTTGCAGCGGTTAACAGCTACAGCAATATACGAATATACTGATGATATAACTGGTGCCAACCCACAACTATAGGACGATTGCAAATCGGTTGGTGGCAATACAAGTGAGCCTGAAGTAGCTTACAGAAAACCTTTATAAGAGTCAGTGATATTGCGTATTGCCCGGTAAGTAAGAGTTACGGAGGCTCACAAAGCTACCTCGTCCACTTGCTCCTCCTCTAATCTATATATAATTCCTTTATTTTTTAATTATTTTCGAAACTCTCAGTTTCTAAGCGAAACGCAGTAAATATTACTACACCTAAATGTCAAGCCAGCTCATTTGTACAAATACCAAATAATTAGCAACATATTTCTCTACTTAAACAAACATCAGATGTTCTCTTTCACCCGAACAGACACAGATCGCTATACCAAGGTCTTTGACAGGATTTAAAGCCTTAAGGCGAATATTGACCATTAAACAATCAACTTACAGATTTCATAGGAAATCACTTGAGTATGCTAAAGTAGCAATTTTATAAAACAACTGTAAAATCGATACACCATGGCTAATCGATGATACGAGGGCTGATAGCTATGAAGAGTTAAGTAATGATTGGAGCAATGGTTTAGTTAAAGGTAATGATAACTTGTGCCGATGTTAGTACCATAGAAAATTGGCGCTTAAGGCGTTTTGAGACGCACGAATCATAGAATGCTGCAGGACATCGAGATGCTGTTAAGGTTTTATTTAATTATAAAAAGTACTATGTTACATGATATGGATAAAAGGCTTATGTGAAATTTGTGACGTATTTCCAAACTATATAGAATAATTGTATATTTCCTGACTACTGATTACTGACTGAACAAGATTTCAAGTAATTTGAAACCTAAATTAAATAAGAAGAATTTATATTAGTCAAACCAGCTCATCACAGGATTTTAACTAATATTTTAATTTAGATAAAATCAAACTTAACCACCTAGCACACACTGCATGCATAACCGATCAACCAACTTCCTTAACCCTTCAAAGTTTAAGAAGGTCACTCATCAGGGGTCCTCACTTCAAGGTCAAGGTCATAAATTATGTAGGGTCTATCGTCGTATCGAGTGATCGGGTCGGGACGTGTTGAGTCAATTTATTGGGTAGAGGTCGGGTTAATGTTTGATGGGTTGGGTTTCGACAGCGGTTGAGGGTTGTTTTCGTCACTTGTGGTTGTTTGATTTTGGTTAATGGTTAAATGGTTGATTTGTAGTTCGTGTTTGGAATTTATTGATTTATACAACTGTTTAAGACTGCATGAAGTCGACTGAAGATATTTTAAAATTATTTTGATAATTATGATGAAGGCTTATTATATAACAAAATATATTGATATGTTATTTTACGCCTATCACTATTTAAAGGGTAGGCAAAGGTGCTCTACATACACGTTTTCTCAGCTATGGTCTAAGGTCTTACGTAAAAGAGGTCTAGCCTTTTAAAGCCTGAAAAATACTTAACTACTACTAGAAATCTAAATCTGTGTAATCGTTAAGAATAAATTTTAATTACGGTTTATATTATTATAGCCACATTAACATATATGTTATTTCTGGTGCTAAGGTTTTTATGGCACCTATCGGAAACCCAATCAGAGCAACCTTTGATCGTTGTTACTTGTTTTGTCACCAATGTCCTCTACACCAACAAAGTACACTTATTCTTGCAATTGTGGTATTTGTCATTGTAAGCGTTTGGAATTCATGCAAAATGTCAGGCAACGTGTTTTACCTATTCACCTGAATATTGTCAGCTTTGGGTTATTGCCCACATACTAGGAAGTGCACTTATTGACGTCAAACAACATAGTACATAACTCCGAGTTGCTGCTGTTGCAAAAGTCTTGACAGATAAATTTAATAAACCCAATAACTCATCCGAAAACTGAACATCGAGGCAGTCTCTTTAGTGTTACTAATAAACATTTAATCTTTACCATTATAACCGGCTGAGAGGACCAATACATATAGGGCAACTGACAATATTAAGATATTCCATATCTTTACTCAGCCATTCTTCTTCATTCAGTCACAATGAATCATCACCATCTACGTATACAGAAGCATCCATTAACCTACAAACCTCCACATAAAAGTTGCTACATCAAAAAATCGCATCTCATCCTAACTGCACCGAACATTTTCCCATAAAAGGCTGGTAACACAAAAATCCCCTGAACACTTCACACCTGTTAAGCTATCAATATCGAAGGTCCCAGAACGGGACGTCGAATGGCCCGCCGCTGCTGAAAAACGATAAGTCCACATAGGGCTGCCTCGCAAGCAAACCCGGGAAATTTATTCAGCTATATATTTTACAATGTTGACTGCCTATTAAATAATAATTTCAATCTGTATATGAACTGGCCTATTTCTGGACACAGGTCTCTCTTTAGTTTGGGAACGAATAGGCTATAGTCAATCACACAGACTCAGTGCGGCTTGGCAGACTACACATATCTTTAAGAACATTATAGAGAACGCTCAGACATGCAGGTTTCATAAGGATTTTCCTTCACCGTTAAAGCGTGTAAATAAACTATTTAATACGCACATAACTTCATAAAGACAACAGAGGTCTTTAGTTTGAAGACCTCTGCTTGGCAATCAAACGGACTTCCACTAGACTATCCCTGTTTTATTTATTACTTTTATATCGGCCTAATCAGAAAAGGTCAACCAACCAGTGCTTCTTTTAATCGAAATCCATGAAAGACATACGATTTCATTGGATTTCGGCAAGAAAATTTTCAGTAGAAGTATGCAGTTTGATGATGCATGGCAAAAAGCACTGCTATTACGTGAAATTTAGGTAGAACTATTGAACTGTGTCTATGATGGATTGATTGACTCAATCTCATTTTTCAGTGATTTCAGTGATGTTGCTTGTTGGTTGCAGTTCAAGTATGCAGTATGTATATTTGGATCATAGGACATATTTGTACATAAAGCTAAGGTGTACTAAAACTGTAAAAACTAAACATTCAGTGGGTAGTATCTAATTGATAAATAGATTTTAGAAATAATAATGGGCCTATGCAGTCATCACCTGCATGTTTGCCTAATTGTCAAGGACTACCGTTGTTGCTTTCAAATCGTAGTTAGATGTTTTGATATCATGACCATCATATCATTAAAAATGAAACCATATCGAACTATTTTCTATGAATATCAGAAAATATGTAGAGATACATAGTGTATAGTTTATGCATAGAAAATTTGATTTAAGTGAAAAAGCAAAAGAGGTATTCTGAAAATTGAAAAACTTTCTAGTAATTTTATAAAAAATCTGTATGAAATAGGAACCAATCAAACTACCAACCCTATTCCTGAAGCCGATACTACCTGTTGCATTGAACATTCGATACCCTTCAATGGGCCGTTGAATAGGGATAGCAATATATAACCGGACCAGTGTGTGAGGGAGAGGAGAAACAAGTGTGAGGGGCTCACTTGAACCCACACGTTCCAATGGTTTCAGTGGACCTATAAATATATGTTCGAACTTTGGTGTCGATTAAGTGGTTTGAAAGTTGCTCTACTTGAATTTTGTCATAGATAGTTGTCAAGGTCATCAAGGTCAAGAACATTTAAGGTGAAGTGTCCCTGATATAGGTATCACATAAGAAAGATCTGATATTAATTAGATGAAGACTTGAAGCTTAAGGACTAGGAACAGAACTAAGTTGAACAGGTGGCTTATCGTTTTTATGATTTACTTACAGTTATATATATAAGTACATAATCCAGAATCCTAGCCATCTTCGTACATATCCATAGCAGTCGCTTAAACGATTGAAGCATCAAGGTGTATTTTTTAAGTAAGTAATAGTATTTGTTCTATGATCCTTTAAGAGACTAAGAAGTTAGTCAATTTCATCAATAAGGGTGTAACAGTTTAGGTACCTATGCAATTTTAAACATATAAAATCATAAAATGAATCGCTTTCGTGATCGATGATTCGATGATGAACTACGACTACAACAATTTTCAGATCTACATGCTCGAAAGAGCTAGGATATTATATAACTAAAGGAACAACGGCAGTCGAGAAACAGGTTCTAACATATCTATCTACTTTTTACCTACTATAAGAAAACGAACTTCGAAGGTAAATAATGAAACAATAAAGGTCTAACATACAAAAACCACTTCCTATGCGCCAATCATAATAATCACATTGATTACACGTAATATAATTAAAAACCATCCACGAAAACCGATAGAGCAACTTATCCAACATCACCACATCGGAAAACCATCCCGTAAAAGCGCCGTAAAAAAAGAAATCCTATCGATGTCGGTGTCCCGTCCCGGGACACTCCGGTACACTCCGGGACCTCATTGAACCGGGATCGCATTTGCATATCGACAAGTGATTTTAAATTCGCCTCACTGTTCGTAATTGATATTGGGGAAAATTCAGGTGCATTTTTAAATGATTCCCTAGCTTTTTGCTGTTTTAACGGTTTTTAAAGGAGATTGGTTTTAGATTGTGTCATGTCCATTTATTTTTGATTAATAAAAAGGTATCTTTGGTGTGTTTGTTGTGTGGTAGATGGTAGAATATTGAGATAAGTGACTATAAAAGGGGATTATGTATGAATGAATATTTATTTTTCTTCATTCGTGTCAATGGCTTGTCTCTTCATACGTGTACTAGATTTAACCCGTCTTCGTTCGCGTAAATATCGGTTAGTAGCAGTACTTTTTCTGGATAAAAAGTAGCCTTTCCTTTCCCCTGATAACGTGTATGAAAAGGGAACTGTCCATCATTGCCTTAGCATGAACAGAATTCATACATAAAAACAATTAACGACGATCCTACGGTCGACGGACAGTAGGTTGCTCCACCCATATAATGATAATTATTTGGTTTTTGAGTTGGGCAAGATATCAAAACAATTTAATCCACCAGCCCAGTTCCTAGATAACATTTTAGTAACATATGAAGCACAATTATAAAAAAAAGTTACATAAAAGCAATGATTTTTTATTTCCAACGCCTTTATATAAACCACCATAACAAACGAATTAAGACCACTTGGACATAAAACTTTGTTATTTTTCTAATTCCTTCTGGTTAATGCTTCTAAATTAATATATAATTATTATTCTCAGTGACTGTCCATTCTAAGCCGAAATACAAAGTGGACAGTTCCCTTTCATGATTGTTGGTCGAGAAGTTAAGGCGTGAAGACGTAACAAATAAACTCACATTTGCATTTATATTATTAGTTAGGATTATGTACATAGAAATAGACAATTTGTTCGCTTAAGACATAGTATACAATCAAGTTGTTGCTAAAGATTCGAACACATCTCGTCCTCAGTGTGTATGTGAAAATATGCTGCCAAGCTTACCACATCAATTAGTTACAAAGTCCAGTTCCTGGGCGCGGTAGATATGAAAACAACAACTGGTACAAAAGTTGTTGCTCAATGCTGTAGGCAGGCCACATATGTATGCCCAATTGGGCTGGCGACAGGAATGACTCGGTTGCGGTTCTGTCGAGAGGAAGTTCTGGTCCTCCCCTTTCAATCATAGAAAGAGGTAGTGGTTTTGTCGTGGCGGGGTTCAGAGACTGTGTCGTCGTGGGGGTGTATTTCTCCCCCAACCGCAGCCTGGCGGAGTTTGAAGACTTTTTGGACGGCGTCGGAGCTGCGGTTCGACGTCAGTCGCCGAGACCAACCTTCGTTCTCGGCGACTTCAACGCAAAGTCCAGGGCGTGGGGTAGCCCCGTCACGAATGTCAAGGGGAGGACCACACAAATATGGTCGCTTCTCTCCGGTCTTTCGCTCCTAAACACGGGCAACACCTGGACGTGCGTGCGGCAGAATGGTGGTTCCATTGTGGATCTCTCGTTCGCGAGCCCTGCTGTCGCGCGCCGAGTGAACGACTGGAGAGTAGTAACGGAGGTGGAGACGCTGTCGGATCACCGTTACATCCGCTTCAGCGTCTCCACCCCGTCAACACCCGCGGAGCGCTTTCGGAGCTGTAGTCGCTTCCCACGATGGGCTCTCGGCCAGCTCGACCGAGAAATGGCCCTGGAGGCGGCTATAGTCCAGCGCTGGGCATCCGCTGGTGTGCAGAACCGCACTGAGGAGGATGTGGACGCGGCCGCAGGACGGTTAAGCAGTGCCCTCAAGGAAGTGTGCGATGCTGCGATGCCGAGGGCCCGGAGGAGCCCGCCGCGTCGCCAAGTATACTGGTGGTCGCCCGAAATTGCGGAGCTTCGGGCGGCTTGCATGAGAGCGCGGCGGGCCCTTATGAGGCGTCGACGTCGCTACGGCGCCGAGTTCGTCGAGGGCCAGCTGCGGGATGACTACCGAGCGGCCAAGAAAAGCCTGCAGCGGGCCATTAGCCGGGCGAAGGCCGAGGCCCGAGAGGAGATGTTGGAAGGCCTCAACAGGGATCCATGGGGGCGCCCTTACCTTGCGGCGCGGAACAAACTCCGCGCCCGCAGCGCCCCCATCATCGAGACTCTCCGAGAGGATGTCCTGTTGAGGGTCGTGGAGAGCCTGCTCCCCCAGTCTGGGGGGCATGCTCCCCCAACTATGGCTCCTCGAGGTGAGACGGGGGATATCATGGATGTCCCCCTTGTCACCGAGGGGGAATTGGACCGGGCCTTGGCCCGGCTGTCGACGAACAGAAAGGCGCCTGGCCCGGATGGCGTTCCGGGCCGTGTCTTAAGCATCGCACTGAGGGTACTGCGGGAGTCATATCGGGAACTGCTCGATATGTGTTTGAGGTCCGGGCGGTTCCCGAACGACTGGAAAACCGGCCGTCTTTGTCTGTTGCAGAAGGAGGGACGCCCGTTAGACTTGCCTTCCGCATACAGACCGCTGGTGCTGCTGAACGAGACGGCCAAAACTGCTGAGAGGGTCCTCGCGGGCCGTCTCGTTCAACACCTTGAGGAAGTGGGACCGGGACTGTCAGAGGCACAATACGGCTTCAGAGGGGGCCGATCGACCACGGATGCGCTGGTCGCCCTAAAGGCCTTCTCCACGGAGGCCGTAAACCAGGGAGATGTGGTTCTGGCAGTCTCGCTCGACATTGAGAACGCCTTCGGCAGCCTGCCGTTCGAGACGTTGAAGGAGGCGCTCCGATACCATGGAGTGCCCCTGTACCTCCGGAGGCTGCTGGAGGCGTACCTTGATGAGAGATACGTCGTTTGGGAGGGCACCGACGGGCGTCTGCTCCGGCGTCGTATGGAGCGCGGTGTTCCACAGGGTTCGGTTCTGGGTCCGACCCTGAGGAACATCGGCTTTGACTGGCTGTTGCGCGGTGAACTCCTCCCCGGGATGGGGGTGATTTGTTATGCTGACGACACCCTCGTCATGGCGAGAGGGGGGAGCTTTGAGGCGGCGGCCCGATTGGCCGAGGTCGGAGCGGCGCTCGTCATAGAGCGGATTGAAATGCTGGGCCTGAGGGTCTCCGTTAGCAAAACGGAGGTCCTCCTATTTCATGGCCCGCGTCGCGGTGCCCCCCGAGGGGCGAAATTAAAGATTTTAAACGAGGACGTGCCGGTGCGGGCCCAAATGAAATATTTGGGCCTGCACCTAGATGGAAAATGGTGCTTTGGACCTCATTTCGCCCAACTCGCCCCGAAGCTAGTAAATGTAGCTGCAGCGCTGGGTAGACTTCTGCCCAACACTGGTGGTCCGGGGTCGTCTTGCCGGAGGTTGTACAGCGGGATCGTGAGGTCCATGGCGCTGTACGGCGCCCCAATCTGGGTCGACGCTCTCACTGCGCGTAATAAGGCTCTGCTAAGGAGAGCTAAGCGGGTCATCGCGGTGAGAGCCATCAGGGGGTATCGTACAGTGTCGTGGACGGCTGCTACCGTCCTGGCGAGCGACCCGCCTTGGGAACTGGAGGCGGAAGTTCTTGCAGAGGTCTACCGACACCGCTCGGTGGCGCGGTCTCGGGGCGAGGAACCGGTCGTGGGTGAAATGCGGGCTGAGGCTCAAAGTGCCCTCATCCGGCGGTGGAAAAGTGAACTGAGGACCCCCACCGCCGGAGTCGAAATAGTGGAGGCTATCCGGCCTCACCTTGAGGAGTGGCTGAATCGTCGGCACGGAGTGCTGACTTTCAGATTGACGCAGGTGCTTACCGGACATGGCTGCTTTGGTAAGTACCTGCATCAGATTGCCAGGAGGGAGACCTCACCCTCCTGTAAGTCGTGCGGCGCGCACATTGATACGGCGCGCCATACAGTAGAAAGTTGCGCTGCCTGGCAGACACAACGGAGCGACCTGACCGCCGTCATTGGCGGGGACCTGTCGCTGGGACGAACAGTGAGCACCATGCTGGCCAGCGACAGGTGCTGGCAAGCTGTTGCCGACTTCAGTGAGGCAGTAATGCTCCTGAAGGAGGCTGCGGAGCGGGAACGGGAGGCCGACGTCAGTGCGGACCCACTCCGCCGAGCAAGGCCAGGGAGGAGGCGACGCCGCTACGCTCACCTCCTCCCCCCGCCTTAGATGGTTGTGTCTTGGGTCGTAGCCCTGCCAGGCTAACGTCTGAGCGCTGGAGAGAGTTCGGAACGGAGATCCTCCGGCGCTCCATGATAGACGGGAAGAGCGCCGCAGTTAGGTTTAGTCGGTATTCCGTAACATCCGGTGAGTCCGACACTACCCACTGTTGCCGGTGCGGTTTTCCGACCGCATCGACAGGAGTGGGTGTGCGTAAGAGCATTCCCCTGCGAGAAAAAAAAAAAAAAAAAAAAAGGCCACATATGTATGTCTATGTATGTAAAAATCAATTGCCACACTTATGAAGGAGCATCGCTTAAGAAAGGCTCGACCAAGTTGGCTGTTTTTTTTATGCGTTTGTAATTGTTAGGACAAGGTTTGTATAAACGAAAATTTGCGAAGAATCCGCAGGAAATGCTGAAAAGGTTTGATATTGAATTTAATTACGCAAGATGTATTTTATTATAGATTGTAAGGACAACGATTGTCGGGTCAGTCGGGTAGTTTTAAATAAAGAAGAGGGTAGGAATATAAACTATAAAAAATACTATGTGCAAAACTATAAACCGTCTTACGTGTGTAATGATTATGATTACTGATGAGAAAAAGATGAGAGTGATGTGTAAGAGATATGTCAAGGCAGTAGCAAGTTGGAATCTCTACCTACTTTACTGGAAATCAGACGTCCGCGTCGGTTTACGAATGTCCTTGTGTAGATGATATTTTGTACTTACATACTTAAAGGATGCTCATAGCCAGTTGCACTCACTGATTTGTAAACGATTAGCGAGGTTAAGCAACGTGGTTGCGGTCAGTCTATAGATGGGTGACCGCTTAGTGGTATTTCATCTGAGCGTCTCCGTGCTTCGGAGGGCACGTAAAAAGTCGGTCCCAGTTGTTGCCAAATTGACAGCAGTCGTTAAGCCATGTCAGAGGCCTACGGGCGGCTGGAACAACTCTTGACAACAGGTTGACCAATAACCACACGAAAAGAAGAAGAAGACGAATATATTCGCCGTACAAATTTATAAGAATAACATATCTCACTTCAACCCATTAACACGGATTACCCGTCAATATAATGAAATGTTTAAAAATAATGAATTATTGAATATTTTTATCATAGCTTCAATGCATATATTCAAATTGTGAGAGACATCCCTCATAGCAAGTTGGCCTTGGAATGCCCTAAATAACTTAAGAAACGTCTAAATCTAATGTTATGCTTGTATTTACTATTCACAATTTAGAAATTTTATTTGTCTAGTTTACTATTGTATTTTGTTATGTGCACAAATTTGTTGTAGCGATTCAGATCAAAACATTGTATTTGCGATATGTGTATATATACTGTATATATATAACTGCCAGTCGTACCAACGTTGGTACTTCCGCGCCTATGAACCGTTTGATGAGGAATTATAATGATATAGCTACAAGAACCAATAGCATCGACATCTCAAATTCGTTTAAAGAATTCCGTTAACAAGTTTTGGCCTATCTGGAATCAAGCAATGAATAAATACACGCATCCACTACCGTTTTCTCAGTCCACCCTATTCCCAAATTTTAATAACCTACATTTTGATATTATTGTAGGTATCTCCTATAGTACTTAATTCTAAGACGCATTATTGTTGGTTTATATTACTAATATGTCAAATAGTCCGTAATTTTACTTTAGAGACGCATAACGTACTTAATATGTATTTTTTTTAATTATCTTACCTTTTCTGCAAGTGCTGTGCACGTCTGTAAGTGACAATTTCACTGTGGTTATAACTTATATCTGCTTATGTATCCTTGCTTAATGTTTAGTGAATAAGTCGTTGAAGAGTCTTAACAATAAATAAATAAAATAAATATGTCATACTTTTACGATAGTAATGTGTGTGCATATGAATAAACTAAAAAAATAAATAAACTAAAAGTGATGACCTAACTATTACTAAGAGTCTAATAAATAATCATATTTTTGTGATTAGTGTCAGACGACCTAGCGCCTAATTTCAATCGATGCATGGAGGTGACTACGTATGTGTCCTATGTGTCTGTCTGATTCTTCTATGACAAGAGTATATCTACAATTGCGTACTGTAAAATTGGGGAAAGCAGACTTATTGAAATTAAACTACTATATACGGATTTTATCGCGTTGTTTATTTAACACTCTATTACATAATTTAGAAACTGTTACACTACTATACTATACTATTAAACTTTACTAATTTTAAGCTAATTAAATTATTAAAATTATCAAATCTATTTGCTTTTAAGTTTACACTTTCCCCGACGTTTCGGTTGCTTTTCAGCAGCCATGGTCACGGGGAGACTCTCCGAGAGTCTCCCCATGACCATGGCCAAGTTTAATAGTATAGTATATTAGTGTAACAGTTTCTAAATTATGTAATAGAGTGTTAAATAAACATCGCGATAAAATCCGTATATAGTAGTTTAATTTCAATGAATAACATTCGCGTAAACAGAAAACAATATTATGAAAGCAGACTTATTGCGGTTCACCAATAGGTGTTCTTTATAAGCACCTCTAAATTTTTTAGGCTCCTCTAGAAATGGGATTGCCTTAGATCCGGATTATGTATTAAATATAATAGCTTTAGAAGGCCTAGTTAGTACCATGGTATAAAGTGGCACTAATTTTTGTGGCTGAAAAGATCCTATGTTCGATAATCGAGCAAAGTGTCATTGAAAGTAAAAGAGATCAAGCCTATTGTAATTTACTGGGCATAGTTTTAAATCCCGTGCTGCTCAAGATGCCCAGCAATCGATTGCTACTACTACACCATCGAGGTAGTCGGTATACCACTCAGACGAAGGCTGTGATTGTAAAAAATATTTAAGGTTGTCTTTGGGATATGTGTAGATCCACTTCTTATTCAGATATTCTTTCTAGATATTTTAGTAGCAGCACATATGTGAGTATAGAATAAGGTAAACATGAACGTGGCTTACCATCATAATTAATAATTGTTATAGACGTAAAAATTTTTACCCTTCGTGCAATTTTAGGGGAAAATAAGTTTAAGAGTTTTTATAAGGTTTAATATCAGGTAATTTTCAGTAGGTAGCAGGTTTAAGTCGTCGCTTTACCAATGCTACAATGCCAAGTGTTGTTAGTTCGATTCCCACACGGGACATTTGTGTGATTTGCAATTAGTTATTCCGGGTTGGGCAATCTTTGTGTCCATTGATTAGATGTCTTTAAAAACACATAACATATTATAACATAATATATTGCGGGTTCGATTCCCGCACAAGTCAAACATTTGTGTGCATGAACATGGATGTTTGGCTTGGTTTAGGTGTTTCTATGTATAATATGTATGTATTTACAAAAAAAAGTATTTATGTATGTATATCCATTGTCTAGTACCCATAGTACAAGCTCTGCTTAGTTTGGGCTAGATGGTGATGTGTGTATGTAGTAGAATATTATTATTATATGTACAAGGGGGATTGGCTTTAAAAAGTACTAGCACTGAGCTAAGAACTTTGCCTAATAAATAGTAATCCACTAGACTTATACTGTATTACTTGTAATCTGATCAATGGATATTCAAAACGGATCGAACATAGAAAGACCCCTTTAATCTGAGGCCTAATTTTAACCGCATTACTGAGGCTAGGGAAATATGTACCTTTATTCTGAAGAAGGTCGCAAACAGCAGTATCCGTGTGGTGTATTTACGTAATGCGGCTTCTCCTTAACCAGACTGAGTAATAGGGGTGGCGCAGCGGTAGTGAATGCGACTGCTGTGCATGAGGTCTCCGGTTAAATCCCGGGTCGGGTTATTGGGTTTTACTGTTAAGAAAACTCAATACAAGCCCGGAGTTAGAAAGTTGGCGGTGTTAGACACCCCTGTGCCTCGGAAAGCACTTAAAAGCCGTTGGTCTTGCGCCTTATCTCTCTCCGGTCGTGCCGGATTATCCGTCCCATCGGATCATGAGAGTTAGATAACAGAGAGTGCACTTGTGTTTGCGCACATACTTGTGCACTATCATATCTCCTGCGCAGATGGCCAGTCTCCGTTAAGACTGGCCGCCATGACCGAAATTCTGTCCGGAGGACATTAATAAGGGCTAACACCTAACATAGCTTGTAACTGATAACCAATGACTACTCATCGGTTATCAGTCACCATCATGTTGACAGCAATGATAGCCTTGTTGGTGACCGTTAGACTGGTTAGACGGTGACGCAGAGGTCTCGAGTATCATCCTATGGACACCTCTGTCTTGCCCCTAGCACTTCTGTCTTTTCGAAACGCGCATTAAAAATTTGGTTATCTCTCGCTTGATCGGTGACGCAAAAGATTGTGAGGAAATCTGTCAACCTAAAGCTAGTCTGAAAGATCTCCAAAATATTCTCGAAGATATGTGAAGTCTACCAATCCACTCTGACACCAGAGTGGTTGACGTTACTCTTAGTCTACTTACCCGTGTCCAGCAGCACGAGAGTTTATAATATACAGGGCTAATATATACAAAGTGGCACAAATGTTATCACATTAATTGATACCACATATACTACATGGTATTCTTTGACGATTTACAAATTATGAACCAAATGTATTCAGTAGTTTAGCCACAGGACATTTTGTTAATTTTCATAATTTAGAACATCATGTGTAATGCAGAGATAAATGTCAAAGACCTCAAGCAGCGATATTAAAACAAAACAAACAAACGAAAAATAAACACATAAAAAACAAAAGAAATAAGGTCCATAATCTTGTAACGAAAAGAAATAGGTTAGTGTATGCTTATTACAATGGTGTTCCAATTTATGTGTAATTTTATTTAATTTATTTTGTTCAAAAAATAATTTCTTAATTTCTGCGAAGATAGGTTTTTGTTTATGTTAACCGTCTTATATCAACCAGCTTAAGACAGTATATCATTTAATGTGATAAGTTTGCACCACTTCGTATATACTCTATACCATATTTTTGTTTACAGCTGCGTTGTAATACCATCCTCCCAAAAACATTTAAAGCATTTCAAAATTTCAAATCAATATAACATTAATTATAAATTGTTATACTCATCCAATCATTCGATATTAATGTAAAACGATCTGCGCAATGAACGGTGAAATGCTAATGGCTGCCCTTCACACCGAACTGTAATGGGAAACCTATTTTTATACAAAATGTAATGTTCATTTAATGCATTTACACAGAGATTTCAGAGACGCCAGGCCTCACTCTAGCACTCTTGATGTTTTCACATTATATTTTGCACACATATACCTACTTAATTATTTTGTACGTGTCTCTGAACTACTTGTAAACCGCTGGACGAATTATGATGACACTTTTTGTGAGTGTGTTTGAGTGGGTCCCTTGATGGATTAGATATCCAATTGGATCTGATAGGTGACGCTGTGATCGGGTTCTAAGATGTTTGCCGGATCCGCTGTTATATCAATAAAAGAAAAATATGCAAATTTAGAATGGGTTAGGCCTCTTCCAAAATTAGTAATAATCTATACTAATATTATAAAGCTGAAGAGTTTGTTTGTTTGTTTGGTTGAACGCTCTAATCTCAAGAACAACTGTTTTGAATTGAAAAATTTTTTTAGTGTTGGATAGCCCATTTATCAAGAAAGGCTATAAGCTACATAATATCACGCTAAGAGGAGCGGCGCTTCAATGAACAATGTGGCAAAAACGGTGAAAATTCTCTTATGTGAAGCAGACAAAGTTACGCGGGTCAGCTAATTATTTATACATTGTTTACCTAAATAATATAATAAATATACTGTAAAAACTCAGACATGCTATAACAATGTAGACTTGGTGACTTTGAAACTGTGAACTCGAAGCAATATTTCAAAATAAATTAAAGAAAGCTCAATTGTTTATGCTTCTGACTAGCAAAAAGGGTGTGTTTAAATTCTATTTATGCCTAATGGGAAGCGGCTACCAGCGTCACCTTTATGTAACTATTTTATTGAAGCATATACAAAGAAAACTGTTGTTGATTTAAATACATCCACAGTATAAGTTTGCCTTGCAGTCTTAGAACGGATTCCCAAGTCAGGCAAAGATTTATTGTTTTTTTTCTGCTAGAATATTTTAGGACCACTGCATGGTTATTTAAAATATTTATAACCGATTTTCTAAATACAAAACGAAAATTTCATAGGAATTATTACTTTGGCGGTTCTGTCAAATTTCAATTTCTTAAAATATAAGACAGTAATTTGTCAAAATTAATTGGATACTTGAAGCTACGTAAATTTCGCAAACATATTATAAAGACGATCACAAGAAGACAACTGTGTAACAGCAAGCCCATCCTTAACAACCGCGGTTCAAACATAGCCGTCGCTTCAAGGAGCGTTCACAAAAAAAAACCGCGACCGACCGAAAATTAAATAATGAAAAAATATAGCCCCCACTTCCCTTGTACAGATGAAATTTGATTAAAAAATCACGATTATTACACGACCACCCCATCGCGGAATTTAAACGTACCCTTTACATTTCAAAATCGAAAACACAACCGAAATTCGACCGTATTAGTGCGTGATAGAGGTGAAAACTTCTGGCTAAACGGTAAATTTATCAATGTATTTTACAAACAGTCGATGCCTCCCCCTACCCATCCTTCAGTCTGTACCCCCTTTCAATAATTTTTCATCGTTTTGATCCACTCTCTTTGTGGTGTACTCTTTATACTTAGATTAACAAAGTTTTTTAAATTAAAATCGGCGTAACAAATATCGGCTTTGTTCAGAGAAGAGGTTGTTTTTAATTTCAGAGTTCTATATTAATAGGTATTATTTTAAACCGTAATTTAAATTATTAATTGATGATTCGTTGTGTATAATTTGTTTTCTTTAGAGGCTTTTAGTTAAGAGTAAGTCGCCTCGAAGCCGATGGCCAGCTGTTCTTACAAGTTTCTTTTCATACTTGAACAGAAATCTTTAAGGAGATAGTCAATGCCTCATTAGGGCTTGATTCTAGGATCATAAAAATATAAAGGATTTTGTTAGGACAGCAATATTTGCCTGGTGGTGACAATACCACTCTGCACAACTACGAATCAAACATAGGATCTCCTAAATGGGTCTAAGCTTTTGTGTATCTAAAACTTCAGGAATAGCGAAGGAGTCCTTTCTTTTTCATAAATACATAGCCATATCCTCAAAGAGTTCAGGAGAGTTGTATTACTCCCACATTTTGACAACTATGGTTCTAGATTTGGATCTAAAACCATGTGCTAACCATGTCTTATTCCCGTCTACCAGACGTAGGTCCAGAACGAGAATGACATGACTGAAAAACCCAATAAATTCCGCTCGACTCGAAAATCGAACCCAAAACATCATACGCAGCATTTTTATTAACTCTACTGCTCCATCGAGGCAGTTTCTTTCAAATAACTAATAATAGAAAAATTAAAAGCTCTAAAAGCAATCATTAAAATACTAACGCGAACAAACACTCGAATTTGCATCACGTATAGGGGATACGCGTTGCCCGACGATTACAAATTCATAAGTCATCTCATTCACCTCTCATTCATTCCGTTCATTCATCATTCACTCATGAATATGCTTCAGTGATTGAATACGTGCCACTGATCGTCATTAGTAATCAGAGATCAAAGGGTTTGTCACAATTGAGGGTATTGTCACTGAACGGCGTAAGTGAAAATGCATATTCTGTGCAGTGAAATGCGTCTTTGTTTTTCTCTCATACGTATTAGGGATAATCCCTGCGTCACGGGTGCCCTTGCGAAGCATGGGAACTGAACCTACTGGTAGCATTGGCAGAGACGAGGTGTACAGTTAGGCAATAATAATAATATAATATTCTACCACATACACACAACACCATCTAGCCCAAACTAAGCAGAGCTTGTAATATGGGTACTAGACAATGGATAAACATACATATATACTTTTTTTTTTGTAAATACATACATATTATACATAGAAACACCCAGACCAAGACAAACATCCATGTTCATGAACACAAATATTTGTCTTGTGCGGGAATCGAACCCGCGACCTCAGGCGTGGCAGTCGGTTACACTAACCACTACGCCATCGAGGCCGACGCCAATCAATCTTTGTTTATTATAAATGAGGAAAGAACTCCATAAAGCAGGTCTTGAAACCGTAGTAGCTAAATTTGTTATCGTACGTATGTCATAAATAGAAATTTAGATTATATAAGAAGAGATTTATAAGCGTTTACGAACCATCAAATCTACATATGTACCTACACCATTCAGTCGATCAACTTACAATAAACTTGTTTTGATTAGATTGACAAAATATCGTGAAATGTTAGTATTAGTACCAAGATAAATTATCGAATTTTCTCGCTAATTGAAAAACGGTTAGTGCATATTCTAATTCATAACTTCAAAAACTTTTGCCGGCGGCTTTGCCTGCATTAAATTTCCACATCAAGATAAATAGTATCTAATGTGTTAATCCAGAATATGGTCTATCCATGTGCCAAATTTCATCCAAATCCATTCAACGGTTTTCGCGTAATTGAGTAACAAACATTCAAACATATTATATCAGAAGCGATCACATCCTAACCTTAACTAATTATAAATGCGGAAGTCAGTTTGTTTGTTACGCTTTCACGCCTTAACTACTCGACCGATCATCATGAAAATGTGCATACACGTTGTGAGAGGTACAGAACAGGACATATGGTACCTTTCAACCAGAAAAAAATACTGATTAACCTACATTTACGCGAGTGAAGTCGCGGGCATAATCTAGTTTAAAATATTGGAGCGATTCCCACTCATTCTATTTCAACAAAGTCTAAAAACCAATCTCACTGAATACTCCACTAGGAAAAATAATCGGTATATTTTTTCACGAAGCTACATTCAACCTGCGTCTGTCTCATCCATATTCCATGCGATGCATATGCATGCATGCCTGCATTGTGTTCCCGATACGATTCTTTGATCTGTGGAAGTGGCTTCGAGTGGTGTAATATGTTGTTATGCTCTTGTTGTCAACCCTTTGGGAATTGTTTGGCTTGTGTTTTTGTGTTTCATTTGAGTACATTAATTGTTGGTTTTGAGACTAATTGTGATGTGATTTTAGGTTATAAAAAGGCATCAAAATGTACAAGATTCTTTGGAGAGTACCTATATAAATGGCTATTCTTATATAGGAACTCAACCAAATATGTTTACAAAATCTATATTTGTAAACATATGGCATAAGATTTCGATTATCCGATTTTAAGTTCTCATAAAATCGCAAGTTCGATTTCCGTGTCAAATAAAGTTTAGAACCCACACCAGCTCTCTTAGATTTCTTACAGCAGTTTGGTGCAACAGTATTGAATGCGATTGCTATGCATGAGGTGTCTAGCATGGTATTATTGCATTTTTCTGTCAAGAAAAGCTCATTCGCGGCACGAAGACTGATACAATATCCGATAAAGGCAATAGGCAGTCCCTTATTACGTGAGACCAAAAAACCATTGCTAGCAAATTGTCCTTAGCCTACCTAAGTCCGAAAACTCTCTATGTATGTATAGGTATGCAAAGAGTCTTTGAGTTTAGGGTCGGAAAAGCCTTTATAAAAACTAGTAATCCAAAACTAAAATGAAACCATTAAACTGTCGACAAATAACATAAGCGAGTGGAACAGCCTAAAACGGCCCAACGTTATCTACCATCAGACAATAATGTGACAATATGGCTGCTTCTATACAATATGGCATAAACGTAATCATATCCCGAACGATGTGACGAATCTCGAAACTGGTATGAGTAATGACACTGATTTGGGGATACGTGAAGTTGAGAACAAAACACTGTGTTGATTTTTCTGGAAAGTTCTCCACGGTAGTAGTGAAAGCGGTGGTAGTTGACGTAGTTGTTTTACTGTCAATAAATTCTTAGCAAAGGGGAGGGCGGATGTGAGTCCGGCTATAGACATAATATGGCTATGGCTGGACCTAAAATCATAAGTGACGAAATGTGGTTCCAATAACATTATCCAACAGGGCCCGAACTGCTACTGAAAATTTTTGACAGAACCATACGGTGCTAAGTTCTACAGAACCATGGCTAAAATCCAGTGCTGACCAGACTCCATGATTCATTGAAACAAACACCAATTACACGTTCTCTTTTAAGTTCATAATCTTGATCTGTCATATTGTTCAAGTTGTGTTTGATGCCCATTATATGGTTATTGTCAATTTTATTGTCCGACCACGCAGTTATGTGTAAGTGTGTCGCTGTTATATCATGTTTTGGACAACCTTATGACATGGTACGTATAGGTAGGTTTAAAGGATGCAGATTATCTAAAGTTCGATCCCAAGACACGTTGACTTTTTTAAGTTATGTGCATATTAAATAGTTAATTATTGCTCACTATAATATACGTTTTAGCGCATAGGCTGCGCTCAGGCCACTATCCATCTAGAAAGTATGGACATCTCATAAAAGTCGATAAGCCGATTGTGATATTGCGGAGTCCTTGATGATGCCCAACACTTACTGATGGATTGTGTCAATTACCAGCACCAAAGGAACTCGTTGATGTTCAAATATAATCTTAACGTGTACGATGTAGGACTTTTCATTAAAACTCCAAGTGGCCCAACTTCAAATGCGGCGTTAGACCTATTTGAGATATAGAATAGAATAGCTAACATATTATTCTGTAATAAAAGCCTCTAAATAAATAAAGATAAAAAAAACTGTGATGACAAAGGTAAACACCGTGAGGAAACTAGCATATGTGAGAGATATCCATAATATTCTCAAAAATATGTAAAGTCTATCAACTTGCACTATTTTTATTACTATATTAGGCAATGGGTCTAGGAACGTTTGTAAGTACTAAGGCGGTTAAGACTCGTTTTTTAGAACTGTATTATATAAGTATACAAAAAAAATAATAGACGCATACGTCTAAAAACATTAATGACTGTATGTAAGGCTTATCAAAAACAACTTAGCCATCGAAATCCAAAACACATTTAACATAACAAAATATTTTCCATTCATCTGAACCTACAAGAAAGAAAGTCATATAAAAATATTCCCACCCACTCCAAACAGCCATAATCTCATTTACACCATCGATTATAATATAAATCGGCAAATTTAAATTCTACCCTCCTCGTGAATATGACGAAAGCCATATAAAGCAATAAACGGTGTTCATAAAGTTGGCAACGCGTTGTCGATATGACGTATGATATAAAATATATATTTTTCAATGTAGAGTTGCCCCGCCGAGTTGAAAGCTTCCGTCGCCTTCAAAGCGTAGAATGTTTCAAATGTGACTGGAGTTGGAATTGAATTTTTGGATTTATTGTTACATTATAATTGAAATGTATTGTTAGTATACATAGGTACATAGTGTCACGCCTTTATCCCTGGAGGGGATAGCAGAGGTGTATTACTGAAACATTTCGCTAGTTATGACTTTAGGTCTTAAGGAAAATGATAGCCAATTGCCGTACACTGATCACAGTTCCATACTTTATGCACGGAGAATTTCTTGCCGGATAAATATAGCCTGACCTAAAACCAAGGGTCTTCTTTAAGAGCACAGCAGGTGCTTTCACTACCGCTGTGACGTCAAGACAGTCTTAACGGAAAAGCATTTTGTGTAATGTAAGGCAAATTGCTGGCATTCTTGTTAATTGTATCCTTATAATTAAGATAATATAATTAGTCTTTAGCAGGTGTCTGCGATTATAATCGCATTATTTATGACTAAAATAAATTATTAAAAAATATTATCAAAATCGGTCATGCCTTTGACCCGTAACAAATAAATTTACTTGCGCATTTAAAATCAAGTTTATATGAAACGTTTACTATTTGTTACCGGTCAGCTACGACTATACACATTACGACATTTCTATAACATGATTATTTTGTTATGTTTCTATATATAAGAATATTTTACACGACCTCTGTATCAACCGCTATTAAAAAAATCATTATTTGCTTTCTTACAACAAAGTGCAAACAAACATCGCCGATTTTATAATATTACTTAGAATATTTACCTAAAATTAATATTCAAATTTATGCAAATTCTTTTCTCGTACGTCTCTACGCCATTCTAAAGGCCAGAATATTTTCCAGAGCGTGCGGAAACGGATATTGCAGCGGGGCCGATGTCTCAGTCGTTCCATTTGTCACGCTGCCCGTTAGATACGACAATGATGCGACAAAGAGAGCTCCACAAAGAAGTGTGAAGGATTGCAGTCCGAGACTTGGCATGCGTGGCGTCAAAAATATAGAAAAATATCTGTGGTCGGATTGATTGTTTTTCTTTTCATCTGTGCTTGTGTCTTGTTGTGTTTTGAATTAAGAACATTGTTTTTGGATAAATGTTAAAGCTTTGAATTTAGAACTAGAGAAAATTATAGCGAGTATTTATTTAAATTAAGAATAACATTTTTTATTTTTTTTAGAATTAGTAGATTTAATGCGTACTAGATATTATATGCGTATTAGATACTTTAATATGTACTAGAGAAGACAACTTGACTAGATTGTTTGTAACATGCGTTCAAGTGCTTGCTCACTTAGTTTGAACCATGCGCTTACTGCAATTAAATGACTGAGTAAAAAAAAATTTAATCTGTATCACAATACATAGGAAGGCAAATCCTAAATTTTTAAATTTCCTGCTGTAAGCGTATGGCTTAGAGTGGGGAAGCTGAAGATCATATTCTTTACCGCGCTTCTAGTACGAAGTAGTGGGTTATGACTTATTGGTCTAATTGACCTGTCGGTTGCGTAACTACCGATCGTAAAGTTCGAGAATCAAACCCGAAACCTTATGTATTGCCGTCGTATTCTCAGCCGCTGCCACCAAGACAGTTCTTTACATCTATTTAGAAAAAGCGATGGAAATTGTGGGTAACTGCTACATAAATATAAATGTCTAGACCAACACGGAAACCTCAAATCCTATAATCTTTTTTATTTCAAGTAAACTTTTTGCACAACATTTGAAACACGAGAACTCCTAAACCTCGTAGGCATAAAAATCGAAAATCCCTCGACTTATCCACTAAGTTATGGAGAATGAATATAAATGTGTTCAAATATGGCGATATGGCTGAATCGGCTGAAATATGTTTACAATAACGGCGAAGATATACAGCCACTTAGGGGATGAACGAAGGGGTAAAATATTTTGTTGTTCATTGTTCGAAAGATGTCTACGTAAACATTTTGAAGTCTGACATTTTTTGCCATAATTTAGTTGTATTATCTACCTTCATATTTATTAAAACCTGTGCATCATAGCCTCGTGGTTTGAATATGTGAAGGTCTCCAGGATTCGATTTCAGGTGTAGGCAAAGTTTTATTAAATATTTCTGTATGAAAAATCTCAGCAGCAGTATGGAGTCTGGAACTAAGCTCGGTAGATGGCAATATGCTCGCTCTCTATTACGTGGGACTTATAACATAGCTATCGATATGTAAGTATAATATTACACTATGTCTATGACTTTGAAGATGAGCAGGTATGTGTGTATGTGCTTTAACTTAGAGAGTCCCAGCGGCAACATCACAATTAAAAATCTTTTGTGACTGGCCACCAGACACTATAGATTTTTAATTGTGTCTAGTATTCCAAGAGTTGTTTTTGTTTATTTTTTTTTATTTTGCTCTTCAAATTGATCACACTCCGCTTGATGGTAAGCAGTCGTGTGGTCTAAGAGCAGTGGCCTCCACATCGTCCTCATAGCAGCCGAGGCGATGTTGAGGTCTCTACTTTGACGGCCTGAGAAGGTGCTTTTTCACGCCCCGCTTAAAGGACCCAGGATTGAAGGAAGAAGGAAACACGTGCCTTGGCAGAGAACTCCATGCCTTGATCGTTTGGCAGAGGTATGAGGACCCAAACTTTTTGGTACGCACTCTAGTCGACTCTACCGTGTAAGGATGGCATCTGAGCCCAGCACGCGTTGTTCTGGATAGGAAAGGGGAGGGCGGGATAAGCTGGAATAACTCTTCAGAGCATGATAGGTTAAGTACGAGTTAATTACCTAAGCTCTTTGAATTCTATAAACGAGGTTTAACGAGAGTACTGCTATTACAGTAGGTAGCGGTTTGGCTGTGTGTACCCTTGATATTGTCGAAAGTTATGAGCAGCGTTTGACATTTACCATCAGGTGGGCCGCTAGATTTTGCCCACTACATAGGTACAATAAACTACCAATTACAATAAAGAAAAATGTTTGTGTCTATTGAAGTCACTGTTAGAAAATGTACGAAAATATATCGTTCGAGACGTTTATCGTAGTCGAGAACAAGAAACCCGTTAATGTTGCCGAGAGTGATAGCGTGTTCAGTCACTGATGGTCCAAATTTATTTGAAGTATGAGTGTTCTTTATGTAAATGTATATCCCAGCGACACAGAATTTTAGATTTACATATATGTAATATATTTGCAGGCTTCTTAAACCGACAACATATCCAGGTAATAACTAAACATTACAATAAACTAATACAATTCAAAAGTCAAATCAATATCAATTCAAATTGAAAAACACTACAAGCAATATTGGTTCATAAACGACACAAAGCATTAAATTCCCTTCTTATAAGATACTTTTCTTAAAAACCTTATTTACCCGAAAACGTTCATAGCATCGTAAACATCACCCGCAATATACACTAATTCTCACAAACAACTCGAAACCATCACAGAAAAATCTATTAAATCTTATACACATACGCACACATGCACATTTCTTTCTACGAACGTGTGAGCATGTGTGTGTGAGGGGGTTAGGGAGGCAGCGAAATCTTCAGTAGATGGATGTTCTAATATTCAAATGGGATACGGAACTATTATTGTTGGAGCTACTGTCGATATGTGTGCAGTGGGAATAGTCTTGATCGTTCAAGGCGTGGAAGTATAAATATAGTTAGTTCTTTATTTTATTGGTTGGTTTTAGTTTGTGAGTTGATGTGAATGGTCGTGGACTAGAATAGGCTGATAAAGATTGTAGCCTGTGGAGATTTTTAGCAAGTAGTGGGCTTGTTTGAATTATGACTCTTTTATCAGAACATATGTTTTAAGAAGTGTACGTATGTTAATCTGTAGCTAATGCCATTTTACTATAGTATTTATTTATAACTTCTGGTGACAGAAATGTGGTTGAATAAGATAATATAATTCACACAATTGTTGTCGTTTCGACTTTAATTATGTAAAATACAACCGAACTTCAATAATATATCCAAGATGTTATTCTTCCTGAAAGTCCTGTTTTATTAATTTAAAGATAAAAGAAAATTCGTTCTCTCTCTCCCTCCTTCTTTTAATTCAAGTACAACAATAATGTGAAATATTTTTTTCCTTAACCAATAAATGTTTACTTTAATACATTATTTTGATGAAACTTTTGTGAAATAATTATATAATTAATGCAAATAAACAGTACACACATAACTTTTGACAAATCAAATTACCAAACTTCAAGATTGCACACATGTTTAATCACACACACAATTCTAACATAACAAAAATCAAAACATACAAGATCTAAAATATCTTGCCTCAAAACGAGCTGTCAAAAGTTGGACGCCTCGAGGCATACCGTCAGGGATCAAGAGTGGGTGAGCGGCGTAGAGGCAACTTCTTTGCATACTTCCCGCGCGGGTGTTGGTGCGCGATACGTCACTTATATTATATTGTGTGCCTACATATTGTGTGAGTAGTGGCGGCAGAACATCGATAAGAATAGAGAAGAAGAAAATGAGAATGATTTTCTGATAGAACTACGATTTACGAACTTACAAACATAGTCTCACACCTATATCCTCAAAGGGTAGGTAGAGTTTTATGATACTCACATTGCAGCTGCGGGTTTAGGTCTTACATAATAGTTGGGTATTGGCTTTTACCAGGCGCAGTACTGGACTAAGCCACACTTCTCTAATCATGGTGTAGGGTCCCATATCATGGTCCTACAAAATAGGCTATGATTGTCTATCAAACACAATAACAAATTTTATGCTTCTACTTGAAATTGACAAAACAACCCAAAAACGCTTTGCTAAACCTTATGCTGAGTGGTCGCATTCACTAGCGCTGCTTTACCGAGGCAGTAGACTCCAGAAAATATACACATATAATTAGGTAATACTAGTTGGAGTGTGTGTTTGCCTAGAGTGCTAGGCAGAGCCTACGAATTGTCACTTGTTACGATCCAGACTTGTTTCTTTTGTTTCATATACTCTCATCACTTTTTTCATCCACGCTCATAGATTTGGAGTACTTTTACGACAGTTATTGATAACACTAACTATTTACAACCAAATCCTACTATGACATTTGTAAGCATGTTTCCATGTTTGTTACTCAATCACGCATAAACTTGGCACAAAAATAGATCAGGTCCTGAATTAATACATCGCAAACTTTTTGTCCCGGTAGCTCGTTCCAGTAGGATTCCTGTGACCGAAACCGTGTGCAGGAACTTATGAGTTCATAACCCTTTATCGACATATCTCTAGACATCTTCTAAATCCATCGACAATCCACATCCCTACGAGATATATCAGCTCACTTCATTTACTCATACCCGTATCTTTTGTTTGCTGTATTTTTGACAAGTACAAAGCGAAATCTGCGCTTGTCATATGTTTGATAGACGACAAGCCGAGGGGGGAGGGGGGTGCTAAGCCGTTATTAACTGCAGTTGAAGACCTATAGGTTTGGGTAGTTTCTGTATCTTTTAAATAGGGGTGGTTTTGAAGGATGCGTTGTGAATGAAAATGGATAGACTGAAATTCTTTATATCTACATACTAGATGTGGTCCTTTATTGCAGCTCTTTGATGTCCATTGCTAAAGATAGACACAAATTGTTTCGATCTTACCTATACATAGGTATAGACTCAGACCTTTATATCCTCGAAAGAGTAGGCATAGTTGTACAATCTTTCAATATACCACAGTATCAACGTGTAACAACGTGTCATTGAATATTTTGATAGTGATCAATTTTGCTTTGCCTCATCCAGACTCCTTTAATTTGGTTGTTTGCCCATCTAGCTGTCTATACTTACTAAATATGAAGACAACCATTGTATAACGCTGTGCCTGCGTATAATAGACACTTTCTTCGGCGAAAGACCTAGTCAAACTGGCTGAGAGCTGACATAATAATATGTCCCGTCCTGTTTGTAAACAGTCCCACAGCTGAGCATAGGCCCTTCTCAAGTAGGTTTAAGCCTTAGTCAATTACGTTAGCCCGGTGTGGATTACCAGATTGTGCGACCTATCAGTAATTGTATAAAATATTTGTTTTTATTTAAAGTAAGATTACATTCATACAAAGAGTATGTATTTTAATTCGATACTGATACAAAATGTATGCCTTTCAAACCCCACACAATATTCTATATTGACGTCAGACTTATTGTACCAAGACGTGTTGAAAGTGTAATAATAAAGTGGAATATGGTAATCAAGAAAATGACATGGACATTTTTAAAGGCATTTCATCGAATGGTAAAGCTGTAGAGACCAATCGATCACGACGTATATTTAATTCTTGTCATCATCAAACTAAATTAAGAATTTATTCGATTGTATTCCGAATTACGATTAAGCACTGTGAATAATTCTGTTTCCGATTTTCGACGAATTTTATTACAAGTTTTAAAATATATAAGACTACATTTTTCGTAGTAATTGTACTTAGATTTTTTATAACAGGTGACCAGCTAGCTTATGTACCACTAAGAAAAGAAGCAAAAGTAATCATAATTTAACTAAAGACACAATAACACGGCAACTTCTATTTACTTCTACATAACTTCTGACAATAACAAACAAACAATATGAAACATATCCTGGAAATAATGAAAGCCTACGTCACTCGGCATTTACACACATATGTCATATATAAAAGCTATGCGAAGTAAACTAGAACAATTTGACATGTAGCGGTATTATGTTGTCACCCCCCACCCCCCTTCGATACTGCCAAGATGCTTAGACACCTTGCGAATGGTCGGTGTTATGTTCTATTATGTAAAGACTTTAATAAACCGCTGTGTTAGTTAGTGGATACATTCTAACTAAACTGCGTGACTGATGGTGTATAAGTTTTAGTGGATACTTCGGTATTGCTGTGATAGAGTGTTGTGGGTTCGAACCCCTGTAGGAATAAAGAATATGGTCAGCAAAATTAATGTTAATACCGAATCTGGCTGTCCTTTAAGCCTGCGCAAGAGTCGGTAAAGGACTGAAGTTAAGACCTATAATCATAGCTAGTGCAATGTGGCGGGCAAGCTTTTTGCCAGCGACTGGGCAGAAGTCCAGACTCCGGGCTGCAATTTTATTTTTATGTTTTAGCAGGCAAACGAGCACACGGATCGCCTGATGGTAAGCGATTACTGCCGCCCATGGACACCCGCAACAGCAAAGTAGTTACAAATGCGTTGCCAGCCTTTTAATTTTTCTCCCATCCCCAGGAGAGAGAAGGGTTGGGCCTTCGGTACCCACACTCACTCGACGAAACACAACGCAAGCGCTATTTCGCGCCGGTTTTCTGTGAGGCCGTGGTATCACTCCGGTCGAGCCGCTCCATTCGTGCCGAAGCGTGGTTCTCCCACGTTAAAATTTGAATTGAGAATCCGAGACTCATGTATGTTTGTATGGTTGCTGTTTTGGCTAGTGGGATTAAAGACAGATAGGAGTTGTACGACCATGTTTTATAATTTCTTCCAACTAAGCCGTTAGAAGATATGGTCTGAGCAGTCTAACATGATAGACTTTCCGTCGAAGAATGATCTACCGAGTTGCTTATTTAACATTTTGAGTCGCAGCGGCACACCGGCGGATAGAAACAATAGGTTTTGGTTATATTTGCCATACCAAGACTTAACAGGTAAATAAAGCTGCGGTCAACACTTTTGTTTCTCCGAATTTCTTCGTTATTTATTCCTTCCATCAAAAGTTTGCACAAGTTGTATGTGTTTGTGTACATCACATATCACACCATCCAAATTCCTTGCCTGAAACATACATAATTTGATTAATTTTCGACTGGCACAAAATGCGAGACTAATTAAAACTAGTGTAAGTGGCTGCCGCGATAAGGGTAGTTTCGGGGCGTCTACCCCCGCTTAGATGTGCCGTATCGGCTTTCGTATGATATTGCTTATCCGACAAATTTAGGAGCACCGGTTTCTTAGGACCGACATCTGGGAATTACTTTACTATCAAATCTGTGTGTTTGTATTGTTGAAGTTTCGATTATGCTTGAACAAATCGGGAATATAAACCGAAGCAATGACGAATAATTTATAGTACATCCCTCCTAAATATATAGAATAGTTGAAATAGGATTTTATTCTCTAACTAGCTGATCCGCGCAACTTCATCTGCTTTATATAAGATAAGAGATTTTACCCGTCTTTGCAACATTTTTCACTGCTGCTCCGCTCCAATTGGTCATAGCGTCATTTTATGTAGCCTATAGCCTTCCTCGATAAATGAGCTATCCAACACTAAAAAAATTTTTCAATTCGAACCAGTAGTTCCTGAGATTAGCGCGTTCAAGCAAACAAACAAACAAACTCTTCAGCTTTATAATATTAGTATAGATTACATTGACTAAATGCTAAGCATAAATTGACTATAATGAGATCTTTCATCAAATTGTGATGCGCAGTTTATGATAAACTGTTAGTAATACATACATATACAGACATAGTGTCTCGCAATATAATTCGTGTATATTTAATACACCTCTTTCTACTCTCTTCTCTTTCAGACACTCTTACTCTTTCAGATATTTTTTGGACTGTGCCTCGTAAATGCAATATCCACGGCTGTAGCTATTGCAGGCTATATAATAAATTATGCCTGCTGCCTCAAGGATAAACATGAACAATTTTATTTAAATACTATATTAATTTCGCTCAAAAATTTTCTTGTCACACAAAACGACGCACCTAAACGAGCCGTGAGTATCACCCGTGTAGATTGCGACCACTTTTCACTAAGTACTTATATGAAGCGTTTGACTTTGACAAGGCATACTTAACCATTACTTGTGTTAGCTCATCATATCACTAACTACTTTTAACACCCCCAAATGTGGGTAAAACTAATATAAAGTTTAGCTGAAGCAAAGTGATTTTGAAATATCTGGGAGTTGAGGGCTTGATGTCGTTTGTGGTATGTACCGAAATTTTTTCGTGTTAAGCTGTGGCTTGGTGGATTTGGCTGTGGTGGTGTGGTGTTCCTTTTAGAAAAAGGATGATGCATTTGGTAAGAAGCGGTGATGTTGCCTGGGTTGTGACTTTAGCGGTAAGATAATAATATTGAAATTAAACTACTATATACGGATTTTATCGCGTTGTTTCTTGAAGAGATGTCGTGATCACAGTCTCATTCCTACGTGTGTCAAGATATCAGCCAAGAAAGACATACGAGGAAGCGCTAAGATCTTAAAACAGGCAAGTCAAAAGTTATTAATACAAGTTATCAGAGAACATCGCGCTGACTTACGCAATGATAAATAAACAACGCGATAAAATCCGTATATAGTAGTTTAATTTCAATGAATAACATTCGCGTAAACAGAAGACAATATTAAGATAATAATAATAATAATAATAATGAGCTAATTCCAGAAATGGAAAACGTGGTCATTGATAGCCAGGATGTAATTAGTGCGGTCCGATCCTTATCAAATTGGAAATCGCCAGGACCGGACGGACTGCACAATTTCTGGCTGAAATGGCTGCGTAGCTCACATGCTTGTTTGGCTGCTCAATTTCAATCTGCCCTAGAATCTGGATCGTTACCAGATTTTATGACCACGGGAATAACCCACTTACTCCATAAAACAGGTAGTACCAACGAGCCCGGCAATTATAGACCGATAACATGTTTGCCATCGATCTATAAGCTTCTTACATCTATTTTGAGAGCCAAGGTATCTAAACATATTGATACAAATTCAATAATGTCAGCTTCTCAGAATGGATGTAAGAGGGGGGCTCGTGGTACTAAGGAGCTCCTCCTCATTGATATGGCCATTAGCCAACAGGTTCGCCGTAAACAAAGGGATATGGCGGCATGTTGGATAGATTATAAGAAAGCGTATGATTCGGTGCCTCATGCGTGGCTTTTGAGGGTGTTAGAGTTGTATAAACTAAATGCAACTCTGCGCACCTTTTTGAAGTCATGCATGGGGCAATGGAAAACGGTTCTTAGCTATCCAGGATGTCGACAGATCCCTGGGAATGGCGAATTTATAAAAATTGAGCGGGGTATATTTCAGGGCGACAGCCTGAGTCCTCTTTGGTTCTGCCTAGCATTGAATCCTCTTAGTACATTACTAGAGGGTTCAGGGCTAGGTTACAGGTTACATAGAGGTGGTGGAGTGATATCCCACTTGTTGTATATGGATGACTTAAAGTTGTTTGCCCACACTAAATTACAGTTGATGGATTTACTTAAAGTAACTGAAACTTTTAGTAAGTCTATCAGTATGGATTTTGGTGTGGACAAATGTGCTGTCATCCATGTAAAGCAAGGCAGGATAGTGGAATCCGAAGGAACACAACTTTCGGATTCCATTAACCTACGATCACTTCTTGTAACCGATACTTACAAGTACTTGGGTATGTCACAGGCGTTAAGTATCAATGAGGCTGACATGAAGCAATCGTTGCAGGAGCGTTTCTTTGGTCGCCTGAAAAAAGTTTTAAATAGTCTTTTATCAGGTGGCAACAAGGTGCGCGCTTGTAACGGTTGGGTCATGCCGGTGCTCATGTACTCCTTTGGCATACTTAAGTGGACTCAGACTGAACTGGATGCCCTGGACCGGCGGGTCCGTACACTCTTGACGGCATACCGTATGCATCACCCACGTTCGTCTGTGATGAGACTGTATATCCCGCGGAAATGTGGAGGCCGAGGCTTTCTGAATGCCAAGGCCCTTCATAACCGCGAGGTATGCAACCTCAGAGAATACTTTCTTCAGGCAGACGTGGGTATGCATCGGGATGTAGTTGCTGTAGACATCGGACTCACCCCGCTCAGTTTGGCTAAAGAGAACTGGCGCAAGCCTGTAGTACTTAGCACTAACGATCGCAGGGATGTATGGCAGAGCAAGGAGCTTCACGGTAGGTTCTACAAGGCTCTATATGGAGCTGATGTAGACCTGTTAGCCTCCGTGAACTGGCTACGTTTCGGTGACCTCTTTGGGGAAACCGAAGGGTTTGTCTGTGCTATTGCGGACGAAGTTATCAAGACGAATAACTACCGGAGATATATCTTGAGGGATGGCACGGTTGACATTTGTCGGGCGTGCCACCTACCTGGTGAGTCCCTCAGGCATATAGTTTCCGGTTGTTCTCGTCTTGCTAACGGCGAGTACTTGCACAGACATAACCAAGTAGCCAGGATTATTCACCAGCAACTTGCTCTGAAATACAAACTTGTAGATGTTGAAGTGCCGTACTACAGGTATGTAGCTGAATCAGTTCTCGAAAATGGTCATGTCACGATGTACTGGGATCGAACTATCATCACAGACAGGACTGTTGTGGCCAACAAACCTGACATTGTGGTGATAGATCGATCAGAGCGCCGCGCATTGATTATCGATGTCACCATTCCGCATGATGGCAATCTCGCGAAAGCTGAAAAAGATAAGCAAATTAAATATCTTGATTTGGCTCGCGAGGTTGTCGACATGTGGGATGTTGATTCGGCAATCATTGTGCCGATAGTCATATCTGTCAATGGTCTAATAGCCAAGAGCCTCGATCACCATCTAAAGAGGCTCGCGTTGGGTGCTTGGATCAAGGGTTTGATGCAGAAGGCAGTGCTTTTAGATACAGCACGCATTGTGAGGACGTTCCTATCTCTGGAATCCTAACCACCGGCAGCTTGGACCCTGTTCCCGATGCCGGTGGGGTACCATATATTTTATATTTTTAAATGTATTTTTATAGATATATGTATATTTAAAAATGAAAAATATATTGAAAATATTTAAATAAAGAGAATAATAATAATATTCTACCACATACACACAACACTATCTAGCCCAAACTAAGCAGAGCTTGTACTATGGGTACTAGACAATGGATAAACATACATATATACTTTTTTTTTGTAAATACATACATATTATACATAGAAACACCCAGACCAAGACAAACATCCATGTTGATGCACACAAATATTTGTCTTGTGCGGGAATCGAACCCACCCAACACACCCTCAGGTGTGGCAGTCGGTTACACTAACCACTACGCCATCGAGGCCGACATAGATAGTTGCATTGACTGCGCGGATGGTAAAGTTGTTTATGAGGTTGCACCCCAACTGCGCCGTTTGCTGTAGGTACGAATTTGTTTTATTTTTGTATAAGTTGATTTAATGTTTGTTAAATCGTCTGATATACAGAAATTATTCCTAGTGCGTTAAAAAGAATTTAAATTATATATAAAAAGGAAAAAAAATTAGTCTATGCGATATTTAACAGAAATATATAGTCATGTTCAATTATTGTAGCGTACGCAGGATAAAAAGTCATTAAACAATATAGAAACAGTCGGCTTTCAAAGGAACAGACTTTCTGGAGCTCGCACCCGTTAAGCTTATAGGCTAATTCTTTTAAAGTTTTAGCATGAAGTGACTTTGTATTAGGGCCAAAAATTTAAAAATCATCTTAAAGGAGTATAGCTTACATCGCTGAAAATGCTGGCTGCAGTCTCATGCAGATTGGAAAATGTTTTAAAACTTTTTGGATATAAGAAACTTTGTATAAACAGCAATGGATGCTTGTTTCAAAAGATTTAGATAGTAATAAAACGGTAACCTGTGTCATATATTTTTTTACGGCCTCGATGGCGTAGTGCTTAGTGTAACCGACTGCCACATCTGAGGTCACAGGTTCGATTTCATCACAAGTCAAATATTTGTGTGCATGAATATGGATGTTTGTCTTGATCTGGGTGTTTCTATCTATTATTAGAAATCAGAGGAGGAGATGATTAAAAAAAATATTACATGTCACCCGAGGTGACTCACACACTTGTTTATTATAACCAAACACTTTCAATTTAATACAAACGTTTTCTTTATACAAGGAACGAAACTAAACATTGATAAACTGCTTAGCACTCACCGACAATAATTGCACAATTATATCGATTAATCAAAATATAGCAAAATAAATACGATTCACTGTCCTTGAGCGATGTTGCCTCTCCGAACGACACTCGACGAATCAATCTTATGACGGCGCGCGTGCTCCTTTTATACCGGCTCAGAATTGTTCATAATTTGTCTCCTAACACGGCCTCTCCTGACAACAAGGCGTCCTCGACTTGATTGCATTGCGTTACAGCTCCTCTATAGAGACATCAAGATCGGGCATGGATGGTCCAGCTGCTACGGGCTCGTTATTTTCAGGTTGCTCTAACCTGGCATCGGTATCGTCAGTTTCGTCATCTGAAACGTTAAGAGTGGTGTTCACACGTGGCATATAGGTAAATCGACCTTAAGTAATTCACAGTAATTATGTCAAATAGCAAGGACATAGGATGGTAGGCGTCCCAGCCATCCCATATCGCTGCCCATACTTTACCACAGCGACCAACACTAGCTAGGTGTCAGGCACCTTCGTTGGGCGACACACGCCTTTTGGGACTAACCCATACGTTGGGCGACACACGCCTTTTGGGACTAACCCATACGTTGGGCGACACACGCCATTGGGACTAACCCATACGTTGGGCGACACACGCCTTTGGGACTAACCCATACGTTGGGCGACACACGCCATTGGAGACGCGCTTACATAAGTAGAGCACGCCACTGGAAAGCACCCACACAGAACACGCGCGCCTTGGGGAGCGCAGCCGTTCGGTGGTCTACTTCTGAAATCATACATGTTAGTGGACATAGTAAATGTACTCACTCCCAAAAAAAGGCGGCGCACGTCTCGGGGCACCATTCTCCTTTCCATGGTACCATGTATTGGGAAGCTGCCTGGGTAGTTTTCCCATAGCCTCCACTGAGGAGTCTAAGTTCGTACCGACCATTAGGTAGTACTTTTGTAACTTTGTACGGTCCTCGCATTCCTGGATCTAATTTCCCAGTCGATTGCGAGTACTTGATCACAAATACAAGGTCGTTTACCCCGTAGTTGCGCGGCGGTCGTCTAGACCGATTGACTGAAACATCCTGCCGATCCTGGTTCCTCTTTAGGAGCTCGCTAGCACGGTTCCTGCGCATTTCACGTAATGCATCTCGGTTGGTCTCAGAACCACTCACGGCTAGGTCTCGCATTAGGGACCGTATGACCGGAGTAGAAGCGTCAGTGCCAATCAAGAGGCTGATTGGTGAAGTTTCGGTTGTCTTCTGCTTACTGATATTTAATACCAGCTGTAATCTCCAGAGCGTAGTTGACCAGGAGGCATTCTTGTGTCCCACCTCGATGCGAAGCATGTTGAGTGCGGTCCGTATGTACCGCTCAACCTGACCGTTTGAGCTGTGCATTTCAGGTGTAATATGGTGCAAGTCCGAACCTAGTTCGGTTAGCCATTGCACGAAGTCAGCGGACTCAAACATTCTACCTCTGTCCGTTACTAGCAGCCTAGGAACGCCAAACAGAGAAACTGCTTGGGAGATGACTCTTTTTAACTCGCCGGTGTCTTGGCGATAAATCGGGTAGAGAAGACAAAATTTTGTAAACGCGTCGACTAGTATGATGATGAATTTGTAGCCCTCCGACTCGGGTAGTGGTCCCAAAGCATCGACATGTATGGTGTCAAATGGGGTATCGGGTTTTGGCCAAGATGAAATATTTTGTAGCGGGGCTCGGGGCACTCGCTTTTTGGAAATACAAACTAAACAATGTGAGACGTATTTAGAAACAAATTGACGGAGCCCGGGAAACCAAAAATGTTTTAGAATAAGGTCCAGGGTTTTATCGGGACCTATATGTTCATGTTCATCGTGAAATATTCGCAGCAGGCTGAGCCGGTGGCCTCTGGGTATAAAACAGAGGAAACGCGATTCCTTACCGACAGGGGTGTATTTGTAACACAACAAATCGTTTTTTAAGACGTAACGATTAGAATCAAGCTGTCCTTCCGAGAGTTTTTATATGAGGGCGCTTGTTTCTTGGTCCGCAGACTGGGCTATTTGTGCCCAGTTACGCGGCCTCGTGATTTGATTGACTGAAGCAACTGGGTTTCGGCTGAGGTAGTCCGCGTGCAGCAACAGAGCTCCCTTCCTATACTCGATAGAAAAGTGGTAGTCCTGTAAATAAATCCACCAACGAGCTACGCGAGGCAGTAAGTCCTTCTTGCGCTCGGTGGATTTGAGAGCATTGCAGTCCGTCACGATCTTAAACTGAAGACCCACTAAATAGTGACGGAAATGTTGCAAGGCTTTAACGACTGCTAACGTCTCCAGCTCATAACTATGGTATTTTGCTCTCTGCTCCCTGCGTAGACTTACTGAAGTACGCCACCACACGTTTCCCACCATCAGCATGAGTCTGTAAAAGCACTGCTCCATAGCCAGCGGAACTCGCATCAGTGTGAACCTCGGCAGGTAGCTCAGGGTTGAATATGGTAAGAACGGGTTCACTGGTTAGGCACTCAATTAGTTCTTGACGAACCTTTTCCTGTTCCTGATCCCAACGAAACTAAACACATTTCCGAGTCAGATGAGCAATGCATGCAGTTCTCGTTGCATACCCCTTAATGTATTTGCGGAAGTATCCAGCGAGTCCCAGTAATTGTCGAACCTGTCTGACGTTCTCGGGGAGTGGAGAGTTTTTCAAGGCCGCCACTTTACGTAAGCTCGGCCGCACCTGACCAAAACTTATTATCCTCCCTAAGTATTCGACTTCAGTCGTCAGGAAGGAAGGACCGTGGTAGGCGCGGTAGCAGAAATGAAGAAGTTAGAGAAACTCGTGATTACGGACATCAAAGAATCATACATAGAATTCTGTAATGAGGTGTTGACTAATGTACGATCAATACGTTGAACTTCGTTGATTGGGACGTGGTTATCAATAGATCGAGTAATGTATTGCTTATGCTTGGTACGCACGTACATGACACCATCGCGGTTAAGAATATCTGTTCCGATTATAATCGAAGTATTCATACACGATTTTGGCACTACAACTAAGTCTGCTTCTATAGCTATGTCATTTAGCTCAATGGTTACTGTCACGAAAGACGAGGCTATGATTTCGTGTTTGCTTATACCCTTCAGGACGTAGTGGGTTGGTTTTACTTGACAGGAGAGATGCTTTAGAACGTCAGATGAAATCAGCGATACGTTTTGAGCTCCGCTATCTATTAGTACGTCCATAGGGATACCCTGCACTACAGCTGTAACGACATCGTTTTTGTTACCCGTGTGATTTGCACATAAGTTAACGTTTCGCTGATTCCTAGACTCAGACCTATTCTTCGCAAAACACTTCTCTTCTGTATGTCCCGTTTTCTTGCAAAAAGAACATTGCATCACGGGCCTAGGATTAACGGTAGTAGCGGTTGAACATTGTGTCGCGGACTTGGCAATCGGAGCACTGGTTGGTTCCGTACGGGGTTTCTTAGGACAGCGGCGACCCAAATTTCCCCGCTGGTTACAAATGTAACACTTGAGCCCACGGTCGTAAGACGAATTCAAATGCGGGTGCTTTCTAGTCAAGTTACCACGAGGTTCTTGTTTAGTGCGATTTGGCTTCGTATAAATAGATAGGAATGAAACCATATCTTCGGTTGCCAAGTTCGCGTTTACCGCAGCGGCTCTAACTTGTGGATTATCGATGCCGCGTATTACTATAAGAGTCCGTAATTTATCGCTAAGACCCTTAACGATACGTAAACGTAAAAGTGTACGTTGAGCGTACTCGGCGTACGTTGCGTACTTGTCGGATGTTACGTTCATGGCTTTAAATAAAATATTAGCGTAATCTAACTTCCGAGGGCAAAGAGGCTTGAACTCAATCTTAAAGTTTGACCAAGTGCGGTCATTCGTGACCCACTCGTTAAGCCAGACTTTAGCATCGCCTTTAAGACAAGAAGCTACACGCGATAGGCACTCATGGTCGTTCCAACCGTTCGCAGTTATCGCGCGATCCACTTCCTCGCACCAGACGTCAATATCGTGTATGTAGGTGTTCTGTGCTGACGTGTGATTTTCGATCGAGATCTAGAACGGTGTCGGTCACGAGCACTATTCCGGCGGTAATATGAGCTATCTTTCGAATCACTACGTTCGCGACGGCGCCCATGTGGCGATTCATGACGTGAGTTACGCACGGAGTCACTACTAGTAGACTTATTTCGCAAACGGTCTCGGGAACAGTGACGGTCATGCCTTCGGGGCATATTGAGCACGAGTTTTGATGAAGCACGCACGCAATAACAACGATCACACGGTAAAAACACAAGAACACATAAACACCAGCAGAATGTAAAAGTGGAGGTAGAAAAATATTTATTTCGTTCCTCGTATCTTTGAGTTTAGTGGGCTTTGTAGTTCTTTATCCCACTTCTGATATTAGAAATCAGAGGAGGAGATGATTAAAAAAAATATTACATGTCACCCGAGGTGACTCACACACTTGTTTATTATAACCAAACACTTTCAATTTAATACAAACGTTTTCTTTATACAAGGAACGAAACTAAACATTGATAAACTGCTTAGCACTCACCGACAATAATTGCACAATTATATCGATTAATCAAAATATAGCAAAATAAATACGATTCACTGTCCTTGAGCGATGTTGCCTCTCCGAACGACACTCGACGAATCAATCTTATGACGGCGCGCGTGCTCCTTTTATACCGGCTCAGAATTGTTCATAATTTGTCTCCTAACACTATAATATGAATAAATTTACAAAAAAAAGTATGCTTGTATTTATCCATTGTATAAGGTCTGCTTAGTTTGGGCTAAATGATGTTGTGTGCATGTGATATAATAAAATAATAATAAAGTATTTATTTCTCAACTTTACAGATACATTTAAACTTCAATACAAAGAAGGTGTTTATATAATACAGTGAAATTGGTTAAAATTGTGAATAACAAATGGGACATGCATTTATTTTAATTTCCTTACAAACCAAAACTAAGAGGGCAGGTAATTGTAAAAAAATCTGTTTACAACAAATATTAACTCTGTTCCTTAAACAAGGCTTAGCCTGTGTCTTAAGAGACAGTGATCGGTATAAGTTTTACAATAATAAGATTTGTACAACGATTGAATATGATATATGTAATTAAAGGAAATCAACATAGAAAAGGATTAAAATAATGTGTGTGCGTGCGCCTCATTTCCTTGTGTGTGTATGCATATGCGTGTGTGAATGTGTGTATAAATGTGTGTGTGTGTGTATGTGTGTGTTTAAGTGTATGGTTGTGAGAATGTGATCCACTTACATTTAGCTATATAGCAGAGTAGGCTTCCTGTGGCGGTGCAATCCTGGGCTAGCAACCAATCGGTTAATTTACTTTTTAGCGAGTGAGTGTTCAAAGCTATATATATTAAGTTGTTTATGTATTTTTATTAGATAGATAGAATATTATTATTATCTATTATTATATTTTTTGCGATTTCGTTAACCTTTTTGAATGCCATAAGAATTTTAGCCAATCCAAGATACGTAGGGCACAGAAAAAGTTCAAGATATACTTGTGTGAAAATCATAGTCAATAATCAATTCATAAAAATGTGCACGTCGATTAATTAAAATTATTTAATCAGTAGAGCTTTCATGAGAAGAAGCTGGCAAGAAAATCATCACGATTCTTTGTAATCGCCAATTTTCTACAATATAAAAAAAACAAAACGGCTAAATTATTCTGAACACACAAAATATTTAATTATAAAATAAGTTTTTAATAGAATAGTATATCTTGATATTTAGTATTGTGACTATGTTCTGTTTTAAGTGCCATAGTAAATAAATTAATAATAAATATGATTATTAACAATACGAATCAATTTATTTACTTTATTTCTGATTTAAACAAGAAGATTTTAAAATGTAAAAATTGATAAAAGCTATTAAAATGTATTAATTTCAGTCATGTAAATGTAACAGCTTTTCAAATTCACAATTCACTTACCTAATATATATGATCGGAGACACCATACTTTCGAAAGGTTAAGTTGACAATTATAACAGTTTCTTTTCATGAGTTATGTCCAAGGTAACACAAAGCAAACACATTGGCGTCTATCAGACACCTTAATAAAACGCTTAACAAAAACGGAGCGCCAATTTACCTGACCTAAGAATCAATCCCGGGATCTCGTAATAGTATGCTTATGATACTAGAACAACGAGCCAGTTCATCCGCTGAGGTAGCCAGCTGATCTGCCTATAGGTACTATCAAAAAGTTAAAAGGATGATGGTATCTTAATTCGGTTTGCTTACCAAATGAAAACATTTCCTTTTACACAATATTATTTCCTTAAATCAACGTTAAGCAATAACCACAATATCCATAAATCCTTTTCCCAAGATTTCGCGACGAATAGACAACATTAGTCTGTCTGTCACACGCTATCTCGGAAACTCACATCGGACGCATGACAGAGATATGTTCATTTTCTAATATAATCAACACATAAATTTTGTGGGAACGACAGAATCGGTGAGGCTTTATTCGTTTTAAAGACTAATGTTTGTTACTTGCGATGCTTGGCATCTCGATAATCTAATTTTATACAACATTGAACATGATTGGTATAAGTATTTCAGGAGCGATAACCTAGTAATTTACCGATGGATGGCTAATTTGTGGTACACATCTCAAAACCTAGTTTCTGCAATAATGTGCATTTCATTATCAATGGAGGGTAAATCGTGAAGATACAAGTGTTGCTGGATAATTGGAATACCTAATCGAAGGACCATTGCAAGATCCCATATTACTGGAATCTGCGATATATTTTTGCAATCAGGGTCCCATGAAGTCAGTTTTTTTGCAATCTTCCAAGGTTTATCACAATGATCAAATTTCTAAAAACATCTAGTGGAGGCCAATAACTAGCAAGAAGTATCTACCTATTTCCAGTGACAAAAATACGTCTACAGTACCTACACTTTGAAAGACTGCGTCTGTCCTAAAATATAATTTACAATCCATATGGAACAAAATACACACAAAAAACAAAAGATTGTTTACAAGTCCATACAAGACTCGTATTCCTTCAACCCTTATCAGTTTTGAAAGCGGGAACACCAGACAAGTTTTATCGCCACAAATCTATCGAATATTCATATGACATACATACATAATAACGTTCAAACATCGACTTAAACTAAGTTATCGTGGAGTGCGAACCGACGACACACAGCCGAGAATAATTCATCGAACAAATGCATAAATCAAAGGCAATACTCACTTCCCAACCAATATTGCTACCTATAAACTTAAAAACCAAACAAATATAGGCTATAATCCTTTGACATAAAGTGCTCAAGAGTTAAAATGGAGGCTCTTGCAACGGTAAATTTAAGTATGTGTGTGTAGCAATTCGAAATTCAAACGGGCGCCTATCGCAGCCCGGTGATTGGTCAGGGCGCGCGTGGCTGCGATATAAATAGTGCGGTTTGCGCTAACTGTTAGGCTAATATGGAATATGGGATTGATTAATTGGGGAAATTTCTGTTTGGAAACATGTGTGGGGTCCGATTTTGTTGAGACAGGGATCATGTAATTCTTTTTGGTGCGTTGTATTTTATTTTTAATTAAATTAAAATATATTTTTGACTTCCTTGATATCTACTATAGTTCTAGTATTTCTAGTATTAATACATGAAACGAATAGAAACCTTTTAATAAGTTAGAATCAAAAGTTGGTATGACGTTCAGAGCTGTGCGAAGTTTAAGGTGTTAGTCAACATTTGTTTTATATTAAAACATTACCTTTAAACTTATTATTAAATGACTTATCTAAATTTACACTTTCCTTGTTGTTTCTGTTACTTTTTAGAAGTCATAGTCACGTAGAGACTAAAATGGTGGGCGTCAGAATGTATTTATTTTAAACAAACATTATAATTTTGATTCTTGATGTTATATATTTTACTGTCTAGGTGACAAAATAATCCTAAGATTGCAGATTTCTTATAAGACTTAACTCAAAAAGTCTGAACGAGACTAAAGAAGTACACAATGAGTGTGTGAGTAAGTATCTTCGGTTTCAGTCTCCTTTTAAAGAACGCGTCTGAAAAATATCTGAAATTATAGTAGAACTAAAATAAAAGGACGATGAAATAAAAAAAACACCATTGAAAAGTGATTGCATTTAAAAATAGCTTTTTATATGCCACTCTAATTTTATGGCAATCAAACCCACACCGTGCAGCACGCTAGCAACGTCAGTGTCACATACATCACTGCGCTATACATGTATTTAAATAGTATGGATTTATAATACTAGTAAAATGGATGTACAGTAAAATGACGCTAAAATAAGAGTCCTACTCCATACAATCGCGTGGCCGAGTAAAATATGCAGAAGGCTTCACGGTGGACACTGGAGCGGCATCATGTCTCTCACCTTATGTTCGCCACACGGAACATATGTGTGTGTATGTGACAGGCTTAGATATTGATTGTGTTTTGATTGGAATATATCCAAATATTTGAAAGTTGAATTAATGCTGTATTAATTGTATTGCATTCTACGTTCTCCATAACTATAATCCTCGCTTCAAGTCTTCTTCTACTTTTTCTTTCTGTAGAGTTTTGCAGAGGCAAATCTTCTTCTCTTTCTGTCTTCAAGGTTATGAAGAGGTATATTACACCTATATTTTACCGAATACGTTTAAGTAAATGCCAATAGATTCACTCCCTTTACAATAAGTATTCCATTTTGAAAACAATTTTTCTAACTGGAATTTGAACCCATCAATAAAGTTGGAATCCAGAATGAAAACACATTTTTAACTGGAATTCGAACCCATCAATGTAAGTACACACAATACTTATGACACGGAACTAAAGAGGACGCCATACCTACGTATAAAAATATCTTAGTTTATGTTTGTTAAGATTTCAGGATATTACCGCTGATGCATTTTAATAATATTTTATATGGATATACGTGGGCAAACGGCTAAAATAAGGCTTACAAAAACTGTAAGTAAGACATATCTGCAGCTTTCAAAGATGTTGATAATAATATCAGCCTTGCTTATGTGTTGTCCCACTGCTGGTCATGAACCTCTTCTTACACAAAAAGATCTCCACTTGGACCTATAACGGTGAACATACTTCACATACCATGGAGCATTATACAAATTTGTTAAACATGCAGTTTACCTCACGATGGTTTCCTTAACCGTCAACACAAGCGATAACTAACTATTCAATACGCTGACTTCTTACAGTCAGAGATGTGTGACGAGGAATCGAACTCAAGACCTTTTCATAGCAGTCTTACAACCTCACCAGGCGATCACAGCCATGTTAAGTAGCGAAAGGATAAAAGTATTCAGCTCAAAGCTGGTCTACTTACAATCCAAAACCCACCTATCAATCCATATATGCATAATCTCACGCCTTTATTCTTAAACAGATAAGAGTAGGTTTTATCTCTTACGAAATGAGGGTGTAACATATTACATCCACATTTCGCGAGCTATGATAAAGAGACAAACCTTTTGACCTCTACCGAACACAGCTCCAGACTCCTCTGCAGCAGCGAATTTCTTGTCAAAAAAACACAATAAATCTTTTATCAATCCAAGAATTGAACCCGACATCTCATACTCACCCAGACCCCGAGCTACTGTTTACTAATATTACAAAGCTAAAGAGTTTGTTTGTTTGTTTGAACGCGCTAATCTCAGGCACTACTGGTACGAATTCAAAAATTCTCTTAATATTGGATAGCCCATTTATCGAGGAAGGCTGGCTATTTAACAACACACTACGACCAATAAGAGCGGTGCATCAATGAAAATGTTGCAGAAATGAGGATAATTTTCTTATGTGAAACAGACGAAGTTGCGTACTTAATACGCACACAACATCGGAAAAAACAAACAGGACTTCCTACCTTTGGACACTCGAACTTATTACCGCTGCACCACCCAGTCAGCCGACAATCCATCACAACAAATGTAACCTAATTAAACCATAACCATAATTATCAATTATCTAACTTGTCCTTCATACATTAAGGCAGATTACACTGCGCAGTAATAAGACCGTCGCGACAATCGTGTCGCGCTTCTCTAATATTGAAATGGTGATTTACGACTACTATAAATCTGTTCGGTGTCCACTTGTCCGGCTTACAAATGTCGGATAATCGTATGACGGATTTGCGTTATGTCTGAATGTGTAATCAGACCTTTACGGTGCATTGGATAGTGAATTTTCTGATCGTTATTACGATAGAGAGATTTGATTTTGGAATATAGAAAGAAAGATGAAGGAAAGAAAGAAGTATTTTATTTTAATGAAGCATTCCAACACACAATCAAAACTTTTATAATACAAAATTAGTACGTAACAGACATAAATGCATTTATAAATTGATAATAACTTATATACATTATTATATATAAGAATTACTGCATTATAATACATTACATAATATTGTCTTCTGTTTACGCGAATGTTATTCATTGAAATTAAACTACTATATACGGATTTTATCGCGTTGTTTATTTATCACTTTATCACTGTATTACAAATATATTACAAATATATATTACAAAATTTTGAAAAAATTTGATATTACAAAATTTTGACCATGGATGCTGAAAAGCAACCGAAACGTCGGGGAAAGTGTAAACCAAAAATAAATAGATTTAATAGTTTAAATAATTTTATTAGCTTATAAATTAGTAAAATAAAATCAATAGTAGTAGTAGTGTAATATTTTCAAAATTTTGTAATACAGTGATAAATAAACAACGCGATAAAATCCGTATATAGTAATTTAATTTCAATTATAATACATTAATTAATTACAGACATTATTATATATAATATAGAATACACATTTATACATTGAGTCCGTCGTGCGTCACAGTGTTCATTAAAAAGAGAAGTTGCTCAGCGTAAAGCCGCACGCTTGCGATACAGCGCTGATTTTCAGCAATACCTCAATAGTGATTATGAGAAACAATGTTTAGAAATGTGAATATTTATGAATGTAAGCCTACCGCATTTCCTATTTAAAATATTTATCACCTCAATTATCAAATCATATAAAACATAATTATATACTTTTAACAAGTATTTCGTCTATATTAGTAATTTTTGGGTGGTATAGATTCCAAAGTAAGCCAAGACCTGTATTTTAGAACTCCAGGAACATGTCTACTTAAACATCCTAGCGGTCGCCTAGTGGTCAAAATTCGACCATGATTGATTGATAAACAATCCATCAATCATGGTCGTTATTAAGGTTTCATTGTCTATAATAGTTATAACCTAACCTAACCTACCCTTATAATCACATTTCATATAGATTTCGCCAAGCTTAATATACCTATATTTTCAAACAGATTATTATTTACTTAACTATAATCTTTCATTGACGATATTTCTAAGCTTGCTACTTAGTTTCCTTTTTTCTTTATTACATATAAATAAGGTATTATGTAACCATAATTACGAAGAATTTTACGACGTCAGACGAACAATGCCGAAATACTATCTACGAACGCGATTCGACTGCGTGTGTCAAATCCATGGTTGTGTGCGTGTAGTATTTTTCATTAATTTAATGTATTTCTAATGCATATTTTATAAAAATATTAGGAATCGCTACTCTTTTTCTCCATAAAAACTTTAACTGTGCCAAATTTCATATTCCTCCGTCCGCGCAATTTTCCTAAAAGGGGGTACATGATTTTGCTTCACGTATTAATATATAGATTAAGTTTTTATACTGTAGAGGAATTACAGCATAAGAAAAGCACAATGGTGTAGTGACCAAGGAAAACTGAATGCAAGAATAGCAAAGTGGTTCGAATAGTCGGCTCGCCGTTGTTGCTTCGATCGCCATACGGGTCAAACATTTGTATGATCCATAAATATTTGTTCCGAATCTGGGTGTTTTGTGTGTTCTATTTTTACTGAGTCATTTACGGCACAGGCATAATACTATATAAAATAATAGTGCGGGAGATGTCTTTAAAATATAAAGAAACGTGAATTAAATCTGAATTTTAAAGAAGTACGAAAATTTTTGTTTTGATTCTGTATTGATTATATTATATATATACATAGTATCTGGCAGACTTCACGTATCTCCGGGAAAATTATGGAAAACTTTCAGACATGCAGATTTCCTGACGAAGATTTTCTTGGTCGTTAAAGTGAGCGATAATTAACAATGTAATACGCATATGCTTAGATATATAGTATCAAAAAGTCAGAGGTGCGTGTCTTAGGTTTGAACTTGAGACTTCTGGCAGTCTAAAGGTCTCCCACCACTCTTTGATAATATATAAGATTATGTGTATTATAATAAATAATAACATATTGTATAATTTTATATAATAATGTATTTATCAAAGAGACCTCTCTATGTTTCATGCTAATTCTTAGGACCTGAGAAAAGCGGTGCCTTCTTTAAAATAAATATTAATTGGGCTGCCGTTAGCAGCTAACCGATACTCAAAAAAAAAACATGCGGGGCAGTCTTTGGGGACTGCCGATAGAATTGGAAACTAAGTAACTAGCGTGCGGTGACGATGACACGCTTCACGCTTTTCGTTCACCCAAAAACTACACATATATACACAGTATACATAAAGCTCATGGAAAGCGTTCGGTGACGATGACGCGAGTTACATGATTTTTTCACCCAAAAAGTGCTCAACGCGCCTAAAGAAGATTTCACTTCAAAATTTAGTCAATGTGTATATAAACCACGCATATACAAATCTAAATGTCAACAAATGTATAATTTAGGAAACAGATTTCGTACATTACCTATATAATAATTTATCAAGGAAGATTTTAGTAGTTTAAAACTGGTTTTCTTATATTATAATTATAATTTATGAATTAAAAAAAATATTTTGGTTTAAAGTTGAAGCTTCTTAGACTAATCCAATATAAGTCAACACGAGATTTCCCTTTTTTGATAGTTCCAACCCTCCTTGATCCTAAATAAAGGGTACTTTCATCTTAGTAAAAATGGAATACACACAGGCAAAATTGCGGACAATAACAAGTATACCCTAAACTAAACAACAAGATACACATAATGTTTCATTAGCATTCAAGTTACTATATATAACTAACTGTATAACTATCTATTACTTAGCGAAACAACAGTCGACGCCATACAGAACCATTGGCAGCAATTAATCACGCTCCTAACATCCTGAACATAATCAATAAGCCATCAGCATCGGCTATTGTCATATGTGTAATTGAACATTAGTAGTGTTTGGATAGTGTTGCATGCATGGCTTAGAAATTGAAATAGTCACTGTGTCAGTGTGATATACATCATAATATTGAAATTAAACACTTTATACGGATTTTGTCGTATTGTTTATTTTACTTTAAACACTGTTATTACATAATGATATTACATAATTTTGAAAACTCTAACTATATTATAAAACTTTAACTATATATTATTGAACTTTACTACTATTTAAGCTATATATTTTCTAATTAGAACTATTTATATTTAAGTTTACACTTTGCCCCGAAGTTTTGGTTGCTTTACAGCAGCCATGTTCACGGGGAGACTAAGATGGGATGACAAATACCAAAAATCAAATTATGTAATAACAGTGTTTAAAGTAAAATAAACAACGTGACAAAATCCGTATAAAGTGTTTAATTTCAATGTATAACATTCGCGTAAACATAAGACAATACATCATTATAAATCCTACTAATATTATAAATGTGTAAGTTTGTGAGGATGGATGGATGTTTGTTACTGTTTCACGTTAAACCTACTGAACCAATCGCTTTGGTATGTAGATAGCTAAAGACCTGGATTAACACATAACCTTTTACATACTTATTATATATAATTTTCATCCTGATATTCCCACAGCATCGAGACTTAAGAAGTCTGCCCACTACCTCTCATACGATGACTGTGCTAGGAACGTGACAGGCAAAAAAATATTCTTTGTAAGGAAATTTATAAGACTATGCCCACTAGACCGTTCCGTCACCGACCAGCAGTACCTATAGCAGGGCGTATCTTGTTGCTTTTCGTATCTGATACGTTCCCAGCACGGTCATGGTATGAGACGGTGAGTGGGTTCCTTTACGCGGGTGAAACCGCGGCGCGCAGCTAATACTATAAATTCAAATGTGAGTCTGTTTGTTTGTTACGCTTTCAAGCCTTAAATACTTGACCGATCATCGTGCAATTTCGCATACACGTTTTCAGGGGTACAGAAAAGGTCATAGGGTACCTTTCATCCTGAAAAAGAACTGTTACTAATCTAACATATTCTACATTTACGAGAGCGAAGATGTGGGCAAAATCTAGTCTATACTAATATTATAAAGCTGAAGAGTTTGTTTGTTTGTTTATTTGTCTGTTTGGTTAAACGCGCTAATCTCAGGAACTACTAGTTCGAATTGAAAAATTATTTCAGTGTTGGATAGCCCATTTATCGAGGAAGGCTATAGACTATAAAATCTCGCTACGCCCAATAGGAGCAGATGAATGAAAAATGTTGTAAAAACGGGAAAAATTATCTTATGTGAAGCAGACGACGTTGCGTAGGTCAGCTAGAATTTGATAAAATAGTTTGAGCTGATGCTTTTATTTCTGAATTGGAATGCTTCATAAATGTTTTTAAGGTCTATTCGGCGATCATTACCGAAATTTCAAATTAGCTTTATTTATTTGCATAAGGAAAACATAAACAAGTTATTTATAACTTGAACTCAATGATGACGCGTTAACAAATTAAATGATAAAGAAAAAACGGTGAATACGTCATTGCGAGTCTTTGCTAACTTTAGTCTTTCTTTTGCAAAAGTAATAAAAAGGTAGATAGAGATTAGGTATATTTGTTTCTCGGAGAAATAGATAAAAACTAAGGATCTCTTCTAGCTTCTTGTTTTAGATGCTTTAGTATTTAATTTGTGGATTCGCAGAAACAAAAAAATAATGCCACACATTTTTTATTTCTGGAATAAGATAAACAGGTTAATTGCACGCAAATTCGGAGCAGTCAACATTGAACTATGCATGTTACCTGTATAAAGCTGTAAGATTTAAGCATGCATGCCTCCTCTGACCAGATCCGTTATAAACATTCGGGAGAAAGATCAATTTAAGCATAGCCTAAACTAGGATCGTAGCAAGTGAAAATCTGTCACCTCTCTACCTCTCCGGGAAACAGGCAAATTTATATATGCATATCTACCTTGGAAGAGCAATGAGAGAGTCTCGAATCCACTACCTTTCCATCGCAATCCCAACGCCTTATATATTGGACTCTGTCTAATATATCATAATATATAACTAATACAGTTGTTGCACATAAATTTTAATAAAAAGGCAGTATTAGATGCATGGTCATGTACCAGAATGATGTTCCATTCAGCTCTTGATTGATTTACGTTGTCGCCGTCCGCCAAATGTCCGTTCTATTGTACAGACATGAGCCCATTTCCCTGGGCCTGTCGCTTCTAATTGCGACTATAATTCATGTGTAATAATAATCTTGTTATTATCGGGCAGCACAGGTGGACGCATTGTTTCCGTAGTTTTGAATGTACATAACTGTGTTCAAATCAATGTAAACCTTTCAAAATATAAGTATATACAGAGTTTATATTTATGTTTACATATCTAAACTTTGAAAATGAGTAGAGCTAAAAGTCAAAAAATATTTATTTATTGATAAGTAAGGTACCTTAAATAAATTCAGCTAGAAGTAACCTATAAATTCTTGGTATAATAATAATAATATATCTAGCCCTAACTAAGCAGAGCTTGTACTATGGATACTAGACAATGGATAAAATAGGTGCATATATACTTTTTTTTTAATACATTCATATTAAACATAGAAACACCCAGACCAAGACAAACATCCATGTTCATGCACACAAATGTTCGACTTGTGCGGGAATCAAACCCGCGACCTCAGGCTTGGCAATTGGTTACACTGACCACTACGCCATTGAGACAAACATAGTTCAAAATACATTGCACCTGGCTGCCGGAGTGCCACTGCTACTTAATTGACCTATGTATTGACATATCCATACTTTAAAAGATGCTCCATAAATCATTTATTAATTTAAGCTACAAAGGTACCTTAGATACGCTAAGCCAAAAAGTATTTATTTATTTATATCACAAAAGTACCATAAATAAATTACGAGTACGCTAAATTAGAATAAATACAGTAATTTCTTTATTTAGATTTCAAGTCACTTATACTCATACAAAAAATTCAAGCGTAAGATAGTCCAGGGGATGCTTTGACAGATCTCTTATTTGCTATGTTTAATGTTTAATCTGTTGTTAATTTTGCGTAAAGTGTATTTTATTATAGCATTTTTTTTTTTATATGTTAAGTAAGTTTTAATTGTTTGTTTATACATAATACTTTCTAAAAATGTTGTGTACGTCTATAATTGATATGCATATAAGATCATATTTACAGTGCCTTAATCTTAACACATTTATGTATGTATATTGTATATGCCTATAATACTCAGAGAAAACAGAAACATTAAAGTCTAAGAATTATAATCAGTGACGATAAATTAATCAATATTCATGACGCTCGGATGACGTAATGGTTTGGCGGTTGCGTTGCCACTGCCTCTGCGCCACGTGTTCTGATTTCGATTCCCATACAGGACAAAAATTGCATGATATTTTTGTACCTAGTCTGATTGTTCTTTGTCCTTTAAAGTCCTTTGTAACACTAAATATCTTTAAAACAATGTGTTCACTAGCTTTTGAATATTCGAATTTCTTTTTTCGTAGAAATTGCGCATCGCTACATTACTTAGCTATTATACACTAAGTAATGTGGCGATAACTAACTTTGTAAAACGTGGCGTGGTAACAGCACCACATTGTTCTAACGTCTATACACCAAACTGCTAACTCGCCAGAAACCATAAAAATACATAATAAATTTCATTTATTGAGAAATCAAAACCAAACAAAATTGCTATTGTTTTCTTTCAATTCAAACTCTTTTCTCCAAACACAATACCTTTATTAAAACTCAAACCAAACTTCGATACAGTCATTCAATATTCACAAACACAGAATCACAAAACGCGACGCATAACCAGCTCAATCAAAGGGCTCATGGACACAGTCAGACAAATAGAATTGTCACAGCGTACACGAGCGACGGCAATTAGTAGCATGCTCACTAGTTCCGATATGAAATACAGCCGCCCGAATCAGCTAAGACATATAGATTAGCTCCAATACACACGGACGATTAGTCTCGATAGGGGTGCTATTTTGTTCATATTAATTTTGTACGGGTAGTATTTAACTGTTCCTCAATGTTTTGCCTTTGTTCCACCAAAAATACTAATGGCACATCAAAATATGCTTATCAAAAAACTAATTGCACAGCAAAATAAATTCAAAGACATAAACTAAGTCGACGGAGCCCCGCTTTGCGGGGCTCCTATTTTTGGGTGGGTTTAAGAAGGAACCTAATCCTTCCGAGACGCAATGCAGCGATTTGAGGCGTATAGATGTTCGTTATGATATATTTTAGTGAGCAAATTTTGCTGTGCAATTAGTATTTTTGATGGTCATTATATTTAATCCCATTTTGTACCAGAAAATAACTGGTGCCTATACCTTATATGTCACAAAGATATCACTTCGTAATTGTATACAGTGCCGATATTTTTCAGCTATTTCAGAATTTTATGTAATGATGTCCCTGCTTTGATAGTTAGCCGTTGGGAGTATAATCATTGTGTGTTAGATCTTACGATTGATTACTGAGGTCAGCAAAGAAATCTTGGGTATTGCACGATGCACCATAGGATCAGGAACTTTGTCCGATAAATGGCAATCTGATTGCTTTGTTTCGTGGAACTTTAAATCATATCAGGTTAAATTTAAAAATACTGCTCTGCCATCCTCTCCTATAGTATACGCAATGTAAACAAACGTCGAAACATCGTGCATTGTAAAGAAACGAATATGTATTAAAGATCATCCACTCGCATTTTGCCAGCTTGATTTCACAGCGATCTTCTAGTAACTCAGGAGACGCAGGTTTTACAAATAGGTATATAGGTCAGTTGTCAGTCCAAATCTTCTATGATAGCTAAACGCTCAATAGAAATATAAGAATCAATTAATTCTGAAGTATAAACAGTATTGCTAATTCAGCCGTGTGTCAGACAATAGTTACCACCCTATAACATATGCCAAATCCATGGTTCAACCGTTTTGCATTCGACTGCCTATTCCCTTTTAGATGACGTCAATATGCAACAACTACCCTCGTTCCACAACAACACATCTCATAAACAATCTACATACAAACATCGACTTTATTTCAATAAAGGTAAGGTTGGAAATTGAATGAGTGGTCTCGTTTTATAATCTATTCAGAGATATGATCGCAGATTCAATGTCAGGCTGTATTCCAATGAAATATAGTTTCGCCTTCATTGAACCCGTGATAAATTGATATCGCAGGGGACGGTTATTGAATAACAAGTGTGGCTTGTTGATCACCAGCGTCATTTGTGAGGCTTTGTCGGGAGTGTGGAGACAGCCTTATTATGCGTTTGTTTGGAATTGTTTGGTGTGGTCGGTGCTTTATATTTATATCGATTATTACTTGGCGTGAATAGTCTTATACGGTTTTTATGGCTATTTTGTTATTATGACAATACTTTTGCAAAAAGGTGAATAGAGACACCGTCTTTTTCGAAGCGAAATACTTACGAAGCCGAGTAGTCACGGCGTGGAACAGACTCTCTGAAAAGATCAAGGTATCGTTACTCAACTGCTTTAAGAATGACAAACTCCTCGTATCTGAAGACACTCACGCATCTGCTGGCTTAGCTGCTAGTGTGGTAATCAGTACAATAATAATTAAAACATATTGTTAATTAGTTACCGGTCTGAAGCACGTTTGAATCACAATTAAGCAGGAAACTATTGCTAAATCAATTCAAAATTACTTTGCCTGCTTTCATACATTTTGTGTGAAAGGAGATAGCATTATTTTGGGGACACATAACTCTGTCCTCTTTTGAGTGTAACTTTGAGGCGGCAAATGCAACTGCTGTCCATGAAGTCTTGAGTTCAATCCCCGGGTTGGTCAAAGTATTATTGGATTTTTTGTAGCATCGAGTCTGGAAACCTGCTCGGTAAACGGTAACAGTCTCACCCTTAACTTTGGACTATAGCCTAGCGAAATGAATGTGTTATTCACCGCTGCCCACCCTTTTAAGAAAGCAGAAGACTATGTTCATATATGTATAATATACATTTGTGCGTAAATCCCAATTTTACCCCACACGGAAATCAAACACCACAAAACAGTAACACACCAATTAGCTCAGTGAGACCAATAGCTTAACACAAACAGCTGTTATCTGACCATCTTTACCATCCATCAAAATCCTATACGGGAATGCAAATAGAGTTAGCAAAGTAGTGTAGCCATTAGGCTTGTGTCGTACACGGCGTATAATTTGCTGCTATCTTCAATCTTGCCCGCACCGCAGCCGGGCAGTAACAAACAACTAGCACCGGACATTAGCTGGAATTCTACTTGTGACATCTAAATTTCGGCTAGCCACATGGTATGGTGGGATTGTAGAGTCGAGAATGGATAGAGGAGAATTTTGATGTACATTAAATTAGGTTTTTTTGTGGTTTTCAGATAGTGCTGCTGTGCTATTGTGATTTTTGTTAGTACTTTTTTGTCTTTAGGGTCTTCCATTTAAGAGCAGTGATAGCTCAGTAGGGAGACCAACAGACTGCAATGCAGAGGGAGAGTTCGAACACTCGTCGCGCACCCTTGACTTTCGGAAGATGTAGGACTTTTCAAAATTATGTGCGTATTGATTGACAATTATCGCCTGCTCCGTGCCTCGGAGAGCACGTTAAGCCGTCGGTCCCGGCTGCCATGAACATCTATGGCAGTCGTTATTGGGGAAGTCGACACAAAAGACCCCACTGGGTCGAAGTGTCGCCGGTCTGTACTGACTGGCCCCCACACAAGATAAGTTAGGGTCTTCCAGTTCAAATTTCGGTGACGGCCGCCAGCGCAGACTGACCATTTGTGTTGGAGATATTATAGTGCACTTTGCGTGCAAATACAAGTGTATTCTTTTTGCCCAAAGTCTCATAATCCGAACGGAGGGCAACCTGATGAGATGGCAATTCAATACGACCGGTGACCGAAGAGAGATTAGGCGCAGGATCATCGGCTGTAAGTATTTTAAGAGACACAGGCGGTGTGTAAGACCGCCAACTTCCTATCGCCGAACTGTTACTGAAAATTTATTGTCAGAGAAATTGAATAACTTGGCGGGTCTCGAATTCTGAGACCTCATGCACAGCAGCTACATACACTACCACTTTCTGAGTGTATACCTAAGTAGTAAATATTTAAATTTAAATTAGGTATATGATTTGTATATGGAAGTAAAAGTATTATAATACTGGGAGCATGGCGTAGTGGTTAGTGTAACCGACTCCCACGCCTGAAGTCACGACTTCGATTCCCGCAGAAGTCAAACATTTGTGTGCGTGAACATGGATGTTTGTCTTGGTCTGGGTGTTTCTATGTATAATATGCATTTATTTACAAAAAAAAGTATATTTCTATTGTTGTCCATTGTCTAGTACCCATAGTACAAAGCTCTGCTTAGTTTGAGCTAGATGGTGTTGTGTGTATGTGACAGAATATTATTAGATTATTATTATTATTTTAATAAAATAATTGGGAAGAGAGAAACCCGCTACGCATTCAGATCGTCCACATCATTTCTGATATGGGAGAGTCACGTCGTGAGGTCCAGCTTGCTTGCGCTTCGAACACAAAATATGCATTGACACAAGTTTCGTCTCAGCGCAAAGCATCCCCAGATCAGTTTAGCAGCAAATGAGATTTTATTTTATTAGCATTGAAAACACGGTAACTATTTCAATCAAGGCATTTAAATCAGACAATTTAATAATTATTTATAACGAAACTAATACCTACGTATAATCCATCGTCAATTAATATTAAAAGAATTCTGTATAAGAAAGAACAACTTTCTTCTGTAATGCGGGATAATGATGCTTTATAAAAAGAAAATATATGTTCTAGATTTATTTCGACTAGAAAAATAACTCTTGATGTAAATAAATAAGAAACTACCGCATCGGTATGTAGATATAAACATAATTAATAATAATAATGTCATCCAGACCGAATTTCGGTCACGGGCGTGCGGCGGCCAATCTTAACGGAGACTGTCCATCTACGTAAGAGATTGTAGTGCACAAAAGTGTACTCAACCACAAGTGCTCTCTATGTTCCCTGACTCTCGTCCAATGGGACCGCAAGCCAACAAGATCGAAAGAAATCAGGCCCAAGACCAACTGCTTTACGTGCTTTCAGGCACAAAGGTGTCTAACACCTTTAATTTTTTTTTTTATATAACCTGGGATTGTAAACCAAGACGTCATGCACAGCAGTCGCATTTACTACTAAATAGATGCTGATGCCAGGTCTACAGGACTCGTAGGTCCGTGTCCACGCGTCCAAGCGCCGTGGCCTCGGCGTGCGAGACTACAAAACATATCGGTGGTGGTCGCTCGTCGCAGATAACTGCGCGCTGCGATCATTTTGTATACATTTTCACGACAGCACACCTAGGGGGTAGGCACGGAACCAGAACCAGCCAGCTTCAGCTGTGGGATCATGGTTAATGATTTGATTTTAATGTTCGTTAGCATTTTCGTTTGTTAGTAAATTCTAAACTAATCCATACTAATGAGTTAATTTGTTTTTAACAGGTTTTTTTATTAGCTTCATACGTATGTTAATATGTACGTAACGGAAACTCTGAACATGATTTTGACCCCCTTCAAAACGTCAGATTAACTCGAAATTTGGCATACTTATCAAGGACCGATGACAATACAAAAATATAGAAAATATAATAGAAGTTTAAAAAAAAAAACAATAATTGTTTTAAAAAACTTTAAACTCGCTTTATTAGAAAAACAACCTAAAAAGAAGAAAATAATGCTGTGCTATTTAATATATATTGATAACCCCCACCCCACGCTTTTTTACATTAAAATTATTAAATTATTTTCTACTTTTTTAGGTTGTTTTTTAAAGCGTTTTTTAGTTTCTTAAACTATTATTTTTTTTTTTTAATCACTCCCTGAGTACTCGAAAGATTACGTAATCCAAACGTATATCGGAATAAAAAAATACGTACACGATTTGGTAAGGTGAAACTTGGCTTTGGTCCCGGCCTATTACGCGGGACCTGAAAATTATCGACGAAATGTGAAAATATTACACCTCTATCCTTTCAGGGATGTACAACCGTGATTTTATATTATTTATACGTGATTGAGTAATAAACATCCAAACATCACAAACTTTTATATTTTATAATATTAATAAGCCGCTCCGTTTAAAAACTGGTATCCAGTCAAATCCGGTTAGACTAGAAAAGCCGACTCCAAGTGACTTGGGAATAACAGAGGCTAGGGAGAAGAGTATGACAACTTCGTTGGTACGATGACATATATTTGCGGCCGATCGTGAGATGCCGGGTTCAGTTCCCGAGTTGGATGAAGTGTTATTTGGTGTTTCCCATAAATTGATAAAATACTCGCTAGACGGCTATAGGTCCACCTAATTACCGGAGTTTAAATAAAACTAATTAAATATGGGTATTATACACCACCTCTTAGACCACCCCACTGTGTCGCAAATAAAGTCATAATTAAGTCATTCGATCAATTAAATTCAAATTAAAATAATATAATTAAGTTGAAACGAAATACTCATTTTTATACAATCCGCGGGCAATAGCTAGTTAAATCATACAATCATATTGGAAAAATAATAATCTGTCTTTCTTTCACCCATCCGTCACAAACACATCAAAACAAAATCAATACATTCAACATTTCCACATAGAGAACTACGACAAAGAATTTTTAATCAAACCCCCCGATGCCATCAAACGCCACAAATTAACAATTCCAACTTTCAATATACGTCATAACCCTAAAAAGCTCGCGGGTAAAAACGACCAACTTAATAGGATTGACAAGATTCCTGACGACCAATAAAAGATGAAGGGGGATTGTCGACCCCCCTCCAAAACTATAAGCAGAAAATATGTCTAGAGGATATTTCCTAAGCCATAACCGTGACCATTCGTTGGTCCCAAATGTCATACCAATGAATTCATGCCCCGCAATTTTTTTGCACGGTTTATCGCTTTTCTTTATTGCGGTCGGTCTTTTTAGCCCCAGTATGTATTTTTATGGACGTTCGAGGGTTAACTTGTACCGAAATTTGTTTATAGCACACATATTGGTTTGTCAATCTATCTTTTAGTCCGTTTTAGGGTTTTTAATAATGCCTTTCATATTGCGTTTATTTTTATTTTATTAGAAATAAAACGGTTTTATTTGGGATGTTTATTTCTTCATAACATTTTCTATATCTTTTATTAGGGACCTACCTATTGCATATATACTGTTGCCCTGTCCTTTATTATCTTATATTATATTATTGGCGGAAAATACTGTAGTCTGTAAGCAGGTATGACGCAATGGTTTAAATGGTCAACTCACTATAATGCCGCTACGCTTAGTAATGACAATTATCGATTCGATACCCACACGAGCCAAAATTTGTGTGATTTAAAAACAGTTGTTCTATGGATCTGTTGTTTCATTGTTTATAACATTGCCTGCGGTTTTCAGTGCAGGAATTTTCTTTACAATAATTAGGAAATATGTACTGATATAAATATATTTGCAAAAATAACGCTGTAAATTTTTTACGACTTAGCCGCTGAATCTATTTCCATGAAATTTACCATGAACTGTTGAAAATCAAATAAATGCCATAGTACAACCCTTAAACTTTTGTCGCTGTATATACTTTATTGGAGACCCGGGGCAGCACCACCCTTTACAGTAAAACCAGCGTATGATTAGTGATAGGTTATTAAGAGAACAGAATGCTAACATACCTACCTCCTCCGCTTTCTTTTCATCTTCTTTTTAACTCCTCTTTCTTCTAAGGTCGGGCTATAAGCATTATTAGCAAAGCAAACCATGTGCTGGGCCTTATTCTATATATACATCTTTGTTGTAAACAGATTAAAATACGACGTGTTTTTTAAAAGTAGATACTTTTATATGTCAAGTCTTAGAATACCAGGCATAATTAAAAATCTATTGTTTCTGGTCACCAGGGTGCCGCTGCGACACAATAGGCTAACATGATTTTAAAGAATCTATTAGTAAACGGAGGTTTAAAATTTTCATCAGCCTCCCCAACTTGGAAGTCCTTAAAAACTAATCAAACGCCAAGTAATATGGTTCGAAGACCAATATCTCTTATGACGTAATTATGACACTGGAGAGAATAGGGCGACATCAAACACTCCAATAATAAGACAAAAGCATTGAATACAAAGGGCTGTATTATAAAAACGAGGGTGCATTCAATATGGAGAGCTTTCGACTCGATCTCACCAAGACATCCATTAGGTATTATTGAAAATTTTAATATCAAAAATTGCGGAGGCTCCTTTTTATGTAACGATACGATTTGCGACTTCAAATCAGTCGTATTTATGACTGGTACTTGTTTTGGCCATGTTCTTACGTAAAATAGACCTCTGCATGGACTTCTTTATGCTGCGACATAAAGTTTGACCTTCCATTCATTGTTATACCTACATTTAAAGTTGTGCGAAATTTTTATAGTCACAATTATCGTAGATTGGGTGCTTGTAAACCCAGGTATATCAAGTGTTTTTAAAGATGAGATGAACTGAAAAAAACAGACAAGGTTCGTTATATGTGCCTTTGGAACTGCTGCTGTTTTAATAAAGACTACGCCAGCATTAGGGACCAAGCTCTCTGCTCTGAATTGAATTTTTCAGAAATTTTCTACCTCGCACATCTAAACTATGGAATGAACTGTCACCTGCGTTATTGCCGGACCAATACGACCTACAAACCTTCAAGAAAAGAGCGTACTCCTTTTTAAAAAGCCGGCAACGCATTTGTAACTCCTCTGGTGTTGCGGGTGTCCGTGGGCGGCGGTAATCGCTTACCATTAGGCGATCCGTCAGCTATTTAGCCTGCAACCTCATAAAAAAAAATATATACTCATGGCCTCAGAACAATGATTTGTTGATAATACATACAATTGTCACAACACTCAGTTATTTGGCAGCATGATGCGACAGCTTGCTTTGCTGTTCATTTAGTCAAAGTCTTACCAACCGAAACGCTGTAACAGCGTTAATACTTTTACGCCAATTACCTCTAGAAGGAAGGTACTTCTACGAGCCAGCAGGCTTATCGTTCTATGACTAAATGTTCGCAAAGGATAGGTCTGTCAATTAAATGTCAACCGAAACAAATTATTTGTGAGATATCAGTCGTGTGATATCGGTACGATAAGTCGTGTCAGCTAAAACCCATCGGAAGTGTTTCAAGGAATATCATTTCATATCGCGAGTGAACCACTTTTGTTTTATTGTCCTGTGGCGATCGCAATATAGCTGTATACTCTACTTTGTATAGATCGATATTGTGTTGGATGTTTGTGTATTTTTTTAATGTGATAGTAAATTTTCACTCCATAAGAATAACACTTAATCTAGGTACAAAATTTAGGGCTTAAGGAATACATAACAAACTGGAGACCCTGACTTCTAAACTAGGTATGGATCTGTATCTTAGAAGCCAGTGCTTCCTTCTGAAATAAAGTCTCTCTATCTAAACACCTTATGTTTCTAGTAGTAGATACATCATGCTTATGTATAATTTACGTACTAAGCCGAGACATATCACAATAATATTTAACCGATTTTATGTAGCATGTGATAAGAAGCATGTTTTGCATAATCAAAATAATCTAATTTTGTTTACCGAGCCGTGTCTTATATTTTCTGCTACTAAGAAAATATTAAGTTTGACTTGACATAAAAGCCGGACGTGTCGTTTATTTCTTTTTTTTTCAATTGCAGTTCAAATTATACACCCTGAGTTTAAGTGAAAAGTTACCGTTACCTATGAAGCTTTCATAGGTTACGGTAACTTTTATCCACACTGCTGTTTTGCTGTAGTAACGGCAAAAGATCACTGCCTCTATCGGAACTTATCACAGTAATAACGCAAGAGTATTACACGGAGTTTCTGTACCGTAGAGGTACATCTTGTGTGAACATGTACAACAGGGGACCAACCACTACCTGAGATTTGACAAACCACAGATTCTCGCTAAAGAACACCGATTCCTACCAAGGATGCTTCGCGAGGCTATTGAAATCAAAAAACATCCAAATTTCAATAGAGAAGATGGTTGGAATGTACCACCAGCTTGGGATCCAGTACTTCAAATAGTCAAACCCAAGAAGAAACAAACCACAGCTAGACTTCATGATACTTTGAGCTCATTCTGCGTAAATAGAAACACCAATAACTAAATTATGTTCGGGTACTTTGAAATAACTACACAGGAACATTAAGACAACTACCATCTTAGTCTCCCCGTGACCATGGCTGCTGAAAAGCAACCGAAACGTCGGGGAAAGTGTAAACTTAAAAACAAATAGATTTGATAGTTTCAATAATTTAATTAGCTTAAAATTAGTAAAGTTTAATAGTATAGTATAGTAAGTTTCTAAATTATGTAATAGAGTGTTAAATAAACAACACGATAAAATCCGTATATAGTAGTTTAATTTCAATACATCTTCTGCATCAGCGGCGGTGATAGTTAGTCTCCTGATTGAGCAAAATCGTAGATTTTGAGACACTTGAGATTTTCAAATGCATTTCCTCTCTATCTTATCTTCTGGACTAGCCTGCGCCATTCCACAGCATATTGCTTACCATAATTGAACATTTTTATCAGTCAATATTTTATTTATATACTTCTTTTCCTTCTCCCTAGCCTTTATTATACCCATGTCACTTGGGGTCGGCTTATTATTATTACTAAATATTTTATTTAAATACATTTTAATTATATGTTTAATTTATATATACTGATTAAATATTAATTTTAGAGGACACTAATTTCTAAAAATATTGCTAACGGCATCTCAGTACCTATAATTTACGAGAAGCAGCATTATATTGTGAAAGTAATGATACTTGTACATATTTGATTTCAAAACATGATAATCATATAGTTACATGGGTAAGAAAACGGCTGTCTTGTTATCTATAACCAACTCAAATAATTTTTATTTGGAAAATCTTCTATTATGGCAAATTCATTTCCTAACTTTTTATTTTTCATCATTAATTTAAGTAATGTGTATTTTAAGGCCTATTAACGTAGTTTTCAGCATGTTTTATAAATCACACTGTAATTACCAATAAGCGCTTAAAGCAATAATAGCATAAGTAGATTTTCAAATAAATGTATATTTCTGCAACCATGCAGAATATAAAAATTGCATATCCGCTCCCTTAAAAAAAGTATTGAAGTAAGTTACAAAGTAACACTTACGAATGTGATCATTTCAATGTTGCAAGGCGTAACTTTATGTGGAGAATACTGGCAAGAAAACCATAGCGATTGACAACCGAAACCGAATTAAAAAACTGAACCTATCATTCGGTTCTCAAAAGATTTCACACGAACATCTGTCAGTGGTTTTTTCACGACTTAGCTTAATCCGTAATCATCAAAGATTGGAAAAAAGTCGAAGCATTTTGTTATAAAATTATAAACCGTATCATATCCAGCTGTGTGTGTACAATGTGAGTATCGAGCTGATGTTGAGCTATGTGAAACGAATGTTTAGAGTTCCTTTGGTGGGACGGAAAAACGGGCTTTGTAAACCATTTTTCATGCAATTAAGCAAGTGTGAAACTTACGATTACAGTATAAAAGGACAAATGTAAAAAGTATATTTCTATTCTAGCTAATATTATAAACGCGGCTGTAAGTTTGTTTGTAACGTTTTCACGCCTCAACTACTCGTCCGATTAACATGAAGTTTCGCATACACGTTGTCAGGGGCAACGTTGGAAATAAATACTGTTCGCGAAAGATAGAAAATTAATATAAACTATATTTACGCGAGCGCATCGCGGGATACATCTAGTATATTATAATAAGATATAATCATTAGTAGTATGACATGAGAAGTTCATTTGAAGTCAATTAACTGTGAGTTGTGTTCCTACAGTGTGTAGTTTCTAGGTTCCTTAAAGAGACGCGGCTGTAGTATAAGTAATCGGCTATCGGAAAGTACCGTACCTAACGTTTTCTAATAATAACCGGAATTCAACTTCAACTTTTCTCAATTGGCTCCATCGGTAACCGATATAACTGCATTCTATTTAAAAACGTAAAGCAGACATTAGAGAGAATCTTCATCGATCTGTCAGATTATAAAAAGAGGCGTGCGGTTCTGATTATGATCAAATAAATAAATAAAGAGTAAGGTCTGTCACCTTACTTTTCTTTTCTTACCTTATTAATAAATGACATTTAGATAAGAAATACAAGTTTCATATAAATTATATTGATTTTAAGTACAGTCTTACAAATTTGTCAAAACGAGAAAACTTGCCGTTATGTAAGTATTATAATAATATAATGTCCTCCAGACCGAATTTAATGGAGACGGGCCAACTGCGCAGGAGATATTATAGTGCACAAGTATATGCGCAAACACAAGTGAACTCTCTGTTCCCTAACCCTCATGAGAGAGATCAGGCGCAGGACCAACGGCTTTACGTGCTTTCCGAGACACGGGGGTGTTTAACACCGCCAACTTTCTAACTCCGGGCTTGTGTGAGATTTCTTAACAGAAAAACCCAATACGTTTTTGTTGGCCCGACCCGGGATGCGAACCCGAGACCTCATGCACAGCCGTCGCATTCACTACCGCTGCACAACGGCGTATGGATTAGAATGCGACGCAATGAGATTGTTCTGACTGCAAATTATTTTACACTATGAAATTTCAATAATTCGCAATTTAACTACCTACCTCGTCAAAAGCATTTAACCTGCATCCCAAACTTACGGAACCCACAAATAATAAAATCAAAGCACAACCCTGATATGTTTCGAAAAAAAAATGAAAAAAGCTTTCGCGATTCGACCTGTGTTTAACCGCTGTCAAGGGTTGTCAATCATACGTTCGCCCCGCCCGGTGCGCGCGTTTGACAGCCCTGGCCTTATATTATTTCTCAGTTTTTGATTTTGTTTGCCTGTTAGATGTTATTGTTTCTTATTAATTATGGATTTATTTTAGTATTGTGAATTTTAATGAATTAGTGAGTTTGTTTGGCAACATTTTGACGTCCATATGGAAAGATTGCGTAGTGCTTGAAGGGGTAGGCAGCGGTTTATTAAATAGGTAGGCTTTTAAGTATCTCGTTATAGAAGAGCAAGCCTATTGTCGTCTACTGAGCACAGTTCCAGTCTACGTGCTAAATTTATTACCCGACCCAGGAATAGAACCTAAGACCATATCAGCTATATTTACTACTACGTGACCATGTATGTTTTGGAAGCCCTGGCTTGCCATGATTTCAAAGACTACACTTCGTTAACTATCACTAGCATTTTATTAATTAGTTAATTAAAATTACGAATTCACTAAGTTTATTAAGATTCGCGGTCGTGACTGTGCCTAATATTGGAATGAAAGCGGTTTTACAAATAGAACTGCAGAACAATCCTATTACTATTATAAATATTACGGTAATGATACTGTTTAAATGTTTCTTAATTACGTATAAACCATTAAACGAATAAATATGAAACTTGACACAGAGATACTTGACCATATCTTGGGTTCATACATAAGATATTTCTTATCTCAATTTGAGAATCTACTAGCAATAAAAAAAACAGAAAATTAAATTTAAAAGAAAATACTTTTATATTTACATATTCGAACGTATATGTATATCCCACATTGCAGCCATATTGGCCAGCTATTGTTTTAGACCAGGTTGAGAATCGACAGGCAAAACTATGGACAGGTACTAGTTTGGTTTACAATTTTACGCACACCTGCATAGTCTTCTATCTATATCCCATATTACACGGCCTTACGGCCACGGATTATTACGGCCTCGATGGCGTAGTGGTTAGTGTAACCGACTGCCACGCCTGAGGTCGCGGGTTCGATTCCCGCACAAGACAAATATTTGTGTGCATGAACATGGATGTTTGTCTTGGTCTGGGTGTTTCTATGTATAATATTTATGTATTTACAAAAAAAAAAAAGTATATATGTATGTTTATCCATTGTCTAGTATCCATAGTACAAGCTCTGCTTAGTTTGGGCTAGATAGTGTTGTGTGTATGTGGTAGAATATTATTATATATATTTTATATATATTTATATATATTTCGCCAGCTGTGATTATAGGATCCACGTAATAGAGCCCATTGCCGTTTACCAAACACAGTTCTACACTCCGTACTACAAAAAATGTCTTGCCGGAACAATCCAATAATACTTTGGGCGACCCAGGAATTGATCCCGAGGCTTTAGGCACAAAATCAAAGTCAAATTCAAAAATCTTTACAGCCACAAAAATGTGTAAACAATTCTTGGACACGTCAATTAACGAATATATTTATTAAAATATAACAAAAACTATAAACTAAAGAGAAATATAAAACTTTAAAAAGCCGCCATGATATTCCTCCGCATGGTCGTCAATTGGCAACGTGCCCAGAAGAATGGCCGCATTGCCACGTTGAATGGCAATACTTATTCTTTGTGCAAAGAAAATACCGGCTCTCTGGTCACGTGAAGCGTCGATGAGCCGCTTAGCTCTCTATAAACAGACCTAACACTTGGATACCTTGGCCCCAGCGTTTCGACACCAAACGGCTCAAATATGTACTCACCAATAAGGTTTTGATATTTACGCTGTTTGAGCGTCTCCGCTGATAGAGTAGCAGCACCAGCACAACCCGCTGTGATAGAAAGATGTGATGGCGCAAGGGTGTCAACACATGTTGCGTCTCACACCAAAGGCCTAACTATTTTCCAAAAAATAAATAAAATTTAGCTTTGAAAAAAGCCTGTTTGAGGAGTAGAGCTTTTATGAGAAGAAGCAGGCAAGAAACTCATGGCCACTCTTTTCAATCACCAAATTTTTATTAACAATACAATTCAGTTTGATATTATTTTTCCTAATGAGCTGCTGTGTGTAATTGTTACAATAGTTTATTTCAATAAGATTTAAATGTAAAAGTTTGGCAATACATATAATACATATTAATATCTACCTTATCTTATGTGGGGGCCAGTCAGCACAGACCGGCGATACTTCGACCCAGTGGGATCTTTTGTGTCGACTTCCCCAATAACGACTGCCATAGATGTTCGTGGCAGCCGGGACCGACGGCTTAACGTGCCCTCCGAGGCACGGAGCAGGCGATAATTGTCAATCAATACGCACATAATTTCGAAAAGTCATATAACTTCCGAAAGTCAGAGGTGCGTGACTTGGGTTCGAATCCGAGACCCTCTGCATTGCAGTCTGTTGGTCTCCCCACTGAGCTATAGTTGCTCTATCTATTTATTAATATCTAACAAATAAAGTAATAGTCACAGCAACTCATATTTACAATTAACTTAGCACAACACGCACAGTCTTATATACTATCGCTGTGTCATTTCATACACTTTTCAACATCTATCTACCACCCCAATATTTTACCATCCTATCTTATTGTTACGTTGTTTGAAAACGGATCGAGTATGTTTTTATAAATTGTCAATCACTTAGCTCTCTTAACAAAAACGAACAAAAAAGTGTTGAAAAGAAAAAAAACGCCATGTTGCGGTATATTTGACAGATATCGTTGCGTACCTGTGTTGATCGGATTATTTTGATTTCGTTTACGGTACAGTGGCTTTGTGGACACCTTTGTCACTGGCACTCGAATCGATACGGGTTCTTAACCTTTTTGGACAAAACGTACTTGTGGAATCGATTCCTTTTTTGATGCTGCTGATAAGGGTTAGCGTTGTAAACTTGAGGTATTGTCTGATATCTATAGAAATAGATTTGCTTGTATATAACTACATAGATATGGGTATGCAGAGGTGTGTAAACCTAAATTTTGATAGATATGTTTACGGTCCAACTTAATAGTCGTCTATTGCTGTGTATCTACGTATTTAATCTGCTGCTATTAAGAATCTCGTAACACTCTCGGACTTAATACACTGCCCGACCCGGCAATTGAACCCGGTATATGACAATACTAGTTTTCCCCACGGTTTCACCCACGTAAGTCCCGTTCCCGTGGGAATAACGGGATAAAAAGTAGCCTATGTGCGAATACTGGTCTCCAGCTATCTATATACCAAGTTTCATCGCAATCGGTCGAGTAGATTTTGCGTGAAAGAGTTACAAACATCCATACAAACTTTCGTGTTTATAATATTAGTAAGGATAATGACTGTCCCATTGGTTCATGGGGTTAGGGTTAGTCACCACACCACTGCTTAAGAGCCGAATACTGAGAGTTCGATTTCCAAGCAGGATAAATCAATTTCTCAAAACTCAAATATTTGCTTTATGTTGTTGTGACCATTATTTTAATCTATGTCACGTAGTTATCCACATGACGCTAAGAATTTTGGACTTGTTGAAATATTTAAAAAGATAATGCAGAAATGGTCTTTAAAACACTGCCTAGGCTAAATAATATATTATGTACTTGACGAAACAATCATTTCAGTGTTAAGATTCTTTAAATTAATGACTACCTTTTTTTTTTTTTTTTTTACTTGGGGGAATGCAGTGACGCATATCCCTCCGCGGGGCGCGGGGGCGGGCGGAGGGTTTATGTCGGACTCGCCGGGGTAAAAGAAAGATGTTGAAAAGATAATGTACCTCCCGGAATACCGACTAAACCTACCTCGGTGTTTCTCGACAAAACCACTATCGACGGGGCCGCGCGAATCGCTTTCGCATGCGGTCGCGACCCCGCCGAGGTTACGGCCCGCTGTGTAAAACGGCAGGCCACTACGCGAAGAGACCTACCCAAAGGACTCACTTCTATAATATACCCTACTGTCCCCCCCCTAGAGGGGAGACGGACTCGAAACAGAGGCGCGCGTGGGAACACGCACGCCGCCTCTCGGACCTGGTGCTGAACGGATGGCGGACAGGCCCACAAAGCCCACCACCCCCAGGTCAAACCTCAGGGTGGCTGGAGGTCATCTCGCGCCCTCCGACGCCCGGCTCTGCGGTTGGGGAGAGGGTTTAAACGCTCCCTCTCCCGCTCCGCCGCCTCCTTGATGGAAATTACTTCCTCGCAGAAGTAGGCGACGGCCTTCCACGACCTCTCACTCCGGACCATAGACTGAACTACGGCCGGGAGCGAGAGGGCAACCGATCCGACTGCCGTGATCAACTCACGGTGCTGCGATGCCCAGGCGGGGCAAACCGCCAAAGTGTGCAGCGCCGTGTCCTCAACAACATCGCGGCAGTCACCGCAGTGGTGACAACCGGGCGTCTCTTGCCGGCGTATACGACACAGGAACCGGCCAAAACAACCATGGCCAGTCAGAACCTGTGTCAGCCGGAAGGTGAGGGTGCCATGCCGCCTCTCCAGCCACTCCTGATACACGGGACTTACCGCCACGATCGTGACGTGCCCGAAATTAATGACTACCTCCTTAATCATATACGGTAATAAATTAATCACTATAGCCTTATATAACTTCGTAAAACGAGCAAAGGCATAAAATCCATTATTCCTATATCCGAAACGCCATTTTTAATTCTACCAATACTTTTTTGGACACTCACTCCAAATAAATGAGGTTTTAACTTAAAATATATTACATGAATTAATCAATAACTAGTAACCAGTAATTAAGTAAGGTTTTTGAGGTGAGGTTAAATTTAGATTGATGATTTAATAATAAGAGATGGTACGTATATAAATATATGTTTGGCTGTCTGTCAGTCATCTGCCTAGAGCGTGTCAATGTAGCCGAAGGTTTTGAGAGATTTAGCTGTCGATTTGTTTTAGTTGAAAGATTTGTTTGGCGTTTTTGTTGTGAATAATTAAAAGCAAATCAGTATGGGTTGTTGTTTGTTGCATACACTAGCGTTGTTGAGTATGACTTTATAGAGAACTATTTCATAATTTGATGAACAATCGAATGATTTGGAATGCATGATATAAAATAATATGAAAATGCATGCAATTCAAATGTGATTATGTTTGTTTGTTTGTTACGCTTACGCCTTAACTACTCAAGCGATCGTTATGAAATTTTGCAAACGCGTTGTCATGGTTACAAAATGAATATAGAGTATATTTCATCCAGTAAAAAGTGCTGTTCTTGAGCACATTAATGCGTGCATAGCCGCAGACAAAAGTTAGTAAAATATACTTTTTATGCCAGAAAAGTCTTTACGTGGGTTCAAGCGTGCATTTTCGCGGACAAACCCAAGCTTATAACAAAAAAATTAAAATGACTTTGTCGAACAACTCATGACAGACAAACCAAAACAATAATACATCTTCACTTATACATATATACTTTAACCTTTACGGTTCATACAATGATTGACTAATGTCTTACATTGACCGAAACTGACATCGAACCGAGTTTCATTTTGTTCGACGAAGTGTGAATATCTGTGTGTGATGAGTTAAATGGTGCGTATGGCCGCCTACTGTGAGATCTTGAGTTCGATTTTCGTTCGAGACGTGATTGGATGCTGTTAAGATATTTGGTTTGAAGCGTTGATCCTATATTTTTGCGTCTTTACATGTCTTTATATATATACTAGCTTTTGCCCGCGGCTTCGCTCCCGTAAAAGTAGGTTAGTTCTGGTAGTAATAGAATTTTTTTATATAAAATATAGCCTATGTTACTCGTTGATAATATAGCCTTTTAAAGAACTTTTAAAATAGATTAAGTCGTTTTTAAGTTAAAACCTTACACACAAACAAACATACAAATAAACAAAAATCTAATATTTTCCTCTTTATAATATTAGTATATATAGGTATTACGCAATGAAAAAACTTTGTACACCTTTTTATGCATATTGCACGCACGAAGAAGTTTAAGATTTAGCCTTAGAGTATACATAACCAATACTCTAAGGATTTAGCACATTTACATTTTTAATAAAGATTTTTTTAATATATTCCTGCACTCTTCATTTCAGTTTTCTGCACTCAGAAAGCTGCAATATTTAAAATTATGTTAGTTAGTGTCGCCCAGTGGTCGAGTCTATATAAAATGAGAACGACGAGACATAGATACGTCCCTTACTTATGTATGTTAGACTTCTTAGTGTCATGATAAAGACGAGGCAAAATTTATATCAATTTTTTTAAAAGAAATATTTTGATTTTATCGAAATGGTATTATCTTGTAGTGCTTTAGTAACGTTAGAATAGTGAATGTGATTGCTGTGTACCATATCTGGGGTTTAAATCCCAGGCTGGTATATATGATGCTGCGATTTTTTGTCAAGACATTATTAATCGCAGTACAGAGTCCAATATTACATAGAGTCTAAAAACGATTGCTTGTAAAATTTAAATTTTATACACTTCTGCCTACTCGAGTTCGAGCATATAGGTGTGTACTGTATATAAATGAAAGTATGTAGAATTTAAATGCAAACAGTACCTATATCTAAAAGAAATAAAAAATATCGCGTTCTGAAAATCTAATTTGAAAACGGGACCTACAGCCGTCCCTTGTGGGACACCTACCTAAAACGAAAATAATATTTGTCCAAACAAGTACTTTTATTCTGGTTGATCTTTTGAGTCACTCATCAAGCTGCGTAGCATTGTAGTCAATAATAACATGGTACGCGCATATTATTTGATGCATGTAAAATAATCTCCCATATTGGCTCTAACTTATTCAAAGATGTACGAGTTGAGTCTTTCCTGTGTTTTATTTGCTCATCGAGTTGCGATACATTTTGTGTTTGGTGTAAAGCATAAGGTTTTGCGAATGCTCGGTACTAAGCCATGCTGATAATTCCAATTTGGATGTACGTTTCACTTAACAGCAAACTGGATGTCACGTTTGTAGCATTTTAGCCAAATAATTCTGATATTTGTTAGTCTGGTTTCTTAACAAACCAGAACAAAATGTCAACCTTTGCAATCTTCACTGTCTCTCTTTTGTACTTTTGTACAAGAGAGATACAACTCCCACGTGGAGATCAAGTCCTGAGTTGCAGGGGATGAGATATTAACGGATACAAAGTACAACCAGATATGATGGCCTCAGAATAATAGAAAGAAACTATACTGTTTGTTTTGTTTCGAAATAATATTTACATCCAAAATGGGTTATATACACGTGTAATATCTTTATCTAGCACAGTATAACTCACCTATTTAGATTTTCAAACAATAATCCGCTAAAATATTCTTCTAGCACCACATCGTAAAGGGGATGTCAGAGTATACGTCAAACGTCATCGGTCTGGAAGACGGCTCTTCGGTTCTGATACAGCTATGTCTTATAAATATTATATCCATACGCTATCAACCTTATACAGCAACAGCTTTAACTGCAATATCATCTTTATTTTCAAATACATTAAGTTCATTTTTGTCTGAATGGCTAATATCTTCAAGGGTGGCTGCATCCATTGGTTTGTCAAGATGAACAACCAATTATAAGTCAAGTTTGATATTACTCTTTACAATTTTGATTTCTTTCGATTCTTTTTGTATCGGTTTGACGAGCGAAGTGGTTATTTATAATTAAAATGGCGATTTCTGATCCTCGGTATGATGCGATTTTTAATTTTGTGTCGATCAAAAGGATTTAAGTTTCTTATTTAGCATTCGATTAAGAATGATTCGTGGTATGTGACGGGGGTGGGATTATTTTTATAGGTGAATGAAAGCTGGTACAGGCTGAGACGATTAGTTATGATCTGTATTAGGAATGCAGAATTGAGTTGTAGTAATTGGTATTATTTAGTTCGCTTATCTTATTATCGGATTACATTTATATAGACTGCTATGTATTAACGTGTGTTTTATCTCAATTTGGGTTTAGTAAGACCCATCTTTGTATAACAATACTTATACAAAGACAGCCTGGACAGAAAGCCTGATATTGTGTTCAATAGGCAGTAATCAACTGGCCACCTATTACTTTCAGCTATAGTATTCTCGTTTGCTAATTATTTATTATATATATTTATAATTTTCCGTAATTAAGCTATGAAATTATTATTTGTATTTTACATGAACTAAATAGACGCTATTATTCATTTCTACCAGAAGGAAAGAATACCTTCTCCTGTATATCCCTCTGGAGATATTGTTTATACGAGACTACATACTTGACTGCACATATGACGCAATGGTTTAAGTATTCGCCTCACCACTGCCAGGGCTCAGTGTTTGGGTTCGATGTCCAAAGAGAACAAAAATTTGAGCCATACTCAAAATAATAATATCAATAAAATAATAATATCTTTTACGAATCTAGGCGTTCTTTCTGTCAGTTTATTCAAATTCCCTTACGTCAAAAGAATGATTCCTTGAGCGGTTAGTGTCTTGAAAACAACTAAACATAGTGTATACCTATATACTAAACAAGACTGGTGTTTGTACTCTATCAATATTTTGATATAGATAATTACTATACTAAAATAGCCTTAAAAACGTCTTTGAGAAATGCAGACAAAGTGATACGAAATACTTGCTACAATGTTGATATCCATTCATGCCATGGGCAGAATATCTTAATACACTTTTTTAACCGTTGAAACATAAAAATATATAAAACATACTGATACTATAATCACAACATAAGAATGAGCTGCAGATAAAGGTTCGATACAAAATATATCTTCAATTGTTCAAACCCAACAAACGATTATAAATCGAATCGAGAATACTTAACCAAATCATTCCAATGAGAATCGATTCAAAAAAGCAAAAGGCGACCTACACTACTCATTTATTTTCCAAATGACAATAATTCTGGTTACCATAAAAGATCAGGCCAATAAAAATCAATACGATACCGATTTGTCCAGAATTGGGTTGTCGGTTCGCCGTGGACATTGTACTGAGATGTAGTCAGCTACTTACGGTCCGATACGTCTTGTAAATATGGTTGAGAGAAAAAAGGTAATCCGTGATTGTTTATTGTATTGAATTGTTTATGTACGGTTGGAAAACAAAATGGATTAATTGTCTCAAGCAAAATTATTTTTATTCGCTTTGATATAGCTTTTTCGTATCCTGGGTAGCTATAGTGATTTTCTATACGTTTATTTGCAGTAGCAGTTGTTTTTATTGCATAAACAACATAATCACAACATTGCAAATAAATTGGCATGACTGGCGTCGAGGGAAAGGGAGCAGTAAAGCATATTTTTCCCATCAATTAAAGATTGTAATAGCTAGAATAGCCATCAACTTTCTTGCGGCCAACATCTTGTATGATATACCAATGAATACCCCGACACACTTTAATAAGCATTCCAATGTCCTGGATGGAACTTCACATATGGGTCACTGGTTTTAAGAAGTCGTCCTATCATTGCAAATGTTCTGAGTCGAGTAGATTAGATTACCTCACGGGCCTATAATTCTGTGATTAAAATATTTTGGTTCAGTGTCTCGGTGTTTTCGTTGACACAGGATTTATTCTTAGTGCAAGAGATACGACAAGGATTGCAATAACATTGCAGCAAAATATAAATGCAATAAAAAATCTCTACCTATCTTTCCGGAGATATACTCGTAAAGGTATGAGTGTAAGGATTTCGTGAATCAAAATCTGCATCCCACGAATACTAGTAAAACTAAGTGTACTCTCAATGCCTCCAGTACAAGGAAGATAGAAACTACCGGTTATTTTAATTAAATTAATGGTGGATTGTTTGTGCTGACCGTGCAGCAAACGGTAGGCAAATGAGTTGTGCGAATGCCGATACCTGTGCGGTAGAGAACTTATTTTCATATTTGTCCCTCTACATTATTTATTACATTTGTCTTAGGGTTGCTACTAAAATTACTAAAATAAAATTACGGTAAATTGCCTGTGCAATTTTACCGTAATTTTATTTTAGTAATTTTATTGAACATGCAATTATATCACAGCTGTTCTCCTTTAGCGATGATTGGGCTTAGAGTGTAACAAAATGAAAATGTACATATATGGGAGCATTGTACATCTAAACACCGCTAACCAGTAGCTTTTCAAGGAGATAAGTACTCTACCAACCACTAGGTAGTTATAACTTACGCATATTGTCAAGTGTCTTAGAAAATAATCTTCAGCAACTTTTGAAAGAGGCCAGAAGGCCTTTGCGCTGCATTGGAATATAATAATAATAACAACTATATAGAATAACTCGCCAGCTGTGTTTTCAGTCCCATAATAAAAGGTCATCACATAATAAAAGGCTAGGATTTAATTGTCTTTAGGTCGTCTATATATATATTTCTAGGTTCCGTGTTGTTAGTTTTTAACAGAAGAATAAATAAATAACACTTGACTGACCTAAAAACCAAACACCGAATTTTCGTAATCAGTCAATTCAGCTAACTAATTTTTACCGAATCAATCTGATGAAATGTGAGTGTGCAATACAACTTTTACTATCCTTCGGGGATTCGAGTGAGGTAATCATGCAAGCTGATCATGTTAAATGCAAGGCATGCATCTTTGACATGATGTATATGAATCGCACAAGTATCTCATTTATATAAGTAAGAGCTATTTTAACAATATCTGCGTACATGTTACACAAACTAGACAGATACAGATGGCTAAACAGAAAGCGTTTAAATAGAAACATTCCCACGCAAATCTCGCATCTATATCTCTCTAAAAATCTAGTCTAAATACCTACATTTATTCATCTACGTCATGAAGTAACGCCTATGAACGGCAAGGTTACACTAACTAAACAATAATATGAATTTCCATTTACCTGTTGCCACGTTCAGCAAAGCAAGGGCAACCGTTTAGCAAACCAATAAGAAGAACGGGCAAGAAACTCACGGCTACTATTTTTAATCATCAAGCTTACAATGCTGCTTGTAAATTGGAATTATATTTGTAAGGAGCTGCAACCATTATACCATTTGCCTACTAAATTAAACATATTTAAGCCCTAAAATTAAAAAAGATAAAGTACCACCTTAGCCTCTAACATCAGGCAAGGCAAAATAGTAACATCTACTCACGTTCACATAAGGTAACAAATACAACGAGCGGCCATATTGTGGTCGTAGAAATAGACACAGTCACTCGTCAGTTCTTCACATCTATATCTCCTTAATTTGTGGGAGTTATGTAGAAAACACGCCAATTTAACAAAATCTCATCATGCCCCCTAATACAGAGATAAACCATTAAGATAACTAAACATATTCGCGACAACCATGGCCGGTGAGTTGACGTGACTACGTTTATTGTTCATATTTTTTAGTCTGCCGATTGTCCCATAAGCATGGTATTCAAATTAGGTACAGCATTGTGCCCATGGAAATACATCGGCAATTCTGTGCTCGGTAAGGGTGAGGGCATAGTGGCACATTTTGCTTCAATTAAAATCAAATTTCAAGTATAGTATAACCTTTCTAATCACATGTTGCTTAATATGCTGCCTTGGTGTTGCAGCGGTAGTGAATGCGATGTATGCTGTACATGAGGTCTCGGGTTCGATTCCTGGATTGGGCAAAGTGTTATTGAGCATTCCTGTTAAGAAATTCTAAGTAGCAAAATGAGTCAGCAAATTTGGCTGCTAATCCATATTTATTTTAAGCAACTGTGTTATAAATATCGCGTAAATAGGATATTGTATTTCTGTTTACCGGACATATCTGCAGTCGCAGTGCTGATACCGAGTAATTCTTGAGCAAATCCCAATAACAACTTCGATGTAGGAACCGGCATAGCGGTCGATCGCCGCGGAGTTGAAACTTGTGGGTTGGAATCCCATACGAATCAATTATTTTTTATACAGAACCCAACAAGAACACATACTGTAAGTACAACAAACACACAAAAACACACACACATATACACATTCAAACACACATATACACACACACACGCACTCAGACAGTCATACACACACAGCCCGTACATTTAAGTATAGTTTTATTTTTATTTTTCTTTTATAAACATACAATTTTTCTCTTCTAGTAGATTATATTTTATAAGTTATTTATAATACTCGAATGACTATATTTTGCATTGTATAATAGTCGTGCCTACAGCTCTGAGTGAGGGCCTGGTGATCCGTAACACAGGGTTTCCCTAGTATGGACTCCAGTCTCTCACAAAGGCTCATAATTCTATAAATATTTGTTTTGTGTCAACTGTGTTTTATGTATATTGTTGTGAACCTTTGTGAAGAGAATGAATAAATAATAATAATAATTATTATTATTTGTGTGATCTTTAATTCATTATTCTGAGTCTGGATATACTATTCGTTCAGTTGCAACAGTCTGTAAAAATCTTAATCCCTGTCCTGGCAAAATTATCATAGCCAAAAATCCAACAACAATTTTGTACTACCCGCTAATTTAATCAAAGACCTCGCCATCAAAACAACAGATACAAAGACAGTATTTGTCACACATTATTCAACATAACAAAAAAAATCCAATTTTACTACAGGACCTCAAATTTATCGCTCACTGTGCACAGACCTTACCACGTTGAATAATTATCCTATTATGTATTGCGTCCTAGGCAGATAGCTCTATTTGTGCGAGGGTATATCTTTGTTTTTCTCGGAGATAATCATTTTCCGTGAATTACTATCTGCTGGCTGTGGGGTCAGCCGTTGGGAGTACTCTTGTACCTTAGCAGGTTAGCGAGAACTTCAAAATAGAGCCTTAATTTTAAGCAGTACAAAATATTGTAACAAATGTTTAGTAATTTGTTTAAGTTGTTCGGCCGGTCGAAAGGTGCCTTTTGAGATAATATTCAAAGAAGAATGAACGTGCAAATTTTGATCTTTATAAACTTACGGCAGCGATAGGCTATTGGGAGACCGTTGGACTGCTGTGCAGAGGTCTCGAGTTCAATTCCAAAGCTCGTATCTCTGGCTTTTCAAAGTTATATGCGTATAATTGTTAATTATCGCTCGCTTTAACGGTAAAGGAAAACGTTGTGAGGAAATTTGCATGTCTGAGATTCATACTATATAAACTTAAATTACCACTCACTGAATTAGAGAAATAGAAGTATATATAGCGTCGTATAGAGAATCGTTCAGAAGGCCAGAGAAAAATACTTGATCTTCGGAAGGTCAGCTCTTGGTGGTGGTACCCCATCGGATCTCGGCAAGGGTGATATCTACGGGAGTAGTTCTCGAACAAAATATTCCTAAAACCCTGGCAACTCTTAAGGGGAGTGAAAAAAAACATGGCTTCCATACAAAAAACATAGCCGCCATACAAATTTTGACCTCTAATATCTCCGAAACGGTTAGAGATAGACGGGGTGTGTTCGAACAAATGTCATAGAGGTAGACGAGATATTTCCAGAAAAGGTTATTTTCAAAGTCACTGTCTATGGTCCTAGGGCGCTTAATTTTTGGCTTCGGGGGTTCTTCAAGGTCCCTAAATCCGAATATAAAATTAGTATTTTGATTCCTTCCCCCATCACTGTACACCCACCGTCGCAACCACGCGAAATACTAGTTTCTCCATAAAGTTGTCGAAGGTATGTGAAGTCTGCCAACCCGCACTGGGCTAGCGTGGTGGACTATGGCCCTCTTAGACTGAGAAGCAATTTGTGCCCAGTAGTAGGATAGTTTAGTTTATTTTACAGGGCTGATATTGTATTAATACTAGCTGTCCCGACAGACGTTGCCCTTTACAGGCGAAAAAAACAAATCTAAATCATCCTCGAATCCACTTGAACACACACAAAAAATTCATTCAAATCGTCCAGCCGTTTAGGAGGAGTTCACTGTCAACACACGTACAGAAGAATTATATATATAAAGAAGATAGACTTATCCTGTATATCTCCGAGTATTACACCTATGTTTTGCTGCATACGATTTTAGGTTCCACGTAATAAGAGGCTAACAGCAGCGCTCAGTGGGGAGACCAACAGACTGCAATGCAGAGGGTCTCGGGTCCGAACCCACGTCGCGCACCTCTGACTTTCGGAAGTTATATGACTTTTCGAAATTATGTGCATATTGATTGACAATTATCGCCTGTTCCGTGCCTCGGAGAGCACGTTAAGCCGTCGGTCCCGGCTTTCATGAACATCTATGGCAGTCGTTACTGGCAAGTCAATGCCCTATAATATCCTGACACTGGTCTAGCCTTAGGGTATCGTTAGCCTTCGGGTTGCAGAGGTCAGGTGGCAGCCGCTCAGTGTAAAAACTGATATCCAGTCAAATCCGGTTAAACCAGAAAAGCCGACCACAAGTGACTTGGGAATAATAAAGGCTAGGGAGAAGGGTAACAAGAGGCTTATCTACATATAGTATTCTACCAGGTACAGTTCGAAACTCCATGCTTCTATTGAGGGTAACAGAATATTCCAATAACACTTTGTCTGAAACGGGTATGGAATTCGAGACGGGTACGATCACAACGAGATAGTCAACATTTGATACTATGATAAAATGAGTATGGCCAAATTAAGACTTAAACTGTTGATAAGTATTGTAGCTAGATTTTCCAATATTGATTAAAGATAATTAGCCTATTGGGTCGCAGCAGCACACCGGCGGCTAGACGAAATTGGTTTACAAACATGTCTATCATTCCAATAACTAACAGGTTTTAATTAGTATGGAGCTTACCCAACCGTTAAAGACAAACATTGCATGGGTATATTTTGTTTTACATTCCCTACTCTATAGATTGATAGCTTTAACGTACATAGATAGTCTCGTATGTGTAATTAGCCAGTTTTCTGGGTTACACTTAATTAGGCTTTCTGTAACTATCATCTTGAAACAGACGACGTGCTGCTACTGAATTACTTACCATATTATATTTTGGTAACCCCGGAATCGAACCCGAGACCTCACACACAGCACTTGCATTTGCAACCACTGCACTGCCGAGTCAGTATTCCAAAAATAGAAGATAAAACAAATCTTCAACTGCACAACAAAGCAGTCTGCAAAAAAACATTAAAAACTTTCCTCTTAAGAACTTATAACACCCTTTGCGGCGAAAGGTTGCAACTCACAAAACAATAACCGAGCGAAAAAAAAAACTTTATTTTTTAAACACCCTACTTAAACAAGACAACTCGCTCGCGTGCCGCGGCGAAAAAAAATACAATCCGGACCCTAAATGTTCACGAAAATATTTCAGATATTTAACAAATGGCTACCGCTAACGATGTCCTTTAATATTTGGAATATAAAATAAAAAATCCTCTTTTGTCGGTCGCGGCGAGTGGTGAGTAACTTTTTTTCTGTATTTTAAACGCTGCGGTCTGTTTGTGCGCAGGAAAAATGCCCGCTTGGCCCACGGAAAACTTTTTTGCGGTAAGAAAAGGTTGTCTACTGTGTTCAGCGCTTGTTACTTTTTTTTTCAACCTAAAAAAGTGATGGTTTTCGTACTTTGATATGAATCGACAACAGAATTTCTCTGGAAATATTTTCTCGAGACCGTTTTTGAGGTTTCGAACGGCAAATTTTCAGGGCACATTTTGGCGGAAAAATACTTGTATTAAAATGTTTTAATTATTTGTTTGTTGAAATAGCTGGATTTGATATGTCTATAACCAGGAAATTATTAATTTATTATAAGCTTGCAAGCTTTTTCTCACAAACAAAATACTCTACAGAGCGAGCGAGTCTTTTATTTTATATACCTATTATGTTTGTCTGTTTGTTCCGGGATCACATAGAAATACACTTAACGGATATTGATATTGACGGATATTTTTTATGAGGGATACGAGCAGACGGATCGCCTGATGGTAAGCGATTACCGCCGCCCATAGATACCTGCAACCCAAAGGAGTTACAAGTGCGTTGCCAGCCCTTTAAAAAGGAATGAAGGATGGAAAGGACAAAGGAAAGGATAGAAAAAGGATCGGGGTAACTGGGCCTCCGGCTCTCTCACTCACCGATACGAAACGCAACAGTACGGGTAACGTTACTTCACGCCAGTATTCTGTGAGAGGTTAGTACTACCCCGGTCGATCCGGCCCATTCATGCTGAAACCAGCGAGGATCTACTACCTTAAAAAATAAAAGTAACTTTTCATTAAATTTAGTTTTTAGTTCGTAAAACGTTAAATATGGTGTAAAGATTGACGCTAAATGCTATTTTATACATACATACGTAGTCTTACGCTATATGGCTAAGCACACATCTACATTTTGCAAAACATCGTTTTTAAAGCTCCCACGTCCCAGGTGAAGTAGTGGCAACCACAAAACTCCTTGTTACTGAAAATTTCTTGACAGAAATCCCTCAAGCACTTTGGCTAACTCGAGATCTCGACATGCGTAGCAGTCACATTCAAAGCAATCAAAAAAACAAGCAATCACTGTATACAAACAAAACTGCAGACAAATGCTAGTCAACAACAAAACTAAACTCTAAATCTATCACGTAATATTCTGAAACTAAGGTAAATTCCCCAATCATCGTCTAACAAAAGCACTTTAATATTAAGCTGTTATCCGAAATTCAATGAGCTATATCAACATTCATGCCCCCAGGGTATGTTCTGTGCACGTGCAATGTCATGCAGTGCGATGACAATTGCACCTTGTACAACAGGTGGTGAGAATTCGATAGAAGGAGCACTTGAATTGAGGTAGTTAGTGGAGCAAGTGATTGGGTTAAGGCAAGTAATATTGATCAGAAATAAGCTAGGTTTGAAAAGAGTTTATTTTCTTAAGATTTTTTGTTTTAGAGAGGGAAGCTTCCGCTCTCTCTGTCTGCACCGATGACATTGTGGTTTAAGAAGTTGCCACGCCATTGCCACTGCGTTAGGTGTTGTGGGACGATACCCACATGGAACGGAGACTAGACTTTCTTCAGAATGCCTTCGATGTGATCAGAAAATGTTCACCAAAGTCTTCGCGTTCTAGTTGCTCCATTCTAATTTGCCTAATATACTTTCTTTATCAATATTTTGTCGTCCATTATTTTATGTGCACATATGTCTTTCTCAATCATTGTCTCGATATCTTCATTTATACCAAAGTGCTCTCTTATGACACTTATTCTTTAACGATCAGACCAAATCACAGTTTTATTTATGAACATAGGTACCATATAGGTTTTCTATATGCTATACTAAAATTCAATATGATTCAAAACATACATATAACTGTAATTGGGTACAATTAATGGTCAGTTTTTAAGTGGTTTATATGGTCACCGTGCAACTCTGCCACTATATACGCCAAATTATGGATTCAAATCCGATACAAGAAATGTGTGTATGTGAGCAATGGCTGTTCCGAGTCTGGGTCTCCTCTGTTTTGTTAATTAAATGTTTGTAAAGTCTTCCACAGTACAATAACTATTCCTAGTATGGTTACAAACTGTCAAAAACACACTTTCGCAACTAAATACTTGCCTCAAACAAGCTGCAAGTCTAAACGCAGCATAATACCATCTAATTCTCAAAGGAACGCCAGCAAGGACATACCATTACAACTTAGTAGAATTGCGTCTGATTTGTTAGCACTTACTCATATTTAAACAGGCTAACACTGGAATTGAACCTGGCGTGGATTTGACGAAGGGGACGTCGAGAGGGCTAATTTGCTGATTAGAGGAATGTATTCTGTTCTATTTGTGTTCAGCAAACTTGGTGAACTCACAGACGGTAAGTATGAAGGACAAGGTAGATATCTTGGGGAAAGAAATAGATGCTACTCTTGTGCATAAGGTTTCGTATTAATTTTTTAGACCAGACAAAAGAAGACCAGTACTTCTTTCGACAAATTCTCAGGAGCAGCAGCTGGAACTGTAAACGACGGCAATATGAACACCTTCTATTACGTGGGATTTAAAACTGTAACTGGGTAAATGTAGATTTTAGCTACTCACTTTTCTCTCGCTCTTTTCTCCCGCGGACCCTCAGATGCCGAGGTTTTTCCACAAGACTACAGTATGGGGTTCTTCACAATGGGTGTTAAAAGGTTTTTACAGGGTCGGCAACGCGCAAGAGATGCCTCTAGTGTTGCAGGCGCCCATAGACTACGGTGACCACTTACCATCAGATGGGCCGTATGCTTGTTTGCCTCTTTAGTATAATAAAAAATGCCACCCTTTCGGGTAAGACTAGACACCTGCACCTAATACACGTGCACCTTCAAAATGAGTCATTGTGTTGCCAGCTCAAGGGCTAAAACTATATTGGTCCCCTGCTGATAAAACAGGTACTACTTGTAAAACCTAGCAATACTCCACCATATGAGTTACATTACAACGTTATTTTGCTACCATCAGAATGAAGAGCCAATTACTAAAAAAAAGTGCTTTAATTATTTTACAGCTACAAAATTATATCGTAGCTACTAATTATTAAGTGCGTTATTTAAATTATATTTCCAGTAATAAATATGCATACTTAATTCATTAATACAAATCGGTTCATCTCAAAATCACTAGTTACCGTATCGTCAATTGAGGCTTTCATTTTAACAATACACTTTACGATCACCGACGACTTTATGACTATGCATTAAGGCTCAATTTCGTTTAATATAACCGCAAAAAACTTCGTCATTTATGTAAAGTAACTAACAAATTTATTTGCACTGTTCAAGTGAGCCTTATAAAGCTGAAAATAAGAGTTATTTTTGATTATATATGTAGTATCAAAAGTTTGTTATTTCGCCTTAATGAACATTTAATAACAGAGTTTTTTTTTAAGTTCAGTTCGATACGCTCGTCCATATTCTTCAGATGGGACGCTTCGGGGTATTTTTTATTTTTGACATAGAGTAGGAATGCATTTGAGAGTATTTTATTTAAACATTCAGTTTAATAAAATGATTGCAGCGCTTTTGTTTTAAGTGTGTTAAGAGATAATTTTAATTTTAAAATAATTTAGCTGTTATCTAATTATATTATAATTGGGGTTTAAGTATAATATACAACATTATATTTCAATTAAAGCTTCTAGTGACTAATATAAATATTTTAATGTAAAAATCAACTCGTGTGTCGATACTTTATAAAAATAGACATCGAATTAGCATTTGTGGACTCACACTTATGGCACTCACATTTTTGTCACCTGTCAAATTAAAACCAACCAACAATAAATCCAAATTCATTCGTTTCTAGCTGTCGTTATTCAGAATATTAAATTGAAATAATACAGGGACTGTTTATATGCCACCGATAGGCATGTACCAGCTCTACACAACCTCCACAGACATATTATAAAGATGGCATGAAAATATTGTCAATTATCGGAATTTTGTTTCTACTATACTTCTTTGACATTGTATAACAATAAAACCTAAGCATGCCACACAAAGTCGAACTATAGCCAAGCCCACACGTGCATACCGTTCAAAAATACATAATCTCAAATCTTTCGGCTATAGCCCTCCATCATTACACGCTGCGGTCGGGTGGCGCCGCGTGTAATTTTTATCGTTGTGCCACATCCACATCTGAAACTTCGGATTAATGATCCGCTGCGTCTAGTCATACGGTTCCGCCGAATGCCGTAAAAACGCTATGCGCAATTCAGTTTTGGGACCGATGTTTAAAGGATTGGATGCGGTATTATTTTGTGAGTAGTTCGTTTGAAAGTATTGTTTTTTATGAAGATAATTATAATTGTAATACTTATTGCGAATTTTACAATTTACGTTACATAAACACTATCCAATACAAGAATGCGTCTTATTCTAAATTGTAATTTTAAACAGACTTCATAACACCCAAACTAAAATTTAACTTCTGTTTTGAGTAGGTATCAGAATAAAAAGGGAAATGTAATTCATTTAATTTTGCATTTTGTTGTGTATAGGTGTATACAGTGAAACACAATGTGTCAACATTACTTAAAGATCATTGTGTTTCTAGAAAATACATGTTCTTATGCCCAAAAAATACTGTGCTATGTATTGTTGTAAATATATACACACAAAAAGTTTTTCGTATAGAGTATATTATTTTTATACAACTTTTTACTACTTCGTTACTCCTGTTGCATCTATGTAAAAGACCGATCGTGAGGTTGTGGATGAGGTGTCTGATATTGATCTCGGGCTAAGTTCTTGTTATATATTTATATTAAAAACCGTTATAGGCTTATAACTAATGCAATATTGTTAGGCACATAGAAAAAGTCTGTCTGAAATGCTGCTAATTTACAATTAAAAATATCAATATTACATCGAGTACACGACGTGTTGTCTGACCGAGAATGCTCCGGAGCATTCTCGGTCTGAAGACAACACGTCGTGTCAATACCGGGATTGTAATTCCACTAATCGGGACATTAAATAGTCCGCCCCTAGGCTAAACAATGCCTATCGATTGTTTAGTTATTCCCAATAGCAACACAGAATATGAAATGTTACCAACAGATGGCTTGCTCTAAATTGCGTCGAACCTAACACTACACCTTGGGCTATAAACTTATTGCTATAAGTCTATACTACATTATTAGTAATAACGCGTAGTAACGCGTAACGCGTATTATAACACACATATGACATATGCACATGTATTACATGGCGCTAAATCTTACATGTTTAATTTTTGAATTAAGAACCAGTTTTACAATTCTACCTACCATATTTGTATAATACGTCACCATTTACAAATTCCGTGTTCTATTTTTCAAATTTCGAACGTACATACTATTCTAAATTCAAAAAATAAAACCACGCGAAATAAACGGCTCATCCAACGTTTTGCCACATCCCAGTCCCCCGACCTTTAATTGCTCTCATCTTGATACGGCTGGTATATCGAGCGGGAAAATGGGTTTTTCGCTGTGGTAAACGCTAGCAACTTTGTACTCAACATTATCGGATTTGTACCAATGTTACCAATGTTACCACCCGCGTACCAATGTTGTCATGACATAATAACACTGACATAGTTGCGTGTTGTCATTCGCTGCGAATGTTACTGTGATTAAAAATACGATGTTTCGTAGTTCCAGTCTTAGTAGAGCTATTATTGTTTTAGATGTGTCTTGTAATGGAAGTTCAATAAATTTTTAGTTTAGTTCAATTGGTTATATGTCCGTTACGTCTATGTACCTGAGAGGTAAGAAAAAGGTGCAGGTGATTCGTTTTACAAGGGAAGCTTAGGTCAGGATAATAGATGCGAAAAATTCATTCGAATGATACTCGAATACGATTGCGCACAACGCAGTAAACACACATGTCAATGGCAGATTGTTTTTTAATAATTTTATTATGAAGTAATATTTATGAACGTCGAACTTTAAAGATTAATCAGTTTATCTAAGTTACGAAAGCAAAAAACATTGGGTAAGTAGTTGGGTTCAGACAAAGCATTGAACCTATGACAAGATACTTGCAAAAATCGGTTTGTTCCACATTCGTCCCTCTTTTTTAATCATTCCTTTTTCGTCCTACATTTTGAGCATATGGTTAGCAAAACAAAACATGTTTAAAAATTATTTAAATCTCCTCAATGCTGGGCTCGTGATGTCATGCAATCATAAGCCCAAAGTTTCGCCGGGAAATCAAGGAGGTATTTTAAAATATTTTTCGGCTTACGGTACATAAAAATCTGCTATACAAAAAAAAAGGGTCGGAACAGGAACATAATTAGAGACTAAATAGGAATAACGTTAAGAAATTATCATTAATCTAAATTTCGGGGCTTATGAGGAACAATTTTTGGGACGAATACGTATTTTTATATTCGGGACAAAACATGAGAGTTTAATTCGGAATAAGCCCAAAAATCTCATGGGCGCTTTTCAATCACTATTGATATTTAATATTTCACAACTTATAGGAGCGAATACCTGTGCGGTGTTTTAACCATTACATTATATATTACAGACAATACAAATCTATTTACAAACAAAATGGAATATTATGGTCAAGGACACAGCCCGTGCAATTGTGAAAGTGGCTAATTACCAGACATATTTCCTGATTTCGTTCTGCTATAGAGAATCTCGCTATTACACCTCTGCTTACTGCTCCAGGTTTATTACTGCGTGAGTCTATGTATAGAAAAATAATTATTCCCAGTTACGCAATGGTATCATATGTGACTGGGTTTGGGTTATTGGGTGTTCCTAATAATTAAATAGTTCTAAATAATTCTGAGTTGCATCACTTAGTCTAGAACTTGCACCCTATAAACGATAATAGGTCTGCCATATCATACCTAGTGCCAAAAACTGTCGGTGATATAATATTTGTGTAGTATACATCTGCCGTCCCCTTCGGGAATATTGGCGTGAAACTATGTACGTACTGATTTTGATTTTTAACAATGGCAACTCTCGCATTAGGAATAATTCCTTTATCGCGAGGGCCTTTGCAAACATTCAAACAACGGAAAAAACGAACATCCAGACTCGGGACAACTATTTGTGGATAACATAATTTTTTGTCCCGTGTGGGATTCGAACCCACAACGCTCGGCGCAGCAGCACTGGCGAGGCAGCCACTTAATCCATCCTTCCGTGCAGTTATCATCAGTAAGTCCTTCAAAAAGAAGTTTATTAAAAAAAAATGTTTGTAAAGCTTGGCTTATGGCATACACACTGTATTTAAAAGCAGATGTTTTAAAAAATACTCATTTATTTTGTAATTAGTCATTTCTTTGATGTATGTTCATGAGCTGAAAACAATTCGTTGTTGTCAAGTATTGGCGCGAAATTGAGCAAAAAATTAAACAGCTGGTCTTGTACCGTATGTGGCCTTTTATAAATAGGCCTGTAAAAGACTATTAAAACGGTGTAATAGGTGACTAAGTAATACTTATGTGATGAATATATTTATCTTAGTATAAATATATCGAATTAAGGCCAGCACTCAGGCGTATAGCATCGTAGGAGATAATAATAATAATGCCAATATACTAGTGGCTAATCAGAGGTCCATCTAGTGAGTTGGCGAGTCACCGTCTGCCCACTGCATTAATGCTATTAGAGCATTCAGGGTAGACGCCGTTTTTCGTCCATAGTTACCAATATATCGGTCCAACAAAAACCGATAGCCCATATATTAGAATCCATGCATAGAAATAGTCCTACTCCTGCTGCGGCTAGAGCTGCTGTAGGTGATCCCTTCCACCTTTGATTAAAATTCTCGAAGGGCGTCTTCACTTTGGACCTATGTCTCCCTGTAAACCTCCCAAAGGGCCAGGTATTTTCTAATATAATATGTTAGAAAATACCTGTGATAAGAGAAACACAATAATACATTTAAAAAGATGTTAGGGTACAATATTGGTCGTACGTGTTTTTCTAACACTATAGCATGCAAAACATAAATTTACAAAGGTAGCATTTAATTTGAAAAAAAATCGTTTATTTTATAATAATGATTAACATTTAGCCATTTACGTAATTTTATTTTAAGCATTCCAGAATTTAATTTTGGGATATCTACTTAATACCTAATATGTAAAAGGCTCAATACGATTGTATGTCCTCAGAGGGGTAGTCAGATGTGTATATATATATGCACACACACAATTCACCAATTATTTAAATCCTACATCTATTACTGACTACTTACTAGTCAAATCGTTAAACATCGCTATTCAGAAGTTTCCATACAGATAAAGCCTGGCGTATCTGGCAACAGAACTTAGTACGGGGCCAGCAAGCCCGCAATTATACATATTTGTATATTTATATTTATGTTCTTGAACCTGTAAGCGAGCAAAGAGACATATACTCTATCAGACGGTAAGCGGTTACGTAGCTTAGGTATAGTAAACTCTTAGCGTATCAGTAGCAATACTCGTGCACCGTGCTCTATTAACCACGTTCGCTCTCAGGGTAAGGCACTAAGTAACTTCATTAAGAAGACTAGAAGCCCTACTCCTCGTAGAACCATAAAACAAGGTCATTTGAGCGGAAATTCAGGATCAAGACCTGAACAGCTTCGCCTTACCGCAGGCACCCAAACAGCGTTTTTTGACTATACGACCATTGCGTCGATCGTAGACACGGGACAAAAATTTGTGTCATCTACAAATTGTTTTTTCGATTCTGGGTGTTCTTCATGTACATGATACTTCATGTTATCCACATCATAAGAACTATTAGTACTGAGAGAGATGGGATAAAAAAAATATTTCGCTATATAGGGAGGTATCCCAATAGAACTGTGTGAGCGAAATCAAACGTTTATGCAGAGATTCCAAAACATCAATTTTACCTCTACAGTAATTAGAGCACATTCCCAAAAAATCTAAATTAATGAACCGATTTGATCTGCGCATTAACATCAAACCGAAAAATATTTGGAGCAATTAAAACACGGTCTGTTTTTTGAGTGCAAAAGGGACAAAAAACGATCGTGACGCCTGAAGCGAACGCAGGATAGCCGCGTGCGCATATCTAAATAATTATATGGCGTTAACGGATAATGATTGAAAGGTCTTCACTTTGGGATAGAGCAGAGTGAGATACAGAGAATTTAAGAAACATATGTACATGGAACCACACCTGTTCTTTAGAAAGGTAGGCAGAAACTAAGAATCGATGATATAGATCTCTTGTTTTTTGTACTCTCCTTTCATTCTTCGTACACGCTCGTTGTTTAAGAAAAACAAACCTGAAATAGACATAACTTTTTGTAATAGCAATGTTGCGGGTAATAGATATTAAATTCAATTTATTTTCGATTGCAATTCTCGAATAATAATCAGTGATAGCGAAATATTTATCATTCGAGTGTGAGATCAGCTTTAATATTTCTGTACTTATAGAACATCACTATATTAATAGAACACAACAGGGCCACTAGGGCATGTGTTTTCATTGTCAGTAATTAGTAACTACATCATTGTATTAGGTAATACACCTTTAATAATAGTTGTATGTAATGTGAGCAAAAAGCGCCAAAAAAAAACTTTTTTTTTATATCGTTATAGGCTTGCGTTTGACCGCGATCTCACTTGATGCTAAGTGAAGATACAGTCGACGATGGAGCACGCTTGCCTAGATACCTTTTTACTCATGACTTAAAGCCACCCCGATTGTACTTATCGGGAAACACAGACTTAGGTAGTGAGTTTCACTCCTTTGCGGTACGCATTACAAAATGGAATCAAAGCGCTTCGTGCGTAAATGTGGTATATACACCATGCACCTGTGTGTCTGATTGTCTGGTCGTCCGATGGTAGAATGGGAAAGGAGGAATCAAATTATGCAGTTCCTCAGCATACTCTCCGAAATGTATCCGATAGAAAACCGAAATGCTGGCAACTTTACGACGATGCTCCAAGCTTTGGAGTCGTGCGTTGACCAGTTGGTCATCACTGATAAGTCTCGTGGCCTTTCGCTAAATTGACTCTAAAAACGCCAGCTGATATTATGTCTTACATTATTATGTGGGAACAATTTGTTTCTCAAAGTCCCTCGAAAAACAAGCATTATATCTAATGTAGAAGTATTATTTTTTAATGAAATATTTATTACTGCCCACTTATAATTTCGTTTCAAAATAAGCCTTTTTTCAAAATATTAAAATTTATTAAGCGATTCGATCGTTATTAAATAACAAACATCCAAACGTTTATACTTTTACATATATATTATAATACAAGTTCCTGTCAGCGCCTTTGTAAATGACACATGGATACATACAAGACGTATTTATTTATTAACTTGAATATCCAGTAGTTATTACATTAATGCTTATTTTAACAAAATAAATACTAATAATAACACTTAACCTATAACTTTTTAAGATGTCACATCATGCACCATTAAAGTATATTGACGGTGGCATTTAATCACTAATACTAAACTAATTGAATCAAAAATAAACATGAAATATCAAAAATAAAATACAGAAATATAAAAAATCTTACATAAACAGAGATATATATACCTAAATATTGATAGACATTACATTATGTATATTTACGTTATCAAACCAGAGACTTAAAATTAGTTATTGTATCCTATGCGTTTATCCAAAATATGTTTTTTCTGTGCACCAAATTGCATCCATATTCTTTAGGACAATCTATTAATTTTAATTCACAATTAAATAGTAAATAATAATACAATATCAAACCTATTATTAAACTGTTGTACTACTCTTCTCTCTTCTCAGTATGAATACAGTCATATACCTGCCGCCACCCTGGTCCAGCGCAGGTTGGCAGTCTTCACGTATCTTCGACAACATTTTGAAGAACTGTCAGATAATATTTTTCTTCATCGTTAAAGTGCGTATCAAATAATTAATTATTTGATACGCATAACTAAGAAAAGTCAGAGATGTGTGTGCCTTGGTATCGAACTCTAGAAAGAAAGAGATCAGTTAGTAAAATCCTCTCCTATTCCTTTCAAACCCATCTTTAAATGCTCTTTTCTATAATTGGCACAAATAATATAAGCGATGCTACAGTAACTACTTATCAATAGGCGGTCGATATACATTTATTGCCACTTATGTCGTAAAATAAAACAAGTGTTTTCAGTTATTAGCATAACAATAATTTAAACATTATATAACCAACAATAAAGATTACAAGTCATCTTAAAATTTCGCTACAAGCTGCACATTACTCAACAATCTCCCAAAAAGATAAACAATAATATTGCACATCAAACAAGATGTTATATTCACAATTTCCTCACAGCATTCTTCTAAGTAAAACTTTATCAAATATTTCAATCAATTTACATAAGAACGACCATACATTAACTTGCGCAAAACGCAAAACTCGAAACGCAAAAACCAGTAGCGATTCACAAACAAGTCTAATAAAACATATTCCGTAATATAATAATCTTGTTAAAAAAATCAAATTTTCCGCGTCCAGTTTGGATATTGCAATAAAAATTATCCTGTACCGGACTTATTACATACACAATATTCTAAAACAACTGTCCACCTTCTGAGAAAATACATACTCGCCAGCGGTTCATTGGAATCGATCGGGCGTAACGTATTCCGTCTCTGTCTTGCACGCATGCCGGTATGCTAAACTAGCGTGTGGGAGCGTAACAGGTATAAATCCGGCCGATCTATAAGCCACGCCTCCACAATCGATCTGATAAATGAAAAACCAGTTTCCAAGCGCAAGCGCAGCCGATTTGGATCTCGTCATGAGTTGATGTTCGTTTCGCGATTACTCGCTGCTTTGTATTTAAAATTATCTTTATTACCACATCCGTGGGAGTCTTAAATCTGGCATTAAAATGTTTATGGAGACATGACTCATAATTATGTACGTTTAAATGTTCAATCGTGTGTCTCTAGGCACGGTCAGCGGTGACGGTCGTTGACATCGCTGTAGGTATTTCGGTTGAGGTGAGTGCGCTTTTTCCTGAAGCTCTTTATGGCTCGTGACGAATGGCAGATAAGTTACAAATTAAAGTATTTTATCAAGGCGTATGTAACTGTCAAAAAAATGTGTAAATTCTTGTGCAGTTGCATCGGAGTCGTTATTGCTTGCAGTAAACATTTTTCTTACCTATAGAGAATACAAATGTCAATATCAATTTGAATACAATATATTGGATCAGAGTTAAGTAATCTGTGTCAATGTGGTATAGCTAAATATTTTAGTATTCAATTCATGCATCTATTATTCGATTTAAGTAGGTATATTTATTTATTAGCATTTACTCGTAATTTCGGTTTCAAGGAAAAAATATTCACAAAATGTGTGTTCTTGCGGTCTATGGTTCCAAAGGAATTTTCTCCCGCGGATGCTCAGGTTGTGGAATGAATTCCCTGCCCAGGTTTTTCCACAAGACTACAGTATGGGATTCTTCAAAAAGGGCGTTAAAAGGTTTTTACAAAGTCGGCAACGCGCAAGTGATGCCTCTGGTATTGCAGGCGTCGATAGGCTACGGTAACCATTTACCATCAGGTGGGGGCCGTATGCTTGTTTGACACATTAGTAGTATAAAAAAAAAAGTTACCTAATTCCTTGCATGTGCCCATAACCTATTTCTATGCAAACACAAAGAAGGAATTACTAGAAATACAACACACTATTATTATTATAACTAAATTATTATTTTAATATTATAAATGCGAATGTGAGATTGTTTGTTTGTTCCACTTTTACGCCTGAACTACACGACCGATCATCATGAAATTTCGGATACACATTGTCAGGGACACAGAAAAGGATATAGAGTGCCTTTCAACTAGAAAATATACTGTTATTAAGTTAACTTAACCTGCATATACCCGGGTGAAGCCGTGGACCAAAATTTAATTATATATATATAAGTAAGTGTACTGTTTTTTAACCTCGACCTCTAGGACCGCAGAAATAATAACCGGGGACTCTTCCCACCGAGCCATCATATTTTAAACTAGCTGTGCCCGCGGTTTCACCCGCGTTTATGATTACTGCGCCGCCTCCGTGGGTTGTAGCGTGATGTTATATAACCTATAACCTTCTTCGATAAATAGGCTATCCAACACTGAAATACCTAATTATTTAAATCGAACCAGTAGTTCCTGAGATAAGCGTGTAATCAAACAAACAAACTCTTTAGATTTATAATATTAATATAGATATAAAATTAATTAAGTATGGAGAATTTCATGAATTCAATTATTTGACAATAATACACGCTGTCTGCATATTATTATAGTAGCAAATATGATCCTAATAATAAAAAGGTTGAAAAGATGCTTAGATATTTTTTTAGTGACTCTCTCACCAATAGATCATCTTCTAGATAATTTTGTCTCAGTATATGTTCACCTGGAAAACATGCAGATAAAGTCGCGCACTGAAGCTAGTATTATATATGTTTACAGTCGTACAAAATAACTGTCTATTTTCTCAAATAACATATAAAATGCGTTGAGGTTTGTATATAAAAATACATCGCCTAACGTTTAAGTTAAGACCTGACTATACTGTACATTACTGTTAGGCTTACTCACGCATGATGCATTTACATTTTACCAATTATATTAAAGGCCATCTCATATAACAGGGCCTTATAATAGACATACATCCATGCTATCATTGAAAGTTTTCTATCAAAAATCAAGCTCGGACTCTCTTGATCACCGCTTAACTAAGACAAAAACTGATATCTATATCAGTAAAAACCAGTTATCATTCATAGAATAATATTTATTTTTGACCTGTATGTTTTACCTACTTCCTTCATCTACAACGTTTTTATATTTAGAGCTACAGTTTCATAGGTAATATTAGCATAACTATCAGAGTCTAGTGTTAAAATGGTTGATTTAGAAATAATATATTCAAGGCTCTTTATCGCCACAAAAGGCTAAGCAGAGGTGTATTAAACATACTTCTCACTAACATTGCTCAAGCGCTCTTTTGCTATTACGATGATGGCATCTGACTCCATGTTATTAAGAATTATTCTGCAAGGAGATTATGACGCTTATTTAATCACATAAAAATATTTAACGTTAAATATGACTAAATCTAGTAGTATACCACCATTTTATAACTCAATATCATTCCCTTCATTAAAGCAGTAAAGTTATAATGCTACGTATGCTACGTAATCAGAAACTCATATAAAATCTTATAATATCCAATCTTTTAAATCAATTACAAATATTATCCGCTACTCTACGATAGATGTCACTACGCACACTAAATCTACAGCATCAACTCCTGCGCATGTCACACTAGCGCCATCTATTGACAAAGTTCCAAAACTACCTTGACGGTCATAACCAATTTGATTGGACCTCCAATATTTAACAAGACGTGTGTTTTTAGTTGAAAGTAAAGGGATCTTTTTAGGATGGCTATCAATAATTCGATTTTAATAGCAGCTGAAGACGTTTGATACATTTGTACGATGAGTACAATTACTTTTACAACGAATGATGGCCTGAATGATGTCTGTTAATTCGTATGGAGAGCGGTCGGGTTGATTGCGATATTTCTTATACCATATCTTATTGATGGCCCTCTAGAAATAAGTATATTTATGAGTTTGAGATGTATCTCTGAGACGGTTGATGGATTTTATGTGTCGTAAAATAAATAGGATTTGTGTAGATTGTAGGTTGTTATTGCTCTTAGTTGTAGACAGTGAGTTGTATGGAAAATTATAATGATTAATACTATTTTCAATATGAAATGATTACCGTGCTACTATTTACTAAATAGTTATATACAATTAAAGCTAATCATGTCGAGATGTATATACCTGTTTAGTTATATACTAAATACATACATAGTCTCAAGATCCCTGAAGAGGCAGGCAAATGTGTTAGACGCCCACATTTTGATAGTTATGTTCTTTAGGTACCATAAAGTGGAGGGTGAGCCTATATCCGTGTACCAGGTACTGATCTAAAATCTTTACTGAAACTGAGAAATTCTGTACAGAAGATCTCAATAACACTTTGGTCACACTTAACAGTGAGATTTACATATCTACACAATTTTATTGTTTAGCTTAGTATAATATTCTCTATATTTTTTTATAAAATGCACTGCATGTACAATGATTTAAGTAGTCATCTCATTACAGCCAGTACGCCGAGGGATAAGCGTTCGATCCTCACATGACATAAATAAATAAAAAACTGTAGTTTGTTACCTGCAAGACACGAACTGATTCTAGTGTGAGCGGTGTCTTTTAAGGAATCAAAGTTATTTTTCATTTTATCAAAAGGATTTTTTTAATATTCATGTAAATATTATTCTCTCACACATTTATGTAATTTTGTAGGTCATTTGCTAAGGTCTGTTGAAGAGTTCCATTAATTTTATCTGTCACATTTTTTAGTTTATGACCATACTTCATTTTAAATATTCTGGTCAATTTTATCTATTTTATTCGCGCTTATTTTGTATTGGCATTTGCCCTCGTCTTCACTTACGAAACTGCATGTCGCCGGTAACTTGATTCTCATGGCTAACTGCACAATATCGCCAGTTTCGCACAACAAAATAAAATGCAACATGGCCTAAATATAAGTCAAAGTTAAGAATATATCCATAAAATTTACAAAGGCTTCTTGGTGGTATGAGTAGTTTGGGTACTAGAACTTTTATAAAAAGAAGCAGGCAAGAAACTCATGACCACTCTTTTCACTCGCCAAATGTTTACAAAATGATTCTAGATAATACAAATTAATGTATTTATAAGGTTTTCTGATGTGAGGTGTTACTTATGTTAAAATTTTAGCTACTGAACTGTGAAGTCCACGTCAGGCGTACTACGTGATTTGCCTGATGTACGAGCAAACTCACATCAGCGGTTCAGAAGCACCCGTAACTAATCCCAAGCAGTAATAAAAATTTCTTCTATGTGCAAGTTGACTAGTTACAGATTATTATAGTATTTATAGATAGATTTCAATTGCCTTTGCAGCGCAGCAATAGTGAATTGTGAAAACAGCAGTTGCTGCTGTGCACGAGATCTCGGATTCCTGGCTTCGGCCCGAAATTCAGCAAGAAATCCTCAATTATCAATAGCACGTCAGGGTTGAAAGACACACGGTATTGCATACTCACGTGTTTATCTAAAAGCACGTAAAGCTGTTGGTTCTACACGTGATCTCTTTTTGATCGCGCTGTTTTGCCCAAACTTTGCTATCCAGAACTTAAGACAAAGGTTTAGATAAATGACTTGAACATTTAGCATCCGTATCCAAATCAAATCAAATCAAATCGTTTATTGCGTTCATGTGTACATACAAGTTATTAAAAATTAGGAATAGTCTCAACATGAAACCCTGTTAGGGCGTAGCAACTTATTTATCTATGTAGATACATAACTGCTTTGGTAATTACATTGCACATCTCAATGTTGTTATTGATAACATAATACATTTCTTATAAACAACTTAAAAACTATGTATTTTTGGAGGGATAACATTTTATAAATTTCACAAGGTTTTACTGATATTTATTTATATAATATAGTATAATATAGTAGCTATAATTTATATAATACTGTTGTTTTATTTAAACAATAAAATTGTTCCATTTCTTATGACTTGCTCTTATCCTCAAAAAACTCTTGCAAATTGTAGCAACATTTATTTAGTAAATACTTTTGTAGTCTACTTTTGAAAATACTATCGCTATTACAATCTTTTAGTGTCTGTGGTATTTTGTTGTAGATTTTAATGGACATGACATACGGACCAGAATGGAAGATAGATAGACTGGATGATGGTAAAGCTAATCTGTTTTGGTGTCTCAAGTTGCGTGATTGGGTGTAATGATCTCTATTGATGGAGTAGATTGACATATGTTTTCTTACGAATATACATATTTCCAGAATGTAGAGTGACGTAAGAGTTAGGATTCCATGCTTAACAAAATATCCGCGCGCCATGTATGCAGTGGCACGGTGTCAAATATGTCCTGCTAATGTCTGTGTGTATTTACACACAGTATAAATAGTTATGTAGTATTCTAAAGTTCAAAGCCTTATTTATGGCTAATACCTTATTTTAATATTTTTCCTTATTTTTAATGAAAATAAGTATGCTGAATTTGGTACTAAACGACTTTGACACAACGATTAAAAAAATGTGTAGTATCTTGGAGCTTCATATATTTTATAATAGCTTTGAGTACAAACTATAAATGAAGCAAGGAAGCTAGGATTTTAAATCTAGAGACATAAATGAAAAATATGTATTACAAGATATATTAATTTTAGAACTCGATATGCTATATTATCCAGAAAACTTGCATGAAAACACTTTCTGTTTATGTATTTTCTTTACGCTTCGCGTTGATATACACATAATTCCTACAAACAACTAGTTCTAGGAACCCTACGCCATATTTTTAACCAGAACCATTTAATATCAGTCATATATACTTACAGTATGTTCCCATCGACCCCTTTTGATAAGGTCAAGTGCCATGATACATGGTCTAAAGAAAATACGATTATAATAGTTTGTGAGCGTGATACAGCCATATCGGGTTAATATGGTCTGTGCGAACAAAATGGATACGCGAAGTGAGTTATTGGAGTAACAATGTTATGGATGATAGTGGGTTTGATTTATTTTATGTTGTGGATAGAACAAAGATACCTATACTTTCTAGAAGTCATGGCGGTATTTCGACAAGTGTTGTAAGTTTGATAACCGCATAGAGCAAAAATTTGTGCGTACTACAAATAAATGTATCGAGTGTGTTTTATGTGTCACTTATTAAATTTAGATTAGTATTAAACTAACTTAACTTCACTATACGCTGATAAACTCACACGTGCATATCTTAGGAGAGGTAGACAGTATTATACCTATTTATATTATATTATATCTGTCGACATCGTATCGTATGTTACTTCACCGGAGACTTGAACAAAATCAGCAATTCAACATTTCTTTCTTATAGCATAAACTGAGACATGGGCCATGAGGGCCATGATAACCGTTTTCCACCAGGCGGCCCATTGTTTACCTTAGTTATCTGTGCCGCTGCTTGGCACAGACCTCCTCTTGGTATGAAAAGGGCTAGGTTCACCACGATGGCTCACTGCGTGTTGGCAAACTTTACATATAATATTGTCTTCTGTTTACGCGAATGTTATTCATTGAAATTAAACTACTATATACGAATTTTATCGCGTTGTTTATTACATAATTTAGAAACTGTTACACTACTATACTACTATCAAACTTTACTAATTTTAAGCTAATTAAATTATTAAAACTACTTATATTTAAGTTTACCCTTTCCCCGACGTTTCGGTTGTTTTTCAGCAGCCATGGTCACGGGGAGACTAACTAACTTTAAATATCTTCGAAAACTTTATGGAATACTCTCATACATGTAGGTTTTCCTATGATATTTTCCTTCACCGTTAAAGCAAGTAATAAATAATTAATACGCACATAACGACCTTAAAGATGATGTCGATATAGAACGGGAGCGTAGGGCTCTGGCGGTTCGCGGTAATATGCTGGTTCGCAGGTTCTCCCGGTGTACAGATCAAGTCAAAATTACACTTTTTAAGGCATACTGCCAGGGTATGTACACCGGTGGCCTGTGGATGGCGTATGCCAAAAGATCGCTTGATACCCTGCGCGTCCAATATAATAATATTTTCAGGATGATGTTGGGACTTCCCCGTTTTTGTAGTGCATCAGAGATGTTTGCGCAGAACGAAACTGATGGTTTTCAGGCCATTATACGTAAAAAGGTCGCATCATTGATGACAAGGATTCGGGGGAGTAACAATAGCATCCTGAAAATAGTGGCCGAGGACTTACACGCACCATGGACGAGGCACTTCGTGCGGACTATAGTCAGATAACTTGTGGTCATAGGGCTGCGCGGGTGGGCTCTCTCATGGGCTCGCAGTTGCTGTAATTAGGTACCTAATACTAACATAGCTTTTTAAGAAAAATTTTTACTAATACCAAGGATCAATGTTATCTGAATAAATTTAATTATTATTATTATTATTATAACTTCAAAAAGTCATAGGCCTTGAGATCGAACTCGAGTTCTCTTCGTGGCAGTCCAACGATCTCCCACTAGACTATCGGTGCCTACTTAACTAAATAAAAAAGAATCAATGAGCCATTTATCACCCATTCTCCACTGATACCCGAAAATTAACACTCAACATTCAAATTTTCGATACATTACAGAGATCAACCCGTCACTGCCCAATTTAGACCACCATTGTATGGTAACTACACATTTGGGTACAAAAGACCCCGAGGAAAGGAAATTGGTATGTGAGACCGCATCCGTTGACACGGTTAATTGTTATTTTTTTTAATTTAATAGGGTATTGTCAGATAGTGTTGGAGTCATAACTTAATTGTTCCTTTAATAGGTTAGGAGGAAGTTGGATAGTTGTAAACAGTAATTGGAGGACATTAATGTTACATTGGCTTAGTGGTCATAAAAACAACAATGTCAATTTGTCTGTCTCTCTTATTCAGGAATCAAACTTGTGACATGCCACTGGCAAATGCCAAGACTGTTAGTAATGAATATATGGTTACTATCTTATAAATAGTTGAAAATTAAGTGTAATATTATATACAATCGGCCTCGATGGCGTGGTGGTTAGTGTGACTGACTGCTACGCCGGAGGTCGCGGGTTCGATTCCCGCACAAGTCAAGCATTTGTGTGCATGAACATGGATGTTTAATTTGGTCTGGGTGTTTCTATGTATAATATGTCTGTGTTTACAAAAAAATTGTATATATGTATGTTTGACCATTGTCTAGTACTCATAGTACAAGCTCTGCTTAGTGTGTATTTGTAGAATATTAGTATTTTTATTATTAATCGTTTATGTAATAATATGTCCATTCATCAATGTAAAGTATTTGATAGTTTCTTTTACATCAAAATATTTATTTGGACCTTTTATATATTTACTTTCAGAAGAGATAAATCCTGTGTAACATAATAACAATAAGACTCGGAGCAACTATTTTTGAATCACAATTCTTTTACTGTGTCCGTAGACCCCATAACACTTGGCGTGACGGCAATGGCGACGCAACCACTTATCCACAACGCAATCCGTAAAACGATTCATTAAATCTGCCATTGCATCTAAAATACAGCCTTCTGGAAAACATCTGACCTAGTGCCACCTATCTTGTAATAAGAAATTCTGTAGCAATATGAATCTACAGCCGTTTCGTAGACTAAATCAACGTTATTACCATAGCCCTTACAACCAGCACAATTGACCAGAACCATCATAAAATTATCCAGAATGACATGAAAATTAACACTCATATAATTTGAAGCTGAACGAACAGTGTTGATGATCGGCTTCCTCAGCGTGGGCAGTATGCCATCGGATTATATTAACGAGATTAGATTGTTCTTAATGGCTGTGAGACGGCACAGGCGTCGATTGTTATAATTAATGACTCACAGACTTATCAGGTCATGCGTATTCATGCTCTTTGTCTACTTGGATATTATCGGTTTGAGTTTTCCCATTTTGGTATATTTTGTATTTTTTTTTAAAGATGGCTCCTGCTCTAAGAGATTCTCCCTATCTCGCTAAAGCATTATCAGATATTCAAACAATTGAGACAAAAACAGTTCTCACTCAGAAATTTTATTATGGATCACCCAATTTTATGTCACTTGTTTAGGATTGATCTCTTATACTAAAATACTGAGCCATCCAAATAGTCAATAATCATATTATACTTGCAGAATGAAATACGTTCTTCGAGACAACAATAAAAATATTTGAAGTTTAGGCAGTAGATTCTAGTATTCTTTTTAACACCTCCGGTTAAGCTACAATTCTTATTTTAGGATCGTTGACACCTGCGGTTAAACTACTTACGTTAGGATCGTGTTTATGCCAGTAGTGCCTAATTTTTTAAAACCTTTCTAAGGTAGTAGATCCTCGCTGGGTTCAGCATGAATGGGCCGGATCGACCGGAGTAGTACTACCCTCTCACAGAATACCGGCGTGAAGTAACGGTACCCGTACTGTTGCGTTTCGTATCGGTGAGTGAGGAGGCCCAGTTACCCCGATCCTTTTCCTATCCTTTCCTTTGTCCTTTCCCTTCTTCATTCCTTTTTAAAGGGCTGGCAATGCACTTGTAACTCCTTTGGGGTTGCGAGTGTCCATGGGCGGCGGTAATCGCTTACCATCAGGCGATACGACTGCTCGTTTGCCACACTATGCCATAAAAAAAATAAAAAATATAGTGCAATATGTAGAATTCAAACGCAAAACCACTTGATTGCAATTCCTAGTACAAGTCCTCGGCCTTCTGAACAGACTCACTAGATGCATCCACTTTACACAAGATCATGGTGACCGCTGTTTTTTTATTAGGTAGGTATATACCGAAACGTTGATAGCTGTCGTCAAATGGATCGAAAACATTTTGTCATCTCATTAGTATGAAATTTGCTTGAAGCTTATTAACGTGTGGCACTCTGCCTTTTGAAAAAAAAAACTTGCTAGGATATATTTACCATAAATAGAAAGCTTGCTGAACGTATAAACAGATACTTCCATTTACTACAATCCCAGCATAACTTAACCCATTCACTCTCATCGCATCCTTTAACCACTCGTCAGTTTAGTAGTATTTCCAGTGAGCAATTAATTTGTCCAATAACTTAAGATCGGCCATTGCTTAAGATCAATTTATCAAGATAATAACACATATAATAAATTAGGTTTGTCATGTACATACATCAAATTCTTTTCGAAGGTCTTTGAGCTAATTGCTTACATCTGCTCATTCCGAGCACTTATTTATTTATACTAGCTATTTTAATTTCATTGGCATTTTGCTGTTTGGTATTTATATTTTCGACCAAAAAGCGTAAATATAAAGCCGCCGCTTTCGTGCAGATATGATCTTAAAATATTTGGGTGATATTCTTTAGATGGAGTGAAATGTCAAATTGGAACTAGCTTAGTATCAAAAGTAGTAAATACGCATATCAAGAATAGGTAGGTATATAATTCGTTATGTTTTTATTACCAAAAACCATAGATACGTATATACGACAGACTGTCCATCTGATTGTTTTTGTGGCTTGTCAGTTCTTAAGCATATGCTACTTTACAATATGGTTGATAAATTATTGTGCTGTCTACTTTTCACAAAATAATTTACTAACGTAATGGGTAAATATTATTAGTAACATCAAAACTGTTAACATAAGATTGTGTCAGAAAACTATTCTTCTTCTCCTTAGCCTTTATTATTCCCAAGTCACTTGGGGTCGGCTTTTCTAGTCTAACCGGATTTGACTGGATATCAGTTTTTACACGGAGCGGCCGCCACCTGACCTCCGCAACCCGAAGGCTAACGATACCCTAAGGCTAGACCAGTGTCAGGATATTATAGGGCACTGTCTTCCCAATAACGACTGCCATAGATGTTCATGGCAGCCGGGACCGACGGCTTAGCGCGCTCTCTGAGGCACGGAGCAGGCGATAACTGTCAATCAATACGCACATAATTTCGAAAAGTCATATAACTTCCGAAAGTCAGTGGTGCGTGACGTGGGTTCGAACCCGAGACCCTCTGCATTGCAGTCTGTTGGTCTCCCCACTGAGCTATCGCTGCCCCTAAAACTATTATATTATGTATTAATTCTATAACTTTTATTCTCTTTATCTATTCAGCATCCTTATAATAACATTATAAATTTGAATGTAATTTTATTTGTTAAGCTTTGATGTATTAACTACTTGACCAATCACTATGAAATTGCATACACGTCGTCAGGGGTACAGAATACTACATAAATGTGCATTACGTTCTTTTATGTACGAATTTCATCCAGAAAAATACTACTGTTCTTGAGAAACAGAAATTTGTTAACAAAATGCAAGCAAAACCGCTGACAATATCTAATGTTTCATTCTTTATCTTTAGTAAATAAATTATTGTACCCTATTTCACGCCCATACATTTAATTCATTAGAAATTTAAACATATTGTCTATCATGCATAATCTTTTCTTGTCATCCAACAAAAGCGAATTCAAATTATTTATCCTTATAATTAATTATGCTATGAATAACAGATATGTTAATCAACAAATAACAAATAATAGATGAAGATCTGTCATCACATAAACATTCATACAAAGTGTGTGGTGATAGATTGAATTAATAAAATCTTAAAAAGACACAAAGGATTGACATTCAGTAGAGACAAATTGTGCCTCAGCCATAAACACTATGGTGGCTAATATGTAGTATATGGAAAATAAATAGATACTTGGCATTGAAATTAAACTCATTTATACGGATTTTACGGCGTTGTTTATTTAATACTGTATTACATAATTTTAAAACTGTTACACTACTATTACTATTGAATTTTACTCATTTTTAATCTAATAAACTTATTAAAACTGTTTATATTTAGGTTTAGACTTTCCCCGACGTTACGGTTCCTTTTCATCAGCCATGGTCACGGGGAGACCATCTCACCATGACGTTTATTAGATTAAAAATGAGTAAAATTCAATAGTAATAGTAGTGTAACAGTTTCAAAATTATGTAACACAGTGTTAAATAAACAACGCGATAAAATCCGTATAAATGAGTTTAATTTCAATGGATAACATTCGCGTAAACAGAAGACTTGGCACTTTCAAGATAGAATGTACATGAAGGTATGCTTAGATTTAGACGTGTGGATGAGCAAAATAATCTATATAATAATCATCTATCTGCCAGATGACGTAGTGATTTATGTTGCCGCCTGTTATGGGTTTGATCTTCACTCGGGATAATTATTTAGTTGTGTTGAGTCTGGATGTTTTTTGTGTCCAATGTTTGAATGTTAGTAAAGTTCCAGGCGACATTGGAAGTACTCCTAATGCAGTAGCTGTTTTTTTAAAACAAAACCATGTGACATTTCAGGCACTTGCTATATATAAGTATAAGCCATTAGTGAATCTTTTACGCAACAGATACATGAGCAAGTTAAGACGCTTGCATTTGCAATAAAACTTGCAAATAAACCTAATAACATTACGCAGTATTGGCGTAACTAGTATTAAAAAGCAGAGATGTTCCTTAGGCGAGTCAACCCATTTGTTGGCCTTAAATATTTTCACAAAATCGGGCTCCTACACTCACAAATAGTTTAATATCTATCGATTACGATGGGTCGGGAATGATTTAATGAGGTAATATAAAAATAAAATCTTTGTATAATAATTACATATGTATCTACTGGGCAATAAAGTTTTTTTTTTGTATTTAAACCTGGTTCTCCAATAGCTCTATTATAAGCTGTTTCAGAGATGTTCATTCTTTACGAAATCCTATATATTCTTTAATATCATATTCAAGGACTGCAGGTGATATTTTTTTTGACTTTCAATTATCATTCTATCAACACTTAAAAATATTTTCACAAAAATGCTTTCACTAATTCGTCGTACAATTTTCTCTCAACCCGTTAACAAAATGATCTACAAACATCGAATATACTATCAAAAAGAGAACTATATGAAAACTCTTAAAGGATTAGAGGCGGTGACAGATCCGTTTCCACAATAAAGGCTGTGCCACAATTGATTTATGACTTCCAGCGAATAAACCCTCCTATGCCATAGCCTTTACTTACGTTGCTTTATTTGGGCACTGAATGAATGGACCGGAGAGTCATTGCCACGGATACACGTCTATATTTACGCCGATGGAGCCTTAAATCGGTTTTACGTCAGTAATGCTCTTTCAAAGATGCTTTAGACTTCCGATGACACTCGCGAAGGCTTCTTGGCAATGCTGCTTTCATTTATATTGAGTATTCGAACCCATTTGAGTGTTTTCTTTGTATGTATTGTATGAACTTATTCACAAAAATATATTTTATATTAAAAAAGACAATCCCTACTCTAGGAATGAGTTTATGTGCCGAATGGGACAAACATTCAAACGAAAAACACAAAGAATACCCAGGCTTTCATCAACTAATTGTGACCCACAAATATTTTTGTCCCGTGTGGGAATCGAACCCACAACGCTCAGCGCAGTGGCAGTGTCACTTAAGTTTATACATGCCTGAAAGGGTAAGCAGTTTCGCTGGATTAAGTAGCTATTTTGTAAGAGTTTTCTAACTAAAAACCCAATAGAACTGCCCGAAAATTACACTCATAATTTCGCGAACGATAGCATAAGTCCGTAAGAACATTGCCTAATTGGCATGTATCTACAGAATATACCACGGGGAGTACTCTGAAGAGTTATTCCACATTATCCCGCCCTGCCCTTTCCTATCCAGAATAACGCGTGCTGGGCTCAGATACCATCCTTACACGGTAAAGTCAACTAGAGTGCGTACCAACCAGTTTGGGTCCTCATACCTCTGCCGAACGATCAAGGTATGGAATTCTCAGCCAAGGCACGCGTTTCCTTCTTCCTCCAATCCTGAGTCCTTTAAGCGGGGTGTGAAAAAGCAACTTCTCAAGAAGGAAGGCCGTCAAAGTAGAGACCTCTAAATCGCCTCGATTGCTATGAGGACAATGTGGAGGCCACTGCTCTTAGACTGCTTACCATCAGGCGGAGTGTCGTCATTTTGAAGAGCAAAAAAAAAATAGTAAAAAAAGTAAAAGCAAGCTGACATCAAGGATCAACGTTACCTTCTGGATACTTGGTTAAGAAGATAAATCTCGATTTAACTAAAAAAGGCAACCTGAATTGCACATAAAAAATGAAGCCGACATAATTATTATTACTACTAAAAACACTATCGGAGAATCAACTGTGGATCAAATGTATTGTGCAGAATTCAAACCTGTTCTATTGTAAACAAAACTTAAACAACTACACTTTCCCTGCTGTTCAATCAAAAAAGCAAGTCATCAAAACTTAAAATAGGTCAAGAACGTGACAAACATGCCTTACACTGAGGACCATGACTGTACTTTTTAATATCATCAAATACCAAATGATTTCATCATCTTACATACATAGTCTCATGCCTATATTTCTGATGGGGTAGGCAGACATGTATTCATTTCGCCAGCAGTTTAGGCCCCATAAGACTCCGTGCTACTACTGATAATTTTATTAACAGATAAACCGATAATCTTATGCTCAGCAGTCGCATTGAGTGTGCCAACGTTCCATCAAAGATGAAATGTGTTATCGCACGTATAATATTCATCCATCCGAAACTTAAGTGCTTTGCACTTGTCGGTGTAGCAATCTCCATCTTTCTCTTTCCAATGCCATCTCTTTCAGTTCCTTATAAGTTTCAACTTTCACAACTTCTTTCAGTTGACCGGTGTACCTTCTGGAAGAGGTAAGGGAAGATAGAAGGAAGAGGGGAAGACCAAGAAGAAGGTACACCGATCAACTTATAATACTAATTAGGATAAAGAAAAAGTAAGAATTAGGAATTCGAGTTTGTTTGTAATGCTTTGATACCTTAACTACTCGACCGACCATCATGTAATTTCGCATACGTTGTCAGGGTTACTGTTTCCGAGGGATACAAATTTATTGACAAAATCTACATTAACATGAATGCAGCCGCGGGTAAAATGTAGTTAATCATAAAGTTAAAACTTCACAACTAAAAGCCTTAAGAAAACAATTCTAATTTCTGCCCACCAAAAAAGAGTATCAAGTATACGTAAGCAGTGGTCGTTACTGGTCGCATATTGTCATCTGCTCCACAATAGCATTTGAATCAAAGCGTATAGTTGAGGGCAAAAATATCGCATACAGCCTCCGTGATGTATAGGCTCACCCAACAACACTAGGGCTGTGGGAAAAACTTATTATATAAAAAATATTTTAAAAGATTTTGGAAGTTGTTACTTCTGAATCTGTATATCTGAATACATATGTATATCCTATAACTTTTCCTTCATTCTCTTATCCTTATATGGCCATCGTACGAATTACACTTTTAGTATTGCAAGCATTCTTAATTTTGGTTGGTAAAATGGTACTTGAAATTTCCATTTTGTTATTTAATTAATTCAGTTGCATGTTTGTTTTCTAATAAGCTTTTTAAAGGCCAAATCCATCCAGGCGATATGTTAATGCTTTTCTTAATATTGAGAAGGCTCGTGGTGATATATTCTGGGTTGAAACAGAGAAACATGAACAACGCTTAGTGTTATAGGTTCGTATCCCAGACGGGATAATTAGATTTGTGACCCAAATTTCTTTATTGTTGTGTGCTAGTAAACTCACCGAGACTAAGGACATATCTCTGTTGAATGAAATATCTTTTAAGACTAAAGAGTAAAAATGTTTACCCCGGTATGCATTCCCGTGTTAGGAACAAGTTAGGAAAAATACTACTTCATGTCCAATATCCAAATCCGATACTGAACATTTCCAAACAAACTAAATATTAAAAATGTTATAAGTATATTTATAATAAATTTTTGCAGTAATCGTTTTTCTTAATATATTTTACAAATCAAATACTTGTTGTATATTTTTTTACAATATTACTTGAATGTATTTAGATTTAATTTTGAATTTATTTGTAAATATAAATAATATTATTACAATGTTACAATCGTGTTGGTGACAATCCTGCGTGGTGCGTAGGCGCAGACACCGCTTGAATGGTCGACTCTACATCTGTGCAGGGGTTGTCAACATTTAAAATTAAGTAATTAAATAAAACATTTGAACTAAACACTCGTTGGTCCAATGACATAAATTTAGGTTTGCTTTAATGAGCAGGTCGAAATTTGAATTTTGTGTCTGGGAAAGTGTTCCTGAGAATTTATTTTAGAAAGTTTTTAATAGTAGCATGGAGTATAAAATATGTGTGGCAAACGTAATTCGTAAAGACCTTCCCTTACGAAGTATTTTATCCTACGTAGAACTTAAAATGTAGCTAGCTTGGGATTGTGCAATAGACTACTGTCTTCCCCTTTGAGATTATATAGGGGTACATATACTTTTCTGGAGAAAGTCATAAATTAAATGATTTTTTATAAATTTTTTTGGAATCGTTATATTAATACGTAAACTTAAGATTTAGCTGGTGGAATTTGATTGTGTAATATACTGCTGTTTAAACTTTTCAGGGATATACAGGGGTGATCCACGTTTCTGGTAAAAGTCATTCATCTAAACTCAAATTAAACTATTATTTTTGGAATCGCAACCAAATGTTTTCGACCGCTGCCTTAACACATGGAACTCATAAAGAAATCATAAATTATACAACAATACGAAGGCACGATATCCACTAATTTCAATGGTGTGGGATTCAATTTTATATGAATTAAAAGTCAGCTCGCCAGACATACTGTATTGTTTGGTACTGAGAAAATAATAGTGCCCTTTGAGTAGGCATGGAAAGACTAAGTATACAAAGTAGAAAAAAAAGATTGTGATGATATTTACCTTGCCAGTGTCTGAATGTGAAGTCTTTAGGTTGGTTAATGAGGTTAAGCAACGTTGCCGCAGTATTTTTGATGTGGGCACGCCACGATTGTGGCGGTAAGACCCGTGTTTGAGGAGTGGCTGGAGAGGCGGCATGGCGCCCTCACCTTCCGGCTGACACAGGTTCTAACTGGCCACGGTTGTTTTGGCCAGTTCCTGTGTCGTATACGCCGGCAAGAGACGCCCGGTTGTCACCACTGCGGCGACTGCCGCGACGTTGTAGAGGACACGGCGCTGCACACTTTGGCGGTTTGCCTGCATTTTGCGCCTGGGCATCGCAGCGCCGTGAGTTGATCGCGGCAGTCGGATCGGTTGCCCTCTCGCTCCCGGCCGTAGTTCAGTCTATGGTCCGGAGTGAGAGGTCGTGGAGCGCCGTCGCCTCCTTCTGCGAGGAAGTAATCTCCACCAAGGAGGCGTCGGAGCGGGAGAGGGAGCGTTTGAACCCTCTCCCCAACCGCAGAGCCGGGCGCCGGAGGGCGCGCGATGGCCTCCAGCCACCCTGAGGTTTGACCTGGGGGTGGCGGGCTTTGTGGGCCTGCCCGCCATCCGTTCAGCACCAGGTCCGAGAGGCGGCGTGCGTGTTCCCACGCGCGCCTCTGTGTCGTGTCCGTCTCCCCTTTAGGGGGAGACAGTAGGGCTTTTATATTGTGTAGTGCCTATCTTGGGTAGGTCTTGTTGCGTAGTGGCCTGCCGTTTCATACGGCGGGCCGTAACCTCGGCGGGGTCGCGACCGCATGCGAAAGCGATTCGCGCGGCCCCGTCAATAGTGGTTTTGTCGAGGAACACCGTGGTAGGTTTAGTCGGTATTCCGGGAGGTACATTGTCTTTTAACATCTTTCTTTTACCCCGGCGAGTCCGACATAATCCCTCCGCCCGCCCCCGCGGAGGAATATGCGTCATAGCATTCCCCCACGTAAAAAAAAAAAAAAAAAAAAGTATTTTTGATGTGATGTGTGGCGGGGTCGCGACCGCATGCGAAAGCGATTCGCGCGGCCCCGCCGATAGTGGTTTTGTCGAGGAACACCGTGGTAGGTTTAGTCGGTATTCCGGGAGGTACATTATTTCTTTTCCATCTTCTTTTACCCCGGCGAGTCCGACATAATCCCTCCGCCCGCCCCCGCGGAGGGATATGCGTCATAGCATTCCCCCACGTAAAAAAATAAAAAAAAAATAAATAAAAAGTATTTTTGATGTGTAAATATTGTGTGTTTGTGAATTGTCCTGTATGTGTGATGGTTGTGTGGGACCCGCCACGTCCATCAGCGGGTCGAACCTTTGGCGGGGTCGCGATTCGAATGCGAGAGCGATCCGCGTGGCCTCGCCATAAAGGTGTGAGGAACACCGCAGTGGTTTTGTGGTTTTAGTCGGTTCAGCCTAAATCCATCTTAGGGGCTGGATCCCGACATATCCCCATCGCCCGCCCCCAAACCGGCGATAGAGAATGTGACTTGCACATTTAACAGCGTAAAAAAAAAAAGACATTTTTGTTGGGTGACCATTGTCAACATTGTCAAATATGAAAGTTATACTAAGTTTGTTTTAGAATACACGCAATCCTTCATCAAGCTTTGATTGTTAAAATAATTTATAATCCGGGTGTGAGTGATAAATCGGGCTTTTGGGCATGAAGTCTTGGGTATGATTCATAGGTCAGGCAGAATATTATTCTGTGCTTCTGTTCAGTACCCATCCTGAATTTGGCACTGTGACTGGTAGTTGGCAATAATTGGCTTACCATTATGTAGAACCAAACCGAACACATAACTGGGTAAATAATGTTTATATAGGTATATATACCTGTATAAAAATTATTTACCTAGTAAACTCTATCTAAATGTTAATTCATAGAATAGTATAATATAATATATTCTACCACATACACACAACACCATCTAGCCTAAACTAAGCAGAGCTTGTGCTATGGGTACTAGACAATGAATAAACATACATATATACTTTTTTTTGTAAATACAGGCATATTATACATAGAAACACCCAGACCAAGACAAACATCCATGTTCATGCACACAAATATTTGTCTTGTGCGGGAATCGAACCCGCGACCTCAGGCGTGGCAGTCGGTTACACTAACCACTACGCCATCGAGGCGGACAAATAATATATAAATGTTAATGTTAATTCATAATATATGTAGTTTAATCAGTGTGACTTTCGCGTTTATAAGTGTTACTTTGTGATATAAACGAATAAAGATATTTAGATTTTGATTTTGATTCATTTTAGACGAGAGACTATGTGTGTTTAGTGTTTTATTATTATTTATAAAAGCATAATTTAAAAAACAATCATTTGTCATTGAGTATGATGCTTAATAATTAATACATTCCATAGTCATTTAAAAGTAATTAGACAGGCGCTGGTAATAATTAACAGTCAATTACAATCAACGGATATTGTGAGACCACAAGCACCATATCAGAACCGTTATGGTGTTAAAATATAAACTATCTTGTATTGTCAGATCATGTTTTGTAAATGACTAGCGATCTGTCCCGTCTTCGCACGACAAAAGAGATTAGGCAGCGTTTTTAACGTAAACGTCCCAGACAGCTTAACTTTTACCAAGATTTTTAGCAATTATTCTCATATTTAAACCAATTATTTCGGCCTCGATGGCGTAGTGGTTAGTGTAACCGACTGCCACGCCTGAGGTCGCCGGTTCGATTCCTGCACAAGTCAAACATTTGTGTGCATGAACATGAATGTTTGTCGCGGTCTGGGTATTTCTATGTATAATATGTATGTATTTACAAAAAAAAAGTATATATGTATGTTTATCCATTGTCTAGTACCCATAGTACAAGCTCTGCTTAGTTTGGGCTAGCTGGTGTTGTGTGTATGTGATATTATATTATATATTATTATTATTAATTTCCACAAAACCTGTTAACATTATATAACTAAACCTTCCTCATGAATCACTATGTCTATTCCTGAAAACCGCATGAAAATCCGTTCAGTAGTTTTTGAGTTTATTGCGAACAGACAGAGACGTGGCGAGAGACTTTGTTATATAATGTCTTTTGTAAATTATAATTGTACAGAGTTTAAAGATAGCCGATGTAGACAATACAGGTGACATAGTTGTTCAAATGGACGCCTCAATACTACCCCGAGTGTTATGTATGTACATACATACAAACATACATAAATTCACGCCTGTTTCCCAGAGGGGTAGGCAGAGACTACGGATTTCCATTTGCTACGATCCTGACACACTTCTCTGGCTTCATTCACTTTCATAACATTCCTCATACACGCTCGCCGGTTTAAGGTGCTCTTAACCTGGCCTTTATCCAGAACGTCTCCAATCTGATCAAGAAACGTTCGCCTAGGTCTTCCCCTTGCGACTGTTGCATTCACACTAGCCTTATAAACTTTCTTAGTCAGTCCGTTCTCGTCCATCGTTATGTATGTATGAATAATGTATAAATATAATAATATCAACCTCGTATATAAACTATCCCTCGCTGGACACAGAGCACTTTTCAGTGTGAGAAGAGGTCATAGTCCACCACGCTGGCTCAGTGCGGGTTAGCAGACTTCTCATATCTTTGAGAATATTATGTAGAGCTCTCAGAAATGCAGCTTTCGTCACGATTCTATCACCGATACAGCGAGTGGTAATAATCTATTTAACACGCATATAACTTTGAATTGTCGGCTATGGGTGCCTTGAGATTGAACTTGAGACTTCAGCGTAGCAGGCCAACGTAAACGTATCTGGGTTTGAACAACACCTGGGCAAACTATAAGTGTGATCCACAAATGATTGTTCTAACTCTAAGTATACGTTTTATACGTTAACTAGTGACCCGCCCCGGCTATGTACGGGTAACCTTAACAAATTATACACCTAAAGCTTCCTCATGAATCGACTTGTCTATTGGTGAAACCCGCATGAAAATCCGTTCAGTAGTTTTTAGTTTATTGCGAACAGACAGACAGACGCCTCGTGGGACTTAATTTTGTAATATGTTGTATCCCAGACAGTCACTACGACGTAGGGCCTGTCACATTAAGTAAAGCGGTTGACGTACTTTCCTTTTTTAAATGTCTTTATGCCAAATAATGTATTTTTCTAATCGTTATAAACTGTACTCTAATCGCTTGATTTGTTGATATTCGAAAGCAACTCTCTATTCTGTCGTCAACCATTAGATGCCATAATGAGTCCCCTACTTTGGACTGAACAGTTTTTGTTTGCCCACAAGGCATTGAGCTCGTTTCTACACACGTGTTAGCTTTTGATTTATTATACTTATTTATATCAACTATTAATTACAATACTGAATGGTTAAGAAAACATTTGATGTCTTCAGTGTACCACCATTTATTTATGGCGTCAACGGAACCGCCATTGATCCCATAAATTAATTGTAATCTTTGTCTTATTTTGTTAAGATGGCTCCTGTGCTAGATACTATATATTGCTCTTGATTTGCTCTGAAAATCATAAAAAATAACTTATACATACAAGATTATGTCTTAAAGTATGTAGGATGAGTACATGTAAATTCGTGACCTTCAAATGGCATATTGGATCTCTATGAAAAAAATAATTGTAACGTGATCTAGGGCTGACTTACAAAAAATGTCTTTAAAAATATTGTCTGTTTGTCTGTATATACCTACTTTCGTCTAAAATCCATTCGAAACTACTGGACAATGTTAATTCTGTTGAAATTTCGCACACTTATTGTCTAAAAACAAAATCAATGATTATAATAACAATATCAGTTCCATTTATAAACTAACCCATTGCTGGTCACGAGCATCTTCTCAGTATGTGAAGTATTAGATGCGTGAAGTCTACTAACCTCTACTAGGCTTCACACTTCTTCAAGAACATTATGTAGAACTCTTTCTTTCTTTTCTAGGAAAACATCTTAAGGAAAATGCATCTCTAAGAAGACATGTAGGTTTTCTTAAGATAATTTCTTTCACCATTAAAGCAAATAACTTCGAAAAGTCAGAGATGGCCTTGGGATTGAACCAGGACCACCTGGCTATCCAATGGCTCCCTGCTAGACTATCGTTGTTATATACCTATTATATAGGACAAATTAACACACTATTAGCTATGAAGGCTAACTAATAAAGCACATTGTCAACGTACTAGTCATTAATATACAGAGTAAACATTACGCCGTATCCTTATCAAAACGGTCATTATTTGAACAACGACCGATCTAACTAACAAAAAAAACAAAGCCAATTAGTATTAATGCTATCCGTGCGATGATCGCCGCACTCATAATTGACTACATGATCCTATATTCATACCAATGACTTTGGTCATCAATACGACCCGAAATTTAAAACGGCTCAACTACCATTTTACTACCAATCAAAATTGCACCTTGAGCTTGAAAAGTAGAGTTCTAAATTCAATGGTGGTTGTGTTGAAGTTAAGGTTGTTCCAGACATAAGTTGTGTAGTCTTAATTATTAAATACGTTTGACATCCGTTCACGCAATACCGTGTCAATGACATTAGTGTAGCGACACCCTTATGAGTTGGTTTTGATGCTGGGCTTGTTTTTGTGGTTTGTGACATGTCTTTTTCCATTAGATTGAGTTCAATATGTAAGTTACAGGTACATTACAGGTTACAGTTACAGGTAGAGTTTCGCTTCATGGCGTAGGCAGGCAATCGGCATTTACCTACTTATATTGTGGGGAGACCAACAGACTGCAATGCAGAGGATCTCGAGTTGGACCCCACGTCGCGCACCTCTGACTTTCGGAAGTTGTATGACTTTTCGAATTTATGTGCGTATTGATTGACAATTATCGCCTGCTCCGTGCCTCGAAGAGCACGTTAAGCCGTCGGTCCCGGCTACCAGGAACATCTATGGCAGTCGTTATTGGGAAGTCAGTGCCCTATAATATCCTGACACTGGTCTAGCTTTAGGGTATCGTTAGCCTTCGGGTTGCGGAGGTTAGGTGGCAGCCGCTCCGTGTAAAAACTGATATCCAGTCAAATCCGGTTAGACCAGAAAAGCCGACCCCAAGTGACTTGGGAATAATAAAGGCTGGGGAGAAGATTGATTTATTTATTTTAAAACTCAATATATAGACAAGTACATATATACTATACATATCGTAAATTAATGAGTAGATAACATACCTGTTAATCCTTGACGGAGCAGATGTAGTAGCGAGTGACCTACATTATGCTTATAATAGTTCAAACACTTTTGCAAACAGTGTTGCTATTTAGAACCGCACCGCTATATAAAAATGCTAAAAATCTCTTTGCTCGACCTAAGTATCAAACCCCTGACCACATAATTAAGTATATATAAGGCAAACTATTTTTAGGTCTCTGGTCCGTAGAATGTTATATTTTGTCTACCATACGCACTGATCCAGATATGAGCGCATATTATGATGATATCTTCCCTTCGATATTAAAAAAATGCTACATCGATGACACACATGCCCCTTCTGGTAAGTGGTTACTGTGGCCTGATATCTATTGTAATACCACGGGGATCACTCGCACGTTGTCGATCATAGGAAATGGAATTAAAGATGATGAAAGGAAGAGAGACTCCGGAACTTATATTCATTAGGCGAATCAGGATAGCAGTGTAAGTACTCGTACGCCAGTTATCTGTATGACGTTTCTACTTTCCTGTACTAATAATAATAATGTCCTCTAGACCGAATTTCAGTCACGGCGGCCAATCTCACCGAAGACTGGCCATCTGCGCAGGAGATATTATAGTGCACAAGTGTGTGCGCAAACACAAGTGCACTCTCTGTTCCCTAACTCTCATGTTCCGATTGGACGGTAATCCGACTGGAGATAGATCAGGCGCAGGACCAACGGCTTTAAATGCTTTCTGAGGAACAGGGCTATCTAACACCGCCAACTTCCTAACTCCGGGCTGCTATTGAGATTTCTTAACAGAAAAGCCCAATAACTTTTTGTTGGCCTGACCCGGGATTCGAACCTAATACATCATGCACAGCAGTCCCATTCAGTACAGCTACGGAGCAGCAGTGATAGCCTAGTTGGAGACAGGTCAATCCCAAGATACAAACAGCTGACTTTTCGAAGTTATATGCTTATTAAATATTTAATTATCGCTCGCTTTAACGGTGAAGGAAAGCATCGTGAAGAAACTTGCATATCTAAGAGCTTTCTGTGATGTTTTCGAAGACGTGTGAAGTCTACCAAGTCGCACTAAGCAAGCGTGGGGGACTATGGCCTAACTCATCTCACAGTGAGAAGAGACTCATGCCCAGCAGTGTGACAGTTTATATACAGATCTGATATTATTATTAAATGACTCATACTCACTGGGCGAATCAGAGTAGCACTGTTACTACTCTTGCACCGTTTTAACTGTAAGGTGTTATTTCTTCGGACCCGCAGGTTTTCTCGTATCATTACTAGATACTATATAAAAGGATAGCCCGTTCGTTCACTTAAATAAAAAAAGATAATAATTATATATTTACAGTAGCGATAGCCTAATGGAAGTCCATTGAACTGCTACGCAGAGGTCTCGAGTTCGATTCCAAGGCTGACTTTCTAAACATTGACTTTTCGCATTTTATGCGTACGAAATGGTTAATTATTGCTTTCTTGAACGGTAAAGAAAACCTGCATGTCTAAGCTTTCTACAAAATGTACTCGCATATTTGTAAAGTAAACCATCACTTTTTTTATACTAAGGTGGTAAACAAGCATATGACACATCTGATGGTAAGTGGTCACCGTAGCCTATGGACGCCTGCAACACTAGAGGCATGACTTGCGCATTACCGACCCTTTTAGGAAAGGAAGAAGAAATAAAGGAAGTGGGATGGAGAAGGAGCGGGAAGGGGGATAGAAGCTGATTCGACCTACGGCACTCTCACTCACCGAACGAAACACAACAGTAGGAATGTTGGTATTTCACGTCGATATACCACTGCGCCAGCGTGGTCTAATATGCCTTCAACCTTCTGAGAAGAAGCCATGAGACGTTTATAAACAAGGCCAAACAAGGATACTATACATTTACATATAAAGAAGGCCAAATGACACTTTCAGACTTAACCTACTTACACCCTTACCACATACTTCGAAAACAGATGTGATATTTATAACATCGTACTTACTGTAGGCAATAAACTGTGAAAATCCTTACAGTTTCTACAGTAAGTATATTTATTTATTGGTATAGTATTTCTCTTTGGCAGCTATTACCTCATAAATACCTTATACCTGCTGAAAGCTTAATCCCGATCGAAGGCTGTGTCGTCTCTTTCTCACTAAAGTGTTTGTATGTATATTTGTCTCTGTTTAGCGGATGAGCGGAGCTGTCAAAACGTCAAATAAAATTAAGCCAAGGCGCTCAAAGATTATGAGATTGCAGACTTGTCTTATACAACATCTTGGGTATAATATCCAGAAACATACATGGACCCAAGTTTATGAAGGAATAGGCAGAAATGTTAATATTACACCAACATTTTGCCAAACATAGTAAGGTCCCATTTGATAGGTGACGAACCTATGGCTGTCTTCCGGGTATAGTTCTTAATAATAGTCCGCTGCGTTTTGAGGATATATTATGTTCAGAAATATTTATGTAAATAAATCTTGTCATGCCACAACAGACTCTAGGTACTTATATTCTGAGTCAAACGATGCACAATTATAACGTTATAAAACCATTAGTATTCCTAAATGAATAATTGTCTCTACGGCTGAGCAGTGATTCAATAATCAATTAATTAAAACATAGAATAGGTAGTAGAACGTAATGTAATATAATATTATTGCACTTTTATTTATTTATTTAGACATATTTACAGGGGAAACACAAATATTTACAAATGTTTAACAATTATCAAAGTGCATGTGCTACCCCAATTACATTACCATGCAAAAACGAGGTGAGTAATAAAATTTACCAAAAGAAAAGTACATCAATTAAAAACAACAGAGAAAACAATATAAACATATAACCAACTTATAACACGTTATTGCTATTAGTTATTTTATATTTAAAATTCTTAGATTGTTCTATTAGCCCCTACATTACGTCCTACATTCCAAAATGTTCCTCAATCGCCCCTCTTTTTAAATTATTCCTTTTTCGCCACTAATTTACATTTTTGTACATATGGTTAACAAAACAAAACATGGTTTAAAATTATTTTAAATCTTTTGTTGTCAGGTTCGTGATGTCATGCAATATTAAGCCCAAAGTTTTACTGAGAGATCAACGAGGTATTTTAAAATATTATTCGACTGACGGTACAACAAATACTCCATACAAAAAAAGAGGGACTAAAAGGAACATAATCGTCTCCGACGAAAGAGGAATTACATTAAGAATTTAATTTTTATTTAAATTTAGGGGCATATAAGGAACATTTTTTGGGACGAATGCGTATTTTTGCGCCTAGAAAGAAATATCAGGGATGAATGTGGAACAAACCCCTAAAATATACCTAGGCCAAGTCTCCTACAACAATGGTTATAAGTTGCAACATTTTATGGTTAATGCGCGATATAGCTAAGGCACAATTACTAAATTTTCACGTGCAAATCTCTCAATCGATTTCGTTGTTTGGTAGAGATTTAATACGTGGTAAGTATTCAATTTCAAAAATATTTTGTCATGTTCTATTAATTTGTGTACAACTTTACTTCTAGTAAAGTTGATCATACAATGGATTAGTTATCAAAATTAAAAATTTAGAAATCCTCGACACAAAATTCATTTTATACCAATAAAGAAGAAGTTGTGAAAAAAATAATGTAATTCGCCATTTTGTGCGGCCATCTTGGATTTGAAATTTAGTATTCTATTAGACAAGCCCTTTCATATAATACTCATATTGAGGGAGTTGTGAAAAATATGTAATCCGCCATTTTGTGGCGGCGGCCATCTTGGACCAATTTGCATCAAACATAACTACCGACTAATTCAACTTTCAAACAAAAAAAAACAAAATTAAAATCGGTTCATCCGTTCGGGAGCTACGATGTCACAGACAGACACACACACGTCAAACTTATAACACACCGTCGTTTTTGCGTCGGAGGTTACAAAAGATTCGAACCCGCGACTATTACTATCATAAGCAGTCTAGTAGTTAACAAGAACACAAGTAATTTGCTACCAATATTGCTATTGACCTTTCTTACAATTAAATCATCTCAAAACTATTACATCTGCGTATTAATCTTTGGTGCCCTCGATCGAAAAATTGACTCCAGTAATTAATTCAGAAGCTAAGAAATTTGATGACAAACTTGATATTTAGGGGAATCGTTAACCGGTCAATTAATTTTGCTTAGACTCGATCGGTTATTTGTTTATTTAATTATGATATGATATATAATGTTTTAGAAACGTCAGATGCAATGGAGTTTGAAGTGAAGCTTCCTTTATTTAATTATTTAGTTCAAATAGGCGACAGGACCCTATTACGCAGGTATTTCTTATATATAAATATACCTGGTTTCGGGCATATACAGGCGAGTGCATAATTAGCCGTTTGCAATATACATATTCGGGTTCGATTCCCGCACAAGACAAATATTTGTGTGCATGAACATGGATGTTTATCTTGGTCTGGGTGTTTCTATGTATAATATGTATGTATTTACAAAAATAAGTATATATGTATGTTTATCCATTGTCTAGTACCCATAGTACAAGCTGTGCTTAGTTTCGGCTAGATGGTGTTGTGTGTATGTGGTAGAATTATTATTATTATATACTGCAAATATAGAGGATGTTGCGTAAATAATGGATTACCCTGAAACTGTAGATTGGCCAGATTATCATCTATCATTTACCCGACTTATATCACCATATGCCCATGGCTGACCAAATTATTGATATTTAGTATCCAGTATCAAGGTTTTGTTAAAATCTAAGACAACTTCGCAAAAAATACTTATTCTCAAATTTTAACATGTTTTCTAAGGAATTATGAATTCATTGAAATTAAACTACTATATACGGATTTTATCGCGTTGTTTATTTATCACTGCATTACAAAATTTTGAAAATATTACACTACTACTATTGATTTTATTTTACTAATTTATAAGCTAATAAAATTATTTAAACTATTAAATCTATTTATTTTTGGTTTACACTTTCCCCGACGTTTCGGTTGCTTTTCAGCAGCCATGGTCACGGGGAGACTAAGATGTATATAGTATCCGTATATAGTAGTTTAATTTCAATGAATAACATTCGCGTAAACAGAAGACAATATTATGAATTATGAATTTTTGGGGACATGTATCGAAAAAAAAAATATGATGGCATATGGTGATATAAGTGGGGTAAATGATAGATGATTATCTGGCCAGTCGACAGTTTCAGGGTTATCCATTATTTACGCCACACCCTGTATATGTATGTATACTGCATACATACATATATGTATTTGGTGAAGTGACTTTCTATCAGGAGTACTTCGCTGAGGTAGGGAACACAGCTTAGATATTAAGATAAGCAGTGCCCGGTAGACGGCAGTAGGATCGCTAGTTTCGTCTATCAGTTCCAGTTCCAGATTCCATGATGAGAATTACTTGACAAAAATACCCAGTAACAGTTCCTGACTTAGTTGATTAATTTTTCAATAATATCTTCAATGTAAAACAGTAGTGTAATCAGCGTTGCATAATGGGCGACCGTTGGACTGTCATGCAGAGGTCTTGAGTTCTATCCCAAGCCGCGCATCTCTGAATTTTCTAAGTTATATGCTTATTAAATAGTTAAATTCGCTCGCTTGAACGGTGAAAATAAACATCGTGAAGCAACCTGTATATCTGAGAGTTCTCCACAATGTTTTCGACGGGTATGTAAAGTCTGCCAACGCGCACTGGGCCAGCGTGGTGGACCATGGCCTTACGCTTTTCACACTGAGAAGAGGCCTATGCCCAGCAGTGGAACAGTTTAATACGAGGTTGATATTATATAATACAGTTACAGTACATAACACATACAGCCCCTGTCTTTCAATAGGTAGAACAAAAGATGGACTCCAAATTCCACACAGACTGAACTCAAGGCACAATCTTCTTATTATTAAGTAGATAGTCCAATAATCCGGACTGGTATGCCCGTCTATTGAAGCGAGTCGACACACTGTGCTCAGGGGATGGAGAGGGGGTGAATTTGCACAAGTCACTAAATTATTCTTTGCTTCGGATCAACTCCGCCAAAGGATATTTCATTAAAAACTTAAAATAAGTTGTATCTGTACTGTTTTGCAGTTAGATTGTGATTTAGGGAGTTTTGTTAAATTACTATGTATCTGCCTACCCCTCTGGGAAACAGGCGTGAACCTATGTATGTATGTATGTACTATGATCGATGTCGCTAGATTTTAGAATTGTAGCGGTATCCTAAAGCGTTGGAGTTGCAATTGAGAGTACTGAATTCAAAGAAACTATCTGCACTGTTTATATATGTACATAACTTATCGATTCTCAAAGTCTCTTAGACTTTAAAATCTTGGGTACTTTTTTATTTTTATTTTTTTTATTCACTACATTAATAATAAAAGTTACAATTAATAATTTTTTTGTGATGCATACACAAGCTCGTTCGAGTTTTACCGTGCATCATATCAACGACGGCGACATAACTACGTCAATTCATGCATAGTAAAATACCTTATAGTTCAATAAACAAAAATTTATATACACACATTTATATACTATTCAATTGTATTGTTGTTATGTATTGACAAAATGCTATCGTTTTCTTAAGACATCACGTGTCATAAAGGTTTTTAAATATAGGAAATAGAACACAGGTTCTCTCTTTAAAACATTATTTGTGGATCTCACGACATTTTGTCTCGTTTCATTAATCACACAACTCTCGGCATTCTTGCAGTGGCCATTTAAACTGGCCTGTTACAAGATGTTTCTGGTAAAGTAAGCATTTATAGGCTAAATTAACCGCACATTTTACTATAAGTGCACGAATGGTGTAGTGGTTTAAGTGTTCGCCTCGCCAATGCCGCCGTGCCGGGTGTTGTGGGTTCGATTCCCACACGTGACAAAAATTTCTGTGATCCACAATTTTTTTCCCTAGTCTAGGAATTCTTTGTGACCGTTATTTGAATATTTGTTAGGTCCTCCGCGATACGGGAATTATTCCTAGTGCGGGAGTAAACGTTTACAAGAAAATCAAAATTGAAAATGTATTCATTTATAAGTACTCGTAACACATGCACATCATAATAAAAGGGGTTAGTATTTTTTAAGTTACTGAATTAACGTGCATGTTAGTAGCTTAGTTTGGTCAATTGATTAAGTCAATGAGAAGACACCTGCAAGAAACTCACGACCACTCTTTTCCAAAAACCAAAAAGAATGGTCGTGAGTTACTTTCGTCTTCAGATACAAACAAGAATGCTTCACAGATATTATCCCAATTGCCCTAATTCATTTAACAACAGTAGCACATGTAAATGCTATAAACGTGTTGGTACGTCTCGACAAAGTTAGATTGGCATCGAACGAACTCTGACAGATATGTCGTAAAAACGCTGCGACTAATCGCTGGAACAGGCGATAGTCGCAACGGGTTTATTTAATCAAACTTTTGATTTTCATATTCCATTTGTTTGTGAAATTATTATGATTGGCTCTGGAGTTCCTTTGTATGTAATGGTTTATTTTGCATTAAACATTCAGACAATCCTTTATAGTAAGATAGCTTTCGTTATAGATTTATATTATGGACGCGCCCTACGTTTAAATAATGGTCACCTTGCTGAATACTAAGTTTTCATCAAGCAAACATCCCAACATGACATTTAATAATCTCGCTCACTCATATTGGAAATTGTGCACTATTGTTTTCTATGAAATGTGTGAGCTCACTCTTTTTAGAGTTGACAATTTTTCGTGTCATAAGTAGGTACATTGAGGCACACCTTTGATTTAAGTCTTTGGTTTACGTAAGAAAATTGAATTTTAAAATTCGTTTTAGACGTGTATTTTGAGATGCGATAGCTCAGTGGGGAGACCAACAGACTGTAATGCAGAGGGTTTCGGGTTCGAACCCACGTCGCGCACCTCTGACTTTCGGAAGTTCTATGACTTTTCGAAATTATATGCGTATTGATTTACAATTATCGCCTGCTCCGTGCCTCGGAGAGCACGTTCAGCCGTCGGTCCCAGCTGCCATGAACATCTATGGCAGTCGTTATTGGGAAGCCAGTGCCCTATTATATCCTGATAATGGTCTAGCTTTAAGGTATCGTTAAACTTCGGGTTGCAAAGATCAGGTGGCAGCTGCTCCGTCTAAAAACTAATATCCAGTAAAATCCGGTTAGACTAGAAAAGCCGACCCCAAGTGACTTGGGAATAATAAAGGCTAGGGAGAAGAAGATATAGACGTGTATTTTCGAGTGACAGATGCTGAAGTAACCACTTTTTTTCTTTTTAACGACTTTTATTCAGTGGTAAGTATATAATAGTACAAAATAGAAATGTCCTCGCCAAGCTACATAGCTTGTTGGTGCGATACGCTAATCAATTATATATTTTGGTCACAATGAGCTAACTCACTCGAGAAAGTATTATAGAGAAGTATATTGAGTATCACGCCCAGTAAGACTTCCAATCTAACATAAACCTCCCACTCCTTTCCTTTCAACTCATCTTTACTCGTATTCCCATTCCCTAGAATCAGGAGCACGAGAGCAATTCATCTGCTACTAAGAATAGCTTTAAAGAAAACTCGATAGCCATTCACTAGATTTAAGAATTGAACACGAGAGCTCATTAATTGTAGTAATGCATGCAATGGAAAATTTATTACCAAAGATTGCCTATAATTTAAAATAAAGAACGTTCTTCACGCTACGCTTCTTAATAAAGTACAGGCCAAGTTACATAGAGTAATGCCCACCTCTCTAGACTGAGGCCAGAAACCGTCCAAGTCCATAAGGCTACCTGAGGCTCATGATACCAATAAGATCGACTGATAGCTCGTTTGCAATAACAACTTTTGAACTCCTCTGTTGCATTAATTCGTAACGAAAATTAACGCGATTATGCTTATTACCCTTAGGTGATTGATATTTTGACCTGGACCTAAAACCAGTTATAATAATAATGTCCTCCAGACCGAATTTTGGTCACAGCGGCCAATCTTAACGGAGACTGGCCATCTGCGCAAGAGATATTATAGTGCACAAGCGTGTGCGCAAACACAAATGCACTCTCTGTTCCCTAACTCACATGATCCGATGGAACGGTAATCCGACACGACCGAAGAGAAATCAGGCGTAGGACCAACGGCTTTACGTGCTTTCCGAGACACGAGGGTGTCTAACACCGCCAACTTCCTAACTCCAGGCTGCTATCGAGATTTCTCCACAGAAAAACCCAATAACTTTATGTAGGCCCGACCCGGGATTTGAACCCGAGACCCCATGCACAGCAGTCGCATTTACTACTGCTGCGCTACGGACGTGATAAGAGATCTAACTTGTCTAAAGATATACAATTACTTATCTGACTCTCATAATTGGCCTGAAACATAAGCAGCTCTAGCACTCTTTAATTGCTAGCGATGCATATGAAAGCAAAAAATATGTTCTAGATTTGAACAAAAATTCATAGTTTCGCAAAATTGATATCCTAACTTATCTAATCTTGCCTTCTGTTTACGCGAATGTTATTCATTGAAATTAAACTACTGTATACGGATTTTATCGCGTATGTTTATTTAACACTTTATTACATCATTTATAAACTGTTACACTACTATCCTACTATTAAACTATACTAATTTTAAGCTAATTAAATTATTAAAGCTATTTATATTTAAGTTTACACTTTCCCCGACATTTCGGTTGCTTTTCAGCAGCCATCATCACGGGGAGACTTCACACACGACACGTCGGGGAAAGTGTAAACTAAAAACTAAAAGCCGTATATAGTAGTTTAATTTCAATCCTAACTTATATTATTAATGCGAATGTGAGTTTGTTTATATTTTTGTTACGCTTGCACGCCTTAACTCCTCGACCGATCATCATAAAATTTCGCGTAGACGTTGTCAGGAGTACAGAGAAGGACATATGGTACCTTTCATCCAGAAAAAGTTGTATTTTTAGTGTATAGACATTTATTGACATAACGTACATTAATGCAAGCGAAGCCGCGATAAAATCTAGTTCTAAATAACTGGCCAACTGTGTCTATTACACATCTCTGCCTATCACTCTAGGGCTATAATGGCGTAATGTTATATATGCTCATTTCTATAAAGCATTTACGTTGTGACTAACAATTCCTTCAGATTCCGTTCTTTATTGCCAATAATAACTCAGTTTACAGAAAAAACAAAGTAAGGACCAAATAAGTAATCAGAGAACAAACAATTTGATATATAATACTCCATCTTTTATTCCACACAATATATTTATTCACAAACAAACGGCAATAAACTCAAACAGGATAAGCAGAGAAGCTAGCGTCAAAATATTAGCTATAAACGAAATTGAATTTTTCGTCAACACGCTGATACGATACGGATTGTTGTCCTGACGAATTAGGGTCTTCATTCGGTTTTGCTCGTATTTCCATGTATTTTTTTTATTACAACCATAACGAGCCATCTTTATGGCTCGTTATGGTTGTATTCACAATTAGTGTTACGAAAACCCGTCGCACCTTATTAGTGTCCACGCAAGATCTTTTTTGTTTACTAACAATTTGAATTAATAATTACTCGTATCCTACTTAATTAGCTATTAAATTAGGTTGGCTATTAGGACTGAGTTCGCATGGATATTGTAAAGAATAAGGTTTGGACTCGAATGATTATAACAGTCCAAATCAACATGACAATTAATTTAATGATTAGAAAGTAACACAGAAATTGCAAAGTTGTAAACGAGTTTACTAAAGCTGCATTTCGGTTAGTTGCTAGGGTAAGTTATAATGTAAAATTTTTGAGTAAATAGATACCTGCACGGAACATAGCCACTATTTTTAATACGACGTTGATTACTAATTTTGTGAGTTGTTTTTATACTATCAAGGTAGCAAAAAATCTTACGGCCTGTCGTAGAATGGCTTATTATATTACGTTTACCTCGCATTGCTGACCTCTGGCTATCACCACAGTGCGTGTAAGAAGCCTGGCATCTCTCATCGATAACACAACACAAGGCCTTCTGGCAGCTTCCGTAGAATGGACGCACTTAGAGAAGCTCATCCACCCTACAGAAGATTGCAATCAAACAACCTTGAACTTACCATTGCTTAACTCTAGGGCATTACAGTCAAATTGAAGTAGTCTGACTTAGAAATTGGGCTACGATTCAGATACCAAAAATGAGATGAGGCACACAATTTTAAATGATAGGCCTGTACTTACCCTGGATAGCCCGATATTACTTCCCTATCTACCCGTGACGATGGGCAAAGACTAAGGTGTATGCTTAAACGTAGAAATAAGGAGTAATCCTGTTTGTACAACCTTGCTCTATCTATCTTTTAACCGGTAATATCTGACTGTCTCACTCTGCAAAATCTTTTGATGACATACAAACGAAATAATCGTCACATGTATTACGAACAGACAAACAGGCACAAATACTTGTATCAGAACACATATTTCCTTGTTTTGCCCAACATTATTTATAACTTGTTTTTATTCCGAATCTTCGGGATACAATCAAAAGTTCCTCCCGGTTCAATCAAACTTTTTTAAATGGCCACCCCTTCGTCATACCCACCCCCCTCGCAATAATTTCGTTTTTATATTATCGCCTTTTTATTCCGCGATATACTTATTTTTATTTTATGGACGATTGTTAAAAAGTTTGAAACGTATTTCGGTGTTCAATTAAAAATGTAATTATCATTGTCAGGTTTAGTTTATATACATATAGTCTTACGGGGATATAAGTATCCCCTGACGAGGAGGTGTATAACACCCATTTTGCCGGCTATGATTTTAGTTCGTAATTTGCAAAAGACGGCAAAAAGTTTGCCCCCAATTGCCCTCTACTTTTCTAGACTCGCACGGAGAACTACTGAAAATTTCTTGAAAAAAATCCAACTGCGTGAGCTAAGGTCTTCTATTGAAGATTTCAGCCAAACAAGCTTGTGTTATATTCCTGCGGTGTTATGGGTTGCCAAGGTTTTTAAAGAGGTACAGTGCTATGAGAAAGATCAGCGATCTTGTTTCCAAAGGCAGTAGCTAAATTCTCAATTTTTAAGTCTCAATGTTGATCCATAGGCTACATTAAACACCGTAAGCTAAACTTGTTTACCAAAGTCGAAGCATAAAAAAATTGTATAAATATTGCCTCTACCGTAGTATATTTTAGAAAATGCAGATGAAGAGAAATGGAGATGAAATTGTACCAGAAATATATGGACATTCATTGAAATTAAACTACTATATACGGATTTTATCGCGTTGTTTATTTGACACTTCAGAATTTGATAATTTAGAAACTGTTACACTACATACTACTATTATTAAACTTTACTAATTGTTAAGCTAATTAAATTATTAAAACTATTTGTATTTAAGTTTACACTTTCCCCGACGTTTCGGTTGCTTTTCAGCAGCCATGGTCACGGAGAGACTATATAGTAGTTTAATTTCAAATCATTCGCGTAAACAGAAGACGATATTGTATTTTTTTTCCTCCCTAGCCTTTATTATTTCCAAGTCACTTGGGGTCGGCTTTTCTAGCCTAATCGGATTTGACTGGATATCAGTTTTTACACGGAGCGGCTGCCACCTGACCTCCGCAACCCGAAGGCTAACGATACCCTAAGATTAGACCAGTGTCAGGATATTATAGGGCACTGACTTCCCAATAACGACTGCCACAGATGTTCATGGCAGCCGGGACCGACGGTTTAATGTGCTCTCCGAGGCACGGAGCAGGCGATAATTGTCAATCAATACGTAAATAATTTTGAAAAGTCATACAACTTCCGAAAGTCAGAGGTGCGCGACGTGGGTTCGAATCCGAGACCCTCTGCATTGCAGTCTATTGGTCTCCCACTGAACTATCGGATATTATATATGGACATTATTAAACGAAGTAGTATTTGAAGAAAATCCTTTTGAAATATGTGTGGCTTTATGTATTTATGTAATGTATGTCAGTCAATTTTACATATACACATAGGCTTTTTCCAGCAATCAATATTGTGCAACATCAGACAATTCATAACAATTCATTCTCTTGGTTATTCTTGATTGCATCAAACCCATAACAGTCGCACTTCCATAGTGTACAGGGGACTACAGCAACCAACTTGCCATGCCGAATAAATAGCGCGATCTGCCATTAGTGCCATTAAAACTGCTAATTTTATGAAGCAATGCTTGGGATACACATTCCAAACATTACAAATACAATAAACACTACCTCAATGGATTTAAAAAGGCAAGATTACAAATTCCTCGTCAATAACAATTAAAAACGCTACAGAAACAATAAACAAATTAAGCTATAAACACAATTAAAGAACAAAAACATGAACACTACACCATTCCTACTGATTATCACAAAAATCCCATAAAAGTATTGTCGCGGTCCGCCTTTAACTTATGTCTGAACATAACTTTACGTTTTAAAGCACTTTTAAAAATAAATTGCAAAATACAAATTACCGAATACAACATCAATATCGCATTCAGGCAATAATCGTCAGTTTGTTGCCTAAATGACCTTCGGTGGATGGCGCAAGTAATAAGCTTAGAACGGCGTGAACTATTCGTTCAGGTCTTATATTTATAATGATAACTTTTGTGAATATAGGCGACGTGGTTGAAATCAATCGCAGGAGTAACGTCTTTACGTACTTGTCGAGGTCAGACGTACATATATTGTTACACCGCCAACATACTAAATCCAAACTACTATTAAACATTTCTTGTTAAAAATACCTGGTTATCGAACTCGTGCACAGCAGTAATATTCACTGCTGCTGCCCCCTCAGTCTTGGAAAACAGACACTTGTTCCAAGTGTGAGTGTTCTTTGACTCTCATTTAAATGATTTGAAGCTTTCGAAAGCTTACGGAAGGCTACCAAAATAGTGTCACTGTTTTGTGTCTTGTTCTACGGGAGCTGTCTATTTTAAATAATAATGTAGTAGTATAAATCATCAAATTAATTACCTTAGGCCCTATTGCCTTCTACATGAACTTTTAAAAACAATAAATGTATTAAAACGACTGCATATGGAAAACATAAAAATTAATTTAAATCGATAGTTTTTAAAATCGCTACATCTTTTCTTTTAGAGCGTACACAAACAGTAATGTCCACTTTGAATTATAATTATTGCCCAGTTAATGTATGTCTTCTTCAGTTAAAGCATTGGGTGTCCCTATTTTTTGTTGTCAAGCCACAATATAAATGGCTGACCTGCTGGGACGATATTGGAAAAAAATATATTTTTACTTATCTACCTTTTCGAACCGATGTCCAATGTCCCCGATGCGTTTCCGATTTTGGTCGGTTTTTATGTGTATTGCCAGGGTAATAAATGGTTTGGTAATTATATTTTATTTGTGATAGCAATTTGTATGATATATTTTTTATTTTGTGCTGATATTATATTGAGGATAAATGGCTGCCTCAATCTTCCTGTGGCGTTTTAGGTTCAACACCCGGGTTGAGCAAAGTTAAAATTCTTAGTAGTTTTATTTTCAGACATACTAAACATACATAGGTCTTAGGTTCAATACACAGTTCGAGTAGAATGAAAATAGCCGTAATTGCAAGAAAAGTCTTAATTGTTACAATTTTTACAAGATGTCTCTTGTAGATGGCAAAAGATTCGCCTATTACGATGTTCCTAAAATATTATGTGGCATGCGCAATTTAAGTAATACACAGAACCTACCGCGTGCATAACTCTGTGTACATATAGTTATACTTAGTATTACAGTGATAATATGACAAAATTAATATCTCGCCGCTGTCTTCTTCTCCCTAGCCTTTATTATTCCCAAGTCTCTTGGGGTCAGCTTTTCTAGTCTAACCGGATTTGACTGGATATCAGTTTTTACACGGAGCGACTGTCACCTGATCTCCGCAACCCGAAGGCTAACGATACCCTAAGGCTAGACCAGTGTTCAGGATATTAATAGGGCACTGATTTCCCAATAACGACTGCCATAGATGTTCATGGCAGCCGGGACCGACGGCTTAACGTACTCTCTGAGGCACGGAGCAGGCGATAATTGTCAATCAATACGCACATAATTTCGAAAAGTCATATAACTTTCGAAAGTCAGAGGTCTCGCCGCTGTTTTATGGGTAGATTATGTATTATGAAAAGTCGTATCATTCTTACGTTTCGTTTAGTATAGCGTCTATCAAACATAGGTCAATAGATATATCTATATATTTTTTAAAAGAGCTTTTCATTTTTAATTGACCAGTATTTTCTTAGTCATACACGTTTTCTTTCGAAGCTATACTTCATCGTTAATAAGTTATAATTAACTCTTAAAGAAAAGTCCAGCCTTCTGGTCACGCGAAGCGTCGAATAGCCGCTTAGATATATCTCTAAAAAGCACACGAGCGCCCGGACCCCTTGAACCGCATAAAAGCGTCTCCACCTCAAACGGCTCAAAAACGTAATTACCAATAAAATTACTGTATTTGCGCCGTTTGAGATTTTCCGCTGCTACAGCAGCAGCACTGGCACAGCTCACCGTGTTCGGAAGATGTGATGGCGCAAGAAAGAATCAGCATTGCCATTCAACGTGGCAATGCTAATAGTCTTCTTGGCACTTTCCCGGTCGACAGCGATGCTGAGGAATTTTACGACGCTGCCTAAACCAGCCATTTCCTTTCTTTATATTAAATTTATACTCTTAAATACTTACATTGATTCTGAGATAAGTAGCAGATATTTGAACGGAAATTCTTCTGATTTAACAGACTAACGGTACGCACAAAGAGGTAAGCAAATATGTATTACTCTTACATTTCATCAGCAATAATTATAGAACCGACATAACGCCTATCATCATTAATAAATCCAGACTTCTGAAATTTCTTACCTGAAAATGCAATAATACTATGGCCAATCTGGGAATCGACTCCAATACCAAATCCTTTACCCAATAATCCATAGCAGCTACAATATCGTAATGTAAGAAAATAGAATTCGTTAACTCTATGTAAATAAAGATTATACAATTAAATAACATATTCAAAACCACCTAAATAAAATAAAATGATCATAAAATGGCCAATGTTAGCCCTTAATCTAATTTCAATATCAAAAAGGTGAGTGTTTAATTGACACATTTGAATTTAAATTACGAATTCGATTGACGCATCCCGATCATGGCCGAATGGGCACCGCGCGTTCGTCCGGAAAATATATAAAAAAATATTTATTAACAAACTTATTAATACAGCTACTGAATTTCATCGTGATCTTTATTGCAAAGAAATAAGATTAAAATTTGCAATTATTTGTATTTCGAAGTGTATGTTTTATTGGATTGATTTGATCACTTCGGTAGCAATGTCCAACCGATCGGAAAGATCGAATCTTATAAACACATTCCAATGAAGTAACGCGGTTAGGAAACTGTTTAAAATGGAGTTAATACGAATAAAAATGTTGGTAATATTGATTTTATTTGGAAGATGTACAAGTTTGTGTAGGTGTTGGGATATAAAAAATTTTCGGAAAGTATTGGATGAAAGTTGACCCAGATAGACCGTGTTTTGGATTAACCTATAATTAATTATAATACATTTTATACCCGTATGCGTTCTTGTGGTATTCATGCGGGTAAAGACGTCTGTAGAATCTTATAACACTTGCAGTAAAAACCGCGTGTGCGATAACCATACTGTGACATAGAGGTCTCAAGTTCGATCCTACATAATGCACTTTTACACTAAAGTTACGGATAAATTAAATTATTCTCGCTTCAACAGTCGCAATATTTTGAGAAACTGACTGACAGCATTGTTGAGTTATTGGTTAATATTTCAATTAATGCTTGTAAAAGACTAGGGGTGAAGTCCCGAATCAGCAAAAGTGTTACGGGGTTTCCTGTTAATATATCTTTATAACAGCACAGAGTCTTATAACAAATGAAAGCGCAAAAGAAATATGAGTGTTATGCACTTCTACCCATACCTGTTGGTATAATAATAATAATAATGTCCTTCTGACCGAATTTCGATCATGGTGGCCAGTCTTAACGGACACTGGCCATCGGCGCAGGAGATATTATAGTGCACAAGTGTACGCGTAAACACTAGTGCACTCTCTGTTCACTCACTCTCATGATCCGATGGGACGAATAATCCAACACGACCGGAGAGAGATCAGGCGCAGGACCAACGGCTTTACATGCTTTCCGAGGCACAGGGGTGTCTAACACCACCAACTTCCTAACTCCGGGCTCGTATTGAGATTTCTGAACAGAAAAACCCAATAACTTTTTGTTGGCTCGACCCGGGATTCGAACCCGAGACTTCATGCACAGCAGTCGCATATAATCGCACTACCTCTGCGCCACGTAGGCAGTTAGTTAGAGGCCTGTAGGTATATTGAGGTACTAATCTATATATATAGGTCTATACGTATTATAAAGGATAAGTACTGTTTTATCGTGGAAGACCATAGCGTAAGCCGTCTCGCGATGAGAAAAGACCATTGCCTAGCAATACGACAGTTTACAGAGCTGATATTGTCATTACCATAACAAAATTTTAACAATCTTTTCAACCAAACTAAAACCCAATTACGATTTGCAAAATACAACACAAGACACTCAAAGAAATACACGATATACAAAACAAGAAGGTATTTTTGTCCGTGCATACGTGACGGTGACATCGAGATGTGGCTATCACGAGGAACATCGGGTTCATTCACTTCTTAGAACCATGACCTCCAAGAAAAAGGATTGAAAATGGTAAATATCTGACTTGTACGTGATTCTGTTTGTACCGATTAAGAGTTTATGGTTGAAAGGTTTGAAGGATCGTTTCTGGGAATAATCTTATGGGTGTTGCCTTCTGGGTATGGTAGTAACTGGGTTATATTTTTCGTTTTTCTCGTTCGTATATTATCATGAAAGGGAGCATTGCTTAGGTCGGAGTTAATATAGAGTTTGTCTGGTAAGAACTTCTTATTATCACATTTGTGATGAAATGTATAGTATAATCTGAATTAGATGGAAGTTAGAATATAACTGAGCCAAAATGGGTGATATATCGGTCGGTACTCCTTCAGAGATACCAACGTGATTCTACAAAATATGTTAATGGGTAGAAGGTTACTTCGAGGAATAATCCCGTAGCTATCGATATTGGTTTCTGGATATGGTAGAAGATGGGTCATTTACCAGTTTTCGGCTTCGTAGATTCCATGGTATAAGTACGCGTCGTCTTTAAACTCTAGAAAGCCACATGTAGGACTGGCAAAGTATTCTTTATCTGACGAAAATTCTTAATACCAGCATAGGTCTACAATACGTCCGTCACATAACAATAAACTCATTATTTTTTCCTTCAACCTAAAAACACTCAGCAAAATATGGGTGTAATACACTCAGCCTACCCCTTTGGGGAGATACAGTTCTAAGTATGTAATAGTAGGTAAAGGATCTGAATATGACCAATTTAGGCTGCATACATCTACGTAGGCGTTTCGCCTAGCATGATCCACCTTTCTCCTAACAATGAACTTGTAGCTATATGCAGGTGAAATACATGTTGGTATATAGATTAAGATGTTGGTTATTCGCGACAAGTTATTAGTTATCCCGTGACTGCACTCGCGTTCTATGAAACTCCTACGCAGATGCGATAGAGAATGTGACATATTAGTTTCAACGATCTTGTGTTACTAGATGCGGTTACTCCTACTTTATAAAGACCTTGTATTAACACAAATAGGTATATTTTTCATTTTATATTCTGCATAAGCGTTGACCAGAAACATTGACTAATAAATTAAAATGTACAGGAAGTCATACCTACAAGCAAATGTTTACAGTATTATCAAAACATATGAATTTTTTTTTAAAGACCTCCAGAACAATTTTATTTATTATATTATTTACAAATTTTATAAGACATTATTTCCGCACTAATAATAAAAATTGTGTCGTGAAGTGCTTTTCAATCTGCTCACTTACACCCAAACATAATATTAGCAAGCAGCTTCGGTGGTGAAGTATTGGTGCGTTTGCTGAGCATGATATCTCGGGTTCTCAGATCGGGGCGACAAGGGCTGTTGTGTTTTCTATCAAGAAATTTTCAATAGCAGTCGAAATTAGAAAGGTAGAGGTGCTGAATTATGGTGCATTGTGCGAGTTATTAAAAAATATAAAATGTGCACATTTTATATTTGTAAATGTATGTGTAACGTATTTGTAATATGCAAATATAGAAACATTTGCATATTTTATCTTTTTTTATAACTACTAAGACTATGGATGATTAAAAGAGCAGCGATAGCTCAGTGGGGACAACAGACTGCAATGCTGAGGGTCTCGGGTTCGAACCCACGTCGCGCACCACTGACTTTTGGAAGTTATATGACTTTTCGAAATTATGTGCGTATTGATTGACAATTATCGCCTGCTCCGTGCCTCGGAGAGCACGTTAAGCCGTCTGCCTCGGCTGCCATGAACATATATGGCAGTCGTTATTGGGGAAGTCGACACAAAAGGTCCCACTGGGTCGAAGTGTCGCCGGTCTGTACTGACTGGCCCCCACACAGGATAAGATAAGATAAGATAAGATGGACGATTAATATAACACGAGTGACTTAACAATAATTTAAACTATGGACTTAAAGAACAACCGAGCTATTTCTGAATCACATCATTTTTAGTGGAGTATTGGGATAGAATCCTCTTCACATTGGGAGTAGCACAGTAAACATTTCAGGCACTGAGCCATCCGTGCGTTCATATGCTGTCTTCCCATTGTCTCTTCCAGCTTGTTTATACATCTGTGGGTCCTAGTCTGTGGTCGCTATTCGTGTGGTCAAACAGCCTGCTCTTTATCCTTTGTCTATGCTTTATGCGAGCTATTAGTTGAACAACTATTGTGCACGACAATTGATTAACATTTGAGGAATTATTCCTCAGTGGCAACACAAGGTTTTTGTGGCAATTATTAGCATTTAATAAGTTAGGTGCCTACTTGTATTTTTAATAAGCGACAATATTTTAGTATTTTATTGTCTGAAGTTGGTGAAGAAAAACATCGTGAAGCAACCTGCTTGTCTTTGAGTGTTCTATATTATATTCGAAGAAATGAGAGTCTGCCAACTCCCACTGAGCCCGGTGTGGTGGATTATGGCCTATTTTGGAAGTAAAATCTTCTTTAGATGCGTTGAGCACTTTTTGGGTAAACAAAAATCATGGATCTCGCGTCATCGTCCCCGAACGCTTTCCATGAGCTATATGTATACTGTGTATATATGTGTACTTTTTGGGTGAACAAAAAGCGTGAAACTCGCGTCATCGTTACCGCACGCTAGTTACTTAGTTTTCACTTCTATCAGCAGTCCTCAAAGACTGCACTGCACTGCATGTTATTTTTTCATATCGAAGCCCGTGCCCAGCTATTGGATATTTTAATACAGGGCTGATATTACTGTCAGATATTGTCGTAGGTGTGCACACAAAAACTCACAAAAGTTTCAAATTTGTTTGTACGACGAATAGTTGTTTCGGTATAGTGTGTCCTTTGTGTCTATAGTTTCAATGATTGTAAAATCCCCTTTGCTACAGGAATTACATTTAGTGCGAGAGAAATCTCGACTCCTTTAATGAGATATGGTTTAGTGTATCCTAAGCTGTCTAGCTTGCATGTAAAATATGATATAAGAAATTGGACGTAATCGTAGCAACTGGATATTCGTGGTTTCTGCCGCCATTTGTGAGCAACAGTCATGAATTTACGAGTGCAATAATAACTCTCTAAATATGTTCAATATTTACTTAGAACTAGTTTCTGCCAGCGAGTTCTTCCTCGTGAATCTCACAGTATCACATACACGGATAAAAGCATACTATGGACTAATTCAGTACATGGCCTATTTATGTGCCGAGTTTCATTGAAATCCGTTCAGCTATTTATGCGGGAACATTCTCATCATGACAAACTTATACACTTCTAATATTTAATTATATAGTAGGAATAGGTATGTTATAAAAACTATTGCATGATGGATCTGTCACTGTAACTGGTGCCAAAACTATAGTTGTATTACAATACATCTTTGATAATGACAACAGGAACTAATTTGAACTAAATCGTTTGCCAAAATTAACATATTTTTATTCCGCAGTTTAATCTCCCGCTATTTTATCTGTGGCAAATCAACTCACAAATTAGTGGACAGATTAAAAAATATTAAAAACGACTAATGACCCATAAAGAATGAAGCCATAAATATTAAAAAAATAAAGGTCGTAATCTATTAACACTTGGAAACAGTGGCGCGGTCTCAGCGACCCAAGTATAGATTTTAAATTTATTTACATTTAACTAAACAAAGATAAAAATACATTCACTTGTACCAAATCACACAATATTTTAGTACTTATAGTTATGTAGATAAAGGTCAAAATTTATTTAAATAATAGCATAGGTAACTTTGTCAAACGAATAAGTTACCAACTTAATTATTTCATATTGCGTTTGAATTTCGGTGTTTTAATTAATTTTAGACCGCATTCTTTTGTGTATAAGGTTGTGTTTAGAGTTTTAGGTAGGCAAGTAGTTTGTTTTATAGTCAGGTATTTCTGTGTTGCGGAGGGTCTGCGATAAATAAATATCTACACGGTTTGACAAATGAGTGAACACTGCCTTTATGGTGGCGGTGTGTCTGATAAACTGAGTATTAAATGGTATACGAGTCGTTTTAAATATTTCTAAAGTTAAAATAATTAGAAAAATTCTTTGTGGTATTTGTGTCTTTGATATGAATGTTGGACATTGTTTTTTAGAAATTCTAACCAGCACTTATTTAAATATTCTATGTGATAAATAGTTTTATAATAATGAAAGGAAAGACTTGGAAGAAGTTTTATAAAACAAATCATTTAAAAGTGACAGACGATAAGATAGAAGCGGAGTCTTCTCGTAAATAAGTTTGCACTTTTTTGAAAAGTTAAAAATAGGTCTCATAAATTAAAAAAAAATAATACAAGCGTTATTGATATCATATCGGAACAAAACATCTAGACGTCTTATTTCCAGGACATCTTCTGCAGTTTCCGCAGGCCGAGTTCTGCAGTTAATAGGATAAGATATGATAGCTAATAATAGCCAAGAGACGATAAGATACTGATCCATAATAGCAAGATACTAACTATTCGAAAAAGAACGTATCAATGCGTTCTGCTATATAGTGTAAACTGATAGAAAAAGCCAAATAAAACATATTTTCCAAAGTACTTGCTTACGTACATAACGGTATGAATGATCGGGATCGCTTCTGAAAATTCCATTATTTTATAGGAAGTTGGCATAAGAGAAGTAACACAGCTATTGTAAGGTAACAATTTCTGAAACAAGCGTTGATGTGTAAGCTTTTGGAACTGATACTCGGTATGAAAGAAAAAGAAGGATATAGATACCTACGCGATTTCTTCTTTTTTTTAATTTATTCAGCCGGAGTCGTGAATCTCACTTCTGGAATTGCAAGCAATTCAAGGCTACTTACCTTCTGTTGTTTGACATTACGCTAATACTAAAACACTTGACCAATAAGAACCTTACGATTGTAAGTCAAGCATTCATCATTAACCAATACAGAACTACAAACAAACTAACAAAAACATATCAGATTCCCCGTCCATGTTGTAAAACACACACGGAATTCATATTAGCCGATTAATAAATTCTAAGAAGTTTGAAATAAGACATAAATTTAAATAAAATACTTTATATCGGCCATTTTGATCTTAAGTGTGTTTGGTCGTGGTAACCATTGTTTTAGATGAAAAAGATTCGAGTTTGCGTGATGTCGGATGGGTCGTAATGTTCAAATATTGTTTTATTTTTTGTTGAGCGTGGATAGGGTTAAACGTCATACGTCAGGACGTTGACATCGAATGTTGCCAGTTGTCATGATTTTGTTATAAATTACGGTTTCTTATGAATTTATTTTTATGTTAGCAAGGTTGCAAAGAAGCAATGCATCAATATAACCTATAAACGCTTTTGAGGCACTCATAGCCAGTTGCACTCACTGATCGGTAAACTATAAGCGAGGTTAAGCAATGTTGGGTGCGGTCAGTCTATAGATGGGTGACCGCTTAGTGGTATTTCATCTGAGCGTCTCCGTGCTTCGGAGAGCACGTAAAAAGTCAGTCCCGCTTGTTAGCAAATTGACAGCAGTCGTTAAGCCATGTCAGAGGCCTACGGGCGGTTTGAACAACTCTTGACAATAGGTAGGCCACTAACCACACGAAAAGAAGAAGAAGATAAATGCTTGCAACGTGAAAAGTTTATATTTAAACATACAGCAATACTCTTACTTTGAAGGGTTCTTCAAAGTAAGAGTATTCCTGTATAGGCAACTTAAGAGGACAACATTGGTAGCAGTGATGTATTGGAAATGCGCTTGAGAGGTCGCGGCTTCGATTCTCACTCATTACACTACTGATATAAACCCACTTCTAACACAAACATTAGCTTAGCTGGAACTATTATTCTGCTCATCCTGTTGGTCACATGGCATAATATGCTTGCGTATGCGGATGATCAGGCAATTCCCAGGTTCATCGTCCGGGTCATGGTCGTGCTTTTCTGCTAGTAAATTGGCAGATGGGCATCTCGAAATGTGCCCAGTAAATATTATCAGGCTCTCCCGATTTCGATGTTAGATTCGGTTTTTTGTCTGAGATATTTTTAATGTAGCACGTATCTTTTGTAACTTAAGATCTAAATCATAACAGGTAAAAGCTAGGTGCCATTAGAATTTGCGCAATCTTCAAGGATATTCTACTATGAGCGCATATAACAACATGCATAAACACCATCTGATTACAACCTAACAGTATGCAATACAACTATAAAAAGTACAAGAAACATTGTCTGTGCTAAATAAAAAAAAAGAAAAGCTCAAGAGATCTCACAATCCCATTCTCTATTAGCGGATTGCACCGCGCTGTGGAATAATCAAAATAATGACGCGAGACCACCGCATAGGATTCGATTACTAAAACTACCTAATTAGGAGACTACGATAGCAACGCGAGGAAATTGCCCTGGGACCATGATCACTATAATTGCAACGCGTTCAGGCTACCGGTCTTACGAACATCTTCCCTCACTTTCCCCCTCACCCAAATACCTATACCCATCTCCTTCCATCTCCAGATTTATAAAATTCGTTTTCGAATCAAAAACTCTTATTGAATTAATCACGACCAATCAAAATTGTATTTTAATATAACGATTTTTGAGTTCAAATTTGGTTGTGAGTTTTTTGTGTATCTGATCAAATTTCTATTTGGTTGCATGCCGATTATAGAGGTAATAATACACTGGTTTGGTCGTAATAATATGCAATTCGGATGTTCGATTTTGCGATTCCATCTCAGATAAGGTAAAATGGCTGTATGTATATACATATATATATATATATATATAAACATAGCTGTATAGCTATGTAGCATTTTTCGGTTATATACTTTAGCGGCGAGCGTGTATGAGGAATGTTATGAAAGTGTATGAAGCCAGAGAAGTGTGTCAGGATCGTAGTAAATGGAAATTCGTAGTCTCTGACTACCCCTCTGGGAAACAGGCGTGAATCTATGTATGTATGTATACCTTAGCTTTTATATAGAATAACTTTTGTATATCCAAAAACACTAGGCCTAAGTGATAATACACGCTTGTTTTGCCAGTTGTGTTCTAAGTCCTATACAATAGGCATCCAGTTTAACCATTAAAAATACTAGTATCTCTTATTACTAACTATATATAAGTATATAGGTTTCACATTTTGCATTGACTGCACGGGTGATGCAGTCGTTTGGCTGTCTCCACGCTGAGCATTTTGGGTTCGAGTCACATGCGCTACACCGGCTCCGAGTGGACTTTGTGTACGTTTTTCGTATGCTTGTAAAGCCCCTTGCGACATAGGGCTAGTCCGGTAGTTATCATTTAGAAAATCAACGCCCGTTTGCTGAAAATGATAACAGTCCTCTAATAACTCTTTTAATGATGAAACTTAAAACAATGAGATTAATTAGAAAATCTAATGAATTTTCCAGATGCAATCCTCTACAATTTAATCGAGATCATAATCTTTCCGCTGGTCAAATTACACCGAAATCCGTATTAAGTTATTAAATAGCAGAAATATAAACATGTTTATTATTTGCTACATATTAATAAAGCAACGATGTTATATATTGAGATTTATGTTATAAATATTTTTCATAACATGTTTGAATGTCAATTATAACAGAGGAAAAACACAATCCATAACGCAGGACATGAACCTGCGACCTCGATGTAATATTGCTTATAATTGAAGTTCAATAAAGAGACCAATTATGTTCTTAAAGATCACGACCTTAGACTACTCTATTACCTAGTAGTTATGTATGTATATGTATGTAATGACCCAATATATGTATTAAAATATACATAAACAGTAAAAAAAAAAATGAACTCATTGAAAAATGTGACGTTCTACTTGGTTAATACTTCAGCAAAAAATTCTACTACTATGGAAAAAGTAATATTGACTTTTGCTGTAAGAAACGAATAATGTCAAAGTAGTAAAGTACATTTTAAATGGAAAGAGAACGATCATATTGCAGGAACTTGAAACACGAATTAGCAATTGAAAATACTACAGTTTTTTATGGTGACATTTTAACATTTGGCCTAGCTATATATAATATATAGATGCTTTTAATTTCAGGGAAATTCATACATTAACAGACCTTAAAAAAATTTAGGTCTTTTAAAAAAGTTTATGATTGTTCGGCTGCGATTTTCTGTAGGACACTGGTACTTCTTCAGTCAGGCTATGCGTGTGTTATGAAAAGCAGGTTCTTAAACGTCTAGAAGCAGTTCGTCCGAACAGACGGCAACGCACGAGTATTATCCAAGTTGTCGTACATAAGCCACACAACTTTTCACCACCAGAAGGACCGTGCTTGTCTGTCTCTTGCTCAAAATAAGAAAGGAAATAAAAAAAAAGTATATTAACTAACTATTACTAATATTAAATACCCACAAATACTCAAACCCAGTTTTTACGACCAATTTCAAAATCGATTCAACTTCTGCTAAAACAACACAAAAAAGACAAGATATGATTCGACCAATTACGCCTCAGCGTGTAATGACGTTTAAATAATACAAATCGATTCATCGGTGCTCATCAAAGGCGCCGCATCGATTCTCGTTACAATCGTAATTATACTTTATAAATCGAATTATAATCGATGTATCGTTTCATTGCCTTTGAATGGAGTAGACTTTAGTCATTTAAGTCTGCACAATAATTAACTATTGTTAGTATATAATTGTGGGTATAACTGAATCGTTGTTGTATGGTTAGTTCTTAAGTTACTTATTTTTATGTTTATATTAATATAATAACAGTCCTCTTTACTGTCCTACTACTGGACACAGTCTCTTCTCAATATATTTTCTTTCATCAAGTGAGCGATACTGAAGTATCTAATACGTATACAATTTTGAAAGTTACAGGTGCGCGCCATGCATCCCAAGATCACTGCGTGGCAGTCTTATGGTTTTTTCACTAGATCATCGCTACTCTCTCTCATACTTGTACTATAAATGGCAAAGCAAGTCTAATTATTCGTTAAACTAATAGCTGAGTCACTAAAAACTTGATAATTTTTTGTCATCGTGAGTCGTAACATAAGCAGATTAAAAAAAACGCATTCTTATTTCTTTGTTAGGCAAACTAAGCTCACTGATGATTGAAAATACAGCCTTATTCTTTTTAATTTGTTTATGTAATCCGATAAACAAGAATACACATAGCATTTACAATAAAAAAACATGCAAAGAAAATATAATTACAAAAAGGTGGCAGTATACAGTAGCGTAGTGGTCAATGGCTCTAATAGATGGCGTTAGCGGCGGCTCAATTTACAAATTAAAGAGTGCGCGCGCGCACGCTCGCCGCCGCACTGCGCCCGCGCCGCCACTGCGGCGGTGCCACTATTCTACAAATTAAATCGTTTGGTTGCAAAAATTAAAGACAGATACAGAATACAATATTTTTAGATAATATTAATATTAATTTATCATAGAAATTGATAGACAATTACAGCATGACTATAGACATAACGTAGTGCTGTATAACTTAAATAGAAGGGCTTGTGGCACAAAATGTGTATGTCCTATGAATATAAGTAGTTACAAATTTATCAAACTGATAGAGTAGGTACTGTGCCTTGCTGAAATATATATTCTTATTATAACACATTATTATATTTGTATATATACAACTTAAAACGCTAGTAATATACGCGTCGCTTATTAACCCAAAGCACCGCATCACAATATTTCCTCCACATAATGTACTTAAATTATAAGTGTTAACAATATGGCTTAGACCCGGTCAAAAAGCATTATTTACTTAACTTTCTAATTATGATATTAATTACACAATAATGTTTGCTGCCTGTAGCGGTTATCACTACGTACATACTATAAAATAAAGTCCCCTGCTGTCAGTCTCTCCATTCGCGATAAACTCAAAAACTACTGTAATGTTTTTCATGCGGTTTTCACCAATAGACAAAGTGATTCATGAGGAAGGTTTCAGTGTATAATTTGTTAAGGTTTTGTTCGACCTCTGCGAAGCCGGGGCAGGTCGCTAGTGGAATAGGCATGATGACAGGGTTAAAAATAAGTGATTCTAATAAGTCCATCTTTTAGATTAGCACAAAATATTGGACACTTATTTTTTGTTTTAACAAAACAATAAAAATTTACTTAGATATAACGCATTAAAATTCAAGAGTGAGGGCTTGTGCCGTCACACTTTTGTAAAATTTGTACCGAACAGTGACGTAACACGAAATTTAAACGCGTTGTATCTTCGTTATTATTAGTTTGTGGAACAAAAGAAAAATTCGTATGCAATATTTTTTGCTAATTTAAAAGACGGATTAAAATCTTTTTTTTGTCATCATGCCTATTATAAAGACACAAGCAGATGAGAACAACTAAACCAATTTTCCTACATGGTTTTATTTATTGCAAAATCTTTTTCTCGTTTTATATACCTGAAGGCTTTACTTACATTGCATACTTTTTGTAATATGCACATAAAATAAAGCATATTCCAAAGCAAATTGGAAGCAGTTTCTTTCTAACTATTGTAAGTGCATCCCATCCAGAATAAGGCCGCGTGTTCAGAGATTGAACTTTTATAACTTTACCATCATCGCAGACGATTGCATACAATATTGATTTTACATCATTTTTTTATCGTCCGCAATGAAATGACTTTGTTAATGGACGTGGCTACTTACGAGATGATTTTGATTGAGATGCTGCAATATAGATTAACGTCCCATAAGTATTGGTTTTGGAAGGGATCAGATGAATTCAAAGTAATTATTGTTTTACGATTATGTGAATCTTATACACATATAATATATTTAGAATGATGTCTATATATTCTCAAATCAATGGCGTGATAGTTTATGTGGTTGCCTCACCGCAACCATTACGTCGAGTGTTGTAGGTTTGAATCCCATCTTGACAAAAAATTGTGTGATCTTTAATGATTATACCGAGTCTGGGCGTTCTTTTTGTCTGTTGTTTGAATGTTTGTAGTCTACCACGATACAGGCATTAATCCTAGTGCGAGAGAGATCTTATTTAATCTGTCAACTCTTATTATACCAGACATAGTTAAAAATCTATCGTGCCTGACCACCGGTGTGCCAAAGCGAACCAGGGTTAAAAATTACAAAAACAAAAACGGAGCTATGGAAATTCTCAATAAAACATAGTCTGGATATATGTATGTATGTATGTCCAAACGTGGTGCTGCAACTGAAAAACTCTTTATAGAAAATTCGGAGTACCGAACCTTTGACTTTAATAGTCGGCTAAAAACGTAAGCGGTACTTGTATCGCTAGGCACTTGTAACCTTCTTTGTTATACTGACATAAATATAATATATGTTTTAAAAATAACTTTTTCATTAGGTATAAATCTTGTGTCCCGAAGTCTATACAATCATTTAACCCATGACGATTAAGAATATCCAGACCCGAAATAAAAATTTCGCGGAACAGATGAATAGACTGCGCCTGCACGCAGCTAAAACTACACTTATGCGTAAGAGTGTCTTCTGAATGGCTCCGGTAATTTATAATAATCTGCCAAAACAGTTAAAAGATTTGAACGTTAGTGCATTCAAAAGACAGTTAAAAGAAATTTTGGAAGTTAAAATATATTAAAGTGTGACAGATTTTCTCACGGATATCATAAGTTAGTTTTACATTATAATGGCTTTAGTTGTAAAATTACGAAGACATAATTTTGTTATACATTTACAAACTCATGTAATGCCATCTAATAACTTTATGGAAATTATTGTTTTATATTTAATGCACTATTATAATTTATATTAAATCTAATGATGATAATAATTTACAATTCAATAATTATATTTGTTAAGCAAGACTATTTAAATTTGCATGCCTGAAGGTAGAACGTGGCAGATCAACTACAATGCTAACATCTTAACTGTAGCCCATGTTCGCAATTGAATATCTAAATGATTTGATTTGATGATTTGATTTGTTCCGTGTGAGCATCAAACTTACAATACTCGGCACAGTGGCAATGACGAAGCCAGTATTTAAACCGCTGCGCTAGTAGCAGCTCAGCCGCTCAGCAGTCAGTAATGGTAAATTATTTCAGCAACTTGACCTCACAATTATTTATTTAATTTATATTTAACCATATTTATTACACAGTATAATGACCGCGACGATGTAAGAAAAAAGAAAAATTACAATTAGACGTAAATATGACGTCATTTACTTTACAAAGTGATTTACAACATTGACATTCGTGATTTATGTAATATGCGCACGCGCTGTAAATTATTGCGTTTTGACGGGCTACTCGGAATCAGTAAGAAATGTTATAAATCATTAAATAAAATATAAAGAGGTTAATAATTTCATCATTTATTTAAATAATATACCTACTCGCCTGTATATTACCGTAAGATTAGACTGAGGTCTATTACACTCACATCTCGTTAATAATGTTAATGTCTTCCGTAATTGTGAATCAATAAATCCTTATAATATAGATTAGTATCTTTTGCCCGCGGCTTTGCACGTAAATGTAGAATATGTCAATTTTCTGACCCTGGGAAACAGTATCTATCTACTTATTTTCTGAATAACAGGTACCCTCTCTCCTTTTTGTATCTCTGACAACGTGTATGCGAAATTTCATAATGATCGATCGAGTGGTTATGGCGTGAAACTGTAACAAACAAACCAACAAATTCACATTCGCATTTATAATATTAATTAGGATAATAGAGCACTTCAAAAATTTCGGTAATGTTTATCGACTTATGTCGCTGACTGTACCATCGAAAAATGTTTAGTATATTTAATGAGACAACTTTTCAATTATTAAATATTGCAATAAATATTAGCAATATATATACTTACTGTTAATTTTAATATATATATTAATTTCAATAAATAAACACTTAAGATTGCAATCGATTAATGTCATTAAATTAAAAATGAAAAGCCAAATAATTAGGATTTATTTGATTAATTACATTAAAATGTAGATTTCATTTCATATCTTTATTATAATCTAATACTTGTCTTCGTACGTCGTTCAGACATTTTGTAATGCCATAGATCATTGAAATGGCGATATTTATTTTGTGTCAAAATCTGTTAGATTTTAAATTATAATTATTTGCCATTCGATTTGTTTTTACTAAACTATTAAATGTGTAGTGAGATTGTTGACGTCGTTTAATGTCTCGGTGATAAAGTAATAGTGAATACGGCTGATGAACATGAGGTCTCGGATTCGATTCCATGGTCAGGCAAATGTTATTGGGGTTTTCGATTAAATAATTGTCGGTAGCGGTGGGCGGAACTAAATTCACTGACATCTATGTGCAACATAAAAATCATAGTTGGTATAATGTTGGTGTGATACATCTCTGCCTACCGCTTTGGGAAGTAAGGTGAGGAACTTGAGTTCCTCAATCAAAAACCTCAATAAAACTTTACACGACTCGATAATTGAACCTGAGATGTTATACACAGTAATCGCATTCACTCCCGCTACGTCAATATGTCGCATTATATAATTATACTAACAACATTCTGCGATTTCACCCACGTTTAAAAGTACTCTATTGCTTCCGTAACTCTTAGCGTGATGTTATGTACCTACTTAAGTTATTTTCGAATAAAATACCTTTTTTATATTTTTCCTTTTTTTGTAACTTTTACACACAGCGTATGTCAGTTCCATCATAACCTAAGCATAATACTAACTACATATCAAACTATTTTAATGCATCCGACATGAATTTGAACAGAACTTTTGCGTCATCGCTATTAGGTTCCGATAAAATTTTACGCAACATCCCTATGTCGACTTTATTAAAATTCAAGTCGGACACTAAACTATTTCTGCTAGAGTCATATCTGACACACTCCATTAACAAATGGTGTAAGTCCTCCACAACTCCACATACCGCACAGTCGGGCGAACGAGGTATTTTCATCATGTGAAGAAATTTGTTGCATGGAATGTGTCCAGGTCCGAGTCTATGGCCAATAACAATCAATTTAAAAAACCTTTCTAATGGTGAAAGAATCATTAAAATCGGTCCATTAGTATTTGAATTTTAATCTCTGCAAACAAAAGTACAAAATTAAATATATTCGTTTTATAATATTAGTGTAGAGTACCAGGGTATGTAGCCCTTTGGCTTCTTTATGCCAAAGGTTAGATATCAGTGTAGTAACATATTTTAAAACAACCTAGAGCAAAAACCTATGAAAAAGCATCTCTTAAAACGCCCAAACCAACTAAAACCGACGCAACAATCTCACATACAACTGGATTCGAACAAAATATCGGATAAAAATGCCAAATACTTGTAAAAAATCATCAGAGAATCGATATTATTAACAAGAACCGACAAAGTTGCTATTGATACCTGTTTACGACTCCCACGAGTTTTTTGCCTATTTTTTGTCAATAGCAGTTGACATTATATGTTAAAAAATTCGTATTGTAGTTGCTTCTATTGTTTGGTGGAGATTCTAAAGAGGATTATAATCGGGTATCAGACTTATTGAAGTTTATTCGTGAAGAAATCTCTGGTGTACCGTTGGTTGATAGATAAAAATGGATTAGAGTACTGGAAAATAATTGTTATCTGACATCTTTACGCTGTGTTAATTGGAGAACTTTTATACGCCATAACTTCAATGAATGTTTTTGTGTTTGCTTACATAAACAGTAATAATATCAGCCCTATAGATGAACAATCTCACTGCTGGGCACAGGCCTGTTCTCATAGTGAAAAGGGTTAGGCCATAGTTCATAATGCTGGCCTAGTGCAGGTTGTCGACTTAACATGTCTTCGAAAATATTATGGAAAGGTCTCAGACATGCAGGCTTCCTCACGATGTTTTCCTTCACAGTTAAAGCGAGCGATAATTAACTATTTACGCACATACCTACATAAAAAAATAAAAAAAAACAAGTAAAGAAATAGAAGGCTTGTTTGTTATACATGTAGCTGTCTGTGAGAAGTAGGTCGAGGTTTCTATATTTTCAAGTTCCATATAATATGAACTGTGTCTACTACCAAATAATGACCATATAAGGTACTAGTGCGCCGCGGTGCTACTAAGAATTTACTAACAGAAAATCCCAATTATATTTTGTCTGAATTAGGCATTGATGTGATTATGCACGATTACATGCAAATATAAATGCAATCGTATGCTGCAAAAATAACAAGGCAGTCTTAAACTGAAGACATTACAACAATTAGGTACATATCTACGTTCGCCGCGAGCCGTATATGTGTTATTTTAAGAGATTTTTTTAATGAATGGAAAGATAACCTATCAGTAGGCCTGCATCAGTTAGCTGAACTTATGTTCTCTGCCAAGCAGCAATAGCTCAGTGGGGAGACCAACAGACTGCAATGCAGAGGGTCTCGGGTTCGAACCCACGTCGCGCACCTCTGACTTTCGGAAGTTATATGACTTTTCGAAATTATGTGCGTATTGATTGACAATTATTATCGCCTGCTCCGTGCCTCGGAGAGCACGTTAAGCTGTCGGTCCCGGCTGCCATGAACATCGATGGTAGTCGTTATTGGGGGAAGTCGACACAAAAGATCCCACTGGGTCGAAGTGTCGCCGGTCTGTACTGACTGGCCCCCACACAAGATAAGATAAGATATGTTCTCTGCCAACATATACCACAATACAGGGGCACCAGCTCCATTCAGTCGTTTCCACACAATACAATCGTTATACGAATGTCTAGTATCTAGATGCACTTTTATTTTGAAATTAACGCAAAACACTTGCAAACAATTTCCTTACAAGCCCATGGCATGATTGTTCATCAACCATCATATCTTCAGCAATCCAAATAACTAAACAATGACCTTATTACCAACACATAGGATTCAAATTAAAACAAAACGCTTTACTAATCAAACGGCAGCTCTAAAATGTATTCGAAAAATTGTAAGGGTGGATTGGTTTTAAGCCAACATAGGCATCTAGTTATTATAAATTATATGCACCTTAATGTCATGACATAGAGTTCAATATCGTTTGTACATAGAGATATGTAAAGTTGGTAACAAAAAGTGTCGTATCCCTAGCATTTCTTTATCAATCACGTAGACAGACAAAAAACGTCTGCACATCGAACTGAGAGTCACTTACATTAATGGACGCAACCCTCGCGTTGTAATGCTGAGGTTTGGCAAAGACTAAAATAGCAGAAGATACGATATTGTAATATTTGCAATAATTATCATTCCAAGACCAATGCGCAATTTCATGTCGTATTATTTCTCTTTAAACTATAAAAAGTTTCGGCGAGAATTTATTAAGAGATTTTCCACTATTAACATGACAGATAATATTACTTACAATTCGTATCTGAAAGCGGCAATTTATAAACCCTATAATGTTATACTTATAAATTGGTAGTCTGAGACATAATGATTAAGAAACAGTCTTTTTTTAAAAAGCTTGTGACTACCGCCACGTTTGCAAATTAGCTGAGTATAGTAACAAAATACAGGTAGTTAAAGCCTGTTTCTGATTAAAACTTTTACTGTTTTAAGTTACAGTAAGTACACACAGCGACACATAAACCTAGACTGTTTGGACTTTGAACTATTAGAAGTTGAACGCTGCGAATCGTGCGAGAGTGTGCGGTATATTTTTGTTACGCTCTATCCGTACCACATCGACACCACTATGCACTGTCCCTTTCCGACAATTCTCTATTTTGTATGTAGCGTAGTTATGCGTATATTGAGTGTCTAACTTGATCTGTAGCCGTGTGTATATTTCAATAATTTTTGGGATTTACGTATTTAGGTTCATAATACCAATTAGTTTAATAACGAAGACAATTAAAATATATATCATGTCATATTAAAAATTTGTCAATAAATACAGTCTAAACTCCTATAAGCAGTATAAATTATATTGGTACTAGATGCAAACGGCTTCGCTCGCGAAAATGTATGTAGGTTATGTCAATTTTCGATTCCTCGAGAACGGTACTTTTCCTGGATGAATAAGGTACTATGTCCTTGCGACAACGTGTGTGCAAAATTGAATGATCATTCCTGAAGAAGTTAAGGCGTGAAAGCGTAACACTAGTTAGGATTATGCACGTTAGGCATTAAAGTTCATACAGCAAATTTTTTCGTTTCTGTTTCCTTATGATCTGCATCCAATCGTCATCAGGTATTAGCTGTTGTGAATCATTTGCTGATTGTTCTGTAATGACGAGGTGTAGGGAAGGTGCATCTGTTTTTGTGTTACATTGTATGACAACTTTTGTGGAGGACGTGTTACGATGGATATAGATTGGGGAGATATTTATTGCTTCGTATGATATATGACGATTTTCACCCTAAAAATGGGGATAGGTGAGTAAAGAACGTGTTTTGACGGGTTTTGTAAACCTGTCAATATTATTCTTTAGATAGTCTAAATTATTGAAATTAAGCTTTGTGCTATATACGGATTTTATCGCGTTGTTTATTTATCACTGTATTACATCATTTTGAAACTGTTACACTACTACTACTATTGAATTTTACTAATTTATAAGCTAATAAAATTATTAAACCTATTAAAACTATTTATATTTAGGTTAACGCTTTCCCCGACGTGTCGGTTGCTTTTCAGCAGCCATGGTCACGGGGAATTAAATGAATAACACTCGCGTAAACAGAAGAAAATATTATGTAAAATAGTCTAAATTACTTTTATTTTAATATTAGATATAGACCGTGACTTCACACGCATTTATATGTCAAAAATTCTATCCTCCGGGGACAGTTACTCCCATAGAAAACTCTCAATACCTACACGAAGTTTGTTTGACTATCTCCTATTTACGACGAATAAAGTTCAATGTATTCTTTGTATACTAGTATAACACTTCGAGGTAAGAAGGAATAAATTAATATATTTTCTATCACATACATACAACACCATCTAGCCCAAACTAAGCAGAGCTTGTACTATGGGTACTAGACAATGGATAAACATACATACATATATACTATTTTTTGTAAATACATACATATTATACATAGAAACACCCAGACCAAGACAAACATCCATGTCCATGCACACAAATGTTTGACTTGTGCGGGAATCGAACCCGCGACCTCAGGCGTGGCAGTCGGTTACACTAACTACTACGCCATCGAGGCCGCCAAGAAAGAAAATGAAGATCACAATTATCCTGAATATGGGTAAAACAATTTGACTCAGTCAGCGCCTTGTAGGCTTAAAAAGTTCAAAAGAGTGTGAATCCTGGTACTGTTTTAAGTCTGCGTCTATACAACATTCACGCGTGCCTCGTGAATGTTGCTTCAAAAACATCGTCTAGGAATCTTCACACAACATCTTATAAGACTTTAAATTCAATGCTTAGTTTTTACCTCCCCCAATAAATCAAATTATGGATACATCACGAAGTAATCGTGTCATCTGTCGGACATCAGACGGGAATCGAACCCATTGTCTCGCAAGTGACGGATATCTCAATACGATGCTTTATGGGAGTCGATCAGTATTGTCGGCTTATGTTAGTCCATCTGGATTGGGCTTTGAATGAATTTTAAGTAGGGTGGATGTTCCAATTATTGTCCGTTCTTTTATAAAAATACTTTACGTGATAGATGGCTAAGACGGATGGAAAATATAGCTGAAAGCAAATTTACCAGTGGCATAGTGGTTAGTGTAATCGACCGCCACGCCTGAGATCGCAGGTTCGATTCCCGCACAATTCAAACATTTGTGTGCATGAACATGGATGTTTGTCTTTGTCTGGGTGTTTCTATGTATAATATGTATGTATTTACAAAAAAAAGTATATATGTATGTTTATCCATTGTCTAGTACCCATAGTACAAGCTCTGCTTAGTTTGGGCTAGATGGTGTTGTGTGTATGTGATAGAATATTATTATAATCTGCTTACTTTTATGACATAAACAAAAGAGCTTTTGTGAACCTATGTAGATATCTAGGTTAAAGTTTGGGACTAAAGCATACCAATTTGTGTTATCATCTCGATGTTGCAATAACCTTACTTCATTTTCATGCTTTCTTTAAATAAGCGCGTATTAAAAAGACCATTTCTTTAACCAATAGGTATCAATCTTGAATTATTTATAGCAAATGAAATCAATCATGAATAAACCTAAGTTCCTACATAGAAATCACTTTCGTAAGCGGGTATTGTAGCCGATAATGACTTGCAATATCAAGGGTAATGAGTAGAAGACGTGGGTATGAGAACATGTGGCGTACGAAACGCAGTATCAGTGTTTCAAATTTTACACCAGGTTCTGGCAACTTACCGGAATGAGCCGGCTTATTCGACTATCAAATCATAATTGGAAGGCTCTTATTTTATTTACTAATCTGTTACTTTTTTGAGCATATACTTACTCAGTGAATTAGTCTTATTCCTTAGATTCCTCGCGGCTGACAACTGCTCGATCCACCCTCCTCCACTCAGCATACAATAGACCCGCGATATTTTATTGTCAATGTTAAATAAAGTCATTATATTGATTGAACGGTGCCTATCTTATATTTTTTGTCGCTTCGGATAGCTTTCGGGACAAATCGATTGTGATGGACAACACACCTTATTGAGAGTAGAACATCATTCAAATACAACTATCAAAATTATCCTTCACCTTTATGGCAAGACATTAGAGTTCATTTTTGAATGGCATGTTAGTTTATGAGGTGATTTGGTAGGTAAAGCTTCCCTAAAGGTTGTAATATAGAAAAATAGGCGTAGAAATCGCGTAGAAGTATTATGGTTATATGAATTTGTAATATTTTGCTTGTATTGAAGTTTTGACGTAAACATATGTAGTGTTATTAATATTAGGTCGATATGGAAGTAAATTGCTTTGATTGAGATGTTCGGCGGTTTTTTTCTTAATGTTGTAGCTTTGTGGATTCCGTCTTCATCTATGTTCGGTGGCTTTGCTATTCATTGGAAACATAAAAGGTCTTTAGTAAGTTTAAAATTGACAGAGTGTTGATACAAATTTAATATTGGTAGGTGTAATCTTCAAACATCAACTCTGTATATACTTATGTTTATAATAATAATATCAGCCCAGTATTAAACTGTCCCACTGCTGGGCATGGGCCTCTTCTCAGTATGAGAAGGGTAAAGCCATAGTTCACTACGCTGGCCCAGTGCGGATTAGCAGACTTCACATATCTTTGAAAATTACAGGGAACTTTTAAAAATGCTGGTTTCCTCACGATTTTTTCCTTCACCATGAACTTCGGTTACTTTGAAATTACTTTATACTTCGCTTTCGATGAACCTCCTTTCAATGACAGACTTAAGTCTCAGATGAGACTTATTTTTACTTTCTTTGCCTTCATACTATAAAATCGAACATAAAACTCCAAGTCTAACCATCTTCACACTAAACTGTCACTTCTATATTTCGCGTTTATTGGGGCACCACCTCCTATATGGTACAGTAATTAAAGGGAGGTGACCAAAATAAGGCCGTATTAAAGTAGTTAATTTCAATGTGTAACAATCGCATACACAATCGTTAATATTATAATCCTATACTTTTGACAAATTCTAAACGAAAATCATTGTCTACAGAATTTACAATTCAGGTTGCTAACTATAACCTTGAGATGAGCCTATGAGAAAATACCTAAAAATCACATCATCTTTTTAAAATATTACCCTAGTTAAACCAACTTATTTCAAAGCATCCAAATATTTATAGACAAACTGGCTTTGACACAGTCTCTGGCTACCTCGCTTATAATTATAAGTATAAAATCTATATAAAGTTAAGCCTCAATAAATTAATGTGGTATTAAGTGTTGTGTAGCCATCGAACGTTGTTCGATTTCAAAGATTATCTATCACTGAGACAGTATCGCGGCTCTGGGATCTTCCGAGCCGTGTGGCGAGATATACAGAACGTTACATTTCGATTTGTAGGCAAAATAGTCTAGTAATTTTGAATGGAAAACTTTGTGAAGATGTTTTGTGTAAGCTGTTGAATGAATTTGGGTAAAATTCGGTACAGAGATAGAACACATTGTAAGTTTACATATACCTTTTCTCGGTATACCTATTAAGTTTATTGAGAAAAGCTGCGGCAAGAAACTATTAGCCTACTAATATTTGCCAGATCTTGTGCAATAACGCGTAAATTGGTCAACGGATTTGGATACAATTCGGTACACAGCTAGAACATATTGTAGGTTTAAATATATATTTTATTAAAGTTTACCCTTGGGGTTCACTGAGAAAAGCTGCGGTAAAAACGAGCAGTCTACTACTTGTGATGATGTTTCGATGTTTGTTCCTCAATCACGCTTAAACTGGTGAAAGGATTTCGATGAAACTTGGCACTCGGCTAAATTAAAGTTTGAATAAATATAATAATACAGAATACATTAAATTTTATATCAACAAATTGGCTTTTTAACCAACTTTATTCAAATATTATTAGTATATCTATAAGATTTTTATCTTATAGATTTGCCCACTCCACGAATATTTGATGTGTCATAGAAGACTTTACAAACATTTAAAAAAACAATCCCAATAACTTGGATTAACTCGGAATATCTAACCCCATAATGGAGCAAATTTGCATGCATTTGCACCATTATGGGATTGAACCCATTAGTCTCGATACAATGGCAATATGGCCTTAATTTTATATGACATATAAAATTAAGGCTCGACTATTAAAACAACACATGAAACAAAAATCAATAGCTGGAATTAATCCATTATTGATATTACAGCCTCGATCGCGTAGTGGTTAGTGTAACCGACTGCCACGCCTGAGGTCGCGTGTTCAATTCCCGCACAAGTCAAACATTTGTGTGCATGAACATGGATGTTTGTCTTGGTCTGGGTGTTTTCTATTTACAAAAAAAGAACAGTATATATGTATGTTTATCCATTGTCTAGTACCCATAGTACAAGCTTTGCTTAGTTTGGGTTAGATGGTGTGATGTGTATGTGATAGAATATTATTTAACAAATCAAACAGCCTGTATGCGTGTGCGCAGTGGCAACAACCCGATCGGCTTCCACCGATCGCGTCTATCACTCCAATAACGATTATCTCGATCTGTAGGCGAGACTAATCATTTTTATCTCGAGGAAGTACAACCGTGATCGATCGCTATTGGTGGCCAATAGACGGCTTGTGACTTAAAACTGGTAGGGAGATTGACCACCGGATGCTGTTTTGACTGTGACTTAATATCCTGTTTTGGTTTATAATAATATAGTACTTTTAAAGGTCAAAAGATGTGATGCGCAGAAAACTGATGAATTTTGTTGTAATTACTTTTGGCAAGGTCAGGTGAAATTGGTTACGGTTACGCGTTAAGCTTTACGGATAGTTCCCGATGTTGCCCTGTTATCTTTACTGGCAGATATAACTTTCCCAATAGGGTAGTTGACTCATCATTTATTATTATTTAAGTTAAATATTTATATTACCCGAACTCGAAAATCTTTTTAAAAATAAATATTTCAAATCTGTTAGCGACAGTTATTATTGTTGAATGATGTAAAAGGATATGCAATACAAACTATGGAGTAACCACTTCTTAGCCACATCTTTGTGAGACTCCCCACTATTAACAAGGGTATATTTTCAGACTCTGTATTGCTTCTAAGAATTTACTTGCAGAAAATCAAAAACGTTTGTTATTAGTAATTCTGAACATTATAGTTGAAGCATCAATAGATCAGCAGCTAGTGTTGTCACTTAATTTCTGTTAATGGGTGGAGTGTCAGCAGCGATAGCTCAGTGGGGAGACCAACAGACTGCAATGCACAGGGTCTCGGGTTCGAACCCACGACGCGCACCTATGACTTTCGGAAGTTATATGACTTTTCGAAATTATGTGCGTATTGATTGACAATTATCGCCTGCTCCGTGCCTCGGAGAGCACGTTAAGCCGTCGGTCCTGGCTGCCATGAACATCTATGGCAGTCGTTATTGGGAAATCAGTGCCCTCAAATATCCTGACACTGGTCTAGCCTTCGGGTTGCGGAGGTCAGATGGCAGTCGCTTCGTGTAAAAACTGATACCCAGTCAAATCCGGTTAGACTAGAAAGCCGACCCCAAGTGACTTGAGAATAATAAAGGCTAGGGAGAAGGGTGGAGTGTCATCAATTCGAATACAAGACAAAAATTTGGGATACTCACAAATATCGATGCAGAGTTTAGGTGCATTTCGTGTCTTAACTTATTTTGTGAAATCCCCAGTGACTAGTGACTAATGTCTGCGTTGTATTTTTATATTAACACTAGCAACCCCTCCTCGGCTACGCATGGATAACTTTAACAAATTATAAACCTAAACCTTCTGACTCACTCTGTTTATAGGTGAAAACCGCATGAAAATCCGTTCAGTAGTTTTTGAGTTTATCGCGAACAGACAGACGCGACGAGGGACTTTATTTTATAATATGTATTGATTGTCTCCTCCAGACATTGAACTCAAAACCAAATTACCTTTTAACCCGATCTTGGAAGCGAACCTCAGTCATCGGTCGCAAGCTTCGCATACTTACGCCACGATGCTTAAAAAGACAGACAGACTTATTATTTTAACGATGCAATATATTACGTCTTTTACTTCAACTTCTGCCTACGACACACGAAATTAAAGGACCAAAGTCCATTCATACATTCCTATACCCTTACTAATACCATTCATTCAAAAAATAAAACGACTCGAATGGAATCGAACAATAATATCGATATTAAAATTTCGAATCGATTTGATCCTTTCGACGTTTGATAAATGAATCGAATACAAAGGTGGCCAGTCACCGGACGTTCGTATTTTAAAATTAGAAAAAAAAATACAGCTACTGTCCGTTTGGACTATTAATCAAATTCTTTTTGAATCGACAACTTTAATTGTGTAATCGGTCTCACCTTTATTTATATAACGTTTAGGTTGATTTTTGTTTGAAAACGTTCTTTATTAGTGTGCCATCTTTGCTTATTGATAAAATAAATAAAAATGGAGTCTTTTTTGCTCGGACTACCGAATTTCTGTAGTTAAGAACGACCATGTCTCCATTCTAATGTATACTGTAGTAACGTATTATTTAGAATTTTGTTTATTTTTTATCTTCATAGTATCACGGCCCTACGTGTTTATGGGAACAGGCAGAAGTGTATTGCTCTGTTTTCAGTAAATGACAATAAGCCTAATCACTCTTTCGACTTCACAATCCGCAGCCGTATATACTAGTGACTACCCAATCGAGGTAGTTTATTATATATATTATATACATTCATATATAATAATACATTTACATATAAAGGTGTATTATACATATTTTGCGCACATTACAGCTACTAACATTTTTGACCCACGTTATAGAATGCAAGCCTATCACAGTCTGCCATATGCAGTTTCAGAATACTGCTACTGAGAATTCCAATAAATCTTTGATTGCTCGGGAATCGAACCTGATTCTTCAGCAGTCATATTAACTACCGCTGCTAAGGCAGTCTTTTCATTAATATATATGAAAATAATTCGGACTTACTGATTTACTAATCAACGTTCAGCTTAAACTCTTGAATGAAGAAAGCTATAATTTTGCTCATATGTCCCCTTCACGATATAGACCAGGAAGAAGCATAGATATTTATCGAAATGCCTATTAGATAAGATATAAAGAACATTTTTACATAAAATCTGCCTTGTATTTTTAACTTATCATATATTGTTACCTGTATCCATGGCTAGATTGCATTGTTAGATCAATCTTACTACGTCCACTCTTTTGTGTCCTTTGTCAAACCGATTACAAGAAACAAAAGAAAGAAACAACAAGAAACAAGAAACTAAAATTTGGAAAATAATTAGGTAATTATATTCACCAAAATTTACAATCCGGATTTCTTAAATTAATTTCGCATAAAACAAAAAGCACCTAACAACTAAACTGCACGCGAACGGAGTCGCAGTTGAAAGCTAGTATAAAATAAGAAAACCAATATTATTCTTATGTTTCCTCGAATCAGTTAATCGAATAACAGAAACACTTAGGTCATTATGGAACCAGAAATAGCGGGAGATATTGAGTCAATATTCTTCGATTTATGTTGGTACAAGAGAAACATAACGCCGTAAGCGGCGGGTGCTAAGCAGCAATTATACCGACGTGTCGTCCATCAATTGATTTAGTGTTACTTAAATTATTTATTGGAGGGAAATATTATTTATAGATTGAGAGGAAAAGGGTGTAAGTATGGTTTTAGGATAAAATTCCTATTATATTTCAGTGCTTGTTTATCTTTTAATGTATGTAAATTAATTTTTATTTATTTGTGATGTATGGTTTCCTATAATATGCAACTTATAGGATGTAAAGAAATTTTAATAAAAAAAAATTTTTTTTTTTTTTATAGTAGTAACATAATCTTTAGTAAAAAAGAAAAGAAAAGAAAGATGCTTTGCGTCGCATGTCAAGTTTATTAAGACTAAGAAAAGTAATGACGAAAGATAAGTCTTCTTTCTTAAAGGTCGGTCAATAATTGATTTTCAAAAAATGGATTGAATTTGTAGCTGTTGCAGTCATAACATTTACATTAAGATATAAACATACATAAATGTAGTATAAAATACATAAAATCGTTAGTCTTGTGGCTTAAGCATACAGTTGATCTTAAGGTCCGTGATTTGAAGCTTGGATTGAGCTGTTTTGTTTGTCGTAAAATGCCGAAGACAAAGGTAGGCAATATATTGCATCTTATACGTTGACCTTGACCTTATCACTTGAAATCGAAACTATAAAATATCGAGCGAAATGTGAATATGGTTGTTGGTGTAGACCCCGTCCAGGATAGGATGTGTGAGCTTACGTATTTAAACTTTATTAAACACAAAAATATTTAATTTCTCAACTTATGCACTTTCGATTGATTCAAAATAATATAATTAATTCGAATCCGGAATCCGGGCCTGTTGCGTCGCCCCATGAATCTTCGACATCCGCCAGGGAGGTATTCAATTTGTCACTCCTGTCAAAATAATGTAAACTGCTTAAAATAATCGGACGATATCGACTCGAGCGGGTATCGACTGGTGACGACTCGGAACTTTACCGATACAGGATTAAATTTTAAATGGACATGATTTATTTTACTCTGGAGGAGATCGGGGTGGTGTAGCGACCACACACATGTTCAAACGATTAGGTTTTCGGATGACTGGCTATAACAAAGAATATGGTATAAATCAGTTAGCATTTGCTCTCAGAAGAAACTATGATGTTCACTATCAGTGGGTATATATTTAAAAATCTGTTCTTTAAGTAGAATCCACTTTTCAATCATACTTTTGACTTTACAATGCTGGACTTAGGTTCCTGAAACTGGCTTTCAGGATTATCGCATCGACATAGGATTTTTTTAAACATTCAAGATGGCATATATTATTTGGCTCGCATGACGTTACGTTACGATTTTCTTTGAATTTTAATGTCCCACACTGGTGAGCAAAAGCCTCTCCCTTGGACTTCCAAATAAACGTAGATATCACCTCCCAGTCACTTTAAAGGACTGGACGGCTTTTTAAGGGACTCGCATGGAATATTCAGCCTGCCATCTCCATTTAGGTAAGCTGTTATAGAAGATCATAATCGTAGCCTATGGACATGAAACCTACATAGTAACCAGGTCATGTTATTTGCACATAAACATCCTATATAAACCTCGCATTGCTACCGGCACCAAAAACCAATATTACGGAGCCCCTGCTGGTAAAACAGCGCCTCTTTAAGAATACTAGGAACCTTACCCACTGCAGGAGCATATTAAAAGCATATTTCCACAGGTAAGAAGAGTCTTCTGTAGAGTGGTGATACTTCTATAATTGAACTGCTCCAGTTTAAACGAAATATCATATTTTAACGAGAAAACTGCTGACACATTCGTCTTTAGAAACTTTGAAACGTTGGCTAAGAAGAGATAACGGATGGCATAGAGTTTTAAGTGGTGGCCTCGCCGCTAGCACTGCGCCGAGAGTTGTGGGTTCGAACCCCACGCGGGACAAAAATTTGTGTGATCCACAAATGGTTGTTCCGAGTCTGGGTTTTCTTTGTATCCGTTTTATAAGTATTTTTATAGTCCCCAGCGACACAAGAATTATTCCTAGTGCGGGAGTTGTGTTTTAGAGTTCGAAAAAACTCTTATAAAATTCTTAGTCCGTCTGTCTGCTATACAACTTTCAACGCAAGAACCGTAAGAGCTAGAGACTCGCGGTCAACGCCATTCGCCTCAGCGTAGTCGATATACCCCGAAATGACTATGACCTTTGACCTCTGACTCTGGTCACGCAATACCAGTTTTTTAACTCTATGATTTACGACAATTCATTGCTGTTTCTCACTTGTTTTAAATAGATAGAATGGAAGAGTAAGCTCATTGTGTGAAACAAAAGGTCACGCAAAAAACAGAATGCAAAGTTTTAAAATAAAAACGGTTTCATACACTTTAAATTGTAATAATATCCTTTCACTGAAGTGCATAGTTCACAAACGAATGGCAGAGCAAAAATATTCAACATACTTATCGCATAACTATTTAAATCAAATTCAGTTATTTTCGCTTTCAAAAGAATACTTATCATTTGTTGCCGCACCCGCCCACGTACTGTCGCACGAAACTGCATTACCGATACAAAAAGATACCTTTTTGGAGGGCTAAAATGTTGCTGTGGTCTTAAATTGCCAAGTATATTTGTGCGTTGAAGTTGTGTGGTCTTGGATAAAAATAGAGCGCGTAATCGATTGGAGTTCATAGTAAGGCATTTTTCTTAAAGTGTAATAATATTTTACTTAACTTGGCTATCAGTCAATTATATTTAGTATCAAGGCTAGGCCTAAAGGAAGAAAGTATAGAGCCACAGTCAACATTTTAAACAGATATTATTATTTGTTATAATTCAAATGACATATTCGTAGTATCTGCATCTGTCGTAGTATCTATCCCTGAAAATAATTATGTAAATTTTGTTATTCATGTTTATGTACTATGTGACAGGAAGCCAGCTCATACATAGTTCTTATTTATTCATCTTTTAGGTAAAAGGCCCGTCTCTGATCTGCTATGTAGCATCACTAGTAAACAGGAACCCGAATTCCAGAGTCTAGTTTAAACCCTTAACAAGAAACAAACACGTCAAAACTTCAAAATAAAATTACGTTTTGGTTAAATATTTTATTTAGAAACTCAGCAGCATCTTAGCACGATATTGTCAGTATCGATAAAATATGGCGTCCAAGTCAAAGGCCGTAAGGTTGGTACCTTAAGGATTACGTCGGCTATCGGCACCCGTTGAAAAGTTAGATCGCCCCTAATTATGATTTATTGAGTTAGTAACATTGGGACCTCAACCGTTCGGAGTTCGAACTTTTTGTTATTGACAGTTTAAAAAGATTTTGTTGAAATAATCTGTTTGGATGGTCTGTGGTATTATGGGTAAGACGTAATTTGAGAATGAATTGATTGAACTGTGATACAAATAGATAAAATAAATAAGATTAATACAGTAAGCTGGCCTTATAAGCAAACAAGAAAGCGATGGAAGTTATCACTTTTATTCAAATATACTTTATTCAAGTCTTTATTATGAAAAATGAATATTGAGTACCTGATTATTTTAATTTAAACCTGTCTTGATGTTGCGGTGGTTATGTATGCGACTGCTGTGCCTGTAGCCTTGGATTCGATTCCCGTGTGAAGAAAAAAGTAAAAAGAAAATATAACGTTGTCAGTAGCAACACGGAGTCTGGCAATATGCCTGCCAGCTGGCAATAGATTCACTCTCTATTACATGGCACATAAGACCATACTAACCGAAATTTGGATGATTGATACACATCTGCCTATGTTAATTACCCAATTACGCCTTGTACATTTTTAAGAGCTAGTTAATTGACATATAATTGAGAGAGGTGATTAGGAGGAAAGAAGGTCAATCCTGGAACAGCCCGCCAGATCAAGTACAATATACTCGTATCGCAGTCTTATAGAGTTAAATTGCGCGTCTATGATGATTAGGGCTTCCAGACTTCAGAAGCCGTGCTGTCAGCAGAGGACCAGAAACTTTTGTCTTTTGTGCTAATAGCACAGGGTCTCCAAATTTAAAACATTGGCAACTGGCGAATGATACCCCTAGGACTGTAAGCGTCCATAGGCTAGATAAACGATTACCATCAGGCGGTCCGTAAATTTGCTTGCCATCTCAGTTTTGTGTAAATTATAATTAATTAATTATATCAAACTGAATTTCGGTCACGGTGGCTAATCTTAACGGACACTGACCATCTGCGTAGAAGATATTAAAGTGCTCAAAAGTATGCGTAGAAGCAAATTCAATCTCTATTCGCGAACTGTCATAGTACGATAGTCTATCCGATGCAAGTGGAGGCAGTTCGGGCATTGGTCCTGCCTTGCGTTGCGTGCTGTGCGATGCAAGAAAGTTTATTAAAAGTTGCGTATGTTACAATTTATATGCATTATTATTTCTTTAATTTATTAACATCAACAGTTTTGCACTCACCAGTACAGTATTGTCTGCCAAAGCGTGGGCTGCCGTCGATCGCTCGACGTACGCCCCATTGAAGACCGCTGATGATCGCAACAGATGCTCGCACATTCTGTGTGTGACTGCACTTGTGAGTGTGTGTGTCTGTGTTGCTGCCAAATGTGTGCTATTGTGATTAACTGGTAATCCTGATTTAAACATGGCTTCAATAACTACAATGTTTTGATTAAGCTGATGGCTTTAAGCTTTGAGCAGTTACTACGCTACGTTAAATGTTCTAGATTCGATCATCACAAGGCACAAAAAATTGTGTTATGCACAATGATTATTCCTAGTTTGACTGTTCTTTGCAGATTTAGAATATTTTCACAGCGAGTTCTTTATGAACCTACGTCGTGTAACACTTAATTCATAATAATATTAAAGATTCTTTAATATTTAGTTTTAGAGTTCGAGAACCTCTTATATAACAGCTTTGTCCGTCTTGTCTGTTATACAACTTTCAACTCAAGAACCGTAAGAGCTAGAGACTCGCGATCAGCGCTATTCGACTCAGCATAGTCGATATACCTCGAAATGACTATGACCTTTGACTAACTAACACTAACCTCAAGGTCACGTGGTATCACGTGACTCTTGCATATTACTTGAGCCATTTTTCGAACTCTAAGATTTACGACAATTCATTGCCGTTTCTCACTTGTTTAATTGTATATAGACAATAACATATGGCACAATGCCTGCAACATCTTGTACATAAATGAGGTGTAAAATATTGAAATTATAATTTGGTGGAAATTTAAAAGAGTGGCCGCGAGTTTCTTGCAGGTATTTTCCCATAGGCTCAACATTTGCCTGAACCTAGCAATTACCATAAAAGTAAATTCAGTAAATTAAGTAAACTCACTTAACGTTATGACGTTCATAAGTGGTAGTATATTGTGACCTTAATTAATAAATGATTTTGACTTTGATTACAAGTCCACCGCAACACCGAAATTTCCTATTTGTCATAATATAAATAATTTACACTTGTGACTACTGAAAAGTAACTGAAACGTCGAAAAAGCATGAATATACATATTTACAAAATGGATTGCCTCTTTATTCCTATGGTATAAGTCAAAGCGTATGCTTGCAGATATTTATAAAATGAACTGCATCTTTGATCCTGTAGCCGATCTTGAGGCCACGGAATTGACTCTGATCGATCATATAAAATCTCACTGGATTAAATTACGTAGCACCTGAAATATGGCATAATCTAGCCGTAATACACTTCTGCCTGAACTTTCAGGGCTATTCAGGCGTGAATATCTGCCTCATTTAATCGGTACAGCAATGAATATATGTAAGTCTAGTGCATAGCCGCGGAATCACTTTTAGCTTGCCATAAATCTGCAAAGAATTCGCTTTAAACTGAGTAAACACGTTAGGTATGTTACACGTTTGCAATTAGTCGCGTCGACTTGCTTAGCGACTAATTAAATCGTACTCTTTTCAAAAGAAAACGGTAAGTTTGTTATTCGTTTTGAGGGTACCGTAGCCAAGAAGTTAGTCTAGTAACCTAGTTTTGAAGGACTCTATTTTTTATATATAGTCTGATTAAAGATTTAACAATGAGTATATACCGATGTTATTAAAACAGGAGGGAAAAATTAATTGGTCACTTGGTATAACTTCATGACTTCTGTAAAACGATTTTAGAAGGAAGGAGAGGAACGTACTGCGATATTTATATTCAACTTGTAAACTTGAGAAAAGTGAAAGTGGCGTCGTTTAAAGAAGTTAAAAGCAAAGCAGAAGATAGAAAGATATGGCGATTTGACTCCACCGAGAAGAGAGTACTGTTGTGACGGTTATCATAACAAATAATAGTCAAAAAGCATAAATTTAAGGGGAGTTCCCTATGGAAGAAACATGGTCTTTGTTTTAAGATTTTGTTTTGTTTTTCTCTATTGAAACACACTCAGACGTGACAAGACGTGAGTCGAGATTGTGCCTTCAAGTGGTTATACGGAACACTTAGTTCATAAATCCATGTCGCAGATGACCAGGTTTATATACAAAAGTATTTTCTAGTGATTTATTAAACTTAAAATTATACCTAAAATTAAATGTTAAAGCTGATGGAACCTGTACTGAACTAGTTATACTTAGTCTCATCATGGTAGAGGATTATTACACTCACATTTCGCCAGATATGATTTAAAATCCTCTAACACGAGAACTTCTTCACCAATCATCTAATAACACTACCTGACTTTTAAATCAAATTGAACCCAATATCAATTTGTCCGACTCAGGTATTGAATTCAATATGCACAACAATCACTTTCACAACCGTTTCGACACCCAGGCGCTCATATATTTTATCAGTTATGTACATATTTTTTTATTTTATTTGGTTCACGAATTGGATGTGACAGAAAAATATACAAAAAATTTAAAACAAAAACATACAGGTCATACGCCGTCTATGACAATGTGAATAACAACTGTCGTTATAGGCTATACAAATATGACCCTTATATTGTCGAACTGACAAACTATTGCGCTCGGCGCCATCCAAAACACGGCACAAATATTATTACTACTCTTGCATTTATCAGAATGTCGCGGTGGCGCGCTCATGTAATATCATAAGCTGCGCAAACGCATACAACTATTTTTATATAAAACGTTTTCTAAATTTAAAATATCTACAAGCTATTCCTCTTCAAAATGTCAACATAGTCGACGGCTTTCAAATAAATTCATTGAGTTGTTACCATTGGACGAATGGAGTCAGGTGAATTTTTTGGCACTAACACTGACATATCAATCGCTTACTATGCCTAATTTATGTCATGTCTGCATAGAAGAGATAAATACAGATGGCCGACTCAATAAAACGCTTGAAATAGACGTAGTCACACATAGACATGTGCGCGCTGCGGGTGACTGCGGTAAGTTTAAGGTCCGGTTCTTTTATAAAGACACGAGTCGTTTTACCTCAGCTCAACAGAAACATAGACCTCCCTCAAAATTTTCTACAGTCTTCTTCCCGCGACTCTTACTAGGTCGTCGGTCCACATTGTGGGAAGCTTATCCCTGCTGCGTCGTCTGGTGCGTGGCCACTCCAGAATCTTTTTAAGATATTGTGTTCTGCTCATTGCCACTTCAGCTTAGCTATCCGTAGAGTTTACGTTTTACCTAGGGACAGTTAGTTTTTGGCACATTTTTTACGAAAAATATGTCAAAATTCTCTTGAGATTCGTTTTCTGATATATCAAGCAACGACTCGTTTCTTAATTTTCTTGGCATATAAACCGGGCCTCAGCCAACTTGATATAGCTTGGCCTAGTGTTTAGTGCTGGCCATCCGTATCGTTATAGTTTGTGGTTCATGTAGCGCATATGCTACTTTATCTATATCTATTTGTAATCCACGATATTGCGACAGCGTCGATCGATGATGTGAAATTTAAATGCTGGCGCTCTCACTTACCAAACAAAATGTAACTAGCGATGTATACAATTATATTTAAATATAATCGTACATATGTAAATACGCCAGAAGTCTCGAGTTTAATCCCAAGGCGTGCATCTATATACTTTTCGAAGTTATATGCGTATTAAATAGTTGATTATCGCTCGATTTAACCGTGAAGAAAAACATCGTGAGGCAACCTGCATGTCTGAGAGTTTTCTATAATGTTCTCGAAGATATGTGAAATGTGCTAACCCGCCTTGGGTCAACGAAGTGGACTATAGCCCAACCCTTCTCATACTGAGGAGGGGCCCGTACCCAGAAGTAGGACAGTTTAATAAAGGGCTGATGTTATTATATATAACTCACAGCTGTTGTCCAGGAGAGGTAGGCAGAAGTTGTCACTTGCTAAGAGCCTGCCATACTTCTTATGCTTTATCCACTTTCATTATAACCTTAATGCATGCTTTTCAGTTTAGTTTACTCTTAACCTGGTCGGGAAGTGGCTGGATACGGGTGGCCCAAGACCGGTCTCTGTGGGTAACCTTGGGGAAGGCCTATGTCCAGCAGTGGACGTCTTTCGGTTGAGATGATAATGATGAACCTGGCCTTTCTTCAGAATGTCACAAATGATAACAAAGATCATTTTCCTTTTTTTGAATTTTAAATCATGCAGCGCCCGCTCCAGTGGCGTAGTGGGGGTGGCCCGCCCAGGGCAGCACGTTTAGGGTGGCGGCAAAATTTAACAATATAAATTATAATAATAATATCTTGTAAATATTTGAACTGCAATATACCACATTGACGACTGTGCTTGCCGAAAAGTTCTTTAGAATTATTGAAAATGATAGTCTTTTAAATTGAAATTGAAATTTTAGAGTAGTAGAGCTTCGCTGATCTTAGCATGAATGGGCCGGCTCGATCGGGGAAAGACTACACTCTCACAGAATATCGACGTGAAATAGCAGTATTTCTACTGTTGTGTTTCGTTCGGTGAGTGAGAGTGCTGGAGGCCCAATCACCCCCTTCCCGCTCCTTCTCCTTCCCACTTCCTTTCCTAAAGGGTCGGCAACGCGCAAGTGATGCCTCTGGTGTTGCAGGCGTCTATAGGCTACGGTGACCACTTACTATCAGGTGGACCGTATGCTTTTTTGCCACCGTAGTTGTATAAAAGTAAAAACCGTAAATAAGAGGGTGGCAAAAAAATATCCGCCCCGGGCGGATGACACCCACGCTGCGTCACTGGCCCGCTCCTGCGTTAGTTCCTGTGTCGCAGGGAACTATACAAACATTCAAACACACAATTTTTGGTCTGTTTAACTCGAAGCCACAACACTTGGCGCACTCTCAGTGGTGCCTCTGCCTACTCGCTATCTGTGCTATTGAGGTCTTACCTTTCCAGCTGTCCCTTCCACATACACCTGACAAATTGTCGACAATACATAATTACGTGGACTGCGTCTTGACCATACAAGGTAGGTATCATTCACGTTATCACGTTATATACAGCAGTATTAGGTACTATGTGCGAATATCATTACATAACTAACTCGCAGTCTCGCTCGCGTTAATGTTGGTTAACTTAGGTTAACAACAGCCTTTTTGCGGGATGAAAGGTACCCCATGTACTATGCTTTGCTCCTGACAACCTAAATGCGAAATTTCATGATGACCAGTCAAATAGTTAAGGCATGAAAGCGTCATAAATAAACAACCTCACTTGCACATTTATAATATTAGTAAGGATATAAATTTGTCTACCTTCAAATACATGCAGTTCTTTCTATCATACTTGACGGAGGAGGCGGTACAGATCATATAAAGCAACACACTATGGCAGTTGATGTCATTAATTATGTAGTTCAGCCTCCACGCACCACCCTCCCAGATGAAAATTTTCATTTTATGCTGAAAGAACTTACAGTTTAGTCAATCAAGCAGCTAGTAGGAGCTCATAGTCCTCTACCGGACATTGGCCTCGTCCAATAAGGCCAAAATCATTTTCTGCCTTTCATGTCTAGATTTCCTCTGCTGTATTCTGCTGGTCATCTGTCAACAAACTTTCTTTCCCATCAGTTGCTTCTACATAAGCCTGCTAGTTTCTTTAATATGAAGCTCAACTAGCAAGGCCACATCAACTGTGTTATGGATTGCTTCGGTCTTCACTTTCCAATAAATATTTTTGTTCGATTAGATAAGAAACACCTTCCTAATATGTTAACCTTTTTTTACATTTGTTATCATACCAAAGCTGGGTGGGTTATACCCTATATACTTTATGATATTTTGTTCAAATACAACTATTTACGATATAATTATTTATTCGTATTGGAATCAATGCTAACAATTTTAATTATTTTATTAATCTATACCAACTCACTGTATCTTACGATGAATAAAATTGTCACGTAATAATGTGTGGTCACAAATCATTTATCGATTTAGGTCACAAAGTAAAAGTAAGTATTTAGTAGTTTGTTGCTAGATTCAAGCAAAGATGTGAGCTTATCAGATTATTCAGTTTATCATATACTAGACTTTGCCTGCGAGTTCACTTGCGTTAATTTGAATAAAAACACAGCTTTTTCCTGGATGAAAGGTATATTATGTCCTGTTCTGTACCTCTGACAACGTGTTTGCCAAATTTCATGATGGTCGGTCGAGTAGTTAAGGTGTGACAGAGTAACAACAAACAAACTCACAGTCGCATTTATATTATTATATGGCATTATACCAACTTTGATATTCTTAGTATCCTTCGATACGGTCATGTTTCCGCTCAGGACGGGGGTATTGGAAATATTGTGCACCTTCGGAATGAAGGTCACTGGAGGATCTTTCATGTACGGATGAATGAGTGCTTCACACTCCTCTACGCTGATGATACTGGTTCTATATGGCCCCTGATACAGGAAATAAGCATAAATAGTCCTTAATAATAAGTTATATTTATACGATTTCTATGTAGGGGATTATAAATATTTTGTTATAATTATATACATAATTAGCTGTCCCGACAGACGGTTAGCCTGTACAGACAAAAAAAAAACAAATCTAAACCATCCTCGAATCCACTTGAACACACACAAAAAAATTCATTCATATCGGTCCAGCCGTTTAGGAGGAGTTCACTGTCAACACACGTACAGAAGAATTATATATATAAAGATGGGACAGCTATAACGGATGGCAGTTAATGGTAAAATCATGGATAAATTTAAGTTTTACACACGTTTCATTTATTTTGATTTCTTCTAAATTATTTTTGAACACCTATAGTCAAGTTTAAAAGTTACGGTTAGCCAAGTGGTGACAGTGAAATTGGTTTTGATTACAGGGATCTAAATAAATTCACATACTTCTTTCAATATTGCAAATAACAATCATCTGTCTGTCTAAATACAATTCATAATGAAACCTGATAACATTATGATGTGTGAGATGTGAAGACTACTCCACCGAAAAGTAAATTGAAGAAGAAAAATATTATCAGATGTAAAGTGTCTGTCTATGTATGTCTAAAAATAATAAGGGTTTAAGTATGCAGTTTCCGTTTTGCATGAAGAAAATTGTTAACTTTGTTGTTTTCATACTAACTATTTCACCAATATTTTTTGAGTAGCCAATTCTAATTCTATTTTTCTTATTAATGCATTATTTATGTTAGATATACAGGGTGTCCAAGAACCTGGCGTCCAACTGGATTCCCACGATGCCCCAAGTTCTAACAGTACTCAGAAAAATATTTTAAAAAATCCACCCCATGTACTTACAGAATTATACTGATTTCAAAAAAAAAGGGGAAATGAGCACCCTGTGACATACTTTTGAATGCTGTGACTGCTAATGCTGATAATTTCGATATTTCTTGGAGGTTTTGTAATCTAGGGTATTGCTGTGTCTAAATAGAATGTAAAAATAAAGTACTTATTGTACCATTTTAAAATAAAATATTATTTTAACTAAAGGTGATATGGAAAACTATTGAATTTCGCAACTTTGACCGACTGTAGTGTAAAAAAAATGTACCAAAATAGTATGGCAAGTGACGTCAAATTTTGACGCGTTTATTCCTCTTTTTAAAAAGGTATAATACTTACACATTAATTTGAAAAAAAAAAATTTTGATAATATTTTTACTCAACAACCCAATTTTTACGATGTCTTACAGAATTCTTAGAAAGAAAAATTTACGACGAATTGAATCTAACCTCTAAAGAATTACTGTTGTATGCTCATAAAAATAACAACAGGCCTCTCAAAAAACAGGTTAGACCGTAAGGGACGGTATGTGCATGCATCTCACCATAGTGATTCGTTATTACAACAGGAGGGAGCAAGACAGAAACTATCTTTGCGATTTGCTGGTTCTTCTTTATGGTACCCCATTATTCAGGTAAGAGTGAGGGAGAAAAAGGTTAGAGGTGCGAGTGAGATAGATAGTGACGCTATCTGGGATCGTGCTATTTAGGATAACAGTACGGTCAGTACGCGTCACTGCCTCCTGCCGTTACTACGCACCTCTCTCTTATTGTTACCATTGATCACGTACTACGATTTAAAGCTTTGTTTATTGGACTCATTGGATTCATGTAGCCATCCTTCTTAAATGTAGATTCATCTGACCACAAAATTTTGTCGATAAAGTTTTCGTCTTCTCGATGTTTTTGCAGGATTGTTTCACAAAACGCGACTCGGCTCGGATAGTCTCGAGGTAAAAGACTTTGCACTCGCTGTACGTGGTACGGATGATATTCTTCTTTTTGGAGAATACTGTGTGCTGTGCTCTTCGGTATCCCCGTATCAGCTTCTATTCCTCGCACAGAGATGCTTGGATTTGCCGACACCGCCTCTAAAACTTCATCGCGTATGAAGTCATTTACGGGTCGTCCTTCACCAGCTACTTGATTGGGGAACCGCCCGTCACATAGTGATCTGTGCACATTAATGAAAACTCGATGGTCGGGATATCGCGTAGCCCTCGGATACCTTTCTCTGTAAAGTCTCGCTGCAGCTCGTCCATTACCTCTACATTCTCCATAAATGTAGTGCATATTTGCGTATTCTTGCGGAGTGTAGGTCGCCATGGTAGCACACACAAAACACAAACTGTCCAAACACAGGCAAAGGTCGTCGTAAAGAGTTCGTTTCAAAGTCCAGAGCACAAAGAGTAATCGAGTCCAATAAACAAAGCTTTAAATCGTAGTACGTGATCAATGGTAACAATAAGAGAGAGGTGCGTAGTAACGGCAGGAGGCAGTGACGCGTACTGACCGTACTGTTATCCTAAATAGCACGATCCCAGATAGCGTCACTATCTATCTCACTCGCACCTCTAACCTTTTTCTCCCTCACTCTTACCTGAATAATGGGGTACCATAAAGAAGAACCAGCAAATCGCAAAGATAGTTTCTGTCTTGCTCCCTCCTGTTGTAATAACGAATCACTATGGTGAGATGCATGCACATACCGTCCCTTACGGTCTAACCTGTTTTTTGAGAGGCCTGTTGTTATTTTTATGAGCATACAACAGTAATTCTTTAGAGGTTAGATTCAATTCGTCGTAAATTTTTCTTTCTAAGAATTCTGTAAGACATCGTAAAAATTGGGTTGTTGAGTAAAAATATTATCAAAATTTTTTTTTTTCAAATTAATGTGTAAGTATTATACCTTTTTAAAAAGAGGAATAAACGCGTCAAAATTTGACGTCACTTGCCATACTATTTTGGTACATTTTTTTTACACTACAGTCGGTCAAAGTTGCGAAATTCAATAGTTTTCCATATCACCTTTAGTTAAAATAATATTTTATTTTAAAATGGTACAATAAGTACTTTATTTTTACATTCTATTTAGACACAGCAATACCCTAGATTACAAAACCTCCAAGAAATATCGAAATTATCAGCATTAGCAGTCACAGCATTCAAAAGTATGTCACAGGGTGCTCATTTCCCCTTTTTTTTTGAAATCAGTATAATTCTGTAAGTACATGGGGTGGATTTTTTAAAATATTTTTCTGAGTACTGTTAGAACTTGGGGCATCGTGGGAATCCAGTTGGACGCCAGGTTCTTGGACACCCTGTATATAGCCCACTCTGTATTAAATTAACAAAATCATTAACCATCATGTGATCATGGCGAATCGAAACAACAGATACCAGATGTGGACTACTAAGCGATATAACTTTGAACACAAATTGTATAAAAGGTTACTAATATTTATTATTAATAAATAATTCTCGAAAACAGAACCGAACAGAAATCACGAAATTAACATGTAGGACATGAAGAGCAATTTCGTAATTTAAGACCTGATATTATTTAAAACAGCACAATAATAATATTAATAATAAATAAATACCAGTGTTGCCCCCTGCTGCTTTTAAGGCATGTATGTCTATGGCGACTATTCAGGGGACCTATCTAGTGAGTCGGCAAGTCACCGTCTGCCATTCCGACTTTGTACTGAGACAGTATATCAGGCAGACGTCGTTTTTATCTATAGTTTACATTTCACCAAACCATTAAACACCCATCCCCATAGACCAGAATAATTAGATTCCATATGAAGCAATAGTCTCCTACACCTGCCGCGGCTATTGTCTCGGTAAGTGTCCCATCTCACTTTAAACTAAAACTCTCGAAGGGCAGAGGTCCTTCGTGTTGGACCCATGTCCCCGTGTAAGCCTCCCAAAGGGCCGAGTATTTTTCTAACGTATTAGAAAAATATTCGTGAAAGAGAAACAATTAATAATAATAGAAACATTAATTCAGTATTGTTTTACAAAAGAATATAATCTTTATAACAAAAGACCTTACCGAAGTCGCCGCATTAGTTAAATATAATAAAATAAATACAATATTTATCCAAAATAGCCAGACTTGTATAAACTTTAAAACCACATTAAAAAAGTTTAATGGATGTTTAATGGTTATCATCAGTGTTATGGCTAATAAGGCATCGGTAATATGATGAGGAAGTAAGTTATTCGTGTTATAGGGAGATTAGGTAGAATGCATATATTCTAAAATGCAATAGCTTGCAATGCAACGATAGGAAAGCCCGATAGTCTCTCACTGCTGTTTTGAAAGACGTGTATGCTTCTTTGCTGCTATAATTATCAGGTCGCCAGGCATTTAGTATAATGAAAATGCTTGCCGCATCGGCGCAGCTGCTGCAACCACAGTAGAGCTCAAAAGACGTATACTGTACTTTGGTCATTATTACGAGTTGGCGCCATTTGGTATAGGGTCCGTGGTTCTGTCTCCAGTATTCTTTATAGAGAGTTGGACGTTGCACGTGACCAAAAGGTTGACATTCTAGGCTCAATGAACCAGCATTGCCATTTAACGTGGTCATGGCGATTTTCGAACACATTATCAATCGATAATTGCTATCGATTGATAATGTGTTCAATAACCACCAAGTAATTTTAAAATTAGGCATTATACCAGTCTACCATTATGACTCAAAGAAAGAGCCAAATGTGCCATCACAATATTTCTTAATACCGTACAGTTTCATGTCATATCTATATAGATATAAGTTTTTGGTTTACGTATATACGTAAAGCAAAAACTTTGTACCCCTTTTTATGAAAATTACGCGAATGAAGGAGTATGAAATTTGGCACAGTTAAAGTTTATATGGAGAAATAAGGGCGAATCCTAATATTTATATAAAATATGCATTAGAAATACATTAAATTAATAAAAAATCACTACACGCACACAACCATGCAATTGACACATGCAGTCGAATCGCGTTCGTAGTATTTCGGCATTGTTCGGCTGATGTAGTACTATTCTTCGTAACTATGGTTACATATCAGCAATATCTTACAGGCAACTTTTGGGCAGATTGGAATGATATATACTATGTATTTATATTATAGTATATTTACGTATTTATATGTAATAAAGAAAAAAGAAAACAAAGTAGCAAACTTAGGAATATCGACAATTAAAGAGTATAGTTATGAAACGGGATTATAAGGGTATAGTTCTAGACAATAAAATCTTAATAACTATCAACCTTAAAATGTTAATAAATTTTGGTCGAATTTCCATCACTAGGCGACTGCTAGTTATTTATACCTAATTAGCCCAATGTTAAAGTTCAATCCTCGCTTTGACGGAGAAGGAAAACATCTCATCGACTCAGATATCTAAGAGTGGTTAATAATGTTTTTGATGGTAAGGAAAGTCTGCCAACTCATCCAGCATAGTGGAAGCCTAACAGTTTTTATGCTGAGAAGAGTCCGCATCCAGGATTTTGATTGTTTTAATCTAAAATATGAAGGAACATCTACCCAAGTAAGGGCAGCGGCAGCGTATCATTATCAGATTCTTTAGATACAGAACTAATTACCGTGAGAGATTTGATAAAAAAAAATCGCAAGCGTCTGTTGACCACGATAGATGGTTTACTTCAGACTAGGTTTTATAAAAAAATTACATAGCATTTTAAAACAGTTTATTTTTGAATAGGTATAGTCATCGTCTCATAATTATGACAGAAGAATGTTCCAAGTTTTGCATGGAAGGTCTCTGATCTCCATAATATCTTACCATATTCCATCTTTACAGTCCAAAGATGCTGCATGACATTCATGTCCAGATTCTTATAGTTATATTGACCCTGGAAAAAAAAAAACCGTTGAGCTTTTTGCTGCAAAGTACTAAATTTACTCAAAAATAAATCAGATACAAGCCACAGCTATTTAATCGAACCTTTGCAAGGGAGATAGCCAGACATCATCCACACCATCCCATACTTTCTATTATATCCAAATTTAAAATATTAACTACCCTTATTTGCAACCAATATTGACACTGGTTTTACAAAAGAATTTATTTTGATTGCTATAATATGTTCCAGTGTGTAAAAAATTTACAAAATCAAACGTCATCATTAACTTCTTCTAAAGATTGATTGTTTCCGGTTACCTTTAAAAACATGCAGTTTTTCCTATCATACTTAAGACCGATGGCTGAAACTATGTGGTGAAGTAGAGTGCCGTGACAGCTGATGTCATACATCAGGTAGTTCGGCCTCCATTTGTTGTTCTCCCAGATGAAAGACTTCATCCGAAACTAGAAATAATAATATTGACAGGATAATAAATCCTCGAAAAAAAGCATTATCAGCCTACCGAGACAGCATTGAACTGTCAAGCGAAGGTCTCGAGTTTCTGGGAAGGGAAGTTTTTGTAGTTATATGCGTATTGAATGGTTAATTATCGCTCGCTTCAACGGTGACGGAAGCATCGTGGGGAAACCTGCACGTCTTAGAGTTTTCTATAATGTTCTCGTACTTAAAAACGAGAATACTCTCTATTGCCTCACTACCATAGTTGGATGGAAAGGCATCCGTCACAACTGAGTTACGGTACATAGACGTGAATTACTCTCACATTTCCCAACGTATAGCTTTACGTCCTACGTAAAAGAGGACAAGTCCATCCGTCCACCGGATATCTTTTCAGACTCCATGCCGCTAATGACTATATCTTGACAGGAACCCAGGAGGTTGAGCAAAGTGTTAGTAGAGTTCCTAGTAACACTGTGCTCAACCTGGGAACTAAACCCTATACCCCATGCACAGCAGTCATGTTTACTACCACTGCACCACCAAAGCAGTTATTAAAGGAAGGTCTCTTTTTTTCCCGGGCACGCAAACTTTCATTATGGTTTTCTGTCAAAAAATTCTCAATAGCAATATGGTTTACGAAATTATGTTCGGAAAATGTCAGTAGACTTGTTCTTCTACATGTCAGCTTAACCGGTAAAATGGTGTGAACTGCTTTCCTCGAATTTTATTTGCCCTAATATCATTTGCCATAATTGTCAACAGCCATAATATTGTATGACGTAATATTCATTTGCCCTACTCTTATTTGCTATATTATTCACGTGCTAGAAGCTTTGTTTCCCATAAAGTCATTTCGTTTACCATAACATCATTTCATTCATTATCGTCTGCCGCCGCCTCTATTTGGGGCCGGCGCCCTCGATCGCCGAAACGTCGCCCTCCTGAGGAGACCTCAAAGGGCGATGGCGATCAGGGTGTCGCGGGCGTACCGCACCGTCTCCTTTGAGGCGGCGTGCGTCCTGGCGGCATCGCCGCCCTGGGATTTGGAGGCGGAGGTCCAAGCGTCGGTGTATCACTGGCGCGTGGACCTCCGGCTCCATGGTGAGGAACCCACTCACGGGGCGGTGGAGACGCGAAGGTCCCAGGCTCGACTGGTCCTCGAGGCCAAGTGGGAGAAAAGGCTGGCCCAGCCCCGCTACGGGGTGAGGACCGTCGAAGCTGTCCGTCCGGTGCTAAGGCAATGGATGGACAGACGGCGCGGACCGCTCACCTACCGGCTTACTCAGGTGCTCTCCGGACACGGCTGTTTCGGAGAGTACCTGTGCAAGATAGCCGACAACCAGGTGTCACCACTGCGAGGATTGCAACCGGGACACGGCGCAGCACACGCTGGAGGAGTGTCCGGCGTGGGCCGAGGAGCGCTGTGCCCTGGTCGCCGTGATTGGCCCCGACCTCTCGTTGCCGACCGTCGTATCCATGATGGTCGGCGACGACAGGTGCTGGGGTGCAATGAGGTCCTTCTGCGAGGCTGTCATCTCGCAGAAGGAGGCGGCGGAGCGGGGGCGTGAGGAAGATCCTTACGTCCCGGACATCCGCCGCCGGAGGAGGGGGCGCAGGAGACGCGCTTATGTCGCTCTCCTGACCCCCACCTAAGGGTTCTGGGTGGCAAGGCCTCAGGGGACCCTGCCACTCGTGAGTAAGAACCCATAGAGGGCGCGCGCGGTGTTCCCGCGCGCCTTCTAACGTCGAAAGGGGAGAGCAGTGAAATGCTCTCCCCCGGGGACGAGAGGAGGTCGGGTCCCATTGACCCGGCCGGCACCCACACGGGGGGGCCTGCTATGGATGAATCTTTTCAGACTCCCAACTGGCCCCCCCTATTGGGTGAGAGAGGGAACACCCCAGGTTTTTTTAGTGGGTATACCAGCACCCGGCTGGTGAGTCCCACACGCCCCGCCGGTGCCGTCCCTTAGCCGGCGGGTAGTGCATCAAGCATTTTTTCCTGGGTAACAAAAAAAAAAAAAATGGTTAGGTTAGAAATATTATGTCTAAGAATCATTATGGCGTTTAAATATTATGTCTAATAATTATTATGGCAATTAGAAATATGAAAAACAATACGTATGGCACTCGTATCTTATGGTATCTAAGTTTCGGGCAATTAAAAGTATGTCATATGTCTTTTAGAGCAAACAAAACATTCGGGCAAATGAAATTCGGGTAAATGAAATTCGGAATTATGATGGTTATGGTATATAATCTTCGGGTACCTAAACAATAGACAACCCGGTAAAAGGAGGACAAAGACGTGAGACTATGTATGTATACATGTACAAACCTTCACATTCCTAGTATCCTGTGATACAGTTATGTTGCCACTCAGCAGGACGCCTGCAGAAGTATTGTAGAGAACAGGTATGAAAGTTATTGGCGGATCAATCATGTAGGGACGGTTCGGAGACTCACATGTCTTCACGCTTACGAAAAGAGACTTGTAGGGTCCCTATTACAGAAAGTATAATTAGTACTTTTGTTCTTGCAGATTGTGCGACAATGAATAAGGCATTGGACTGGTGAGAGAAAGCTTAGCTGGAGGGGTTAACGAGAATACTACTCAAATTACATGCAAATTGTATAAAAACTAAATAATCTTATGATTAGTCTTATTGACAGCCTCGCCGGTAACTCGGTAAAAGTTTACGCGTCATACGGAGCTCTAGGGTTCAGTCAAATTTGTAGGACTCACGGACGCGACTCTAGCAGAAACTGGTTAAAGACAACAAAAATATTAAAAGCAAATTAAAAAAGAAAGAATTTGTACCAGATGCTTCATTTTTTTCTTAATATCTATATTTTTTTTTTCATAGCTGCACATTATCTTTATATGAACGACAAGTAATATGCGTCTTGGATCCAAGCCCGCTTTGACATTATAAGGTAGATATATAAGTTTTATAAGCACGTTTCCAAGTCCAGGGTAATGGTCTCTCCAATCTCTTTCCATCTCTCTCTATCATAAGTAAATAATAATGATACAGTTCTTACAGAAGTAGGTTCCTTTGCAATATCACTGAAGTTAGCCGGAAAATAAAATTGTGAAATAAATACAATTGTTAACCAAAAATAGTGTATCATGTCGTATAACTGTTAGAATCACATTAAAAAAATGTTTGGTGGGTATTAGTAATGATTGTCAGAATGGGCAATGAGGCATCAATGATGAGATATGGAAGTGCATTATTAGCATGTCATTATTGGATATTTCTATGATCATAGATATGCTGCCTGATATTGCCGCTTTTTCCTGAACTAGAATATTTTGTTTAACATGCTAGATACAATACTGAACATACGTGTTTTACAAGGACAACTGTCGACCCACATACGAAAAGGGGGTCTGGAAATATTGGCAATTTATTAAGACCAATAGCCCTGTTTTAATGTGTGAATTCTTAGGATACGAAACATAACTAAAATACAATTGTGTCTGACCTCCGGTGTATCGCTGCGACTCAATAGGTTAATAAGAATCTATATATTTATATAAACACTGAAAATTTCTAATCGCTTAGCCGGTATCACAAAATGGAGGTAGTATAGAAAACGACAGCGCATTTGGCCAAGGTTAATGGCGATAAAATAAACAATTAAAATGTATCGAACTACAATTACAGCTAATGACCGCGCTAGACATGAAAAGATATGTAAGATTTTCGAAGAATAATTTGTTTATTGTCTTTGGTGACAGATAAACCAGTGATTCACCTTACAGGGGAGATATCTATATTCTTACTCCGACCTTACCGATAAGGAGCCAGGTTTACATTATCGAGTCATCTAATTTGCAGCAATAAAAGTTTCAATCAGGTTCATCCTTCGAATGCAACATTTAATGGCGAACTGAGGCGTTGAGGTTAGAACAGGGCTTTTAAGCGTCCTTACACAATTTTACTGTCGGCCAAAGGACCAAAATAGACCTTAAACCTTCCGTTCAACATAAATAGCAAAGAAGGCCAGGGTCTGCTTTATGCTAAGCGACTAGTGCAGTCTGGATTGCTTGCAAAACCAGGAAATCACTACTGCGTTGACGACCGTAGAGTATATAGTATTAAAGGAAAGTAATGAAAACCGTATGACAGTTTCCAGAACTCCTGACTTCGAAGAATCACCCTGCGACAATAAAATCGCAGATCCGTCGTATGCTTTAGGCTAATTAAATTAAACGCTGGCTGACCTACAATGAGATGAAAACAATTTATTCGCAATAATAATAAAACGGTGAGTGCATTGTTCTACACTAGCCAATGACAACGGCTTCTCTTGTGTCGCGGATTCCATTTCATTGCATCATTTAAGCGAATAAAGTCTAATGGTTAAGGTCGCTTATTGTTAGAGGCAACTTTAAATTCCATACGGACTAATTTTGTAAGCACTCTTTTTAGAATTCTTTACCCAGAAGGAGCCAACAAACCCTGTTACTGAGCCTCCGCTGTTCGTCCGTCCGTCTATCTATATCTCATGTACAGAGTTACACAGCGTGTATGTTTCTATTAGGTACCGCTATAACAACCAATAATAAATAATCTTCGTGTGCGAGTCCGACTCAGACATTACCAATCTTTTACACTTCTTCTTCTTTTCGTGTGGTTTGTGGCCAACCTGTTGTCAAGAGTTGTTTAAACCGCCCGTAGGCCTCTGACATGGTTTAACGACTGCTGTCAATTTGGCAACAACCGGAACCGACATTTTACGTGCCCTCCGAAGCACGGAGACGCTCAGATGAAATACCACTAAGCGGTCACCCATCTATAGACTGATCGCACCCAACGTTGCTTAACCTCGCTAATCGTTTACCGATCAGTGAGTGCAACTGGCTATGAGCGCCTACACTAGTAATGTGGTAAACGATCATATGGTCCACCTGATGGTAAGTGGATTCTGTGGCATATGATCGCTTGCTTATACTACGTACCTTGCTGCGTATTATCTTTTCTATAAAATCGAAGTGATCACCAATAATTAAAGTAAGGGAACTGAGGAAAAGAAAAGGAGATTAAGATATATGAGTTTATGGCACTCTAACTCATCGCGCCAGTGCTGCTGATTTAATGTTGAGTTCTTATACAATAGTGGTATTTTCCCGAGTGTGTTGGCTAATTTGTATTGTTGCCAAATAATAAAAATAAGAATAAGATTATTTAATAATTTAATTCTTCCTTAATATGTTAAGAGCTTATATGCGTGTAGTTATAGATGATTAACGATTAAAGTATTTAATTGGTCTTTATGATTTGTGCCGTTACGTGAAATTAACAGAATTAGTACCGTAAATTGGGGTGTATTGCAATTACTGGGATGAAAACAACATCTTTTTGAAAAAGGTTACCTGTATAATGACAAATTTTACATTGTCTATAGTAAAAATTTAAATGGCAATATTTGGATTTAATGTCAAATTTTAAGGTTGGCAGTCAAATGATCAGATCAAATGACGTAACTTGGTAAAGTTACGTCATTTGATCAAATTCGCGCGTATTTAATTGTGTTGTTTTTCACCCGAGTAGTTGCAATACACCCAAATTTACCGGTACATAATATAAGCGATTGCGGTTGCTCAAATAACTAATGCAAACGTAAACAATACACTATCGAGTGTGCTCGACCCCATATGGGGTCACCGGAGTTTGACATGTACAAGTCTGTAGACGCGATCGACGTTAGCGGGATTTGACAGGTTAATGATTCAAATGCATCAATTATTATATATTGTTGATTAGTTAAGTATAAAAAGATCGTTATATGTCAACAGCCTGAAGCATGAGCTCAACTGCATAGCAAACAGGATGGCCACAACAACAAAACGAAATGTGTATTATTAACTGTAATTCGAATATCCGATCGTATTCGAATATAATACAGTCGCTGTACATAAATCGACATTTGAGTTGTACAGAGTTGTATTGTTTTCGGTATATTGGATATTTGGTTACACTAACAACCAACTGCATCGCTAATGCAATAGTAGTGAATTCTATTGCTGTGTATGATGCCTCAGCTCAGTGTTATTAGTATATTCTGTTAAAAGGAAATCTTAGTAGCACCAGTTTGGAGTCTGTAACTACCTGGTAGACGGCAATATGCTCGACCTTTATAACGTAGAACTCAAGAATAGGTAGGTAAAACACTATGTTTGTGTATATTATCGGTGATAACCGCATTTCGGTAACACACTTAGAAGCAGTTCAGGAGTACCCCAAACCGAAATGCGTGCATAAACAAAGTGATACTCCAAAATCATACCAGGTAGGAATCCATCTCTGTCCACATCTCCAAGAAACAGTTGTGAGTCTTTGTGTCCAGGCCCAGTAGTGTTAGTCTAAATGCAGAACAAATAGTCTAACAAAATAAATAGACCGGAGATCGTGTAATAAATGTACCATTACCTATTTGAACGTTACAAATTGCGCGGAAATTTTCTTTATTTATTTTGTTTTGTTTCAAGATCATACCGATAGTGATCTGATTACGTAGTGGAAAGTGGGAAAATATTCAATGGACAGACAAGAGTTTGTCAGTATTTTATTATATTTATAAAGGTAGTTACACACTTATGCTGTAGCAATTGAAATTTTCTTGCATACTCAATGTACCGTTTCGGTAGGCAGCAGCTGGGTAACACTTGTCTTTAAAAGCATTGCCATGTCAATAGATTGCAGTCACCGCTTCTTATCTGTTGAGCACCTAGCATATCAGACACCGAATGTAATAATATTAGACTTGTATATAAACTGACCAACTGCTTGGCAACGGTCTCTTCTCACTATGTATGGTTGGGCTATAGTTCACCACGCTGGCCAGGACGGATTGGCAGACTTCACATATCTTTGAGAACATTAAAAAGAACCCTTATACATGCAGATTTTCACCGTTAAAGCGTGAGTGCAATAATAAGGTCATAAAAAAGATGTCCATGTAAATAATAGTACCACCTTTTTCTTTTAAGACAACTCCCGCATTAGGAATAAATCCTGTGTTACGGGGGACTTCACGATCATTCAAACAACGGACACAAAGAATACCCATCGGAACAACCATTTGTGGATCACACAAATCTTTACCCCGTGTGTCACAAGTCAAACATTTGTGTGCATGAAAATGGATGTTTGTCTTAGTCTGGGTGTTTCTATGTATAATATGCATGTATTTACAAAAAAGAAGCATATATGTTTTTTTATCTACTGTCTAGTTCCTATAGTACAAGCTCTGCTTAGTTTGGGCTAGATGGTGTTCTGTATATGTAGTAGAATATTATATTATATATTATTTTATTTTTAAACTGTTTAATTTCAACAAAATTAAGTTCGCCGAATGTCCATTTCACTTTAGTGTACTCGAACCCGAACTCATTCAGTTGGAAGCATTCCAATAACCTTGTCATTTCGTTATGAGTCACAACGTAGCCGCGACACGCGATATCCAACATTATTATTATGTGTGATCGTCGGAAATAGATGCACACACACAATTGGACAGCTTTCTGATTCACTGAACTTTAAGTACCATAGCTTAGAGCACTTTATACAATGCGGTTTTGAAAACTAATAAATAAATATTAATTTATATACCCATAGCATTACACTTATATACAGGGTTACTGGTAACTCGAAGGATTCCCGGCAATAATAGATAGAGGAGCTAAAATACAATAATTTTTTTCTAGTTTTACCGGGATAGTCATAGGTCTTAGGTGTTAGGGCAAAGTGAAAGTGAAGACTGTCACTTTGGCCGAACCGGCATCCGAACTGGGAACCTTACGGTTAACCGCACAATTATTCCATGTCACAGCAGGACTAATAATATTTTAGTCTGACTAAACGACATTTTGTATGAGTTGATTTTTTATACATTTGCCAAATAAAACAAGTCTATTGTCAATAAAGTCTTTACGAGAAAGTGTGATAATATTTTGAGGTCGTAGTGGATCTTATGGCTGGCGGAAATCTTCCAAAATTTATGCAAATTCATTGTACGATGCATCATAGTGCAGTGGTTCAAGTGGCCGCCACTGACACTGTCGTGTGTTGTGGATTCGACACGAGACAAAAACTGTGGTATCTACAAATTTTTGTTTTAAGTTTGAATATTCTTAGTATTCGTTGTTTGAATGTTTGTAAAGTTCCCGGTGACACAGGAATGATTCCTAGTGCGAAGGGTGTATCTAAAAGAAATATATAGTATCTCGACATCCATGACATTATTTCCCTTATAACTTCTAATGACGTTGCCTCCATATAAATTTATGATATTCGTATTATAATCAAAATAATTGTATAATCATAAATAATTTCTCTAAAATGTATTTAATTTAGTTGTGTTACTTATTATGACAATTTTCGCATGCCTGACAAGTGCGAGATGTGCGAAGGGCCTTAATATTATCCATTACTAGCTGACTCGCGCAACTTCGTCTGTTTCACATAAGACAAATTTCCCGTTCTTGCAACATTTTTCATTGCTGCTCCGCTCCTATTGGTCGTAGCGTGATGTTATATAGCCTATAGCCTTCCTCGATAAATGGGCTATCTAACATTAAAATAATTTTTCAATTCGAACCAGTAGTTCCTGAGATTTGCGCGTTCAAGCAAACAAACAAACAAACTCTTCAGCTTTGTAATATTAGTAAAGATTTACCACCTAATTAATGTAAACAATATCTCTTGCGAAATAAATTTTCATATCATTTCATTTCATTAACTTGGATAACAAATACGTGAATGTTTCTTCATATTTATAAGTAGGTAGGTATCTATATTCTTCAGAATTGCACAAGAATCCTCTCTATAATTAGAACAATTAAACTCATCCAAACATGAATTGCCCACTTGGGTGGCAGTGCGGAGATCAAAGCATCGCATAACTTCAACACAGATGTATTCCAGAATTCAACACCGTGTTTGTCGCGATAAACAATCGATATGACAGTCTTATGATGGAATGGTGGGGTACCATGGGTTCGCGAGAAGTGGGAGTTAGAAGAGTTCTCGCATGTATACATCGATGGAATAGTTGTTGAGCAACGGTTTGGTGGTTGTATGTCTCATCTTTATGCTAGTGTTAGCTTTATTGAGAGATGTGGAAGACCCAGCTGTCACCAAATATTCGACGGTAGTCATGAACCTGCTTATCCGAATAAGTTCTACTCACTAATAAGAAATCGGTTATTGTTACTTCGTTTGGCTTGAACTTGGTTGATTGAAGCTTGCACACCTTACCTATTCATCTTCTTTTATTCCATCTGGAATCAGCGACGCGTAAGTACCCTGATATCGCGTTTAAAGACTAAAGACAGCTAGAAGCCTGGTCATAGAATTATTTACCATCTCAGTAGTATAAAAAATACGTACATGGACTCACACTTATATAAAAGTAAATGAATATAGTTTTTATGTAGTAGCGAACCTGATATATATATAAGTCAAGGCATCAGGTAAGAATGAAACATATCCTTATTGGCACCAACACAACATTACATCTTGGTTGGTAGCTTCTGTATAATGGCAGTACCGCCTCCGACAAGCTGCCCCAGTTTGCACGATATATACAAATACTATTGGCAAAATAATTCTATTCTTAGCTAAAATCATTGTTTGGAGAAACAACATTGTACAATTACGCGTCTGCGGATCACAACAGAATTCGTAGTAGCATCCCTGGACGCACTCCAAAAAGGCCAAGCTTCTTAAACAGAACTCTAATAATATCCAACTGAATTGTATTCAGTACATCCAATTAACGGGCAATGATATCCACCATATTTATAATTCAAACGCCCACTGTCATAATTTGTGGATGAAATAATTAGTCTAAAGTACTTGGTATTCGGAATATAAATTGTACTTAAATTAGTGTAGCATTTGTCTATCTATTTGTAAATAGTTTGTGCAAAGGAAGTTTATTGAGGAAGCAGTCGATTTACTTTTGCAAAAAAATGTCATGTATTAATAAAATCAATTTACTGCCAGAAAAAGTAATTCAATAACTAATTTGCAAATATATAAAAAATGATCTACATTTTACTACCGCGCGAAAAGTTAAAAGTGGTATATGCCATTGACTATTATATTGTAAGTTTGTTCAGTATTATCTAAAATGTTTGGTGCTACATTTATCTGCTTATGCAGTGTAAGTTTACAGCTAATCTATTTCAATATTATAAGGAGGAAACATATCTTTGTTTGTTTGATCCATGAACTCGGAAACTATTGGACCGATTTTAATAATTCTTTATCCTGAAGTAACGATGGCTATATAATATTACGCACGAACCACAGAAGCAGAGCAGTAATGATAAACGTAGGTGAAACCGCGACGGATAGTACATTGATATATGCGGTCACCAAGAATTCTATTCAGTAATCATTTTATTATATTTTTGATAGGGTAAATTAATCAAATAGACATATTTGTATGTAAGACTTGTGCTTATCACAATTCTCTAGTAATAAACTTTTGTGTATAAATAATCGACGTGACGGAGGTTGGTGGATGCTCGATGATGGATGGACACTGTAGCTGACCGAAACAGCCACGTATTATATTCATGCAATGGGAATAATTCAATAAGAGAAGTAGAAAACAGCACTAATACTGCACTTAAACACAGAGTAGCTCTACTGCGGTAGAACCTTCATCCTATAGAAGCTTACAGCCAAAAAAATTTCATATATTCTTGGGGGTACCAATAGTCTGTATATCAATGCAATGGCAGACAAGCGAATCCTTACTATAGGCTCGCGCGTTCGGTTCACTACCAGTATCAAACCACTGGTAGCAGTCTTCAGAAAGCCTAGAAAGTGAAAGACTTTTATGTATGTATGTAAAAAAGTAAAAGCTTCAGTAGACCTAAGAATCGAATTCAGACAGTACTAATAATTTGTAGTCACACTTGCAAGTAATCTAACACAACCGATGAACCATGAACCCTATAAATCAATAATCTCAAATGAATCGAACACCAAAAGCCTCGTATGGGTTACAGAACCACAACTGCACATCGAATGCAATAAAGTCGTTCCCCCGACCACCATAAAGCACATCACAGCACGCACTCTGCCTATCTCGTGTCTTAATTTGTACTTGAAGCTAAAGTATAAATAATATAAAAACAATGAATACATACGGACACTGACAACGATATTGTGGGATCGTGAGGCTCAAGAACTTAGTAAAGTACAGAGTTGGCAAAGGGACTGAAGTTTTTGGGATCTCTGTCTTTAAATTTCAGTTTATAGGTGTCAGATTGAAATAATGCAAGACATCACTGTGCTGGGAACATTGGTAACTAGTTCTTCTAGTATAGTAGCATAACACTACCAATATCAATTCATAAAATTTCTTAGCAATTTCACAAAGACATATTGGTTGTGTTAATGTCGGATACTGCCAAAATATACATTTCCAAATTTCTATTGCAATATCGACTGGTTAAGACTTATGACCTTAGCATTTTGAAGTTCATGTCACTAGAACATTGCATTGCTATTGTAAGTGTAGCAACACTGCTATGAAAGTGCTTATCGTAGCTGATGTGTAACAAAATTAATTGTAGCCTGCAGCCTACAATGCTAGAACTATTTTCTGAAACGACTTTAGAGTGCATATTTCAGATTTTTTTGACTTTGTAGATTGACAAGTAATAGAATTAAGAAACAGAATTATTAGTGTTTTTATAATTACATTTTCTTTTTTAATACGTTTGTAAATATAATTATCTTCTTCTCCTTAGCCTTTATTATTCCTAAGTCACTTGGGGTCGGCTTTTCTAGTCTAACCGGATTTGACTGGATATCAGTATTTATACTGACCTCCGCAACCCGAAGGCTAACGATAACTTAAGACTAGACCAGTGTCAGGATATTATAGGGCACCGACTTCCCAGTAACGACTGCCATAGATGTTCATGGCAGCCGGGACCGATGGCTTAACGTGCTCTCTGAGGCACGGAGCAGGTGATAATTGTCAATCAATACGCACATAATTTCGAAAAGTCATATAACTTCCGAAAGTCAGAGGTGCGGGATGTGGGTTCGAACCCGAGACCCTCTGCGTTGCAGTCTGTTGATCTCCCCACTAAGCTATATATTACATTAAAAACATATTAGATTAATTAGTTTTAAAATTGATAATGTCAATATATTGTAAATGTTATAAACAACTGCTTTCGCTTTAGATTTAATCAAGCCATATCTAATCCTTCTTACATCTGCACATGCACACGCAGCGGCGAGTTTGACGTTTAACAGAAAAATCTAAAATCATAAAGCACTAACACGGAGCTGTGTCATATCGGGTTGCGATTGCCGCCTGCATGCTAATGTCTCCATCATCGATATCCACGCAAATTTAGACCTTATTGTTTAAGAAGCAAAAGGCAATAACAACTATAATGGTTTGACATTTAATTTAATCTGTTGCAGGCTTTGGTCCACCGGTTCTAAGGTCCAGTATTGATCTTATTGTCGTCTATTTTACTGTCTTTATTAACATAAACAAGCACTTTGATACATCTCATAAGAGTAGGCAGTCCTATGTCATCTGTGCCAAAACATTCAACTATATCACACTAACAGTTTGTAAGCACAGCAGGTGGTTTATCGTATACGCGTAATCCAAGACTCAATGCTGTCACACATAGGAGCATTTTTTAGAAATGCTTTAATATCCCGATTAAAGAACATGTTCACAATTGATACAATTTTAAGATTCAGCTAGTACCTAATTAAATTATAGTTCGACTTGAAAGCTTGGACAAATTATTAGTATCTGAGAAAATATTTCATCAATTTCTAAAGCATTTTGTTTCATGTCTAATTCAATACATTATTTCTTTCTGTATATCTGAAGGCAACATTACCATTAAAACAAAAACAGACACAAAAGCCATCTAGATTTGAAACATTTTCTATTTGTTTGTATTAGGTACTCGTAATTTTTAAACCCCTAAAAGCTGCACTGCAACTTCAACAGCGCATCTATTTTAACTTTTAACTTAGTTATGTATTTAGATCGATGACAAAACTAATTTCGAATCGTAGTTTTAGCTAAAGGATCTTCTTCTATAATTTAAGAGCGTAGTTCCACTTAGTAACTGACTTAATGACCACTGACAATTTAGTGGAGCAGTCGCCACATATCTCTATTTTCTGCTTTCCTTTAAACCCTTTGATACTACTCGACTCCCCCTTTCCTTCATTTCTTGGACAAAGGTACGTCTCGGTCTTCCCTTTCCTCTCCTTTCAATTTTCCTTTCTAAGATGGTAAGTAAAGTATGATGCAGTATAATGTATAGACGGAACCACTAAGAAGTAATAAAAGCCTTTTTCTTTTACATACAATACAAAAACACTCAATAAATCGAATACGCAAACTCAATACGCAAAACAAGGACTTAAATTCCGATACCTTGTCCCAATCGGTGCAGAATTAATATTTCATGTTCAGTGTCATTTTATTTGCAGTCGGTAAGGAATACCAATAAAGTGCGTATGCGCAGACGTTTAATATTTCGCTATATGAGACGATGCCGCGAGATAACACGACGGATTTGTGGGGTGCAGCTAGTTATTGTTGGGGACACACAATTTTGTTGTGAATCATCCTGAATTAAAAGATAAACATACTTATTAAAATTCATAAAATTTATGGGACATGTGACGAACGAAATGAATAAAATACCTGCACTTAAAAAAGAAAGATATTGGATTTTATAAACATCCAAACAACGGGCACAAAGAACATTCAGACTCGGAACAACCATTTGTAGATCACATGTATTTTTTTGTTTTTGTTTATGTCCAGTGTGGGAATCGAACCCACAACACTCGACGCAGTGGCAAGGCGACCACTTACTCTACTGCGACAATCGTGCAGTCAAGAATTCGTCTGTGAACAAATTATTAATAATATTATTGAGCCTAATTTTAGATAAGTATCAAACAGTGGGCTGACGTAATGACGTAATTGCAAACAAACATTTAAGCTGTCTGTTGGTAGGCGATTACCATAGCCCATGGACACTAGCAACATCAGAGTTAGAACTTGCACACAGCAGACTCTTAAAAAAATCATGACGTAATTTTTCACTGCTGACATATCAGCGCCTCAATAGTGTTGCTGACACAATAAAAAGCTGATTAACTGTGATAGACTAAAACTTCAACTTTGTTTTTTTGCTCTTCATAATGACCACGCTCCACCTGATAAGCAGTCGTGTGGTCTAAGAGCAGTGGCCTCCACATCGTCCTCATAGCAGCCGAGGCGATGTTGAGGTCTCTATTTTGACGGCCTGAGAAGGTGCTTTTTCACGCCCCGCTTATAGAACCCAGGATTGAAGGAAGAAGGAAACACGTGCCTTGGCAGAGAATTCCATGCCTTGATCGGTCGGCAGAGGTATGAGGACCCAAACTTGTTGGTACGCACTCTAGTCGACTCCACCGTACCACTGTAGTAATAATTGTAATAAGACAAAAAATGCACTGCTGTACTGTGACGTCATTAATACCTAGCATTAAAACTCTTAACGGTAGTTGTATGTAGAGCTTGATCTATTATAAGCTGGACTTGCTTTTCTAGTAGGGTCGCTGTTCGCTTAGAGCGAAATTTAAGATCCAAGCGAAGATGACACAGTGTCCTATTTCTTTTAGAGTTATTTAATTCTTCAATCGTTGTATTTTCTCCTTGTCTTCTGAAGATTGATTTACTATTGGCTAGATATTCTATCGATGTGATTTCTTTTCAATTGACTGTAAAATCATTGGATGAGATTCGGTTATTGTATCTTGTTACTGATGATGTGAAAAAGTATTGAATTTATTGGACACAAACGGAAATAGACTAGACATTGTGGCATCAATTGGGTGATTTCTTTGGATCTCTTAATATCCCTGGTCTTCTACTGGCAATATCTATGACTTGTTGATTGAACATCTAATTGATCTTCAAGACTTTTCATTACTCCTTTTTCATTTTTCTTTACATTTTAAATTCATTTTTATTATTGTTTAAGATGTCTACAACTTTACCTAAATACCTAAATGTTTAATCAACATCTCAATGTACAGTGTACATACATGCAGATGTATAACAACTGTTATATATACTGTTGGCGCATCTGAAATAAATATATAAGACTAAAACATCATATTACACTACCGTTCAAACATTTTTAAGCTCAAATCAAACCAAATGTATTACGTTCAAAACGTACAAGGTTTAACATGATCTGGTTATGGTTCTAGTTAATGTATGTGTATTTGGCGTGTTTTACATTTAATTTAAATAACTTTTAAATGCTCGTCATACACATAAACTACTCTGACCATGGATGCTGCTTCTCACACAGTGACAAGAATACCAAAAACTCATAAAAATCTCAAATCTCAATCGCGACATCCAAGCTTTTTATAGTCGTTGTAACAGTTGGGTAATATTAATAGATAAAACGAGTGTAGTGTTTAATATTCCAGCGGTATTGCTGCTCGGTCACCTTTCATCTCGCTGATAGACATCGCATGCGTGTGCGCATAAGAAACGGCTAGATAATGGGAAATTGTGGATTGGGCTTTAGAAAGTGCTAGATTTTATTTATGTAGCTAGATACTTAGATGCGTTGTTTGTTAGTGAATTTAATTTTCTGTAATGTCTGCACAGAGCTATGAAGCGAGGTTTTAAGTTTTGATTTATGTAAAGGGAATTACAATGTGTCAGTGTTATATAGGAGTAGGTTTGCACCAACCTCATAATTTAGATTTCTCATCCATAGACGTTGATAATTTATCATCTGATAGCTAAGTGGGGAGACCAACAGACTGCAATGCAGAGGATCTCGGGTGCGAACCCACGTCGCGCACTTCTGACTTTCGGAAGTTATATGACTTTTCGAAATTATGTGCCTATTGATTGGCAATTATCGACTGCTTCCTGCCTCAGAGAGCACGTTAAGCCGTCGGTCCCGGCTGCCATGAACATCTATGGCAGTCGTTATTGGGAAGTCAATGTCCTATAAAATCCTGACACTGGTCTAGCCTTAGGATATCGTTAGCCTTCGGGTTGCGGAGGTCAGGTGGCAGCCGCTCCGAGTAAAAACTGATATCCAGTCGAATCCGGTTAGACTAGTAAAGCCGACCCCAAATGACTTGGGAATAATAAAGGCTAAGGAGAAGAAGAGACGTACATACATACAGACATACCTATGTATATATGGATGATAAATCAACAGCTTAGTCCCCTCAATGCTCTAATTAAACTTTTAATTTCATAAAAATATTTACCAACGTAAACTCAACAGTGTGAATCACCTCACTGCTGTTATGATATAAAGAGAAACGCTGCCGCTGACATCATAGTCCTCAATAGTGGCAATTTCTGAAAAATTGTTTTCTGCGCAATCTTCCAATGACATGTTCACCCTATTTCCTTCCCACTCCTTCTCCTTCCCACTCTTTCTCCTTCCCGCTTATTTTCCTAAAAGGTCGGTAGCGCGCAAGTGATGCCTTTGATGTTGCAGGTGTCCATAGGCTACGGTGACCACATACTATCAGGTGAGCCGTATGCTTGGTTGCCAAGTTATCAGAATAAAAAACAAAATTCACTACCCACTAACAACTAGTTAAAAGATCAGACCCTGAAGACTGAAAGGTTGCTTGAAAATTTTACACTAGAACAGCGACAAACTATCCAAAAACTAATCTAACGTAGACCTAAAGCTCTTTGTTTACAAAGTAACTTCTACCCAAAAAATAAACAAACAACAGTAAGTGAAAAAGAGACAAAATATCCGACGGCAATCACACGTTACGTTGTGTGAACAGAGGTTCTCGTATCTCGAGTCATAACTCGTTTATTTATGTCTTACTTTACGAAGCTCCCGAATCGGATTATATTACATAAAGTCATTGTTTATGCCCCGACTTCGATCTCACTTGATGTATCGATTTCAAAGGATTTAGACCATGACAAAAAGAAGATAGTTTGAGATTTATAATTTAATTTAGATATAGGTAAGTTAAAAATAAAATGAAATTTGATGGGTGTTTATGCGTTTACGCTTACCTGAACTCAGGTTAGTATAAAACCATACGCTATTATCGATACTCAAATACCCACGACTTGAAATTTTCTTTTAAAATTCATCAGTTACAAAGTTTTCAGTAGCATCTCTATTAATTCTGGTACAAGAAATGACTCGTCCTGTTTCTTTAAAACTAAATATACAAACTGTTTGGTTTGGCAATGTGGATGTTATATGTCAGCCTATATTTTCGAGGATATATGACAGTTATTGCTAGAGGTCTATACAGGACATACATACCTATAATTGCACTACCCGCTGACAATCGTTATAAATTTGCAAAGTCTTGTGATCTTGTTGTTTTAATATATATTTGTATATCTTCCACGAGCAGAACAGGAATTAACAATAATGCGCTTAACAGTTGATGAAGTATGACAGATTATTGCAGGTAGACTATGATGCTAATATTAAATAATAATATATTTATTTATTCAGACAGAGTCCATAAAGTTAGTAAAAAAGATAAAGAAAATTTCTCGTGTTTTAGCTCATTTTAGATATATGAATATGATTGATACTTTCATTTAAATACTGAAATTCAATTTCGTAGTTGTTTATTTCTTACATTATGATTTTGAAAATTTTACACAAATTCTTTTTGACTCATGTATAGCAATAAAAATATACAAGGCTAGCTGTGCCCGCGGTTTCATCCGCGTTTATGATTACTGCGCCGCCCCCGTGGGTCGTAGCGTGATGACCTTCCTCGATAAATAGGCTATCCAACACTAAAATAATATTAAATTTGATCCAGTAGTTCCCGAGATTATTATAATATTAGTATAGATATACAAATTATACCAAAAACGTGAAAATAATGTCTATTCATAATTTTTTGTACTAAATCATACATTTTATTCAGAAATTATTTACTTTTAGTGTGATTACTTACGCAATACACTTAAAATTATTGTGTTATTTAAATAGAAAAAAACATGCATCATAGTAATGTGTGTCTTCGTTGTAATGTACTAATATTATGATATGAATATGTCTTCAGAAAGCTAACAGTAATCAACTGTTACTACGAATACCGATATTATGTATCTCTCAATGTTGCGATTCGTCGAAAAAGATTACAATAAAGTAGATGAGTTACGGTGTCTATCTAAATACCTGAATTCTTTGAGAATTATAATATACTTTATATAAAGTTTATTAATTATGAATGATTAAAAATACTTAAATTATGTCTCCATAAAAATTTTGTACTTTAAAATCAATATTAAATCTCTTTTCTCTATCAAAAACTGTCAAAAATATTTAAAATAATTATGAGACTGTGTTTTCTAATAATTCTTCTGTCTAAAGGCTTAAGCCCTGTGACGCTTGAAACAATTAGCGGACATAAAATAGTGTAAGACGACTGACCAAGTGATCATATATTTCTGCAACACGTTGTCTAGTACTCAAATACTCTATCTACATCCAACTGTCTAGCACATTGTTAAGTATTAGTATTCATCATATCAACCAACGAATGCTGACGTAACTCAATAAATTGTACATGACTCACTAATTACAACATTCTCATGGCAATATAAACACAAATAAGTTGTTTTGAATGTCACGAACCCATAATTTAATGGAAACTACCCGAAAACGTACCTTACGAGGCTCCTGAGACGATATTGTACCATAAATGACCATAACTTCTTTGAAAAGATAAACTTTTTAGGCCAATTATGGTTCGGGAGCGGCGTTTCCAAAAATCCCCTATATACCGTTTTTATCTACCATCAGACAATATACTTACGTGGTTGATCCTATCTCGTTAATTTACAAACTTATTTATGCGTTTCCAAATCTAACATCATCGACTTCGATTTCCTTATTGCCTTCAATTTAAAGTTCAATATCGTGTGCACATTTTGGGTTTTGATGTGCATATGTAATGTTTGTTTTTACTAAAATTGTTAGTCACGAATGCGATGGCCAGTGTCTTTTACTGTTTACAAGGTGATATTAAAACTTGACACGCCATATACGTTTCAATAGTTATTTTTTTACGCTGTGACGGAGTAAATTTGATTTGGTTTGTTTCAATTTAATTTTTAATCGGGTGTTTGTAGTAGATATTAAGGTTCTTAAAGATAAGATAAAATGTCACTTGCATTTAAGAACTATCATATTTACATAATATTGTCTTATGTTTATGCGAATGTTATACATTGAAATTAAACACTTTATACGGATTTTGTCGCGTTGTTTGTTTTGTCGTTTTATGTGAACATGGCTGCTGTAAAGCAACCGAAACGTCGGGGCAAAGTGTAAACTTAAATATAAATAGTTTCAATTAGAAAATATATAGCTTAAATAGTAGTAAAGTTCAATAATAGTAGTGTTAGAGTTTTCAAAATTATGTAATAACAGTGTTTAAAGTAAAATAAACAACGCGACAAAATCCGTATAAAGTGTTTAATTTCAACTATCATATTGTCAAATCAATTCTATGAGTATTGGTTTTAATAGCTGCTGATGTTACTAAATTGTAATGAAATGGTTTATACAAGAAGTCTTTCAATGGTTATATACATAGAAATATATCTAAATTGTTGTGGTAACTTTGAGACAAAACTATATATTCAAAACGGATTTTATCGCGACTTAATTTGAATAACACTTTGCCAATCTTTAGTGTAAATACAAATAGTTCAAATAACTTATACAAAGGTTTGTATATAGCGACTAAGTGATACAATACTATATTTGATCAAACGCTTAAAATATTGTAAGTAAATTTGATTAAACAGTATAAATGCGCTATTTCAAATAATCTTTATATTTGTTATTACATTTTTATGAAATGACTGTCGTCATAAGTTTCTTCGACTGCCCCATTGGTCGAAAGTGATTGTTAATCGAGACATTCTGGATTAGTTAAGCGGAACCACGCAATGTTATTAGGTTATGAAAATTTCTGTGACACGCACATGAAGTTTGAATTTTTCTAATAGTTTATTAGACGTTTTGCCTCCAATTATTTAGAATTGTAAAGTAATTCTATTTATGTCGATTTATACACGGTACAATAAGTGCTAGCCAGCAGGGAGATTAGTAGGTAGATCAATAGGTTAATTTATAAATTTAAAAAGACACCATCTCTACCTATATTTGTGCAAAGCACTTTCCATGTATTTATACTAAAATTATAACGAGATAAAACTTGTTTGTTCATATGTAAGGAATAAACTTTGGCCCTACTAACCAGATTCTGCAAATTCTGACACTAATAGAAAGCTTTTCTACTTCGGAGTAATATTGCCTATGTTATAATGATATCAACGCGAGTATTATTATATACAACCCTTTTAGTAGCTTTAGAAATTTATCAAAAAAACAATCAAAGGTCTACAAAATATTTGATAAAAAAATAAAGTGAAAGAATGACCAACCTTCCAGAGTCGTCCATCCCGATCAAAGGGAAACAATTATGAAACATTTTATAAAACAAACAAATAAAAAATATATAATGGGTGAAACAAAAAATTCGCATTCTTCTTTCATTCCAGTTGAATTTTTTCTTAGGGTGGATTTCACAACCCTTTCTGTTTAAAGGGAAAAGTAAAGCCGAAACAATACATGAGGTTTTTTTTCTCGAAGACTCATATTTAGGGCGGGAGGTGTAGCAGATTCTTTTCAAATAATTATAATGTTCGAAGTTGTTTATGCAAAAACATGTTTAAAATACATTTAAATAGTAGCAAAACTGTTTTTATCGAAATAAAATTAACAAGAATTTATAAATAGATTTTACTATTCAAAAATAACATGAGCCCTCAATTTCTATCGCGTAAAAAACCTATTAGTGTTTGTACTGTCTCCATGCCAAATTTCATCAAAATCAAATTAGTGCTTTAGTTATAAAAACGTAATAACGTTATTATCACATATTTTTGCTTTTAGTTTATTAGTATTGTAGTTTATTGTAATAATTCAAGCTAATTATTTTATTGACCAAATATGGTATTAATGTTCACATCGCCAGTGACAGTGCTGAACGTTGTAGTTCGAAAGATATTAATTATTTGAATTTGAAGTAATGTTTACAGATATCTTATCATAGTAACCTCTTGCCTGAACTTAGCTACTAGCATTCATGTAAATTGAGTAACTTTAGTAAGCTCTTATTGCTATATATGTAGGTTGGCAAATGTTCTGACTCCATTGCAGATTTTATAACAGACAAACTTAAATAAGAAAAAACCGTGACATTATCTAATTTTACCCGACTGCGTCAGAAGGAGGGTAATGTTTTTCAAGCGTATATATGTATGTATGTGTGTTTGTATGTCCATTTCTTTGGCACGCCCTACAGCCCAAACGGATGGACGGTTGACATATGAGGTGTCGTTGAATTCATCAGAATTGTGGTAGTGACATAGGCTATATAAATATTCAAAATGGCGCCAGCAAATGTAAAAAAAAGGTAGGGTGTTTTGTAGTATAGTATTTTGTACGTCAATCATTGGTAAAACAGAGATCAATAGTGTATTCTTCCCATCTTGCTATGTACTTGCTATGTATGATTATAAACTTAGACGTTCGAAAACAAAACATGCCCTAAAAAAAAAGATTTTTGATTTGATTATGTATCTAAACACTATAAAATTGTGGAACTTACTTATATTGTACTTAGATATACTACAAAAACTATAAGTAACTCGAAGCAGCCAGCTCCCCGACTAGGTCGCCAGTCAGTGCCGCGGGAACGTTGTGTGTTAATTGTTTGTTCTTCATTATTTTCGACTTCAATTGCCCTTTTGTCTGTGCCATTCTTTTCACCATCCCGCATTATTCCCAAGGTTTTCTTCCAGTAAACGATTCCGTTCATTTTTCAGTCTTTTCAGTGGCGTACCGAATTGTTTTCCTGCGTCATCATTAACTTGCTGAAAAACTGTTTTTTTATTATTATTATTTTACTGTTTTTTGCTACTCTTTCTTTTGGGAGTCGATGTGGAAATTCGGACGCGGTGGCTCGAGTGTTCCTTTTTTTTGTAAATTATCTTTCAGCTTGTGGAAATCATTGACATTTTCATTGTAATTAATTGTCCTTCTGATTGTTAGCGTTTAATTTGGTCATTTACGAATCAATGGCGTAGTGGTTAGTGTAACCGACTGCCACGCCTGAGGTCGCGGGTTCGATTCCCGCACAAATCAAACATTTGTGTGCATTAACATGGACGTTTGTCTTGATCTGGGTGTTTCTATGTAAAATATGTATGTATTTACAAAAAAAAAAGTATATATGTATGTTTATCCATTGTCTAGTATTCATAGTACAAGCTCTGCTTGGTTTGGGCTAGATGGTGTTGTGTGTATGTGATAGAATATTATTATTATTTATTTTTGTGATTTCGATGTGTGAATAAGCACTGCCGCTCTCCGTTGTATTTGGCAACATTTTTAGTTTATTATTCTTTAAATAGACTCATATCTAATGTTTGTGACGAAGGGTAACACAGATTACTATATGTGTTAGTGGTTTAAGTGGTCGTCTAGCCACTACCACAACGGTGAGTGTGGGTTCGAATCCCACACGGGACAAAATTTGTGTAATCCACAAATGATTGTTCCGATAAGAGTGTTCCGTATGTCCATTGTTTTAAGTGTTTGTAAACTACCTCGCGAAACAGAATTTATTGCTACTGCGGGTGTTGTCGTTATATAAGAAAAAAAAACATAAAATTAAATGTAATTAAAAGCCAAATACGCCTGCTCACAGGAGCGTTCACTGGCCATTTTAGCACCAACGACTTCCTGTGCAGATTGGGATTGGCACACGATTCAATCTGCAGAGCCTGTGGTGAACAGGACGAGTCCATATCGCACCTACTGTGTGAATGCGACGTGTTGGCTGGATTGAGGATGGGTCTGATGGGATTGGCATATCCAAACCCTGAAGACTTGTGACCACTCTGAAGTGTACGCTGCGGCTGATGCAGTAAATTCATAAGGAGCTAGCTAAGGGATAAATCTTGGGGCAGACACGAAAGATCGCACTGTTCCTGTCCCACCCAAAATTTCTGGAAAACGCTTTGTTGTGGACTGCCAACCATCTAAATGATGGGGATGAAAATTCTGTCACGTAGGACGAAGGCAAAAAGAGGCGGCAGGGATCAGTCCTTCTTCAGACTTCAGTATTTTGTCACTTGCACAATAAATTTACCAAATTCTCTGTTCAAAGATTTCTAATAAACTAAATTCAAATAAAATAGCAGACCTATTTTCACATCAATCAAGGCCCTAAAACATCTCCGTGCAATATTCCCCAAAAACAATAACAATAGACATTAACATTTAAAACAGAAAGTGGAGAAAAATTAAAACTGATTGGAAAGCAGCCATTTCATGGTATTAAGTACCGTTCGGAGTTGGGCACGGTAAGTACCTCCCGAGAGACCAGCGTTTGGCATTTGAAAAAAAATGCGAATAACAAAATGGCGAGTGCTAATCTAAATTAGTACGGTGCACAGAATAAATTACTTCTATTGTTTCTATTTGGGCATTATTAAAAATAATATTAGAATGGTATTTTTTCATATATTAGTTGTATTTAATTTGAGGGTATCGTTAAACTTGGAAAAGAGATAAGTCAATTTTTACCATCCGTCAAGTGCCAATTACCTTTACAAGATGCAGGGGTCTATAAAATAGATTGTGACTGTGGACTCTCATACATTGGTCAAACCAAGAGAAACATAGGCACCCACATAAAAGAACATATAGCTGATGTTAAACACCGACGTTTGTTGAAGTCTGCTGTGTGTGAACACGTGCAACAGGGGACCAACCACTACCTACGATTTGACAAATAACAGATACTCGCAAAAGAACATCGATTACTACCACGGATGCTTCGCGAGGCTATTGAAATTAAAAAACATCCCAATTTCAATAGAAAAGATGGTTGGAATGTACCACCAGGTTAGGATCTAGTAATTGAAATAGTCAAACCCAAGAAGAAGCAAAACACAGCTAGAATTCATGATACTTTGAGCTCATTCTGCGTGAATAGAAACACCAAAGATTAAATTATGTTCGGGTACTTCGAAATAACTAGCTACACTTCAGAACATTGGGACAACTACCATCTTAGTCTCCCCGTGAACATGGCTGCTGTCAAGCAACCGAAACGTCAGGGCAAAGTGTAAACTTAAATATAAATAGTTTTAATTAAATTAAATAGCATAGTAAAGTTCAATAATAGTAGTGTTAGAGTTTTCAAAATTATGTAATAAACAGAAGATTGTAATAAATAGAGTTTTCAAAATTAAAGTTAAATAAACAACGCGACAAAATCCGTATAAAATGTTTAATTTCAATGTATAACATTCGCGTAAACTTAAGACTTTAGACTTTATTGGAAAAGAGATTCAGTACTCAGATGTCCGATGTATTACTTACACTAAAAAAAGTATATATGTATGTTTATCCATTGTCTAGTACCCATAGTACAAGCTCTGCTTAGTTTGGGCTACATGGTGTTGTGTGTATGTGTTGAATATTATTATTATTATTACTTCTACATGACACATAGCAATAGATTTTCTATTGTGTATGACTGTTTCGACGTCTATTTAGTTCTTATTAAATGTAACGAAAAAATATCATATTCCCATAGACGTAACCTTTTGCTCAAACCTAGTAACTGATATGACTGTAATTTTAGTAAGTTATTGAAGTCTCACTAACCTCTAAACTTTGACGTACAAATGCAATAGAATTGAAAAATATTAATTCGAATTTTATGTGGTACCCTTTTCCTCCCCCACCTCCCCAACTATAACATATTTGAGACACTTTAAGAGGTAGGTTTAATTCTTACTAATTTCGCGACCAATGTAATCCTCACTTCACTCCTTGCATTACATAGGCATTGTGCTAAGCTCTCAACAAGAATTCTACATCCATTTTGAATTTAAAAAAAACAATAGTTATAACTTTTATTAATAGAAAATTAGAATCTAAATATTATAAATTAAATTCGCTCATAGCCAGTTGCACTCACTGATCGATAAACGGTTAGCGAAATTAAGCAACGTTGGGTGCGGTCAGTTTATAGATGGGTCGGGCACGCCACGATCGTGGCGGTAAGTCCCGTGTTTGAGGAGTGGCTGGAGAGGCGGCATGGCGCCCTCACCTTCCGGCTGACACAGGTACTGACTGGCCACGGTTGTTTTGGCCAGTTCCTGTGTCGTATACGCCGGCAAGAGACGCCCGGTTGTCACCACTGCGGCGACTGCCGCGACGTTGTAGAGGACACAGCGCTGCACACTTTGGCGGTTTGCCCCGCCTGGGCATCGCAGCGCCGTGAGCTGATCGCGGCAGTTGGATCGATTGCCCACTCGCTCCCGGCCGTAGTTCAGTCTATGGTCCGGAGTGAGAGGTCGTGGAATGCCGTCGCCTCCTTTTGCGAGGAAGTAATCTCCATCAAGGAGGCGGCGGAGTGGGAGAGGGAGCGTTTGAACCCTCTCCCCAACCGCAGAGCCGGGCGCCGGAGGGCGCGCGATGACCTCCAGCCACCCTGAGGTTTGACCTGGGGGTGGCGGGCTTTGTGGGCCTGCCCGCCATCCGTTCAGCACCAGGTCCGAGAGGCGGCGTGCGTGTTCCCACGCGCGCCTCTGTGTCGAGTCCGGTAGGGAATTTTTGAGCGTGAGTCCTTTGGGTAGGTCTCTTCGGGTAGTGGCCTGCCGTTTCAGACTGCGGGCCGTAACCTCGGCGGGGTCGCGACCGCATGCGAAAGCGATTCGCGCGGCCCCGTCGATAGTGGTTTTGTCGAGGAACACCGTGGTAGGTTTAGTCGGTATCCCGGGAGGTACATTATCTTTTCAACATCTTTCTTTTACCCCGGCGAGTCCGACATAATCCCTCCGCCCACCCCCGCGGAGGGATATGCGTCATTGCATTCCAACAAGTAAAAAAAAAATAAAAAAAAAAAATTGATGGGTGACCGCTTAGTAGTATTTCATCTGAGCGTCTCCGTGCTTCGGAGGGCACGTAAAAAGTCAGTTCCGGTTGTTGCCAAATTGACAGCAGTCGTTAAGCCATGTCAAAGGCCTACGGGCGGCTTGAACAACTCTTGACAACAGGTTGGGTACTAACCACACGAAAAGAAAGAAGAATAGAAAATTAAATAATGTACGAAGACAACAATCATTACATACAACTAAACTAATATTAACAAACCTAATTTATAACTTTTATAAGTTAATAAAAAACAAAATAATTTGTTTGTCTTGCTGACGGTACACAAATCGGAACCAATACCAAGATGTAATTTTTTATTTTGTAATTAGTATTAGCAGAGGCACTCCATTAAGATTATATTTTTAAATTCGAGGGTATTTTGAAATTCGTGCGGAATGAGGCCAATAGAGACTTTTTCTCTAGCTAGAGATTACTTAGAGTCAACGTTTTATTTGTGTGCTGATTGATTTTAATACAAAAATGAAGAGATTTCACGCTTTTTTACGAAGCTGGGATTCCTCAGGGTCTAGAAAAAATTAAAATTATAATGGTGTGTTTCTTTTCATTTATCACTAATAGATACACGTAAATGCGTCATCTATTTAAGTACTTAGTCTCATTGTGCTCGGAGGATCTGACAAAGGATTATTAAGCTCACATTTTAACAGTTATATATAGGGCTTTATATGCAAGCAGTCGCAATTTCTGCCGTTGCGCTACCGTGGCAATAATCTATTATGAATTTTTTTAAAGTATGTACTTATATATTTTTTGTAACCTACTCGTAACTTAATATTATAAATGCGAATTTGAGTTTGTTCGTTACGCTTTCACGCCTCAACTACTTGACCGAATATCATGAAATTTCGCATATACGTTGTCGGGGGAACAGAAAAGGACATAGAGTACCATTCATCCAGAGGAAAGTACTATTACTATACTAACCTAACTTACATAAACGCATGCAAAAATGCGAGCAAAATCTAGTAAATCAAAGTCAAAATCAATTCTTCATTTAGGTCACAAAGTAACACTTATGAATGTCAAAATATATAGGTTAGTGAGTTTACTAAGTTACTGAAGCTACATTAAGGTTATTGAAATTAAACTACTATATACGGATTTTATCGCGTTGTTTATTTAACACTGTATCTATTACATAATTTTGAAACTATTATACTAATACAACTACTATAGAATTTTACTAATTTATAAGCTAATAAAATTATTAAACCTATTTATATTTAGGTTTACACTTTCCCCGACGTTTCGGTTGCTTTTCAGCAGCCATGGTCACGGGGAGACTAAGATGGTAGTTGTCTCAATGTTCCAGTGTAGTTATTTCAAAGTACCCGAACATAATTAAATCATTGGTGTTTCTATTTACGCAGAATGAGCTCAAAGTATCATGATGTCTAGCTGTGGTTTGTTTCTTCTTGGGTTTGACTATTTGAAGTACTGGATCCCAATAATATACAGTGATAAATAAACAACGCGATAAAATCCGTATGTAGTAATTTAATTTCAATGAATAACATTCGCGTAAACACAAGACAATACATTAAGGTTAGTTGCTAGATTCAGGTTAGGTTAGTTTAGTTATACAAATTGTCTGATATCCACTCATCTTAATTAGAATTTCGTGTTACTAATCAATTACTATTTATAATTAAAAGAAATTACTCTAAGACAATCCTAAGATCCTGCAAGAAATTACTTCGAACGATAAAACCTTAAAAAAGGATCTGTTAAAATTTCACTCAATACGATTTCGTAGTATTCCTTTTATCTTCGATATAAAACGTAATTAGCAAACCTACAATAACGGCACTATAATTAATTAAAAATGACAAAGTATGAAGCCGATAGTGAAGCAAAACAAAACAATCCAAGCACTCGAAGTGGGGACAACGTCTGTAGGGTCCTGTAGGGTCCTCGAGACCTCCAGAAAGGGTTGTTACAGTCTACGGTACATCTCGACAATTTTCAAACAGTTGATTTGTAGAATTTTCCGATTGGCACTTGTGTTAATTACGTATTGTAATGACGATTTTATTGCTATCGGATATTGAACAGCAATTACATATACAGGTTGATTTTGAAATCGTGTAATTCCTTTTAACCACGCATTCTACTGGTGATTTAGAATAACCCTGACCATATTTTTATTTAATTAGAATTATTTTTTTGAAAAATTATTGTTCCGTTTTTTTTCGTGAAATGGTGTCAGATAGTCATATGTTAACCAATCGAGGCAATTTTAATTTTTTACTAATTAAAATAAAAAAAACATATTAATAATTAATGTCGTAAATAATAACGGGCGGTCCTTTTTATTGCCCCTTATTATTTACAACATCAGTTATTGTTATGTTATTATTCTTAAATTAGTAAAATATTAAGATTGTGTCAGGTGGTTAAAATATGACTATTTGAAATCATTTCATGAAAAAAATCTGTACTCTAAATCTGCCGAAACCATTATTCTAATTAAGAAAAAATATGGTCAGGGTTATTCTATATCACCAGTAGAATGCGTGGTTAAAAGGAATTACACGATTTCAAAATCACCCTGTATTTCAGTGGGCTTCTAAAAACAAAACAGGTTCCGCACTAATAATTCCTGTGTTGCGAGAAATTTTACAAACATTCAAGCAATGGACACAAAGATCACTCAGACCCGTACAACTATTTATATAACATATAAATTATTGTCCCGTGTGGAAATTGAACCTACAATACTTGGCCCAGCAGCTGTGGCGAAACGCCCACATAAACCACTTTACCATCTGTGCAGTCAAAACCGTCGAAATTCTTAGTAACAACACGAAGTCTGGAACTGAACCCGGTACAGTAATAGGCTCACCGCACATTATCTAGGACCTGTCTACCTAAGGACCTTCTTCTTTTTTTATTTTTTTTCTGGGGGCTTAATTCGGCAGTTGGTGTAATCAGGTCACGTTTGCATGTGAAAGTGATTCGCGCGGTCCCGCCGACTCTGGTTATGTCGAGGAACACCGTGATAGGTTTAGTCGGTATTACCGCGATATATTTTCCCCGATGAGTCCGACATAACCTCTCCGTCGCCCCGCGGAGAGGTATGCGTCAAAACATTACCATAGGTAAAACAAAAATTTGGTCTAATATGGGTGTAACATACCTCTCCAGTTTATATTGGAGTAAAACTATGCATATTCGTAAACCGGTATAAAAGTATGTCTTGGTTTGTTTTTCTTTAACGCGGGTACGGAACAACCGATATAATTTCTTGCATATAAAATATCTGTATTAAACTGTCCCATCGCTGGGCACGGGCCTCTTCTCAGTGTGAGAAGGGTTAGGCCATAGTCCACCACGCTGGCCTAGTGCGGGTTGGCAGACTTCACATATCTTCGAGAACATTATGGAGAACTCTCAGATATGCAGGTTTCCTCACAATGTCTGAGCCCGTTTCAGTTCACCGTTAAAGCAAGCGATAATTAACTATTTAATACGCATATAACTTCGAAAAGTCAGAGATGCGCGCCTTGGGTTCGAACTCGAGACTTCTGCTTCTGCGTGGCAGTCAAACGGTTTCCCTCTAGGCTATCGCTGCTTGTTTCTTGCATAATGTTTGTTTATTATAGAACAATCTATATATTATGTTAAATATTGTTAAGAATGCTCTTTCTATTACACTATGATAGCACATATCGCCTGTGATACAGGTATAAGCTAGTACTGGCGTCCAAAGTATTGTATCCTGTATTTAAGTATTTTGAAGACCTATTGTTTTTTATATTTGTACCAACTTAGACTGAATAAACTATTTTTTTTATTTACGTCTTGCAACTATCCTTACAGGTACACCCGATTCGACAGTGCGCTACATAATTTATCACCTTATTTTAAATATGAACATAAAACTACTCACACACACATACATATAACTAAATACATAAAACTACTATTATATAAAAATACACACGAATAAACACATGACTTATAAAAATCGATTACATAGATACAGTACCTACCTAAACTAACATATTTACAAACAAGCTTAGCATTATTATTTATTTAATTAATAATCGCAATATTTTACACAATATAACATAACCTTTGCCAATTTACCCAAATTACGTATAAATATATCACTTCGGCGTGAACCTCATTCAATACCCGAATAGATCGCGTAAGAGGAGTCTTAATTAAAATGCGGCCAGGAATGACTTAGCTTATAGTTTTATCTTAAATAAACGCTTGGTTCCTGTTTAAAAGCTTTATCTAGAACCACCTTAAAAAAAATATCTGTTAATTTTTTATCGATAGCAATAGCAATGTATCGATACGTAACAAAGAATTCGATGACTCGTGACAAAGGTTTGTTTTTCTCTCGTGATTTTCCAACAGATTGTTCTGAGAGCACTACAGCTATACTTCAGACCCTCGAACTTCAAGCCTCGGGATCGACTCGATCACGATGAGAGCCTGTCTCAAAGATTTATTTAAATAAATAGTAACTGAGGATACTTTTTAATTTTTAATTAATTAATATCTCTATAAAAATAAAAATAAAGCATTGTACGCCTAGTAGGATATCGTTGGACTGCTACGCAGAGATCGCCGGTTTTATTCCAAGGCTCTGACTTTTCGAAGTGTGTATTAATTACTCGCTTTAAGAGTGAAGGAAAATATCGTGAAGAAAACTGCATGTCTGAGAGTTCTCCATAATGTTCTCGAAGATATGTGTCTAAGTCTAAGTCCGCCCGCACTAGGCCAGCGTATTGGACTATGGTCTGCGCCTTCTTACACTGAGAAGATGCCCACGACCGGTAGTGAGACAGTATGTACATACAGGGCTGTTTTATAATATAAAGTTATAAAACACAACACGTATTATATTTATAATATAAAGCGGAAAAGATGCTTTATTTGTTTATCTATATGTATACTTATATTATAAAGAGCAGCGATAGCTCAGTGTGGAGACCAACAGACTGCAAAGCAGAGGGTCTCGGGTTCGAACCCACGTCGCGCACCTCTGACTTTCAGAAGTTATATGACTTTTCGAAATTATGTGCGTATTGATTGACAATTATCGCCTGCTCCGTGCCTCGGAGAGCACGTTAAGCCGTCGGTCCCGGCTGCCATGAACATCTATGGCAGTCGTTATTGGGGAAGTCGACACAAAAGATCCCACTGGGTCGGAGTGTCGCCGGTCTGTACTGACTGGCCCCCACACAAGATAAGATAAGATATTATAAAGAGGAAAGACTAATTTTTGTTTGTTTGCTTGTAAGGATTTAACTTAATAACTAATCAAACGATGTTAAAAATTCTTTCACCATTAGAAAGCTATATTGTCACGGATTAACATAAACTATTTTTTAACGTACTTTTACTAACATAACCTACTTTTACGCGAGCGAAACTGCGAACAAAAGCTTGTTAACTATAAACAAATAAACCATCTCTTAGAGCTACCAATCAGATTTGACTGCACTGATAGCGTAATCTATATAAAGTGATCGCCTCGATTCTGCCATTTCCTCAAATGATACAGATTCGATTCCCACACGGTACAAAAATGTGTGTGATCTACACATAGTCGTTTCGTGTCTGAGTGTTCTCTGTGTCGTTGTTTGAATATTTGTAAAGTTCCAGCACAGGAATTATTTAGTGTGACAGTTGTCTTTAAAAACCGAAAAAAGAAACATGTGGTATTTGTATTTCATAGTCTATTTATCTAGAAAGGTTATTAAACATCATTCCACGACCCTTATAGGTAGAGCGGGTGATACCGCAGGTCGCAGCTAGTGCTATTTTAAAACTGTAACAGTGTCTATTCATTATGTATAAGATGGTAACTTTGCACTTCTGTTCAATACCATGCCTTTTTTTAAATAACAGGTAAGTCGATATACCTTTTGCCCTTAGTAATCGAACCAAAAGCTTTTCGATCATCAGTAACCATATTCCTATACCGTATGTTTTAATAACCATTCTTATACACACCACAAGACAAAATTTAAATTCCAATATCCGAAAACACAATGGTATCAAAATCTCATTTCAAAATAACAACTCAATTACAATCAAAATCAACGTCTCTTATTCAGAAGCCGATAATTGAAAAACGGCATTTGTAATTTCAATCATTTGTATCCATTAAACAACGGAATAAACAAACAAACAAACATGAATCGGCCAATTTTGAACTTCGCCGATCTGCTGCCGAAATCAATTAGCCCTTGTAATCTGGCAAACCAACTTATATCGACAACTATAATCATTTAAATTGGACTCTACCACCCAAAAAATAAAATCCAAAATGAATTTGGAAGCTCCAAAATTATGTTTGGACGATATAATCGTAGGATGTGCAAACCGACGTCTTGGATCACCAAAAATTACATCCAAACAAAAATACCAACATACTACCATTACGACTTTTTTCTTAGTTTTCGATATGAAAAAAGAAGACGTAAGCGAATAACTTATGCGATGCAATGACCGCGGGCGGCGACATCAAAAGGGTTACTGGCGAGATGCGCTATCTCTCTCTTCCATCAACTGATACTAATATTAGAGAAGGATGGGTAGATGATGTTGAAGATAAAAAATGCCCTTTAAGTCGGCATGAAGCGATGCCGACGCATTTGTAAGTACATTTTGTAGTGTCAAATGGTCGAAAGTGTCAAGTCCCGATGCGCGTGCAAAATCGTAAATGTACTTGTTTGTTCAATGTTTTAAATGAACGAGTTATGGAGTCGTGACTGCTTGCATACTACGTGTCGAGTTTATCAAGTTTAGATAGCTAGGAACTTTGAGCGGCAATATGGTTTGACAATATAGGTGGTATAGTACCTCATTTTTACCATACGCTGAGTTTGAACCAAGGTATGAACGCAACACGGACAAAATTTGACCTTCAAGTAATTGCTCTACGGCTGGGTATTCTATTTTCAATCAAAGCTCTGGTATCTTACCCAGACTGTTATAAGGAGACAACGAAAGGCAATTGAAGGTCTAAAGTGAGCTGCGCACTAGTGGAGTACTATGGTATGCTTCAGCGCTGTGAGTGTTGTTTTGAAATTCACGCAGGACAAATATTTGTATAATCCACAAATATTTTTCTGAGTATGAGGTACTTTCTGTATCTTAATTGTATGTTTGTAAAGTTTCCAACCGCACATAATGCGCGAATAATAAAAGGACAGAGACTTAACTCCCAGCTCGGTAGCTGAGTTATTACGGACTCAAATTGAGCAAATTTCTAGATTTCAGCATATTGTGACTTTTTATTCGTTGCATACCTTAATCCGCCAGAATATACAGGTATTTAGAAAGAATTAACAAATATTTTAGATAAAGAAGCGTTTAGATACAATGCCAATCAAGTCCGTATAAAATTTTGGTATTGGTATCTTTGTTTTTCAACCCTTGGCTATGTTTTCGTCTTGCTGTTTAAAAGGGTAAACAAAATTGACGTCAATTATAAATCTATAACTTATATCTAATTATGGTTTAAAGAAAAACGAATTAAAGTGTAATTGAAGTGTTGTAAATTCTGCTTGTACCAGAGCACAGAGCATCAATGATAAAGTAAAGCGAATTCTTTCACGACTTATCCCTTTGAATATAAAAAGGTTTTACAGGGAAACTTTTAATCAGTCCCATCTGGATTACTATTTGTTCACGAATGTGACATTATAATTTTTTTTTTGTATTTTGTGGTAACGTACATGTTTTAATGAAGAAAACTTAGTGGAGGCTGCTTGGCTGCCATACAGAGGTGCTGAGTTCAATCCCTAGGTTCACTTTTATGATATTTCGAAATGAATACATAGGAAATAGTTAATTATCGCTCGTTTTGTAGGTAGAGATAAATAAAATAATGATAAAATAAGTTTTTTTCCCACCAAACAATAATTTTACAATTTCGCACAATGATATCACATTGTGCGAAATTGTAAATGTGCGTTTGTGTGAGCGTGTGTGTGTGTGTGATTGTATGAGTTTATGAGTGTGTATGTATGTGTCATACGGCCTTTTGTTATTATAATAATATTAATTTATTTCACTATAGATATTAAGGCTTCTGTGATGTCGTAGTTTAAATTCTGTAAATAATTTATAATATTCTGAAGCCTATATGTCTGGTAAATCTCTGTAATGTTCTCAAACATGAAATCTACCAATCCGCACTGATACCATGATGAACTACGGCCTGATCCTATTCATATTTAAAGGAAGCCTGTATCCGGGGATGGGTGAGCAATTAAACAGGGTAGTTATAATGTATCTTTGTGTCGCGTGTAATGACACAAATATTGATATGTTAATCAGACTATTCAGGCTTGAGTGCGTAAATGCTTAATTTAACCTTATGATACAACAGCACCAATCCACATTGAAACTATTTATTTCTTTATTTCTGAATGAGTTGACCCATGTGAATTTTTGCTAAACGTGTTTCGGATTTACGTATATTTTCTGAGCATATTTCTAGGATGAGTACTTCTAGTGCAAAATGCATAACAATTATCCCAACACACTTGAGAATCAATCAGAAGGACTAGTGATCACCCGTCAGCAAAATCGAAGCTTATGACACAGAATCAACGAGGCGTTTAGTAGAACTGACCTTTAGAATCCATACTTTCGTCGACGCGAGTGATAACACTTCGAGATGGTCCCTAGTTGAGCCGCGGGGACATTGGGTTTAAAAATGAAAGCATAAATCACGATCTTTGGCCCTAATTAATTCCTCGAGGCTTCGTTAGGGGAGTGTGCTATGGGGTTGAATTATTTGAAAAAGTTTCACCTCTTTGTAGTCTTTCATTATCTTTTGGTAGTCACCTGCGTTCAGGTTTTATGGCTTGAGTTATGATCGTATTTGTTTTGGTGAAATTGGTTCCAGCTGTATTGGACTACCATGGAATTTTATAATGGCAACTTTTAATTATTTCTTTTTAGGATTATTTGCAACATTTTTTGCATAATTATTATTCTTGCTAACCTCTCGAGCTGAGAGGCTTGTGTTACTATTGTTAGTAGTGTAAAACCCACGACTTGTTGATTGCTAGCCTTATTTATTGGGCTGCAGCTGCTTATTATATTAGGTACATTAATTTCGACCTACAGCATAATTTTAAGAATGTTTAACTTACTTAAAATTGACAAAATAATGTTCTTCTGACCGAATTTCGGTCACGGCGGCCAAGCTTAACGGCGACTGGTCATCGGCGCAGGAGATATTATAGTGCACAAGTGTGTGCGCAAACACAAGTGCACTCTCTGTTCCCTAACTCTCATGATCCGATGGGACGAATAATCCAACACGACCGGAGAGAGATCAGGCGCAGGACCAACGGTTTTACGTGCTTTCCGAGGGACGGGGATGTCTAACACCACCAACTTCCTAACTCCGGGCTCGTATTGAGATTTCTTAACAGAAAAACCCAATAACTTTTTGTCGGCCCGACCCGGGATTCGAACCTGAGACCTCATGCACAGCAGTCGCATTTACTACCTGCTGCGCCACGAAGGCAGTATAATACTAATTGTGTGAAACATAGTCTTAAGGCTTTAAACCTGAAAGGCAGAGGTAGACCTCTGCCTTTCAGGTTTAAAGGCGTGTAAGACATTACACCCACATTTCATTTTTTGGGTTCAGCTTCCATATAAAGGGCGAGCACCTATTGTAGACTACCAGTCATACTGCCAAACTCTATGCTGATACTGAGAACTTCTTGATAGAAAAACCCAATTATACTTAATCTTAATTTTTATTTAAACCCGAAGAAAATGGGAGGCGTAGGTATATTAATCATTAAAATACGTCTCCATATAAAATCTTAACTATAATATTTATTGTTTGTTTGTTTGTTACGCTTCCACGCCTTAACTACTTGACCATGAGATTTCGTATACACGTTGTAAGGATTACAGAAAAGGACAAACCGTACCTTTTATCCAGAAAAATAGTACTGTTCCCGGGCAAGTGAAACCACAGTCAAAAGCTAGTAATTTATATAACGAATGTAATTTGAAGGAGTAGCCAAGTACTATGGAAGTGTTGGTCATTTATTGTTGCGGGGTATTGAACCTCGACGATTGTACTAAACATAGTGTTATCACAATAAAAAAATAAATCTATTATTAATTAAATTGGTATATTGATTGACTGTCAGTAGCAGTATGGTCGGTATGTGGCTCTACTTTGATAAAGAGTTTTGGTTTGTAGTTACGTTAGGATAATTGGCGAAATTGTCTGTTCTGCCTATGCCTTCTTGTATACAGGCGTAAGTCTATGTATTATATAGGTAGGTAAGGGTCTTTCTATGTCTTTTTTTTTATTGCAATCTGTCATGTGGGACATTCGGAAATATTTTTGTAAATTTAATGACAGTACAAGATACTTGTCCAGTGACAAGCCCTTATAATTATTTAAATTAAAATAAATCTTGTGGTATTCTTTTCTTTAGTCTCCGGGTGCTTGGGAATATTTCATCGTCCATAAGGTGATGTGCCAATATATTTGGATGTGGCTCCAATCTATTTTTATATTTTTTGAGAGTCTCAACTATTTTTTCTTTTACTGTTTTGATGTCGAGTTCGTGGTGAAGTCTCTCATTAGTGACATACCATAGTGCATCTACGATCATTCTTAGCATTTTTGATTGGATAGGTTAGGTTAAAAACTCTGGAGTTGCAAACAAGCTTAGGCTACAACGGATTTGCGTAGCGATTAAGGAAAAAACTGTAAAGAAATATGTATATTTAGGAGTATGCTATAGCATTCTCAAAACTGATAAGCTTTTAGAATGCTGCATCATTCGTGGTGGGCTGTAGGCTACCTTATTTCAAAATGACAAGAGATTCGCTCCCTCACTTACTGTCATTAAAGAGTGGCTCTTTAACCTTGTTCAAGGTCATTTTTCATCTCTTGTTGACCTCTAGCTATGTCTATATAATACTGTTTCAGATTGTTATTGAAATTTTATTGTTTATACTTTATTTATTATATATTTTTTCAAAGACATCTCTTGAACTATGAATAATTCCTGTTTTGTGTGTCACGGGGGACTTTACAAATATTCAAACAACGGACACCAAGAGCACCCAGACTCGGTACAACTATATGTGGATCACACACATTTTTAAGATCGAACCAATAATTCTCGGTACCGCATCAGCGATATAATAATCATGCAACACAAAATTTTAAAAATAATACTCTCTTTACACTATGCCCGCAAGTAGAGCAACATTGCCACATCAGTCCACCATATCAGTGGTCACCGTAATACAGTTGCCACCTACCGTCCGCCTGATTGAAATCAATTCCGGAGCTGTGATCATCGATTCTTTATCTATTGTCCACTATCACTTCTCACCATCCGCCATCACATACAAAGAGAACTACACCTTAATAACGAGCTTACAAGGTAGTTTTTTGAATAACAATATGATCTTGATGTAACCTTAAAGTAAGTGAGTCTATAAATGACTATTTGCGTTTGGTAAATCGAATTTTGAATGTCGTTTTACTTTATTCTGTTAAGCTTAAGGTTGAATTTCGAATGTATAAAAAGGTTTGAAATGCAAATTTAAGTTTGTCAATCCAGAATCGGATTCTATTAAAAGTTTGACCACAAAAAGCAGGATGATTCGTGATTTCACAAGTTCCCATAGTCGTCAAATAATATCGTTCTCCGAAGAGATTTGGATTAGGTTTTTGTTGAGTGCGATGATCCGATTCGATTGATAGAAATTAAATAAGTGTGGCATGTCATATTGAAAGAAAAACGACATTATAAAAAGCCTACTTTGGCGCCGTAGATCAAAAGGAAAAAGTGTTGGTTTGTGAGAATTTTTTGTATTTTATTTTTGTATGACTATATAACTAATACAATCCTTTGATGATATCTAAATTGGTCATAATGGTCGTAAAAGATGTCGCACATATTATATTTCGTGATAATATTGTTTAATTTATGCTTAAGTATCTATTCAAATGTGTGGGAATCGGTCAGCTTCTCAATTTCCGAGATATACCTACTGTAAATTTGATTTACGAGATGGTCGATGATTTTCCAACAACTGATGTTGGGCGATTATCGTAGCTTTTAGACTACCGTACTTTAATTTTTATGCCTGGTAGACGAACTCTCTAATAGTTAAACATAATGACACATTGCCTGACCCAGGATCCGAAGCTATAACTTCAGTAGTTATTAGATCTACAGGTACTGGACACCACATGCTGATCTACAGGGTCTTTGTTACATGCGCTAGAAGCAGTGCTTTCGGTCACCAATCCACAACTGACATCCTCGGTAACTTAAACTGTATTATGCTACTGAAGATCTCTAAGCAGTTATTTTAATAACACTAAATCCAACTCGAAAAAGAACTTAATTCACCACGACAGCACGCGTAAGCGTAAATTTATGCTACTAGATACACGAGATAATTCAAAGTTGATATCATCAATACCCAAAATATGTAATCTCAAAGCTGGTGTTTAATCTTTGGTGGACAAAACGCGCATTTTTGCATCTAACATAAAAGTAAAGTCCACATCTTCATCCTATTTTACTTAATTTGGTGATGATGATATCGATTTAACTTTCCGCTTGTCATCCTTCGCTTTTCCCTGCAACCGTCACATCAAGGATCTATCTCATCAACCATCGCTACATACAAGAAAATATCCAAATTTCACTTGGATACCTTTGCGGAATTAGCAATACCTTACAACCAGAAAGCCAATTCTCGTAATAATAAATGTTCAAAATAGAGTGCCAATTTAGCCGCAGTATCATAAATATCACAAATAGTATTCTTCGAAATCAAATAAGCATCAAATCCTAACTAAAATTATTTATAAATGCGAATGAGAGTATGTCTATTTGTTTATTACGGTAAAAATGAAATGCAACTGAAACCTCGCATACACGTTGTACAGAATAGAATATATAACTCAAGCAAAGCCACGGGCATAAATTGCATGTAAGTGCAGATCTATTTTGAAAAATTTTGCTTCGAGAATTGGCTATATGGCTGATACCTATATATTGCACTTTTCAATCAAATAACCTGTTCTGTAAGTAATTATGCTAAGGATATTAATTAAACCGTATGGACAAACTGTAATTAATATAAAGGAAATGGTTATGTCGGCATGGCTTCAACGATGGCAGATTTTGATTCGTTATTTTTAGTATAGACTATTAAGAATTAAAAATATATACGATAAGAAACTAGTGGATAAGCTTTTAAGTGCGTAATATATTTTTGAATGCTTTTTCTTTCAAGGTTGCAAAGAAGTCGATAGTCATTAATGTTGTTATGATAGAGAAGCTGTATTAAATACGATTACAGTGCACGAGAACTCGGGTTCGATTTTTAACTGCAATGTGACGCAATCAGCACGGGTCTGAAATTGCGTCCGGTAGACTTAAAACCATAGCTGATGAACGTGAGCTTACATCACTGGCTGCTATATATGATTATTAAAACAACACAGGCATTATTAAATAGCATTATTAGTCAAAATGATATAAGTGCGGTGGACGATATCACTGTAAAATGCATTGTAGTCAACGACTTTTAGCGTTTATTTAATTTATATTTTTTTTTAAGTCCAAACTAATTTTAAAATGCGAATGTGAGTTTGTTTGTTTGTTACACGTTTACTCCTTAATTGCTCGACCGACCCATTATGAAATTTCGCATATACATTGTCAGGGGAACAGAAAAAACATAGGGTATATTCATCCAGGAAAAAAGGAGTATTGGCGAGTGATAAAAATTTATTGACAAAATCTACATTAATACAAGGGTAGCCGCGGGCAAAATTTTGTAATATATAAAGCCATATCCACTTTAATGCCGTACGATGTCAGCGTCGCAAGCGCATCGAGCAGGTGATCGCACGCGCATGCCCAACATTATCCGGCGGTAAACCGTCCCGCTCAGACACGCGACTCGTAATATAATTCAATCGCTAATTGTTCGCGTGATAACGCCTCTGTACAAAATAGATGCGACAAAAACAACCTAATTTGTAAACATTATGTTTTGGAATAAATTATTTTTGTAAAGAGATATATTTTAACAAGATATCTGAGGGTCTTTTGTAAGTTTTTACAGAATCGGTTCAGAGCTTTTCAAAATACGCTCTTTCTAATAAATGTAACTATAATACAATATTAACCGACAGGTCTCTGGAAGTTTAATAGGCATAAATACCTATGCATGTCTCGACTTTTCGACCGACTTACATCTATCATGGTCTGGGTTGACTGGTGTTCAGTGGCGCTTTCATGAAGTTGTGATTTCGGCAACTACTCTCACTTGCTTATTTTTGTGATCATTCGTTGGTACACAATACTGAAGACGTCTACACACGGCTGTCTTATACTGTATTATGTGTGCAAATCGCGAATGTCCAAAAACATTTTAATCTAACTCTCTTCTTCTCCCTAGCCTTTATTATTCCCAAGTCACTTGAGGTCGGCTTTTCTGGTCTAACCGGCTTTGACTCGATATCAGTTTTTACATAGAGCGGCTGCCACCTGACCTCCACAACCCGAAGGCTAACGATATCCTAAGGCTAGACCAGTGTCAGGATATTATAGGTCACTGACTTCCCAATAACGACCGCCATAGATGTTCAAGGCAGCCCGGACCGACGGCTTAACGTGCTCTCCGAGGCACAGAGCAGGCGATAATTGTCAAGCAATACGCACAAAATTTCGAAAAGTCATATAACTTCCGAAAGTCAGAGGTGCGCGACGTGGGTTCGAACCTGAGACCCTCTGCATTGCAGCCTGTTGGTCTCCCCACTGCTCCGTAAAAATTATGGGTATATGTTTTTATGTAGGTATGGGTGAAATGAGTTGTTTCTTCTTTTTTTAAAGTCATCTCTTGCACTAAGAATCATACCTGTATTGGGAGGAAACTTAACAAACGTAAAAAAGAACACCTACACTCGGAGCAGCCCTTAGTAATCATACATTTTTTTACCCCGTGTGGGATTCGACAGCCAACACTGTGCGTAGTGCCAGAGGCGAGGCGACCTTTAAGACTGCGCCGAGCGAAATGTGCCAAAACAGGCGGTTACAGTTAAATATGATGATGATATGAGATGGCTGCAGCTGCATGCCAGCGCGTGCACATATATATATCTTTAACTTTCGGATTAAATTTTAACATATTTTGACATTTTTATTTTCAATTTTATCTTTGACATTTTGTGACATTTTGTTCTCATATTTTGTATCATTTTTTTATATTATTTTTTGACATTTTCATTATATTTTGTATTTTATTTATAATTCTAAATTTAATTTTAATTTCTGTTATAATTTTGTATGTTTTATTAATTGTAATAGTATGTAACATTTTTTGTGCAAGAATGGATAATTTTAAAAATAATTCTTTTTAATTTTTTAATTTTATATGGGTTAAAGACCTGAAATAAATGAATTTAATTTAATTTAATTTAATTAAAATATGAAATATACATTTACCATAACAATAAATGTGTTTACAATTACTCCCTGTAAAAACTTAAAATAATTAATATTTTCGCCTACAAAATTACGTAAATTTGCACGAAAAATGCAAAAACGTAAGCTCGTATTATGTGATTTTTTAGATTATAACAGTAGTAATCTATCCTATTTTACAGCTTAAGTGAAACATAAATAGTTATATTACAATTTGTCCGTCCCTATCGACAATAAAGATACATATTTATCAAAAAAGCACTTCAAATCCTCCATACAATTTTACTATGGCGGCCGCGCGCCGATTTGAATATCGAGCTCTGTCATTCAGTCCAACCGCGTCTTACGCTCGGCGCAGTCTTAAGCATTAAGCCAACCGTGTAGACAATTTTATTACTGCTACTAAAATTTACCTCAGGCTTTGCCACATGGTAGAATCAAGCAAGTAATCAAACATAAGCCAGTCTGAAAACACCAATGCAACAAAGTGATCATAAAAAATTAATGCGTTATTTATTTAGAGTCAATTCTAAATGTTCATAAGCCAAATAAATTTAGTAACATGTTCGACATTGAGTACCAGTACCCTAATTGAAGTCCTAATTGGTCACTGACCACAAAAACGTTAAAGTATCGCCAATGCTTCGCTTCCCGGATACGCCTGTAACGTGGCACTACCTTAAATACTCGCGATAATGGCTACGGTTAATTGTTTAACCTATATTTGTTTAAATAATAATTAATTAACACGAACATTATTTTGTTGTCTTTTTAAAAAGACAACGCCCTCACTAGAAAGTTTTCCTGTGTCGGGCACTTTCCAAAGATTCAAACAATGGACACAAAGGAACACCTAGACACGGAGCAACTACTTGTGAATCACACAATTTTTTGTTCCTTGTGGAATCGAACCCACAACCCTTGGTGTAGTAGCAGTACGAGGCGATCAGTTAAATCTCTACGCTATTAATGCAATCAATTGCGTTTGTATATTCCCAACAGGGTAAGCAGAGGTACACACAGCGACACATCAACCTAGACTGTTTGTACTTTGAACTATTAGAAGTTGAACGCTGCGAATCGTGCGAGAGAGTGCGTTATATTTTTGTTATTTTGTCTCATTCACGCTGAACGAGACGCGACGCTCTATCCTTACCCATTACATCGACGCCACTATGCACTGTCCCTTTCCGACAATTCTCTATTTTGTATGTAGCGTACTTATGCGTATATAGGGTGTCTAACTTGATGTGTAGCTGTGTGTATCATGGCCACATTACGCTATTAATATTTTAGTTTTCACGTATAGGGATATTACTGTCTGTCGGACACTGGCAGTCTCTGTGCTGTTACTGAGAATTTTCTAAAAGATAAACGTAAACTGATAAACATATATGATCGTGAAAGTCAACATGTAGGTAAAAATATGTGATCATTTTGTTAGAAACACCATTTGCTACAGAGTACGCGGATCAAAGCAATTTCATCTATGGATCTAGCCACCTACTAGGCGCAGTTGAAAGAAACAAATATAGTTTATTTTTAGAACTCCCACAACTTTACTTATAAATCACTCTCAAATATTTAAGAGGTAGCTAAGCATTAATTAGCGACCTAAGCGACCTACGAACCTTTAAGTTTTAGTTAAGTGGGCCGTTGGTCACACTTTAATCATTGATCAGGGAGTTGAATTAGTTAGCGATATCTAAGTACTTACTTACAGAAAGTTTTAGACTTATTGCAAAAACAAAAAACCCATAAGCAACCGATATATTTTTATCAAAATAATCGATAATACAGCATCGATAATCCATAGAGTCGCCGTTCAAACGAGTTCAAAATACCAGTTCGTTATATTAATGCGCGCGCGCACGTTGACTAATAACCACGTCACATATAATTAACAATGGTGATTATAAAACATTTATGTGGTGATAATGCTTGATTTAGGAGCCTGTATTGAAAGTATATTTATGATTTACTAAGTTAATGTTCTGATCATAATTCTTTATGAAATTAGTAATTTATCTTTAATCGATTTGCGACTAGAGGTTTTGTGTTTTTGAGGCTTGTAATGCAGTAGCGAGTGAAATGATTAATCGATCTATAGCCATGTTTCTAAACAGGTAACCATTTATATTTAATTTAATCAGGCTTTACCAGGCGAAAATATATTGTAATTAAATAATTGGGTAGAATGGAACCTACCACGCACCCTCGGATTATCTTGAGGCATCTTCAACTTTCTTCAAGAAACTGTCTTAAAGATGAATCGTGCTGAGGCGAAACACATGTCGACGCATATTTTGTGTTCGAAGAGAATACTGCAATTTGGAGTATGCCCAGATCCCATGACGCGGCTGTCCCTATCCAGAGGAGTTCAGTATTGTCAACATTTTTCTATTGCAATAGTTGGGGTGAGCAATCCGAGAGAGCATGGCGGGTTCCTCTCCTTCCAATAATTTTATTAGGTAATTATTTGTTTTATGCAACAGTCAGTCTTATGGTAGGCTGTTACTGGTAAGATTACTTGCAATACTAGGAGTATTACTCCGGCTTTCGTGACCCTAAAGAAATAGTATTAAAGATGAGATAAAAATAGTATTGAAGTGGCAGGTAAGTGAGCTTCTGGCACTTTAATTTACTATTCAATATAAAAATAATTAGTATATTTGGTATATGTACCTGAAGAGCGCATTTATTTAAAGGCACTGCCACACTAAGTATGTAAGAAGACTTTAGGAGCATTCAAACAACGGACACAAGAATACCCTGACACTGTATGTGGATCACACAAATTTTTGGCCCATGTGATGATCGAACCCACGATGGTTTATTCCGCATTCGACCCTCATGTTTCGTCCCGAATGTAAAAATACGCATTCGCTCCTAAAATTTTTCCTCATATGCCCCGAAATTTAAATAAATATTAATTTCGTAACGTAATTCCTATTTCATCCTGAATTATTTTCCCTGTTTTTTTTTTGTATAGTAGATTTTGATGTACAGTCAGCCGAAAAATATTTTAAAATACCTTCTTGATCTCTCGGGAAACTTTGGGCTTATGATTGCATGACATCACGAGCCCGATGTTGAAAAGACTTAAAATAATTTTTAAACATGTTTTGTTTTGCTAACCACATGCTCATGGACGAAAAAGGAATAATTAAAATAGCGAATGGGTGAATATGGAACATTTTGGAATGTGGGACGTAATGTAGGGGCGAATGCGGAACAAACCTCCACGACACTCGACGTAATGGCAGTGGCGAAGTGACCACACAATTATTAAGTCATCGGTGCAGTTATATAATAATACGATACATCTGCCTACAATAAAATACAGATGCATATTTCAATCCCTGACAAAGGACCAAGAATAGCTTAGTTGGCAAACCGAAAAATGCAGTACCTAATTAAAATCATCGGTAGTATAGGTATTTGTTTCGCACCACGGGGCCAAACGGTAGAGCCCAAAGGACATCAAATCTTAACCATCACAACCATATTAGCACAAAGTTAAATCACAGCAACGATGGAAACATCATAAGCCACCCAACAAAATCGTATAAAAATTAATTGAAACAAAATCTTGGTAGAGCTCGCATTCATAACAGACTTGTACAGAATGATTTAAAGCGCGCGCACACTGCGCATTGTAAGGGTGTACGCCCACAGTAGCGGCCCACGGTGCCACGGTGCGCTCCGATCGGCTAGATCGGCCCGCCCGCACCGCTGACCGATTGCACTCCACTGTATGGAATAGGACTCTACATATCTAGTAACATTTGGAATCTTTATTGAGCTAGCCTTCGATGAGGTGGTAATCTTTGTTAAAACCAATGATGAAAACGAATAGAGTTAAGAAACCATATAGCCTACAGGGAAGACACAGACACATAATTCTCGATTTTGATTCCAAGGCTATAATGTTCAGAAGATTCGTGCGTAAATAAACATTCAACTCTTCTTAATAATTTCTAGAAGATTTTTGTAGTCTATCAATGTGCTACGTACTACATTGACGCAATGCACACTATTCACATACTGAGAGACCTTTTACATACTGAGTAGAAGACCGAGCATCCAGGCAAACAATAGACAACATTTATATGTTTAGCTGTTCACACAGAACGGATATAAAATCAAAAAGATACATTTTATCAAATCGTATTTGAGGTAGAACTCTGCGCTATCAGTAGAAATGCCTTCATTATAATAACATTAGCGACTCCATTTTCAAGGGCTGGCAAAATGTAAGTCAATAATGACTACTTATTCAAAAACAAATAATGATGTCCTCCAGACCGGTTTACTACCGCCAGTCAAAGAGTCAGAAGTCAGAAGATACCAAAGCTTTGTCCAACATATTTGACGCATAAATCAGAGCTAAGCAGTAGTCCGGCTCCACAGTAACTTAGCCGAACATTAACATAGAATAACTAAAAGCCAAGTAACAAATAAGGGAACATCCATTCACTTATTGTGCAGCACATTTTAAATAATAATTGAATCAATTGTACCGGCTATCGGCCATTGATTAATATGCGTAAAAAATATAGTCAATAACTTATGGGAGATCCTTTATATCGGATTATTTATGTGGATTTAAGTGGGTGTACCTTTATTTGATGTTTGTACTTAGTAGTGTAGTTGTAGGTATTTGTTTGTTTGTGTAAAAATTTCTCAGAAACTGCTGGTTTGCGATTGAGTGGTTTGCTAATCTGGCGTTTGGTTTGTCTGTTTCTTTCATTCAATTATTTACATTTTTTTAAAAACATATAACAACAAATATGCCTCGGAGGTGCAGCGGTAGAGAGTGCGAAAGCTGTGCATGAGGTCTCGGGTTCGAGTCACTTGTTATTAAGTTATTCAGTGTAAAATGAAAATATGTTTTTTTTTAAATGCTCTAATGGCCTCTTTCTTTTATAACTGTGTTATGACGAACTTGAAAAGCATTTAAAATCGGACACAAACTATTACTACTCAATCTAAACCAAGAGATCGTTTGTAGCGATCGAATATACCACACGTTCATTGAATCAGATTCAAATATCAGCCCCATAAACTGCATCTCAAATATCAATTTCCTTGAACTCACCCACACAGTAATAAGCTTTAATATCAACATTCATAAGAAATACATCAGAAATTTGATAGTTTCAAAGCAATTATCTTAGAATTTTAATTAGATTAATAATATATAGATATTGCTGTTGGTCTGTCAATGTGAGCGATTGGAGAGTCATTACGATTTATTAGGCGACGATTCTAAATGAATACTCGATGTTAGATAACGAGTTAATGGGTGTAGAGTAAATATTATGCAGAAGGGACAATTCGTGCTATTTAGGTAGTTCATGGAATATAATGGTTTCTGTATAAAATAAGATTTTGTAGACGTATATAATACCGTATTGGTAAATTATAGAAATAAATATGTACCGCATGTTTTATCCTAGGAAGTTTGAATGTACAACAAAACTTTAATTAAACCGAAACAATAAATTAAATACATGGATTGCGCAGTGGTCTAAGAGTTTGTTTGGGCACTGCCTGTATTGTTCCTATCAACACATGTACTCAAAATAATGGTGTGATCTAAAAATGTTGTTATAAATCTAGATATTTCTTGTTCGTAGTTTTTAAACAGATAATATATTTATACTCTGTGAGGATTATTAAAAATAGGAGTAATCTAAATCATACAGGGAAAATGTGATAATAATTTTTTTGCAATCGTATTAATAAAATATTGTTATTACAAATATGTTTTTATAAGTTTCTATTTTCAATGTTTGGTACCCAGGCCGAGCATTACAATTCTACTTAAAAATAATAAATCAGTTTTTTTTTTCAAATAAATGAAAGCACAATTTTTGCGTCGAGATAATTGAATTACTTTCAAAAGACATTGCTACTAGAAGGATAGGTAGAAAACTATGTCCCATCTGCAATTTACGTAATCCATGCTTATAATGTATTAGCGGCAGGTGTCTCTAGTGTTGTGCGATTATGTAAATTCGATTACCAATCGATTAGAGGAATCGATACATCGTTGGTTAATGACAAGTCGGCGTCTTGTTAGTGTATAATGCTTACGTTATCAAGGTTTCACAAGGAATCCTCATTTGTGTTTCGTTCGAAGACCGATTGGTGTACATGGTTGCAGGTCACCGCGTTAAAAGATTAATTTGAATACGTTAGTAGAATATCAATTTAAATGCCTCGTTTGTACCACTTAGTATATTTTATAACCTATAGTAATTGCTCAATATCAGGCCGTATGTATAATTATTTACCGCTATTGTGATAGTTAAAATATATTATGTATTTTATTCCTTTTTCTTTCTTGGTCCCATGGCATAAGTTGCACCCAATCACGTACAACCAGCTACATTTTAGATTCCGTTTAATTTTGGCGAACCTCTTGTTTACTGCCGGGCGAACAAAAAATCTTAGAACTCTTCCTGACCCGAAATTCAAAACCACGTCTTTAAAGCAGTTCCAGCAAAGTCATCTGTACATTTTTATAAAATTTCGTATCTGGCAGCACAGTAAATTATTTTCTGAAGGGTTGCCAATACATGATCAGGGGTAAAACCCTGGTGCTGCAAGTCTACAGATGAGTTATGCTTGCCACCTTGCCAGAATAAATAAAATATTTGACATTCTGTATCTTCAATTAATGATCATTGATCTTTATGAACATGAGTTTACTTTTGATCGTCGACCGAAACTAAATGGTTGTAAGTTTACAAATTAAGTGTCCGTCGATGCGCAGGAGTGTACTTAAATGTCACAGTTGGTGCACTTACGAATCGGACTTATATCGGCGCGCGCATTTATTTGCTCCCTAAATGGAGCGATGCATTGAATGTTGGGTTTACCATCATTGCTGAAGCTGAGAGGATAATTTGTTGAGTAATAGAGGTGGTCCTGAGGTGCACCTCAGGTGAGGTACATCCCTGTAGGGTTTGCTTTCTGACTAAGATATATTGGTAATAATTATTTTGTGGTAATACGGTATTTGAAAAGATTTATGTTGGATGGGAATAAGTTGACTATTATATCGGAATCATAGCTAGAAAAATGTGGGTGGAATGTAACGCCTGCTATACCTCCATCCTGAAAACCGGCGATAGATAGGTAATATTATTGCTGCGTTGCGTTCGATAAATATGAGTTTCGGAGACTCTTATGCCTACATCGCTCTTGCCTTTACTTTCATCGTAAAAATTTTTTCACATGGTCATTAACGTGCAAGTTATATCTATACATATTTTAAATTATATTTATAAATATGATGATTATTTTGGTTAATAAATTACTACTACTTTTTAGTTACTCCACCTAAACTAATATAGTTCATGTTAAAATGTGGCTTCACGTCTATAGTGCAATGGATACCTAGGTTCTGAACTCGGTCAAGTTTTGCCTTGTAAAAATTTGAAGAAGCGCCGCCTCTTCAGATTGTACTATGTACAAGCATTCAAAACCTTTGGTAACCAGGCCGTAAGATGTCACCATAATGAAAAAATGAAAAAAATTTCCTATTCAAATCTAACAGCCTGGTCACATTACCGAGCACATATCGGTCAAATCTTACCCGCTCATATGGCAACTCTCGCTACCGTTCTGAAGCATTTTATTAATACCGTATAAACGCACCGAAATACAAGTGGATCGGTATTTGGCACTTTTGTATCTCGATTGCATCTATAAGGCTGTATTTATATGTAATTGCGAATATCGAAAAGATGTTTTAAAAATTTAAAGGCTTTAAAGATTCAGTTTTGTTGTTATAGAGGTTGTCGATCAATCATACAGGATAAACGGCTTAATATAAAACGGATATAATTGTGAGACACATTTTAAATGTTAAATTGGAGATGAAGTGTTTTAAGTAATTAAGGGAATGAATCTAATTTTAATTATTTATCTGTACTATAAAGCTGTGAATACTTATTGGGATTGATTTTTCGAGAGATCCTTACCAATCGATTTTAGAATTTTTGTCTATCCGTCTGTTTGTTAACTGAGTTTGTATGCACAGTTTCTTAATAAATCTCAACTGCCCCCTTGCCGAGTATAATGATTTGAATCCAAACACTAGACAAAAAAAATATTTTGTAAAGTACCCCACAGTACAGGGATTATCTGTAGTAACTAAATAGAACTTAAAAAAACAATCTGTATCTAGCTCCACACTTGTTACAGTGACAGGTCTGCGAGGCGTTTTGGTAGCGTTTAAAACCATCTACAGCATTTACGATCTCCAGTATGAACTGTTCTCAACAAAATATTTCTTCAAGATTCAATCTGTATACTTCACACTAAAATCCAAGTTATGCCGGACAAGTCTAATTTCACGAATTTCTATTGAGATAACGATTCATTAAGTGTTAGTGCTATAACTTATGTTTGTTCACGTAATTTGTATGGGGAAGGTATTTTTATACGTACTCGAAGTCATCTGTTTAAATATAACAGTAAAAAAATGCAAATTTTATGATGATTCTGAATTGCATATAAAAATAGAAACAAAAGTGTTACACTCACATTTCACCATATCAGTTTAGAGTTAAGACACAGTTTCCATTCCATGCTGTACTGAAAGACCCCACAGTGCTTGCATAATTGTACTACCAGGAGCAAGGCAGTGACGTAACACCGATATTATAAATCATAGATTCGCTCTACTTCGTTTAAATACCACCTTTTCTGGACGTAAAGTTGTCATATACAAAGTGGCGCAAATGTTATCACATTAATTGACACCACATATACTACATGGTATTCTTTGACGATTTACATATTATGATCCAAATGTATTCAGTAGTTTAGCGACAGGAATTTATTTATTTTCATAACTTATAACATCATGTGTAATACAGCGATAAATGTCAAAAACCTCAAGCGGCGATATTAAAACAAAATAAACGGAAAAAAACAAAAGCAACAAAAATAAACAAAAGAAGTAAAGTCCATAACCTTGTAACGAAAACAAATAGTTTAGTGTGTGCTTATTATAATGGTGTTCTAATTTGTGTCTAATTTTATTTTATTTATATTATTCAATAAAATCATTTCTTAATTACTGCAAAAATAGGTTTTTATTTACGTTAAACGTCTTATATCAACCAGCTTAAAGCAGTATATCGTTTAATGTGATAAGTTATGCGCCATTTTGTATACTCGATATTAACATGGTATCTGAATTACTTAATACTACTAGGTATTCCTTAGTAACAAGACATTTTTTGGATGAAAGGTACCCTATGTCATTGGACATACACGTTGTCAGGGGTGTCTGTACCCCTGACAACGTGTATGCAAAATTTTACGATGATCGGCTCGACCGGTTATCATAAATTTTTTAAGGCGTGAGAACGTAACAACCAATCTCACATTCATTCATAATGAAAGTATACTATCGTTATGCATATGCAAATAGAATGTGTGAGCTCACACTTATTGATGTGGATAGTTTTCATATTTAAATATGTGACGGCAAATCTATTACAAAATCGAATTTTATTACGAGTTTAAAACACACACGAACAATATCCTCCCAGCAAGCTACATTGCAACTACACTTCAAACAAAAAAGACGCACAATAGAACCCATAGCGTAAGATTAATTGCCAATACAGCGGACAACACGACGGACAAACAAACAAACAAACAGCGCGACACGAGTCCCAATATGCGAGCAATAATTTTAAGTTTTGCTGTTACTCCTACGTTCTGGCGAGCAAGGAGCCTTATTCTGAAGTTTGTGAAGCGATATAACCTTAAAATTTACAACATGTTGATCTGTGTTTTGGCAATATTTATACAGGACATATACAAGACATATACTAATAAAATATATATCTATAGTACATAATATTAGCCATAGAATTGTCGACTACTGAGCTACTGAGTCTTCTCAGCATGAGAAGAAATTTAGAGTAGTAGAGCCTCGCTGATTTCAGCATGAATGTGTCGGCTTGACCACGGAAGGACTACCCTCTCACAGAATATCGACGTGAAATAACAGTATTCCTACTGTTGTGTTTCGTTCGGTGAGTATGAGTGCCGAAGGCCCAATCACCCTCTTTCCCTCTTCCCGCTCCTTCTTCTTCCCACTTCCTTTCCGAAAGGATTGGCAACCCGCAAGTTATGCCTCGGGTGTTGCAGGCGTCTATAGGCTACGGTGACCACTTACCATCAGGTGGGCTTGCGTGTGCTTGTTTGCCACCTTTGTAGAATAAAGAGTTAGGCCATACTCTATCACGCTGACCCAATGCGCATTGACAGACTCCACATCTTCGAGAACATTTTGGAGAACTCTTTGTCATGTGCAGGTTTCTTCACGATGTTTTCCTTAACCATTTAAACAAGCGATAATTAACAATTTAATACGCACATAACTTCGAAAAGTCAGAGATTGGGATTGCGCCTTGGGATCGAACTCGAGACCTCTGCATGACAGCCCACCTATCTCACACCATCACTGCTTTTTTATTCTGAAAATACATAACATAACCTAAAATCTTCTCCCTAACCTTATTATTCCCAAGTCATTTGGGTCGGCTTTTCTGGTCTAACCGGATTTGACTGGATATCAGTTTTTACACGGAGCAGTTGCCACCTGACATCCGCAACTCGAAGGCTAACGATACCCTAAGGCTAGACCAGTGTCAGGATATTATAGGGCACTCACTTCCCAATAACGACTGCCATAGATGTTCATGGCAGCCGGGACCGACGGCTTAACGTGCTCTCCGAGGCACGGAGCAGGCAATAATTGTCAATCAATACGCACATAATTTCGAAAAGGCACAGGTGCACGACGTGGGTTCGAGGCCCTCTGCATTGCAGTCTGTTGGTCTCCCCACTGAGCTATCGCTGCTGTAACATAACCTAAAATAGTTATTTAATTTATCTAATTGTTTTATAACAAATTAGCTTTTACCGCTGGCTTCGTTTTTTCTGGATGAAAGGTATCTCCTTTTCTGTACCCCTGACAAAGTATATGCGACATTGCATGATGATCGGTTGAGTAGTTAAGACGTGAAAACGTAACAAATAAACAAACTCATATAGGCGATATCAACCACTCTGTCGAGCACCTTACACAACATCAACTTAAAAATATTTTTTGTCTCACACCACCAATATTGATAAGCTACTATAGCAAGGTAGTAGATCATACTGCGCATGCGCAGCGTTACTCTTATACATTGGCCAGAAACATAATTTGAAAATATGGGTATTAAATAAATGTAGTTCCGTTAAATAATTTTTATATGATAATAATGCCTGTTACTAGGTAAAAGTTACCAAAATTTGGTGAAGATGAAGATTTAAACATTTCTATATATTTGTCGGCCTCGATGGCCCAGTGGTTAGTGTAACCGACTGCCACGCCTGAGGTCGCGGGTTCGATTACCGCACAAGTCAAACATTTGTGTGCATGAACATGGATGTTTGTCCCATGTCCCATGTTTAACCCATAGTACAAGCTCTGCTTAGTTTGGGCTAGATGGTGTTGTGTGTATGTGGTAATTAAACACTTTATTCGTGACAAAATCCGTATAAAGTGTTTAATTTCAATATATATATTATTTATAGAAAATAGCGTTATCTATATATTAATAAGTGAATATTTATTTTATATATTAATACGTACGCAAAAGCTTTGTACCCCTTTTTACGAAAATTACGCGGACGGAGGAGTATGACATTTGGCACAGTTAAAGTTTATATGGAGAAGGAGTGGTGAATCCCAATATTTTTATACATCGCTGCATAACAGTCAAATCGGACATCGAATCCGAAACCTCATGCATAGTAGTTGCATTCACTATTGCTGCGCTACTGAGACAGGCTTATATTATAATTAGTAAGACATCATTTTTCGCTATACTTAACCACATCCTAACTTATTATAACATTTTAAAACAATTATTATGTAAAAATAATCCCACGTGTGTTCGATCTGATTATTTTTTGCATCATAAAATGTAAAATGTCAAACCTGTTCTGCCGGTTTGTTAACGATTTTTATTATATATAAAATGATCATTAGAACCCTTAACAGGATATTGATCTTATACGATATTAGCTTATAAATATTAATTATATATTTTATTATTATATTATAATAACTAGATGTTACCCGTGACTTCACCCGCGTGGATTTTTTTATAAAAATGTAACCTAATTTAATCTTTATAACATTAGCTATCTGCCAGTGAAAGTCCCGTTAAAATCGGTCCAGCTGTTTCAGAGATTAGCCGGAACAAATAGACATAAATTTAATTATAATTTAAATTATATGTATAAGAACTTATATACTTTCATATGCATTTAGTAATTAGTAGTAGTAATGTATACCTCCATGGCGAGTAAATGCGACTGCTGTGCCTGAGGTCTCGGGTTCGAATCCCGAGTCCAGTTGAAAAATCTCAATACGAGCCTCGAGTTAGGAAGTTGGCGGTGTTAGACACCCCCGTGCTTCGGAAAGCACGTAAAGCCGTTAGTCCTGCGCCCAAACTCTCTCCGGTCGTGTCGGATTACCGTCCCATTGGATCATGAGAGTGCACTTGTGTTTGCGTTCCCTATAACACACTTGTTCACTATAATATCTCCTGCACAGATGGCCAGTCTTCGTTAATTTCATTCATCTGGAGGACATTATCAGTAAAAAGCTGTTATTTTGACATTACAAAAAGACACTGCAATTTTATTTATTTATAAAGAATATATAAAAATATTCTTCTTCATCGGCTTAATTGAATATTGGCATCATTTATTTTTATTCATCTAGGTATAATTTTACACTTCGTTGATTTGTAAATAGGTCCTAATATACTATTAAGATGTCAGAAAATTATAATAAATAGTTTGTGATTAATAAATTATGTATATTATACAACTGCTACAAACTGTGAATGTTTTTGTATTTTAAATTATCCATGTATTATTGTATACTTTAAACTATCTCCATTAGAAATTTATTAAAATAGATTTAATGATTTAGTCTTGCAATCGTGACAAATATAAAGAAACATTTTATATTTTGCATACCTAAAATAGTATATGGTTTTCGTGAATACGACTGTTGTGCATGAGATCAGGTTCAATTCTCGAGCCAGGCAAAATACTTAGATCTTTTAATCAGTGGATTTTCAGTAGCAGCACTTTCTAAAATTCAATAGACAGCGCCAGCCATTACTCCATGGAGCCCAATATCATAATTAGTGAAATCTGGGTTGAACACATCTTTGCATTCCATAGTCTCATACGCTTGTATCCCCAAAGAGCTAGGCTGAAAGATCATCTTTAATTAAAACTTTTCAAAGAAAGTAAACAAATTTTAAAAACCCTTCTTAATATTATAAATACGAATGTGAGTTTGTTTGTTTGTATGTTAACCTTTGACGCCTTAAGTACTCTACCGATACACGTCAGGGGTACGGAAAAGGACATTGGATACACTGCAACCAGAAAAAAAAATTTTTTTTTCTCGTCGTAATGACCACACTTCAACTGATGGTAAGCGATCATGTTGTCCAAAAGCAGTGGCCTCCACACCTTACTCATAGCAGCTGAGGCGATGTTGAGGTCCCTACTTTGACGGCCCAAGAAGGTGCTCGCGCCCCGCTTAAAGGACCCAGGATTGAAGAAAGAAGTAAACGTAGTAACCTACATTTATGCGAGCTAAGCCGCGGGCAAACGTTAGTAGGATATATACTTGCCTCCAGCGGCCTTACTAGTACTTAAATAACTAAACTTATATCGCCAAATACCTATAAAATCTCTCTGAAATTAAACTACTATATACGGATTTTATCGCGTTGTTTATTTATTAATGTCTTACAAAATTTTGAAAATATTACACTACTACTACTATTGATTTTATTTTACTAATTTATAAGCTAATAAAGTCTCCAGTCTCCCCGTGACCATGGCGACTGAAAAGCAACCGAAACGTCACCAAAAATTAATAGATTTAATAGTTTAAATAATTTTATTAGCTTATAAATTAGTAAAATAAAATCAATAGTAGTAGTAGTGTAATATTTTCAAAATTTTGTAATACAGTGATAAATAAACAACGCGATAAAATCGGTATATAGTAGTTTAATTTCAATGAATAACATTCGCGTAAACAGAAGACAATATTATAAAATCTCTCTTCTTAGAGATAACATTAACTTGAAGTTACAGAAAAATATATTAAAATGGCCACTAAAAGTAAAATCTCCAGAATAGTGTTGTTCGATCACGTCGCGCACATATCGACTTGAGGGATTGGCTTGCCCGAGGTCCCTAAATCAAACAGTCGATAAAAAGCTAAATGTTGGACGATTGCAAGGCGAGAACTCTCGCGCATAAATTTATGTGGTACTGATAAATTAGGAGTCGCGAAACGTGAGTTATTGCGGAGCTTGTCCGCACTGGTTTTGATGTTTTCACTCTGATGATTGTGTGTTGAGTGTTACTTGTGTAATGTTTAATGTTTTATTGTGTACCTATTTTGGTAAATAGACTAACTGTACTGCAGTTAATTTGGCTATGTGGACCTGGTTTTATATTCCTTGTAACCGTAGTCGAACTTATTGCCAGACGATAACAATTACGAGGCACAAATTCGGAAAAAAATCTAATAAATTTGTTATCGAACCTATTGACACTTAGTAGGTATCACCAAAATGTAGTAATACGGGTATTGAACCCGTACTACTGCAAATAAATAACTAAAATCCTGTCTAACAACAAAGCAGTTTATTTTATTGAAACCGACGGTAACATTTAGCTAAGCAGTACTATACATTTAGCTTACTTAGCTGAAACTCAAGAAGAAGCAAACCACAGCTAGACTTCATGATACTTTGAGCTCATTCTGCGTAAACAGAAACATCAATGATTAAATTATGTTCGGGTACTTTGAAATGATTACACTGGAACATTGAGACAACTACCATCTTAGTCTCCCCGTGACCATGGCTGCTGAAAAGCAACCGAAACGTCAGAGAAAGTGTTAACTTAAATATAAATAGTTTTAATAATTTAATTAGCTTAAAATTTGTAAAGTTTAATAGTACTACTATTAAACTTTATAAATTTATATATTAGTAGTGAAACAGTTTCTAAATTATGTAATAGAGTGTCAAATAAACAACGCGATAAAAGCCGTATATAGTAGTTTAATTTCAATGAATAACATTCGCGTAAACAGAAGACAATATTAGCTCAAATATGTAGTTAAGAGTATTAACAATTAGCAAACCTAATTGATACAAATATTATAATACAAGGAATTGTTATTGTTTTTTTGACTGAATAGTTGGCGTAATCTTTTAATTAAGTATCCTCGCCAGTGCCATTAGTGATCTGCAAATACCTGTTCCAAGTCTAGTTATGAGTTCCTGTCCGTTGTTTGAACATATGTAAATTCCTTAACGACTTAAGAATAATACCTAGCGTATGAGATGTCTCTTTAAATAAGAAAACATATGATAAAATTAAAAAAAAGATAAGGAACCCTAGCCTAGTGGGAAACCGTTAGACTGCCACGCAGAGGTCTCGAGTTGAAACCCAAGGCGAGCATCTCTGACTTTACGAAGTTATATGGGTATTAAATAGTTAATTATCGCTTGCTTTAACGTCGAAGGAAACCATAGTGAGGAAACCTGCATGTCTGATAGTTCTCCATAATGTTCTCGAAGACATGTGAAGTCTGCCAACCCGCACTAGGCCAGCATGGTGGACTATGGCCTAAACCTTCTTACAGTGAGAAGAGGCCCGTGCCCAGCAGTGGAACAGTTTAATACAGGGCTGATATTATTATATACCGTATCATCGGAGATCCAGAGGTCACAAGTTCACTGGAACCTCTGCAACTCCGTAGGCACATTGCCTCATTGGCATGTTTCTACAGAATATACCACGGGGAGTGCTCTGAAGAGTTATTCCACTTTATCCCGCCCTCCCCTTTCCTATCCAGAACAACGCGTGCTGGGCTCAGATGCCATCCTTAAATGGTGGAGTCGACTAGAGTGCGTACCAATAAGTTTGGGTCCTCATACCTATGCCGAACGATCAAGGCATGTAATTCTCTGCCAAGGCACGTGTTTCCTTCTTCCTTCAATCCTGGGTCCTTTAAGCGGGGCGTGAAAAAGCACCTTCTCAGACCGTCAAAGTAGAGACCTCAACATCGCCTCGGCTGCTATGAGGACGATGTGGAGGCCACTGCTCTTAGACCACACGACTGCTTACCATAAGGTGGAGGGTGGTCACATCGAAGAGGAAATAAAAAAAAAATAAAAAAAAAATATAATAAGAAAAATTATGCATAAATAGTAAAGAAAATCGCTCCGCCATTCCTACGAGGCAATAGGCGCATGGCCAGCCAATCTAGCGAGCGAGATGAGTGTCCACTTAGTCATCCATTAGACGAGACGGTGTCATGTAACAATTTGACATCAGACGAGTTTCCTCTATCAATCCACATCATCACTTGTTTACGTTTAATTTTGGAGGTTACCTAGTAAGGTGTACTGTAGGACAATTTAATGGCACAGCTTAATATTTAAATTAGGTCTAGCTTGGTCATGTAGTGAATGTGACTGATGTGTCCGGATTCGATGCTCAGGTTGAGGAAAGCGTCATTTGTTTTTTATTATGAAATTCTCGATAATAACAAGATGTCTACCTTGGAATTGTTAGTTATGGCACAGTGCCTGCCTAATATACAGCGATATTCTCGTACTTATTACGTAGTACTTAAATCGCATGGTTGGCATAATGGAAATATACCTTGGTCTATCGGTCAGTGATATAATTATATGTCAAATTATGTATGTATGAATAAAATATTTCGTATAATAACATTCATTATAATTTTGAATGAATGGTTTAAGTATCGATGTAGTATTCTTCACTTTTATTTGAACTACTTTTTAACAGAATGAAGAGTTTAATAAGTTGATATTTATTTCATAGACAGCTGGAATGATACGTCTATACATAATAATTTCTTAGGTCAAATATGTCTAGTATAAAATCGTATATAACAGCAAAAATGTATATATTATAAACTATTTTATGAGGCTTGCTTTCGAAAATACAAAACCTAGATTATTTCATAAAGGTATTTTAATAACGTAATACTAACTAGAAATTATCAAGTATCGCACATTCACTATTCATCTTAAACTACGATTTAAAGTCAAGATCTTTCACCACCAAAGGTCACATTTACAACGGATTTAAAACATAAACATACGTGTATACTGACAATAAAATTAATTTAGCCCATCGAAGCTTTACCGCGAGTGTACAGATAAGCAGCAAATACCAGTCGGCAATAAAATTGATTGCGAACTAACTGGACATCCTGCAAGCGCCTACGCTGCGCCCGCGCCGCCGTTCTGTCGATTCAATGAATTTATTTGTATTATTATGTTATTGGACCGTTTCTGGATATTCCTTCCAGAAGGTTTACTGTTCTAGTTAGACGAAATTTGAATATAAATTCTGTTTATAGATTATATATTTTCTATTGTCAGCTAGACTTAAGATGTAGCTTGCACGATAAAAACCATTTGAGAAATAACTTTGTCTTTCTATAGCAAATAGTAAATGGCAGTTACGATTGTCTAAACAAATGTGAGTATAACCCATTTTTACTGCCTCTTCGTGAATATCTAGGTTAGAACCTATGTAGATTTGGTAACTAAACTGTAAAATATACCACGTATAACTAAAGGATTGCAGACTGCAGACAAAAACAAATATAAAAAGGCAGGAACAGTTTTGGAAAGTCTGCTTTATTAAATAGGAGAAGAAAACAGTAGTCGGTAATGGTGCTCACCATTATAACTCCTTTTAAAAGAACATGACTTGTGACTTGGACAAAAAGCAAGGTCAATTAACAGTGATATTATGTAAACTGGAAGTAGGTATACCTGAACTCTGCTTATAGCTTATCTCATAAGATGCCAAAATTAAACAAATTTTCTTAGTGAATTTATTCGTTTGGTAGAACATTACCATCAATATTATTTAACAACTTGTACATGTTCATGTATTACAAGGCGAAAATTGATGACTACACTGCTTAAGGAAGTCAGGAAAAGAATAAATCTCAATAATTGATGACAAGCATAAACATTACTTGCCTTTTTGTCACCGAGTGATGAATTTTGCCTCGATGAAGTAGTAACTGTATAAATAAGAAAGAAAGAAAGAAAGAAAGAAAAATATTTATTTGACACGTACCACAAACACATAATAACAAGTATAAAATAAAAATAAATAGGTACAAAGATGAACTTAGCAAAACGAGAACAAAAAATAAAGTCAATAACAGTAGTGTCAAATAGGGCCCAATTCAGCATGTGTCAGACGAAAGCCTGACGCTGGTATTCAGTGACTGATTCTTTCGAATAAGTATGGAGTCAATCGACTTATATTTATTGTTTTGTCTTCTATAGCCTTAGAAAAGACTTGTGTTTATTTAATTTAATATTTTCATACGCCTTATCCTTGAATTACCTCTGACATCTATTAGAATATTATTGATTGAATTTCGATCACAGCGGCCAATGTTAACGGTAACTGACTATCTGCGCAGGAGATATTATAGTGCACAAGTATGTGCGCACATAAATATTTCGACATGACCGCAGTCAGATCTGACGTAGAACCAACGTACAGAGGTGTGCAATACCACCAACTTCCTAACTTCGGGCTGATATTCGAGTACGTATGTTTTACAATTATATTTTGAATAACGAACAACCATTTGCAGTTAGTTAGAAAACTACTGATCTTTATTATAATGCAAAGACTTTAGTTTTAAAGCCTGCATATTAAAGTGATGGTATACTTAAAAACATATTTATTAATAAATGAAAATTTGTGGCAAAATTAATATAACAGATTTCTGTTAACAAACTAAACTTAGACCGCAAGCAAAATTGTAATAGGTATAACTCCACGCATTCTGAGAAATTACCTGTGCTAATAAGTTTTTTTTAATACTGGATACTGCTCTTGGAATAATCCCTATTTCGCGGGTACTTTCAAACCATCCAAATTCAGAACAATAGCTATTTGTTGGATAAAACTCACAAGACTTGGTGCACTAGCATTAGCTAGTGGTAGAGCCTCGCTGATTTCAGCATGAATGGGCCGGCTCGACCGGGGAAGGACTACCCTCTCACAGAATATCGACGTCAAATAGCAGTGTTTCTACTGTTGTGTTTTGTTTAGTGAGTGAGAGTGCCGGAGGCCCAATCGCCCTCTTTCTCCATTCTCACTCCTTCTCCTTCCCACTTCCTTTTTTTCCTAAAGGGTCGGCTACGTGCAAGTGATGCCTCTGGTGTTGCAGGCGTCCATAGGCTACGGTGACCACTTACCATCAGGTGGGCCGTATGCTAGTTTGCCACCTTAGGAGTATAAAATAAAATAAAAAGACTTATTTTACCACTGTGCCTTTATCTTTATCTTTGCAGTCAAGTTTACAAGCTGTATATACAAATAACCGCTAATCTGCACTAACATTATAAAGCTGAAGAGTTTGTTTGTTTGCCTTAATACGCTAATCTCAGAAACTACTGGTTCGAATTGAAAAATTATTTTAGTGTTGGATAGCTTATTTATCGAGAAAGGCTATAGGTCTTATAACATCACGCTACGACTCACAGGGGTGGCGCAGTAACCATAAACGCGAGTGAAACCACGGGTACATCTAGTCTAAAATATAAACTATCCACCAGCATCAATCTTTGCTTCTCCGAACGATCCACGCGATACCTTAAATTCTGTGCATACCACTAATTTTATAATTCGGCGTGACGAACGAGATCTCAAAACACCTCCGTCCCCGTATCAATAGTCGGTTATCGGGGATCAGGGAGACACCGAAACTCATTGATTTATATGAGAAATCATACTTCAAACACAAGGAAAATACAAACTCAATTCTTTAAAGGTTAGGTTGAAATTCCTTTGGCAAGTAGTACAAATTTTATGTCAACGTCTGTTTTTGGAAATATGACTTTAGGGTTAAGGTTTTAAGGTTGTGTTTCGGTTGGTAGGTATTAAGAGAGCATGCCACCAAAGACGAATATGCCACTTCCGAGTGATTTATACCCGATATGGTGTATTAAAGGTTTTGTTTTCGTTTTTATAAAATGTAAAAATCTGTTATTTATTATACCAAAATCGAGAGGTCCCGATTAAATTATGTCCGATACTATAAAGATTTATAGCTTAATGTTCGTTGCTTCCTCTATTTGTAAGAATTAAAGTTTAATTTTTTTTGTTTCGCCTCTCTAAATGGTGGTAAACTTTTTTTGGCCTTTATTGTAAAATGACAGACGTTTTGACGCAGGTTTTTATAATTACAATTCTTTTTTCGAAATGTTCGAATTAGATTTTGTTAAAAGATTGGATTCACAAAGTAACACTTGTGTGTCATATTAAAAGTTACATTTATTATATTACCGCGTTTACTTTAAACCTTCTAGAACAGTGTGTTTTCTTTTATTTTGCAATAAGAAGTGCTAAGCCTATTGAACATCTAAAGGCATAAAAAGCCATGTTGGTCCATTGGCACAACTTTGTCCTTATGTATGTGTGATCGTGAGGTCCTGGGTTGAACAGCTGGTTCCGGCAAAATATTATTCTCTTCGTATTACATAGGATCTAAAACCTGGCTATGATTTTAATACATATCTGCTCACACTTGAAGCATATAGACGAGAGACCTACGCAGTATGGATAAAATATCTAAGCTTAAATATTACATATTTAAATCAATAAATATGGTTTATACTTATTAATTTCTTAAAGATTCTCCTCACCTTTAGACGATTATTGGCAGACGGCCAAATTTGACACTTCAAATGTATGACTTCGAGTTCAAGCCAAGGTATTTTTGTGATTATTATTCGTAAATACCGTGATAGGATTAACGGATTATTATTTATTGACAAAATACATTCTATAGAGAGATATCTTATGTATCGTATTACATACTTTGCATAGTATAACTAATAAAAAATAGTAGAGTGGATGAACTATTGGAGTACCAAGCAGAGGTCTCGAGTTTAACACGCAGCTCTTTCCGAAAGTCTGTACATATTAAATATTTGCTTTCTTATTTACGTTACGCCTCAGAAGTCAATAATAGGCGACAACGTGATGCATTTCGCCTCTGTATGCGCCGAACCCATACCACTTTAATGCACAGAAGCGTGTTCCACATGGCTCCTGTAATTTTCAATAAATTACATAACGAAATAAAAGCAATGAATACTGATTTTTAATACAAATTTAAAGAGCCTTTCAATTAGTTAATGTTATTATAACTTGAACGAATATTTGAATTATAATTTTTCCAAACTTAAGACCTCACAGTGACATCAAGTAGTAGAACAATTATATATGTATCTTTTAATTAAATAATCTGTTGATGTATTATAATAGTTGAAGGAATGAAATTGAAATAACTGAATTATTATATTTGACATTGAAATATATTTATTATTATGTTTCTCTTATCACAGGTACTTTCTAACATATTATATTAGAAAATACCTGGCCCTTTGGGAGGCTTATATGGAGACATGGGTCCAACGTGAAGAGGCCCTTCGAGAGTTTTAATCAAAGGTGTGATGGAACACCTACAGCGGCACCAGCCGCAGCAGGCGTAGGACTATTGCTACGTATAGATTCTAATATATGGGCTATAGGTATGGGCGTTTGGTGGACCGGTATATTGCTAACTATGGATGAAAAACGGCGTCTGCCCTGAATACTCTAATAGCATCAATGCAATGGGCAAACGGTGACTCGCCAACTCACTAGATGGGCCCCCTGATAAGCCACAATAGGCATACAAGCCAGCAGCAGAGGGCAACACCGGTGCGAGTGGCTAGGGGTGTCGAGCGGTGCGGCGCCGGTTTCACCATCACGGTTCTCGTGACAACGGAGACCCGGAGCGGGTTTCCCCGTAGTTATGCCCTTGAAAATGACACTTCCACCCCCAAGCATATAGCTCTAGCGGCCCCCCTCTGACCGGCCAACCAAGGCAAGCCGGGGACGAGGCCCTAACTAACTCTCTGAGGCATTCAGGACCGCAGTGTCGCCACTCACATTCAGCCCGCCACAAGCTGTCCTGCGGTTGTGCGCTTTAATTTAACCTGGTGATACATTTTTTGTTTATATCACAAGGCGAAGATGATAGTTTTAAAGTTAGTGTACTGTGCCCTCCGATATCGCGTTAGTCTCATGATGAGATAACGACTGTCCCAGAGGGGTTTAATAATTTAAATAATCTTTATTATTATAAATTTATTTAATTTAATATTATTGCATTAATGTAATCTCTTAAAATATTCTTATCTAATTTTATATATTTCAATGTCAATCTACATTTTTCGATATACCTACTATGATTGTATACATTTTGCATGCCTTACAGTAGATGGCGTAGTGGTTAGTGTAACCGACTGCCACGCCGGAAGTCACAGTTCGATTCCCGCACAAGTCAAACATTTGTGTGCATGAACATGGATGTTTGTCTTGGTCTGGGTGTTTCTATGTATAATATGTATGTATTTACAAAAAGAAAAGTATATTTGTATGTTTATCCATTGTTTAGTAGCCATAGTACAAGCTCTGCTTAGTTAGGGCTAAATGGTGTTGTGTGTATGCGATAGAATACTTGAAACATGACCATTTAATAACACCATTGTAACAGTGCTTTCTGCAACAATAAATAACTCTGAATTTGAAAATTTGATATTGTTTTAATGGTAATAGAAAACATCGGGAAGAAATCTTTATATTTGAGAGTACTGCTTATTCTCGAAGATATGTCAAAAATGTCATGATACACTATACCATCATATTAGGCTAAAGCTAACTTATCCTATTTTCTACATAATACATATACTTGATTTTGTGGCTTCGGTCGCGGGTTCGATTCCCGCACAAGTCAAACATTTGTGCGCATGAACATGGATGTTTGTCTTGGTCTGGGTGTTTCTATGAATAATATGGATGTATTTACAAAAAAAATGTATATATGTATGTTTATCCATTGTCTAGTACCCATAGTACATGCTCTGTTTAGTTTGGGCTAGATGGTGTTGTGTGTATGTGATAGAATACTTGAAACATGAACATTTAATAACACCATTGTAACAGTGCTATCTGCATCATACATATACTAGATTTTGTGACTTCGCTCGTGTTTATGTACCTAGATTTTGTCAGTAAATTTCCATCCCTCGGGAACAGTACTTTTTCTGGATGAAAGGTACCCTATGTTCCTTCTGTAACCCTGACAACTGTAACGTAATTTCATAATGATTGGATCGAGTAGTTAAGGCGTATAATTGTAACAAATAAACAAACTCACAGTCGCATTGAGAATATTAGTTAGGATTATCGATAGATATTTAATTTATTAATACGGTCTTATCTTTGTTTTTATACCCATGTTTTGTAACAGGTTTTAAGTCAATCATTAATTACCTAACAAAACCACTTATGAAATCGAACCTCACCATACGATGGCTATAAATAGAAACATACAGAATATTGGAATGATATCATTATATCGCCTCTATCATGGCGAATGCTCCGAAGAGTTATTTGACCTCATCTCACCTTCCCCCTTCCTTTTGAGAACGACACGTGCCGGTCTTCGTAACCACCGAGAGACGGTTAGCACAATCCCGTCTCGCACCAAAAGGTTCAGCAATTCCTTTTTATGCCGTACCATACAATTTTGGAACAGTCTTCCGGCACATGTGTTCCCTTCCTTCTATGACATTGGATCCTTCAAACGTAGTGTGAAGAAGCATCTGGTCAGACCATTTTGACACTGACGACGGCTAGAAGACATCTATCTTCTCCTCGTCGTCACTGTCTCTGAACTGTAATTGGGCTTTCCATCAGGTGCGTTACCAACACTTTGCACGGCAAAGATAAAATTTTAAAAAAATATATTCGGATTAGATCCTATGTTATGATATGTTACCAGCCCTCGAAAAGTAAAGACTCAGGAACGATCCAATTGGACCGTTGTTCTATTATTCTCAACTCAAAATCGATTCAAAAAAATTCCTTGCAAAACAGTCAAAACATAAATGTTCGAATGATATCTATTACTTTCACATATTATGCTCTTTTGTTACCTCGTTGCACTACTTATTTATCAAATTTTCAATGTTATTAATAACAAAGTTGTAAACATCAGATTTTCAACGTCCATTACTGTGAAAGTGACATTTAGTGTATGAGCTTAGTGATCTTTTTGCACAAATTGTGCGAAACGACACTTTTTAGGTGTCAATTCGCACACCTTCTACTTCAGGCATAGTGGTTTCGCACTCAAATTTATACTTAATAAGTATGCGAATAGATACCAAAAATATATATTTAAAAAGTATCTTTCCGCATTATGCTCTCTAACAGATTCGTGCGAAATAACCACTAAGCCAGTGTATAATATCATTGAAATGTGTCTTAAACAACACAATTACTATTTAAAAATGTATACCTCTAGAACAACGAGACTATTTAATCTTATTTACAATCATCATCAAAATAAACTTTGTTTACAAGTTTATTAAACTATATTTAAAGTTATAACTAAGTCACACGGAAGCTCACAATAACGCGAGTCGGGGCTGCGCGGGCGCAACTGCAGAACAAACAAGTGTAGCGGCAACATGCTTGATTAAACACACATTCGGTGCAGGAGCGATGCTTTAATTAGAACTGGACAAAGGATGGTAGTTATCGATAATTTTAGTGGGGATTGACTGTTTTATCGATATCGATAAAAAGCTTATTAATGCATTTATAGTTAGCCTCACGCTTGTATTCCTGAAGGTGTAGGCAGGGGTGTACAATATCCACGTATTACAAACTACGGATAATTTTAATCTTCTTTCTTTTCGTGTGATTAGTGGCCAACCTGATGTCAAGAGTTGTTCAAGCCGCCCGTAGGCCTCTAACATGGCTTAACGACTGCTGTCAATTTGGCAACAACGGGACCGACTTTCAACGTGCCTTCCGAAGCACGGAGATGCTCAGATGAAATACCACGCGGTCACCCATCTATAGACTGACCGCACCTAACGTTACTTAACCTCGCTAATCGTTTACCGATCAGTGAGTGCAACTGGCTATGAGCGAATTTAATTTATAATATTTAGATTCAATACACATATATTCCCACATAACAGAGGGTAAAATTATCGTCGTCTTCCTGGAAAAGTTCCAGACATTATACTTCTTTTAAAAATTCTTGACGGAAAACCTAATAATAATTACCCACCCTGAGAATTACACACGGCACTTATGTAGTCGCATTTGCTTCCTCTGCGTCACTCAAGTAGTCAGCACATCAATACTCTTTAATATTGTTTTGCCCTTATTATAGTTATAGTAGATGTCACCATCTGACACACGCTATTAAAATCATTTCGTCTACAAATCTCTTAAAGAAGCTTGACGAAATACTTAATCCCATAATAAAATCGAACCAGCGTTACCTCACAGTCGAAAATAGAAGATTATTTCTTCTCTAAAACGCGTTGCCAAGAGATTATTGTACGAAGAACGGCTTCATCCGTCTAGTAATGACATCATAGTATGCGATTACCTATCCGCATGCCAATTGTAATGATTATCACAATATCCGCCATACGATGTTTATTGGTATGACAGATACTTGGTGCGTACTTTATTTCTATCTGGAATGAAGTCAACGACGCTCTAGTTAGGTACAACTGATGTAGTAATCAGTAAAGCTTAAGTGATTATTGTTTTGTTTTGAAATTTTCATGCTTTGATAATCTATGTGACTGCTGTGGATGAGGTCCCAGGCTTTATGAACTGGTAAAGTTTTATAAGGTTTTCTGGCAAGAAAGTTTAAATAACAGCATGATTCTTAATTAGATGGGGTCTAGAACAACAGCTAAAGAAATACGGGTTTGACTAACCATTCCGGAATATATGCAAGAGATTATCTATGAACACATACAAATTAACTATCTATTTATTCGATCCAGTAGCATAAAGATGCCTGAAATCCTGACATCTTGGGTTCATTTTGAAGCTCAGTCATCAATATCTTTTTTAACTGAAATCTGTTTTAAGCCCCTAATTCAGCAAACCATATTATTCTTCTGTATACCAGTGCAATATAATTCAGACAATCTTAGAGACTTTCGCAGGACACCTAAATGAATAATTTCAGAACTCTTTTACCTTATCCTTATTCTCATCAGATTTTAAATACACATTAATTTATGTATCATCATAGGATACCATATGTAACTTGACCTTTCCCATGTCTTTTTAATTTGAATAAAGTATTCTAGCTATTCTGATGTAGTCTAGGTATTCTAGTAAAAAATATTTATATTCTTATCAACCCCTTTAACTGAGCTAGAATCTTGCATTACCAATGTCTTCAATAATATTCGAGCCCACGACCTCTTGTTTTCTACCACGATTCCTTACCATCGGAGCTACGACCAATTTAAGTGCTGAGATTTTAATCTGTAAACTTTGAAACATAGCTACTGAGCTGACAGACATTAAAAACACAAACTATCGATAAATTATCTTCGTTACCGATCCCCACCCTAAAGTGTTAATGGCTGTAACACCAGAGTCATTGAATATGGTCGTAATCGTAATTATTTTTAATTAATAATCAACACGCTTAGAACGGTGCACGTAATAAGGATGTAGTATCGTGTCGATGTCCTTACGTTCTGATGAACTTGCTTCGTTCACGCATTATTCGATGGCGCATGCGTCAAGAGAATGGGTGAAAGATAAAATAACTTCATCTGATATTTTGTCGTAGAGAGTCTGTTACAATTTATATGCGATACCAGTTAATAGATTATAGTGAAATTTATTTTGGAGATAGTTTGAATCTTGTGAAAGAATAAAGAGTAGTTTCAATCTTCTTACTTTTTCCTTTAAGAAGAAAAAAAGTTTCAATTGAAAAGCAAGATGAATCGGAAATACCTACTAGCAAAAAATTTTATATACTGTAGATAAACGTAGATCTAGTGGATCATGAATACAGCTGCGGATCATGAGACCTTGATTTCATCGCGTGTCGAGCCAGTAAAAAGCTTGCATTGCGCTTGATCAAGAAATACTCAGTTAGGAAGACAGAGGATTTCTATCACCTTGTCTCCGCATGCACGTAAAGGCAATGGTCCAGCGTGTGGTTGGAAAGAGTCCAGCCGTATCAGATTAACATCCTACTTGAATATGAAAGTTAGGGAATAGAGTGCACTCGTATTTCCGCACACAGTATACCATAATGCACTATAATATCTTTGATGTAGAAAATAAGCCGCCGTGACCAAAATTTAAACACTTATATATGTAGGTATATTATATAATATTATGTCAGCTTGTTTATTTACTTACAACTTATAAATTGACGTCTGTATGTAACCAAGTCTGGATGTTTTTGTCTCTGTTATTTGAATGTTTGTAAAGTCTCTCGCGACTCATCAGTAGATCTAATATACGATATGAGAATAAAATTTTACAAACTGAACATTCAACATTATTTTTAGGTATAGTAATAGATAACAAGCTGGACTGGAAAGAACATGTAGAAAGAGTATGCTCCAAAATTGATGAGTTTATCTACGCTCTTCGAAGGTTTAGGTTAGTATCTAGTAGAAACACAGTCCTTACTGCCTATCATGGGTATGTCTCAACAGTGGGCTATGGGCTTGTTATATGGGGAAATTCAGTGGACATGCGCAGAGCTTTTCTGGTACAAAAAGAATGTATTAGAGCTATGTGCGGAGCAGACTACTTAGACCATTGTAGACCATTATTTAAAGCATTAATCATTCTTCCACTCCCTTGCCTTTATATATTAGAAATATATAAATATATATATATATATGCTTGTTTGTCAAAAGATACAATTATTTTTTCGAAATTAATCAACAGGTCTCCAACAGACTTAATAAAAATAATTATGATAAATTGCGTGTACCTAGCCAAAGATTGAACTTATTTAGTAGAAATATATATTGTATGGCAATTAAAATTTATAATAAATTACCAACAGAATTTAAAATATTACCTACGAGCAATTTCAAAAGTAAAATGTTTTCGTTTCTTTAAGACAGGTGCTTCTACTCTGTAAATGAATTTATTAATCACAAATTTTGAATTGTATTAACAAATTTTTATTGACTGCAGTTTTAATTTATAAATATTTACTCACGTTGTAACTAATATTTTGACATTACTATACCATTCCTTGACATTGTAATTTAATAGATAATATTCTGACATTTTTATTGTTAACTGAAATATTATATTAATTTAATTCATTATACTATAAAATGAATTGTTTACTCAAGAAATAAAATCATAATTTGAATATTTCTGTCTACTTAGGTAGTATGCGTGACTCAATGTTGAATATACATATATGATCCTAGTGTACCATATATTTAGGAATAAATGCTATTCTATTCTATTCTATTCACAGGATTTATATAGGTATCGCTCTAGGGAGCGAGAGTAGTTTTATTTAATCCCACAAAGACACAATTCTGCGCGTTTTCCGCTAAAAAACTACCGTTGGTCGTATCTCCTCGTTTTGAGGACACCCCCATAACTGCCTCAGTCAATATTGGAATACTTAGTGTCGACATATCGAGTGAAGTCCAGTTCCGCGGCTATTTAAAGGGTATGGCTAGATTAGCTTCGAAAAAGCTTGGCGTGCTCAACAGATCGATACAGTATTTCACGCCGAGCCACTGCCTACTACTTCACAAGGCGCAGGTTCGGCCTCACATGGAATACTTTTCTTATCTTTGGACAGGGGCTCCCCAGTACCAGCTTCTCCCTCTGGACCGTATTCAACGGAGAGCGACTCGAATCGTCGACTGCCGGGTTGTTTCAAATCGGCTAGACCACTTGGCGCTGCGTAGAGATGTGGCCTCGCTATGCATCTTCTATCGCTTTTACTATGGGGAGTGCTCCAAGGAATTGTTCGGACTGATCTCCGCCGCCTCTTTTCGCCATCGTCCTACGCAACAGAATTTCCATTCCCATCATTTCCAGAAATTTTCTGCCTCGCACAACTAAACTATGGAATGAACTATCGCCTGCGGTATTTCCGGACCAATACGACCTTCAAAGAAAGAGCGTACCCCTTTTTAAAAGGCGGGCAACGCATTTGTAACTCCTCTAGTATTGCGGGTGTCCATGGGCGGCGGTAATCGCTTACCATCAGGCGATCCGTCTGCTCATTTGCCACCAATCCCATAGAAAAAAGGAAAGTTACAAATAAATAAAATCATACTTTGCCAGATTCTATACTGCTACCAAACATCTCTTTACAGAAAACCTAATTACACGAATCCGAGACCTCAACAACAGTACCTTTCTTTCTTTCTACATCTGCGCCACCGAAGATACATATACAGGGTGTCCGGTAATTAATGGATAACCTTGAAATGTTTTATAGTAGAACTGAAGGCAGTTCAGAAAAATTAAAAATAACAACAAAAAATGTTTAAAAGAAATATATATTAAGAAGTGCAAGCTATATTAGCATATCATACTTTTGACTGTCTATCTATTAGCATAATTAGTGTTTAATAATAAAACAACAAAATACCGATGGATTTCATTCATTTATGGTCGTAGTATACAAGAGTTATACATGGTAATTAAAAAAACCTCATATCTCAGGTAGTAGTTAGGATAGATATTTTTCATTTTTTTTCTGAACGGCCATCAGTTCCATTATAAGACATTTGCAGGTTATTCATTAATTACCGGACACCCTGTATATTATTTTGGGTCATATGTCTCTACGTATGATTCAAAATAATACCAATAATCCATCCAAATAACCCACAATAAAATATACTATAACAACGATTATCCGCAATACATTTTATATAAATTGTAATCTACTTTATACCCACATAATATAACAAATCACAGAATCAACTAATCAAATAAAACTCAAAAAACATATTTACCTTTCACTACGATATTATTATTAGCAATCGTATACTACATAAAGCCTAATTTATATAAACGTAGCCAACGATAAACACTATTAATGTTTATATTTCTGTTCTTTCGATCGTTAATAACGATATAACGACCGATAATAACGATAACGATAAATATAACGATGTGGTGTCGTTGATGTTGTATATTCTTATAGATTGTTGGTTGTGTGTCATTTTGAGTTTTTATTTTTACTGTGTGTGATTATTGTGAAGTTTCGGGTTCGGTGCTCGGCTGAGATTAAAGTGTGAAGTATTTTTTTTTGTTGCGGAATTGATTCAGAAGTTTGATTTCGTACATAGTTTGTGTTCTAATGCATGGAACCTAAATAAATAAATCAAGAAGTGAGTGTATTGCACCTTTATTCGTCATTTTATTTTAGTTTAGTGTTGTTAGATAGAGGGTTTCGGGTATTGAATTGCTTAAGTAAGTATTAAAATGTTAATAATTTATTAGTTTAACTGAAAGTTGCCCAGCAATACAGCCCGTGCCCAGTAATGAGACAGCTAATAAACTGGTTTACTTATAGTATTTAGTATTCCAAGAATATTCTAACAATAAGGCATAACAAACATATAAATATTCATACTAATCAAAATATTGACCTCGACAATATCACTTAACCTGAACATAATGAAATGTAGATTTTACCTCATAACTAAATATGGCTACTCTATAGAGTAAGTGTTAAGAAATTCAATATGGCAGGTAATGATAACAATCATTTAAAGTGCTGAAATGTTTATGATAGAACTGTAATTCAAACAATAGGTTTCGGATTAAGACTCCGAATAATTAAATGTAAAAACAATATGTAAGACTGCCTCGTTGGTGCAGCGGTAACGCGAATGCTGTGCATTTGGTCACGGTTTCAATTCTCGGATCATACAAAGTGGTAATGGATTTTACGTAAAGAAATTCACGGAGTTTGGAATTGTGCTAGATAATCGACAATAGGCTCATTCAGTATTACCTGAGATCAATACAAACATTGAAACAACTTACACAAAGTACACTTATTGTAAAACAATTATTTGTTAAATTATTTTTTTGCCCCGTATCGGAATCGAACCCTCTATACTCAACACTTAAGTGAATGTATAGTGACCATCTAAACTATTGCGGCATCCGTATCATCAAGTACATAATAAAAGATATTAAAAAATCATTTAACAGTGGCAACCAAAACCCCGACATCGAACTAGTATACCCGACCAGCAATAACCATAAACAAAACCAATAGAGGTACAAAACAATAACTTAATCCCAAAACATCCAACGTTTCCGAACAGAATATCGATATTTACCGATAAAAAATTCGGTCTTTCATTCTACTCAAATCGTAAAATGTTATTTATATACGTGTTTATTGCTTTAATAACGTATTCGGTTTTTGAGTGGCCCGAAACGATGAGTTTGTTAGAAATGAGGACAGCATTTTTGTAGATTTAGTGTGTATATATTTATTACTTAATAACGTGGAAGTAGCTTATCGTAGTTTCGATCGGACGGAGAATTATTTTAAGTATAAATAGAAGCCAGTGTTGGTAGATTTCTATGAAATATTTTATACCACTTTCTTATAGACACAAAACGTTAATGTGTCTGGATATTTATACTTACATAATATATCCATCATCATAATATAGCCGGCCTCGATGGCGTAGTGGTTAGTGTAACCGACTGCCACGCCTGAGGTCGCGGGTTCGATTCCCGCACAAGTCAAACATTTGTGCGCATGAACATGGATGTTTGCCTTGGTCTGGGTGTTTCTATGTATAATATGTATGTATTTACAAAAAAAAAGTATATATGTATGTTTATCCATTGTCTAGTACCCATAGTACAAGCTCTGGTTAGTTTAGGCTAGATGGTGTTGTGTGTATGTGATAGAAAATTATTATTATATTATTATTATATATAGCTACATAGTCTATCGTCTGTATCTAAAGGGGTAGGTAGAGATGTATTGCACTCACATTTGGCCAGTTATAGATTTAGGTCCAATGTATAATTTGCTGTCTACTGGGTAGTTTCCGACCGGAGTGTGTTGCACCCACATTTCTTTTTTATACAACTAATGTGGCAAACAAGCATCCGGCTAACCGGATGGTAAGTGGTCACCGTAGCCTATGGACGCCTGCAACACCAGGGGCATCACTTGCGCGTTGATGACTCTTTAGGAAAAGAAGTGGGAAGGAGAAGGAGCGGGAATGGGAAAGAGGGTGATTGGACCTCCGGCGCTCTCACTTACCGAACGAAACACATCAGTAGGTATACTTGTATTTCACGTCGATATTCTGTGAGAGGGTAGTCGTTCCCGGTCGAGCCGGCCCATTCATGCTGAAATCAGCGAGGCTCTACTACCTATTAAAATTTTGCTAAGTATGGTTAAGGTCCCACATATCAAGGGTTGAGTATACTGCTGTCTAGGTGGTATATTGCTATCAATTCCAGAATCTGTGCTGCTGAATTTATTGTTTTTGCTGTACCCGGGAATCGATGGTACAACGGTAATAAATGCAACTGCTGTGCACGAGATCTTGGTTTCAATCCTGCGTCGGGCAAAATGATATTGAGTGTTTCAAGAATTCGCCCTGTAAACAAAACTGCTATATATAGTTCACAAAAATGATAATCTCATACGGGAATCAAACTTGTGAAACCTAGACAAGACTAGCACTTAAGCCAGTACGCTATCAGCGTAAACAACAGCCTGACTCTCAATCAGCAGCGGTTACCACTAATCCCATATCTTATCTCCTTTCTATAGCAGCACATTTGCATCCCCTCATCCAGGACACAAAGACGCTATTACGGTTCAGACGCTAGATTTATTAGAAGGGTTGAAACGTCCCCAACTTCGATTTATGTTCAGTTGCAGATACCGAAGATTTGAGGGTTAAAAGTGTTGATGGTATATTGGGCGGCGATAATTGCTGTGTTTATATATTTGGCTGGCTCAGTGACGCAGAGCTGTCGGGCGAAACCTTATGGTTTAGCTTCAAAGTCAAAATCTATTCCCGGGTAAAGTGTTTTTGGAGTTCGCTGTCAAAAAAGCCAATAGCGTCTATGTAGAATGAAGTAGGCTAAAATCTTGCTACCTTAAGCAAAGCTGTCAAAACTGAGTATTATAACATCATAAGCTATCGATTAATATATTAATAACGTTAATTATGGGATTTGTTAGTAAAATGTAAAATGTCTATTTGTATATGGGATTAAATATAATGACCATCAAAAATATTAATTGCACAGCAAAATATGATCACTAAAATATATCATAACGAACATCGCCTCAAATCACTGCATTGCGTCTCGAAAGGGTTAGGTTATGTTAGGTTCCTTCTTAAACCCACCCAAAAATAGGTGCCGTCGACTTAATTTAATCTCTTTAAATATATTTTGCTGTGCAATTAGTATATTTGGTAAGCATATTTTGCTGTGCAATTTGTATTTTTTTTATTTCTGTGCAGTTTAATACCAGCCTTTGTATATTTGTGTGTATTTAATTTTATTTTTCAATATACTATATTTGTATATGTTGTATGCTTAACCGCAGGTCATACTTCTGTTTTTATATGTACATCTTTTACTACCTATGACCTTGTGGGCGATAATATAACACAATAATGTATGAAAATAGTAACACTTGTGTGTTACAATATTTTTTCATTATTGTCTCGTATTAACAAGAACAAAAGCCACAATAAATGGATTTCATTTGATATGAATTTTGCATAGGATGACAAAAATATATGTTTGCGTGTTCGAAGCATACTGCAAGTTGGAGTAGGTCAGGTCCTACGACGTGGCTGTCTCTATCCAGAGAAGTTCGGTATTGTCAACCTTTTTCCTGGGTTGGGCAATCCGAGGATGTGTGTTCATCACTTGTCAACAATTAGTACTATGGATTTTCGCCAAGTAACGCCTAATTCGATTCAATATTATATTATAACTTATCATAATTTTTAAGCAAATAATATTTATTTAATAAAATACGATTATGTAGATTTAAAATTACCGTATAAAACAAATAAATACAAAGTAACCACAATCGTTAGAAACATACCAACCAATATCAGTTCAATAAATTCCCAATAAACACAAATTTAATCATTTTTGAATTAAAATGCCATCATGGCCGGCAAAATGCAATAAAATCCATTGCAGGATTCCCACCCAAAATAAAAACTTCAACATTCGATACAAAATTATAACCAGCGGATACAAAACGATAAACTATTGATTACATTACAATAAAATTTAATAAAGGACACTTTGACGTATAAAATAAGAAATTTTAATGTAACCCAATCGATTTAATTCACTAGTATTAAAGTATCGAGAAATACCGAAATTAATAATCGAATAAGTAATCGTCCATAAAGTTTTTAATATGACAAGTGTATTTATCGCATGTAGTATGTGACAGGGTGATATTGGCGCGGTTTTAGCTGCGCAGACGCATGTTTATGGTATTCGATATTATGGTGAAATCAATATTCATTATTCCCTTCTTTTGTTTAGTGTGGTGACGTAGAGGTAGTGTATGCGGCAGCTGTGCAGTTGAGTTTGATTTCCGTGTCAGACAAAGTGTTAGTAAGAATTTCTATCAAGATATTTCTAGTAGCTTAACGGATTCCAGAACTATGCCTGGTAGATGGTAATATACTGACCCTCCACATTACGTAGGGTCTAAAAGCATAGCTGGCGAAATCTTGGTGTGATAAGTCATACGTCATTTATTTCCTATAAAACGGAGACTCATACAAAAAAAAATTAGATACAAAAAATAAATATATAATATATAGATGAGTAGATCTTTTTCTATCCCTTCGAAAATATAGTCGTGAGATATGTAAGGGTAAAAGCAAACCTGTTATAATCACAGAGACTAGATCTAGACTTCAAGTACTCTTTAAGAGATGTGCAAGTACCTAATTCTAATATTCATCGATGAGATCTAACGATTGTTGAATAATAGGAACCTGCTTCTATTCAAACGTGGGCGTGTCTGACTGGTTTGTGACCGGTTTATAAATCAGATACTAAAAGCTAATCAAATATTGGGAGAAGTGAGAGTGGAACGCCCTGATGCTGCCGGTTTAGTGCCGGTATGAAATAATATATCAACCCGGGTATATGCCACCTTCTTAGACAAGTAACCAGCGTAATATAATAATATTTCGCTCTATAAGTAAGTGTTTTGAAGGCCTCCCAATAAATGTACCTCTCCCAATTCTTTCTTTAAATCTTGGATGACGTATGAGAAATACCCCCTGATATTGCCAGCAATCACATATACATAGTCTCACGTCTATTTCCAAAAGAAAGCAGAGAAGAGGTTAGGCAGACGTACATATATTACTACCACGCAGACATTTTACCAGCTGTGGTTCCAGGTTCACAGTAAAAGGGGGCCTCCAAACTGCTTCAGTCTCCGTGCTGCTACGAAGAATATTAAAAGAGAGAATCCGAATACCACTATCCGACTCAGGAATCGAACATTAGACCTCATACATAGCAATCGCATTCACTAACACTCCGCAACAAAAGCAGTCTCAAGACTAAGGTAAACTTACCATCGCCGTACAATCGTTGCTAGCTCTGTTGTATAAAAAAGGAAATTTTATGCGTAGATGTTTGAAGTCACTTCGATATATGCAATCTTTCATAACCTCTCAACCGCGCATTGCCTGTCTTCCATCTCTTCATTATTTATGATATTGCAAGCGACCATGATCTACATAACAACCAGGCCAGCCTGCCTGCCAGCCTCAGGCAGGCCAAATGCATATTACCACAATCGTAGTATGAAAAAAAAACTTATAGTTGATTTTGAGGTACGCAAGCAGACAACCGTTAGATTGATAAAACCTGTCACGGTTGCCAATAATCAATACTTGACCCTACAGTTCAAAATATAACTGGCAAGTATAATTTTATTTTAAACATTAACATCTTCCCCATAATTAACCAAGGAGTAGCGAAATTCCAAAAATCCCTTAATTATTTTCATAATTGACCTTAAAGCCATCAATTTGTAGGGGGCCATAAAATGGGACATATTCAAACATTGAGTTAAATTGCGACACGGCACAAATTTAGTGCCGAAAGGGTTCATATAATTACGCCGCAGCATTCCGGGGCCGATCAGAAACAACGGAATTAAAATGACTACACTATAAAGGGAACTGTAAGTTATGGCCCAAATATCGAGAAGTGTTGAAGGGGGGCAATTATAATAACAATAATAGCAACTGCATCGTCTAATGGGGTGAGACTTGGTTAAGTCATTTTATGTCTGTGTAAACTTGAAGGTACACATATAAGGTTTGCTTCGTCAATGCGGTCTATAGGCATATGTCCATCACTGGACGTCTCTTGGCTGAGATGATGATAGTCCGTCTGCAAGGTCATGAATGTAAACTATTTTTTTTAAATAGTCACATTTAGAATAAGATAAGATAAGAAAAGAATAACATTGTAAGTTATACAATCTTATTATGAAAACCATTTGACTGCTGCTTTTAGATTCGTTCTTAAAAATAGAGATGATAAAAAAAGAAGACAGTCAAAGGAGATAGGTGTATATGTATCGTCTTTAGCTGCCAGTACTTCATATTTGTTTAGTAAATAAAGCTAGTAAGGAAATGGACTATGGGTAACACTTTGACACATGATGTTTCCAGTTCTAATGAATAGAATTGATGAATCGTGGCTTAAATTTTAATTAAATTCCAAGCTAAGCTGATATATGTAACTCATCAAAATTCGTTTGACTATCGGCTAAAAAGGCAAGTTCAGAGGCAATAACAATTGTTTTCAGGCTTTTTTGTCTAACCCGCCGTACATCAGCGATAGCCTAGTAGGAAACCTTTGGACTGCGACGCAGAGGTCACGAGTTCGATCCCAACGCGCGCATCTCCGACTTTTCGAAGTTATCAGCGTATTAAATAGTTATCGCTCGCTTTAACGGTGAAGGAAAACATCGTGAGGAAACCTGCATGTCTAAGAGTTTTCAATAATGTTCTTTTTTTCTTCCCTAACTCTCACGATCCGATGGGACGGTAATCCGACACGACCGGAGAGAGATCAGGCGCAGGACCAACGGCTTTCCGAGGCACGTGGGTGTCTAACACCGCCAACTTCCTAACTCCGGGCTGCTATTCAGATTTCTTAACTGAAAAATCCAATAACTCTTTTTTGGCCCGACCCAGGATTCGAACCTGAGATCTCATGCACAGCAGTCGCATTTACTACCGCGGCGCCACGGAGGCATACATACCTACATACATCGACAACCTATGCTATTGTTGGTAACCTGTGCTTTCGTTTTCATGGTTTACACTTATTAACACAATTCTTTACAATATTTTAAGAAACCAAACTTTATACATAGCCTGATTAAAATAAACATATTAAACAGCGGGTGACTGCGAGGATGGTACAGCGGAGAAACGGTTGCTTCGTCACTGCCGCCGTTCTGACTGTCGTGGCTTCAAATTAATATAATATCAAAAAATATTTGAGTACCTCACATATAACTGTGTTGTAATATGGGTGTACTTTGTGCTTATAACGTTCCATGCGACACAAGGCATAACAATTAGTGCGTTTCTGTCTTTATAAAAATAACATTAAAGGTACAATGCAAGGACTCCAAAGAGGCATTCTGGTATTATTGTGACGGTTTCCAAGAAACACTGATACGAAACAGGTACACGTATCCAAATATTAAAAATGGTGATATCTTCATTCCCATAAGGATCTATATGGAACATAAAATTCTCCATTGATTACGATACCAATATTCTGTAATCATGATCCCACTAATTAGTAGCCCTCGTTAACGTTCGTCGATATTATCGCTTATACTCGGAAACCGAACTGATTCTCTCTTCGATGGTCACAGATCTGTATCTGCTCACTGACGTAGTTATAAGCAATGTTTACTGTCTAGCCGATACGGCTACTGTTGGTCATTCGATTCTCGGTTCAGCAATTTGTTGTTTCTTGGAATATATCTTGTTATTGGAATGTTATCTTGATCTGTTAGTCGCCAGTTCTTATTATGCAATATAAAAACAGAAAGTCATCTAACAGATGTTCTGTCGAATTAGTGGCATCCGGGTGGTTGGAAGTCTGTTATAAAAATAATATAAAACGGTTTAGATCTCTTTAGTATACTATGTTCTATAGTATTTAGGTAAAATGCGGCTGCCGATTTCGATGCCGATTAAGGCAAAAAATATTAGGAGTTTCTATCAAAAATTCAGTTTAGTAAGGAGTCCTGCAACGCACCCGGTAGGCGTCAATAGTTTCGTACACTACATGGAACATAATACAATACTTGCTCGCGAAATTTGTTGTGAAGACCTGTGCCTACTCTTCGAAAAAATAGGCGTAGGACTATTATTATAATATCTTGACGGCGTAGTGGTCAGTGTAACCGACTGCCACGCCTGAGGTCGCGGGTTCGATTCCCGCACAAGTCAAACATTTGTGTGCACGAACATGGATGTTTGTCTTGGTCTGGATGTTTCTATGTATAATATGTATGTATTTACAAAAAAAGTATATGTGTTTGTTTATCCATTGTCTAGTACCCATCGTACAAGCTCTGCTTAGTTTGGGCTAGATGGTATTGTGTGTATGTGATAGAATATTATAATATTATTATATATTATATTTTGTTCTGAGTTAGCTATTGATACACTATACTACATGTTTAGATCTGTTGGTGTCAAATAAATTCTGTTCTGTAGAAAGTTATGTACTATCGACTATACAATCTTTATATGCAAACATTCAGCTTCTTGTTGTTTGCATTCGCAAAAATCAAAAAATAGCTAATGGGTTAACTTGAATATTTTACATTACAATATATAAGATTATTTTTATATACTTGCATCCTGAAGTTACTAGTACTTTAAATGCCTGTTAGGCATTTAAAAGAACAGGCTAAACCATAGCGAAATATGGCCGAGTGCAACTAGTAACACCAAGTTTCAGAAAGACAGATCTACTTTCACTTATATAAGCGATATTCTTATAACTTCGGGAATATCTCTCGCATCTGCATTCCCGAAATGTTGGCAAAGTTGTATTGAACCTACATTACGCCAGCTACACTAGGTCCCAAGTAGATGCTGGGCTTTTACTGTCTTTCGAGCACAATTCCAGATCTGAGAATTCCCTAACAATAAAAAAATAACCTAGGCTCCGAACCCAGGACATCGCGATTACGCTAGCATATGCACAACACAATATCAAACACGAATTAACTCCACAAGACGGTATACATTATCATCACACATTATACCATTATTAAACACTTGTCTAGTCAAAAACTTTGCACATCCATCTTCAAAAATCCAACCCTTTTAGGGGGTTGATATTTATCGCAGGGTGTTTATAGCCGTGAAAATTATACCCTTAATGAGTTCCCGAATTCTGTTCCCGGGGACAGAAAATCCTATTGGCTATTAACAGTCAAGGAATTGTAAATTATTGTGTTGTGAGCTTCCAAGTTTGGTCTCAAAGACCTTATGTTAATACTTGTGGTAATGGCTACACTTAAATATGGTTTTGTTTATAAATGGTCGTGATTTCGGTGTTTGTGGGAGTGAGAAAGAATATATTACGATTTTAGGAAAGTTTTACGATGGTGTGAGGTTTTTGTATATATTTAGAGCCGCTGTGTATCCTAATAGGAGTACATAGAAATGCTTTGCACTTGCATTTTTCCAGCAATGTTTTTACACCTCATTCAATAGAGAGTCTTCTACCCAAAAAAAATTAGATATATTATTTTTCAAGCGAATAAATCCGCTTACAGTATATCAGATCTGGGAACCTAAATAGAACAATCCTAATACCAAATACCAAACCTAAATAGAAAAATCAGGCGCGTGTTCATGTTATGGAACCGCTGAGACACTCTATTTACGTTTGATATTATATTTTTATTTATTGAATGCAAGCAAAATATCGATTGCTATAGACAACTTAAGGGGACGGATGGCACAGATGTTTAAATGGATATCTAGCTACTACTAATGTACTAGTTGTTTCGAGTTCAGTTGTGTCCAAATCAGAGACGACTTTACAAGAACGGATTCTTGTAAAGTCTTCTCTGATTTGGGCATAAAGTCTAGAAAGGCAGGTCTTTTTAAAAGTAAATTCAACTTTGGGCAGAACTATAATCAGCAGTGAATATCTAGTAGTTGAGAAAAATTATTGGCAACGTTGCTAAGTGATAGGCTTTTTTTAAGGTTTGATACACTACATCAAACCTGCAAATTTGCGTGATGTAAGTTTTCAGTACCGGCAAGGAGTCTGGACACTATTACGTAAAAGCATAATCCTTACTGAATATTGGCAAGCTACCCTTCTGCCTACCCCATCACAGATGTAAACGCATATACTATATGTAGGTAAGTATAAAAATTATCATATAAGTGACGAAGATATAACGCATATGTGTGAGTGCAACTCTATTAATGTGTGCGTAACACATGTAAATCAAGCAACCAATACACATAACTCCTTATTTAATAATCTCCGATCGTTCTTTTTCCAAAATGTCCCTCACGTTCGAATTTCAAATCAATTACTTGTTCTAACACCTCGTTCTAACGTGTATTTATATTCCATACTCCGAGATACCCCGTACTTCTCAGAAACACTGGCCGGTGTACGTGCCCCGTTTCTTTACCGATTTTTATCGAATTTTTATCGAAACTGGTAACTTTTTTCTTACTGAACTTTTTTTTCGTGCGGCAATAAAATTTTATGTCTATATTTGATGGCTGATCGGGTCGGATTTTTTTAATGTTTCGACTTACTGGTTTTTGTATTGGTGTTTCGTGTTGTGATATTGATTCTTAGCTTGATCATAATATTATTTCAATCTCACATTTAAATTCATAACTTTCTAAGGCTTGCAAGCTCTCCATCGTTGACTGCCTCGATAGTCTCGTGGTATAAATATGCGTTTAAGTTTGCGTGCGATCGTGAGCTCTCAGTTTCCATTCCGGAGTCGAAGAAAATGAAATAGATTTTTCTTAGAAATATCTCAGTAGCAATACTGTGACTGGTGACATACCATCAATATTTTTGCACTTCATTACGACCTAAAACATACTAGCAAAATGTAGTGTATTACACCTCTGCCCACATCTTCCAGGATATTCAGTTCTTGTACTTTTTGCTATATGTCAATATAGAAATGATAATATCATACAATTTAAACAAAACTTAATACCTTCTACTCAATGGCTTTCCCCTAGTTATTGGTATTTTCGAATTCAATGAATTTTAAATCCAAACTAACTGTGAAAATTGGCAAATAGCTCGCTGTTTTCCATAAGCAATAGAATTGATATTCACTAGAATACAATCGATGGTCTAACGTGATCCCCATCTGAGAGATATCGGGATTTTACCGTGTGAATGGTCAGCATTAAGTTTCCCATCATGTGTTTCCTATGAAAATTCGAAGAGGAATACTAAAAACTGTGTCACAACATGACTTTACGAAGCCCCTGTCTTTTAATGGGCTTGCCAACTTTTATGGCAAATACAGATTAAGTGCAGCGGCACACCGGGGGCGAGACACGATAGGTTTTATATATGTCTATCCTGTTTAATATATACGCACTCCCGCTTGTATTTAAGGAGTAGGCACTTGCTACGATCCTGACACACGTATCATTACTTAAACTGGCCTCTCTCAAAAATGTATCCGGTGTGGTCAGAGAATGCCTGCAAAGTCCTCGGTAGGCTGTGCTTACATTTTCCACTGCTGGGCAAATGCCTCTCCTTTGGAAATCCAAAGCTCTCTGTTGGTGGATATACCCTACCAATCCCTTTTCACATTTGTCTTATATAATTTCTCGGTCCGTCTATTTTTATGAAATAGTAATAATGATAAATAACCACCTCGCTCGCACAGCGGTAGTATTCCGGACTACTGTGAATGAGGTTCCGATTTAGATATCCTGGTCAGGCAAACTTTGGCAGTACAGAGTCTGCAGCTGTGCCAGATAAATGGATAGATACCTAAAACTATAGCTAACAAAATATTGGTGTAAGCTTCTGCCCACCCCTTCGGGGATATTGAGGTGTGACTTTTGTTCTAACTTTTTATACAATACTACTACTTACTCATTACGGTACTTTTTCCAAAGAACGCATTTAAATTATTATTAAATTGGGTTTTTCTGTTAAGAAATCTCAATACGAGCCCGGAGTTAGGAATTTGGGTGTTAGACACCCCCGTGCCTCAGAAAGCACGTAAAGCCGTTGGTCCTGCGCCTGATCTCTCTCCGGTCGTGTCGGATTATCCGTCCCATCGGATCATGAGGGTTAAGGAACAAGGAGTGCTCTTGTGTTTGCGCACACACTTGTGCACTATAATATCTCCTGCGCAGATGGCCAGTCTCCGTTGAGATTGGGCGCCGTGACCGAAAATTCGGTCTGGAGAACATTAATATGTTGTTTGGATACGCCAATATAACCATTACACACATAAACACACACCAATATGAACCCACAACACTCCAGGTAGTGGCACTAAAACTGTCCATATGAATAGAAAATATAATAGGGTATTACACACATTTTTGAAGTGTCTCTATTAGATTCTATAGTGTTAATGAAGCACTAAAAAATGTACAAAATTTTATTCAATCGATAAGTGCCACAAAATGCTTTTAAATCTTGCATTTTCAAATTTCGCGCGTAATTTGACGAAAACGCTGGACGCAGTGGACGCTTTATTGCTCTGTGGTCATGACGTCAGTTGGCTGTGTAAACAAATGCACTGATATTTTGTATGTTATGTTAATCGTTTTATTTTAAAAATGAGTTATTATTCTACTTGTCGTTGGTGTGCTGTTCATGAATGCAAAAATAAAAATAATAAAATGCCTATAGAGATTAAAGGTACGCTGATCAGTTGACACTGTTGACAGTTGACACTTCTTAGTTTACACAATTCTTGTGAATTTGTCCTGTATGTGTGATGGTTGTGTGGGACCCGCCACGTCCATCGGCGGGTCGAACCTTTGGCTCGGTCGCGATCCGAATGCGAGAGCGATCCGCGCGGCCGTCATAAACGTGTGAGGAACACCGCGATGGTTTTAGTCGGTTCAGCCCAAACCCATCTGCGGGGCTGGATCCCGATATATCCCCATCGCCCGCCCCAAAACCGGCGATGGGGAATGTGACATTTCCACGCGTAAAAAAAAAACAGCCGTATGACGTAATAACATGGCGACTACTATACTGGTGTTATAAAACAGATTAAAAAAGCTGAAAACTTTAAATACAATTTAAAAAATTATTTTGTTATTTTATGAACTAAAACTAATGTTTTTCGACTGCATTTTGCCTAAGCTCTCTCAATGATATATTTTTAGATTTTTTCTCATATAGATTATAATATTACTAGTGAATTCGTATCGGTGTCCATCCATCTAACTCTCGTAGCCACTTAAACCATACTTTATACGTGTTTTATTGCGTTGTTTATTCTAAGCAACTATTATTACATAATGAAAGTATGACCACTACTTCTTTGACTTTACTAATATTTAAATTATCAAAATATTTAGATTTAGTTTTGCCACAACGTTTCATTTGCTTTTCAGCAGCCATGATCACGGCGCGGCGGAACTAAGGTAACGTTTTATTTCAATGTATAACATTCGCGTAAGTATATAAGACAATATTCATATATGTATATATTAAGTTTATGTAGATTTATGTTTAGATAGATTTTAGTAGCCTATACAATATTTTATGAATAAGTAATAATATTGTAGAGTTTCATCAAAATCCGTTTAGTAGTTTTTGCGTGAAAGAGTCACAAACATTCATCCATCCATACATCCTCACAAATATTTCACATTTATAATATTAGTAGGATATATCAGATCAGATATTTAGCATATTATGCTAAATATCTGATCTGCATCCTTCTATCGCATTCCTAGACCGACAAGGAAACACGCTACAACGCATACAAAATAATTTTACATTAGCACAAATGTATTACATAATTTATTTTAATATACTAGCGTTGAGTCTATTAAAATGTAATAAAAATCCGTCGCGAAATATCAAAGATGTTTAATTTACATTTTGATCGTATTATGCTAATAGTTTCTTGCTGATTATCAGTAGGGCCGCAGACTTTTTGCTCTGTTATTTATGCAAATATTCTTATTACTTAATTTATTTATATTTTGTATGTACGCATGCAGATATTCCTGTGTCGCGACTTTACAGACGTTCAAACATCGGACACAAAGAACACCCAGGCTTGGAACAACCATTTGTGGATCACACAAAGTTTTGTCCCGTTTGGAATTCGAACCCACAACACTCGGTGCAGAGGCAGTGGCAAGGCGACCATTCAAACCACTACACTATACGTGCATTCAACTACTAAAACTGTCTTCTCCTTAGCCTTTATTATTCCCAAGTCACTTGAAGTCGGCTCTTCTGGTCTAACCGGATTTGACTGGATATCAGTTTTTACATGGATCGGCTGCCACCTGACCAGTGTCAGGATATTATAGGGCACTGACTTACCAATAACGACTGCCATAGATGTTCATGGCAGCCGGAACCGACGGCTTAACGTGCTCTCCGTGGTACGGAGCGAGCGATAATTGTCAATCAATACGCACATAATTTCGAAAAGTCATATAGCTTCCGAAAGTCAGAGGTGCGCGACGTGGGTTCGAACCCGAGACCCTCTGCATTGCAGTCTGTTCCCACTGAGCTATCGCTCAACTACTACAATTATTAAATAATATTTAGTAGTTCTTCATTGCAATTCCACCATTTTTAATTACTTAAATATTTGTACTTTATAAACCTTGTTTGAGCTCAGCAAATTTATAAATATACAACGTATAAACTATTTTAATAGGTATATATTACTAAATTAATAAACATACGAATAATTTGAGTAGTAGAGCTTCGCTGATTTCATCTTGAATGAGCCGGCTCGACCAGATGACTATCTTTCTACAGAATATCGACGTGAAATAGCATCTTTTACCCCCTACCCGCTTCTTCTCCTTCCCACTTCCTTTTTCTCTTCTTCCTTTCCTAAGGGGTCGGCATCGCGCAAGTAATGCCTCTGGTGTTGCAGGCGTCTGTAAGCGTCCGAATGCTCGATTGCCAACTTAGTTGTATAAAAAAAATCGTCTGATACTGAACGGGTATCATATACATGCCGGCATATTACTCGCAACTTACCTATTTTATGTAGATGGAATTAAAAGGGGGTGAAAGTAAAGGAAGAATATAGCTATGTGAGTATCTAGAGGTCTTAGTTACGGCGTGAAATGGCAATAGTAACAGTATTCTTAAGCAGTTTTCCTGTAAGACGGTAGTAATTTCTCGAGCAAACCGGCTCATTCGTTATGTCACCAAATCATGTGCATTTAGCTTTTATATGTACATATGTATATCTATAATTATATTATTTTTATATTATGCTTGTGATATGCCTATATCTAGAATGCTACTAATCATTAAAAAAAAAAGAATAAAAGGAGTGCTTCAAATAATTTTGGTCCCTTTAACTACCTTAAGACTTACTCAAATGAAACTAACGACCTCAAATGGTCTGTAAAAATGTTATATCATAATAATCTGCTGCAAACAATTTGCCAAATTTGTCAGGAGCCTTAAAATGTTGCCATTTTGCAATTATACAGTTGTCATTATAATAGGTGTCGATTCCGACTATCGAGATGGTAGCGATAAAGTTTAACGATCGATATAACGAGCTGTATGTCAAATGTCAGTCGCCTGCTTTAATGTGTACCGGCTTACAGCATAAATCAGTGTGATATTCATATTTAATATAAGAGTGGAGGATTTTTACAGAATTATTGCCGTTTCTCGGAATACCTGAGTTGTGATGTGACGGGTTGGTCGGTACTGGTGGGCACACAATTGATTGAAAATAATGTTTATATTTTACAACATATTGTGTGTAAAAATAATATACAGCGTGCTTTGCAGATAATCTTAAAAAGGTGAAGAACAACGGCAATTTAAACCAGGCAATTCACTGAAATTAAGCCAACCTTTGGCATCTTCGTTTTATAGAAGATGGCAGCCAACCATATATGTTTTTGCAGCGAAAAAGGTATGCTTGCATTGAAGACACAACGAGCAGGTAAGCTGATTAGAACGTTGAACCATATGCTGACAGAAAAAGGAAACTTTTTAAAATTGGCAACCTATGAGTGATCCCTCATGAAAACCATACTAACTTAGTTTGAATTTAGTTTTCGTAACCGCTTATTATCAGTCATAAATTTGTTTCCTGCCTTGCTCTCATAAAAAGAGCTTTACACAATTAACACAAAATGAAATAGTTATACGTTCTTTGGAATTAATCGAAGTCCTTTACTGCTAAATCTGTGCAGCCAAATTTAACGTTGTTTATAATGGAAAACACGGAGTTCTATTCAAGGTTTCCTTCATCCTTACATTTGACTGCTGTGCATGAGGTCTCGGACTCGAGACACGGATCAGACAAAGTGATATTGGGTAAACAACAACTATACCATACCATAGGGGCTTAGTTTTTGTTTTCCGGGCACAGTGTCTCTGCCTCTGCCTGCCTATTTTAAACCTGCTTGGATTGAACTCTAGCCCTGGCAGACCACTAATCTACCATTACTTACATGCACCACACAATTTGTCATCAAACACTTTTGTATATAACAGTCCACACGTCGGCACGTGCAGTACTTTCAAGATGCCGAAACCAGATAGACGTCGAGCGTACGATACGCATGCCTTATTGCCTTTACGGTTTCTGTACCGTCGTGCTTGTGGGTAAGCAGACTGGTAGCTTTACTACGCATTTAATGGGGTATTTCTTTTTATTCGGTCGGGTCTAGGAGACACCTGGTGTGAAGATTGTTTGGTCGGTGCTACTGTTGAAGTTATATTTGTTGATAAAACTTTATTATTCCGATGTGTTTGTGCGGTTTAAACTTACTTTGATGGCGCAGCTATAATGAATGACACTACTGTGCATGAGGTATAGGGTCGATTCACGGGTAGGGCAAAATGATGAGACGATTGTTAAGTACCTACTGGTCGACCGCAATGGCGACGTAGTTGCTAGTGACGGCCAATGACAATGACGGCCTGATGATGCATTCAAAATTGTGTATGACTATTAGGTAAATCTATATTTAATAGCAAATATTTAAGATAAATTTATGTAAGATTTCTGTATAAGTGCTATAGAAGCCAAAAATATGTATGTATTTTCTAAGAACGTCACGCAAAAACTACTACTCAAAATTTAATGCAGTTTTTACAGTCATATAGCTGGAGGTCTAATTTAAAATCAACTATTTGTTTCATCTTAATACGCCGCCCAAAAGTCAAGCGAAGTAAGAAAATAAATATAGACAAGTAGGTTACCTGCAAATGTCACTTAACTAGTGACTCTATAAATAAATAAAAGTAAAAAAATATCTTTAAATATACATACTTACTTCGAACCCGCTACAGCAGATGCAGGTATACTGACCATTTAAATCTTGCGACAGCAGTTCAGTAATTTTATAAGAACTGGAAAGATTCTGACCGTAGATTCTCGAGAGATGTAATCTTAAAACTAAATGATCTTGGAATGTATTCTGGACAGGTTTGCTGAATGAGTCTTGGAGAATGTCATCACGTCTGCCGGTTAATGAAGTATTGTTGGCTTTGGTTCAAGTATACTGGCTCGATGACGCAGCGGTAGTACGATTGATAGGCATGAGGTCTAAGGTTCGATTCTCGGAAAAGTCTGTCATATAATTTTCAGTAGTAGTATTGAGCTTGGAACTGTGATCAGACGGCAGTCATAGCAGTTGCATTCGCTACCGCAAAGGCAGTCTTTGAATTCAGGTAAATGAAATATATAGATAGAATTCTTTTAATGAAAATTGTATATAAAATTAAAATAATAATAAAATATATAAATTATTATTAATATCTAATATCTACGTGTTGTTATATAAACAGTCTTTAGTCGCAAAAAATTACAGATTTAGATATAGAAAAATACAGCAACTTCATAATCGAAGACCTAATATAAGTTTTCCAGGTAAAAGCATACTTGATGTATATATTTATATCCTATCTGTTAATCCAGGACATAGTCTATCTGATTATAAAGTATTATCTGAATCTGTTCAACAGTTTATGCGTGATCTGAATGATATTTGATAACAAACATCCAAATATCATCTCCAATTTACACATTTATAATATTAGCGTTTTGTGTAAACTTATCGTGGTTTTTATAAAAACGATTTCATAAAATGTTAAATGGTAAATTTGAAGTAAATACAGTTTTACATTATATAGCTTGAACAATTCGTTGTATATAGTTTATCTTAGATTACTAAAAATAGCAACGTCGAATGAATGTAGCAATTTTTTTCTTTCATTGCATCTTTTGTTATTATCTTTGAGATGAACGAGACTAGCCTCCTCGTCACAGGGAATCCAGTGTGGAGGCTAATGTTCTAAAAATGGATAATTATCATTATAAAAAATGTAACTGCCTTACTTCAAAAAATGCATTTTTTTTTTCATTACCTATATACAATTTGTTAACTCATATGTATTCTACATTACTAGCTGAACAGGCAAAAGTTGTTCAATGTTTTATAATCATCTAGCTGTATGAAATATACTTAACGTCCTATTCTAATACCTACCAAATATACTTACATAAAAAATCATAAAAATCGGTCGAACTGTTTCGGAGGAGTGCGACCACAAACACAATGACGTGACACATGAGATTTTTCTATAAATAGATAGTCTTTTCATTAAATGAGAATAAAATTTCTAAAACATAGTAAAATGTCGCCAATGTTATAGATAAAAGTTTTTAGTAAGATTACCAACGTATCGTATAGATGTAATAAGTGACTCCACAGCTAAGCAAACATGGTGTCAAGTGAGAATCACGGAGGAGTGCTCAACGACAGTTTAATAGGTGTCTCAGTGCGAGATCATAATCTAACGTGTAATTGGTCTATTAATTGCTGTTATAAGGTTATACAACCGTTCCACTCGGCTGCGACTTACTGTTCTATTGTTACGAAACTAAACACTATGATCTTACCACTCTGTTTTGTAATGATAATTGTTTATTAGGTTTTGTTTCATCCTTCTTCTTTCATTTTGCCTACTCTGATTCTTTTTATTTGACTACTAGACTAGCTTTTGTCTGCCGATACTAACGCGTGGTATTTGGAAGTAGTTGCCTATCTATATTTTCTTTCTAAGCAAGATGATAGCTATGAAGCTAAGATAAGATGAAGGCACACATAATGCTTGACTTTAAGGGTTCATATCAAGATAAAATATGCACCAGATATTAAATAAGATCTGCAGCAATTAAACTTTGAAAAGCCCATTCAACTTCTTGCAGTGGTTTTTGGTTGATGCGCGTATATACATACAGACAAGCAGAATAATTAAAAAAATAAAAGCTTTTGTTTTAATATGCCTCTGATTTTTTTTTATCTATTATGTTAAGACACCGACCAGTTACAAATCAGTTACATGTACACAAGTATTGTAGATTTAAAAAATAATTTTATTATCAAAGTATACGTGAAAAATCATTTATTTATTTAGGTCACAAAGTAACACTTATGAACGTCAAAATATATAGGTTAGTTTACTTAGTTACTGAAGTTACATTTAAGTTAGTTTCTAGATTCAGGCAAAGGATTGAACCTATGAGAAGAAACCTGCCAGAAACTCACGCCCACTCTTTTAAATCGCCAATTAAATATAATTTCAGTATTTTACAACTCATATCAACAAGGTGTTGCAGCCATTATACCATATACTACTAACTTTAAAAAACTAAAGATAATAACAATAATAACTTAATAATATTATAGGGATTAAATAATTTGGGTCTAGTTATATTTTTCAATATAAATCTAAAATACACAGTAAGATGACATGATGGCGCATACACTTACACTCTGTGACAATATGCAAAGGCAGTCTGAGACTAAATGCGGTTGTGGATTTATATTTTTCAATAATAATCAAAACGAGAAGCAGGATACTTGATAACATCACATATAATCACGAGGTACCTCTACATTACTAAATTGACTTATAAGTAATACAGATCTTTGAATTCTGTATGCAACAAGCAACTAATGCCATGAGTTTTTGTCGTTCAAGTAGTCGTTGACTGAATAATAACCCTTCCGAATATGTTGTATTTTATCGGCGCTTTTTAATTTAAGCAATGGTAAATTAAATAAATTAATAGGTAGTTTACTAAAAAATCGTATACCGAGGCCCGCAAATGTATTGTGAACTTTATGTAAACCGAACTGTATCTACACCGAAGAAGGTAAGTGTTGTTACACTCACATTTGCCGACTATAATTTCAGGTCCTACAAAATAGGTGCCGAATTTACCAAGTACATTAACAGACAACATGCTGCTACCAAGTCTATCACTCTACCCGACCAGAAAATCGGAACCAAGATCTCTTGATCGCACACGCACGTTTGTCATGGCCCTTTTTTCAAATATAGATTTATTCGTCGAATATAGATCATCTACCTTTTTAAACTCGGTTGAAAAGCAATTCATTTTATGCATACTTTTCGTGCCGTATTTACAAACGTTGAAACGCCGGACACAAAGCTTTTATGTCTAAAAGCTTTGTGTCAGTTGATCTTATGAGTTCAATATAAGGTCTAAAGTTTGCATCTTATGTTGTGCTCATACGATGTAGCGGATCCAAAGTTTTTAAAGCAGGCACTAGACTGGCAACAGTTGCGTATGTAGTTTTTGCTGAATCGTCTTGATTGCGAGATTTTATTATTGCTGGATTGTTATCCCTGGTTAGCTTGGTTGTCAGCTTAGCACCACAATAGACACATTTTTGAAATTATACGCGCATAGCGATTTTAAGCTATTCTAGTTTATAATTATATGACGGCCTCGATGGCGTAGTGGTTAGTGTAACCGACTGCCACGCCTGAGGTCGCAGGTTTGATTCCCGCACAAGTCAAACATTTGTGTGCACGAACATGGATATTTGTCTTGGTCTGGGTGTTTCTATGTATAATATATAAGAATTTACAAAAAAAAATTATATATGTATGTTTATCCATTGTCTAGTACCCATAGTACAAGCTCTGCTTAGTTTGGGCTAGATGGTGTTGTGTGTATGTGATAGAATATACGTTATTATATTATAATTGGTTGTGTTAACGGTGAAGGAAAACATCGTGAGAAAGCTTGCACGTCTGAAAGTCATCATCTTGTAACGTATATGTGGTGTCTACCAATCCGCATTATACCTACCAGAATGGTGAACTGTGTAGGTTCGAACCTAACCTAACTTTTCTCATACTAAAAAGAGGCTCGTGCCTAGCAATGATGCAACTCTAAACATAACTAATATTGTTATATTACCTTCAATACATAACTGCTTCAGGAAGCAGCGGTAAAAAATGCGATTGCTGCGTATAAAGTCTCGAATCCAAATCTTGAATCGGGTTACCAAAAACTAATTGAGTTGCTCTGTCAACAAATAGCTGCCTGAAGTTAGAAAACTGGTGATATTCTACAACCCCATGCTTCGGCAAACACGAAAACTTATTATTCCTGCGCCTGATCTTTCTCCAGTTGTGTCAGATTACCGTCTCATCGTACTATTAGATTGAAAGATTCGAGACGTGCAGTAGTAGAGCATCGCTGATTTCAGTATGAATGGGCCGGCTCGACCGGGGAAGGACTACCCTCTCACAGAATATTGACGTGAAATAGCAGTACTCCTACTGTTGTGTTTCGTTCGGTGAGTGAGAGTGCCGGAAGCCCAATCACCCTCTTTCCCCCTTCCAGCTCCTTCTCCATCCCACTTCCTTTCCTAAAAGGTTGGCAACGCGCAAGTGATGCCTCTGGTATTGCAGGCGTCTATAGGTTACGGTGACCACTTACCATCAGGTGGGTCGTATGTTTGTTTGCCACGTTAGTAGTATAAAAAAAAAACAAAAACGTAAGTTTGCGAACACTATACCTCTTGAGCACATGGCCAGTCTCCGTTAAAAGTCTGCAGGATTCCTATGTTTTAAGCCAAAGATTCTGTGTGTATAAAGCCTGAATTTAAGACTGCTTATAGGTATTCTGTTGAGAAACGCGATCACATTTGGCGCACCAGTAGTTGTACCGTGGGTAAGGCAAGCCGCAACGTTTAGTAATCAACCGCCAGTTGGCAATCATCGTGATACTATCATGGCTCATGGCGGGTCCCATTACGTAAAAATTACGATTACCGTAATGAAATAGTGGCGCTGTGGCGTGTTACTAGAAGCGACAATACTGATCTAAACTTTTATTAGTACTAAACATCAGAATTGCTAGAACTACCCATTTTAGCATAACTGATTTTTACGGTAAACGTGTCATGCATAGACCGTTTTTCATTTTTGATAAATAAGAAACTCATTATTAAAATCTATCTTCTTTCAGGATATTATTGACAAAAAACAAAGACTATACAACAATTTTTTATTTCTTTTTTTATTTTGCCCGTCAAAATGATTACTCTGCTCCTGATGGAAAGCAGTCGTGTGGTCTAAGAGTAGAGGCCTCCACATCGTCCTCATAGCAGCGGAGGCGATGTTCAGGTCTCTACTTTGACGGCCTGAGAAGGTGCTTTTTCACGCCCCGCTTAAAGGACCCAGGATTGAAGGAAGAAGGAAACACGTGCCTTGGCAGAGAATTCCATGCCTTGATCGTTCGGCAGAGGTAAGGTGAGGACCCAAACTTGTTGGTACGCACTCTAGTTGACTCTACCGTGTAAGGATGGCATCTGAGCCCAGCACGCGTTGTTCTGGATAGGAAAGGGGAGGGGAGGATAAGGTGGAATGACTCTTCAGAACACTCCTCGTGGTATATCCTGTAGAAACCTGCCAATGAGGCAATGTCCCTACGGAGTTGCAGACGTTCCAGTGAACTCGTGACCTCTGGATCTCCGATGATACGGACAGCCCGCCGCTGTAACCTGTCGAGAGCGTATATAGACAATGTATGTTTTTTTCGTATTAAGACTGACAAAACCCTTACTAGATATGTATATATCCTATGTTGCGGGGGACTTTACAAACATTTAAACAACGGACACAAAGAACACTCATACTCGGAATTATATATTTTGTGGAACACACCGTCCATGTGGGGTCGAACTCACAACACTTCACGACAAATAAATACACAAAATGATTGTTGATGTTGTTGTTGTTTGAGTGCACCAGAAAAGTAAAGGTGGGTGAAGAGTGGCGACGGATTGTCAAGCATGCTACACAACGTTAAAGATGACCACGACCACTCTGTCAAGAGTGAAACGACGTAGAAGAAGAAAGCTACTAAAACTACTGGCGTAGTAGTGTCAGTAATCCGTATATTAGCTACCAATAAGCTATTTATTATGTTTACAAAAACAAATTACTTACAATAAAACGTATGCATGCTAGGTAGTTTAAAATTGGGAATAAATTCTTAGGTTTATACGTTTCAGATCGGTCAATCGATTTTCAAATAAGCTTTTATTTAATCTCATTTATTATTTAGAGATTTTGCTGGGTGATGCTTTTCTTTATGAATATAAGTCGTTATTCGGACGCCGGTATCCAGGCACGAAGCTTTTTCAATTGTGGTTATATTAACGCATTAAAATATGAGTTGTTTTTCGATTCAGCAAAAAGTTTTTACAATAAAGATTACTGATATTTAATGTTGTGTATAAAATAGTAAATATCCTATATAGGTTATACCCAATTGTTACCCCACTAATTACTAACTAAACAATAAAACTGAAATAAATGCGACTGCTGATTTAATATTCGGGTTAGGCAAAGCGTTAACTTATAAGGATTATCGATCAATATATTGTCTGTAGTAGCACAGAGTGCAGAACTATGCAGCAATAGACCTGTCACAGTACGTAATATAATCTAAAAACTATAACAAACGAAATAAAATCCACGTCTGCCTACTTATTTAAGGGGACCTATGCCCACGAAAGTGTGAAAAACATAAATATATATGTATATACCTATATCATTCTTCAAAAGAATATCCTTATTATCCTTTCTTGTCCTTATTAATATTAAATTCGAATTAGTGTTTATTTATTGTTACTCTTTCTCGCCTCAACTACTTAACCAATTGTGATAAAATTTCGTATAGACGTTGTCAGAGACACAGAAAAGTGCATAGGGTACCTTTCATCCCGATAAATAACACTGCTCCTGAGGGATAAAAATTTATTGATAAAATTTACATTAGCGAAGCCGCTGGCAAAATTTAGTGTATGTATGAGTTAACCACGCTTAATTTTCTAGCAAACTACGCTCTTGAACCTTATCCAGTAACTATACCTCCAGGTAAAGACAGCAAGCCGCTTGAAATAATTACGTGGAGGTAATCACTACAGGCGACGATTAGCTCAGAGATAGCTCCGCTCCTCTGAACACATACTTTAATAAAAATTATATTAAACATTGCGTTTGTTTGTGCAACCAACTTGTCGAAACATCTCTAGAATTAACATCTACAAGTCTTGTCCTATTCTTTTGATATCTGATAATTGAGTCATTTCTGTCTTTAAAACAAGTTTTGAAAATATTATATATATAATTTATTCTTTGCCAGATCTCTTTGTTATACTTGCGAAATTATGTTTTCTACGCAATGCATATTACATTTATTTGGCCTTAGTTTCACCGCATTTTAGCTTGATCGTAAGGTTTCAGTTTGATTTTCGGGTCCGACAAACGGATTTAGTGTTTTTCTGTTGTGAGATTTTTAGCAGGATGGACTCCGCAAATTGCCCGGTTAACCTGGTCTGTAAATTGTAGGCGCGCCTCTTAATATATATCTCAAATACAAGCAAAATGTATGGAGAGCTCTGCTCGTGGACTACACAGACTGACAGACAATTCCAATACCTCTGTCTTCCTCATCTGGGATATACATGCGTGAATGTAGGTTGATCAGGTTTCTTTTTAAACCATCTTGCTTCCATTTAAAGGGTTCAAACTGATTTTATGCCAAATTGCGTCCAAATCGGTATCGTAGTTTTTCTTATCTTGAAGAGCAGCTATAGCTCAATGGGGAGACCAAAAGACTGCAATGCAGAGGGTGTCGGGTTCGAACACACGTCGCGCACCTCTGACTTTCGAAAGTTATATGACTTTTCGAAATTATGTACGTATTGATTGACAATTATCGCCTGCTCCGTGCCTCGGAGAGCACGTCTGCCATGAGCATCTATGTCATTCGTTATTGGGGAAGTCGACACAAAAGATCCCACTGGGTCGAAGTGTCGCCGGTCTGTACTGACTGGCCCCCACACAAGATAAGATAAGATAAGATAGAGATCGAGAAGCTTCGATTCTTTCTGAATAAGTCATCCATCAAATTATGATTAATTATTATTTAATTAATTAAATTAATTTAATTAATTGATTTTAAGTTAGCCGGGGCTACCAACTATATAGCATTTGTTACTATCTTCCCGTCACCTTATTGTTGTAAAAGATAGACAACTATCAAACACATTTACATTAAACCTAAGCATAGAAAATGCTTACAAAGTAAATCTTTATATAGTAGATATTATGCAGTTTTTATCTTTAACAGGAATAGTTGCATACATTGGATAAAATATATGCTTGTTGATTGCATAGTTCTATAACTATACGATATATGACACATATCATCGCTTTAGATGCAAAACAAAAACAACTTTCAATCACCCTGAAGAGCTCAGTTGGCTGAGCGACGACACGGTTTTTCAAGGTTGCAGGTTTAAGTCCTGATCCATGAATAATATTTTTCCTCTGTTATACGTAATTAATAAACACATGTTTTTATTTTAAGATAAGTATTATATATACATATATATATAAGTATTCTCCGATTGTTTATCTGGCAGTCCTACACACTGAATGTAACTCAGTGACAATGTCAATACTCTAACGCTGGTTTCCTGCAAGAGTGGTGCTTTCTCGAGCATGCTAGCTCATTAGTGCTGTCATCAAATAATTGAGCTTTTTTACTCAGAAACAGTATCTTCCTTTCGTTATATTTATAACTTGATTTTGTCCGTAATACACGTAGAATTTAAAAATACACAACTTGTAGCAAGATTACTTGTTTTCATTACCGTAAGTTAGACCTTCAGCAATTCAACCGAGGCAACCGCGTTCAATTTTATGCAATTGTTTTTGTGCTATGCGCTTACAAACATACAAACAGTTAAAGTTCTATGTAATATTGAGGGCGTCCGTAGCTCTCATAAAGACCTCACATTTTCTTAAATATCTACTATGTACAGACACCGTACAGTTACAATTATTACAAGTAGGTATAGATAATGCTTAATCCTTTTTAATTTGTGCCTGTGCTACAGGGACTAAACACAAGGACACCCAAAACAAGGATTTGTGGACCACGTGCATTTTTATCCCTTCCACACATTCGTTGCCCTGGCAGTGACGAAGCAACCTCTTAAATTACTTACAATACCATCCGAACAGTTAGAATATTAATAGCGATGGATAAAAACATAGTAAGTGATTCATAAGCTACCAAATATTATGAGTTCCGCCGCCTAGTTTGTAGCCTTTATCTCAGAAAATAGTGCGGATATTTTCCAATAAATCGATGTAGTTCCACCTAATCACCAACAGATGGCGGCAGGATGAGCTTCAAGAGCGAAACGATCGCAATTACAGCGGTTCACGCACCGCTAGCACCACGTCTAAATTTATACCCGAGGGTAGATACACATCTTAACTACTGCGTATCGACGTGCATCGGGGCCATCTTACCGACTATACACCATTCTTTTGGAATACGTTTTTAGTTTTAGGTTGATAAGTAATTTGTGCAGATAGTTTTCTAACAAAAACAACTTTAGAAGAAATTCGGGTTTAAAATATTTAATTAATTGGTAAACAGATCTATTGTTGCCACACTGGACCGAACGATATATCAATATGCGAAAGTGATAATTACAGCTTGGACTATGCCAACTGACAAAACCATCATCTCGTATTCCCATGTTTCCTCCTTCAAAACAAATCATTTTTAATATTATTTCATAAACTATAAGCAGAATTTTGGCTATGTCTGCCCGTATTTATTTATTTTATTGGATTCCCTAAATTTGTTTGCTGGTTTTCGGAAAACAATAGTATAATCGAGCATTTTGTAATTTTACAAAGTACACTTGTCTAGCAGTACTGGTATGCCTAAAGTTTTAGAATAAGGTAAGGCATGTTACCGAAGAACTACGACTTGTCTTTTTTTAAGCAAGGTTCGAAGAGTATACTGTTATTGCATTTGGTTTTAAAGAGACATTTCCCGCCCTATGTATTATGCCTGTGTCGCGTCAGACTTTACAAATATTCTCATAATATCCAATCCAACATGACCGGCGAGAGATCAAGCACAGTACCAACAGCTTTACGTACTTTTCGAGACCAGATAAAAATGCGCCATAAATAGTTATGAACTGCACAAATTAAGTCATTACTTTTTAATATCAAACATCAAAGTCAAAGTCTTTTTTCCATTGACCTCACCTAAATCATTACCTATTGCCTAAATCAAATCAAATAGCATGACGCAACAGCCTGAACAATAGAGCCTTCGTGACGTGTCGTGACGTTTCCCAACCGACTCAATTTTATTGTAGAGTTTGACAATGGGTTGCAGTAGCTGTCACGTCTCCAGATATTATTGTTGTGATGCGTTTGCGAAATTTTGAATAGATTATGATGTTGTCTTGATGAGTATTGAGGTGTTGTATGTAGATTATATAATTATATATATGTTTGTATGTATATAGATTCTTGATTGCTTCTCGGAGGGGACGGTAGAGTTCGCGGATTTGCACTGACGATGATTGTTTTATTTTTACTAAGACAATTCCTGCATTAACAATAATAGGGTAGATTCATACGTTTCAACATAAGAGAAATCTTTGTGTACAAACAGTGTCAATATTGGTTGCCAAATAAGGGAGTAATTAATATTTTAAATTTGGATGTAAGAAAAAGTAAGGTCATTGTAAGAATGTCTCGCTATCTCCTTCACACAGCTGCGGTTAAATAGCGTTTAAGTCGCAGTTTGTATCTTAACCTTTTTCTGTAATTTCACAATTACCGCTCTTACCAGATTTGAAATGCTTGTATCTTATTTATTGTGGAGTAGATTTCAAAAGATCTTTGCGTTATAGAGTTTGGGGAATGTAACTGTTAGACTGAAATATTTAATAAAATACCTATTTACAAAAACTAGCGGTCGCTTATTGGACAAAATTCGACCATAATTGATTAAAATTTTAAGCTTGATCGTTATAAAGATTTTATTACCTATATTTTTACCCTTATAATGGCTAATGATAATATTATGACTATATATTTTACTTATTTACTTTAACTGACATAAAAACCCAATATCACGCAACAGGTATAAAACTATACCAACAACGGCCCATTACAAAATCCAAAGTTCCCATACACACGACACAATGGACGCATCACAAAGAACACGACACATTTCAATAAACTCGTACACATCTATCAATTTGTCACTACCCGTCATCGGAACATGAATGGTGCTCTTTGAACCGTGAACGCGCAGCCTTAGAGTAGGCGACGTAGATAGGCCGATTTATACGTTATCAGCAGCTTTTTATTCAAATTAAAACTGCTTCAATGGCGTAGTGTATGTAGTCTGTAGTGAATGCCATTGCTGTGCTTAAGGTCTCGGGTTCAAATCCCGATTCGAGCTAAAAAAATAACTGCCTCGGTGGAGCAGCTGTAGTGAATGTGTCTATGCATGAGATTTTGGGTTCGATTCCCAAAGGACAAAGTGCTATGGAAATAATCTGTTAAGAAATTCTAGCAGCCCTAAGTTAGGAAGATGGTGGTGTTACACATTCTCGTGCCTTAGCAAGAACGTTAGTCTGCATCTAATATATCTTCGGTTGTATCGGATTGTTGCAATTGTGTTTGCGCAGATGACCAGTCTCCGTTAAGCTTGGCTGCCATTACCGAAATTTCTTCTGGAAGACCATACATAGGTGGCGTACCATCTCCCTGACAGTGAGCCTTTGGCACTCGTATTTACCAGACGAAATGCAGTAACAGAGTAGTACATAACTCTTACGCCAGTTTTCTGTACAACATTAGCGAACCTGTCTTCATCGAATCGCCAATTACACCTTTCTCGACTTCGGATTTAAACCCAACACACCAGCAAGGAGGTCAAACCTAAAATAACAGCTCTATACTTTCCTTCCTGAATCAAGTGAACCAAAACCTCAAAAGCAAAATTATTGAGAACAATTGTCTCAATTAATGTTATTGTAAGTGGTGGTATTGAATGTGAGGTGGTTGTTAGTCTCGGTCCGGTGAACGCCGATAATTGTCCACCTGATTGACAGCGTCGATGTGTACCACAATGTGGGTCGTACACATTCACGGGTTAAATGGCCAACAAGTTGGACCAATCGTTAAACCAACAGTTACGCTAGCTATTGGTTTAAAAGTTGGTCTAAATATGGTTAGTGGTATGATAATGTCGAAGGGGAAAGCTTGATTAAAATTATTGGTGACTGCCTCTTTAAAATATAGTGTACAAACGTTTATTTTCAACTATATTGGCATTGCGAGTACTTTATGACCGTCACGGTTTAAGTCAAAAATCTATATAAATAGAAAGTAATTAAAAAAAGTAAAGCCCTATAATTTGTATATATATACATGGCATCAGTAGTTATAGTTATAGAAGGTATTTGAATTGCATCACATCAATAGGATAAAATCAATCTAGCTCTTTAAAGATATATTACACATTCATCCGATCACATATTCTCAAAAAATCAAATATATTTTTTGTATTATCATTGGACCAGGGACACGACTATAATATATTTTTATTTTTATACAACTAATGTGGCAAACAAGCATACGGCCCACCTGATAGTAAGTGGTCACCGTAGCCTTTGGACGCCTGCAACACCAGAGACATCACTTGCGTGTTGCCGATCCTTTAGGAAAGGAAGTGGGAAGGAGAAGGAGCGGGAAAGTGGAAAGAGGGTTATTGGGCCTTGGGCACTCTCACTCACCGAACGAAACACAACAGTAGGAATACTGGTATTTCACGTCGATAATCTGTGAGAGGGTAGTCGTTCCCCGGTCGAGCTAGCTCATTTATGCTGAAATCAGCGAGGCTCTACTACTCATAATTGGCACCACACAAGCTCAGCACTAACATCCTAGCCACACAAGTTGGTCAACTTTTAGACTCGTACTCACCCCACCATACAATCCACGCTGCCCACTCGACCATAACCACGTTTTGTTTAAATTTCATCAAACACATCATTCCTATTCATATTACAATACAATACAATTCGATACTTGTACATGTTCGTACCAAACATAACTTTTATGGTGGACCTTCCTTTTAAGTAAAATTTACTTTTGGCGATTGTGGGGTGATGGTGGAATACTTGGCAGGTGTAAGAATGTGTTTAAAAGAAAGATATTGTTTATTTTGACATCTACTACCTCGATAGCCGTAGTGAATTCGACTGCTGTGCATCTCGGATTCGATTCCTAGGTCAAGCATTAGGCATTAAGGAGTCTGAGATTGTGCCCAGTGGACTAAATACCTATTACGCGTGCTCTTAATCCACAGCTGATGAAATTAGGAAGTAATACACACACATATTATATAGCATCTGCCCTGTATTAAACTGCCCACTTCTGGGCACGGGCTACTCCTCATTGTGAGAAGTATTTGGTTATAGTCCACCAGGCTGATCCAGTACGGGTTGGTCGACTTCACATATCTTATTACTTTCTTTCACCGATATTCTATATACGCCTGTACTTTTGATGCCGTATCCCACAATAATCTGAAGTAAAATACAAAATCATATGTGAAATAGACGCCCCATTTTCCTCGCTGACCACTTTCCCCACAGTTTCACAGCCACTCATATCATCAAACCATCACTATAATGTAAGGGTTGACAGCAATAACGTCACCACTGACGTGTGCCGTAATCATTTCAGTGTCGTGTTTTTTCTCAATAGAATTCAATAACGCGCCTTTGTCGTAGAAAAACCTTCCAGTCAAAATGGATGCCTGTTACACCGAAGTGTGCGTTACTCTGTATAATTTATGATGAGCGCAATTTAAGTAACTTTTTTGGTAGTAAAAACTACTTCTCCTGCACTAGGAGATTGCCTATGTCGCATTAACCATGTAGACATTGAAACAACGATCATAAAATATCCAGATCAGGTCAACAAAGACGGGAGATACCAAATAGATAGATTATAGATACCAAACAGATGGAAGAAATACCAAAATGATGATCAAATGTGTTGATACTTTTTGAAAACTCAAGACATGTTTATGTGATATACTACAAACTACACAAGAAACAATGGTGCTGACACAATCACTTTTTGGTTCCTTCATTTCCTTCTCCGTCTCATTCTACGCATTGCCCCGGTATGCATGGTGCTTACCAAGCAGATCGTGTGCTTATTTATCACCTGTAGCTGACTGCATTGTTCAGTTGCCTTAAAATTGCTTCTATGATACCTATCAAGAAAACACAAAGCAACTGCAGAAACAATTAATATTAGCATTAGCTTAACGCAACATCTAGCTCTATAGCCTTCATTACAATTCTGTGTAACAGTGACCCTTTACCATTTAATAGCGTTTCTATTGTAACACAAAACGCGACCGACAGGAAGGCAGACATCTAATTTGACGTTTGACATAATTCCACCACCCATTATATTTTGACAAAGATATTGTTTGACATACCATTAATTATACTTCTTTCTTATACATCAATGAATAACGTTCAAAATTGCTTGGCATTAAGTACCGATATTCATAGTCAAGGAAACGTGTGTTATTGAAAATATGAAAGTGAGTGATTTTTCGAGTTAGTTTCACGATTGTTTCTCTTTGTATTATCTTATTATTGACGTGTAATGTTTTTATTACAGTAAAATATAGGCTCACGATTGTATATCCTAGAGGAGGTAGTCAGAAGTGTGTAATCTATACTTTTGGTTCTAATTTATACAGGAAAGAATATACAGAGAATGTTGCCTGATTCCTTTCTGTTACTAAGAATTTTGTAACAGAAAAATTTAATCCTTTTGCGGCCCGGAAGTTGAAAATCTCCAAAACTACTGAACAGATGTAATTAGTGTGTTCACTATCAAAAACCCTTATGACACAATACGCAAGCAATGCTGCGAACGGAAGCTAGTATAATATAATTAACTTAAAATGTCTATTGTTTTATCACGACTATTCTGGATTGGATGCTGCAGTTTACCTAACATTTTTGCCTGTCATATAAGGAAGATAAATGACCTGTCTAATATACATTGTGTTTATGGTACTCTTAAACAAACCATACTACATCTATAACATGTAATGGTTTAAATGGTCACCTCCTCATTTGTAGTGTACTGAGTGTAATAGTTTCGAAACATGGAGCTAGATGTGATCCCCAAAGGGTTGTTCCGAATCTGACAGTTCTTGATTTGTTAATTTTGATTTGTATATTCCACTATAATTAATAAACTGTACCTATTTATGCAGTTGTATAACAAAACACAAAGGCGTATTACTAAAAAAATTACAGAACATAAAAAAATATTTGAATGTTGGTCCAATCTCCTTACTAGAGTTTCGTCATAAGGAGTAGCATCTAGTTCCTTGTTTTCGTCGTGTGTTAAGACAACAGCAGGTGATTAATATCTACTTACACCAATAAAACTTGGCCTTGGTCACGATTGACCCGCCAGACAAATCTGGCTGACTCATCATTCCAAATTCTTATCAAGGAACTCTTCAAAATCCTGCAATTTATTCATACTTCTTCAAATTTGATCTGCAAGCGATTCTTGACCTTATTATCTTTGGTATAAGACCATAAGGTTGGTTTAGCAATGACTTGGTTAAAATCTGAGTCACAGCTCCTAGACGAAACAGTTTAAAGTTGCCAGTTCCTTTTAAAATGAGTCCAATTTACATTAAGAACTATAGGCATGTTAGTCATCATATTAAAACATTTATGTGAGAGAACAAACAAACTTGCTGCTATAAGTAGTACTTACATAGTCTAAGGCCATTATCGTAATGTTACCACTTCTGCTGACCCGTTCAGAGGAATGCAAAGGTAAGCAGAAGTGTAATATACCCGACTTTTGCTGGCTATGGTTTTACTGATTACGGCGATCAGTTGCAGACCTCGTACTGCTACTAATAATGTCCTGACAGAGAAATCCAATAGCAATTTTACCAATCCGGACTAACACATTCTCATTATGATGACCGATGACCGAAAATTGGCAGAATACTGACTCTTTTTTGATAGGTCGGTAAACCTTAATTTATATCATTGCGTTATGCATAGCGTATATTTCGCTGGATCTCTTGTTATACATAATGATTATGTTAATTTTTACCCTGGGACAAAATAAATAGCCGAAATCGCGGCAGATTCCTCCAAAGTTTCAAAAGGCATAGGCTACAGTAACTAATTACCATCAGGCTTATCGTAGGCTTGTTCGCTCATGGGCACAAAGATAAATATTTCATAAGGAAAAACTGTTTTATGTTTCGTTACAGGAGTCGAACTAAACTGTTGTAACCTGATTTTACCAGAATGGTAAACATCTATCCAGGTTGGCAGCTACCTACGGATGAATGCTAAACGCTAATTTTAATCTAAGATTCGTATCCACAGACGCCGTTCTCACGGATCATTTGTGACCACAGCTCTTAAGATGTGACCGAGACTAGCAAATGGACACAAGATAGAAGTTACATAGTAGTAGTCAATTAATGGTATTTCTTAAAAACGTAGTGTAGGATTTTTAAAAGACAATAATTTGACTAAATTGCTTTATCCATATGCGTAATTTGCGACTGTAACTGTGAGTTTTCGAATTTGAATGTCCGCTCCTGACAATTTTTTGTAGAGTTTTCCTGTTAGGAAATTCTAAGTAGCAGCTCAAAGTCTGGAAACGTCGACGATAACTTGACTCAACGGCTACTATTTAAGATTTACAAATTCTATTTGCACAATGTTTGTGTAATAATCAAATAAACTCTACCGACTCATCCTAGGGGTGACCCTGAAAGGGGTAGGTTACACAACTTACCTAGATAGATACTCTTATAGTCTTACTCCAGAAATACCTTTTGAAATGCCTAATCCTTCGAGAATATATAAAGGATGCCATGGCACCATGACATTTAGCGCCAGATTATAGTGCGATACAATTTATGCATTTCATGTTATCATAGATATAATATGAATGCACAACCGCTTTAGTCACGGACATTTGCATTGTCACAAAGTGTAAGTGTATGCGCCATCATGCCATCTTACTGCCTATTTTAGATTTATATTAAAACATATACCTTAGCCCAATTTATTTAATCTCTATAATATTATTAAGTTATTACTGTTTTTATCTTTAGTTTTTTTATAGTCTGTAGTATATGGCATAATGGCTGCAACACCTTGTTAATCTGAGTTAAATAAAATACTGAAATTATATTTAATTGGTGATTTAAAATAGTGGCCGTGAGTTTCTTGCAGGTTTCTTCTTATAGGCTCAACCCTTTGCCTGAACCTAGCAACTAACCTAAATGTAGCTTCAGTAACTTAGTAAACTCACTAACCCATATATTTTGACGTTCATAAGTGTCACTTTGTGACCTAAATGAATAAATGATTTTTGACTTTGACATATACTGTAAAGTAACAAGCTAATGAAGCAGACAAGTGGACAAAAATTCGTTAAACCGAACTGACATCCGGACTTAACGATTATGAAGACTTTTAAAATGTAGTCTCTGACTCGTGTCGTACTCAATACAAAAGGTGATACGTCCAAATTGAGCTGCAACTATGAGTGAATTAACGCAATTTACGTGCGCGTGTTGCGTTACATAATGGGATGAGTAAACGCCATCTTGAAAATAAAGAAATATACCGCTGTCAACCTTCAACAAGATTCATCCTCTGCATTCCTAAAAAGAATTAGTATTCCTTCCTTTATACTATAACTAGATGTGCCCGCGGTTTCACTCAAGTTTATGATTACTGCGCCGCTCCCGTGGGTTATAGCGTGATGTTATATAGCCTATAACCTTCCTCGATAAATAGGCTAGCCAACACTAAAAGAATTTTTCAATTCGGACCAGTATTTCCTGAGATTACCGCGTTCAAGTAAACAAACAAACTCTTCAGCTTTATAATATAAGTATAGATTATTTAATTTTCATATTTTAAAAGGATACGCCCGTGCTAGGAATAAGTCTCAGGACACAATGAATACTCTAATTAGGAACAACTACATATCTGTGATTTTTTGTCTCGTTTACGGATTGAACCCACTACTCACGGCATAGTGTTAATGACGAGGCGAACCCTAAACTATTATGCCAACCGTGCAAACACAAATATAATTACATAAAAGGAAAAGCGAAAACGTAGAAGTTTCTTTATTCCATTTTAAACATATTATTCTCTACATCAGTTAATTATTCAATGTGTTAATTGATTTTACGAACATAACATTATGGGACTCAAAGTATACCCAGACACAGAACAATCATTATAATACATCACAAATAATTATCTTTGTGGAATTCGAACTCACAACAGTCAACGGCAGCTGCGGCCAGGCGACCACTTGCCTACCGCGCCATAGCACCAGAGAATAATAAAAAAAATAGAAAAGAATTAAAAAATTCTAATCTACATATAACTTGTATATATACCATGGTATAAGAATCCGCTTATATTTGTAAATAATCGTACTGTAGTTATCATAGATTTTTGATAGGAAACGATCAGACCAGCACTTACTGAAAATGGCGGTAAAGACTGATTTCTTAAGCGTTCTGGTTGTATATTAGCGCCAGATAGAGTTACTTGTGCCGGTGGTTGATACAGATTATCCATATGATGAGTACAACCCCGCATCTTCTACTTATGCAAGTCACCAGATCTCATGCTTCTACTATACTATAAAGTTCTTTAGAACTAATGCCGGTCACGGCGGCCAACGTTATAGATTAGCTTTCTGCGCAGGAGATATTGTAGTGCACAACTGTCTGCGCAATTACATTATTTATTCCCGAATAGCGTAGCCCGATGGGACAGTATTCTGACACGACCGAAAAGAGATCAATCGCTAAATCAATGCCTTACGTGCTTGCCGAGGCATGGGTTACACCGCCACCTTCCTAACTTCGAGCTGGTATCGTCAATTACTTTACAGAAAATGCTACACCAATGAAGTAACCAGATCGCTCCAGATGCCCCTGAAAGGACAGGCCTTTCTTTTCCTTCAAGAAATGATAGAAATAAAAAGCTAATCTATACTAAAGAAAAATTATGTGCTCGATTGATCTGACTTACCACAAAATAGTAAGAAATGGCATAATTTAATATCGTAGCTGAAGATCCATTTTGGGTAGCTGAGCCAGAGATCACTATATTTCTCAAAAGAATTCCTTTTCCTTTCGAAGTTTCAAACAACCTGCCTTAAAAAGACCTGATTGGCAGCCGCACAACCCCAGGTGTCAAACATCAAATACTTGGAACAGACACATTGACCGTGAGAAATAAAAAATCCGCTCAAATATGAATTTTAACGAGTTCAAAAGAGGTGCTAAATGTTGACACTTAATATAACACTGATATTTAAAACACAACACATTTACAGCTACCAAAACTACCAAATTTGAAGACTGGACTCAATTCTTCAGAAAATAAGGGCTTGATTTGTTAAGCAAGGGCAATATCAACTGTAAATTTAGGTTTGTAATTGCGAGTTATTTTTTTAAGAACATGAGATTTTAAAACACTGATAATGAAGTTCAAGGAAACTACTAGCTGATGTTATCAATAAATTATTCCGGTGAGTCAGAATGTAAAATATTATTGGGTATGATGTCCAGACAATATGGCTGCGATGTCTGAAGTCATGGCTATGTTTGGCTTCGGATATTCTTACATGTAGTTAAGATTGTAAACTTAGATTTATTTTCGTACCAACGCGAGGGCTAGGCAAAAAGGTTGCAATTGTAACTGATACTTTTTACTATCTCCACAAAGTATGGACACACGATAGATATACTATAAAAAGAGATGGTGTAGTTATTTTGAGAATTATGGTTGTTGATTTCCTTCGAGGTTGTCTGCGGTCAAAAAGGGCTGTAAATTTTTATGAAAATCTTATCGTTTAGTTTGTCAATGGTTAAGCTTTAATATCCCTTTTGCAATTTTATATTTTTTATGCGCAGGCGATATTAAAGAGGACAAGTTTGTGCGCAAACATAAGTGCATTCTCTGTTCCCTAACTCGCATGATCCGATGGAACGACAATCCGACACGGCCGGAGAGAGGTCAGGCGTAAGATTATTCCTACGCTCCACCTCTGTCCAGTCCAACTAAAGCCGTTGGGAGCTTTACGTGCTTTCCGAGGCACGAGTATGTCTAACTCCGCCACCTTCCTAACTCTGGGCTGGTATTGAGATTATTTACAGGAAGCCCAATAACTTTTGTTGACCCGATCCGGAATTCGAATCTGACACATAAAATCATGCAAAGCCGTCGGATTTAAAAAAATAAAAATAAACAAAAATCAAAATAAATTTATTCAAATTAGGTTACGAGGTAACACTTATGAATGTCAAAGTTACACGTAATTTTTTTTTCTGTGAATTTACATTTATTGCCACGTTCAGCAAAGCAAGGGTGTGTAGGGCTCATGAGAAGAACGGGCAAGAAACTCATAGCCACTCTTTTTAATCGCCAAGTGTACAATAATATTTCGTTTACAAATTCTAACTGTAAGGTGCTGCAACCATTTCTCCATGAACTACTACTCAACATACTCAAGCATTTGATAAAAAATTATGGTAGCCTCCAAAGCAGCAGTATGAAAATAGGAGCATCCACTTACATGTACATAAATAATCAAGACAAGACGTGATTATAGTCCGTAGTTTAATCTAATTGTTTAAATAAAATGTAGTAAGTAAATTATCGAATTCCACTAAATTACTCCCACTGCGCCATTGAGGCAGTCAATAATAAGGTTTCGAAGAAGATATTTTTATAGTACAAAGATGACAAACTACAGCGAAAAGCAGACGTCTTCTGAACGATACGTAAATACTGTAGCCTATGATCATTTCAATACTAAGGCACAACTCACGCATCGCCAGCCATACTTTCTGCGTGAAGAGCAAATATAGTACTGTCCCTTTACTAACAGGACACAGCCTTCTCAAGAAACTTGGGATCTAAATACCACAGGAACATAAAACTACAACCAAGCAACTTGCAATAGCAAAGACTACAATGTTCCACAAAACGGATATACTCCCCGAGTCGGCGTGTCTGAGCTTAAGTGATATACCAACTTCGAAATTTTTCGATACTACTGTTTACTACTAAGTAAGTCAAAAACCATTTACTCATTTAGGTAGGTCAGAAAGTAACACTTATGATCGTCAAAGCCTATTATCAGTAAGTTACATTTACGTTGCTATCTAGATGATGGCAAAAGTTTTGGCCTAACAGAGATAGTAGCAAGAAACTTACTGCCACTCTTTTGAAATCTAGCTTTTGTTTCTAGCTACTAAGATAATAAAGCGAAATGCATCTGACTGAAAGCTAAACTTATCTGAAGATATCTTTAAAATCATTAATGACGATTTCACATTGACAGTGCTGCATAAATCACGATGATTGGAGACATCAAAAGGATATAATGACCTATGTTTTACGGAAGAGTACGAAAGATTAATGCCGTTGATACGGCGGTACTCCACCAGACGGCTTTATAACCAAATATAGAACAAGTTGATCAGGAAACTACACTGAATACTAAAAACGGATGATTTTTATCGCAAACGGCCATGTTCAAAATTGATAGTCTTTCAGATAAGACGGCCAGTGGCGATTCCAATGAAACAATTATTTTTTACACTCAATAGAACTGCTAACGTGCTAATAAAAATAATCTAAATAACTTAAATGCCGATCTAATGGCAAAACCCTATTTTGTCACTAACAAACTTACATTTGCTGACATCAAAATGTATAATTCATAAAAATGTACTTTAACACAATTGCATATGGATCTAATTCCATATTTTTTTATTACGGTGAATACAAAACATAAAATTGCAGAAACAAAAAAGAACAACTTTCTTTTTGCAGTTACATAAATTCTTTTTATTAGAAATTGAACCCTATTTTCTAAGGAATAAGATATCTATTTCAGAGTTGAATGTGAAATAAAGGTAGTTATTGTTTTGTGCGATCGCTACAAAGCAATATGCAAATAGTGGCGGGAAGTTCGCATGGTCACAAGCCGATTGTTTCGTAGTGCGAACGAGTGTCGATAAATGTAGTGTTGCGTAGTGTTGTCACAATGGTGATATTTAGCTAGTGATGGTAATCTAACGTATTTATATAGGTATGTGGTAATCGAGGAAGTTAATAGAGACGTAACTTGTTACAGGAATTTAAAAAAGACTTCAATGTATCAAGTTGTGCATATATTGACTACTTGTCAGTGTTTTCAGCATAAATGGGCCGGCTCGACCGGGGAAGGACTACCCTCTCACAGAATATCGACGGGAAATAGCAGTATTCCTGCTGTTGTGTTTCGTTCGGCGAGTGAGAGTTTCGGAGGTCCAGTCACCCCCTTCCCCCCTTCCCGCTCCTTCTCCTTCCCACTTCCTTTCCTAAAGGGTCGGCAACGCGCAAGTGATGCCCCTGGTGTTGCATGCTTCCATAGGCTACGGTGACCACTTACCATCAGGTGGACCGTATGCTTGTTTGCCAACTTAGTTGTATAAAAAGAAAAGTAGTGGTAAGCAGAACTGTTATGTACTCACATTTAGTATGGTTTGTTCTAATAAGTCACTTGCTGTCCACTGAGCAGAATTCCAGTCTCTCTGCTACTCCGGAGAATTTCTTGAACAGTCTTATAATCAAGCTGCACATTTTACATAATAAACAATAAGCTTCCAGGATGAACGATAGCGCATAAAATATATATATCATATTTGGTTTTGGCTACGATAAGAGTAACTATTATAATATTATGTATGTGTATCTTAGTTTGTTCATTTGTTACACTTTCACGCCTTAACTAAACGACTGTGTGTCTAAATTACTACTATATATACTTGGGAATAGCCGAGCGAAGCCGAGGGAAGAAGCTAATAAATTTTTTTTTTTGTTAATATAATCTCTAAATTCCAATAACTGTTTATTGGTTCAAAACGGGCATCGATCCCAAGATATCATACACAACAGTCTTATTCAAAACAGTGGTAGGCAACGTGCGACTGTTATGTATATATAAGGTATGGTATCAAAGCAGTCTGTAAACCACATTTAACAAAATCTCTATTAAAACCGAACCTAAATACATACAGTCACCTCGTTCCTTAACCACTGAACCGTACCCTCGAGGCTCACGCACCACGCATCACCAATTTGATCCAATCACGGCTTCCCTCTGTAAATATGTAAGTGGTTCCAGTCGGTTGAACATCGTAACGAGGCGCCGGACAGCCACTGAGCTACTGATCCATCGCACGTAAGTTCAAGGTGTTCTATACAAGGCTATAATCAATTGTATGAAGTAAACGACCATTGAGAAGAGGTACCTATTGGCAATTGTTACAGAAGAACATGTGTATATCTTAAAGAGGCCTATGACTATTATTATAGTGTATGACTTTTCGAAATGATGTGCGTATTGATTGACAAGCCATCGGTCCCGACTCCCATGAAAATCTATGGCAGTCGTTATTGGGGAAGTCGACGCAAAAGATCCCACTGGGTCGAAGTATCGCCGGTCTGTACTGACTGGCCCCCATACAAGATAAGATAAGATAGGGAGGCCATGGTATGAGTCTCTGCCATCACAATTACTCACGGTTCGGCTAAAGTGGCAAGTCTGGTTGGACAAAGTGATGTTGGGTTTTCCTGGCAAGAAATTCTTCTTCTTCTTCTTACGGAGTCTGGATATTTGCCGGATAGACGGCAATAGGTTGACCCTATGTCGTAGGGCTTATCAATAGCGAGAGAAATACGTAAGTTCATACTAATATTAACATGCACTTGTGTTTGCGCGATCCTGGTTAAACCAAACTGTTACTGGGTTCCTTGCCTACACTTTCTAGGATGTACAGATACAAGGTTGTAATTATTGATTTAGGTATATAAAAATTGGTATGTGGGGTTTTTTTCAGATGTCAGGTCTGACTCAATAGAACATAATTAATTATATCGATCTCCGAGTATTGTTAATTATAATTATAATATAATTATTATTGTCAAAGCGTGTAAAGTGTTATCTCAAATTACACACACACATTATAATATTCGATACACTTTACCCTTCACTTATAACGTTTTACATGGAAATATGATTGTGATTTACTATTTGATATTAATATCGACAGCTCAGTAAATCCAAAGTACCAGGTGCCCAGAACAAACCAGGAAATCAAAGTTCAATTTTCAATTATTTCGATACAATTTCTCGCAGGAAAGCATCACGCTCGCTTCTGAATGGATAAGATTTATAGTCAAACTTTAAAAATGGAACATGTAACAAAAAATAGAGAGAAACATCGACAGCTTAGTAAACCCAAAGTACCAGGCGTTCAGAACAAACTAGGAGTTCTAAATTCAACTTTCAATTATTCCTTGAAAACCAACAATTCGATACAGGAGCTCGCAGGGGGGCGTCACGCTCGCTGCCCCCTTTGGCACCACTCATATAATAGCAATTGTCGCGACGCCGATGAAATGTTCCTCTTCCTTCCTGTCTATTCCTTTGTGCGATGCAATCTCGGAAATATGCAGCCATGTCTCGAACCCACTTATTCTTAATGGCCTGTGGATAGGATTTTTAAGTTATGTTTTGATTCATATTTATGTGTTCACACTCGTCTGTGTATTGGTTATTGGTGTGTTAATGCCGCATGTTATATTTTAGGGATGAAATTCGTATTGTTCGTATTTATACGTACGTTACGTGATTGGATAGAAAATAAAAATTACATCTCTACGTATGTCATGATTGGTACTTTAAATTTAATATAACATGCCTCTTGTAAAAAGAATGCAGTCAAAATAAGTGTAGTGCGTACCCAACACGCACATTTTAGTTCCTAATAAAATTCCCAACTTCCTAAAATTTATTACCTAAATATGATCTAAGCTAGATCAAACCCTCAACACCAACCAATCTTGTATCCATATTCCATACCACTTGTCACCTCCTCACTTGGCTGCATATAACCTGTCAATCACTCGGTTGGTTGAGCACCGGTAAATCAATCAAACCCTCACCTGATGATCGTTGGGACCTAATGACCCGTGGCTGGTTTTGCTTAATTTAACATCATTGTTTCCACCGTAGGTGACGGGTTAAATGGATGGGAACGAAATAATGTTTAATTGAAGCTTTTATGTCATAAGTGGTAAGATATTTTTTGTTTAGTTGTACTGGAAGAAATTATTGTCTTTAGTCGTGATTATGGCTTGAGCTTTGTTTGTGTTTTACGTCAGAGCACTAGTTCAATTCCAGGCCACGCAAAGTGGAATTGAGTTTTTGCGTGTAATGTCAACTAATATAAGACATAAATAAATTAATTGTATAGGTAAAACCATGTTGTAAATAAAATGAGAAGCCATTACTTTATTTCGTTATAATTTAATTATTATTTTTCATTAGGCGATTGGATTTTATCTTATTTTCTTTTAAGAGCTCTATTCCGTAATTTGCTTTCTTTTTATTTTATAATATAATAATTGTATATTAAATACGCTTACAAGTTTATTCACATGTCCAAGAAGAGTTATTTATTTTTTCATAGTAATAAAGATGTTGACTTAGCGTTTGTATATTTGGTTGGTAAACGGCAATACACTTAGTCCCTATTACAAGAGACCATACAATAGATAAAACATAGTTAGCGGAATAAACTTATGCCTATTCTAGGATATACAGACAAGAGTCTCTATATATATTCTACTACAAGTCAACATCAACAATTTTCTGTCAATACGGACGCCTTGACACAAAACCAATTATAAAAAGCAGCGAGTCACAACAATCAAACACAATTAGACCCAAAGTACATGACAAACAAACACACGAAGGAATTACACATGAACCTTATACATATATACCACAACCTCCAACACTCGCTACAGAAGAAAGAGAGAGAGATCCGACAAAAGCTGGTGCAACAGAAAGAGACGCAAATGTTATTGAAGTTCTTGATAAAGTAGCGATGTAATTATTAGACAAATCATTGAAGAAGACAGATGGCTGATAAAGCCGGTACGCACGAATGAGGATGTCGTTATGTAATTAAAGTTATTAAAGGCAACTAATAACAGTTCAGTATATGTTCCATTGTGCTTCCAAGTACTCGACCATGTTTACAACCAAACAGATTCTTGTTGTGTTTATAGATAGTATTTAGTTGGTGACATATATTAGCGGTCGGCAACGCGCAGCCCGCGTGTCTTCTCTTTGCGGCCCCCAACTTCTTCTTCTTTTTATTGTGTCGATGGCAACAGTATTTAAATCATTTTAGCCCAGTGCTCGACAACGCGAATCGCATTAGGCATTGCTTGGTATATTTCATCAAGCATGCACAATTCTGGGCTCGTAAGGCACGTCAGCAAATGACCCGCAACTGTTTTGTAAATAAGGTCTTATCATTTGGAATTATTTTAATATCGTGACAAAACTGAAATCAACTCCATCCGCGAAAGCCAGCACAGGCCCACAAAACTAGTTCTCAACATTTGTAGTTGTTTTATTTTTTGCATTTTTAATATATATGGGTACACATAATTATGATCATAGCCCGCCTCCATTTCATTTTGTCACTATGTGGCCCGTGCCTGCTTAAAGGTTGCCGACCACTGATATATATATAATACGCAGTATTACCATCTTTTTACAGGTAATCGTCTGAAAAGAAATAACAGAGTTACTGCGTTTCACCAGTATTAAGATTCGGAAGCTCATATACCAATCTATAATACACTCTACACTCATACCATTATTAATGCCAGTAGGTCTACCATTACAATGATAGACACTGACCTGAAACTTCGGGCTGAATGAAAAACCTTATTCGGATTTATTTTTGTCAAAATAACTTAACTTCGTTGTTCAGACTACTTCATGAAATATTGTATATCGAAATTCATGATGAATTTCGGAATAAATGTGTTTCACGGTACGAATAGTTGGCCCGAACTTTGGTATTTTCTTTGAATGGTAGGCCTACTGTTTCTTGAGGTCAGCGATGCGTGAGAGTGGTACTCCTAGTATTTTAAACGATCATAGTATATGTATGAACTGTAACGAAGCTGTCTGTACTTTAAAAATAAACGAGATAATAATAAGGAGATTGAATAATAATATTCTATCACATACACACAACACCATCTAGCCCAAACTAAGCAGAGCTTGTACTGTGGGTACTAGACAATGAATAAACATACATAAATACATCTTTTTTTTGTAATTACATACATATTATACATAGATCCAGACCAAGACAATCATCCATGTTCACGCACACAAATGTTAGACTTGTGTGGGAATCGAAGTCGGTTACACTAACCACTACGCCGTCGAGGCCGAGGGATTGGCTATAGGGAGACAGTTTTGTTTTCTTTCAGCATCACGCATAAATGACAGATAGGGCCAAAGTTAAATAACATGGATTTCAACTTAAAATCAAACCTAGAGTTAGTAAAATTCCGATCAGAGACATGACATGCGGGTAAATCGTAGTTCTTTTTAAACGAAATTGAAAACAAATGATACTATATCATAATATGGCTTTAAACGTTTATATCTCAAATGTAATGTTCCTAAAGATGGTTGCCCTAATCAATTTTCAGTCACACGAACATACAATTTTCCGTATGTCTAAATCTAAATTTTCAACAAAAAAACCTTAATCGATTCAATTGGAAAGTATCCAAGTTTCCATAACAGATAAGCCATCTGATACAATATAAGCTACAGCTGGACTCATATTAATTATGCGCTATTAAGCTACAGTATAAACAAATAGCTGTCCAGTTCGCTGGTCAGCAGACCGGAGGCAGTTGGATCAAAATCAGTGTGTAGTTTCAACTATGTGTGTTGTATTAAGTTTGATATATTTTGGAATAGTAATCAGAACTAAACTAAAATATCTTCTCAGTTTGTGGATTCGTTTCTATGAAATGCATTTTCGAAGAGAATCGATTATTGATAATTAAATCGAGAACCAAACGACCCATGTACATACGATTAGAAATAAAGGATCGATAATTCGACGTAAGTGAGGTAAAAAGCTTTGAGATAGATCTCAGATTAATAAATAAATAATAATAAATAAAATAAAATTGTTTATTGGACACAAAAATTACATACATTGGTCTTAAAGGTAAATACAAATCGTTAACAAGTTTTTTTAGGATAAGTACTGAAACTGAAAACCCAAACTAGGCAAGAGGTGACGGTACAGTCTGTACATTGTGTCGCTGTTTTTCGTGTCAATCATTTGTTTTGTTTGTTGATATTCTAGAGAGAGTGTATGTATGATTGTGGGTGTGTGTAAGCATGTGTATGAGTGGGTTGAGTAATCATCATAAAAATAAGATTGATTAAATATTGGGCAAAGAGCTATTAGATTTCTCTGTCAAAATTTTTCTAGTAGCGGCACGGAGTATGAAATTGTGTTCGGTAGGCTAGAGCTCATTCCTTCTTACGCGAGTCCTCAAATCATAACTGATGTAACTTCGGGGCGTAAGCCAATGTATGTAATAATTATCTAGCAAAAATTCACCTTCTCTTTGTATCGGCATTAACTTTGGGTGTTAAGCTACATTACAGAAATCTATTTCCAAATAAATCATTATTCTAATAATACGTCGACTGTTATTTTGGGGATTTAGGCGTCAAACGTACAGTAAGTAATGTAGAAAAATATTTACTATAAGCCACAAACCTAAACCGTCTTCAAAGAGCCTGCAGTTGAAGTCTCAGCAAAGGCGATGCATTTTCTAATTCTATTTGTAATTAAGCACAGCACACTTCCTACTGAGGACTATTAGATGGTGTTACGCAGTTGCTTCGTACAACAATGGCGGGCCGTGTCTAATCAGGAAACGATAGCATCTGTCAGTGCCTAAGGTGGCCGATTGTTCGCAGTGCTGGTAAATTGTAACTGGCTTTGATTGGGATTGTAAATAACGTGATTATGTTTTTAATTAGCGCATGCGTAATCCTGGTCAAGCCATAACTGACTTAAAAGTTTAATATAATGCTTTTTGGATGTATCGGGGTTGATCACGCACTATTGGGTAAATAATACAATTAGGATAATCTCTGCAGGTGGTAATGATATATACTTTATTACATCCACATCTCCAAAGGGTAAGTAAAGATGTATTACATGCAAATCTCATCCTCTTGCCCTGGTCCCAATTTATTTGGGGTCGGTGCAGTATGTCCTTCGCTTCCATACTTCTCTGTCACCCGTCATCTGATCATTTACCTCTTTCCCTTTCATATCCATCCTCACACAGTCCATTCATCTTTTCCTTGGCCTTCCTCTCCCGATATCCTAAGGCTAGACCAGTGTCAGGATAATATAGGGCACTGACTTCCCAATAACGACTGCCATAGATGCTCATGTCAGCCGGGACCGACAGCTTAACGTGCTCTCCGAGGCACGGAGCAGGCGATAATTGTCAATCAATACGCACATAATTTCGAAAAGTCATACAACTTCCGAAAGTCAGGTGCGCGACGTAGGTTCCAAGCCGAGACCCTCTGCATTACAGTCTGTTAGTCTCCCGACTGAGCAATCGCTGCTCATAAAAATAATGTCCATGTCTTAAAATTCCTTTCAATACTTATTGATCCCATTAATTGTTCCAAAATTTACTCTAAAGTACAAACGTTTCAATTTTACAACAGGACAGATGTTAAAACAAACAACAATAAAAGTAAAATCACGATATATAATCTATATACAGACACACATTAATAGTTAAATATCTTAACAAGCCTACGTATAAACCATTTAACTCTAGAACAAGTAAAAGCAGGTACAATAAACAACGTCTACAAAATCACTGAACCATTTTCGATAAGCCAACATTGTTTTAATTACTTCGCAAGTCGTGTGAAGAGATACACGTAGATATTCGACGAGATATCCCACTATACGCGTGAGAGTGCGTGTGCGCTTTCTACACCAATTATGTTGCTCTATCCATTTTAATCATAGCTTGTTGGTGAAAATATTTAGATTTCGTGTACTACTATTTTTTTGATTTAGTATGACGTTTTCTAATAATTTGTAGAGCGGACATATTGGGCCAGCCACGAACATGACTAAAGTTCAATCACACAGCAAAAACTTTCAAATTGATATACATACGTACTCGATCTTGTCTACCGCTTCGCTCGCGCCAATGTAGATTTTGTCAAAATATCCTTTTTTTTTATACAACTAAATTGGCAATCAAGCATACGGCCTACCTGATGGTAAGTGGTCACCGTAGCCTATGGACGCCTGCAACACCAGAGGCATCACTGGCGCGTTGCCGACCCTTTAGGAAAGGAGGAAGTGGGAAGGAGAAGGAGCAGGAAGGGGGAAAGAGGGTGATTGGGCCTCCGGCACTCTCAGTCACCGAACGAAACACAACAGTAGGAATACTGGTATTTCACGTCGATGTTCTGTGAGAGGGTAGTCCTTCCCCGGTCGAGCCGGCCCATTCATGCTGAAATCAGCGTGGCTCTACTACGTACAAAATCTCTATTCCTCGGGAATAGTACTTTTTACAGTACGAAAGGTTTTCTGTAGTGGTACAGAATACCTTTCATCCTGTCATACATGTATATACAACGTTTCAATATGATGGGTCGAGTAGTTAAGGCGTGAAAGCGTTTTCACATTCGTATTTATAATATTAGTTAGTAATACTAGAAAAAGATTCATTGATGTAAACAAAAACACAATTAGAATAGACGATTTAACCAAAAAGTTCGATAAATAGTCATTAAACGAATAAACTCACATTAGCATTATAATATTAGGTAGGAAAATGTTTAATTATGTTATCACTGGGTTTAAATGTGAAAGACAATATTTTGAGGATACCTGCATTTCTGAGAATTTTCCATGATCTACATATATATTAACACGTGAGCAGAAAACTTTGTACCTCCTTTAAGCATATTGCGCGCATGAAGGAGCGTAAGGTTTGGCATAGTTCATGTTTATTATAAAGAAGGAGCGCAAAAAGTTAGTAATTATATGGCGAAGCAGTTCGATCCCCAAACGGAACAAACATGAATTATTGTTCAGAATAAACGTTTATTTATCCCGCGACAGAGGAATTATTCTTAGTGCAAAAGCTGCGAAAAAAGGTATTAAAAGAATTGATCGCTGCCTGTGGTTATGCAGCGATCAATTCCATTAATACCTTTTTCCATCTTTTTAAAAATTTCTATGATTTGGCATTTAAGTTAGTGACATCTTCTTCATACAGTGTCACATGACTAACGTTATATATATCAATGTATACATAGGCTACCGCTTCTACCCTCAAAGGTGTAAACAGAAGAGTATTATACCCACATTACACCAACTATGATTTTAGGTAATCGTTATAGGCGAGCATCGAACCCATAGTTCTCAAGACGAAGGTAGTGATGCGGTAACTGCTTTCCTGCTAGGTCAACCGGACTCCGTATATATGTACATATTTATAATGTAGGTTAGATTGGGTTGCGTTAGTAACAGGAGATACTTTCAGCCACCCTGAGGTTTGACCTAGAGGTGGTGGGCTTGTCCGCTATCCGTTCAGCACTAAGTCCTAGAGGTGGCGTGCGTGTTCTTAGACACGCCTTTGTCTTGAGTCCATCTCCCCTCTAGGGGGGACACAGTAGAGTTTATTACTGAGTGAGTGCCTTTGGGTAGGTCTCTTCGTGTAGTGGCCTGCCGTTTCATACGGCGGAGTCCCGACCGCATGTGCAAGTGTTTCGCGCGGCTCCGTCGATAGCGGTTTTGTCGAGAAACACCGTGGTAGGTTTAGTCAGTATTCCGGGAGGACCATTATCATTTCAACATCTTTCTTTACCCCAGTGAGTCCGACATAACCCCTCCGCCCGCCCCCGTGGAGGGATATGCGTCAATGCATTCGCCCAGGTGAAAAAAAAAAGTAACAGGAGGTATTTGGTTCTCGGTGATAATATAGATTTCTAATGGTATTTTTTTTATTGGGTGACTATTTTTTTCGTTTAGTCCTCTTTAAAATATTAGTATATGTAGATATAGATTTCATAGTAGCTACCTACTACCCTCATATTAACATAAAAATTTCAAACATCGCTCCATTAAGACGAGTAATAATACAACTCCGATTCAAATCAACACAAACACCGATACAAACGGAATAAATAAACGAGCTATAGTTACCAAACTTACGCCAACATTGCCAAGTGATAATCGACCTTAACGTGACGGCTTAAGAGCTAATGAGTGAACAGATATATTTGCCAAGTTTCAGGACATGTTAATCGTGATACGACAGAATGATCTGTGAATAGGCTGTCTACAAACTGTAGATTATTTTACGCACTAAGCATTTATTGTTTGTTTCAAGCAAGATTTTGACTACAACGTGCAAGTGATGCCTCTGGTGTTGCAGGCGTCTATAGGCTGCGGTGACCACTTACCATCAGGTGGGCCGTATGCTAGTTTGCCACTTTAGTTGTAGAAAAAGAAATTCGTACGTAGTCTCACGTCTAAGCACCAAAGACTTGGCAGAGGCGTATATCCATATTTCATCAGCTTTACTTTTTGGTTCGACGTCATAAGGGCAAGCCTACAGTCACAGTTATTCCGTAATGCACAAATGAGTAAAAAGTAACTATATCTGACCCACAAACCTATTCTTTGCTTCTTAGCCACTTCATGTAAAAATATTAGTTATAAAAACTACGTCTAGCTATACTAGCAATTTTTATAATACGTAAATCCACCGTTATTATGATAAACAAACTAATGATTTATGTACTTATGAGGCATTATACTTTTAGGCCCGGTTCCTATATCCGGTAAAATATTGTCATATTTTCATAGATACCAACAGACTGCGATGCAGAGGGTCTCGGGTTCGAACCCACGTCGCGCACCTCTGACTTTCGGAAGTTGTATGACTATTCGAAATTATGTGCGTATTGATTGACAATTATCGACTGCTCCGTGCCTCGGAGAGCACGTTAAGCCGTCGGTCCCGGCTGCCATAAACATCTATGGCAGTCATTACTGGGAAGTCAGTGCCCTATAATATCCTGACACTGGTCTAGCCTTAGGGTATCGTTAGCCTTCGGGTTGCGGAGATCAGGTGGCAGCCGCTCCGTGTAAAAACTGATATCCAGTCAAAGCCGGTTATACCAGAAAAAGCCGACCTCAAGTGACTTGGGAATAATAAAGGCTAGAGAGAAGATCTGTCAAAAATTAAGTGTCCGTAAGTAAAACTACTCTTTTATTTAAATAGAAACCGAATCTTAGCCAACAAGCTACTACTACTAGATTTTAGATTGAACATAAATAAAATTTATTTACAGCAACATACATTTGTATTAGAAAATAAATTTAGTTAAAATATTTGTCTTTATTACATGATGATGATGATATTATTACAAAATGATTCTTTAAATACCATTTTATCTATTTACATCTCTCATCAAAACGATGGCGCTGGGTCCATCCTCTCTGCTATCAGTAGCACAGATTAATATCTGATCTATCGATTTTTTTACTGAATACTGGTACTATTTAATAATAGTACCAGTATTCAGTAAAAAATCGAGTAAATCTAAACCCAAGTAATTACTTAGAAGTCTTAATAAAAATGATAGGAAGAAAATTTCAATTCTATTGTTACGTATGATTCTGGCGTACTTCGTTAGTTTTCAATTATTCTCATATTAGTCTTTGTCTCTAGCCTTATTCGTGCCTGTTTAATAATACTAATTGTTGAAGGTAATACCAAATAATATTTAAACAACTATTGCTGTACAATAACAAAAAAACTAAACACGCTGTAATCGGATCCGCTAAAACGCACAGCATGCAACTAGCCTACGGAGGTATCCTAATTAAATGCGGATGAGCGTATCTTGGCCACGCATAGCGCCGAGTGATTTACTTAGTGCAAAAACTTAAGGAATTATAGCCGTTTTCCCGGTAAGAAATGTACTATGCATGAAGAATAATATTCGAATTACGCCGTGATTTACTTCGTTTCCGAGAGCTGGATGAATGGGAGACTTGGGCCTAAGGAGCCGAGTGAAATTTCAGTTAATATTGCAGACTATCAAACAACCATTCCTGGAAAATGGTTCCTGGATTCACTTTGACTTTATAATGATATTGCTAAACTTTCTATGCTGTGTCTTCTAATAATGAAACTATTTTATTAAGAATCATGTAGCATGTGATTATTGAGGAACTTGTAAGTTTTAAATGTTCATTAGATAATAAAAAGATATTTAAATAAATTAAGTATGTCAATGAAAGGAACCAAAAACCCTCATAGTTGCTTTTGGGTAACTTTTAGGTAGCATACCATTTTTTTATACTGTTGATTTAAGAGATTGTCCCCCGTCTTTGCATATTATTTGGTGATAGTACGAATGAATCAACTTACAGAGGAAAGTGCTTGATTGCAAGCAAGCATTGTCTCAGAGATGTGCCTCTTCAATTCCTTTCAATCTATTTTTAATTCTTTTTCTCAAAGCAAGAAGAACATATTGCAAGTGTGCATATAGGCTACGGTCACCACTTACCATCAGGAAGGGCGTATGTATGACTAATACCTTTAATGTTTAACATTAGTATATGCATTGATAATAATGTTACCGAACTTGTATAAAACAGTTGTATAATGCGCAAATCACAAAGGCAAGCGGAGCCAAAGCTGCCAACAGAATATCTCTTCCTAACTGTGGCATAATTATTGATTTAATAATTACTACTCGGATACTCGGATACGATTGAACATAGGTTACGCAACGTTTAATGGCGTCTCAATACTACACGCGACCTCTCAATATATTTATACATAATATTTTTAAAAGTACCTGAAGTCTGCCCTATATCAAACTGAAAGAATAGTTCTGATACTAAATCAGTACATAGGTACTCCTCTATTTTTCTGGAAAAACACAGGTCTCATTTTTCTATGTATATGTATATCACACATAATGGAACCGATCCATTGTCTTCTATTATTATAATTCATTATCTTGTCCAACTCGAGACCAAACTAATAAAACATTTCCACTTACACATACACGTATTATATCAACAGTAGCTGTTCAAATCTGCAGTAAACCCATCAATTACCTCAAGCGATGCAACAGTTATTCTGAATTATTTTCTTAACTCAAATGGACTATAATAAACCATGTATACGATATTCGGAGCAATTGACTCCCAACGGCAGACGTCGTTTAGAATAACATCAATCGATCATCTACCACGACACCCAGCATTTGGGATCAAGCCAGAATCATCGACGTACACCTATAAGAATATATTATTAGTGATAAATTGCTCCAATAATAAATACTTCTGAGAACACTTGTAGAAGACGTGACAAATTATTTGTGTATTTTGTATTCAAACGTTTTAAAAATATATTAGTTTAGCAATTAGATTAAACTTTGACTGTTTTATACTGTTAACGTTAATATCAGCCCTGTATTAAACCGTCCAAATGCTAGGCATGGACCTCTTTTCAGTAAGAAAAGTTTAGCCCCTAGTCCACCACGCTGGCTCTATACGTGTTGGCAGACTTCACATATCTTTGAGAACATTATGAAGGACTCTCAGACATGCAGGTTTCCTCACAATGTTTTCCTTCACCGTTAAAGAGAGCGATAAAGAACTATTTAACGCACACAACTTCGAAAAGCCAGAGGTGCGCGCCTTGGGATCGAACTCGAGACCTCTGCATGGCAGTCCAGCGGTCCACCACTAGACTATAGCTGCCTAATGTTATCTTATCTTATCTTTTGTGGGGGGGCATCCCCTTCCTCTACGACTATCCCAGTTTATGATATAGCGTTCCCCTACACCAACCGTTAGGTTATAATAGAGGAGCCGCTGTACCTTCCAGTGCCCGAGAGCACCTTCCGGGACCAGTTATAGACAGGTCTTGTCCCCAAATCCCGACTCTCCATCCTAACCTCAGAGATCCGGTTCTCGTAAGCGAGCTACCTCGTGCCCAAGTGACACTACCTATTCTCCAGATAGGTACCGGAGCAATAAAGCCGCTCACTACTCGCAACTCAAAGGAGTTGCTAACGATAACCTCGCTGAAGCCAACTGAGAACCCGCCTCCCATATCTCCAGTATGGTACCGGAGCTGTGTAAGGCACGCTCACTTCCCGACATACATCCGTATGCCTACCCAAATAGGCCTACAAGCCGGGTGTGGCCCGAGTCACTCCAGCTATGACTCTTACTTGCTGAGCAGGCAAGCTCCCGAGATGCGTTGCGGCAGTGAAACCACACTGCCACTTCGCTAAAGGTTGGTTCGCACTGGCCGCGTCTGAGTCCGACGCTCAAACGCAACGTGCTTGCCGAGCAAACGAACATTTCGTCCTCAGCGGCCAACCACATACCCCTGCGAGTCCAACTCCAATGTCAGGTACCGCGCACTCTAGTCAGCGGTCGATAGAACACGCCTTTCGAGGCGCAGTGGGCTTCCTGACCCCGCAGTACCCTGGTCCAAAGGGGGAGACCCGTAGTTCTCCCCCCGAAACCCTATCTACTCGGGTCCTGAAGATAGGACATAGGACACTTCGACCTAGTAGGATCCCTTGTGTCGATTTCCCCAATAACGACTGCCATAGATGTTCACGGCAGCTGGGACCGACGGCCTAACGTGCTCTCCGAGGCACGAAGTAGGCGATAATTATCAATCAATACGCACATAATTTCGAAAAGTCAAATAACTTCCGAAAGTCAGAGGTGCGCGACCTGGGTTAGAACCCGAGACCCTCTGCAATGCAGTCTGTTGGTCTCCCCACTGAGCTATCACTGCTCTGCCTTATGTTAACTATACAGTCTACGAACAAGAGTCCAGAAGGCTGACATGCCCGCCTGTCTCACAATGACAGCATCTTCCAAAAACTCCAAGTCTTTCTGAAATAGGTTTTTGTTACTTCAATCTAGGACTAACATTCAGAGTTCAACTTCAGAGAGCTTTGGAGCTCCTACATAACATACAAAATTAAAGAATAAAGAGGTAACAAGATGGATGTCTCTTTTTTAAAAAGGCAAATATTTTCCTGAAACCTGTTAGTTATTGCCGATTGTTTCCTATGACCAAAATCGCGTGGTTGATATCCCTGGATTTCAAAATACAGTAACATATTACCATAGTACGGGACGTAAGCTTGCTAATTAATACTTTTTGATGTCCTAGTTTAATTTTAAGTCAGGACATGACAGAATAAAGAGTACCAACTAACCTTCTAATTAGCCGTTACGTAATCAGCTGTCAATGATAGGTAGCAAGACAGTGGTAATCAATTAAAATTAATTATTACTATATACATTAAGTAGTCGTTAGTTTAATATAATGGCAAAGAAAACACGAACAATAGGATTTTGTTATAATATGCCTGACTTCAAGACACATATGTTATACAGATGATATAAAAATGGTTGCTGCAAAATAAACGTGTGTTATGATATGACGCTAAATATCAATTGTAGAAATCTGGTAAATTTATATATAAACTATTAAACGAATTAAATAATAAATATGAAAGTGTATTTCTTGTTTTTATCTGTTATAAAAAACTAAAATTTTATTTGCCCTTACTATCTATACTAATATCATAAAGCTGAAGAGTTTGTTTGTTTGTTTTGTTGAATGCGCTAATCTCAGGAACTACCGCTCCGAATTGAAAAATTATTTTAGTATAACATCACGCTACGACCTACGGTGGCGGCGCAATAATCATAAACGTGGGTGCAACCACGAGCACATCTAGCAATTATTAAATATGAAAGATTATTTTTTGTTTTTATCTGAAATAGAAAACTAAACTTTTTTTGCCATTACTATGTTATTTAAAGTGCGGCTGCAAACATAGCAGCAACTAGGAATCGTACTTGAGACCGTATAATGATGATGAATGATAATGATGAATGATGTTTTCTGTACAGTCCACTGTACAGAAAACATGACTTAATATACATCACTAGATTCTGCTCTCGGCTTCGCTTACTCGGAAACAGTACTTTTCTGGATGAAAGATACCTTATATCTGTTTCCTTACCCCATTCAACATGTTTGCGAAATTTTATGATGATCGGTCGAATAGTTGCGGCGTGAAAGGATAACAAACAACCAAAGAAACTTACATTCGCATTTATAATATGAGTTAGTAATACCAGAAAAAGATTAATCAATGTAAACAAAAGAAACAACTGGAATAGATGACTTAACCGAAAAGGTCAAGCCATAAACAATGTCCAGCCATTGAGATCGTCTTTATCCCGACCAAAATCCAGCATTAACCTCTATAAACTTCATCCCTAATACATTTCAATCCTCAACCACGTACGTCCAGTTAAAATAACAGATCTAGACATAAATCCAGGCTGCCGGTAGCGAATGTTTACCATCTACAAGATATATTACACGTTTAGACACATTTTTGACTTGGAGTTGAATACCTTTATGATTTGTGATTGAAAAATATAGCCAAGACTGAGAATTGGTAGATTTGAGCTGGAAAATTTCAGTAACAATATTTATCGGTAGAATTATTCACTTTTAAATAGAAATAGGACACAGGACACACTTTAGCTTGAAGTTCCTTGACTTTGGAGTGTGGAAGTGCTTCGAATCTACAGAAGCAACTATCTACACCTCGTGTTATGTTCCTACGGTGATTACTCAAAGAAGTGTTTTGCTAGTAAAAGATCAGCAATATATGAGCCTTGCTGTTGATTATATTTTTAAAGGTCAATTACATATCTGATATTCCGAATGTTCATAATTATTGTATGTCTATGTTGTATGACTAAAAAGTCGAATAATATCACCAACTTTGGACTTGTACAACTCTGTCTGTCATTGTTATTATCTACATATAAGAGATGGTAGAAAATTAGAGAGGTGAAACAAAAAAAGATTTTAAAGATAGTTTAACTCAATGATAAGCTGGATGCTACTCTAGACTTTGAACACGTTTCATGTTGATAATGATGATATTTCCATATATCTTAAAAATAGGTTTATCAGAATCGTTACAAACTTACTAAACTACTATGGCAAGTATGGACAAATTTATTTGCCAGCACATAAGCATGTATTCAACTGCATCAGATGAATTTGAGTGCGTCATAACATGAAGACGATCATTATATTTCAGTTTGATTTTTCAAATGTTAAATTTCATTCATCATTATAATTATGATTGATGAACAGTTCACCGAAAAGAACATGTATAATAAAGTATAATACAAAAACATATTCAGGAAAATATACAAATAAATGCTGCAAAAATAATGACACATTACATTGAATACTTCCAACGCTACATTTTCCTTAAGATAAGTTTCCATACATAATCATCCACACATAAAAGATCATCAAAACATACTTTGTGAATCGCCAATAGCGATAGTCGCCTGCGCACCGGCGCGTGAGTTTCCGCGCATTGTTCTAAACACATGCGCACGCACAAGTTTGTGGCCCGCTGCGTTGTATTTATGCGCACAAGAGATACGCTTTGATCTTCGGCTGGGAAACTATCGCTAAACAATTGAAGTATGGAGTAAATGAGGGTTCATTGCAGGTGTTATAATGATGATGACGTAATTAAGATTTAGCTTCTGGATAGGCACTGCAGACAAAGTAAACAAGAAAAGAAATCTTCTGTTCATCGATGCTTGAAGCCTGTAATCTGATATGTACTATGTGGTCAAAAAGTTATTTTAAACAATAAAGTATTGCTATTATGTATATAATACAAATAAATCCGTCTATGATTTTAAAAGAAAATATTCTTTTATCAATGCACCATCTTTGATTTGAACTACAGGAACTATAATTTGCAGCGTGTAATACTCTCTCTCAAATCTCTATCTTGTCCAGTTTTTTATCCATGTAAGTTGAAAGACATTGAAGTCAAAAATATCATACGTAACATTTCACTTTTCTCGATCAACACAAAAAACGTTATGCCACGTGCTAATATAAAAATGAATGCGACATCGCCGGGGAAATCGGTGATCGTTTAAAAAACCATTAAAACTCCAGTTTCACCATAAGCTACCCGAAATGAACGCCATCGTTTAGATATAAAAACAAAAAACTTATTGTCACCTATTCAGAAACAATCGAGCGATTTCTGTGATCACCACTTTACCTTTGCCATCCTACAAATGCACTACTTCTCAAAATGGTAGTACAATACCTTTCACGAAAAGAATTCTAGGTGTAAATGCAGCTGCAAATAAAAATTGTAACATTTCAATACAAGCTCCAAGCAAATATAGTCCTTATTCTATTATAAAAAAATACACTTTGGTTTAAAACATGTCTAAGATTCTTTAGATAAACAACATATAAAAACAGCTTTAAAACTTGAAGTCGTTCGAATTTAAGCTTTAAATCAAAGAAATAAAGACTAAGGAAGTATTGAAAAGGTACAAGATAAAGTTGTTGGTATAGTGGTTGGTGATAATGACGTCACGGTGAGTAACCTCTGTCGTATTAAAATGACATTACTGGGTGTACCGAACAGTTATAATAATTCACGCCTTCGGATATTCAGATTTATTTTGATTTGTATGTCGATGAGGACGAAATACTTGGTAATGTGTTATAAATTATATAGGACATAAGTATCTTGAACATTAAGTGAGGCTCGAGTTTGAAACACAAGTCCAATAACAGCTTCATTTATATGAGTTCATTGGTTATTAAGACATAAGTAAGTTATTGTCGAAGATTATAGATGAATTATAATTCCGACATATTTTACTATCAGTAGTCTTTTAAATTATCTAGTATTTTTGGCTGAATGGAAAAGAAACGAAGTTCTGTTTGTCTAGATTTATAAGATGCCATTGTGATCATATTATATTGATTTAAAACTGTCAAAACAAAATTGAAAATTTCTGTGACAGGTGCCCAAGCCATTATTTATCTATACGACAGTAATTCCTCGTCTCAATCAAATCGAAAACTTCTTCTTTGAAGATTAACTACCCTTCAATGAACCTCAAAATTTCTTTTGAAGTTACACATTTTATTATAGCAAAATCTTTAAAACACCTACATACACACATAAATATTTCAATACTAGCCGTCGAAAGTCATAATACTTTAAATATAGACTATCAATGACGCGTCAACTATGTAATGCAGAATTGCGTTCACGATAAATGGTTCGTGCCAAGACGCAACATGGCTATCAATATCTGTCTGTCATATGTGTGCAATAAATTCAAGAACGATATTATGCTTCGATGTTTGGACATGATGTGAAGCTGACTGATCTGTCTCTGGAGATATATCTTTATGTTTATATACTTCTCGTGCTATTTTAATACCACCTGTGTCATCTACAGTTGTTTGGGTTAGTTCTTATTTAATGGTTCGTGGATTAGCATGTGTTTATATGATGATATCTGCTGTTAGTGAATTCGTAGGATCATCTGTGTTATATTAACATTCATTTGATAGTTTGACACATTTTAGGTCGCGACTTCTTGTTGCATAATTTTTATATTTTATTATAATGTAAAAATATGAATCTCGTCTAGCCAATACAACATTTATATTTTTTCCCAATTAAGAATTAAAGCTGTTCACACTGTGTCACATTAACCCAAAATCAAAGAGTGAATGAAGGAAAGTATGACAGATAAATCAAATTAGAGCACTGGGCTAGCGTGGTATGTAGGTATAGTATAATGGCGTAATGCTTCTCACACTGAGAAGAGGCTCGTGCCCAGCAGTGGGACAGTTTAATACAGAGCTGATATTATTATACCGTAAACTGTATCTCCCCCTCTATTACTTAGGCCCTGAAAACTAGCTGGCGAAATGTGAGTGTATTACATCTCTGCCCACTCCTTCAACGATATAAACGTAATATGTAAGTAATTAATTTTATAAAAATAACTATTATCTTTTACCGGCTTAAAGGCAATATCTTTTTGTTGTCTCCTTGTCAGTAATTTTTCTTTGAATATCGCTACGGTAAACGATGACCATTAGATGCCATTTTTATTCAACCATACGTGCAAATAACCTTCCGGCCAACCAATATAAGCAGGTATCGTAGTTCATTGTCTGAATACCAAAGGTATCATTAGCACGTCACCGGACAAGAGGAATTCAAGGGAATGAAAAATACGGAAAGGATAGTCTGTAAGCCTTTAGGATTCTTACTTACGGGTCAAAATGTGTTTTAGTCATACGCAAATTACCTGCAGTAGGGTTATCTCTTTATTGATAATATTTAGTAGCCACCTTAGAATAAGAATACAATCACTGATCAGTAAACGATTAGCGAGGTTAAGCAACGTTGGGTGCGGTCAGTCTATAGATGGATGACTGCTTAGTGGTATTTCATGTGAGCGTCTCCGTGCTTTGGAGGGCACGTAAAATCTCGGTCCCGGTTGTTGCCAAATTGACAGCAGTCGTTAAGCCATGTCAGAGGCCTACGGACGGCTTGAACTACTCTTGACAACAGGTTGACCATTAACATTAACCGAAATTGACTGCTGTCAATTTGGCAACAACCGGGACCGACTTTTTACGTGCCCACCGAAGCACGGAGATGCTCAGATGAAATAGCACTAAGCGGTCACCCATCTATAGACAGACCGCAACCAACGTTGCTTAGCCTCGCTAATCGTTTACCGATCAGTGAGTGCAACTGGCTATGAGCGCCTGATGTAACAATACAATCAATAAAATATGCAGCGTCATCCTGTCCGGGATATGATGAGTACTGCATATCACCACTTAATAATTGGCAATGAAAGTCCTTTCCACTCTAAAGTCCATTATTTGCCGCCTTAGTTTAATATAAACAAATAATTATAAAAGTCTATCTTTAACCCGTGACTATGCCCAAGTTAATTTTGAATCAAGATAAAAGTACCATATGTGTTAATCCAGAACATGGTCTATCTGTGCGTAAAGTTACATCCAAATCCGTTCAACAGTTTATATGTGAATGAGTAACAAACATGCAAACACCATCACAATTATAATATTAGTAGGATTATTATATAAACATTCGCTACTTATTCACGAACTAACTTTTGCCCGCGGATTCGCTCGCATAAAAGTAGATTAGGTTATGTTAGTAACAGTATACAATCGGTTAAGTAGTTTTTGAGTTGAATGCATACAAACAAACAAACAAAAATTAAATTCTTGAAGCTCCGGATCCATAACGTCCAATTTACGCAATTGGGCGATAATCAAACCCAGTTTATCTGTGTGCCAAGTTAGATCTAAACCCGTTCAACAGCTTTCGTATGATTAAGTAACAAATATTTAAATCCAAACATCTCACAATTATAATATTAGTCTAGGCTCATTACATAATCTGCGTTGTCCGTTGTTTGTAAAGTCCCCCGTGTTACGGGTAATATTTCTAGTTCGGGAGCTGTCTTACTTAACCCTTTTTTTTATAATCATTTAATGGGAGGATATCCACCAACAGAGAGATTTGGAAGTCCAAGCCAAGTCCTAAAGCCATTCAGCCTTTGCTCAGCAGTGGGACATATCAACAAATTAATTTAAAAATAAAACATTCGCTACTTGTATACGAATTTCTGTATTTTTCAAATCCATAACTCCAAACATCCAATTGCCCAACACGATAATCAAACCAATCTAATAATACACCGTTAAAAATCGTCGCCGGGATCGATGATGCATCGCCCCAAGCCGGTATGATTTATGCCACGACAGGTGTTAGACGCAAATAACGTGAACGGTTTCGCCATCTCAATTGGCATTTTGATATGATGCTCAAACTTTATTAATTGAAATGGACGGACAATTATTTTGGATATAGTTTTGGTGGCGACGTTACAACGTACATAGATACACAGCTGTATATGCTTGGTTCAGCAAAAGTAACGTAACGCCTCGGTAGCGCATCGATAGTGTATGTAAGGCCTGTGTATAAGGTCTCGGGTTCTAATCCCGGGTCAAATAAAGTGTTTTTCAATCAAGAAATACGAGCGTATTGCCAGTAAACGGTAATAGATTCGTACATACCTATATTCCTTAAGGGGTAGGCAGAGATTTACCTCTGCAATATATTGCATCCACATTTTGCTTACTGTGTTTGTAGATCCCACGTAATAGGGGCGAGCCTACCTGGCACTGTTCTAGACATCGTGATGACAAAAAAAGCCCAATAACACTTGGTCCGACCTCAAAATCGAGCTTGACACCACATAGTTACTTTTCTTGACTGATAAACCCTTTGCCAAATCCTAGAATCAAACCTAAGACCTCTTGCATAACAGTCGCATTCTTTACTGCTGCTCAAAGAGACATTTAAAAACAGCAGTGTGTTTAACAATATTTATGATTTAACACAACTACACATTTCAGAAACACACCGTTTTTTTATCATACCTGCAATATAAATCAATGTTGGTACAAAATAATAGTTGCTACATCGATGGATGTTTTGGTAAGAGTTAGTATGTGACATAAAGAAATTCCTTACTAATGATAACTAAAAATAAACGGAAAAGTAAAGTTTGAGCATCGCTTGGCAATAAGTTGAGTCCGTCGATAAATCTATGAAAATGAACGCGCGCCTAATGTCACTGGAATGCTTTCATGATCTGACCAAACCAGGGACGGATTATACAGCAGGTGACTAATTTAATTTAAATACACTCAGTCTCACGTCTATATTCCTCGGTGACGTAGCAGCTGTGCTGTATGGTCTCAAGTTCGAGGCGCAGGTGAAGTAAATTTCCTCTCAAGAAATTCTCAGCATGGAATCTAAAGCTGTATCCGGTAAACGCAATTGCGTTTACCGGATACAGTAATAAGAGGCGAACCAATTGGTTCGCCTCTTATTACTTTAGGCATAAATCATTAATGGTTTAATGTGGATCTAATGCGTCTCTCTACCCCTTTGGAAGTAGACGCGAGTCACTTTGTGTCCATATTTTTAAAGGTATTTTATTGTTATAGGCTTAACATGGCTTGGACTTGGTCGCTATCTATATGCCAAGAAACATTTAAATGATGAGTCGTTAAAAATATCCCGCATTAGGAATAATTCTTATTCCCCCAGTAAGTCCAGCTGACTTCACAAAAATTCAAACGACGAATACGGGGTACAGCCAGACTTGGAAAAACTATTTGTGATCACACAAAAATATTAGACCTGTATTAGGATCAAATACAACATTCGAAGCAATGGCAGTAGCGAGACGATCACCTAAACCACCACTCTCTGTGCAGTCTACGCCATCTTTACAATTTTCACATATTATATACAACTATGTTAGCAAACAAGCCTACGGCCCATCTGATGGTAAGTGGTCACTGTAGCCTATGGACGCCTGCAACACCAGAGGTATCACTTGCGCGTTGCCGACCCTTTAGGAATGGAAGAAGAGAAAAAGGAAGTGCGAAGGAGCGGGAAGGGGAAAGAGGGTGATTGGGCTTCCGGCACTCTCACTCGCCGAACGAAACACAACAGTAGGAATACTGGTATAACACTTCGATATTCTGTTAGAGGGTAGTCCTTCCCCGGTCGAGCCGGCCCATTCATACTAAAATCAATGAGGCTCTAGTACTCAAAAAGTTATATTTTATAATATTGGTAGACTTACACCGCGAGCGAAATTTCGCTTAAACTTCGCTTCGCTCGCGTGGTAAACATAATAACAACGAATTCTTTCTCCCCAAATCCGTTCCCGCATTCATAACTAACCCGACCGACTGCTAAGATCGAAGTGCACTCGCTAAATATACACCGCGCGTCGCATCAATGTAAGACAAATTAATAGCAAGTGCGTCGCACTCCTTACTTTGTTGATGCCATCATTTGGTCACGCTTGCAGTTCCGTGTGTTACGACCGAGTATACCAGTCAAATGTTATGTATGAGTTTGATTCCCGGTCGATTAGAAATTAATTAAGGATGTCGAATGTGGACTGACAATATGTTCTACAACATTAGCTTACTTAATTCTTTAGTATTTATTTTTAAGAAATGGCAACTCCTTCTCTCGGAATAATTCCTGTGTCACGATGGACTTCACAAATATTCAAACAATGGAAACAAAGAACTTAGAACAACTATTCTGCCGTCATAAAGAAAAAAGACTTAGGTATGTGCAAAAATTTTATTTAATGACCAATTCGACTTTTTTTTTCGATTCCAAACAGGTGAAAAATAAAACGGAAAAAAATTACATACGTCTTTTTCCATTATGTTGGCAGTATATAAAGATCACACGAATTTTTGTTCGTGTGTGGGAATTGAACCCACAACATTCAGCGCAGCAGTAGTGGCGAGACCACTTAAACCAATACGCCATCCGTTCAAAATAATGATATACTATTTATTATTATAATTTTTTTTAGAAGTCATCTCTTAAATATGCTCTTAGCTGACATATCTCAGATAATAGAGCACTGATTTTTATATCACTCCGACAACTAATATTTTTTTTATACTGTTATAGGCTTTTGACTGCGATCTCACCTGATCTTAAGTGAAGATGCAGTCAACGTTGGAACACGCTTGCCTAGAAGATACCTATTCACTCGCGACTTGAAGACACCCATATTGTACTCATCGGGAAACATACTCTCACATTGAGAAGGGTTAGGCCGTAGTCCACCACGCTGGCCTAGTGCGGATTGGCAGACTTCACATATCTTCAAGAACATTATGGAGAACTCTCAGACATGCAGGTTTCGTCACGATGTTTTCCTTCACCATTAAAGCAAGCGATAATTAACTACTTAATACGCATATAACTTCGAAAAGTAAGAGATGCGCGCCTTGGGTTCGAACACGAGACCTCTGCGTGGCAGTCCAACGGGCTGGTAAAATTTGGAAACATTTTCTTTCTATTTCGGGGATATCTCCAATGGTTAAAAAATCGATAGGCGGTGGACTATGGATGGATGAAGAGCCCTCGATAAGGTAGGTACAGGTTTCCATACATGTGCCTGTAGGCGTGCGACTATTTTTGTATGTAAATTTGCCAGTCTATGAGTAAAAGTCTCGCCAATAGTGTCAAAGAGACTTCATTTTGATTACGTCGTACCTAAATATGTGGGCTTCCATCCATGATGGCGCAAAAATCGTCTAATCCACAAATGGTTGTGTGTTTGTTCCAAGCAGGGGTGATCTTTGTGTCCGTTGTTGAATTTGTGTCCCGCGCGATACAGGTATCAATCTTAGTGCAAGATTTTAGTTTTTAATCTGTCATTTGCTAGAATGCCATACATCAATGAAAAACAAATGCCCGAAGGCCATTGCAAATTAATGTTTTATTAAAAAAAAGAAGAAACCTTTGTCACAAAAGACTTTACAAACATTCAAACAATCGACAAAAAAGAACACCCAGACTTGGAACAAATATTTGTGGATCACACAAATGTTTGTCCCGTGTAGAGATCGAAGTAACAACATTCGCCGCATTGGCAGCGCTGAGGCGATCACTAAACCACTACTTCATCCTTAAATTCATCCTTTACCCTTGATCCTTACTATTTAACCATAATACGCTCGCCTTTATAAATTTACAACAAAAAAACCAACGGAATGAAAAATGCAATCTACCTAGTAGTCTGCTCCTCCAAGATAGCTAAACACCTTGAAGATATCTACCCCCCAGTAGGCTATACTAGATATCTGCGGCGTCGCCCCCGTCTGCGTTAAAAAGCAATCTCCTTAATGGAATTTCAATTTTCCCAGGGAACTTAACTAAAAATCCAACTGGATGCAATATTGTCCACCGGGTACGACAAGACGCGAACTATTTTATATATAGTTGGAGTACAAAATGTTTGTTTGTTTGTTCATACCTGTTTCAGATTAATGGCTAGACAAGGGGGTGCCTATTTGTAGTTGTACTGGTGTTTTGATAAATAATTAGTAAGATAGCAGCTTCTCCTCGTGGCTTTGCTCGAGTAAAGACCACAGCAAAGTATTTGGTAGGCGAAAACTATGTTGATTCAAGACATAGTATGTGTGCCAAGTTGCATCCAAAACTGGTAAGTAGTTTTAGAATGGTTGAGTAACAAACATATAAACATCATCACAAACTTTTACGTATATTAATAGGACCATCTTTCTTTATATTTGTCTGTGAAATTGACTCTAAGCTACCAACGGAGTGAGCTTTGTTGCTGGGGTGAATTGAGATTCACCCCGGCAATCTTTTCTTCTATGGTTTAAAGATATACTTGACCAAAGAGGGAGAATCTCACCATGATTCTAAGGAATCCTGTAATGGTAATGGTAATGAGATCCATACTCTTATATAACAGCTAACACAATGGTGAAGAAAGAGAAACCTGGCTTAAATATTTCAATATAACCTCTCGCTTAAAGCTGGTGAAGCCAGGTAAGAGAATCAGCTCCACCTCATAGAAGATGGCAGCCAGATCTTGTGTTATATTCCTGTGGTGCGGTAAGTTTCCAGTCCTCAGAGAATGCTATAATTATTTGTCTCTTGCCCCAGCATTATAGTAACAGATTTCTGGTAGACCAATGATGCTTGTAAGCGTCCATATTGCAAGTAACCACTGACCATCAGGCGGGCTATTAGCTTGTCTGTCAGTTTCTTCATACTAACAGATTCTAGATATTCTATTTTGATATAAAGACGCCAGAAGTATGGTATGACCAGTAAATGGCAATAAATTTACCCATAAGATGTTACGTCGTATAACTGGCGAAAAGAAGGAAGTTAACAGGAACAGCCTATGACATGTTGCCTGACTTGCAAACCTGGGATCTTCCTAATTTATGCTATTTGGACATAAAATATAGCATGTAATAGAAAGTTCTGATCATGTTTAGAGATCATAAAGAGCAGGTAATGAATTAGTATACAGGCAGAATGAAATATCTATCACCTAAAACTATTTTTTAAATTGGCTCTCTCATATGTGTGTGTATGTGATAGAATATTACTATTATTATATTATATGAATGTTTATATGAGAGAGCGACGAGCTTTATGGTAGGCAGCGACTTTGCTGTGTCCTGACATTGCTGAAGTCCATGAGCAGCGGTTATCACTTTCCATCAGGTGGGCCACTTGCTTCTCTGCCACCAAAGGCAATAAAAAAAAAGAAGCTAATTCTGCCGAACATTGGATCCTAATTTATTGTGCTTATTTCATACATTAACATTTTCTGACTAATCTGGACAATTCAGCAATAACTTTAAATCTTATTATTTAAAAGGATGTCTGTTCCTGAACAGATATTCACAGTTTCGACCAAACCAAAGTGCACATTCTCAATTACTAAAACGTTTTTCTATAAAAATACTCTTAGTTTTGGTACGGTGCCTGAAATTCGACTTACTTCTAGTCTACTATATGACATAACCACACCTTAAAGTTCCACGCTGCATAAAAACTCAAAGGAAAAGCACAAACTCGATCGAATAAGCGACGTTCGGTGGAAGACGTTAGTGCTTAATATCAGCAACGAAGTAGGAGCAAGAAGAAAAATCTATAAGAGTGGGGTGGGTGCCCCCCGATCTGTTCGTCTTGCTACCGTGTTCCAACTGAGAAAGTTTTGTACACTGTGTCCTCATTTTGTATGTGTTTGTGTATACCGTGTCGTGGTGGTGTGACACGGTGTGGGTCTGTGTGCGTTGGAAGGAAGGTATTGATATGATGTTTCCTTGTGGATTTTATTTGATTTATGTGTAATGGAATATATTATATGTGTGTTGTGTTTTATGCTAAAGTATATGGTATTTTCAAAGTACCTGCTTTGTATTTGAGAGAGTTTTCTAGAAACGTGTCTAAAAGTGTTTAAAGGTAGAGGAAAATAAGATAATATTTATTTAAATATCTGTAAAACCTAATAAAATTGTGCTTCTAAGGACCTTAACCTTAAGGCAGAGATAGATCGCACTTACAAGTTACCAGCCATGGTTTTAAGTCACACATATTAGGCAGCAAGCCCATTCCCGTCTCCTTAGACTTTTCTCTGCTCTGACAATTTATTGTCAGGAAAAAGCTTTGACTGACCCGGAAATCGAATCCAAAATATCATGTATAGCAGCCGTATGCTAGTGCATACGGTATGCATAGCGGTAGTCCACTACGACGCTAAAGCAATGGTCATTAATAAAATACAAATGATTCCCGTTACCTCTCTAACCTATGACACTTTTTGGTTCATAAGAATGTTACAAATCACGAATATCTGTTGCACTGTTGCTTGGTAAAAGAAACAGCAAACAAACAAGCGAACAAATCCAATTTCATATTATTTTATACATGAAAATAATTATAAATTAAAACAAGTAGAAAACTGTAATCACTACTTACCTCTCCGAAAATCTATGGTTCAATGTAATTCTTTAATGTTTGCTTACATTGTCTAAGCTTTAATAAACATAGCTAACGTTTTTGTCACCTACATTTGCATAATATTTCCTTCACAAAACTAATATTTTAACTAAGTCTTATAATGCTTCCTAAGAATACTTGAAGTATAATGTTAAAACATGCAGTATTTTACTATCTTTAACAAAAGAGAGAATTCAATCAAAAAAATCTGAGCATACCTACCTATGTTTTGAATTTGAAACTAGGAGCTCCAACGTTACAAGCTTCTAAAGTATCCAATTTAAAATAAGAATCCAATATACAATGACCATTTTAACATAGCATATATGCCCATAAAAGCACTCTAAAATGAAAAAAATACCCACTCTACAACAACAGGTAAAAAATAGCACTAAAGAAACTTTCCTGTGTAAGCGGTCACTCGATACATAGGAAGCATTACCAATCAGGCGCTTCAGTGCCTATCTATGTCCGTAAACGACGTGCACTCCCATTTACGAGAGAAAAAACCTCGGAAAATCTACGTGACGTAACACCGAACCTATAGCCAATGGCGTATCGAACCTTCGAACATTAACGACCAACATAACTAGAGCCCCCTCGTCCCTAGCACAACTTAAAAACGCAGGCAGCGACGTATGCAACCGAATAAAATCGAAGACCAAGCGAAAATAGCCGGTAAGTATCGAGAACGCACGAAGCACTCTGATTGGTTGATCGGTTCTGCGCGATTGGGCACAACGGCGCACACTCGAACCGATATCTCGTATTTACCACGTTCGACGTTTGTGTATTAGTGTGCGTGCATGAAACCGCCTTCGATAGGTATTTACCGATGTGTTCGTGTAGGTATTGATTTGATTTGTGACGCCTGCCGGCTGATCGGTCAATCGCTGCGTCGCTGTCGATTTAAATTTGGAACGTGATATTTAAATTTGGTATGCATTCATTGACCGTTGGCTCTGACGTAATGTAGTCTGATTGGCTGGCATACACGTGTCATTCAACTAATATTAGTAGTTCTAAATTTGAAATGCTTTATTATTTTGACTGTATAGTGCAACCGCACTACATCATAACAATATCGGAGTATCTCAAAGCTCTCAAAACAACACATGGCTTGAAAATACCTCTGTTAATTAAAAACCAACAAAAAGCGTCCCATAATTTTGCTATAACCAATCTTGCCTGAAAAAAAAGAGTCGTTTCGACAAATTAAAAAGCACGTTCCACTCCATCTAGATACAAAAAAAAGTTTGCACAGATAAAAAAACTGGGGATAAAAAACCATCCTCATCACGGGACTATTAATAGGGAAAAAGTGCGCAATCCGGTTCACTGTACTTACCTACTAATATTTAACGAACTCTAGATAAAGCAAATATATACGCTTTTCCGTACTTATTTAAAATGGAAAAATATTTTTCCTACGTCCCGTCCGCGCTTCCGGTGCAGATAGCCGTAACTGCATTATGTTTGATGTTTTTCTTTTTTATAATGCGGCCAGGTAAAGATAGATGGCTTCTATTTTATACTATATGGAAGGTGATAGGAAAGATAAGAAAATGGCGCAGTCTGTTTTAAAACGAACCTTGACGTGGCGATCAAAAGTTTCCGTTACAGCGTTTGAATGTGCGTTCGAATTTATTTGTCTGTGTGCGTGCGTATTTTTGAATACTAATTCGAATTTTAAATATACGTATTTATGAGCTATACTTCACACACAGATACAGTTTATGTATACATACATTTATTTGTGAATGCCTGTGCGTTTGACATTACAAGGAATATTTTAAATACCATTCGGGTAACAAATCCATACAGTTCGCCTAGTGGTGAACGGTTTGCGCCGCCAGCAATACCCAATGCATCGTTAATTGCCTAAAGCACTATACGAAAAAGAATGTTGCTGACAGCAAGGTCTCTTATAGAAGTCTGATGACCTTCTTAGCGCAAGAACGCAACGCAACGTATTTGGATGCCATCTTCTATAGGATTTTTACTTCTTCTGATTGAGTGTTCCAGGTTTCTGATTATGTTGTGCTCCATTTTCCTTTTCACTTTAAGTTAGCCCATTTATACAGTTTATATTATTTATTGGAGTCGATCTCTTGTTAGGATTGAGGGACATGTTCTCCAATCATCCATGATAAAAAAAAAATTATGTACGTACTTATACCAACGACTGGCGAAAAACAGTAAATGACCGAAGGAAGTGGTGTTCTCTCGCATCGGTTATAATAAATAGCGAACCATTTTCAATTAAGTACTTTTGTAAGTGGTACTCGCCTTTATAATATTTCTATATATTTAATCCTACTAAAATTATGAATGAGAACAACATAACTATTCCATACTATCAAATATCCAACGCGGCATTAGTCCCTAAATACGCAAAATTATAAAATAATCAACACAATTTTAGGGAAGGGATTTGACATGGTGATTAATCTAGGACACGTTTTTCACGGTCTATGTGTTAACATAGGATATTTTTTATCCCGATATCCGTGTGATGCAGGCTGGTCTAGCCACGAGTAAGAGACCACAGTCATGTTCAAAGGCATCGGGAACTTTGAATGGAATCCATCATTAACAATTATTTGGTGACAATACGAATGAACCAGTTCACCCGGCCAACTAGGTACCACTTATAACAAACAGGCTTAAGTGTAGTAACAATGCTACAAATTTTCGCTGCACAATTATGAGCGATAAAGGCTGTCATACCTTCCTCTCCAATTCCTTTCATCCCATGTTTAATGTCTATTTCGCAATCAGCAACGGGGGGTCATACCTCTAGTACTGCAAGCAATCAGGCTACAGTAACCAATTACCATCAGGTGATGCTTATTTTCCACTTTTTTGCTCATCCATCTAGAAACATAACGATGGCAATGTAAGTTAACTTCGCTGACTGCTATCAGCCGGACCTTATTCTTGTTTGCCACGATGCTCTCCAACTTATAAACACGACAGTGGCAACTGCGTTAACTTTGCTGAATATCATCAGCCGTATCTTATTCTTCTTGCCACGTTTTTGCTTACCTATCTACGAGCATGATGGTAACAACGTTAGTTGACTTCGCTGACTGTCATCTGTCAGAACTTATCTTGTTTGCCACCTTCATACTCTATATAAGTATGGAAGTGACAACTTAAGTAAGTCTCGCTCGATTGATCAGCGCGCACACTACTCTGCCATTGCTCCCTCAAAGTAGATCTACATTAGAAAGAGAAAAGATTAAATTTTTTGTTTGTAAGGATTTAACTCAATAACTACTGAACCGATTTTAAAAATTCTTTCACCATTAGAAAGCTACATTATACGAGAGTTACATAGGCTATATTATATTTGAAAAAACAAGAACTTACTAACATTACCTAACCTACTTTTACGCGAGGGATTCCGCGAGCAATAACTAGTATTATATACAATAGAGCCGATTCTCTACATATACGATTATATACAAAGTACGTACGTGCCTTATATGCAGTATAATAGTGGAATATAGTGTAGTAGTTATAAGTCGAGCGAGTGCACTAGCGTCGTTATGAAATCGAGTATCGCCACAGATATTCGCCATTCGGACGGAGGCGTCGCACGTACTTATAGAGGCACACTGAGAGGAACTATCGTTATAAACGGATATACATATATTATTTTTGGAAATGTTTTTAGACTTTCGAGATTTGTATATCCTAACTAATATTATAAATGCGAACGTGAATGTCTTTGTTTGTAACACTTTCAGGCCTGAAGTGCTCGACTGACCGTCTTGAAATTTCACATAGACGTTGTCAGTGGTATCCAGAAAAAGTACTGTTCGCGAAGGCTGTATGTATGTTCAGTAGTAGTTCATGGAGAAATGGTTGCAGCACCTTACAGTTATGATTTGTAAAAGAAGTATTATTGTAAACTTGGCGATTAAAAAGAGTGGCCATGAGTTTCTTGCCCATTCTTCTCATGAGCCCTACACCGTTGCTTTGCTAAACGTGGCAGTAAATGTAAATTCACAGGAAAATTTAGTATAATTTTGACATTCATAAGTGTTACCGTATAACCTAACCTGAATAAATTTATGTTTGATTTTAATTTTTGAATGGAAGTTTATTGACAATATACAGATTATCACGAGCGGAGCCGTAGGCAAAATCTAATATTATGATAATAGACGAGTGTAAGAATAATCACTTGCACTGATTATGGTCACGGTTTGACATATAGATTCATGCTTAAATATCCTATGATGGGGCAGGTATAGATTATTACCCCAGATATTTTCAGTTCCAACATAATGGGTGGCTTGTCTATTTGCTACAGGGCACAATATTCAGATTCCGTACTTGCTACTAAGAATCTATACTAATATTATAAAACTGAAGAGTTTGTTTGTTTGGTTGAATGTGCTTATCTCAGAAACTACTAATTCAAATTGGAAAAATATTTCAGTGTTGGATGGCCCATTTATCGAGGAAGGCTATATAAAATCACGCTACGACCAATAAAAGCAGAGCATAAATGAAAAATGTTGCAGAAGCGGGGAAAATTCTCTTATGTAAAGCAAAAGAAGTTGCGCGGGTCAGTTAGTTTAGTAATAAAATCCAATGACACAGCCAAATTGGAAAATCAAACCTGAGACAACACAATCAACTTATGTCATGGGCCACGCGACAGTCGTATTTACGTATAAATTGTTAATATAACATGTATCGTTAAGGCTTTACAATTATGAAATAGGAGACACAAAAAAATATATGTATTTTGAAAATTGGAATAAACCGGTTGAGGTTCAGCTAATAAGCTGAACCCTACAGAAAATGAAAGCCAGAAATTTACTTATGGGATGAACGTAGTGAGTTTTCAGAAGTCTTCTTTCCTCTGTCGGCGATTTCTTTTGGCAGGGTAGACAACGATACCCTTAATGTTGCATACTACGGCAATGCTACAGAGATCTGTGTCCAATTGGCTTCGTAAATCAAGTGAAGAATACCAAAGGAATTATTCACTATTGGAGCGCGATTATATATTAATGCTTCGTGTTTACTAATTTATTTAATTTGTGCTGCATTTTACTAAGAAATTCTCTAAGCAACCGTCATTGGTTAGTTTTCAAAGTTATCTCTACCTCGCTATGGCTATAAGAAAAAAGATACTAATCTACATAATCCCTTTCTATTTTCTACGTGTTCACATTTAAATTTGTTGCCAGTTAACCTTAGCCCTGCTATACAACAACTTCAATAACCAATTTAATATAAATGCATTTCTAATATATCATATCACTAAAATTATACGTATAATATAGAATGCCCCGGTGTGTCCAAGACTCACATGTGCCGTACATAGGTAGTTCTGGAATATGCTCGATATAGAGCACGTCGGCTCCACTCGATCCCGGTGAAACATTGCCACGACTAGTGATGTGCGCTGTATCGATCTTACAAACTATTTATTATTTTATGTTATCGTGACTGCATTAACTCGTGAAACATATATTAAAGATTGAGAGCATGTAATTTAAGGAATGTTAATTCATGCGACAGGCACGTTTAATTTTGCCAGCAATGATTCGTTATCCCTCGCAATGCACCTAGTCGTTATATAATGGATACTTTTAAGGAGAAAACCCTTACAGAAAAACCCAATAACAGTTTTCCACGTAGGGATTGAAATTTGGATTTTAAGATTGCCAACAAAGAGCCAAACTTATGGCATACGCCTATTGTCTCTAAATCAAACAGCATTACTGAATATTACTAAAGACTGAGGCTAGCATGTGTCACAAATTACATCTACTAGCTCATCAATAATTCCAGAGTACTAACTAGTGTTAAGAATACCTTAACAAAAACACCAGTAAAGCACGTAGAAGCAGAGCAAACAAGCACACTATACTGCTAAACCATCAAGCCCATCACCCATAAGTCATCATAAACAGCAACTTGGTTGCGTTTCATTGCCAATGTTTTTAGGCAGTACAAGAAAACCACAGGCATAGCCCAATAGCAACATACAGCTGGACTATCTACTACTCGACTGCAACCAAAACGATCAAAAAAATAAAATGGTTTCAATAGGTAAATAAAAACCAAACTATCGACAACAGACACAGCCCATCACTAAGAGCACTTCCGATATAATATTTCATATTTAATAGTGATGCACCACGAAAAATCCGCCGCAGATGACTCTCAGTTTATATTTTACATAAATTCGATGTTATTGCACATATATTGAATACGCGCTAGCTTTATACGAGTGCCATACTTTTCCTGTCAGTAATGAGCATCGCTTTTGACTTATATTAGCATCTACATTATAGAAACTGCATATAATTTTGATTAAAAGAATATTTTATTGCAGTTTTCGTTTGAAGTTTATATCGCAAGTTTCTGGCCATGGCCGTGCCCACGTTAATCTTTCGGAAACGGATACCGGGATAAAAAGTATCCATACTTTGTAGAAGTAGTGCTAATATAGGACAGTCTATATTTGGGTCAAGTTTCATCAAAATCCGTTTAACGGTTTTCACGGGATTGGGTATTAAAGACTTCTTAATTTTTAATAATAATTAGTAGGATAATAATATCAAGTGTGCAATTATGTGAAGAGTTAACAGTAGACGAATGTCGTTTACGTTTCGCCAGATACAAATGAATATATGGAATTTATGAATTCTTTTCTTTTTTAAGGCTAGTGTGAATGGAACAGTTGCAAGAGGAAGACCTAGGTGAACGTTTCTCGATCAAATCGGAGACGCTCTGGACAAAGGCTAAGAACACCTTGAACCGATGGGCGTGTATGAGGAATGTGTTGAAAGTGAATGAAACCAGAGAATTATGTCAGGATCGTAGCAAATGGAAATCCGTAGTCTCTGCCCATTCCTCTAGGAAACAGGCGTGAATCTATGTATGTACATATGTTTGCACCAGGAATAATTCCTGTGTCACGGGGGACTTTACAAACATTCAAACAACGGACATCAAGGACACCCAGACTTGGAACAACCATTTGTGGATCATACAAATTTTTGTCCCGTGTGGGGATCGAACCCACAACACTCAGCATGGTGGCATGGGCCAGGCGACCACTTAAGCCACTACGGCATCAATGCGGTCTTTAAGATAGTAATCCTGCATACCATCCACCTGGTGATCAGCAGTTACCATAGCTAATGGAACTACTGCATCACTATCACTCCTATGCCATCAACCCTTCAAAAGATAAATCACTGTGCTACCAGTCCTGTACCTGCTGAAGAAACTTGAGAGTTCTTGGGTATTATTCGATATTCTTCAGAGTCACTCTTCTCTAAAGGATCCGCTTCCTTCACCTATTATATGACCTGACTTAATTACTACTACTTTATTGGCTCAGAGACCAAAAGCGTGTCTTGGCTGCCGATACGAGAGAACCAAGGTCAATTGACAGGTAATATTTGTTTCGATTGTTTTATCTACTAGCGATATATCATCACTGATATAACTTTTGCATCGATCCATTTTTCAAGTTATTCGAATGAGTAAGTCGCACTAACTAGTTGGGTAGAAAAATTAATAAAGTTTGCAGCTCACCGAAATATATCATTTAAGCTTGGGTATAAAACGCAGTAGCCAAGGAAATTATAAGTCAAAACTCTATTCAAAACGTAAAATCTGTGTAGCATTTTGAGAAATTTTTCAATATTCCCCGAAGGTAGAGGGTAACTGCGAGTTATTTTCGCCTTGTTTTTAAATAAAATCAAAGTGTAGCTGCAAGTTTCCGAGCTGGTTCTTTATGAACTTCATAAAAATTGTTGTATTTACTGGCAACCACCCCCTACTATGAAAACTCGATTCGAAAATGCAACTATTGTTTTGATATAAACGTTATTTTAGTCGTGTGAGCTAGTTTAGTGTCAAAGTTCTTAAGTATCCAATCCCGTTTTCTTCGTATTTCGTGAGATATATCTATTTTCTTTACTTTGAGACTACCTATCTCTCGTTGTCTCCTCCGTCCAATTCGATTATAACACGATATTTAGTTATAACAATAGTGTAGTAATATTTGCAATTACTTCTTTTTCTCATCAACTATCATAGATGCTATATGATACTTATGCCCGATAATTCTATATGCTTCTCGAAATTTTGCCTTCTAGACTTGAAACTCGCACTAGGAATAAATTCTGTATTGCAGGCGAGTTAACATACATTTAAACAACAACAAAAAGCACATACAATAATTGAAATTGGAGCAAATACCTAATAAAATCATGGATCTTTTGTTGATATACATTCGTCATTGTCCCAACTAATAAAGCCAACATAAAATGTTGTTTGTGGTTCAATTAATCATCGATTCATATCAATGCTCGTTAACAACAAGCATATTAAAGAAACTCTTTTTTAAAAATGAGAAGTTTTTCAATAGTTGAGGCTTTTACACACATCCACAAGTTAGTATAACAGTGTTCACACCTGCTGAGAGCTGCAGTTCTGCATATGCACACTCTCAAAAGGAAAAGAATCTATTCCTACTTTACTCTATGATCATTCCTGTTTATATACTACATAATATATATATGTATGTCACAGAATGCCGTTTGAAATACGAGTATGAGGTATAAAGACGATGTAGGTTTTTTTATATTGACGTCGCCTCATTAGATTTTTGCTCTATGTTAGGAAGGCATAAATATATAATGAAAGAGCTCAAAGAACACCAAAATTCAAAACAATTGTTATCGATCACACAAACAATTGTCATGTGTGATTCGAATTTATAAAACTCAGCGCATATATCTATACATTATAGTACTAAGGCGTCATAATTCTAAAACCGCTATTAATGACCTATTTAGTGCTGGCTGTCTTTTTTATTACCAGTTAAAAAATATAAAAGAGTCAGAACACACCGGAATGCCCATGCAAACTGGAGTAGATTGGCTGAATGTAGAGTCCCACTATATAGCATAGCAAACAAAAAACAGTGATGCGGGGTGTGCTGTGGTAAATAGGGCTTCCAGGCTCCTTAAGGAGACACGGTGTTGTCAGTAGAATCAGCAAGTTCATTGGCGATTGACAAGCAAAACAGCAACTCCGTTTTAAAGCGGAAAATAGCGTAACAAACATCAAATGTGAACGTTAACATTTGACGTTAACTTTAATTTAGGAGAATACCATTTTTGACATGAAACTAAGACTAGGTCGGGTCTCTATTTTGAACAGTTTCGTTCCTCTCTATTATGACCTTTGTAACTTAGCCAGTATACCTTAACTTATACTTTATTTGAGCTTATTTCTATTGGTAACTCAGTAAGTCCAGTCCTGGCTAACTACTAACACAATGTTGATGATATTTACAATTTACAAGCAAGTCGTTCCTCCTGAATCTGAAGGCTTCTCAGACTTAGAAGTTAAAAGGTAACCAAATAAGACCCTTTTGATAGGTCTGTGCGAGTTTGGAATACGTTGCATTTTAACCAGTTTAAAATACTTTATGCATAGACATTACGAGAAGCTTTCTGTAGCGAGGAAATTTCATCCGATGTTGGAATGGAGTCGGTGGGCTTGGATAAGAAATGGACTACGTTTCAGGTTCAGGTGTAAAACACTTGATTTTGGAACATGGAGTTTTGTAATGGGTTTATGTTTAGATAGAATATTACTGTTTTTAGTTATAGCTACAGATTAAATGGATACAGGTGGTTAGATTAATACAACGTCCGAAAACTAAAGCACTTTTCGGAATAAATTGATCGAATGTTGATTATCCTGACATGAATATTGTGAATGCGGCAGTAGCCGCAAGTTTTGGTTAATTCGGCTTCTGTATTTATATAATGTACTGTAGTAGCTTTACTTGAATGTCATAAACTATCAATTTTCGTTTAGTATTATAATAATGTCCTCCTGACCAAATTTCGGTCACGGCGGCCTATCTTAACGGAGACTGGCCATCGGTGCAGGAGATATTATAGTGCACATGTGTGTGCGCAAACACAAGTGCACTCTCTGTTCCCTAACTCACATGATCCGATGGGACGAATAATCCGACACGACCGGAGAGAGATCAAATGGCGCAGACCAACGGCTTTACGTGCTTTCCGGGGCACGGGGGTGTCTAACACCGCCAACTTCCTAACTCCAGGCTCGTATTGAGATTTCTTAACAGAAAAACCCAATAATTTTTTGTTGGCCCGACCCGGGATTCGAACCCGAGACCTCATGCACAGCAGAGCAGTATCATTCACTACCACTGCGCCACGAAGGCAGAGATATGTTTTAGATTTATTGAGCTGGGCATCTATATTTATTTAATTTGTGCTCCAAAAAGTGTCTACTATAGATGACGATATCAAAATAGCGCTTTTTTTTTTAGGATGCATCCTTGATATTGTCTTCTGTTTACGCGAATGTTATTCATTGAAATTAAACTACTATATACGGATTTTATCGCGTTGTTTATTTAACACTCTATTACATAATTTTGAAACTGTTACACTACTATACTATACTATTAAACTTTACTAATTTTAAGCTAATTAAATTATTAAAACTATCAAATCTATTTGTTTTTAAGTTTACACTTTCCCCGACGTTTCGGTTGCTTTTCAGCAGCCATGGTCACGGGGAGACTAAGATGGTAGTTGTCTCAATGTTCCAGTGTGGTTATTTCAAAGTACCCGAACATAATTTAGTTATTGGTGTTTCTATTTACGCAGAATGAGCTCAAAGTATCATGAAGTCTAGCTGTGGTTTGTTTCTTCTTGGGTTTGACTATTTGAAGTACTGGATCCCAAGCTGGTGGTACATTCCAACCATCTTCTCTATTGAAATTTGGATGTTTTTTGATCTCAATAGCCTCGCGAAGCATCCTTGGTAGGAATCGGTGTTCTTTAGCGAGAATCTGTGGTTTGTCAAATCTCAGGTAGTGGTTGGTCCCCTGTTGTACATGTTCACACACAGCAGACTTCAACGAGCGTTTGTGTTTAACGTCAGCTATGTGTTCTTTTATGCGGGTGCCTATGCTTCTCTTGGTTTGACCAATGTATGAGAGTCCGCAGTCACAATCTATTTTATAGACCCCTGCATCTTGTAAAGGTAATTGGCACTTGACGGATGGTAAAAATTGACTTATCTTCGTTGGCGGCTTGAAGTATGTGTTGATTGAAGCTCGCTTCAAGATGTAGCCAATCTTGTCAGTGACACCCCTTACATAAGGCAGTATAGCAGGCTGGCGCTCGACTGTGGCTGGCTTTTCTCGGGATCTGTGACAGCGGCGCGGCTGTTGGAGCTTGTTGTCTTGCAGTACTTGCTTGACATGTTGAAGCTCGGCGTCCAGGTGTTTCTTGTCACAGATCCCGTGGGCTCTCTGAAACAAAGACATTCCCACGGTAGCTAACTGTTTAGGATGGTGGTGAGATTCACCGTTCAAGTACCTATTTGTATGGGTCTTTTTCCTATACACAGTGTGGCTCAAAGTATGATCAGGATTCCTGATGACAAGTACATCTAAGAATGCTAATGAATTATTTGCCTCTAATTCCATAGTAAATTGGATGTTGTTATTAATGGAATTAAGATGTTCTAGGAATACACTAACACTATCTGTTGGTAATATTGTAAAAGTATCATCTACAAACCTCTTATAAATCCTGGGTGTGATGGGGGCAGTCTGTAAAGCTCGAGCCTCGAAGTCCTCCATATATATGTCGGCAACAACAGGCGATACAGGGGAGCCCATTGCCACACCATCTACTTGTATGTAGAATTTATTGTCCCACAACAGATAGCCAGTTGTTAAGCAATGCTTAAGTAGTTCTGCATATTCCTCAGGCATATTGTACTCTATTAGCTTCCTTTTAGTTATTTCAATACAGTCATGTACAGGTATGCATGTAAATAATGACTGTACATCAAAACTAACCATTGTTTCATTGTTAGTGAGACATAGGTGTTTAATCTCACTCACAAAATGGTATGAATCCTTTACATATGCTCTCGAGTTGCCTCTGAGTGGTGAGAGTATCTTCGCTACGTGCTGAGCCAGTCTGTAAGTTGGTGTGTCGATCTGACTCACAATAGGACGTAGGGGAGCGTTTTCTTTGTGTATTTTTGGTAACCCATACAGCTTTGGAGGTTTTACGCAACCCTCCAGATCGACACACCAACTTACAGACTGGCTCAGCACGTAGCGAAGATACTCTCACCACTCAGAGGCAACTCGAGAGCATATGTAAAGGATTCATACCATTTTGTGAGTGAGATTAAACACCTATGTCTCACTAACAATGAAACAATGGTTAGTTTTGATGTACAGTCATTATTTACATGCATACCTGTACATGACTGTATTGAAATAACTAAAAGGAAGCTAATAGAGTACAATATGCCTGAGGAATATGCAGAACTACTTAAGCATTGCTTAACAACTGGCTATCTGTTGTGGGACAATAAATTCTACATACAAGTAGATGGTGTGGCAATGGGCTCCCCTGTATCGCCTGTTGTTGCCGACATATATATGGAGGACTTCGAGGCTCGAGCTTTACAGACTGCCCCCATCACACCCAGGATTTATAAGAGGTTTGTAGATGATACTTTTACAATATTACCAACAGATAGTGTTAGTGTATTCCTAGAACATCTTAATTCCATTAATAACAACATCCAATTTACTATGGAATTAGAGGCAAATAATTCATTAGCATTCTTAGATGTACTTGTCATCAGGAATCCTGATCATACTTTGAGCCACACTGTGTATAGGAAAAAGACCCATACAAATAGGTACTTGAACGGTGAATCTCACCACCATCCTAAACAGTTAGCTACCGTGGGAATGTCTTTGTTTTAGAGAGCCCACGGGATCTGTGACAAGAAACACCTGGACGCCGAGCTTCAACATGTCAAGCAAGTACTGCAAGACAACAAGCTCCAACAGCCGCGCCGCTGTCACAGATCCCGAGAAAAGCCAGCCACAGTCGAGCGCCAGCCTGCTATACTGCCTTATGTAAGGGGTGTCACTGACAAGATTGGCTACATCTTGAAGCGAGCTTCAATCAACACATACTTCAAGCCGCCAACGAAGATAAGTCAATTTTTACCATCCGTCAAGTGCCAATTACCTTTACAAGATGCAGGGGTCTATAAAATAGATTGTGACTGCGGACTCTCATACATTGGTCAAACCAAGAGAAGCATAGGCACCCGCATAAAAGAACACATAGCTGACGTTAAACACAAACGCTCGTTGAAGTCTGCTGTGTGTGAACATGTACAACAGGGGACCAACCACTACCTGAGATTTGACAAACCACAGATTCTCGCTAAAGAACACCGATTCCTACCAAGGATGCTTCGCGAGGCTATTGAGATCAAAAAACATCCAAATTTCAATAGAGAAGATGGTTGGAATGTACCACCAGCTTGGGATCCAGTACTTCAAATAGTCAAACCCAAGAAGAAACAAACCACAGCTAGACTTCATGATACTTTGAGCTCATTCTGCGTAAATAGAAACACCAATAACTAAATTATGTTCGGGTACTTTGAAATAACCACACTGGAACATTGAGACAACTACCATCTTAGTCTCCCCGTGACCATGGCTGCTGAAAAGCAACCGAAACGTCGGGGAAAGTGTAAACTTAAAAACAAATAGATTTGATAGTTTTAATAATTTAATTAGCTTAAAATTAGTAAAGTTTAATAGTATAGTATAGTAGTGTAACAGTTTCAAAATTATGTAATAGAGTGTTAAATAAACAACGCGATAAAATCCGTATATAGTAGTTTAATTTCAATGCATCCTTGACTTAGTAAAAAAACAAATTTCAATCGTTTTAGCGATCCTGGTAAATAAGAGTTCAGAATGGTAATTTGAAACATTTCATTACTCAAGTTCGATGCAGTTGGCTATAGTAACATATTTGATGTACAGCTTTTGGTTATTAGGATCTAACTTACAGTAGCAGTCCAATGGATATGGCCTTGGACTTGTAATTCACAAGTCGATGGTTCAAATCCCAACCATTACACTACTGAAGTGAGTGGGCTAACACAAGCATTTTAACTCAGCTGGAGGAGTTATAAGAAAACTAGTCATTGAAACCCAAACAGCAAGTAATATATAAAGACAAAAACATTCAAAATGCAATTCATATCGTTTACTTTATTCTATATAAAGAGTTTAAATATTAAAATCCATTTCTAAAAGACTCTCACACAACATCTCAGATATATCTTCAAGATCCTGATACTTCTATCCATAAAGTATCATAAAAATACTTGAACTGTAAAACAAACCCTTATCCAGTACTTCATCATTTCGTGGATGTAAAATACCACCCAGCGGCAGCCAATAGCGGCGGCCAATTTGAATATAGAACGCCCGCTCGGAATTTATAACGGACACACGAACTTAAATGTTCGGTGGTACTATTGTACAACTGGCAACTTGTAGGCACGGACGCATATACGATTTACGCTTGACTCCAGGTGGGGTAAGCAGAGATTGCAGTTACACAAGATTGTTCGTAGATATCCGTTCTCTGCCTAATCTTGAAGAGAATATTCTTATGTCTTCGTGCAAATAGGTTATTTTTGTACATTCTTCGTTAGTCTTCATTAGAGCAAGCTTTTTGGATGGAATGGATAGACAGCTGTCAGCAGCAGTTTCTGAACAAAATATCACCAGCTGTTTCTTTCAGGCTCACATAAAAAAACTTTGTCTACCTCCGTCTACCGGCCACATCTTGCTACTGAGAAATTCGTAATATAAAAACCGAATAATACTTTGCCCAACTAGGGAATAGAACCAGAGACTGAACAGAATGGCACATTAATAAAAAGTTATACTACGCTAGCAAGAAACAAGACTATTTTTCCGAGTATTACAATAAAAATGACACTTTGATTCGGGTTTCAGTGAGGGTAGTTAAGCATTAAACCTAGGTAGGTACTATTGTATTATGTATATATAATGGAATTCAATAAAGAATTGAGAAAATGTCCCGTAGCAACAATGAATATAGAATTAAGTCTAAAGATGACCAGTTAAATTATAGATATTTCATCTTAATTCGAACGTGTTCTAGAAGCTCCAACGTAGCCCAGCCGAAGTCTGTGCTCAATAGCGTATAGAAACACGCAGATATGCACAGGCCTCCATTAAAGGATACATGTTTTTCAGACCTAATTTTTAGTCCTACAGGTATTACAATATCATCTCCTCGTCACCATGTATCAGTCGCCTGTTGCCGATGCTAAGAAAAAGAATAAAGGATGAGATGAAATGAAGTAAATGGTACACATAAATATATCAGCCTCCTTTAAGAAAGAAGTTCCGCGGCTATTTAGAGGATAAGGCTAAATTAGCTTCGAAAAAGCTTAGCGTGCTCAACAGATCGAGACAGTATTTTACGCCAACCCGCCGCCTACTACTTTACAAGGCGCAGGTTCGGCCTCACATGGAATACTGTTCTCATCTTTGGGCAGGGCCACCCCAATACCAGCTTCTCCCTCTGGACCGCATTCAACGGAGAGCGACTCGAATCGTCGACTGCCGGGTTGTTTCAAATCGCCTAGACCACTTGACGCTGCGTAGAGATGTGGCCTCGCTATGCATCTTCTATCGCTTTTACTATGGGGAGTGCTCCAAGGAATTGTTCAGACTGATCCCTGCCGCCTCTTTTCGCCATCGTCCTACGCGACAGAATTTCCATTCCCATCATTTAGATGGTTGGCAGTCCACAACTGTGCATTTTTCTAGAAATTTTCTGCTTTGCACAACTAAACTGTGGAATGAACTGTCGCCTGCAGTATTTCCGGACCAATACGACCTACAAACCTTCAAGAAAAGAGCGTACTCAGTTTTTAAAGGCGGGCAACGCATTTGTTGCTCCTCTGGTGTTGCAGGTGTCCATGGGCGGCGGTAATCGCTTACCATCAGGCATTCTTAAGCAAGAATAGAGCCCTTTTAAATCCAAGTACTCAAAATACCAAACTTTCAGCATAATACTGGTACTATCACAACCACAACCAGTTGCAAAATTATATAATAAAGCAACAGTTTCGGTCGAATTTTTGAGAGCAATATTCATTCTCATACAAGATCTAAAAGTAACATCTGTAGTTTGCGATCAACGGACCGAATTCAGAATATGTTCTGTAACTGTTCCTTACGAATATGTAATAGAAGATATGATTTCGTTCAAATATAGCAATTCCTTTTATTTTCTTTTGGAAGTACATTTTATGATGAATACGTAATAAGGCTCTCTATTGTACAGCGAAGGCTGTTTTCTTTTAGATATTCTCTTTTTTGGCAGACGACTGTCTATCTTCAACAGGTAAACACTGGCTGAATGGATAAACGAATAGTGCAATGGTCTGAGAGGTTGCCTCTCTACCGCTACTGAGCCAATAATCTAATTTTGATCCCCTCATGGCTCAAAAATTTATATGATCCACACATAGTGGTGCCGAAAAGGTGTTCTTTGAGTCTGTTGTATCTATGTATGAAAAGTACTCTGCGATGCAGGAATTATATGTAGAAGGTGCGTTCATAACGAAAACATTTAAACAGTTACAGAAGGCACAACATCGCCATTTTTATATAATTGTGTGTACACTCATTTTGATGGCAAGCAGTTAGTAAAGCCCGATAGTAAAGATCACCACCCCAATAACTGACAATGGAAGTACTATGATAGTCCTAACTTTTACGGCCTTAATAAATATTTTTATGTCTAAGAAAAAGCAAGCAATAATAAATCAATTAATTGAGGACCTTAAGATCAATCAAAGTTCACATAATAGACTTTAAGCTATCTGCACACAAGAATCTAATAATCATGAAAACTACTCGTTCGGTCGGCTTACGTTAATAGTTCACACGAGGCATGCAACTTACGCTGGAACCCTCAACGCATTGTGTTTAAAAGCGTCAAGTGATGACAGGAGCTAAAACCGCTTAGCTTCTGTTAAAAAATGGCTCACCTGGCTACGTTGTTCCAGGATATCATGCTCATGATTAAGAACCCCCGATTGGATTCAAAACCAGTCTGGCAAACTCAAATAACCAAAGTGAACTTACTTACTATTGTATAGAATAAATTATAATTCCCACTCACAAAAGTTTTAATAATAATATCAACATGGAATCAGAATATTGGTAATCTTATAAAATTAAAGTTAAGAGTCAACACCAAAAGACCTTATTTTTATATTTCTAACAGAGTTAATAAGACTAGATAAACTGAAATTTCTTTAAAGGAAATTATTCTATACACTTCTTAACTTTCCACTTTATTCTATCTAATTTATTATGCAAACTAATACCTACGCCAAAAATTAATAACTAACCAAGTAGAGAAACGCTAAAACTAATAATGCAACAACGGTCCAGATTGCACCGATACATTGCACCTGCCCGACTGGGCTCTTGTCACCCCGAGCACTCCTCCCCATCCCCCCTTATGGGAGGAGGGGAGAATGGGAGAGTCTGTCGTGGTACGTGTGAAGCAATTTTTTTATATGTATTATATTATATTGAACTGAAACGTTGGTTTTAGCGAGGGAGTTGGATCAAGGGAAATAGGAAGGAGTGTTTTGTATATTGGATGGGATCAGGTTCTTTTGTGCGGTTAACCTTGTATTTCTGTCGTTCAAGGCCCAGTTGGGGCGCCAAAAATATCACCCAATAATCTTTTAGAACTTTAATATTTACACACGTAACAGGCAAATCGTTAGTTTAGACATTCATTGGTAATCTTAGTTCGATATATGAAGTTGATTTTTTTATACAAATTATAGTATCGTGGTAAAAGGTTTGGAGTTTAAGTTCTACAATGTAAAATATAAATACTCAATATTTTTTTTTGCTATTAATGCTGATTTGACGAGGTTAGACTTTCAATGGGTGTCAGCAGGTAAGTAAAGAGGTTACAGTTACGTATTGAACATCTTATCATCAAATTATTTTCGTCTAGTAATCGTCTGTACTGTTTTTCATTTCTCGCATTAAACACACAACACTATTAAATATATTAACAATTATAAATAAAAGTAATTACTTTTTAATAATATTATGTGTTAGTTAATTATCTTCTTATGTTAAGTTATAAGCCAAATAATGGCGGCCGGAAGCACTGACTAAACACGATTTCTATTGCTCTCTAAAATCATGATTTCATAAATATCATACCAGTAATGACAAATTTAATCATTCACCACTACATCGCTGAAACCTCAACTAGCAGCACCGATAACTGCTCTAGCTAATTCGTTCCGAATATATAATTATGACTCGAGCTGCAAGAATCAGAGATCGATCAGGTACTTAGACACAGACTTAACCTAATTCTTCCATTCCTTTTCTAATTCCTCTCACCTATGGCCGGTAACGCACGAGTGAACACTACTAGCAATGCAAGCGATCATAAGCTGCAGTGAACGCATACCATCGGACAGATTGTATGGATTTCTGCCACCAGTGTCTAATAAAAAAAAATAGTAATCCATTATGCAAACATGACAATTAGGAACAAAATTGACGAAGAACTTTAGCTATTTTACATGTAGTAATATTACACTTCAGTCTCAAAATGAAACGTAAAATCTTTGGTAGAAATTTCTGCAGAACTATATTGGAAATTCACTTCCAACTGACTTTCTTTGTGACCCGTACTATTGCATGTCACGTTACCTTCTCTTTAGAATCGTACATTTATTTCTTTATGATTTAATTCTTCATGAAGCCTTGATCTTTCAATACTACTAGCTACATTTATGTTATTGTCAAAAAATCATAAACAGTAGCCAAAAAGTCCTACTTAGTGTTTTTATTTTTCGTATTTAAGTATCAATAAACGAGTTTCAGCTTTTCATTCAATACTTGTTGGATAACACAATTTTTGATGATTTAAACAAAAGTAGAACCATGACGATCGTGGCAAAAAGATATATATTTAAGAAAATAAAACCAAAATTACATTGAGTTCGATTATCATTGAACATTTATTTTAACAAGTCTTTGCGAGTGTTTTCTTAAGAGCAAACCAAAAAAATTGGAACAACCAATTTTACCACGCAAGTTTCAACTAAAATTATTACGAGATCTTCTTTTCAAGCCGACGCAGCATATTTCTTCTCCTATAACAAAGGATTGATTGACTAAGAGCGTAAATAGATATCTAAGATGAACATGGATGGGACACTCGAAAGGGCAGGACCATTGTGAACATTCTTTGACCAGATCGAAGGCATTCTGGAGAAAGGTCAGGATAAGAATACTCTAAGCCGACGAGAGCACAAGAAGAACGTAAAGCAAGAAAATGAAATAATTATGTAATTTCTGCCTACCCCTTCAGGTAACTGGCATCCATGCATATAAGTTCACCAATAGTGAGATATTATGATCTAAGGGTTTAAGAGCAAACGATTTACCAAAATAACAATACGTGCGATAAATCTATCTGTCCCTGGCGACCGACATAGTAGCAGGATAAAAAACTTAAAGCCTTACATCGGGGCGGGGATCATAAGGCATTTTTCCGAACACACACGAATGCTGCCCCCTCTCCTCCCATACCAGCCCGGTGATCTGGCCGCCCGATTGCGTAGAGTAGTGTGTTAATTTTTTTGAGTAGAGGTCACGGAAATGTTGGAGAATTTGTGTTGACGTAATTTTAATTCTACTGCAGTATTGTTTGCTTGACAATTTATATTTATAAACCATTTTTTCTATACTTTAAACTACTCGCAATTTCGCTAACTTTATTCTAAAGAACTATTCCACAAAAAACGTCCATATTTCAGTCCTTTTCGCATAATGTTTTTTGTCCTAATATACTTCGGCATAACGATTTTGGCACAATTTGTTTTGGCATAATAATACTTTGGCATACTTTTTTTAGGCATACATTTTATGTTGGCATAATCATGTTAAAGACTAATTTGTTTTGGCATAAATTTGATTCCCATAACGTTAGTAGGCCTAATGACTATTAGCATAACGTTAGTAGGCCTAAAGACTTTTAGCATAATAGAAGTTAACTCAGATAGAAGTTAACTGATTGAAATAGTAGTCCTTAATTATTTATTTTAGGTGTATATTTTCAAAACCGACTTCACGTAGTCTTGTTTGTCCTACCCCTAGAGTGTTATTTAAAATCGCGTAGGCGTGTAGGGGCGAGGCGGCCCGCGGGCTGAGGAGCAGGCGGCTGCGAGCGAGCCGCCGCGGCTGAGGCTGGCCGGCGAAGCCGGCCAACAAGCCGAAGCTGCGGTGGTGAGCGAAAGCCGTCTGCGACGATTAGCACGCGTGGGGCCGCCGGAGGCCCGCAGCGCCGGAGCCGTGACAGAAACTCATTCAACACATCATCAATTTATGCTTTAGGATATTATGCTTAAAAAAGTTATGGTTTAGAACTTTATGCTTAATAAATTTATGCTTTACAATATTATGCTTAATCATTATTATGGTTAGAGAAATTATGCTTAAAAAATTATGCGTAAGCTGTTATGCGTAATTATATTATGCGAAAATATAATTATGCCAAACAACATTATGCTAAGTTATATTAGGTCTTAAAATTTTATGCTAATGGATAGGGAACCAAATGCGCTATGTGGTTAATCCGCACATAAGTTACTTTAATACAAAAAAAGCCTGGTCAAACCGAAGTTGCTCTATTGATGTAATATTAGCACTGTTTAAACTGCCCTGTTGCTGAGGGCGGACAATAAAAAGAAAAGAAAACGCAATTAAAGTCACTAGATCAAATAAATTTATTATGCTATGTTCGTTCTTCTACCAACCTTTAATAATGATATCGTTACTGAATTTATTTTTATTAATTGTTACAACTGAGTTATTATTAGTCAATGAATATAGTAACTGAAGAAATATAAAAGGAATACTCATTTTTTGACATTTGAATTAATTTTACTAAGTCCAATAAGTAAATGTGCGGCCTTATACGTAAGTAAGTAATTTCTTACAGACCTAACATTAACCAACGCTTAAAATACAAAATAAGCACTTTGCTCACTTAAATATTACAACGCAAAATCGCCTTTCGAAGATCAAAATCTAAATTCAAAATTTTGTAACTGAAATATCGCCTCTGTATCTGCAACTACCCTACATCCACTCTTTGCTTCTTCGTCTCGCCGATAGCCTGCGATGTGTGCGGCTTCGAAACGCTGAAAGACGCCCTGTGACGCTGTAGCCTTCCTGAAAATGTATGCTACCCCTCCCTCCCACGTCCCCTCAACCCCACACAGTCGCGCTCAAGCAAAAACACACACAACGACACGAGAAAAAACCTCACAAGTGTACTAACAGAAAATAGTCCTTTCTATGTGTGCGTCAATGAAAGATTACTCCTATGTAGTGGCAATACATATTCCTCGAGCGAAAGGTTCTGTGTCTGTGTGCGTCTGTGTGTGTCAACGCTGTTTCGTATTACTCTTTGTTAGTGTGAGTGTTTTATTGACATTTTTATACATGAAATTTTATGTGCGCGATTTAGATGTTTTTGTATATAGGTTCTGTATGTGTGCCGGTTTGTGTGTGTGTGAATTATTTGCGGTCGTTTTCGATGTTCGTAGAATACTGAATGGATGTAATTAATTCGTTTCAGATGGAACTGTTCGGGTTGCTTTCCCGAGTGAACATTTGGATATTTTGTACTTGGTAGATTTTCAACGGCAACTATTCGAGATATGGTATTGAAGGTTGGTTTGATTTGTGGTTTATATGGCTATCGTTATCCCCCTGTTCGGTATAAAACGTTTCAGTTTCATTGTTGCAAGTTGACTTTGTATGCGATGCAGTTAAAACGTAAGAATTTTATGATCGCTGCGATTTCTTTTGCATTCATGGTTTTGCGTCAAATGTTTACAATATTTTCTCTTTGTGATGGCACTTACGTATATTATATACAGTAGTATCATTATTAATCACAAGCGTTTTGGGCTTTAAGAACAAATAGCGATTCTTCAGCTTTACTTTGTACATATTTTGTATTGTGGTTGTCTAAGCGAATAACCTGTGCTCTTATACATACAAATACTTGTATGCATATGAGTACAGTTTATTCGCCTTTTTATCTCAAGGTCAATTCTCGTAACAGATGTGTTCAAAATAAAGTTCCGATTTAGTCTAATAAATGTCAAATGAAAAAAACTGAAATGCAATTTGACATTGATTTGAATTTAGGAGAATACTATTTGTGATATTCACGACTGTAAGACTAGATAGGAAAATCTATTTTGTGTAGTTTTTATTATGAGAATTGAACCTCAGATTTATGTCAGATGGTAATAGATGGATTATGGGATTTTGTAAGAATTATTAGTTATTTGGAAAGCAAATAACTGGCATTCATGTTAGCTGCTACAACTAAACTAGATTATTTGACGTTAGTACTGTAATAGACGGTATTCGAACCCACGACTCCTTGACTGGAAGTCCAATGCCTTATTCATTACACCATGCACCATATATCTGGATCTCTTGAACGGAATTAATTTAATTTAATTTCGAATGCACTGCTGACGTAGTGGTTTAGATGGTTGTCTCGCCCCTGGCTCTGCGCCGAGTGTTATGGGTTCGAATCCCACACGGAACAAAAAAATTTGTGATCAACAATTGTTTCGAATCTGGATATTCTTTGTGTCCGTTGTTTGAATGTTTGTAAAGTCTCCCGCGACACAGGAATTATGTAATTAATTATGGGTCGCAGTCGTATCAAAAAATATCTATAGGCTATGGACCAATGTATTAGATTACTCTTAATAATCAATCTCTATAAATTTCTCAAAAATATTTTCTACTAACCGACAGAATCTCATTACAGTTTTTTATATTAATATATATTTGTCAAATCGATTAAAGTTAGCCTGTATTACAATCTGAAATCGACGGAAGGTAAGTACATATGTCTATTCTATAACTTGTGAAGTGTTTGATCTCGAAGTAAAGTATTATAGCCGTAATGCTTCTAAACGTGGCCTTGTCTGCAGATGGCATATAACTTCAATGTCATCTCTTAGTATTTCCGAGGGAGGACATCGTGTAGTACTTTATTAGCGATTTAAAGTGCAGTAATAAGATGTTTAATAATACTATATGGAACATATTTAAGCAATATTCATACATATTTCATAGGCTCACGCCTAAAGTGGTGGGCAGAGGTATATTTGTTACATTTTATTTGGTTTTAGGGTTTAATTTGCAAATCGTGTTTGATGATATACATTTATATTGCATTTATACCTACATAAACTAACCCTTATTTCCCGAAAGGGTAGGCAGAAATGAACCACTATAGATTTCGATTTGCTACTATTCTAGCATAATTTATTTTCTTTCATTATATTCTTCATGCACGCTCGACGGTTTAGGTTACTCTTAACTTGACCTCTAATCTTCATCCAGAATGTCGCCGATGTGGTCTGATAACGATCGCCGAAGTCTTCCCCTTCCTGCTATCCTATTCATATTTGCCTTATGATAAGCTTTGTTTGTTTAATAGTCTTAATCAATCATCGCATAGGCCTGTGTACTCGATGGCGTTGTGGTTAGTGTAACCGACTGCCACGCCTGAGATCGCGGTTTCGATTCCCGCACAAGTCAAACATTTGTGTGCATGAACATGGATGTTTGTCTTGGTCTGGGTGTTTCTATGTATAATATGTATGTATTTACAAAAAAATATGTATGTTTATCTATTGTCTAGTACCCATAGTAAAAGCTCTGCTTAGTTTGGGCTAGATGGTGTTGTGTGTATGTGATAAAATATTTTTATTATAACAATCATTGAAATTGAACTACTTTATACGATTTCTATCACGATGTTCATTTTGAAACGAATTATTACATAATTTTGAAACTATTTAACTACTACTGTTTAACTTTAATACTACTCAAGCTATTTAAATTATTAAAACTATTTGGATTTAAGTTTACACTTACCATGGTCACGAGATTGAAAGCAAAATGTCAATATATAATTTTCGCGTAAACGTAAACCAATATTATGTATAACAATCAATTCTACTATTCCGAATTAGGTCATGCCCTCAACCAAAATAGTAGATAATGTTTTTATAGCATATTCTCGACACTCTCTGTGCTTAAGTTAACTTTAACTAATAATGAGTTAATTACTTACTTAACTCATTATTCCAGACAGATATTTCAATTTTATAAATACTACATAGATATAGATAAAGTCATGCTGTTCCATGTTTAAAATTGTATAGAATTTAAAAATGGAAACCTTTTCTTTTATACCTGTGACTGAGTGGACTCCTTATATTTAAAATACGTCGAGTGTAGTGAAACTTGGACCAGGACAGAAAATTGTATAATCCAAAAAAAATGTTCCGAGACTGGATATTCTATATTAGATTAATTACTGGGTATTCGATTTTGAAATTATTCCTAGTGCAGGAGTTCTTGCTTAGTCTAGTTTAGTTCAAAGTTTCCTGTGTGTAGTTTACAATACCTTGCATAAACCTACCAACTTACCTATCTAAATGCAACGTAATAATTCACTGATTATCTATATCAAAAAATAATTTAGACTTCAAATATATTAGAAAATATCCAAAAAATAAACATTGCTGAATAATTACCGTATTATTCAAAAACGACTGTTGGAAAAATTCCGGGACAAATACAAATAATGATACTAATATATATGTATCTCTTTCAATATTATATAATATACCAGTTTATTTAGGACAATTTAACAAATCTACAACTTTTCTCAAAATCTTTAAAATAACTTACCACGATTTAGACAACATTATCACCATTCCTCCAACCCACGAGACCATTCACAATAATGCCTAAACAATAAATATGTTGATATACAACATATCTGTCGTTTAGACATCACAAACGAGTAAACACATTTAAATAAAAAATATCTCTTGCCCGCAACTAATTAACCACATAACCAAAAATAAAGGTGAACGAAAAAGCACGCCAGTGGTTCGCTGGATAAAATTTGCATAGCTAATACGAATCGACACACACACTTGTTTAATTTTCACGACCATGTAACTGCCCACACACACATGGACAACTCTACGTTGCTCTCGAAATGTAATATTAAACGAAGAATATTTTTGATGTTACAACGGTTTTTGAGTGCGAATATAGAATACGTTTTTGATAGAATTTCTTTTTCTTTCTTTTAGCCTAATGGTGTTTCAGTTGGCTGATTCATGTATCAGCTTACATCAATATAATAGTCTCGATTTCGCCTTCACTCATAAAGAATGTATCTTCTGGTATTTCGCGGGTGAATTAGGTTTAGAGACAAGATGACGGTATAGCCAACCTTACAAATGTTTGGTTCTATCAACCAATCAGTTATGTCAATTCATTATTGAAGGATCAAAACCTTCAAGACATTTGGTTACACACACAGGAGATTTCTTTGTTTTATTAAAAAGGATTAAGTACGAGCAATTTTGTTTACTAAGTACAAGTAGGTATTTATGTTACTCCTCCAGCTAAGCAAGAAAGCTTGTGTTAGGAGTGAGTCCACGTCGGTAGTGCAATAAGTGGGATTCAAACCCATAACCTTTCGACTGCAAGTCCAGTATTTTATTCATTTAAACCGCTGCTTCAGCAGTCTGTTTACAATAGATAAACTTTTTAGAGAAATATGCGCCTGAAAAAGCGTTTTTTAACTTTCGTCTGTCTATCTGCATGTTTCGTTATACCCGAAAAATTAATAGACAGATTTTAACGTGATTACTACAAGCTTGGAGTTCAAATTCTAATCAGCAGTCTGGTAACGCTTATGGTTATGGATAGTTAGGGGCAAATGTTAGTGGAAATTATTTTATTACAACAAATTCTCTGGAGCAGGACGGAGTCTGGAACTGAGCTCGGTAAATGGCAATAGTAGGATCCGAAAAAATATCTGGCAAAATATGGAAATAGTATAACTCTGCTTACCCCTTTGAGCATATAGGTGTGAAACTATATACGTCAATATGTATTAAATATAATCCAAGACCATAAAACCCATCTTCTTTGAACAAAACCTGCACACATAGATGTTATATCCACATCTGTGCTTGAACACACGACATATTCTCCAAGGAATCGCTGCAGACTGCGACTTATTTTTATTTTCCTTTAGTTTCCACCTCGGAGGCTGCACATCTTGGACTGTGTTTGAAAGTAGGAAAATTACGAGACGCTGCTGTCTGGATGACCCAGTTCAGATTCGGCGTGAAGAGCCATGTGGTGTTCTCATTAATCGCATTCTTAAACTTGTTGCCTAATTATAAAATTGAGGGTATTTTGCAGTTAATATTTTTTTATAAGTGTCTTTTTTGTAAAAAATTGGTAAAGGTGAGTGACTGTCGGAGCCAGTATATTGAGGTGAAAGAAAAGCAATGAGAGAATTACGTGAGCTGCCAGAACTCTTCTTATTCAGGCCCAACGCAGGCTTACGCTGGTTTTATGCAAGGCAAGGAAATTTTCTAGGATACCTGGTTTAATCGTGTCGTCATCAAATTATTGGCCACAGTTCATCTACTTGATAAACATTTAATCTGACAAACTTTTGCTGTTGCATCAATTGGTAATGAAAATTTATCATCCTAATTATTTCATGATTAATAAACAATAATTTTCAATATAATTTATGTTATTAGGAAATCGATAAATCAGTTTACTTACAACCCATTTTAATTACAATTATCAGCAAACGAAGAAATTAATTCCCTCGATTAATTTATCGATTAACAAGCACGCACATTATCGATTACCATACAATAAGCATATAAAAATCGATAATAGAGCCATTAGTTATTTACCTTGTTTTGCATTCGAATAAAAACTTAAATGCAAATTGTAATCGATACCACAAACTCATTAATAACTACTCGATCGATTAAGTAATTACTATACATCGACGGCTACAGTTTTTCCACTTTTTCTGCTATACAATAGCGACAATGAATGGTGCGAAAAATTATTCATACTTGTATTTCTAACTGATGACAGCACATTTACATACAAATTACACTGTGAGACAGAGGAAAATGAACCTTATGCCGATTAGCATAAGAGTGGGGGATACTGTATAATAATGCTATTGAGACTTTGTTGCAAAAAGTGACATCGTTTTATTCAAGATCATAATGTGCTGGGTAATAATTAGCGCAAAAAAATATGATTATCATACGAGATGGCGTATATCGATTACTTACCATGTTCAATGGAGGGTGACCAGTATATCATTGCTTATAAGGCACCTGTGAGGTTTAGTACAGCTGCGAATACTTCTGTTGAGATCAGAAATTAAATGGAAAAATGGCTGCCTTAAAATTATATATTTTATAAGATTTTGTCTAATGCCTATTTTTGATTTTGGCACTCTATGTTACTTTTCCACTGTCTCAGTGGCGCAGCGGTAGAGTATGCGACTAATATGTTTGACGTCTTAGCTTCTCGGATTCATCTTGAAATATTCGGTCAAAAATTTCTCAGTTTCTACTGAGAAATTGACATTGTCTAAAACTGTACCCGGTAGACGGTAATAAGACTGCATCCTATAACATGGATCTCAAACAAAGCGTAGCCGACGATATGTGAAAACTTCTGCGTTCCACTTTAAGGACGCAAGAGACATGAATCTATAAATGTATTGACCCGACATCATTATTCATTTAATCTATAATCTATTCCAAAAAATCCGTTTCTCATCTTCAAAGGAACTGCATCCTAAAACTAGACTTCTACTACTATCTTTGATTTCCGACCAGGCGCTATCCAAAAAATCGCAGCCAAAATTCCTTCATAAAGAATACTAAATCAATCTCTGTCTGCCTATCCTTAACAAGTAAGCGTAAAGAACACCTTTAGAAGTATTATAACACAACAAATCTCTGAAACACCTTCCCTTTAAACCTTCACAAAGGAGGCAAGCTCCAAACTAAAATGCAGAGAGCATATGAATTTCTCAATTATCATGGCTCTGAACAAACTGCTAGGAATCGAGACGTATGATGCGACCTCCCCCATTCCTCCCCAAAGGGGGTGGGGTGGCATCCGCGACCCATTTATCCCTGTAATATAGTAATGGTGGAGGGGCATTTATTAAATTGTAAAAATCTTATTGATTTCGTAGAGTAAGAGTGGGGGAAAGCTCTTAGTTGTGAGTGATGTATGTTTGTGGAAACGAGACAGTATATACATATATTATATAGATACATAATCTTACGTATACGGCTATCTATGTATGCATATGTATATAGGGCATAAACTGAAAGCCTGACGATGTATGAGTGACTACATGAATGGTTTAGTTTGTCGTCTCGGCATTGCCATTGCGTCGAGTACTGTGGGTTCAATTCCCATACAAAACAAAATTCTGTGTGATATACTCATGGGAAATAAGCGGTGACAGCCAAATGGGAAACCTTTGGACTGCTATACAGCGGTCTCGAATTCGATCCCAAGGCGCACATCTCTGATTTGCCAAAGTTATTTGCGTATTAAATAGTTAATTATCGCTCGCTTTAACTGTGAAGTAAAACATCGAGAGGAAACCTGCATGTCTGAGAGTTCTCCATACTGTTCTCGAAGATATGTGAAGTCTTTGTTCTTACCTCCTCACTCTGAGAAAAGTCTGAAGCTGTCCCAATGCATGATATATGATATTATAGGAATAGTTGTCTTGAATCTGGGTATTCTTTAAGTTTATTGTTTGGAAGTTTGTAAAGTACCCTGCGATCCTGTGGCAACAGCGACCACTTAAAACACTAACATCTGAGCAGTCAAGCAGTGATTTGACAGTGCATGTCAAATTTCTCATGTCACAAATAGTTGTGTTACGCAAAATAGTGGCATACAAATGTAATGAGCGGTCCCGATGTGTCACATAATGAACAATGGTATCCACGACAATGGAAACTATTAATTGTGTAATGTATTATGTAAAAATATACGCTAAGGAATGGTAAGGTTTGGGAATACTTTCACTGGAAGTACACATCCATATTAGTATGAGTTGTATTCTCCACGTCTAACAGAAAAGTACTCATGTTCCCTTCAGCTAAGTTTTTAGAGCATACATAATCCTAACTAATATTTTAAATACGAATGTGAGATTTTTTGTTACGCTCATGCACCTTAACTACTAGACCGATCATCATGAAATTTCGCGTACACTTAGACAGGGTAATAGAAAATAACATAGGGTACCTTTCATACAGCAACTACACGCAAAAATAAACGTAGACCTTATACCGCGTAAGCAACCACCCTTATAGTTATAGGAAACCACATCATGTATCAAAAAATCATCATCATCCAATCTTTAAACAAGGAATATATTAACTTAAATGTCAAATTTATTCCTCGTTTAAATTAATTCAAATCGTATTAGAATTTTCGAACCTTTCGAATCTTAAACAATCGAACGCGAGACATTCGATTTTCAAATATTCGAATGTCTTTCATCTAGTAGCGTCGGTACAATGTTCATTCATTTGTAACAGTACGTTACACTTTAGACGCAGTAGTTAAGTCGGGTCGCATGGCTACGTATAGCTCGGAGTCAGAACATGAAGTGTCATCGAGCCTCGGGAAGGCGACGCCGGCAACGTGCCACTTCACAGCGCAGACGTGGATATCGCTCGGGTTTTGTTGCATTTCTTGATCTTTCGTCTTTATTATACGTTTGTAGAAGAAAAAGAGAAAGATATTTGTTTTTTTGCTAGTTTTAAACGAGTGGATATCGGTTACTGCGATAAAACTGAGTCATTATTTAATGAGATTTTACGGGAATACGTTACAATTTTTATCAGGATATAATTATCAATATTAATCGAGCCAAAATTAAGCTTTTGTATTAGGAGAAGCCATGAAGAGAGAGAGAAAATTGGAAATTGAGAATTTCTGAACTGAAAGTCTTCAAAATCGAGTCCTTTGCAATCTATTGCGTACATTTCCACTTTGCATATCCCTACGGGTTATATTATCTACAATTTTACCGAAACGAACGATGAAGAACAATCATTAAACTATATTTTTTAATTTGTCGATTGAATGCTAAAATAAATGAGATAAACCTTTAAAATAAACTGTTTGCTTGCACGGATGGCGCATTGGACGAGCGATCAAATCGTCACCGAGCTATAAGTTGTGGCTGTGAATACCACACTGGACAATTTTCATTCCTAATTTTAATGTTTCCTAGTCTAGCCTAAAGTCTAGCGTATATAATTCTGGAAAAGTCTGCTGTTACCAATTATTTGATCACGATAAAGGGTTGAAGCCGCCAGCACGTCCGAGGATTATCACTCTCTTACAGCAATCAGCAAAAGAGTAGTAAAGCTGTTTTCACCTGGCTCAAGACTCGAAGTTACCTGTCCCAATCTTTTCCTTTCATTACAATTTATGTCCTTTTTCATACGTCGCCAAAGCCTAAATGATAGGTACTCCTAGTATATTAAACGATATAAGCGATCATAAGTGCCGGTAACCGTTTAAAATGATTGACTTGCTGATTGCCTTTTCGTTGTTCCAAAAATAGTAATAAGTAAAAAGTACCAAATAAAAAAAAAACGGTTTGTTTTTATAAATAGCATATACTTATTAAAAATGAACTACTTTTGTTTTACACTGACAATATTCACGTTTTATTTATTGTAGCTTCTCTTTTCTAGAGGTTTAAGTTATCTTCATAACAAATTTGATACAATTCGGTTGAATAATTTAAGCATGAAAATGTAAAAACACACAGACACACAAACTAACATTTATTTCATATTACCAATATTAAATGAAACTAGTGATCGCCCAGTGGTCGAAATTCAACCATAATCAATGCTGAAAATTAAAAAGGAAAGGAAATGAAATTATGCCAACTCTTTTTTATTAAAAAAAAATTGTCTTTGGCTATTTGTATAGATTATAAGACTGTATAATTATTTACTTAATTAAACCTATCACATATTGCTATAAACAGGATATACACAAGAATTATACCTGATGAGGAAGATAACTTAAAAAAAAAAATGGCTGAAAACCATACAATCAAAAACCACTCAAGAGCTTAAAACCAACATTATCCTGACAACACTTTACATAAAATCACAATCACAACAAAATGATCAAAACAAACAATCATACACACACACACACACACATGAACCTGTACACATTTTATTGTAGACAATAGAAATCCTAACCTGGGAGACTCGTTCTATCACACGGCGAACAAAACATTGCGACTAACAACTAACTCTAGGTAGGACGTCGAGTCTCCTAACAAAACCCGGGGCTCAAAGCGTGCGAAAGTAGAGCCCTCTTTATCTAAGAGGCGTCGGGAGGCGGGGGAGGAGACAAGTGCATCTCAAAGAAATGCAGATTTTACACGTCGCTACTCTTCGGGCGCGCGGATGTATCGTGCACGCTGGCTCTACCGTTTGCAAAGAAAGGGTTTCGTTTTTTTATATCTTGCGTGTAAATTTTTTGTGTGTATGTTTATTGGTTTGCTGACTGTCTTACGAATAATGAACATTGTTAACCCCCGACGCAAAAACGACGGGGTGTTATAAGTTTGACGTGTCTGTGTGTGTGTGTGTGTGTGTGTGTCTGTCTGTGGCATCGTAGCTCCCGAACGGATGAACCGATTTTAATTTTGTTTTTTTTATTTGAAAGGTGATTTAGTCTTAGTTTAGTTAGGTTATGTTTGATGTAAATCGGTCCAAGATGGCCGCCGCTACAAAATGGCGGATTACATATTTTTTCACAACTCCCTCAATATGGGTATCAAATGAAAGGGCTTGACTAGTAGAATACTATATACTATGATACATTGTAAATCCAAGATGGCCGCCACCATAAAATGGCGTATTACATTTTTTTTCACAACTCCCTCAATATGTGTCGGGGGTTTTTAAATTTTTTATTTTTATATTTATACGAATAATAATTTTAAGTTTTGTATATCAGTTGTTTTATAGCCAGTTGCCATATAATTGTTTGATGGTTTATTTGAAGTATGTTTGTAGCTTAGCTTAAAGGGTTAACGAAATAACTACTATTTTCTCATTATGATAAATCAAAACAGCTTGACGTGAAAAAACCAAGAATAAAGAAATCTAGAAGAAAATATGTCTGAGAGTTCTGATGAAGAATATGTTTCAAATATGCGGGGCCGCACTACTGCAGGCGACGACGTAATGTAAACTATGGCTTAACCGTTCCCATACTACTACAGTCTATGCCCAGCAGTGGGCTAATATTGCTATTATTATTATGCACTGCTAAATTATTATGCATTTATCTTGAATATCTACATTCATGAACATTTTAGCGATATATAGATTTAATCCAATACATCCGCCAGATATGTTTCTAGAACTCACGTAATAGCGAATCTACAGATATCTCCTAGCAAAACACATTGCACCCTTCCAACAAGTATCGGTTTAGGTCCGAAATAATAAGAAACCGAGTCATCTCTTCACCAGAATCCTTACAGCTACAGTTACTTCCCTAACATCCCATAACACTTTACCCAGCATGAAAATCGAACTCAACGGCAAAACCAATTTAAGCAACACAAACAAGGCAGTCTATGTCTAATGTACACACTTCGATATCTCTTTTATGAAGCTATATTAAAATAAGTAAATCAGCTCTTAAAGTAAGGCTGGCGCAGTTATTTACCTGGACGCGCCATCAACGTATTTATATCCAAAAAAAAATGTGTAAACACTTCTTGGATACGTCAATTAACTATTATATTAATAATATAAATGAAAATTATGCATCGTAAAATGTTTGTTCGATGAGTAGATTTCATATGAGAAGAATCAAGTAAGAAACTTAAGGATTAACAATGCTATGTCGTACTCGTATATTTTGTTTGTTTCTTACTCCCAGATTTGCAGACGGTACATCAAATATGAGACTCATTATAGCGCGCTGGATTTCTCTAAAATATGTCAAACGTAAGTAGGCGACGCGATGTCTTGCCGATCTCTACATCTCTACACTAATGCTCTTTGTCTAATTGTCACACTCTACATTTTAATAAATAAAGTTTAAGGATCCCGAATCAGTTGGCTAACTTTAACACCCGTTTTGAGAAAGGATAGTAAATATTATTGCTGCTGCATGAGACGAAATTTCATGCAGCAGTCACTGTCACCTGACCTGTTCGATTCCCGTTTCGAGCAAAGTGTTATTTGATTTGTTTATTATGCATTTTCAGTGGCAGAACGGAACTGTGTTCTGTAAACGTTAATATCAGGCGAAATGTTGGTGTAATAAACCTCTGTCTTACCCTTCAGGATAGATAGATAGTAAGGAAAATATTCTGAACTAATTGGTATCACAATGATACAATGGCTTGAATGGTAACGATAGTGCAATAGCTACAAGGGTAACAAATACCCTGTTTTCTCAGGTAACAAATACCCTGTTTTCTCAGGTAATAAATACTCTGTTTTCTCAGGTAACAAATACCCTGTTTTCTCAGGTAACAAATACCCTGTTTTCTCAGGTAATAAATACCCTGTTTTCTCAGGTAACAAATACCCTGTTTTCTCAGGTAATAAATACTCTGTTTTCTCAGGTAACAAATACCCTGTTTTCTCAGGTTTGATAGCCGCATAGAACAAAAAACAATATGTTTGCATTTCACCGCAGTGTAGGTATTATCGCCTAGTATGGCTGTCTTCCAAAAACGCCATAGTTAACTTGATTTATCATATTTAATATTTTCTGTCTTATTAAATGCCAGAAGAGAAGTGTGTCAGGATCGTAGCAAATGGAAATCCGTAGTCTCTGCTTACCCCTCTGGGAAACAGGCGTGAATCTATGTATGTATGTATGTATGTAAATACCAGTAAGACACATTTTGCCTATATATCAAATTTACAGTCGAACTTTAAAAACGATAGTACTCCAAAAGTTCGGACCTTTGGAATACTATCGCGAATACTATGTGAATGTGTGTTTGTCTGCTTGTTACGTTTTTAAGCCTTAACTATTGGACCGATTATCACAAAATGCTGCATACACGTTATCAGGGGTATAAAATAGGACAAAGGGTACCCTTCATCCAGAACGAGATGGGATTCAACCTCTTCGCCTTCATGTGACTTTTTTTTTATTTTTATTTCATCTGCTTTTTGCAATGTCTCACTGCTGGGCAAAAGCCTCTCTCTTGGATTTCCAAATCACTCTGTTGGTGGATATCCCCTGACCTTATGACCTTGTGACCCCTATATCTAGGAGTATTTTGACCCACAGGACCCATATTCAAACTCGACCGAGGGACGACCCCAAGGTGTCTGTACACCACCACACACCAGTTACAAGTCAATCGGTCCAGTGGTTCCGAAGCTATGCCTAACACTATCAAACTAACTTTTTAAGATAGTAGATCCTCGCTGGTTTCAGCATGAATGGGCCGGATCAACCGGGGTAGTACTACACTCTCACAGAATACCGGCGTGAAGTAACGGTACCCGTACTGATGCGTTTCGTATCGGTGAGTGAGAGAACCGGAGGCCCAGTTACCCCAATCCTTTTCCTATCCTTTCCTCTGTCCTTTCCCTCCTTCTTTCCTTTTTAAAGGGCTGGCAACGCACTTGTAACTCCTTTGGGGTTGCGAGTGTCCATGTGCGGCGGTAATCGCTTACCATCAGGCGATCCGTCAGTTCGTTTGCCGCCTAGTCCATAAAAAACAAAAAAAAAACTGCCACTAACAAACAAACACACAGACCCACATAGTGTTTTCATTAATCTCTTCGAAGAAGACTCAGAGGTCGAAAAGTATTATTCCTAAGAGATAGTAACATCTATATAAAATATACATTACCATGAGCGAAGCCGCGGGCAAAACCTAGTATTACATAAACCCATCCATTAATCGAACTACACATTTACGTCACGGACCTCTGAGCATCCGTAGCCCACTATATAACACTGGTCAGTAAAGCCGTTATTAAAAGAAATCGAATTAAAAACAACATAAACTTACATAATAAAAAATGGATCCCGCCACCGTCGTTCATATTGATTTAAAAAGGCTTGTAAAACATTAAATAGGTTCATTTTATTACCGTAATCGAGTCATAAATGTAAAATAAAGAAAATATGTTTAAAGAAATGTAATATACAACTAACCTTTTTTAAATAGATAATCCACTAGTGTATATTTAACTATGAAATTAAATTAATTAAATTCTTGCAATAAATTTCTTCTCGATTAACTTTATAAGGTCGTGCAATTCTATTTATTATGTAATATTCATACATACAGCTAGATAATATGTAGTTCTGCTTAATAGGAAATATGGTCATCAAACATTAATAGAAAATGTTTTAATAGATACGTGGCGCTCGGACCTAACGAAATTTTAATGTACGAAAGGGATGACTATAGTTCGAGCTGATTATCTTTATATATATAATTCTTCTGTACGTGTGTTGACAGTGAACTCCTCCTAAACGGCTGGACCGATTTGAATTATTTTTTTGTGTGTGTTCAAGTGGATTTGAGGATGGTTTAGATTTCTTTTTTTTTGTCTATACAGGACAACCGTCTGTCGGGACAGCTAGTCTTATATATAAAACTCTCGTGTCACACATACCATAGTCCTCCGAAACGCCTTGACCGATTTTTAAGAAATTTTATATGCATATTTAGTAGGTCTGAGAATCGGCTACTATCTATTTTTCATACCCTTTAGTGATAAGGGTTGTCCAGCCCTAAATTTTTTTTTATCTTTTCGTCAAAAATATATTTTTTTATAGCAAAACAACGTTTGCCGGGTCAGCTAGTGTAAGTATATTATATTAACTGTACGGGTGTCGTTGTGGTTTAAGTGCTTGACTCTGCGCTAAGCGTTGCAGGTTCGATCCCCATACGGTGCAATGATTTGCGTACATCCACAAATAATTATTTCGAGTGGAAAAATTTGTTTTAGATGTAGTTGTTCCTAGACTAGGTGTACTTTATGTCTATAGTTTAAGTGTTTGTAAAGAAACACGCGACACTACATTTATCCGTACTGCGAGAGTTGATTTGTTCCATTTAATAATATTAACTAAGAATCTCTGAAATAATTATCTCGTATTCTCCTGTTTCCTCCTCCAAAACTAAACCGATGTTAATAATATTTTGTAAACATAGTGAGAAATAATGCTTTGAGCACTGGCCTGTATGTATTTTTAATAATTATATTCGTTAGATTTAATTGCTGAAAACAGCAGTAATACTAACGAGTTATGTAATGTTTCAAGGTTTCTAGTCCGTTTAATAATTAAATTATAAAAAAGACGCAGAACATAGGAATATGACAGTGATAGATATATGTATGTGTATTACTTCTTAAACTTGTTTAACTGTTGTTTCATTGTAATATCAGCTTGCTATATAAACTTTCACACTGCTGGTCATAATCTTATACTCAGTGTGAGAAGAGTTAAGCCATAGTCTACCACGCCGGCCCAGTACGAGTTGACACTTCACATATCGTCGAGAACGTTATGGAGAACACTCTAATAAATTTATATCATCTTCTCCCTAGCCTTTGTTATTCCCAAGTTACTTGGGGTTGGCTTCTCTGGTCTAATCGGATTTGACTGGATATCAGTTTTTACACGGAGCGACTGCCATCTGACCTCCGCAACCCGAAGGCTAACGATATGCTAGGGCTAGACCAGTGTCAGGATATTATAGGGCCACTGACATCCCAATAACGACTGCCATAGATGTTCATGGCAGCCGGGACCGACGGGTTAACGTGCTCTCCGAGGCACGGAGCAGGCGATAATTGTCAATCAATACGCACATAATTTCGAAAAGTCATATAACTTCCGAAAGTCAGAGGTGCGCGACGTGGGTTGGAACCCGAGATCCTCTGCATTGCAGTCTGTTGTTCTCCCCACTGAGCTATTTTGTTTATTTCATATTAGTATAAATTTAATTTTCATCAATAATTTAGCAGAGCATACGTAAAATGTCATATTATTATAAGCATATAGTGTTTGCATCCAGTAGGATACATCTTAATGTAAGTTTAGCAAGCTAATGATACCATTTTACTGTCGATAGGTTGTATCCAGTTTTGCGAAGCAATGAAAATAAATAAAAAATGTCTCAGACATGCTTGTTGCAGGTTTCTTCACGATGATTTTCTTCGTCGTTAAAGCAAGCGATAATTAACTAATAAATACGCATATAACTTCTACCATTGCTTAACTTAGTGTCATTATTATGATAATTAATAATAATAATACATATTTTATTCATTGAAATTAAACTACTATATACGGATTTTATCGCGTTGTTTATTTATCACTGTATTACAAAATTTTGAAAATATTACACTACTACCAAAAATAAATAGATTTAATAGTTTAAATAATTTTATTAGCTTATAAATTAGTAAAATAAAATCAATAGTAGTAGTAGTGTAATATTTTCAAAATTTTGTAATACAGTGATAAATAAACAACGCGATAAAATCCGTATATAGTAGTTTAATTTCAATGAATAACATTCGCGTAAACAGAAGACAATATTACATATTTTATTCTTTGAAATTAAACTACTATATAATATACGTATTTTATCGCGTTATTTATTTAACAGTTTATTACATAATTTACAAACTGTTACACTACTATACTACTATTAAACTTTACTAATTTTAAGCTAATTAAATTATTCAAACTATTAAAACTATTTATATTTAAGTTTACACTTTCCCGACGTTTCGGTTGCTTTTCAGCAGCCATGGTCACGGGGAGACTAAGATGGTAGTTGTCTCCAGTGTAGTCATTTCAAAGTGCCCAAACATAATTTAATCATTGGTGTTTCTATTTACACATAATGAGTTCAAAGTATCATGAAGTCTAGAATTATATTACATTCAATGAATAACATTCGCGTAAACAGAAGACAATATTACATATTTTATTGCTTGTACAAAAAATAATATGTAAACAATAAATTTGAGAAAGCATACATTATGATGGTTGTACAATAACATACTCCTAAGGGACACAGCGAATCCTAAACTGAGACTTACTCATGACACTCCATTTTGTGTCATAATTTACCATCGCACTTCATCTCAAATCAAATCAAATCAAATCAAATCCATTTATTTGCTGAATAAAGGTATATATAGATGTTATACAAAATTTGCTTAATTATTACAGTTCTCTTTATTCTACCTATTCGGCATGCATAATATCAAATTAGAAAATAACTGAATCTCACTTCCATATAGGTTAAAAACAACATACAATTTCTTTTTAAGTATTTTAATAGACTTATCTATAGCAATATAATATTACTTTTAAACATGTACACATTCGAAATTGAGTGAGAAAACAACAGAATACGTTTGTATGGATAACTTAAAAATAACGAAATTATTATTAAAAATATCTAATCTGTATTGTTGCCACAGAGGTTTATATCGTAGCCGAGAGTTACGATTTCGATTGGGACAAACATTTTGTGATCCACAAATCATGGTACCGGATCTTGATGTTCTTTATGCCTCTTGTTTCAAAGTTAAAGTTTTTGTAGAATCAAACAGGTATCATATATATATATTTAAAGGTTTTGGCAAACTTAAATATAAGGCAAACTGACCTTTTCCTTTACATAGGTACGTGGTCTAACGCCTGTTTTCCGAAATGGCAGGCCAAGATTACAAATTTCTACTAGCTACCATCCTGACAAATAACTCTCGGCTCTTGCACTCTTCAGGCATGTTCTTCAGTTTAGGGCACTCTTAATATGGTCTTTCGCCAGAATGTCACCGATGTGGTCACAGAACATTCTCCGAAGAACATTCTCTTTTTGTTCCATCCCGTTTACATTGAATGTTATATACGTAAATTTTATATTTTCAAAAATATAAAATATACGTATCAAATGTATATTAAGAATTAACTTTGTTTATTGAAAATTACAGCTTTATTTTTGGTTTTACTATTTGTGTAGAATCTTTATTCTGGCAGGTGCAAGATAGAATAGTAATAAGGATGGTGTGGCCAGTAAGCAGAAATTAATTTATAGTGTTAGTATTTATTTATTTTCTAGTTTTATCATTTATCTGTTCTGTGATTCTGTATTATTATGTCTTTTTAATTTTTTATTTATTTTCCATGTTTTGGGTGTGCCCTTTTGTGAGCAAAAATATTTTTTTATTCTTTCTTTTTCTTTCATGTTATTCTACCTCAACACATACATAGACTTACGCCTTGCTGTAAGGGTTGGCGAAGACTACAGATTACCCTAATACACTGGTATACACTTCAAGCTTATACTCAACATTGTAAACAAAACCAATGCTCAATATTGCCAATAAAACAAGCAACACCAATAACAATTAGCAGCAATATTGTAAGTGTCTCTACAAGTCTCTACAGTAGAGTACTACGCACGAAGTTGGCGCGTTACGCGATCGTAACGGAACGATTAAAAGCAAAGTTTTTACTAAAGGGTGTGGCGGGAAGCTTCTACCAATCTATATAGAGATGATAGTATTAAGATTGAATTTAATTCATTAGGATAGATGACTCTAGCTTTAGGAATAATGCCTGTGTAATGCGAAACTGATAGATAGACATATTTAATTGAATTAACTATAATACATTTAAAAACGGCAACACTAACATTCGCGGTGGACTTGAAGAAGAGAGAACAAACACGATGAGTTCCAAAATCGAAACAATATTATTGTGCATTATAAAATATGAGTTACTCAAGTGTGGGGTTCGAAGCCAGTTCGAAGCTCTTGGCGCATTGACAATGGCAGGCTAACATATTTTTTTGTCCAGTAGCGTGACAAGATAGAATATTGCAAAACAGTTTAGTCCAAGACTCATCAACTATGACTCTAAGGCAATTGAGTTGTGCAGATTGAGATTGTCAAACAATTCGATCTGCAGAGCCTGTAGTGAACAGGACGAGTCCATTTCACACCTACTGTGTGAATGTGACGCGTTGGCCAGACTAAGGATGAGTCTGATGGGATTGGCATATCCGAACCCTGAAGACTTCAGGCTTCTCCCTCTGAAGTGTACGCTGCAACTGATGCAGTACATTCATAGGGAGATAGCTCAGGGATAGATCTCGGGGCCGACACAAAAGATCCCACTGGGTCGAAGTGTCGCCGATCTAAACTGACTGGCCCCCGAATTAAGATAAGATGAGATATGATTAAAATCCCGCGTAATAACAGGCAAGCCCATTGTCATTTTTATGGGCACTTGCTCTAAATTCAGATATAATTTAGATTATTTTGAATGTGCGGGATGACCCCATCAAACCGACCGAGGAGAAACCACTCCAAAAACAAGAAAAATCTTAGCTAGTCTAGCAAAAATACTAATAATTTCTTACCCAATATGCTAAACAAATATATAAAAAAAGAATAGCTACTAATATTGAAGAAGAAAATAGGTTCAAAAACCAGCATATACTCCTTGAAATCACACAAAATCCTTCAGCAAACACACCAAACTCGCAATAAGCTCACCACAATTAGACAATCGGCGCATCGGTGGCCCATGAGCCATTAGAGTTTTAATTGAAAATAGCGTAAAGGCTGTAAATCGTGGAGTGCAGCCCGATGTCCCTCCCTGTTCACCCCTTTATGGCCTTCAGAGTGCAGGACTGGTGAAGAAAATTGCGTTCTTGTGTTCAATTTCTTGAAATCAATTGGGATTTTAATAACAATAAGCGTGGTGTGGCTTCTCTGTTTGTATAGAGAATTTTATGTTTCGTTTGTTTAAAAAAAATATTTCTTTTTTACAACTGTAATAAAGTATGACTGCTGCACATGTTGGCATGGCTCGGATTCGATTTCAAGTTGGGCAAATTGTTATTGTGTTTTTCTGTCAAAGAATTATCCTACTCCAAGAAATTCTTATGAACGTCAAGGTTACACTAACTATATTATATACATTAACTTTACTTTGAATTTACGTTTACACGTTGACGTTCAGCAAACCATTGAGAAGGACGAACACGAAACTCAGGGCCAATCCGTTTAATAGCCAATTTTTCAATGCTGTTTATTTTACCTATTATATCTTCCAGGTCTTTTTTTCTTAGCCTGGGCAAAAGCCTCTCCCTTCGACTTCCAAATGATGACATACTTTAATCTATAATAAATCTATACTAATATTATAAAGCTGAAGAGTTTGTTTATTTGTTTGGTTGAACGCGCTAATCTTGGAAATAACTGGTTTGATTTTAAAAAAAATTAAGTATTGTATAGCCTATTTACCGAGGAAGGTTATAGGTTATATAACAACACGCTACGACCCACGGGGGCAGCGCAGTAATTATAACCGCGGGTGAAACCGCGGGCACATCTAGTATAATAAAATGCGGACAGATTTGATTTTTGTTTGTGAGGATTTAACTCAAAAACTACCCAACCGATTTTAAAAATTCTTTCACCATTAGAAAGCTATATTATCACCGATTAAGAGCAGCGATAGTTCAGTGGAGAGACCAACAGACTGCAATGCAAAGGGTCTCGGGTTCGAACCCACGTCGCGCACCTCTGACTTTCGGAAGTTATATGAGTTTTCGACATTATATGCGTATTGATTGACAATTATCGCCTGCTCCGTGCCTCGGCGAGCACGTTAAGCCGTCGGTACCGGCTGCCATGAACATCTATGGCAATCGTTATTGGGAAAGTCGACACAAAAGATCCCACTGTGTCGAAGTGTCGCCAATCTGTACTGACTGGCCCCCACACAAGATAAGATAAGATCACCGATTAACATAGGCTGTATGTTTTTTAAGTACTGTTACATAACCTAACTTACATTTAAGCGAGCGAAGCCGCGAGCAAAATCTAGTACTTAATATCAATATATTAATAATTCAATTTAATCCGATAAAGTAGATAAATTTTTTGTCCTTCCTTCATACTTTTGAAATCCTACAACATTCATCATCATCATCTCAGCCGAAAGACGTCGATGCTGGACATAGGCCTCCCCCAAGGTTTGCCACACACAACATTATCTTTCCATAACTCCATACTTCCGCATGTGCCTCCTGCTTTCGTGGTGCAGCGGTAATAATTGCGACTTCTGAGCATAAGGTCTCGGATTCAAATCCCGGGTCGGGCTAACAAAAAAAGTTATTGTGCAGTGCACAATAACTTTTTGCAGTTTAATATCTCCTGCGCAGATGGCCAGTCTCCGTTAAGATTATTAATAATGGTTCAATCTAATCCGATAATGTAAGTACTTTCTTACTCCTTCCTTCATAGGTACTTTTCAAGTCCTACAACAATGTCGTCCCGTAACTCCATACTTCCGGATGCGGTATGTAAGTGGTAATTATTGACCGAAAACCTATAAAACTGTATCAATAGATAGCACTCACAGGGCGGTGGCAGCCAACATACGTTAAAAGAAATTATGTATATTAAATTCTCAACTGACATTCTTATCGCCATCAAAATGTATCGACTGTGAGGCTCGAGCGATCTTGATACTTTAAAAATATAAAGTACTAGCTTCTCTTCTTCTCTCTTCTTCTTCTTCCCAGCGGTTTCGTACGCGTGAAATTTAAAAGCAAGTCTTCTTCTCCCTAGCCTTTATTATTCCCAAGTCACTTGAGTCGGCTTTTCTAGTCTAACCGGATTTAACTGTATATCAGTTTTTACACGGAGCGGCTGCCGCCTGACCTCCGCAACCCGAAGGCTAACGATACTCTAAGGCTAGATCAGTGTCAGGATATTATAGGGCACTGACTTCCCTATAACGACTGCCATAGATGTTCATGGCAGCCGGGACCGACGGCTTAACGTGCTCTCCGAGGCACGGAGCAGGCGATAATTGTCAATCAATACGTACATAATTTTGAAAAGTCATATAACTTCCGAAAGTCAGAGGTGCGTGACGTGGGTTCGAACCCGAGAACCTCTGCATTGCAGTCTGTTGGTCTCCCCACTAAGCTATCGCTGCTTGTAATTATCTATATTATTATTTCTTTGCATGTAAGAAGAAGCGGATCTACAAACACAATACCAGACTTCAAGCCGACGTATAAAGATAGATTTTAATTTGGACAACTAGCAATACAACTGTGAAAACCGCATTCTATTTCGTTCAGTAGTTTTTGCGTGATTCGTGTACAAACACACAGACAGACAAAAGTAATTGTTTTGGTTTCTATAGCTTTTGTACAGAATCTCCACATGTTTTTTTTAAATATCTCCTAGCCATTGACCGGTCACAATTTTAGATTTGTTCCGCATTTGTCCTTACATTACGTCCTACATTCCAAAATGTTCTTCTTTTTAAATTATTCCTTCTTTGCCCTACATTTTTGTACATATGATTAACAAAATAAAACAGGGTTTAAATTATTTTAAATCTTTCGTTGCCAGGCTCGTGATGTCATGCAATCATAAGGCCAAAATTTTACTGAGAGATCAAAATATTTTTCGGCTGACAGTACAACAAAAATTCCATAATAATTTTAAAAGGGACAAATATGGAATATAGTCCCGGACGAAAGAGGAATTACATTAAGAAATTAATATTTATTTAAAAGGGACATATAAAGAATACTTTTAGGGGCGAATGCGTATTTCTACGCTTGGGACGAAACATGAGGGACGAATGCGAAACAAACCCAAGTTTATTATAATTATGTAAAATATAAGTCAAATGTAGATGGGACAGCCGGAAGACCTCGGCAAACATTCTCTGATCAGAAAGGTAGGCGGGTTAATGAGAGTGAATGAAGCAAGAAACGTGCCAGGATTATAACAAGTTTGTATGCACGGATGGCGTAAGGAATTCAGTGGTCGCGTTATCACTGCCACTGAGCCTAACGCTGCGTGTTCGATCCCTACTCGAAACAAAAATGTATGTCTTATTTTAATGTTTGTAATATCCCCTGCGTCCCTATTACATAGGACCTAAAATCATAAATACTTTGGCATGTTTCTACAGAATATACCACGGGGAGTGCTCTGAAGAGTTATTCCATCTTATCCCGCCCTCCCCTTTCCTATCCAGAACAGCGCGTGCTGGGCTCAGATGCCATCCTTACACGGTGGAGTCAACTAGAGTGCGTACCAACAAGTTTGGGTCCTCATACCTCTGCCGAACGATCAAGGCATGGTATTCTCTGCCAAGGCACATGTTTCCTTCTTTCTTCAATCCTGGGTCCTTTAAGCGGGGCGTGAAAAAGCACCTTCTCAGGCCGTCAAAGTAGAGACCTCAACATCGCCTCGGCTGCTATGAGGACGATGTGGAGGCCCCTGCTCTTAGACCACACGACTGCTTACCATCAGGCGAAGTGTGGTCATATTGACGAGCAAAATAAAAAAATAAAAAATAAAAAACTAACTGATATTTTATTACAATTGCGCTTAACACTAAACATAACTTAAAAGATCAAATCCAAGAACAACACATCAGAATTATATTCAAGCAGAACCAAGTATCAAGAACGTTTGTCGAACAACATAACACGTTAATGTCGCATGCGGCTAACAATCTAATTACAACCCAAGGGAATCGAACCCCGATCGTTGGACTGATACGAGCCGATTACACTCCCACAGACCGATACACCGCACTAGTTAAGCGGGTGTAAAAAGGCCCCTTTTCAACAATAATTATACTTTTTTAATTTTTCGACTGCACTTATTTAATTTTAATCGCGACATTAAATGGCTGGGAATTCTATTTCCTTATTTAACTAACTATAAATGGCGTGTGTAAATCAATTAAACTCTAGTGTCAAGCAATGTTAAAATAGTTATAATACTCTACCACATACACACAACACCATCTAGCCCAAACTAAGCAGAGCTTGTACTATGGGTAGGTACTAGACAATGGATAAACATACATATATATACCTTTTTTTTGTAAATATATACTTATTATACATAGAAACACCCAGACCAAGACAAACATTCATGTTCATGCACACAAATGTTTGACTTGTGCGGGAATCGAACCTCAACCTCAGGCGTGGCAGTCGGTTACACTAACCACTACGCTATCGAGGCCGACAAACTTTGTCTCTCGCAACTTCCTTTCTCTTCTTCATTATTATTCACCAAATCAGCTGGTATTCCATCTGCTTTATTCGGCGCGGCTCCCCCTCGATCAAAGCCGAATCAATTAACGAGCCAGTAATTTATTTCACTTAGATAACCGTGAATGAGTTGTAGGTCTGCAGGGTATCGTTGGGTATTGTCTTATGTTCGCTTGTGGGGGGAGCCTGATCTTGTTTGAAGATATCGATTGTGGAGATAACTGTATTGGTAACTTAGTTGATATCTTTAGCTTAGTTAAGAGCTTCAAGGATTTATGCATCCTTTAAAAATTCTTCTCTCATATGTATAGTGTCACATCTTTATCCTTGAAGAAGATAAAGCTGTATCACATCCAAATTTTATCAGCTATGAGTTCAGGCTGCACGTAGTAGAGAATGAGCATATTATTGTCTACTCTATCTAATTTCAAACTCCAAGCTGTTATTGAGCATTTCTTGATAGAAAATGTCAAAAACACTTTTACTCGACCCAGCAGTTGCACTGACGACTGCTGTGCTACAGAAGCAGTCAGCCCTCACACTATAACAAACAGTGTCAACGGAACTTAGAAAACATTCAGACATCGGATACTAAAAAAACACATTCAGAACATTTTGTGGAGGCTTTTTGGTCGTTTGGAACTTTGGAGCTTCTTTTACAGATCGGTTAGTTTCGAACTCATATAGATGTGTGCGAATCGACACTTAAAAAAAGTCGGTTTGGAAAAGTGTCGTCTCGCACAATTCGTGCGAAAGTACCAATAAGATTTTGTGGATGACACAATTTTTTGTCTCGTGTGATGATCGAACCCGCAACACTCGGAGCACTGGCATTGGCAAACCTACCACTTAAACCATTGCTACAGTCATCTTGAACAAGCCCACAACAGTATAGGGGCCTGTTATAAGATTTGGATTCAAAAACATCACGCGACGCAGTGAGCATACATTTATACCCTATAATTATCTCTGTTGTATTAATTACTGATCTACTTTAATTATAACGAAATGGGTGTAAAAACCCAGAATTCAACCTCTTCGTCTTAAATATAAAAGTAATGAAAAGAAATCAAAAATATCTCAGAGGTTTTTCGACCCACAGGGCTCATATTCAAACTCGGCTGAGGTATAACCCCAAGGTGTCTGCACACCAAGTTACAAGTCAATACTATTCCATTTAAAATACATGTTACCTTGTGACCCCTATATCTCGGGGGTCTTTTGACCCACAGAGCTCATATTTAAACTCAACTGAGGTACAACCCCAAGGTATCTATTCACCAAGTTACAAGTCAATCGGTCCAGTGGTGCCGGCGTTATGCCGGTCACTAACAGACAGACACACAGACCCGCATAGTTTTCTTTAACCTCTTCGAAGAAGACTCAGAGGTTATAATAAATTAAGTAACCACACTTCTAAGTCGCAATAAACTCATCATCTTTATATAAACGCTATACCTTTAAATATAAACTATTTTTGCGTTTGGCAAGTGAGTTAACTGTCCACCTGATTTGTAATTGCCGTTAATTAACTTCAGGAAGGTCAGAGTTTTATTTGGCAGTAGAACTCTAATTTACCTAAATAGTGTAAAATTAAAATAAATCTAAATATTTTTTATAATTCCAATACATTAAATAGAAGTAAACAACACTCGTAACAGTGTTTAACAATAGTAGTTTAAAGTTCCAAAATTATGTAATAATAGTGTTTAAAAATAAAAATGATAAAATCCATATAAAGTATTTTAATTTCAAATAATTTCCTAGTTCAAACTAAGTCTAAATCTCAAGTTGCAATGAACAAAACGCGCCCAGCGACCAGTTATTTTACCCATTCAATTCTTAGGCCAAGGTTCCGCATCGTTACAAAGGGACTTCCTTAACAAAACCACAGACTTTTACATATGTGGTGCCCCTAATTACATTCATATTGGTGACCGTCTTGCAGGTGCACAGCCAGCCGTAACGGACATCAGTCAAGCGTTAACACAAGGTAAAAACAACCATATGGGTGAAGATATAGAATTCAAAATTCATCGTCCAGATTTCAAGGATAGAAGCAAAATCAACGATCAATGTATGATTCGTATTAAGAAAGTTATAGAGTTTATTATTGTGTGTTTCTGTAAATTCGGTAACAATAGTTGGTGGCTTCGCGTAAGGTCAATAGCATGGTCGAATTCGGCATCGTTAATTACTGACCGATGGTCGAATGATTTTTTATTAGTAAAAGGTGCTTGTCGATTGTAATTTGAATTTGATGGACGGGGAGCTGTAGATGGTGCTGATAGTGCATTGGTGTGGAACTACAAACCGCATTGTACATTTTGGGTTATACCAGAATTGTATCAATATTATAGCTTTAAGTTTACATCGAGTAAGTGCAATTTTAAAAGGAGGCGCTTTCACACTTGTATTAAATGCAATTGCTACGAATAGTGGCTCAAGCTTGCTTACGTACCAACCTCAGTATTATTGGGTATATACATCCAAAACTTCTTAGTAGCAGTACAAAGCCTGAAACAGTACTAAAATTAGGATCTAAAACATAGTTGATAAATTATGTAAGTACGTGTAAAAACCTTATATCTACAGCGTGTGACTAGACTACATAAATTTAAAATGTTATAGACAGTTTTACTTATTCAATAGTCAATTAAAATTTAATTCAATTTAATCGTAATCAATCTAAAAACGGTTGTTCGTTTAGTATTAATTGATCTAAAACACTTCGTGCTAAGTGCTTGTTTTATTTTAGTCGAGAATTCTAAGCGCAAGCCAGCAATTAGGATATTTCTAACACATGGTGGTCTTATAATACGGAAGGTGGGCAACAATCTGCCACTGACTATGAGTTTTTAATTGAACACTTTTCTCCTTGGGAGAATGCGTGTTTTAAAGTAAACGATTGTATATGCAACAAATGAATTCTAGCATAAAAAGACAGCTCAATAAAATTTTATAAGCGCGCACGTGAAAGCATCAAGCTAGAAAAAGTGTTCAATCACCTTCGTGACCAGAGGGTTAGTTGATTTATCGAATGTGTAGCGTGATTGACTCACGTTAGTCAAATATGATAAAAAAATCTCAATAGTATGTTCGTTAAAGATGGATTCAGTATGAAATCATACAGTTTTTCTAACCTTTTAACTAACCGATATTATAAATCACAATTATACATCGACTGTTACTGTAAAACCGTCAATGCTACACGTTTAATAAAGAGCAGGTTATAAACATGTCATTTTTTACCTCCATTGCGAAAATAAAATAATAAAAACAACTAATACGTCACAGATGAACTAGTAGACAAGCTTACGTTACGGTGTCGAACGCTATACCAGGAACTACAATTTTACTTCTCGAAAAAAACTAATACTTTCCACCAATACATGTATCATTGTTTTTCTAGACCCTTTGTTGCACATAATTATGTAAATATAGATTAACTCAACGGTCTCGGGGGCCGTAAAAACGTCACCATTTAGTATAAATGGCCACTTTCTAATAAGAATTCTATTATATTGGTCCTACGAGTGGTCCCTGTTGAACTTCGCGTGTTCAACTAAACTTTAACATAATCTGTCACTGTATGGAATCGATGGATTTACAACTATGTAGGTCGTTATGTCCGTATATGGATTAAAAGATAGCTATTTCTTTCGTAATACTACTAACCGTGCGAAGCTAATTTTAGCCATAGTCTTTAATAATTTTCTAATAATGAACTATTAAGTCTTCACCTTTACGTGTCATACTGGCGTATTAAAAATTAAACGCATAATTAAGCGAGAATTAAGTTTAATCCGTCCACTTGATCGTTATAAAACCGTCGATAAGTATCTTGTTAGAATTTCTAGATATTTATTATAAACATTATGTTCTTAAACGCCTAGTATAATGAATGTTTTTAAAAATATAGACGTATATAAAATTGTTTTTTGTTCGTCTAGTAAATTGATACGTACAAGAATAATATTTAAAAAATGAAAAATGGTGATAATGAATGATATGGAACGACTACAAAATATGTCTGGTAATAATAATAGATTTTCACATTTTATTTCCATATTATTAGTATTTATCTCCGTATTTAGTAGAGCGCTCCAAATATTCTATTATCCTTAGAATACAGTTATTGCCTTTTTTTTTGTGCTTAATTGATAATAATCATTTCAAATATCTAAATACTAGCTTATCTAGCCTCTACACCGAATACTCATAGGCAAACTAATTTCTTTATAGATTGTAACGATAAGATTTATTTATATTTAATTAAATCACAAGTGCATCTCTTGTAATACACTTAATTACTTGTAATATGCCTGCAAAAATATAATACACTAGATGTGCCCACGGTTTCACCCGCGTAAGTCCCGTTCCCGTGGGAATATCGGGATAAAAAGTAGTATATGTGTGAATCCAGGTCTCCAGCTATTTACATACCAAGTTTCATAGCAATCGGTTCAGTAGATTTTACGTGAAAGAGTAACAAACATCCATACACCGTCACACACAGTTTTATAACAACATGTTTCACAATTTAAGTAAATGTCTTGATTGTCTTTAATTCCATTCAATATCCAGATATAGGTATTTCTTGTTAGTTTACAATTTCACTGGATTGCTCATTCCTAGATCTACTGCCTATCTTGAGTGCATGGCGTAGTGATCTAAGCGGTTGCCTCGCCATTGCCACGAGTGTTGTGGGTTCGAATCCCACACGGGACAATATTTCGTGCAATCGTCAAATGGTTGTTCCAAGTCTGGATGTTCTTCGTGTCTGTTGTTTGAATGTTTGTAAAGTTCAGACACATGAATTATTCCTAGTGCGGGAGTTGTTTAACACGCTTTTATTAGCTTGGTATGAATGTATCTATGAATCTATGTAACGGAATCTTTGAACGTGATTTTCAACCCTTTCAAACCGACGGATTGATTTGAAACTTTGCTCACTTATCGAGGACCGATGACAATACAAAAATTAATAACAGTTTATAATAAAAAAATAAGTTTAAAATAAAAAACACGCATTTTTAAAAACGTAGAAAATATTTTAATAATTTTAATGTAAAAAAACGTCGGTTACTTTCTAAGATATTCTACATTAAAATTATTAAATTATTTCCTCCTTTTTTTAATAAAGCGTGATTTTAGTATTTTTAAACTATTATTTTTCAATAATGATAACGATACTTAAAAATTATATAGATTACTTAACGAGTACTATTAGACTTTGAATCATGATCTAATTTGAATATTGTCAATTCGTAAGTCTATCTTGACTTCATCGACAGCTGCACACCATTGCATGCGTGGCAAGAGATAGATATCTAATTGATGACAGTGAGCTAATTGGTGAATTTAAATGCTATTTGCTTGATTTTATACTATATATTGCCCACGGTTTTGTTTGCATTACAGTACATTTTGTCAATCGATTTCTATACCCCAGAAAGGTGTTTTTACTGGATGACCCTATGTCCTATTGCTGTACCTTTGACATCGTGTATGCAAAGTATCATGATGATCGGTCGAGTAGTTGAGGTATGAAAGCGTAACAAACATATAAACAAACTCACATTTGCATTTTTAATATTAGTTAGCATACTAATACAAAATACTTGTCTGTGTTGGTTGGTCTTTTTAGCAATTTTGCTAACGATTTTTATTGGCTGAAAAGCAATATAGGCTGCTTTTCTCCAGAAAAAAACTACAGGAAAGCTGCGTGTCAGTGTGAGGAGAGTTAGGACATAGTCCACCACGCTGGCTTCACTTGTCTTCGAATACAAACTAAGTGAAGTTAATTTGGTTTGTATTTGACTTATTTAGGACAAAATAAGTAGATATGTACGGTACTTGCTATTTGCTTTACAATATTTAATTAACAAAAATATATTTTATAATTAATATTTATACCGAACCGACACAGGAGTACACTCGATATTATAGCAAATATAATGTAATTACAGATACAATATTGTAATAAAGTTATGCCATTTCATTCCACCTTGCCATATTTTGTAATAAGGGCAAATTAAATTGGAATAAGTAGATAAGAGTCATCAATATTAATAGTGACGTTTGTAAAACTACAAAATGTATACACTGTCAACTTTAAAATACATCGTTACCTATAACATTCCTACAAAGAACAATTGTACTTTCTTTTATGCTAGTATGCAAGGGATGTACTCATTACCATAGCGATACATCGATACAATATCGATACCATCGAATCGTTAAAAAAACGACCATAATTAACTGTTAGCAACAGACGCCACATGTCATTCTAAACAAAAGCTCTATACATGAGAAACTAATTACTAAAGCGGGGGTGAAAGAGAGGGAAATACACTCGGTGTATAAGTGCGAGGGAGAGGTCAAATTTACGAAGATCGGAAGCAGATTGGAACGCTCCACTGCGCACTGTCCGAATATGTTTTTTACTAATTAAAAATGCAGGCGGCAGTTTGATAAATGGTATCCCGGTCGATTTATTTAGCTTTTGTGTTTTTGAGGTTATGTGCGTGCGCAACACTCATAATGGAATTGTTCAATGGCTACTGATCGGACACTCATTGTTTTTTGTGGAATGTGTTGAATTTAATTAAAGGTAAATAGTAGCTGGAGGTGTTTTGTTTTTATTCGGATCATTTTATTGAATTACTCGCTGTCGCCTGAAGGCTTGCATCATTTATCTTAATTTTTTATATTCAAACATAAAGTATAACGACAGAATTAGTAACATATAACGTAATATAATTTTTATTTCGCTCTTCTTTCGTCACACATTCACTCAAACATATTTATTACGAAAACAGGAAATATCATCATCTCTGCGGAAAAAAGTCCACTGCTGAACATAGACCTCGCCCAAGGTAGGAAATATATAAATCCGAAAATACCCATTTGCCATGAGCCGAAATATGGCAAGACTACCTGTATAGTTCTGCCAAATTTCGGCTCATGGTTCACAGTATAACTTGCAAGTACGCAAGACCCATGTGAGGGTTAAAATATACCTTGTAAAACTTAGAGTAAATCCTCTACTATCTCTTTATAGGTAAAATAAACCTATATTTTCATCTCTTCTTCAAAGTAATTTAATAATAATAATAATATTCTACTACATACACACATCACCATCTAGCCCAAACTAAGCAGAGCTTGTACTATGGGTACTAGACAATGGATAAACATACATAAATACTTTTTTTTGTAAATACATACATATTATACATAGAAACACCCAGACCAAGCCAAACATCCATGTTCATGCACACAAATGTTTGACTTGTGCGGGAATCGAACCCGCGACCTCAGGCGTGGCAGTCGGTTACACTGACCACTACGCCATCGAGTACTAATATTTGTTCTTGTATGGCATGTACATCCAGACTTGAAACAACCATTTGGGAATCACACAATTTTTATTCCCGCGTGGAATTCGAACCTTTTACACCTGGCGTAGTAGCTCTAGTGAGGTTGCCACTACGCTACCGAGCATTGTACTATTGTTTATTGCGTTCCACAATGTAGTCTTAAATGATAACTTAAATAATATGACAGTTCCTTCTGGAACTTGTCAGGTACAGCAACGTAGGAGAGAGGAAACATAAAAAAACATAACTTCATAATAATAATAAAATCTGGGGTAAATGACGATGGTAATTGGTAAGCGGTTACCGTAGCCTGTACTTGCAATTCCAAAGTACTCAGATACGCGTTGCCATTATTTTTAAATATATTTTTACCACGTAAATGCGCCTTATACTTCCATGTCGTCACAAGAGGAAAAGAGGAGGTTATGTCGGGTTCAACTGAGATTCGGGCTAGCCGACAAAGTAGAAAAAAAATCAAAAGTCATTAATTCCTTTCGGTCACAAAGTAACACTTATGAACGTCAAAGTTAAAGAGTTAGTGAGTGAAGTTACTGAATTTACATTTACGTTAGTTGCTAAGTTCAGGCAAAGGGGTGAGCCCATGATAAGATATACCTATGCAAGAAACTCACCCAAAGTAGTAGGTTGGCAGACCATGGTACCATGGCCAACTTGCTGTTTTGCTGGTGAGTGGATCGCTGGAACTGTAACAGCATCAGCAATCTATCCAGTAAGACCCAATGCAGAACAAAATTATACAAGCGATGACTCCAGGGTGAAGCCCGTCCACATCTCAAGGTTGTCGTATGTTACCAACCTAGCCGTCGTGCGAAAACTAAAGACGACGTGTTTTGTCCTACACGATAATCAAATCCGCAACACCTGGCGCACTAGAAGCCGCAAGGTGACCTCATAAACAACTTTGCCATCCGTGAGTTGAATAATAAACTATAAACCTTTATATTACTAACCTGTTGAAACCATTTGCCGATGCTTAATGTGAGAAAATAACCATCCTAAATTCAAGATTCGATCCGCTCATCGAATGTGGAGTAACTCGATACTGGCGTTGTTTGCGTCCTTGCATCTGTCATCGTCGTATTGACTCGACCCCCAAACGTTCAATCCTTGCATACGCATCTGATCGACAATGCGAAAATTTGCATACGCCATTTAAGGGTTACAAAAATTATCATATGATTACGTCACGAAGCTAATTCAATCAATTTTCAAATCTATTCCGATGCATATAGAATTGAAAGTAGAATACAAGTGTGTAACTGTTCTTTTTAAAAGATTTCGAGTATAGCTTCCATTAGAATTTGAATCTTATTACACGTTGTTAAGGTTGATTTTAGAATAGTGCTGTTTACATGGGAACAGTCAACCCTCAAATGGCTTATGATAATTTTTCCTTGAATTATTTTTGCTATCATTTTTCAATAGCTCATTAGTGTTTAGCTATCGGCGCGTAAGTGGCATCCCAAAGCTTATATTGTTCGACTGATGCTTCTCAGCTTTTGTGACCGACCGATTTTATGGGCGCCATTTAAATTTTGAAGGCTTATTTGCATGATTGTGATTTAGTGTTTATTTTTGTGTAAGATACGCTGTGGATTTATGGTTTACGTTTAAATGCACTTAATCTATGTGTACGCCGTTTTTGGACGCATATTGTGGTAAAAGGGAACGGGAAATGATAATGTTGGAAGTGAATCGATGACTACATTTTGTTGGTATATTTTTTACTCAGACTGCTTTGTTTGTTAGGCGTAACTGTATATTTATTTGATATACATAAATAATCTCATCTAAGTGTATTAAACCCACATTTCACTGGATCTCACATAATAGACACAGTTCATGACTCTTGTGCTTATGCTAAGAATTTCTTAAAAGAAAATGCAATATCACTTCGCCTGACCAGGGTATCCAACCCAAAACGTTTTTATTGCGCCACTGAGACGGGCGATTTTTAAGGCTGATCAGATATTTTTTTTTGGACTATTCTGTTAAACAATTCTTGGTGGCAGCACGGCGTCTGAAAATGTGCCTATTATATAGTAAAAACTCGCCCCCTATTACGTAGGATCTCAAATGAAAGCTGCCGATATGTAACTGAATTACACCTTACTCAAGCCGAGAATCGAATCCGAGGCCTTATAGACAATAGTCGGATTAAATATCGCTGTGCCAACAAGGCAATAAAATTAACAAACGATGATTAAATAATGGTACGCTGAAGAAAACGCATAAATCAATATAATTAACGATTTTCACACTTTATAAAAGCGTATTGATTGCCAATAATTCTTGTAACCGCTAATGTAACGAATAACTTTACATAATTAATAGTAAATATGAATCTATACATATAAATTTAATTCAAGTGTATGTCTGTAGTATCAAGATCAGCAGCGATAGCTCAGTGGGGAGACCAACAGACTGCAAAGCACACCTCTGACTTTCGGAAGTTATATGACTTTTCGAAATCATGTGCGTATTGATTGACAATTATCGCCTGCTCTGTGCCTCGGAGAGCACGTTAAGACGTCGGTCCCGGCTGCCATGAACATCTATGGCAGTCGTTATTGAGAATTCAGTGCCCTGTAATATCCTGACATTGGTCTAGCCTTAGGGTATCGTTAGCCTTCGGGTTGCGGAGGTCAGGTGGCAGCCGCTCCGTGTAAAAACTGATATCCAGTCAAATCCGGTAAGACTAGAAAAGCCGACCCCAAGTGACTTGGGAATAATAAAGGCTAGGGAGAAGAAGTCTGTAGTATCAAGATATGCACGTATGGCATAGAGGTTAAAGTGGAGTCGTTGGCTGGACATAAATTGGTGTGGTCCAAAAATAATAAATATAAGAACCGTTAAAGACAACTCCCGCACTAGAAATTATTCTTGAATCGCGGGAGACTTTACAAACATTCAACCAACGGACGCAAAAAACGCCAAGACTTGGAACACCTACGCGTGGATCACATAAATTCGAGATTGAACACCCAATACTCAACGCGGCAACAGTGACGAGATGATCATTTAAACCACAACACCATCCGCGCAAATATAAATGACGTCTGAATTACCACTCCAAAAAACTAATGTTATCATTCACCTTTATTTCTGCTGACCCATCTGTTTTTCCAATAACGATAAAGAGATAACTAAGCTGATCCCGCAAAAAAATCGAATAAATCATCATAATACAGAAATTATTCGATAAAATAGCCACCTTCTCACAATCCATTAAACGAGTGCAGCAAAAACTATTCGATTGCATCGATACATCGTTTAATTCGTTCGTACCTAAGCAAAAACGTTGCGGTCTCGAACAGACGTATTGATAATAATATCGATACTTGATCGAAACGGCTCATAATCGTATTACCCGGTAATTATTAACTGACGTTTTACTTTCTTTATTAAATGCTTGTATTGTGTGGAGGAAGCTTTTTGTTTTCGGAATAGAATAATGTATGGACAGTTTCGTTCCGAAGTAAAAGTTTGCATGAGGACCGGCGTTCGATCTTCGGATCTATGAAAACGTTCTTTTTGACTTTTTCATTAAAGAATTCTAGAAGAAGTTAATAAAGAACATCATAAATACTACATAATATATAATAGATATAATACGTATAGGTAAATAAAATATACTCAAAACAAAAAACATTAACTAGATTGATAACGAAATGCCTAATAATTATATAAACTTAATTAGCATAAAATCAATAAGGTGATGTGTTTTAATAAATTATGAGAATATTATTTTAAGATATTGTATATTTTTGCAATACCTGAAAATTGTGATTAAATTGCTACTAACATATTTTTTATTATACCTAAGACTAAAATTCACTTAGTTGACACTGGAGGGGAGCAGTAACTATAAACGTGGCGGAACAGCTAGTTAAAAGAAGAAATAAAACAAGCAGAAATATAGGGTATATTATTTTTTGTAAGACTAGGAATAATTCCTATGTAGGAGGGGACTTTACTAACATTCAAACAACGGTCACAAGGAACATCCAGACTCTAACAACTATTCACGGATCACACAATTTTTTGTCTCATCTGGGGATCGAACCCATAACACTCGGCGCCGTGTCAGTGGCGAGGGTGGGTGACCACTTAAACCATTACGCTATCTTTGCAATCAAAATTGTTTAAGTGGCAGCCTAGTAGCGGTAGCGTAGTAGTGGTAGCGTAGTAGTGGTAGCGTAGTAGCGACAGGCATGTCGTGGCGGCCGAGTATTTGAATCCTAGTAGTGGAAGCCTAGTAGTGGTAGCCTAGTACCTAGTTGTAGCCTAGTAGTTGTAGCCTAGTAAGCCTAGTAGTTGTAGCTTAGTAAGCCTAGTAGTGGTAGCCTATTAGTTGTAGCCTAGTAGTAGTAGCCTAGTAGTGGTAGCCTAGTAGTGGTAGCCTAGTAGTGGTAGCCTAGTAGTGGTAGCCTAGTAGTGGCAGCCTGGTAGTAGTAGGCACTAGACCACTACTAAGTGGTAGCCTAGATGCGGTAGCCTAGTAGTGGTAGCCTAGTAGTTGAAGTCTAGTAGTGGTAGCCTAGTAGTGGTAGCCTGGTAGTGGTAGCCTAGTAATGGTAGCCTAGTAGTAGCAGCCTAGTAGTAGTAGTCACTAGACCACTACTAAGTGGTAGCCTAGATGCGGTAGCCTAGTAGCAGTAGCCTAGTAATGGTAGCCTGGTAGTAGTAGTCACTAGACCACTACTAAGTGGTAGCCTAGAAGCGGTAGCCTAGTAGTGGTAGCCTTGGAATGGTAGCCTGGTAGTAGTAGTCACTAGACCACTACTAAGTGGTAGCCTAGTAATGGTAGCCTGGTAGTAGTAGTCACTAGACCACTACTAAGTGGTAGCCTAGTAGCGGTAGCCTAGTAATGGTAGCCTGGTAGTAGTAGTCACTAGACCACTGCTAAGTGGTAGCCTAGAAGCGGTAGCCTAGTAATGGCAGCCTGGTGGTTGTAGCCTAGTACCTCGTGGTAGCTTGGTAGTGATAACCTAGTAGTGGTAGTATAGTTGACTATCTACATACTATCAAAATATAATACCTTGACCACGATTCGTGAGGGGAGTATCGCTAATGATATTATCTTTAACGTATTCTGATAAAGCTGTTGAACAAGCCGTCTCCACTGCGCACCCATCGGACATGACGCAGGTGTCGCCGCGCATCATTGCGCATGCGCGTCGCTCGGCAACATGAAAGCATTACTTTATACCCGCTGCCTTTACTAGTGCCATTCTTTTACTTTAGTGTTTGATACTTAATAGAGCCTTTAGTCTTCTCGGCTAGACTATTATATAGGTATAAAAAAGGTTAAAGACCAATAATATAATATAATATAATATAATAATATAATATAATATAATATAATAATATAATATAATATAATATATTCTACCATATACACACAACACCATCTAGCCCAAACTAAGCAGAGCTTGTACTACGGGTACTAGACAATGGATAAACATACATATATACCTTTTTCTTTTGTAAATACATACATATTATACATAGAAACACCCAGTCCAAGACAAACATCCATGTTCATGCACACAAATTTTTGACTTGTGCGGGAATCGAACCCGCGACCTTAGGCGTGGCAGTCGGTTACACTAACCACTACGCCATCGAGGCCGACAATAGGTTAGAAAGACTGCGCGGATGATGTATTGGTTCAAGTAGTACGTCAGCGCACCGAGTGTTGTGTGTTCAATCCCCAGATGGAACAAAAATTAAGTTTTAGTCCTAAAACTAGCTGATCCACGCAACTTCGTCTGCTTCACATAAAAGAATTTTACCCACTTTTGCAAAACTTTCATTGAAGCGCTCCTATTACGTATTATATACGTATATAACGTGGTTGAATGCATTCACGTATACCACTCTGCAGGACGGATGGCGAGGTTATGTCAAGTTCACCCGGGAAATGTCGAAAGTCCTAGGTCCTACCGACTAAACCTACCACGGTGTTTCTTCTCATAATCTATCGCAGGAATTGCTCGCGCATTCATCTTGCAGCAAGGTACTCTTAACCTGGCCTTTCTCCAGAATGACTTCGATCTGGTCAAGGAATATTCGCCGAGTATTTCGACGACAGTCTGTCGAAAGGGTCGTATCATTGTATGGAACACACACACATTTATAACAAAGCTTAATACCAAAATAGATACATTCGATGTACTACAATAATTGTAATACAACGATTTGCGAATATTAATGATACCAACTTAACCCTAAAATATTCACACAAAAAAGAATAATCGAGTCAAGAATAATCGTTGAAACTGTAACAATCGTACATCGATTATTTTTGCATCAATAACATTGCAACTGTGGCTGTCATTGAAAACGAGTCCCGTAAAATATAGATTAATGATCGACTCACGTTAAGTTGACAAGCAAATCGATATATTCGTGAATCGATGCAATCATCAATATGAATTATACGGTACGAATGAACACGTGATGTGCTTAAAGAGTTGTGTTAAAGAAAATAATAATATCAGCCCTGTTTTTAAAATATCCCACTGTTGGGCAAGATAGCTTCTCTCACAATGAGATGGGTGGGCACAGACCACTGCACGGATGGCTTAGTGGTTTAAGTAATCACCTTGCCTTTACTAGAGCGCCGAGTGTAGGGGGTTCAGACGTCGAAATTTCTGTTATTAACAAATATTTTTTCCAAGTTTGGTTGTTTTTTGTGTTCTTTGTTTGAATGTTTGTAAAGTCCTCAGGATACAGAAATTATTTAGCTCCAACAGCCGCGCCGCTGTCACAGATCCCGAGAAAAGCCAGCCACAGTCGAGCGCCAGCCTGCTATACTGCCCTATGTAAGGGGTGTCACTGACAAGATTGGCTACATCTTGAAGCGAGCTTCAATCAACACATACTTCAAGCCGCCAACGAACATAAGTCAATTTTTACCATCCGTCAAGTGCCAATTACCTTTACAAGATGCAGGGGTCTATAAAATAGATTGTGACTGCGGACTCTCATACATTGGTCAAACCAAGAGAAGCATAGGCACTCGCATAAAAGAACACATAGCTGACGTAAAACACAAACGCTCGTTGAAGTCTGCTGTGTGTGAACATGTACAACAGGGGACCAACCACTACCTGAGATTTGACAAACCACAGATTCTCGCTAAAGAACACCGATTCCTGCCAAGGATGCTTCGCGAGGCTATTGAAATCAAAAAACATCCCAATTTTAATAGAGAAGATGGTTGGAATGTACCACCAGCTTGGGATCCAGTACTTCAAATAGTCAAACCCAAGAAGAAACAAACCACAGCTAGACTTCATGATACTTTGAGCTCATTCTGCGTAAATAGAAACACCAATAATTAAATTATGTTCGGGTACTTTGAAATAACTACACTGGAACATTGAGACAACTACCATCTTAGTCTCCCCGTGACCATGGCTGCTGAAAAGCAACCGAAACGTCGGGGAAAGTGTAAACTTAAACACAAATAGATTTGATAGTTTTAATAATTTAATTAGCTTAAAATTAGTAAAATAAAATCAATAGTAGTAGTAGTGTAATATTTTCAAAAAAATTTGTAATACAGTGATAAATAAACAACGCGATAAAATCCGTATATGTAGTTTAATTTCACAGAAATTATTCCTACTTACATACTAAATCCAGCGCAGCAGCGATAGCTCAGTGGGGAGACCAACAGACTGTACTCCAGAGGGTCTTGGGTTCGAACCCACGTCGCGCACCTCTGACTTTCGGAAGCTATATGACTTTTCAAAATTATGTGCGTATTGATTGACAATTATCGCCTGTTCCGTGCCTCGGAGAGCACGTTAAACCGTTGGTCCCGGCTGCCATGATTATCTATGGCAGTCGTTATTGGGAAGTCAGAGCCCTCTAATATCCAGACACTGGTCTAGTCTTAGGGTATGGTTAGCCTTCGGGTCGCGGAGGTCAGGTGGCAGTCGCTCCGTGTAAAAACTGATATCCAGTCAAATCCGGTTAGACTAGAAAGCTGACCCCAAATGACTTGGGAATAATAAAGGCTAGGGTGAAGAAGAAGACGTACTAAATCTTAAACTAATATTATACGAATGTAAGTTTGTTTGTCTGTTTGTTACGCTTTTACGGCTTAACTACCAGACCGATCATCGTAAAATTTGCATACATGTTGACAGGAGAACAGGAAAAGACATAAGGCACAACTGTCATCCAGAAACAAACTGTTACTAACCTAACCTAAGCTACATTATCGAGTGAAGCCGCAGGCAAAATCTAGTGTATTTTATAAAATAAAATAAAATGTGTAGGTATTTTTTTGTTTCATACAATGTTGTTAGATTCCTCACATTCTAGTTTTAATCCCCGTAATGACTGACACATCAAAACCATTATAACGATGATTCAAAGACTGCATTGCCGTCGCAGGCAATGTTACTATATTTTTTGTGAGAAAGTTATCAATAGCAACACTTAAGGTCATTAGCACTAGTCCTAGGTTCCTCTAGGACTAATGTAAATGCTAATATGATCCGACTTCATTAGATGATACCTAAATATGGCTGAGGAAATGTAGGTGCTGCACACTCTTGTATTATCCTCATCCTAGTGTAGTGACATGTTAAATATGAAAAAAATATAAAGAAAGAAGAAAGAAAGAAAGTATACTACTATTATACTACCCATCAACTTATAATAACTGATAAACCATAGACATCCGGGCCCACCAATACACGATACCCAAAATCCGGAAGCACAAACAATAATATCGAACGTATTACATTTTAAAAAAGGAACTTGACAACGGACTTTCATATTCAAATTTGAAATTCGAACGAACCGAAAAAAAACCGAACGGAGAGCACCGATCAATTAGAGTAACTCAATACTCTGTCACATTAAAATGACGAGTCGCACTAATGGATTTCCAAATTTGAATTTCAAATGGGATCGGAAGGATCGGTCGGGTGTCCTCGGCTGAGGCTGGAACGTCACTACTATTGGTCGAGTTTTGTCTACGGATCAATCAAATTTGGAACATCATATTGACGTTTGTATTTTGGAATACAAAATAGTATATTACCATAATAAAGGTGTAATTATAATTCTCTTTGAACTGTACAGCCTCGATAGTTCAACAGTAAATGTATGTAACTGCCGATAATGCAATCCCGGGTTCGAACCCGTGTTTTTCTCGAATGTATATATAATCATAATCACTTTACGTTCTGCTCCTAAGAACGTTCTTGGCAGAAAACACAAATTCACTATAGAGTTATACTGTACTTTAGTTATTGCAAGTTCCTAAACTAGGATCATCGCTTACTATGAGGTAAGTTTGCCAGATTCAGTTAAAAGAACACTCAAATACGTGTTGTTGTTTTTCTGCTAACACATTCTCAATTGCTTCTAAGCGTGAAGGCTAGAACTGACCTGGTAGTCCGCAATAGACTGGGCCTCCAATAGCCCAATATCCACCAAAGCAGAGATGGGTGGAATGGCCATATTCCCTTCTGCCTAGTTTGGGAGATAGGGTTCAATAAATAATTTAAAATTGTAACTCATGCATTTTGCCAAAATATTCTTTTGACAGTCAATATTGTTCTCTTATTTTGCCAATATTAATTTTGTAAATTTTGTGTAATTAAATATATTTATTATTATTATATACACTTCTCCGGTATTGCCTTCTCTTCTTCACTCATCTTGTCAAATAATGTTTGGAAATCTTGAAAATCTCGAATTTAAAGCAAGTATTACTTTGAATTCGTTTTCGAACCCTGAACTTCGCGATCGTTCACAATCATAAGCATATTTTATACCAAGTAACCAACGCAACGATTCATTCAAAGTAAACTCAAGACTAAGACAAAGTTAAAGACTAAAACAGAGTTATTTTGGCATTTTAGTAACAAAAATAAAAAAATTAGTATTAATATTATAAATGCCAAAATAAATGTCTATTTGCCACATTGTTACACGTAAACCTATTTTGATAAAATTCACCTTGGAGATAGCTTCAACCCTAGGACCAATGTTTTTAAGCCAAGACATCGTTCTAAAAGTATTAAAAGACAACAAAGCTGCAAGCAACACCTAGTCAAATTTAAAAAAGCCAAGCCATCCTGCAGGCAACAGCTAGCCAACAGCAAAAAGCTTAAATACCCGCAGTCTTAGAATACAGGAGTTCTGCTCACCCCTTTGACTAACACCGTGTCGACCGCACTTTTTATAACGGCCATAATACCTAATTATGTCTATGGCATAATTGCCGATCATTACACTGGGTGATTAATTATCTAATAGGCTTAATGCTTAACGCCTACGGTGAGTGCAGGTTCAATGTCTGTGTATGGTAAACTAAATTTGCTACAAGTGTAATTTAGTTTTTACTTGAATGAGAAGCCTCGTTGGCTCAAGCGCGTAATTCTGCGTTTATGTTTACGCACTTGAGGTCTTGGTTTTGAAGCCTACGTGAGTGATGTTCAGTTTTCTGAAATGGACCTCTGAGGTACACGGAGTTTTGTATAGCTTCTGGTTGAAGACAATAGGATTATATAACGACAATTTCTGCTTGACCATTTTAAAATAAACAGGTTTGATTCTGGTTTATAGAATTACGTACATATTAAGGTTACGTCACCGAGTCAAGGCAACGGTAGTGAATGTGACTTCTGAGCAAGAGGTATTGGGTTCGATACCTAGATTAGGCAGTGTTTATTAAGTATTTCTGTCTAGATGTTTTTATAATCGGTACGTAGACTGGAAATGTGTCCAGTAGCAATAGGGCACCCACTATTACATAGGATCTAAATCATAACTGAAAAACGTATATTTAATGTATTACACTTTAAAAAAACATCTCTTGCATTAGGAATCATTCCTGCGTCGCGGGGGACTTTTCGTAGTGGTTAGTGTAACCGACTGCCACGCCTGAGGTCGCGGGTTCGATCACAGAGTACGATTATATAGGTTCGATTCCCGCACAAGTCAAACATTTGTGTGCATGAACATGGATGTTTGTATAATATGTAGGTATATATACAAAAAAAATTTGAATGCATGTTTATCCATTGTCTAGTACCCATAGTACAAGCTCTGCTTAGTTTGGGCTAGATGGTGTTGTTTGTTTGTCTTCTTTTTCTTTTCGTGTGGTTAGTGCCCAACCTGCTGTCAAGAGTTGTTCAAGCCGTAGGCCTCTGACATTGCTTAACGACTGCTGTCAATTTGGCAACAACCGGGATCGACTTTTTACGTGCCCTCCGAAGCACGGAGACGCTCAGATGAAATTCCACTAAGCGGTCACACATCTATAGACTCACCGCACCCAACGTTGCTTAACCTCGCTAATCGTTTACCTTATACCTATTATAATTATTAAAAAAACAACGGACACAAAGAACATCCAGTCTCGGAACAATTATTTTTGGAGCTTGCAATTTTTTTCCAGTGACGGAATCGAACCCACTACACTCAGAAGCAGTGATGAGACGACCTCTTCAACAACTACACCAACCGTGTGGAGTATGTATATAAATGACGAAAGCTTAAAACCTTTACACAATAATATTACCAGACTTTAAAACTTATTTATCCGATATGTATATCATTAAAATAAGCTTTATCCTGACATAAAGGATACCCCATCGAAAGGGGTGCTTACATCTCAAAAATGGCTTCACACGCGATCGTTAGCGAATGACAAATGATCTGCGAGCCGCGTGGCGAATCTCAACAGATTCATCCGGATGTAGATTTGGATTGTATTTGTATTTTGTGAATGTGTTGTGAGTGATTAGATTTTTGGTGAGGGAAAGACAGTGGCAGCAGGATTGATAGGCAGATAAGCGCTTATCTACTGGAATGCAATATCGGGAAACAAAGTACCTTGTTATCATCTAAAAGTCAACTTATTGTAAGTGAGCCATAACGGTCACTCATTCAGTCAGTCAACAGTCATTTTGCGGCATGGTAAGTTGAAGTCAATTTTGTGTAAGTTCAGTATGCTGAATACGAGAAAAATATAAGGTTTGTTAAATTGACTCTAGTTTATGAGATAAGACTTTATAACATTTGACTGAAAGAAGGTCGAAATAAAAATACAATTACATATTATGAGTAGTAGAGCCTCGCTAATTTCAGCATGAATGGACCGGCTCGACTGAAAAGACTGACCTCTCACAGAATATTGACGTGGAATAGAAGTATTCCTACTGTTGTGTTTCGTCCGGTGAGTGAGAGTGCCGGAGGCCCAATTACCCTCTTTCCCCCTTTCCACTCCTTTTCCATCCCACTTCCTTTCCTAAATGGTCGGCAACTCGCAAGTGATGCTTCTGGTGTTGCAGGCGTCCATAGGCTACGGTGACCACTTACCATCAGGTGAGCCGTATGCTTGTTTGCCACCATAGCTCATAGTCGAAGAAAAATGAAATAAATAGAAATATGTATATATATATATTAGAAGCGGCTATATAACAACAACAAGAAAACTTAATACACATGCTATTAACAAAAAATATTATTACAAAATACTTTATCTATAAGCTTTTCTATTGTGCTTATGTTCAGGGCATTCCCTTACTAAACTCAAGCAATAGTCTGCCATCATATGGCTGTCCCATCGGCCTTGGTATCTTTGTTTCATTGTTCTAATGTCCTGATGGAACCGTTCTTTATGTAAAATATCAAGAACCAGAGTCAATCCATACAAAGTAAATACATTTCGGGTATGACTGATGAAGGTGCTTATTACAACCAGTAACAAAATGAATTGCGCAGAAAATATATACATTTTTTGTTTCCCAGTGTTATTTATTTCTTTATTTAAAAGAAAAGACACTTGCATATTAATTCTTGTTTTGCGGGGCCTTTACAAACATACAAATAAACGGACAATTATAACATCCAGACTCGGCACAGTCATGTGCGAATCACACACTTTTTAATCCCGTGTTGAGACAGTGGCGCGGAGGTCACTTACGCCACTACACCATGCATTGCGGTCAAACTACTCAACACTACTGTTAGCCTCGATGTCGTAGTGGTTAGTGTAACCGACTGCTACGCCTGAGGTTGCGGGTTCGATTCCCGCACAAGTCAAACATTTGTGTGCATGAACATGGTATTTGCCTTGGTCTGGGTGTTTCTATGTATAATATGTAAGTATTTACAAAAAAAAAATATATATGTATGTTTAGTAGTTTTAGTACTCATAGTACAAGCTCTGTTTAGTTTGGGCTAGATGGTGTTGTGTGTATGTGGTAGAATATTATTATTATTATTACTAAGTTGACAAGATGACATCAATGGTAAGGGAATGTCGACCTTTCGATGTCGAAGATGACACTCACCTTTGTGTAAGCAACGCTTCGACCGAGCCTGTACGCCGATATCGGCAGAAAATTGTGACCATATCTGAAGAAGTGCCCGGTATAGGCTTTAGACTCTAACTACACGAACTAGTTAATAATGTCCTCCTGACCGAATTTCGGTCACGGTGGCCAATCTTAACGGAGACTGGCCATCGGCGCAGGAGATATTATAGTGCACAAGAGTGTGCGCAAACACAAGTGCACTCTCTGTTCCCTAACTCTCATGATCCGATGGGACGGATAATCCGACACGACCGGAGAGAGATCAGGCGCAGGACCAACGGCTTTATGTGCTTTCCGAGGCACGGGGGTGTCTAACACCGCCAACTTCCTAACTCCGGGCTCATATTGAGATTTCTTTACAGGAAAACCCAATAATTTTTTGTAGGTTCGACCCGGGATTCGAACCCGAGACCTCATGCACAGCAGACACATTCATTACCGCTACGCCACGGAGGCAGTAGTTAAACTAAAATATAGCAAGCAAAATATAAATCTAATATACATATCTTTGCTTACTCCTTGGGGGTACAAAGGCCTGAATTTATGTATCTTTATATATATTAAATACTAGATTTTGCTCTCAGCTCTGCTCGCATAAATGTAGGTTAGGTTTAGTAACAGTATTTGTTTCTGGATAAAAGGTACCCTATGTCCGTTTCTGTTCCCCTGACAACGTGTATGCGAAATTTCATGATGATCGGTCAAGTAGTTAAGGTGTAAAAACGTAACAAACGAACAACCCTACGTTCGGATTTATAATATTAGTAAGAATTAGGATAGTTAAGATTGAAATTGAATTACGAAACTTATCAGACCTTACGAAAACAAAAAATCATACTCCAACACACCAGGATTCTGCCGTAGGATTCCATATCAAAAAATATACGACTAACTCAACAAGGCGCGTGCGTCCGCCCACGAACAAACAGTCATACAAACCGATCTCGTTACTAACAATGCACCATATATTACACCGTTTCCGGTGAGATATAACCACCTCCGTCCCTCTCTAACACGGTATAACCACATCTGGCATCTCCCTCGGCAATCATCGCGAGACATCAAGATCATTAGGTAGTGATACAGTGATTGGTATTGTGTATTTTTTATAACGAATACCCCTTTGTGGATAAATTTCGATTTGGCGAGTTAATTCCTTCATTGAAGGTTACTTGGTAGGTGTTGAGTTTGATTTGTTTGGGAATGATGGGCTATTTAATATCAGCCGGTTGTAAACTGTCCCACTGCTGGGCATAGACTTCTTTCCATAGTAAGAATGTTTAGACAACAGTCTACCAAGCTCGCCTTGTGCGGATTGGCAGACTTATTTTTTATTTATTTAGAAGACATACCAGCGATAGTTACACAATATAATATACAAAAAATAGAAATAGGTTAATCTAGACATTTATAAAAAATTATACTTATGCATACTTCGACTTCGCATATCTTGAGAACATTATAGAGAACTTGCATGCAGGTTTCCTCACAAGGTTTTCCTTTACCGTTAAAACGATCGACACTTAACTATTTAATACGCATATAACTTCGAAAAGTCAGAGATAGATGCGCTTAAGATCAAACAAGGCTATCTCATAATGGAAAATATAAATAATTAATTAATCTAATATATATTTACAAACGTATTAAAAAAGGTAACATAATTACAAAAATACAAATAATTAAACACAAAAAATTTACTAAAATGGTTTAGGCATCGTAGAATTCTTCGGCATCGCTGTCAACTGGTAACGTGCCCAGAAGACTGGCAGCATTACCACGTTGAATGGCGATGCTGATTCTTTGGGCCAAGAAAAGACCAGCCAAATTTAATTATTTCTAAGATAATGGCGATTACTATTCAAAAATAGGAGTAGTATAGAAGTAGCTTCAATTTTAAAGTTATGTTTTGCTGTTTTCTATACAGGGTGATTTTGAAATCGTGTAATTCCTTTTAACCACGCATTCTACTGGTGATATAGAATAACCCTGACCATATTTTTTCTTAATTAGAATAATGGTTTCGGCAAAATTAGAGTACAGATTTTTTTCATGAAATGATTTCAAATAGTCATATTTTAACTACCTGACACAATCTTAAGATTTTGCTAATTTAAAAATAATAACATAACAATAACTGATGTCGTAAATAATAGGGGGCAATAAAAAGGACCGCCCGTTATTATTTACGACATTAATTATTAATATGATTTTTTATTTTAATAAGTAAAAAATTAAAATTGCCGGTTAACATATGACTATCTGACACCATTTCACGAAAAAAGGGAACATAAATTTTTCAAAAAAAATAATTCTAATTAAATAAAAATATGGTCAGGGTTATTCTATATCACCAGTAGAATGCGTGGTTAAAAGGAATTACACGATTTCAAAATCACCCTGTATAACTAGACTTAGGAAGTACTATCTACTTACAGAAGTATACCAACATTATACTAACTATAGTATTAGACACTACATAACAGGAGGTGATCTCATGCCGTCTACTAGACACAGCGTCAGAATCCTCGCTACTACATGTTACTAAGAGCTTTCTGCTATAGTTACTAAAATACTATTAAAAACACAACACCCCTATAGTTGAACCAGACAAGCAAACGTCAAAAATAATTTATTATCTATCAAAAAATAATTGTTGTAATTACTTATGCAACAGTGAGTTATCTCCCCTCTGCTTTTTATTTATTATTCAAATCTAGTAATGACTGGATCCATTGTTAAAGGGTTAGAGAACATTTGATTGAATATCTTTGCCATTATTTATAAAAATATAGAGCACACGGGATGATAAGCAAACAAGTCGTTTTTAAATATTTGAATGCGTTTGTATTTTTCTATCAATCATAGAATGTAGTGAATAGGATTGCTGTGTAGGATGTCTCGATTCCCAGGTAGGGCAAGATGTTATTGGATTTTTCGTCAAAAAGTTTTAAGTAGCAACACCGAGGAACTGAACCTGGTAGACGCCAATAGTCCCTTTTTATGTAGGACTTAACACCATGGGTGGCAAAATGGTAGGTCCAACATTATATCACGTTGATGTGTACATAATCTCACCATCGTATACCCAAAGTAATAGACAGAGTGTATTACACCGACATTACGTCAGCTATCTTAAGGTCAACGCGAGCCTGTTGCGAGGTGAGTCTACAGGGCACATTTTCAGTCTCTATGCTGTCATGCTATACTTAATATGTTCTACCATAATAGCTCAATAACATTCCCCGACTCGGAATTTGAACTTGGAACATTCGCCAATACACTTACGCCAAGAGATCAACAATACAGCTTTTCGTTGATACGTTCGTTGGTCTGTTACGCGTTTTTGTTTAATAACACAAGTTTATAGACACAAAAGTTATTTCAAAAAGGTACAAAATGATTTCGCTACCCTTTGTCGAGTTGGTCAACAATTCAAAAACATTGACAACAAAAAATCTCGTGTCAGAAATGGTCAGAGACCACAAAACATGCGTAAAATATTTAGTGACACCTTGTGTATTTCGATACCTTTTAATAATCATAAAAAAACATTGTTCGTTTTTGAATACTTGCCCGAGGTTCCGTATTATAAATCAGCATTTGCACGCGGCTTGGCTTGCTCGAAAATAATATTTTGGGTGTTTATCTTTTTCATGATGATGGGTCGGATGGATTTTTATGCTAAGTTTTTATTAGGAACTTAGAGTCTAAAAACCCGCGTTTCGCCAGACATGTAGGTTCCATACAAAATAGACCTTTTGTCGTCTATCGGCCATATTTCCAGACACGGAGCCCCGAAGCTATTACTAAAAACATCCTACTAGTAAAGAATATTTTCGCGACATGAAAATCGAATCCGAGACCTCGTGCACCACCAATAAAGAATAATTATTCAATAATGATATCCAAAAACTTAGCAACTTCTTGATGACATCAACATTTTATGGATTGCACTCCATCGATTTATTGTCCTCATCAAGAGACCCTAAAGCCCTCAGCCAAACAAACAATAGGTACACATCGAACGCCGTTGATATGCAAATGTGGAATATTTCTGTCATACACATAAAAGATGGATTCTTACATATAATAGGGCTCTATTGAATAATAGACAATAGATATCTCTGGTCCTATTATTCCGATATTGATAATGACCCAGTTTTGAGCATTATTATTGGTAAAAATATATTTAATATTAGAGGGTTTGTGTTTCGAAAAGCTGCATCTGAAATCTGCTTAGTTGGTGCTGTGGGATAAGTAAGTTTGCGATCATGAGTTCAACTCCCAAGGCGGAAAAAATATTTTGAAGTTTTGTTTGGGAATTCTTAGAAGCAGTACATCTCCTTTTTAGGTTAAGCTCGCCCAATATAATATGTAATATCAGTCCTGTAAATAAACTGTCACACTGCTGGGCACAGTCAGCGATAGCTCAGTAGGGAGACCAACAGTCTGCAATGCAGAGGGTCTCGGGTTCGAACCCACGTCGCGCACCTCTGACTTTCGTAAGTATATGACTTTTTGAAATCATGTGCGGATTGATTGACAATTATCGCCTGCTCCGTGCCTCGGAGGACACGTTAAGCCGTCGGTCTCGGCTGCCATGAACATCTAATGGCAGTCGTTATTGAGAATTCAGTGCCCTGTAATATCCTGACATTGGTCTAGCCTTAGGGTATCGTTAGCCTTCGGGTTGCGGAGGTCAGGTGGCAGCCGCTCCGAGTAAAAACTATTATCCAGTCAAATCCGGTTAGACTAGAAAAGCCGACCCAAGTGACTTGGGAATAATAAAGGCTAGGGAGAAGAAGAAGACTGCTGGGCACAGACCCTTCTCAGCATGAGAAGCGTTAGGTCAGTAGTGCGTGCTTTGGGATCGAACTCAAGACCTCTGCATGGCAGTCCAACAGTTTCCCATGATGCCATCTCTGCAGTAGTATCACCTAGATTTACGAGGACTAAAACCTTGCTGGCCAAACATGGATACTTCCCTCGCCTTTTGTGAACATATTTATAGGCGTAATTATGCCTGATCTGTACATCAAATTATATATTAGGACATGACAAACGCAAACTTGACTCGCGAGACCAGGTAGACTAAAGCTGAAATATTAGCATACTCAATAAGTTAACCTTTTATACGAATGTCATAAAAAAAGCATTTACCCCTCAAGCAAATATTAAAGAAACTTTCATTTTTGTACCGACATTATCGTCGTATCAAAAGTGAGAGGGTGCCAAACATCTTGACAGGAAACATTCCAATACGAAATACGATACAAAGTATCAATACAATTTGAATACGTGTGCGTGTGTAATGAAGGGGACTTCTTTCGTACTACATATTGTAAAGGAGTTCAACTGAAGTTTAAAAGACCCTATTGCCAGGCCTTGGTTGGTAATAGAATTATTATAATCAGAATCATTTATTTCCAAACTAAGTCATTAAGTCCTCTCTATCATTTCTCATACTCTTTTAAAAAAAGTAAACCACTACCGTACTAGTAATAAATCCTGTGTGTGTCCTGGGGCTTTACAAACATTGAATAACGGACACAAAGAACACCCAGACTCGGAACAACCATTTGTGGATCACACAAATTTTGTCCCATGTGAGGATCGAACCCACAACATTCAGCGCGATGGCACTGGTGTGGCGTGACCACTGAAACCGCTAGGCCATCTGTGCAGTCAATATTTTATAGTACCTACGTTCTTAAAACTTAGCGAACTTTTACGGTCACAGACAATTTGAGGGCACTGCAAAATACAGGCTGATTGGTATAAGACGGAACATATTGGAGGAGGATATTCAGTACTCGATTCTGGACGCGAATATCTAAACAAAACAGATACTTAAAATTTGACCTAGTTATCCAATAAAAACTTAATGTGCGGACACTCTTGCGCATCTTTTTCCTTTTTTTTTTTGCCTTTGATGTCAGACGAGCTAGTGGCCCACCTGATGGAAAGTGGTAACCGCTGCTCATGGACTTCAGGAATGTCAGGACACAGCAAAGCCGCTTCCTACCGTGAAAGAAGAACTCTCTTTAAACCTCGTTTGAAGAAGGACATATCATAGCACTCGGGAAACACCGAAGCAGGCAGTTCATTCCAGAGCTTGCACGTACGTGGGAGAAATGATCGCTGAAAGCGTACCGTCTTGGATTTGAACGCTTCCAGGTAATATGGATAAAACCTGCTTCGTTGTCGAGTGGTACGGTAATAGAAAGGGACCGCTGGTACCAAATCAAACAGTTCTTCAGAGCACTCCCCGTGAAAGCGTCGATAGAACACGCAGAGAGACCCAAAGTCTCTCCGTTGCTCCAATGACTCCAATCTATCCGTGAGATTGGGATCATCGACGATTCGAACAACCCGTCTTTGTAGGGCGCTTACCAAAGCTAAAAAATACCACCCTCACCCTCCACTACCGCACCCCGCACTCTCTCGAATTTGCACCCCCGCCTGTCCTTTTCTTATCAAAGGTCATTAGCCTCGGTAGCAGCTGTGTGCGACGCGCGCAGTGAATTTTATGGATATTTCATACAAATGTTCATAAAGGTTTTCCTTGCAGGTTACACAGATTTTATTTTTATTATTTTTTTTACGTTGCATCTGACCCTAAATTATCGTGTCCTTAAGTATGTACAATGTTTAACCAGTCACACTGTATGTGTGTGGCTAATTCACATAAGATAGAAAGCATTCAGAATAAATCCATTTATGAAGAATTGTTTATATTCTTCTAGGTCGCTACATTAGCTTATTTTTTATTCTTAGGTTTATGTTATTTTATATATCTATTTATCTTCTTCTCCTTTGCCTTTACTAGTCCCAAGTCACTTAGGGTCGGCTTTTCTGGTCTAACCGGATGACTGGATATTAGTTTTTACACGGAGCGGCTGCCACCTGACCTCTGTAACCCGAAGGCTAACGATACCCTAAGGCTAGACCAGTGTCAGAATATTATAGGGCACTGACTTCCCAATAACGACTGCCATAGATGTCCATGGCAGCTGAGAGCAACGGCTTAACGTGTCCTCCGAGGCACGGAGCAGGCGATAATTGTCAATCAAAACGCACATAATTTCGAAAAGGCATATAACTTCCGAAAGTCTGAGGTGCGCGACGTGGGTTCGAACCGGAGACCCTCTGCATTGCAGTCTGTTGGTCTCCCCACTGAGCTATCGCTGCTTGTTTATATATCTGTTTTATGAGTAAAATTAAATTATATCTGCTGGTGTGTATATTATATTAATTATGGTAGCCATTTTTATATTTAATCTTTATTTACTACTAGATTGTAATGTAAATGTAGGTTAGCTTAGATAAGTAACAGAAATATTGCCTGGATAAGAGTTGCCCTACGTCCATTTCTGTCCCCCTAACAAAATGTATGCAAAATTTCATCATAATCGGTCGAGTAGTTAGGACGTGAGAGCGTAACAAACACACAAACAGACATTCACATTTATAATATTCTAGCTGCCCCGACAGACGTTGTCCTGTACAGGCGTAAAAAAAAAGAATAAAAAAAACAAATCTGAACCATCCTCGAATCCACTTGAACACACACAAAAATTCATTCAAATCGGTCCAGCCGTTTAGGAGTAGTTCACTGTCAACACACGTACAGAAGACTTATATTATTAATTATTAATTATATATTTTAATTAATTATTATTATTAAGAAAGATAGTTAAGATTTATGGAAAATTTCTTAAACAAAATAATACAATTTTGTATCAGAATATCTTGAAGTTTATTAATGACTGGTTTAGGTTTAGTCTCATTTTTAATATTTTACTGGTAATTTATTAAATGTTATTCTTATCATGTATTTCTAGTGCTATGAATCAGTACCGAGGCTAGAGTTTAAAAGTTGAGCAAGCCTGATATATGATTTTAACTAAATAGCGACAGAGACGGACTCTAAAAATGTGCCCGGTATGCGATATCTATAACATAGTTGGAAAAATGTGAGTACAATACGGTTTTATTTATCTTTTTAAGCATATACAGACAATTGTCTATATATGTATATATTTATTCTAAAGCAAAACACATCAGTCTCGCCCAACAGTGGAACAATAACGAATTAATAATAGCATTGATTTTATAACTTTCATTTTCTAAATATCATACGTATAAATCAAAGGCCCTCATATTTTTTGTCATCTCTCATCGCTTCCTTCCTACGACAGATGCTGACGTTCTCATTCAAAAACATTATTATATTTAGATCAACCCTTTTTTGTCACTATGGATGTGACAAAAAGTTTGGTGTGCCACCGTCTTCTTAAAAAAAAGTGTTTGGTCTCGTCATCGCGGTGTTGTGTTGATAAGTTGGAATGTTTCTTGGCTTCTTGGCTATTAAGAACTTGTTTGGTACTAGCTGTACCCCCTTGCTTTACCCGCTTTTTTAGGATGATATAGCCTATAAGGCTACAAAATGCAAGACATATTGAATTTTGTCTTTTGTTTACACCAATGTTCTAAATTTAAATTAAACTATAAATATATATTCCGTGGCGCAGCGGTAGTGAATGCGACTGCTGTTCATGAGGACTCGGGTTCGAATCCCGGGTCGGGCCAAAACAAAGTTTTCCGTTAAGAAATCTCAATAGCAGCCCGGAGTTAGGATGTTGGTGGTGTTAGATACTCCTGTGCCTCGGAAAGCACGTAAAGCCGTTGGTCCTGCGCCTGATCTCTCTCCGGTTGTGTCGGATTACCGTCTCATCGGATCATGAGAGTTAGGGAACAGAGAGTGCACTTGTGTTTGCGCACACGCTTGTGTACTATAATATCTCCTGCGCAAATGGTCAGTCTTCGTTATTAAGGTTCGCCGCCGTGACCGAAATTCGGTCTGGAGGACATTATTCTGTAGATGACTACTTTCATACTATTTTTAAATTAAATGTATACTTTTGCCGACACTTCGGTTGCTTTTCAGCAACCATGGCCACAGGGAAAAATAGTATTTTATAAAATAAATCACGATTAAATCTGTATAGAATGAATAAAATATTTTAAGTGGTAACCACTTAAAATATTTTTGTAATCTAACTAGTTCTTTCAGACATTAGGAAGTTCAAACAAACGATATTTTTATTATATAACTATAGTTAGAGTTAATTATATACTTAGAGAGAGTTAGATACTTTTGGTACACATGTTTCTTTTTCCCTTGAATTGCCTAAAATTATACAATTTTCTTCTATAATCTTCATCGTCCAATTAACAATCAATTATTTGCTCGAGTTTCCGAAACTCGTTCAAGAGGTTACACAAGTGTTGGTTACAATTGCAACCTGGCTGCATAATGCAGGCGACGTCGCGGGGCGAGCGAGAGTAGCGAGAACAGAGCGCCCGCATCATCAAATTTTAATTGTTCCAATGACGCCATTAAAACGTAGACTTCGTTAGAAATAGAGGTGGCTAGTTGTGTACTTTAAAGTTATTTTATTTTAAATTTACTTTTTAAAACTAATTAGGCAGTATTGAATAGAAAACTTAACAGTACATCATACATAGATCTTAATAAACGCAGGGCAGGGGCAGGTAGAGCTAGCGTGTAAAATGTGATGTAATGCGGTGTCAAAATCTTTTATGTATAATACTTAGTGCCCTCAATACTATATACCCTTTTATATGAAAGGTTTTTGAAACTGGCATTGTCTCTACACATTTTATATGTCTAACGTATGAAGAGGGCGAGCATAAAGTTATCTTTATGCTCGTCCTCTTCATAGCCTTTAGTTTTTATGTTGAAAAGCTGCTAATGAAAAACCCGCTAACACTTTCATTGACATGTGATTTGATCAAAGCACCCTATTGATGTGGTTGGCCGTAACAGCTCAGTTCAATAGCTAATATAGTAAATGCATAAGTTTAATTTAGTACTTTTTACACCAATAAGGTACAACATAACATAAGAATCTTTCGCCCACATATATCGCCGGCTACATCATTTTCGACTACAAAATCTAGCATTCTTATCTGTCGCCGCGTCTAATAGAGACTTAACTCTGTACCGAACTCATTTCACATGGAAACATCAATTCGAGGGCAATTTTTTGAAGAATATAATAATGTTGATTAATTAATGATGGTTTAAAACAATGAGTCAGCGGTGAATGATCCCGTGACACGCGGGGCATGGGCGCCTACAGCTATGGGGGTACGACACTTGTTCTATGGGTAATCGATATGGTATTGTAGAATTGAGATGGTAATGATTTCTTTACCATAGATTTTTGTTATGATCCATATTATTCTAAAAGATAAGTTATATTTTATTCATTTTTGAAAAAGAAGCTTCTGCACTAGGAATAAATCCTGTGTCCAGGGGAACTTTACAAACATTAAAAAAACGGACACAAAAAATCGGAACTACAATTTTTTGTGTCGTTGTGCCGAGTCTTGTGGGAATCGTACCAAAATTTGGCTCAGAGGCGATGACCTATTCCAGTACACTATCTGTGCAGACAAATGATTATTATTGCGTGATAGAATTTTATACTTTTAACCTAGTTACCCCGCTCTGTAGTAAACAGTGATAGCAGCAGATGCAACAACAGAAGTATATAACTGCACTTACAAAAACGAAGTCTTTGCGCGCCTTTGTAAGGGACACCGAATCACTGGACCTATGTATATTTACGCCAAGTGCACAATTGTATTTAAAATCAATTTGACTGCACGGGTGACGTAGAGGTTTAAAAGGTAACCTTCACCATTGTCGCTATGCCAAAATTTGTTGGTTAGAATCCCACTCGGTACAAAAATCGTGTGGAAAAAACGGTTGTTCGAAGTATGGGTGTTCCTTGTGGCTGTTTTTTCTGGAACTATTCCTTGTAATAAATCCTAGAGTAGAAGTATTCTGTACTAGATTTTGCTTATGGCTTCGCCTGCGTAAATAGGTTAGATTAGACTAGATTAGGTAAAATTACCTCTGCAACTCCGTAGGGACATTGCCGCATTGGCATGTTTCTACAGAATATACCACAGGGAGTGCTCTGAAGAGTTATTCCACCTTATCCCGCCCTCCCCTTTCCTATCCAGAACAACACGTGCTGGGCTCAGATGCCATCCTTACACGGTGGAGTCGACTAGAGTGCGTACCAATAAGTTTGGGTCCTCATACCTCTGCCGAACGATCAAGGCATGGAATTCTCTGCCAAGGCATATGTTTCCTTCTTCCTTCAATCCGGGGTCCTTTAAGCGGGGCTCGGAAAAGCACCTTCTCAGGCCGTCAAAGTAGAGACCTCAACATCGCCTCGGCTGCTATAAGGACGATGTGGAGGCCACTGCTCTTAGACCACACGACTGCTTACCATCAGGCGGAGTGTGGTCATTTTGACGAGCAAAATAAAAATAAAAAAGAAAGTTTAGAAACAGTAGTTTTTTTCTGGATAAATGGTATCCTAAGTCCTTTTTAGGTAGGTGTAGCTATTTCAAAATGCATGATGATCAATCGTGTAGGTCTTTAAAGCGTGAAAGATTTAAAAATAGAAAATTAATAGTTCCGTTACTGATACCTTGTCTGCCATGCTCTGGTATCGAATAATATTCAATCTTAATCTCTAGCTGCTGTAGTAAGTAGTAAAAAATCGGCCCAATAGTTGGACAATTTATAAACTATGCCTGTCAAAGGAGAATCTCAATAACCAGATCTAGCATTCGCTCATACCGACCGCTTAGATAAATGTGGCGCTCATAAACATACAATACGAATATTTGCAAGAATATTCAATAATCCATAGCACAAGGTTTGAATGTTTGATGGCCGCCATCTTGTTCACAGTGCAGTGATACTTGTAGAGGTGACGTGCGATCTGATCGACCACACAGCGTGAATGAGAGGTTTTGTTTGACGAGTTGAATGGAATTGTATCAATCGAATTTTGGGTAAGATTTTTTTGGATATGCTAATGAAAGACAGAGGTCGAATTGTAAGATCATTTTTTGTGTTGATTTTTATTATTGTAGCAATAATTACTTAATACTGTCTTATGTTTACGCGAATGTTATAGGTACATTGAAATTAAACAATTTATACGGATTTTGTCGCGTTGTTTATTTTACTTTAAAACACTGTTTGTACATAATTTTGAAAACTCTAACACTACTATAATTGAACTTTACTACTATTTAAGCTATATATTTTTAATTAAAACTATTTATATTTAAGTTTACACTTTGCCCCGACGTTTCGGTTGCTTTACAGCAGCCATGTTCACGGGGAGACTAGAAAAGAAGTTGGAGTTTTCAAATTATGTAATAACAGTGTTTTAAAGTAAAATAAACAACGCGACAAAATCCGTATAAAGTTTTTAATTTCAATGCAATGAGTACTGTTTCATAATGTGTATAGATACATAATCAGGTGATATTACTACTTTTATTTATAATAATAAGTTTGTAGTCGTAACTAATGAAATTATAATAGATAAATTTGTTTTAAGACGTATCGTCTATAAAAATATAAATTGAATTCTGATCATTAGTAAGCGAATTGCATGATACGGGTGGACCAATAGTGACACTATTTGCAAGCGATTTACGGTAAAAAAAGTTATTTTAAATTAAAATTTGGACAGGATAACGTCTGTGTGCTCAGCTATTACAGTATAAGTATTTTTACTAAGACGTCATCGGTAAGAGTGACCATCGTCCTACTTCAGACTATGACGATTACTTACTATACATATAAATAAGTTCAACTCGATTCTAAACATGACTAAACCTTTTGGTTGTCGTACAATTCATTCAACATGGCCTCACGTACGTACGTTTATTGAAGATCATTAAACCCACTTAATTTATTGGCTTCAAGCACATGTTATGAATATGGTTACCAAGTTTGTTAACTCATTCTTAAAAACATTTTAAGACATTGATGTAAAAATATTAAAAATTAGCGAATCACCCCGGTACACGTAAATGTTTTGTTATATCTCTAGGCGTCTTGACTTTTTTTCCGACATTTACAAGAAGGTTTTTGTAAATTGGTTAAAATATGACGATACAATTATCGTTTAATTTACACAAAACCTTAACAAATTATACACCTAAACCTTTCTCATGAATCACTCTGTCTATTGGTGAAAACCACAAGAAAATCCGTTCAGTAGTTTTTGAGTTTATCGCGAACAAACAGACAGACAGACGGACGCAGTGGGGGACTTCGTTCTATAATATTTAGAGTACTAACAAGATATGTAAAGTAATAATAATAATAATATTGTATCACATACACACAACACCATCTAGCTCAAACTAAGCAGAGCTTGTACTATGGGTACTAGACAATGGATAAACACACATAAATACTTTTTTTTAAATGCATACATATTATACATATAAACGACGATAAAAGAAAACGATTTTAATTGGACTGATTCCGATTAACCTTTAAAATTAATTGACAGACTATGAATATGTCTGCGTTATTATTGGTAATTTACTGGTACACGGTAAATTAACTGCTTTATTTTATCGATTTTTCATCCAGGTCAATATACAGAGAATGAGTCAATATAATCATATATATACATACGATTATTAGATAGCAGTTGCCTACATACATACGCCTAATGCCTAGTTTGCTTTACTAAATAATTATTATAGTAAATATAGCACTGGTCGTCTGGCCACTGCTCATGCGGTAAGTGTTGTTATCCACAAATACCTGTTCCTGTCTAGGTGCTTTTTAAGTCCGTTATTTGAATACTTGTAAAGTCTTTCGCGACACGGAAATAAATCTTAGTTTTAGAGTTAACTTAAAAAATGTGTGCTTTTGTAAGGTCATCCATGGTATTGAAGTAGAATTGAGGAATATAGAGACAACAAGCTGAATTTCACTTTAGTTTCTGATAAGGAAACACATATCGGGTTTGACCTAAGTTCATAGGCCCATCCTGTCGGCAAATGGCGATGAACTCCTCCCAACTTACGTAAGATCTAGTAGGAAACCTACCACTAACTTCTACGTTCTTAATTACTATCCTGATAAAGTTACCTTTATTGGAGCTACTTATCTCATTACCAGCCTCTGAATGTACTCTACGCTGTCTCTTATTATCGAAATGCACATCGCGGTTTCGTAAGGGTTGAATATTTCTGTGCCGATCTCACAACGATAGCCTTACACTTCACATAGACCTTATAACCCTTAACATAAAGTATATATTCCTTTAAATGATATGTAATCGTAATTTTGGTTTTTCAATATTTACAATTGTATATTTGCATTTGTCTTGAACCTTAATCTGGTGGTAATAAAGACTATTTTGCTGTGTGGTAAGTGAGTTATAGTTTGCTTTTGAATATTTACGGTACGGATACTTAGAGAAATTGTGTTCTTTCACAATAGATATGTTTATATGTCGTATTGATGTTTTACGATATGACTTTATGAGAATAGGAACAATTGTAATGTTCACAAGAATTGTGGCTTTGCAGACCAATATCATTGCATATCATTACCCCTGTATGTACTAAGAAAGGACGGTCTACCAGACCTTAGAATTCGATGGAGTTTTAGAACTATGTAAATAGCAAGCAGCTATAGCCCATTGGACTGTCAAGCAGAAGTCTCGAGTTCGAACCCAAGGCACGCACCTCTGACTTTCCGAAGTTATGTGCGTATTAAATGATTAATTATCGCTCGCTTTAACGGTGAAGGAATACATCGTGAGGAAACCTACTTGTCTAAGAGTTCTCCATGATGTTCTCGAAGATATGTAAAGTCTGCCAACCCGCACTGGGCCAACGTGGTGGACTATGACCTAACTCTTCTCATATTGAGAATAGGCCCATGGGACAGTTTATATACCGGGCAGCTTAAGAGATATCAATACAAAAATTGTAAAGAGTATTTTTTTAAATATAAGTTCATATACGACTGCCTCAAGTTTCCAAAAATGATGATCGAAATCACTAGTATAAGATAACTGGTCTATGGCCTCTATAGTTATCTGGTGGTTCAATCCTCCACAATCCTGGATGTGAGATATCCAAATAATAATAATATCTTTATATGCAAGAAGACATGATTGTCCCGCTCGCTCACGAAATTCTGTGTCGCAGGAGACTTTACAAACATTCAAACACCCAGACTCGAAACAACCATTTGTGGGTCACACAAAGTTTTGTCCCGTGTGGGATTCGAACCCACAACACTCAGAGCAGTGGCAGTGCCGAGGCGACCACATAAACCAAAACGCCATCCGTGCAATGATCAGTCGGTAAATTTAACCTCTCAAATTATTGAGAAAATCATTATTGAAGATGTTAAGTTATTGGTCAATTAGAATTACGATAGATTTTTCAGAAATGTCCACTGTAAAATGTCCAATAATATCCGATAATGACAGTTTAGCATGAAGCGATTATCATAATGGCATGTAGTTGTGAACTAGGCGTAATAAAGTGTTTGCCGCTCATAAATAATTAATGTTCACAATTCTTTTAACAGAAGCCGGGTTGCTTTGAAGTGTATTGTAGTATATATTATAAGATGTAGCGGTTGGTTAAAGTGGTCATTCATCATTGGTACTAAGCTGAGAGTTGTGGGTTCGACCCCCAGTCTAGCAAATAAATTATGTACATATATAAAGCGTGGTAGTACACACGGCGGAATTTTCTATGAAAAAGATTAATTGAATTTTTTTTGTAAAATTATGTTTAATAGCACCTTAAACCGGCAAGCGTGTATGAGGAATGTTACGAAAGTGAATGAAGCCAGAGAAGTGTGTCAGGATCGTAGCAAATGGAAATCCGTAGTCTCTGCCTACCCCTCTGGGAAACAGGCGTGAATCTATGTATGTATGTATGAAATTATTTTTCTATTTAACTGTAATCAATATTAATATACTTACTTTTACAGTATAGTAAGCAATCCTAGTGATTCCATTTCTATTCATCTAAACAAACAATATTTTACTGTAATATTTTTAGTAATAGCCCAGCCATCTTTAAAAGAAATCTTTATATATATAATTCTTCTGTACGTGTGTTGACAGTGAACTCCTCCTAAACGGCTGGACCGATTTGAATGAATTTTTTTGTATGATTGATTTGGTTTTCTTTTGCCTGTACCTACAGGACAACGTCTGTCGGGACAGCTAGTATATTATATAATACGTAACTGGCGGTGCTGCGATGTCATGGATATGTAGTGAAGACAGAGGCAGTCGACTAAGAGATGCAAGCATCCTGAGATGAACAGACAACCCGCCTATATGCCCTATATAAAAGGAATTACTTACTTGTTTGTCCAGCCGCACATTTCATTATGTTTTAAACATAATCCTGGTATAGGAATAAATCTTGTGTCGTGGAGGAGTTTACAACCTTTCAAAAAACCGACACAAGAGCTCCCAGACACAGAACTATAAGTGAATCACACAAACTTTTATCTCGTGATTTAACACACGACAATTAACGCAGTTAACAAGGCAACCAATTAAATCATTCGCGTATCACACAACATTTTGACACGTATGGACATCGAACCTACATCACTCGATGAACTCGAGGCAACCACGGTTCCCTATCCATTTGTATAACATTTTAGAACATAATATAACATGGCATACTTCAGTTTGTCCTAATTATATTTACGCATAACAGTTTACGCATAATTTGTTTAAGCATAGTCATAAAGTTGAACCCAGCAAACGAAACCAATTTTTGGATTGTCACCAAAAATTATTCAACCTAAACTGTATGCCAAAGACAAATATGGCAAGGAATTATTATGCCAAAAAAATTTAGGTATGCCAAACTAGTTATGCCAAATTATATTAGGGTAAAACATTATGCGAAAAGGAAGGATCTCAGCGACCACTTTAACCACTTCAAAGTAAAAATAATGCCTGTTTTAAAGTCTTTATAACCGGTGTTTCTTATAATTTAGCCCACGATATTCAAATAGTTGTTCAGCCGTGGGTGTATTGTGACGCGGTACGCACGTGGACAGTCATTGTCTGCGGGGCGACAATGAATAGCAACTGGTTTGTCCCAGGTTCGGTTCTGATTGAATGATCTTCTTATTGTTCGCGTCTGGGGTCCCTTCCCGTGACTCGTATCACTGTGTTACGTTTATAATAGCCTTGTTTTATAATATATTTGTATGATGCAGTGGCGCAGTGATCGTAAATGTAAATGTTGTGTAATTTCGATGTCCGGGTTAGGTAAATTGTTATTGGTTTTGGCTTCCTTATTTAAGTCTAACAAACAAGTAACATCTCAAGGAAAACCACATTAGCCGAGGTGTATTAGACCTCCATTTCATCAGCAATATATTTAGTTCATACGTTATAAAAGGCAATTCTATTGTTTACCGAACTCATATCCCATTCTTCGTGGTACTACTGAACATTTTCAAACGATATAAGACTTTGCTTGAACAGAGTATCAACCCCTGACCCCCACGTAATAGGGGACTAGTCTATTGCTAACTAACGAACATATTTTTCAGAACATTCTGAATAACAAGTTGATCTACCTAGGCATCGAACCAGTGACCTTACGATCAACCTGAAACTGTCGCCACAAGATCGGCGAAACCAACCATGCGGTCTTACGATACCACAGACAAACTAAAACCTAAACACGGTATAATTAAATTAATTGTCAATCATAATAATACTTTCGATCCGGGTACCGAACCCCCACGTAATAGTCGACAGGTAAAGTTTGTTGCGCTCCATCAGACACATTGTCAAGACATCGTGCTAGACATTGTCAATCGTAATAACATTTTGTCTGACCTAAGTTTCAAACGCGACCCGATGCTTTTATATAATGTAAGTACCTATACTACAGGATCATAGATGCATGCAATCTAACAATACCATAGACAAACGTAAACTTGCAACCGGAATTCGGTTATCAACTCCGATTCGGAATTCAAATTACCGAAATATAAAAACAAAAGGACAATTTACACTTCAAAAACTCGATTTCTTTCCACGTTAATGAATTCTATTGAACGTGACAAAAAAAACTCAGAAACATTCGTAACCCTTTCAAAAATTAGCTTTTATAGAAATATTTTTTATTTCATAAAAATCGTCGCGACGAAAATGGGTAATAAATCATTTGGAAATTAATAATTAATAACGCAACACCCGGGGGCGACAGGGCGACTAAAATCAAACGTAAATTCGAAGAAATTATTTGCATAAGAAGGGAATATTTTTTTAGTAACTTTTTCTACTTTTTTGCTTTCGTTTTTCGATTTGGGTGCGATAGATTTGTGAGGATACGACTAACAGAATTGTTTAAGGTATCCTGTTTTGTTAAAACTTTTGCCTATAAGTCCTTATAGTGGCATTATTAAATTGTAAATATTTGAGAATTGCTGTATTGTTTGTTATTAATAATGTCACTCAGATTTTCCAAATATTTACATTTTAAAATCTTCTTGCAATTTACTAATGTAATATCCACAAACAATAAGGAAACTAAGTAAATAAATTAATTTGTTTTGTGAAGTCATATTGTAAGCTGGCGATTAAAAAGAGTGGCCATGAGTTTTTTGCCTGCTTCTATCATGAGAGCTCTAATCCTCGAACAGACTTTATAATGCTATTTTTTAATTTCCTTTTATCTATTTTAATATTTTACTATTTATATACGCGGCGATAGCTCAGTGGGGAGACCAACAGACTGCAATGCAGAGGGTCTCGGGTTCGAACCCACATCGCGTACCTCTGACTTTCGGAAGTGATATGACTTTTCAAAATTATGTGCGTATTGATTGACAATTATCGCCTGCTCCCTGCCTCGGAGAGCACGTTAAGCCGTCGTTCCCGGCAGCCATGAACATCTATGGCAGTCGTTATTGGGAAGTCAGTGGCCTCTAATATCCTGCGCTGGTCTAGCCTTAGGGTATCGTTAGCCATCGAGTTGCGGAGGTCAGATGGCAGTCGCTCCGTGTAAAAACTGATATCCAGTCAAATCCGTTTAGACTAGAAAGCCGACCCCAAGTGTCTTGGGAATAATAAAGGCTAGGGAGAAGAAGACTATTTATATACAAGTTAATTAATGTGTCGAAGTAGGGCTTACATTATTTTTATGGGTATAAAGATTCTGATATTGACTAAATTCGCGCTTGTGTATGCGCCGGATCCCGAGGTCCCAGATTCCATCACAAAGTCGTCATGTTATTGGGTTATTAACCCAATAACATGACGACTTGACATGACGACATGACGACATGGAAAGCCACAGTAGCAGCACAGTCCTTTGATTTGTGACCGGTACCCTATTACGTGGTACCTTAAACCTCACTGGCGATAGATAGGTACAACTCTTTCTACCCATTCGGGGATACAAGTACAATAAACAAGTATATTTATCTATATCTATGCTAATATTATAAAGGGGAATGATTTGTATTTCTGTATGTCTGTTTGTAACGAATAAACTCAAAAACTACTGGACCGATTTTAATATTTCTTGCCATTAGAAAACTACTATATCCAGATAGTACACAGGCTACATATCATCATGCTACGAGCCTTGGGAGCGAAGCAGTAATCATAAGCGTGGGTAAAACCGCGGGGGACAGCTAGCGATAAAAAATTTATTTCATTTTAGTTATTTCTAATTTAAATCATAATGGTACAAATTTCATTGTACATTAATTGTTGGTACAAAAACAAGACAATAACCAAGGTTCTCCTACAAGGTTAAATATGTAATATAAATTTATATAAGCGATACAATCAATTACGTTTATTTCATTATTTTAATATTCATAACATTGTATTTTATATAATATAACAATGACGAGGAGTGTATTTGTATGTTTTCGCGCGTTGACCACAGGAATAACAAGACCGAAATGAGATTTTTTGTGATTAATATTTTATTAAAATTAAAATACTTTATACGGATTTTACCGCGTTTTATTTGAAAACATTACTTAAATTTTAAAACTATTACAATACTACTACTATTGAACTATTTAGGGACCTCAACATCGCCTCAGCTGCTATTAGGATGGTGTGGATGCCACTGCTTTTAGACCACATGATCGCTTACCATCAGGCGGAGTGTGGTCATTTTAACAAGCAGAATAAAAAAAAATATACAGCTTCTCCGACTTTCCGGTGGCTTTTTAGCAGACATGGTCACGGGCAGACTCTAATATTTATTAATTTGTCTATTGAAGAAGGTTATAGGGTATATAACATCACGCTTCAACCTGAAAGGAACTCAGTAGTAACCATAAACATCGGTTAACGCGGTTAAAACTAAAGTATGAATGTTTTTAGACCAGATCGAAGACATTCTGAAGAAAGGCCAGATTATGAGTACTCTATATCGAACGTGCATCCTAACTAATATTATAAATGCGAATGTAAGTTTGTTTGTTTGCTACGCTTATACGCCTTAACAACTCGACCGAACATTATAAAATTTTGCATACATCAATAACTTCGTCGACCCGGGAATCGAACCCATAAGCACAAACTTAAGGCACCGTGCTACTAAAGCACGACACGTACCTCTCACTTTACGAAATTATAATTGTAAAGAAGTTAATAATTAATCGTTTTCTGTAACGGTGAAGGCAACCATCGCGTGCATCGTGAGGAAACCTACACAACTAAGAGTTTGAGTCTGTATGATTAAGAGTTTAGTAAGACTACGGCTCTATATATGTTTAATGTAAATGGTCGCGAAGACGTGTGAAGTCTGCTGATCAGTGTTGTGAATTTGATTCCCAGACCAAGACAAAAAAATATTTTCTGTGTCCTTTATGAATATGTCATGTACAACATGTACAGCAAGGGACCAACCACTACCTGAGATTTGACAAACCACAGATTCTCTCTAAAGAACACCGTTTTCTACCAAGGATGCTTTGCGAGGCTATTGAAATCAAAAAACATCCCAATTTCAATAGAGAAGATGGTTGGAATGTACCACCAGCTTGGGATCCAGTAATTCAAATAGTCAAACCCAAGAAGAAGCAAACCACAGCTAGACTTCATGATACTTTGAGCTCATTCTGCGTAAATAGAAACACCAAAGATTAAATTATGTTCGGGTACTTTGAAATAACTACACTGGAACATAGAGACAACTACCATCTTAGTCTCCCTGTGACTTTGGCTGCTGGAAAGCAACCGAAACGTCGGAGAAAGTGTAAACCTAGATATAAAAAGTGTAAACCTAAATAGTTTTAACAATTTTAATAATTTTATTAATTTATAAATTAGTAAAATTTAATAGTAGTAGTAGTAGTGTAACATATTTCAAAATTATGTAATAGATACAGTGTTAAATAAACGACGCGCTAAAATCCGTATATAGTAGTTTAATTTCAATGAAAGTCTGTAAAGTCCCTCGGAATATAATTCCTAGTACGAAAGTTACCTTAAATTATACTAACTGAAAATATTTACAGCTTATTGATTTAAAAAGTTTTAAATCCTGTCTATTATAAATGCGATATATTATAAATGCGAATGTGAGTTGGTTTGTTTGTTGCCCTTTCACGCCTTAACTACTCGACCGATCATGAAATTTTGCATATAAGTGGTACAGAAAAGGACATAGGGTAATATTCATCCAGAAAAAGAACTGTTTCCAAAGAATAGAAATTAGTTGAGAAAACATACATTAACCTGTGCGAAACCGCAGGCAAAAGCCAGTGAAGGCTAAAATGAAAGCGAATAAAGCAAGAGAGATATGCCAGTATGGAAGCAAGAAGAAATCCGTAGTCTCTGCTTACCCCTCTGGGAAAAACCGTGTTGCTATGTACGAAAGAAACCGAAGGACACAGCTAGTTAACATAAAACATATCCAGTTTTACTTGGTATGTAATTAACAATTGCAATCAATTTGAATGTTAATTTATTTGAAACGGAAAACATTCGTTTTAAGTTTAATCTATTTTTCTTTGATAGTAATCTATCTTCAGACACAAAGGTGAAGTAAATAACTGAAAATTTAAGTTTATATATAGACTCATGGTTGTTTATCTGTAGAGGGTAGGTAGTGGTGTTTATACCCACATTTCGTTAGCAATTGTATAACCCAAATACGTCGAAACTACCGCATCAACCAACATTTTAGCAAAAAAGAAACAAAACATTTAACTAGAAAAAAAACCGACTTCAATACAGAATATGCTGAAACAAAAAATGGACTGAAAAGTAAAAAAAATAATTGCGTGTATCTACAAGCGATAGCTCAGTGGCGAGACCAACCGACTGCAATGCAGAGGGTCTCGGGTTCGAACCCACGTCGCGCACCTCTGACTTTCAGAAGTTATATGACTTTTCGAAATTATGTGCATATTGATTGACAATTATCGCCTGCTCCGTGCCTCGGAGAGCACGTTAGGCCGTCGGTCTCGACTGCCATGAACATCTATGGCAGTCGTTATTGGGGAAGTCGACACAAAAGATCCCACTGGGTCGAAGTTTCGCCGGTCAGTTGGGGGTCAGTCAGTACAGACCGTACTGACTGTACCCCACACAAGATAAGATAACATTGCCATGCCTATTTATCTATGAGACAGCAGTGTTTGTGAAAACCAATTCACATCTGTTCCCTACACTGTCCGACGTAACTGCTCGCAGTCGACGTGACTGTCGTAGCAAGAGATACCTAATGTATCTACACTGCCCGAGTGGTATAAGTAAAGTTATGTTTACAGACTAATTCATAACCTCCTTTTTCAAATGTAGTCAAAAATAACATTATAAACAGAAGGAGTATCCATACTAATTCATTTTAACCCTTTTGTAGGGTATCGGAGGGATCGGAACAGATGTTTTTAATATCGGAGAGACACCCCAACGCTGTGTTTACATTCCGCCATTGTGCGATGTCTTAGTCTCCAGTGTTCGAGGGTTGATTGTGTCTTAAAGCAAATAAGTCTGTTTTGAAAATATTCTATAATATTTAATTGGCAGGTGAAGGAGTATTATAATATTGGGTATGTTTATTGACTGTTCTAATGCTGGGTATAGTTTTTTCAGTATGAAAAGGGTTAGGGTTACCACGTTGGCGCAGTGTGAGATGGCAGACTTCACATATCTTTATGAAAATTATGGAGAACTCTTAGATATGTAGATAGCGTCATCATGTTTTCCTTGGCCATTAAAGCGAGTGATGACCTATAATTTATATATTAGTTTGCGAATCAAGAGAGAAAATATCAAAAGTGACACCAAGTCTGGAAGTAGCCATTCAAATTAAACTACTATATACGGATTTTATCGCGTTGTTTATTAATCACTGTATTACATTCATTCTGCGTAAATAGAAACACCAATGACTAAATTATGTTCGGGTATTTTGAAATAACTACACTGGAACATTGAGACAACTACCATCTTAGTCGTGACTATGGCTGCTGAAAAGCAACCGACACGTCGGGGAAAGTGTAAACCCAAATATAAATAGTTTTAATAGTTTAAATAATTTTATTAGCATAGAAATAAGTAAAATTCAATAGTAGTAGTAGTGTAACAGTTTTCAAAATTATGTAATACAGTGATTAATAAACAACGCGATAAAATCCGTATATAGTAGTTTAATTTCAATGAATAACATTCGCGTTAACAGAAGACAATATTCTGGAAGTAGCCATCAATGTAAAGATAGCGATAACAAACGTTTATTTTTAAATACGCATGTGCCTATATGAATTTGAAAACACAGCGATGCGTGACATTGAATCGGACTCGAGACATGCTATGCAATGAACTCCCTACTCAATCTTAAAGAGTAATAGTATATTATTAAAGATATCTACATATTAATTTGAAATAAAATATTTGTTAATCTTCTTCTTCTTTTCGTGTGGTTAGTGGCCAAGTGGATATAGTGACGAGAATAGAAAAGGGTATGTTAAGTTGGTGTGGGCATGTAGAAAGAATGGACGAGAACAGACTGACTAAGAAAGTTTATAAGGCTAGTGTGAATGGAACAGTTGCAAGGGGAAGACCTAGGCGAACGTTTCTTGATCAGATCGGAGACCTTCTGGATAAAGGCCAGGTTAAGAGCACCTTAAACCGGCGAGCTTGTATGAGGAATGTTATGTAAGTGAATGAAGCCAAAGAAGTGTGTCAGGATCGTAGCAAATGGAAATCCGTAGTCTCTACCTACCCCTCTGGGAAACAGGCGTGAATTTATGTATGTATGTATGTAGTGGCCAACCTGTTGTCAAGAGTTGTTCAAAGCCGCCCGTAGGCTTCTGACATGGCTTAACGACTTCTGTCAATTTGACAACAACCGGAACCGACTTTTTACGTGCCCTCCGAAGCACGGAGACGCTCAGATGAAATACCACTAAGCCGTCACCCATCTATAGACTGACCGCACCCAACGTTGCTTAACTCACTAATCATTTACCGATCAGTGAGTGCAACTGGCTATGAGCGCCTTTGTAAATAAAAAGTGAATTTAATAAAAGTTCTTACTAACACTAACTGTGTAATTATCATTGTGAAAATGTTTGTGAAAAAATTCAGTTAAATAAATTATTATCATATTATAATATTATTATTAACTAATAACTAAAAAAAATTGCGTCGCCTAAGCCCTTCTTCCCTAATCGCCTAAATCTACGACCTAACTGAAGTAGAAGAAACTAAATTAAACATTAATCAAGGCTTGCTCAATGACAATAACAATTGCCATTCAAATATTACAGTTTGCTAACCGAGGCGCAATTATATGACGCGGTTAAAGATATAAGCGGTAGCGTTAGCGGAATCTATTCATATCATACATCTCCATCCATCAACTGCTCCTATGCTATAGTGATTTAAGTGGTCACCTCACCACTGGGGCCACGCTGAATGTTGTGGGTTCGATTCCCACACGGGACAAAAATTTGTGTGATCTACAAATGGTTGCTCCGAGTCTGGATATTCTTTGTGTCCGTTGTTTGAATGTTTGTACAGTCCCTCACGACACAGGAATTATTATCCTCTGAGTCTGCCCGAGACATAGGGGTCACAAGGCCATAAGAACAGGAAGAGGCTTTTGCCCAGCAGTGGGACATTACAAAAAGCTGATGGAAAAACGTCACATGAAGACGAAGAAGTTGAATCCTGCGTTTTTACACCAAGTTCGTTCCTAATGCGGTGGCTTTAAAAAAAAACAAGTGAGAAACGGCAATCAATTGGCGTATATATTTGAGTTCGAAAAAATGGTTCAAGTACCTAATATGCAAAGGTCACGTAATACTACTTGACCATAAGGTCAGAGGTCAAAGGTCATCGTCATTTCGGGGTATATCGACTATGCTGAGTCGAATGGCGTTGACCGCGAGTCTCTAGATCTTACGGTTCTTCTTAGACAGACGGACGGACAAAGCTGTTGTATAAGAGTTTTTACTGATACTAGTTTTTGCTCGCGGCTTTGCTTACTTCAATATAGATTAAGTTAGGTTATGTGAATAACAGTAGGTACTTTTTCCTGGATAAAAGTATACTATGTCCTTTTCAGTACCACTGACAACATGTATGCAATTCATGATGATCGGTTGACTAGTTAAGGAGTAATAGCGTAACAAACAAAGTCACATTCGCATTTATAATATTAGTTAAGATTATAAAGAGGACTGCCTCGGTACTGTATGCGACAGCTGTGCATCAGGTCGCAGGTTCGAATCTCAGGTCCACAGTCCTAAGATAGGAAGATGGTGGTGTTACACACCCCCGTGCCTTTGAAAGCTCGTAAAGCCGTTGAACTTGTGGCTGGCCAAATGCAAAGAAGATATTATAATGCGCAAGTGTGTGCGCAAACACAAGTGCATTCTCTGCTTCATCACTCTCATAAGCCGAAGGGACGGTTTTATTTATTTTTCGAGGTGTGCAACACCAATTTAATAACACCGAGCTAAAAAATTGTTGCCAAAAATCCCAAAATATTTTGCTAGCCCAACCCGTGAATCGAACCCGTAAAGCTCATTCACACAAGTCACATTCACTACCGTTGCGCCACCGAGGCAGTTAGACTATGCTCTAACCAGATACACAACCCAACTCAACAAAATTTCTCGCTCAAAACACAGGTATAACCTATTTTGGACAAATATTTATAAGTACCTAATTGTTAAAATGCAATTGTAAGATTGAGAATTTTACTAAAATAATTTAATTATTGTTATTATATTATTATAACTACCTAGTACCTGGTCTGCCAACCCGCACTGGGCCAGTGGTGGACTATGGCCTAATCCTTCTCACAATGAGAAGAGGCCCGTGCCCAGCACTGGGACAGTTTAATACAGGGCTGATATTATATTATTATAACAACATATTTCCTAGTAATAGAGAAATCCTTTCCCACAGTAAATTTTTATGTCTTAGTCAGTTATATAAACAAAGCCGCGTGTTTATGTTTATTCAATCATAACTTTTTAAACTGCCTCGCGGGTGCAGCGGTGTTAAAAGCGACGACTAAGTACGAGGTCCCGGGTTTCATTCAGCCGATCAAAGTCTTACCAGGATTTCTGTTATTTTTTTTATTATTGATTTTGGAATTAAGCCTTGTTAGGCAATAGACTGACTCTATTACGTAAGACATAAAATCATAGTTAATAAAAAGAGGGTGTAATTATGTCTTATGTTTACGCGAATGTTATACATTGATATTAAACACTTTAAGTATACGGATTTTGTCGTGTTCTTTATTTTACTTTAAAACACTTTTATTACATAATTTTGAAAACTCTAACATAGCATAGTAAAGTTCAATAATAGTAGAGTTAGAGTTTTTAAAATTATGTAATAAAAGTGTTTTAAAGTAAAAAAAAAAACACCGCGACAAAATCCGTATAAAGTGTTTAATTTCAAGGGTGTAATTTTTCCTTTTGAAAAATGAAGACATCGCCCGCACTAGGAATTACATATTTCTGTATCGCGGGGGAACTTTACAAACATTGACACAACGGACACAAAGATCATCCAGACTCGAAACAACCATTTGTAGATCACACAAAGTTTTGTCCCGTGTGGGATTCGAACCCACAACACTCGGGCAAGTATCAGTGACCGCTACTGCACCGAGGCAGTCCTTCTCATACTTCTAACTAATATTATAAACTCGAGCGTAAAAAATTTGACTCACACTATATTTTTCAACTGAAAGAGCACTAAAACTGAAACTTAAATTTCATTTTAAATCTTAAATTCTATAAGTCTTAAATTATATCCGTCGCCATAACTTATCTTATCTTATCTTGTGTCCAGTTAATACAGACCGTCGACACTTCGACCCAGTAGGATCTTTTGTGTCGACTTCCCCCAATAACGACTGCCATAGATGTTCATGGCAGCCGGGACAGACGGCTTAACGTGCTCTCCGAGACACGGAGCAGGCGATAATTGTCAATCAATACGCACATAATTTCGACAAGTCATACAACTTCCGAAAGTCAGAGGTGCGCGACGTGCGTTCGGACCCGAGACCCTCTGCATTGCAGTCTGTTGGTCTCCCCACTGAGCTATCGCTGCTCAACGTCGTCTTATATACGTCCTATTGTCGCGCAATACGTTGTGGTGTAAACGAGTACAAAATCTTACAATTTACGATCCATAGCTAATGCTTGCTTTTTTAGGTGGTCTAAAAGATAAAACTGCATTAATAGCAAATTTTTTTAGGCTAGTCCTAGAACTTATAGAATTTAAAACCTAAAATGAATGACATAATATTGTCTTCTGTTTACGCGAATGTTATTCATTGAAATTAAACTACTATATACGGATTTTATCGCGTTGTTTATTTAACACTGTATTACATAATTTGGAAACTGTTACACTACTACTACTATTAAACTTTGCTATTTTTTAAGCTAATTAAATTCTTCACAGGCCTTCAAAGTAGAGACCTCAACATCGCCTCGGCTGCTATGAGGACGATGTGGAGACCACTGCTCTTAGACCACACGACTGCTTACCATCAGGCGGAGTGTGGTCATATTGAGGAGCAAAATAAAATATTTTTATACCTATTTATATTTAGGTTTACACTTTTCCCGACGTTTCGGTTGCTTTTCAGCAGCCATGGTCACGGGGGTCTCCCCGTAATACAGTGTTAAATAAACAACGCGATAAAATCTGTATAAATGAGTTTAATTTCACCTAAAATGAAATTAAGGTTTAAATTTTAGGTCTAGAGCCCTTTCAGTGGGAAAGTATAGATTGAGTCGATTTTTGTGCTCTCGAGTGTAAATTCGAATGTGAGTGTGTATGTTTCGCTTTCAAGACTTAACTGCTCGACCGATCATCATGAAATTTCGCAATACACGTTGTCAACGGTACAGAAAAGGACATAGAGTGCCTTTTATCCAGTACAAAATACTGTTGCTTATCTAACCTAACCTAACTTACTTTTAGGCATGTATAACAAATAAAACATTTTCTTTCTTTCTTTCATTTACGCAAGCGAAGCCGCGGGCAATATCTAGTGTAGTATAAAAGTTGCAAGTCTGAGTGAACCGCTCATCGCTGCGCTTGCGCCGCGGCGCTGTCGTCAGAGCGGTTGCGTGTACTCACTATACATAATTACGTTCGCACGATCGACTCCCGCGCAGAGCACAATTATTTTGTCACTATTTTCATCAAGCCTAATTCCTCCTTTTGTTTTGAATGTAATTTTAGAAATTGCTTTATTTAGAAATTTTGTACCTATTTGTAATTAGTGATTTGTTAAGGTTTAGGTTGGTGGCGCAGCGGTAGTAGGTACATATACCTATGCGACTGTTGCGCGTGAGGTCTCGAGTTCGGTTCCCGAGTCGGCAAACTGCTATTCAGTTTTACTGTCAAGAAATTCTCAGTAGAAATATGATGGCTGGAACAGTGCCAGACAAACGGTAATAAGGTCGTCATATTACCTACATGTGATCTGAACCATTTGCCGAAATGTGGCTGATATACTTCTGCCTCCCTTTTCGAGGATATAGACGAAACTGTATATGTAGGAGGATAAGCAGAGGCGTAGGTGATTCATCGAGATAAATAATGTATTTATTTAAAAAATTTACAAAATGATGCAAATGCAATGTCAGAAGTAAACTGACTTGAATTATTGCCATAAGTGTTGGCTACTAAACTCACAAAATATCAATCAATGGACCTTTAAAGGTCCATTGATTGATATACCTAAACCTCTCCTATTATATGTCTCCACATCCAACAATGATATACATAACTGTTATGTTACAAATATGCTATAGATATAAAAAAAACAGAAACGAGTACGCTTAGTTCGCCGAATGTGTTGTCCACAAATGTTTTTCCGAGTCTAAGAATACTTTGTGTTTATCCATATTTATTACCCCCGCGACATAGAGGTTAATGCCTAATGTAGGGAATAGTTGACCAGGTTGATTGTTTATTAAAGGAACAAGGAATCATGTTAAAAGAATTAAAGAAATGAATCCATGCTAAACCTAAGAACTGCTCTATTAATAATAATAATATTTATCTACTTTTTTATTTAGAAAGCCGTCTTCCGCACGAGTAAACAAGCCTGTGTCACTTAAAATATTCTTAAAATGGACACAATAGACACCCAGACTCGGAAAAACTATGTATGGTTTACCTTTTTCCCGTGTAGGGAACGAACCCCAACGCCGGGGCAGTAGCGCTAGGCAATTTGTGCAGCCAAAATCGTGTATTTCAGAAGTCGTTGTTCCTCCAGCTTAAACTTCTTAACAACTACTTAACCTACCTAGATAACAGCAGTGTGCTTATTTTACAATGCTAATGTTTGTCCAGTGGTCAAAATTTGAACATAACCATTATTAAAAATTTGAGGAAGACATATACTTAGTTAAACATGCCACCACCACATCGCCTCAAAAGCCCTCGAGCGATGACCCTGCGACTGAAAGACGTAGACTGTGGGCGAAAAAGAACCCCCCACCCTCAGATAATATCACACCACAGGAGTCTCTACCGCCTGTTCACACCCTGCCATGGGTAGCATGGAAGTCCCTAAATAGACTTCGCACCCAGGTTGGCCGCTGTAGAACGAACTTCTGTAGGTGGGAGTTCAGGGACCCCGACCTTGCTCAGTGTGACTGTGATGAGCTGGAGCAAACAATGCCCACTTGTACAATATTAGAGCTTTGTGCGGCCATTCCTAACGCAATAAGAGTGGCCGAATATTATGCAAATAATATACCTATTGTCCAAACTAGAAACATTGACACGAATAAGAAGTTAAATAGGTATCTAGGTATATAAAAACTAACTGTTTGCATATTTATTTATCTAACACGTTATTTATTTATAACACTAACGCTCGTCAATAAAAACAAAACAAAGCAAAAAACATCGGTTAACAAACAGAGGAGAAAATGTCTTTGCCTTTTTTTTTGTTATATTGCTAAGGTGGCAATATAGATAGCTCAGTGGGGAGACCAACAGACTGCAATGCAGAGGGTCTCGGGTTCGAACCCACGTCGCGCACCTCTGGCTTTCGGAAGTTATATGACTTTTCGAAATTATGTGCGTATTGATTGACAATTATCGTCTGCTCCGTGCCTCGGAGAGCACGTTAAGCCGTCGGTCCCGACTGCCATGAACATCTATGGCAGTCGTTATTGGAGAAGTCGACACAAAAGATCCTACGAAGTGTCGCCGGTCTGTACTGACTGGACCCCACACAAGATAAGATAAGATAAGGTGGAAAACAAGCATACGGTCCACCTGATGGTAAGTGGTCACCGTAGCCTATGGACGCCTGCAACACCAGAGGCATCATTTGCGCGTTGCCGACCCTTTAGGAAAGGAACTGGGAAGGAGAAGGAGCGGGAAGAGGGAAAGAGGATGATTGGACCTCCGGCACTCTCACTCACCGAACGAAACACAACAGAAGGAATACTGGTATTTCACGTCGATATTCTGTGAGAGGGTAGTCCTTCCCCGGTCGAGCCGGCACATTCATGTTCAAATCAGTGTGGCTGTACTACTCATAAATTGTTTTTTTTTTTTCTTTTAGTGGACAGCTCCCAGACTAGGAATTAGGTATTAGTTTGAATGGGGTTTTATGTAGTACGCGAGTGGTTCCTACCTCTAACGTTATAGCTTATAACGCTCCAATAGGTTAGGTTTGTTTTCCATTTGGTTTGGTACTTAACTAAAAGTAAAAAAACTTGATGTGTATTTTTTATAGTTTTATCTAAAAACTTAGTTTGTAAATAAAATGCTGATGCTAAAGATCAATGTAAATACAACAATAACGATTACTAAATCAATTAAACGGTTAGTTTAAGCAGTAGTTTATTTGTTTAATATGTGTTTGTGTAAAAAGTCACATCAAGATTGTTTACCTTTAGTTAAGTACCTAACCAAATTAAGTATAGCTAGGTTCCGGGTGTTCTAGATTCGACCCCATAGATGCAGGATAAAAAAATTGTGAGGTATGCAAATTGCTCCATATCTAAAACCTATAACCTGTGCTTGTTGTTAAATTGTTTTTTAAAACATGCAATATACTTAATATCAAATCCATGTAGGTACTGAATATATCTGTTTAATAGAACAAAAATTTAAACGAGATAACATAGATGAAAAAAGACTTCGCTTCACGTAACTCACGTTATAATTAACTCACAGTAGATCCTCGCTGGTTTCAGCATGAATGGACCGGATCGACCGGGATAGTACTACCCTCTCACAGAATACCGGCGTGAAGTAACGGTACCCGTACTGTTGCGTTTCGTATCTGTGAGTGAGAGAGCCGGAGGCCCAGTTACCCCGATACTTTTCCTATCCTTTCCTTTGTCCTTTCCCTCCTTCGTTCCTTTTTAAAGGGCTGGCATTGCACTTGTATCTCCTTTGGGGTTGCGGGTGTCCATGGGCGGCGGTAATCGCTTACCATCAGGCGAACCGTCAGCTCGTTCGCTCCACTATACCATATAAAAAAAATATCAGATGTTATTTGATTTGTAAACTGACTTAGATCAAGAAAGCTACTAAAAAAGATTGTTCCAGCTTTAACTTTTTACTTTATTTGCAAAATATCTCATTGAAACATAGCTTTGATCACTCACAGAGAGAGTTACTATCTATAAAGAAAGAATTTTTAGAATCTGTCTTGTAATACAAAGTTAAATATCAACATACTTACAAGGAAATAAACAAATACTTTCCCCTTTTTTATATAACCATCTGATCGAATAATAATAACAATAGGTAGGTACATACTATATAATTTGCAACAAAGGTTAAATTACGAGGAAACCAATATTACTAAATCCTAATTCTTATTCATTAATAAATTAATAATTAAATAAATACCTATTAGGTAGGTACAATAATGATTCCAAAATTCACCTGTAAGCTACCTCGATCTAAAGGTTCATATCTCAGCCAAATGTACATCTATAAGAACCAAAGCCCTCACTCCATACATTCCGGCGGTCCTTTTCGAGTCGCCGCTCGGAAAATCTAATGAAAATCGTGAAAAGCGCCCTGTATCGCCATCTAGCGACGAGAGGAGTGTAACAGGGCTCGCGAAATTTTCGCTTTCATAAATATTAGTTTAGATTTTTATGGATAGATATCTTCATGTATTAATGTTTTAATATATTCGCTTATCTAAGTAGGTATGAATAATAGGTATTGTAAGGAAACTGGCAGGACTGGCAGGATGGAAATTCCATATAATTTTTCGATGCCATGCGAACTCATACTTAGACGTTTGCCAGACCATGACCTTAGATACTACTCTGAAAAAAATATCTGGCAAAAAGGAAACTGGCAGAACTGGCAGGATGGAAATTCCATATAATTTTTCGATGGCGTGCGAACTCATACTTAGACGTGTGCCAGACCATGACCTTAGATACTACTCTGAAAAGAATATGCCCAACTATTTAGGTATACAAATAATATTGCAATAGGTATTTTAAATAGGTCTGCGTTCTATAGTTATATTTAATTAAATGAATATTTATATTAAGATTCTTTGCTAGATAAAACACCCTTAATTAAAGTTATTCATATACCTACATCTTACTAATATCGATTAAAACACCTGTTATATAGTCTAATATACATTTCATAAGCTAATTTTTCCTTCTAAATTAAGTTAAGTTTACATCGACATATAAAAAGGTACGAATTGGGTCCAAATGGTAATTTACACCTTCGATAAAATCAAGCAATAAGTCTTTAGTTGACAACATAATCAAACATATTTTTATCATAGTCCAAAGTGAGGTGAAAGCCCCGATAATTGGCCCCGTTAAAGATTAATACCCAAACGTAACACGAACGAACCTAGTAACCGAATTTTGGGTGGCGCAAAACAAAAACTGACCTATATCTGCGCCCTACTGAGTTCAGCCACCCCTGCCGGCGACTGAGACTCTCACCCTACACGTCTTACCCTCACACTGAGCTGCACTTTCTATTATTTCAAGGTGATACCCAATACTACGCACAAAAAAAACATTTCTAATTTTATTTGTAACCGATTACCCGCCAAAAATTGACAACTCTCATCAAACTCTCTCAGGTGCACAGATTATAAAATTACAAGTTAGTGTAACGTGCAGTTCTTATGATAATGTTGTGTACGCAAGTTTGTGATCGATAAGTTTTTAAACAGACAGAAAAAATCAGGTAGGCGTGTTTGTGATGGTCACAAGTGGTGGCAGTCGAGTAAATGTAAACAAATGAATGGCAACACAAACAGCCGCCGAGCGGCCCAAGGAGCGGGCAGTCGATCGCGCCGCAAAAAAAGCGCATCCTATTATCGACTACAACAAAAGGACTTGTGCAGTGATACCTAAGTACACATCTCGATTCATCGTCTCGACTCGATCCGCCGAGCCGATCCTATTGGCGCGCCCCACTGTCGCCGCGGGGGAAAGGGACCGCGAGCGAGGTTTGGCCCGCGAGCGATAAAGAGGGAGACGGTCATCTTAGCTACCGAGTGGCGTCCCACTGGGCGGGGCCGCGCCAAGGAGTGAGCCTCAGATGCGCGTAGTGTTGGTGGGGCTCCGTGCGAAGGATCGCACTGCAGTCGTGTGTCGCGACAAGCACGCGCGCCCGCCGCCACGTCGCGCTCGCGGACACATCACCTTACGTAATAATAACTAATCGGATCGAAACCGTTCTTCCGATAATCGATTGGAATTGTAAACTCTCGATAATTGTACACTCATTTTTTTATTTATTTATATTTTTTTCCTCGGTCCCCACCGGCGTTTGTGAACTTGCGTTTTGTGTACACTGTGTTATGTTTTTGTTTTGTTTTTGCTCAGACTTGAGAGATTATTTTTGGGCGTAGCTGACTGTGTATCGCTTATTATTTAGTAACATTATTGTTACTGGTGCCTGTGTTACTGCAAAACTATATCGAAGAAAAACAGTTGTTGTGAAAAATCTTTTTGACTTAGAAGTGTTATGTGGACGTACATTGAAAAATTGTGATTTAACAAGTCTCATCCAAGAATACACGTAAGTGTTACAATTCAGTGTTTTTTGTGTCGTGATATAAGGGGAAGAGTGATTTTTAGTGCAATAAGACCTTGTTCAGAAATTCTAAGTGTTAATGTCTTGTTAGATCGATCGTCGAACTTCTAACAGAGTTTAGCCGTTCCTGTTGAATTCGTATAAGATTTTAGGCCAACTGAACAGCAGTTTTACTTTAAAACAACATTTGTAAATTATTATCCGAAGCACTGACTATATTAATCGGACATCAAAATGTCATACAGATATATTAGAAAATGTCTTCCGAGCGACGTTCGCACAAAATGTTAATCAACAAAAAATTCGGTACAGCGCTATTTGAAAGCAATAAATAAAATATAAAAAAATATTGCTCAATTTGCGGGAAGAATGTGATCTCATTAAAAAATAAAAAGTTGGAAACAGTGTTGAGTCCATTTGATCGATAAATCAAATGATCAATTGCGATCGAAAGTTTAATTGCCGGGAACGAGCCGATGCCGCGCCGCCGCGGACTTTTGCCGACGTTCCGTATCTTTTCTTGGACTGATTGAACTCGCACGATAATTGCTGATCTCACCTTACTTTTATTTCTTACAATACAATCCAACGAGCGCAAAAAATAATTAAAAATTATAATTACCTATTTGTCTAACTCTTTCATAATTTAATATTATTATTAGTTTCGAGAGATGGTCTATAATTTAATTTTATAAATAGTTAACTTAAAAGACTATGTTGGTATTTGAATATGCAAGGGAGAATATTGTTTGGAACATCCAGAATATTGGACGTTGCCGAACAGACAGGTCAGCCTTATAGAATAAAATTTGTGTTTCATAAATATGAAAATAAAAATATAATTCTTTTTGTTTGGTTTGTGGAACATCAAACTGTCTGTATGAAAAGGTATTTAATGTATGAAAAAGTACTTTGCCTAGGTTTAACGTAATCAGTGCTATTTACGATAATTATGTACCTACCTAGCAAAATAATTAAGTGACATTTTCAGACGACTTGCTCTAATGCAATTTTAACGTTTTAAATTACTTAAATAATGTCACTAAATAATAAAGTTCTATAAGGTTCAAATATTAAATTTATTGTCAAATAAAACTGAAAATACTCACCAAAGATGAACAAGAATTAGTTTTTTTCGTCGTTGCATTCGATTGTAGTAAAATTATTATAATATTTTCCTCTTTGTTAAGTAAATAGATAATCTTCCAAAATTAAGTCGGTTACATTATTCTCGTACAGATGGCGGTCGAGGTCGTTGACCCCGCGAGTTAACTGTTGAATTAAACACCTCAGTTTCAGGCACTCGTAATACAAAAATATCAAATTTAAAATAATCATAATTATCTCGCTACGCTATCTGTGATAGATCATAATTAGTTTGCAAATATATTATCTATTACCTATTGAATCTGAATAGATGAATAATTAATTGTCTACAAAAAGTATGTTTTCTAAACGAAGGGTTCTATTTAAATTAGTAATGTGAGCATATCTAGTCTGTATTACAAAAAAGTCGATATTCAAAGTAGAACAGCAGTTACAAATTAAAATGTATATTGAATAATTGAACAAAGGCGTGGACAGGTGTTTTTTCACCGATATCAATTACAGTAAATTCTAATTAGAATCGGTATAAAAACCTAATCGATTCTAAACAGTATCGATTAACAGTGAATCGAATAATGCAACTACGTGATAATGTGGGACTTTTCCATTGTTACGATGAAATATCATGTTTTTTGCTGTGTGAGAAAATATTTTTGTTAATTGTGTGAATTATTATGCACATATACAGTATTTTTTCTAATAAGACATTATAATATCGAGTATAATTTAACGACATTTAAATTAAATAATTATATTTCATACATTTATTTCATTTTATTTTAGTTAGTCAGATAATTATAAATATAAAGTATAATTATTTTTTATAAGATAATTATAAATGGTATCTAATATAAAATCAAGTTTATTATTTTTAATATATTAAAGATTTTGGGGTAGGTATATTAATAAGTTGGATGTTATAATCGTTTAAGGGAAAGTTAAGTGAGTGAACTACATTTGTAGGTGAAGGGCTAAAGGCAACGTAAGGCCGTAAGTTCAAACCGGACCCTTCCGAACTATTACAAAGGGCTCATAGCGCAGGTATTTTAATGGCTCGGTACAAAGGGGTCGCGGAAATATTGAAAATGTGATAGTAAATTTTGTACAGTCCTATTAATGCCTAATTCAGTAACTTATTTACCTATTTAATTCCGTTTTAATATACTTAGTCAGTAGTTTATCTTCAAGCAGAGTTTTCAAGCGGTCCGCATTATTCGCTTACCGACGATCGACTTACAAAAATAACAAAATAGTGCATAAAAATCATGACATTTTTTTATAAAATAAAAATTGACTCAAGATATATTTTGACGCAATAAAAATCACACTTCCTCTGATTATAATTTATTATTTTATTGTATATTATAAATAAATTATAAATTTATTTTATGGAAATGTACGTCGTCTTGTCGTATCTATTTCAGTTTTAAACTTTATTGCATTCCAAATGTAGGTATAAAAGATGTAATAGTTAAGCTTAAATTATAATGATGAGCCTTTCGGTCTATTATTAAATAGGTATATTAAAATAGGTAGATAATTAAAAACATTTTAAGGATTTCGTTAACTACTTTTTAGAGAATGATGGATTTGATACATACCTACTTCTCATTCCTTTAAAAATATACTGATGTAGGAATGTGTTCAATAATTACTTTAGTAGATATAAATGCTATTTTAAAGGTTTGATGACAAAATCTAATTCCATCGAAATAGCTTACAAAACCAATTAGTAGGTAAAGATCAACCAAAAAGAAACGATAAGTATAAAAATGGATCTGGTTTTTATTTTTAGAAGACAGATAGATATTAATTCGATTATTCTGGATTACTAATAAAATATTCATACTTTTTTTCACCATATATTAGGTCCAATTTAGTCATTTTATAGCTAGGTAGGTACTATGAAACCTATAGGACAACGAATAGTAGAATATGTACGCTATGGGACAGAGCTTAGTAGAATATAAGGAGAGAGAATATACCTACATACTTGTTTGTATAAAAATATATAACGATTCTGGCATCTCTGTTTCATTCACCCTCATTTTATTCTTCTTGCATGCTCAACAGTTTAGATTACTCTTCATCTGGCTTTTCAATATAATGTGTTTATTAATAATTCATGGTCGTACCTAAGTGATCGAAATTCGACCGTAAATGATTAAACTTTATATTATTATATATTTCTATTTACTGCCCTTTTTCTCCATATAAACTGTAACTATGGTAAATCTCTTGCTACTGTGTGCGAGAAAAATGCTTAAAAAGGGGATACAAAGTGTCCCTTAATATATTCCTATTTATTCTCAAGCATTGTGATCCGTAGTTTTAATATAGGTACTTACAGGTAAAAAGGTAACAGCATAAAACACAATAAAAAAAAGAAACATATATCGGCTCCAATTTATTTGATTGGAAAAATTCTTATTAGATTTCATATGCGGTAATTCTTCTTAGCAACATTAAGCAGGCTGTGTTCTCGGTTAATGATAATAGAGTGACCCTTAACTTACTCTGCGAAATATACCATAGACTTCTTTGCCTAGCTCTCTAATATATATATTACAGTTCTAATTGACTTTAAAACGTAGTCTACCATGCATTTTTGCTTTTATATCATAGACCTCTGCCTATGTCTCTAAGGATAATCACAGTTCTAATTTTTGAAACATAGTTCACTAAACACTTTTATATTTATATTTGCGTGAGCTCACAAAAATATACAGTTTATAATAATGACGACATCATTAGTTCTTTAGCATATTCTTTGTTATGGCTTGGCTATTGTTATTGATTGACGTGCAGGGTTTGAATCCCGAGTCGGTAAAGTATAATTGGTTTTTATGTTAAGAAACGATCTGTAGTATCACGGAGTCTGGTAATATGGCCGATATACGGCAACAGACTCGTTCCCTATTACGTAGATTATAAAAACAAAGCTGTCTATGGCAGTTGCAATAAAACCTCTAGGTATCTACCTTCAGTTACATAGATATAGATGTATAAAAATAATCTATGCTTACTAATATTATAAAGCTGAAGAGTTTGTTTGGTTGAACACGCTAATCTCAGGAACTACTGGTTTAGTTGGTTTTGGTGTTGGATAGCTTATTTATCGAGGAAGGCTGTAGGCTATATAACATCACGCTACGAACAATATGAGCGGAGCATCAATGAAAAATGTTGCAAAAAAATTCTGTTATGTGAAGCAGACGAAGCTGCACGGGTCAGTTAGTTAATTATAATGTAAAAAATTAAACTGTAGCTTTCTAGAGTGTACAGCGATATAAAAAGCATCTGACAAGTAAACTATAATCATTCAGGTCTTAACTGTGCGAAGAGAGACTTTAATAGTGGCTGTATGGCGTAATGGATTAAATGGTCGTTTTGTTATTGCCTGAGTTGTGGGTTCGACACCCGATCGAACGAAAATTGTGTGGTCAGCAAATATTTGTTCGGAATCTAGACGTTCTTTGTGTCCGTTGTTTGAATGTTTGTAAAGTCGAAACAGGAATTATTACTAATGTCTTTAAGAAAAGCATATCTAACATATAACATAATAAACGCACATCCTGAAAGTAGTTTGTTCAAAATCGGCTACTGAATCAATTTCAGCAATTTTTAATATAGGTAATTTTCATCTCTAAAATAATGATAACGAATCAAATTATTTACTGTTTAATAATAAACAGCTGAAATAAACGATAATGTATCTTAATTCAAGGCAATAAGATTTTTGATGCAATAAAGGCAAATATGTTAGATTTATTGTAATATACCTATACCTACTATCGCGCACAATTAGGAGAAATAATTCGTTAAACTAAAATATTTAAGCACATAAAAGTAACATATTAATGATTATATTATTATTACGATTTAATAATCTAATTGGGGTGTTTGAGGTTGTGCGTTATATCAGTGACATTTTGTATAATTCTGCCTACCCTTTCTAGTGTAGGTACGCGTGAAGCCATATCACAGAGCTATAGTTGGTAAAGTAATAAGTATGATTACGACCAATATGGCGCGATGAATAAATAAATCTGTCAAACGTAGCGATAATAATGATCTAAATAATTAAATGTTGATACCATATGTTCGTTAACATGTATCTACAATATGTTTAACACTTTAAATAGATTATCAGAGAATATAGTATTGGATCGGTGGTTCAGTTGTAGGTAGTTATGTGAATGCTGCGTGAAGTCTCAGGTTTGTTACTTGAGTTGAACAAAATGTTGTTGTGTGTTAAGTTATTATTTGTGGTAGCATGGAGTTTGAAAATGGTGTCCTAAAACTATAGTTATCATAAAGTGAGTGTAATACACTTCGTTGTGCCTTTGTTCTGACTTGGACTAAATGTTATTGGGTTTAAATATATTTTTGTATTTAATTCGTCCATCGGAGTGCGGTCCAGACACAATCATTTTGTTATGTCTGGCCGGATAAGCTGGCTGGTTGAGAGTACCCAAAACTGATGATTGTATCAAGAATTATTGAATCAAGCAATATGCTTATTCTACCTATTAGAGAATTAGTCTTAAGTCTGTTTGTATGTATTTGTTTTTTGTACATCCACACTAGGAATACCTATCCCGCATTAAACTCGGGATACAACCTGGAGCTTTACAATCGGCAGTTGCATATTCAATAACAATATTGCATTATCAATATAATTTAAAGTAAAACTTATCTTAAGACAAAAAAATTTACTTTGCATCTAAGATTTTAATTTGCCTTTCCTATAGAAACTTTACCATAAAAAGTATATAAAGACACTCTTATAAATACATAATAATGTGTAAAAATTTCAAGTCAATCCATTGACTGCTTTTTGAGTTTTGCGAACACAAACATTCGGACTAGATTTTTAAGTAAAAAAGTGTCATTTAAGACTTTTACGATATAGTAAATTATACTATATTTATATAGTTTTAAGGTTCTTAATTGCTTAACTACTGAAGCAAATTTCAGTGAACTGTTACGTACTCCTAACCTCTCAAACTCAGAGCCGGCCATGCAATCCTCCCGAGGGAACTTATACCATAATCTGATTGCGGGATACCTAGTAAGGTTGGTATCCAATCTCCCCAATAGTTGTTTGGATTGGGATATCAAGGGTTCGATTCCCGTTTTAATCATTTTATTCTGTATTAGACCGCAGCTTTAGTAGGCACGTTAACTGGATAAAAAGTGTCTTAAGTGTACCTAATTTCTTTAAATAATAACTTTTAATTCAGGTTACTAATTATATCTCAATCATCAATTATTCATTTCGGTTATAAAGTAACAGTTATGAACGTCAAAAATTAACGGTTAGTGAGTATACCAAATTTTTATGTTAGTTGTTAATTTCAGCTGAAATTGTAGGTATTAGGAGTGGATAACGTCGTTATTGTACAGGATTCGAATCCACGACCTGTCGATCCAAATCCATCCTACCGTCGCTTAACAACATTTCAAATCACAAAATATAACATCTTAAAACCTTCAGCCTCTTTACATTGTCGCCATTTAAAACAAAGACTTGGTTTATCTGTTAAGTGATACGTCATATCCTGTGGATCATGGCTACCTATAGGTATTAGCCATAGTTCAGATAAGGCGTGGGATTGAGCCTCTATAGGTGCTCCCATAACGTTCGATCTGTGACGTCACTATTAGTGTTAGACCTTATACATGGTGTTCATACTTAAGTAATTATTTTAAGATTTCTATTGTCTGTAATATACTTAGTAAACTCACTAACCTCTATATTTTGACGTTCATAAGTGTTACTTTGTGACCTAAATGAATAAATGATTTTTGATTTAGTTTATAATGACCGCAACTCTTTGTTGTTTTAAGTTGTAAATAGTTACAAAATGATCTTATAATAGTGGGTTTAATATAACAATAACGGGATACAATCCGTATGAAGTAGTTAACTAACATTCGCGTAAACGTAAGACTATGCTATACTGAAATGATATTTAGCTGGCGATTTCATACTGGTCGTGATTGTCTTTAATCTTCTTATATTCTCAAAACTTTGCCTGAACTCATCTAAACTAAATGTAGCTTCAGTAACTTAGTAAACCCACTAACCAATTGACGTTCATAAGTGTTTCGTTGTGACCGAAATGAATAAATGATATTTGACTTTAACGCTTATTAAATGTTTGAATTAATTCCATATCTAGCTGTCTACGGTTTCACCTACGTTTATGATTACTGCTCCGCCCCCATGGGTCGTAGTATGATGTTATATAGACTATAACCTTCCTCAAGAATTGGACTATCAAATGAAAAAAAAAATTAAATCGCAATTGTAAGTCCAGAGATTAGAGCGTTCAAACAAACTGTTCAACTTTATTATTAGTATAGATTGATGTTAAAACTCCAACAGAGCTTGTGTCCTCAATTAGGGAACATTGTGATGTTTACTGACTGCACCGATAGCGATGCAGCTTAAAGAGTCAACTCGCCTCTTGCCACACAACGAGGCTTGTGGGTTCGATGCTCGGCAAAATATTGTGTGGTTCACAAATCGTTGTTCAGAGTCTAGGTGAAAATAATATCCCCCGCGATACAAGATATAAACTAGTAGGCCTTTTCCCCTGTTCATTATTAATGATTTGTTGACGTATTCAAATGCGTGCTAAAGACTATAAAAATTAATTATTTAGATTTTATTCGATTAAAATCTTAAGGTGTACTTTGACCTTTTGTAATTAGGTGTATTATCAGCAAATTAAAAATAAAAGTAGTCATAATTTAACTTAGTTGGTAGGTATAAATAGTCCCACCGCTGGGCAGGACTTATTTTAAAAATCATAGTCCACCAGGATAACCTTGTCAGACTTCTTTATTTTCTGTGTATTGTACTAATAAACATTATAGTTTATTAAAACAAAAAAAAGCAATTTATATAAATTATTTACTTACTTAACAACATTTTGTATATACAAATAAAATAATGAACAAAATCGAAACTTCACGCAGCTTTTGTTTTAATAATCTGTCGCTCTCCACATTCATAAAATAAAATACATTATGCCAGATAAAAAAAAATTAAAAAAAATATTTTATATCATTCAAAAATCGAATACCAGACAAATATTACATGATAAAATGTATAAACGATTACAAATGAAAAACAAATCAAAGAAAAATAACTAGAGATTATAAGAAAAATGTTCGCTTTATTCACAAGAATGTACAGCAATAAAACTATCAAAAATACGAAATCATTAAAACTCTAACGTATGATAAACATAACGGCTATATTCTTGTAAATACGTAGAAAATGTAACAGGTATATCAGAGATACGCTAATACTCGATTATAAAACAACTCGATACGCCAAACGCGTATTTGAGTAAATATTTGTAAATAATAGACCATATGCCGCCAACACTAGTCTATTCCGGGCACAGTTCAAACGATTACATACTAAAAATATTTCTGAACGATACAAAGAATCTCAATTTAAAAAAACGTAGGCCGTAGTTTATGCTTTTTCTTAAACGATTTCTTTAATAACTCTATTAGAGTTATTTGTAATTAGGTGCTTTTGTTATTGTATTATTAAGCTTAATTACAAATGAATACAATACAATCTAAATTATTATATTTACAGGACAACAAATACAAATAAATAATTATAATTATACTTTGATAACTTATTAATAATAACACCAAAGTGGTTAGAAAATACAACGTAAAAAGAAAATTAAGGTAAGATTTCAATAAAACTGCAAGCATACAAGGATTTTATCGCAGTTTATTTCACAAAATAATACTTTTATATATTTAAAATCTCTGTGATATTTAAACTTTCCTTTTAAAGAGGCTTTTCTTAAGCTACCTGTAACTCAATTCAATACGAGCTTGGGAATGGTAGGGGCCAGCCTTAATGGCTGTTGCACCTAGACATCATTTAAGTACTAAAAGTATTATAAGTTTATCTACACATATATAATTGTTTTAAACAATAAAGTTTATTATTATTTGTTACTGTTTCACGGGTATTTTGCTAATACGTTAAGAAAATCCCCGGGCCCTTTGGGAGGTTTACAAGGAAAATCAAAATAAAAGTAGGTACTACTTTAGTCATGTTAGTCATTGGGATGATGAATTACAATTCTAATTCAAAAACTTCTGAATAACAGACTGCATAAAAGCTTGAAGAACATTTTTGCAAACTATTTGGTGATAGGACGAATAATCAGCTCAAAAACTGCCACCCTCTTACAGAATACCAGTGAGATATCTCTGGAACTACCAGCCGGATTTGGTTTTATTTTTTGTATTAGATAGCCCAATTGTTGAAGAATATTTAAGGCTATATAACCTCACGCTACAAGCTACAGGAGCGCAGCAGTAATCATAAACATAGATGCATCAATATATATAATACTTTAAAATCTAGTTTCAGAATTGTTTAAAAACGATGTTATAAAATGAATTAGATACACTTTTAGCACAAAATCTTAAGCTAACCAAACCATAGACGCTCTTGTATATTTTTTAAACCATAAACAATGACATCAGCCTGTAGACAATACAAGCTTCGATATTGTTTACATTAAGTTTATCTGGCGGACGCGAGACGAAACGAGAGTCGCCATGATACTCGCAATTATCGATATACGTTAATTGTCTATGGATCTATAGACTGTAAGATCACTGTGGGAAGTAATACGACACGTGGAGTAGCTGTGGGAGTTTTGGTTCGACTGTTGAGTAAGTAATGATTTATTTTGTAGTAAGCATGATTTTTTATTTAGTGTGGGATGGATAGATTTCCGCCTCTATTTCCAAAAAGAGGTGTATTGTTATACATATGAATTTAGATCCGAATAGAATAAGCAGCGATAGCTCAGTGGAGAGACCAACAGACTGCAATGCAGAGGGTCTTGGGTTCGAATCCACGTCGCGCACCTCTGACTTTCGGAATTCATATGACTTTTCGAAATTATGTGCGTATTGATTGATAATTATCGCATGCTCCGTGCCTCGGAGAGCACGTTAAGCCGTCGGTCCCGGCTGCCATGAACATCTATGGCAGTCGTTATTGGGAAGTCACTGCCCTATAATATCCTGACACTGGTCTAGCCTTAGGGTATCCTTAGCTTTCGGGTTACAGAGGTCAGGTGGCAGCCCCTCCGTGTAAAAACTGATATCCAGTCAAATCCGGTGAGACCAGAAAGGCCGACTCCAAGTGACTTGGGAATAATAAAGGCTAGGGAAAAGATGAATTTAGATCCGACCTAATACGGGAACAGTAGGTACTTTTTCCTGGATGAAATGTACCTTATATCCTTTTCTGTTCGCCTGACAATATGTATGCGAAATTTCATGATGATCGATCAAGTAATAAGGGAGGGCAAGCGTAACAAACAAACGAAGTCACATTCGCATTATAATGTTAGTTAGGATAACAAATTTTGTATAATGCTATGTATGTGAATTCACATAACATACAATTGATTATGTCTAGGTCATTAGCATCTAGTTTCTATGTATTATCTGTAAAGCTATCTGTTAATATTAATTTGACAATACTCTATCTCATCGACTTTGATCCCAAGGCATCAGAGACCAAGGACCAAGACAAAGGAACCAGATAAAATCGTAACTAATAATAATAATGTCCTGCAGACCGACTTTCGGTCACGGTGGCTAATCTTAACGGAGACTAGCCATCTGCGCAGGAGATATTATAGTGCACAAGCGTGTGCGCAAATACAAGTGCACTCTCTGTTCCCTAACTCCCATGATCCGATGAGACGGATAATTGATGGACCGGAGAGAGATCAGACGGAGGATCAGCGGCTTTACGTGCTTTCCGAGGCACGGGGGTGTTTAACACCACCAACTTCCTAACTCCGGGCTGCTATTGAGAATTCTTAACAGAAAACCCAATAACTTTTTGTTGGCCCGACCCGGGATTCGAACCCGAGACCTCATGCACAGCAGTCGCATTCACTACTTTTGCGTCACAGAGGCAGTTATCCTAACTAATATTATAAATTCGAATGTGAGTTTGTTTGTTTCGCATTCACGTCTTAACTACTCGACCGATCATCATGAAATTTCGCATACACGTTGTCAGGGGAACAGAAAAAGGCATAGGGAACCTTTCATAAAAAAAATACTGTTACTAACTTAACTTAACCTACATTTATGCGGGCGAAGACGTATTCAAAAGCTAGTTGATACTTAATACAGATAGACAGTGTTATAGATTAATACATAGGATACTTTGTGTGTTCAGTTGTTATATACATACTAGCTGACTCGCGCAACTTCGTCTGCTTCACATAAGAGAATTTTGCGGTTCTTGCAACATTTTACATTGCTGCTCCGCTCCTATTGGTCGTAGCGTGATGTTATATAGCCTATAGGCTTCCTCGATAAATGGGCTATCTAACACTAAAATAACTTTTCAATTCGAACCAGTAGTTCCTGAGATTAGCGCGTTCAAGCAAACAAACAAACAAACTCTTCAGCTTTATAATATTAGTATAGATATAACATCAGCCCCGTATTAAACTATCCCATTGGGCCTCTTCGATGTGAGAAGGGTTAGGCCATAGTCCACCACGCTAGCCCAGTGCGGGTGGGCAGACTTCGCATATCTTGCAGATCATTATAGAGAACTCTCAGACACATATCTGAGAGTTAACCTACATTTCCTAACTATGTTTTCCTTCGCGAAAAGTCAGTTATTCGCGCCTTGGGATCGAACTCGAGACCTCTGTGTGGTAATCCAACGGTCGCCCAGTACGTTATCGCTGCTTGCTCAGTTCCTATTCTTCTTCTGCTTCGTTTCACTCTTGACAGAGTGGTCGTGGTCATCTTTAAAGTTGTGTAGCATGCTTGACAATCCGTCGCCTTTCTGGTGCACTCATATAAGGGACCATTTTCTATTGCTGCCTTAATTTGGTCGGTCCAGAGCATAGGCGATCTACCACGTGCTCGTTTGCCCTCGACGTTTACTTGTACCACAAGGCGCTCTATGGAGACATCTCCACGTCTCGATACGTGCCCGAAGAAAGTGAGAATTCGAGCTTGTACGATAGAAGATAGGCGCTGCTTGATACCTAGATCTTGTAAAATGGATAAGTTGGTTCTATGCTGGGTGCAAGATATCTTAAGCATTCTCCTCCAACACCACATTTCTAGAGCATCTATCTTCTTTTTCTCACTCACTCCCAATGTCTAGGTCTCAGCGGCGTACAGAAATATGGGAATATGTATGATATTATAACTAGTCTATCCGACGGTTTGTCCATAAGTCGTTCTCATTCATAAAGACGTCATAAGTAGATGTTTCGAGAAAGTTAAGCAATTGACAAACGGTTACAGTAATAGAACACCGATCCGTAGCTACGTGTGCCCCGTGACTGCGCTTGTTTGTGTTGCGATATGTTACACCTTGTGGTGTAAGGTGTAAACGGAGCGGCAAGCGGGCGGATAAGCGACAGCGATTTATCGCGGTGATTGACAACTTCGCTTTATACGTTTGTCTTCTGCACTTGAATTTTCACTAATTTCATTTACGAAGAAAATTATTTACTGCGTATTTTTACTCATCAATTCGCCTTCATAAATAAGGCTACAAGTCAGTACGTTCTCAAAGATAACAAATACAAAGAAAACAACAAAAAATTTAAGATATGCCACAAACGTAAAACATATCAATACAATTTCAATATAACTCACACTAATAAATACAAAATAGAAACATCTAGACCTATTTTACATACCCGCTGTCTCTCATACAATACGCCAAGCACACTTCCTGATATTTGCATCCCGATCAATACAGCACCTTATCCAATTGAGATAAAGTTCATTATCCTTCACGGTGACCGTGAGAAAAAATGACAATTCTTCACTCTTTGATAAGAAACCTGATGAATCGTGAAATGCGAGTTGGCACTTTTTATACGTAAACAAATTTATTTTTTCTAATGGCAACATGTCATATTTATTGTTTGTTATTGATATGTCAACAGTTCGATGGCATTTCTGAAAATATAGAATCTCGTTTTTCAATTTTGTTTTTCGATTGTTCTATATCCCAAAGACTTTTGCAAAATACTATAGAATAGTTTTGGTGGCGCAGCGGTTGTAAATGCGTTGTACCTACATGAGATCTTGGATTCGATTCCCAGGCAAAGACTTTTGTTAGAGGCTCGTCATCTATAACGCGGGACTTACAGCATCGTTACTAAAATGTGGGTATGACGCACCTCTGGACCTCTACCCTTAGGATAGAAAGAAGAAAACCTATATATTATGTATACCTAAAGATCCTAAGATATCCATATATGAACGTATAAAACAACGATATAAACTACACTTCAATAAAACAACTATTGTCACCAATAGCTCAATAAACTCTCGAATAACCGACCATTCGGCCTGTAGTCAATTCAAACCGTATGTCAATTCAATCCTCTATTTGCTGAAAGCCCCACTAACCAATTTTATAACCATCAAAGTCCCAAACATGTGGCGAAATCGGTGCCTCCGATGGATAAAAAAAAAGAAAAATTTATCCGCCTCTCGCTTTAACGTAGAGTTCTATCCTTATCTACCCGCACATGTGTTGCCAGCCTGAGATCAATGGATATTATCCTTTTTAGATAGATGTATTAATGCTTTATACTTGGAATTTATTGGTCATCAGCATTTGTGTCTTGGGAGCTCTTTGAAGCCATTATGGAATGATTTGATGCTTAGTATCGTTTGACATCTGTGGATATTTTGTCAGCCATTTCGTTAGTATGTCGGTCTAAACTATTTTTGAATAGCTTGGTAATATGCCTTCGTCATATAGTCTGAAAGTTTTGCTGTTTATAGCTGCAAAGAAAGTGCCTCGAAAGGTAAAAATTTAAATGAAAGGTAGGTTTATTTAAATTGTAAATTTTGTTGTTAAATTGTATTTTAACATGCAGTAGTTGTTACATTAATTGTAGTTCTAACAAAAAATACTTAAACAGGTTTTTAAGATGTCACATCATGCACCATAAAAGTATAGGAACGGTAGCACTTATCTATATTAAGTTTAAGATCCAATCATTAAATATTATAATTAACTTAAACCCAAAAAGAAAAAAAAAGAGTAAGACTTAATGATACTTTAAATTTATTCTGCGTAAAGAAAAACACCAATAAATTAAATATATTTAAGTACTTTTTAGAAATAACTTCACACGTCAATATTTAGCCGCACATCATCTTAGTTAAATTTGTAATTTTAATAGGCAGGTAATCTTTTAAAGGTATGTAGTTTGATTTGAACCAGTCAACCAGTAATCGTTCACTTTGCCTTTTTTCGCCCCAAATAGAACTCGACCCACAAAATCTCTAGAACTAAGATATTAACAAAGGATATTAAAATAGCTACTAATATAACATCCAACAATAGCATCGACATTTATGTTACAATGTAACATAATAACACTTGTCATAACATAACAATGTTACAGACACTTATAATAAGCTGTCATTCTAAATCGATGGCAAATTCTGCAACTGTTTGACAAACTACATTTTGCACGCAGTTTCCCTCGGAAACAGTACTTTTTTGAGTGAAAGTGTCAAGGGTACAGAAAAGGACATAGAATAGAATAGAATACTTAGAATAATTTTATTTCGTAAAAACATGAGTAATACATTACAAGTTTTGCATTGCATGAAGATGATACATAAGTTTTTGTTCGATATGTTTTACCAATTATGGTGTACGATAACAATTTTCTCTCGAAAACTATGAATCTAAATTTATATTACTAACAATAAAATTATAATAATTAATACGTAAACAGATATTTTCAAATGATTAATAATTAGGATTATGTCTAATACCCTATGTCCTTTTCTGCACCCCTGACAGCGTGTAAATTACACGATGATCGGTTAAGTAGTTAAGGTGTAAAAACGTAAAGAACAAACTCACATTCGCATTTATAATATTAGTTACAAAATATGATAATAATTAGGTATTCTCGCTAAGCACATGATTTAAAAAACAAGATTATTAATTATTTGGGTCACAAATTACTATTAAGCCAAAATCCACAACGCTGGCCTAGTGCGGGTTGGCAGACTTCACATATCTTCGAGGACATTATGGAGAACTCTTAGACATGCAGGTTTCCTCACGGTGTCTTTATTCGCCGTTAAATCGAGCGATAATTAACTATTTAATACGCACATATCTTCGAAAAGCCAGAGATGCACGCAGTTCAACGGTCTTATATTAGCTTTCGCTGCTTATTATTTGTCGTTATTATATTGTATTTCTTATCACAAGTACACATATTTTATTAGAAAATTAAATATATATACCTGTGATAAGAAATACAGCTCTTTATTTAAGAGCCCGGCCCTTTGACAGGCTAACACGGAGACATGGGTCCAACTTGAAGAGGCACTTCGAGAGTTTTAATCTAAAGGGATAGAACACTTACGGTGGCACTAGCCGCAGCAGGCGTAGGACTATTGCTACGTATAAATTCCCCTATTGGTTGTAACTTAATGTTATATAGCTTATAGCCTTCCTCGATTAATGAGCTATCCAACACTAAACGAACTTTCAATCCGAACCAGTAGTGCCTCAAATTTAATGCGTTTAACCAAACAAACTCTTCAGCTTTATAATATTAGTTAGGTTTAAAGGAGGATAGCCCATCTGATCCCAGAATAGCTACCGTGAGATAAGTGTGTTGCAATCCGAGATACCTGCCAATGGAATCAATAGGCCTGACGGTTTGCCAGAGCTAAATGTCACAGCATCTGTTACGAAGATGAATAATTAAGATCACTCTTAGAAATGGAGACAACTGATACTAATTGTGTAGCTAACGTGGAACTGAAAGTTGTGGTCATACATAGTCTTACGAATTACTAAAGAAGATGTTTTACTCTCAAATTTTGCTAGATACGGTTTAGGTCCTACGTAATTGGAGGCGACCCTATTGTTGTATGTTCTACTTTTTATATTATAAAGATTCTTGTCGTGAGGCGCTGCTGCCTGTGGCTTGGATTCCCGGATCGAACAAAATGAAATTGAAATTGTCATTAGCAGCATTGAGTTTAGCCATATTCCTGATAGTCGGCGGCAGACTCGCTGTCTATTACCTAAGACCGAAAATCATCTGTTCTTTATTCCCCTAAAATCATATATTTTTATATGGAATCCAAGCGGACAAAAACACGGAGAAATATTGATATCGGCTCTATATTAAACTATCTCACAGCTGGGCACGGGCCTCTTAACGTAAGAAGGGTTAGACCATAGTCCATCACGTTGGCCCAGTGCAGGTTGCCAGACTTCACATATCTTCTAGAACATGATCGAGAACTCTCAGATATGCAGGTTTCCTCACGATGTTTTCCTTTACTATTAAAGTAAACGATAATTAACTAGTAGTTTGATAATAAATACAGTTAGGGTGCTATCCGTGTGTGCTCGTATCAATAACCCGAACGATCGACAGCTCTCCCAAAATACTCTCGCCCACGCGAGGGTGTAATGACATAGTACCGGGGATTACTGGGGCGACACCCGTTTCGGAGATTATCGGACGTTTCTGGTTTATGAGAAAGATTTGTAAAACATACAGTCAAATAAGTTCCTGTTTTACCCCAAAGAGGTGAGGAAAAATGTATTATATTACAGGTCAGTGGCAAAAAGTTATACTTAAGAGTATTTGGTTCTGAGTTCAGTTCAATTGTCGATGTTGCGGAACTGTGTAAGAATCTTTAACTAACTTTAAAAACGATAACGCTTGTTTGTCAAATGGATTTAAATAGATCAGATCAAGCAGAATCAGAGCACTGAGATTTAAATTTATTATATCAGTCCTGCTTATGAATTACTATAAGAAATATTTGTTCATCACGCCTAATGCAATTTAGCAGAATTTATCCATCTTCAAGAACAAGACATCAAACCACTACTTGGCATAGACTCATAGACTAGACTAATAAAACCATAGTCCACAACCACACCCATAGCTCTTTGGCAGACTGCTTATATCCATAAGAACGCGACATCAAACTAGTGACCACTAATTTGCATGTCCCACTAGACTAGACAATCGCTACTCATTCGATTTTATAGTCACCCTACAATAGGGGAACCAAAAACCAAATGTCATATTACATATTCGGATGTCTTTTTTTGTCTTGTCCCTCTCTTGTGGGAGTTTAGATGATCTGTCACCTGTCTTATAATCATGTGGTAATCATTTAATAATATACATATTTACTGTGGCTAAACTCATGTTAAGATTATTAGTAGATTTCTGAAGAGACTTGGAGGAAAATATATAAATAAACTATATATTATTATAAACTGTGATACTGCTGGGCACGGGCCTATTCTCTCAGTATAGGAAGTTAGGCCAAGGTGGCCCAGTGTGGATTGACAGACTTCACATATCTTCAAAAGCATAATGGAGAACTCTCAGGCATGAAGGTTTCTTCGTGATGTTTTCTTCAATGTTAACCGATACGTCTTTGAAACCTATCTATTGCACTACCGATATGAACTTAAGCACAAACGTTTACTTTAACTGAAGGGGTTAAAGTTATTTGCAGCCTCATTTGAGAATCTTGGTGCAGTAGCAACGTTGAAGCGACTTCTTCGACCACTGCGCCATTCGAGCAATCAAAAACTAAAATTGATAATCCTCCTATGTATAGGTATTGGATAATTTAAAATTCATTTAAAATTTAACGTCGTGTGAGATGACATAATTATGTACTTAAAACTTAATAGTTAGGGTAGGGAGTCGTAAAAATATATTTATGAGTAAAAAAAGGTATACTCATATGTTTTGATGGTTATTGAACTGAGAAAACATGGGTATTATCGGTCTGTCTGTTTTTGAGATGAGATGATGTAGATAAACAGACAGCATTTTTAGCAAGTTAATAATAATAATAATATTCTATCACATACACACAACACCATCTAGCCCAAACTAAGTAGAGCTTGTACTATGGGTACTAGACAATGGATAAACATACATATATACTTTTTATTTGTAAATACATACATATTATACATAGAATCACCCAGACCAAGACAAACATCCATGTTCATGCACACAAATGTTTGACTTATGCGGGAATCGAACCCGCGACCTCAGGTGTGGCAGTCGGTTACACTACCTAACTACCACGGCATCGAGTCATCAATAGGTATAGACAATTCACAAGTGAAATCTATTTAAAAAGCAGTTCTTTTAACTTAAGCTTTGCTTTAGGGAACATTATTAAAGAAAATTAGGATTAAAAGTACACTCTCGAGCTTGTCTTTGTCAAATAAGTCATAGTTTAACTAACAGGTTGAAAAGCAACCGAAACGTCGAGGAAAGTGTAAACCTAAATATAAATAGAATTTATAGTTTTAATAATTTAATAGCTTATAAATTAGTAAAATTCTATAGTAGTAGTAGTGTAACAGTTTCAAAATTACCTATGTAATACAGTGATAAATAAACAACGCGATAAAATCCGTATATAGTAGTTTAATATCAATAACAGTAGATGAAATAAAATTTGGTATCATAGTTATAAGGTAGTAGAGCCTCGCTGATTTCAGCATGAATGGGCCGGCTCGACCAGGGAACGACTACCCTCTCACAGAATATCGACGTGAAATAGCAGTATTCCTACTGTTGTGTTTCGTTCGGTGAGTGAGACTGTCGTCTGCCCAATCACCCCATTTTTCACCTTCCCGCTCATTTTCCTTCCCACTGCCTTACCTAAAGGGTTGGCAACACGCAAGTGATGCCTCTGGTGTTGCAGGCATCCATAGGCTACGGTGACCACTTACCATCAGTATGCTTGTTTGCCAGCTTAGCTATATAAAAAGAAAAGATAATCTATACTTATATTATAAAGCTGAAGAGTTTGTTTGTTTATTTGTTTGTTTGGTTGAACGCGCTAATCTCAGGAACTACTGGTTCAAATTGAAAAAAAATTTAGAGTTGGATAGCCTATTTATCGATAAAGGCTATAGGCTATATAACATCACGCTACGAACCACGGGGGCAGCGTAGTAACTTTAAACGCGAGTAAAACCGCGGGCAAATCTTGTAAGTAATATTCTGTGCCTGCACTAAACATTTCGTGAAAGAGCCGCAACCGAGGAGTCAAAGAGTTGCCGACCACTGGCGTAGACTATTATAATATCAAAACCATTAATGTTGCTATATAAAATGTCATATTTGCCGAAATTTACCGTAGCACCACAGAAATGTCCTTTATAGCTGTCATAAAAGGGAGATGTAAAGCAAAGTTAGCGAAATACAGGTACACAACACTTACCTGTTAGGGAATATATAAACATAATCTATTTTAAAATCAGAATAGCTCACGTTTCTATAAGAATCTTGTATATGGTACTAATAGCGCCTAGGGTCAATATGTCAATCGTTAGATTAATTTCGATCGATCATAATAAACTTGAAGTATAACTGAGAGGAACCGTGGGTCAAGCTGATATGTACACTCGATGACATCAGTCTTACATTTATTTGGTTGCTAATTCCTTGGTGGCGCAGCGGTAAACGGCTTGATTTTCAAGTCGAGCAAAATGCTTTTGGATTTTTCTGTCAAGATATTATATTTCAGCCAAACTTAGCCGGTTTCTACATTGCTTAATACTACCAATCGCATTTTGATTCTAAAACAGACAACTCTTGAACTAGGAATAAGTCCTGTGTAGCAGACGACTTTACAAACATTCAAACAACGGACACAATGAGCACACAGACTCGAAACAACCATTTATGGACCACAATTTTGTCCCGGATCGAACCAACAGTAAACGCAGTAGCAATAGCAAGGCATTCACAGAAACTACTATCCGCGTAAATATGGGTGTTTCTGCCGGAACACCCAGACTCGAAGTAACCATTAATGGACCACAATTTTCCCGGATCGAACTGACAATACTCAGCGTAATAGCAATGCTGACCATTTGAACCACTAGGACATCCGAGCAATCATAGCCAGCTAGCATATTGCAGGAAAAATTATACGCAAGAAATACTTACAATATTTCAACACGTTCGAACCTACTGTCTTGCATGCAAATAAATAACTAATCAACGGCGGGTATGCAATAACACGTGCTGTATTCATAGCTAATTAATTACCTCGTTATAACTCATAGCCTACCCCTCCGGGAAGCCGTGGGTATGGCGGTGTAACTATAACATTTGCTTCTTAGGGTCCCGTATTTAAACGTGGACCTTAGAAGACCCAAGATCACTTAAAGAACGATGGAGACAGCTAAATTTATAATTGTCCTGTAAAATAGATTATAGGAATGTAACTATATCTCACTTGCTTCTTAGGGCCCCGTAATTAAAAGTATGGACCTCAGGCTCAAGGTCACTCAAAGAGCGATGGAAACAGCTCGAGAATCGATGGCCGTTGGAGCCGGAAGATTATGGAGTTGGATCAGAAAGACGCAGCTGGTATTAGGTCAGCAGGTCCCACAAGGTAGACTAACGAACTGGTCGTGAAAATAAAATCCGGACGACCCAAGTTTGCGGACCAAGATCGGTCTGTTTGAGAAACCTTGGGGTTGGTTAAGTCCAGCAGTGGACGTCTTTCGCCTATATGACGACGGCTCAAATATTTCTTGCGATACTAACGGTCTATCTATCCTACTTTTAAAGGTAGTAAGTATTTTCATAAATAGGTATGTATTAAAACTTCTTGGACACGTCTACTTATCCATTATTTATATAATCCTACCACAAGCATACCGGGATAAAAAGTACCTTGCATCAATCTATGACATCTGCGTGCCAAATTTTATCCAAATCTGTGTGTCATTGAGTAACAAACAGGCAGACATCTCCATAAACTTCCACATTTATAATATAAGTGGGTACAGCAGAAAAATCTTAACAAAAAGTAAAAATTTTAAGCGATCATACAAGAAATATGTAAGCATTTCGTTTTTTACTTAATACAGGCTGAAAGTAATTACACTGTATTCTGTCTGCACGAATGGCAAAGTGGCTTAAGTGGTCTCCTCCACAATGCCATTGCCAATTGGTTCGTTACCCGCATGAGACAAAAATTTGTGTCCTCCAGAAATGGATGTTCCGAGTCTGAATGTTCATTGTTTGAATATTCGTAATATAGGAGTTTCTTTTTAATAATTTGCTTATAAATATAGTGTTAACTTAAATTAAAACAACAAATAATAGAAATCGGTCAAGTGTGCGTTGTCGTACATTGTGTGTTAGTACGGAACCACAGCGCGCGCGTCCGAATCACGCTTCTGATTTTTGTCGGATTTCTACTATAAATAATCACTTCCCACAACGATAGTTAAACCATACTTAAACATGTTGATTACTTGATTAACATACATACGTAGAATGACAGCTATATACATATGTATATAAAAATCTTTACATGTTTGTGGTCGCACTCCTCCGAAACGACTCGACCTATTTTTATGAAATTTTTTATGTGTATTTGGTAGATATGAGAATGGGTGGTAAAGTATATTTCATGCTGCTGGGTTCAGCTAGTATATCGATAAAGGGGTAGAAGTGTTTTATTCGCATTTTCCGCCAAAATTTGTGTGATTTACAAATAATCGATCCCGTGACCCTCGGCCCAGTGGCAGCTGCAAGACAACCACTACGCCATTCGTGCAATTAATGTCATTATAATACATCTCTGCCTACCACCTTTAAAACCACAGGCGTAAATCTATTAATACACTTATGTCGACGATAATACATTTTTTCCTCTCATTCATGACAAAGCTGTTTTTATACTCGTTGTTCAACAAACAGTAATTATCGCTAATTATTAATTACATACATACCTACATAGTCTCACGCCTTGACGGCGTAGTGGTTAGTGTAACCGACTGCCACGCCTGAGGTCGCGGGTTCGATTCTCGCACAAGTCAAACATTTGTGTGCATGAACATAGATGTTTGTCTTGGTCTGGGTGTTTCTATGTATAATATGTATGTATTTACAAAAAAAAAGTATATATGTATGTTTATCCATTGTCTAGTACCCATAGTACAAGCTCTGCTTAGTTTGGGCTAGATGGTGTTGTGTGTATGTGATAGTATATTATTATTATATTATATCTACTCACATTTTACCAGATAGTTAAGGTCCCAATGTATAGGGAGCGAGCCTAACTAGGATAGCTACGAGCCTGTACCATTGACTTTTGCCCCTTTCATAGAAAGACGGCGCTCCTATTTTTGGGTGGATTTTAAGAAGAAGCCTATCAAATACCTACTAGGGGGTGAATCTTGAAGGGTGAATGGGCTCGTAACGGTAGGATTATGCGATGCTACTGAGAATTGTTTGATAGAAAATCTGGTAACACTTTGTCTGACTCGGGAATTGAACCCGTGAACTTATACACAGCACCGCTATTCACAACCTCTGCACCTCCGACGCAATTATTAGTTACCAGCTGACCCGCGCAACTTCGTCTGCTTCACATAACAGAATTTTCCCCGATTTTGCAACATTCTTCATTGCTGCCCCACTCCTATTGGTCGTAGCGTGATGTTTTATAGCATTCCTCAATAAATGGGCTATCCAACACTGAAAGATTTTCTATTCGAACCAGTAGTTCCTGAGATTAGCGCGTTCAAACAAACAAACAAACTCTTCAGCTTTATAATATAAGTATAGATTATATCTATATGTCTGTTTGGTTGTCTTTTCTGACAACCAAAGACATGACATTGACATAAAAAATACGCTTTACTTATATCAATAGATTTTTATTTGTACGTAGTGTATGATATACGTATATACACTGAGAATACAAGAAAACACCTAATCTCTGAAACCACTAACATATAAACGGAAAATAAAATATCAAACTTTTCTCTCACTACTACAAAGAAACACAAGAAATTTAAAAAAAAACGTATCGTGTTATTCCTTAACCATCTCATTTAAAAAAGTAACCTTACCATGTCGATGGTTGACGTGAACAACCTTTCACAAAAGACACTGTATTGCTATTATAAAAGTTTTAATCAAGACAACCCAGTTAATATAATGGCGGACGAAAAAATACAAAATAAATTTCCCACCGCACCTGCCAATGTTAACACACGCCACTCGATACATCTGTATCGATAATCGAGCGTTTAATAATCGACGTCACTATCGTGATAGTCGGACGTTAGTGATGTCCCTTATCGTAAGTGAAATTGAAATTGATCATTTTGTGGAATTGACTTTTATTGGTTTCATAACCGTTATTTGTCGTTTCGAGTAATTGCTTACAAAAACTTTTATTTTTCTATATTTGCGTTTGTAGTATGTTAAGTATGTTTTATAAAAACTTTAACTGACTTTCTAACGCATTTATTTTTTTATGTATGTCAGTTACTGCAGTTGTGAATAATTACTTCATCACAGGCGATGTAGGAACGCCTAAACCCGGAACTGTCTAAGGATCATAAAAAGTTATGCTTTACACGGCCACCGAACCCGCTATAATGACAAATAGCAGTAACAAGATGACACTTAATCACTGCGATGCTATTAAAATTTTTATTGTGCTGTTAATTATTTAATTAAAATTAATTGTATGTAGAATACGTCTATTACATGAAAATTTGGTTACTATAAATAAACAGGAAATTTATTTATATGTTCTTTATTATAAACTAGAATGATATAAAGAATAATCGTTGAACTTATTAAAAACTCCTGTCGAAATATCCCAACACTATTCAAATTTGGAATCACTCGAACATAACAAACTGACAACATCACTAGCATCGATCGTGTTTTAACTCGATTCAATAAAAGGACACTCGTTTTAAACCAATACGACAAAAGGGCACTTAGCACACGTTCGAAAACCGCGCCGCTTAAAAAGTGAAAACAAAACGCATCAATCAAAGAAGAGAAATGAAATAATCTAATTGTTGAACGAGCGTAGTTCAAAGAGCACAAACGAAGAACCGCAGCAGATTCGAAAAAGGAAAAATAACATTTTGGAACATGACTAATATCTGGCACAAAGTTCAGTGTCGATAACTGGAACAAAAGGAAACGGAAGGGGGAAGGCATTCCAAAATGGAACGGGAATTGATTCTTTTGAAATTTTTAAATTTCGAAGTCATTTGCCGGATTGTTAGGTTTCTTTTTCTTTTGACAGATGTTTGTCAAATAAAATGCTCAGTACTTCTATTCGTTGTCAATATTTGGCTTACCTATAACAATATATTTTGATATTTTTAGACTTGCAGTGTTATTAGTGAACTGTGTGTTGATTCTTGGAGAGTTAATGTATTTTCAGTGTCTCTCTACTAGGGCGCCACAAATTGAATATAGCTGACTAAAGTAGGGGTGACAGCCTGGCACATCAGAGTTTTGTACCCATGATGCTATATTATATTAGATACTTAAGAAAAGAGATAGATACAAAGAATAGACTACACTACTTCTATTCGATATTAATAAATAATGTAAAATGTCAGTCGCAATTACTGTAATTAGTAACAATTTTAACATTAGAATCTACCGATTGCAAAACTAACAATTAGCAATTCTAATCGTAACAAAATGGAGTGAAATTAAAGCCAGCAGAACTAATCCTCGAGTTTCTTCTAAAACATTGCATGTGAATCAATAATTAGGTTAGAAACTTTGTAAAAAAGTCCAACTAAAAGGCATCGATTGAATCGAAACTAGCGAACTTTTCTGTCACGAACACGACGTATTCGATGCACGATAGATTTTTACTGCTGTTTCACTATCGGCTTTTACCCGCCAAAATTATATTTACTTGTCATTGTTTAATAAACATTCGAAAATATACTTTATTCTGTAGCAATAAGGGTTACAAGGGTGGTTTATTAGTTGGTAATAATATTCGTTCGATGTATTTTTGAATTTCGCCATCATTTTATATACATCCCATTTTTTATAATCGTTGGAAATTGCACTCTATATAGTTGTAATAAGAGTTATAAGGGTAGTTTATTTGTTGGTAATAGGATCACTTGGATGTATTTTAGAATTTGAGGATATTTTTTTATTTACAACCAGTGATAAAAATGTTTGCGGCCATGTTCGTTTTCAGATATATTGTCGAGTCTTCGGATAGTCGTAAAATAGTTTTTAATGGTTTAGTAAATCATTATAATGATATAAGTTAAGGTGCTCACTGTGAGGTATGAAGGAAGAAAGAAAGTATTTTAGAAACGATTTCGTTAATAGATATTAAAATGAACGGCTGTTAATTTATTTTATTTCTACGTAATGGCGGTTTAATGGCGGTGGTCTTAAAACAAAAATCTATTTGTTTAAGACACTTCCCGCGGGGTCGTCTTTATGATATAAAACATTTAAATAAAGAACACCGACACTTATACCACGAATCTGTAGACGGGATACTATTTACACATCTTTCAAATAAGGAATACGAGAGACAATGACATAGACTTGGTTATTAATCTATGGAGAAACCATTTTTCTATAGCGAAAAGCACATCGGATTAAAAAAATTCTTTAAATAAAAACTGGACTGAATGCATTGGCAGATAGGTGAATTCTCAATCCAATGTGATTCCGTATAACAAAATATACAAGTATTAGATCTGGCCATTCGTTTTTAAACTCGGAACTATCGCAGTTCTAGAACTTTTCCATCCTCAAACAGTTTTCAATTACCCGCCAATTTGGTAGGAACAAGTACACGACACAAACCACTTAGCGACACGACAAATTTACAATTCTAATTCACAGTTAATTTATATTATATTCTGACATATACATATTTTAGGATTTTGTCGAAAAATAAAGTTGTTAGAAGCCATTCTAGTGGGGGACAGAACGGGCGCGCGGCACGCGAGAGATCACTATCGATGACAAACTTACCGATATCTATCGAATAATCGAACGTTCAATTAAAATAATCCTTATTCCATTGATATTAGGCTTAAGATAATGCAAACTTTAATTGTGTAACCGCAAATGTAATTATGCGAGCAACCCCAGACGTTCGATTTTTGAAATTCAATTTTTATTCGTCATCGTATTAATTCTAAAACCTTGTCCAGTGATCTAAGCATGATTATGCAGATACTGACAAAGTCTTAAGTTTGACTCCCGGATCGAGTAAAGAGTAACTTTTCGAAAATTTCTTCGGTCTCTGATAGAGAATAGTCTAAATACTAACTAACTACTAGAACTTTCAGATCCGATGATATACAGGTGTTCCACATTAATTCAACATGTCTATCGTTTTTAAATAGAACATGTCCAGATAATAATCTTCAATAAGCCAATTTGTTATAATTTACGAGGGTCATTTAATGTTCACGATAATTTAAAAAGAAAATAACGCATCCGTTAACATTTATAATAAAAATTAAATACATTTTATAGACATGAGTACAAACAAGGCTTCACTTTTTGTGATCAAACTGTCAGTTCTTTAAAGGCCATTAACACACTCGTAGGGATTAACTACGTTGAAGAGACTTCACAAACATTAAAACAACAGATACTTAGTTATATACATATATAACTAGAGTTTTCGCACGGCTCCGCCCGTGTCTTACCTACATCAATATAAAACCCTTCCCCAGGTTTAAACTATATCTGTACCAAATTTCATCTAAATCGGTTGAGTGGTTTAGCCGTGAAAAGGTAACAGACAGACATACAGATTTATATTCGAATTTATTTATAGTGAGGAAATAAGGATATAATAATATCAGCCCAGTATTAAACCCCACTGCTGGGCATGGGCATCTTCTCAAAGTGAGAAGGATTACTTAGAACAACTTTTTAATACAACAAAGCCTATTAAATCGCAGACACAATAGATTTTAATTATGTCTAGTATTCTAATACTTGACAGATTCTCTTCTTCTTCTTCTCCCTAGCCTTTATTATTCCCAAGTCACTTGGGGTCGGCTTTTCTGGTCTAATCGGATTTGACTGGATATCAGTTTTTACACGGAGCGGCTGCCACCTGACCTCAGCAATCCGAAGGCTAACGATACCCTAAGGCTAGACCAGTATCAGGATATTATAGGGCACTGACTTCCAAATAACGACTGCCATAGATGCTTATGGCAGCCGGGACCGACGGCTTAACTGCTCTCCGAGACACGGAGCAGGCGATAATTGTCAATCAATACACACATAATTTCGAAAGGTCATATAACATCCGATAGTCAGAGGTGCGCGACGTGGGTTCGAACCCGAGACCCTCTGCATTGCAGTCTGTTGGTCTCCCCACTGAGCTATCGCTGCTTGCAACACCATTGGTTAGCATTGCTTGTTACCCTAAAAATTAAGACTGTGTTGCCAGTGCAAGAGTCTAACAGCCTGTTTTAAAAAGACTAATAAAGAACATATCAATCTCAAATTATTTGATTGGTCAATCACAGCAATTAACGTAAATGTGAGCAGCTGTTAATAATTTATAGCGTTAATCTGCCTTTTAGAAACGATTTACAGGTCCCCTGTTGACATCACAGCGCTTTCTAAGACTGCGCCGAGCGAAATGTGCCAAAACAGGCGGTCACAGTTGATAAAATCAACACTTTTTGTTTAATACAAATATAAAATATACATTTACCATAACAATGAATGTGTTTACAATTAATCCGTGTAAAAAACTTAAAATAATTAATATTTTCGTCTATAAAATTACGTAAATTTTTACACGAAAAATGCCAAAATGTGAGCTCGTGTTACGTGATTTTTAGATTATAACAGTAGAAATCTATCTAATCTATATTTTACAGCTTAAACGAAACATAAATAGTTATATTACAATTTGTCCGTCCCAAATATTGGTTGACAATAAAAATACATATTTATCAAAAAAGCACTTCAAATCCTCCATACAATTTTACAATGGCGGCCGCGCGTCGATTTTAATATCGAGCTCTGTCATTCAGTCCAACCGCGTCTTACGCTCAGCGCAGTCTTAAAGAACCTGGAACTCAGAATGTTGTATTCTGAGTTCCAGGTTCTTTAAGACTGCGCAAGGGTATTTAGATCTACTATAGGGTCTTACAGGACCTTACAGAAGTACACAGCCATACATTCGTATTAGCAGCATAAAGTATGAAGAGAGTGCATTGATAGACTTTTCTCATATAACATTAGATTTAAATATATACGGTGAAGGGTGTGACAACCTCTCCCGCCCCCTTAGGGGTATCCAAGCATAGGAGAAGCTTTGTAATGTATTTGACTGCATGGATGACTGCCATTGCGTCGAGTGTTGTGGGTTCGAATCCCACACGGGACAAAAATTTATGTGGTCCACAATTGGTTATTCCAAGTCTGGATGTTCATTTTATCAGTTGCTTGAACGTTTATAAATCCCCCGCGATAAAAGAGTTAGTCGTAGTGCGGCCGATGTCTTTTTTAATAATAATAATATAATTACTGTTGACTACTAATGTTTCTGTTTAACAAAGTTATTAAAATGTAACCCTTCTGTGGATTGTAACAGAAAATTGAACGATAGGGGGCGTCACTAATAATGAGCGCTTATCTATACCATCTGACCTCCCCCGCTAATGAATATTAACTAATATCAATGTAACGTGTACTAGTCACCTCTAGATGACTCACTCTACGATATAAGGGAAATGTAATCACTTCCCTCACTTTTATACTGTTGTTCTTATTACTGATAATGGATTTTACTATCTTAGTTTGCTTAAGACATCACTATTTTCTTTAGTTAACTGCGACTAATATTGTATAAAATAGGAAGTGCACTTCACTATTTAAAAAATATATTTGAATATAGAATAATTACAGAGTTCAAAATCAAAATCAAAATCAAAATAAATTTATTCAAATTAGGTTACAAGGTAACACTTATGAATGTCAAAGTTACACGTAAATTTTTTCCAGTGAATTTACATTTACTGCCACGTTCAGCAAAGCTAGGGTGTAGGGCTCATGAGAAGAACGGGCAAGAAACTCATAGCCACTCTTTTTAATCGCCAAGTGTACAATAATATTTCATTTACAAATCATAACTGTAAGGTGCTGCAACCATTTCTCCATGAACTACTACTCAACATACTCAAGCATTTGATAAAAATTGATGGTAGCCTCTAAAGCAGCAGTATGGTAAATAGGAGCATCCACTTACATGTACATAAATAATCAAGACAAGACGTGATTATAGTCCGTAGTTTAATCTAATTGTTTAAATAAAATGTAGAAGTAAATTATCGAATGCCACTAAACCAGAATACAGGATAAGACTCAAAAGAAAGCTTAACGGAACTGTCCATAATCACGAGTTGTCTTCATTGCACATTCTTCTTGATTAAAATACGACTGAATGTAACAGTAATGCAAATTCCAGCTTAAGCAAGGTGTAATATTACAAAAAAAAATATATATATATATATATGTACATATATTTAAAAAAAACATAAGTGTTAGTATTGGTCATTTAATATCCTGTGATCTAATGCAAATATTAGTGCCATGGATGTTTGTCATTTAAATAATCATCTATATTATAATATGCTTTAGAGATTAAGCAAGTTTTAATTTTAACTTTAAATTTATTCTCTGGTAATTCTAGAATATTACTCGGGATTTTATTATAAAAACGTATACCAAGACCCATGAAGGAACCATGAACTTTATGTAGACGGTAGAATGGAACACATAATTTATATTTATTTCTAGTATTGATGTTATTTTACGGCACAAGAAATATCAGCCATCATAAAGAAAATGGAGAGGGGTAAATCCCCAGGTCATGATGGCCTCAGCATCGAGCACCTGAGGTATGCGGGGGGACACTTGCCGCGTGTGCTGGCTTTATTTTTTAACCTGTGCGTTAGCCACGGTTACTTACCTGATGACGTAATGTATACAATGGTAGTGCCGATTGTGAAAAATAAAACGGGGGATGTATCTGACATATCCAACTACAGGCCCATTTCTCTGGCCACTGTCGTAGCAAAAGTGTTGGACAGTCTGCTTGATAAGCAATTGGCTAAACACCTCGAACTACATGATGCCCAGTTCGGTTTTAAGCCTGGGCTGTCAACTGAGAGTGCAATCTTGTGCCTCAAGCAGACTGTGCAATACTACACAGACAGGAAGACTCCTATTTTTGCTTGTTTTCTGGATCTGTCACGTGCATTTGATCTTGTATGTTACGATGTTTTGTGGCGTAAACTCGAATGTGAAACTACCTTACCAGCTGAAATAGTGTCGATATTTAAGTACTGGTATAGTAGTCAAAGCAATAGCGTGAAGTGGAATGGTTCGCACTCGGACGTGTATCGGTTGGAGTGCGGGGTGAGGCAAGGGGGGCTCAGCTCACCCAGGCTCTTCAACCTATACATGAACCAGCTGATCCTCGAGCTCAGCAGCACCAGTGTCGGATGTCATATTGACGGTGTGTGTATTAACAATATTAGTTATGCTGACGATATGGTGTTGCTGAGCCCATCGATCGGTGCTCTGAGGCAACTGATCGCTATATGCGAATGCTATGCGGTGAATCATGGGCTCAAATATAACGTCACAAAGAGCGAACTAATGGTTTTTAAAGCAGGCAGTGTGACATATTCGTGTATTCCAACTGTCGCTCTTTGTGGAGAACCACTGCGAAGGGTGGACAAGTTTAAGTATCTGGGCCACTGGGTCACTGAAGATCTTAAAGATAATTGTGACATTGAAAGGGAACGTAGGTCGCTGGCTGTCCGTTGTAACATGCTGGCTCGCAGGTTTGCACGTTGTACGAAGCCAGTAAAAGTAACGCTTTTCAAAGCTTACTGTCAGTCCTTCTACACGTGCAGCCTGTGGGTCAACTTTACTCAGCGGACATACAGCGACCTACGCGTTCAATACAATAATGCACTGAGAGTGCTGCTGCGGCTGCCGTGGCGCAGTAGTGCGTCGGGGATGTTTGCAGATAATAATATTGATGGTTTTGCCGCCATTATTAGAAATAGATGTGCATCCCTGATGACTCGTGTTCGCGGCGGCACCAACAGTATTCTCAGTGTATTCGCAGATCGGTGGGATTCCCCGATGGTGCGGAGGTGGATGCAGCTCCATGCTGAATTGTAATTGTTCATTTTCATCTGTGTCTGTACCCTACTAACACTAGAACTTAAGTCAAATTGTTACTAACCCTATGGACTCCGGTCTGAAATAAAATCTTTCTATTCTATTCTATTCTATGTATGTCACTATTTTTTATGTATAAATATATATTTTGACGGACATGCATGATATTAAAATAAATATATTGTGATGCTACAGTTAAAATACCTATATTCTTAAATTTTTCTCGGAGCGAGATTCTAGTTCCTAATTGATAAATTGCACGCACAGCTCTTTTTTGCAATATAAAAATACTTTGTATATCAGCTGCTTTTCCCCATAATAATATTCCATATGACATAACGCTGTGAAAGTAACTAAAGTAAACTAATCTAGCTGTATCAACGTCAGTTAATCCACGGACTTTTCTAATGGCGTAAGCGGCCGAACTAAGTTTCGCTGAGAGACAAGATATTTGCGCACCCCACTGTAACTTTGAATCAAGTGTAATGCCCAAGAATACTGTGGATTCTATTGCTTCCAGTACCTCACCGTTCAATGTTATGCTAGGACCAAGATGTTTTACATTAGGCAGTATGAATTTAACACATTTTGTTTTTTTGGGGTTCAGTACTAAATTATTTAAAGTAAACCATTTTGTTACTTGAATCTTGAACTGAAACTTGTTCTATTCGATTATAGTTGAACTACACTTGTCTACGTAATCCTAAATATATTATGTATTTCAATTAAAGACATTCCTTTAGCTTTAATACGAATCATATCTTAAAAGCTAAATTGTTAATAAAATTTAAAATGAGATCTACTACACTTTACTATGTAAACAATGCTATTCGTTTAAAAATAGAACCAGCACAAATAAAAACTAGAGTCTAATAGATCATTTTAAAATAAGAATGCTTTCTTGTGTATAATTGAAACACAGAACACCTTTCAGTCAACACCAATACTTTTTTTTAACTAGCTTGTAAACTCACACATTGTAGTGTCGTTCCACTTAGTGACTAATTAACATCAGCATTCGATTCGTAAAATCGACTAATCGATTCAAGGCGTGTGCTGTTCGTGCGGGCGTGTAATCCTGTTTGCATATCGGCCAGCACGAAACTCCCGCACTTATCATGTTTATTGATTGACACGCCAGTAACTCAACGTACCAACCCCACCGGCCAACTTGCCCGTGCAATTCGTTAGTTGAGAGCGAGAAAACAACTATTTTGTCCACTGCTGGGTAACAGACCCGACCTTGAATGTCCAAGGTCTTCTACTGTGAATGATTTTCACCTCGGCGGCGGTTTCCATAGTGTCTTAAGTCTAGCCGCCATAAGAAAAATATGCTAATAGGCGATCGTCACAGAATACGTAATAAGTCGACTTAGTCGATTATTAAAAAATATTGCGTATGTGTGTGAACGTAATGACAATGGTAACTGTTGTATTTGTGTGTGATTATAAACGTTTGAATTATAGAAACATCATGTACGTTTTGTCAGATGTATTCTCTAATATATAATAGCTCAGAGATAACTTCAATACTCATTTAAATTAACAGCCAAAATGACCATGAAAAGTAACTTGTGAAACAGAATAATACTCAAAAGTAGATTATAATATTTCTGTAATAATTTTGTGTAACAATACTTCCAAGACCTCGATAATTCCTTATGAAATAAACTTCTTCGCTACAGTTCATGTCTTGAGGCCCACAAATTCACAGGTAGCAGTTTACGGGCTTTGTTTGGGCGGCGATAAGTTTTTACATGTTTTATTGTACTATTTATTATAACATGAACTAAATAAAAGAAACAAATAACTCGTGTAAGAGCTTACTAAAACATTTACCCGCGAAAATAACGAACTTCGATGTTTGGATTTGGAATTCGTTCAAATAAACCTTGTTACTTTAGTGTTCTATTTTTGAAATGATATGATACGTTATATACTCTTTTGTTTTATAAGTTATACTATAAGATGATCTATTGGTGACAAGTTTGCAGACTAAGATACACATTATTAGGTATTAGACGCCCAAATTGTATTCATTATTCTGGCTGGCACCAATAACTTATACTAAATGACAAGCTCTTGATTAGGTCTATAATTCTAACCATTCCTAAACATCGCCGAAATAACTTTTGTGTTTTATTAACGACTTACGGTCATTGGCAAAGCGCCCATTTTTCATACTTTTCCTTCAATCTTTTGTGTTTCACAATCACTGCGGCGATTGTTCTTTTCGATTCACAAACCTGTCAATTTACTTTTTCGTAAGCTATCGCTTTGATCAAACTCGCAACCAAATTAGTTTCGACACGAAAACCGAGTGGCCGACTGTCTGCAGACAATAGAATCGATGTAAAACCTTCCCCTTTCAATCGCCTTTTTCTTTTTCAGAACAGCAACAATAAGAAAGGAAAAGACACGCGACGATAGAACAGAACAGTCGATTACAGTTGGGAATCGATTTTCGAATGAAGAATCGACTAGTTGCGTATATTTGAATGTAGAATGCGTAGTGATGCGCTTACGTGGTTGAGTGCACGGTGGGACTTGGTTAGTATGAGCCGGGCGTGAGACTCGGACGGATGCACCCCACGGGCGCGGCCAGCCTGCCCGCCGCACCTGAGGCGGAGGTGCAAGCTATGCACTCGATGGACTGGCTCTTCAAGAAAGAGAGAATATATCTACTCGCACAGTTCTGGCAACAGGTAAGAATCTGATATAGGTACATCATGACAATTTGACTGCCCGGATGTCGTAGTGGTTTAGGTGGTCACTCACCACTGCCACGGCACCGAGTGCTATGGGTTCGAATCTCACACGGGACAAAAAATTGTATGAACTGCACATGATTTTTCCGTGTCTGGATGCTCTTTGTGGATACAGGAATTATAAAAGAATTGAAATTTTTAAAATAAAATTATAATTTTAGGTCTGCCTCATAATTCACAAGTTTTGTGTCGCGGGGGACGTTGCAAACATTCAAACAACACCCAAATCCGGAACAACTATTTGTGGATCAAACCCATAACACTCAGATACTTAAACCACGACACCATCGGTACACTCAATCAAATTCTAAATATCTCAAGTAATTTTTCTTCACTTCTACATATATTTCAAAATACAATTATGCTAATACTAATAACCCTGCGACCGCGACATGGGGTCACTTATACTCGACTATTCAAACCGATAACAACAATGTAACAAAATCAATTAATAGTTCGGCATTAGCTACAATTAACCTGCACCCGCCGCCCGGCCGCGCTCGACCCCGATCGAGATTATTGTTCCTATTGTTTCGTATGGTAATTGCTGTGATTTTATGACATGTATTTAACGTAGGTAGAACGTGTTTTGTCGTATCAATGTTCATAAACAAGCATTGGTAAGCTATATTTGATTAATAATAATGATTGAATAGATAGTGTCTGGACGCCAGCAGTCCGTTACCGCTCAGTGAGTTAAGTATAGATGGGGACTATACTTAACACATTAAGTGACCGCGGACCGCCGGTCTCCAGAGGCAATATGTTCCAAATGATATCTGGCAACAACGAGGTTACTATTATAAATCTTTAAGATTAGTATTTTACGTGCTAATATCAAAAAGGACAATCATGTTTTGCGAAATCGTCTTCTATTAGATAGCCTATTTATTACACTGGAACATTGAGACAACTACCATCTTAGTCTCCCCGTGACCATGGCTGCTGAAAAGCACCCGAAACGTCGGGGAAAGTGTAAACCAAAAATAAATAGATTTAATAGTTTAAATAATTTTATTAGCTTATAAATTAGTCAAATAAAATCAATAGTAGTAGTAGAGTAATATTTTCAAAATTTTGTAATACAGTGATAAATAAACAACGCGATAAAATCCGTATATAGTAGTTTAATTTCAATGAATAACATTCGCGTAAACAGAAGACAATATTAAGCCTATTTATTAGACAACGTTATGAGCTATTTGACATCACGCTTGACCTTAATTAGCTAGCTTAGCTCTAATCGTATTCGTTTACTAATATTAGAAAGACGAAAGATAAGTATTTTTGTATTTGTTTGTAATGAATAAGCTCAAAAATCGATCAACCATCTGAAAAATTCCTTTACAATTAGAAAGCTACTTTATTAAAAAGTAACATAGGCTATAGAACATCATACTACGAACCACAGGAGCGGAGCAGTAAGTCATAAACGTGGCTACAATCACCGAGAACAGCTAGTGTTAAATGAAGACATACAAAACCGCGTTATATAACTAGATAAACATGATAAGCGCTACATTTTGAGCTAATATAATTAATTTATAATTCTTCAATTGCCGTTTAGTATAAAAAAAGATCGCGCATATCCAATTGTGGACTGTGAGCGACTTACCGCAGGTGTGATCATTATAAACACTTATTACGTCTAATAATGGCCACAGGATCAATTTAAATCTATTTGTGTATAAAAGACGAGTGTCTAGACAAGCATTATAGTGTAGAAAAACGACTTTAGAAGTAAAATAAACAGAAAAATTTGATGTTATTGGATGGAGTAGCAAAAGCCGCTTAAACTTGATGCAATAGAAGCAGCAGAAGCCCAATGGATAAGGCATTGGTCTAGCGGTCAGAAGCGGGTTCGAATCACTCCCATTGCATTACCGACGTGAACCCATTCCTAAAACAACCATTCTAGATTAGCTGGAAGAATTAACAATAATTCTAGTAATTTGTAACCAAAATTGCTAGTAACAACATAAATAATAATATCAGCTCAGTATTAAACTGTTCCACTGCTGACCACGTTCCTCTTCTTAGTATGAAAACGATTAGGCTATAATCCACCACGCTGGCCCATTCCGGATTGGCAGACTTCACATATCTTCGAGAACATTATGGAGAACTCTCAGACATGCAGGTTTTCTTATAATGTTTTCCTTCACCAGACGATATACACTATTTAATACGCATATAACTTCAAAAAGTCAGAGATTAGTAGTCTTGAGGTCGAACTCGAGACCTCTGCGTGGAAGTCCAACGGTATCCTAATAGGCTATCGATGCCTATTGCTTTGCAAATTGCTAGTAACCTTAAAAAAATAATAAGATCCTTAGCTTCCTTGCCATCTTAGTAAGTCAAAGTCAAAAATCTTTATTTCCATAAAAATGTGTAAACAATTCTTGGACACGTCTATTAAATAGTATATTAAAATATGAAGAAAAATAAAGGTATAAAAATCCTCTATTAAATCTAATCTATGAGTTCCTTCAATGTTTATAATAAACAATTATAGTGTTACAATAGTAACAACGTGTATTACCTCTGATCCAATCTATTGCATTACTTTAAAGATCTGTATCGTCAATAGGAAGGCCAAAGGATATTACAAAATGTATACCTACCTGTTATTGTTCAACTTGATGATTCAAAAACGTTACATAAATGAATTAATCTATACTAATGTTATGAAGCTGGAGAGTTTGTTTGTTTGGTTAACGCGCTATTCTCAGAAACAACTAGTTCGAATTGAAAATTCTTCAATTGTTCCATAGATAGCCCATTTATCGAGAAAGGCTATAAGCTATATAACATCACGCTACGATAAATCAATGAAAAATGTTGCAAATACGAGCAAATTATATTAGATATATGACGCAGACCAAGTTGCACGGGTCAGCTAGTATTGTAATAAAACTTATAATATGATTGTTTAAATAATTATTGTATTATTATGTATGTAAAAATATTATTTATTAACTAAATTTGTGTTTTAATTTGTTAGTAATTTGATTGCGGACGTTTGAAGGTTAAAGACTTATTTAAATTTTATTATAAGCAGATCATTTATTGTAGTTTTAAGGCCTGTATTTTGCTAAAGAATAATAGATATGTACTACACATAGGTAAGTACATTTAGTCGATTTTAATTTACTCCGCGTTATAGTCGAGTATTTTAATCGAACTAAATATTAAGTACATACATATTCCTAATGCCTTATTTCTTATCTTTTGTTTTTATTAATTTGTTGATTTAAAAGCAGATTACTTTTTCACAATAGTAAATGCAAATGCTGTGTATAAAGAGGTCTCGGGTTCGATTCTCAAAAGTGTTATAAGCTTTTAATAAATATTTACTAGCAGTACGAAGTGCAAACTCCGTCAACAACAACACGGTCATAGTACCTATCTAAAGTCAAAACTAAAAATGAGTTTAATTCACCTACGCTACGTTTGACGATAGGCGTGAGACCATCTATATAAAATCCGATCATCGATTATAATCGTATTCATATATTCATTCGATTGTAGTAGTAATGTCAATAGAAATGACACGTACAGTTTGTCTGTTTGTCATTCCGTCCGCGTGTGTTGTTGAGGGTAAAGCCTTCTGCTATTAGACTACTGAGTAAACTGTTACACGTATTTACCGCCTTTTGTTGTATATATTTACACAATACAAGTGACAGTAGTTCAATACCTTGAATGCACGGATGGCGCAGTGGATTAAGTGATCGACTTGCTACTGCGCTTAGTGTTGAGGGTTCAAAACTTTGTGTGTTCCACAATTAGTTGTTCTTTGTGTCTGTTGTTTGAGTGTTTGCAAAGTCTCCCACGAAAACAAGAATTATTAGTAAGTAATGCGAGAATTGTCTTTTTTAAATAAACAAAATATAATAAAAATAATTGTTTAACAATGTGATCTTAGGCAACGGCGACTTCTTAACAACAGGCAGTCATTTTCTTTATCTATATTAATATTAATAAAAGGAAAAAAATGTGTCTTTGTTTGTAATCAACTCAAAAACTGCTAGCCCGTTTTTTTTTCTCTATTAGAAAGCTACTTTGTCCAGAAGTAACAAAGGTTTTATAACATCACGCTTCAAGCCACGGAAGCGGTACAGTAATCATAAACGTGGGCGAAACCGCAGGGGACAGCTAGTTAAGTGTATTAAGAAAATAAATGTCTGTTTTATTTGTTTAACACGAATGCGTTTCTTGTACTGTTTATCCGACTGCGATGAAACTTACTAAATCGCAAACGTTACTAACAAAAGAAATTAAAATTGTAAAGAAGCATCGCTCTACTGGTATATTAAAAGCCTTATTAATCCAATAAATAATTTAATAGGTACTGTTCATAACGAATTATTGAAATGCCCTCCGATAATAACAAAAGGATATTATATCTAATGGCAGCTGATCTATGACATGGCATTGCAACGTCAAACACCATTCAATAATGGCACGTCCCATTATCGTCTAATGTGTGTAATATTGAATAATAACTTCCATCTTGAATGATACACACGTAGGAATTAACATCTAATATGGCGGATATTGTGAATATAGGCGATAGTTGAATTTTAAATGGCGCCATACTAAATATTTTAGTTTACATGAGCTTTTAGTTTGTGTATTGTCATTTGATATTTATGTTGTAATAAAATTAAACACATCATTAAATTTGAATTTCAAATTTCGAATTTGAGACTTCAGAACGATGATTCGATAATTAAATCTGAAGTTGTATTTCTTTTTAATTGTCATTGATCCAGACGTGGCTTATAATGGCCACGCTTTTAGAATGAGATCAATAAAAGCATATTGTATTCTTATTTTGAAACAATACTATAATGTGAATTAAAAAGTGTATTTTGTTTTACAAATTAAGATAAATTTACATTATTTGCAAACATGCATTTTTTAAATCATTTCACCATTGGAATTAAAACATTTAAATGAATAATGGCAAATAAATAAATATGATGTCGACTGAATATAAATTTTCCATAGACTAAACCGCCATTTATGAAATTGTAAATTCTTTACAAATACCTAAATAGTGTTGCGACCACCACTTTTATTCTAAAATCGAATAAAACCAAAAACAAGAAAGCATTTAACGACAAATTACGAACAATAGAGTCCGATATTAAAGTGTATGCGAAATAAATATTCATTCTCGTTCGGGGAACATTGCAGGCTGGCTACCGATTCGCCCTTCTGATACCCAGCACATTTGAATGCTGGCGTCCGATACTATTGTTAGTATTACTTGCGAGCCTTAACATTGATTAAAAGCCATATTTACATATAAAATTTGCATAGTCCGTGCCTCGAATTGCACTTATCGATTAGAAGTTTGCAAGGACATTTTGTTTTAATTTCATAGTTAATTTTATGATGTTTCTCTACTAGTTAGCATATAAATATGCTATAAGGTTGAGTTCGCGTGTCGTTGTTTATATGTCACTGTATATTATGGCGGGTTCGGTCTTGTGTTTCATTAATATGGATTTCTAGAAGGTTGTTTTACAATTTACAAGCAACATAGTTTGCTATTTATGTTGTTCTGCCTATCTATGGGGTTTCGTAAAAAAGTAATTGGTCCGCGATGCTATAAAAACGCGCAGATCTTCTTTACTTCTTTTATATACTAAGGTCTTACTTTCTAAAAGGAATTTTGGTAAAACAGCAGACAATCTTATCGAAAACTGAATTGATCTAGACGGAATTTCGGTCAGAGCAGACAATCATACCGGTGACTGGCCATCTGCACAGCTGATATTACGCTTATATGTGGCCAAATACAAGCGCACTCTCTGTACCCTAAGTCTCATAGTCCAAACGCAGAAGTGACGGCTTCATGCGTATTCCGAAGCATGAAGGGTGTACACACCGCCACCTTACCCTGGACTACATTTGAGAATTTCTCGACAGAAAATTGTTAGCCTGACACTGGATCCGAATCCATTGTTAATATATACATACCTAACTGCGAAAAACCTTATATGATCCAGTGGTATAAACTTCCTGGCTATCGTAGATGTGATTCCCATGTCGGTTGAAAGTGGTATTGTTTTGTCGTAAAGCAATTGTCAATAGCAGTGGCGTGCAACTGTATCCAGTACCCGCATGCAAAAGTCAGTGACAATGTCCAAGCAGCTATTACAAATTTGGGTCTGAAACCCCCTTTAATAAAGGGGATCAAATTCGATGACCAGATTGAGGTAAAACTTATGTTATATCTCAATCTGGACATCGAATTCGATCTACCGATAGCCAGTAAGCTAGTACCGATCGAACAACAATGCAAAGCAATTTAAAGAAAATTTTATGACGACTATAATAATTATAGTTTTAATTTTATTTACAACCGTAATTTTACGATTCAGTTTAATTATAACATTAGAGAGAAATTGTTTCGGTGTTTAATTCTTATTTGTTTGGTTTTCAATTATTTTATATTAGATTTTAGATTGATTGATTACGCCATTTTGAGTGATCATGAAATCTAACGGTGAGTCTGATGACGGAAGTTGGTCTTTGGTTTATAATAGACAATTTAATGATATCTGCAAACTACCGTTATGGTCCAGTAGGATTAGCTGCCTGGATATCATAGGACATGGGTTTAATACCCGTGTCGAGAAGTGTTACTAACGGTTTTGTTGTAAAGCAATTCTTGGTAGCAGTAGGTACTAGTAGAGTAGTTTGCTATTTAATATAATAATAATAATATTCTATCACATACACACAACACCATCTAGCCCAAACTAAGCAGAGCTTGTACTATGGGTACTAGATAATGGATAAACATACATATAAGTAACATTTTTTGTAAGTACATACATATTATACATAGAAACATCCAGACTAAGTCGATATATAATGCTAGCTTACGTGAGAACTTGGTCGGTTAAATGAGGGTCCACTACCGCAAAATTTAATGTTCATATAAACAAACGAAATCATTTTATTTAGATTTTATTAATATTACTATGATAGACCGCTGGGGCAGAAAGGTTCTGGCCACGCACCGGAACACGCAGCAGGGGTAGGCCCACAAAGTGCACCTAACATGGTAAGGGTTGCGGGAAGCGGGATGCGGGTGGTCCAAAATTGGTCTGTATGGAAAACCTTGGGGGAGGCTTATGTTCAGCAGTGGTCTTTCGGCTGACTATGATAGAAAATAAGCTTACGGCTAGCATGATGGTAATGAAGTCCTAAAGACGCTTGTAACACAAATTATAACCACCTCTTCTCACATCACTAACTCCAAAAAAGGTAGGCAGAGATGTTACACCCAAATCTCGCCAAATATTTTACGACTCTATTGGCCTCTAGAAACTATTTTATTTCACACTCCGTGCGGCTGCTGAGTATATCTTGACAGAAAATTCTAATACCACATTGTTCTAAAACGCCTACTCACCAAAGGGACACAACACAAGGTTACTTCACTGCAATCTATTCGATATTTTCTATTCGAATAGATATTACACCACCCACCCATACCTATCACTCGCTTTATAGCTAAACATATACAAGTTAAAGACTTCCCGATCATTTCGACATTGCCAATCAAATCCGCAAGCAATCAACTTGATCAAGTAAGTCAATTAAATTTTCAATTACAGCAGTCTATCGTCCGATAGTGTGCAATCCATAGTTACTTGTAAGTAATAAAACTTGTAAAATTATTATTAAAACCAATAGTCATAAACGCGCGTTTAGCCACCCATGCCGCGCATAACGCATCGGCTCTAAAGATAAGCGGTTAACGGAAATATTTTAAATTTAGAATTTATTCGATAATTTTGAATTTAGAATTTATTCGATAATTTTATATTTTGAATTCATTAGCTAATTTTTAATTTTGAATTCAATAGTTAATTTTAAATTTTAAATTTGTTGTTTACCTAATTTTGAATTTGGAATAGTGAATTCAAATAGTGTAGTTACTGTACGCGGATTCCTGTGCGAGAAATAGGAGAGATAAATACCTATATTCTTTTGCTTAAAAGGAATTTAAATGCTGAGTTGAAGCGAAACCCGATAACAATTAGTTCGACCCAGATATCAAACCTTAATAAACTTAAGCCGTCTAGACCACCACCCACTAGACCATAACTCAGTCTAGACTTATTATCTATTTATATCACCCGCCATCGCTTCAGCTTGTGAATCTTCCCTTAACTCTCTCTTACAAGCGGGACCGTATTCAAAGGAGATTGTTAATAAAACTAACAATTAACATCAATAAAATCCTTGCGGCCTATAGCTCCGCATCGTTTTATTGTCACTATAATTGAATAAGGTCGAGGATTCAATCCGTTTTTGCCGTTTAGCATACAGTAGCAAAAAACTGTGTAAAATAAACCTTCTTATTACGTTGGTAATGGTTATAATGGTGAAAACTTGCGTAAGTATATGCTTACACTTGTTGCGTGGGGTAAGCAGAGATCAACATATATTTTGCTTAAAAGCTCGGTGGACTATGGCCTAACCCTTCTCACGCCGTGAAGAGGCCCGTGCCCAGCTCGCAATGTCACGCGCGCTTTCGTAATGGAAACTTCGACTTGAAGAACGAACACCGTGGAAGACCGCCGCACAGGTGAATAACGCTGAATTGATGGAGATGGTGGAAGCCGATCTGAGTCAAATTACCCAGGAATTAGCGGTATGGTTTAACTTTACGCTACCCATAATATTGGCTCATTTACATCAAATCAATAAGATAAAAAATATGAAAAATGGGTGGGGCAGTGCAGGCAATGGGACAGTTTAATACAGGGCTGATAATATTATTATAAACTCGTTCTTTTGGGACCATGTCTATCCATAGTCAAATCATTGTATCACGTTTATACCTATTGTTTAGCAGTTTGGTGACCATAGGAAGATTTTACGCCTATGAAATGGTTTCTTAGTAGCGGTGAATATGGAATCATCTATGTACTCGGATTCAGCCGAAGTGACCGTGGGAATCACTGAGTTTTGATGCACGTGAAGACCCGGGATAAACTTTCTTGGAACCCGTATAAATTTAATCAGAAGTATGTTCGTGGAGTTGGAACAATGAAGACTAGTTCCTTGCTAAGCAAAGCAAAGTTACATAGATATGCAGTTTTAATAAACATATGTACCACGGATATATAAGGGGTTTGATTAAAAGTATATGCTCACAAGCTTTACCTGATGCTAATTATATGTATTTTCACCCTAATCACATTGTTTATATACCTAGATAATATAGTTCATAAGCTTTAGAGTAGTCTTTGATTGGCCTTTAGCCAGATAATAACAGATTTGGTCATAGAAACTACAACACCAGGGAAGGACTACTCTCTCACAGAATATCGACGTGAAACAGCATTCCTGCTGTTGTGTTTCGTTTGCTGAGTCCTTTCCTCCCTTTCCTTCCCACTTCCTTTTTCTCTTCTTCCTTTCCTACAGGGTCGGCAACGCACAAGTGATGGCTCTGGTATTGCAGGCGTCCATAGGCTACGGTGACCACTTACCATCAGGTCGTACGCTTATTTGCCAACGTAGTAGTATAAAAAAAATCCTACAATTTATTTCTTCTTCAAATTTCCTTGTATTTCTTCTTATATATCCAAATTATATGAAGATACCTTTCTTTCCATCTGTTTATCTTCTTTCTCTGTACAAAAGAACATGTGTACTCTTGTTAGGTTATCTTTTCCTTTTTTTATATTTTAAAGGTACTACTGTATATTGTTGTAGCATTCTATGTCATTGGATTAATAACTATGTGAAATCACAAACTTAAATGCATAAATAGCGACTATAATGATCATATAAACGTGGAATTATATGTTGAATTTAAATAAACATTAAATGCACGTCTTTCCTGTTTTAAGAAATTTGTTAGTGCTTAATAATACACAAATAATTTTATTATTACTAAATATATAATTCGGAACGGGTATTAACGCGAACATGCATATAATTTTCCTTTAGGTGCTTGACGTTTTGATATGGTTACACCCACCGTGGTCACAAGCTGACTGGTTCGGCAAAGTTACGTATTCGTTTGTGAGGCTGAAGAATCTACATTCAACCTCACTTCATTCATATTTTTAATTATCCATGTATCATCATTCATCACACACTACACTCATGGTATATTACTTATGCTAGCCGATGTTTCAAAGTTAATAATTAATTATTGCTAAAGACACAACGAAGGTTTATGTGCAACCGCCATTCGCAGTAGCGAATCGTCCGTTCCAGAATAACTTTAAATTTAAAAATTAAACTTCGAACATCGCATCGCGAACGTTAATTAGTGTTGGCCGAGGAACGTCACCGCAAACATTCGAATTTCGACGCTGTAATTAATCGACTCGATTCATCGGCCGATCGTATCGGTTCGGATCGTAAAAAGAGCATTTCCCTACGAGTCTGAAGCGGAATGCAATTGGTTCCCACAGCCTTGATGCCCTGAAGAATGTGTCCTGTGTTCCGTTTAGAGCAAAAAATCGCGTGCTTTCCCATGACCACGTCAGTTGTGGGTCGAATAGTGACGCCAGCAAGGACGTAGACACTATAAAAATAAAACGGAACGCTGACTGCCTTTTCTTTTAAGCAAATGAACACTTAGTGTCTAAAGTTTATTTTTAGATAGACGTTTTTCTCCAATTATCTTATTATCGCACAAAAACAGATAGCTCCAAGTCTCCAAAAACGAGGAATTTCGCGGCGCAAATGTGGCTCAAACAAAAACTGTAACCTGTATTTAAAAATCGATTGCAACCAAAAAATTGTCACTGACAAATGATTCGAACGCCTTGCGGTTGAAATTACGAATTCAAATCTTCGAATTTTGAACAAAAACCGCCATTAACCTTCGGTTGTTACCTTTTTTCGGCTGTCAATGATTTTCGGGGCTAATCGTGTTTTTTGCCGATCCGTTCAAGTCTAATCGATGCATCGAGCTCACTAATATGATTTGCGCCCCTCCCCCTGCGTCTATAAGTGGGCGTGTCGTATCGATCGTCTCTAGCTCGATCATTACCTCAAACTAATCAACCTCGACCGGCTGCAATAGAACACATTCCAATTTCAAATATATTCCAAATAAATTCGAATTTGGTAGCGCAAAACTAAACGTTTAAGAACTGCGAACCATAAACAAGCTTACGTCGTCGTAACTCGATAATTTAATAAAAATACGAAGAAAAAATAAAGAATCGATTGTGGTTGATGGTCGGCCGCACGAATCATCTGTGGAACATTCAAATCATCAAGCGCTGATGGTTTTTTAATGATATTTTTCACAATCGGCCCGATCATTGATGGTTATTAGGTATAGGCGAATGCCTCGAGACATGAATGTTAAAGTCTTCGACACAGTTAACACCGGCTCACTAATGTTACTTACACTAATCTGGGCTTTATTACGACTAGATAAAGGGTCTTATTCTTTGAGGGTAATCAGTTATTACGTACATTTCCATGTGGTCGGGTATTTCAGATGTGGTGGGAACGTCTCCAAAGACACGATGCGTCATACAAATATTATAAGAATTGTATATGACGTACAAAATAGAAAACTACAATTCGCTATTACGTTGTTACTTGTTTCTTTTGTATTATTTTTTATGTGAATAATAAACGTTAATACAGCATGTTGAAATGTTTTTACGTTTAAGAAGTTAAACACAACTGCAAAAATCAAAATATCTTTGTTTCAAAAACGACATCGCTAATTCTTTAGCCCTAGATAAAATTATTGTATCCCAGGAAGAACAAACAATGCAAAAAAGTACATAAATACAATAACAAACTATTTTTTGGATCTTGTGGGGTTAAACCCGCAGCTTTCAGCGCATAAGAGATAAATGGGCTTTTTAACCATAGCATTTCTGCAATCAAATAAGACTTAGTTTGCAGATAGTTTATTAGCACCATGTATAAACAAACACAAACAATTATTACAAAATGTGTTCCACTTTCAAATGCTTCATGCGTAAGTAACGTATCTAGCCTTTGAAAGTAGACCACTTATTACAAAATTTAATTCCAACCGAAAACTCAAAAAAAGCAATTCTAGAACAAGAAACATGAAAAAGAAAATTCCACTTTCAAAACAAAAGTCGACTAATCGATAGGTAAAGTATCGAATAAACTGTAAACAAAAGCGCGCACGGGTAGCATCCCAGCGGGGCGCAGTGAAGCACTCATTAACATAATCTTAACCGCTTTCAACTGGTTTCAACTAATTTCCCACTCACCGTTCGCGTGTTTAGTCGAGTCTAGCACACGAGTGTTTGTAAACACAAACATGAATGGGACATATCGACACGTTTCCATTGGGAATGCACCTCTACGGTCCTGCTATAACTCTGTATTGTTATTAAGCAAGTTTGACAATTACGAATGGATATCACATCTTGTCAAAATACGAACTAATGAAAAATAATTTTGCAATGAAAAGGTAATTCTAAACTGGTACGATCGGTTCCAAGTGGCAAGTATATAAATACTAAAATAACGTACACTGAATCTTTTAATTATATCGGTAATCAACTAATCAAACATATTTAACGTTCGATTGTAATAAAAAGATGGAAAAGAAATTTCATATGCAAGAAGGCGTTATTTTTTGTTCATCACTTAGCAATAAGATAAATATTGATATATGAATCAGTACCCCACAACGCATCCCAACTAATTATTACTAGTTTAATTTAATACTAAGCTTATTTATCCCTAAACAAATCGATTAAAATTTAAAAAATATTTAAACCAAAAATTAATAATCGCATAAAAATAATCGATAAACACAAGTTATAGAACATAGCACAACACTTACCGCTGTCGATTCATTCGATAATCGCCATATATTACGATTTCCGTTTACTGCAGTGTCAGTGCTAAACACTACGTAATGGATGGCCTATTGAGCGACGTAATGGTTAAGTATAGAACCTTGGACTAGTTGCTGCCTCTTTGTATGGGAGTATGAAAAATGGATGTTTTTTATTTAGTAATAACTGTTAGTGATGATATGATGTAATTGTATTTAAGCCGTGGATGGCAAATGATTTCAATAGTTATCTCTTTATTATACAATTCCCGTATAAGCGGGCAAATTCTATGATCTTCAGATAATTGTCTCCGAGTTCGCTGTATCCATTGTTTCAATGTTTATTAGACACCCGCTGTATATAGATTATCTCCAATGCTTTTTATTTAAATATTAATACTGATGTTTCAGTAATTGACGAGAAATCCTTCAGAAAAGTGACGCACATAACTCTATTTATATTTACAATTAAATTTTAATGACACGCTTACAATTATTAACAATAAAAACAAAGAATAATGAATAGTCTATGATTCCAAACTTTAATAACGTCATTACCACATTCAAACGCGGAACACAAAAATTTGAATATAGAATGCCTCTGCATTCCAAATCCAAAACAAACACGACACGAATCGGAGATTAATTTTTACGAACACATTTGAATTAAGAATTCTTAACATGCATTCGGTGGTCATATTGACACGTAATTAATCGATTAAAGTTATCGAGGGATCGATTATGGTTAGATCGATTTATTATTGAATCGATAACCGATCGGGTAGCAGATACAAATAGTTGTTGTTGGTGATTTACGATACCATTACAGTAAGCGACAGCTAAGTGATGTCGCACAAACTTAAAAGGTTAATTGGGTACTCTTTACGCCTAAAATAACCAATCGTAAACTTTTATGTAGAGTGCCCTCAGATATCGAGCGGTGATAAATATAAAGCTAATGCCTGATAATTTAGAGGTTTTCATTAGAAATCGTATTAATGTCGGGACATATATCACGACAAAACGAAATACTACGATTCCAGTTTCGAAACTGATCTTTGATTTAATTAAATTAGAGAGAATATCGATCATTCGATTATTTTTCCACCTTCTCGGTGTAGTTGAGGGCAACTATGCCGTTACTGGTCGAACAAGAATAGATGTTCCTTATTTGATTTGAAATTTGACATATTCGACGGTTATTCCAGAAAGAGAAACTAGCTAGTTCTTCTACATATCACACAAATTCAGTGTAAGTCCCATGTAATAGAAAGCGAACTTATTGCCATCTGCCGTACTTAGCATAAACGTATTGAAAATCCCAAAAACATGTTACCTGCACCGGAAATCGATCTCATTGACAATAACACTTCCGTTTAACCACACGCCACTCTACCAAATAGACAGTAAAACAAGAATGAGTGTTACAAATTAATAAATCACGCCAAATATTTTAAGATGCGAAATTATTTATTTAAATAAACACCATAAACCTTTCCATTAGAAATCTTAGCATTTAGCAAATACCTGCTAGTTACCTAAGCGAGAACAATTTATACGTCGTTGTGCAAACCATGCCAACTGACTATTGCACACAACAAACCAATCCACACACGCGAAAATGAACCTTATAGACTTCGTAATAAGGTGTTTGAATCTGTTTTTCGTGTGTAAAATAAATGAGTCAGGACTGAAATGTCATTCATGTTTGACTGATTGCTATCGAACTGCAAAATGTTGCTTTGTACCGACAGCAACAAAAAATTATGCGAATGCAACAAAGGTTTATTGTTTATGAACTGATCTGCTGATACGAGTGTACCTTTCTTGTCATGATGTTTGTTGCGAAATGAGTTGATAACAGTCTACTTAATATACATATATTTCTACCTTTCGATTTTATAAAAGAGAACTCGCGCTCTAAGAAATAATAACGCGGGGAATTTACAAACATTCAAATAACATATAGAAAGAACACCTGGACTTGGAACAACTATTTGTCGATTATACAAATTTTTGTTCGGCGTGGGGATCGAACCCAGAATATTCGGCGCAGTAGCAGCTGTAAGATGACCTCTTAAACCACTACGTCATCGGTTCTGTCTGTCTGCATATGGCCAAAAAGGTACGCTTGGTGTTTTAGACGCACATTTCGCAAACTTTGTTTGTAGGTCATACAAAATAGGTCGGCGCTATTGTCATATAACATACACATTTCCAGACTTCATGCTAGTCTTTAATATAGCATAGTATTTAAGATAATATTTCATTGAATTGTCCGATAAAAAACGAATTAGCACTATTCCACTCGCAATCAAACGACGCATCAACCATCATCTAAATTGTCTATCAAAAATCTCATCAGTAGTAAGAGCTTTGAGTAGACAGTTTTAGTTTCAAGTAAGGCCTAAAACCATGGTTTTGAAATACAGATGAAGAGTTATTTACCTGAATGATGAATGTTGCTTTTGACAGCATTGATGTCTCATATACATATGTCCCAATACTTACTACTCGAAGCATTCCCGCAACTCTTCCCAAAAGCTCGAGAGAGAGAACGTTCCAAATATCTCGTAACGCCTACCCTCCTAAACGACTTTTCTATCTACCCTACAATCGGCACAAACGCAGCGTTTTTAACAAAACTTTCTCGCGTTTGTTGCTGACGGTGCAGTGTAAAGTCGCCCATTGTTCGAGGCGATACGCATCGCGCATAGAACCGCTACTGCTGTGAGAAATGACTTCATAACGCCGGACCTGGACCAGACACCGGTAATATATCTTAGAGAAACCTTAGGGAAATAGAATACCTAACTATAACATTGTTAGATATATATTTAGTTCGTACAAGTATATTGTAAAACTCGAAGTATCTGTTTGCAACGAGCGTCGATTTACAATATCTTGAGTCACTAGGAAGTGAGATGGTGGCTTTTCAGTGGCTGGTTTTATATAAAATCATTATATATACTCATGTCTGTATATTCCAAAAGAGGTAAGCATAGAAGGATCACAACGAAATATCATCAGCTTAGTTTTAACGCCCTCGTATTAGGCATACTTTTGAGTTAACTAGCTTTTGCCCGCGGCTTAACTCGCGTAAAAGTAGATTAGCTTAGAATAAATAACATTTTTTTAAATAAAATATAGCCTATGTTACTTGGTGATAATATAGCTTTGTTATGGTGAACGAATTATTAAAATGGATTTAATAGTTTTTGAGTTAAGTCCTTACAAACCAAAACTCAAATGCTTTTTTTTTGTCCTTGCGGAATGCTTTGACGCATACCTCTCCACGGGGTGACGGAGAGGTTATATCGGGCTCACCGGGGAAAAGATACCCCGGTAATACCGACTAAACCTACCACGGTGTTCCTCGACATAACCATAGCCGCGCGAATCGCTTTCACATGCAATCGCGACCAAAAGTTTTTGACAGTCGCTGGACTCGAACGCTAACCTAACCAGTTATATGCCCCATAGCTGGCAACAGGATTGTCTACTACTGCGAGGGACCTACCGTCTGAAAATAACTTATTAGCGCGATACTTAGACTAGTAGGCTCACACCTGCCTACCCGTAAGGGATAAATAGGTCTATATTATATGCATATTACTCTTTGTTACAAATACGTTTTATTTAGTTATTAATGTATAAACACAGGCCATTAGTCACTGTTTAAGAGAAACCTAGCGAAAGACAGTGCAGTCGATTTGTTCGAAAGACAAGCCAGGGTCAAACAACTGCTTACCATAACTTACTTAATACTAAGTTTTGCCCGCGCCTTCGCTCGTGTAAATGTAGGTTAGGTTATGTTAGTAAAATTACTTTTTCTGGATAAAAGGTATATGTACCCTATGTCGTTTGTTGTTCTCCTGACAATGTGTATGCAAAATGCCACGATGGTCAGTCGAGTAGTGAAAACGTAACAAACTGACAAACTTACATTTGCATTTATAATATTAATTAGTATGTATCAGATATTGCAGCCACAGATAAGCTAAAGGCCATGTCATGGACTATGACGTCACGAGTTTCTCTATGCTGCTTAATATCCTATATTCATAGCACGTGCTTAACAATTACTTTATGAAGTTTAACAATATGATGTTTGTCATTCAGGGTTTTCTCTCTATTACGGGTTTTTGTGCCAACAATCGTGATTAATGCGATATCGAAGAAAGTAAACAGTATTCAAAAATGTTTAGCTAACAGGCTATCATACAACAGGTAAATTACTGATGATAATAATTTAGATTTTTGGACGGTAGATGTTTGTTTTTTTTAATCAGATAGTTTACGCAAGTTTGTAATTCTTCACACGTCACCCAGCCCTTTGTCATTGTATCATAAACATGTAACTGGAACACAAATGAGAAATTATACGAAATGTTGATTAACTATCGCGTCACCACACTCCAAAGACAATTATAAAAATAAGAAGACAAACGCATTTCATAATTCCCGCGCAATTTTTCATGGCGCCATTGACGCGTCCCGGCAGCCGTTCGAAAATCGAAAACATTTCAAATTTAGAACACCCCGCCTGTGTTCGAACTCTTTCAAAATACGCGCGGGAATCGAAAACAGCGATTAGTTTTAAATGTCGCCGTTCGAACTTTTAAAAATATGTCGTATTCTTAATTTTAAATATAAACCGACGAACGCGTTCTATTTCGTCGCCACTTTACGATGTTTGTCAGTTTAATGATTTTCGTTACGAAACATTTCAAGATTGGTAATATTAAATTTATTTGCGCTTTTAACAATTTTCCTTTTTGTTTTTATGGGCGTGGGCGGGGGATTATTTTTGTATATTTCGAGTTAGTGATGGCCGATTATCGTAACTAAGATGTTATGTCATAATACCAACGCGTTTTAATGATCGACTTACAAAATTTTATATGTACCATAATTTAAAAATTAAAGCTCGCAGTAAATAATTCTTGACGTGGAACTTGAAACGGGTTAATTCGATCAAGATTTTAGGACACCATAAACCTAAAACTAAGAACATCCCACAGAACCACCATGAAATAAATTAAAATTATAAAAATATATATTCTTGAGAAATGGCTCAAGAATTCGTGGAATCAATAAATTCTCGTCGAGACAAGCCCAGCGTCTGAGAGTTGTCTGTCTGTTACTAGTGTCTGCGGACATAGAGAACGGACGTCGGGGATTTGTGCGGACTGTGATCAGTAAGGCCTTTAGGGCGATTGGCTACAAGTAGACAGCTATTCAAATAGGAAACTATTACAACGGGAAATAAACCTCACATAAATTATCATAAAATAGTCTATAATCAATTCAATCGCACTAAAATCGTATAACAAATATGTTATTTACAAAATACGATCTAATAAATCGATATAGTTCCAATAAAAGTATCTCATTAGTATGCTACCAATAAATATAAAATATACCAAATATCATAATACGGTATGATATGGCTTAACATTTAATTAATTATTCCATAAATATTTTATTTATAAAGTTATAAAAATCGATGAAATATGTTTTATTAATCATGACCAAACCCAGTTATACTACTGATTATACGAAAATCATATTTTTATGGCGGTATTAATTATTCAAAACAATTTTATATCTCAAACAACATAATGTTTCGCCACTACGCGCGGCTTGTTCGTCCAATCTGCCCGACGTTTAAGCTAATAACGTATTATAAAAAAAAGAATAGATTGTCACAATAGATAATTAAAACAACTTTTTTTCCGATTAAATTCGTATTTGAAATTTTCAAATTCCGAACTGCGATTTAAATTCCGCGTGTCGTCTGACTCAACGCCATTCATCTAGTAATACTGAGAATTTCAAACAGAACACATCATTTCACTCATCTTTAATCGTGACAACAATGTCTTGGCGATAGTGTGAACACGTGTAACACTATAAAAAAAAAAGATCTCCAACATTCCGTAAAATGGAGCGGTGTTGTAACCGATTTTGTAACGGTCCCTAAAATAAATTCAGTTTTTATGACATTAATTTCTCTTACAAAGTATTATTTAAATAAAATAGTCTAAAAATACAGTACATTGTATTTTGTTTCATTGACACTCACCCACTTGGCACATGTTTTTGGGATAATGACGCTTTTACTTACGAAAACATTCGAGTTTTTCATATTTTCCTTGATGTTTTTATGTACTAAAAATACACCAAAAACATAGCTAAATATGTAAATATAGAAATACTAACATCAAATACACGTACAATCAATGACATTAGATATATTATCGTTTACTTAAATTTCACTGGAAGCTACTTTTCACTTTAATCTGTCAAACGGTGTATCGAAATGTTCATATTTTATTATGATGAAAGAGTTATAACATTCTGCGATAAATATCAACGTATTTTACGCCAATAAATGTTAAATAAGTCTTGTCAGTAATTAAAGTATTTATTAAGCTAATAAACGTTAGTGACATATAATTCTCATCAATGATTAATTAAAAATAAAATAATCTAATCTTTTCCACAAATGCCAAAGCAAATAGCTATGTTTCGCGCAAATATCAGTCTTTATTGCTTTCCTGAATGTGAAAATCATGTCAATGACGTCACTCAGATACTCGGCTCAATATGAACAGGACATAAGCAATAACACGACATGAAAACGTTAAAAGAAATAAAAGAACGTTCTAATTTTAAAATCGTAACGATATCCCCCTCGTGGTTCGATGGAGTTCGATTTTTGAATGCCGTTTCGTTCGGAAATAGCGCGCGACAGCTGAGAGACGACATCGGACTGTTTTTTATTACCTCCTTCGTGTTTATGAGCACTTTATGAGTTTTTATAGATTTTATTTTTCTAATCCAATGAAAGTCACACCGGGTTCGTGATCGGATACATTCTGAACGTTAGGAAATTTACGACAGGGACCTGTTCGCACGTTATTTATTGAAGAGTTTAACGAATGACACTTTTTCTGGCTATTCAAACATGAAATGCAATGTTATCCGTTAATAAGATATTAAGTTTTAGCTACACAAAATAGTCTAGGATCAATTAAACTATTATACGATATAACCGGTAAATGCGACTTTTATATCGAGACACTCCCGACCGAGCGCATGTTTCGCAATAAATACGCAAAGATATCGATAGATCTACCATCATTAAAGTTTGATTTGCAATCCCGCCGTACTGTAGTTATAATGACATAAAACGTATCTCAACTCCGGTTTAAAATTAGTGTAATTTATATAAAAACCCCTTTGATTAGATCATTGAATAGCCCGATCGATAAAATAAGCAATATTCTTTAAACAAGGTCACTTAACGAATGAATCTATAATCGAAATTCGAATCTCATTCGGTATTCAAATTACCGATTGAGTTCCGCACTCTATGTTCATTCAGTATTCGAAAAGAAATAAAACCTATTTAAAAGAAGCTTCTGTTTGAATTAAGAACGGAAATCAACCGTCGTGGCCGCTTGTTCCAAGTGTGAAAGGATCGATTCGAAATTTAAAAAGGGGTTATTTTTTCCAGCCAGCTCTTATTGACATGTTGCGTGTTGTTTTGTTAAAAAAAGCCATTGTCTTAAGGTCTGACATTTGCGTTCGTAAACGCGCATAAATTACTCGGGTTTCGACGAGTTCTGTTTTATCGCTCTAGATTTTTTCGTAGCCATTACGTACGTTAAGTGAAGAATTTTCGGTTTTTATTATAGTATTTTACACCTACCTACTCATAACAAAACAATATTTAATAGAAGCAAGGTGTTACAAGAGTAAATAAGCAACAAGCAGTATTGATGCTTAACGCTATAAAACTGGAACCAGAAAATAAGCTTTTAATATGTAAATAAATCTATTCATTACACAGATTACATCTGAGAAGGATATTTTTTAGTCTGTTAAATATAATTTTATTGTTTCGGAACACTTAATGAAGTCAAATTAGGCATTTCGGCTTCCATCGGTGAGCAATAAAATGGTAGTAAAATGGTTGGTATTGATCACGACCAAGTAAACTATTTTATGTTGTTTTTATAGTTATTTATAGTGAAATAAAATGCTTTTTATGAATGTCATCGGTTTCTGAGGGCGGCGAACGATTAACGTGTTGGTAATTAAAGGTTTGTTTGGATATGTGCAGGGGGCGCGCAGGTAGGTGATCTCCAAAGAGTGGACACTCTTTGGAGATCACCTGCCTGTAAGCAGAGTTATGAGATTTAGAATGTATTAATAAGTTACTTGCGGTTGTGATATTGGCCCCTGTTTATTGCAAAATATAGGTAAAAAAAATAACCCGGGAAAATCCTGGCTTACCGCATCAGACATTTTCGGACGTATTGTGTATTGTACACTAATGATTTAATGTATGTTATCCTCATTTCAAAGTTGGTTTATTCGCGGACGAAGCCACGTACAGAAACTAGTTTTCAATAGCCTAATTAATTTTCTATTTATTCTACTTAATCCAACATTGATATACACAAATTCTGCCTCAATTTACAGGATTTCCTTTAAAATCCCTTTTTTATTACTCACGTTTTTCTTAGACTTTTATAATTATTCGTTTCGTAAAATCATTTATTTAAACATTTTATTAAATCATAACTAAAACGGTTTAGCCGTTCTTAAGTGATACACTTAAAACCTCAAAAACATGCATTTTTAATTCATACAGATAATAGATATACTCTACTAAATATAGTAATATCACAGTAAATAGTTCAGTGTCTGTATATATTCTGTGATAACTGAGAGATGCTGTAGTCACCTCACATCGTGGACCGACAATCTCGATCGCTAACACCACTACGTCCCTATCAGCAGATCGGATGCTGCGCGTTTGATGCGACCGGTTCGTGTAGTGTTACTGCTCACAGAATATGCTATATGACACTACACGGCCATACAAATAATACCATTTGTTGTCTGGTTGTTATTTTAATATATACTGAGAGGTATTACACTCATATTTCGTTAACTATGTTTAGGTCATAAATAGAGGGCGAGCCTAATGTCATCTACCGAACATATGTCTTGATACCCAAAATTTTCCTAACAGAAAATTCCAATAATATTTTTTTCGACTCGGACATTGAATCTAAGACCTTCCTATTGCACGCAAATAGAGTCCCTAAAGCCACTGGATCACAACAGAATTATTTTACGTTATCTATCTGAATAGTATTTTATTTTTCATAAGTACTAAACCACATTATTATTAATAATTGCATTTATTTGTGACTGTTATTGTAGGTAATAGCAGTTTCAGCGGACGTCCTTTAAAATTTAAGTCCTCTTAAATTAATTTTGAATGCACTCGAACAATGTAGACAACCCATTAATATATCTTAATATGAGTTTATAATAAAAGAAGATTATAAGATTTCATTCACCTTGATGTCATCTGTCTATTCAGATTTCAGGAAACTAGTTTAAGAGCTAATTACAACTGTTATAACACTATAATATTTTTAAAAGGTCATTATAATATTTTCGTAGAATTCAAAAGATAACGAATTATTATAATCCAATACAGTTTTATGCTCGCACTAAAATGAATCAAGAATCGTAAACTGAATAATGTAATGTTAGTTTTAATAGTTTTAATTTTATGGCGACGCCCGCATGCTCTACTTCACGATAATAATACTTTATTAATAATAATACACATTACCCCACCCCCTTTTGAAAATGCGTGATCATATCGTCTTAATATACTAAAGCTTTAATGTTTATTCTTTCAGGTAATTTAAGTTCCCGTATGAGAAAATACAGTGAGTACCTACAATTATTTTATGTTTATCAATTAACATCATCATTAAACATCGTTAGGATTAACAATCAACTAAACACGCATATATAGGTATCTGCCAGACGTCATTCGGAAGGTCAAACGCGAATAATAACTATCAATGTCAATAAAAGAATTACTTATTCGCAGACTGCATTGAAGCCGTTGACATTCGTCTCACATCAACACAAACGACTTCAAAAAACGAACACATTGAACTTTAGAACGTCAATGAATTTTGAATTTGGAAAACAAAAAGAGCGCTCCCTCGTTCGTTGTGCAAATTAATAATTAATTTGTTACCATGGGTTGTCGAGAAAGGACGTGCTCCTCGCGTAGGGGAGATGGGCCCAAAGCGGGCACCTTAAGGGAAAGTTGAAGAAAAATCGGTTTATAACTTAGCTACATTATTCTTTTTTCTCCAAAAGATCCGTTACTAGACGCTTTTGAATGGAGCATAGTTTGATTTATCAAAAACCGAAAAAAATATTACTTATAAGCAAATTACGAAACCTCTACGAATGCCCGCTTTGCCCAAGGGGGGAGCCTAAAGCGGGCACTTGTTTAGGGCAAAACGGGCATGGGTTGAGGTAAAGCGGGCATGGGTAAATTTTATCTATATATTACAAAATCATTAGAAAAGGGACAGCCATACTCTGCCACCAGTTTAAGGAACAAAGGAAACAAACAACCTTGATCAAGTTTTGTATTTCAACAAAATTAACAGCAATAATCATTCATTCATTTTAACTATTTAATCATTAACTGTTCTTAATCTAATCAGACTTTTCAGTTACATAATGAGTATATATCCATACTACCTACTTAACAAAAATAAAATTAAAAATAATATTGTTCTCCTGAAATAATTATATTATCACAAATGGAAATAAAAGTTAACTTCTCATGAATATAAAACAAATTATAGAGATCTATCTGTTATCTACCTACAATCCTATTATTAAATTTCCTGACACATGTCACAATAAAATGACCCAATTCCAGGATATGCAGTGCAAGATTCATGAGCCCACGCGTCGCAATCATCGCATTTTATCCAGTCTTCGACGGGCGGGTCCACATATGGCTCATGGCATTCAAAACAAAGATATTGGGCAGTAGGCCTAGCATTCGTCGTTTTTCTCTTTGGTTTCTGCTTCATTTTCTTGGATTTTGTTTTTCCCGTAGACAGTTCTGCATTTATATTTTTTTTAACGGTTTTAACACGTTTTTGTACATTTTCTTTTTGGTTTCCTTTTCTTTTTTTGTCCATTTTAAGTCTTTGCTCGTCTTTGATCGGTGTGCTAGTTAATATCTCAGCTTTTTGTACTCTTCTGCGTCGGATGGTTTTATTTGGAGCAACCTTGGGAACTGGTCTTATTACCATAGGACTTACGTGTATACTGCAGCTAGGAACAGCAAGGTTATCTGTGGACGAATTCATATTTTCCATGCAGGAAGTAACTGAGATTATTAACTCATCTGTTGCCATTCGATTGAAATCAGCAAGGTTAAATTCTGGCACAGCCTCAGCCTGATTATGTCTGTTCTGACAAATTTTTTCAAGCTCCCATGGAGATGGCGTTCTCTCAGGGTCCTTTTCTTCTGATAGGGATGACGCCAGACCATTCTCTTTGGAATTCTGAATGACTATTGTAGGCTCAATAACTGTGCCAAAATCATGTCGATCAACTTGTTTGTTTGGATTATCCGCATAACTTTCTGAGCCAATTTGCGGGGGCATTGTTAAAAGATTTTGTGTTGCACTATTTAGAGGTGGTAGAGGAGTCACGTGGTCGTTCTCTATATTTTCAGATGGAAATAAATTGTGGGTGCTTACTATATCAACCAGCATCGACGGTGATGGTGTTGTTCTATTAGCTTCTTCAAGTGGCAAAGATGCTTCTATTTGTTGTGCAGATTCAGTCGGATTTAATGGATTTTCTGTAACAGAAGCTGGCAGAAAATCAGCGTCATCAAAAATAAACCGGTTTGTTGGGAGCAGACCAGTCGTTTTAAATCCGTTTATAGCATTGTTTGTAGTTGCTGCTTTTACATAAGCATCTGAAAACAGTTTAGCTACGTCATTTTGATTAATTATCCGTCCAGCATGCGCCTTTTGGAAAACGGCCACAGCCTGCTCGAAATAAATTTTAAGTGGCCCATATACGCAGTAATCTAAAGGCTGCATACGATGTGTCGTATGTGGAGCCAAAGACACAAATATAACATTATTTTGTGATGCATATTCCAATGCTGGTAAGTATTTATGGGACTCGTGATTATCGAGAACAAGAATAACTTTTTTTTCTGAGGTTGGTCTGACGGTCTCTACAAAGAACCTCAGCCATTCCATAAATACTGGACCATTGATCCAGCCATTATCGGAACAAGTGCCTTGGGTACTGGGTGGAGCTCCATCAAGAAGGCGTGGAACCATTCTTTTTCTCGCGAATATCATGAAAGGGGGTATGAATGATCCAGCAGCATTACAGCAGCATATAACTGTGGTTGTTCTTCCTCTTTCGGTGCTAGCTATGAGACCAACTTGTCGCTTTCCAGATTTTGTCAGGACCCTTGGCGGTTTATTCGAAGATGTTTGGACGCCTGTCTCGTCCATATTGTATAAACGAGTAGCATCAACTTTATGCTTTTCAATTTGCTCCTCTAATAAATCGAAAAATCGATAGACTTGGGGTTTGTTAAACCCTCTTGCTCGGGCAATAGATGTCGGCTCTGGTTTTCTTAAAGTTAGCTCTGGATGACGTTTAACAAAACCTTTGTACCAATCTGAACCAGCAGCACCATTTTTAAAAGGGTGTGGTATTTTATTCATTTGGGCATAATTATAAACAAGTTCCAAGAACTCTTGTTTTGACAACCCGTAAAACAAACTGTCCATATGAAAAACATATTCCAAAAGCTCAGTTTCTTGATCCGTAGAAAAGACAGTAATATATCTTCCTAGTTTTACTTCACACGACCCCGATTTAAGATGCCTTTGCAGCGTCGTTCTTGGGATCCCAAATTTTGTTGCTACGTTTTTGACAGGTCTCCCTAATTCTTGCACTTCTAGCAGAGCTTGCCGCATGGTTGAGGGGGTCCATGAGGCTTGCGAAGTTTTTCTTTTATAATTATTTACCATCTAAAAAGAATAATAAAAAGAACTATAGCAATTTATATTATAATATAATATATAATAATAATATCCTCCAGACCGATTTCAGCCACGGCGGCTAGTCTTAACGGAGACTGGTCAACTACGCAGGAGATATTATAGTGCACAAGAGTGTGTGCAAACACAAGTGCACTCTCTGTTCCCTAACTCTCATGATCCGATGGGACGGTAATCCGACACGACCGAAGAGAGATCAAGCGCAGGACCAACGGCTTTACGTACTTTCCAAGGCACGGAGATGTTTTACACCGTCAACTTCCTAACTCCGGGCTGCTACTGAGATTTTTTAACTAAAAACCCAATAACTGTTTGTTGACCCAACCCGGGATTCGATCCCGAGACCTCATGCACAGCAATCGCATTCACTACCGCTGCGCCACGGAGGCAGTTAAATTTAATTTATTGGGATGGGTAAAGCGGGCACGTGTCCGCTTTACCCTGCCCGCTTTGCCTTTTTCGACACTTGTAATATCCAAACAAATTTTAACCTCAAAATGTTTAAACACGTGGCATTTAGTTTAACCGGTTTACAGCCAGATAACCAGTTAATAACTAAAACGTATTGATTATAGCATTGTAAACATCAAAAAAGTGAGAACACATCATACATACCTCGCAATATTTTTCAAAAACCCACTTAAAATATTTGTATATCGCAACTCGTAATGGCGTGCTCGCAGGTGAACTCGACGAATGACGCGAGGTGTGCGGGCCGCGGGGATTACTGTCACGTGCTTAGAGCGCGCGCTTTTTTAAAATGGTAATATTATCGAGAGTGCCCGCTTTAGGCACGGTGCCCGCTTTAGGCCCATCTCCCCTACGTACATGAAGATGTGTGTCTATGTTCGAGTCTCAAACAATAAAATTGAATAAAGTCAAAGAGTACAGACAGGAGGTCTAGTAAGATTTACTCCACCTTCTTATTTTTAATGTTATTTATTCCCAAGTATAGCGAATAGATTCTCAACAGTAGCAATTTGTAAAAAGAAAATATCTTTCATATTATAGAAGGAAAATAAAGAAATAAAATAAAAGATAAACCACCCTTCCGAAGCACGAACATGCATTATATTTGAGTAGGCGCCAGTAAAAGGGCGGTATCGAACACTTGGCGAAAGCTGATGAAATTGACATGCGGATGTGTTACAAGCGATGCGACATGGTACCATGATTTGTTGGTTATAAACTCATTTATTGGTACGACGAGGTCTGAATGGTTAACTATTTCTTGTAATGCCATTAGCTATCACGTTACTTGTCGTTTATAAATTCTCTTATTGAGCTAATGATCAGATATTAAAACCGGCCTAATTTATTAAAATAGATAGTTTAATACTCTTTAAACTGAACTGATGAGGCCCCTTAGGATCTAAAATTACAGTTGCCTTTACAATAATTTTGGTTTTAGGAGTCATTTTTAGGTCCCCAATATTAAACATCCTAAGACCATTATTAACATCCGTTCATAACCATCCATCAAAATCTTACAATTATCTAAATGTACTGTATGTGTACACATAAATTCTCAGCTTTCATTGTATATATTTCTAAAGGTTGCCTCAACAAATTGAAATCCACAACATGTTCAAGGTAATCTTATATCAATCTACGATCACACAAACAATCTGCTGCGCCCCTGCCTACCCCGTAGAGTTATAAAATTGATTAGCATCGACAGCCGAACATCACCCTCACGCACCGCCATAAATGTAGCACGGCAACATTTTAGCACTTACGATTTACCTATAGGAAACATGTTTCGAAGGTGAAAATGTTGATGTTAATACTAAGCAGTTTAGTTCTTTGTTACCTGTCTCATTCTTTGATCGCGTTTTCGAAAATAAACGAATGTTACCGAAGCGTAAAAATGGCAGTTGTATTAAATAGAAATTTTCTAGTCGATAGTTTACATCATATTCGCAAAGTTCGTCGTATCATACTTGAGTTATGCCCGTTTCCTGTTTACCTGCGCTTAATACCTTTTAATGAGGTCGCACTAGACTTCGAAAAAACATAATAGAAAGTCCATTATCCACCAATTATTTATAACGCATAAATTTAATGTATAACATGTTTTTTAAAACGTATTATCCCTTAAATGGCGAAATTTTAACATTTGCGCGTGAGCACTGCGCATTATAATGCAAAATGGCGGATAAAATTCTACACATAACATGACATTTCTTCGTTCGTGACAAAATTCTGTAAATTTCAAAAACATTTATGATAATTTCGATCGTATAATGTTTAAAATAAGAGCTAAAGTGCTTAAATTTTATTTTCTCATAATATCGCAGCGTAAAAGTAAAATTTGAAAACGATCCGCAAAAACGCAAGGACATTGTCTTGTGCTGCCTCCGCGTATTATGAAATTAACGCATTGCGTCCCAGCCATAAAAGACGCGGTACTTTCACGAATGTATGTTTTCGGACGTAAGTCATATGATCTTTCTGAAGAAATCTTGTTATAGTCCACCTTTATATGTAGCTGCAAAAAAGCTGTCAAGTGTTTTAATACTCTCGTAGTAACCATATTTGTGATCCTAAGAGTTTTACCAGTGCTTAATGTACGCAATTATTTGTTAATTTCGACAGAAACCTTTATCCTATAGTAACAATGCCCAATATTGTACAAAGCTCAAAGTTTTCAGACGAAAAATGTTGAAATAAAAAGAAACGTATTCGATTCCTTGCAAACACGATAAGTAACAAAGTGAAACAAATAAAGGCAATCGAAGTTTAACCGCAAAGATTTCCGACATCTTTCAGCCTGTGTTTACAAGTTCAAAAGAAAACTCGGCTCCCCTCCGAGGGTCCGGGACACAGGTAAAGAGGTGCTTAAAGGTATTTTTTCGCAAACAGATCACGTTCGATGTCCTTAAGTGAGACATCTTTGTTTCCCGCCCCTCGCGATTTAAACATGGACCTGCTAAATCGAACGCGGTTTATTGATTCCCGCATTTGAAATGTTTGTACTTTTTAAATTCGAATTTAGAATTCAAAGAGGGGCTTATTATCGCAATTAGTCGATAAATTATACAAATATCGTTAACGTTAACTTTACAAGTAAAAATCGAACGTGAATCTCAATTCTCTTACAAGACATGGGCAGACATTGCCATAAATCAAGCAAGTAAATCGGTAATCGCAATTACATGTTTATTAGCCGTTGTTGCTGCTCATTCGCTAAATACAACGTCTTAAAAGTCAAATGAATCCTTACATCTCATTGCAAAGGCAAAAATATTGGTGATTTTGTATTGTTAAGTTTCTGCGCACGCCGTTGTGTCGTGATCCCGCCCCGACGCTGCACTCGGCCGCCTCAATTGTCCGCCTATTATCCGATAATGCCGATCAATCTGTTTTGATTGAATAATCAATCGTTAGTCAATTGAACTCGATTTAGTTCGGACCACTTTGTACTCGACGTTTGGACGAGATGTGAGCTGAGAGTTGCGAGATTGCTTCGAATTGTAAACATGCCAAGTTATGATTTTACAAAGACAATCTTAAGGACGTTCAAACTTCTAGCTTCAGTATCTCAAAGTCACATAATAAGATCTACTTTATAACTAATACTTTACTTACATCTTAATATCGTAGAGAGATCTCTTTTATAGATTCTGATATTAATGTTATTACATATTAGTATGCGTAGTTCGAGGAAATCACCGATCATATATTTATTATAAAATGAGTTTTTTGACAAATATTTATATGTTCTCGCGCATACAATTTACGGTTATAAGGCGATTATAATCTTTTAATTAAAAATATTTTTTCGGTCATAATCGTCCAATATCCGATACGTAAAATCGATCTGAAGAATAGAGTCACCTACCAGAGGTCCTAAATTTTTACGACCAATAAAATCTTGACTTATTCGAGCCGGGCACTCGCCACGTAACTCCACTAAAGAATTCTACACATTAAAAATTCGATATTACGACCGAAAGTTCTAATTTACGATGGTTTAAAACTAAACGATAGGGTTTTTCTACTAATATATAGATACACAACAAATTGATGATTTTTATTACCTATATACGATTTGATGAAAACACAGTCGTAAAAATTTACAGTATCATTATGGGACGTTGATTGCGGCACGTAATTCAGAATCAGATGATCGTTAAATGACATTTTTGTAATATGAAATTTAGAATGTATTTCTTTCTCTTTTTACCTTGCGTTGTTTTTACGTGCAGACAGAGACAGCAGTAGCGTGTTACACATCACATTACTTGTGGAATTAATACAAATTAAACGCTTTAAACTGCTTTAAAGTACGGGTACAAATGAGACCGGTTTCCTATTTGAAAAAGTGGGTTCTGCGTTTGAGATTCCTCGCAAGGACACGCGACGCAGTGTGAGTGCGTCGGAGCGGGCGATGCGCGCGATGCGCAGCCTTTTAATTGTCAAAATTGCGCTTACGCCGCGTTTGATGTTGCCGACCAACAGCGGTCACTTGCGCTTCCACTTGTGGGACTTTAAGATTCCAATAAATAGGTTCTGCGGCAAAAATATAACTAAACTGAGGTTCGAATTTTATACAATTAAAAGATTTACGTTGATTTTGCAATCGAAAACATCTAAGTAACTAATTGATTTTAATACTACCTACTATAATATGTACCTACTTAATTTTATGTAGATACTGTCTTCCTACGTTACTTTATTTTATAAAGACAACTCCGACATTAAAGATTGTTCTCGTGTCTTGTAGCCTCTTCAAACATTCAAAACGATACAAAGAACGATTACTTCAGGATCACAAACCTTCTGTTTAATACTTGCATTAAGAATTGGCAAAGTGACCATATAAACCACTGCACCACTTCAGTCGTCAATTACCTTATTATGTTTTGAGTTCCTTTGGCCAAGTATTTACTTGGTCAAAACACAAACCAATGTCAAAAAGGCCTTGTGTTAGTGCGGGCACAGTTAGCGCATTACCGTGCGCTGTCGTACATCTGTATACGTTCGGAGTGCGCACGCGGTCGGCCCTGACCTCGACGCGCATCCACGGCCGGGAGCGCACGGCGTACGTCATCAACGGGGATACGATTTGCGCACTTGTTCAAAAACGCTTAGTTGAAGTTTAGGAGTATCTTTGTTTTATTATGTTGCCGTTGTATGTAGATAATTGCCATTAATGTGCAATTAGGGAGTTTTTAAAGAGGTTTCGGGTTTGCTGCCAGGTCTGGCAAAGTATTGTTGAGATTTTCTGTCAAGAAATTCTCGGCAGATGGCAATGGGCTCGCCCCTATGAAATGAGACCCAAATCAATAGCTGGTTAAATCTGGGTGTAACACTTCTGATTTCGACGCCTTCTGAATTGAAAGCGTGGGACTATATCCACACATTTAGCCAGCTATGTTTAGGTGACCCTTCGGGGTCTGTTTATCAACTCTGTGCTGCTCTTGATTTTATTGCTTAACTTAAGAATCGATCTCGGGACCTCACAATTAGCTACAAATAAATGCAAACTAACAGGGACCAACGAAACAGGCATTTAATATCTATTATTATTATGCAAAATCAAAATATAGTCTTCTTTCAAAGGGAGAAAGCTCAAAATTAACTGTCAATCAATTTAGACGTCCGCAATTATAAAAAGGTTGATCTCAAAACATCCACGGGCGGGTTTTTGCGCGGATACCGATTATTCGACGTGACGTTCCCACAGTCGCTCGCGAGTCTCGAGCGATCGCCGGAATAGGCCCCGCGGTGGAATTAAGACGAATTCTTTTTACGAATTAGCGAATCACCTGTCTAATTACGCGCTGCAAACTCAACTTTGAATTTGGAATGTTTGTTCTTTTTTTAGTTTTGACTGTTGTGCGGCCAGTAGCTTGGTAACTGTGTGTTGTAGGTTTGATTTCCGGGTTCGATAAATTGTTATTGCACAGATGGCACAGCGGGTATGATCGTTTCGCCGCAGCTGCCGCGGTGAGTGTTGTGGGTTTGGATCCATCATGCACAAATATTTGTTCTGAGTCTTTATTTTGTGAGGTCCTCCCGTGAGACGTCTAGAACGCTAGTAGAGTATTTCTAAATTTTAACTAAAAAGGAAATTAATATGTTTGTAGCAGAGTCTTGTACTCACTTGCTGCCTTTATCCCTCTTTTTCAGTTTTGAGTTCATCCTTTGTAATAGAGAACATAACCCTAAAAATTGGAACCCGAACAAGTCTAGGTATCACTTCAAAATATACGCTCTTTACGCAAAGAATATTCTTTCGACGCCCGTTAAAAATTTAAATTCAGTACCCGATAAGCGTAAGTGGTATAACCGCATAAAATACAAAATCGGTGTAAGAAAACAAAGATTAACATAACAAAAGTGTCGGAGTGCGCTTGTTGTGAATTGACAATCTGACAAATTTACAACCGATCGCGACCGTAACACAAAAGTGCCCCTTTTCGAATGCAAATTTGTCAGAGAGGGATTCTTTCTCCCGATTTTTTTTCACTTGCGAAACTTCCGCCTATTTTCCCGCTCAACGCACATCCGGTAGGGGGCGCCGCTTCCGCTATCGGTGCTCGTTCGGAAATCGGATGAGTTTCACCGACAAAGATATCTGTCTATTCCCAACCCTCGCCCCATTGACTCTTTGTAAAGTAGTCATATTTTCTATTTCATGTTTTTTATTGACTTTCAATGATTCTATTGTGACACGAATCGCGATGGCGTGAAATAAAAAAATATATTTTATTGTATTTTTATTTCTCTTTTAACTACCGAATTAATCATTTTCGCTGTTCTCAAAGAATTAAATCTTATTACTGTGAACAAGACTACAGATTTCGTGGCGTAAATCTGAGCGTTATCGCTTGTAAGACCCTGATTCGATTACCAATTCAGGCAACTCTTCTGGCATTAACAACACTACATTTGAAATTGAATCTGGAAAACAACAGTAAGGCGTAACCTATCATCAAATATCATATCAAAACCTAGCTAGCATTGAGAATATGAAACCTACATCTCTGCTGAATCTCTAAATACATACGTCTAAACCTTGTTAGCAAACAAACCCTCAATTAAGCTTAATGGTTCGAAGGTATTGGCTATAAAGTGAACAGTACTCATGGTATTCAAACCACGATCCTAATCGGTGGGTCGGGAATGAGGATCGGTGACCGCAAATCCGCCATCGATGGATAAGCAAACGATACGACCCGCCAACCTACAGATGTAATAGAATTTAATGACAGGACTTCTGATATTATCTGTGGTCAAAATTGAAATGTCAAATTTGGGTTAAAGTAACCTGATGTTTTGGTGGAACTAGTTTAACAGTAATAGTTTAATAGTTTTAAAATTATATATATTCTATCACATAGGTACACACAACACCATCTAGCCCAAACTAAGCAGAGCTTGTACTATGGATACTAGACAATGGATATATACAGGGTGATTTTGAAATCGTGTAATTCCTTTTAACCACGCATTCTACTGGTGATATATACATATATGTATACTTCTTTTTGTAAATACATACATTTTATACATAGAAACGCCCAGACCAAGACAAATAACCATGTTCATGCACACAAATGTTTGACTTGTGCGGGAATCGAACTCGCGACCTCAGGCGTGGCAGTCGTTTACACTAGGTAATTACTACGCCAACGAGTCATCAAAATTATGTAATTATAGTGTTTTTAAAGTGAATTACGAGATAAAAGCCTGCCTGGTAGTACAGCAGCATCGATAGCGAGTTCGATTTCGTGGTCAGACAAAATGTACTGGGTTTTTCTATCATGAAATTTTTCATAGTATCACGTTCACTAAAACTGTACCTGGTTAACTGAAACGGTATATTATACGGACCTTAACCATAGCTATTGCGATGTGAGTGTATTACACCTGTGTCTTGAGGATATCCTAAAGGGGTGCATTGCGCCTATATAGACGTCATATTATGTATGTATCTATCTACAAAGCCAAGACAATAACATTGTATCTGTCGCTAAGTATAGACAGTTATCTAAATATCAAGTAATAAAAAATGGCGTAAAAATACTGCAATATTTGATAACGAATGTAAGTAAGCGTATTGTAAAATAATATCTATGGACTTAATTATATTTAAACAGAAAAGTCAAGGTATTACCTATGCATAATATGTGTGTCGCGGGTGGCTTTACAAATATTCAAACAACGGATAAAAAGAGCACTTAGGCTTAAAACAATAATTTGTGGACCTCATAATTTTTTGTCACGTTTGGGGTTCGAACCCAAAGTCAAAGTCAAAAATCATTTATTCATTTAGGTCACAAAGTAACACTTATGAACGTCAAAATATATAGGTTAGTGAGTTTACTAAGTTACTGAAGCTACATTTAGGTTAGTTGCTAGGTTCAGGCAAAGGGTACTCAGTGGCAATGGTGAGGCCTCTTAAACCACTACGTCAATATACTAATATTTTGTGCCGTAGCCGCGTAGGATAGAATCTGTATATGTGATTAGTTAACGCAGTGATAATCAGCTCAGAAGACTTAGAATTCACCAACTATGTAGGTATGTTGTAGGTTCAGGGTCTACGTAATAGGGAGCTAAAGTATTGCTGTCTATGAAACAGCTACGTGCAGCTACTAAGAATTCTTTGATAGAAGATGCAAATAACACTTTTCCTGGGAATCAAACCTGAGATCACATGCATTTCCGTCGAATAAACAAACGCTGTGCCATCTAAGCAGTTAAAAAACCGTAAAATAAGGAAATATATAATAAAATATATAAATAACTATCACCTAATTATTTTTAAAGCTATAAAATTTAAATAAAGAATAGAATTAAATAACGGCCAAAATTATGTCAAAATAAAACGACATTAGGGGACTATGTAGTAAAATAATATAAGTCAGTATTTCAAAATTTTCCGTGTCAACAACCTTTCCCAACTATAAGTAGAGTAGAACGTAAAACTCAATAGTATTAAATATCTTCGAGCTTCGCTAATGGCTCGTAATCGAAGAGTTTGAAAACAACAGGTGCTGGGAATCAAACCTGACAGTTACGACTCCCATCTGCTAAACTATCGGGATTACTTCCAGTAGCTAAATATAATTTGGGTAATTTTTTTAATACACACAGTTGAATTTTATTTTTGTTGGGTAGTTTAATGGTCGTATATCTCACTTATCTGCTGACCTGCTTCTGGGAACAAGACGAGGTTGTGTAAATATGAAATTTAGTTGGCCATCATTTTACAAACATTGCTGTGATATTTCTCAGAAAATCGCCATTAATTGCCTAAACATCAAATTTTGCTTCGATTAACGCCGAGAAAATAACTTCTGTGATCCAAAGACAGCTGTTTCTTTTTGTCCGTTGTTTAAAAAGTTATTCGCGACAAAACTTTATTAAAACTGGGGTAGTCGCCTTTTAATAAAAAATAGACAATAAGAAAGTATTTTCCTGATAATAAACTAATAGCCTAAAGTATATTACGACCAAAAACTTATAACAATACGACGAATTAACACAAACTAACAGACAAAAACATTTCCAAGTCCAATTAATACAAACATAACACCTTGCTACCCTGACCCTTCCTCCTCCAATCGAAACTATACCTCACTACTCAATAAATAAGGTTTAAAGTCTAATGCTAGCAATACAAGACAAAGGGTGCCATGGAAAAGGGTATATCTCAACAATAAAATACTTTTGGTGAGCCGCAACTCAATAAATACTTCATAGTATCGGTTTGAGGGCGACTTGACCGGATGTCCGGCCTTCGATCTTTTGCCCTCAGGGAGGGAGGGTTTACATGCTTTGAATGTATTTTAGTTATTTGTAGGAATTATTGTTGCGGGTATTTTAGTACGTTCTGTAAATGGTCCCTCGGATTTGACTTTGATAATAGCTTTTTTATTACACGATTTTACGATATACGTTTTTTGTTGGTCAAGCAAACAACGAGATTGAGATACTACCTTATGTTTAATGAGAATATTGTGTAAGTAATTAAACATAAATAATTTTCAAGTATATTTAAATACTGAAAATGAAATTCATACGCTACTTAATATAATTAGTCCAAAAAAACAACAGTTGCTCTTCCAACTCTATACCCATTATTCAGTAAAAGATTATTACAAAATTAATTTAAATTAACTTACGGAATCTAAAGTTAAAATATCACCATGTAACATCACATAATTCAGGGCTCGAGGACGAAGGTCGCTTTAAATAATAGACGAGAAAGGGTTCCGTCGGCGAGAAAAGTCCGGTCGAATCCGACTAGATGCTGTTTGATCCAGATATTTGCCAGTATATCTTGACCCCTCATATTACACTTTAGTATATATTTTTCAGTAATTCGTCTATTAAAATAACTAATTTAGTGATTGTGTAACATATAGTTATTTTAGAACATGTTGCTTATTTATTCATTATGCTAAAAAAATTTAGTTTATTGTGTGGATAAATACTTTTGCCAATGTGACAGGGGTCATCTTAAATTAGTTAACTGCAAAGATGTTAGTGGATGGTCAAGAGGTGTTTTATTGGGATAATCCCGGATTACCATTGTATCCTGTCACGGGCCATCGCCTTAATGAGGGTCAATAGTTCCGGGTTCAAACTGTCGGTTACTTTAACTAACACCCCTATTGGTTTATTTGTTATCGAACAGTTTATTGGATTAGCGTTGTGAACAAGTCATTGATTGCGGTAAACTATGCATATTTTTTTGATAAAATTTGATCACTAAGCTGTCGAAAAGAGTTGATTAAATACTATTACTTCGCAAAAAGATTTCTTTTCTTTTTCTTTTCTTTAATCTGTCTTCTAGTATTGGATGATTAAGCTAGAATGTGAGCGTCTTACATTATCAAACATACATATAGATGCGTTAAAGAGACAAAATCTTAATCCTACAGGATTCAAGCATGAGGCTATAAGCAATGGGAGTCTTACGATAACCATTAAGACACTTAATAAACTCAAAGATCTCGCAAATACTCTTCTATAATCGTAAGTCGTTAAAAAGAAAGGCCGAATGTGGTCGATAACCATCTGTCACGGTTGATTAAGCACTTGGCATGAACCACTGCTACCGTATGCAGAGCAGTTCTGGTTTACAGCTCCAAAACGTATAGCTACTTAACATAATCTGCCAAATGAATAATAAACCTCACATTGTGACCATCAATAGAGCCACGCAATAACTAATAAAGAAGATTATGTCATTACAATTTGATCACCTTGACATCACCTGCTTAAGAACAGACAGACAAAAAACTAATCCCTGTGACGAATTCCAGCCATTGATCTCTTTCATCTATTGATCGATCGAGATACAAAGGCTGATACAAGCCAAAAAGAGCCTAACTAAGCTGTGGAATTACCAAAAATATACTCTATTTTTATAGCTATACGATTCATTGTTCCACGTTTATTTGTTAACACGTGCAATCTGTTTACAAAAGGTTAGCGGATATTGCTTATTAATGTTATGACTGAATCAGACTATTGCCAATAAAGATGATTGACTCGAATGAAGGTACGATCGCGTATCAAATTATTTTTGTTATGATACTCATGTACCTATACCAGTAGTAATATTTATGTTCTTTACATATTCACCTGTGATACTGTTTTATTTGAATAAGTTTTGTTTCAACAATCATCGAGATTTAGTCTCTGCATGTCAACTTTTGGCCTGTTTTTGTCATGTCGACTTCTCGTATGAAGGCAAATATTTGAGCTGTAATGATAGCTCATAGTTCTGACTCACTTCCATCACTAAATAACATTTGGTTTGAATAAAGTCAAACTTCAGATTTGCCGTCTAATAAATCTATATTTAAATTTATTGCCTGACATAAAATATGACAAAAAGATCAAAAATTATGTTTTTAAACGAAACACAGATACACACAATAACGTTTAAATAAACAAAGCCTCATTAATAATGTTCTGATTAATTACCGACACCAGAATACGCCAGGATTATACATATAATCATAACATAAATAAATCTCTATAAAAAATCAAACAAAACTCAACACGATTGAGACGCCACATGTATCATATTTATGTTTTGAAAAGTTATTTCTAGTTGAATCTAAATAACGCGTTAACTGGCTTACACAAATATCCATTCAAAACTAAGATAACATAATAAAAATTATTCTAAACATTTGACGTTTGATATATTTATGTTGTATTTTTTGTGAATTTTAACTTACCACTGTTTCGTGGTGAGCCGACAGCAGTGACAGTTCTGTGATTTAAATTTGGAATTATTTAAAACGTCATGTTTGTGGTCGCTGGTTTTGCATTATGACATCTGTTATAGACAAAATTCTTTAAATTCAAATTAAGAACGTTCACTCAGTTCAAATAGTTTTACATTTATTGCGATCTGTTTCACAATTTTTAACCATAGCACAACAATCACAGATAGCGTTAACTTAAAAGTTGATATCTATTCTATCCTCAAACGGCATAGAAAATAATCCTGATATTAATCTACCAGAACAGACCGGTTTTATAACTCAACATATCCCGACAGCCACGCCATCTATTTATAGCAACCGTAAATTATGAAGGATATTATGTCATTCAGGGGCAGATTCCGCCGTGTTTAGACAAACAAAGCTTCAATTTTCGACGAAACTGTCCTTTACAGCGTCTCAAGACAGCCATTGGGATCATTTTGACATAGTTAAGACACTCCCTAATTAAGTAATAACAGTCACTCAATTTAACAAACAATGCATTTTGCAATGGCCGCGAAATCTTGTAAAATTATCTCTTAGTTACTTGCAATCTCGAACCACGTACGTTATTTATCAGCCACTAAGCTACCATTAAACACTAAAGATACTTAATTTAAATAAAATTTGATACAAACAAGAATATTTCAATTACACTAAGTACCAGGGCACCATAAACGGTTAGCATTTTAATACATTTTATTTGCCCATTATTGCTAGCTTGATAAGAAAGAATGCGCAGACAAAGAGCCGGTCCTCATCTCAGGACGACCTGCGCCGCCGAGAGGGACGCGTGTATGGAAAAAACTCGGGGCAGAAAGAGACAGCACCACCACCGATAACACGTCAATACATTCCTTGCAGTAGCCACATACGAGAATCGTCCGTATCTCGTGCACACAAAGTCGAATATCGCCCGTCTGTGTTAATGGAAAACCGATACGACATCAATATGTTTTACTGCGTCATTCTGCAACCGAATAGATATTTTAAGTCGGTACAATAGGGTTCAGTTTTGGGTTATGGTGGTTTTCTTAGAAGGCGTACTCGATATCTTGTAAGATAGTGAGGGCGTTCGGAACCGATCGAACGCCGATAAAATGTTATTGGAAAAACACCTCTATACAAGTAGTATGAAGGTTTCAGCCGACGGGCGTTCCCTTGCCGAGACACGCCCAAGTCTTATATGGAAAAATGAGGAGTGACTTTTTTTATTTCCCCGATCGTACCCGCAATACATCGAGATAAGACGGTATATTATTTTATTTCATTCTACTGATAATATTTTCTTTATCTTATTGTGCTTTGATTTTTTACAGGTACGTTACGATGCTGTGTCTCTATCAGGTAAATATAGATAACCTAAATGTACAAAGACTGTCAATAACGAACGAAAACATTGTTGAACATAGTTTTATATATTTATTAAATTCTAACTGGAACGCAATAGTCATAATATTGTAGAAGATTACATTTCAAATTAGGAACGTTGGCGATACTGAGAGCAGAGCCAGATTATAATAAGTAATGATATATTCCAATTTCAAAGCGTATGGAAATTCTAGTCAGAACAAAAGTCACAAATCGGCGCGTTCCGTTAATTCGTATTGAATTACACGCTAGTGTTCTAGAACAATTCCAATTTAAACAACAATTAGAACTCCTATAGGTGAACGAATCGAATGAGGCTGAACGCGATCCGGCCTCAGTCACAATGCGATTAAAAAGCGATCGAAACAAATGAAGTGAAAGAGCTCGATTAACGATTTTGAAAAACGAACGCGTTTATTATTTGTTAGGAATTAAAACAATACGCCATTCAGCCATTGGCCCGTTTGAATATGGAACGTGATGGACAGTTCCACGGGCGCGTTCCTTTTAACTGTTTATTTCGGGTGCGTTCAATTCCGCTACCTGTGGGCCTTTGCGCCTGTGTCAAGGATTTCATTATTTTTTTACGAATTGATTGACACGGAACGCCGGTAAAATGTCTATCAATATGACGTTTTAAGTGATGCTGCTGCAGATCACCGGTGTCTGGTTAATTCGCCGTATCGTTCGATTTCGTATCGTGTCGGTTGTTTACTTTTTTGACAACAAAATCACAGAAGCGGAATAGATTTAACAAGATCATTTTGCTTACATTTTCAAAATGAATCATCATGATCTTTAAAAGGTGTGAATCTTTGTGAATACAAAAGCATATCAAAAAGCTATTGAGTAATACATTGTTCTAAATTCCCAGTACGGTATTTGTACACAACTGACATCTGTCGGAACGGCCGACATCAGGGCAAACAAAAAGCTATAATCAAAGGTGGCCGGTTTCTTGTCGGCAATCGCTATCGGCCCATTTGTCCGGCTCGCGGCGAGGCTACGATCCGATAGGCCGCCGCGCCACGAACAACAATTTAGAACCAACAGTGATTGATACAACCGATACATCACTAAACGCGTTTTTCTATGAAAAATTGCTATAATCGACTTAAAAACTCATTAGGCCGAAGACAAAGAAATCTTCCGACCGCCATTCGTCTAATTTGAGTTTCTCGATCGAGACGAATTTCAGTCGTGATTACCGTTCCCCTTTTTTGTGTTATTAAATGCCATCAAAGAATTTTAATACCATCATCCTTAATATTTGATGTTTTAGTATCAATGTTTGATAATGTTCTCGTGTTAGCTCGCTCTAGCATGTGTGTGTGTGTGTGTGTACGCACATGTCCTACGTCAGCGGCGTCACATTCATTAGTGTTGACAGCACAGGAAATAGTAATAAAGCGTGTACGCCGCACAAAAATCATAAACAAGAATAAATAATTTAAATAAAGCATCCATATTTGAATGCGAGTCGACAGAACTGGGTACAGAGGGGAGTCTTTCATAGTTCCGAAAAAAAAAATCGATCACAATGCTTACGATATTAAAAAAAGTGTGTCGCCGTCACCATTCAAATTAAACGACAAGATAATTTTTGAATATGTATCGCGGTATATTTGAATAAGTGTTACATTAATATTCTTTTGTGATAATTTCGAATTCGGAACGCCCACGCCCGGCCATTGTCTCGCAAGTTATTGGCTCATTAGGCAACGTGTCGCTTTGTCTCGAACGATTTGAATTTTTGATTTTCGAATCGAACGTAATTGATTTGTGACTCGTGCTCCGAACAGCGAAATCGATAGAATATCCAGATCGTATTACTTGTAACCATTGTATGCCAGATTAAAACATTGTAGCTATCGTGAATTAAAAGTGGTTATTGTTACAGTAACGACACTCATTATTTCAATTTCAACGACAAAACATTATCTAAATAAAAAATCTCAAAATGTCAAATTGACAGTTACAACTTCCGTATTACACGCGCACGTTATCTGAAATCAAAACGCGATTCGAATGTACACAAAGGAGCGAAATGATATATTTGAACAATAAGAAAGCGAGAGTCGCCCACGTGTGAGCAGCGGGACAGATGTGCTCACAAATTACGTATGCTAATGTATCTTGTAATCCTTCCGTCGGACCTCCCTGCGCCGCGTCACCTTGTCTCGCGGTATAATCGATCGATTATGAATGCGGGCAATGATTCTCGATTATAGTTTTGAGATGTCGCATCACTCAAGAACTTGACGCGCCTACAGTTTCAAACGTCGAACAAAACAAAATAGTTGTAAATTTGAACATCGAAGCGAGCATAAATAAAGTGTTCACCCAACAAATCACGTATGTGTCATCGTTTATGAGACGCCCGTTCGAATGGCATTTGGCGGCAATGTAACGGAACCCCCAAAATATGAAAAGGAATAACGTCAAAAATGAACGAATCCGCGCGACATTACCGGTAATCATGTTTTATGAGTTTCCCCCGACGAAATAGACGTACAATATGCCGCCCCCATCGGTTGACACGTATACTTGTAAAAAGTTAAAATTGCGTAATATTGCGTTCACGTACTTATTATTGACATTCATCGCAATAAACGCTCAAATTATCGGTGTACCGAGTCGAAATAGCATGTTACTCTTTAACTGGCAACTGAACAGTGCGCGTAGGTACATACACCTACCACATTTGCATAGAACGGCCTATTATAAGTCATTATCGTAAATTTCCGTTCAATATAATAACATGCGTTGTGTCGCGCAACAAAATTTTATCAATAGAAACGTTGCGATATTTCGTTTGAAATTAGAATCAGTACCGTTTCCGCTTCCGTTCGATATTTGAACTCGCGTTCGAATTAAGAACGTCGTTCTAAATAAATGATAACTGTCGATATAATTCAAATAGAGAATGCGACGTTCTGGATTGGGTACGATTTGAGGAATTTAATTTTTTGAAACACCTGAACCATTTGGAATATTTTGTTCGTTTGGTAACAGATAGCAAGGGAAGAGGCAATAACCATTAAAAGCTTGCGGAGGGCCGTTCCGAAAGTTTTCTTTTCAATAACGCGTCTAATATTCAAATTAGAGGCACTAAGGCGAGGAATTCTCAGCGATATATCATCGAAGCTAATCAGATTTTTCCTTGCTACGTACATTTCGTAAAATGTTTCGGGGATTAAATAGGGTAGAGACGAGGATAATTTAGTAGTTTTGTTGCAAGATTTTATGCGAATACTTATTGTGTTTTTGTGAGATCTATCATTTTATTTTAGCCGGTTAACTTGCTTTCATATGTTTCTGCGATAGACGGTTTATACGCAGTAGGTAACTATTCTTAAATAAGCTCAATATATCCTAAAAAAATAGTTTCTATAATATTCAAATAAGATTTTCGTATCAACAAATCCCACTGCGAATGACTACATCCATTACATTTTTATTCAAATTCAATCCCACAAGCACGCACCAAATCTATCATGTGTAATTTTAAATTTCGATCTCGTCCCTATACCCTAGTGTGGAGACATTTATTCAAATATGGTGGTACACACAAAATGTCAAATATCAAATGTGTCAGTTCATATAAAATTTACGAAGGAAGCGGCACATCTCGAAGGCAATTCCTCGATCTTGGCGAACTCTCAATACACTCGGGCGCCATAAAAAATAATTTAAATTGCTCTTACAGTGACTCGCTATCGCTCCGAACATTTGCATACTAAAATAATGCAAAAATCTATGCGCGGAACGCACTGGGTGCGCGTTCGCGTTGGCCTCCGATATTTCGGATGTCGTGACGTCGATTAACTCGACAACATTTTAATAGAAAAGTACTGAATATAATAAAACTTAATTTCTTGTTAGCAACATTCTTATTAGATTATTCACTATGACTATATAAAAATTACTTCAAATCTCTAATTCTAAATGATGTTCCCTTCGATGACCTACGTAACAAACGTAAGGAAGCGTTCAGAAAGAAAGTAAAATTATCGTCTGTAGATTTTTTATTTTTGTCCACTAGTGGTCCAATATCGTGTAACGACTATATCCTTGGATATTGGAAACGCACACAAACATTAGACGCGTGGGGCAAAGAAATTTTTATGTGTTATTTTTTTTCTTGTTTTGAAATATGTGCGCCGTTAGGTTATTTATGGGCTCCATAGAGGTTATATTTCGGGAAGTAATGAGGTTTCGTTCGGAAAGGGCAATTTAAATGTGCGTAGATTGAGTCGTTAGGGGGCGCATCGGTCGCTTTCCTTACGCGTAAGTAACCCGCGCGATCATGCGTGCCCCGATCGAATTGTGGCCTTCAAAGAAAAGTACGTATCTAAACTGAGAAAATTTTCCGCGGGAAATTGAGAATATCGACTTGAACGATGAAAAATGCGACGAAAGGTGGTAGACAAGCATAGTCGGTCCAACTGATGATGACTGTCGCTAAAAATGAAATTAACTCACATGTGACAGATTGTTGAAAATCAAGTCGTTCTTCATTGCACAAGGGGTAGGTATGATTGGTCCACTGCATGGCACCTTCTTAGGTTAGCATCCCGCTGTGCCCTTCTAAATTATGATCTTCAACCCTTTAAAGCACAGGGATGTAGGTAAAGTAAACGCTTGCAATAGACAACTATTTTAAGACCCTCGTAGTCAATCCAAGTACCTAGATTAGTCTACTGCCAGGCGCAGTCCGACACACTACCAAGAATGTCCTAGTAGGACTTTAACAGATTGTACTGAGACGGAGCGATTGACTAAGATTATTAACTATTTGACCGACAGGATATTTAAGACAGGAACATTAGTTATTCCAGGAACATAAATCTAAAAACAGACACCGATTAATTGATAAAACGTATTACACCGAAAACAGAACATTCGAATGTTAACGTACGCCAAACGGAGCGTAATATAACATTTATGTGTTCAAATACTGTGGACACGGTAGATAAATTAAAAAATTCAGCAAGTGTACACCGCGACCGCTACGTTTCAAATCTGATAATGAGCGAGCGGTTATAAAAACTCTTTTATTCATAATTTTTATTTATATTAATTAAACATGGCACTAAGTGTACCGTGACGAGGTCGACGCACGTTTTCGTTGCGGCCAATATCGTATCGGATTTGAAATAAAAACGACGAGGGCTTCACTCCGCTTCGAATAGTTTTTGAATTTTAATTGGACGTTCGTAATTTTAAATATAATCGTATTTTGAACAAAAACGAATTTTCATCATACCGTTTTTCGTTTTATGATTGCACGTTGTTGGTTCTGCATTTAAATATTTTAACAATATTACAACGACAATTGAAAGATAAGACTGGCTGGTTGCAGCTATCTTAGTAGCGTTCTAATTATAATATATATTTCAAATATTATTTACCCTATTCTTCGGTCAATGTTTCCCTATAATTAGTTAGTTCCAGTTTAGTCCACAGCTTTTAACTATTCGTACCGAGTAATATCACATTAAAATTCAAAACAATATCTCTAATCTAAGCAGCATAACTTAAAACGTTCTTAATTGAACTTCAATTCAAAAAGCGAACCGGTAAACAATCTAAATTCTAACTACCAAGCAAAGAGGTCATTGCGGTACCCAAAAATAATAATTCGAACGAATTAATATGAATTATTGTTTACGGCACACAATTACTAAATTCAAATTGCACTAATCCAAGCGCGCTCATTCATTGGACAAAACAATAATATTTTCTCATACAAAGTAGATCATCAACACGATACATGTCGACCTTATATGTATTGTAACAAGAGTCATATTGCTTTGACTAGTTAGAGTTATAATAGTGATAATTAATTAAAAAGATTATATATCCACTAAAACATTTCCAAATTCTTTCGGAGTCAACGGATCGTTGGACGTGGGACTGGCTGTTAATGCTATTGTTTAAGTTTTATTATTTCGGACCGTTACCACGATATACTTTTACAATTATTATTTTTTTTATTGATGGCCGTTAGCTACTCAGTTTGGTTTTCGAATTTCTAATGAAATTATATATCTTTTTAATTTGGAATTGTTTTAATTTTGAATTACCCGCCGCTAATGAGTGTGTTTTTAGAATTTTTTTACCACCTTTTTATTTTTATTAGGGCCATAAAATAATTAAAACCATTCATTTGTTGTAGGTACAATTTTCATTTTATTAACTCGCACATAGAAATACAGAGATAGAAACATTTCCTTTTTTAACTTCGCAAATGCTAACCATGTACTTTGTTCAATAATTACCTACCTACTTATGCATCGCGTAAAACCTAGACCCCGAACAACTATCTCTGGATAGCAAATATTTTTTATTGAAGCTAACTCTCAACACAGCGCATCAAATATTTATAATCCAAAAAGATCATTCGGCAGCCATATTGTACGTATCCAATAATACGGCTCATAACTAGGACAGCGCGTTAATTACAATGTCCTTCATAGAAACGTGTCAAAAGTTATTACAATTAGAGCGTCTGAATCATCGACTAATTTGTTTTTAATTTTTCTTTTTTCGCAACGGATACATCACTAAATGTATATTTCCTGTGTCCATTTTTATTAGATATCGCCGCACTTGACACAGTACACGCTAATCACTAATAAGTATCTACTAAAACATCATGACAATTTATTCCTAAGGGGGGAGGAAAGGATTATCTCTACCTATATTTCGTAGATTAACTTGATTTCCCACATATACTTAAGTTTATTGTCAACTACTAGTGATAATTTCAGATGTTTTGCTACTGAAAATAAAGTAATTAATAATAATTTACACAGCCTGGTAATTGATCCTCAGACTTGACGATCAGCAGATATACCTAATTGAACAAATGAACGCGTATACCTGATGACCGAAAATATGTATATGATGCATAACAACGCCGCAAAATTCAATTAAATTACCACCAACTCAATTAACTTTAAAAATTACAGCCGCAAATTATATTTTTATTTCACAATCAAATGCAAAAATAACAATAATATTTTGAACATAATAATAATTTGAGAAAATACGTTCGCACATTAAAATTAAAATCTCCGAATATTCAAATGAGATACGGCAAATAAATCAAAGAAATTAAATCATCCGTAAAAATAATAAATCAAGATCGAATACGCGGCCGGTGACGATTCTCACATAAAAAAACCAGTCCAAGACATTCGAAGGATTCTTAATATGCAAATAATTAACCGATGTATCGCTCAACCCTTAACCCTTAACATATAGGTCAATAAATTAAAAAATAAAATAAAAAATAAATTCAGAAAACCGGTTATGGCTATGTAACCCCTCGATTGTTCTATGATTTACATCGATCGATCTACATATGGTAATATCAAATAATTATTTCGGCTACGTCTACTTAATATGTGAATAATAATTAGTTTTTGACTTATTTTTCTTGAGTCACTTTCTCACGATTAGGGCTGATTGATCAGATGAGCGTTTTGTGATCTAGGTGACCGTTTTATTTAAATATCCTGTTTTTGACAAAAAGAGTTATTTATTGAAAGGTGAAATACTGACCCGGGAAGGCATCGTAATTATTTATAATAATATTTACCCCTGAAAAGCTACACCAGATATTTAAAACAACCAAATTTCGACTCATCTCAAGTAATGACGAGCTAGTATTTTGCCATCTTCCGCACTCCGTGACGCTACAGAGAATTCCCGACAAAAAAACCGACTACTACTTGAGAATTAATCATCTTTAATAATAAACAGACTTATCTTATTCGCAAGCATACTTGTCTCACGACTCAAAAGAGACCCAAATAGAAAGTTTGTATACCGAACGTCATTTTTCTTCATACTGATTATTGTCAACGACATAAATCCTCTATGGTACATACTGGGACATTAATGCACACAAACGCTCGCATCATAATATAAAAAACCTATTTCCGAATTTCTTCAAGCGAACAATGAACTAAATATCAATACATCGAATGCGACACTGACATCTGGGCCGAAGGGTTAAAAAGTCTTAACCCTAATCCTATCTCAGACCGAACAAAGGCGCATCACATATATTTAAACCTGTTTTACCGATTGATAGCTCGATTTCGATATAAAATGTCGAACAACAATAGCCTAAGATGCATTCTCGCATCGATTTGCATATATCTTCTTTGTATATGCAAATGATTTGATACGATTTTTACAAGGAGCCGATAGTATGGGAAACTAGTGATGTTCGGGTGCGTATGCAAATGAGGAGATAACGCGTCGAGATGGGCACGTTTATCTAACTCGCTCAGTTAGTTGCTCGCGCGCTTCTCGCCTGTAAACGTCACGCGCGAGAATACCGCTTGTGTTTAGAGTTCGAAGTGTGACGCGTTCGATGATTGAAAATATTCAAACTTATAATTATTGTTCGATTGAAAAATATATACCAGTGTCTTGTTCCATTTTCGATTTAAAAAACAAATAACTTTTTCGAATTAGGAATATATTTTTCTTTTTTAAATATTTTATATTTAATCGGACAATAGTTACAAGTTACTCAAAATGAACCGTTAGTTAATTTTAAATTTGTTTATTTAGGTTTTAGTTGTTAAGTTTAGATTTTAGTGTAAAGTAAAATTGAACTAATTATAAAATAAATTATAATTGAAGCAGTGCACATGAATGACATTTTTATGAATAAACTCAACCGTGAAAGACTGCGGATCATACTTATTAAAATTATGAAAATAAGGAATTATTATCATGAGGTAAGATTTTTATTTAACTTTAATTAATTTTTGAATAATATTAATTGACATTAAATTATTTAACAGTGTGGTATTTTTTACAATAATGATCAAATTTTATTTACAATTAAGTCTAATATAATGCGAAAGCAGACAAGCAGACATATGTACGTCTGCTTGTTACATAGTATTAAACCTTTCATTGTATTTTTGATTAATTGATCGGCTATTAATCCGGGTCAATAAAAACCAACATTTCGTAAACACCGTATAAACAGGACTTAAACAGTTATTTTCTTTCTTTAACTTTCGTACAGCTTGTATAAATGATCATTAAAGTTAAATAACAAACAAGGCAGGTCAGTGGGAGTATAAATCTGATCAGCAAGCTGTAGTGAACTGCAACCTTGTTGAAAGTTGCGAACTTGTGCTAATCACAAGAGAATCTATAATGGAGGTACCGCTCATCGTGCGAACCAACGGAGATGCGGCATTCATATTTTATTTACTTATTAGAATATTAGTGATTTAACTTTAGGTACCTAGTTGCTTGACAATTGTCTATTACTTTATTGGCTGTTCTCTCTTAGCATACTCTTTTAGCATGTTAATATAATTAAAGATACAATAGATATTAAAAATTGAATGAATGAACGTGCTAGGAAGACGAAATTCCAAAATATAACTTTTGAATTAGGAATCAAAAGATTTATTTTGAAATACATATATTTATTGGCAACGCTTTTTTGCCTTTGTGATATGGGTTCAATTAAAAATGGAATGCTTAATTGTTATTCCGTACTTATATATAACCACTAATACGTGTCATCGTAACTTTTTCATTCTGCCATTCAGTAATGAATATTTAAAATAAAAATAAGGGTCAAAATTCTAGTTTTAAAAATAGCTCACAATAGTTATCGCAGTTTTAATATGATATCACGATGATCTAGAATCGTCACTACGTAATTGATGGAGTAGGTATACCTACTGAATCACTACAAGATAATGTTTGAAGTGTCACCAGAGATATTTTTTACATTCCTTCGTGATGCAAGGATTTAGATAGCTACATATTTTTAAGTAAATAAAGGAAATCGAGTTCACATTTGTGTTAGCTTGTGATTATATCCTAAAAATATGCTAACATCTTTTCATTAATTTTCATTACAAAGAAATAGTAATAGCTAATGATATCTAAGTCACATTGTATATTGTAAATATATACTTAGCTAACGAACATAATAAGGTACCAATCATAAAATACATACTTAAGACAAAAATTTAATAATACCTACATAAACGATACAAACAATATTCTAAGTAAGAAAATTATAATAGCTCACAAACGACACGAAATTCAGTATTTATCCAATGATTTCATACTTATTTACGTACATATAACATGCAAAAATATATCTAATTAATTATAAACTTAAAACTGTACAACAACCTCAAAACAAACGCAACGAATAAAGAACAGACAACAATTCAAATTTAAATCTCAGATTCGAAAAACAAAACCCAAATGTCAAAAAAAGAAAAATAAATATATTTGAATTCGGAATACCGCATCAAACGGTGTGCTCCACCTAGCGCCGCGCGTTCGTCCCCACATCTGGTAATTAAGAGGCGCAAATTAGCAACACGAAGGAAAGACGAGTGTTTTTCTTTTATCCATGCGGGTCTCCGTGCCCTGAGGTTTCACATACAACACGCTACGTAAATTCTAAACTACCTTAGATGTCTTTTAGAAGGATAATTATACTGCCTTTTGATCAAGTCCCGTATTGAGCGATAGTCATTATTTTAATTAGATTTTAAGCTTTTAATTTGTCGTTTCCTGTGAATCATTTTGTTTGTTTTACTGTTAGCTGTATAATTTTAATGAGTGTAGGTAGTGTGATCTCTTAAGCATCGTATTGTTTGATTGATATGATTCATACTTTGTTGCATTTATATTAATATGGCTGGTTGGTCCGTTGCTATGGAGAATGGTAGAACAAGACTAAATCATAATTCATTTTTGCGATAAGATTTTGATATATATCAATATTTATTGAAAGGAAGTAGGGTTGATATTATATTGCAAGTATGATTGAAAATATGTCACTGGACACCATATGGGCGGTATATAAAGTCCAGCTTTTCGTACATTTATATTCATTATCGTGTTATTCGTTGTCATGTCTTTCTGACACTTAAATATTCGTCAAATAAAGTCAACCAATAACACATTTTGTTTGATACACAAACAAACATCAATTCTAGCACTAAAAAAAGTAAAATATGGAATCGTACAGGATTGCCACGCTGACGCTACACGCATTAAAATTGATCAACACATAACGACGTTATCCACATAATGCGACCCAGCTCAGTGGTCACTTCGACAGCGGCCAACCTTACCCAAATTTCCCTCCCTCATTTCAACCCACTTTTTACGTCAATGTTTTTCTATAGAAACAGGAGGAGGGTCCGTATAAGTATAGGAATAAGTGAATGATGGGGGCTATCAAAACATCTCCCTTATCAGCCGGACCAAGGGTCCAAGTTTTTAGGGAAAAGGATTAGGTAATACATGACGCGAAGGTTTAATCGTGTGATGTGGTGTTCGACAATTTTGTGAGCGTGACGTGGCATTATGCTGAAAGAGCTAAGCGGAACATTCTCTTTAGAGTATTTTATATTTCAAAATATACCACGTAATCACTAAAAAATTATATATCTACTAGCTCCTCCGCGAATTTTTTTTGTTCCCTGGATGAATCGTACCTACTCTTTGTCCTTTCTGTACCTACTCCTGACACGTGTATGCGATATTTTACGATTATCAGTCGAGTGGTGAGGGTATGAAAGAGTAACAAATAAACAAACAAACGATTTAAAACTCATTTTTAAAGACATATCTCTCTCACCGTTGAAGCAAAAGACACAACACCCAAACTCAGTACTATTATAATATTATATTAGTAGTAAAATCAAACTAGCAACAATAATCGTATTAATGTTAGCAAGGTGCATTTAAACCACGATATTTAGTACGACACCTAATAAATAACGGTTATAAACTAGCCGAACAACATTACCTATTGACAGCTCAATACAAGTGCAAATTCTATTTCTAAATGTCACAAACAACATTCAAACTTCAGGCGTATAAAACCATAGACAATATAGAACACAGTAGAATTCCCACCAAAATACAAACATCGAACTAAATTCAAAATTTACAAATGTCGTCGACAAACTCATCTCGTGTCATAAAACTAATTCAAAATTACCATCGGACACTCGCTTCATAATTTTTCCACTCATATTAATTCCTTAATATCGATGCGAAGGGGTGGGCAGGAGTGTGGGTGGCAAGGGGTGTAGATAACGGGAGACATAAAGCGTAGGAGATCGCTAATTCATCATAAGTTAAAGGGGTTTTTATGTACGGAACCTCTGCTTTGTAGGGTCTGCAAAAAGCCCGATGTCTGGCGATACAGTTTAAAAAATTACCGTCAAAGGACACGATATTAATTAACTTTGAGAAGGTGATTTTGTGAATAGATTTTTGTAATGGATTTTGTATCTAAGGTTGCATATCTACATCAGTTTAAAAGAGCTAAAATAATCAAGTAAAGTGGATACATTGTTTTAAAATGCCTTGCTTGGAGTGCTGTTGATTTCATTTATTATCCTCTGAGTCTTTTTCGAAGAGGTTAATGAAAACACTATGTGGGTCTGTGTATCTGTCTGTTAGTGACCGGTATAACACCGGTACCACTGGACCGATTGACTTGTAACTTGGTGTGCAGACACCTTGGGGTCATACATCGATCGAGTTTAAATATGGGCCCTGTGGATTAAAAGACCCCTGAGATATAGGGGTCACAAGGTCACATACATTTTAAATGGAAAAATATTGACGTGTAATTTGGTGTGCAGACACCTTGGGGTCATACCTCGATCGAATTTGAATATGGGCCCTGTGGGTCAAAAGACCCCCGAGATATAGGGTTCATTTCTTTTCATTACTTTTACAATTAAAACGAAGAGGTTGAATCCTGGGTTTTTACATCCATCTCGTTAGAATATGAGACAGCTGCGAGTGCTTTGTTTGCTAAGAGAGAGAAAGACTACAGATTTCCAATACAATCCAGATATATTTATTTTTCCTAATGTATTTAAACGTATGTACATAGACACGTGCCTATAGTGACACGATGTATTAAGTATAGGTATTACACCATTACTTCACCAGCTTTCCTATTTAATATTAAACACCATATTATTATTGTATTTTATTTTCTACATAAACAATACATTTTAAAATCCATACCACACGTTTCCCAACTCGATATAATTCTCACATTATTACAATAATCCTATTACTCTGTATCGTTGCGAAATGAATTTTAACTCGTAAACCATTTATAAGTTTGGCAACATCGACAGACGTCAACGGCAAATCCGTTCAGAAATTAATTGTATTCTGTTAAAACTTCACTTTTAATCTCATCGATCCTTTGAGCTTGGGAGGGTGTAAACAAAATAATAATTCAATTATTATTTAAAACAGGCGACCTTGCGTTGTGTTCTTCGGGTCAGTATGAAAGAGTGGCCATGAGTTTCTTGCAGGTATCTTTTCATGAGTGACCAATAACAACTAGCCTATGAGTAGACTATAGACTATGACGTTTATAAGTGTTACTTTGTACCAAAACGAATAAATTATTTTTGACTGTCTCGGTGGCAATGAATGCGACTTCTAGGCATTCTAAAAGTCTCGTGTTCGGTTCACGGGTCGTGCCAAATGCTATCGGATTTTACTGGCAATAAATTCTTGTTAGAAGCACGTTGACTGGAATGGGCAATGGTTTCGCGTCTTAATATGTGGCAAAGCTGACAAAATGTGGGCGTAATAGACAGATCAAAGATTAATAAAGGAGATGTATTTCAAACATTGATTTGTAGGTATTTTAAATGTTGCACTACTTGAGGTTTTTGAAATATTAAATTTTCTCATGATTTGATCAGTGAGTTAAAAACGTTGAATCGGAACAATGTGTTCGTATCGAGTAATTAATTGATTAAAAAGGGTTCGGGGGCATTCGTTAGAAGTTTTTCTAAGCCCTCCGCCTTTCGGGCCTCATACGACGACGATTTTAAAACAGGGCCTAATTGATTTAACTCGAAGGGATGTACTCTGAGTGTGTAACTTTGGATGTTGCCTCAAATTTTAAGTAACATTCATGATTGTTGTATTTAAATTTAATGAGAAAATCGATTCGAATGAAATAACAGCTACCACATCGGTATTTTGGGATTTATGGATTCATACATTGTTGGTATCTGATCTACACATGTATTTTCAAATTAATATATTACACCAAGTCATTCGGGTCAAATACCTTAAATAAAAGGGTCATCCATAGATTGACTGAACGCGCGAGTATTATTTAACCAGCGCATATCAATTAGTGTACCTCTAAGCTTATCTACATGTACTAAAACATAAATAATAATACTACAGTACATTTTTGTATTTATATTCATGTTATGTCCGTTTGCTGCTCATAATTTTACATCATTATAATTACAGCGCCATCTGTTTCATCAAACGCAGTACTAAACAACGGTATTCCATTTTCAAACGTCACATAAATTAACCCTAAATAGAAATCTTCTAAGATGATCGTTCGAAACGCATTCTATCAGAACACGCAGTAAGTCTTCCAATACGTCACATATTTCACAATTAGAACACTCTTACTTTGTATTACTAAATAGACCGTTAAATTAATCTATCACTCAGTCCAATTCAACTATTCGATTAATTGATTTTCGATTTAAACGACGTGCGAATCGATTTTCAAATTGTCGTTTAGTTCAATCATGTGAGTAATCTGTTTAGAATTAATTCAATCGAACTTATTAGAATCAAATAGAAATTTTTTCAAAGACTATTTAAATAGGCAGATTGGAAACATTTTTGTTTAGTTATAATATGTTCTGAGATATTACCTAACGTCTTGGTTTTATTAAAGTGAGTTTTGCATATGTTTATGTTTTCTCAACAAACATTTATAAACATACATAATAACCAATTAACAGTAATTATAAATTAACGTAACGAGGGCCATAAAAGTCGCGAATTGCAAATATTACCGGAGCGACAGCGGGCCGGAGCGTCGCGCGAACTTGGCCGAAGTTGCCCGAACTTGTACCAACTTTGGCCTAACTCTTGGTAAACTCCGAAGTGAACTCGATGAGCTACAAATAGGCATCGGAATTAAGTTTCTGTCGGTTTTCTGTGTGCCTTTTAATTATTTCTTTACCCCCCAGGTGGGTGATTGGCCCCTTCCAGTCTTACTTTTGATTTTGAATTGACTGATAGACACTTATAAATTGTAATTGGGTTTGTACTGAGACTTTTATCTGGCGTGTCTAGTTTAAAATGACGAATTTATATCTAAGTAAGTCTTTAAAACGTAAATCTTTAAAGGACTTTAGAAAATCAACCACTAAACTTTCTATATCGAAGACATCCTCATAGCTCATGTTACATTAGCTAATTAATTAGGTGCAGGTGCACTCGTATTACATATTTTGGCTACTACATTTAGGCTGATAAAGATACTACGTACTAGATACTTTATACATATACAGTCTCAAGATGCTATGATTTAGACAAGACGCAATCAAATTCGACTACTTCTCCAACACTAAGCTATCTTACACCCAGTTCCATCAACTAACCTGTCCCATCCTTACCTTTAGTTCAGATCATGACCAAGAAAAGTAATACCAGCAAACATATTCTTATTTAAAACATTAGCTAGGATCACCACACACCGATAAAACGCATCTACATTGAAAATAAATGGCTATGTTCCAACATTGTCGCAAGCGCATATCAATGGATGCATCCCATTCACGGTCCGTCAACGATCTATCGCCGCGCATGGATCATTACCCGATCTGTGGATCACCATGCTGTCAGTCCTAATATAAATTAAATTAGTCTCACGTTTTCTGCAATGTTAGTCTCGATTGTGATCTGTTGTTATCTTATTGGTTTTAGGAATACATCTTAAGATTTTATTGGAAGGCGTGTCATTGTTGTTGACGTGTGTTTGGAGTAAAAAGACTGTCTTGCTGGATTGTAGAACTGCTGACATGGTCAAGTAGTTAACTGTTAAGTAATTCTTGGTAGTAGCAAGGTGTCTGGTAATGTTTTTTTTATTTGGTACATAAATGTCTGGTATTGTTAAGCCTCTACTTAGGTACTTGGAGCGTAAATACGCGTATAGCTGGTAAAATATTGATGATATACGTATACCTATCTAAACCTGAACCTTGGAAGCTATATAAGTATAATGTATTAATAGTAGTAGAAAAAAAGATTACTAGCAATTTGGGTTTCAAATTACTAGTATTCTTGCCCTCCAGCTAAGATACAATGTTTATATAAGGAGTGGGTTCACGTCGGTAGTGCAATGGATGGGATTCGAACCCGAGACCTTTCGATCGCAAGTATAATGCCTTATCCAATGGGCTACCGCCGTTTCTAGAAAAGTTTTGTAAAGAAACGAGAATAAATACGATATACAGATGCGACTAGCCATTGCGATAACAACAACAACAGCAATCGTCAAAACATTTATATGTAAACTGTTAGATATTTCGCAAAAGCAATACATAGCAACATGTACATACATCAAAACAATTTGTTTACATCAACTTTTCCTCAATAACTCGTGAAAAGTCAAGTTATTGGAAGTTTTCGTGTCGACATGTTTATTACGATGTGTGATATGTAGTATATGTAATATTCTGCTTTTCTTCGCGCCCCCGAACATCGGTAGTTGCCAATAAACGCCTCCCTTTGAACGCAAGACGTAGATTAAGTGGCTTTTTATCGCAGATGGGTCATACAATACATATTTCGAATATCATTTTTAAGAACATTACAGATTTAATTTAAAATTTGATAATGTTATAGTGTTTTATTTCACTACAAAATACTTATTGGTAAAAATTCACTTAGATTTTGTCTTATAAGACATTTTTATAGTAAATTACATTACAGTTTTTTTACTGTAAGACCATTTTATAGTGCTAACATATCTCACAAGAAAGGTTTATAACAATATTAGGTAACTTTCGTAACAGTGGAACATAATCCCAGATACGTGTCTCGTCTGCAATCACATACCTACTTAGTGTTTGGCACACAGTAAGTACCTCATTGTGAACACGATTGAAGATAAAAGCCTAGCTAATAACGCGCCAATAAAGCCTTTATTGAGCCGAACAGAATTAAGAGGCGTCGGAAATTACCGATGTTAGCCGAACGTCACCGAATTTAATAACGTACGTTCAGTTTTTAATGTACTTTCGGGGGGGATGCACGTGTAGGGAGGTAATTAATTGGAACATTTTATTAGATGTTATAAGATACTGATTTATCGAGTGTTTTGGAAGGAATATCAATATGGTGCTATGATTTACAAGTGAGAGTTCAGACTACTTAACAATTTTGATAAAAAATAAGGCATTGACTTTCCTACTGAAGTAAATTTGGCCTTAAAACAAAAGCAGCATACCAGAGCGAGATATAGATAGTTTGTCCGACCCAATATAATCAAAATTCCGTCTCAAGTCTTCAGCAGATCTCTTGCTAAAGAAAAGTCTGCCCAAAAACCTTCAAAAGACCCTGTCTCCGTCCATTATAAGCCTCCCAAAAGAGCAGTCTTACATTATTAACATAAGTAGTTGTATGAGAATCATTACCTCATTTAACCACTACAGTTACTGGCTAACACGGTTCCCATTTGACCCGCCAATAACAAGACAATGTAAATCATTGCAGTCTTACGAAGATTCCCGAGCAGTTCCGAACGGGCACGAACAATGAACGATAGAAATCTAAATGAGCTGACTTAAATATTGTTTAAATGCGGCCTTTTGGTTTAATCATAGGCTCGGCTGGGCGATCGCAGATATGTGGACGTTGACTTTGTAACTTCCTGGTCTTTTACACCTGTCTAGGAAATACTTTTACTAAGCTTTGGTGCTTTGGGAACGAAAGCGTGACAGTTGCTGGAAATTTGTATTTAGAACATGAACAACATACGTAAAATAATGTGCTATTGTCGAATTACTAGTCCATTATACATCTAGATTTATTTTAAATATTCTTGTTAAAAATCTGTTTGTTTAGTTGTATTTATTCATAAAGTCGTATTAACCTATTGAGTTGCTGTGGCACACCGGCGGCCAATTCTTTTTTTATTATTTTATCTTATCTTATATGTAACGAAACTTGTCTTCTGAATACCTTAAATCAAGCATTAATCTTATGTAAGCTTGTTTGAAGTATAGATCAGGTTACAAAGTCAAAACTATTAAATAAAACTGGCTTCTAGCTTCCAAAGTCAGCTTTGCTAACTAATTCTAATATTGTCAAAATTTAAATTTAATTTGTAAGTCGAGTCTTACTTTAATCGCATGCTGGATTCACATCACACATCACATTCATAGTAGATGTCAATCAGACCTTGTAAATTATTACTATAAATTACTGCATGTGAGATAGTACATAAGTTTTGAGAATTACAATAAAAAAAATAAAAAAAAGCTATGCTATGCTACATCCATCTTTTGCAGTACTGCTTCCAATATACTTAATACTGACACAACTGACTGAAGAATATATCAGTAAATCAGCACCAAAATCTGCAAAGCTACCAAATCAAACAATATTAGAATCCTTTGCGAACAAACACACAATAAGCAAACAATACACAATTACAATAGCGAACACAAGTGCGTCCGCACGTAAAGTTCAACAACAAGCGAATAAATGTCCCGCCACGGCACAACTTGCGCGCACCACTGTACACCTACACTTGATTTGTGAACTTCGGAATTGGACATAGATTATTTATTGTAGATAATACAGACGGTTCATCCAATAAAATTCTTTATGAAGTACCAGGGAATAAGTTACATTTGTTGAACTATGTTTGAGAAAATAAAAACAATATCATTGTATTTAAGAGGAATTGAGTTTATTAGAGAAAGTTTAAGTAAACAATTTAATAGTAATGTCCACAAAATATAGTATAGCGCAATCATAATACTTACATATCATTAGTATCTGGAATGCCAGACATAATTGGAAACCTATTGTGTCAGGCCGCCGGTGTACTGCCACTCAATTGGTTAAATACACTCTCTCTGAAAACAAGGCAGACACAAAAGTATTGTAATATTCTGGGATTATACTCTAGAATCAGTATGTCTTCTTAAAGCCGTTAAAATTAATATAGTATGTAATATACCAAGATCTAACCTACAACTTTTATAAACATTAGACTATTTTCAAATGTCACTAGCTTTCATATACATCTGATAGGCACAATACATTTCCTGTCATATCTGTCAATAACAACTCATCTATATCGGCAGAGTAGGTGCGAATATTGGGTTTTATTGGCACCCCTTCCTAAGTGCAAGTTTTTGATTTAGTTCACGAACTACACGCCAACTTATTATAATAATAATTGTGATAGACGAAGCGTTGAAAAGAGAAATTTTCATAGAATAAATTTTCGAGAAATACGTAAGGTGAAACGTTTTAAATCAAATCGTAATCAGTTCTTAAAAAAAAGTGTGTTAGTTTATGATACTTCATAGCCGCGATGATAGTGCCAAGATGTCATTTTCAATTTAGTAATATGATTGTCCAAGTAACACGTCGACTGTCTGTCTGATATCACTGAAATATGTATTCCGTGGTTTGAGAGAAAACATTTTGTACGTTACAAAAATAACTTTTATAAATTGTCCAGTCAATATACATTTATCTATAAAACTTATTCTACGTCAATTATTCCAAATTCAAATTAAAAGGTCAGTAATATTTGAAAACTCTGCAAATAGTTCCAAATTCAAAATAAAAGAAAGATAAAATCAAATCCCTAATGGCCAGTATTCGTAAATACGGGTGTATATTAACAAAGCAAGACGAAAGTATACAAATTCTAATCGCGTTCCTGAATTAACGGGAACACACGAAAATTCAAATGTGGAACGCCGGAATCACCAATCGGATTATCGTTCTACATGTATAAAAGACGAAAATTCCCGTTCTTACCCCTTGCCCGACACCCCACGACGACGGAGGGGGGCAGGCAGGGAGGGTGTGAGGGAGCGGTGTAGCTAATGGCAGTACCACTCGGATTCATTAGTAAATTAGAAAGCGGATGAGTCCAAAGTTAGGAAAATTCAATATCTAATAATGATCAACTCTTACCTGCCTATAGTCGATTGACGGCTGTTTGAACGGAATTTCGCCTTCCCAACGACGTTTCTATTTGAATTTGTCAATCCGACTTTGTTCCGAATTGAATTATTTAGTTTTCGATTCCACTCTGTTTGGGTTTCGTGTTTGTGTAGGTGAGGTGTTCATGCTTCGTGGGTTTTGTTTTGTCGAACGATTCCTCAATAGAGACCTTTAGGTCCATGAAAAAATATGGGTAATTACCGTTTATTACGTATTTTACATTTTTCATGAAAAATCGAAGTCACTAATGATAATTACAAGCGTAGATAGCACATAGTTTAAGTGATCAGCTCACGGCTGTTTAGAAGGTTAAGGTTAACTTCCCAAGATACAAGTCAGTGATCCACAGAATATTTCAAAGTTGCAACACCAAAATATATTTATAACCAAGAGTAATAATATTATTTTAAAGAATAATATACTATTTTAGAAATACAAGTGGGCCGAATAGAACCTTTATAAAGAAAATTGGCAAGCCGAAGAAGCATAATCAAGTTTCAATGTGATTTTTTTATTAAAAATCACGTTGTTTTTTTTTGTTTAGTCTATTATATTGAACGGTGAAAGCTTAATATCTCAATGTCGGAGTTAATTTGAACGCGTCGTGTTACCTCCAACAGTTTTATTTCAAGACTAAGGAAACACGTTTCGACAGCCTACCTACGTACAAAGTATGCTGATCTCGCGATGAAATGAAATATCGGAACGGATTTCTTTTGACAGACAATATTTTTTAATTTCTATTTCTTTTTTTAAGCGCGTCTTCTGTTCGTCTATTACTAAATTCGAAATATAAAATAATATTGTCCATTCCAATTAGTCTTACACTAAATTTTTTATTATTTTATTTTAGATTAGTATCTATTATTTAGAACTGTCATACGTGTACATTACCGCCAATTCTTTCCAAAAACACAGATTTGATATATTTTAGAAGAATTTAGCTGTAGGTAAGTCACATTTTGCAACCGACACTAGTAAAATTATAACTTTGTCGTACTTTATCAGTGGTACTATCATTTTATATAATTTTTGGAACTTTGAAATTACTAAGCAATGTTTTCACCATGCTAACGTAAATTTTTCATTTCACTCAAACATAAACATACTATGATTCAAATTCGTTTATTGTCAAGAACACCACACATTTCACATCTATTTTAATTCTAAGTACTGTAAAACCCTGAATACATTATTAAGGTTGACGTGCACAAATTAATAAGCAAATTATCAGACAATGGTCAGACGGACCGGCCCGAAGACGGGAGGGTTGAGAGAGAGGGTCAATAAAGTACACTAAAAACGCACACCGAACACATACGCTTGTGTGACGTGTACTTGTTATATTTTTGCTGTCAAATTATTTATACTGGCAATATTAATATTCGACTTTGACAACGTTATTTGTTTAAATGGTAACATATTCGATCGGTGAGTCTACGGATTGGGTTGTAGTGACTCGGGCTTGTTGCGTATTCTGTCTATAGTATAAAAAATGTGTTGTTTAATTTTCTTCGTACGCGTTTTTCAGCCTCAATAATTTTTATTGAATAACGATATCCTAAACAATATTTTCAGCAGGTATAAGAATTGAGTTTATTGTTAAATTATGTGATTGAAGACACAGGAAAATTTTCGATCACTATTCCAATACCAATCATTAGTAGGTCCTTCAGACCCACATATCTACTTCCGCGGGCTAAACATCTCGAACATTTAGTTGCTCACCAGACCGACGAACATCCATGTAAAACCACACACATTGAACGTTTTATATTATTTTTTTAATTTATCCTGTAAAAAGTATACAAGTAATAAAATATTGGTTTATCATTAATACTACTAGTTATGTGTTCGCGCTTCACTGGTCTAACGAGGCCATGTAACGCAAGATCAAGTTTTTCGTCTAAAAATTAACTTCGCCGGTAATCAAGTTTTTGCATTACAGCATTCGTGCTTGTAACGAACAGTAGAATAAATTAGTCAAACATGTAAAAAGCTTAATCGATGTTAGTCAAAACAAACAATTATATATTGACAGTCTAATATGGTTGTTCGGTACCTACGTAAAAAAAGGTGCCCGAAGCCCTTCGTCTGAGCCAAGGAGGGACCTTTATCATATTTATTTTATTTCAATTCGGTACGAATTTAATCCTTTTCCATTAATTAGTGACCGCTCCCCGTATAATGTGGGGTCTGAGGGACCCCTCGCGAGTATGCGTTAATTTTTCTTGGCGGTCGCCGCAGGGTTATGTTTGGAGTGAGTCATAGGCGATCGACTTGACGATATTCGCATATTACTTTACGAAAGAGTTAGCAGTCATGTTATGGCATCTATATTTCACAAGCTAAGTTGCTGTACACTATTATAGAGGACATGCTTTTTGGTCTGCTGGCCATTTGTAGTTACACAAAGTTGCCAATGAACATTATCAAAAATAAATCTTATAAGTAATACCGCCACAATATTTGCAGTTAACGGTTACTTTACTAAACTAACGAGGTATTTAAATTTATGGCATAGAATGTACTGATCGATAGACTTCCTGTGGCCATAGATAAATTGTAAAAACGGTCGTTAAATTAACTAATAAATTAATTATCCTAATTAAAATACCAAAAATTTATCATATAGGGTGACAAGCCCCACAACTTTCCAAGCATAAATAAATAATATAAAAATTCATGAACACTTCACTGAGTCCGCTCGGGTGTGACGGCTCTCACCGAAATATATAAGATTTCCTTCATTTTATAATGTTCTAGAAACATACTCATTGAGATTCACCTTTATATTATCAGATCTAACGTACCATGTATCATATTAATTGGTCGTTTCATGTTAATTATAATTAAATCTTAATTTTTCGTCCGCCGTGTTTTGTGTTAATTCGCTTTTTACTGTTACGTTTTACAATCTCATTGTTGGTTACACGTGCCTTTTTTGTTAACTAATGTAAATAATTAAAACAAGGTACTAATCTATTTAAAAAAAAAAACTAAACTGTATCACTTCACTATTAGTGCCCTTTGTGATCTTTTTAAGACCTTGACATAGAGATTACTTATCTGTAATCCAGGCGACGTACTATAATAAAAGAAAAAGAAAAAAGTATCTGTCATCCTAAATTGTGACGATGTCTTCGACTCGGCAACTATTCTACAACAAATAACAAATAAAAATACGACCCGTTGACACATGTATACCGCACAAAATTCATAAAAGTCACTTTGATTATTTCTTAGCTGTAAAAACAAGAATCGTCATGTTTTCAGCCATTTATTTTTCTTTTGTTGTCATTATCACTCATTAGTACGAAAATGCCGATGGTAAATAGACATAGTCTATTTGCACTGACTCATCTATAGGCTGAATGCGTATTGCCCGTGCCAATTTAGAATAAAATTTGCTTGCACGTGGACATTTATATAATAATATTTTTTGTGACACATATCTCTTTAAATATTTCTATTATAGTAAATACCTAACTTTAAAACGTTTAATATATTATGAAATCTTTTAATGTAACTTTGATATGAATCCTGTAGATTTGGCGGCATGCGACGTCATTCTTTCTATTAAAATATTCTGCAGAAGAAAAATGTAATACTTCAAAAAACATATTGCACGCACGTTGAAGTGTTATAAGTATGTATATGAGTAATATCTAGATTTTCATATCTTTCATATTACCCGACTGCCAACGACTCGTCAACCAAGTCAAATTAGAAATGTGACATTTTTAGAATTGCTCTCAAGAAGTATTGCTGTTATTTAGAATAGGTCGAGGTTATATAGTTATTTGAAAATTGTAAACGGAGAATTCTATTTGATCTTCTAAATAATAAGGATCTGAAATCAAAGAGTACCATAAACAAATCGCATTCGATTAGTTATAAACAATAGAGGCAAAGACAACGCAGTCAATACAGCCTGATTACTGCTCCGATTGAATTCATTGATCGGCTGACGCCTTCAAATTCTCCAAATTGAATAACTTTGGAATGGATTATAAATAGGTATAAAGCAATTTTATATTAATTGTTGTCAAAGATATCAAAGCTTATTATTGTCTGCTAACAAATAAGCATGCAAATTCAAATCAAGTCAATATTGTATTCGAAATTCAAATCAAGTTCCATTTATAAAATAGATAGACAGTCTCTTAGATTTTAAGACGATATACAGTCTTTTTATCTAGATTGCCTGCTTATTTTTTACGATATCGCAAAAGGTGCGCTCAGATTATGCATGCTCATCATCATTTAAATAACTCTGATTGGTCAACTTTAACTAGCTCACGATATTCTGTAGCAACTATACAATAATTCATTGACTCATTAAACACAAAACCGTTATAGTAATTGTTCTCCGTGAGACTACAATTACTAAAATTACACAAAGCTAATCTATTGCCCAAACAGAATTTTGGAATCAGATGCGTCGGGTAGATTGTATTCTTTGTTAGTTACTGGTCACCTACCATTTTAATTGTCGGTTTGGTTAGGTAGTAACGGTGAATGCCATTGATTGCTATCATCTAATGGAAGTTTAGATTCGGAATCATCTATTAAAAAGCTTAATTTAGCTTTAAATTATACTAGTTGAAGCTCACGGTTTTATTCTTTAAATGTATATGAGTGTGAATTTCTTAGAACCAAATCGTTGATGCCTCGTTTATTTGTTATCATATTATAATATTGCAAGTAAAGGTAGGTATTGCTAATATCTTAATAATGCAGCTTTTGAGATTGGCAAGATAAGATAAAATTAATAAAGCGAAACCTTTTCTCATAAGTACCATCTATAATTAAACTCATTGTTAAACATATCACAAAGTAAATAATACACAGTAATAAATAGTATAATTTGTATTGTTATTAGTTAATAACATACACAGTTATGAATATGATATATTTATAAATATCACAATAATAATATTTTTACATTTTGTGATCTAGCACAAAATAAACACAATATTTTGAAACAATGCCATCTATAATTCGCGTCGATCCGGCACAGTTTCACAATCATCAAAGTTTCACATCTCTTTAATGTTCAAAACTATAATTAATCAATGCCTTCTCACCCACCTGCCATGTCGCTTGTCCACACAATCGACGAGCTTTAAAATTCCCACATTATCTGTACAAAAACCTCTTTACTCTTTGGTGTTATTATAAAAACATTTGACGCGACATTTTGTTGTTAATTATTCGAAATTATTACAATTATTTTCGGCCATTTTAATTGAATGTGCCACTTCTTTTTAACTGCTTTCATACTTTCGTATACTTTCTAGTTGTAAACATAATTATTCGTTCTATAATAGTTGTTTTAATTTGAATTAGTATCTACGCACTATCGTATATTGTCGGCACCCATAATGGCGGCCCTTCACGTTGGCTGAGCAGAGATGACACGATAACTGAACGTATAAATCTACGACCATGTTATGTATCTAATACACTGATATACCAAGATTTTATATCTGTTATTACCTTCTTTCGTTTTCTTGTTTTTTATCAATACTGACTACTGACTTTGCATGATATACGTATAAAAAGTTCGTTCTGAAACTACAACTTAACATACCACGCTTTAGTTTTTCGTTTATTTATCAAAATGGTTCTTATAAGCCTCTTATAGAAAAAAGTCTTATTGATTCCGGTATCAAAAATATTTACCGCGTTTTCTTGAGAAAGGTTTCAGTCGGAGCGGATGAAACCGTGTGACACTACTAGTTATATTATAAGGATACTTCAGATGTAAAATAAACATAATTTAGAGTGTTTTAGCCTTGATCTTAATAACAAAATTACGAGCAATCCTGCTTAGTAGATCTCACGTACAATTTGTAAGAGGATCTGTCAATCAAATCGCTCTCAATTTCTCTTGGTCAATTATGTCAATAGATCTCTAAGGTCCGGTGACGTGATCAAGGGCGTTTATTCTTAAAACAGTAGATGAGTCAGGAGTGAGCTAGAACGATCAATCAGAATCAATTGAGAGCTACGTTGAGCAATACTCCGGGTAACGTAATAGGTGATAAGAATTATCGGCTGCTTACCGAATAGGATACTTAGAATAACATTCTTTATATATTTTTTGTATTTAATGTGATTAAGTATTTCGTTCAATATAGATTTCTTTGTATAGAAAAGTAGGTGAGAGTCTATGGTATTTTTAAAATAGAATCTTTTTATGACGCATCAACATGGCTGCTATTCTGATTCGTATATTGACATAAACCTTATGACATTAGTCATCTTTGGAACCTATAATTTTCAATTAACTAACGTTAGAAGTCACGAACGGCATCTTATATCTAGAATCAAACAAAAATACCTATATGATTTTGAGAAAATATATTTTAATTTTTTAATGGGTCGTCAGCGATTAGATTTTAAAATGGCCACTGTAAGCTTATGTAGCAGCTAGAATATTTTCTGGTTAGCTTTATTTTTAGACAACGCAAACATTCAAAGTTATGCAATATTCAAATTAACGACATTACCAACCAAGGCATCGAAAGATTTTCCCGGAATTACAATCATCAGTCATATATTCGTTCTAGTTAGTAAGTCATTAGTCTCTGACTTTATATTGGACTAATCGTTGCTCGCGACTTTGTTCGACTATAATGCTTTAGACATTCAAACTAATATAATATCACGTGTCTACCCCAAAGGGTATGTAGAGATTTGTTAGCTGTAATTTTGTCTCTTTATGTTCTACGTCACAAAATATGACTCTGTAACTACCCACCAAGAATATTACTAGACTCCATACTAAGAATGTCTTGTTATAAATGCATTACAACACTGCTTGAAATCGAACCCGGACCTTACAATCGGTGATAACATTTACGCTACTGGTCTAACGAGGTATTCAAATACAAACTAATGTAAAATTAAGAAAGTGGTGTAAGTAATATAATTAGACAGGTAGGCGGTTTATCCGCCATCTTTGGTTTCATCAGAAAAGTCGTGTTCAATGCGTAAATGTATATAAACGCGCGTTTCTTAAAGCACTTTCACATAATACGTGCGTCGATGCTGCGTTGAAAATTTATTCACTTATGACTACCTGGTTTACTGGAGAAGACAGATAAAATAAAAACAATAACCTAATATAGAATAATTCGTTTTCAAATATTGTAGCGGCATTCTAAAATACTAAATATCATGATTTCATAATATGTTGTAAACCTGCGGCTTTTATTAAACAAGGACAAGTAAAGGTGAACAAGACGCCTATAGATGATATATATACATATTTGTCCTGTAGTGCAAAAACTAAATAGGTACTTACATAATAATATTAATACTTCCAATAACCAAATCTATATAATATAAGACAAATGTTCACAAACCACATCTGACTGTTACTAAAATAGCAATTTTATTATGCCTAAAACACCCGGCATGCGTTATCAAACTGTAGAAATATAATCGCAGTGTACCTCCGTCGTCAGTGTGTAGCCCCTTTATTAATCTGATGATAGTATCTGTTCAGACAGCATGCAGTCACGCGTGTGTGAACACTCTTATACCATTCTACTTTAGCTTTCTTTAACTAATCACTCATTATTTTCGTACATTTTTAATAGCTCCTACATTTAGAAAGATGGCATATTTCGGGTAACGATTCTATGAAAGTATAATATTTCGATCTAATTAGTTATTTTATTAAGTTTACTAGCCTTTTACTTATATATAACCTATGGCGGAACACCGATGGCCAGATGCAATAGGTGTTCAATAATATCTGATATTCCAACAATAGACAAGTTAAATTTAAATTATTGCTTTCCTAGACTAACTGTTATCACCATTCTAGATAGATTTATGCACAAGGATTTTCGAATGCCATTTTCCGCATCATTGATTCCTGTAAGACCCTCTAAATATATCGAAATATGCGCAAAATCTCGGACGTCGCTATGCTATAGGAAGAATATGAGTTTTCGCGAGTATGTATTAGAATATATAATAATATCAGTCTGTATATATCTTCTCTCACTGCTAGACACGGTCCTCATCTTAGTGTGAGAAGGGTTAGGCCATAATACACCAAGATGGCCCAGTGCAGATGGGCAGACTTCACACATCTTCGAGAACACTATGGAGAACTCCATCTTAGTAATACAAAAATCAACCTCGTAAATGAAACTTGGTTTAACCAACCTATTTGGTTAAAACAACCTTGTTGGTTACGCATTGACGTCCATCAATAACCTCAAAACAACACAACATGAACATAAAAGGAAGCGAACATTTCCAAATGCGCATACGCAAATGAATTAATTCAATCTAATTACTGGTTCCCATATGACGCTACTTCCGGTAGCATTCAGCGTATCAGCGCCATCAGCGGAAGTGGTATTGGCGTCAATGGTGGTGCTGAATGAATCGGTTAATAAAGCCGTTGTTTAGAAATACCTGTTTATTAATTACGTATGGTATCATTACGCTTGTAGACTCACATACAAAGGACAGGCAGAGAAGTATCTCTTTTAGTTTATAATCACTTTTAAACATTTGCGTTACATCATTTACCAACGGATATTATCATGCTCGGTATTTACATACCTTTTTGAAGGTTTGACGTTCGGCTCGGATCTGATTATTAATTTAATGAAATTACCTCATTGATAAAGACTTTTTTAAATACAGCTCTCGTACGAAAATTTTGTCGTCGCAGGATCTTTAAAAACATACAAAGAACGGAGACAAAGACACCCAGACCTGGAATAACTATTTTTGGAACATTAAATTTTTTGTCGCGTGTGGATATCTAACCCACAACTATAGGTGTAGTGACCATTCATACCTCAACCACACTATCATGTATGACCAAAGCCCCGCGTATAACCTTCTTGAATAGAGTCATATATCTTATATCTCATTTTCTCTTGTTCCAGAGAGCCACACTGGCCGAAAAAGAAGTGACCACGTTGAAAGAACAGCTGGCCACAACCAGTCCGACAGCTCTCCAAGCCACCGTCCCTAAGACCAATGGCTCCCACCTAGAACCCACCAGGGACCAGGCCACAGAGACCAGAATCGACAGGTTCAGCCCCGACATTAAAGAGGAGAAAGACTTGGATGACGACGTAGACCAGAAAATGGAGATGGCTGCCACTGGCAGGAGTAATAGCAACTCCTCGAGGAGTAGTCCTGTGGTGCATCAGGGAGGGAATCTGGAGAGTGAATTAGCTGCTAAGGAAAAAGAGGTAGGTTTATATAACGAGTCTTTTAAAGCTCGATTTTTGTATTTATTTTTATAAAAAAAGACAACTATCACACTTTTCCATCACACAATTCCGAATAATTTCATTTCAATTCATTGAAATTAAACTACTATATACGGATTTTATCGCGTTGTTTATTTATCACTGTATTACAAAATTTTGAAACTATTACACTACTACTACTATTGAATTTTACTAATTTATAAGCTAATAAAATTATTTAATCAATGAATAACATTCGCGTAAACAGAAGACAATATTATTCATTTCAATTTTCAATTCAATGAGAAGTGCAGTCTCAATAATGTTACAAAACTACAAAACAAAAATGTCCCCCGAAATTAAGACACTACCTACATCAACTAAAGCTACCGATCCTAGTTCATATATCTGTCATGGCGTCACTAAATCACTTCGCAATATATTCGTTAATACCTCATCTTTACAATCATGAACAGTTTCTTTAGCAAACACGTGGGAGTCTCTAGTTATGACAATACATCGACACTCCACTCAAAAGCTGTATCACTACTCTATTGCTCTCAATTAGAGCTGCCCCGAGCGCGTTAATTGACGATATCGATAATATTGATTGATCGATTGGTGGGCGTTAAACATTTGAGTAGAATGTGTTGTTAATTGCGGTTATGGGAACCGTTCGGTGCTAGGTTAGTTTAGTGGTCAATGGAAATAACGAAACGTAATATTTTTGAAGCATATTTAAAACAGACTCGGTTATTGAATTAATGTTTTAAGCTTTTTACGTACTGTAGATGTTATTATATAGAACCTAATGATAGACCTCGAAATACAGGTGCAATACTTATTATTGTCAATCAAAGCCAATATTACAGTTTGGTTAACTTGGAAATGGAAATCTAAATTCGCATCAAGCTAACACCACTAAAGAGTTAGTTTAAATAAAGAATAAAGTGCCTTTTTAAACATAAAACAGTATTTGCAAAGCAGCCTTTTAAGTCTTTTGCAACCATCGGCAAAACAGCCAGGAAGCGCTTAAAACATAGTCAATTTCACTCAAAAATTGCCAAAAACACCGCGTACATGAAAACTCAATTAGAAACCGTGCTGTCAAAAAAACAGTATTGTATGTGCGGAAAAACTTATCTTGTCGACTCGTCATGTCGACATCGCGTTGGCACCACACTAATTGAAATTAGCAACACCCTCTGATCGCTTGCCAATGCCAATTAAGAGCGAAGATAATGTCATGTCAGATAACTTTTGGATCATATGGAGATAGTTTGAAAAATTTCGGGTATTTCCGTTACTATCTGAAGCGAAATCATATGAAAAATAAATAGGTTAATTAGAAATATTTTATAACTAACTCATTATAGAAGCAGGATTACGTGCCAATATATCAGAAGGTAGAGAGTAAAGTATGTTTCCTTTAGATATATGTTTAACCTCTCAACCAATCCAGTTATTAAAAATACGAAAAAAGCTAACAAAAGTAGACTATCATAACAAAATTTTCGTTTCAAATAGTCTGGTTAAGCTCGGATGCCGGTGTCCTACTGTTGGTTGAGAGGTTAAGAATGTATTACGAACTTTTCATAATCCTGAAATTGCCGTTGTCCAAGAACCGCACCCAAAAATAAATTCCTAACGTACCTCTTAGTTCAGGGCAGTCAATAATACCGTTCACTATTTCAAAAAGACATAAAATCTACTATACGCCTTCTTTCAAACAACTGAACTGAAATTTCTCACAGCATACAATATAGTTTAAGGTATATTTCGCATTTTAATCTGTAGTAAACGTAGAAGTATACGTCACCAAGGAAAATATTACCACTATCAGTGCGAGGATGACTCTCATATCAAGCGACGCATTAGCAAGGTCAGGTCATCCTTACAACCCAAACCCAAATGCAGTTCCCAATACTTGCACTTCTTCTGTAAAGTGTAAAAGAATAGAGTTCTCTTTCTGAACCACCAAGTGTTCACAATTAAGGGTCCTATAAATAACTGTGGCAGTTAGTCGCGTGTCTTAGAGCCCGCTCATAAACGCTGATATTTATTTAGTGCAAGGATTACCGTTCGTTCGGTGCCGATCAATCATCCCATTGAACGTATCCTGTTTCCTTTCGCTAGTGATGCGCTTAGTCGATCAATTGTCGATGTTGCAGGGTGCGAGATATGAGATTTATAACGGTATCGATGTCTTGGTAGACTTGTAGTAAAGCTTGCGCTTATGGTTTCGGTCAATAGTGAAGAGTTTAGTTTGATTTCCCAGTTAATCATAGTGTTATTAGATTTTTGTGCTAGGCAGTTCTCAGTAGCGGAATGGAGTCTGGTAACGTGCATGTGCGTCTGCATCAAACTCCGGCTACTGGTAATTAGTGAACTGTTGATTAGGCCTTCATATCGAACTCGAAATCTCGTGATCTCGAATCGCAAACAAAACACGCACAAACTCTTAATACTATACCAATAAACCAAACCTCAAGATAAATCTTGAGGAAAAATAACCCAGAGTAAGCGCCGTGTTATTTTTTTATGTTAAACCGTACGAAGGTTAAAATTAACAGACTATTTATACTTACTGCCTACAACAGTTGACAGAATAGCTTCCACATTACAACTGTATTATCTAACCTTAATCGCTAATTCTAGTGGATTTATTACTTGCTGCTATAGCATCCTTCTGATGCAATCGTCAAATGTTATCTTAAGGATCCTTTCCAACTGAAATCTGAAGGTCACAATTAGCATTGGAGCATACACAAATACCTTTTTAGACTACCAAAACTGACCCTAATACTATTATTGATTTATCGATAAAATCCCACCCACATAAAATTTCACCCAGTCACTATTCTAACCAACTGTCAAACCCAATTCAGCATTGCCCCTGCGCATGTAATTGATTTATTGATCGTACATTACATTCGATACGAGATGAACGCAGCATCCTTTTACTCGCATCTCCTAACCAGTTGACCGCCTGACCTCAATCGTATAAGTCATCTGGATGGTAGGGGAGCGATCTATCGCTAGGAATAGTTAAATAGTTCTTAAGTTATTGGGGAATATGTATTGGTTGATTCTGATGCAATTGGTTGATATATTAATTAGTTTATTGTTGATATTCCATTTGATACAGAAGCCGGATTCGTTCAATTTAAATAAAGTATTGGTCAACAATGAAAGTAAAGCTTTAGTTACTTTATGACCGGACTCAAAAATAGACTCTAATATAAGCTTAGAAAATCATTAGTTACGTATCCCAATATAACACAAAAAATCCCGAACAGAAGGTAAATGGTAACGCGTTTGGATTTCACTTACAATGTAGTTAACTTGTACAAACAGCATGACTATTCAATGGATTAAAAAGAGAACTAGTGATGTCTCTAAAATGATAGTAGTAAACTTAGCCATACATCCTTATTATAAAGATGTTATTATATACCAGTTGTAAATAAACCCAATTTTCCAACTGAATACAGAAGATTGTTTAAATATACAATAAAGGCAACATCCAAACATAACATGAAAGAAACTACACGGACAAGGGCAGTCAAAACCATCCCCATTCCGAGTGGTGCTCATCGGGAATGCGGCCGAAATTTCAAAGAGCCTAGTTGCAAGAGGCTTTCAGAATGCACCCATTCAACCTTCAGAATCATTAGTCCATTGAATCACCAAATTTAAAGAGAAAACTGGCGGATTTGAAGCGAATTTTCAGCTTTTGTTAGTCCTTCAATGGTAGCTATAGAATTACATGGACTTAGCTTGATCAGCGGGTAATTTTTGGTGCTTTTTTTAAGTCTGTACTTTATGAAGATAACGAGAGACTCGTTAAATGTTCAATAGGTGGCATATCATAAGTAATATTATTCTTAAGTAGTATTCAAACTTATATTAAAATGTAATATACTATAGTGAATTTAAGCGGCTCAATAATAAAAGGTCAATAATATAACAGTGAGAGAAAACTTTACATATAAAAGCAACGAAAATGCAAAACACACAAATATCAATAGTGTTGAACACCATAATACTTGTACAGTGTCGAAACTCAATGAGTTCTGCGATACAAAAGCTGTTATTTGGCGTAACGAACGCTTTTGTGCCGAGGAATTCCTTTACAGGCACTATCTTAAAGATGAATTGCTGTACAATGCTGTGTTAGTTCTAGGTGGTTCTGGCACAAAGTACGATGACGGCGCAATGCAAACAATCTACGGCGATAGTTTTGCGAACAAACTAGCCATAAACAATCCGATAAAGGTACCGAACGTACAACTTTTGATAGCACGCCGCTTTTTATGCAAATTCGAGTTGGGAATCGATGGTTAGGTTTTTTGGTTTCGTTGCTGTTGTTCAGTTTCTTCAATTGCACTTTAACTACAGTTGCGAAAGAAATTTTTAGATTCTTTTGTTGAAAAATTTGCTGATTTCAGAAGTTGAGTTTCTACTCAAACCAATCAAAAACATTCCCAATTTGTTCACCAAAAAACTTCAATCAAACTCAAAGGCGAAAATTATCAACAAACAGAGGAAGACCTATTATCGGAATGTCATCAAAAAGAAATAACACTCCACCCTTTCGGCAACTTAATTAAAATCTTCGCAAAAAATCTCGGCCCCTTCGATAAGGTTAATAAGTTTGTAACCGCGGATCCGTGGACTGTGAAAAATGTACCCTTTTCTCAAAAATTTGTCGAACAATCAAAGAATATCAAAAAATACATGGCCGAGGGGCACATTGTCACGATTTCCCGACTTATAAAACCCTTTTCTCTTTATTTGAGATCTCCAGATTGTTTCTCTGGCTTCGTTTTGATTTTTCTTATAGTCAATGCTTGCAAACAATAATGTTTGTACGACTTCTTCTAACTTTTGTTCTAAGGATTAATTATTTGAATTCAATACAATTTTACAGGTGACTTTTTCTTACGTGACCAAATTGAACAAAGATGTTAAGAAGTATAAATCAAAAATTTAATGTATTATTTTAATAATGTTTCAAATTCAATAGAGTAGATTTATTTTTTATACAAGCAATGACATAATTATTATTGTGAAAGCATTTTTCCAATATCGAACGATTGCTTTTCTTTATAAAGTAATTTCTAGAATTTATTGGTACAGTTAGCCACAATAATAGCTAAACATTAAACAAATTTGTAACAATATTTAATTATTGAAAATATTGACTTCGCATTGTTATATAATTAGGAATTGTGATTAAAATAGTGTCACTGCAGGAAAAGATGAGGAATTACCATTATTGCGTATTAAAAAGCAATTCTTAACCTCATGAGTTAATCGACTTCTATCGATGTTTAATTAAATATTATTGATATGCCTTCCGAAAACGGCCATAGAAATCACCCAATACTTACCAAATAAATAGAAAATATAGAAATCATCAGACCATACGCCGGACTAACCGATCGATCCTATGATTAATAGATAATACCATAATAATTTACAGTAAAAATGATCTATCTAAATCTATAGAAAGAAATATGGTTTCCATCGAATCTCTGATTAAAATTAACGAAATAAGATTTACTATATGTCATCCAAGCATTGAGATAAATGGATCGGAATGATATTTCTTTTTTATAAATTGGCTATTTATTACTTTAGCCGACGTTTCCGACTCGTTCATATTGAGTTTAACACTTTATGTTGGAGTGTCACGGTTGTTAAACTCCTAAGTGGTAAGCAGGATCTTAGCCACCATTTTTTGCCAGCGTTCCGGATTCTATATACTATTTCCAGGAAGCAAAGTGAAGCCCTCGTGATAGACAATTACGTATAAGTTGACGCGTGAACTGTAGTACTCAATTAAATTCCAACTACAAACAAAATTAGGTTTATTAACATTCTAAAAAGAAGGTTCCGTGTTGTAATTAAAACTAATTTTGTCTTTATTATGCACCTGTTATTGATATCAAACAGGCACCTGGCAACATTACAATCGCGTACACAGTTTAGTATACGACGCTACTATTTAATTTGAAAAAGCAATAATACCCGGTTATAAATCATAAACACCTTTCTTTTTAGGCAGTAAAACGTTACTTTCATCTTAGCCGGTAGATGGCGCTGTACTAAAATCCAACTGTAAATTATAGTTTAATGTCACTCCTACGGCGGACATGAAAGAGTGACGGTGCTATTTTTGTACTCACCAAAACGAAAACACTCGAAATTAGTTTATGACGTTTGTCTGTTTGAGAGTTCGATTTATTTTAATTTTGTTATTTTCGGGGGGACGGCGTTTCTCTTATTATGTGTTGCTCGTAAACCGATGTGGTTCGACACTGAATTATATCTCGTCCGGACTGACTAATGATAGCCGTAACACTAATTTAGACTCTATTGACGTTTATCGATGATCGCCTTCTCAGAGATACTTAACTAACTTAATTTTAGGATTGATTTTTAGTATGCCACTAATGTTTTACTTGGAATTTTTCTTCTTTCTTAGGTATTATGGCGTAAGGGTCCTTTTTAATTTGATATGCAGGTTCTAAGCTTAATAGAATTTTAATTATATATAGATTTTGAGAAACTTAAAAATTTGTGGCACTTATTCCTTATTAAATTCTAAATATATACAACCAGCCAATCACCACTCTATTAATTCAAGAAGTATAAGTAATAAATATCTACTTCAAAAAAGTGTAGGTGCTAATATTCTTTACACACATAATTGCATGCAACACAATTACATGAAATACATCAAAGTCAAACAAAGCAATAATAAGCTGATCAAACAACTGGAACTATAAGGCCATCTAAATCTTAGTAATGTCTATTTTCCGACTTATACTATTGCTCTTCAATTATTTATTGTTATCCGTGCCAACGTATAAACCAATGATAAATTTACCTTACAACTGGAGCAATATAGAATCATTAATTTCAACTGATGTATTCACCGATAATTTATAAACGGCGACGATGCCAAATCGCATCAAAGTGACACGATGAACGTATGCACTGCCGAAGCCAATACACTCGTATTGATAGATTAACGGCCCGATTAACATGAACTAGCTACTGTTAAAATAACTTGCTGTTCACTTTCAGAAGATCATCAGCATAAACAATCACGCATTTACACTCAATTGACATTACGATGCGATTCAATGCGACTCTAATAAGAATAAACATAATAATGTTTTCGCCAATGTAAATCCATGTTTGATTATACATGAAACACATGACCTTTGCGTTCTGATTTCCAACAGCAAATCAAAGAGAAAGCATCGGGGACGTCGACAAGAGAGGCAATCAGATGCCCCATCAAACGCAACCTATCATCTTGTCAGAAATCGGCACGCACGTTAATTTAATAACAAAAAAAGCCTAGAGTTACATTAGAAAAAAGGACAAAAATAAAATGTAAGTAGTATACGCGTGGGGCTCGCCCGCTCCTACGTAATTACGGTCCAAACACGCGAGCGACTTGAAAGCAAATGTCAAACTCACATATTTATTTCCAAGTATTGAATGCTGCGCCCGCTTCTCGGAAGATCCGATGTAAACATCATCGTGTCGATGATGAAAGCGATCTGCGGCTTTGTACTCAATGCTGATTAGTCTAATTTTATCCGCGCCGACAAAAAACACGACAAATATGTTATTTGTGTGTACCGTGACAACGTTGGCGTGACTCTCAATAATGACCGGAAAACGAACGCCTCCGAACCTTCTCCCAGTGGAAACTTTGTTAGTCAGTCAGCAATGTTACTTTAATAACCTCGTAATTAACTAAAACGAAGACGGCTCGTCGAATTCGTCCCGGTTTATTTATACACGGGCCCGCGTCGATATTCAGAAGCCAACTTGATAGATTCATAGCAGCGAACATCAAAGAGCATACATTAATCATAACTCACATCAATCGCCGGTGAAACATTTCTGTTTTTATTGTAAATCAGTATTAAAAAGCGACAGCATAAGCATATGAATCAAACGTGTGCCTCGAGACGTCGACTATGTGCAATAAATTCGTGAAAACGTAAATAAAAAAGTGTGGCGGGCCGATCGGACCACCCTGCGGTACACCTGTTGAGTCTATTACCGTGTGCGCGCGGCGCCGACAGATACTATCGAACGTTGGCGGTTTCGTGAACACATCACATGTCGTACATCATAATACGCGATGCGTTGAGAAAAATCAGCGGCGGTCACATCAGTGGTAGCTCCGACGGGCCACGCGGCTTGCCCCGAGCGCGGATCGCACGCGGCCGTCCTCCAACATCGCAACGCTATGAGTTTCCACGCAAATCGTGCGTGAAGTTTCTTTTTAAATGACGCCCGGTGTAAGTGCGCCTCAACTGCGCCAAACTAATAAAAGTTATACTTCCTACGAAATGATATTTATGTATGTACTACGTCTGGCTTCCATCGTTTTATGATCGTCAACAGTTACATATTTAATGTTCGATGTTTATCAACATTTCTTTCTTATGCAGGTTTTAGTGGAGCGATAAATTATTTATCATCAAAGACTTGCTTATTTTGAAACTTTTGTTTCTTCAGCTCGGTAATTCTTAAAGCTTTGGAAAAGACGTCATTGGCACCATTTAGTGAAATTATTGTTCTTTTATCATTAATTTGGCATATTAAGAATAGATTGTAAATTCAAGGATAGTGTACGATGATAACAGAATCGGCAGGGCTCATGGATGCCTGTCCGTGATATCACTATGTATACAACTTGTGTACACCTAGCCTTACTCAGTAGTTTACACATTGAGTCATCCTGAAAATCTAAGAACATGACGCATTCATGTAAATTCTTAACAATGATTTTCAATTAAAATATTTTATGAGACTAGTTCTATAATGACCTGGTTTAATGTTGATTCTTCTAAGAATTTAAACGATTAAACGAGCACGATTAGCCGATACTGCTGCATAAAAATACTTCGCTGTCAATACAATTAAATTGGATTGATTAGTGCTTCCAATATACACGTGAATAAGTGCCACTGGCTGCAATCTTACCTTCTAGCTCTTGTAGTGATTCATCCTTCGATTTTACTCCAAGGTCGAGAAATATGTTTGCTATACAAATCCCGTAGACGTTTTTTATTTAAAAGCTTTCTTTGTCTCACAAAGTGCTCAACGTTTAATAAGACACATCTGTTACAACTATATTTTGGGGACATCGTCTTTGAAACGTCATATAGTCGATAGGTATTCGGTTACAGGAGATATTTAGTCACAACTTTGAACCTTAAGTGTTTCTAATAAGGACCAAAGAATCGTGAAGATTGTACACCTTTGATGTGTCTCAATTTCTTTTTGTGGAAGCTGAGAATTTTCGATGGCTCATCGGGACACTGCCAGATGAGTAAATCAACGCGAAGCGGTGAAATATCAATATTTATAACAGCTTATTCATCTCGTGTCTCGCAGAATTGTGTTTTGTCTAACGTTGCGAGAAAATGAGCTTCCAACAGACCGATTAGAAATAAATACACAATAGCAATAAAAGCTTCCAAGAAAATAAATTGCATACGACTAGACTTTAATTTTAACAAATACTTAACAATTTCGTTTACGATACAATACAAATTTTAAATCGTAATCCTTCTATTATCATTCCATAACGATATACTTAAACGTCTTTTACTTTAAAATATCTAACGCTATTTAATCATGAACTAGCTATTGCCATCGACATTGCTTATGTAACTTAAAAATCCTCTTTGTATTTCGTCCTTTAAATTACTGAATTTATTGTTGCAAACTTGCCCTTACACCAACAATATAACCGAGTGTGAATATAAACCTAGCTAAATCCCATATCTCATGCCATCATAAATATCATAACACTAATACCAAGAAATCCCACATATTCGACATCACTCACACTATTCGTTTAATAACCTCATGTAATATTAACGTGCTCATAATTAGTTCGATCTCAATCATTGGTTCATCAATATTAATTTGCAATTACAATATCACGCCTCTGTACTTGAATAGGTTCATTCCACTGTTTGATTAAAGTTTAATATGTTTTGTTTATTCATGATCTACTAACTCAATTTTTTTACTTCAGTATTGAGTCAGTGAAGTACCTTTTTCTTATACAATAGCCATTTTTTGTCCCACTTATAAATGTTTATTGGTATCGAGCGATAATTAATCTTTATTATTTCATTAAACTACGGATATAAGCTTTAAGTTCTGGTCTAGTGGAGGCTTAAATAGAATAATTTGATGGCGTGGCTGTAAGCAATATACTTTGATTAAATTTGATGGTGGAACGACACTTATAAATAGTTACCAATCAGTATCCATCTGAAGAATAGATGAGAAAGAAATCATTTCGTATAAATTAAAATAAATACGATTCAAACTTTAAATCAAATGAATAAAAACAATATATTCAACACAATCCAATAAAAACAGTAATTATAGTAGAAAATAGCTACAATATTAATACATAAGCAATTATCGTCGCAAATAATGATCAACTTGGAATATTACACTTATCGGAACGACCGGGTTATTACCTTAACTAAAACCTTATTGGGTTTCAATAAGAACCAATTTGTTCCGCGGCTACCGTATCCCAAAACCGGTTCAACAGAACTATGGACCCAAAATCATGCCCTGTAAAGTCGAAATTTGTTTGTTGCTATTATTTAGCCATTTGTAGGGACGTGTTAGTTTGAAACGCAGCACGTGTGAGGAATATGTCAATTCATTATAAACTTTGTGTCGTATAGAAGATGATTTGTGACATATTATAGAATAATGCGGTATCTGTTGGTACATGCATCCATTAAGGACTTATTGTTTCGTGTGAGATACCGCCGAATTCTGAGTAATTGACGAATTTCTGTCGGTGTTTAGTCATCGTGTGTTTAATTAGTTTCTGTTTATTGTTCGTATTATCGATTCTAGTTACGTTATCTGAACTGTCGAACAAATTTGTGTACTGAGATAAATCGGAGACTTGTGTGGCTTCTTTGTGTGATTAGAAACTGTTTAGCGTTTTAATCGTTTCTCATGACATCATATAAAACACAGTGAATAAGAGTACGATAATCTAAAAACATGTTCGTTTTCTTCTATCATCTGTAATTTCATTAAAATTCATAAAACTTTTAAGGTAATTCCCCCACCTGCAACTTTCCGTTGAAACGCAATTATACGACGTCGAAAACATTCTACTATTGTTTTTATTAAAATTAATTCTGAAAATCAATCAATTCCAAAGTTTCTTGTCGCCCACGCGCTCCTCAACATTTTTCTCGTCGCTCCCTCGTTCAGACAATAGAAAATGGTTATTAATATTCGCTTGTAAAAAAACACGGTTGCTAAACAATAGGTGTTGTTAATTTACTCATTAAGGATTCATGGGGTGTGCTACCCCCGTGGGGAGAGGGGTGGCAGATTCAGAATGATATTGGCCTCCTTTGATACATTCGGTTTTGGTACAAATTGAAATTTAATTTTATATCAAGCTGGGATGTGTCTGGAAACTAATCTCGTGGTGTCTACTGAAAATAACGAGCTTGGAGGGATCATTAAAATATACGATTACATTTTGAATCAAAAATTTATAATAGCACTGCAATATTATTCAAAACAGGTGATATTACAATGTATGAATTGGTACTTTTGATACGCTGTTAAGACTGTTAATAACAAACATAAAAATTGTCATAAATCAAAGATACGTACAAAACACAATGGACGACAAAACAACCAATAATCTGAATACTTTGAATGACAAAAACAGTTTGACCACGTGTCGGGGGTCCGAACTGGTTTGAACCGGTTCTTAATAAAACGTCATTCAATCGAATTTCATACAATTCATCGCAAAAGTATACAAAGATTGTACAATTCACATCATGCTATTCTGACCTTTATAATAGCTATAATAAAGACCATAGCTGTCAAAGATTTTCCGGTTCTGCTGCTGTGATTGGTACACGCTGATCGCCCATTCAAATTCGAATCTACGCAGATGTCCAGCTGCCTTAGTTAATCGAACGAGATCTATTGGTACGACTTTTTATTGTTGTATTAATGGCGATTCTGAATAGGATATCGCGTGACGATTTTAATATAAATGTATAGAAGAGGAAAAGGGGATTCCACTTTTGCTAGTACACGAGAAACTTTTAACGAGTACACAGTTATTTCCAACGAAAACACGAAAAATTATTAGCGGCGCCCCTGTCTTGCGATTTTAATTGAACGTTTTCTGCGGGTCCCATCGAAACAAAAGCGTCAAAAGGAATATTTCGCATAAATTATTTTTCTTGTGTTTTTTTCTCAACACTTCATTGTGGAGATATCGTTAATATTAATTTTTTGACACGGAAACAGAGCGGAGCTTTAATATTCGTGATATAGCCCTTTGTTATTGTAATGTCTGCCGATAGCTTGCCCCTCCGCATAGGTATAGCTGGTGTTAAGAAGTTGTCTATTTATTTTAATGCTTTCGTTGCAATTCATCGGGCTTGGGGAGATTGGTTTTGTTCAGTGAAGGATAAAAAGGAATTATTATGGCTCGGATAGACAATGGTTAGGGAAACTTGCAACATCATTATTGTGCTAAGTTAAATAAGTTATCTTCAGAACGGCACAGCCAAAAATCTTTCATTATCGGCAGCATGGGTGACAAAATCAAATTTGTTTGGCCGAAATAAGAATGTTTATTGCAAGAGACAATAAAACACGCATAAATACAAACACATAACGGCACACTTAAAAACGGAATGCTTTTATCTTTTCAGAATCTTACACACATTATTTCTTATAGTCCTTTCCAATCCATACTGATGAAAATGTACACAAACCAAATTTTGTTTAATTTATCATTATTACTTACTTAATGGAATAAGTTTAGTAAGTTTAACCGTATTTTCAAGGTTTTCACATGATACCACAAGGCATTTTAAAACAATTGCCGTTTAATTAATATATTATTATTTAATTTGAAAAATCTTAGTCGAAATGTCAGATTATTTGACAGATAAATAAAAAATAAATAAATTATAATTACATAGGCCTTTTTTTTTTTTTTTTTTTTACGTGGGGGAATGCAGTGACGCATATCCCTCCGCGGGGGCGGGCGGAGGGATTATGTCGGACTCGCCGGGGTAAAAGAAAGATGTGGAAAAGATAATGTACCTCCCGGAATACCGACTAAACCTACCACGGTGTTCCTCGACACAACCACTATCGACGGGGCCGCGCGAATCGCTTTCGCATGCGGTCGCGATCCCGCTGAGGTTACGGCCCGCCGTGTAAAACGGCAGGCCACTACGCGAAAAGACCTACCCAAAGGACTCACTTCTATAATATACCCTACTGTCCCCCCCCCTAGAGGGGAGACGGACTCGAAACAGAGGCGCGCGTGGGAACACGCACGCCGCCTCTTGGACCTGGTGCTGAACGGATGGTGGGCAGGCCCAAAAAGCCCACCACCCCCAGGTCAAACCTCAGGGTGGCTGGAGGTCATCTCGCGCCCTCCGGCGCCCGGCTCTGCGGTTGGGGAGAGGGTTTAAACGCTCCCTCTCCCGCTCCGCCGCCTCCTTGATGGAAATTACTTCCTCGCAGAAGGAGGCGACGGCGTTCCACGACCTCTCACTCCGGACCATAGACTGAACTACGGCCGGGAGCGAGAGGGCAACCGATCCGACTGCCGCGATCAACTCACGGCGCTGCGATGCCCAGGCGGGGCAAACCGCCAAAGTGTGCAGCGCCGTGTCCTCAACAACGTCGCGGCAGTCGCCGCAGTGGTGACAACCGGGCGTCTCTTGCCGGCGTATACGACACAGGAACCGGCCAAAACAACCGTGGCCAGTCAGAACCTGTGTCAGCCGGAAGGTGAGGGCGCCATGCCGCCTCTCCAGCCACTCCTCAAACACGGGACTTACCGCCACGATCGTGGCGTGCCCGGCACTAGGGTGCACAAGTCGCTCCTTCCAATTAGCCACTAGGACCTGGCGGAGCTCGGACCTTGCCGCCTTGATTGCGGCAAAACCCGGTCCCTCGCCCCGAGCTAGCGCCTCCTGGCGCCAACGATAGAGCGACGCCAGGAGCGCCGCTTCCAGGTCCCATGGCATCGATCCGGCGAGGAGGCTCGCAGCCTCGAACGAGAATAATTACATAGGCCTGCACAACAAAGAATAATTCGTTCAAGCCTTAAGATTTTTAATAATTGATTAGTTAATCGAAATGTGCTATGCAAAGATAGTTAAAAATAATTTGCGATTAAATATACGGTATATAGAATAATTTAAAATTTAATGTTGGCTGTTTATTACTGCCATTAAATCCAAGCAAAAGTAAGTACTTACGTGCTATAGGAAAGTTCACTCTTGCCGATACCGTATGTAGCAAGAGAGGTTCTAAAGCTTAGTTGTCATTTTGAAAAAGGTTGACTATACTATAGGTTCGAATCACACGCGGGACAAATATTTTGTGTGATCCACAAATCGTTTTTCCGAGTCTGGGTGTTTTTATCTCCGATGTTTGAATGTTTGTGAAGTCTTCTGCGACAAAAAAATTTAAAACTAGTGCGAGAGTTAAAAAACATAACGAATGCGGTTGGCCACTGCAACTCAAGTTGATAAGCAGCCGTAAAACCAAAATAAAGAAATTCATTTAATATCGCCCATTCTAAAATAAATAAATTATCCTGACCGTCAAGAAAACTACAATTTTGTTGACTGCTATTTTACTTTGTGTGCTTTTGCTTATGACTTGGCTTACTTACGGAATATTAATTACGTACTGATTTGGACTGTGCTTCTTCTTGAAGCAACAACATTTGGCTACAAAATTGGACAAATAACAATAGTCATTGGCTACAATAATAATGATAAATAATTTAATTAAGTCACTATAGACTCTGAACTTCATAAGTGTTATTTTTTGGCCTAAATGAGTACATAATTTTTGACCTTCGCAACTTTAATTGTAAGAGGTAAATAACTTTGATCACTAATAATTACTAATTACCTATTCCTTTTTTTATTCTTTTTAACAATGAAAAATTCTATACCATGCAAATATTTTTTTCTGTACTATATTCTGTTTGCTCAACTGCAAAATCGAATGACGGGTGCAAATATAGCGCGATAAAATAAATTTGTAGCAGTTTCTATATTATTTCTAACTCTTTCGCTGCATTAAATCGAATGATTCGATTAGATAATTATTTGATTTACAATTGACGCTATAATTGGACATCACTAAAATGTCTATGGTCATTTCAATGAACCGTTTGTTTACCTTTTTATCTTATAATATTGGAATAGACTAATCATTGAGATTCTCATAGAAAACGGATCTGATTTAATCGAAATTTTGCCAAACGATACCTCAAACACCGCAAAATATAGCCACAAATCAATCAACATCTCACCTATCAACCTATTGATCTATCAGCATAACCATAGTAAAACCGACTGATAGATTATGATTTCTATAGAGGCCATTGGTCAAGATACACACTTTCCAAATGTCACAAGTCTTTCTGACGCAACCGTCGCACGTGGAAGTTATACCTATCGATTAGCAGTAAACAATCGATAATGATTTAGACGAGTCAACGGCCAGCTTATCGTGGGTCATTATTTGTGTATAGTTTAGTTGAGCGAACTATTATCGCAACTCCCGCGCAATCAATCGATTGTCAAAGTTTTCCTTAAGTGATTTATTAATATATTGATGTCTAACTTACTTTATGATGTCGTGCTAAGCATGTGCTAATTAATTTTATACAATAATGTTTAATATAAGATATCATATCTGGCATAATTTGAAAATATTTTCACTGTAATTATTGAAATTTGTTAATTTATTTAATAGTACGTACTAACGGCATTAATTAAAGCATATGCATTATTTAAAATTATAATAAAGTTCTAAAAAGTATGTTTTTATTTAAATCAATTATTTTGATTTATATGAAAATTTAACAATTAATACATAACTTACAAAATTAAATGAGGAATTTTGTCTTATATTTATTTCTGCCTTTGCTTATTATATTTTAACAGATTTTATCGCAACCGAATATTACAGATATATGTATACGAATAATTTACAGGGACTTACGTGTTAAACACAGAGTAAAGTTTGAGAACCTATCACCAGAGATCGATACAAGCATTTTGACAGAACAATATAGCTAACGATTGATAAGTATTTATATAATTTTTTTTTGTTTGGCACGTTACCGTACATATGTAAGTCGGCAGTTGGTCGATAAAGTTCTTGCATCCGTTCGGGAGTGATAGTGACAACGGATTCTGATAATCGTCAATACGAAAAAGGTCGGTTGTTTTAATGGATTATTACAAATTTGACAATAACCTTTGTACTAAAAAAATATTTGAATTTGTTTCTTTTTTGTGTGTTTGAATATAGAATAGGCTTGTTTGTTTTAGTGATATAAATGTGTGTGTTTCTATTAGTAATACATATTAGTAACTTGGATGTGTGCGTGAACCAACTGAAAGTCAAACATTTAAAATTCGAATTAACTAATATTACTAATGTCTTACACACACATAGATAGAAATACGCACACCTACAAGCTCGGACGCATTCGTGAGCTTATAGGACTTACAGATAACTAGTATATATGTAAATAGAGTAAATATTTAACATATCTATTTAAAAGATCTCACGTATATAAGCAATTGTATAATACGTAGAGCCCTACTTACATTGGTTCTTATAAAATCATGAATTATTCAACGAGCATATCTATTTGTTTTATAAATACTTAATATATTGTATGTTATGTATATTTAGAATATATAATTATTTGGCGAATCCATTAATTCCAGCAACATACACAATGTAAATACATATTTACTTAATATGAACATATTCCTCGAAACGCGATATCGCTCGTATATAAACAAAACTTTTCTAATAACGCTTAAAGCAAAATTCTGAATATACATAATTAGAATACGATAAATTATTAGAAATGAATATTAAATTATGATTATTTAATCACATAATTATTTACATACATATCGCTCTGTAATCCTCTAAAAATAAATTGGATAGACTTACAATAGCCTTTACCACCGTCTTACAAAAGATACCAGCCAAATAACCTTCTTGTTTCTTCTTGTGGTATGTAAGGTCTCTAAGAAGACGCTGTGCAATAGAACTTCGTCTTTTTAATTAAAGCATATAGTTTACAACATCTTCGACCGATGCTAAACGGTTGATAATTGCATATAACTGCCTCCGTGGTGCAGCGGTAGTGAATGCGACTGTTGCTTGAGATCTCGGGTTCGAATCCCGAGTCGGAACAACAAAAAAAAAGTTTTTGGATTTTTCTGTTAACCTCTCGGGTGTCGTGTGAACACCAAGTGTACATAACCGCCAAGGCCTTCCTTTCACATTTTTAATCAGACGCTCGACGGGTTAAGATATCTCAATAGCAGACCGAAGTTAGGAAGTTGGTGGTGTTAGACACCCCGTGCTTCGGAAAGCACGTAAAGCCGTTGGTCCTGCGCCTGATCTCTCTCCGTCGTGTTGGATTACCGTCCTATCGGATTATGAGAGTTAAGGAACAGAGAGTGCACTTGTATTTGCGCACACGCTTGTGCACTATGATATCTCCTGCGCAGATGGCCAGTCTCCGTTCAGAATGGCCGCCGTGACCGAAATTCGGTCTGGAGGACATTATTATAAACGTTTCCAATAATGCAGTACCTACTGCACACAAGCTTTTAAAAAAAGAAGTTATTATATCAGAGCAATAGATAAAACTGTGGTACTAACAGCATGGCCTCTCAAGAAGTGTTGCTTACCGAAGATAATAGACCTACTTGGTTATTTAGCTGTGGTCTTCTGTAGAATGGAAGTAACGAAGATGCAATCTTGAGTGCTTATAAAATCTTATCCTTAGAATCAAACCATTACCAAAATATTGCTTACTCGACTAAACTTGTAATGATGACAACTTTCAAGCCAAAAACGACACTAAAGCGTAATAGTTAAGGCATAGAATCGCCTGCAATAAAATATAATGTCACAGTTATTTGTATTCAAATACATTCATCAATATAACTAAACAGTGATCCATGGCCGTCCCTCGTTCGGGGCTAATTCCGAGTGTCATAAATTGTAGCATTAATTTAACGACAATGCATTAGACAATCCTAAGAGAACTATCTCGATAGATTGGTAACAATCTTCGGTAATCGTGACGTAACTCGACACACAATCGACTAAAATCGAACCGAGTTGAGTCGATTTAAAGTCCAGTATACTTTGAGAAACGTTGCCTAAAACAATCTTCGGTACCAGTGAGGGGACAATCGATTGAATTTGAACCGAGTTGAGTCGATTTAGAGTGTAAAATACTGTGAGGGTAGGTAACGATTTTACTTTCAAGGACAGTGGTTGTTGATTGAAATTCGATCTTATTGATTAGTGTTAAGGTTGATTATTGATTGGTTAAGTTTTAAGATATTAAGTAAATCGCTTAATGTGTTTCGACGGATGGTGAAAATGTTTTGTTTTGAGGCAACTATTCTAATGTTTGTAGTCCCATGTTTAGTTATTGTAAGTCTTCAGATGGGAACGAACCTATTAACGACATATACCTACTTATTTATATAAGTATCCGTCTTTTCGACATCTACTAGGTAATATTATTTATTTTTCTACTTTCGAAATGTATGAGAAGGTATTTATTATCAAATACTTTTTCAAATAACTTTAACATTATGAATAATCTCGACTTTACAAACATTGAATCAGACACAAAAGGCATCCAGACTTTTACATAGCTATCTGTAAATAACATAACTTGATGTCCAATAAAATCGAACCCATGTCATTCGAAACAGCTAGCAACCATTTAATCCACTGCGCAATCACTTCTCGTTCGCAACTCGGATCAAACAGCTACCGCTGCTACATTATCGTTAATAACAAAAAAGGAATCGAATCCACAACTCCTGCCACACTAGTCCTCATTCTCACACTAGTCAACCCATCAATCCATCACTCACATAAAAATGTCCAACGATTGAGTCAATTTGCAATAATTTTCAGTACACGGTCGAGCGAACAGCGCACTAACCTGCCGTGGATAATGGGGTTCGATTCCAAGGGAAGCAATTTTCTTGTATAATACACAGATTTTTATTTTCATACAGTCTCGGAACAATGAATTGTCGGTATTGTATTGTGACGCTGTTTTATGGAGTATATAGGTATTGGTATGAAGAGAAACCTTTTAATTGACTGCATGGATGACGCACTGGTTAGAGAAAAATGTAGCTTCCATCCTTTTAGGCCGACAGGCATTTTTATTCTAGATCTAAGATGAGAAATTTGTCTTTATAAAAGAAAATGAAATCAAGCTAAAAACATCAAAATTTGAGTTGACTATTACTACATATTTTAAATTGATTAAAAATATTGATCTGATTATTATTTTTTATCGTAAATTAAAAAGTAAATATAGTTATTGACTTGATTTACCGCAGGAAGTTGTTAATTTTTTAAAAAGGGCGTCATGCTATTTAAGCAAACATTAAATTAACATCACTCAAATTCTCTTGCAGTTTAAAGATGTTTTATTTATTGAACACATTGACGAGTATGGAATAATATTTGCTTAAGTTGTTCTCGTATAATTTAACTTTATAAATATTATGTTTATGGTTTAACTCAATTTACTTTCATCGCTTATTCATACATATCTTTCTGATTATTGTCACATTATCATCTATACTAATATTATACTCGTAAAGCTGAAGAGTTTGTTCGGTTGGTTGAACGCGCTAATCTCAGGAACTACTGGTTCAAATTGAAAATTTTTATTAGCGTTGAATAGCCCATTTATCGAGGAAGGCTATAGGCTATATAACATCACGCTATTACCAATAGGAGCAGAGCATTAATTAAAGAAGTTGCATAAACAAGGCAAATTCTCTTATGTGAAGCAGACGAAGTCGCGTAGGTTAACTAGTTATATATATTGCTTCTTTGATTCCTTAGTGTAAGCCAGCATTACAAGATCACCGGTTCGATTCTCGGTCGAAGCAGATTTGATGTTAGATAATTTAGGGATATGTCTAGAATTGTACTCGATTGAGGACAACAGGCTCGCTCTAAACATACTAAAAAAGATTTTGGCATAAGATATCTCTATCTAATATATAAGCGTTAAACTCGTCATGTTAAATTTACAAAGATATATTTAAAATTTTAAACACATTTACCCCTTTTAAACACGCTTTACCCGAACTGACCTTTACCCAAATTTACCCAAAATGTCTTCGGAAATTGATAAACAAATTGTCGGGTGGTCTGTTTATTTACACAAAGGAGGGTATTTGTCCATGAAAACAATAGGTATTGGCACTCCCACCTCTCGATAATTGAGAGAGGGACTTTAATAACCACCTATTATTTATCTTAGACTAATAAACACCTATATTCGGTAAAAACTGTGGATCCATTCTGTATTTTCTTTTAATAGTATTTAATATTGAACCGTAACTGCATTGATTTTGAGTTCACAATTAGATGGTATTAATCATGTATATCAATTAACAATTATAATAATAATAATGTGGTACCCATTGTTCTTTCTTCCACCGGTATCATCCCTAAGCATCTTCGCCATAGCCTGAAGTTAATTGATCTCAAAGAAACCTTGTACATTAGCCTGCAAAAAGCCGCAATTGTTAACACAATACAAACAACACCTCCAACATAATCTTTACATACTACACGCTACATTTTACTTTGTTTCGGCACCTAAATATAGTTAAAACCAGCCATGAGCTAAGAAAAAAAAAGAAAACAGGAAAAAAATTTACAAGCAGCGCAATGACTTATACAATAATAAGTATTTATTGCTCAGAAAAAGGTTACAAGTATTAAGGTTATAATTAACTGTTACTAAATTACTTTATTTTAGAATCCCGAAATCAACGTAATAATAGAAAAATTTGCCGTGAAATTAAATTATATAATCGCCATTCCAAATCTTCTTACTGGTGCTAAATCTACCAATTTCAAATACGTCACAATATACATATATACGTATAAACATACAAAAGATTTATTAAATACATATATACATGTGTACAAAGAAGAGGCGGTCGGGGCAAACCGATACACAATTAAAGAGGAAAACAAGAATACTTGTAAGTACTAATGCTAAGACGAATGTTGCGTAAAATCGACGTCCCCCATACCACCCCATCCTCCCCATGGCCGTAGGGACGCCTGATTTACGACGTCTAAGCAATGGGGTTTTGTTTTTTTAAGTATTTATAAATATGCAAAAATTTTAGCTTGATTTAATTGCTATAAGAAATAATATCTATCTGTATTTTTGTGTGTGGCAAGCACATTTTAACTCGTATTTTCAAAAATTACTAGTTTATCTATAAATTAATGTTATAACTAGAGGTTTCCTATATATTTTATTTAAAAAATCATCATGTTCATTATTAAATTTAACAACATGAAATCATCATACATTTTATTCTTTAAACAATAGCAGAGCCACTTAAAGACATTACAAGATAAAACACGACTAACAAACAAAAATAAAATTCAAAATAATCGAGAAGGCACACCCCTAGAGGTCCCTGCAGAATTCGGCGTTTTCTTTCTCTAATTGATAATTCTTGCGCGATCCCTCATCGGAGCTCCTACAATAATACAATTAATTCCCTTATGCCGGGACCTACTTATAAATTTCTTACGCACAACCCTTATTGGGGAGCATGCACACTGCATGGTAATCTTATCTTAATCTTTAGAAACATGTCATTTGAAAACGAAAGATTCTGTAATTAACAATTAAACTAGCTCATACTTTCTAAATTTTATTTATGCTGACATTTTGGATTTTTTCAACAATTTTGGTCTTATGGAAATGTATTGCTAACTATTACTATAAAACTATTGTAAATGACCCTTCGGTTTTTTATTGGACTTGATATTTACACGTAATGTGATTAGGACAATACAAAATTTGATTTAAATAATCCTGGCACGGCAGCAGGCCCTATTATAAGGGTCGAAAAACATATGTGCAGAAAAATGTCTGTAATACACATATTCTCCTCTTTGAAATTAGTCTATGTTTAGATAAAAGATTTATAGATTTTATTTAACACAAACACGGGCTTTCATTTAGCCAGAAACAACTCAATTCATCCAAAACTTTCTACGGCACGAATAGAATGAACAAACTGCAACTTCATTCACCCGATCTATTTTAATCCTGCTCTACTATAAACTGAAAATAGAGTATTGTATTAATTTAGCTTTGTTCTATTTTATATCGGGTATGGCAATAAAATCACTAGTTAAAATGAGCCAGAAATATCCATTGATGATACAAATCTACTTAACAGTAATTTATTCAATAATTTGGCTTAGTAGTCGTTTCGCACGGATTCGTTCGCACAAATCGTGCGAAAAGACACTTTTCTAAAATATATTTTTTTGTTATTGTTTCGCACACATGGAAAATATTTTCGTGCGAATCGTTCCCGTCTGAAAACGCAGGTGTCGTTTCGCACGTTTTGTATTTTTAATAAGAAAATATAAAAATACAGTCGTGCACATATTACTTTCAAGTGCATATAAGTAATATTTATATGTTCTCTCAATAAAAGCTCAGTTTTATATAAGTAATATGTATATGTATTTTACGCACTGCTTTGTAAGGATGTTGTTTTAAAATATCGTAAGTAACAAAAGCCCTATTCTTTAGCCTTTGAAAAGTAGCGCATCATCGAATACGTCATCAGCACATAATAGTTCGTTATGCGAGTATATCTTTCGCTTCCTCCGTACAAAGTTAACAAGACTTAATCAAGTGTGTGCACTCCTTAACTTGTCTATGTGTCATGTTCACCCTTCAGACACCGGAGACTAGCAGTAATTGCTTCCCCGATCCACAGCACATCTTTTGTTATCCGCCACACAACAAAAACATATTTAATACGACGATACATTCTTGATTCGCTAACATAAGTAGGTTTTGTGTGTTGAATTTAGAGATACGATTTACTTACCCCTTTCTGAACGAACTTTGTGACGTGTGGTGTGGCAACACCGATACAACCACAGACTATTTCACAGATATAGCATATACAAAATTATAAAAACGTGACTTTACGAATTGCATGGCTTTAGCCGTCAATCTGGTAATACTCAAGAGTTATTAGCAATGTCCGCTTAGCTAAAGTACTTAAGCAATCCATAGATAATATTTATAAGTTTGGGTGTGCTTAATCGATTTATTTCAGTATTTGAAAACTGCGATTCATTGACCATAGTGTAAAAGCTGCTATACATTTTTAAAAGCAAATGGATATAATATTTAATAATTGCCTTCACATTATGTAATTTATTTTTAGCCACACAGTAACACGATATTGTCGCTAATATAAATAACCAATAAACAGTAATGGCGACCTATATTTTGACCTCTAATCATAAACATTATCTAACTTCACAAATAACTGTGACTCAAAATGATAAAGCACAAATAACAAATCAATTTTATACATGAAGTTTTTGTTATAATAATATCGAATGCATGTGTCATTATAATATTTGCTGCCATAGATAATAAACCATCGATGGCAGCAAATATTATTTCCCGCTAGAAAATTCAAATATGGAATATTTTAACTTTTTCCTAACATTTTGAACAGTATTCCAAATTCAAATGCTTTTATTGGTTTTTATTAAAACTATCATATATATCAAATGCGTTCGTTTAAAAATGGAAGATTGTTTAAACGTAAAACAATTTAGATATAGAACTGATTAAATACGGTACAACAGTAACTAGTATCGATAATTCAGTAACAAATGACGTTGTGCCGCCCCCTCGTTTCCAGATGGTTTGCCGATTTGGCGCGACTCCTTACATTTAAATATGGCGGCTAATGTTCAGATACAGATGATCGTCTGTTTTTGTTGTTATTTTGTTGTATTAGTAATTTAGTAACCAGAGGACTTTATGATAAAGTACACAGGCTCACCATCAGACCTTCTTAGTACTTGTCTTTTAACTGAACATGTTTTCAGACATCGTACTGTGGTACTGAGGGTTTCCAGACATAAAAACCCAATAACACTTTGCCTATCCCGAGAATCAGACTCGAGAAATTTTTAATATTAACGCAAGCTCTGACGTCATAAATCACTGAACCATCACAATCGTAAACTTAGACATTATTTAATCTAATATGATATGTATTTGTTACAGGTAAGGATAACGCAAGAATAAATCGAAAAGTTCACTGGTAATAACAACTAGAATACCAGCACCCATCGGCGCCATGTCACTCTCTCATCCATCAGCACACAGTAGATATAAAAACAATCAGTACATTAAAGTTACAAGCACTCGATCAAAAGGTGAAATTTGTCAATATTCGAACCCGAGCACCCATTAATAGCGTTAATCTTTAAACGTCAAACGATTAAAACATCGCGTGACTATAAAAAGGCACCATTTTTAAACGACTTATCGACTGTCACTGTTTAACGATAACACGTTTAAACACTGACCGTTGAGAACTAAAGAGCTTGCCACATAGAAAGTAGCGCCATGATTAATACTTCCTTTTTTAAATGCTATGGAACTAGATCGCCTTTTAGCCCAATGTGTATTACCCCTTATTGGCTGTATAGACTGTTGCCTTCGCTTATCGTTCGATTCGTTTGGAAAGTAATTCCTTTGTGATATGAAACACGAATGTTATAGAACGAATTTAAAGTTCGATAAGCAAAAAAGGTTATTTAGTTATTAATTGTATCGATACTATAGTTGTTTATTAGGTAGTAGTGGAGGTACGGACATAAATATATCGAACTAAGTAATAGCAATTGTACAAACACACAACAGTTGAATGTAGTGTGTACATAAAAAAATAAATTACGATCAGGAAAAAATATGTAAAAAACGACCGTTGCCCTTTTTAACGTAATTGCGTAATAAAACTACACAAGGAGCAATAAAGTCACAAAATAACGTAAAATCGATAATCTCGAGTGGAACAAAGAAACAAATAAAATACCAGCGGACGGGTTATTAATTCTTTCGTATTTAATATTTTTAACTGCGCAAATATTCAAATGGAGATTTAACGATTATTTTTATTGACACTTTATGGTTCGGAAACTGAAAATGACTTAGATATGATCCGATGTTTGACGTTTAACGACTGCACGCAGACGCCATTTTGGAAAATTAAACCATCTAAGAATGAATTACGGTTATCTGATGGAAATTAACGGAAAAATGCTTTGCGTTGTAAGCTTAAGAAGGATTGGGAAGAGAGCCACCACAGTTTCTGTTAATCTCCCGCTCTATAATCATTGTAGTCTATGTGTAATATTCCCATAAAGATAATATGTTACATAAAATGTATATTCAAATATTGGCGCCAAAAATACGCCATATTACCAACCCTTTAACGTTCCAAATGTACAAAGTCATCAAAAATCAATGAGGCGTCTTGTGAACACCAAAAGATACGCATTAATCATCTCTCACCATGTTACGACAATGGCCAGCATCTAAACACATCCCTTTGGGGGGTGGCACCACCCCACACACGTTCAGTAATTAATTAAAATTATTAATGACATCGTGTAATAATGTATAATCGATATCTCGACTTACAATTATGAGGGATTAGCCTCGCGGCGTGCTCGAGTTAAGTGTTATAATTGTAAAAAACTTACACCTGCTCACTCAAGTGGTGTTACAATTTACAAAAGCTTTTTCGATTGACGTATCTATTGACAATCGCAACGATATGTAGTTGATGGATGCGTTACAGATATTGATCATTGCAGTTGATGGAAATACATCATCTTTAAGACCATACGGGCATACTATGTAACTGGTTTTATTGTCTATACTTTATGACTATAATTGCAAATGGCGGCAATAAAATACAAAAGCATTGAAGTTAAATAAAGAAAACTTCTCTCCAACTAACGCTTATCACAGTTTTAATCAATATTTCTATTCAAAACTCCCAACGCCAAATATGAGTCCATATTTATATGATTAATTATACACATTTATTAGTACACTAGGGTTCGTAAGAAAGGGTTGGTCGCCATTAATATTTATTTCGCATACATAACTTATGCGAAGGATTGATTACTGAACGTATTCCGCCATTTTGATTGATGTACTTAGTGAAAATAATTCATATTTTTATGAATAATTATACATACCGTATGTTCTTTTGTTACTTTCTTACTAATGGATGTGGAATAATAATTTATACTTTTATTTGTGTGACCTAAATTTTGTCAGCCATTTTGATATTTTATTACCGCGTTCAATTACAAATAAAATATTACCAGTTCGAAAATTAAATTCCTTAATAAGGATTTAAAAAAATACCAGACGTAATCATCGCTATGCATCATAAACTATGATTAGGAAGAAAAAACTAACCTAAAATTATTTCAAAATCGAATCACGCCGACACCTAGACACTTAAATTCTCTTATTATCTAGTTATTTACCACAATTACCACGATAATATATTTAAAAATTGCCACTTTAAAAACTCGGTGCCTAGTTACAAACAGCAACAATACGGTGCTAGATAACAATCACTAATTGCACACCGAAAAGCAAGACTTTAAACGCGAAAATTTGAGTGTGAAAACTACGGACGATTTCGTGTCAAATAGTACGGGGTCGGTCACGCAAGCACGGCAGCAAGCTTTCCAACAACAAGCACAGAGTGTGACTCCCAACTAATTGTGTACTATCCAAAAACACAGTGTCATCTTTCAAAGTTGTGTGTTTAAGACTGTGTAGTCGAAATGTTATCATACGCCGCGCCGTATCCTAAGTATCGCATGTCACCCCATCATAAAAGTGCAATTGTTATAAAACTTTAGCACAAAACACCTAAATAGCTTATAATGTAAAATTAGCTGTCGATTGTGCTATTAAAAGATTTAGAACATTACGCCCACGCGTTTTCTACACAGTCTAGGCAGGGAGCCAAGTATTTGGATTCCTTTTATCCCATAAAAAGTTATAATTAGTTATTATAAACATTTGATGTCATTTACGCTCGTACTAACCTTGTCATATCAATTTGAGAAGGACTGACGCCGCTATATGCTCTTCAATCACAGCAGTCTTCATAAGGTCTACTAAAGGTCACAAAGATTACCATTGCATTCAACATTCAACGGCATCCTACCAGTTTGACCATCAATCAAGATGTCCCGCTTTCAAATCCCTAGTTTGCTCTCTAAACCATTTCTTCCCGAAGCTATCAGACTCTTAGACAGGCAAGTGACTTTAAAAAGATTAAGTTTCAATTCCAATGAATAGGCAAGCCTATTAACGTCACCTTAAAATTTATATAAAACTTAGCATCGAATTCGTCACCATACGATCGCACGCAGCCTAACCCGCAGCACCAACGCGCCAACAAGAGACTTGCAGTCCTTAAGCTCAAAGTCCTACGAAATAAATGATTTCAATATCTACATTTAATCCGAACACAAATACAGCGAGACAAACAGACACATGTATATACATTAGACAGAATCAGACATCCCCTTGCAATATTTTAAACTAACCCCTTCGCTTCACCCCTTTGATCGGAGCTTGTGATCAATCGATTGGGTCTGACCGACCCCTGATTATTTACTAATACACTTACAATATATAAAATAGCATTTTTATATAATGATATAAATTATTCTCTTAGGTCCCGTGACGCATGTTTGCGCTTACGCATACGATCGGTCGATTCCCTGGTCGGGTAGAATAATATTTTGTGTTAGGAAATTAGCAACTAAGGCAATAAGCAATATAGCCTATTGTTACCGAAATATCTTACCCTTTTGGAGCTATCCTTTCTATACATAGACCCTTCATAAATAAATATAATATACCCACTTAGAATCGCTACATATCAAAATTAACCAAAATTGTTTTTCAAAGACAATCTCAGAAATTGCTGAACCAATTTGGATAATATCGCGGCGTTCGGCAGTTTATTTCTTTAATTTTAATAATGACGTGTATCGTCACGCTATTGCGGAAAGAGGTCAAACGGTACAATTAAATATGTACTTGAAAATTTTAACTTAAACTTGTGTATAAGAAATAAGTATGTTTATTCTTTCTTGAGGCAAGTCACACAACCAAGAAATATGCGCTATTTTAAAAATATGATAATATCAAATCAATACATTTCCGTCTATAGCTCCGATGGGGTAGAAAGAAGTGCATTTCACCCATATTTGGTGAGCTTTGGTTTTAGGTCCAGTTCATCATGTCGGCCTCACTGGCGTAGTTGTTAGTGTAATCGACTGCCACGCCTGAGGTCACGGGTTCAATTCCCGTTCAAGTCAAACATTTGTGTGCATGAATATGGATACTTGTCTTGGTCTGGGTGTTTCTATGTATAATATGTATGTATTTACAAAAGTATACTTATATGTATGTTTATCCATTGTCTAGTACCCATAGTACAAGCTCTGCTTAGTTTGGGCTAGATGGTGTTGTGTATATGTGATAGAATATTTTAATAATTATATATATTATGGCGAGTCTGCTGCGGTCTACCAGGCTTCCTGATGTACTGCTACTGAGAATCTCTTGACAGTATAACCTACAAAGACTACTCGAAATCGAATTGACAATATTCCAAAATGACTTCGCCGAAGATGGATCAAACTCAAGAGAATATTGTACGTTACACACGGGCATGGGACATGTCGTGTAATCTTTAGATGGTAGCTTTAAAACAAACCGTCTTCTGTCTATAATTCTAATGTTTATGAAGTTCACGGCCGCAGTTACAATGACTAGTGCGAGATTGCCACATAAAAGAGGCAGACATATAACTTCCTCTCTAGTTTCTGCCAAAGCCTTCAACTCGATCGCATACTGAGATAAAAATTAAATTTCATGATGATCGGTCGAGTAGTTAAGGTTTTAAAGCACGATAAACAGAAAAACTCACATACGGATTTATAATAATTTAGTTAGAATAATAATAATATTCTACCACATACACACAACACCATCTAGCCCAAAACTAAGCAGAGCTTGTACTATGAGTACTAGACAATGGATAAACATACATATTATACTTTATTTTTTGTAAATACATACATATTATACATAGAAACACCCAGACCAAGACAAACATCCATGGTTATGCACACAAATGTTTGACTTGTGCGGGAATCGAATTCACGACCTCAGGCTTGGCAGTCAGTATATTAGTAGAATTTGTGAAGCTTGCATAAACGCAGGATACTCCCACAAAAGACTCCGCCATTTTATTCAGACAATATTTTCAAAATTCTCATTACATAAAGAAGTCAATCGGGTTCCAATACGTCGTGATGCCCACAGTCCTCATCCCCTAATATGTCACCCTTACACACACAGACAGACAAGTTTCGATAGGGCTCAATCGGGCTTGATTTTTGAGCCCCATCTCAAATTTGAGTCCCCCGAGGGCACACCCTTTTCTATCTTATATATACAAGAATTTTACATTATAGTTAGTATATGCGAATTAAAAGTACACCCCTGGGTGTTAGTTTTAAGGGTACGATAGCCATATGCAGATTTAGAAATCAGTATGGACATAAAATATTCGATATATGTATCATACAGCAGCGATAAGCTAGTGGGAAACCGTTGGACTGCCACGCAAAGGTCTCGAGTTCGAACCCAAGGCGCGCATCTCTGACTTTTCGAAGTTATATGCGTATTAAATAGTTAATTATCGCTTGCTTTAACGGTGAAGGAAAACATCGTGAGGAAACCTGCATGTCTGAGAGTTCTTAATAATGTTCTCAAAGAAATGTGAAGTCTGCCAACCCGCACTGGACCAGCGTGGTGGACTATGGCCTAACTCTTCTCACAGTGAGAAGAGGCCCGTGCCCGGCAGTGGTACAGTTAAATACAGGGCTGTTATTATATGTATATCCGACTTATCACTCACTAGTTATAGCATCCTGACATTACTTAATTGTTAAGCATTGACATTAACTGTAACTTGGAAATAATTGTCTTTATCTATTATATATCTAATTGTATTGTTTGCTAGAATGGAATGTTCTTCCATTACGCGTCCGTGACCCCTACGGGTAGTAAAGAAAACTCGTTGTAATTGATCTCGAAAAAAATATCAAAGATTTTCTTAAGATTTTCCCCGTAGGGATCACGCACGCGCAACGAACTCAACATCCATGACTCCACTGTAGGAGTCATGGACGTTTCCTACCATGGATGATTGTATTCCTACCATCTTACTATGTACCTATGTTTTACAAAATAAACGATGATTATGGTTATGATATATATAAAACGGTGATAGCTCAGTAAATAAGGCATTGAACTTGCTATCTAGACGTCGTAGATTAGATTCCCAGTATTGCAGTACCGACGTATGCCAATTTAGGCACCGATAGCCCAGTGGATAAGGTATTAGAGTTACTATGTTAGCAGTCGTGGTCCCAATTGGCACCTATTCTACTACCGATGTAAACCAATTTCTAATACAAACACTTTACTTAGCTGGGTGGCTTAGCGAGGGAAATGCAAATAGTATTTTATTAAAATAATAATTAGTAATATTAATAAACTATGTCGGAAAGCGTTTTCGGAGAAAACTATCATGTATGTATGTAAATATAGACCATGGCCTATCTATCGACCAAGTTTAATCCAAATCTGTTCTACAATTTAGGTGCATTTTGAGTAATAAACATTTTCACAAACTTTAACATTTATGTTAGTTGGAGTAATGTCATATCTCGTACGTGTATAAGTCGAGAAAAATGTCCCTTCTATGGTCATAATATAAAATAATGCCGCTAACATCCACTCGAACTCTTTTTCATTAAGTACTGAGCACTCCGCCGCAAATATAAAAGCAATTTCAGAAATATCCTCAAATGATTCCAATATTAGCGCAAATAAAAACAAAACCAGACAGAAGCGTCCCTCAACCCTCAAAAACAATAAAAAACATATAGCACGCATACCTCAGACGGACACGCGGAACCCCTAGAATTAACCCTTTCGATACAGGAGGTGAACAACCCAGTTAAAAACGGGACTTTCTTACCCCGTTGCGAGGGATGAGATTAGGCGATTTATGACAAATAGTTGAGTTGCAACTTGATTTTTTTTCGTTCCAATTTCGTATTTACTTTTTGAGCTTAAATTTATATGAGATGTCAAAACCTTTAGTCGCTTTTCTGATGTAACAATTTTACTAAATTATTTTGTAAAGTTAAAAAATAAAAATATGGAATAGACCCTATATTGTAGTATAATAATATTTTTTGTCTCGTATGACGTTTGAACCAGCTACATAGTAATAGCTATAAAGTGATCACATAAATCACAAAGTAATCAATCCATTCATAACATTGTTTGAAACTTTCCAAAATGAAAACGCTGCCTCTTTACACCTGGCCATCGTTCATATATTATAATCTACAGGGCGATACGCATGTAACAGAATATTCATATCGAACTTAAAAAAGGTTCGTTCATTTAGAAATAATCTGGAACGCGTCCAAAATGTCCGCCAATATTATTCGTCTCTTGATCAAAGCTCTTCTAATTTAAATATATTGATAGGCGGATTAATTGAGATTTAATACTGAACTAATAATAAATAATATTACTTTGTTTGAAGTGTTTATAAAATACTGTATTTGCATATTTTAATATTTCTAAATACAAACTTCGATGTGGTGCTATGCCAATATAAATATCAGAGCTTCTGTCAGAGATAAAGGATATGAAATCGAGTACTTATACACAATACTTACGCTAAAGTCGATTTATCAACATCCTAACACGATACTAATCTATAAATACGCCGCCCCAAGTCGATGCGTCACCAAGAATTAATATAATTCGGGTCGTCAGGCGTCCGATCGGTTCGGCGTCGTCTTCGCGACTGACACTTGACATTGACAGCTCCTTAATGATGGTTGACAGGTGGCGCCCTCTGACGGCCCTCTTGCCAATTTGCTTCTGCAATGTACTTGAACACGTCTCGATGTCAACTGGATATGTTTAATTATCTTTAGACGAGCATTTAGAAAAACAAACAGAAAGCACGACATTAATTATATTTAAAATCTCGTATATCGAATAACAAGTCATTTTTCAAAACACTTTGGCAATGAACCATTCGATGATCAACTTATTATTTTAAAACGAGACCTTACAAACTCGACGCAATCAAAACAAAACGTACATCATTAAATATCTGCGTACGATCGCTGGCACAACTGAAAAGTAAATTAATTCTGGAAGTGGAACAAAAAAACTGCAAAACAATAAGACTTCGAAGGAAACCGCACAATTCGACCGCCATTAATTATTCAGTGTCATCATCCGACGACGGATATCAACGTTTATAATAAACTCGTATTTTGTACATAATGTATGTAAAGAACGCCTTGAGAAGTTTGCAGAATAATTTTATATTACTAATTATTATTTCTTTAGTTGATTATAAATAGTAGCACCACTATTAAAAAGAAACTACACAACTCTATGCTAACTAACGTTACTTTTGTTACATTTGTTACGTTTTACTTTTTTAAAATAGAACGCATTCAAAAATTCTATCCGCCATTCTATTAGTAATAAAATATACATACTCAGGAGGGCTTTGCGTTCATACAATGAGTACAATTTATTACAATCAATACACACACACAGAGATAATTATAAATTCGTCGTGCACACATACAAGTATTAACGAAACTCATGCATATTTATAAACTTAATGTGTATATTATTTTATATCTGCGCCTGTGTGGGTACGGAGGGTCTTAATAACAGATATTCAATCAAAATCAACCCCTTTTCCTGTCCGATATCTTTGCACTGTGCATCTCCCCTTGCGTGGGTTTTGTTTTGGTATCAGGTATTCGTACTTATAATGACAAATACTAATATTCTTACTATTTCCCGAACAAATATTGAGACCAAACTTATTTCTGTAGCAATACATTTCTTCTGTTACAATTAATGCTTCGCAAACTGTGAAAGTTTTACTACACACTATAATTTAAGTTCCCTATAATTAATTATATGCAAAGACTCCTGTCGATTACGGTGTGCCCTTTATATTCGTACATTTGCATTTGAATACTCATCTTTTGTAAAACTACGAAAAAACTAATCAAACATCTGGGTCCCCTAGTTTCACAGTGACTCGCTTTACCAACTTAGAATGGAACCAAGTAAAATATGGTGCATTAGATTGTCTAGTGTTTTCCCCAAGCACATATTTCCTGTAGCAAAACGTTCCCTCACCTTGAACATCTCCACAAAACGAAGAAAACTCCAACGTTTCACGCTAGAAAAACGTTCCATTGCAATAAGATATTAGAAACATCAATAACGTAACAGAAAATATACAATTAATATGGACTCCTCCAAAACAAAGGTTTGGGCAGACGCCTAAAAAACGTGGAAACATATAATGCATCAGTGAATCGTAGAATTTGAACAGTATCGTGGAACGGGGTGTATAAAATGTATAAATCTTTCGGGGTGGCCGTCTGGGCAGAACCTAGCGATGCCTGTGTGTAGATATTTAAAATTATTCCCTTTGATACAAATGATAATTTGGTTCGCAAGTCTGCATCGTCAACAGAAACATGTGTAGAGTATTCTTGCTTATGATTTTCAAACTAGTACTAATTAGTTTCTGTTTATGCTATGGCTAGTTTGCAACGCAAATTTTTACTTTAGATTTTTGCTTTAATAAAACTGAGAAGTCTTAATTGGACGTCTAATTACTAATTAAGATTCTGTAAAAAAATATAACTAGGCATTCACATGGTCACGTGGAATTAAAAGGATAAGCCATCAGTACAGATTTTGAATTTGGAAATAAACATTTGAAAATCGAAGTGGTTGTTAGTGGTGGACGCACGTGACACACGAGGCGCAGGCGGCAAACTTTTTCCCGACGCAACGAGTTGGCTGTGGAAGTTGGCGGGCCTTTGTTTCGCGCAATCATACCCTACGTTGTAAGGATGCGATGCGCACCGCGATCTCCACTCATCCTTTTGCCAACAGTACTTTGATTTCCGAACCGCTTTGATTCAAACTTTTAAGCATCCCATGTTTTGACGTGGAATATTGCATTTCCGTGTATGTTTAATTTGATATTTGTTTGGAACTACACTCGCCCGTATATCATCTGTATTTGAATTTCAAAACTTCAAACGGCAATTCCAATGAACGTTATTTAAAATGTTCCGACGCGCCGCGATCGGGCCAATAACACTCAGTTTCTAGTTATTCTCATTGTATACAATCTCACCCCACAGACCGCGACCCTCCGAGAAAAAATAATAAATTATTTTAGTTAGTATGCAAATAAGCATGGACCGATATTTTAACCTACACCCCATTGAAATAGCGCAATTTTTTTAAATATCTGTTCTTTATGGTACGGAAGAATGTGCTTGTTTTTAAAGTTTAAATTTCGAATCATAAATAGTTGAACAACAAAAGGTGTGACTTTGAATTTGAAAATATTCTGAAATAGTGATTCTGAATTCAAATTCAACTATGGTTTTAAACGATGCGGCTTGACATGGCCCCTTCAGCATTAATCTAGATCTTAACGCGGCCGCGCTTGTGTGTGTGAGAGACAGGGCAATGATATTTAATTCGAAGGGTAGAATTTCTCATCGATTTTAATTTTATGCGCGCATCCCGTCTCGGTGTGTATTATTTGTTTTTTATGTAAATATTCCCGATCTCTTATTCAGACGAGTGGCGTCCATTTTGTGGATTTTTTCCCTTTTTATATATTTAGACGTTGGAATATTTTAATAATGGGTTTTGGAGTTTGCATATTGGCATAACTTATTTGGAAAATTCGGATTCGTTCTGTTTTATTATACGTGTCATTGGCAGAGTGCGGACTATTGTTGTCGAGATCGCTTTATCCTCTTACCTATACCCACCTACTTATATTAAGTCTCGAGCCCTCTTTGCCCATTAAAAAAGTAATTGAAACAAAAGTAAATTTGAATAGTGTATACTCATAATTTAGGCGTAACAAACTGTTTACACTTTAATAATAAATTTACACAAATATACCCAAAATATACTTTACAGAACCCGCCTTTGCAATATTACTATGCAAATATAATAGATACATGATAGACATAGTGTCTTAAATTCTAATTAAGAGGTCAATGGCGTAATTAAGCCCACACGCACACACACAAATACCTGTCGATATATCAGACCCACCCCCTATAAACCCACAAAATTAATATAGCCGAGAGCTACGTCAAAAATCATTATATTTTATGAGCGGCCAAAATAAATGACGCTTATACGGTACTGGTGGAAAGTTTATATTCAAATTTGAGTCAGTCCGTCGGTCCGGCATCTCCAAGGATCAATTTACATATTTTCACAGGTTTCCACGATTACATTTAATGTTAGATATGTATGCGGAACCGTGAACGTTAAAGATACTTTCCTGTTTGCGCCTCACGTGTTAACGCCTGGCTGTACGGGTAGTTTCCTACGCCGAATTACTTCATTCTTTGAGAAAAGAAAATTCTCTATGAAATTTCTGTCACGTTGTTCACTCAATTGTTGAAGATTGGTCTAGAGTTTTCTTTCGGAAAACTATCAATAGCAGCACAGAGCCTAAAAAGACTGAGTCTCATCTTGTGACTGACTAAAGAAGTACTATGATTGTCACCAATTGCCTGAGTATTACTTACACCGTTTATCCTAAAATATATAATAGATATACAGTTTACAGTGACCTTACAATACCGACTCTGAGTTCGCTTCTAACCACATTCGTACAAAAAAGTTTAAAACAAAAAATGGCGTGCTACCAAGACCATAGACGAAAGAACACAGACAAGCGTTCGACGCCATGACGAATTTTCTTTGTAAAACTTAACATGTTTTGTAATTACACATGTGTTTTATACAATGTAAATTCCAATTAATTCTCGCGAATACTAAATAATGAAAACAAAAGGTTTATGTGTGTGTACCGAGGACCATGGCGTACGCAAATTAATTCTGAAGAAGGCGAATGTCAAAAATAAGTTACCGTCAAACGGCATATTCAATTAAAATAATGATAGGGATGTGTTTGTTACGCAAATAATGATGTCGGTTTGTGTGTCGGTTTGCTTATTCACGAGAAAAGGAAACGTTTGTTAAAACACCTACATCGTACATACTTTATTTTTGCTATGTTAAACGACGGAGTACTTTCAAGTACCTAACTTTCCTAACCCTTATAATTAGAAATACATTGACATTCATGGAAATAGTTTTACTTGTGAATGTATAATCTGTTCGGGTTAGGTAATTTAAAAATCAGTGATCCATATTTTGATTGTCAGTTGAAGAATCTTCACATTGAAGTACCTACTAGAGCCATACATTAGATATAGTCAAAAATGGTATCGCTATAAGATTAAATAGAGGTGCCTTCTGTAGGCACCAATTTTAGTCGCCGTAATTATATTGCGTGCCGAAATAATCTATAGTCTTGACCGGACAATTGGACTAAACGACTTGCATCCAATGCACTTGGATTCAAAGTCCGCATCTCGACCAACGAAATGACTGGCAAAAAGAAACTCTTCAATGAGGCATCGTATCCAATTATACAGGCAACTACGAAATATACAATTTATCTAAAATATTAGACAGCGAGAACGCACAAACTAAAGCGGCAGAATCAATTCGCAGACGAGAATTAAAAGCATTAATAATACAAAATTTGATTATCCCATAAAAGATTCGCTCCATAAAACTCATAGTTGGTATAGTGTGCAGTTGCCGAATGTACGAATTAGAACCCTTTTGATCGTGCCACCCTCCACCACGAGCGCCCGACGCCCCGCACTCGCCTGCCATTCATTTTCATAATAAAATCGTAACAAACGGGCCAGGTAACAAAATATGGAGAGAGATCCTAAATTTATGTGAACGCAATGTGATTATTTATGTCGAAACTTGAGATTTTGCTAGAGATATTGTCGGCAGCGTGGATGTATTGCCGCGCGGCTGATGGACTCAAGATTTTAATGATATACACACGTCTGTTTTATGTTAGATAGCTTTGTGTAATCGTTATATTCAACGATATTGGCGCACTTAAGAGAGGATTTCTATACTTGTACAAGTAATGCTTACTACGTTTCTATTTCTATAGTACAATCATAATCTTAAAGACACATAGTCTATTTCGTTAAGCGATAATAAAGTTCAAGACATTTTCTATATCATAAAACAATCCTCCGAGTATATCCTCACCTCCACATCTGTAGGAAGGACCCAATCAATCTGTCTGTACGAGATACAGCCTCTAAAATCTAACTATTGTTCACGAATAGGGAAATTTCCATTTGGATTTATTCATTTGTCTAACTATTGTCGGCTTTCCATTTTGTATATTAAAATAATTGTTTTGCCGCCAACATTTCGACGTTCTAAATTCAAACTCGTGAAGTTTCGTATATGCTTTGTGGTAGTTTTAGACCATAGATATACTATATGATATGCAATTTAGTTTTTAATTCAATTAATGCTGTACCTTGAATGTCGACGTTACAATACAGTTGTAATTAATTTCTCAGCCGTAAAATCGACGTCTAAATTATTAATACTTAAATCCGAAGCCTCAATAAACGTTCCATTTCACATCGAAAACCGAAAAGCCGCTGTAAAATAAATTTAACGACAAATTCCGATAAGAATCGGCGACGCACAGACGCAATTTTCATAGATATAGCTCAATTAACAATTGGTTTCAATCGCGAAGACATTTCGTATAATAAAGTGCTCCCCCCACGCGCGGGGGTGCCTTCGGGCAATCTTATTTCTGTTTGTAATATTGCGGTGTCAATTTCGCATATTGAAGTGTGAGCACGAATATGGAACGCCATTGTTTGAATCTATATTGTCTATGAACTTGTTCGTCTCTGATCTGGTAAATTGGATCCTCGGGCTCCGTTTGAAATTGGAACGGCTTGGAGAGCATTTGAAAAATGCATTCATTTTCTTAAAATAGGTGTGAAGCATTGTGTTGTCAGCGCAAAAATACAAAGTGGATTTCTAACAAAGGAATTTGAATAAAAACAAACTGCCCCAATTAGATGGTTCACAAACAAATACACACACAATATTCGCTCGTTACAAACGTTGATAAACAAACAATCAATAAAAAAAAACTCAGACATGTAAATAAAAAAGCCAATAATCAACCGTCACAAAACGATAAAAAATAAACCATTGTGTGCGAAAGAATTACACACAATATCCAATTGTGGTACCGTCAACAAGATTTGTAATAAAAAACTACCCCACGGACCACATTAATACCAATCTATCAATAGCTCTCAATACAGAGGCGTGAGTGATCAATAAACGATAATAAAAAATACCCTATTTTTTCATTCCCCTCTCTATTACTATTTTATCGATGATTCGTATCGTCTGTTTTGATTGGACCCTCTACAGCGTTGTCTATTGAATTATCGAGTATCGCATTTTAATTCCTCAAATATGATTTATTCTGATTCGGTTTAATTTATTCCGATTGAATAATTCGATTTCGGTAATTGTTTATGGTTATAGCTTAATTCTGATAATCGAATACAAATCGATGGTTTTATGAATGACAACGTCTTGTTTTTGAACGTTTTGAACTAATTCGAAGTTTAAATCTTTTTGTTAATGGTATAACTGACTTTAACGTCAATCGAAGACGTAAGTTTACGCGCCAACACAATGTTCGTCCTTATTCTTGTTTTATCAGATCCTCCATATCTAACAAACGGCTCAATACGAGTCGACATAACTTCAAAATCTACAATAAATACACATCTTGCTGAAACTTGGTACATTTTAAACTCCATTACTTATCACTCCCGTCTCAATCCTGTACTTAATTACACTTGGCAAATACAATGACATCACATCGATAGCTACAATAGATAGATAGGTGGGTAGCTAAGATGGGGAGGCTGGGGAAGATAGGAATCGTATGTTTTCGGATTAATTCGTTCGTAAAATCGTCTCGTCCCGATAAGAATGGTAACTGCTCTGTACTAATTGAATCTACAATTGCGTCAGCATGTCTGATTTCATTAGACGCTGTGTATGTGTGTGTTTGTGGGGGCAAGTATTGCTACTGATGGAATGCCCTTCAAAGTTTCGCCGCCGAAATTTTTGGCAATATCGGTTCGGTTTCGTAGTTTAAAGAGGTTGGAATATTTTTTATTTATTTTTGCATTGCTTGGTGAACTGTAGCGAATAAGCACACGTAACTTTGGGAGCGTTCATTCCTACGTTGTTATGTTGGATATATTGATGATATAAGGGGAATATTCAACACACGCAATACTGAGAAAATTTGAGTCAAAATCGAAACCCTTTCTTAACTTTATGAATACATCACCTACGTAACTTAGTTTCAGTTTCATCAAAATATACGAAATCTCAAAAGTTGTCTGTACACAAGCGTCTTATTGAATACCCTCGTTCAATTCCAAACAACGGAACGGGACCAAAAGCGTGAATTGTTTCAGAATAATGGTATTTATATGCTACATTGGTTTCAAGGGAAATCACTCTTCGAAATAGTCTATAACGTCTGGTTGTGTTGGCGTATTCGGGCGAAGAAAGACGTTACACGCGGCAGCTCCCTTTACTGCGTTGTACGTGAAAATGTGATGCCAGAATTCGATATTACTTAAACTCGTATTGAAATCGGGGGATGGGGAAGATTCAGAATATTAAACATTCACGTTTATTAGTTTGTCCTCAACGTATTTGGTAGTCTAAACGGGGGTAGTTTTCGATGGTAAACTTGGAAAGTGTGTTAACGAGTTCACCCTTAGCGAGTGTAGTCGATTTTCCTAATGGGTATTACATTTTAGTCGATTGTGTCAGTTTTGAACTAAGTTCTGATGTAAGTTTTGGAAGTAGTGGTGATGGCTCGCTGCACTAATGGCTTTGATTCCTGTATCGGGACGAGGGTGCTCGTGTCTTGTCAATACAAATCGCTTAATGGGCTATACATGAGTTGTCTTGTCAGAAATTTAGTTATTTACCAAAATCATAGTAACTTAATAGATAATTATATTAAGTGAAATGTTTTCTGAAGCACTCTATCAGTCAAAAAGCTTCCCCATTTTAGCAAAAGCATTCGTATCCATTAAAATAAATCAAAAATTCAATATCACTCCGCTAACTCGCGATACAGAAAGCTCTTAATCGATGGCTCTCGCAAAAAAAAACGTCAAAAGAAAATTGGTATCGTATGATCTCGGCTGCACAGATAGCTAAAGGGCTCCACAAAGGCAGCTATCGGAAGGAAAACGAAAGGGTAATGCGGGCATAAGATGCGCATCGGCACACACGGCCTAATCACGACACCCCCGACACCCACCGCCCAACTTTTGCATATTGCCCAAATTGCCCCAACCTCCCTTGCTTCGCCGCTAAGCGTACATTTTTGCTGGCCGGATAACTCTTCGGCATGCCGTTTTTATTCAAATTTTCAGTCAATTTCCGACCTTATTACCTAACAATAGAACTCATAGATTATTTACTGGAGGTAGTTGAATGTTGTTTGTAGTATAAGGGTGTCATGACGTTTGAGGGATGTTTCGACTCAGAGGACTTCTTAATTGTGAGCATGCAGTTTTGCTATTGATTTTTTAATGTGTCTCTATGTGTGGGATGGGGAGGATCGTAATGTTGTGTTTTAACTATGCTCTGTTATACATTCAGTGACAATTTTAACTATTAATACACGACTACTATACGCCATTATTTAAAACGCATTTTGATTTGTATTACGATATCAATCATATCAGTAGCCAAACATAAAAGAAAAATATTCCATATTTGAAATTTGAAATGGTTTTCGATACTCTGTGTATTCTAGCGCCGAAATTAAATTTCGAAAAAAAAAAATAAAGCATAGCATAGATTTTTTGTTTTTCTCATAATGTTGACATAGAGCCTTTGACCTTAACACAAAAAAGGTATAATTTATAAACAAACACATAGGTGGTTAGTAAAAATATTCAAACTATTTAATTATGGCATAAAGTAGCACCAAAGACGCCGCTCTTTAGCACAAACCTGTCTATAATTGTGCTAACCATAGAGTATGATGCAGACAGGATATATTACAATTAAAAATAAATTGGCGCGGAAATGGTTGATTATTTTCTTATATTGTTTATAACTAGTGCATCTGTCAGATCTTTATCACGTTGCAATATAATATATTTATATCGAAATGGAAACATTTCATTGTGTACCTTATTAACAAAGTATCTTAAAGGTGGTCTATATGCTTTATGTAATAAATCTGTATATTATTGACGTCTATATTACTCATTTGTTTTAACACCTTTTATAGTTTATAGTAAAATCTATTATTTGCGTTAAATAAGTATTTATAGTCAACTACATAGATTATATCTATGAAGTTGAAACCAAAAAGATGTGATAACGTTTCGATGAGTATTATTGTAATGTTGCCAAGTAACCAGTGCAGTATTGCCAAGTAAAATATTCGAAGTGGCTCAACTACATGCCTCGGTACTCTGTGACATTAATCTCTATCTTGTTAAATTATAATAATTGCATCAACATTTAATAACTACGTTTCATTACACGCATTTACCTTCTCTCGTATTAAAAGGAATTATTTTCTAGAAATTACTAACCCACTTTATAAAAAACATGAGGACTCGTAATTAATGTCAATTTTATTTATAATTACGCGCCGACCGCCGCCAGATGGCGGTATTTGCGTAAAAACGAGTCCTTCGCATGCGCTATGCGATAATATAAATATTTCTTGCTATATTAGACTTTAGTATCTGTGCTACAATTTTATTATTGTTATCTATGAACGCGTGCCACTTAAACGTAATTTTCTACTAATATGGTGTGATTTAACTCGCTTCGTTACCTATATATAGAAATAGAACTCAAGGTTATAATATTTATAAACATTCATATTTCTCAGGCTTTTAAATAATATTTTTCGATTGTCATTTCTGGGTACCTTTTTCACACACACATGCTTCCAACATAGAAACATATCGCTAAAATGTTGGCAGCATTGATCTATGGTCAATGATACACCTGTAGTACAGGATGACCAACATAACAATAAAGACGGGATAGATGACACTTCTATACTTCCTTTGCTTGCCTCTATACCTAACCAATATAAAGAGAACCATTAACAGAAAAGCAGCCATATACACTTAGGCCGAGTTCCTATGTCAAGAAATAGATCGTTTTACCTAAAATTTTGATTGCACGTATGGCATAATGTTTTAGGTGGTCACCTCGCTAGTCCCGCCGCGTCGAGAGTTGTGGGTTCGATTCCCACGCGGGACAAAAATTTGTGTGATCCACAAATGGTTGTTCCGAGTCTGGGTGTTCATTGTGTCCGTTGTCTGAATCTTTGTTAAGTCACCCGCGACACAGGAATTATTCCTAGTGCGTAAGTTGACACACAAAACAAAAAAAAACATTTCACGCTTTCTATAAAAGACTAGCTGACCCGGCAAACGTCGTTTTGCCATAAAAAAATGTTTTGACCAAAAGAATAAAAAATTGTTAGGGGTTGACAACCTTTATCACTAAGGGGTATGAAAAATAGATGTTGGCCGATTCTCAGACGTACTCAATATGCTCACAAAATTTCATGAGAATCGGTCAAGCCGTTTCGGAGGAGTACGGGAACGAACATTGTGACACGAGAATTTTATATATAAGATATGTCAGAATTTAAGTGCCCATAGCAAAACTACTTGTTTCTCAATATAAGAACCGGGTACTAACGTACTTGTTACATATAATATACCACCAATTACCACTACCATTGAACAATCAATATGACTTTAAACAACAGTAATTTCTCGCCATCAACGTCTATCATGCACAGTGATATGAAGGCACAATTAGACGCATTACAAGTAACAATAGTAATGATCGTGGTGCATTGTGGCCTGTCCTTGCACCAACAATAGCGTAGGTGACGATCTTACGAACAAATACACTAGGGTACTTCCTTCATTGTCACAGTGACGGAGTACTTATAATAAGTAAGTACGTACTGAAAAACACAATGACACGCTATTAAAAAATCGATGTACGCTGTGACGTATGCTGAGCCGTGGGTGTCAGGTAATACGGCTGTTTTCTTCATGTCTTATAAGCTGTCAGTTTCTAAATTGATGAAGTCTATAAATCCACTTACTTAAACTGCATACAATCGTAAAATGAAGGAATAATATAGAATTTGTGTCTATTTCGTAAGAAAATCGGTACGTTTCAAATGTCTGCTAATATTTTAAATGCTGCTTTATAGCATGCGTTACACGAATTATAAATATTCGTAAAGCTTGCTTATCGCTTGAAATCTGCATTTTCATTATTTCTGAGTAACTTGTATTAAGCAGAATATCTATTGCCAACCTGATAAAATAAATTGTCTATGACTTACGTCATTAAGCTTTAAATTTGGAACTTAATTATGCGAATTGCATGACGCACTAAGCTACGATAAATCTTTTAGGATATCCTTGAATATTTTCGTTCTTCATTTGAAAAAGTTTACTGCTAAAATGCAAAGAAGTTGCTTAATCAGTGGCGGAGTTAAATATAAGACGCCTTTTAGAATCCATCTTTTTTATTTTTGTACGATTAATTACGTATTGGCCTTTGGCCAGCTGTGGACTGCACTAGGCTGATCGATTGACTGATTGATTGATATAATTATCTGTGCACCGCTAATGATGAGTACCTAGTTGATTAATTAGTAAATTTAACTGCATGTGCATTTACCGATCGAGTTCCATTCCGGGTCGGGCAAGTGTTTAAAATTGTTTTGTTGGGAAATTCTCAATAATAACACAGAGCTGTGAACTCTGTGTGTATGATACACCCCTGTCTGCCCTCCGTGGGGATACCTAGGCGTAATGCTGTACTAATATAATGATGTGTGTACTAATAGAGGCAAGAATTAACGATATTTGTTGAGCACAGAACAAAATATCGTTTTCCATTCTCTTTATCTTGTCATATTATTTGCTTACGAAGCTTGCATACGGGTAGACAGAGCTCTATATCTGGACTGGATGTACTACGAGCGTAGTTGACTGTTAAAAAGAGCGCACCTACTTTATATAAAAATTGGTATTTTGAATTATAGTTTTAAGCGTTGAAATCAGACATGTTAAATGAATGAGTCATTTGGGTTTTACTTATATTTTACATGGCTATATATTTTGGTATACTGCAAAAATTACGCTACACAACCAATACTGCACAAATGGCATAATGGTGCAGCATACAGCAAGTTTGATACTAACGGAGCAAATATTAATGTGGCCCACTAAAAGTCATATTAGATATGGGATTCTGAAAATTTGATCTAATGGCATTTTAAAATAATTTTAACAATAAACGCACCGATAGTGTCTCTGTTGGATGTGTACTTATAATGTAAAAATATAAACTTCATCTTGTCCCTAGCCTTATTCCCTAGCTTCATAATAAATATAATACTAAACTCCTTATTTTTTGCGTATTATAAATGAATATAAATGATTTTCTTCAGTCTCCGTATACCTACAGAATACTCGCACAAAGCTCGTCATACAGTAACCATATCCAGTAACACAACATCTGGGCCCATTCCCCCTTCTTCCATTCTATTTGCACAACTCCTTAATGCTTTATTTCGTTTGTGTGCTTAGTCTAATTAGAAAACTCCGAATCTACTAATGGCTAATATCGAATTTGCCGCTTTTTGTTTTTCTATGTCTTCGCATTATCAAATTATGTTCTTTAGACAGTCCATACGTATTCGAAAGGGAACGGGGGGAATGTTTGACTGGTGAAATTAACGTACTACATTTGCCAAGTACATTATTTTAAAAGACTTGCTGTGTAAATCGTCTGTAGCAACTAATGCCAGTAGGTTTTAATACTAAACTTTGACATTCATGAGTTACTTTGTGATGTATATGAATCATAAGATATATCTTATGAACGTAATTGTGTGTATACAAACTTATTTCGAAAGTCGAATTTGAATGTTCCAAAGAAATTGACATATTGAACGAAAGCAGAACATTGTGACAGTCACAATTTCGTCAATCTCCGGCGTGTTCCGGCACCGGAACGTGTTCCGATTACGCGGGACGTGTTTGAAAGACGGAACAAGTCAGGAAGACATCGGCACACGCTTCAACGACCTTTGAAAAGTTCGAAGATAATCCAAAAATAAAAGTAAGAAATTTAAACTAGTCAGTTAACGAGCGCATTGTTTAAACTTACTTAATTTAGGGGCTTAAAACAACGATGAGCGAAAATTCGTTCTACTTAAACAATAATTCATTGCGATTTAACACTTTATCGCACGAAACAAAATAACTGTAGGTAGAATTCAACAAAAATAAATGTGATAACTCGAAGCGATAGGTAACTATAAATTAAAATAATTATCGCGCTTTTCGGGGGTAGAATGCAAGGCCTTGCGATCGGCTGTGGCGCGTTCCAACAACGCCCGGCAGATGGCGTGAGAGAGCACCAGAGTTTCGTACTGATTGTGGTAATTTATTATTTGAAAATAGAAGAAAAATTTCGGTTGTAGCTATTTCGTTTAGAGTTTAACTGTAGTTTATTCAATTGTGCAGTGGATAAAACGAAATTTATACCTACCTCAAGATCGCTAAATCACAGTCTAAAGCATAACTTTAAAAAGACAGACAAAATGGAAAAAGCACGAACCGGCCAATTCCTTGCCGCCAACACAAACCATTTTAATTGCACCACGAAACTATATTTTATCCATGGTATGCATTTTTTCCGACCACCCCCGACGGCGGGCCGTTACTCAAAATAATCTAGGCTAGATATCGCACACCCCACGTGATCTAGTGCCTCTGCCACGGAAGAAACATGTTACACTTGATATTTTTCTTTTAATCCCCAATGACGTTTGTACATAATTGGCGGGTTATTTTCACGTCGCGCGAGGTTGGTAACATGCGATGTTAGGTTGGTATCGTTCCGTTCTTAGTTCAAAAATATTTTTTGGATATTTTGACATAGGTGACAGTTTTAGTAAGCCTAGTCCCTACATTAGTATACTCTTATTGCTGTTTGAATCACGATATTAACGGTATACATTGATAATCTATACAGAGCGATGTGTCTTAATAATTACAGTTATTCAAACAGCACAAACTGACGAGTGGAACGATGAAATCCATACGCAGACACGATAGTACCACAACAATTCGTGTTCAATAAGTTCCGCGCGTACGAAGCCCAACTTATCATCGAAATCAAAACAGAGACACCCCAATAACGCGCAGCCGACACCGCAACAGGCAAAACTTAGTTTTCCATTCGGTTTTATAACGGTGAACGATAGACAGGCAATAAATGAGCTCCCGCAACTTATAATTGCTTCATTTCGTTGTCGACGAGAACTATGCAGTTTGCATTCGGCTTACCCGTGTCGTGTTTCTAAACGATAATTGGATTTGTCAATAAAAAGTATAGCTGAAATCACCTTAATTATGCTCAGTCGATGTTTCATGCCAATTCTTGAAGGTCATGTGCAATTACTAACAATTTGTCAACCTCTATTTCGATGCAGAACTAAGTCTTCTAATCTAATGAACGCCGAAAACAAATTGTGGAAAAGCTTTACAAAAAAACCAAAATGTAAGTGCATGTCAAAAGTTTTCAAATTTAAATAAAGAACCAAAATGATAGCAGCACCGTCAATCCCGAGTCTTAAAATTGCTCGGCATTCGCCACGAATATCCTTCATTCAACGTTAATCACGTCTGTTACACGGTTCATTAAAAACTATCCTCTATTTAATACTGACAGAATCTCCGCACGTAAAGTTCCCAAACATGAACTGACAACGTCGAAAAAGTAATAATCGAAATGATCACGATTCATCGCTGTGTTTATCCGAACGCCACCGACGTATCATGTCAAAAGTGCATGGACAAGTTCCACATCGGTATTTGCCGTTTAAATATACACCAAAAACAATTTACCAAGCCAATCTCGACTCTATATCCATCAGAATAATAGAAAAAGTAACATCCACCAGCGTGCCCTTGTCTATGCTTATTAATTTTTACCATTTTCACGCTGCACGTTCGATATGACACGTGATTGATGATCGCGACGTTCATTGTCAATCAAACTGTTACTGTAAAAGCATTTGCCGAAATGTGAATATTTATGAATCGCAAATATTTGTCCCTGCAATACGTTAAAATAATAATTTTCATTCAGTTGTTTTAATTCCAATAGATGCGATGACAGTTGAAAAGCACGTAATAAACGGATAGTAGGAATCTTTTTGAAACTCGCGTCCAACTGTTCAATCATTCGCGTCGTTTATCATTTTTTTCGGTACGAAACGAAACTCGTCGCATCAAACTAGACAGACTATAGATGACGTAAAAAGAAAAACTGCCGTCCCGCCGTAGAAGCTTTCCGAACGTCTTTTTGTTCGTACAGTTGGTATTGCTCGCGCATTCGAACTCGAAATTTGAAATTTCCCGCTTAAACGTCGGCCTAATAAATGTTTCCCGGCAATTCGCGATTTTCGTAGGGTCACCATCGGGACAATCATTCGTGTAGGATACTCCTAAGATATCTTATAATAATAATTGAACTAATGAGATTCATTATTACGTACAGATTGTAGCGCCCCATTGCGGATATTCAGTGCGGTGTATAATAAAATGACTGACATTGAGGGGCACTGCAGGTGAATAAAAGAAAACTGATGTTTTATGCGGCCTAATTAACGAGAACCGGATACTTACATAGAGTTTTATTAACAGTCAGTTTTATTTATAACCATGATAACAATCATAGTAGGTAAATGATTATCTTATTATTACCTATAATTAATTTAATTACTGAATTCTCGCAAATATGGTAAAATACTTATATGCCTATCGATGCAGATTTTTTAAAAGAACGCCCCAAAAACTCGTATCTCGATTTATACAATGAAAACGGGAAGTATTCGGAAAAGCCGTCATCGTAGTCTCCCCTAAACTGTTTGACCACTTTGACAGATCGCCAACATGAACTCTTTCTGATGTCAAAATGGCGTATTAGGTTTTTTTATTCAGTTGTCTCTCATCACTTCCTTTGTGATTGAGCACTGCATTGACGCATTGTGCCCTGAATTGATTCCGTTTTGTTACTTTATTCGAGTTTTAGACAATCGACGTGGTGGGCATCTTTGTTGCTTTTGCATCAATCTTGGACAGATGAAAGAGGTTATGGTTTTTGAAAATAGAATAAAACTGGAATGGCCAGTCGTTTATGGTTGAATGTTACGGATGGTATTCTTTATTTGAATATTCTTTATTCGAATTGTGAACGTTAGTTATAGATTGGTATTTAGCATTCCTTTTTTCAATCTACTCTTACACTATAATTTTTAAATAAGAACAGCCAGACTCGGACCAAAGAACCTAAATCTACACGTGAGGGTATCAAATCCGCCATACTTTCGTAAACCACAGCGCTATCGCTATAGCGCATTAATTTTAATATAATACATTCAAACACTTAATAAAACATAAGTTAAACTAACGCCCTTACTTTCAAACAGAAGTAAAATCGGCTACAAAAATACGTGTAGAATAGAATCGAGCACGTCTGATAAGACGGTCGCGGTGGATTTATGGCCAACGACACGTCATTTGCATCGGAAGGAACACAGCTAAGAATGTGATGCACGCAGCTTATACAAGCACTTACGTTTCAGACTTGACTAGATAACTCAGTCCTTGAGCTAGAAGGTCGATATTCTTTCTAGAAAATGTTACCTCACCCTCATTTTACTTGACACGTGAAGTCAAGAACCCAATTTAAAGCAGACTCCATTATTTCCCGTCATCACAGTACAGTCAGCCACATCAAAAGCCAACTCTTTAACTCCACTAAATAAACTTCCAACTAATGTGTGCGACTACCAAAAAATCCCATCTGGAACTCAGTACAAAGTTGCTAACACATGTAAATCTCACCAAATTGTCTGAAAGGTCTTTTTTAAACGATCTACGCGAGAGAGGTATCCGAGTTAATCGACGTCACAGTGGGGTGATCACAGACCCTAGCGGCCACGCTGTAATTATACTAAAAATGTGGTAGACTTCAATAAAAAGCTGAAACTGTGACGGGCGGCGGTCGAAAACATAATTGTCCATAGTAATGATTGTAGGTAATTGTGCGAGGGTTGCCCTTAACCCTTCGCTGAAGGAACAGCCCTTGGATGCTGTATAAGAAGAAAGCGGGAGCGTTGTTCAGAGCTTTGATTTCAGAAAATCCTGATACAATTTCAAGCTAAATCTTACAAATAATCCTGCACAAAACAACAACATAAACTATACCTAACAATAACTTAAATTACTGGCCGTCTCTTCCTCTCTCTATTTGTTGAATATTTTCTTATTTTCAGACACAAATAAACACACAGGTATTGTTATTCCGCCATCGCTTGTAAGTTGCATCTAAGTTAATAGCGGTCAGCGACGTCCGAATTAAGACAATAATTACTCGCGGTCCTGTCCGGACAAATTTTCGTTTCGGCTAATACTTTTTATTGTCGAGTGTACTATTTTGAATGGCCGGACCTGTGTTTACATGACCTTTATAGCTACGTGAAGGATCACTATGACTGTGAAAAACCCCGTGACAATTTTGTCCCCACTCGTTTTATTTAAAAATAAATGGAAAAGGGACTATAACACGTATGAATTATATAAAAACTTACAGCGGTAATATTAAATTAGGAACACTAATCCGAAATTGAAAATACCAAAGACAATATAGAAGAAAAACGGTTTGACGTACGCCGTCATCCATTTTGTTAAAGTAGGTACGTTGTCTCTGTCAAAATATTTCATTTATTTGTTCTCATTAGCTATTCTATATTATTATATTACAATTCCTAATGATGTCTGGAGGCTGTGCGACAGTTTTTACAACATTCTATATAAGTAAGTATATAATGAAAGATTATTTACGACAGTTTCAAGGCTCTGTCAAAACTGACAATATTTACTGAAGTATTAGTCTACTGATATCGATGTCAAGGTGTATTACAAACTAATGATATTGAACTTTATTTTGTTTGTAATAAAATGCTTTTTCGAATGGTTTCAAACATATCATAGCTAACAATAAAAAAATGTTAATATGTAGAACAATTATTGTTTCCGAACATAAAAGATAATTTAAATTGAAAAATGAGCGTTTCTTCATTAACATACCTTTATGTATATTCTAGTCATATTAAAACAAAAATATCTAACTTTATCTTTAAATGTACAGAGCCCTAATGAAATATAATTGTTTAATTTATGTCTATGTTATATAAGTAAGCACTTAAAAGTATTTTGGCCGTTTTGACTTATCGAAAATGATATCTAAAAGCAAACGAAATTACACAGCATATAGTTAGATATAAGGCTGAATAGCAAAGTATTAGACTATAAAATAAATTATCTTTGGTATAAAACAAAAAAGAAATAGAACAAAGAGTAAGTAAATGGAATGGCGCGGTGTTGGCTATGGTTTTATTTTATTATTATATAAAAGACACAAATTTCGTTAATACAAGGCACTGTTTATCCTAGTATTAGGAAAAGCAGTGACATATTTGAGAACCAATAAAAAACATATATAAAGGAATGTAACGTAATTGGTTTGCCTATGGATCAAATGCCCGCGCATCAAACGTCAAGTATTTATGACAGCCAGGTCTAAAAGTTTCATATATGTTCCGACCAATATTCGCTTTGGTTAAATTGTGGATATTTAACCGAAAACAATTTGGTCGAGCCATCAAAAATTATACACAACATACGAACAAAAAACCTCCTTGCCAGTGGCCTTCATAATAAGCCACAATGAAATAGAACATCTATCTATCACGCTATTGAAATCCATTGTCAAGAAAACCTTGAGTTAAACGTTTTGTCATTCATGTACAATTTATTAATAGGTTATATTTTATCCTACAACTTTTTTGCCGCTTTAGTCGCGTACATAATGTTCAAATATTATTAAAAGTCGATGCAAAAATGGCTTCAATCGATTTCCCCTCGTAAAACAAAGTTCAGTACTTGTAAGACACAGTTCGTCACGTGGTGTGTGTGATTTCCGTCGCATCTATCTAACAGATAGGTATCTACACGCTTGGGCGCGCCGACACCCCACCTGATGCTACAACAATTGATATCTTCCGAAGGTCGAGTAATAACATGCTGCGATATATCCCACCAACTAACTCACAAATACACCAACGAACACAGCAGTCTTAAGACACACGAATAAGGCTGAATATCGAATGATTACTAATTTATGAACTGTAACAGTTATCGTTGTATTGTCGAGTGCTGATTTTATGAATAGATCGTCAATTGTCGACCGGAAAGCGAGTTAGAATTTGTTGCCAGCGTTCTGTTTTCAAATAATCAGATTTTTAAATATGTTAATTGCTGTTTATGGCTTTTAAAAAAGTAAATCGTAATCCGTGGGAAACCGTAATTGATATAATATAACCTTATTAAGTTTATATTACGATAGAAAACACATAAAAAATATTAAATAATTGTTTCTTGAAACGTTTCCGCCATTTTGGCCACTTTGTTACAAAACATCTAGTGTCTTAACTCAACATAGCGTATTTAAATATCTATTTTAATATTAAAAACATTATACGCCGCCATCTTGTCGTTACGGATTGATTACTGTAATTACTGTTTAGAATTAAGATGCTTTTATTGTGTACAAGATAAAATATAATTATAACGCAATCAAAAGTGTAGAAAAATATCTAGTGACAATGGCGACTTTACGACTTTAAATCTCAGTAAATAATTAATAGTTATCTATGTGAATAATTGTATATAGGTATATAATTTTCATATGATGTGTATTCTAGAATGTACTAACTTCTTAAAGACAATTTCTAAGTAAGAGACAAGTGGCAGAATATGAAAGAGGTCTTTGCCCAACTGAGCATAACGCCTAAATCTAATTCCAACTCTTGGACTGCAACGCAGAGGTCTCGAGTTCAACCTTAAGTCACGCCCATTTATCTTTTAAAAGTTTGTGCGGATTAAATATTTAGTCATCGCTTGCTTTAGCGTTGATGGAAAGCAACGTAACGAAACCAACACGTCTGAGAGTTGTCCATAATGTTCTTGAAGATATGTGAAGTCTACCAAACCACACTAGACCAGCGCGGTAGACGATGGCCTAACTCTTCTTACACTAAGAAGAAGCCCGTTCACAGTGCATATTAGTATATATTACTTTATGACTAAAGTTTAATTTCGCTTGTCCACAGATCGCTCAACTGGTAGAAGACGTGCGTCGTCTCCAGGCATCTCTGAATGCGCTCCAAGAGGCCCACGCTCAGCAGCTGCAACGCTTGGAAGAGCGTCTCGACGAGAAGAAACAGCACATCGCCAGACTAGAAGCCAGGCTTGACACGCAGAGGGACTACGATGATATGAAGAGGGAGATCAGGTAAGCCATTACCACGTACATTGATAGAAACTCACGGCTACTTCCTCGAAGGTAGAAGATCGTTACACCCACATTTCAGCAGCTATGCTTTTAGACCTTACGTAATAAGGAGACTATTGTCATTTATTAAGAGGAAGATCAAGCTAGCCATCATCACAACATACTCACATAGTCTTAAGTCTACATCCCCGAAGGCAGAAGTACATTAGTCCCACAATTCACCAGCTTATGTGTCCTACGTAATAGGGAGCCCATTGCCATCCACTAAGCATATCGTCATCTATTAAGAGGAAAATCAGGTTAACTAATATTACCACAAACATATAATCCCACGCTTACATCCCTCAACACAGGAGTACATTACAACCATTTTTTTAAAGATTAATATCATTTTAACGCATGTATGCACTATTCTGTTTATTATTGGCATAAATATATGTAACCGATAAAATGGGGAAAATACTGACTTCTGCAATACAGTTTTCACTAGTTCGGAATCCAGGGAATTTACTAACTTGTATGAATGTAACTATATAAATAAATAATATTATTATTATACCCACATTTGGCCAGCTATATTTTCACATTTTACATAATAGGGAGCTCAGTGCTATCTACCGAGTATATCCAGTCTCCATCCATGCAGCTAATGAGAAGTCCTTGACAGAAAACCCAATAACTTATTGTCCGAGACTCGAAACTTCAAGTACCGACCATGCCATTAAGGCAGTGATAGGTATAAAGAAGACAAAACAGTGTTATACACATAGTGTTATTAAAAAGGCACATAGACAACACAAGCACGTGTTAATAAACTTGATAACGAGTATCGTTCGTTAACCTGAGCCATAGACAATGTACACAGAGCGTATCTGTTTGTAGAGCGAGCCTTGAATGTGGCCGAGGAACCGTCTACCGATCTTAGGATAGAAAAGATGTGTGTTTTCCCTTTGAGTACATATGTATATAATATGCCTATTTTTCATATATAAGGCAACCCAATAAAGTTTCGAATAGATGTGTTTGTAATATCGTGAGTTCGATCTTTAGTCCATGCACTTACAGGCTGACATAAATTTTAGCTTAGCCGGAAAGCTTAACGAATAGATATACATAAAAGTAGTAAGTTTTATTATTTACGGCAATAGATCTATATAGTATTTAATGCAAAATTTACTAAAACCACGATCACCAATAGAGACGACACGAGCTTTTCGAAAAAAAGTTCCGATGTAAAGTTGACGCCTTGACAGTGGTAGTTATTATATATCATCAGCTATGACAGTCGATATGAGTAGTTAGTTTCTTCAAGAAATGAAGATGAGCGGGCTCAGCACCAAGTGGAGGACTATTTATTTAGAAAATTTATAACCATTATAATCTCAAAGAAATACATCTAGACAAGATACAACTATTAAAGAAACACAAACGTATCTACCGTTCAGAGATTGATATACATGCAGAACAGGGATTTCCACAATTATATAACAATAAAAAATCACGTGATTACCAACATCGCATTAGTCATGAAACAACCTCGAACAAGTTCATCGCCTCACTATCTCGCCGTCAGCGGGGATTAGTTCCTTAAACAGTAAAACTAGAAACAGTACGGTAATCCTTTACTTAATGTCCCACAAAGTACATATGTTCAATGTTTCAATGTGTAAAGTGTGCAACGTTGTTTACCGACCCTACCTTTGACTGATAAGGAGGCGCCTTGCAGGCCCTGTTAAGTTTTCTTTAGATTCAACATTACTTAAGATACCAGTATGTATCATAATAACTTAATAACACAAGATATTTGCTGTTTACAGCGAGGACTAAGAGTTTTTGTAATATATTCGGAGAAAGTACTTAGGGGTGTTTTGCGATGTAATGGCGTTCAAGTGATATTTCAAGAAATCAACAACAATATGGAGTATCGTGCCCTGTATCTGCCCACACAAAGAGTATCGAAGCGCAAAATTATATTCGATGTTTTCGCAATTGAACTTTTGTACTAAAATGAGGATAATCGTTGTTTTAGCTCTATCGAAAAGACAATAAGTGATTAAATTAATAAAGTTCTTGACACCTATCGTGAAGTATTATCGGAAATACTTTTATCTTACAGAAGACCGTAACCTTAAATACAGAGAGAAGTTTCCAGCGTTTAAGTACGAGCTTATGCTGTCAACTATGGCACCAGCAATATTTAATGTTGTCCCTTTCGCTAGCTGCAATGACTCCTTTTTCCAGGATCGCAATGCTGGCTTATTTATATTTTCCGTTACAGATATTTTCTAACTTTGATTTATCAAAGAAATTAATTAACACCATTACACTTTTTTCATTTGAAGATCTATTTACATCCTTAAATGTAATAAATATATTATGTCTTAATAAATATAATTTAAAGTTAATATCATATAACAACACGAAAATAGTCACTTAAGCATCGCCTACAATCGTAATTCTAGAAATACGTACAACATCATAGACGGCCCCCGTCGCGACATTTAACTAGCTTGTTTGGACAGCTTGCGCCTGCGCACCGGTTAAGTACCCACCACATCCTAAAGGATCTTTTATGGAGTTCCTCGTAATTATGTTAGTAACAAATAGAGCCGTCAAGACAACTCTTTGAAATGCTGTTTGTGTGACACTTAAGGATTTTGTCTGACAGTTTGTGTATGTGTGTGTCGCGTCACTATAAAGCGTGTGTCTTATTCTGACATCGTAAGGTAAGAATTTACTGCCTTGTTGCTCCAGTAACGTAGAAGTGCAAGCGATCGTTGAGTTAAGGTTCTTTAAAATGGCGTAAGATCGAGTGCGATTATATATATTAAGGTTCTATTTCGTTTAGAGCTTTTAGCTTTTTTTTTTAACAGTAAATACTGTGGTACTGCTGTTTAGAGAATGTGGTGATATTATAAACAAACTGTAAGCGAAATGACACTATATAAGGTTGAATATAGTTTAGTCATGTCAGTATGGTACCTATGGTGACTAGGAATATTAAAAGCGACAAAGCTAACAGTTCAAATATCCTTTATATTAATATTAACCTATTGAGCCAGGCACAATACATAGATTTTTAATTATTTCTGGTATTCTAAGATTTGACTCGGATGGTTTCTCCAATGCACATGTTGGCGAGCATATATTAGAAAACCATTACTAAATAGGATGTTAAAGTACCTACCATATCCTTTCCAAACATGCCTTATATACAAATAGTACCTACCTACATTCTACGAAAATGTCCAAACACTTCCTACTCGAATATCGGGTAACTTTGACACATAAGTAACCTCCCATCGGCACTCAAAAACGTCCACGAAGGAGGTCCGACGCTTTTTTATCCTTTTGCTCGTTCGGAAATCGAAAAGCACTTGTGTCGCAGTCTCATGGAGTTCACAGCTACACGCTAAACGTTCGAGATACGGAATTTAGCGGGCTCACCGGAGTTTACACAATATATTGATATAGAAATCGCTCCCTGAGAACCTTTAAAGGTTGCTTTTTTATTTTCCTGTCCCATCAGTGGGAAATATAAATAGAATTATCGAGGGATGTTAATATTTTGATGCGATAGTGAATAGGATATCGTTTTATTTTTAAGAACAATAGTAGCTTGCTTCAGTACTTTTATGACGAAATACCGTCTTATACCCAGTAAAATATGTTTCAATAGTCACTGAATACCTCATAACTCAATGCTATATGAGAATAAAATTGATTTGACTGTCCAAATAACTCAATGTCGATTAGTCATTTCCAATGAGCCGCATGCCGCAGGGCCAATTTCATCCACCGACTTCAATCGGATTGATGTGTAATCCAAAGATAGTTGTTCCGGGTTTCGATATTTGTGTCTGTGAAAATACGAAGTAGAAGAAATAAAAGCGGAATAGAGTTTATTCCCCAATTGTTGCAGTCACAATTAAAAGAATAACATATCAATATTATTGTCGTCGGTGGTGGTCGCAAAAAAATAGCTATCGGATTACTTTATCCCGCGTAAAAACACTACTAAAATAGCTTTTCAGTCATTTTCTGTCGTTCAATCATTATCAGAAGTACTTTTAAAACCAAAGCAACATAAAGGAAGCTTTCCCACGTGTCCCGAAGCTTCTAAAGACTCTAATAACGTAATCAGGATGCGATCAGTCAACTTCCTTGTAGATCCGTCACCTGCGCCTGATAACACCCATTAGGTACCAAGTTTATCGCAGCCGACGGAGCTCATCTTAGATATTGGATAAGATATAGAGATCGATAGACATTGTATAGTTTACGTAAACTTTATTACAGTATAATACAGTACTTAGCTAAGTGAAGTAGGATGTTTTGTTTGCGGAAAAAGGTAGGTATATTGAAACATACTTTTCAATTTGGAAGCGTAATAAAGCGAAAAATTTACGCTTTGTTTTAAAACAAAGGAGGTTGGTATGCGAAGCCTTTTTTTTAACGTGCTGTTGTTGACAACTCGAAGAAACGTGTTGTCTTTCTCTCTATCGTTACAATGGCGTCCTGCCAAGTAACAGTTAATTAAATTAATTAGAGAATATCTAATGTATCGTTTAGAAGGTCCGCCAATTAAAAGAACAATCAAGTCTAAATAATTTATTGCGCAAGTCTTAGATTTAACTACTCAACAGATCTATTATCGAAGATAAATACAATTAGAAGAACATCGGCTAGAAAATCACTAGACAACTCGCTGGATAGTTACAATTGGTATGGGTTTAATTTGTTATCTATATAGGTAATACGTGTAGAGAAAACTTTTACCCATTTCTAAACATATTGCGCACATGGAGGATTGCGAGATCTGCCATAGTTAAAGTTTGTAAAACGAAGGCATGCAGAACATAAAAAGAAATTTTTCGAATTTCTGTAATAGAACGACTACTCGTAATAGGTACATATAAATTGTCAAAGCGGTCAGACTCAAATAGTCATTAAAAAAAAACTGTGTTGACAGTAGAAGGCCTAGTATTCTTTTTCCTTTATGCGGAAAGGGCAGTGAATCCTTTTTAGAAATAATTATGTGCAAGTGACGTCTATATAGTGACAACTTACCATCAGACAAACTGTATGCATGATTCTCTCTCTCTGATGTCTTTCCCTTAGATATTACTACGATTGTTTTCTTCTGATATACCTATCTCTTGATATTCCGTCTTATATCACAGCGTGTCACACTAAACAAATAAAGTAATGGACAAAAGCATCGATGCGTTTCCTTCCACACGAGGATCGACCACATCACAAAGGATGTCTCTTACACCACTCTGTCTATTTATATCTCTGCAATAACTTCAAAAACCAATGTTTTCGGGTGTGTTTTATGTGTTATTTCTACCAATACGGTCTCCTAGCCGGCCGCTTTGATCTGCCGTCAAAGACTATATCACACGGGCCGACGACATAAAATGCACAAGCTTGTGCAAACACGTTAAAAAAACTAAAAATAAAAAATGTTAATCGATGGTTTATGACAGGAAATCGGAAATTGGGACGCATAAGAATTTCATGTTTCACAGCTGACGGCGAAAATATTATGATTAAGTTCATGATCGTAAGAAAAATAAAGTTTTCTGCAGCAATATACGCGCTCTATTCAAACATTTTATTATGATGTTAAGATTTTGTTTGTGTTTTCGATCGCCTACGAACAAACTCGGCGCATACTTAATAAGAAACTGTAGTTTGTGGAACAAGCAAATAATAATGAAGCACAGGCGAATCAGAACATCACAATCACATATACAACAGACGTATTATCTGGCCACACGACACAGTATGATAGAAAAATAAACGGTGCACAACCTTTTCAATTATTGCTTCGAACACGCGAATGAACATTTGGTACTGTTCCCATGATCGCTTTCTTCAACAAAAGATGGGTTCACGTAATCCTATAAGATCTATAATTCTCTATATAAACAGAAAAGCACCTGCACTGGTTTATAGCTTATTTATTCCGGTTCTCAAGTAAGGATTAAGTTATAGCCAAGCCCCGAAGATTAAAGCTTAATGGAGGGCGGAATGGATTGATTTCTGAACGGCACGCGGTTCGCGCCAAATCTCCGCTTACGTTGACTCTGCGGCGATTACGTTCGATTTATTTGTTATCTGTGCTCGGTCGGTTGTAGGGATTTTATTTAATCTGTGCCATTTATAATTGTATTGGTGATACTCTGTGCTTTGTTTTGATCTTCTTTTGCTAATTAATGACGCGCAATTAAATCACAAAGGCAAGATAGAACGTAGTACTTAGTCTTGGAATAAAAGAGAAAATTGTAGTTTCTTTAAAGTTTATAGACAAGGCAAAAAGTTTGATATGCCGAAGGTAGACATCCTAACATAAATATTTCATTATAAATTCAAATGCCTGAGTTGATCAACATTCTAAAGCTCACATTTGATTAAAAAAAAAGAAGAATGTAGTTACGATGTTGACACGTCAAAGATGAAATTTAAAAAAAGTACAAATAGAGATTGTATTCGGTTATCTCTTGTTTAATTAACTTCTAAGCACACACGATTTACATAATTTCAACGAAACATACATGTTATATTATGTGTGTGTGTTTGCGCCCTTATATATCAATATGAGAGCCTATCGCGGACACCTGTCTCCATTTACTTAGGCGATGTTTGTCTTACATTTAACGAAAGTTTAGCCTAACGCTGTCGCACACAAATTATCAACTAATTTACGCTCCCCGACGATTTTTGATGCCATAAAGAATGCCCGTCGGCCCTAAGCTTTTTACAACATGTTGACACAGCATTCGTTCACAAACGTTTGTCATAGACTAAATATGGAACACGGAGTAATGTCAATATGAATGTTTGAAAATGGAACCAATGGCGGTTGTTTGAGATTTTTAAGTAGTTGAAGTGTAGGCAAAGGCGTTAGTTGGTGTCCGATCGATCGGTGATTGGTCAGCCGTGGCGGGGCGGGGCGTTATCGGCGATCGCACTGATACTAGTGTGTCGTCATCGCATTGTCCGGCTCTAGGAAACAAGTACAATCTCGATGTTAGATAATCTAGCGTCATTTGAATACAATCGATTTAGCGCACGTCTGATCTTGAATGGTCTCAATGTCAACGATTCACGAACGTTTGTGACGTATTTGTAGACAAAATAATCCCAGCATTCATCTGTGTTTTACTGACGTAGGTATACATGGCTTATAGACTTATGAGCTGAGGTGATCATCGCCTGCGAGATCGGGGTACCATTTTGTAATTCAAGCTTAATAGATTTTCTCAAATCTTTACTAACACGTAGTCATAAACAGCTGTCAATATCAGTTTCACACATCTAACTACCCACTCTTTCCTCCATGTATAAAGATGGCTTCCCAGCATCTCAAATCTTAAATACTAACTTAATCAACTTGTTCCGATTGTATTTGCAATAAAACCGCGCTCCCCAATGACACATAGTCCAATAAAACAAGCCGGCTAAGAACTCAACAGGAATTCGTAATTCGCTAATCAATATAGAAACATCCCTTTACGTTGAACCCCTTTGGAAATATGTCTTTGAAATATTCCTGTTTAAAGGGTGAAAACGAGCTACCAGCGATCAATCAAAATTTTGGCACAGATTTTGAAATATGATAGTCATTTTGCAGTTATTTGTCTATGGTTTGAACAAACGCATGGCGGTCTAAACGGGACATTTTTTACTTGTTTATTCGCATCTTGTTATCTTAGCCATGTGTTTGACATGTTAATCATTAGTTAAATATAGATTTAGGAGGTTAGATAAACGGAAATCAACTTAGTTATGTTTGATTTCGCGTTGTTAGAACTAAGACTGATTGGCGTTTGAGAAAACATAAGAAACAGAATGTACCTATATTAATTACTCAGATTATCTAGATGGAATTTTAGTTTCTCCGTTTTCATTGGTGCATCCTTAGTGAAGCGACTGCTGTGCATGAAGTCGCGAGTCCATTTCTCGGCTTAGGAATGGTGTTATTAGGTTCTCTTTCAAGAAATTCTTTGTAGCCGCAAATTTAAGTATCTATAATAATATAGCCTGTAATTTAGTTATATTTAACATAAACATATTCTGCCCTCTCATTTCATATTTTGGTAAAGAGCGGATAACAAACAAAAGCCCTGAAAACACAAATTATTCCCAATAAGACAGCGACACTTATTTATAAAGAGGAAATACACTAATATGCCAATAAATAAACACAAAATCAAACTTTTCTAAGTACACGTCGTATCTCCAAATTGTACCACAAACTCTACAAAACGTGTTAAAAGTGAACTTTCTAATGAATTCGAACTTTGCGGTAAGGGTAGGTACACAACATCAGTTACATCGGCACATCAAATATTCAGTGTGCATACGCCTTACACTGAAGGCTTTTGGACAAGACAAAGATGCTTTTAAGCTTTCGTACAGAACAAGACTCTATAGAGGGGACTTTATTTTAGAAATATTTTATAATTAAAGTAGTTGGTTTTGGATACGTTTGAGGCACTGGTTACCTATTTGTTTTCTAATTAATTCAAATAGTTCTACATAAACACGGTCAAAAAATGACCCGCAATCAAGAACTATAACGAATGATTCACATACAAGCACTTTATTTATCGCTATACACCTACATTTTGTTCCATTTAACACAAGCACTAACTACTTATAGCACAACAACTTCACACACTAAAACAACATTCTAAAACTCCTAATTTAACACAATATCCATTAGAAACAGGTACTTTACCAAATATTAAGTTCCCGACCACTCCACAGTTTCCCTCCTAAACTAAACTCACGAGCGTCACTTCCCAACTGTGTCATCCATGTTTATAATGTATCAGTTTTAAAACGCTCGTAAAACGCCACCAAATGGCTGACCTTTCTTATAAAGGTGTTAAAACCACTTACAGCAACTAATTTTCAGATATTTTTTCGTCCTATATGGGTTGAAATGCAAAAAGTTTCAATGCCACGGAAGCTTTTTAAAAATATATAAGCCCGCCAAAATGTGTGTCAACTGGGCTATAGACAACCATTGTCAATTTTAACTGAATAAATTATAAATAACATAATATATATTCCTTTTATGAATATTTAAGTGCCAATACTTAATGGTAGCAATACTTGATAAGACAATTACATGCGCAATACGATTAAGCTCAAAACAAAAAGGAAATTAATAGTCCAGTTAAGTATTCATTTACTTAGTACCTTTTTTTAAGAAATTAAGTCGTAGTAGCCGATCAAGTACAAGTTGGCAGCAAGCGACATAGCATATCTAAAGATTTTGCGTCTAGTGCAGCATTAAAACTAAACCTTTAAAAAGTACAATGCCAATCTACTCCAAGCCGAGAACACAAACTACTTAAAAATCCCACATTATAAATAACAAATTAAACAAGAACTACTTCCGAAGTCACGTATAAACCTCATTCATACAAAATGAAGCTGGCAACACCTCCGAGATTCGAGTCTACCTACCGATCAACGATTTAATTGGCGATATATTAAATTGTAATTAACGTGCAACCCTATTGTGCCCCAGGTAGCAAACTAATTTCCCAACAAGTTGGCCGACAAATCGAATACGTGTAGTTAAACTGAGTCCAACTAGTTCCGTGGCGAATAGAGATTTTGATGCGATTGCTCGATAAGTTGGTAGATTTCAAGATCGTATTTTGTAAGTTACCTTAACAATATGTTGTTGATAGTTTTATTGCCGTCAAGTTAGGTCCCTTTAGGAACTTATAAGAAGAAAATGTCCGTCATATCAATAAAATTAAACGATATTCGATCGATTGCATTATTTAAGTACACTATAAAGCATTAAGCTTAGGAATAACGGGTTCTTGGAAAACGCTGCTAAAAATCAAATTAAAACGAAAAGCGTCAAAATTTAAAATCAGGCCTTTAGCCATAGACAACAAACTATTTTTAAAACATAAAGACGTTAATTCTAATTCCTGTTTATTGTAATAATTGTCCTTCGAAAGCTACGCGCGCAACTACTTTTTGCAAACTTAATTAAATATGATCACTTCATCAAATGCGTATATTTAATTTATTTAATTGTTGATATTAATGTACAAAATTGTATTTAACTATTATCTTTTGCGTCAAAGGCCGATAAGTTTGACGTCATAGTCGTAATATAACAATATAAAACAAAGGTTACCTAGGTAAATATTATGATACATATAGCTAAAAAACGAAATTTACATGAATATTAACGTAATAAGGATACCATTGTGTATTAAAAGGCTATTAACAGTAGGTATATTTCTCTTATTCCAAGAATAGACTTTGACATAACAACTAGTACTTACCTAACCTATAATTAACTGCTAAAGGGATCCCAATGTTAAGATATTAAGTAGACATAAAATAATAGCAATAATAATGGACACAGGAGCAGGTAAGGTGGGGCTTATCTTCTAATAGCCGTAAGATACCGCTCAAAGCGACCCAATCTCAATAAATTTATTAAAGGAATATTGCCAATAGAGACCCAGCACTTCCTATTAATTAAAATACTTAATTAATTCACCTGGAAATTGTTTTAATCAATTCACTTTTGGCTCAATTTATTGGGGTATATCGAACGGTGACCACCCTCACCTGGCGATAATTAAAACCCTTATATTACAATCAGGATTATCTACAGCATCGGCTCTTAATTATGATCAAGGTATTCAAAGATTACTGATGAACATTTTAGTCCTATGTCAACCCTGATTTTTAATATATTTGTTATCTGTCGCCGCACGCTTTCCTCGATACGCAATTTGTGAACGAATATTGTAGCAACCATAGAGAATTTTCATTTTATTTATTGGTAGTTTGTAGTGTTAACGACTTAAAAAGGAACTGTTAGAAACCATTGAACTCATTATTTTTATTTATCATTACTTATAAAAATAATAGAAAATATTCTTTGTTTGTTTTTCATCATTAATTTGCGTATTTATAGGTAGGACATAAGACAAAAAGTATTAATCACTTACGAGTATAGATATGCACTGATATAGACAAATCCAAAGGTGTTCTAGACATATATAGTGAGCATATTGCTGTCTGCTAAACACATTTCTCATTTCGTGTCGCTACTCAGAATTTCTAACAACTCTCTTTGAGTTTTGCTCTCAAACTTATGCCTTTAGTCCTAACAATTCAATACAATGTCGACATACACCATAAATTATAATAATTATTAATTTATTTAATATGGTTACATATCAGCTTTAAATAATAAGGAAGTGTATTCAAGTAGGTATTATTATTTATAAAATAATTAATTTTCACATGCATTTATTTATATTCTTGATAAAAACATTGATAATTATACCAATAGAAGACTAGTATTTCTCATTGTTTTAATGCTTTTATTGCACATATATATTAGCAAATTAACTCAAAATTTAATAATAAAAATCCGTGTTTAGACAAAAGGCAGTAATTTTTTTAAACTATGAATTGTCATAGTTTTTGTTTCTCAAGCGCCTAATTTCAAGGATTTTCAGTTTTAATATAATCACACTATTTCTATGTTTTGTCGCAGCATGCTCCGAGCGTTAGACTTGGGCGGAGGCGAGCGATCACTCGACCGATCACTGGACCGATCACTGGACCGATCACTGGACCGATCACTGGACCGATCACTCGACCGATCACACGACCGATCACTCGATCGTAAACCTGAGCTACGATCACCGAGCACCGCACCCACGCTTCGCGACAGCTCCGCAGAACGGGAGCGCAGCACCGAGCGACGGGACACAGGTACGTCACTAGTGTCAACATGCAACTCGACTGTGCAGAGTTATCATAGGCAAGCATATCGACATACACTCCCACATAGTCCAGTTGCAGTTCTAAAAAAAGTTCTGTCGTTCGGCCTGAACGATGACGTCATAATGTGAGTTGACTTAATCTCAGTTCAGGCCGCACGAAAGCACGATCACTGCCGTCAACATTGGAAATCGATCGCGGCAAGCAGCACGTTCGATGTTTCAAACTTTGTGTATGTCCGTAGCTAGTTCGTGTTCGCTTCACTTTTCTGTCCGAGTTAAAAAAGCAACAATTCGCAAAAAAACGCGCGGAGTACGAGGAATATCCAGTTCCCACCACCTCAGCCATGCCGCTCACGGACGCGCGTAATCGTTTCAAACTTAGGCTTTAGAATTCGGAGCATGCCAACATGAGAGACGCCGCGCGCGCATTAAACATTCGTACGCCGTTGCCGAATGATTGCGACGCTTACGAGCGTGCGAGCTAGTCTCCCCTCCCGCCCCGGCCCCCTCCCCTCCTCGTGTTCCCGCGTAACCGTGCTCTCACCGCAGGTGCCGAGGAGTGGCCGAGCACGCCGCCGCCGCTCAACAACAACACTACGCACCACAACAACAACGGCCCCACGCCGCTGCCGCTGCCGCCGCCGAGTCCCTTCCGCTTCGAAGAGCACCGCACCTATCGGTTCGCAGAGGACATGGGCCCGCTCCCGCCCGGCGCGCTCGTCGGCCGGCTGGGAGACTCGCTCATCCCTAAAGGCGACCCCATGGAAGCGCGACTACAAGAGATGCTCAGATACAACATCGACAAATATGCCAACACCAACCTTGACACGCTGCACATTAGCCGAAGAGTCAGAGAATTACTCTCTGTTCACAATATTGGCCAGAGGTTATTTGCCAAATACGTCCTGGGGCTCTCGCAAGGGACGGTATCAGAACTGCTGTCGAAACCCAAGCCGTGGGACAAGCTGACGGAGAAAGGAAGGGACTCGTACAGGAAAATGCACGCGTGGGCCTGCGACGAGGCCGCCATCATGCTGCTCAAATCACTGATCCCTAAAAAAGGTATTTTTCTAGCAATACACGTCTTCATATTACTTATAACTTCAAGACTTGCGAAGCATTTGAATACTGTACTGTCTATGTCAAATATTTCGGATCTCTATTACGTATTTTTGCTTGAAGCGAATACCACTGATGGAGCGCATAGAAACCGGACTTTACCGGTAATTGTAACATTATCATCAATCACCGAATTGTCACTGATATTCGCTGTTGCATGTCCAAGCCTCAACGTACCATAGATGATCGAAAATAAACTGCGCTAGTGTCTTTTTAAAAGGTTCAAGTCTATCAATATCACTTAACGACAAATTTATCTAATCACCTCTGGTACGTGGCGCCATTATCATCAATTCGTTGAACATGGATCATGAATCGTTTGACATCTCCGGTTATCTTGGCGCGTCAGTATAGCTGACAATACACCTCATCAATCAACTTGCTATGAACATAAAAGATGTTTACATCACCACGTCGAATTATGCGCGAATATTGATCAATTATTACGCGCGGGTATTCCTGCCTTTTGGTGGATAGCCCTCGCCCTCTCTTCGTGAGAGGAGGCCCTGTCGGGCTGATAGCTGATATTGTCAAGTATATTTAGACGCGTTTCTAGCACTCGAAGCTTTCACTAGTGAATCCGCACTTTTTATTTTTAACTTATTTTATTTTTTGTTTTGTTTCCTACCTTGTCCTGGTTCCTTTGTCCCTCTGCCCGAATCCTGCCGCGTGCGGAAATGTCAGCGACTACCCATGAAGAATTGAGTGTCAACTGACCGCGAACCACCCTTAATTTATGAATGCATACTTATTTTTTTCGTCATTTTTTCGAATGCTAACTACTTTTATCTAGTTTCTTGTCCCCTTTTTCCAAATTTCGACAACTTTTTGATGACTAATTTTGTTTTCTTTTTGATAGTAGAACAGGTCGCGAGCGGCTTCGCAATATTCGATATTGTGTATGTTTAACCTAAACATGATAGTTCAAATACATACATTTGTTCAGTGATTTGTAACGAATTATGCAAAAGTAAAGTCCGTATACATAAGCATATATGTATGTACAGATCATAGACAAGGAAAAGCGGAGCGGACACGCACTCGGCACAAACAACGAACTTGCCGCACTATGCACTACGTTTCTGAACGTTATTTAAAAAATCGACTGCATATATCACAAACCAAAAAATTACTCGTTTTCGAAACTAGTATTTATAAATTTGGTATTTGAAAAACTAACTAAGAAATTACGTATATGACAGTCGCAATTGCTATCAGTTCAACAAAATATGAGGCAATTAGTAATACAGACACAAAACAGAAATTTGGATTAAAAAAGAACGTCCTCATTGTAAGGCAGTGTACACATTAATGACAATGCACGACAAAGTATAAATCTGCGGATACAATGGACTCTTGTGTATTAGCCTTTGTCCCCATCGATAGGGATGAGCTCAAATAGATTGAATTTCAGATAATTCCCAAAAGGGTTACGGTTTTCTTATTTCGCTGCAATGTTATGCGGTTTTTCTTTTTTCGGTTATTGCTGATTGGTGTTTTGGACACGTTTATGGTGTTATTATGCAAAGAAGATTTAGGATGCATTTCGCTTTTTAACGCATTCCATTTTGGAAAATTTTACACTCGCATTTCAAAGAATAATAATACCAAATTCATTCTACGTTTTTATCAATGTATTGGCGCTTGTGAAAAGAGAAGGTATATATAGTTTCGATACTTCTATTTTTTATTTTCTGTCATTCATTTTTAACACCAAAAAAAGATCGGCACCATTTTCCAATACAGTCAACAATCCCCTTTATCACATGCTGAACTGATGAAATGTCAGCAAAATACGTGTTTGTCTAAGCTTTCGAGCCGTGATCGTTATACTGCCTTTTTATCAAATCTCAGTGTGTGTGTATTGATGTGTATGGAAGCAATGGGCGTAGTATATCCGTGTCTGGTAATAACTAGTAATGACGGTTTGTTGGTCACGCTAACCACGTAACAGAACAGCAGCCGTGGGAAACACTTTCCTATGATTATATTGATCGACAATGATTTAGAGACTGGCTCAAATGTTGAGTATTGATTGCTAAAGATGCTTCCAATGGTTTTTATGTCTTTTCTTATTAGATAACTTTCTTGTAAATTTGGAACTACGGTATCTATGACCCAGTGGCAAACTAGAAGTTCCGTTAAAGATTGCACCTTTGACTTTTAGAAGTTATGTGCGTATCGTATCGTATCGCTCGCTTTAATGATGAAGAAAATATCGTAAGGAAACTTGAATGTCTGAGATTTCTTTAAAATGTTCTCAGGGAAGTGTGACGTCTGACAAGCCGCAATGGGCCAGCGTAAATATGATCTAAACCTTCACATACTGAGAATAAGTCGTGCTCACCAAAATAACTTTAAAGACAGGGCTGATGTTATATTATTAATATTGTGTGTTTACTAGTATTTTTTACTTTCTACGTGTCAATATTTATTTTAACAATACCTCTTAGGTGGTTTAATTATGAAAACGTAAGTAATAAATAGTCTTTTATAATATCAATCTTCATAAATTCTGATTCGACATCACCTCCAATTAAAACTTCGACTTTCTAGATTTTGCTTTTGGTTATTGGCAAAGCCTTTGCTCAAAACATAAAAAAGCCTTTTGGCTTTAAATTGATGTACACATACTTTATAGTATATTATTATATTTTGATCGTTTAGAATATTATATATTCTGTTTACGATAGTTACCTAGAATATTTGATCAGTTGTTGGATTCTAATACATTCTTGTAAGATATGAGATACAAAAAGAATCTTTGAACAAGCAAAAGTCGAAATTTTATTATTTCAATATGCTTCCAAACTGAACTCTTCTGTATGCCCATGCATCATTTTTAAAGCCATGTTTCGCCTCTTTTGGTTCTGATTGAACTCCTACTATCATGCATTATGCATTACTTGCAGACTTTGCAACTTTTCCATGTTGAGTACTTTTTCTTCTTCTTCTTTTTAAAAAGATATCTCCTGCAATATATATTCATCTGTGTCGTACTTTGCAAACACTCGAACAACGGACAGAAAGTACACCCTGACTCTGTTTCTGAATCACATTGTTTTTAGTCCTGTTTGGGGATGGCACTGACAATACCCAGACTTGGAACAACTATTTATGGATTGCACAAATGTTTGTCCCGTGTAGTACTCACACCATTTAACGTAATATCAGTGGCAAGGCGACTACTTAAACTTATACGGCATCCGTGCCATCCCTCATACAAAGAGTAGATTCCGGTAAAATGCAATGTTCGGGTACACATTCCCTTAGAAAGCATACCATCAATACGCGTATTAGCTAACGTATCATTTCACTCAAACGCTATGGGTCTCGGCGATTTCCCAGTTCCCACGATACATATGCGTAATGTCCGTTCGTCCGTTTGTTGCGAAACGATTGTTCGACGTTCACACGCGACACTGTGTTATACAGGCTGTTGTTGCATCAATACTAGCAGTTGAGGGTAGTTGTGAAATGTTACGTGATTAGTATTTTAATAAACATATGAATAACGAACAGATTCGTGTCTACAATTCTTTTTTGTTTCTGTGTTTAGTATCACGCGTTAAGTCATCCATGTGTCGCTAGTTTTATTTAGGTGAGACTTATAAGTTATAACCAATACTATTTTCAGAAATAATACCTTTTTAAGATAAAAGTCTAACAAAACTTTTTCCTGAAATTTAACTTTTATAATCAGCAGTCGCCTTCGCTTCGCCTGTAGCGAATTCTCGAGTTAAATATATACTTCATAATAAACAAGTATACAATTTATGTATATTAATAAGTCGACACCATATAAAACTAATTGGTTAAACGACTCACGCGCTGCATACAATGGCGGATCAATTAAAACAACGCCCTGTAGCTACAAGCAAAAACCGTGAACATACCATGTTTACGGTTTTTAAAACATGATCGTGCTTTACGGTTCTGAAAATCGTACTTTTGACATCATCGGGTGTTTATCTAAGTTGCTTTTGGGTTACTTTAAATAACCTTCCAAAGATTCCTATCAATAGTGATGTAGTCAGTGGTCATCTATACCTATACGGTTTTTGCAACAAAGAAAGCTATATGCTATCCACAGATAATTATACCGAGTCTGGGTATTCTTTGCAGTCGTTGTTTTATTTTTATTAGTAAAAAAAGCATTATCTCAAATACGAAAATTATATATGACTAAAATACATACTTCACGGTTATTATAGTCTCGATATGTTTTTAAATTACTATATGCAATAAATAATACCTAACATATAAAATCGAACAAGAAATAATTCCATATTCGGTTTTATTGAACATTTACACGGTCTAGTTAGCCAAAGAAAACTAGTGATGTACAAATTTGACGGTTTAACCGACATTTGACGTGACTAAATACAATTTCCGAACGGTGAACAAGGCAAATAAATCGGAAAACTATCGTCGTACATCGAGTACGAGCGAGACAATAATATAATATTATTTTTCACGGACATTAAACATCGATGTAAGTTATACGCGATATTTATTCACATAATCCTTCATTCCAATTAAGTTTAATAATGGCGTACGTAGTTATCGTTCTTATTACTTGTACGGTTCAGTAACGAAACGGTTTTCGAACGCCATTCTAGTTTCCAAATACAAAAATCGTTTTAAAAGATTATCAATTAATAGCGCGTATCATGTTACACATTTACGCGGTAAATCGTTTTTATACGATTTATTTCTGGTTCTTAAATATCCGGTTTTCTTATAAAATCATCGCCAAGCACTATTAGGTGATATTTATGCTAAATTAATTGTGTTATATTTTATATTAAAGCCATCAACGCTTATTAGATAAACGTTTGCGTAGAATTCCAAATTTAAGATGATATAAGGCATTTTATTAAAGCGACAGATTAAAAACAAAAAGCACCAATTTTATCGAGAAAACAGTGATACCAACAATCCGGAAAAGTTTATTCAAATATCGAACACGGCTAAAGAGTTTGAATATACGTCCGAGAATACCGCGACTCGCCAATATTTGGATGAAGTTAGCCTCTCAAAAGCATTTCAACCGTAGCGTGAAAATCTATTTTCAATGGGCCACTATCGGCCGGCACAGGACACCCGCCAAAGGCTTTATGCCCAAAGTTAAGCGTCCTCGATGCTCCTATACTGTAAACTCCCCTTGTAGAGGTCTTAGTTTAACGCTAAGCAAATTTTAATATTCAATTGTGCTTTTGCATGTTTGAGATTTGTTTTACACTAGACATTCAGAATGAGCGTTGTTTTGATAGATTTATATTAAGTATGTGTCAGTCATAGACTGGACATATTTATTAACTACTGAACATTTCTATTAAACTGACATGATTTTGTACGAATTAGAACGAAAGATGTTTCTTACGCGACAAACTTTTGGCAACAGGTGATATTGAACTTTGTAAAGGGTAAACTAAAGTCAAACGCCCTTAAGCTTCTAAATGTTCTAATTAAATTTAATATCTAACTTTCCTTTCACATAAGCGCATCGCTAATAGGTGATCGATGCGGTGGGCACGTACAGGAGCCCGCACGGGGGACTGTCAAAGGCGTTTAAAACTGAACGGAGTTGGAAACTCGCAAGTGTATTAGCGGAGCGGCTAATGCGCGGACAGACGAACGAAAACGGACACAACGGACGTCTTCACTCGCAGACGCTGAATCGAACGTGCTTTCGAAATTCGAATTATTTCAAAACGTTCCATTTATGAAATTAAAATACGCTATCATTATATTGGTCATGTTCAATTTGAATTAAGAACACTTTTCTGCAATGGAAGTTTGTAATAAGTTTAGCGTGTGAAAAATGTTGAATGTAATGCTTTTTAACGTTATTTGTCAAATTGCCAAGTTTTCCTCCCGAGTCCTCAATATATTTCAGTTTTGATAAGATGGCAATTCGTAAATATATCTACAAATAACGAAATACATTAGTCAAAATGTCACAATAATAAGTATTTTACCGTTATAAAGAAACTAATCTATAAAATTAATGTGACTGGAATCGCTATAAAATGGCTCTGAATATATTCTGGGATATTATTTCGGACAATTAGGTATTTGACAATTAGACAGATCATCTAATGATGTATGTTCTAATACAGAGTCTGTTTGTCTGAGAAGCTAATCACAAATACATTTGCCATTTAGATGGATTTATTACACAAAAGTATACCGTCGAACAAATTATTAAAATATTTACAAAGGTTTATCGCGGGTCGAAATCGATCCCTCTATAAAATACAGATATGAAAATATATTAACTGTAACTGAAAGTAGCTACCAAATGAAACCATAACACATAAATCATAAACTTTGTAACACGAAAATTGGTGTTGATAATCACATAATAATTACCCGATAGACCCGCCGGGAATCGAATGGGGATCGAAAGGGATTAACCAGTAATGAGAATAAAATTGGCGACATGTTTGCTCATAAATAATAACGACGTTTTGACTTTCTAAACTTTTAAATTTTATCGTTGTATTTACGTGCATTGAAACAAAGAAGCATTTAAAATTAGAATGGCAAGTAGCGCCATCTCTTAGCGAGAGGCGGAATTAATGCCTAGTAAAGTCTGCTAAAAAACGCCAATTTCAGTAGTAGCAGACAGTATCTAGATGCATTTTCCAAACACTTATGAAATTACGATGACTGAGACAAACATTAAATTTACGGTGCAATTATCGCTTAAGTATTATTACAAAGGACATTTCCAGCAAAAAGGTTTTAAGAAGGCCACTTAGAAAGCACCTTTGAAAAACTAAATGCTCATTTAAGAACGTTTAAGCAGAAATAACTTGAAAAAAAAGGCCGATGGAAAAAGTGAAGTATGCACGCTACAATGTGTACGTAACGCCATCTGTTACCGAGTAGCGTAAAGCTAGTGTAGAGGTCAAGAAATAATTTTGCGAAGAATGCGCGCCGTCTCGCGGCCGCTTTGATGGCTTCCGACGAAGCAATCAGACCTCTTTACGGGCATATTTATGATTATAATACCGTGTCTCGTTATATACTTTATGATTTTATACCTAAACGACTCTCCAAGATAATAATACCTAAGTAATTGTTACGGTTGAACGCGTAAACGATTTGACAAGCGAGACAACACACATGACATCGTCTATTCGTCTCTATTCCGCACATAGTAATTTAAGACAATTCTACAAAATTTTCATAATGGCTACACACGACTTAGTCATAGTCACTAACATCTAATAAATGTTCTTTTATCATCTTAATTAATTACATAATGCCGTCGCTATTTGTATTTTTTACGAGCTTTAGCAAATATTATTTCGTACTTAATTGTGTAATTATGCCTTCATAATTGTGATAATTACAAATATAATTACTAAATCAAGATTCTTTAACTGAACAGGTATGTATCTATAAATAGTAACAGGTAACACAATATCTGAATTTCAGATTTATTTAATTTTTGTTTACACTTAAAACACAATGCCAAATACACATACGTATTTAAACGAGCAATATGATAAACATCAGAATTTGGAACGCATTTGCAAATATGTCAGATTGCAAATTGCACCAATCATCATTCAGAATCAGCGCATCAATGTTGCCAACATCTAGTACATAATGATATATATAGTTAGCATCTACTTAAATGCTCAGAACACTTCATAGTCCTTAACACAATTATCTTTTAATAGCCAAACTAAAATAAGTCGGCGCTAAATTATCGCAATCAAGAGAGCTCTTGTAAAACGTTCCGTTGCAATAATTTTGTTGCGTTTTACAACTGAACAGACAAATATATTTTAATGTATATCAGTTGACAACTGCACGGTAATATTGGGGTTACCTATTTTCTACTAAGACGTTACAAAGACCATTAGTATTATATCGCTCGTTGGTGTTCAAATTAATTGATCTGTTTCATTTATGCGCGCTTTATTAATGTGTACCAGTGTTATAGAAGATAGATTCTGATATTACACAGTGAACAGACTGTTTATTAGACTTGGTAATCATTTAAATATGGAACCGAAGTTGAATTAAGAACTAAGGTAATAAACAATGTGATATTTAAAAATCGAAAACTACTGCACAGATTAACCAAAATGGCCTTAATCGGCAACATTGCTAAAAAATAAAGAAGGGCATTCTTGTTCGTCAAGCAAGCGGCCGAAGAGCGGGTAATTATTTTAATAAAGCCGTGGTCGCACTGGCGGTCGTAAACACGTCGCGCGTCGCGTCACCGCCCACCGACGTTCACTTTCAAACGTTTCGATTTTCGCGTAAATGTGATCGGGAATGCACCTTTGTTATTGTGAAGACTAAAATGTGTTTTGTCTGGATTATTGTCTGAGGAAAATTTCCAATTCTTTGTTGCCGTTTCGAATAATATGAAGAATTTTGGAATTTCCGAGTATAGATACGGCATCTACATGGCTGCCAGTATACGAATCTAGTATCTAGAATCCTAACTTAGCTATTCTAAGACCGGTAAATTGCACTATAAAAACAATCTCCACAAAATTTACACGGAAAGCGCGCATTCATTTCAGAGAAAGATCAAAATTGTCGCGCGCCATATCGCAGGCGCCATTTTGTTCACCGTTTTCACAACAGTTTAATAGGAAATTAAGTGCATCCTGACGTATTATTCGTCGTAATTAATTACATACGTTTCCTTAGCAAACTCGAGTTATATATCAGGGATCTGTCTCACAAGATGGGTTGTTTAAACTGTCAGTTCGGACGCGATTTGTGACCGACCATTTTACATCTTTGCTCCCCGTCTTGCATAATTAGTAAGGATTAATGTGCAGCTATGAATGACTCGTCATTGTGCCGCGAAATAGTTTTAATCCAACACACTCGCAAATTAAATCTAGCCACTAGATTTATCTATATAAGCTACAGAATTTATGACTGTACTTCTGAATATTCAAAGCATTCCAGTTATTAAAAATGTGAATGCTCCTTCTAAATGTCACTTTGACAGATACCACACGTCAAACTAACGCGGATAGTGAAAAAATGTTTGGTATGATTGCCAAGAAGCTCATTTTGACCTTTTGTCTCGCACCTATTTTTAATGCACCACATTTCCGCGCTTATGATGCCAACAATAAAAAGCTCTTTGAGGTGTGCTTACCTATTTCAAGAAATTTTACGAGTGAGGTCATTCATGTCAGATGTTGATACATCTCAATTATACCTCGTCTCCGAGTTGGAGCTTTCAACACTCAGTCAATGCTACATACAAGATAATAGCTACATAGCTATAATACAAGATAATCTTTGATACGAAGCATGTTCAACAACGATTTTGACTCGAAAGTTCTTTGCCATCATAAATTATGTTCTTAGTAACCATAACATGACGTGAAAGTAGTAATTCAGTACAATGTTGTACGCGTAGAGTATCATTCTTACAGTTATGGGTATAGACTTACCATCGATCTTTTTTTTTAATCAATTTTCACGCAACAAAAGCCCTCTCGTTGCTGGCGCGTGTTCGCGTGCCGCGATGCAATCAATCGCTGTTACAATCAATAAAGCAACCGTGCGAAATCAATGCATTAATACCTGCTATTAATGCGGTACAAGTGAAAAATCGATTTTGTCACGGCACGTTGTTTCGTATGTTTTATCTGTGGAAAAACCAATTTGACGTTTGGAAAATGGCGCCAAACGCATTACTAAGTTGTTAACTATCAAATACGTATTTATCGATCAATCGGATTGAAAATGTTACATTTCATTGCAAAATATTTTATGTTGCTTTTTGCATTTTGCTCATGTTTTCGGTAAACAAAGGCGCGACAGTCAGCAATATCAATTAAAAACGGCACGTGAAGCAGACGCCGCGATCGGGTCTAACCACGTTACTCGTAGTTAACGGGAATTCGGTTATTTCGTTAAAAAACTTCGCCGCGCTATCGTTAAAAGTTACAGAGATAAGCTCTGGGGAGACGCCAGCCTGCACGTTGCACTTTTTGTGCTGTCGTCTCACTATATATCTACTGAAAAGAGGATGAAACAAACAACTATGGCCGCAGTTGTAAGATTTCCATTGTCTATTACCCACTCATTTAAATACTAGCCAAAAACTTATGGAATAAGCATCACGAAACGTCAAGTGTTATAAATATTATTCGAAATAATCATATAAAAATAAAATCATATTAATGCGCACAGAAATTTTAGTTAAGCATTCGATTAACGTATTTCTCGCATGTAAATCGAATAGACAAAGTATAAACTTACCTAGTGATATTTTGTGAACAAAATTTGTGACGTCGACAGAATTTAGTACCCGTTCTCATCTATAGAGACGAGTGCTCCCCCAGCGGGGCTGGCAAAATTGATTATTGAACTTAGTTACAAACTAGCGAGTACTACGTTTTTACCTTCACCGGTGGGACGGTGGGAATACCACGACAGCAAGCGACCGTGCTACATAGATGTATGTGAAAACTTAACGCTCCTTTAGTATTCTATCTTTGCATGCAAATGTACTGCCGTAAAAAGTTCTCATTGTTATAAATGAAGTGTGAAACTCTCGATGATATGTTTAGTATCGTGATTCAATCATATCAAGCAGACAAAGAAAATGAAAGCGAATTTTCATTTCAAACGCTCGTAAACTCACTGAAATTCTTACAGTGTGTTGACAAAAATCATTCATACAAATTGATCTATAAAAATGATTTAAATACCTAACCCAACCAACGTTGTAATCGCTTCCTAAACTAATAACGTCTTAAACTTTACTACAGAGACGTAAATCATTAAAATTATTCCACTATTATAACGCGACACATTTTAATACGTTTTTACTACTTTATAATAAAAGTTACACTCAAAATTTTAATTTTCGAACGAAGACGTGTCATTATCGCGGATCATGACGTCATTTGCCATTGGCCCATCAAACGCACGCAATTTGTAATTTTCGGCTCAATCAACGCATGTGATTGTCCATTCGTGTAACGGTGTGATCAACACACATTAACCATGGCTCGCATGTTTATATAACATACATGCACACACTCGGCTGGGGCCGAACAAAGCCACTTAAATATCTACCATTACATTTCTCCGGTGTACGGCGCACAAACAAATCATTCCTAGAATTGTCTTACTCGTCCTTATCTTAATTTCATGAGCTCGCTTCCTACGGACGGCGCTACGTACGTATTCGTGTAGTTCTCGTCACATGCACAGGACCATTCTGTTTCTCTCTCGTGTGGAATCAATTGTGGTCGGTGCCCCCGTCGCGGCAGATTGCCATCTAGCACGCGATCCCGATCACCCGACCCTACGCACGCGACGTCGAACAAAAGAAACTTACCAATCGAAAATTATATCATTCCACAATTTTACCTCTTCATTTCAACGTTATCGTGTTCTGTGGAATGTAAGATTTATTTTGTGTCGTTATTGAAATAATATTCATTTTTGGGGCTTCACATTGAAATATTTTCCGACACATGCGATACTATTTGTACCATTTCATTGTTGCACCACTTAGCACCTAATTTTAACTCAGATGCCCGTTTATGCAACTATTTCTTTTGCATATAATTAACAATTCAAATGCGGTATTTTTTCCGTGCTCTGCAACACTTTCTAGCGGCCCTGACGTCCGCTGCCGACGACGACTCGAATGCAAATGAGCATCGATCGCCACTGTGACGTATAGAGCGCGCACTTCTCACCCCTTTCTTGCGACTACCCGCCAACTTGATTTACAATCCGGATACGAGCTCCCCGTTCGAATCCGACCTATACGGTTAAATTACGAACGTTACTTTTTTCACTATGTCACAGTGACACTATAATTTAGGGCACCGCCCCTTTACTTTCCAAAGCCTTTGAATATTCATACGACTATAGCAATCAATAACGGCCACAAAGAAAATAGTTTTCGCGTGCACGCACGCGATATAATGTCGCATAAACAAATAATTTCTTCGTTTTTATTGTTATCCTTGAATTATGTTATTGCCACTCGAATTTACACGGCCCCTTTCCCGCCATCGGTCAGAAGCGATCAAACGGCGACCGATAAATTTTAAACTTCCGTGACTGGACGACGTTAATTGAGCGGCGTATTTTTTAAAATATCCATCAAAAATGCACATCTTAATGGCCACAATAAAACTGATATCGTTACATACTTTATAGTCTTCCAGATAAGAAACGCGTATGAAACTAGATCAATAAAAGTGTAATATTTAGAGTAGTCGTGTCTCAGTCGCCACCGCCATGTTGACGACTTTGACGTGTGTATGTACAAAATGGCGCGACCCGCGTTGCGTCACACTCCAGTGGAAATAACCTCAGTTTTTTGACAATATTTCGAAGCACGTCGCAGTAATTGCCCGCGTGCCGTTTACAGAATAACAAAATGTCTGCAACAAGATCAAAGGCATTAATAGACGTGTGTTGAAATTTATCGACGGGTCGATGTCGAAGGATGAATATATACATACAAATCGCGTCGAGCCGTTCGTCTGTGATTTCAAAATTATCTACTATATTTGCGAGACATTTTATTTATAGTGTGAGTATTTTTATAGTTTCTGTCCGTTTACTCAGTACATTAAATTACCCAGTTCATAAGAGATAACTGCGTGCCTCACATTTTGATTCGCTACGATATGTCAAGCGGTTTTGAAGTTACAAAAGAAAAACCGCGAAGACCGCCGTGAGGCGAGCCGCGGCTTCCAAATAAACTAAATAATCAACTAGTCGTCGGCCGCCGACGAGACACGGGTGACATTCTAATTATCTTGTGATCGGCACTTATTGACATAACGGATGGTTTTTAATACTAAAACCGAATATTTAGAATATTATGGAAGCCTATTTTGTCAATGTCGTATAAAAGTAGAAATTACCTCATTCTCTTTAATAAACGACAAACGAGCCAGGCTCTCGGATGATGACTAAGTATATTTTTATGGCTGTTTGAAACATTGTCAGTACTCATTTATTTTTAAAAATATATGTGACAAATCATACGTTTCAATTTAAATTTAAAATTGGATCTCGTCATGATTTGATGTTTTTCGCATACAGCAAATTGTTATGTCTTTGGTACGGAGATATACATTTTCTTAGAATTCGAACTCTGTGGACTATTAAAAGTTAAAGTAGCAATTTACGCAAACATTTTTAACTTAATTAATTTATAAACGAATCACGTACCTATATAAAGTTATTGTCTAACATTATGGTCACACAAGATCATAATCTAGAATATGGCCATTTAAAAATATTTATATCACGTTCGCTCAGTCATAAGTCGTTAAGTTCGTGAATGGTTGGTTTCACAAAAATATTGTCTATAGAAGGACATGACGACGCTTATTGTATCATTCGGAACGTGAGAATTTAAAAAAGTGACAACATTGCCAATGAAATTTGTGAAAGTAATAACAATATAATTTTGCTGAGCATAGAAAATTCTAACATTAAACCAGTGAAAGTTCAACAAACAATATTTTTTATAAGTAGCATAGTATTGTTATATATGCAATTAAAGAAAGGCGCACTCATGTAAATATATAGTCCGGGATTTCATAGATGCCTAATCCTCGTTTGCACTACACACTCTAGGGTAAGGATGGCGAATATGAGATACCATTTTTATATTAGGCCATATAAAATAAATTATTGCACTAATAACTATGCAATTTACAATATTCGATAGGGTATTTCATGAAGTTTATCTACAAAAGACCATTTAGTGCTAAGTATAATAATTTTTTTAGTATATCAAATAATATCGGAAAATTCTGAAACTACGTCTCAGAAAAATTATCTCCTATTATGAGATACTAAGGGTTTTCTAATATGAGATAGTATCTCATATTAGGTTCTTTTGGGTTTGAGTATAAATTTAGAGAAAATGGAAAGAAATTTTATTATTCTTTTTATTGGCGATATTTTTTAATCAACAACATCATACTTCTAAATTAAAAGGTCTAGTATCGACTTAATATATATACGTAACGTAGATAGATATAGTAGCACTTATTAAACAGTGTCAAAAATCAACAAATAAGTACAAAAAAAATCAAAAGTATTATTCTAAATCTTAGATATAATCTATGTCATACAAATCAAAGAAATGGTTGACGGCAACTGGATTGAATTATTTTACTCTTGCAGCAGAAACTGCTTCAGGTGTTCTAACTGATAAATCAGGCTGTCTGCTCATAAGCCCCCGTTACCACTTTTTACCAGCAAATGCTTTAGTCAAGTTGAATGGGTGCTTGAGATTATTTATGATTGCCAATTTGAAACGCCATGTGCTTGATGTCCTTCAGACATAACCCATAAAATCTTTGGTCCAATTTTCACAATATTTTTCTAGTTCTGCTTCTTAACAGCCAGGCAAAGCTGGAGGTCTTCCCATGTGAACCTTGACATGTATTTCTGCGTTTTTCTTGACATAACGTTCAAGGGTACCCTGAAATGTTTTGACGCTTTTAAGTAACTCATTTATTTTCTTCATGTAATTGTATTACATTACATTGTAATTAACGTTAAATGTAGTGTACATTCACGGCCCGTATGATGGCGTGATCCCAGGATTTCCTCTTGATCGGCGGCAACTAGAAAAATATATTTTTAGATAGCCTAATATGAGATATCTCATTTTAGAAGCCCCAACGTGTCTCATATTAGGAAAACATCTACATTCAACAAAATGATTGCCTATTATTTCTTGGCAAATAAAATGCAACAAAACTGCAAATGCATAGAAAAAAATAATCATATAATTAAGACAATGACTGTAAATTGAAATCTTTTACTGTACCTAAAGTTATACTTATAACATAACTCGTAAACATTTAATGACAAAAATTAGACGTAAATACCGCGCATAGACAACCTAACTTCGCCTCGGACTGGGTAAGCACTAACACACGTTTAGACCTATTGCCATGCGACTTCGAGCGACAGAACGACGAATAGCTGCGGGGATTAGTTTCGCCAAAACCTAACTATCTCATATTCGGCATCCTTACCCTACTTGTATGTGTGTAACCGCTCTGAAATTCAAAAGTTTATGTATGTCGACATACAAACAGCCACTGTCACTATGCTTTATCTTAATTCATTTTGAACTCTCAATAAATAAAACACACTTTACGTTCCAATAAAAGCGCGGAGTGAGTTTTCGAAGAAAAACAATTGCATCGCAGTCCATTATGCTTTTTACTGTCAAATAATTAGGGACGAACTCGGCGCATCAGCAGACAAATCTAAAATAAACTTGTGAGAAAATTAGCGTACATATTGTCGGTTTTAAAATAAAATTTAAGGACGCAATTAAGTCTTTGTGATCCTTGAAAATTAATACGTCAACTCACAGGCGATCCGTTTTCGGAGTCGTTAAAATACCGCAAAGCAAATAACATTATCGTTTTTCTTTAAACACTTGACGGATGTGGCCGATTTTTAACGTACACCGTCATACAATACGTACATACATAATGTATAATATCGCTATATGTTTATCTAAAGAGATGGCGTCCAATTATTATCATGTTCATAAGATAAAATAAACGGGGCGCCGCGTTAGCTTCGCACCGATTTAATACCAAAATTCTTTGAACTCGAAATATACTGTAACAAATATTACCCGCAAGAGATCCCAGTATCCGAACATTATGCTCGCACTTTAATTCTATAATGATCTCGGCGAACGTCTAAAACTAATTACGCGACTTAATTAAACTAATTCCATGCGTACATCACCATCTAAACAGTGTCGTTTCATTGTGAAAGCGGAGACAATATGTTGACAGGATGAATGACCACAGTATGGCGGGCGGTTTTCGCGCGTAACTTCACTTGTTTATGGTTGCGCTCGCGCAGTTTTAGGATTACTGAGCTTAGGCGATGATTGCACGTTCCCATTCAGCGATTATCTTTAAAGCGCTATGCACCGCTTTACAGTTTAAATGAAGCGCCTAATTTCAATTGTACCAAATATAACTCGCGTATTTATTACTTGGCAACAGTTAAAGCTACTAACACGGATGTATGCCGCCTGTGTATACTCTGTGCGTGTGTGCGCGGGAACAATTTAGCGGCAATTAAAATTGTTAGTGTGCGGATTCGAATGCAAACGATAGTAATATATTATGCAGAAATATAGCTGTTTACAATAATTAACACAAGTATAGTTACTGCAATTGTGCCATATATGTATCGCTTTTATTCTCGGTCTTGTACCACTTAATAAACGAGTCGTTATATTTAAAACCAATGCATGTATTATTTAAAACGTCATTAAGAAGTCGTCGAAATCCCAATTCAGTGTTTACATCTAAATACAGATTTTATTCCACGGGTCTCTTTATTCTTATTCCAGGAAGAACTCAGATTTTCTATAATGCCGCCGATGCATTTTGTGAATGCGTATTATATTAATACGCATTCACAAAATGCATCGAAGTGCCGTCATGCAGTGAATGCGTATTAATATATTTACTTGTTATATACTATATAAATAGTTACAAGGAATCACAGTTTATGTGTATCAATGTGCGTTTTAATTCTTTGTAGTTGGGACAAAAGATGGCACCGGTTCGGTGTACGGCAGACCCGACGGCGAAGGTGACGATAGACTCACCCACGCGATTCTCAATGAAGCCTCCCATCTTATGAAGACGCCTACAGGACAGCCCAACAACGATGACTCCAGAAGCAATGAGGACTCGAGTTCACCGAGGACACAATGCCCGTCTCCGTTCTCCAAGGTAACATAACATTCTCGTGAATTCTTCTTACAATAATTGTAAAAGCATTTCGAACAGGTTTGTTTTATACAACAATATTTTGGTATATTTCCAGGACTCAAGTCAGAATCGGAGACTTAAGAAGTATGAGAACGATGACATTCCTCAAGAGAAAGTGGCACGCATCTACCAGGAGGAGCTGGCAAAAATCATGACCAGAAGAGTAGAAGATATGCGTCGCGAAGGATTCCCTGGGTAAACAGTTTATTTAGTTTATATATACATATTTCGCAATTTACTCGCTCTTTTAATGATTAGTAATTTAAACGAGAACAGCACATCTAAAACTAACATATAGCATGTTCCCTCCATTTTTCAGCGGTGGCATGCCACCACACATGGAGAGGCCACCAGAAGACATCCGCATGGCACTAGAAGCTTACCACAGAGAACTTGCCAAGATCCAGCCTGCTGGTAACATTCCCAATCTGCACAACTTGCCAGGAATGCCACCCTTCCCCAACCTTCTCGCGCTGCAGCAGCAGGCCATGCAACAAGCGCAGAACCAACAAATGAACGGCTCCGGAGCGGTCCAAGATCTCTCCCTGCCTAAAGATAAAAACGCCAAAATGAATGGATTGACTGATAGTGATAAGGATAGGCCAATGGATGCCGAAGAGGCTATTAGACACGCGGGAAGCGCGTTCTCATTAGTAAGGCCCAAACTGGAGCCTGGACAGCAATCGACTGGATCTTCCGCGTCTAGCCCGCTGGGCAATGCAATTCTTCCACCAGCGATAACCCCGAACGAAGACTTCAGTAGTTCAGCAGCGGCGAGCCCGCTGCAAAGGATGGCGTCGATCACGAATAGTCTCATCTCCCAGCCATCTAACCCTCCCCATCATCCGCCTCCTCAGCGGTCAATGAAAGCAGTTCTTCCACCGATCACACAGCAACAATTCGATCTCTTTAACAATTTGAATACCGAGGACATAGTGAGGAGAGTAAAGGAGGCTCTGAGTCAATATTCCATCAGCCAAAGATTGTTCGGTGAATCCGTCCTCGGACTATCGCAAGGATCTGTAAGTGACTTGCTAGCAAGACCGAAGCCATGGCACATGCTTACACAAAAGGGAAGGGAACCCTTCATTCGTATGAAGATGTTCCTGGAGGATGATAACGCTGTCCATAAACTGGTAGCGTCACAGTACAAAATTGCACCTGAAAAGCTAATGAGGACTGGAAACTACAGCGGAGCACCTCGTAAGTATCGTATCTATCCCCGTTTGTTAGTACACAAGTACTTTAAAATAAACTGCCGAGGCAATTTAACATAAATAATGAATTAATCTTATGTTTTCTTATTTTTCAGCATGTCCGCCAAACATGACCAAACCAATGCCACCAACGCAGAAGATGATTTCAGATGCGACTTCATTGCTCAGCAAAATGCAACAGGAGCAACTCTTGGGACCAGGTCACCTTGGGCACCTAGGCCAGCCGACGCCACTGCTGCTGACGCCACCCGGCTTTCCCCCGCACCATGCCGTGACCCTGCCCCCGCAGCACCACGACAACAACAACAAGGAGAGGAAACCTCCACCTCCTCCTCAGCCACTCCACCAGCCTCCAGTGATGCGAAACCTCCACCAACACATATCGCCCAGTGTCTATGAAATGGCGGCTCTCACACAGGACCTAGATACGCAAACCATAACGACCAAAATCAAAGAGGCTTTACTAGCAAATAATATCGGCCAGAAAATTTTTGGAGAAGCCGTTCTGGGTCTCTCTCAGGGTTCAGTCAGCGAATTATTATCGAAACCGAAACCCTGGCATATGCTCAGCATTAAAGGCAGAGAACCATTCATTCGCATGCAACTATGGTTAAGCGACGCTCATAATATCGATCGCCTTCAAGCTTTGAAGAATGAAAGGCGAGAAGCGAGCAAGCGGCGGCGATCCAGTGGTCCCGGACAAGACAACTCCTCTGACACATCGTCAAATGATACATCAGAATTCTACCACTCGAGTTCCCCAGGTCCCACGGCCGGAGCGCCCTGTGCCAAGAAACAACGAGTGCTTTTTTCTGAGGAACAGAAGGAGGCTCTCAGACTAGCTTTCGCTCTCGACCCCTACCCAAACATGCCGACAATCGAATTCCTTGCAGCGGAACTTGGCCTCTCGTCAAGAACCATCACCAATTGGTTTCATAACCACCGTATGCGTCTAAAACAACAAGCGCCACATGGTTTACCGGCTGAGCCTCCAGCGCGAGACCAGTCATCGGCGCCATTCGATCCCGTCCAGTTCCGTCTCCTTCTCAACCAGAGACTACTAGAGCTGCAAAAGGAAAGAATGGGCCTAGCCGGCGTGCCGCTTCCATACCCGCCGTACTTTGCGGCGAATTCGAATCTAGCGGCGCTGATCGGTCGCGGGCTCATACCCCCTGAAGAGCAGGTCAAGGACCAGTCCGGCGGGCTCGACCTCTCGATGCCTCTGAAGCGCGAGCCCGACGGCGACGACTTCGAGGACGACGACGCGGAGAGCAACCTCGGCTCCGAGGACTCGATGGACGAGGAATCTAAGACTGAGCCGAAGGCGGCGTCCACCCCGGCCGGGCGGTCCAGCAGACGGAAGCCCGCCGCTCCGCAGTGGGTCAACCCCGACTGGCAGGACGAGAAGCCGCGCAACCCCGACGAGGTCATCATCAACGGCGTGTGCGTCATGCGCAGCGACGACTTCCGGCGCGAGGCCGAGGAGACCGTGCTCGTGGAGCCCTCGCCCGTCCCGCGCGACGCCTCGCCCGCCGCCTCCCCCGCGCCGCGCACGCCCCACACGCCCCACGCGCCCCACGCGCCCCACGCGCCCCACGCGCCCCACACGCCCCACACGCCACACACGCCGCACACGCCGCGCCCGCCACACACGCCCGATGACGTCATCCCCGAGGACAAGATCAAGGCGGAGACGGACGACGGCTGGGAGTACTAGGCTCGCGAGTGTCGCGTGTGCCGTGGTGACTGTTCCCGTGCCGCGTTCGGACGATTATTTATTGTGTGACGAGTGTCGCGAGGCGGCGACGTTCAGTGCAAATGTTACTGTGTATGTAGCTAGTGTTTGTTGTAATTCGATTGTAAGGCCAAAGACTTTGTACATAATACCCTCGTAGCTTCTCGTGATACGCCAGGCGAGTCCCGGACCGGGACGAGATAAACTTACGATACAAAAAGATGCATTTTTGCTTTAATTTTTTAATGTAAACACGTACCCTGGATAGGTACAAATATCTGAGTATTTTTAAGTTACGGCTTTTAAATTCGATTGTAAATAAATATACCAAATATGTGTCGAATATTGCCTGAACCAGAGCCTGTAAATAAGTAGGTTAGTTAGGATCGTGTAAGATAGACTCCGTTGATAACGTTAGGGCTAGGGAAGGTTCATTTATCGTTAATGAAAATTATAAAGTGCAATCAGATGTAAATTTAAGCTATGGTTTAATGAGCCCCAGTTGAAAAGTATTATTATGTTTATTAGAACCGGCAAGGTTTAAAATATTATAATCGGGTTATATAAGTTTAACATTTAAATTATTAATGTTTATTTTATACTATTGTATGTTTTCTAATTGCATTATTTTATGAAACCGCCGCGGGACCGCTCAACTTTGTGATTTTAGCTGTCATTTTATTACGTTTAGTTGTCATTATACTGTCCATTCTAATTCCGTATAATTTGTTTGTTTCTTTTCATTTTTATATATTTTTTTAGAAAATGTACAAATCAAGACACAAAATGATACGATTAAGCAAATATTGTATTGCTTATGGTTTATAGTTTTATTTTATTTTAGCAATAAATTTGCTTTTAATCTTATTTTCTTTATTTTATTTTACCTCCTTATTTTTCCTTTTGTTTTCTTAGGATATATTTAAGTAAGGAAAAAATGTAAATTTAAAAGGAACCATACTCCTTGCAACACGGTGTACATAGTTATATTCTGTTACCTGTAAATATCTAATCGAATGCCACGTTAGAGTTAAATATATAGATAAGTAGGCAAATAGTTTAACCCAAAAAGTTTACTTCGTTAAAGGGTAAAATCATGAATAATCGAAATTATTGTCATTCTAAAAGTGTATCGAAACATTGTAACGGAATTATGTCAGTATAGATTTAGGCCTCCAAATTTCAATAAAAATCAACAGTTTTGGAAGAAAATTTCAATTTTACAAGGAGAATTTGAACTCTTTCTATACATCCAATTTTAGAAGTACCAACATACATATCGATGTTATATATAAACAGTAAGTTAGGTAAGTAATAGCGAGTAATAGTCAATATTAAACGAATACTTAGGCTGTCTAACAGTTACAAAGAACGGTTATTTTTAACTCTCCGACTCCGGTGTAAGAAGTGAACGTTTTTTAACTAAATAAAAATAAATTGATTTCTAGAATCATTTCATAGCTTTTTGCTTTTAAAAGAATAATATACGTATATTATGAATATTATTGTTGTTTGATGTAGGTGCTACCAATATTATTGAGTGGCAGATCGTATATCTACTATACATATTTGACTGCAATCAAACTTTTATTTCATATCCTTGATTTATAATTTATATGATAAGAAATGGCAATTAGATTATAATGTGAACATATTGCGCTAATTCATAGTTACTGAAATTTAAAATAATTATTAGTTAGCGAAATATTCGATACGATGTACCTAGATATAGACTCCCAAGACAACCAAGGAGGTCGTGACCAACTGTTTGGGGTACTTAACTATTTAGTTGGATGAGAGAGAATAATAGTATTGCCAAGTATTGCAATGATGTCGAACTTGCCCAGCATGGCACCATGGAAACCAGAATCCGCGATTATTAACCATAAATGTTTATGAAATTCAATAAAAAGACACATCATGGAGAAAGACAATTGTCGTTGTTCTAATACTTGCAAGTATCTAATGTTCTCGATTATTAAACTCTGAATTCGTTTGCTTAAGTCTGGCATCCTGTTCGTTAATTCTTAGTCGGTATTTGTTTGGCACTATAAACTAAAATATTATGGAGACGGAATGTATTTTCTACAAAACTTTACTTTTGAGAGTTAACTATTGCCTAAAATTTGGGATATCAAAGGTTTTAAAAATAACATATTAAGTAATATATGATTAAATTTAATTTTTTCGAAGAAACCGATACAATAAAAATAAAAAAAGTAGAAATAGTACCTATTGATTTGTTAATTTTCTAAATGATTTTATGTTCCAGCTAATTATTACTTTTCTGATAATAACTATTTCGTAAACAATTATGCACACAGTAAATACTTTTATAATGACTATTCTAAAAATAATTATTCGTTTATTAACTACCCAAATAATTATTTTTCGGCTGTACTCTGCAATATTAGTAGCACCTATGATATGATATGCCACCTTGTATTTTATTGTTACGTTGAGTGTTGACGGTTAGAGTGTAAATAATACCCCGGTAGCAAATAGATTATTATGCGTTATATCCATTATTAATAATGAATAGTATTAAAATTATAGCGATAATTATTATTGTTCATATCATAATATTAATTAATAATGATGCTGAAAACCATTGTCTTCTTTCCGAACAATTTCTAAAGTTATTAAAATTAAAAATAAAGAAATTGCTAATCACATTTTGTTTTATTACAATACCTTGCATAGAAATTTAGAGGAATGGGAATGCATAACTATAAATACGGTATGCATATACGGAATAACCGAATTTCGGTCACGGCAGCCAATCTCAACGGAGGCTAGCCATCTACGCAGAAGACCTTATAGTGCACAAGTGTATGCAAAATCGAGTGCACTCTCTAATTCTGCACTACCATAGCCCGATGTGACGGCAATCCGCAACGGCCGAATGAAGGTCAAATATAAGAGCAGCAGCTTTACGTCCGTCCAAGGCATGGGGATAAAACCTTGCCAACTTCCTAACTCCAGGCTACCACTGAAAATTTCATGACAGAAAGACTATACGCTTTTTGCTGACCTGACCTGGAATTCGGACCCTCATGATCTGGAACCATTAGAACAACGAGGTAGGCAAATAGAAAATATGAAGTCATACACTTTTATCCTAGCTATACCTACCTATAATACTCAACTCCATTGGCTACAATTTCTAGTTATACCAGATTTGACTGTAAGTACACAGAGTGACACATCAACCTAGACTGTTTGGACTTTGAACTATTAGAAGTTGAACGCTGCGAATCGTGCGATAAAATGCGTTATATTTTTGTTACGCACTATCCTTACCATTACATGGACACCAATATGCATTGTCCCTTTCCGAAAATTCTCTATTTTGTATGTAGCGTAGTTATGCGTATATAAGGTGTCTTACTTGATGTCTAGCCGTGTGTACATCAGGCAATAAATAGCAGCTTATTTGACAATTGTGACAAATGGCTATCAAGGATTAAAATATTAGCCGCTGTATCTAAGGTAAAGGTCGCAGGTTCAAACTGTACCAGTGTGCCCGATAAACACCAATAGGCTCGTCCACTATTACATATGACTTTATACTATAGCAGCCAAAATATAGGAGGAATACACATCTGGCTGTAGCCAGAAGTGTATTCCTCCTATATTTGGCTATATTATCGCGAGATTATAAGGTGTACCTTAATGGATATAGGCGTGAAACTATAAATATGTAATTTACATACAGACTCTATAAATATAACGTACAATCACATGCTCAGAAAATGGACATATTATGATAGGCATAACTAGTACCGCTGTTAATGTCTGCCATAATTTAATAGCGCACGCCTACATAATATCATAATTACACGAGTATCCTCGATTCGTCTCATTATGCAAGACGTGCAAGCGATTTCAACACAATCACACACGTACATTAGCAAAAAGGTAATCACAAACCTTATAATTTATACACACTAACTTATTGCCTTGTCTTCGTCTGGGTGTAAGAAGTTCGTTAGCCACGTGAGTTACGTGGACCACGCTGTGTAGTATCTAACTTTAGTATTTAACTAAAGTAAATAAATAAATAAAAATGTTTATTTCATTTTCAACAATAAATAACAAATTGCATTTGTAGTTTCCTTTTAAGCTAAATTATGTTTGTGATAGGACACTCCTTAGTCGTAGGTACTAAACAAAAAGAAATGTGACTACTCTGTACTATGCACATATACCATCATTTCAAATCAAATTATTTACTTATTTGCAAACTAAATGTAAGTAGTAAACTTAAGTACTTTATAATAGTTGCTTAAAACTTTGCGGGCTTTTACAGTCATAGCAAATTAGAGGGCAGCTAGTTCGCATAAAACAGAAAGCATTCTAAATAAATCAATATAAACTTAAAAAGCACTGGTTTTATTCATTCGTATTATTTTCATTCGTAGGCCTATTTTATTCAATTTAGGTACACAGGTATCTATTTTTGATAATTGTAAGTAGTGGTAGACAGAATTGATTTATCGTTATCCTAGTAGTGTATGCGATTACTGTGCATGTCTCGGATTCCATTTCCTAGTAGGCCAAAGTGTTCATTGTTTGTAGTTTTCTATGAGAGAAAGACTAGACTGAAACCTCGTTAGAGTTTATAGCAGCATAAACACATAGATAAGTACAAAAAGAAACATCATATGTTTTAGTTAGGTTAAGAGACTGAAATTCAAAGCTTGCATCATATTAGCCTCTCTCATAACCTAAGTTATATTTAAACAAAAACAACTAACTCAAACGAATCAATAAAACAAAGTAAATATTCACAATAACAATTTAATGGAAAAAAACCAAAACAGCACAAAAAGATTTAATCCACTTCCTCAATGACTGGCCCATCGCTGCCTCCGCCGTGGCTTTTGGATCCAACACCATGGAGCTTCATCATCAATGGAGAACATTCTCTAGTCAGCTCTTTCAACCGACCTTCGTACTCCTCTTTCTCAGCCAGCGAATTGTTTTCTAGCCACGATAGAGCCTCGTCACACCTGCGACGAGCCTTAGATCTTTCAGACTCTCCCAATTTATTTCCTGCGTCTTCAAGTGCCTGCTTCACCGCAAATACATAAGCTTCAAGTTTGTTCCTGGCCGCAACTCTATCCCTCTGCCTGTCATCGTCGACCTTATATTTATCAGCATCAGATAACATTTTATCGATGTCAGCCTGAGACAGGCGGCCTTTATCATTCTTGATGACAATATTCTTGCTTTTACCAGTACTATTTTCTTTAGCAGATACATTGAGTATGCCATTCGCATCTAAATCAAACGCCACATCAATCTGCGGGACGCCACGAGGCGCAGGTGGGATACCAGTTAAATCAAATGTACCCAGCAAGTTATTGTCTTTAGTCATTGCTCTTTCGCCTTCATAAACTTGGATAGTCACGGCTGGTTGGTTATCGGAATACGTGGTGAAGGTCTGGGAATGTTTGCAGGGTATTTTAGCATTGCGTTCGACGATCGTCGCCATAACGCCTCCGGCTGTTTCGATTCCTAACGATAAGGGAGCTACATCGACTAAAAGAACATCCTGGATTCTCTTATGACGTTCACCGCTTAGTATGGCAGCCTGAACGGCAGCACCGTAAGCAACTGCTTCATCAGGATTGATCGATAAATTTAATTTCTTTCCGTTAAAGAAATTCTGTAACAAACTTTGTATTTTTGGTATACGTGTGGAACCCCCAACGAGAACAATATCTTGTATGGCTTTTTTATCCAGTTTAGCGTCTTTTAGAGCTTTTTCAACTGGATTTAATGTTGTACGGAACAAATCAGCATTAAGTTCTTCAAACCGCGCCCTTGAGACACGAGAGTAGAAATCAATTCCTTCATATAGAGCATCAATTTCGACGGTTGCCTCAGTACTAGATGATAATGTACGTTTGGTTCTCTCGGCCGCAGTCCGAAGACGTCGGACTGATTTAGCATTCGATCTTAAATCCTTTTTATGCTTCCTTTTAAATTCGTCTGCAAGAAAGTTTACAAGTCTGCTATCAAAATCTTCTCCTCCAAGATGAGTGTCACCGGCAGTCGCTTTTACTTCAAAGAGAGAACCTTCGTCAATGGTTAGTATGGAAACATCGAATGTACCTCCACCCAAATCAAATATCAACACGTTTCTCTCACCCTTTAAGTCTTTATCTAAACCGTAAGCTAAGGCTGCTGCTGTAGGTTCATTAATAATACGAAGAACATTCAGCCCAGCAATAGCGCCAGCGTCTTTGGTAGCTTGTCTCTGAGAATCATTGAAATAAGCTGGCACAGTTATAACAGCTTTCTTCACGGATTTTCCTAAGTAAGCTTCGGCTACTTCCTTCATTTTGATTAGCACCATGCTACTGATTTCTTCAGGTGCAAAACATTTGGTACTTCCTTTATATGAAACTTGTATTTTTGGTTTGCCTTCTTCGTTGACAACTTTGAAAGGCCAATGTTTGAGGTCTTGTTGAATTTTAGGATCGTCATATTTACGTCCAATCAAACGCTTTGCATCAAATATGGTGTTTCTAGGATTCATTGCTACCTGGTTCTTGGCCGCGTCTCCGATGAGGCGCTCTGTGTCAGTAAAAGCGACGTACGATGGGGTGGTGCGATTCCCCTGTTCATTAGCTATAATATCTACATTACCGTACTGCCAGACACCAACGCAAGAATAAGTTGTCCCTAAATCAATGCCAACAGCAGACATTACGATGTCTTGTATATTTATCGTAAATTTCAACTTTCCTTCTAATATTAATTTTAAGCTTTTATAGTTATTGCGTTTTCTGTAGATAAAGTAATGAATTCAAATCTGGAATACTTGTTAGTCAATACTTTTATTTTTATAGGATAAAATGATATGCTTTACGAAAAAGGTACTACTTTCATAAAAATTGTTATTAAAAAAGGTTATAACTTTTTTATGCATTCTATAATATACAATACTAGCTGATCGGAACTGTCCGATCAGCTAGTATTGCATAATATGGATATGAACAACGACTATGTTGTTCTGTCAATCTATACAAAAATACATTTCATGTAATTAAATTCAATAGCAAAATGTTAATAAACATTTATTATATAAAATTACCACTTAAATTTTCGTCGTTTCCCTCGGATTTATCGTAAAATTTCGTTCATACAACCTTGCCCTGACAATTACAAATATAACAAAATAAAACAGCCGAATCGGTCGAGCCGTTTTTAAATGATGCTCTGTCGGACATGTGGCAATTGATTTTTATTTATATAGATGATACGTTTTCTTTGAAAATTGTGAATTTCAAGATAGTAATTTATACATGAGAAGTAGCGTTTCCATTTTAATGTAGATTGACTCGAAAAACACTTCCTTAAAGAAGATTGCACCCAAATAACCTGTTGTGTTTCAATACAATTAAATATGAGTCTTGCAGATTCTTTTCATACGGCGTGATTATATAATCTGATATTTAAAAAATACAGTCATTTGACTATTTAGTATTTACTTTTACTAGTCATTTGATGTTGTTGTGTCAACGCCACGTGAGGCAGAGTCGTGATAGAGCGTACAATTCGGTAAAAAAACATTGTATTGTGAAACTGTCTGTTCATTAGTGCCATTTGAATTAGTAACGGTAATATTATCGCGTTTACTAAAAGTTAAGTGTGATTATATAAGTTTTAACAATTCGTTTTAATTTCTTAGGTTACCTAAGTAATATGTTACATATCAAATGTTTTAACAATAGGTATTCGGGATATAATATAGTTATAATACAGATAAATAAATAAAATGTTTTTTGAACAAAAAATTAATTACTAACAAAGTAATTACAAAATAAAATTGTTTTATGTTTACAAATGGTCCTGTGTCCCAAACTAGGCTGCAGTCTGTATTTTGGGAGACAGTGCTCAGTCAAAAAGTTTTATGCTAGACACAGTGGAAGACAGAGTTTTATTGATGTCGGTAATATCCTTCGGTGTATTTGTGTGTGTGTGTGTGTGGGGGGGGGGGGGGTGCGTGTGTGTATGTGTGTATGGATGTGTGTGTGTGTGTGTGTGTGAGGGAGGGTGCGTGTGTGTTTAGTTCCGGGTTGGTGGTCTACGTCACCTCGCCACTGTCGCCACGCCTTGTGTTGTGGATTCAATCTCTATACGCAAATAGTTGTTCAATCTGGATGTTCTTTATGTCCGTCGTTTAAATTTTGTGTAATCGATACAGGAATTAATCCTAGTGCGGGAGTTGTTTTTTTAATTGACAAGAAAACAAAATTGTGTAGTTTCTTGATGAAGATCGTTATCTTTTAAAGTCTGTCACTGAAAGCGGCATTTACTAGTATGCTGACAATCGTATTAAAAAAGATGCCCAAAATGAAGATCCTTGCAGTGTTGAGGACATTGGCAAAATACATATCATGGCTATTAAGTCAGACTACGTGCATGTCTGTAGTTTTAAGTGCAACTCCAGCACCAGAAGAGTTCAGGTGTACACGTGCACCAAACATCCCTATAAGAGCGTCTCAACCATCCTAATGCCGCAAACTTCAATAGGCTTTGATAACCATTTAGCATAAATTCTGTGTCTGGCCTTATTCAATGTAAAGATATAATATGTACATATTTCTTAATAACGCGTACTTATTTAGTTGAGTAGAATAACGAAACGTATACATGATATATATCTCTGGTATTTTGGTAGCTTGATTTTGACAGAAGTGATAATAAACGCCATTAATGTCAATACAAATTACAAAACCAAAACATTTCAGAGTGGTTCGAAATATCGAAAAGGTTTATTAATAAAGTACAAAAAATAATTATTCGCGGCTTTGTTATCAACCTTCTCACAAGTTAATTATAAAATTAGAAAATACTATAACTGTGATACTATTGCACGTATAGAAATAATATAGGGTACCGTTTTGATATAACCTAAAAGTTGCATGTTTATATTTTTATAAATTCCATAATGCGGTACGCGCAGCTTGTTGTCGGTCCTGCTGGGAGTGGAAAAGTAAGTATATGCTCAAATTGAGTTTCTACAATAAACTAACAACTATACAAGTATGTAATGTGAACTTCATTATAAAATATGTTAGTCAATATAGTTTCATCAATTTAAACACAGAATAATAAATTAATTCTACGATCGACGACGATCGATGGTTTTAACATGTAGATGAAAATAATACCTACACATTTATAATTAATTACAAATAATAATAACGATTTTAACATTCCTATAACAATACTTTGACAGTCTAGAGTAGTTCTAGAAAACCAACTTCTGTTTAAACTTTAGGTTCGGATTATCGCTGTCCACCTTTTCATTTAATATCATTGCATTCAAAATCAGACATGCAATCAAAATCCTCCCATAATCAAAAATAAATTATTTGATGGCCAATATGTGCTTATATATATAATAAATATATATATAAAATCTCACCGTTTCAGTCTACATATTGCTCGACAATAGTAAAACATGCAAGTGACGCCAAACGCATCATAGAGGTGGTGAATTTGGACCCAGCAGCAGAACACTTTGACTATGAGCCGATGGTGGACATAAGGGAGCTGATACACTTGGATGATGCTATGGAAGACGAAGAACTGCAGTTTGGACCAAACGGAGGCCTTATATTTTGTGTGGAGTAAGTTTGCACACTAGAACTTAAACTTAGTATGCTCTTATGTACACTTTGTACATCCAGGGAGTTTAACCGCTGGAGCATGACGGAAATCAGTTGGTTTTTAGTGCTGTCAAAGCTGTCAAATCTGGTGGATGTGATTTTGAATACTCTCTGTAGTAATAATTCTAATTAATTATGAATACCTTGTCATGGATTTCATCATGATTGAGTAACAAATATTTATCAAATAATTGTGTAACAATTTGTAATGCATACACTCTTATACCATTTATCTAATTACAGTAGAATTGAAACAACAACTTGTGAAAGTATCTAAAGAACATGTTAGGTATATAAAAGGACATTAGAATACAAATATGGGTATGATCATCATATATATATATATATATGTAATGGTTACAAATCAAGAATGATTTTATTATTCTGTTTATGAAAGATCCTGTCTTGCTTGTGTATACATGCAAAGTCTTACAACTATATCCCCAAAAGTATAGACAGAGGCAAATTAGTTCCAAATTTTTGCCAATATTCTTTTGTGGTCCCACATAATAAAGCAGCAAGTGTATTGCCATCCACCAGACCCAATTGCAGACAATGCTATTACTAAAAATTTAACAACACTTTGGTGAACCTAGGCTTCAATCTAAAGACCTAATTCTTCAGCAGTTGTATCACTACTGCTTTGCCACTAAGGCATTTGCATATAAAAGGAAGGATAAAAAACCGGCAAATCTTCTTTTTTCATTAGCCTGTTCGGTATCCAGGCAATACTATGCTCGGCAAAGGCATATCTCACTGCTGGGCATGGACCTCTTCCCAGTGAAAAACAGGTTATGCACACACATTAACTAAATACAATTACCCACCATTTTCAGAACCCTGCTAGAAAACTGTGATTGGCTAGAAGAACAACTAGGTGATGTTGATGATGACTACTTACTGTTCGACTGTCCGGGCCAAATTGAGTTGTACACACATCTGCCGGTTATGAGAAGGCTGGTGGACCTCCTGCAGAAGTGGAACTTCAGGATATGTGTGGTCTTCATGGTGGATTCACAGTTTATGATAGATGGTGCCAAGTTTTTGTCAGGTGAGTTGTACAATGTAGTTGGCAAATTAAGGTGCTAGATAGTAAGCAGTTGCCGTAGACTACGGCGTAAATTCGACCGAAGAAGCGGCGCAAGCGCAGCAGAGGTACAGTGCCGCGGCAAAATGTCCGCACAGAGGGTACGACAGCGAGACGGCGTGCGTTATACACAAACGGTGCGACCCACGCGCATGCACGTTTAACATTAGTATTTTAATAGTTTCATTATGTAATATTAGTGTTTTCAAAATAAACAACGCAAGAAAATCCTTATAAAGTAGTTTAATTTTAAGGGAATAGGCTTACTTAAGCACTTAATTATCGTTCGCTTTGACGGTCAAAGAAACTTCGTGAGTAAACCTGTAGATCTGTATGTGTATGTCTGAGAATTCTCCATAATGTTCTCGAAGATATGTGCAGTCTGCCAACTCACATAGCGCCAGCATGATGGAGTGGCCTAATCCTTATCACAATGCGAAGCGGTGCGTACCCAGCAGTGAAACAGTTTAATCCAGGGCTGATATACATAATTATAGTATCTTAATCAGGTTTGGAAAAATTATTCTCCCATTTTGCCAGAATTATGGATAAGCTGAGAATAAGAATTTTCATTTGCTCTTGTCATATCTCCATCGCTACATTCACTCGTATTTAGGTATATGTACTGTTTTCAGGCACCATGGCAGCTTTGAGCGTAATGGTAAATTTGGAGCTACCCCACGTCAATATACTTACTAAGATGGATCTGCTCAGTAAATCAGCGAGAAGACAGATTGATGAGTAAGTTTTATTTGCTAAACTCCTAGTATTCTTGTTAACAACGGCGGCTCTGGGGTATAGCCAAAAAAGCGGTCGCTCTAAGCGCCTAGAAGTCAAATGCGGAAAAAAGAGTAAATATTGAAAATTACTAAATTGTGCCCGCGGTTTCGCTCGCCTAATTATAAGTTAAATTATTATGTAGTATAGTATGCGATATTTCATGACGATCGGTCGACTAGTCAAGGCTTGAAAGCGTAACAAACAAACAAAGAGCCTTCATGATACTTTAGTAATAGTTTAAATGATTTATGTAGCTTAAAAAGTAGTAAAGTTTAATAGTAGAAGTGTAACAGTTTTAAAATTATGTAATAAAAGTGTTAAATAAACAACACGATAAATTATTAATTACAATAAGTAACAAAATTTGTTGTAAAATAAGGGAGAAATTAATATACAAAATATAAAAAAATGGAGCTGTAATATATATCTCACTATTTCCCTTGGACTGCAACGGTCAAATAGCGGTTTAATTAATCACAGTTTGTATCGTGCATCTTTTTCTGTCATCTGACAGTCACCCGTACGGCTAAAGGTGGCTTCAGACTTTGCGACGCATGCGCCGCACACGGCGCACAACGAATGCTTCTGCTTGAAACGTGCGTGTCGAAAAAATATACCAACATATGCTCGGGTCGAGCCATTCTGTCTTCATGTTTGTAGCGAGGCATGTGCAACGCACAGGCTGTGCACGTGCGGGCCGCCGGTCGAGCCAGCCTGTGTCGGCTCATTGCGAGTCGTGCGTTGTTTGAACACTCGTGTCCCCTCGCTGTGATATTCGCGCGCAATATGGACGAAAAAGATCTTTTACGAGAAGCAGTTGAAAGTAACCAATTATTATGGGATCCAAAACACTGTTATTATTACAATAAGACATATTATAGCGTTTAATTTTTTTTGACCCACCAACGCCAACGACTGTTTTCTTATCTCTTTTTTTCAATATTTAAATAAATAATTATAAAAGTAGCAGCGGATACGCGCATGCGATGTGATGGTGCCATCTTGACTGCTGCTGTGTGGGTGATCGGTCCGAGCATACGCTGTTTGGCCCGAGCAAATGCAGTGTTATTTCGATATACCTAGTATGCGGCGCACACCTCGCAAAGCGCATGCGCGACTACTTCCACAACTAATGTAATGCTGGCACTGAGGCACTTTGATCTTGAAGCGTTTGCCGACATACGCTGGCTCGCTCTCGCACGTGCGTAGCACATGCCTCGCCACGAATATGAAGGTACACACCTTGCGAGGCATTCATTGTGCACCGTGCGCGGCGCATGCCTCGCAAAGTCTGGATCCACCTTTAGGCTCTTAAAAATAGGAAGAAATGTCATTAAAAAAACTTTAAAACGCTTGTACATCATTTAATATTAAAGTACATTTTAAAAACTCTTTGTATTTTAGTATTTATAAGCATTTAACTTGAATAGAAACTAATTGTGATCAACTATCCTATTGCTAAACAAAAACACTAACTATTAACCTAATCCGAATATAACTTCACAATCGGTGAAGCCCGCTAGGTACTTACCTATATTATATTATTTTTTTTTTTCTTTTTTTTTTTTGCTCGTCAATATGACCACACTCCGCCTGATGGCAAGCAGTCGTGTGGTCTAAGAGCAGTGGCCTCCACATCGTCCTCATAGTAGCCGAGGCGATGTTGAGGTCTCTGCTTTGACGGCCTGAGAAGGTGCTTTTTCACGCCCCGCTTAAAGGATCCATATTATATTAGATATCATCAACCACAATACGAAATGTACTGTACAAAACACCATTATCTGATTTATTTTAGTTTAGTAATTAAAGTATATAGTGACAAGAATAGAAAAGGCTATGTTAAGCTAGTTTGGGCATGTAGAAAGAATGACTAAGAAAGTTTATAAGGATAGTGTGAATGGAACAGTCGCAAGAGGCAGACCTAGGCGAACGTTTCGACGATAGAATGTTCAGATCGGAGACGTTCTGGACAAATGCTATGTTAAGGGCACCTGAAACCGGCGAGCGTGTATGATGAATGTGATGAAAGTGAAGGAAGCCAGAGAAGTGTATCAGGATCGTAGCAAATGGAAATCAGTAGTCTTTGCCTATCCCTTTGGGAAACAGGCGTGAATCTATGTATGAAATTAAAGCATATACTAACGTGACTTTACTGTAAAGCTTGGTTAGATTAACAAAGTTATTTAGTTTTTTGGTGTGTATAAAAAACCCTGTCCGATCCTTAAATGTGTTATACAGTAGCTTATTATAATACGTCAGTGACATCGTTTTTTAAAAACCTATCAAAAAATTACCCCAGTAAATTTAATTTATTTAATATATATTACTCAAAACAAAATAAGGGCCACTAGTTTATTTACATTTAAGTGCACTTTAGTAAACTGAAAGTAACTGATAAGTAGCAATATATTGATACTACGAACTCTTTGGTGTTTGATCTCTTTTATGCTGGTGTTCGTGTTCCTAATTTGAAAAGTATTGGCCATCAATTTAAGAAAAAATAATTGGATGTTATTCTTATGTTTTTTTTCGATTGTCTTCTTAACTTGTTTCGGTCACTTTAGGGGAAAAGTTTTACTTTTTCAATTTTAATTGATTCATTTATCATCTCGCGTTAATCATGCCACCAGTACGAAGGCACATGGATACAATTACAGCAACCAGAGCCATAACTATGATTTAAGAAGGACGTTCTCAGAGTTACGTGGGTTTGCAGTTGGGTTTTTCTCGAAGAGCTGTCCAAAATGTATGGAATCGCTTCCAAGAGACCGGCTATGTTGCCAGGAGGCCCGGTTCAGATAGAGTTCGTGTAACAACGGCGCACGAGGATCGGTACGTCCAACTAAGTGCTCGTCGTGATCGTACAGTAACGGCCCGTAAGTTACAACACCACCTACGGCTGACAACGGGTACCCGTGTCAGTGATCAAACTATACGTAATCGATTGCACGAAGACCAGCAAATGTCATGGCGACGAGTTGTTCGAATTCCTCTGACCAAGGTTCAACGTGCAAACCGTTTAAGATTCTCCCGTCAGTATTTGAACTGGGCGATTAATCAGTGGGGCAAGGTGCTTTTTACAGACGAATGTGCAAAGTAAATTTTTAATGATGATCGGTGTGTTAGGGTGTGGAGACAACGCGGCGAGCGGTTTTCGGAGTCCTGCATCCACGAAGTTGACCGTTTCGGTGGTCCCAACGTAATGGTTTGGATGGGATTAGTTTACATGGTAAAACCGAGCTCACCATTTTAAATGCGGGTACCGTAACTGCAGAACGTTACATCGAGGACGTCATCAGGCCTCAAGTGATCCCATTTGCACAGGGAGTGGGGCCTGGATTCATCCTGATGCAAGACAATGGCCGTGCACACACAGCTCGATCGACCCAAACTGTCCTAGAAGGGTATCATATTGAGGCATTACCATGGCCAGCTAACAGTCCGGATTTGAATCCAATCGAGCAATTATGGGACCAATTGAAATGAAGGGTTAGAGAGAATGAACAAGGTGTTTACAACCAACAGCAGCTGATTGACGCTTTAAAACGTGCCTGGAAGGAGATTCCAGATGAAAACGTAAGGAATTTGATCAAGAGTATGCATACGAGGCTTCAGGAGTGTATTGCTAAGAGAGGAGGACATACTCGTTACTAAAAAGAAGAAACAAAAGTGACAAGAACAGTATTTTGTCTTTTTCCGGTGATTTCTTTTGTTTATGTTTTTCATTCAAAATGGCCAATTTCATTATGAACTTAAAAAAAACAATTCATGATCATTATTTTAAACAATTGTTAGCCTATATTATAACCAATAACATTATTTTGTAGTTACATAAGTTAAACAATTTAATGTCTTTATTGTTTTCATGGTACAGCAAAAAATCTTTGGCCCTTATTTTGTTTTGAGTAGTATATTAATATATTACCCATGGCAACACTGACAACTTATTAATCATAGTACCTAGGTATCACTAAAGTTCATAAAGGTTCACCGATGCTGCGCCGCGCTACGCCGCGCCTACCTACCTACGCCTTAGAAAATGCCGCCAAAAGTATGCCACGCTCCTTGTCAAGTTTAGTGGAGTGTTGCTAGATTGTGCGAAATTTCAGTAATTTAAGGGTAAAAATGCTGATCAATACTGTACTTAAAATTATTATGAAGACGTTTTACGATGATATAGTTTTTTTTTGTTATTTTTCTTAGCATGTTTGTTAAGAGAGAAACAAGCCCTTAATGGATCAGACAGGGTTTATTTTACACACTGTATCTTTTTTGGTGAATATATTTTACTGTTATGTACAGCTACGCTCAGGATACTTTTTTATGAAGTGAGTATGTGATTAACCTTATATCCTGTTCCGTACCCTTACAACGTACATATATGCGAATATTCATGGCGATCGGTCAAGCAGTTGAGGCGTAAACGCGTAACAAACAAATTCACATTCGCGATTATAAAATTAGTTAGGATTTTATTATTTAATAATGCGTTTAACTTTCTTTACAGTTACCTGGACCCAGATCCGCACGTTCTATTAGCAGATATGCGGAACGCTAAGTCCAAATGGCACGAAAAGTACGCGAAACTCACAGAAGCGATCGGCGAAGTTATAGAGAACTTTAGCTTAGTGCGGTTCTACCCACTAAACATTAAAGATGAGGAAAGTGTGGAGAATATTACGTTAACAATAGATAATATTATCCAATATGGAGAAGATGCTGACGTCAAGATTAGGGATTTCGATGAAGCTGATCCAGATGATGATGATGATGATGGTGATAAATGTGATTAAACGATAGTTTGTTTTTATTTTGTTAATTTTTTTATACTTATATTATCATTACTATTACTACACATTATAAAACAAAGTCCCTCGCCGCGCCTGTTCGCGATGAACTCAAAAACTACTGAACGGATTTTCATGCGGTTTTCATCAATATACAGATTGATTCATGAGGACGGTTTAGGTGTATAATTTGTTAAGGTTTTCTACTACCCATGCGAAGCCGGGACGGATCGCTGGTATTATATATTTAAGCGATAACCGATAGATATATACACACAAATCGAATGCGTCAACGTAATGCTACAATAACGATGAAGGAAAACATCGTGAGGAAACCTGCATGTCTGTTAGTTCTCTATAAAGTTTTCGAAGATATGTGAAGTCTGCCAACCAGCACTGGGCCAGCGTGGTGGACTTTGGCCTAACTCTTCTCACAGTGAATATATGCCCATGCCCAGCAGGGAGACAGTTTAATACAGGGCTGGTAATATGGTATAATGTGTCAGTCAGTGTCCTTATACGTAATTTATAATTATATATTTTATATATATTTCATTCACACACTCATTCTCCTGCCGTATTGTTCGTCAAAAGTTTGTTAATGAGGAGGTGTCAGTTAGTTCTCAGTCCACGTGATCAACCGATTGAGTCCCAACGGCACACCGGCACGATGCGGCACGCTGAATATGAAACAGGCGTAAGTAAATAATAAAACAACATTTCTCAATTAACCTTTATTCCACAAACATAAACATCATTAGTCTAAGATAATTACACTATTGGCATACATAATAAGAGTCTACACCATAACGTACAAGAGGTCTTATGAACAAACAAGAAGTTCTTTTTATTCGCTCTAATTATGTTTAGTTCGCTATTTCCCTCGCACGCCTTCATTTAAATAGCAGTTACGTCATAAAATAGTATAGTACCTACGCCCGTTTTTACATTTCGAACATTTGACAATAATCCTTCTTAATAGTTAAAAATCTGTTGACAGGTTGATATCCTATTTATTTTTTAGTGTATTTAAATGTTTTTCGTATTAAAGATGACTTATCCATTATTAATCAATAAGGTACTTACTTACCTATATACTCTTTTGTCCTATTGGAAGCCTAAATTATTATAAACATGTTATAACGCTCATTCATTCGGTGGCAGTATTATATTAGCTATATTAGTTCTATAAACTGGTTCAGTAGGCACTGTTGCAATGAAAAATGATTACAGTTAATGTGTAGGTACTATCGTACTAGAGAAGAAGACTCGATAAGATTGTTTGAAGCACGCGTTAAAGGCGAAAGTTCTCGAATTCACGTATATACGGTATATATAGTATAGTAAAACGCAAAAGCATGCAATTTTAATTTGCAATAAACGCTTATTAAAATGTTGCATTCAAACGTCTCGTTGCAGTAAGCGCATGGCTCAGACTAAGTGAATTAGAGAGTGGGCACTCTAACGCGTGCTACAATCTAAGATTTAATTTTTAGTATACCTACATATGTATTTTGTTCATATTAACTCTGAAATTTCTTTATATGTTCAGTAATTATGCTAGCACGGTTATATACATATAGTATTTTACAGGAATACTAGTTACGACATCCTTTATATTATATATACCTATGTGTAATATAATATCTATCTACCTTCTTTTTCTACACTATAGATAGGATTGGGCTTATATAGGTTCAATTGAAAAATACTAATAACGTTTTAATTGGCTTACAACTTCTTCACCTCTTTTTATAGTTTATTATTTGTCTTTTTATACAACAATACAAATATTGAAAATGCTTGCACTAATTGCACTAAAAATAAAACTTACGGCGATTTATAATTTAAAACTTACGGCTACAGGCGGTCATCAGCGACGTAACTAAACAACACAAGTCATGATTTTTTTAAAATCTTGTAATGTTTTTGGAAAAGATATTGAGTTTTATTAAAAGTGGTTAAGTATGATGTAAAGAATACATCTTAAAAGGTAGTTAGTATTTATCATTTAACCTTGTATGTTAAATTATTCGTCAATACTAATATGAGCTAAATCGATAAGCGAGTTATTAAAACTAAAATGACGATTAATGTTTTTAAATGTGGTACCCGTTTCATTGTCAACTTGAGCTTAAATGGTCTAATCTTTTAGAATATGTCTTCCTACAAGGTGATAAAACAGGTGGCTATTTGTATGAACAATTTATAACAGAAAGGGGTGGTCGTATAAGAGTATCAGTAGATAGTGAACATTAAATAATCTATATAAATATTTCTTCAGTCCGTCTAATTATTGCATTGATGCACAAGCGTGCGAGGTAAAACAAGGGAGGCAAGTACCGACTGACCGCCTGATAAGACAGGTACTTATGTCACCCGTTAATGATCATTAGCAGACTGTATGGATGTGTACGTGAGATTCTGCTATACATGGTTTTATTATAAAATATGAATATATCGAAATATTGGCTAAACTTTATCAATACAAACATTATTATTTAAAAAGAACTGTAAGAATTAATTATTTATATTATTAATTTCCAGTGGACGAATTGAATGTCCAAATTCGTCCGAAATGTCGTCGCTCTAAAATGTTTGTTGACACAATCTGGAAAAACATGGGAGCAAACAAAAATTAAAAATACAAATTAAGTAAAAATAAAATATTTATTTCATTTTTAAGCTTCATTTAATAGATATGTGTTATGACCACACCTTTCTGTTAAACGTTCATAGGTACATCAGTATTTACATATTTATTTAATATCCTACCTAACACGGTTATATAAAAATCGGCCAAAATTAACACGTGACCATTTTGAACTAGCGATATGCATAATTATTCGAATAATATTCGAATGTGGACACAATTAGGCATGATGACTTAAAAAAAGATTATAGTCCGACGTCCAGATTAGAAAAAATTATTGGACACGTAATAACGAAGATACAACGCGTTTAAATTTCATGTTACGTCACTTGCCGATACAAATTTCTAAGAGAGTGACGTCACAAACCTCCACACTCGAACTTTAATGCGTTTTATAATAGTTAATTTTTATTGTTTTGTTAAAACAACACATGGGTGTCCAAATTGTTAGCTAATCTAAATGATGGACAAATTAGAATGAAATATTTTTAAACATTATCATGCCCGTTGTACTTATACGAATATTATTCGAATGATATACGCACATCTCTCTTTTGAACTATACTCTTAGTATATAGTGTAAATACAATTTACATAACATTATAGGGGTTATTAAGTAAGCGATTATGTTTACGAATATCTTTGTAATATCATATCAACTGAGAGAACATCCAAAAATATTGTCTTTTTAACTAAGAATGACAATCTACTAGCAATTTAAGTCTAAGATCTTACAGTAATCTCATCGTATTAGACTCGATAAATGTAATAAAAGTGCTCAAGTCTAGCAAATATGGTTTTTTAATCACTTGGCCAACGTTGGGGTCCTGAAGCCCAGATCCAGTGCTTTTTCATTAACCGGCTTTCGGATAAGAAAAATAAAAAAATAAATAATTATTGCGAAACAAAAATATGTTTGAAGTAAATTTATTAGTGTTATTTTTGCTTTGTTTTAAAGTAGCTAATACGATTGGAGGGCAAGAAAACGTTGTTATTAAAGTCAGAAATGTTTGAAAATGTGGCAAATATAAAGTCTAGAGCGTAAGTAAGTATTAAAGTTCGAGATAAATGCTACATTTATTGAGTCCTATCCAATGTCGTGGAATCTTCCGAATGCAATTCGGATAATTCTTCAAGATTGCAATATATCTTAGCATTTAGCAGTGTGTAGCTTTTAATAGTAATTTAATAGTATTGGCTAAATAACAACATACACTGTTTCTAATATAAACAATATTTTTTACATATTACGGGCATTAAAAAACCATACTTATACTAAGTTATAGATATAGGAGCAATGTTCAATTTTAAATAGGTTAGATATCACCGTAGGTATTAATTAATTTTATTTATTCATATCGAAATTCGACTTCGAAAAACACCCTTATGATTTATGTCACTAAATATTTACAATATCAATATCACCTTTAGACTTTAATAAAAAGTAAAGAATGCCCGTTTAGAACCTCTTTAACCTCTCAATCAATCCAGTTATCGAAAATACGAAAATATTAAAAAAGCTATTCAAACAAAAGTAGACTATCATAACAAAATTCACGTCTAAATAGTCTGGTTAATCTTTGATGCCGGCCTCCTAGCGTTATTTGAGATGTTATAGATAAATAATAGATCATTTCATGTTTTAAAAATTCGCCCGCGTTTGGAATAATTCTTGTGTTGAGAAAAATTCAAATTACCGACTTAAAGAACACCCAGATTCGGCACAACTATTTGTAAAACACACAATTTGTTGTCTCGTTTGGGAATTAAATTTACCTCACTCGGCTTACACTCGGCACTCGGTTAGTGGTGAGGCGACAACTACTGCATCGTCCATGCAGTCCAATGCATGACAACTAATTTAGAAATTAAATCATTGTTATTTAATAATTTACTGCTATTTAGATTACAGCAGTTTATTGTTAAATAATCATAATAACGCCTTCCATAACCAACACTGTTATGGAAGGCGTCGTAAACAAGTGACGTCACAAATCATCTGATCAAGATCGTTCCGATCGGTTCCGCGCGCATCGAGTCACTTTGACATCGAGCGGCGGACGGAGCAGACGTGCTGTGTGATCGTTGTTGAGTGATATCAATTATAACCTCTGAGTCTTCTTCGAAGAGTTTAATGAAAATACTATGTGGGTCTGTGTGTCTGTCTGTTAGTGACAGGCATAACTCCGGAACCACTGGACCGATTGACCTTAGGGTCATCCCTCGAGTTTGAATATGGGCCCTGTGGGTCAAAAGAACCCTGAGATATAGGGGTCACAACGTCATAAGGTCAGGGGATATCCACCAATAGAGTGATTTGGAAGTCCAAGGGAGAGGCTTTTGCTCAACAGTGGGACATTACAAAAAGCTGATGAAAAATAAAAAAAGATGATATGAAAACGAAGAGGTTGAATCCTGGGTTTTCATACCCATCTCGTTGTTAAATAATTATAATAGTGTTGGTTATGGAAAGCGTCGTAAACAAGTAACAACACAAATCATTTGATCGAGCGGCTTATAAAAGCGTGTTCCGCGCGAACATCGACTCACTTTGACATCGAGCGGTGGACGGAGCGGACGTGCTGTGTGATCGTTGTTGGGTGATATCAATTATTATCTCTAACTTTGATTGTTAATGCATTTCTTTAATTAACGATTACAATAATCATCTTGAATAAATTAATAATTATTTAAAGGTAAAAGCGCATTTGTAATTATTTTTAAGTTGTTTCACTTCTGATTCCTAGCAATAGTTATAATGTAGCAGTCAGATTTTACATTAACTAGATACGACAAATTATTCATTATTGTTAGAACGATCACTTGTTTTATATGAAACGAAGCACGTATATTAGAAAATCTTGTGTCGCACAGAGCTTTATAAGCATTGAAATATCGCACACAAGCGATATTTACTGCGCATACTTGTAGTATAAGATGTCCAAGGCAGCCGAAACGAGCTTCGATTTTCATGCTTTTGAGAGTAAAATAAATCTAAAGGTCATCTATCCGCGAAAGAACCGTGATAAAGTTGCTTGCCCTCACATAGCTACTACAGCTAAGGTTTTTAATGCTTATACATTTTTAATGGTAAGTATAATTAGTATTTATATCAACAACGAAAAATTCCTAGTAAGACTTGAATGATAGATCTCACATAGGTACAGTTCGCACTCTTAATAAAAGAGAGACCTATCTGAGTATTTTGGATCAATCTAATTTGAACTCTGTTGCAATATTTTAACACGAATATATTATTATAATTTATAGTCACAAGATTAGAGTTCGAATTGGCTTACTCCCAAATTTTAAGTCGCTGTTTTATTAAGCATGCGAGTTGACGACATAAGTAGCTAAACATTGAATTCGTTTTAACCTTAGTTTATAAATAAATCCTTCAACTATTACTGCTGTCAAAATTGAACGATGAACGAATTTGAATGAGTAATTAAAGTAGTTGTAGAGTTAGAAATGTGTGACCGAAACAGTATGGGCAAGAACAGCCAGAACAAGGAATGTTTGTTTTATGGCAGATATAATTAAAACATAGATGTGTGTGGTGTTAAAATAAGAATTGAAAATACCGAATAAGATCAAGATAAGTTACTTCTGACTAGTTCAGCTAATTATGGCATGATCAGATACTTATGACATGTTCAGCTACTTATGTCGTGTTTAGCTACTATAACGTGTTCAGCTACATAAATCGTGTTCAATTTCATAGGACATGTTCAGCTACTTATGACGTGTTCAGCGACTTATGTCGTGTTCAGTTTTATATGACATGTTCAGTGACTTATGACGTGTTCAGCGACTTATGACGTGTTCAGCGACTTATGTCGTGTTCATCTACTTATGTCGTGTTCAGCGACTTATGTCGTGTTCATCGACTTATGTCGTGTTCATCTACTTATATCGTGTTCATCTACTTATGTTACTACTTATGTTCAGCGGCTTATGACATGTTCAGCGACTTATGTCGTGTTCATCTACTTATGTCGTGTCCATCTACTTACGTGGTTTTCATATACTTATGTCGTGTCCATCTACTTATGACATGTTCAGCGACTTATAACATGTTTAGCGACTTATGTCGCTAAACATACTATTACTCCTTACTACTACTTAAAGTTCCTGACTGTACCTTAGCCTTAAACAAACACGCGTTGATTTTCTGCAGTGAGTAAGGCTGCCAAAGTCTATAGAGGTGGAGGAGGAGGCTTTTGAACGGTAATTAAAGCTGACAGCAGTGATTTCGTTTTTGAGGGTATAGACCGGGAATGGAATCTGACACCTCACACGGCAATTAACTAACATTGCGCCACCAAGGAGACAATAAATAAATTGTGAGGAATCCATAAAAAATAGTTTAATTACAATTAGTAACATTTACGTTAACGTAACGTTAAACAATACAATTGTTCCTTTCCATTTAACTAAATGCAAATAACCATAACTAATAACACGCGCGGCCAAGTTACGTCAAAGATTTAAATCATAGATGTACTTTCACTAAAAAGAGTGAACTCACACATTAGGTAGTTATAAAGCTGAAAGTTTGTTTGTTTGTTTGGTTGAACGCGCTAATCTCAGGAACTACTGGTTCGAATTGAAAAATTATTTTGGTGTTGGATAGCCTATTTATCGAGGAAGGCTATAGGCTATATAACATCACGATACTACCCACGGAGGCGACGCAATCACCATAAACGCGAGTGAAACCGCGGGGGACTTTACAAACATTTAAACAACGGACACAAAGCAACCATTTACCGATCACACAATTTTTTGTCCCGTGTGGGTTTCGAACCCACAACGCTTGGCGCAATGGCAGTGGCGATTCGACCACTTAACCACTACGCCATCCGTGACATGATGACAATTAAACGTTCAGAAAAGTGACAATATTTTAAACATAGTACAGCGCATCCATCATTTAAATCTTTAAGTCTAACATCAACACACAGTTTAAACTTACATTTAAAACAATATACATGAAACCACTGTAAAATATAACTTAACTAAACAGTTACTTATATAACACATTGTATATTTTAGTTAACTAAATAACGACGAAAATACTTTTAAGTTTAGTATATGTACGTACTGCAAAACAGATAGGATAGCAGGCCACAGTAAGACGTTTGAGCTTAAAAAAGACTGTCACTTCAAGTATTAGAAAATCAATAGAAAATTATATGAATAGAAACAAAAAATTATAGGCCGGTAGCCTATTGCTAGTTTCAGACTAATTGGAAAGTATTTTTTTAAAATCACTTTGCCTAACCTGAGGCTCGAACCCGAGACCTCATGAGCAGTAGTAAACTAGCATTACCTCTAGTCCTCCTATCTGGTAACACATGATTATCATGGTGGCCTACCACACTATATTTTTATCAGCATGCACATAGATGGTCTTATACCATAATGGTAGAATCATAGGACATCGTACGCAAGACTCATTAACTAAGACAAATAGCAAATAGTACATATATACAAATTTCAAATATTCGCGCAACAAATTAAATGTTTGTTTAAATTTTCAATAATTCGGAGGGTCACGAAATACTTATATACAGAAAACCAGATCAATACAACGTGAGAAAACTAATTCACCCACACACGAAGTAATTGCGGATCAAGTCAGCGAAGTAAACCGACTGCCACGCCTGAGGTCGCGGGTTCGATTCCCGCACAAGTCAAACATTTGTGTGCATGAACATGGATGTTCGTCTTGGTCTGGGTGTTTCTATGTATAATATGTATGGATTTACAAAAAAAAAAGTATATATATATATGTTTATCCATTGTCTAGTACCCATAGTACAAGCTCTGCTTAGTTTGGGCTAGACGGTGTTGTGTGTATGTGGTAGAATATTATTATTATTTCACATTTATTATTATTATTATTACAATACATCAGTGCCCAACACTAGTAGGTCAACCATGAAAATGTCAGACCGAAACTACAGGCTGAACGAAAAATCTTACAATGATGTTCCTTCGGATTTCTTTCTTTTACAATGACATAGCTCCGTTGTTCAGACTACTTCATGAAAGGGTTTAGATTTAGAACAAACAAGAAATTACGTACCGAAATTTAGGACGAAACCGATAAAAGTGTGTTTCATCGTACAAACAGTTGACCCGAAACTTAGGCATAATCAAAAATATCAAGATCAAACTCGTGTCAAGTGATTTAATTGGCTGTTGCTAATTCAGTCAAACAATCTCAACAGTCGACACACGTTTGACCGTTTGTTAACAAAATGTTAATGTATAATGATGTGTTACAAGTGCATCCGTTTTCACGCGCTCTTAACCCGGTTTTCTGTACCTAAGTAATTAAAAAGTATATCAATTCAATCAATTAGATCGAAACCAAATAAACTTATGTTGTGTTCCAGTGTAATTGTATTACGGTTTCTTTAAGATGGCGCTCAAATTTCAGCAAGTTACTAGTCGTATTTTTACCAAAGCAAAGACTAAAATGCATTAACTCCTCATTTTTCAAAGTCAGACACTACCAAACGGTTTCACTGATATTACAAGCAGACATAGATTACGAATACCATCTCAAGGCGAAAAATATAAACTTAAAAACTTTGCCGTAAAAGCTTATTGTGGTGCACAATCACTTACATGTGGTAATTATTTACATTCAAAGGATCGTATGTATAACATATTTCTTTATATTTCATGCCTTTATACACAGCTAAGTTAATAGTTAAATTTACACAAGGTTCTCACAAATACTCCATTTAACCATTGAACTACCGCCACATAAATAATAATAACAATAATAATCTTTATTTGCTAGAATATGGTTCAGGAATACAGGTGGTCATTTTAAAATTTGTTCTGCATATTCTGCTGTAACACTTTAAATATAATGATAATAGGATACTTAATTATTTATTTACTATTTTGTATAAAGGCAGTAATCGGCTGAGAGATACGAAATTACAAATTTTATTTGAAGAGTATTATGTCATATTTTTACATACATAATTGACTATAATTCCGTCATAAAACATATATAGAACAGCTATAAGAGCAAAAGGTAGAATATGGCTATGTGCATTCGAATAAATGATAAGTGATTAATTTTCGCATATTGTTAAATTGTCTAAACAGAAGCGATTTTAGTAGAGACATTTTAGTTTTCAATCATATAATGTACCTCCAACTCTTTTTCTTACTTTATTATGTTTATTTTGTTAAATGCGATTTGAATATACTGATTTTTTTTTTTTTTTTACTGATAATGTTATACATGATTAAATGCGCTGTATTCTTGAACATTTAAAGTATGTACCTTGTTATATACAACTGAATTAAAATATGATTTAAACACAATGTTCATGTGTAATGTTCTGTGACGTTTGAATGAAAATAATTAATCTATTATCGGAACACATTTTAAGGCATTTTCCAACAATCGTTCTGAATACCCATTTAAATCCGAAGACAACTTACATTACATTGTCATTCCAAAATTAACACTATTCTTACTAAGTATTAAGTTATACATGTAAGCATTTGTATTATACATGTGGCGGTAGATACAATTTACGTGACGTGTATCAAGCTATTCTCGACCTTCTTTAAAAATCAGTTTTAAAGTATTACATTTTCAGATTATCGCATGTATACCACAATATACACATTATGAGCCTTTATCGATTTTAGACTATTAAGAATAAAGTATAGATTGTAGAAACTCCGTACAATCTTGAGATACCTGATTTATGAATACATGTCGAGCTATTATCGATCTTAAGAATAAAGTGTAGAGTACTATAGCTCCGTATCATCATGTGATACTCAATATTTTTGGGCGATTATTATTAAAGTGTAGGATATTGGGTCTCTGTGTCATTATATGATACTCAATATTTCAAGACAATATCGATCTTAGATCTTTTGGAAAAAAGTACAATCTTGCGATACTCAATTTATGTATACATGCCGAGGTATTATCGACCATAAACACTGAAAAATAAAGTGTAAAGCACTATATCTCGGTGTCCTGTTGCTGGAGGTCGAAGTTGTAGGCGAGCGCGTCGGTGATGCTGAACACGTAGAGCTGGCAGCCGAACTGCAGCAGCGCGCCGTGCGGGACCAGCGCCGAGCCCTCCCACGCGCCGCCATCACCACCACCACCACCACCACCACCACCAGCACCACCACCACCGCCGCCGCGCGCCGCCCGCGGGCAGCGGCACCACGACTCGTTCGCCAGGGGGGAGGTTAGGTTGCCGTTTATTCTGGAAATTCAAAATATATATTATGTATAAGCTATCTGCAAAGTTATCTTCTAATTTATATGATGAATGTAAGAAGTATACCTTTTGTATTATCGCGAGTTATAAAAATATATAATCAGCGACCCAGCTAACAATGGCCCATGTAGGCTTATGGTTTGCAGATGATGATCTGCCGCAACAAATAGTATTACTTCAATTCATTGTTCATAGACGTAAGATTTCCGTTCGGCAAATTTTCACTATTGCGGCATTAAGTGCGCATTAGCGCACCCGTAATAAAGGATCAGAGATCCACAGAGCTATCCTACTCACGGATTTGCCGCACCACATCCCTCTGCGAAATTACATTCTGGCAAAACGATGTGATCGCTGTCCCGTTGCTCTCGCTGCCGACTACGGAAAACCATCTCCAGCAGCTAGAAGTAATTGTAAAGTCTACACTGTCATGGATTTGGTCCACGACCGTGTCGAATATCCTTCATGCATCTGAAATGGCGGCTTAATAAAGATACCGTTAACGCCTACAATCGTCTATAGTCTGCAGCCCTACAGTTTTATCCTATGAGGTGGAGCTGATGGGCCGTTTGGATAGGACCTACCAGATACATCCAGATAGTCCGCAGTGTACGTGTCCCTGCGCGCGGCAGCCGTTTGCGCAGTCTACGGCGCTGGGCCACTGTGAACGAGCATAGCGGAGGAGCACCTCCACACTTAAACCTCATCTTCATCATCAGCACCCAAAAACTCGAAAATTGTGTTTCAAGTCTTGCCGTTTGCGCGTGACAGATCCCGACACCGCCAGCCACCATGTGCAGAACCCAAAACAACGCTCATCAGAAAGACAGAATTACGCGGCCGTGGTGTACCAGATACCTACTTAGTCCTGGGGTAGTCTTTTTCTATAAGCTAACGAAGTGCACGGCCTTCCACCACAACGACGTTAACTATCGACCGGCCAACCGACCGAACCTGTATAATTTTTGTAACTAGTGGGGCTGGTACCTGATGGGCTCCGTCCCGCGGTCCCGCACGATGTCCCGCAGCGCGTGCGTCACGTCCGGCGCGTCGGGCGCGGGCTCGGCGCGACGTAGCTCGCACGTAACTAGTGGGGCTGGGTACCTGATGGGCTCCGTCCCGCGGTCCCGCACGATGTCCCGCAGCGCGTGCGTCACGTCCGGCGCGTCGGGCGCGGGCTCGGCGCGACGTAGCTCGCACGTAACTAGTGGGGCTGGGTACCTGATGGGCTCCGTCCCGCGGTCCCGCACGATGTCCCGCAGCGCGTGCGTCACGTCCGGCGCGTCGGGCGCGGGCTCGGCGCGACGTAGCTCGCACGTAACTAGTGGGGCTGGGTACCTGATGGGCTCCGTCCCGCGGTCCCGCACGATGTCCCGCAGCGCGTGCGTCACGTCCGGCGCGTCGGGCGCGGGCTCGGCGCGACGTAGCTCGCACGTAACTAGTGGGGCTGGGTACCTGATGGGCTCCGTCCCGCGGTCCCGCACGATGTCCCGCAGCGCGTGCGTCACGTCCGGCGCGTCGGGCGCGGGCTCGGCGCGACGTAGCTCGCACGTAACTAGTGGGGCTGGGTACCTGATGGGCTCCGTCCCGCGGTCCCGCACGATGTCCCGCAGCGCGTGCGTCACGTCCGGCGCGTCGGGCGCGGGCTCGGCGCGACGTAGCTCGCACGTAACTAGTGGGGCTGGGTACCTGATGGGCTCCGTCCCGCGGTCCCGCACGATGTCCCGCAGCGCGTGCGTCACGTCCGGCGCGTCGGGCGCGGGCTCGGCGCGACGTAGCTCGCACGTAACTAGTGGGGCTGGGTACCTGATGGGCTCCGTCCCGCGGTCCCGCACGATGTCCCGCAGCGCGTGCGTCACGTCCGGCGCGTCGGGCTCGGGCTCGGCGCGACGTAGCTCGCACGCGTACATCACGCCGTTGACGCAGCTGCCGAACTCTGAGTAGTTGATCAGCTCGAAGTGACGGCTCACCTAAAAGGGCAAGTTATTTTAGGTTATGTGATGAGAATAACTAATCGTATGACAGTTATGACACGTAACAGAAAGCATAATATGTAAATAGATAAAAAGTCAACTGAATAAAAATATACTGTTTCGGCTGGTGCTATCTGACGGCACTGTGGGGAAGACTTGGCAGTCCCTTCTTATAATTTATTACAGCACCATCTATTGACATCTTCAGAACTACGTAATTGTCGGTACGAGTAAAGTGGAAAGAACACTGGCACATTCTCGAATCAACGAACTGTTACAGACCGGTTATGGCTTTTCTAGAAAACCCCAGAAACGCTTTACCCGCTAATAAATAGAGCGCACGCGCACCACCGAGTCAGTTTACAATCGTAAGCGGTTGTAGTGTGTGACGCGCCTTCCCTACTAAGTAGATATATTTTAATTAACTTCATTGTATTTGAAGCATTATAGTTCTGACTTTACACGAAGTAACATCTTTTATTCCACAACCCAACGCCCAACATTGCATGGCGACCCTGCCAGTGCTGCCTGTAGGCAGTACTGAGCTTGTGGTTTTCTACATTATTATACCGTTGCGATGTTAGCAAAATTCTTTTCATATTTGAGGCAATTCAATTTCTAGAAAAATTGAATTATTGTTTTTATCGAATCGGCGTATATTGTTTCTGGAGAAACTACAAACGTTACAACGATGGACATCTTGATCGACCGAACGATTAACATCTTGATGTCGATGCAGCAGGGGCTGTGGGTACCAGCCTGCTGCAAGGAGATGGCTGTCCAACGATAAGGCATGAGGACGCTCTGCCTAGGGAAGTGACGGAGACTATGGTGACGATTTTTATTTTCTCATTGCCGCGGACAATACTGATTTTAAAGTGCGCTAGTATTTATTTAGATTTACAATATGAATGATAAAATGTATCGTTACTCTTTATTTTAATTAGTTTAGTTATATAAAATAGAGACATGTAACTAAGCATGTGTCTGTTGACAATTAATATTATTATAAAAAAACGATATTTCAATTCCTAAAACGTTAAATGTTGCCTATTCTTATATCCCTCTATAGATATATCTTTAATTAATACGATGTTGAAATATATATGTAAGTAAATCTTTACATAGCACAGATACTTTTTTATATTATTTTGTTACACATTCATTGTAGATATGTACTATAATACTTGTTGGTTGCTTCAAATTAGTTTTTATCCATTTATAACATTATAATAACTTCATGTACGAATTGTTCTATTTTTAGATTGTGTGAATTCCACTGTTGTCGCATAGGTGTCCAACGCGCAGACATGATATTTGACACATTAGCAAAACTACACGCCGCGCGCGGCTTCACTTAAAATTAATAAAGGTCTTAATACTAATTATTACATTCTTTGTGACTTTACTGTCTTTATTAAATTTGAAAATTATGTAATTGGCTAGTTATAATCTTTTATCGTTAATCGAGTTATAGGTATATTTTATAGTTTATACATATAAATTGTATCTAACTGGTGTGCAAATTGCTATATTTCATTTTATTTTATCAGCTCATAAGTACTGTACGTACTCTGTTTAAATCATTTTAAGCTAGAAAGTTATTCTATCTATGTGAACATTATACTCCATATACGATGCGGTCGAAGTCCATTGTTATAAAACTTGATATCTTGCCTTAAACGTGCACATATGCATGGAAATGTACTGCAACTGCATTTCGCTACATAAGCAATAACTGGTGTCACTATGTGAACATTTTATGTTATACAAATTATTATGAATTATATATAGCGAGCACTAGAATTATCTTTTAAAACATTAGCGATTTATAGTAAAACTATTTCATTGTGATAATAATACTTGCAAAGCATAAATTTTATGTAATATATGTAATAATATGTATGAATTGAAAGGATAAGCAGGAAAGCATTTTGGATAGAGGTTTGATAGAACAAGGACGGTATTAAAATCTTTTTGTCACTGTTTAGGATGCATTTAGTTATCGTTCAGTATGATAAGACGATGGAATATACAGCAGTTAATAATACGAGTATAGTAATGATGAATATAGTATGGAATTGTAATGAGTATTTTGATATGTTGGATTTGATTGTATTAAAGGTTTATAAGCAGTAAATAGATGGGAATAGTTTGGTACATAAGATTTTGACAGCTATATGGACTGATCACCCAAAAGGCGATGTCAAACTCAACTAGATCAAGGTATTCATTTTGAATGTATTGAGCATAAATGATTTGATATTGAATGGGATAAAAAATATTTTTATAAGTGAGGTACACACATGATACATCAAGGATAAAGGGTTCTATTTCTTCAGTTTCATCATGGTGTAAACGAGATATCTCTGTGAAAATTGTTGGAGACCAAATCAGTCTTAAATTATGGCCCTTTTGAAATAATGAATGATGTATAATGTTAAAGTCGACTATAAAATAAATAAATGAAATGTTATTAAATATAATAAAATTATAAAAGATTGTCCGGCCGGACCAATGTATAAAAATGTGTACAAAAAGTGCCTAATAATGAAAGATGAATAAACGAGAAAGACATAAAATAATAATGAAAGATAATAATAATAATAATAATATAATAATATTGTACTACATACACACAACATCATCTAGCCCAAACTAAGCAGAGCTTGTACTATGGATACTAGACAATGGATAAACATACATATATACTTTTTTTTTTGTAAATACATACATATTATACATAGAAACACCCAGACCAAGACAAACATTCATGTTCATGCACACAAATGTTTGACTTGTGCGGGAATCGAACCCGCGACCTCAGGCGTGGCAGTCAGTTATACTAACCACTACGCCATCAAGGCCGACAATGAAAGGAAAAGATAGAGAAGAGTAATTTTGTTAAGAAATCGTATTATTTAAGAATATGTCAATGACTAGCCGGCATGATTGTTTAATTTTAGTATGAAAACATATGTTTTTTTTTTTTTTAAATGTAAACAATGGAATTACTATCAAATAAAATAATGGAAATATGCGTTGGCAAATAAATTGCCTTATATATTATATATATTAATTATGAATTAAATGTTTGATATTGTTATAATCTTATTGCTCTTAAATAATTTTGTTTCGTATTGATTATATATTTTTATAGATATTCTAGTACGCACGTGTGATTAAGAAATAGAATATTGCTTTTGTTTAATTGAGTTTATTATTTTTGTAACATAAACATGACTTATATTACTTGAATTGTGTAATATACAGGGTTACAGGAAAAGTCGTGCTAGATCCATTAAGGGCGTGGAGTACCCATCACTTCTGACTTATTTCACTATGAAACACCCTACCCTAAACTTAACCCTTTTCGAGATATTCGACTTTTAATTTTTTTATCGAAAATTGCCGATTTGTAGGATACTAAATTAAATTTTGTTGATTTTGTGTGTCTTATTATTATTATTATTGCATTTTTAAATGTGTAATAAGATGTTTTAGGACGACAATCATTAAAATAGTGCATAAGTTAATTGAATAGGCCGTAGTAGACAAGTGAAAGTTAAGAAATTTAAAAAAATATTAGAATGTTTATTTTCTTTAAAGGATATCTAAAAAAAATATTATGGCAGTTGTTCGGCAGATGTGTTTTAAAATATCTACGTTTCATCAGCTATCTAACGAGGTATAACAATCTAGGATTTGTATTACATTTCGTGGAAAAAAAGTAGTTTGGACGCTCCAGGTCTAACGGTCCCGCGCCTATTGTCTTTCAAGTTAAGACGCACCGTGCGAGCGAGACAAGTTACGATTTATGTAGGTGTGAATGAAAGAAAAAATGTGTAGAGGGCTGGGAATGCAACACGGGATATTGTTTTGGTAGTCAGTCTGCTTTTGTGCTTCGTACATAGTAGATGTGATATCGCTTTGCTCTTTTTCTTGACTTGGCTGTGATTCTGGACTATTTCTTCTGTTTTGTGACTACTGTGCTTGTTAACCGGACTCTGATTTGTACTTGTGATACGGAAGTGTTGAAGATTACGTCCTTCACACCTGAGGAATATGCTGATATGCTTATTTGTTACGGATACCGCAATTGTGTGTCTGCGCAAGCTCGCAACGAATACATAACTCGCTACCCCGGTCGTCGAGTACCGGATGTAGCCGTTTTTGACAGAGTTTATCGAAGACTTCGTGAAACAGGCTGTACGGTGTAGCGCGAGGTTTGCAGTGATTGTTGAATAAAAGATATGTTTTAAATGTTACACACTAATAGTTTATTGTTCAATTCCACAATAAGTTCTTAAATGTTAAAAATGTTAGTTAAATGTTATGTTGATGAAAATGTTATAATGTTGCATTGAATGCACCCGAATGTCGCGGTCACTGAAAGTGCACTGACTCTTTATGCGTTTGATGTAATTAGGTTAACGCGTGACTCGCTTATTGCTTACTAAGGTGTTCGGTTATATTACACCGAACATATTCCGGGGCATCAAAGAATGAGAAGATGAGATTACGAAATGTTTAAATGAGATGGTAATGGCAATGATGTTTACAAAATGATGAATAAGGATAAAAACAAAGTATTTATGATCTTAATTCTAAATGTTTTCTAGGTATGGGTGAACACGATTGATCTTTCACTGCACGTTTGTTTATTTCACCATAAATATGATCCGTATGGGGTCGTTGGTAACCCATATAATATCGCGCACTCTCACTGATAGCTTGGACGCGCACTTGCACTACTCATTTGTAGACTACGCTGTCGGTCAGCCACCCGCGCATTGTTCACTACACTACTGCCCACTGTCGGCTGAAGCTCGATGTCCGGTGATATGCGGGCTCTTCGTGCTCGCATCCGCTGCCAACGGCGGCACCACAGGGCGCCAGCCGCCGTGATTCCCGCTCCCACCAGTATGTAGCTCACCGCGTAGAGATGAATATCATGGGATGACAGTGAATCTTCCAATTCAACTTTGCTGTTTTTCATCTCCTCTATTCGCTGATGTAATTTATCTAGCTCAAATTCTATATCACTCGATTCTGATACATTTGATAGATCAGTCCACGTCATAGAGGTGTTCATCAAAAAATTTATTTGGTCTATATCTGGGCTATAAACCGAGCTACTTAAATTGAGTTTGTTGTCGGAGTTCTTTGGAATATGCAGTGTAAATTCGTTACTTTTTAGCAAACAACCAGGCTTTATGTTTATAATTCCAGCTTGAGACAAATGTTCTATACTAATTTGTTCCCCGCAAAGTATGTTCACCGGATATGTATCACAGCAATGGTAGAGATAATGGGACGGATTGGTGAGTGAAACCCATCTGTTTTTACATCTGGACCTCTTAATCTTACACTTCTCTGTATTGGGATCTAGTTCACAAAAATTCTGATCGCTTTTTTGATGATAGACGGGTTTCTTCAAATCGCATATCCATGTTTTCTGTTTGACACAAAGCGGTAGTTCTTCCGAAGTAAATGTTATGTATGTGCTTCGTTTCAAATCTGTCGCGATGTATTCTGCTAGCGGGATAAGTTCCACCATAGAACTTTCAAACTGATGTGGTATAGATATAATTCTGTACAATTTAAATATGTCTCTACCAATCAATGGAAATGTTATTTCAAACAGGAAATAGTTTTCTGTGAGTCTCGCCTTCAAATGTAGTAATGAGTACAATTCTCTGATGTTATGTGGTTCAATTGGCAACATCGTGTCATCGGATAAATGCGCCGAAATCGTGTTAAGCTCTGTCTGTAATTGTTCCGGAGTGAGTAAGTGTATACTAAACTGGCCGTGGTGAATGTTACTGAGAATGTCTACGAGTGTATCCTGGCTTCCTTTTAAATTACGTAATAAATTACTGGCAGTTAACGACATCATTGTAAATTCCTGGACTAACGAAATATGGTTAATTTCTTCTTGTAACTTATTCGATCTGTTATTGAGTTTCATTAAATGTTGGTTTATAGTTTTATGTTGTTTGTTCATAAATGCTGCTGTTCGCTGTAATAAGTTATATTCTGACTCAATAACAGATGTCTGATTCTTCCATAACTCGACAATATGTTTTTCATTGTTCCGTATCAGGTGAATATCTCGGGTATACTTTTCCGCGAAATGTTCGTCCAATACTCCGAACAATGAATTTGCTAAATAGCCTACTCCATTTATAAGGCCGCGACGCTGTCTGGATTGCTTGCCAGACTGTTGAGTTAGCAAAAGTTTATTATAATATTTTAGTTCGTTAGCCTCGTGCGTCAGCTGAGCGGTTATCGTGTTACAATGTTCGCCGCCTATTGTTTTACATGTTGTATCTAAGTATGTTATTATTTTGTTGTATGCGTTTATGCCTTCCCAATACGGAGACATATCATAAAATATTACAAGAGTCCACTTATCTTTAGCCAGGCTTAATTTGCCGATCGGATCAAAGAACAGAGACTGTTCCTTTCTAAACTGCGTGATATTATATGTACCGCTTACACTGCCACAAAGAGTCATAAAAAATGTTAAAGCCATAACAATGTTCGAGAAGTTAACGAGGTTTGCCTTTCTCCTTCTAGTATTCTTCTGGCTATGTTCGGTAAAGGTTTTTTCTTCGGTTTTTGTTGTTTGGGGGTTTGTTACCGAAGAAATGCGTCGCTGTTCGTTTGTTTCAATAGGCAAGAGCGAGAGTTTGACAATCGGCCGTTTTATAATGCCACTTTTCGTCCTCAAGGTAACTACTCGTACGTATCCGTCACTGCCAGGGTGTACGTCTATGACTCTGCCCATGATCCATTTCCCAGCTGGAACATTATCTTCATGTACAACGACCATATCACCGATGTTCATATTTCTTTGAGGTTTCGTCCATTTATCTCTTGCAGTCAACTGTGTTAAGTATTCGGTTTTCCATTTAAACCAAATGCTCTGGAAAATGTTGTTAGTTAAATGCCACCGTGTACGCGCATCAAATTTTGTCTCAATGACTGCTAGGCCAGATCTTCCTGTCAAAAAGTGAGCCGGTGTCAAATATTCTAAATCCTCAATGTTTTCAGTAAGCGAACACAACGGTCGGGAGTTAAGACAAGCTTCTAGTCTTGTTAGAATAGTGGCGTACTCTTCAAATGTTAGTCGTTGTTCACCGACAATTCTTTTCAAGTGATGTTTCAAACTACGCACTGCTCTTTCCCACAACCCTCCAGCGCTAGGCCAGGATGGTGCGTTAAAGTGCCATTCAATATTCATATCTACAACCTCCGAGAGTAACTTGTCAGAAAAAACTTGTTTTATTTCGTCATATTCTTCCTGCAGCATCCGATTTGCCCCGATAAAGTTTGTACCTTGGTCACTGTACATGTGATGTGGTGTTCCTCTCCTAGCTGCCATCCTGTTGAGTGCAGCTAAAAATGCAGAACTGGTAAGGTCAGATACCAACTCCAGATGCACGGCCTTTGTCACCATGCAAACAAACACAGCGACATATCCTTTTGTTGTACGGACACCTCTGCCCTTGTTGGCTTTCACCTCCACAAAACCAGTGTAGTCTACTCCCGTGTGGTAAAACGGCGGGGCAGGGTTTGTTCTAGCCGCGGGAAGATCTCCCATCAATTGATGTTCTTTTCTTGAGTCGTGCTTCCGGCAAACTACACAATTACGCAACTGCATCTTGATTGTTTTGATTCCACCCGGTATCCAATATTGTTGTCTAAGGGTAGCCACAGTCAACTTAGGGCCCCCGTGAAATGTTAATAAATGGGATTCGTCAATAAGCAGTGTCGCCAAACGTGTTTTGTTAGGTATAATTTTGGGATGTTTCATTTCAACACTCATATTTGCATGCCTTAAGCGTCCTCCCACTCTCAAAATACCGTCTGTATCAATAAAACAATTTAAATTTAATAATTTACTTTTAGACCCAATATTGCCGACCCGAATAATTCTATCGATATCCTCAGCAAATTCATTTCTTTGTACGTACTTTATAATTGTTAATTTAGCTTTACGCAATTCTTGCAATGTTAGGTACGGCGGCAAATGCTTACGCTGCAAAATCGGTGTCAATGCCCTAAGTATCCAAGCCAATATACGTACTAGTTTTCTAAACGAACTGTAACTGTTTAATAAATCTTCAATAATACTAATATTTTGTTGCACAATAATGTTGACATGTTTAATTTTTCTTGTTTCCTCATCTGTTGTATATAATGGCTGAAGATTCTGTTCTATTTTCGCATCAAAAGATGGTAACCATGATGGTCCATGCCACCATAGGGAATGTTCTAGTAGTTTAGTCGCTGTTAGCCCTCTGCTAGCACAATCTGCCGCGTTTTCTGCAGATTTTACGTAATGCCAGCTGTCACTCGGCATAATCTGTTTTATAGCGTTTACCCTGTTGGCCACAAACGGTTTCCAGCGTGCTGACTCGCCATACAGCCAGCTCAGCACCACCATGGAATCACACCAACCATAAATTTCATATGTACAGCTAACACTTTCTTTAATTTTGTTCATGAGTTTCGCTAATAGATGTGCACCACATAGCTCAATTCTCGGTAGTGTTATCGCTTTCTTGTGTGGTACAAGTTTAGATTTACCCGCTACTAATATAGTTTGCTGACTGTGTTTTGTTCGGGCGTATACTGCACATGCATAGGCCTCCATGGAAGCGTCACAAAAACCGTGGAATTCAATAACACTATCTTGTTGTGTTAAAATCCATCTCGGCACCATACATTTTTTGATGTTTTCGATATCCGCTGTTAACTTAGACCACTCCTTATATACGTCCTCAGATACCGCATCATCCCATTGCATATCGGTTTGCCATAATTTTTGGAAAAGTAATTTTAGTTTTGTAGATAACGGTGTTAACCAGCCTAATGGGTCAAATAATTTCGAAATTTCCGAAAGTAGTGTTCGTTTAGTAAGTTTTTCTATTTTTAGTGTGAAATTGCAATTAAATGTAAAATGATCTTGTTTTGTCTCCCAGCATAGGCCTAATGTTTTGGACGTATCTTCGTTTTTGAAGCTATAAATGTCTTCCTCCGAATTCTGTGTTACACTCGCCAATAACTCGTGATTATTTGAAGTCCATTTTCTTAAATTAAATCCACCTAATTTTAATAGTTGGTTTAATTCATTAATAAGGTATTTTCCTTGTTCAATGTTATAGGCGCCATAAAGCAAGTCATCCATGAAAAATGAGTTTTCCAGGATATTTGCTGCTTCAGGATGTTTGAGGCGCTCGTCCGTCGCCAGCTGTTTTAATGTCCTGATGGCTAAAAACGGCGCTGCTTTGGTACCATAAGTGACCGTAGTCAATTGGAAGCTTTGTATGGGTTGTTCTGGGCATTCCCTCCAAACGATTTTTTGAAGGTGTTGGTCTGTACTGTTTACTAAGATTTGGCGGTACATCTTCTCGATGTCCGCGGTAAAAGCGTAAGGATACTGTCGCCACTGTAATAACAACGACTGTAAATCCTTTTGCATGTTTGGCCCTTTATACATTATATCGTTTAAACTAAACTTTGTTGATGTTTTTGCGGACGCATTGAATACTACTCGTAACTTAGTAGTTAATGACTCATCACGCTGTACACCGTGATGAGGTAGGTAGCATTGCAAGCTTGCTATTGTGTTTGTTTCTTCGGGTTTCATATGTTGTAACTCGAGATACTCGCTCATAAATGACCTATATTTACTCGCCAGATGTTCATGTTTTTTAAATCTATTCTCTAAATTTTTTAATTGAGCAATTGCCATAACTTTAGACGAACCCAGTTTGTATTTCAAGTCTTCTTTCAGTGGTATTCTAACTTCATAGCGGCCCCCTTCTGTTCTTTTTGTTGTTGACTCATAAAATGTTAGGCACTCTTGTTCTTCTTGTGATAGGTCTGACGTCTCACTAATCTCTTCCACCTGCCAAAACCTTTTTACATCTTCAAGGTTATTCAGTACCACGTTACATTGATATGTTTTTACGTTACCGCATAACAACCAACCTAGCTGTGTTTGTTGTACTAAGGGCTGATAGTTGTTACCACTTTTTATAATACCACTGAGAATTATGTTCGCATAGATGTCAGCTCCAAGTAACAAATCCACGGGGCGGCTTTTATTGAATTCGGGATCTGCCAACTGTATGTTAGCTATATGCGACCAATCTGGTTTTGGGAAACTTTTGTTTGGTAGGCTTTTTATAAGATTGGTCATAATAAAAACTTCCGCTTCGAACGTAAAGTTGTTACATAACGAAGCGCATTCTATAGAAATTACTCCCTTGCAATTGCTTTCTCTCTGTCCTACACCGAAAATAACTCCCTTACATCTCTGTCTTTTAATGTTTAACAACTGAGCCGCCTTTTCTGTTATTAATGATATTTGGGAGCCTTGATCTACCAAAGCTCGCATGGTATAGTATGAACCATCAGAGGCTTTGACTTGCAATAACGCTGTCGCAAGCAGTATCTCTGAGTTGTCAATTTGGGAAGTATGTGACGTAGCTGCGAAATTTTCATGATCTTGTTGTGTCATATGATTACGACTCGACGACGGTGTTGGAAAATTTTGGTGTTTCTTAAATGCATCATGTAGAAGCGTATTGTGCGGTTCTTGACACTTACGACATGTTAATGTAGAATTGCACTTATTGCCATTATGACTAAATAAACAATTAGTGCAGAGTTTCAATTTGTTGGCTGTTTTTGCTCTTTGTTCGTCACTTAGAGTTAAATACTTTTTGCAATTATAAATGCCGTGCTGACTATTGCACATCGGGCACTTGATGTTCGTCACGTGCATAGATTTCGCAACGGAATTATTGGGGTTATTGTACGTATTGTTCGACTTATTATATGAATTATAAATAGATTTCTTTACATTGGGTAAGGCATTATAATGTTTTGTATGAGAATGTTTCGGCGATCCAGTGTCTTGTTTTCTATGGGCTGTTTCAAGGGTCGTAAATTTGGTTTCCAAAAATCCAAGAAATTCTTGAAGTAGAGGTAATTCTCTTGAATTTTTCAATGACTCTATGTAGTCAGTATATGTTTCATTATCTAACTTCTGGCCTAAAATATGGACCACGATAGGATCCCAAGATGTTATGTCCACTTCTAAATTTTTTATGCCGTTTAGACATTCCAATGTTGTATCGTGAATTCTTTTAATTTGATACACCGATTGCTGCTGCATGTTAGGAAGGTTCAGGAGAATGTTCATATGAGAAGAAAATATCAGTTTTTTGTTGTTATAGCGATGCGTAAGAATATCCCAAGATACCAAATAATTATCTGTGCTAATCTGCAAGTGTTGTATAAGCTTTTCAGCCTCGCCGCGAACTTTGCTCTTGAGATATTGCATCTTCTGGCCGTTAGATAATGATGGGTTGTTATGGATAGCTTCTGTAAACAGATCGCGAAAAGATACCCACTGATTGTAATTGCCAGAAAATACCGGAATTTCGAGTTGGGGAGTCGACTTGTTCCTATGTACCACGGACCACATCTTTCTGTTTATAGATTTTTTTAAGCTGTTGAATTGTTTCTCATACTTATCGAATAGGCAGTTATATGACTCATTTTCTTCGTTTGACTCACTCTCAATCTCCCAGTGAAGAGTATCAATTGTTGACCATCTCGCTTCAAGACTTTTCAAAACGTCTTCAAATTCCCATTTCTCCGAAATGGAATCTACATCAATGTTTGAAGTTGTTCGCAAAAAAGCTTTGAAATTTGCTTGTTGACGCCGTAACAGATCGTCGAATTTACTGTTTGTCCCTGTACTTGTTTTTAAAATATGGGTTTGCGAGCTGGGTCCTGCCAGCGTTGTAGTTTCTTCCTCCTCCGGCTGGAAAGCACTTACTGTTGTCTTGTACGGTGACCTCCCTTGTTCACCCGGATTAGCCGTCCTAGACAAGAACTTCTGGTACTGCTGGTTGATCAAGGCTTTCACTTCTTCATATGCCTTTGATGTCTTCTCCAGTTCTCGATTGACGAAATAAGAGTGAGATTGACTTACTTCGCCGCTAATCCTGTCATGATTTCCCTCATACTCCGTCCAGTATTCCTCCAAAGTATTCAGTCGCCTCTTGAAGTAGTCTAATGTTTTTCTATCAGCGCTGTCTTTTTTAATGTTAATGCCAAGCTTGACGATGCTGTCATAAATCATCACTTGAATATCAATAATCTCTGCCATGACGATTGAGTGTTAAATATATGTTTGCTAAGAATATGGAAATATATTACTTGCTTGCCCGTTGATTTGTACTTAGCTCCACTGTTTCTGTTGCGGCTGCTTCTCCTCCAATGTTAGCACTGCAATCCTTACACCCAGACACCCCACAAGCACTAAATGTTAACTAGTTCAACAACTCGCCCGAACACTTTACGACTTTACGGTACGTATACGAGCCGCGCGAGCCTCGAAGGACCAAAAAAATATGTACGGTGTAGCGCGAGGTTTGCAGTGATTGTTGAATAAAAGATATGTTTTAAATGTTACACACTAATAGTTTATTGTTCAATTCCACAATAAGTTCTTAAATGTTAAAAATGTTAGTTAAATGTTATGTTGATGAAAATGTTATAATGTTGCATTGAATGCACCCGAATGTCGCGGTCACTGAAAGTGCACTGACTCTTTATGCGTTTGATGTAATTAGGTTAACGCGTGACTCGCTTATTGCTTACTAAGGTGTTCGGTTATATTACACCGAACACAGGCTCTGTTTTGAAACGAAATACAGACATGGGAAGACCACGAATTGATGACGACGAAGAACAGGACAATGAGATAGTGCAACGCTTTCGAGCGGATCCGACTACTTCCACTAATATTGTTGCCCGTGATCTGGGACTTTCGCAATGGAAAGTGTGGTTTACAGTGCATACTGCTGGCCTATACCCGTACCATTACACGCCGGTACATGCTATTGAAGAAGGAGACCCTGCGAGAAGGTTGGACTTCTGCAGATTTATGCTAAATGCCGACGTAGAAGACCCAGATTTTCTAAGAAATATCTTGTGGACAGATGAATCCAAATTTGATAAAGATGGCATAACTAACTATCACAACGCCCATTACTGGGCCCCAAAAGAACTAAGGAATCTCAATAAGAAAAGAGTGAAGGGGTCCCAACGAAGATTCAGCGTGAATGTGTGGATGGGCATTATCTCCAATCATTTGATTGGACCTTACTTTCTCCCGGACAATCTAAATGGGGAAAGCTACGAACATTTCTTAAGAGGAGACTTGAGTAATTTGCTGGATGATCTACCACTTAACTTGATCAGGGACATGTGGTTTCAACATGATGGCTGCCCTGCCCATTTCAGTAGCAGTGTCAGAGACTGGCTCGACACAAATTATCCAAACAAATGGATAGGTCGAGGTGGGCCGTTGCCATGGCCAGCAAGAAGCCCGGATCTAACCCCCATGGATTTTCATGTGTGGGGGCGCATGAAAAGACTTGTCTACAGCGAGCCAAATCCAGTTTCGTCTGTGGAAGAATTAAGAGAAAGGATTGTGGATGCAGCAAATCAAATGAGGACAACGTTGACCACTGGAGTAGTAAAGACTGGTCTCCGTAGAAGGATGCGACAATGTATTAGAAACAGAGGCGACCATGTTGAACATGAATTGTAGAGCAAGAAAAAGTTGTGTGAAAACCTGATTTAATAAATGACATTTCATACTTACTTATTGTTTTATTTTACTTTTTAAGGCTAAGTATTAATTTTCTTCTCCACTGTCGCCTATGAAACTTAAGTTTTTTCAATGAAATTAAATAAAACCCTAGATTGTTATACCTCGTTATATAGCTGATGAAACGTAGATATTTTAAAACACATCTGCCGAACAACTGCCATAAAATTATTTTTAGATATCCCTTAGAGAAAAATAAACTTTCTAATATTTTTTTAAATTTCTTAACTTTCACTTGTCTACTACGGCCTATTCAATTAACTTATGCACTATTTTAATGATTGTCGTCCTAAAACATATTATTACACATTTTAAAATGCAATAATAATAATAATAAGACACAGAAAATCAACAAAATTTAATTTAGTAGCCTACAAATCGGCGATAAAAAAAATTAAAAGTCGAATATCTCGAAAAGGGTTAAGTTTAGGGTAGGGTATTTCATAGTGAAATAAGTCTGAAATTATGGGTACTCCACGCCCTTAACGGATCTAGCATGACTTTTCCTGTAACCCTGTATAGATACAAACATTTGTTTCTGAAATTACAGATCTTTTTATTGAGATATTATTCGTTTATGTGATGTAAATAAACATAGCTTTTATGGCTTGAATTGTAAAACATTGATAGATACTTACATTGTCCTAAAATCTTATTATATTTTATTATTCTATAAAATGAAATTACGTTCTTTTATTGATTTTATGTAGATGTCAACAGCGCACATAGTTCCTTTTTCTGATATTTTAATTATTATTGTACTTGTTTATGTGTATACAAATATCAGTCATCATAAATAAAATTTTAATAAAAAAAAAATATGTAACCTTTTTTATTTTTATAAAGAGGGGAGGTGTAGTGTGTGACGCGCCTTCCCTACTAAGTAGATATATATTAATTAACTTCATTGTATTTGAAGCATTATAGTTCTGACTTTACACGAAGTAACACCTTTTATTCCACAACCCAACGCCCAACATTGCAAGTGTTCATCGAAGCGAACGGAAGCGAAAATACTACGAAGTTGCAGTTACAGTGGAAAACTGTAGTATAGTGTTTGTTGTGTTTAAAGTTAATTGTGTGACAGAATAAAACGTGTTTTAGTCGGTAATATTGTTTTATATTGTTACGGCTAATGCCCTCTGTCGGCACTGTGGGAAAGACTCGGCGGTTTCTAATAATAATTAATTACAGCACCATCTATTGACATCTTACGGAACTACGTATTTGTCGCTACGAGTTCAGTGGAGAAAGCGCTGGCACATTCTCGAACCATCGCGCTGTTGCGTGCCGTGTGTGACGTTTTCTGGTAAACTCCAGAAGCACTTTACCCGCGTATAAATAGAGCGCACGCGCACCGCCGAGTCAGTTTACTATCGTAAGCGGTCAAGTGTTCATCGAAGCGAACGGAAGCGACAATACTACGGAGTTTGAAGCAATTACAGTGGAAAAGTGTAGTATAGTGTTTGTAGTGTTTTAAATTTAATTGTGCGATAGAATAAAACGTTTTAGTAATATTGTTTTATATTCCTATCCGTCAAACCCAGCGCGTAATAAATTGGTGTCAGAAGTGAGATAAGAATATGCCAGTACTACCGAAGGAGGAAGTGGAAGAGGTGCGTACCAGGAACCAGCGCCAGCAAGATGTAGACCAGAGGCGCTTTGGAGACGCCCCCTCGCCGACGTCAGATGGACCACGTGACTCCGCGGCTGCAGCGGAACCATCTAGTGCAGCTCACTCGCCGGTAAACCCCGACCTCGCGACTTTGATGGCGTTCATGCACGAGCAGGCACGCCGCCAGGTGGAGCACGCGCGCCGCCTCGAGGAACAGCTGCAATGCGATAAGGAAGAAGGCATGCGCCGCCAGGAGGAGCAGGCACGCCGCCTCGAGGAACAGCTGCAACGCGATAAGGAGGAGGGTATGCGCCGCCAGGAGGAGCAGGCACGCCGCCTCGAGGAACAGCTGCATCGCGACAAGGAGGAGGGTATGCGCCGCCAGGAAGAGCAGCTGATGATGTTAAAAGATCTCAGTGCAACGGTTGGCAAGGAGATGAAGGAGGTGAAAGAGGAGGTCCAACGCCACGAAAGTCGCATCACCGAGGTGGAGAAAACGATACGTGAGCTCAAGGCTGGAGATGGGATCGTGACACCTGCGGTTGTGTCGCCCTCACCACGAGGCTTTAAAGTCCCACCATTCGACGGCTCATCGTCATGGTCAGCCTATAAGATCCAGTTCGAGGCCGTCATGAAATCGAACGGGTGGACGCAAGAACAGGCCCTGACTGCTCTCACTTTGGGACTTCGCGACCAGGCCTTGACCGTGTTAGAAGCGCTTGGGCTTCACCCCGGTGCTATAGCTGCGGCGAAAGAGGCCACATCAGGTTGAGCTGCCCGAAGCGAAGGAGTCCACGAAGCAAAAACCAGTCGCCGGTAAGAGGAACACCTGATGTGCGTGTCGGACAACAACTACAGGAATTCGACTTCGTAATACAGCATCGCAGTGGCAAGTCACATGGTAATGCAGATGCTCTGTCGCGTAGACCGTGTCCCGGCCAGTGTAAGCACTGCGCCAGGCAAGAGGCCAAGCAGGAAGGACTAGTGAGGAGGTTGAGGACGGATCTTAGCGAAGACTGGAAGGAAACTCTGCAGAGAACGCAACAAGAGGACAAAGACATAAGACCCATCCTCGAATGGAAGAAAACAGGTGCTTCGAGACCTCACTGGAGTGAAGTTGCGGCAATGAGCTCTATCACCAAGAGCTACTGGGCACAGTGGGAAAGCTTGGTTATCCAGGATGGAGTTCTGTGCCGTAAATGGGAGAATGCTCGAGGTAACAAGTGTCACCTGCAAATGGTCGTGCCAAAGCTCAAGGTGCCGGAAGTTTTACAACTCTATCATAATGGGAGTTCGGGAGGTCACATGGGAGTTAAGAGAACTTCTGATTAAGATCCGGAAACGATTTTATTGGATCCACTGTCGAGAAGACCTTGAGGACTGGTGCCGCAAATGCATGAGTTGTGCTGCCGTAAAGGGACCACACACTCGCAGCAGGGGTGCATTAAAGGTGTACAATGTTGGAGCCCCGTGGGAACGTATAGCATTAGATGTTGCCGGACCGTTTCCTGAAAGCCAAAGTGGGAACAAGTACTTCTTGGTGGTCATGGATTACTTCACAAAGTGTTCGCAATTCCCAATCAAGAGGCATCTACGGTGGCCGACAAGCTAGTCCATGAAGTCTTTTGTCGTTTCGGGGTGCCCTTAGAGATCCACAGTGACCAAGGTCGGAACTTCGAGTCTGAAGTATTTAAGGAAACATGTCGTGTGATGGGTACCCACAAAACGAGGACCACTGCTTATCATCCGCAATCAGACGGCATGGTTGAACGATTTAACCAGTCTCTGGAAAGATATCTGGCGAAAGTCGTAGAAAGCAAACAAAGGGATTGGGACAAACACATTCAACCGTTTCTCCTGTCATACCGTAGTGCCGTTCACGAAAGCACATCAATAACACCTGCTTTCGCTAACTTCGGAAGAGAACTACGATTACGTGCAGACTTGATCACCGGCATCCCACCTGAATCTCCACGCAGCATAACAGATTATGCGAATAATTTGCGCAACAGGATGAATGATGTATACGAGCACATCAGACAGACCGGTCGGCAGATGTCTGAGAGGATGAAGACCCGATACGATCGGAAGGCGAACAATAAAGGCTTCGAGGAAGGATCGCTGGTGTGGTTACATAATCCGGTACGCAGCAAAGGAAAATCTCCTAAGTTGCAGGCAAAATGGGATGGACCCTATCGCATAGTCACTAAGATGAATGACGTCACCTACCGGATCCAGAAAGGACCACGAGGTACACCAAAGATCGTTCATGTGGATCGATTGGCACGCTACTACGGATCCAACAATGTTCGGGACGAACATGTCTAAGAGGGGGGCAGTGTTACGGCTAATGCCCTCTGTCGGCACTGTGGGAAAGACTCGGCGGTTTCTAATAATAATTAATTACAGCACCATCTATTGACATCTTACGGAACTACGTATTTGTCGCTACGAGTTCAGTGGAGAAAGCGCTGGCACATTCTCGAACCATCGCGCTGTTGCGTGCCGTGTGTGACGTTTTCTGGAAAACTCCAGAAGCACTTTACCCGCGTATAAATAGAGCGCACGCGCACCGCCGAGTCAGTTTACTATCGTAAGCGGTCACGTGTTCATCGAAGCGAACGTAAGCGACAATACTACGGAGTTTGAAGCAATTACAGTGGAAAAGTGTAGTATAGTGTTTGTAGTGTTTAAAATTTAATTGTGCGATAGAATAAAACGTTTTAGACGGTAATATTGTTTTATATTCTTATCCGTCAAACCCAGCGCGTAACAATATTCTTATCCGTCGAACCCAGCACGTAACAATACGATCGCTCCTGTATTGTCAACGACACCACTGCGATGTCGTTTACAATTATTTTTAGGTCAGTGGCGTGCGGTTCATAAAGACAAAAAGACACTGCCTACCCTAACTCCTTCTACTCCTCTCTAACTCAGATAAATATTTATTATATTATTTATTTTATTTTATTTTGAAGTCCAATATTTATATTTATCGACGAATAATTAATTTCCATAAACAAAATTTCTTAAAACCTATATCATAATATCAGCGCCAACTGTCGCGTACCGGCTGCACTAGCGCTGCGTTGCAAGATGCCTAATTCGACGGAATAGACATGAACTAATATTGCATAATTCTTTGCATGTGTGCATCGAGACGGACACAAAAATATCTATGTGCGTTCCTATAAATATTTGTCACACAATGTTAAAACTTACGCACACAAACGCAAAAAAAGACAGGTTCTTTATTTGGTATATGACGTGTTCAATGGCCTTCGTACATGACGAAAGTTCACGAGAATTGCCGAAGTACGACGAATGTTATGCAACCGATTTGAAAAGTAGCATGGTTAATTTGATTAGCGCTAACTGAAGTACTATTATTTTTTGGCGTAGGTATTTTGTTTAATTTTATGTGAGTTCTAAGAAGACGCCATTGTTAATATTTGTTCTGTTTGTTTTGTGTTGTCGTAGGTCATTTAACATTTTAACGTTTTATAGAGTAAAAAATGGAAATTCTTCACTGTGAAAGTTGTTCAGATGGTGTGTATACAAGAAATAAAAAGTGACGCGTTTTTAAAACTCTCTTTCAGTGATAATTAAAGAATTTGAATTGTTTTTGCATACATTCAGATCTAAGTTTGAAATCATTTTTGAACGCGTAAAAATACATATACGTCCTGTATATGTATTTTTGCCAAAACCGAAACGTAATGTTGTAGACGGCAAAATTTATTTTAAACGGATTTTCATTGAAATTGTAGACAATATATCTAACGAATGTCGCGACCGTTATAAATACCTTTTAGCTTTTTGAATTACTGTCGTGCGTAAATTTCAGTAATTATCAGTGATCGGAGTAGGTAGATTGAAATGGGGTCATTGATCCGAAACGTATATATTAATATGGACATTCCTCCGGAATTGGTGGATTATTAAAAAAAAACCGGAACTTATGTAGGAATTTTATTCTGCCAGAGTGGAAGGAGTCATTTGATGATTTGCCATCCTCAAAAAAAGGTAGGAGTTGTAATAAAATGAGCAATATTATTCTTTATTATTCTTCATATTTTTTTTAACGGCACACAGTCACGATTTGACAAAACCCAACGACCAATCAGAACAAAGGATCATGGGTGGTACAATAACCGGTTATCAGAACAATGCGTACGCCCGCCGACGACATGCCAGGTTGCTCACTCGTTTACTTCGGTTCGTAGAGTGCGCATCTTTGTTTGTTACTGTGTTGTGAAAACGTTACTTGACCCTGGCTTGTGTACATACTGACTTCTGGAATCTGCTCTAAACCACGATTTGGCTCGAATATACGGACTCAGATTTTTCACTATTGAATTGGATCTACATATTTAAACCAAGCTTTGGTAAGTAATATTTTACTAGTTACAAGGAGTATAAAGCATGTTTGGATGTACTATAAGAATATTTTTAGTATTGTGTTTGTTCGCTTAACCTGCTGAACATACCATGAGTCTTAATATTGTTAAATCTTTAATAGAGTATGAACCAGTGAGCTTAGTGCGAAACAAAATTATGATATTCTAGTAATGTAGTCGCAATTCAGCTAACTCCACTATTAACCGACATTTTACTGGAATCCGTATAAAATTTGAATGCCCTGTGTCCTCTTGCAATGTATTGGTAAAATAAATTACTATAGGCCTTATCTACTTCTCTACAAAATATTCTACGTAACAAGCCCTTTCATTTGATATATATATATATATTGATGGAATTGTAAAAAAAAAAAAATTGTCCGCCATCTTGTAGCGGCAGCCTCTTTGGATTGACAGGAAGAGGGTGAAATTTCAATGACTAAATTTGATCCACGAAAAATAAAACAAACGGAGTAAGCTAAATAAACTAAATAAAATGTAATTTTTTCATGTCTTTGTTTTAGGTGATATATACGAGGTTCCATCTCTAAAATAAAGTTCAGATATGGCAAACGTCAAGGCTGAAACTGTAGAAAAATGGATATCCGGTCATCCCGAACTACTTTACGATCACGCTAGTGGTACAATATACTGTTCAAAATGTGAAAGCCATTTGAAAACCATAAATAAAGGAAACGTTAAAAGACATATCGAAGGAGCAGTACACTAGGGAAAGTTTAAGCGGCCCGAAGAGGAATTTTATTTCGATCTTATAAAATTTCTCATTTTGTGCAATATTCCGTGGTCTCAGATGAAAAATACTACTTTTCAAGATTTCTTTAAAAGATATATGTGTAGTACCTGTTGCTGTACGTGTACTAATCGTACTCTGCCAGATGAATCACAGTTACGGAAAGTTTACTTGGACAAGTTTTTTAAGAATAAAATCAATTCGATTCGGCAAAATTATAAAAATGAGAAACTATGGATATCATTAGATGAAACGACAGACTTTTTAGGTCGCTATATAGTCCATTTTTTAATAAAACCATTACATCCTAGCAATTTGACTAGACCTTATTTGGTAGCATGTAAAATGCTAACTGTAGTTAATGGACAAACAATCACGCAATTTGTGTTAGAATGTTTGGAAAACTTTTGGGAAGATTCTTTTGAATCGAAGGTAGGTAACATTCTTGTCCTCTGCACTGATAGCGTTGCATATATGCTGTCTGCAGGACGAAATTTAAAACAATACTTACCTGAAATGAAGCACGTAACATGTTTGGCGCACTCTCTTCATCGCGTATCTGAGCAAATTAGGTTAGAATATCACGATGTTAACATTTTAATAGCAAATGTTAAAAAGGTATTTTTGAAAGCCCCAAGTAGAGTCAAAATTTTAAAAGAAAAATATCCAGATTTGCCGCTACCTCCCCAACCAGTTGTTACAAGATGGGGCACTTGGTTAGAGGCAGCATTTTATTACGCTCAAAACTTTGAAAAAATAAAAGAAGTATTATCTTGTTTAAGCAGCTCTGATGCGGTATCTATTTGAGAGGCAAAAAATATTATAGAAAAAGAAAATTTAAAAGAAGATTTAAATTACATTAAAGACAATTATTTTATAATTCATTTGTCTTTAAAAGAATTGCAAAAGCATAATTTATCGTTGACAGATTCACTTTTAGCATTTGACAACGTCAGAGATGCTATAAATCAGTGCAATTCAGAAAATATAAAAATAAAATAGAACGTGTTATGGAACGAAACCCAGATTTAGACACACTTAGAGAATATAGTGAGGCCATTGAAAAAAATGAAGCACATAATTTAATACCTTTTTTAAAATTTGCTCCTTTGACATCGTCAGATGTAGAACGGTCTTTTTCCATTTATAAATGGACTTTAGATGTTAAAAGAAATAGGTTGAAAATAGAAAATATAGAGAAACTCATAGTTATATATTTTAATTGTAAAGATCAGGATTACCAGGATGCTGACATTGTAATCGATGAAGATTAAAAATGTGAATAAATGTAAAATGTACATATTTAACAATAAACAATCTTGATTTTTATCTTTTGCTTTATTCTACCCCTTTTTTTTAGTCCTAAAATCTGACTAAAATCAACCTGTTCCTTCGTATGCCCTTTACGTTTCAGAGTCGTGGTGCATCCTTAGAACAGTCTCACGACCCCAGCAGGCATTGGCCCTCTATGGGGCCCCGTCATTTATTCTACCCTTAATGCAAATTACCATGACCCCTATGAAAATATTTAAATTTAAGTGCAACAATTTATGTCTATCTATAAAAGTTCTAGCCATAAAAGGCTAAAAATAAAAATTAAAGATTCGATCGGAATTCGATTGTTTTTATTATTCAACAGATAAATAATGAATTAATTTAGTTTTGATACCTTCCTTTAAATTTTGAATTGAGTAGGAATAATATCACTACCAACATTAACAATATTTAATTGAATCCGGAAATACCGGAATTACTTTCCGGGAAAATGGCTTATCCATGTTATTCTTTCTTTGTGCATTTATGATACAAGTACCAAAAATCAATCTACCTACTCCGATCACTGGTAATTATATTGTCAATTTTCCGGTTGAATTAGTAATGGAGATGGGTGTTAAAAGTTATAACAAATAAATAAATATGTTAAAATAAAATTATCATTAGCATTGTTAAAATAAAGGACACCGAATGTTATTTTTAACAAAGTATTTTTTTACGTCAGTGCCTTCATTACTATACAATCACCATACGATATTTATGTCAATGCCTCTATCTTACTTTCGAGAAACTAATTCAAATTATTGATTCAAGGCGACGTAAACAGTTTGTTTGTCAAATAAATAACTAATCCTGCGCCAGGTGGCGTACATCACTTTCGTCTTCGTGTCAAAAGTACGTAGAGCATTGCTTTCGAAAGAACTGATACCTGACATTGAATAAAAGATAAATATCTTTAAGCATGAAGATTAAAGTCTATTTTTATTTGAACGATTACGAATTAGCATTTAATTTAGCAAACTATAGTAATATCGATCTTATTTGACATCTAGTTCGTAAGTTATAAGGTTCATTTTTATTTGGGAGCAGACTTACCTGGAAATATTAATTTTATGAAGACGAAATTTTACTTGTTAAAACTATTTTTTATTCTTTTCACGTCTCTGGTGCCGGCGCCGTGTTGGTGAATAGAGAGGTTATGTTTTAATCGACCCGCAATCGTTTTCTTTTTAAGTGAATTAAGCTTGTTTCTTTTTTAAGTGTATATAATATAAGTAGGCTAAATACTTTTTAGTTTGTAACGGTGTATATACTAAGTAGTATATGAATAAGTGAAAATAGTGTGTTAAAATAAACTTTTATTAAGTGAGTTGAGTCCTAAGCCTGTAACAGTATGAAGGAAATTTCATTGATCTAACTAATTATGTCGCATGTTAAATTTATATAGGCACTTCAACAAAATCACGAAAAAGAAACATGTTAACATTCACAATTTTAACATCAAAGTCACAAGCTAATATGCTAACATGACTAAAAGTTAAAATGTATATAACACATTTATTTAACTCAACAGTTAAATCAACGTATTACGTATACGTTTAACTATTTAACATGTTATAAGAATTAGCTCTTTAAATAACATGCTAATTTTTATTTAACATTAGCATTTAACAGTATAACGAAAAATAACATTTTAGCCCACCGCTAATTAGTAACGCAATTCGTAGATTTTTATAAATCATTCAACTTTAACTTAGACCGCCTTATCAATGAGCTCAAATGTGTTTATAAAACCGCTGAATTCAAAAGCTTTATTTAGTATTTATAAAATTATAGAACATTTTAACGTAAATAACTTAAATACAGTCTTTCCCGAAGTACTGCATTTGGCAAAATTAATTGTTACGGTTCCCGCGAGCAGTGCTTTAACCGAAAGGTCCTTTTCGTCGCTAAAACATATACATACTTATTTAAGGAATACACAAGGCCAGGAACGACTTTCAGATCTTTCCATGATATCAATAGAAAAAAACCTTCTTACTACAATAAAACGCGTTCCTAACTTTCAACTTTGAAAGATAGACGTGTAGATTAAATTTACAAATAAAAAATAAAAATTTATAGTTGCGTGCACGCACAACATACAATCGATTTTTTTTTTGTTAGATATTTTTTATTTTGTAAATACAGAACATCAGACAAATGCGCCGAAAGGCCACTTCGAATATCCGCAAATTGATATGTTCATAAATTCAGTCAATTTATGTATTTTTGAGGTGGTAAATCACACACATCATAATTTATTGCTTAACTGGTTCGAGTCATAGTTGCATAATAGACCGCAAAGCAATGTAATCAACGGATTTGAGTCGCTGACTTATAGTGCAGTTTCTGGGATTCCTCAAGGGTCACATTTGGGGCCAGTGCTCTTCCTTATATTTATTAACGACTTAGCCTCTTGCATTGAGCACAGTAAAATTTCACTGTTCACAGATGATTTAAAAATTACCGTTTGTTTAAATCAATCAGTAATTCTAAACTAATCCAAGACGACCTCAATGCAATGATAGAGTGGTGCAGCGTAAATTGTAAGGCACTCAATGTTAATAAATGCTTCCATATTACATTGCAGATGGGAAGCTGGTGCTTCCCATGTGTATCGCATCGCATTGATCAAGATATAACCAGTAGTTTTTGAGTTATGGTTAATAATACGTATTTGGCTGACTTCGACTACATTGATGATGTTCTCATTTTATTACTTGTCTAGTTGAAGTCGGAGTTCTTTTTTAGTTTCTATAATAGATGATTTACAAGTCAGGTAATATGTGTGACGCTCACCTCATCCATGAATATAACGGCGTGGTTTCTGGAGACTCGTCGGCACGCGGTCGGGTCCAGTCGCACGTCGCAGCCGCTGTCCGTGCCGATGCTCAGAGACGACAGGCGCATCGGAATCGGACGACCCAGACCGTCACCCACACTGTCCCTGTCACATTAGTACGGTTAATAAAGAATAAACTTATTGTATTTCCTCAAAGCTTGCGGTTCATGACGTTTTATTTTTAAAAACCGGGTTGGAACGTAGAATTATAGGTGTACATAATAAATGTATCGTTATATTTCAATTTTATGTAAATTCCGTTTACCTAACCATCAGAGTCCGAAACTCAGGTGGTTAAGTAATTCTCAGAAGTAATTCGTCGTATTATTACTGAAAACTGCCTGGTTTTCGAAATTTGTACCCTGCGTTTGACTATAAACATAAGTTTAAGCTTATGTTACAGGATCAACGAGATTATAAATAATTATACATCATATATACTGGCGTAGAGGTTTAAGTGGTCGCTTCGTCACTGTCACTGCGCCGAGTGTTGTGGGTTTGAATCCCACACACAAATAGTTGTTCCGAGTCTGGGTGTTCTTTGTGTACGTTGTTTGTATGTTTGTAAAGTCGCGAGGACACAGGATTTATTATTATATTTATTTAGTGTATTTTTAATGAGCACCTTCTCGTTAAAAATACAATTACCGCACTAAGAATAAATCCTGTGCGCGCGCGGTCCGCACGCGACAGCAGCTCGGACGGGTGAGAGCTAGTACTAAGTACAGTAAGGTACCTGTCGGGTGGCGCGATGGCACACAGCGTGGCCCTGACGGCGGCGTCGCACAGCGAGTGTCCGGGCGAGCGCGGCGGCGCGGAGGGCGGCGGCGGCGGCGCGGCGCCCCACACGGCCGCGGCGATGCGCGCGCGGTCCGCACGCGACAGCAGCTCGGACGGGTGAGAGCTAGTACTAAGTACAGTAAGGTACCTGTCGGGTGGCGCGATGGCACACAGCGTGGCCCTGACGGCGGCGTCGCACAGCGAGTGTCCGGGCGAGCGCGGCGGCGCGGAGGGCGGCGGCGGCGGCGCGGCGCCCCACACGGCCGCGGCGATGCGCGCGCGGTCCGCACGCGACAGCAGCTCGGACGGGTGAGAGCTAGTACTAAGTACAGTAAGGTACCTGTCGGGTGGCGCGATGGCACACAGCGTGGCCCTGACGGCGGCGTCGCACAGCGAGTGTCCGGGCGAGCGCGGCGGCGCGGAGGGCGGCGGCGGCGGCGCGGCGCCCCACACGGCCGCGGCGATGCGCGCGCGGTCCGCACGCGACAGCAGCTCGGACGGCAGCGCGCGCCGCACGAGGCCGAGGCGCGCCAGGCGCGCGCGGTCGACGCTGCGGCGCACGGCGCCGAGCGCGCTGGGTGACAGCGCCGCGTGACGCCACGAGCCGCACGCCTGCTCGCCCGCCAGCACCTGTGCGCCACACACATAATAATAATAACGTAACACCCAGTGCCATCTCTCGGCATTGTGGGGAAGACTCGGCAGTTCCGTCTTATAATTTATTACAGTGCCATCTATTGAATACTTATGAACCTACGTAGATTCGTCGGTACCAATAGAGTAGAGAGAACGCTGGCACATTCTCGAATCTTCGTATTGTTTACATGCCGGGTATGACGTTTCTAGAAAACTCCGGAAACGCTTTAACCGCGTATAAAAGGGAAAGACCAGCGCTCGCCGAGTCAGTTTCCAATCGTTAGCGGTACAGCGTTCACCGAAGCGAACGAAAGCGAAAATACTACGGAGTTTGAAGTCGTAATTGTGCAAAAGTATAGTATAGTGTTTAAATTTAATTGTGTGCTACAATAAAACGTGTTTTAGTCGGTAATATTGTTTACATTCTTATCCGTCGAACCCAGTTATAATGTCCTCCAGACCGAATTTCAATCACGGCGGCCAACCTGAACACAGACTGGCCATCTGCGCAGGAGATATTATAGTGCACAAGCGTGTGCGCAAACACAAGTGCACTCTCTGTTCCTTAACTCTCATAATCCGATGGGACGGAAATCCGACACGATCGGAGAGAGATCAGGCGCAGGACGCTTGTCATTGTAATCTTATTTGAAAATAATTATTCACGTTTGAAGATAGTAATGGAAAAGTGGTTGAAACAGATACCAAAAACTACCTCGCCGCCGCCAGTTTATTACGAAAATAGTAGTGAAAATACAGATGATCTTTTGAGTGACAAAAGCGGCACTGAGTCCGACTTCCAAATGCCCTCAACCCCGAAACGTCGGCAAAATATGATATATATATATTATGGGAAAATATGACCCAGAATATCTGAAACTAGGATTCACTTGGTATCATGATACAACAGATCCGCGTCCTCAATGCGTGATTTGCTACGAAATATTAGCGAACGAAAGTATGCGCCCGAATAAGTTGAGTCGTCATATACAAACAAAGCACTCCCATTCTATAAACAAGCCAGTAGATCTTTTTCAAAAAAATACGTTGGAAATGAAGTTTTCAAAAAACATTGTTTCTCTTTTCATTAATATAAATGAAAATGCTGTATATGCATCGTACCTCATTCGCTTAAGGATCGCTAGAGCAGGTAAGCCTCATACTATTGGCGAAGACTTAGTATTACCATCGATTAAAGATGCTGTTGGAGCGATGTTCGGAGAAAAAGAAGTAAAAGAAATCGAGCGCATACCACTATAGAATAATACTATTGCGCGAAGAATTGATGAAATGGCTGAATGGACAGAAAATTAATTAATCCGGAGAATAATTGGTAGTAAATATTATGCTCTGCAACTAGATGATCGGTAGACGTGCAAGGTATATCTCAATTAATTGTTTTTGTGCGTGTTATATGGCAAGACGACGTGCATGAAGATATTTTATGTTGTATTGTAAGGCAATTACTCGTGGGACGGCTGAGGTAATATTCAGTGTAATTGATTCCCCTATAAAAGAAAAAGTATACAGTGGGTATGGACGGTGCGCGGGCAAAAGGCACTGTGCAAATGGCAGTGTGGTTACAAGAATTCTTAAACAAAGTCCCTGTGCTTTGTGGACATACTGTAGCCATCATAGAGAAGCACTGGTTTCCAAAGCATTGCCTGATGATTTCAAAACAGTACTAAATACAGCTGTTAAAATTGTGAATTATATTAAAACAAGACCCTTACAAGCTCGCTTATTTCAAAAGCTGTGTGATGAAATGGGTAGTCTTCATACATCTCTTCTTCTGCTTACGGAAGTTCGCTGGTTATCCAGGGGAAAAGTACTGACACGATTAGTGGAATTACGCAATGAAGTTATAATTTATTTTGAAGAAAAAAACTGAATATATCGTATATCTAATGGACGAAGAATTCAATCTCAAGCTCACATATGCAGCGGATATTTTTTCGAAGTTAAATTAACTCAATTTATATTTGCAAGGTTCAAACGTATCAGACATTTTTGCAGTTCACGATAAAATTCGCGCGTTCATGACAAAGCTTTTGCTGTGGAAGAGTTGTATTGAGGATAGGATGATTGTTTTGAAACACTTGAAACTTTTATTCTTGAAAACAAAGTGCAGCCAAAGATGAACGTAGTGTCTGCAATTTCCACCCATTTACCATTGAAGTGGTTAGGTTAACTAACTTAGACCACTTGCTTAATGATAAGCGAGAAGGATGCTGGCAGCAATTAAATACGCAAGTAATTAGGCATCTTATATTTGCACGTATAATTATCAGAAGCAGAATGAATGTACATACATTTACGACACACTATTTATACTAAACATTAGCTACTAATAATTAAGGATCACGCTTGACATAATTCTAAATAATAATAATAACGGTTCGGTCTTGACACTTTTCTAGGTAGGCATTGACCTTAGAACAAAGGACATAAGGTAGGCATCTTGCGCGCGCGCCTCTAATACAACGGCAGGTGGACGGCCATCTTGCTGGAGGTGGGGCTAAGCGCACTAATCCCTTACACGTGTAAAACATCACGCCACGTGTGACGTAGATCGTATGATCTCATGCTGCGTTGTAGCGTATGGTTCTACTTGCTTACTCGCCACACCACTCCACCGGTGAGACCACGACTACGGGCGATAATAACTTGGGAATCTGACTGTGCGCCCACTTTTGGTCTTCTTAATGACCATTTGGTCTTTGATGCATTGGATATCTGTAGGTACTGTCGGTGCCTCTTTTGTGACATAAGCAGGTTTTAGGCGGTCGATCGTTACTCTTTGTGTTTTTCCTTTCACGTCGATGTCGAAGATTTTATGGTCACGGCGCAGAACTTTGTACGGTCCCAGGTAAGGAGCTTGAAGTGGTCTTCGATCCGGACCCTGACGTAGGAAGACGTGTATGGCTCTCTCCAGGTCTTTCGGTACATAGAATGGCCGACTGGAACTACCGTGCCAAGACGTGGGTTGTGGCGTGAGTTTGTTCATGTGCGAACGAAGTCGACTGATCAGGCTGCTCAGATCTACCGTTTCCTCGGAGATGCTGCTGAAAAACTGTCCAGGCAAACGTAGTATTTCGCCGTAGAGCAGTTCTGCTGTGGAAGCTTCAATGTCTTCCTTTCAAGCACTGCAGATGCCAAGAAGTACCCATGGTAGTACTTCAGTCCAGTTTGTATTGGCGTAACAGGTGATGGCGGCCTTTAGCCTTTAGTGTAACCTTTTCACTAGCCCATTAGCTGCAGAGGGTGCTGTAAGCAGAGGTTACATGATGTGTAGCGCCGACTAGAGCAGTGAGATCTTTGAATGTCTGTGATGTGAACTGTCGGCCGCGGTCAGTCGTATAAATGTGCTCAGGGCAGCCAAAGCGTGCGATCCATCCTGATGTTAGAGCGGCTGCACAGGTTTCTGCCGTGATGTCCGCGAGTGGGTACGCTTCAGGCCATCTGGTAACACGGTCGATGACGGTAAGGCAGTACCTAAAGCCCGAGGACAGTGGTAACAGACCAATTATGTCCAAGTGTATGTGGCGAAAACGTCCAGATGGTGTTTCGAATGCCGTTAACGGAGTTTTCGTGTGCCTGGACACTTTGCTTTTCTAACATGGTTGACACTCCTTGGCCCAACGACGACAGTCTCGCCTTACACCAGGCCAGACAAACCTTTGGGTTACTAGGCGAACTGTTGCTTTTGCTCCCGGATGGCTGAAGTTATGAAGTGCATCAAAGACATGCTTTCGAAACGACTTGGTGAGAAATGGCCGTGGTTCTGCAGTGGTGTCGCAGTAGACTTCTACTTGTGATTCTGGCAGTATTATTTTCTCGAGCTTTAGATTAGAACCATTGCGCAACAGATCTTGAAGTTCGGTATCATTTTTCTGCTCGCAAGCCAGGGATGTATAATCTAAAGGCAAGTTCACTGCATTAATTCTTGACAAAGTATGTTATTCTTCCACAATGTTATTCTTGCCTGCCACAAATCTTATATCAGTTGTGAACTGGCTGATGAAGTCTAAATATCTAAATTGACGAGGGGAGCAGTTTTCACGATGAGAGGCGAAGGCAAAGGTAAGCGGTTTATGATCCGTTGTGATAGAAAATACTCGAGCCTCGACCATGAATCGGAAATATCGTATGGCCTCGTAAATAGCTAGAAGCTCTCGGTCGTAAGGGCTGTACTTCAGCGGTGATGGGCTTAATTTCTTTGAAAAAAAAGGCAGTGGTTGCCATTCTTCACCGTTCCGTTGCTGTAACACGGCGCGCATCGCTGTATCCGAAGCGTCTGTTTGAACAGTCAATTCTGCTCGTGAATCCGGGTGTGCTAGGAGTGTAGCTTCTGATAGACTATTCTTGTAATTTTCGAAGGCTTCTTTCTAGTACTTCCTCTCTCATGACGACTGGATGGGATCCTTTAATCTTCGGACCTAAAAGTAGGTTATGAAGAGGCGCCTGTATCGAAGCTGCAGCTGTTATGAAACGGCGATAAAAATTCAGCATTCCTAAAAATCGTCTCAGCTCTTTCACGGTTCTGGGTGCTGGGAAATCTCGTATGGCTTGGACCTTTGAGTTAAGAGGCTAGATACCTGCAGCTGACACTCTGTATCCCAAGAATTGAATCTCCGTTTGGCCAAAAATGCACTTGTTCGTGTTGATTAAGACTCCATATGCCGATAATCTTTCGAAGAGTATTCGCAAGTGTTTCTGATGAAGGCTGCTGCTGCTGCTATAGACCAGGATATCGTCAAGGTAGCCGTAGCAGAAGTCCAGTCCACGAAGAACCTCATCCATGAACCGCTGAAACGTTTGATAAATGGGAACTCGTATAAGCCGAAAGGTGTTGTTATAGCGGTTTTGGGTATGTCTTCTTCTGCTACCGGTAACTGGTTATAGGCCTTTGCTAGGTCGATGGTGGAGTATATAATAGTGCTTGACAGCTGGTAAGTAAAGTCCTGCAGGTGTCTAATAGAGTACCGGTCCGGGATATTGAGTGACCGATAATCGCCGCATGGACGCTAACCATCATTATTTTTGCGCGCCAAACGAAGTGGCGAAGACCAGGCACTTTCCGACTTCCGCGCGGTACCATTCAGCAGCATCTATTCGAATTCCTGCTTTGCTATTTTGAGCCGAGCAGGATCTTACCGACGAGGACGGCCAATGACGGGAGGGCCGGGTGTAGTGCGGATATGATGCATCGTACTGTGTTTCGGAGTACTTGGTTTACCCGCTGGAAGTGTAAGGTCAGGAAACTCCTTCAGCAGACGATGGTAATCGCTATCATCTATTATAGTGCGAACAGATGATATGTATTCCGTGCACTTATGTTGAGGTAACTGAACTATAAGCGTAGTAAGTTTGTCTATTAAGCGCTGGTTTCGACAATCGACTAGTAGATTATAATAAACTATAAAGTCAACGCCGATGATTGGCTTGCATTTCTGGGCTCGACCTCCAAACCGGTGATGGTAAAAGCAGTACGGACGATCTCTGGAACGGGACCGTGACTGCGAACGACTTCGGCCTCGTTTTGGTCCTCTGGCTTGAGTACGCTTTACTCGTCGTAGCTTCATACTCATGCATTCCATTTTGCGAGTCAGTTCAGACACAGCTTGTGTTAAGGCGTCAATAATTCTGCTTTATATTGCAGCAGACGATTGAGCATATGTCCACATGTCCAGTTACTGGCATGCTAGTAGTGACTTGGCTAGTGACTGGAACGATATCGATAATCCGGTCTACCAACTCTGCTACTTCTTCCAAGCTTGAATTGGCCTGCATTGCTACTATGGTCTGAAGGTTTGCCGGAAGTTTGCTAGACCAAATTGATCTGATAAAATCGTTAGGAACGGTAGGACCAGCTAGTTGTAAATGGCGAAGAAATTGCGCAGGTTTTCTATCGCCCAGCTCTTCGTGCATAAGCAACTGCTTTATTTTGCGCTCCTGCGATGCCGAAAGTCGCTTGATCAGTTCTATCTTCAGCTTCTCATATTTACCGGTTACGGGTGGAGCGACTATGAGATCTCGTATTTCTGCCGAATGCTGGGGTTCCAATTGAGCCAACAAGTAATAAAACTTTGTGGTGTCGCTAGTGATGTTCGACAGAGCAAATTGGCATCTGAGCGGACCATAGTAGCGGGTTATCAGCGTTGAATGCGGGGGCCTTGACTCCGACGCGGCATGACATAAAGAAGTCCTTGTTCTCCTCCGTGCTAGTAGACGTCATAGTTGCTGAGACAAGTCTCGAAAATTAAATTGCAAAACATGTGACGTCACACTAGGGAGGGAGAAGTCTGACCAACTGTAATAATTTCGCAAAATCATGAAATTCATGTGACGTAATTTATAGATGGCCCCTTACAAGCTCACCAAGTCATAGGCAGATGGGAAAATGCGCCACGGCAATGTCAAAAATGACTATGTATACGTTTTAACTGTATAAAACAAATAACCTCACAATGTCATAGCATCATGGCAGGAGGACATCAGGATATCAGTACCACAATGTTATAGTAAACATTCTCAAAGTTGATAAACATGGAAACAAGTAACAAAGCTAGATTGAAGGAACTAGAAATCCTAACTATTATTATAAATGCAAATGCTAGTTTGCTACGCTTTCACGCCATATTATACAGGGTGTCCCAGATGTGAATCAAATTGTAATAGGAGATTCCTTAGGTAAGAAATCGCAGCATTATTTTGGTGTATTTTTTTTTGCACCAAAGCAAATGAAGAAATCATGATGGAACAATTTGCCATCGAAATCTAGTTCAAAATAAAACAACCCACAAAACAACGGGCTATAAAGATCGTAATATTATATTTCGGTGGAACAATTTGCCATAACAATATGTAAACTATAATTTGAATTATCTTTACGTTTATGTCACTATTTATACTCCTTTAGCACTTATCATCACGTCGCTACACTAATTTAGAATACAAAGTTAAGACTAAACAAAGTCTAACAACGTGGAAGGATCACAGCATCACTGTCACTTCGAGAAATTTCAAATTACAACAAACACCAATGAACCTACAACTTCTAATAGCTACGTAGAAGAATGCACTTAAAATAGTGAGTGCGAAGAAACTTCAATTTCTCTTTATCTCCTATGACCGAAATCACCACAAAAGAGAAAAATATTAGTTCAGCGTGAAGAGTATAACCAACAAAAACCACATGAGTATAAAAAAATAAAAGTACATAAAAGTTTTTCATTTTGCCAGCATAGCCTAATTTACGACCATTTAAAATTCTCTATGTAATAATAATAATAATAATAATAATTTTATTTTCTCATCACAAATGTTTGCACAGTAATATGGCTTAGTCTAACATAAGTATAAAAGACATTTGTGAGAGACTGGTGCCCGAAATAGGTATAGGAATACCTGTGTTACGGGTCACCAGGCCCCCAAGACTTAATAGTAGACATATTATAAGATTAAGCATAATCCTAATGTACGATGAGGAACAAATACTAACAGTCCTAAAATACATTTAATTCTATTGGTGTATTCATTGGATATTGGGTATACATTTAAGTTGTACATGCGTGCGTGTGTGTGTGTGTGTGTGTGTGCGTGCATGCGTGCGTGCATGTGTGTGTGTGTGAGTGTGTGTGTGTGTGTGTGTGTGTGTGTGTGTGTGTGTGTGTGTGTTTGCGATCAGCTGATTGGTATCAATAAACTCTCAGTTGCATCATAGTCAAGAGTTTTGAGCCATTTACATACAGTTAGTTTACACACTGATTTACGCATTGGGTATATTGATAGAGATGTGTTTATTTTATTATACAGGTATCCTCCAAGAAAACAGTAAAATCTTTGTGATAGTCTGGTGTGAAAAGAGCTAGTTGTACATACATTGCCCTTTCTACGTTTGTCTTTATTTAGATTTGGGTCGTATGGCAACTGAGTGTGTTTCATAACGACTACAGAAAGAATGAAGTTTTGCCTGACTGAAAGGACATCCCAACGTTTATATAGATTAGTGGTTGAATAACGAAAAGGTAATCCTGCAGCAACCTTGAGTACAGCTCTTTGCGCCCTTTCAACTTCCATAAGGTGCACTTTGCCTGCTCCTCCCCAGGAAGTTATGCAATAGTTAACTATTGACTGGCAGAGTGCAGAGTACACAATTTTGATCGTCCTAGTATCCGCTACATGCTTTAATGTCTTGAATATGTATATCATTTTACGAATTCTAGTCACAAGAGTATCAATGTGGGTCTTAAATGTTAATGTCTGATCTATGTGTACACCAAGATATTTAATGGTGCTACATCTTTGTAAAGGTTGGCACTGACAATTAGAAATCGCTGTCTGGACGCAGGTGTGAGCAGTGATGCTTAGAGCTATAGGTGGAAGAAGATTGCTTTTGGGCGCAAACGCAATATATTTGGTTTTGTCTATGTTGAGTGTTAAAACATTATGTTTTAGCCATTTGCAGACGCGATCAAAACCACTCTGGGCATTACGAAATGCATCTTCCCAAGTATTTCCACTAAAGAATAGCGCTGTGTCGTCTGCGAAAGATAGTATTTTTCCATGTTTCAGCTGCAATTGACACAGGTCATTAATATAGGCCAGGAAAAGACTGGGACCAAGAACACTGCCTTGAGGCACGCCGTAATGCACAGAAATATCGTCGCTAACCCAATCACCAATTTTCACGCATTGCTTTCTGTTATTTAAGTAATCCTTGAGTAATTGTAGTGGAAGTCCTCTGACACCCATTCGTTCCAATTTATTTAAGAGCAAATGAATGGGAACCGTATCAAAGGCCTTGGCTAAGTCAAGGAACACAGTGATACACTTTCTCTTGTTGTCAATATCAGTAACAATAGAGTTAACGAGTTGATTTACAGCGTCATTGGTCGACCTACCCGAACGAAAACCAAATTGAAGCGGTGAGAGGAGGGTATTCTTTTCAAGGAAATTCATGAGGCGTTTATTAATCAATCGTTCCAATACTTTTGATAGCGTAGGTAAGATTGAGATATGTCAAATCAGAGGAAAATCCGGCAGATGCCGCTAGTAGGGGTATTTCTGCCTCCCAATTGATAAAGCAAACCTTGTGGTGGCAAGGACCACCGTCACTTGAATCCTTTGACGAAAAATTAGAGAGTAAGCGAATAATTTATAGCACTGATCAAGAGACAAAGATAAAATCGTTAGCAAGCAAAGTAAATTCTGTACAGAATAAAAACAATGAAAGCATTATATTACAGTTACTAAATAAATACAGCTCATTCGTTAAAATTACAAATATTATAGCGTGGCTTCTACGAGGGATTAAACTAATGTCAACAAAACATTACAGCTTCCCCGGATTTCTTACTTTATATGAATTGAGAAAAGCAAAATTACATGTTATAAAATATATACAAAGAATCGAATTTGCCGAAGAAATCATGTCATTACGAATGCGTGGTAAATTAAGTAGCAAAAGCAATTTATTGAAATTAAACCCTTTCATTGATAAAGAGGGCATTCTACGAGTTGGTGGACGTTTAAGCAAGGCAGCTATGAGCTTGGAAATGAAGCACCCTGCGATATTGCCTCACAGCAATCGGCTAACAACTTTGCTAATTCAACAAGCTCATCAGTTAACGTTCCATGGTGGACCGCGGTTAACTTTATTTCAATTAAGGCAAAGCTATTGGATAGTTGGTGGGAACAAAGCTGTGAGGAAAGAAGTAAGAAACTGTGTTACGTGCAGGAAGCATGCGCCTAAAATAGAGCATCAATTAATGGGAAACTTACCTGAAGCACGATGTAACCCTGCACCACCATTTTATCACACTGGGGTGGATTATACAGGATACGTAGACGTTAAATATAACAAGGGACGGGGAGCCAAGACAACAAAAGGTTATATTGCTTTGTTTGTTTGTATGGCAACCAAGGCTGTACATCTAGAGCTTGTTTCCGATTTAAGCAGCTCTGCGTTCCTAGCAGCATTACGACGGATGGCAGCTAGAAGAGGATCCCCAGGACACATCTATTCGGACCAGGGAACTAACTTCATAGGAGCAGATAGAATGTTACAAGAAAGTTATTATGATTTCCAAAATGTATTTGACAGTAACTTTTTTACGGAGCTAACTAATTTAAAAATAGAATGGCACTTTAACGCTCCTTCTTGGCCGAGTGCCGGCGGTTTATGGGAGCGAGCTGTTAGAAGCTTAAAACATCATCTGAAACGGGTGATTGGTGAACAGAAGCTGACTTTCGAGGAATTCAGTACCATATTAGCACAGCTCGAATCTTGTTTAAACTCCAGACCGTTATGTGCCTTGTCGGAGGATCCGGAAGATTTAAATATACTTACCCCAGCTCACTTCTTGACGGGACGGTGTGGATCCGGTATAATTGAAACACAAGAAGATGCACGAACTAGGTGGTATTTAATAGCCAAAATAGCTAACGATATATGGAAAAAATGGAGATCTGAATATCTGACGGAGTTATCCGTCAGAAGCAAATGGCTCAACTCTGAGAAGAATATTAGCATCGGCGATTTAGTAACCATCCAGGACGACATGTAAATGTTTATCGAAAATAATAATTTAACGAAACAAATTACATGGATTTGGAGACATTTTCCCAGTACAGATACTGGAATAGGCTACGGCAGCTAAGCCCATACAAATGAAAAGTTACAAGAATTATATACATTATTGAAGGGACAGTATAACTTTTTGAAATTTCCCAAAATTCGCTTCTTAAAAAGGAGGTAGAGAGGGTAAGTGAGTTTACATTATCATCTGTTATCGCAAATAGCATTCTGAGCAGTTTGAACAATTCATTAGATACCATTACTGATATTTATCACGGGAAGTTCTATATACACATAATATTGCCTGATCAATTACGAGATGAGCTGAGCATTATCTCTGGATATTTGTCCAAAGAACTAATATTACATATACAAGATATACATAGTAGTATTGAAAATTCATTTATTGAAGCCTAAGGTCAGAGTAACAGATCAATACCTTCTATTTGAAATTAAGATTCCTTTTGTAACTCGAGAAACTTAAGACATATACAAAATCGTACCTATTCCTCGGATGCTCGAGAGTAAAATGGTAACCATAGTCCCCAATCAGTAAATCAATAGCTATGAATCTCCAGAAAGATTCGTACATACCAATGAGTGAAAGAGAAGTGCAGAATTCCTAACATATATGATTGTTATCACCTTGTAAGATCGGTTATAGTTCATTTCATTATGTAATTATGATAATGTTATCATAAAGTACTAAAACAGCCATTTCAACCCAACATCCCTATCATCTTCACCAGATGGTGGGAGAGATCTCCCCCGGGATCAAGTACGGTGCAACCGTAGGTACATATTTCATAGTCATCAATATTACGTAGGTCTTGCGTCAGTACGCGTCATTTTATTAATTATTTCGTTAGTTCACGTTTTCGTTGAAATTAAACTACTATATACGGATTTTATCGCGTTGTTTATTTATTACTGTATTACAAAACCCCCGTGACCATGGCTGCTGAAAAGCAACCGAAACGTCGGGAAAAATGTAAACCAAAAATAAATAGATTTAATAGTTTAAATAATTTTATTAGCTTATAAATTAGTAAAATAAAATCAATAGTAGCAGTAGTGTAATATTTTCAAAATTTTGTAATACAGTGATAAATAAACAACGCGATAAAATCCGTATATAGTAGTTTAATTTCAATGAAATAACATTCGCGTAAACAGAAGACAATATTCACGTTTTCGCATATTTCACAGTAGACGCGCACTAATTGTTATCAATATTCATATATCAATCAATAAACTATCAAAATATGAATTATTCTTTTAATATCGATCATCTTAAAATAGTTTGAGGCAACCCAAACATCATCCTTTTAACCTCCCAAACCCATGTCCACAGAAGAAGGTGAGTGACGAATCTCAAGGAAACTAAGAGTTCGGAGATTAGTTTCAGTTGACCGTTTAGTTTCCGACTTTAGACCGTTTGCTACTGAATTTCAATCTTATATTCGTACTGTAATGATCCAAGTGATTTTTATATGCCAATCTCTAATTAGTGTTTTCTTTAATCAAAATATTTGAATAAAATTGTGTTATTATAAGTTTAATTTGCCATGTCAGGCATCATAAAATTTTACTAGGTAAGTCATTAGATTGTTCACAAGGAAAACAAACGCGTTTCCTTAATTTTATCAAAAAGATGAAATCGTCACTTAGATCAATCTTCTACCATCGTCAAACAACATAGTCGGTCTCAAAACCATGGCTTGGTAAAACCATCTGGAGTAATAGCGACAGAGAAAGAGGCACTTCAGCCATGTTCGACAGTAAACAGAGTGAGGAGGCTCCTGTCCTCGTACCAGTGACGTAGGCCTAAATTCCAAGGCTTGCTACAAGCCCTTGTGGGCTTGTGCTGATAGCGACGTGGTAGGAGGCGCTAAAGCAACTGGGCACTGGTCTCTTCTGCGTATGAGAATGGTTAGGCCATAGTCCAGCAATGTTAGAGGTAAAACTTAAGAGCCCAAGACATGTTTAATGTTGCTGTATGCACATAAATGTATCACACAAAAAAGTCAAGTACCTATCTCAGATACAACAATCGATAAAGACATTGTAACGAGGCATCAAGCATTTATTATACAAGGTTATTCTTAGTATATATTCATTTTGTCGAGGTCAAAGTTCAATTTAGTATGGAACAGCTGTTTTTTACCGCATTTTCGTCATCATCATGTCCCAGAACAAAAGTTGTTCATAATAATAAGTATAATCATCCCCTGAGAGGTTTTCACTATACTAAAAATAATCTTGTATATACTCGTATTATATGTATATGGCGATCGACTGGTGCAATAAATTAAATAATCTAAGTAAATAAATAAAACTACAATAATTATTATATCAGCCCTGTTTATAAACTGCCATACTGCTGGGCATGGGCATCTTCTCAATATGAGAAGGGTAAGGCCGTAGTCCACCATGGCCAGTTTAATTAATTCAAATATTGCATTGTAACAGTGACAATGACATCAACAGCTATAGTTTATACTGATAACTAAATTAATTTGCTAAATTAAACTTGTGACACAGAACAATCAATAATAAACAAAGAGAAGAGACAATAGTTCCAATAAATATATTCGATTCTTAAATAGGAATAACCTTTCCGGCCCCGCGCGCACTTAATGTAAACAATAACAGATTACCCGGTAATCGGACACCCGTCGCGCGGTCGGCACTTAAAGCGCCACTTGACACGCCCTATCGATGTTTATGTTTTTGAGCTCTGAGTTATGATAACATCGCTCGTGTTTCTTAGAAATACACATTGTAAGCTACGACAAGTATTATGAATCATCGCATTGAAGTGTATACTTGAGTTTATACGCCTGGATAAACAAAGCAGAACTGTACAAATTGTTCGTTATTGAAAATATTTGTTTCTAAAGAAATATAAATGCTATAAGAAGAGTTTTTACTTTTTCTATTTTCTAGATAAATACTCTTTATAGTAAAACGAAGTATTTATATATGGCTGTGAGAAAAAATTAAGATATTGACATTTGAAAGTGGCACTACCGTGCGTGTCATGGACATTTAGAGCGCGGCAAAAGTAAATATTGAAATTTTTGTTAAAAAATATTCGTCGTAACTTTGTGCGTTGTATTCAGATATTTCTATAGAAACACTAATAAATAACACTATTATAGTGATTGAAACCTGATATACGATATAATACTGTACTAAAAAACAACAAATATAAAAAAGCGCGGGAAAACTGATAAATGATAATAGGTTACTTTGGGCTTCAGTTTGTTATACAAAAATAACGTAAGTCAGTATTGTTTTTATTGTCTCTAAAAATAGAAAGAATAAGCTTTTCAATAATGTATTACACTTATATACTTGCCCTACAAAAAACGACAGTAAACAGCGGCACAAATAACATCGACGAACGAACGCTCGGCGCGAAGTCACGTGACATAACAATAACAATATTAGACAATTATTATTCAGTTAGTAAATGGTTCGTTCGAAAAGCTCAGTTCATTCCGAGTACAATGATATACAATACAAGACTATAAATACAGGCCTTTCAATACAAAAACGGCAAAAACTAGCGCGCGACCCTCTTTTTTTTGTTGCTTGACGCCTTAAGGCGTCAACGGGGTTTGACGGGTACAAAAGTGATGACGCCTTAAGGCGTCAACGGGGTTTGAGCGGATAAGATTTGACTGATTGTATTGCACCAGACATGCTAGTGAAATAGACTGCAACAATTACCATCTATATTGACGAGTAACATCCAGTTGCTGAAAGGGTAACTAATAGGAAAAAGGCAAAAACTATGATATTATGTCTGTAGTGATCTCTACACAGACCAAGAAGTTAGGACATACGGCAGGAGACGGGCTGATGGGCTGTATAATCCTGAATTGTGCATACGAAAATTATACAACGAGTTATTATTTATACAGACAAGAGCAGCGATGTCAAGTGATCGCTAAGTCAGTAGCAGATCTTGTTTTTGTTCTGAACTGACTGTCAGAAACCAGGAGATAAATTGAGTGAACATTTGCTATGTTCATACTCACAAATATAAAATAGAGTGCTATAGACAGGGACCCACCTGTTGTAGCCTCTGCCACGCCAGCAGTTTGACCAGCCTCTCGTCCAATTTCTTCAGCTGTTCATCGACCACGGCAAGCAATTCCTCCACATTGCCCTCCGGCCTCAACTCCAGCCGCTCACTCTTCCCTCTCTTATTAGGACTCTTGTCTTCACTCTGTGACACCTTCCGTCTTTTTACTGATGCTGTGAGGTATTCGAAGTCCGAGTCGGATAACTCGCTGGATGAGTCCGAGTGGTGGTCCGGCTGTGGAATAAAATATTGTGCCATCAATACTAATAAAGGCGATCTATCTTTTGAACAACTTTATTATCCTTAGTGTAACACAGTGGAATCTAAACCTGTGATTTCGGTCAAAGTAGTACCTACTGCCCGATTAAGAAAGTGACTCCCCAAAATCGACCCCGACTAGATTGCAGGAACTTAATTTTGTAACTTAGAGGCATTCAGTCCTAGATACTACTAACATGTGATTACACACGACAAAGTGAATAGGGATTTCAGGCTCCTTTGTAAGCATGGTCATGGTAATCTGAGCCTCGTGCGCTAGAAAGGCACCTTCACTTTAAATGTGAGTGATATTCATTCATCAATGTTAATTCACAAATGTGAATGTAATTTTGACAAACATACGTGTTGTTTTCCTTTTTTGCATGTCGTTGTATTAGCCTAGTTACTGCCTTGTGTAGAAAGGGAAACAGAAATGCCTATCTTGCCCTTTAGTCGACACAAAAATCAGTTTGGGAACTGAATTATACAGATTGGTGGTAACCAATCCAATGTAGAGCCAACATATTTGGATATAGCCAAGCATTACGTGCAATCATGATAGCCTGGGTTCGAGTGACAGTGTAGTTCTGTATTATGTTACATACCATTTTAATACTAGGTTCCGAGCTGATGGCGTGTAGATCATCAGCGGCGTCCTCCTCAGTGGCGGGCTGCAGGGTCTCCCTCTCCCGCCCTTCCCTCTCGCAGGAGGCGCGCGCGTGCGGCGCGCTGTCCCGCGGGGAGTCCCGGCTGTAGCGCGGACAGTTCAGGTTCATGCAGATCTTGTGCTTCGGCCGGGGGTCTTCGTCGTCAGAGGACTCGTAGCACCCACTTTCTTTCAGGTTCTTTAGTACTGGAAATAGACGTATACATGTTTTTGCTGAGTTACAATTTCAATACAACCCTATTCGGAACGAGGAAAGTATCACCTATGGACTATGGCAGCATATCAAGCTTGATTTTTTTCAAAGGCTTCTCCCTCCCTAGCATTATTTCCTGTGTCGCGGGCGACTTTACAAACCTCCAAACAAAGGTCACGAATAACACCCAGACTCGGGACAACCATTTGTGGACCACAATTTATTTTGTGCCGTTTGAAATTTGAACCTACATGATGCAGTGGCGGCGGCGAGGCAACCTCTTAAACCATCCGCCATCCGTGAACTGCTCACTATAACACGGTTAACAGATTGCCATTGTCATTAGCCCTGAGCTGATATAGCATCGAATCAGGATCAAGAGACGATCTTTTGATCGCAATTCTGATACCTAATCTGTCCGCCGCCTTTATTATCAAATAATATATTATCAGCTCTATATTATAGTCTCATTGCTGGACATGGACAGCTTCGCAATGTGAGAAGGATTAGGCTACAGGAGATGGCCTTCCTATGCTGAATGTACTTATCCATAGCCGCAATGTGAAAACTTTTCTCGCACAAACCCACTTAATAACTATCTCGCTACTAAAGACATTCTACATAATTCGTCATTTGCATTCTACATATTTCAACTGCCTCCGTGGCAAAGCAGTAGTGAATGCAATCGCTGTGGATGCATTCTCGGATTCGAATCCCGGGTCGGGCCAACAAAAAGTTATTGGGTTTTTCTGTTAAGAAATCTCAATTGCAACTCAGAGTTAAGCAGCTGGCGATGTTAGACAACCCCATGCCCGGAAAACACGTAAAGCCGTTGGTCCTGCGCCTGATCTCTCTCAGGTCGTATCGGATAACCATCCTCTCGGATCATGAGAGTTAGGGAAGCGAGAGTGCACTTGTGTTTGCGCACACACTTGTGCACTACAATATCTCCTGTGCAGAGGGCCAGTCGCCGATAAGATTGGCCGTCGTGACCGAAATTCGGTCTGGAGGACAATATCATCAATTCGTTATTGCCAATTACTCAAGCGATACAAAAATGACATTTATACTATAAAACTGATAATACCAAGTCACATGACACGAATAATATTATTACTTTCATCTTCAAGGCTCTAGACCAGAGATTCCCAGACTTTTTGTCATAGACCACTTTTAAAATTTAGCTGGTTCCGGTGGACCCCTGCAGCTAGAAATTTAATCCGCCAATAAAACGGACCAAAAAGTTATATTGGGTTAAAATTAAAAAAATATATATATATCTCTACGGGCTGAACTTTTTTTTTGTTTTTCACATGGTCCTCTTTGGGAACTAAGGCTCTAGACAGACAGAATGCATTTCAACTGTACTCGGACTGCAAATTTGCAGTTTGAATGCAGTTAGTACGACTGCAATAAAGCTTTATTGAAATTGTACCATGAAGTTTAACTGAAGTTCTATAGCAGTCTTAATGCAGTTGGTGCAACTGCACGTCGACCATGTAGCTAGCTTGCAGTAAGCGTGCAATCGTTAGAACTGCACGCCAACTGCACACCGACTACAATCGGGCTGCGCGGTTGGTTTGCAGTTTTACTGCAGTCGTACTAACTGCATTCAAACTGCAAATTTGCAGTCAGAGTGCAGTTGAAAAGTCGTCGTTCCGTCTTGAGGCTAATAAAAGCTCTTAGTATTTAGTGGTGTGTTATACTGACCATTACTACAGCGCACGTACTCCCTGCGGCTGGGCATTAGCGGCGGAGGGTGCTGGTAGTGGTGACGCACCATCTCTGGTACCATGACTCGACCGCGGACTCCTACGGGTACTTTGATACTGGAAGTCAAAGATAGTCATGTTTAGAACAATCTTTATAATTTTATTGTTTTAATTTTATGTGAATGATATAAATTGCATTAAACTGCCTTATACAGACTTTATTGGGTTGTTTATTTTAAAACACTGTCCTTACTAATATAAATTCGAACGTAACTCTGTCTGTCTGTCTGTAACCTTTTCACGGCTAAACCACTCAACCAATTTAGATGAAATTTGGTAGAGACATAGTTAAAACCTGGGAAAAGACATAGGCTAGTATTTATTGATGTAGGTACCACGCGGGCGGAGCCGCGCGCGAAAACTAGTTATAATATAATTTTAGTATAATAGTTTCAAAATTTGTTTTGAAATTAAAAACGCGATAAAATCGTTATAAAGTAGTTTTATATTGACAGAAAAAGTAGAAAGATGTATGATGTACTTTTTGAAATATAGTCTATTTGATTTATCGAGGTCCAGCAATCTTCATATCAAATTAAGTTGAGCTATAAAAACGCAAAACAATGATTAGCTAAGCTGCTTCAGTATTATACATACATCCGGTTACTCAATACTACAGATGAGTCGAAATTAAACTAGTATTATTTAGTCAACCAATCCCACTAATTAATATTTATTTGACCATCTGTTAACAAATTCTTGTCTGGATCTGGCTTTTAGAAATCGGGGCTTATAACCAAAAATATTAGTGTAAAGAGCATAGCGAAATTACCGAGTACAAAGTAGAGCAATTCTTCGCCTTATTTAAATCACAGTGAAATAACCGAGTGTTGTATCCCCAGAATTGCATAAGGTCCCGTCTTAATAGTGAAATGGTATTCATTTATTAATAGAAAATCAAATATGGTAACCACAACGCTTTGTCAACTAATCAAAGTGTTTTATAAGAGATTTGAGGCGTAGCGCCATCCATTGTACAGTTCTACCGTCATAAGGAACAAAGACGTATATAATATATTTTTCAAAATTGAGATTTACGTATTAGTAAAAAAACGCATCTGCCAGTATTTTTATATTAAATACTAGCTGAACAAACAGACGTTACCCTGTCTTAGACGAACTGTCAAACTGGCGAGTTTAAGTTCGAGCCGTTAAGTTTTCTAAAATTATCCAGTTTCTGCGCAATTTACTTAACTATTCTTTCCGTAAGAACTTTCTACAGAGCATATTAGAAAGCTTAAAAAAATATGAATGAAATCGGAAAAGTCTTTCTCATGTTATGCCGTGACCAAGGGAAACTGGGATTCATTTTTATATATACATTCATTCAAAAAAGTATCGGGACTGGATGATTTGTTTATGGTTCCAAATTCAATTTCTTGATATTTTTTTGTTGTTAGATTGGCTCAACTGTTTTGCATTTTGGCGCAGCGTTTGAGTTGCATCTGTTAGTTAGATTAAATACAGTGCTGTTTTTAGTTAGATCATATCTAGTTTGTATTGCGAATTTCATAATGGACAAAAGCATTGAACAAAGAGTTTGTCTTAAATTTTGTATCGCCAATGGAATTTCGTGTTCGGAGTCACTGAAAATGTTACAGAAGGCTTACGGTGAATCGATTTTATCAAAAGCACGTGGTTATGAGTGGTACAAAGCGTTCAAAAGCGGTCGAATGTGATGGAAGAAGCTCTGGTAGGCCATCAACGTCTTCAACTGAAGTTAACGTTGCAAAAGTGAAGGCAATAGTGACTGAAAATCCTCATTCAAGTTTGAGAGAGATAGCTGCTAAACTTTCTGTCTCACAAGTCGATCCGTACCATTTTAAATAATCTAATAAGCTAATCCCAAAAGACCTGAATTTTCTCCAAAAATGAATCGCATAAGAGTCGCCGAGGACATGCTAGAAAGAGTCAATTCTGACAGTACATTCATGAAACGCATTGTTACTGGTGACGAGACGTTGGTTTACGAGTTTGACATGCATACTAGTCAACAAGCTTCGGAGTGTCGCCTTCCAACTGAACCGAAACCGAAAAAACCACACCAATATCGATCAAAAGTCACAGTCCTGTTCTTTTTTACTATTGTGGTGTTGTGCAGAATTCTTGCCAGAAGGTCAAACGGTAAATAAGGAATATTATTTGTGCGTTATGCGGCGTTTAAAAGAGCAAATTCAACGAAAAAGGCCAGATTTGTGGGAAGAAAATTCTTGGATTTTGCATCACGATAGCCTTCGCACAAGGCCATCATTGTGAACGATTTTATGACCAAAATCTCAACAAATACCATTGAGCAACCACCTTATTCACCAGGTAAGTAGGTGTAAATTGGGGTTTCTGGATCAGAGGAGATCCAGAAACGCCCAATTTACCCCCATCATTCAATTATTCAACATATTATTATGATCTTTTTAGTTTTCATGCATTCATTCATTCATTCAGATGAAATCTTTTAAATTCATAATAATTAATCTGCGAGTAGGTACATCCAAAATAAAAAGCATTCAATGTAAATGACAGTCTTAATCTAATAATTTACAATTTTCAATTATTACGATCATTCAACAATGCAAATAGTTCTCAATTGGTATGTTCATGCTATTTGAGTACACGCAGGTATGATCTATTCAGCACGGTAAGCGGATGAGAATGGAATGCACATGTCGTCATCTACCGCTGCCTTATAATATTGCAGCGCAGTTGTCTATACCTATACAATATACATATTTTGCGCTTACTTTATTTATTTATTAAATGAGATTAAACACATAGTACATAGTGATAGCAGAAATACCTTTGAATCATATACCTAATATTATAATTAAACAATATAATGTCGATGTTATTTTAATAGATTACTTAGTAAAAAGTAAAAAATGAAACGATTTTCATATAAATTTAAAATTGATTTATTTGAAATATTCATAATTTACACGCTTAAAATATATTCATAGTTATTACATAGGTAAAAATCATATTTACAGTTTTAACAAAATCACAAAATCCTTTTATTTTCTATATTTATGACCTTATGACGTTACTTTATGCTTTAGGCTCGATGTCGTCTTGAATTTTTGCTATTAATTCCCTCGTGCTAGTGTATATGTCATCAAACAAAATTGTTTTAACCACATGCTGAACACACACATCAGCCTCACAACCACATATAGGCTGCTCAGATTTAGGAAAACTGTCTGCATCATAGATTTCAATTTTGATAATTTTTGTGCCTCGAGTAATCGGTTTCTTTATATATTGAAAATAAGTTTTCTCCGTTATCTGTCTCTTACGACTAAGACCGAGTGTTTTTTGTCCAGGTTTTTGTTGAACTGGTGGTGGTGGTTGATTCACAGGGATGAAATCAAACAGCTCTTCAGTGTCCTAAAACAAAGAAAACTAGTATTAGTACAATTATAATACAATACATTAGTACTATTAAAATAATTTTATTGATCATTGGGTCAGTCACTTGACTACTTTCTTATGTAAATCAATTATAATAATGTTATAATAACCATTTTATATAAGTAATCGAATATAACATTGCATTAAAAATAATAAGAAAATATGAAAACTTACCGACATTGTACAGTACATCAGTTCGTCAAATTCAGAAATGGAATAATTATAATTTAAGGTTTTTTTGTTCTATTTATACATAATTTTATTACAATGCAGAAGGTTCAAAATCGCGTGTTTCTGTTGTTTAATCATACATCGCATCGAAAATGGTAAGAATGATACCTTCACGAAATTGTAACCTGAAGATGCCCGACAACCAGGCGCCTACAATTTTAATGTTTATCATAAATATTGTTAGAAAAATAAATATTACTGCATGTTTGTTCATTGAAAACTTTTCATACATTTTATTGAGATGATCCAGCAGGCGCGGTTATCGTATGTGGCTAGTATGTCGTCTAGAGTAAATTTTGCAATACTAGCAATTCTCTGTAAGGAGACGATCGACGACCACGGGCAAAGTCCAAATATTGATATACTATTTTTACACCAGGCTTTGTCTATATTTTTATAATTATTTTAAATTATAACGCCTAAGTCTTTAATATTGTATTTAAGTAGGTAAGTAAGTAATTAAAGTTTATTATTTCATACCGATATATGATCCAGTGGTAGCGCGTGCGATCGCTGATCGGGAGGTCCCGGGTTCGATTCCCGGGTCGGGCAAAAGTGTAACTGGGTTTTTCGAATTCTCAGTAGTAGCCCGGAGTCTGGTATTGTGCCCGGTAACAGCAATAGGCTCGCCCCCTATTACGTGGGGACCTACAAATTCATATGGTGAAAAGTGGGTGTAGTAATACACCTCTGCCTACCCCTTCGGGGAAAACAGGCGTGACGGTATAAATATTGACTAATAGTTTTATATTGTTGTTTAATCCAACAAAGAAACGTATCTATGTATAGGCGGCTACAGCTCAAGCTATACTAAACCAGTTTAAGCTGACCTTACATCATAGAGTAGCTTGATACACTGAGAGATCCGCTTATACTAGAAATGTCTAATAGCTATGTGTACATACAAATATGCATACCTATATAATCTCATGATCTAACCTCGAAGAGGTAGGTAGAAGTGTACTATACATCAACATTTCATCAAACATATTTCGGATACCTCGCGTAGATCGCATTGGTGTTAACCTAAGACTATGCTGGTACTGATAGGTTCATAAACAGCGGAAAGGGTAATGCTATATTAAAAAAGCCATTAATCGAACCGAAAGGCAAGTACGATTATAGTATACGGCTAGTATGCCATCTAAACACATCATACCCTTTTATTTGATACAGTTGAGTAAATAATTATACTAGATTAATCTAAATGTAACAATGAAATACAATATTGCTGACAACGAATTGAAACTTATTTGGAAGCAGTGGCTGACACCGCATTTTAGACACCACGTGCACTTTTCCAAATTTGGTACAACATGACGTGGATTTATCACTATTTAAAAGCCTTGCTACTGAGGTATGATTCCAAAGCACTTCTTCAAGAGCTACCAGCATCATCGTACAGTATTGTCTACCTACAGTGACTGATCTGCATATAGTTGTGAAAATGTAAGTAACATTTAATTATTCAATCATTATACGTTTCTATATCATCTTTTCATCATTCAATCATTTAACTATTCGACTTTTCAATCAAGGACCCTTTGATTATTCAATCAATCAACCAGTCTATCGAAATCCACTGCTGGACATATACACTAAACATAGGTATTTAATTAATAGATATCAGAAATTATTTAAAGCAATAAACTTATACTTCACTTACATAGCTTGCTATTTTAAATACTTCATATTTGACTGCAGCGGTTTAAATGTTGTTACTACACTGTGTTAGTACCTATTCAGGTAGAGGGTTCGATTCTCTGACAGGACATAATTTGTGTGATCCTTAAATTATTCATTTTCTCATAAATCTTTCTTTCTTCATTTTTAAGGTCCTCCAAACAAATGGCAGACCAACTTTTCCCATCGGATGAGGAGTCAGCACCGGAGACTGTAGCGAAATCTAGGACCGAAAGAAAGAAGCCCAAGTCGCAGGCATCCACGGATGAAGAGTCGGCGCCGGAGACTGTGGTGAAAAAGGTTGAAAAAAAGAAGCGCAAGTCACGTGCGACAGCCAACGAGTGCCAGCCGTCGACCAGCAAAAAGCAGAGGTCGAACTCCAGACCAACGACTAGTGATTTATTCGGTACTGATTCTGGTGACGAACAGTTGGAAGCAAGTGGTAAAAAATATCAACCTATTTATTCGTATATTACACGTAGGTTGGCCAATGGCTTTTCGAGACAAATGGCTGAACATAAAACAGGCAGTTACTATATAGAATTGAAAATATATAACTGCAATGATATTGAACGAGTGCCGCCAGTGAATAGATGGCGACACTCGATCATAACTGTTAAAAACAAATGTGAAACCGAGTCAGAGTCATGGAATCATATAAACATGTATATTAAAAGTGTTCGAAAGGAATTTAAAGACTATTCACCTACGTTTATAAGTTCTTATCAATAAAAAATTTAAGTATATGCATCTACGAATTTATATTATAATCATTCATGTTTAGCTATTATAATAAGATTATATAATCCATTAATTCTATAATATAATTATGTACTCCATAGTTTGATATTATTAAATAAATGTTTCTAGTTTCTATAAACAACCGCGTTTTTCTTTTCAGTTCACTCACATATTAATTCACTATCAAGCATTCATATTACTTGTGACAAATGCAGAATTGAGATACCAGAACATGAATACCGATATCATAAGAGAACTAATATTCACAAATCAAATTGTTTAATATTAATAAAATCTGAGTTTGAAAATGTTGATATTGTTGCCACTGCTTTTAAAAACCGAATAATGACTTATCGCTTATGCCCATCTCAAGAAGACGAGTACCTGCTTATAGAGACGTTCTTAGATGGCAAGCGAGATGATATTTTAAAAATAATTGAATTAACACTGTCGAAACATGTCTCTGTCAAAGTGAACTTCGAGTTGTTTGCTCATTTCATATTACCTGTATCAGGTGAGCAGCAACTCAAGTCATTTAACACTAAATATAAAATTGTTTATCAGAATACAAATTATGATGAGTTATATTCAGATGTAAAAGAGATTTATAAAATGAAATTATCAGAGTTTGAGCATTGTCAATCTGGATGGTCATTTATGTCAGTAAGTCACTTAGAAATGAATATTAATAAATACTCGCCCATGCGAGGCGGATCCTACATAGATCTGCCTGCTAAAATTAAGAATACAAAGAGCTGTGTGAACATACAAAATAATGATAATTATTGTTTTTTGTGGAGCATCGCTGCAGCATTATATCCAGCAAAAAATAATGTTTGTAGACTAAGTTCGTACCCGAATTTAAAAGCAATATTTAATACACAGGGGATGTCATTTCCGCCCTCATATAAAGATATTGCGTTATTTGAAAAAAATAATGATGAAATAAGTGTGAACATTTATGGATTAGACAAAAATTATAATATTACTGGTCCGTTATATGTTACCAATTGTAAGAAATTGAAACACATTAACTTGCTGTATTTTGAACAGTCTAGTAAAGCTCACTACTGTTTGATAAAAGATCTTATGCGTCGTATTACTGTTTGATAATCGTGTTAGACGACAAGTCTCACATCATAAAGGTCAAATGTATTTGTGTGATACGTGCTTACAATTTTTCACTAGTAAAACCAAATACGCTTCACATAGTTGTTCTAAGATAATTACTTTATTGCCAGAAAAAAATAGCTTTTTAAAATTTATGCATTATGAGAGACAACTAAAAATTAACTTTGTCATATATGCAGATTTTGAATGTTTATTATACGATTTTACAGAACCGAATACTGGTAAAAATACGGAGAGGCACAGATGTCACCAACCATCATGTTTTGCTTATTATATATGTTGTTCTCATGACAAAAGCTTGAATAAGTTTGTAACGTATAGAGGACCAGATTGTGTGGAAATATTTGTTAAAAAAATTATTAATGATGCACAATTGATTCATAAGATTTTAAATTCAAAACAAAATATGAAACCAATGACTAGAGAACAAATTGAGAATTATAGTAATGCAACTATATGTCACATTTGTAAAAAATTATTATTTGATGATAAAGTGTGTGACCATGATCATGTTACTTCTGAATATAGAGGTGCAGCTCATTCACACTGTAATTTATCATTTAAAGTATGTTCATTCATTCCTGTTGTGTTTCATAATTTATCTGGTTACGATGCGCACTTGTTTATCACGGAATTATCTAAATACAACGGTGAAATAAAGGTCATTCCTAAAACAAAAGAGAAGTATTTGTCCATAACAAAAATCATAAAATCTGAATATAATAGAAAGCCTGTTCAAATTAAATTTATAGATTCTTTTCAGTTTCTTAGTTCAAGTCTTGATACATTGACTAAAAGTTTATCACTCGAAGATTTTACGCATTTGTCGTCCCATTATCCTAGCACAAACCAATTCGATTTATTGAGAACAAAAGGTATATATCCCTATGAATATATCAATTCATGGCAGAAGTATAATGAAACCGAACTACCATCAAAAGATTGTTTCTATAACAGCTTGAAAATGAAAAATATTACAGATCACGAGTATAAACATGCGCAAACTGTTTGGAAATGTTTTAATATTGGTTCTATTGGTGAATACACAGATTTATATTTAAAAAGTGATGTACTTCTACTCTGTGATATTTTCGAAAACTTTAGAAAAATATGTTTAATGAATTATAATCTTGATCCTGCATACTATATTACTTCACCTAGTCTTAGTTGGGACGCTATGCTTTTCTACACAGGCGTTGAATTAGAGCTGATTAATAATTTAGAAATTTATGAAATGCTTGAGAAAGGTATACGTGGAGGGCTAGCACAGTGCAGTCACCGCTATGCCGAAGCTAATAATATTTACTTACCTAATTTTGATGCTTCTAAACCGTCAACATATTTAATATATCTTGATTGTAACAATCTCTACGGTTATGCTATGACAAAGAAGTTACCGATATCAGATTTTAAATTTATGGAACATGAAGATATTGCAAACTTTAATGTGCTTGATGTTTCTGATGATGCTACTCACGGTTATATTTTAGAAGTTGATATGATGTACCCAGATCATTTACACGATTTACACAGTGACTTACCTTCGCACCAGAAAAATTTGTACCCATTGGAGGGAAGACACCTAAATTAATTGCTAATTTGTATGATAAATATAATTACGTAATACATTATGTTCACTTAAAAGAATGCCTGAAAAATGGCCTTATATTAAAAAAAATTCATAGAATCCTTCAATTTAGACAAGAAAACTTTTTAAAGAAATATATTGACTTAAATACCAAATTACGACAAGCAGCTTCAACACCATTTGAAAAAGATTTCTTCAAGCTTTTGAATAATTCTATATTCGGTAAAACAATCGAAAACAAACGCAAAAAGGTAGACGTTAAATTGGTAACTAAATGGAATGATGAATGGAATAAAACGAATAAGTCTGTAGGAGCAGAGAAATTGATTACAAGACCGAATTTAAAAAGCAAATCTATTTTTAATGTAAATTTTATTGCAGTTCAATTGAATCATGAAAAGCTTATTCTAGATAGACCTATATATGTGGGATTTACTGTGCTCGAATTCTCAAAACAGCATCTCTACAATTACCATTATAATTTCATTAAGACTAAATATGGTGGAAATGTCAAACTATGTTACACCGATACTGACAGTTTAATGTACTTAATACAAACACATGATTTTTATAAAGATATACGTAATAATATTCAAGAGTTTGATACTAGTAACTTTGATGTTAATAACCCTTATAGTATTCCCCAGGTGAACACTAGAGTACCCGGATTATTTAAGGATGAATTAGGAGGCGATATAATTACTAAATTTATTGGATTACGAGCCAAGCTTTACTGCATTGAATCATTAAAGACACAAATTAAAACCCTTTAATTGCGGACATCTCTGCTTAGATTTTTTACAGAAATTCTGGTGTAATCAAGGAATATAATAGACAGGATCTTCAAAATCGGTTTAGTCTACAAGAATGTCCACAACGGTTACTATCTCTGGTAATACATCTGAATTGATTTCGTACTTTCAACCTGCACTGCATTTATCTGATCAACACGAGTGCGGCTTGCTATACTTTTCGGTATTAAATTCAAAACCACATGAGACAGCCAACAACAGCAGTTTATCTGTTATCAGAATCGAATGTGATCTTGTAAACGGTTCGTACTGCAACGGCTCACCAACTCATTTTATTCATGAATTTGTATTAGGTACCGCTCTAGGTAGTCGTTATATTGAAATACCACGAAGTGTTATTTACTTTCCGATAAACAAAAATATAATTTCATCCATATCTGTTAGAATTGTTGATCAGTTCGGTCGCTGCATTAACTTTGAAGAAAAATATAATATTGAATTACGTCTTCATTTAAGAAAAACAAAATGATAGTATATTATAAAAACTTACCAGTAAAAATAAAACATTTTATTCCGTCTACGACCACTAAAGTGCATAGACGTAAGAAGATAGTGAAGAATTTAACAGAAAAGAATAAAGATTTTCTCAAAGCTCTAGGTTTTAAAATATGAATATACTACAGATTACTGAACTACCACACTTCGATACTTCAATTGAAAGTTATGAAGTACATTCATACAATCCCTACAATAACAGCTTTAGAGAAAACGATGAAATCAGGATCCCCATACATCAGCAAGACATATACGTGCTACCATCAGCCAGTTCAATTTACATTGAAGGTCAGGCAAGGCTGTTCGGTAAAGATGGGAATCCGATCAAGAAAACTGTTACGTTCACTAATAACTTTGTTATGTCTTTGTTTCAAGACATCAGGTACGAAATGAATGGTATTGAAATAGATCGTATAAAAAATTCAGGCATAACATCAACAATAAAATCATATATCTCTCTAAATGAACCTGAAAATAAAGTTGCTGAACTATGGGGTTGGAACTTAAGTGGATTCCAAAGTGATGGACATTTTAGTGCTGTGATACCGTTGAATAAGATTTTAGGTTTTGCAGAGGATTATAATAAAATTGTGATAAATTGTAAACACGAACTTATATTGAATAGAAGTAACTCGAACTTAAACAGTGTTGTTCTATCTGATGATATCGTTCAATTTCAAATTGATATACAAAGAATTCAATGGAGAGTGCCACATATAAAAGTTTCTGATCAAGAAAGGTTAAGACTTTTAAAACATTTAGAAAGAGATAGACCTATTCAGATGGCATTTAGAAATTGGGATTTATATGAATACCCTCTATTGCCTAAAACAACAAAGCATTCTTGGTCAGTTAAGACTGCTTCACAATTGGAGAAACCCAGATATGTCATCTTCTGTTTACAAACTAATAGAAAAAATAATAGAACAAAGGACAGTTCACTGTTTGACCACTGTGATGTAACAAACGTAACGCTTTTCTTAAATTCACAGTACTATCCGTATGAGCCCTTAAATTTAAAATTTTCTGAAAGCAAATACAGCATATTATATGAGATGTATGCGAGATTCCGTCAGTCGTATTACAACTCTCAAGCTGACCCGTTGCTACACTTTAAGGGACTTCAAAGAAAAAGCACCTCTCTTTATCATAGACTGTTCAAGACAAAACGACAGTCTAAAATCAGGTCCAGTGGACGTCAGATTAGAAATTGAATCTTCTACAACCATACCAGATAAAACAACTGCATATTGTTTGATTATTAACGATCGACTTGTGGAATACAAACCTTTAAGTAATATTGTGCGCAGGTTATCATGATTGCTATTGTAGATGTTCAAGGTTTTAAAACAGAAGCAAACGAATTCATAATAAAAGAAATTGCTATATTATGTGACAGTAAACTGCAGGTATTTCTAATAAAAGCACCATTCCCGTTTTACGATTTGACAAAACAAGAACGACAACAAGTAAGTTGGATTGAACGCAATCGAAAGATATACTGGAATGAGGGAGTAATACCTTACTTGAATTATCAAAATTTAATTATAGGTATTTTAAAAGATAAATGTATTTATACTAAGGGCTCCGAAAAAGTGTTATGGTTAAAAAGTATTGTAAATAGTAATAATGTTCATAATTTAGAAAATAAAGGTTGTCCTAGTTTATTAACATTATATAAACAGTATAATAATTCTAGCGATCTATTTACTTGTAATTATCATGATTTCATATGTGCCTTAAAAAATGTGTTGTGTTTAAATAAATGGTGTAAAGAGAATAAATGTTTTAAATAAATATTTTATTTTTTTTATTGTCCAAACAAACTGTCCCATCTACCTAATTCTGAGCCACTTTTTGATGTAACGAGGTAATCGAATTGCTTATATCTTTTTTGTATCAACTACGAGAACATATAATGTTACGAATTGTCTAATCGATGCCTCTTTCCCATCAAAAGTACTAATGATATAATATTATGAAAAGCTGATTGATGAATAGCCGATACCTACATATTAAAAGCTTAAATAAATCAATGAATGAAGATTACTGAATGATGGGGTAAATTGAGTGTTTGTGGATCTCCTCTGGTCCAAAATTTTCTATTTTGGTTAAACTTACAAATTAAAATTTTTGGTGTTTGACATAATTATGCCGTGAATGAATGAGTAGAATAAAATTTATTGTAAAATTAGAGGATCCTGGATCTTTGATCCAGTCGTGTACTACGTTGAAAGGAGAATGAACGTTTTCTCCATAGCGTTCATTCAGTACCTATTAAAGAATACATTGATTTCATTACACTCTCATAATTGTAATAATATAGACTATCTTTTTATTATACACTTATCATAAATACATAAAATAATTCAGAAAACTACTATTGCTTTAATTATAATTCTAAATCTAATTGGTTTTTAAAATGAATGAAGTAGACAAAAAATTTCGGTCCATCAAAAAGTATGAACACAATAAAAATGATGTCTTATTAGATCTTGAACAACAGATAAACATTCTAAAAGAAAATAAAGAACCAAGAGTAGCTGATCTTTTAAAGATTATGCAGCTGCAGGATCAAGTAATACAGCTGCTTCGGGAGAAAATCGCCAAGATTACTAGCCAGCGAAAACCAAAACCTGAGCAAATCTGTGTTGCAAAACATGAAGTTGTACAGTGTGCAGACAAAGAACCACTGGTTTTGTTAATTATTAAAATCAATCTCTGTCAAATTGTGTTTGAATAGATATATTACGTGAGGATAGTGAATTAACGTGCACTGTTCATTCGATGTTTACTATGTTATCAAATACTCAGAACTAGATACATTAATCATTTAATTTTATGAGCGAAAAAATAATTAAGATGTACATTATATGAGTGGTAAAATAAGTAAAATTATGTTGCTGTGAATGAATGAAAAGAATTGTAAAAATGGGGGATCCTGGATCTTTGATCCAGGTCCCCATTTTTACACTACTACTTACTACTTTGTGGTATATAAGTTGTAAAGACCATAATAATATGTTGAATAATTGAATGATGGGGGTAAATTGGGCGTTTCTGGATCTCCTCTGATCCAGAAACCCCAATTTACACCTACTCAGGTATGGCCCCAGCCGACTTCTTTATTTTTACTAAACATAAAGGAGAATTCGCGGCGAGAACTGAACTCAATTCCGGAAAAAGCGTGAAAATGTTTCGATTATTCGTTGGCGTAAATGTATCGTTTCTGAAGGAGCATACTTTGAAGGAATAGGAGAGAGAAGAGGAAGAGGAAGGAGAATAAATTTGGATGAATAACTAACATTTTGTGTATTATTGATCTTTTTTCCGGTACTTTCTTGACAGAGTAGTAGATAAAAATACTGCCGGATGACGTCTTTGTTCCACATGATGGCAGAATTGTACGAACAACACGTCACATTTTTTATACTTATATTCAATCTGTACTAATTAGCAGTGCTCAAATATAAAAAGAATTAGACTGCCAGACTCACCGAAACGCCGGTCTTGCTTTCCTAGCTCGTCGGATGAAGTCTATCTTGATGGCATGTTGGTCTACTGGGCCCGAGAACTTGTCCCACAACGCCACGCGCTCCGTCGCCGATATAGAATTAACTAGCTTCCAATCCTGTTACAAGACAAACATACATTTATGTAAATAACTGACTGACTACTGTTGGTGCAATGGTTTAAGATCGCTCTGCTTTTTTGGATTCAATTCTCACATCTAATTGTTTCAATGTTTGTATGCTCGATACAGAAACCATCCATAGTCACGGATTTGCGTTGCAATTAGAGCACAAATGCTTCGTCAAGCCGCAGGAACCTAACACATCACTCAATGTATTATTACAATTTCTAAAAGCTTTGGTTAGTAAGGTGAGTCTACTTAGGACAATTAAAAAAAAAAAGTTATTTAACTGTTAAAAAGTTATTGGACTGCAAATTGGTTTAAAATTTAAAGCATATGTCTGTGAAATATTCAAACGCACCTTCCATGGATATTAGTTTAATTAATACTTATCATGTCTCAATATAAAAACTTATCATACCAATTTATTATTATAAATACGAATGTGAATTTGTTTGTAACGCTTTCATACCTAAACTACTCGAATGATCATCATGAAATTATATATAGGTAAACGTTGAATTTAGAATAGATTATTTCGTAAAAACATGAGTAATACATTACAAGTATTACATTGCATACAGATGGGTACATAAGTTGTTGTTCTACATGTTTTACCAATTATGGTGTACGAAAACAATTTTCTCTCAAAAATATGAATCTAAATTTATATTACTAACAATAAAATTATAATAATTAATACGTAAACAAATATTTTCAAATCATTAATAATTAGGATTACATATTATGTCAAGATTATAATCATAAAAATAAGTCATATTCACAATTTCAACATTACATTCATTTTGACGCAATTAATAAAAATGAGAATCAATCATTTAAAAATTAGTATTTATCATTAAAATTCATGATAATGGCAAGATATCAATATATTGAAATAAAATGTCACAATTATAAAGACATGAAATATTATGTGCTTAGGTTGCTATCAGTTAGGTAATCTGTTATGCTATAGTAACATTTACTGACTAAATACACTTTTAGTTGTTGTTTCAAATCAGTAATTTAACGAACTTATAAAAGGAGTTCTTTAAGGTCTCTTTGAAGAAATTGTTTTATCGTTACAGTGAGTGAGTGAAAGCTTATTTAACCGATGATAATATTAACAGCCCTGTAAGCTTAATTCTATAACAACTTGAATAAAATTGGTTACTTTATTGTTTAAGATGTTTTAGCAATTTATTACATATGATGGGTGCCATACAAATAATACTTTTGTGCATTAGCACTACTCGACTTCACTACACATAATCGGTCATTATCGCCTCTGTTTCGGAGGTTTTACAGCAGAAAGTTTATTAAACAGTTGGGGATTGGTTTTCACAAAGATAACTACTTCATATACATATAGTGAAGGAAGAGTTAATATAAATATGATGTTTAATAAAATATGGCTTTCAGCTATCATCTGACTGGAGGCCAAACATCGCCATTATAGACTTTTTTTGACATATAAAAATCTGATCTTTATTTGTAGAGTTACCCCAATATAGCCGAACTTGGCCCGTTATTATTCTCGTGGTACATATATGATCTCCCTAGAGCCATGAAACATCATATGACTCTTTTTGCTGATGACTGCACTTCTATCTTTATTGGGAAAAACACCTATGAGTCGGAAATAAATGATAGTTTATGTAACATTATACTGTGGCTAAATGACAACAATTTAAAAATAATTTCGGGGAAACCCACATGACATTTAGGCAAAGAAGCAATGATACTAATATGAATATGAATTATGATAACAACACCATTAGTAAAATTGACCATACTAAGTTTTTGGGAATTGGGGGTTAGATCAAAGCATGACGTGGAAAATACATATAGATATATAATTATAAAACTTAACCAGTATTGCTATGATCTATACAATTTAAGTAAGGTTGCAGAGCCTGTGGTGAACAGGACGAGTCCATATCACACCTACTGTGTGAATATGACGCGTTGGCCGGACTAAGGATGGGTCTGATGGGATTGGCATATCCGAACCCTGAAGACTTCAGGCTTCTCCCTCTGAAGTGTACGCTGCGACTGATGCAGTACATTCATAGGGAGATAGCTCAAGGATAAACCTCGGGGCCGACACAAAAGATCCCACTGGGTCGAAGTGTCGCCGGTCTACAATGACTGGCCCCCGGATCAAGATAAGATAAGATAAGATAAGGTTGCAGACCGTGACACTGTTATTACTGCATACCACGTATATGTCTCTTCTACACTCAGATACGGTATAATATTTTGGGGTAATTCGACAGATGCGGATAAAGCATTTAAGGCCTAAAAAAAGTGCCTCTGAGCAGTATGCATGTTAAAATGGACAGAAAGAGGCAAAACATTTTTCAGAAAATTTAAAACGCCATTAATAACAGACGAATAATTATACTATGATATTGATAATTAATTTGATAATTTGATTATGATATGGTAATTTAAAATTCTATAAATATTTATGTATAATTAATAATTTATAAATAATTAATTTGTACCCATATTTAAAAAAGTATCACTATGTTTCGCAAACATAGTGATACTTTTTTTAATATGTTATAACATGTACTTCAACCACAAGAGTCACAAAAAAAAATTTGCTAACCATATCTTAATATCGACTCTTAGAGGAATAGAATAGCACACATAGGGTACCATTATCCAGAAACGTTCTGTATGTAGAATAGGCCCGTTATTTATCTAGCCTAACCGACATTTACCGCGGCCAAAATCCAGTATCTCGATAAAAGTTTAAAGCAAAGCAAAATAAATGACGTAACGACAACACCCATCTAAGAGGCCATTCCTTAAAGCTATGTACCAGTTTCTCAAACAACAATCCACACAAGCACTTTCTGAGTAACCGAGTTGTCAGATCGTGGAATAAACTTCCAGCGCATGTCATCGCAGCTGACAACATTAACAAGTTTAAAAACCGACTGGACAAACACTTGGCTACAAGTGAAAGCGAGTAGAAGTGCGAGATACGGGCATCATCAGTTGTCTCAACTGCCTGCCTGTTTAAATGTATAATAATAATAATAATAATAAAATGGATGGAAAGATAGACAAAGTTGCAAAAGTGCCTGTTTTTACTATTTTGGTACACTCTAGTTAGGGTTAAATACCTGTGTTTGCGGTAATGATTCTTGTGAGATACACTACAATTTCTCCATGCAAGAATCATAATCAGAAGCTTGCAACATGCTCATTTCTTACACCATGCATGTTGTTTCTACGTGCAAATGGAATTATTTTAAAGATATTTTAGTATAGATTATACTTACAATATATTGTTCAACGTGATTGGGACACATCCAACGTCCAGTTGGCAGTGCAGTTAAAGGTGGGTCTAAGCAATCCTGAAACAAAATATTAATTGATTTTTGCACTCATTGGTCCAGTATATGATTGTCTGACAGAATTCTTGTTACAGCAAGCATCCCCACAGTAACTATGTATATGCATGTTCAAGACCTTAATTGCCAACACATTATTTTCTTGTGACTTATAAAATTTAACAAGCCATATAAACACTCAAGCAATCAATTGACTACTCTTCTCTACTATTTATAAATGGATGAAATATATTGCGTCATATCATAAGTGTTTGCCAGTAACATAATCCATAAAATTCACACAATAATTACGAACCACTTATTATAATAATAAAATGCGATATCTTTTGAGATATTCCAGATAATTCCAGGCCAGACAAAATTATAAGTTGTTCACCTGATGAAACAACAGTGGGCAGTAATCGCATTGCAGTAACGGTGCCTGCTTGCATGTACCCTGGCACACAAAGCACGACTTGGCGGGCAGTGGCACGCAGCCCCAAGCATCCACTGTCACTAGGGAACCATTGCCATTCTTGCCGGGTTCTGAAACAAAATAAAATAATGAATAAGAATTATTTTTAGAATACATAATAATATCAGGCCTGTTATAACTGTCCCACTACTGGCCCCTCTTCTCTGTGTGAGAAGGGTTAGGCCATAGTCTACGAAGCTGGCCCAGTGTGATTTAGCAGAGTTCACATATCTTCAAGAATGTTATGGAGAACTCTCAGACATGCAGGTTTCGTCATGTTGTTTTCCTACACCATTAAAGTGAGCTATAATTATTACACAGCCTAGATCAGTGGCTTAGGATCAAACTGGAGACTTGCTTGCCAGTGATTGATGGCCCACTAGGCTATGGCTGCTTATATAAATACAGACCCTATATAAAACACATTTTAAGTAATTAATAATAATTTTATTTAGTTTTCTTCAGTAACACTTCCAAGAAAGAACTTGTTCGCCTAACCCTTATACATACAGTGTCAGCATTAATTACTGATTTTTACATTTATTTACAGTTTGCTGTGTTTTCTCCCTTTTCAAACCAAACAGGCTCATATGTATCTGTAGGTAAAAGCAACTCTTGTATAAAATCTGATACATACCTTTGTCTGTACCAGGAAATAGACAAGGTATCCGCATTTCTCTCGGTAATTCAAACTGCTTTGGATTCATGATCTTAGCTGCCTTCACCAGAATCTCCATGGGAGTCAGTTCTTTTTCTTTCTCTTTTTCCTCCAGTTCCTTTTTAATTTCATCATCTTCATCTTTGCTTCTCTTCTTTGCAGAGTTGGAACGGTTATTGCGCAGAGATCTGTAAATGTATGAATAGTAACATTTGATAACTAAATATAAATCTAGAACATACCATATAATCATGCCTTTTATTTGTCAAACAGTAGGCAGAGATTATCACATATGCTTTTCTACAGATATTATTGAATTGCATGTGCATTTTCATTTAAGATGTTCCTGCTAAGAGTCTATTAGCAGCTTAACACAATACTTGTCCAACTGGGAATTAAACCATGGATCTTAAATATTTAACTCTTAATTAGGTTTTTGTTTAGGCACATGTTATTTGAATTGAAATAAATTATAAATAAATAAATAATAGACAGAATTTCTTTAAAGTAAGCTGCAGCATCAAATTAAAATTATTTTAAATGTCTATATATTATTATTTTAAATTCTATTTTTGAAACTATAATATCAGGGTATAATTAATATTCAAGCCCACAATACCAAACAGTTTTAACCACAAATAAGATTGTAAATTATATTTTATATAATCATATTTTAAATAAGCCCAGTATGCGAAAATATTATAGTAATGAAATTTAAACTTTCTTTGCAGTTTAAACTGACATTGATATTAGAGGCTTTAGCCTTAATAGATCATTACCTGATGTACTCACGCAAAACGCTGTATTTGTGACATACCATGCTGACTTCATTGTACATGCGTAACAAGCAATATCAACAGTTTTTATTTTGTTGTTGAATGTTCATAGCATATGCATTACCTAGTCTTTTTTTCACTGTCAGACTTGCTGTCAGCAGGCGACTGAGCGCGGCTGCTACGAGAACTGGCTGGTTTATTATCATCAGCACCCTGGCACTCCTTGCACAGCCACAAGCCAGCCGGTATGTCATTCTCATCCAAAGGTGGGTCACTTGAAAATAAAGGAATTCTGATTGAGCTCAGGAAATTTCTAGTTCAAAAATTTAATTTCACCAAATATATATTTCTTAGGTGAAAGTTATTGGTAGTATTCTTATACTAGGTTTTGCCTGTGTCTATACTTGGTAATAGTGCTTTTTCTGGATGAAAGAATATGTCCTTTTTTGTTCCCCCAACAGTTGGTCAAGTTATGAAAGTGTAACAAACAAACTCATGTTTGCATTTATAATATTAGTTAGGATGGCAACATTTTGTAAATTACTAAATATTATTATATAGTAACATTAGTTATTTTAGTCCAATCTTCAGCAAGACTTAGTAGCACAATACCACTGTATCTGGCCAAACATTATAATAGTGTATATAGACTTATTTATACCTTTACCTTGTATTATTTTGTTTAAGTTTCTTATAAACATCTAATACTTACTAACAGCCAAGATGAAAGCTAGCAGGGCAACGATCACAGCATATTAGATCGCCACCTTCCCCACACGCGTCGCAAGAGTCATGATTATGACCTTTGCCAGGCCTTTTATAGTAAGGATGTTGTGGTTTCTTCGGTTTCGGAACATTCAAATCCTCATCCGGCGGCTTTATAAGCGCGTTTATAAGCTAAAATACATCACAATACCATCATAATAACGCCTATACCAGTATCAAGGCTGCCTCATAAACTTAGCTAACTAAAATGGCGCTATGTACCAAGATGAAGTAGCATTCAAACTTTTCTTATACAATCAGAAAACAACAAACCGGCATTAGCCCGCCCGATGTATCGAGGTCATAGCCAACGTTAGACATTGTTACACCTCACAATATCTTCAAATTTTGTTTATATCAAGGAATAACGATAAAAGATGTAGCTGCAAGAATGGTTCACTGGAATTCAATTATTTCTTGAAACTAACACACAACATAGAGTTCTAAGGTAGCATTTTAATAGTAACTGTAAAGAATTGAAAATATACTTGAAATTAATATAACTATGTATTTTATATTGATAATCTAAACAGAAATACGATTACAGAACAGAACACCGACGACCGTCTACAAAAATGGCCGCAGTATATTTTCTATAACCGAAAACTACTACTTCTTTAGCATAACGTACAAGTTTAGCGAGATAAATGCTGTTAGTGTAAAAGAGAAAGAGCTTGATTTCTTAGTATCAAATGTTTTCAGGTGAAGGAACGCGATCAAAGCGTGCGTTTGACAATTGACGTTAGAGAGGTACTTAAATTGACGTTTGGTTTCGATTAAAAATATTGTTTAAATAAATTTTACAATTATTGTAATCTTAATTTTTATTGTGAAAACTGGATTATATATAAATATTATTCTCTAAAATGACAGCCATAACATGAATAAATTAATACCTATTTCATTAAATTAGTTTTTATTTCGCTAAAATAACATTATTACCCAATGAATTGATCTGAAATCCTTAGCAATATTATTAATTTTATAGGAGGCTTCAAATTTGTTATATAAGTTAAAATGTATTTGCAACTGAAGCATTCACGTGTACCTATTACATTTATTGTTTAATTTATTATTTTTTGTGTTAGCCCATCACAGACACAACTTTATATTTAGCTTTCTTTAAGTCCTAGTGTTGTTGCAATGTTGTGTATTATTAATATAACGGGGTAGAGCTAACTACGAGAATTTTAGTAATTATTAAAAATTATATTATTATATTATTCATTATATTCGTCGATGGTTACATTTAATAAATTAACCATACTAATAATAAAATTACCAGCTTGCTTATGATTATGATACATCGGACAGGAAACCTGTTAAACTAGTATTTTGCGTAGTTGCGCGGGCTGCAAGCGGCAAGGAAAAGAAGGAAGGAAAATTAAGCACCTTTGGACCATTGGGGGTCACCGATGACCCCGGTGACCTTGAAAATGACCTTTTCTGGAAAGATCTCGTCTACCTCTATGACATTTGTTCGAACACACCCCGCCTATCTATAACCGTTTCGGATATATTAGAGGTCAATGTTTGTATAGTGGCCATGTTTTTTTGTATGGAGGCCACGTTTTTCTTCTTTTTCTTTATAATTAAGAGCATTGCTCTTGTCGGTGGAGTATACGCCATCTTTCTCGATTTTCGGCCAATACCTTGACCTCCTTATAAGACATGACCTTCGCCTTTTCTTTTAATTGATCTGTGAATGCCCTTCTAGGTCTGCCCCTTCCTCTCTTTCCTTCCACTTTTTCTTCTATGATGTTTTTTATAAAGTCGTCATGTCTTATAAGATAGCCAAATATCTTTCCTCTTCTGTTCTCAATTGTCGTCAAAATGTTGCGTTCTTCTTGGACAAGGCTCAGTACTTCTACATTGCTTTTCTTTTCTGTCTAGCTGATTTTTCCATGCGCCTCCAGCACCACATTTCGAAAGCTTCCAGTCCATATTTTATGAAGTAAAATTATACATGTGGTAAAACCGGCACATGTGATGGCACACCTTATATAGGCTTTTAAATAATAACCGTCTAGTACCGATTAAAAATTAAAAATATATTAATTCCAATGTCCCGTAAATGTCATCTCTGAATCTACCATGGTACCAATAAATTCTATGTAGTATGAGTTTTTGGTAGATTATTAAAAAATTTTAATTTAATACAATTTGTTAAGGTTGCGGGTTAAAATTTTCAATGTATTACTAATATGCCTTTAGACAACTATTGTGTATTTAATGACTATGCAATGTTATTATTTAGAGAGAAATCGTTGAACTTAAATTGCATATCATTGTACCGAATTATTATCGAAGTTAGTATAGTAAATATATAAAATATCATAAAAATTAGAATAAATCTGTACTCTACACTATAACATTTATTGTTATTATTTCTATAAATGAAACACCTAACTGAAACATGAATAGAAGTTTATAAATTTAATAATATGGCAATAATTACGCAACGGAAGTTGCCATTTCTATGACGTCATGGGCGGAGTTTAGTTGAAGATCGAATTCGGATTCGGTTGGCGGGCGCGGCCATCTTGGTGAATTAGTGACCTGGCGATTCGGTTTTAGTTAGTGAAAAATCATTTGTCATCCACAATGTCGGAAAGGGAAGATAATGTGTATAAAGCTAAGTTAGCTGAGCAGGCTGAGCGCTATGATGGTAAGTACATATTTCCGTTCTATCTTCTATATTAGGATGAAAATTCTATCGTATTTTCGCCGACAGTTGAAAGACGATTTGGTGATAGTTGGAAAAATTTCTAGAACCAAGCATGAAATAAGCCTTTGTAACGTAATTTTTCGCGGGGAAACTCGCATAATACATTCAATTTAATTCTTATATCAGCGTACTAACAAATCAATGGCATTCGTTAGGCTTGGTCAGCGATCGATGCGTCATCCGCCGGTGGGATGTCCTAAGGTTTTTTACAATGATAAAATAGAAGAAAAGCTATAAAAAGTCCTGTAGAACCTGCACGGCAGAGTAATATCTAATTTTTCAGTCGTTGAGAGCAATGTCACCTGGTGCAACAATCGATACTTGTGGATGTTCGAGAAAGAAATTGTCTCCTATTTTCTCGTCCCGGAGAAGTAAAACACGATCGATGTCATTGGATTCGGTCATGCATGTCGTACCTTGGGCAAATCTCTTGATTAGATGTAGTGGAATGTTCTGGGCTTATTAGGCGGCGTAATTTTATGTCGCCTCCGATTTCACCTATTGTTCACGATTTAGCTGCACGGGAACTTACCTATGTGCTCTTTATTTTATCGCATACTTTTTTGATTTAACGCGGTCATTGTAAAGGTTATCAGACTATTGGTTTCTCTAAATATCTGCATTATATCGAGTCTTTTACTAATTTATCTAAGGTGTACAGTTCAATGACCTTTATTAGAATTATCATTGAAAAATACGAATTTGCTATCTTATCACTGGTTAGGTACTGATTTCTATGAGGTTATATGACCTCATTAACTAGGTTCTTGGAGATTTCAATGTGATATACCCAATAAGTATATATTACTTATCACACCATACACATGAAGATAATAATTGTCAATTTGAATTATCAATGAGACATGACATTTGCTGTCATGTGCATGTAATAAAAAATCACTTCAAATTGTCTAATTTCAGTATCTTCTTCATATTCATGACCTGAATATCACAAATATGTGCTACTTACTGCATATCTAAAATAAAAATGATTTAAAGGTTATGAGACCACACCCTTTTTAAATGAAAACTTGGAAATATATTGAAAATGTATTATTAAATAACATTTACAACACTACTGATACATTCACTATGACATTAGTCATAATGAATGTATCAATAATAATAAATTAATAATAAAGTATTACATGAAAATTGCTTACTCATGCATTAGAAAACTTAAAATTTGAAAATCTTTGGATTTAATAAAACTGAGGACTTCTAAATAACATCTCTAAATAGAATCTTATTAAAAAGTTCAATTTATCAGCTACATCTAGTAACTGATAGATGATTCATGAATTATGTCTGTATGTATAACTAAGCACAGATAATATAAAGTAAAAATAATTTATATTAATCATATGCACATGATAACTAATTAAAGTAATGACAGACTCATTTAATTTTTACTGAGATTTTTATAAGTTACAACAGCAAGCTCGGTTTAATTACTACTTTCTAATGCTTATGTACAAAATGAGCTCAGCTTGAAGTTAATAAGCTCCCAGTACTGTTAGAACAAAATTTAAATTTTCAGTTTATTATCATCACACTTATTGTACATGCCTCATGATCTTAATTGTAATATCACAGTTAATTCAATGAAGTTGATTGACTTAAATAGATTGCTATGGTATAATTTACACATCAAGATAGTGCTGTTGCAATAGACCTGATGATGGCACAATTCTCATCACTTGATGACAGTATGCAAACCGATTGACTTATTTTACTGACAATACAAGTATAACATTACCATGAATAGTATAGATAAGAAATGTGTTCAATAAGGATTCTAACTAATTTTGATAAACATTGAGGATCAAATTGGTATGAAATATTATAAAAAAGGAATTGTTACGCCATAACCAGTTTATATATTCAAAAAACATGTTTGGGCGAGACTTACTTAAAGTCGTCGAAGATTATCGGAACATGTGGTCGGCGCCAAATGTGACTGCACCCTTACCCCTTATCGAAAGCAGGAATGTACAAAATACATACGATTCTACGTTTTCCGCGGTGTTCCATTTAACCAATGTCAACGGTTTTAGCACACGCATACTAATTGCGATTTGCGACGCCATTGCGCAAATTCGCTTTGGCGGAAAAACGAAATGAATTAAAAGGATATTGTTCCAAATAGGGGTGCCAAATATACGGAGCGCAGCTGGCGCGGCCAGATTCTTAAGATGGCGCCTACCCGACCGCAAACATATCCCTAAATAATTTCATAACCTGGGATCTCCTTTCTGTTTTACGATGTCTCAGTGCCGCTCGAATTATGTCGTACTGCCTAGAATATCTTTTAGTATTTCTTTGTGGTCGATCCCCGAAAGATATTTCGATAAGATTTTGTTTTAGAATCCTGTTTTATATATTTTATTTCGGTGTCAGCCGACTCAGCATATTTAGAGCTGTTTGAGGAAAACCGCGTGGTGCGCCGCGCGAGCCACGGTTTGACTACCTGTTACTTCTCTCGATTCTCTCGCTAAAATTAATTTAAACCAACCAATGCGTCTCATGAAAATTCACTAGACTATTTACGTAATTTGAAATTGTATAATACGCGGGGAAAAATGGGATTACTCATATAACGTATTGTGCTCGTTGTATGGCTGGAAGACCGTTAAAACGTCAAATTTTAACTACATGATAAAACATTAGTTTGGCTCACAACTCCGTCTGTGCGACGCCCACTCACCCCTGCCCCCTCCCTCTGCCTTCAACGGGGACTAAGTTCCCATCGATGAAAGAATAATTTTATCTAAGTTGTCTAACGACATTCCGAGATAGCGCAAAACTTTTCGTATAGAATGGAAACTTAAGTATTTAGTAGGCTCAGTGTCGCCTCACTCTTATGTCATCGGCTCTTCTAACAGTTCAATAGTTTGACACTTCGAAATGAGACATGTCTGACCTACACTTTTGCGCTAATACTTTTATCGATCCTGCGATGACTAACCTTTGCCTGTGGATATTTTAGCAATCTTTACCATTATATGTGGACGGATTAAAATAATTCTATGATGCTTTGACCTTTAGATGTTTTATTGCCTGCTTCGTTTGTACTGGGATACGTAGTGGGATGTTACGTACCTCGCAAGTTTGTTGAAAGCAATTAACCATAAAGAAATCAATTGCAAACAGATTGTTTCGTTAAATTCGCTGTAAAGAGACGGCTATGCACTGTGTACTGTAAAAAGAAGTTATAGTACATATTTCAATGACGGTTCAAGCATTGATTTTCTTGTTCAATTTTGCATGACGAACCTTGAATAAGTTGTAAACTCTGTACTCAACGGATAGCTGTGTATATCTCGCGTAATTTAAGAATAGATTCTTTCCCTCGGGAATGGCAACATATTGTCAAATGATTGCGCTGTTTAGCATATTTAGCGTATTAATAATTGTTATTATTGATCTAATTATGTTAAACATTGTCTACGTCTAGACGCGCTTGATGTTCCGTCCCGGATTATTTGTCCGTCTAGACTGAGACACGGGCTAGATTGAGAGTGCTTCCAGAAGGTTCGTCGGGACTGGAACTAATCGATAAGTTCGCATGGTAACATGAAATGTTATTTAATTACAGAGATGGTGGAGGCGATGAAGAACGTAGCCTCGCGCAACGTGTCCGACAATGAATTAACAGTGGAGGAACGGAACCTCCTGTCGGTCGCCTACAAAAATGTGATAGGCGCGCGCCGCGCCTCGTGGCGGATCATATCCTCCATCGAACAGAAGGAAGAAACCAAAGTAAGTGGAGTTTTATGTTCACGACACTTTAGCTACGTGAGCTGTATTACAAGCCACTGAGACACCGCGAAATGGATATCAATCGATTCTACGTCCAAGAGGAACAAACATGGTATAACTATAAATGTATAGTAGTTGATAGTTCATTTCCAGTCGATTGCTTCCGAGGGATAAAATACACGAGTGAAGTTTCGAAAAGCTTTAACTAGATTAAGCCGAAGAGGTCTAGACGACTATTCAGATATTGTTTGATTGACATAATTCCTACTGGTAGGTACAGAGGAATGATCGTCGGATATGCTGAACGATGCTAATGACAGCTGATCAATAAACTGAGTAATTAGATCTTAGCTGCTTTTATAATTTTGTCTTGATACAGATATCTTAGGTACATGATTGATTAGATTAATAAAATGATTTCATGGGGTGGGTGGGTAATCACTTGGCCAAATCTTACTAGGTATGTTTGTACGAGTCGAGACTTTAGTTCAGTTAGCGCATGCGTAGCTGTGGCTGGTGTGGTCCTGGGTTCAATGCACGAGTGGTGCAGTGTTATTGGGCTTGTCGCAATACGGCATATAGAAATATCCCATAGACTGCATTAGCCTTACCTTTACTTGAGATACAGTTACTGACGGATGAGTGATACACCTAGATATCTGCCTAATCCCTCGGTTGTATATAAGCGAGATGGTGTGAACGTTGTACTTGTACTATAAACATTTAGGTCATCGGGCTACGTTTCAGTTGCAGCCGCCCCCATATTGCTAACGGAAACCTCTATGCAATAATGAAATACTAGTTTATATCATTACATTATAAAATAGTTGAATGATATTAACCAATAAAACGGACTATGGCAAAATATAAAATTGGATAACATCTCGCCCATATCCACAAAGATTTAGGCAGAGGTGTCGACTGCTTTGGGCTGCTATGTAATAGAAAGAGAGAATACTTATATGTAAATCCAGCATAATCAAAAAGCTATTCATTTAGGCCACAAATTAATTATAAACGTGAAAGTTTAGTCGTTAGTAAGTTTATTAGTTAGTTACATTTAGATTAATTGCTAGGTTCAGTTGAAAGGCGGCCTATGAGACGATAGTTGTAATATACAAAACTGATTATAAAGGTATAGGAATCGCCGCCACTGCTTTTGTCATTGACAACTTTATATACGCTTTCCACATTTATTCTATTGTGATTACGCTGTCAAGTTTTCATTTAAACTATTCACGTATTGCTACGGAGATTTGAAATTGTAAGAAATTCTCTTGCGTAATGCTATATACGTGTGTTTGTTATTTATATATATATAAAGTTTTGAACTTATTGAATATAATTATTTGAAATACCATAGGATGTTTATTAGGTAAATATAGTATCTGGCAGATAATTCTCGTTATAGTGCTTATTCGGTATATACCCAAAATCCTTTGTTACAACAATGTTTACCATTAGTAGGTATTAAAATTAGATTTCCCTATTAGCCCAGTGGCGTAATCGTTTATAACTTCCGCCCGTAAAATCCCTGACTAGGAAAAATGGTAGATTTTCTTGGAAAAATCTGTAGTAGCTGCAATGTATCTAATATTATATGGTTTTAGTACTAACTTGGCTACTAGTGAAATGTATGACAGACCTACACCTGTCTTCGTAGAGTTATTATTGGCAAAATGTATGTAAATGTTAAATTTATCCTTTATAGGTCAAAAGGATAATTCTGTGTGACGCGTTATAACGGCCATGTTCGGTGACGCAATATACAAAGACTTACTCATGCAATTAAAGGTTCAATGACCATGATAACTTTCATAGTAACCTTCGTCGGACTCGACCAAGTTGTCCAGAACACTAATGAAATAATGGGAAACGAGACAAAGCTGTCAGTTCTAAATAATTAACGCCACATGTGGCTTGCACAGTCACCACCAATATGATACGTTTTGCGTCCAATTCTGTTATGAGATGAAATTCAATTTGATACGCAGATTTAGTTGGTTCATTGCTTGTAAAGCCCTTCGCGACACAGATTATACGCTATAATATATAGCTCAACGCTTAAGTCTCTGAATGAGTAGCTCTCACCCATATTTCGCCAGCTGTGAATTTTACATTATTCAAGGCGACTATTGGCTTCTGCCAGGTTCGGTGCCAGAGTCCAAGCTCGTTACGAGAATTTCTTGACAGAAAATCGCAATAAATACCTTTCTAGACCGGAAGATCGAACCTCGAAAATCCCCCAGACTCGGCAGTTATTGCGAATTCATTACTTCTCTCGAGGCAGTTAACATACCTCACACAAGAAAACTGCTTTTTAATGAATGTCGTAGTGAACTACATTGGCAATGGTCGATGTATAAACCAAAATCCAAGGTTGAAACATACGCAGTACCAACAAAAAGGTCACAAAATTGTCTTGTCTAGGAAAACATTGAGGCAGACAACCCTGGACTAGTATGAGTCATTTTCCTCATTACCTCGCGTATTTCGGCGGTATGTCAATTCCTTGTTTTTTGTCTATAGACCATTATACTACAAATGTACTGACACAATTTGAGTGCTAGTTTTAGTCGGGCTAGCAACTTGATCGAAAGGATTTCGCTGTAAATTTTCTTCTAACTGTTCAAATTCTTTAAACATCTCTCGGGAATAATGTTAGTGCTGCCCGAGTGGAGATAAAAAGAAATTAAATATGAGCAGCATACCGAAAAATATCGTCCATTTTTGCCTATTACATCTAAACATTTCATCCTCTAAGGGTCGATATATACTCGAAAGTGGAGCCCCGTTGGTAGAAGTGTATATTACACCTACATTTCGCCAGCTATATTTTTGTCGTTTTCATAGTTCTAGACTCCAAGCTACTAAGAATTTCATAATATAAAAACTCCATAACAATATTCACTGCTGCTGCGAGAAAGATTGATTATTAATTTAGAGTGTCGGAAAGACTGTCCAGATTCAAAGAAGTGAATAATATAATATAGTAAATAATGTCTTGCCAAGTATAGAAATATATTTCGGGTTTAAAATATAATTTAGTTCAATATTATTAACAGAGTGAATTTAAATTGGCTATATTACCTTTCAACGATGTTGTTTAATAGAATATTAACTGTAAATGGGTTTAGCTTGCAAGTTTGCTTGTTAAGAGTTTATTGGCTTTAGATCAACATTTATAATTCTGGAATATTGCTCATGTGCCAGCTAAGTTTATTGATCCAATACACCTAGTATAGTACTTAACCTATTTAGTCAAGTTATTCGTTTGTAATAGTTAACCAACATATGAAAAAAAATTGGAATTAGTTGAGTCAACCGTTCAAACGAAAGTCTGTCAAAACGACCTTCATAACAATTGTATCGCGGTACCGTCAATGTAACAGAAGGTCAGGTGCAGTGCGACTGCAGTATGTACCGGCAGAGGTCGCGGACACTGCAGATGCCGACGCACCCACTTTAATTTAGTTTTACTTTTAATTTATGGGATCGTAAAACGATCGCTGCCAAGAGGTCAACACTTCGTCTTTATATCGACCACACCGCACGAGCTGTGGGAACGTTTCATTCAATGTAATGCAAATTAGTTCATTGTAATTTTTTCGTTGAAATTCTTAATAGAACGTAATGAACTTTTCACCGAGCCATTCTCCGCAAAAATAATAGCTGTGGCTTAGACTTTTTATTAAAAAGCGAGTAAAGAATATCGTCGATATCTTGAACGTTAGGTTTTTATTAACACCTAAAAAGAAACTGGCTTCATTTTTTACACAGCTGAACGGACAAACAGCGCATTTGTTCAAAATTGTTAAACCGAAATGCAGCGGATTGTAAAACGCCACTTTATATTCTTAACTTTGTAATAAATTCCTCATGATTATAGATTGACACGAAACTTCAAAAACAGTTGGCATCACGTAATGTGGTATGAATAATTTCCATACAGCTGAAATACAAATGACTACCATTGTGATATATTGGAATGGTATATTACGCGTCTATGGCGCCCAACTTGTTAATTCCGCTAATGAATGACTAACAAATAGTAAAGTTATCTACGTCACGTTTTAGCTAAATTGTATTCTATATTAATAAAACCGCAGAGTGCCTTAAACATTAGCATTAACTTAATAACGTTGGAAGCTTCTAGATGCTTTTATGTTGAAAACACTTCAGGGCTATAGTATCGGGATACTCCTCACGTTAATATATTTGTCTTTCATCAACAGTACGCCAACCACCTTTTTCTCCTTTAAAGAGCAATAATGAGTTAATGTCTAGTAAGGTTTATCTATTGAAGCACCGAGCGTCCAAAAGGTGGCTCGTCGCCGGGATTATTTTTAGAAAGATAACCCGTACACCTGTATTCCACCGCGGAGGTCAAACGCCCAGGTGTGCTATCGGACAGCCGCGAGTAGTGGATGCATTGGATACCAGCGATGCCGACCAAACGTGTTTCATATTTTAAAAGCATTATTTTACACATTTTTCAACATAGGAATGACACACTGGCGACTTACGTCATCGAAGGGAACACCTGTAAGCTGCCACCGTGAAACTGTCATTAACGCTATTATGTTATTAAATATTTGAATTATTCAATGCTTTATACAAGCCAATGCATTTATTTCTCAAGGCTTTGAAAGCTTACATAAGTTTCACAAAGCGTACGAATAACAATAGATTTATTGTACCATGTCGGATGCTACTTCTTAATTAAAGGTATCTGTTACAATGTTGATTTCAACAATGTAACAGATGAACGTTTTCCTTTATAAACAAAATGAAACAAAGAATGTTGCATCAGAAAGCGGTTTACCTAAATAGTGTGGTGTCAGCACAGCTTGTGGGTGGGTAAGCCGTAAACTTGGATAAAAGAGGATGACTGTATTGTATAACAGTAAGCGGGGCGTGGCCGGACACACACACGTAATTAACCTTTTTACGTTCTTAAAGTGAACACAATAATTCGCCTAGTCGACGCACGGAATTCTATTACTTGTCATGAATATTTATAACTTATTATTACTTGTTATAAATCATTATAAGAATATCAATTTAGTTTTGAGTCTTAGCAAAAGTTACTAGATTAACATTTAAACAATATACCAACAAAACTTTATATCTATCATGAATAAGCAACGGTCAAAAACCGTATTATGTAAATAGGAGCGTTTTTATTCGATACTTGTAACATAAAATATACTTCAATCGATTTGGTTTTCCCTTCAAAGTAGAACGGCTGTCGTGCCATCGTATATTCAAATAATAAGGCCATAGACAAGAGTAATTTTTGCTGGTTTACTCGTTGCTACCCATGCAGCTATGGCAGGCAAGGGTATTTTAATTCGATTAAGGAATTAAGAGGCTCGATCGATATAACATGTATAGCCTTGATAATGTATGCAGGCTGTGCTGTTACGGGCTTGATAGGATAAGTATGTTAGATACCAGATGCGGCAAAGTAATACTTCAAAGATTTATATTTACTAAGTTACTGTTGCTTGGTATGCACAGATTTATAGGTTTTATATTTATAAGAAATAAGGTAAAAGACAGCTATTCGATTAAATATGTCAGAAGATTTGTATTATGCAGTAGTATGCTAATTGTTTCTGGAGTTAGAGGTACAACATGTACATCATCATTACCCTATGGAAACAGAAGTTGGTAGTACAGAGATGTCAACTTTCAACATATTACTATACCTCTACAAAATTATCTTTTGTGACAAAACGTATTGCATGTTCTTTTCCAGCTAGAAAATTATATTCAATGAGAACATGAACTGAAGTGGAAATAATGATCATCATTTCGTAAGATGATCTGCGTTCTTAATCGCCTAATAGTTAACTTAACACATTTGTTATGTGTTTGCTCCAGGGCGCTGAGGACAAACTTAACATGATCCGAGCGTACCGCAGCCAGGTGGAGAAGGAGCTGCGCGACATCTGCTCAGACATCCTGGGCGTGCTCGACAAACACCTCATCCCCAGCTCACAGACGGGAGAGTCCAAAGTCTTCTATTACAAAATGAAGGTAAGCACGTACTACTTCACAACTAGCGCGGACTTAATATAGCAGACGTTACACCGGGCGTGGCAAATTGGGCAAAGTGAATGTCAATATTTGCGATTGATTGATCGAGCTGCATCAACCTACTTACAAGTAACTGAATCACTAAACAAAACGGATCTTCGCTTGGACTGCTTTCATCACAACTGAAACGTAATGGCGTTTATTTAAATATCTACGTTATACTTGTGAATGTGCATGCGTCCGCCCCTTAAACTTCAATGTCATAGATTCAAATGAGCTGCTGACATTACCTCGGTCAATCATTGAATAATGCATAATTTCCTCGAAGAATTTTGCGTAATCGTAGTAACTAAACAAATTGAGTCACTTGTTCCTGTGAAACGAGTTGTAGTCAACATGTGGATATTTACACTTTAGACGATGTTGTCGACGATTCTTGGCACAACACATATATGGCATGTGATCACTCAATGATGTGCGCGTTAAGTGATCGTTTGAACAGAACTTGCAGTCCTCGCGTGATATGAATCATTGCTGTCTGCCAAAATGGCATCATTGGCAGTTTATGCTGCGCTAGTTTGGCATAACTATTGACCCTGGCTGCAAATGTCGAAAGCGCGAATAAGTCGAATGAAACTGATTTGACAATATGTAAGCCATATTATGTAAAGCAGATTGAAACGTCTGACTATCATAGTCATACGCGATATGTAAGTTTCTGGTGATGGCAGTCATGGAATTGATGTGTATGTGTGCTTATATTTGTTGTGGTGTGATTCCAGGGCGATTACCACCGATACCTGGCGGAGTTCGCGACGGGCAACGACCGTAAGGAGGCGGCTGAGAACTCGCTGGTCGCGTACAAGGCCGCCTCCGACATCGCCATGACGGAACTGCCGCCCACACACCCCATACGTCTCGGCCTCGCGCTTAACTTCTCAGTAAGTACCGCCGCAAAATCCCACTTCCTCTTAGCCTAGCCTCGACAACGACAGGAACCAATGCAACTCATTTAGACTTCCTTTAACTATTAAGGATTTTAAAAGTATGAAGCTGTATCACCAGGTTCGAAATTATATAATCATTATCACCTTGCCAATAAATCGTTACGATTACTTTTATCAATATATGACTGTTGATATAGCAGTGTAGTACGTCACAAAAACTTATGAGATAGCAACCACTTCTTGGTAATAGTCACTATTGAAGATGTCCAGATTAAAATTATGTATTATAATTCATATACTGTGATAGTCATTATAATGACTACTTAAAAATTATTTAGTTATAAATTCATAAGTGCTGCAGTTATTAAGCCGCCTTGAAATGTATGTTAAACATAGTAACGTGTTCATACAAATTCTTAAAATCACACCTTGTCTAAATTTTACTCTAATTTCTATGAGAGGTTGTAAAAATATATGTCAATGATTTGGCAGGTTTGCAAATATGATGTGTACCTGTCAGTGTGTTTTTGTCTAGAATTTTTAGATAATATCTAAAAGGATTTCTTTTTAATAGAATGTTATTTTATTAAAAAGAAATCCTTGACTTGAAAATTGTATTGCCGTAACTTTATGACTACGTAATAGATGGTCGATTGCGGTTTCGCTCTTCATGTTCGTTACATTAAATTTTGTTTTTATCTTAGTTTTCTAACTGTCGGGCGACTATATGCCCAATGGTGAGACTGTCAGTCATATACAGCGAAAATCTTTCGTTGTAAACATTTGATATTATATTTATTAAATCCCTGACCTAAAGATTTCAATGTGCCGTTTGAAAACTCATAAAACGGAGCCAGTCCTGACCATGGCAATATTTAGTATCACATAAGGATATACGGCGCATAATTGTATGAAATGACGCGTGCGTTAGTGTGTGCACAGTCAACATGTTTGCGCTGTTAATCACGCCTGCCGGCGCGTCAGCGTGTGACGTCATAGCGCAGAATAAGTAGCAAGGGATGAGTTCTATTACATTTTGTTACATTTCTCGTAGCTTCTCGTGACTCACGTATGACACGCATGCGACTCGTACGTGTCCGTCCTTTACAAATATAGGAAGATATTGAATGCATTGCATCTTAATGTTGCGTATCAAACTGCTCTGTGTGAGCTACATTGCTATGAAAAGATGTTGCCATTCCTTTCGAATACTAATTACTCTAAACATTTATTTATCTATGTCTCGGTAATTGTCGGACTTAATGGATAAAATAGATCAAACATGATCATTACGGAGGATTCTTTTATTTATTTAATATGATGCACAAGAATACGTATGGCAGGCAAGATACTGCAGACGTTTTCAATCGTTTCCAAAGATAAATGAAGTTGGCTATTCAAAATTCTTTGTAGAGGAAAGTCTGGCGGTCACTAGAATATATAAATAGCGGGAGCAGTAGAAGAGATTTATTACCTCTAAAGAGTCTTGAACAATGGAATATGCTTAGTTGAAACTGCCACTGCACGTTTTGCAGTCGTTATTGCTGTTAATGGCCAACATAGTGCGTCTTGTATTATAACTTTCTAATTCGTTTAACATTCAGAAGATAGAAGAGAATAGTCTTTAATATAGAAGTTTTATTCGTAATCTCATAAACTAAGCATCACTAGTTTCATTGCTCGTAATATCTCGAGCATTATGGACATTAATCCCGTTTCATGACTGAACTTGAATTATTATAGAATTTACGATGCAGACGTAGCCCTGTACTTACTACTCGTCAATACGTAATGAACGCGTATACCCACCGTCGGCTTTGTACCCTTATAATGGCATTGAGAATCTACTTGTTTTGCACAGCAACCAGTAAAAATGTTCGTCCGTATCGATCTACTACTAGACGCAACAGTTATTGTAGTAATCAAACTAAATGCGCATTTAGGTTACGTAAGCTTTTGTTCAATCTAGTCTAAATATGTTTGTGTTTACGAGCGTACATAAAATATTTGTTGTTCATGTATGATATCATAAATATTAAAGAAAATGGAGGCCGCCGGCAGGTTTTATGTTCCAGTGTATATCTAAAATCTTTGTTGACCCTCCGCGGTAGCTAAAAGTCTCCTACTTAGTCTTATCTGAATAATTTTATGTACTTTAGAAAACCTTCAGTCTTTTTGGCAGAACGATCGGTAAAGAAGGTTGGCGCGAAGACAATTTTATCATTAATATACCGTATGGAAATATAACGAGCACTTGAATTAATGTAATATGAAATATATTGACGACCTTCGCAAAGATAATATATGCATTTACATATGTGTCCGTTTTCTCCTGTGCCTGGAAATATTATTCTTTTACATACAGATACAGAAAGATAATAATATGAATAAATAGTGAACGGCTGCTACCGTTGTAAACTGGAAATTTTTATCGACTTTTAGTGCTCAGAACAACTGTTCTGTTCTTAGCTAACGAGAAAGTTTAGGAGATACTAAAACTATTGCTATCTGACTGAATATATTAATATTCTTAGAAGCGCCTTTATTATAAAGTTGACATTTCCAGTTAACAAGTTAATTTCGCAGTAGTATTGTAGAGTGTAATGGTTTGGCGGACGCCCCTCGGTATCAATAATCCGGCCGGCCGGCGGATTGCGTCACGCGATAGCGTCTCGCGCATTATCTATTCAAACGAGCCGAGTTCAAGGTCAACCAGCACCGTCCAAATTTTACGAATGCGTAATTCCTTTTTTTAAACTCCACGCGAAGCATTTGGCATTTATGTCGTACCAGATTTTTAATTAGAATCAAGTCATGTGTGAATATGAATGATCTTGTAACGCTCGGTTTCACTTTTTAGAGACGTAACATTCTTCATATTATATTTATTTAAGTTTTACACTGGAACAGTTCTGTGGCTAGTAACGGATGTATTAGTTGATAAAGCATTGCAATGGCGAATTAGTTTATCTGTAATGTTAATGTTTAATAATAGTTTTATTTTGGGTATTCCCAGTTTTAAAGAAAATAGGCGGGATTGCAATCAATTTGGATAACAGAAAACGATTAAGGCTCGTTGTGTGATGCCAGTTTATGGATACGGTTTATTCTAAATATCTTGTGTGTAAAGTAAGGTGGCAGACGATAGATGTGCATATCTAACGTGTATGTTTTGTGCCCGCAGGTATTCTATTACGAAATCCTAAACAGCCCGGACCGCGCGTGTCGGCTGGCGAAGGCGGCGTTCGACGACGCCATCGCGGAGCTGGACACGCTGTCCGAGGAGAGTTACAAGGACTCGACGCTCATCATGCAGCTGCTGCGAGACAACCTCACGCTGTGGACGTCCGACATGCAGGGCGACGGCGAGTCCGCCGACCAGGAGCAGAAGGAACAGGCGCAGGACGTCGAGGATCAGGACGTCTCGTAATACCTTTAACTTCTATTTAAATATAATAAAAAAATAACTATAGTATCACGTAAGACCCAGCCCCCAATGACAACCGGTTGTATGGTACTCCTCCACAAATCTCGCCCGACCCCCCTCCCTCCTCCCCCCCGACGTAAATTGTCAGTTCCGACCCGTCGTGGACGCGACGTTCATATTTATACATGGTAACGTTTCGTTTATGTATCGTGTCAAATTATCTACGCGTAATATACATAAATATGTACTTCTTTTGATATATTTGTTTTCAATTACGAAAAAAAAAATAATGTTAAGAAAAAAGTACTTTGGTATTGCATTTTAACTGTATGTTCTATGATGTATTTTCATAACTGTAAACACTCGATTGATCTCTAGCGATGTTGAGTAGCTTGTACTGCCCCGAGCCGCAGTGTCCGCGAGCACCGCGCCCGCGACCCGACACTCCACTACTCCGACTTGCCGTGCGGCTACTTCTTTACGTGGGAATTGTAAATTTTCTAAGTATTTTATACCGTGTGTAAAATTAAATGTATTTAAAAACTCTGTTGATACTTAAAACAAGCACCATAGCGTCGAGGATGTTTAATGGGATATACAAACAATATGATAACGATATAATAGTTGGATACATTAGCGAGTTGCGTATCGTCACGTATGTCGATATAGTGTTTACTTTGTAATCGCATCTCCGTGTTGATTCGGTCTGCACAAATAGTAGTTTTATACAATGGACGTTTAATCTCGTGGCTAGGTTGTTGTTTTGAGACTGTTGCTAGTTCGTATTAGTGGCTCCGTGCGGGGGCGCCGCCGCCGGTCGGTCCGGGCCGGGTCGGGCGGGTCCGGGCAGGGCAGGGTCGGGTCGGGCCGGGCCGGACCGGACCGGACCGGGGCCGGCCCGACCGGACCGGGCCGGGCGGACGCCGGACGCCGCTCGCGAGTCTTCCGCGCGCCCTCGCTGCATTTGTATACATTTGAATCATTTATTGATATATTTTAAACGATAAACGTAACATTATTAGGGTGGTAATGATGTAGTACTTGCAATATTTAGCTAAGTGATAGCGGCGTCACCCTGTTGGTCTTTGTGTATCTATCTACTATGTATCGTACATGATGTATTTATTGCAAATGAATAAGTTGGTATAAATAGTGACTACTGTGTAGTACACGTACACGCACGCGCGCTGTATGAACAACAGACACACTCTCATACACTCACAGCGGCGCTTGTGCTGGTCGTACGGAGACTCGACGGGATGGCCGTGGCTGAGCTTAAATAGAATTAAAGACATGTCGATGTACCCGCGCTTCGTTCGTATTACAACATTTGGAGTATTCACATTTGAATTGCTTTAATTACTTACGAGTATTGTGATAGAGATTTTGTATATTTTAATTTATTTTTTTTAATTTCGCAAGTTCTCGAAAATTGCTGTAGCGCTACATCTCTTACGATTTTTACAGGACAAACAGTAGTTCTAAAAGTTGTGCTAGGTTAAGGTAATGCACTTGGGAAATTATTTATTTGATGTGCGTCGCGTAGAGGCGCGACCGCGACAGATATGCCTACTCGAAGACATTCCATCTTCACGATACCTGTTTAACTAAATATCTGGCCGATGTTCGTCTGAACTCCTCCAAATTGTAGTGGCATAGCGGCGTGGAGCAAGTGCGTGCCAGAGTAAGATATTAGCGTTATTTTTATTTGAATTTGTAATATTGCATATATTTTGTTAATTTATCCACAAAAATACTAATGCAATTAGCCTTAGTGTTATGCAATATTGATTTATGTCCTACCAACTACATGGAAATTTATTGTAAATGACAGTGTAAATCTAATAATAAAAATTCAAAAGTCCAATTTATTGTTTTATTCATCTCGAGCTTGTTTTGTCTACCTATTTACGTGTAACAATACAGCGTTCCGGAATCGATATCCGAAATGGAAGTTGCGGAAGGCTACGGTATTATCTATACCAACAGAATTGATTTACTACCACAGTAAGTATTTGGCGATCGTCTGACCTTCAAAGAAACTGACGTAAAGAATGATTCTATCCTATCCAACATGTTTTTATTCTCTACTATATTTGAGACAACTGACATTAGGAATAGGTTGAAATGAAATTCGACTGATCCCTACCAGCGTCACTTAGGAAAGAGTGGAAAACTAATGAACCAGTATAAGAAAGGTATTGAAGTTATAAATGATAGGCCGTAAAGTCTCAACGACTCCAAAATCATAGGCTCAGCTGGCACACATTGATTTTGAATGGCTTACTCGTGCCACCAGTGGTACAAGAAGAAATATCATTTTCCCTTCGTGCTACCGATTGAAATTTTAATGTGACGCCATGCTATATTAGGGCTCGTTTATATGGGAAGCAGAGGCCGCGCGCTCGGTCCCCTCTGGCGCGCGGCCGCCGCAAGGAGGCCGCGTGATTTCGTCGTTCGAAAGAATTTGAACGTTGTGTCCTAGAACTTTCTATAAACGAATTCCGCGTGGCCGGTACGCGACATCCGCGCTGTTTCAGTGTTAGGAAGAATTTGAATGTTGTGGCGTAGTTAATAGAGTTTAAATTCTCTATTAACAAATTCTAGTACGCGGCCTCCGCTCTTAGAATATATATTGTCTGGGTTACAACCCAGATCCTCTATCGCATAGATTACAATCTATCGTTTCTAAAGAATAGGTAGGTAGGTACTTAACAACAGAAATAATTGGCAGTTGAAGATAAAAACCAAAGCTATCATTGTACCGTTTTGCAACAAATTCAGGAAAAGTGATATGTATATCTAGTAGGTAACAAATTACCACTAATTCCTGGCAAAGTTTTATCAAATTTTATGAGTTGGCCGCGCGGTTGATATGTACTTTTACTAATAGTACCTAAAGTTTTAAGCGCGTCGCAACAGTCGATCGATAATCTATTGATCGCAGACATATGTACTTGATGTACGTGGCAACACTGGCAGCGCACGCATTCAATAGGTTGATTCATAACTTTGGATTACCAAAACGGTTTCAGATATTCCTTTTCTAAGCAATGCGCCAGCACAAGGCTTTTTAGCTACAATATTTTTTTATAATTATTGCATCTAAAGGTTGTCTACTGCGTAAAGAACGATCAGCCATGGCGTTCCGGCAACTAACTAAACTAGGTAGGTAACTCTTCTGCGATGTGGAGTGGTAGAAAGATTCATATTTAGTTCTTCGGAGCACTCGGTGAAAGACAAACGCGCAGAGGAACCTAGCCTGCTATTCTAGACGTGAGAATATAGGTACATATTATTATCGACGTTCACTTTGTAGTAAATTCAAATGGTTGAAGTTTGTAGAAAACTTATCGTAAAGTTTATTTATTGAATTTTTTATTGAACCACAATACCTAGCGAAAATCTGATTGCACTAATAATTTGCCGTTAATTGGTCGACGTATGTCACAAACTTCCAGAATTAGTCGGTGCTTCTGAAAGTAGTTCTCTGTTGCGCAGGTAGTTTAAAATATGCCGGGCGCGTGCGACGAATCTCAGGTGAATACAGTGGAATAAACCAATTTTATTATCACTACCCGCACTTATTCATATTTAATTTCTACACGTCATCGTTACGAATATGGAAACACACAAACTGTTGGGGATGCGTTCGGGAATGTTTAAAATACTAGATGTTACAATAAGAAATATCCGTTTATTGGCATATAAAAAGTTTACACTAAAATTATCACTGTTCATAAAACTGTTCTAAATATTAATGTTAAAATGTTAGGTAATGTTGTGAATTCACCCGGTCGCGACGGTTCCAAAAAGTACACTAGTCACTAATTGATGTTAATGAATTTAGTAATATAATGCGTCGCCGGCCGGGCACAGTTCACGTGTTCGATGTCAGCAATAAATCGAACACAAACAATGCTCATTATACACCACTCCAAGTACCAACACATAATTACCGCGTAAAAAGCACTAACATTGTCTAAATAAAACTCTCCTTTTTTATTTTATTTTGAACGTTTACCGAATACCTTCCTAACAAAACTGACGACTGCACCACGGTAATGTTATTTAACAGTATTCTAACTACACACAAACGGTCGAAACACGAGTTATACCTACGCGCCCCGAGGTCGGTAATGTCGGTATGCATTTGGTAAAGGTAAGTACAGATACTCAATCCCATACAAAAATCTTGGACACGCCTAACTCTGGCTATTCTACTTGCTATTTTGGTACCTATCTTTTTACACTAGATGGCAGCACAAAACTAGCGCTACTGCTGCCATCTACCCATAACAAGTACACAAGTTCCAAATCCTATTTGATAACAGCTCATAAGAGATGGCGTTGTGACAGTAAAATAGGTACTCGACTGTTTACCGCGGATAGAACATATTTAAACAAGCCGATGTAAAATGTGCGCAACCTTGAAAATAAAAGTTATCTACCTATAGTGTTGTGTGCCGAAATGCGTACGATCACACTTTGGTGATTCTCATTTACTTGGTCGGATTTTCATGAATATATCGTGTAGCTGTCAAAATTTGACCTTGTATACATTTTTTTCATATAATTTTAATGAATGCGTTTTAAAAAGTTTTAATACAATATATATCATTATGTATGCGATTGTGATTAATGTTTGGGTACTTTTTTACTTTTTACATTGGCGTATAGAATTCTACTTTGGCAGTTAGTTATCTATATTTCACTATAATTGTAAATATAAAATAACATAAAATATTGCGCTCAGATTTTTGAAAAAAACTGTGCAATGCCTAGTATTTGGTCTCTGTTGAAATTTAATGAGTTATGGCTATTTATAAAATACATCACATAGATTATTTTGAATTTTATTAACGAAAAATAAATATAATAACCAGCACTTTTTTTTAAAAGACTCATATGGTTAATCTTTTGCCGTATAACAGACTCAACACAAAAAATCTGTTGAACATAATTTATTTTCTGTGTGAGAATCGAACCCATAGCACTCCGCACGTCGATAAGTACCCGGTTTAAGCGATTAACCTTTTGAACGCCAACGTCGGCTATACTCGACATGCGGAAGCGTGCCCTGTGCGCCAACGTCGTCTATACTCGACAAAAAACAGGGCACAGAAATATACAAAATAAACATATTAAATCATTACTTTTCTATATTTTATTGATCTAACTTAAAAATTGAATCCCCAATTATTACTTAATTGTACACAGCAAACAAAATTTGCATATTAGTTATTCAAATATTTGATCATAAAAACAATATACCTATTAATATATCGATTTTCGTGTCAACTGAAGTTTTGTTATGAAATATTAATTATCTGGACCTGCTTAATACTTTAACAGAAGTTAAAGCTAATAATATAATTATTGATATACCTCCTATAAAATACAATGTACCTATTAATAGATTAAAAAACAACTGAGTTAGTAGGTATGCTTTACGCTTATTAGTCATGGCTCGTAATCTTTTAACTATGTCATAATAATTATTGATTTTGTAGGAAAATCAATAATTAATATGTAATAATAGTTTAAAGTCAAGTAACAAAACAATAGATAAGTACCTACCTACTTAAAGAATATTGTGGTACTTATGTAAGTAAAGATCACATCAATATATCATGATAAATGCGATGTTACTAATTTATTTAAATATTCGTGTCTAAATAATAATTATAAGGATAATTATGGTGACGACGACGTCCAAGAAATATTTATCTCATGTAATATTACTATTACTTCCGAATATTTATTACAATGTCAACCAAACCAGATATGAACACATTAATAGTAACTAGTTAAAAAATGTGATGAGTGAGTGATGTGAGTAAAATAGTAAATGATAATATTCGAAACGAAATGTGATGTCATAATATCGTCACGTGACGTCGACAAAAGGAAGAAGCAAACGGCAACCAATTTTTAAAAATATTGCTCGTAATTTATATTTTTCGAAGCAAAACAAATAGTAAACATCGTTTCATACCTGGCCTTGTAGCGCGGGGGTGGGCGGGTCTTACCCTGGTATTGTACGTGATTTCGGGTAAACGTAATTTATACTTTAGTAGGAAATAAAGGAAGTGAAGATACTTTATTTTACCTATGTCCGCTTTTTCAGGTTTTATTTAATTGTTAACTTAAAGCAACGCTATAAAGATTCCCTATATTGAATAAAATCAATTGTTTATCTATCTTAATATACATAGACATATTTTGTAAAAATCCGATTACGACTTGCCTTAATAATAAATATTTGTTATTTTTAACTAGCATCAACAAAAATATGGTAACCAAAAGGCAGATTAAATAAGTAATATATTTCAATACTTTATTTCAGATCATGTACTTTTTTTACCTAAGATAGTAAACATACTCTATTTGTTCAAAATAAAGGTGGCAACCCTAATCACAACTGTGCCTACTGCCTAACTAGCTTTCAGGCCCTTTGAAACAGATTTAGTCAAGTTGCGTCTGATGATCAAATAATACTAGAAATTGCGTAAAAACCAAACTAACAAAGCGGTATAAACAAATAAGTCTTTAATTTTATAGAATAATAATTATTATGATAGGTTACTTAATATTTACCTAACTATTTTTAGTAAAATGTTGCTATGATTTACTAAAACTACTTTCTATCGGCATGTCTATCGTAAGTTTGTAATTCAATTCAGAATAAGTAGGTAGCACAGAGATAATGATTATTATAACGCCGACGAGTCCAACGACTGCGCTATATCTACTGCGGCACAAGCAAATGAAATTTGACAATAGAAGTTACGAGAACCAACCAGGTGTTTGAATATAATGCCATGTAGTACAACAAAACGTTTTGTTTAATACATTGACATTTGTTAAGCATACATATTTTTCATATTATAAGAAATTTCTTATTAATTAGTATCAGTAGGTAATAAACAAATATTGAAGTAAACCAAAAGAAGGGTGTGAATGAAATAAAAAGACAATGTTTTTGTAGACTTGTATAAACATATAAAAGAGCCATCTAGCGTCTCATCTAGCCCTATAGGTAAAATAAAATGATAGGTAGATTACATATGTGTGATGTAAAAAATACTGATATATCGATATCTTTAAATCATAAAATAAATGCGTTTACCTTGATGCTCGTTAATTAAATATGTACAATGTTTATTTATAATAACATTTTATGGTAAATTTTCTTCCAATAAATCATTTTGATTGATCTTAATATTAACATTGGAACTCATAGTGCCATCTATGATCTATTTTTGGAACTGTTTACTTTTTGTTCTAATTGGTACCCCATGCTATTATATTTAACAATTAAGCTTTTCGTACACACGGCTACACATCAAGTTAGACACCCTATATACGCATAACTACGCTCCATACAAAATAGACAATTGTCGGAAAGGGACAGTGCATAGCGATGTCGATGTGATGGTAAGGATAGAGAGTAACAAAAATATAACGCACTCTCTCGCACGATTCGCAACGTTCAACTTCTAATAGTTCAAAGTCCAAACAGTCTAGGTTGATGCGTCGCTGTGTGTACGTCTTAGTCGAAGCGCAAATCTTTTTCAGTCTCAAATATATAAGGTTGTTTTTTATTAAATCTAAAAATCAAAAAACACCACATCATTTCATTGAACACTTACTATTTGATGTACAACAAATTATTTAAAAAAAATAAATGTATGATATTTACAATCACTAAACTAGAAAGAAACTCATCTATCTAAGATGAAATTAAAATACTGTAAGTGAGCAGCTCTCTCGCGTGTTCGCGTACTGTTCGGCTGTACTTAGATAATTATTTCAAGGACAGAGTCGAGTTATATAACTGTTAGATAACAGTACCGTGACTGCACTGTAGTAAAATATTGCCAAGAGCTAAATTTCTTTGCCCCTTTTTAGAGAGAATGTCTTTTTAACTTGTACCTATTCCTACAAATATTTTCGACTCTTACTTTCCGACTAAATAAATAATTTCGTAAAACAAACTGTAAATTGCGTTAAGTACTTTGTTAGTATTGAAAATCATTTTAAATATCATAATTAAATACGTATTGCATAGGTGCCTCATAGGGTTAGATACTTACTGGTTTCATAACTTATGTTTAATGTGTGTGTTCTGTAATTATTACCAAAAGTCGGCCTTTAGAATGTTTACAATTATCTTTGCATTTTAAATTACGAATCCTGAAAAATATAGTAAATAAAATAAATAACCAAAATAACTAACCATAACCATAAATAAATCATCATCCACAAAATAGTAGGTACAATTAATTAAACAGGCCATAAAAAAATAAAAGCTCCAGATTTCTACTAAATGCTTAAACGTTTGAATATTCCCGCGTCAGCGGCACTCACCAGGCTGCCATATTCGAGAGGCATGCTGTATTTACACAGTCACACACACTGATAGTTAGGGATGTTACAATGTTATCATATAATCGACCGTTGATTAACAGTTAACTTACTGTTTTGGGGTTAATTTATTTTTAATTTAAATTTCAATACACGTATTTTTCAAAATTCTTTTCGATACAAATATTTTAAAATCCTCTTTCTGCTTAGAGAATATCATTATATAGTATGCTGCTGTATGAGAGCAAAATGTCAAAAATAAGAAATAATGTGTGAGTAGTAGGTACACTTAAATTGTAAACTACTTTTTAAGAAATAAAACTGCAAACCAATATGACATTTGCATTGCATGTAATGCAGTCATTTGTCAGTTTACAATACTATATGTACCTTTAATTTATTAAAGCCAAACAGACAATGGTGCCAATTCTGTTGTCACAAAATTCTCTTATCTTAGCTAAAAATCTGTAAAATTTAGTTTAGTCCTATCAAACGACATTTCGTATTCTGAAATCACTAAAAGTGACAGGACTAAACTAAATTTTAGAGATTTTTAGCTAAGATAAGAGAATTTTGTGACAACAGAATTGGCACCAATGTACGATTTTTACCTTTGGCAATTTAGGGTACCGTAGTAATGGCTTAATTATGCCATTTTAAACATCTATTTTGCTCGATGCTTTTGTATTTTACGTCGATCTAGTATTGGACTTTGCACAAAGGAATGAACCAATAATTCGTCCTGAATTATAAATATTTACAATGTTGTTATTTTGTATTACTAGCTGTATAAATACTTATAGGCGTTATATCTATACTAATATCATAAAGCTGAAGAGTTTGTTTGTTTGTTTGGTTGAACGCGCTAATCTCAGAAACTACTGGTTCGAATTGAAAAAATATTTTTTGTTGGATAGCTTATTTATCGAGGAAGGTTAGGGCTGAGGGCTATATAACATCACGCTACGATCCACGGCAGCGGCGCAGTATTCATAAACGCGGGTGAAACCGCGGACACATCTAGTTTAATATAATAGTGTATCTACTGATTTCGAGCATTTATTCCTGAGAAGAACTTTTTGTTTGAGATTACGAATTTAAAATACTTGTATTTGGAAAGATATTTTGCATAGATAATTTGAATGTTAGCAATGAAATAATGTTTTATGATTCGATACGAGTTTCGTACTCGATGGGTCGAAATCGATTTACTTCAGTTTGTATCCTGACCGTCTCGGCTCCATTTGCACTACAGCCTCTCATGTCAGAAGCTATTATTGAATGTAAATTAATTACTAGACTGCTCTGCTGCACTTGCTATAATCATGTCAACTTGAATGCATCGTCCAATAGAACAGGACATTCAGGGTTTATATTTATTCAATCACTAATGAGCCTTACGTAACTGAAGAATAACCTTTGTAAATTTTATGAAGTCAAGTGTTATAAATCCTTTGTCTATATTTAAATAAAAAATTAACTTATAATAATATTAGCTCTATATTAGGTACTTTGAACACGACGAACCCTGGCATTTTATAAGCCGCTGCGAGACGGTCGTAGCGAAAATATTCTAAGTCTATGGCGACGGTAAATAGGTTTTCAAGAATTTACTTTTGTTGTTCAGAGTGCTACGTGTCTTCGTTCTGATGTTAGATATAATTCGAGGAATGGGAATAACGCTGAGGATACAAATAAAATAAAACAATGTTTATTTATTATTTTATTCTGGAAGCAAGAATTACAATTATGTGTACAATATACAGTTCACACTAACACGGTTACATATTTGTTATTAATTATGCGAATGAGTAATGGGAAGACATGCCGAAGAACAACAATAGGGATATCGTACGTTAAGCTTGTAGTTCGCTTTGTAGTTGCTTGTCTGTGCAGTTCCACCCTGTACTTACAATACGTACGCCTGTTTATATGTTTGCTTTTGTTCAGATACCAATGTGGTTTTACGAGGCAATATATTTTTTGTACCATTAGGCTTGTTTCACATGTACGACAACCACACCACGTGGGCGGGCGCAATTTTGTATTGAAAATGAATAGTAAAATTTACATAAGTCACATATTGCCGTCATTATCGACCGCGTGGGTGATATCGACCACATCGCAACCACCAGCGACACCGCAAACCCAAATCAATAACAAGGATAGCAACAAACAACAATGTTTCCTCTTCGAATTTCAAATTTTGTTCAGTCAAGGCATGTTTGCTCAACGAAAACTGGTGCGAACTGTCTCTGCACTCGTGAGCGTCATTGCGTCATCGCAACCACATCGCAACTACTAACGACAACAACACTATTCACACGTAACCACTGCTTGAACACGTTTTGTCGCGGCGATGTGGTGTGGTCGTGGTACGTGTGTATGAAGCCATAATATTAATATAAGGTTCAATGCAAACCAAGATGGCAGCGGCAAGCAGGGAAATCTAGAGCAACCACGCGTATGCGTGAGGTATAACCAGCGTCTGTGCTTTTTAGAACTAAGTGGACGCCGACTGGCGATAAAACGCAATGCCTCTTAAGCGATACTATTTACTATAGTAATGAAGATAATATTACAAATGCTGAGATTGCGAACATTTTGAACAATAAAACTGCTCGTCATTTCTTTTCTAACCACTGCCAGCATGATATGAATTGAATCTAATATATAAAGATTGGTAACTATTTAATTGTATACTGTAAATGTTCTAACATCTGTCTTGCGATATTTGATAATAATTACAACAATATACGTCTAAAACGTCTTCAATAAAAACACCTACTAAGAATTTGAACACAAATTTTTTGATAGTCACCATACTGCAAGTTTTTCTGAATTAAATACGAACGACATGCTCTTCCCTACCCTAAACAATAAAAAATTATCTATATACATATTAAAATCGTAATAACTGTAAATACATAGGAATTAGTACAAATTCGTTTAATATGATATAGGAAACAGCTACAAAGATGTAAAACATTGGATATACAATATCTCTGAATCGTTACATTCTGAAAACAAAATTGTATCAATGTACATTTGGATATAATGTATTAGATAAATTCCACAGCTTAAACCAGCGCTATTTTTATGCAGGAAATAATTTATATTTTGTTAAAATGTTTTTAATCGCTACAAAACAGTGACGAGGCCGTGTCAAGACTTAAGACGCAATGATCAATCCACAGTTATTCTCCACATGGCTCCTGTTTTAAAACACACGATGGCTTACATACAAACCTACAATTTTAAATTGATCTCAAGAATCCTGGGGTGGACGCGGCCCACCTGCCCCACCCTTCTTACTAATATGTATACGTGTATGTGTGCGTGTCCTTATATTTACTATTCTGTGACCGTGCACCTGTGCAGGGTTGCCAACTCCTAATAAAGCATCTCCTTGAGCTCAAGTTGAATGTCAATCACAGCGATTTGTAACATTATGATGGCAACATTAAAATAACTATCGCGACTAAGTGCCAAAGAAATCGTCGTTTCTTGAGGAATCTTAAATTTGAATACTTTGTATAACGTGTAACCATAAAGGATTTAAAACGATCAGTTATACGATACTATAGCTTTGTACTAGGAAACCAAAATTAGGATGTAAAAGTACTGCTCAAATTTGAAAAGAGTGACGTGCTTATGTGGACTTTGTATCATGTCAAATAATGTCACCACATTATGGCTAGCCCACAAGTTTATCATAATAGAAAAACTGCCACTTTAACCAAGATTTTTGTAAACGATTTTATTATATCCAAATTTTAATTTGAGTCATCTCCGTATCTAGTTTAGAAATGACCTAATATTATCAATGAGTTTAGAGAATACCTAATATTAAAAAGCTTGGTATGTAAGAATAGTTGTCGACTTGTTATATGCCTACATTAAGTTAAATGTATTTCGTGAGAAACGGGCCGTTAATTATTAAATATATTACCATAAGCATAAACTACTGTTCTCACTACCCCTTAATTAAGATAAGATGTTAATAACAGCCACATATTACAAACTTTGGATTTTTCAATTACGTTAACCTATATTGGGTAGAATGAGTAAAAGTATTATAAATAGGAAAACACAACTACGAAGTAGGGCTTAACCCGTGACCTCAGCAATCTTCAGAGCAGTAGAGCCTCGCTGATTTCAGCGAGAGTAAATCGGCCGGCTCGACCGGAGAAGGACTACCCTCTCACAGAATATCGACGTGAAATAGCAGTATTCCTACTGTTGTGTTTCGTCCGGTGAGTGAGAGTGCCGGGGGCCCAATCACACTCTTTCCCCCTTCCCGCTCCTTTTCCTTCCCACTTCCATTTTCTCTTCTTCCTTTCCTAAACGGTCGCCAACGCACAAGTGAAGCCTCTGGTGTTGCAGGCGTCCCTAGGCTACGGTGACCACTTACCATCAGGTGGGCCGTATGCTAGTTTGCCACAATGGTTGTATATAAACAAAAATCTACATACAAGTGACGCGGAATGTCAAGGTCATTGGTTGAAGTTTTACCCTATGGTGGTTTTTCCCACCTGTAATTAAAATTAACCCTTATGATATACAATTATTACTAATTAACATTAACATAAATGCCGCAGACAACTACTTAAAGGTAACTTATTCTATCCAAGAATGTTATCAGATTCATCTCTTTTTCAATTACATCAATACAAAATAGACTTCAAACTATTATTATTACACTTATTTAATAAGAAGATAAGGACACTGAGAAATAAGGTTTTGATTACATTTACTACACAAAGGTATGTGTAAAAACCGCGTAGCGCAGAAATGCCATACACAGCTATGAAAAAGGGTCAAAAAGGCCCTTTCACTTAATTGCGTGCCATTAATTTTTAAACCAATTCTTAAAAATTCTACACCTGTATTTCTTTGATAACATCTGTTATGTATGTAGTATAACTACACTGGTTTCAGCTTCTGTCCTCTATACCGCATTATACTATAAACTTAAAGGCACGAAGATAATACAACTCTCATTTCAAAACTTTTATGCACATTGGGGTAGGTACTGCCATGCTATAAGTACGCTAAACAATTTCATTTCGCAGCTAAAATTTAAATATCGCAATGCTCGAAATTAATAATATAATCACTAATCAGACAGAGAAACATTCTAAAATTATTGTTTTGAGTTCACTGATCTTACTTTCATCTTTTAAAGAATTGTCGTTCGCGGAATGTGTGTATAATTTTGTCTCGTTGTAATGATTGCGATTACAATTCTTTAAGAGATGGTAATAATCCCCAAGACCTACATTAATAGCCGATTAGTATTACAAAATATCGAGGTGGAGACACTGTGAGATTACATTTTAATTTAGATGTGCCAAAACATTTACGATCATTGTATGATATGGTATAGCGAGCGGAGCCTTATTCTTAGGACTTAGAGATATTGTTTATCCGTCAATAGTCACCATCGTTTACACGCTTATAGTATCTCAAACTAATGCTATGTTTACCAACATATAGAATAATAGCACTTTAAAAGTTAATAGTGTTTGTTACCCTTATCACATACTATTTGTTACTTGTAAGTCCACGCGCATCATTACATTCAAAGGTAATAAGTCTATGCTATTTTATATACTTAAATGTATAACAAAGTATTTTAGCACACATTAGTAAGAATATTGTAATAGTCATGATTATAGTGTGGTAAACATTAGTTATAGTTTTGTTAACCAGCTAAAGCAACCGACCGGCCGGTTCCTGAAAGGCAGGTACGTAAACACAAAAATTTGTTAACAGAGTCTTAATGCGCATGTCAACTGTTGACATTGGTTGACTGAATAAGCAACCGCCAATCAAATCACTTAACATACGTTTGTTTTGTCATGTAGCCATTCGGGAATCGAAAATACATAAGTATTATTACTTAATAGGCGATATGTTTGAGCTTATTTGGCTTGAGTATGACTGCTTCGCCACCAGAGGTACTTTGAGTTTTCGTAGCATCGTGAGCTTGCTTTTGCATACATTTTAATTAGTTCAAAAATGTTCTCGTTAATAGCGCTTTTAAAACAATGTAAAACGTGCCCAGTTATGCCAAGACTTATACCTATACAAACTCGTAGTAACTCTGATGATTTGGCTTAGCATGGTGTAACTAATATACCTAATACATAAGATAAAATCACAGTTATGTATTAATATACCAACAATATAAAATATCGATACTAAGAAATCGAATAACAAACATGATCTCTATTCTCGAACAAATTCATGAATAGATATCATGATTGTTTACATACCACCCATATAGCTAAGAGAATTATAAAAAGTTAACGATGTATTTTCGTCATATGCATAACTAAAACAAATAGTACTAGGAAAATATTTAACGACATTTTCTTATAAATAATAATTTCATACAATACTTGGGACTTACTATAAGATAATGCCTACATCTATATTTTACTTTTCTCGTCACTTTAATTTAGTAGTGTCTAAACGTAGCGTTTATATTTTACGAATCGATTTGTGTATAAAATCAATGAACTAATTATATCCATAAAGGAATTTCACAATTATTTATTCATTCTATGACAATATAAATCTAAGCTGGGCCCATAAACTAAAGGCGATATTACAACCGTTAAATTTTCGTACGGAGTTTCAATATTAGTAAATCGTATAACTATACGTAAACCTATAAAATACTACATCTAATGGGCAAACGACACTACTCTGAGTGACATACTATATACATAATTAAATAATTCATTTTCAATAAAATAATCAATTAATTTTTAGCACTAATATATAATGTAGTTAGATTACTGATCGGTAGGTATGGTCTCTGGCCTAATCTATTTTTATTGGTAGTGTTAAAATGTCTGTCTAGGTTTTTGTCTATTTGTTGAAAAATACATTATTTAAAGCAAAATTCTTTCACAAAACCGACTTCAGAGAAATTAAGTAGATATCTGCTACGGACAATTATTATTAAGGGGGCATTTGTGTACATATGAATATACTCCATTCAAAATATTTTGTATTTATGAAATTGATATATAAAAATAGATATTTACTCTTCTGATACAAGCTTGTGCCTGCAGCTTCATACTGATAGTGATGTCTTAAGATATAGCTAATATTCAGTAGGTACTTGATAGCTCTTATTTTTAGAATCCGTCAAGTATTTTTATATATTACTTCGCAACTAAACAAAGTTAGTACTTATACTATATTAGTGGATAATCTTTATCAAGGCGTAGATTTCTTGTGAGATAAAATTAAATTTTATTAGCATGAGACATGGTTACCGAGGATGTTACAAGGCATCGCAATCCAATATTGTTCTTAAAGTATTGTGCTTCTTCCCTCGTAGCGAATTCCTTACTTGGCAATCTTGTATTTGCTGATCTATGTTATTTGTCGACTCGTGGTACGGCTAAACTAAGGCAGGAGCCTATTAACGTGTTTAAGTTAGTAGATATTTACTTAACCTTCTGCGTCGATACAGCCGTCCAGCTCGGCATGACTTACGTTTATATGTTGGGGAAAGGTTCATGTACGATCGACGAATTCAAAGGTATATTGTACGAGTATAACGATAAATATTAATAATATACATATCTTTAGGCGTTTATATTAGTACTGTAGTCAATCTTGCTATTTATAAAAGTGTTTCGTGTATTGTAAAGTCACTGATTTCATTTGACGACTCGATGGCGTAGTGCTTAGGGTAACCGACTGCCACGCCTAAAGTCGCGGATTCGATTTCCGCACAAGTCAAACATTTGTGTGCATGAACATAGATGTTTGTCTTGGTCTGAGTGTTTCTATTTATATATGTATGTATTTACAAAAAATAGTATATATGTATGTTTATCCATTGTGTAGTACCCATAGTACAAGCTCTGCTTAGTTTGGGCTAGATGGTGTTGTGTGTAGAATATTATATTATTATTTCAGCGTCTGGCCCGCTGTGCCTCTTTCAACAGGCCATTTTATTTTTTGTTACGTGCATTATTCTTATTAAAACTCTTGCAATAATTAAGTGCTGGTTTATGAAATTAATAACACATCAAACAAGAGATATATACGATTGAGTTATGTTTTTTTACTTTTCGCTGCAACGTAGCCCATAATAAATCTAGTTTTTTCATAAGAAGTTACTCTGAAGCAACAATGAATAACAATAACAAGAGTGCGTAGTACTTAAATGTGTTGATGTCATGTCAACGTTTGGTCTTCTTATGTTTATCTTATTTCCTAATCATAAGTGAGTATATATTCTTAAAGATATAAAATAACAACGTTTTACTTAAAATTTTGTACATTCTAGAGGAGTGTTTGATCTCATTAGTTGCGTACATAATTACCCTAATTTGCATGATCATTCTTACAACCCATTGTAAGTACATACACACGGCTACACTTCAAGTTAGACACCCTATATATCTACGCATAACTACGCTACATACAAAATAGAGAATTGTCGGCAAGGGACTGTGCATAGTGGTCGATGTAATGGTAAGGTTGGAGCGTAACAAAAATATAACGCACTCTCTCGCACGATTCGCAGCGTTCAACTTCTAATAGTTCAAAGTTCAAACAGTCTAGGTTGATGTGTCGCTGTGTGTACGACTATATTTTAATAACTTATGACTAATCTGTGTATATTGGTTTTTTTATGTACCTCTTAAATAACTAACAAGAGTTTGGAGATTTATTACTAACATCAAAAACATATTTAAAACAAAATAATTCAGATATGAAAACGCAAGGCGTTACGTCATTATGTCAATCATAAACATTTAAAAAGATTGTATTTTGATTCCGAAATTTGTAAAATCTTTTTAAGCTAGATTTACACGCAGCCTTCGTACACCTAGCGTCACGTTTACTTGTAGTGGGCACTTGTGGCACGACTCACGAGCGACCACGTAACGTGTGAACAGCCCAATAAACTTTTAGGAAAATAATGGCAGAAAGGTAATTTCACAACCTAATAATAACCGCAGTTAACATAAACCTGTTTTAATCTAAGATCTTTTTAATATGGCGACCTTTTAAATTTGATTAGTTATAAAAATATTTAGACATTTTAGACAATGAATTGAAAATTGTTATGATATACCTAACAAAATTAAACACTTCATTTAACTTTAACCTAATAAATGACTACAGAAGACATAATATTTATCATTACGTTATTAATTCTAATAATAACATTTTAATTAAAACCTATACGACACGTGCTAACTTTGTCGAAAATATACAATTGCATTGAATCACAATCTACTTAATTTATATTTTTGTATTAATTATTGAGTACTCATTAAGATTATTTTCTAGCGTTAATAAAGCATTACGTTACAATTAAATTTTACACAAGACTATTTCATTTTCAAATCGATTAATATACTCGGTATCCTAAAATGTAGTTTTACTCAAACATCTGCGTTTTGGTACCTACATTCAACTAGTGCTAGAAATTGTTTTTTTATTTTGATTTGTTATTTATTTAAATCTATTTGCATGAAATCTGTAAGTACTTTTAGTCATAACTTTCTATAAAAACTACTTACAAGTTACAGGTCGGTACCTAGTAATTTGCGTTATATTATCATCAATTTAATTACAATTAAGGTACAAGACGATAAAGACCAGGTTTTTATATAACTTGATTAAAGGGCCTACTCAGGTTATCTATTAGAAACCTACATGGCGGTGACTGGTGACTGATTATTTATCTAGTAACAAGCTTTTACGTATCAAATGCAAAGATCATATTTTGAGGGACTGGTATTTAATATATCGTTATTAATCAAAAGTGTTACTAGTGTCTATCTGCGGTGTTAAACACAGCACAACAGTTATAAATATATTAGCAAGATGAATCCTAGTGTTGCACAATATGGGTCAATGTTAGAGCGGCTATGGCATCGTATGGAATTGCTTGCTTGGTAAGGCTCCAATCATACTGAGATGGCAGCGATGCCAAGAATACATATGATCGGCCGTTATGCTTTGGGTGATTCGTATTTAGTCAGTTTACATTCTATATTCAATAAAGAATTTGCTTGTGAAACAAGAGATAGTTTAGAGCGAGACGGCGCCGGCACCGAGCGCGGCGGGGCGGCGCCACCAGCGCGCCGGCGACTGCAGGGGATACTGTACATTATGTTAGTGCAGAGTAAGTTTAAAATGCAACGAATCTTTTGTCACTGTTCGCCGCGTCTCTGTTAACAGCTGCCATCTTGATATGAACAGACCCTCAATTTTTTTTATTGAAGTCTGCTTTCCATGTGAATGGGCAGGCAACACCATCTCTAACTTATGTACTAATAACACGTCTTTCTTATTTTAATGCTATTTTAGTAAAATAATAATTTCTTTATACTTAGATCTAATTTTATAATCTCTGTATCAAACTAACTTCTAAAGAAGCATCACAGTGAAAATAAACTGTTTTCACTGTGATGCTTCTTTAGAAGTTAGGTTGATACAGAGATCCTTGTGAGAAAAGCTACCACCAGCCGTAAACGGTGTAAGAACGACGACCGATTAAAGTTTGTTCAAAACATTAAATTGATTGGCCATTTGTCACCCTTATAAATTCCTTTAATAAAATATACATCATATGCTCTAAAAAGATAGTAAATACGGCTTACCTACAGCAAGCAGTTGTTTATAAACACATCTACTTATGCCGAGTACTGAGTATCTGTTGCATGAATACCTTTGCGACACAGGGAGAAAATAAATAAAAATAACTCATAGTTTATTTTATTTAAGAACATAAAAATTAAAACAAATAAAATAATATGATACATTTGAGGGAATAAGATATGTTATATAGACGTGCATTCGCTGTCATTTAACTAAAATAGTTCATTTATATCATTTATTACTGTCTCTGAAAGCGCAATGTGTAACTCAATAGGCGAATTCACTTAACTTCGTTTCTATAACCACAAAGATTTGTACATTTGTTCTCAGCTTACTTTTGCAAAGTATTTATAAGCTGCGTCAAGGATGGAAATTATTTCATAATTTTTAAATGCTATTTGGCGCCACCAACTCCTTCTTTCGTAAACTTTCGAACACTACACGATCAATACGACAACTTAAATTTACCGAAGTTTAAATTAATTTTTGCAGCCCATATGTTACTAAAAATATTTTATATCAAGCATGAAATATAATTGGATTTACTGTTTAAGTCTTCGGTCCGCAATTTCTTACACCTTTTAAATATATTATAAACAAATTATATAGCTAGTCGTCCATTTTCTTTAAGAGTTATAAATTCTAGTAAGTATAAATATAAAATTCACAAACATATAATAATTTAACTACGAATCATTTTATAGAGTCATTATTGCGTTCATTATATTTATTGTAACTAAATTATACTTAAGATTAGTTATGTTATATGTAGCATGGCTCCGTTCTCGTTTGTTTATCTTATTCTCTAAATAATAATCATATGGGCACCGTATTCCATTCATAGGTAGCAAACGACCGCATTGGTCGTGCAGAATCGTGGAAAGTACCATCCAACGGGTACTTTCTGGCAACTGTCAGTTTTAATTACAATACATAACACAAAAATTGCACTGAAAATGTAAAACGATTAAACTACGATCGGTGTAGGTAGTCTAAGCAAATCGCACACAACATATCAAGTACAGAAGGACGAGTCAAATTATAAGAAATAGTTCACAACAGCTATCAGATCAAGTTATCGGCCGTTCGTGACTGCGTAATTTTTGTTATTTCTGTTCTAGCGTTCGTTCAGACGATTCGTTTATCTGTAATGGCCGATTTTTTAAAATATATTATTTATTAATTAAAGTTTAATGAGTCAATATAATCGTACAACAGAAAATGCAGTATATATGCAGCAGTATTTGGGTCTTAATATCAATAAAGAAAATTTAGAAACTATTTTGTTTAGAAAATTGAAATATTTTTAGTAAAATTGGTTAATTGTTATCATTTATGCATGAAAATATTCGAATAATTAATGACTACTAATTAGATCATCTGTATCGCCAATATTATGATGATAAGGTAGCTATGATCTAATTGAACAAATACCGGTACGGTATACAGAACCGTATGAACGAGCCCTAAGCGCGAACGTGCAAGTAAAATGCATGTAGCAGACAACTATAGACATGAATTACACATATATAGATGGCCAAGTCTACTAAAAGTACTAAATCAGACACCCACACACACACTCGCACACACACACACACACACACAGAGATTCCGTCAGAACGCGACTTCAACCGAAATGCTTGTACACACGCGTCTGTGTAGGTGCGTCGGTTGCCGTGTGCTATATAGACCCGGCGATCCGTATCTTACTATTTTGTGGTCTAAATACAAAAGCTACGAAATAATTTAAACGTCACAGTATTCTGAAAATAAAGTACTAACTAAACAGTAATCGAATACACTTATACAAGGATTTTCAAGCAGAGGGTATAAATGTCAATATCAGGAAATAACTTTACTGTAAAATAACAGAGTAAAATTGAGTTCCAGTCAGTAGCAATCAGCCTACAAGTTGAACTACTTGTGTTATTAATATTGTAGAGTAAGTGAATGGTAATGGAAACAAAAATAAAAACATTAAAATTAAACTAGATTTTAATAATAGCACATAGAAATTCAAGCGGTTGATCATAAAACATTTACATAGCACTACCTACTCCGATCTTTGTTAAAGCATAGTTTCTAATTTGATGCAGTACATTATCTTATATTGTTGTAACATATCGACGTTAGATATCGAGAGCGCGAAAGTTGTTCGAGAAACAAGTATTATATACTATAACATACCTACTATGGTTCGCGAGAGAAGATATTGCATCAAATTGGAAGTATAACAAGGAATTACACATAAATATACAAAACTGAACTAATAATTAGCTAAGTTACAGATCGACATTATTGAGATTGGACCCGGAGTGGGTGGGTAGGTCATCTATGACTAATAAGGTACCTATAGGCACGACGGCTTCGTCGCGTTCCCTCAGTTTCCTCATCTCGTGGCGCAGTTTCTCGAGGACTGCGTAGTTGGGTTCGTTGTGGCGAGCCTTGTCTTGCAGCAGCGTGATCTGCTGTTCTTCTAGTTTCTTCTCTTTGCAGCTCTTGACGGATTTGGAGCCGTAGAGGCGGAGGAGACTGCCCCAGGAGCGGACGTGCGGGTGTAGCGCCTGTGACCAAGGATTAGATAAAGACCCGTATTTGATTGGGTAGCTAAGTGTGATTGGATTTATTAAGCTGAATAATAAAAAAGGGTGTAGCGATGTTCATTAGTGTCTATGACGGCCTACATATAAGCCTAAAATGTTGAGTTCGAGCCTAACATTTTGGTGTGAGCACTAGGTGGTTATGTGTTAGGCACAGCCCACCTGGCCCTCCCTTATATTCACAAATGGGAGTATATTATATAGAAATATGTAATAAGTCGTTAAGCACATTTACCTGCAGTATGGCCTGCGAGGCGCGTTGCTTGGCAGTCTTCTTGTTCTTACAGACGACGGTTGCGGTGTGCTTACCCACTTTCATCGTAAGCTCGATCTTTTGGAACTCTAGCTTCTTCATCTGTACATAGAGAGTGAACAACCACATTTAAAAGTATGTATATGATATATAATTTTAATTATTGCTTGTTGATTCAATGTTTCATTATTTTAATCAGCAAGTTATGTTACCCAAAACTTAAGCGACAATTTTCTTAAGCCCACTTTCAAGATTTATTATTTAAATATGGTAGTAGGATAATTCTTAAATGTCCGAAAGATTTTTGTCAATTTCAGTTCTATTTTTATTTATATATATATATATTTATTTTAGTCAGCCTCGATGGCGTAGCGGTTAGTGTAACCGACTCCCACGTCTGAGGTCGCGGGTTCGATTCCCGCACATGTCAAACATTTGTGTGCATTAACATGGATGTTTGTCTTGGTCTGGGTGTTTCTATGTATAATAAGTATGTATTTACAAAATAAAGTAAGTATATATGTATGTTTATCCATTGTCTAGTACCCATAGTACAAGCTCTGCTTAGTTTGGGTAGAATATTATTATTATGATTATCATTATTTAAAGGTTCTTTTAGAATGCTAATTGTTGTTGCGTATAAAATAAAATGCTAAATGTAGGATGGGCAATCTATTAATGACCGTAAATCAATACCTTCAGACAAATTTTTTACACAACCAAGGCCCGATATAAGCTGACGCCTGAAGGTAAACATTCAGTTATTTATACTTATTGAAATAATTAACTGAGTTTCCATTGTATTATGGACGATGTTCAGTCGTACCTCAGTATGTATATGCCTGTCCCCGGCGCCGAAGTTCCGCAGCAGGCAAGTCCGGAGGATGGCGTGAGGCGAAGGCTCGCAGGTGGCGGCGCAGAACTCCGTGATGCGCGGGTCTTCGATGCCCACCAGGTCGAAGAAGTCCTGCGTAAGCCAACCGAAAATAACAACACTTTAATCATGGACACATGGTAATAGAGATAGGGTACCAGACGACACTAATAGATATATTGTGCGTAAATATGCGTAATGCTAACATACCGAAGTTCAACGCTCAGTGGTGAATCAGTATTCTTAGCGTGTCCAACACATAAAGTTACTAAATAATGAAGTACAAGTTCATAAATCAATCATACGTAATGACGTATACTGTTAAAATATAAGGACGCATATATATTCAAGCGCCTACTATAATTGTTATCTGTAATGTCTATGCTCTCTCTGTTCTACGTCAAGTACATGTCAACGTACACTCTGTACGAATTAATTGAAGTTAAAGTTTATTTGAGTTAATCCAAAGTCACGCGTATTATTTCATCACAAAAATACATGTTTGTTAATATGGCTTGATACCCTTACTTAATTACCCTATTCCTTATACGCATTTGAGTAACAAAATTAATATGTATTAGGTAGAACGGTTATATAAAGGGAACACAACGAAACTGGATGCGATAGATGAAATACTATAACACTACATTGTTAAAGTTACATTTATTATATCGGCACTGTATATAAGCTATTTCACTGCTGGTCACTGTCTTCTAGGTTATGCTATAGCCCGTCACGCTGGACCTTTGCGGGTTGGCAGACTTCATATATTTTCGGGAAGATTGAACTTGACCTGGCCGAAGTGATGAGTAATGAGTTACTGCCTGAAGTGATGAGTTTAAAGTGGAACTCACATGGAAGTCGGACTGCTTATCGTCGAGGTGTCTCGGGTCGGCGGCGTCGAGCTCGTCCTTCATCTCGGGGATGAGGATGTGTATGGAGGAGCGCGCGGCCGCGGACTTGGCCTGGCGCTTGCTGGAGCCGTAGCCCACGTACTGCATGAAGTGATGAGTTTAGAGTGGAACTCACGTGGAAGTCGGACTGCTTATCGTCGAGGTGTCTCGGGTCGGCGGCGTCGAGCTCGTCCTTCATCTCGGGGATGAGGATGTGTATGGAGGAGCGCGCGGCCGCGGACTTGGCCTGGCGCTTGCTGGAGCCGTAGCCCACGTACTGCATGAAGTGATGAGTTTAGAGTGGAACTCACGTGGAAGTCGGACTGCTTATCGTCGAGGTGTCTCGGGTCGGCGGCGTCGAGCTCGTCCTTCATCTCGGGGATGAGGATGTGTATGGAGGAGCGCGCGGCCGCGGACTTGGCCTGGCGCTTGCTGGAGCCGTAGCCCACGTACTGCATGAAGTGATGAGTTTAGAGTGGAACTCACGTGGAAGTCGGACTGCTTATCGTCGAGGTGTCTCGGGTCGGCGGCGTCGAGCTCGTCCTTCATCTCGGGGATGAGGATGTGTATGGAGGAGCGCGCGGCCGCGGACTTGGCCTGGCGCTTGCTGGAGCCGTAGCCCACGTACTGCATGAAGTGATGAGTTTAGAGTGGAACTCACGTGGAAGTCGGACTGCTTATCGTCGAGGTGTCTCGGGTCGGCGGCGTCGAGCTCGTCCTTCATCTCGGGGATGAGGATGTGTATGGAGGAGCGCGCGGCCGCGGACTTGGCCTGGCGCTTGCTGGAGCCGTAGCCCACGTACTGCATGAAGTGATGAGTTTAGAGTGGAACTCACGTGGAAGTCGGACTGCTTATCGTCGAGGTGTCTCGGGTCGGCGGCGTCGAGCTCGTCCTTCATCTCGGGGATGAGGATGTGTATGGAGGAGCGCGCGGCCGCGGACTTGGCCTGGCGCTTGCTGGAGCCGTAGCCCACGTACTGCATGAAGTGATGAGTTTAGAGTGGAACTCACGTGGAAGTCGGACTGTTTATCGTCGAGGTGTCTCGGGTCGGCGGCGTCGAGCTCGTCCTTCATCTCGGGGATGAGGATGTGTATGGAGGAGCGCGCGGCCGCGGACTTGGCCTGGCGCTTGCTGGAGCCGTAGCCCACGTACTGCATGAAGTGATGAGTTTAGAGTGGAACTCACGTGGAAGTCGGACTGTTTATCGTCGAGGTGTCTCGGGTCGGCGGCGTCGAGCTCGTCCTTCATCTCGGGGATGAGGATGTGTATGGAGGAGCGCGCGGCCGCGGACTTGGCCTGGCGCTTGCTGGAGCCGTAGCCCACGTACTGCATGAAGTGATGAGTTTAGAGTGGAACTCACGTGGAAGTCGGACTGTTTATCGTCGAGGTGTCTCGGGTCGGCGGCGTCGAGCTCGTCCTTCATCTCGGGGATGAGGATGTGTATGGAGGAGCGCGCGGCCGCGGACTTGGCCTGGCGCTTGCTGGAGCCGTAGCCCACGTACTGCATGAAGTGATGAGTTTAGAGTGGAACTCACGTGGAAGTCGGACTGTTTATCGTCGAGGTGTCTCGGGTCGGCGGCGTCGAGCTCGTCCTTCATCTCGGGGATGAGGATGTGTATGGAGGAGCGCGCGGCCGCGGACTTGGCCTGGCGCTTGCTGGAGCCGTAGCCCACGCCGTACTGCATGCCGCCGATGTACACCGTCGCTTGATACGGCTGCGACGCGTTCTCTGTACCAAAAAATAACTGTCGTTATAAAAAGCTGCAAAATGTAGGTCACAGATAATTTTGAGCTGAAAATAAAGAAGAAGCTTTTAGCCAAAAGCTTTCTTTTGAACAATTTTTATGGTTTCTGTACAGATATAAGACACAACATTAATGTATGCTCTTCTTGAAGTGAACGCTGCATGCTATGTGAAAAAAGCTTGAGTATGTTCATCACAAATAATTAAAATTACAATAGAGGTCTAAATTTTTATTTATAGCTAGTAATCAAGAAATACAAGATCTTTCTGTTTCAAAGAACGAACAGATCTACCTAAAATATCAATTTCGCTGCAACCTTATTATAAGCTGACCTCATACGTTATAACATTGATTGCTAACTATAATAATTAGTGCGACAAGGGCAAGCTATAAGGTTTTCCATTATGTGTACGACTGTTACCGTGGTCGTGGAACGGCGAAGTTTAACTTTCCAAATAAGGACGGTCTATCAAGTTTTCTATTAGTTAGCTTGAACAAATACATAATGACGGAAGTCTTTCGTCTTTGTTCCAGCGATATAAGTTTAAAATGCTTAAGTCATAGTACATTTATATGGCATAGATCATATGCATATGATAAATGATATAAGAACCGTTTTTAAAGTTCTTCTAGTCTAGAAATATGTACTGCATAAGAGGGACTCTATATCTGATAGCAATATTCAAGAATTGATCTTACATAACAGTTGAAAAGAAGAATAGGCATTTCATGATCGTCAAACAAAGTTCTATGACAAAACCAGCTGAGCGCGCTCCTTTGCTTATGATACTGTCTATATATCACGAAAATCCAATTTAGTATCAACTACATGACCCCGGTATCTTACATTCGAGTCTTCGTTAAATGAAATATCGGCAATGTATTAAGTGGCAGGCGTAGGATCCTGTTTTTGTGTGAATTTAATATGATATAATATAGAAGTATTCATCGTCATTCTATTTAAAGAGCACTAATATAATATATTCATGGATTAGATTAAGAGAAAAATGGTTAAAACCAAATGATGAAAATAAATTATTCCATTATACATATATATATACATATTTTTTTTTTCTTTATTTAATTAGGGACTTGTAACAATCAAGGTTCATGCCAGTCCCATAAATTCACACATAGTTACAAACTGATTTTCTTAATGCTTCCATTATATTCTAATGTTTAATTGCATTGATGTCAGTTAGGAGTAAAATATAATAATGATTAGAGATAGCTCTTTATAACTGAAGACCGTTTGTATATATTTAGTGACTCGATGTTACGACAAAACATAGGACATAGACTAAGAAGAGGGGTCGTAGGTGTAAGCCCTGGGGTACTCTAGACTGGATCATTCGAAGCATAGATTTATAGCATCTGATTTTCACGAGCTGTGATCTATGAATGAGATAGGATTAACACTATCTAAGTAGAGAGCCACAAATCACCGCGTGACCCAATTTTTGTATAAGAAAACTGATCAACAACGTCAACCGCCTTTGAGAAATCGGTATAGATAGCTTGATAGCTTGTGCGTCTGTACTGGTTTCCATTGCTTCATAAATATCTGTGACGTAGTTTAAAAGATTCAACGTGGTGAACCTGCCTGGTAGGACCCCATGCTTATTGATATTGAAAATGGGCTTCCGATGAAAATTAATTCTAACTTGAATCATCTTTTTAACCGCCTTTACTATCGCAGATAGGGTTGAAACGGGTCTGTAGTTTGCAACATTATTCTCCATTTTTGTAAATAATTCTGGTCTCCATTTTTGTAAATCGGAGTAATTTGTGCAATCTTCAATTTAGGAGGAAAAGTGCAGAAAGATATTTGGTGAAAATGTGGTAAAACGAGTCATAAAGCTGAACTGAAAAATTGTGAAGAAATATTGGTGGTATTATAATCTAGTCTAGACCCTTTGTTATTATTTAATGATTTGATGAAACTGGGAATATCTGTTGTAAGTTGTAAGCAATAGATTGCTGTATGTTTACCAAGGTATATAGTTTCAAAGTATTTAGAGAAATGATGGCTGATATTTGAAGCACTTAAGGTAAATTTCGTCACTATTTGATCTTAATGATTTTGTAAATGTGCCAAAATATTATAGGTCAGATTTATTTAGTTCGTTCGGTTTTCTTTTAAGTTGCAAAGTATGTACAGTGTAAAGAAATATCTTACGGCTAAAATAGGATTATTATTTAAAGTGGACATTCATTCTTTTTAATTACTTTATTTTAGTTGGTTATTTACAGCTAATATTAACTTTATAATCTATATTATTTCATATAAATCACATTTATTAACATTATTTTATTATTTTATATACCGAACCTACAATACTCGGCGTAATGTCTGTGGCGAGGCGACCACACAAACTATAACGCCATTCAAGCAGTCATTTATTCATCCACTGATGTAGACAGAAATTTTAAACTAATTCCATATTTACACTCCATATTTTACATATTATTATCTTATTTAGCAAACAAACATGGCGTACTAAAAACAATATACAGAGACCCATATCTTTAATTCATTTTATTACTTTAATTTATTGGAGAACGAATATCTCTGAAAGTAACTAGATGGGTGTAAAAACCCAGGATTCAACCTCTCCGTCTTCATGAGAGCTTTTTTTTTATCAGCTTTTTGTAGTGTCCCACTGCTGGACAAAAGCCTCTCCCTTGACCTTATGACCTTGTGATCCCTATATCTCGGGGGTCTTTTGATCCACAGGGCCCATATTCAAACTCGACCGAGGGATGACCCCAAGGTATCTGTACAGCAAGTTACAATTCAATGGGTCCAGTGGTTCCGGAGCTATGCCTGTCACTAACAGCCACACACACAGATCCACATAGTGTTTTCATTAAGCTCTTCGAAGAAGACTCAGAGGTTAATAACTGACTGTTATTATAGTAAGTTTGTTTGATTGGTCTATAGTATATAATGTGGCAAATTGACTTAATTCATTATTTTATTACAACATTATATGTCTTTACTTATACCTTTCGTACCTTTACAGAAAAATAAGTGACACTTGCAGCCCAAATGTATGTTTAGTAATTTATGGCAAAGGATTAGACAAGACCTAATTTTTTATCTGAGATAGATAATGCAATTTTCAAACAAAGATGCACGTGGTGGCGGCAAGGTCTTTGTTTAGCCCTTCATAAAAACTGTTTTGTTTGGGATACAGGTGTGGATTTTATGTTGTTTTAAAGCTTATTAGATACAGATTAACGTCAATAATTAGAAACTAGGAGCAATGGGAACATTTTCTTGAGGTTTTTAACAATGTTTAAAAAAACATTGTACGAAACTCAGTTTTGGTCTAAAATGTTCCTCATTTTTATGCCACCGGTATTTTTTTGGATGTGAATAATATACCACCGTCGTTATTGTCTACACATTGCGTATTATTACTGTTTCTGTTTCAACACGATTAACCACCTGGTTCAAAAGTTACAAGGTTTTCTTAGTACAAGGTCCATAACTACTTAAGAAAAAATATAAATAGGTATAAATAGAAGAATATTACTTTTTATATTTTTTTATTATTTTTCTTAGCAATAAAATGATGTCTAGTTTCACTCATTTTGATATGTGCACTTTATGAAAACTCACACTGTATATTCGAATGTAATTAATTATTTTGGGCACTTTTGTTATGGAGATTTTGCAAATATAACTACACTACAACCATCTTAATGGGTTTCTATTCATTTTCAAAGCTCCTTTACTATCATCATATCACAATAATAACTCACCGAGCTGTTTGAAGTGGTATATGGGTTGTTTCTGCAGCGCGCGGCACACGTACTCGTGGAACACGGAGAGGTAGCTGCGGTCGTTCATGTTCATCACCCAGTCGCGCTTCATTGATTTACCGCCTACGAACAAATACATATAAAATATATTTAAGAATCATTACTTGATTGTCCCTGTGTCACAGAGGACTTAAAAAACAGTCACAAAATGCACCCTGTGTGATATGTGGCAATTGAACCCACAGTAGTTACGACACAACTTAAACGATTAGGTCCTTAGTTCCCAAAGTGGTCCAGGTGTCCACGGGAGACTCGACGTTCTACGTTGGCGCGACAAAAAAATGGGAGTTCACAATTCGTAAGCGGGGTCCATGAAAATTTATTTGCTAAAACCTCGGTCGACAGATATTTTGAGGAATACGCTGAATCGCTGAAGACACGAGAATATCTAAAAAAAAAATAGATATCAACTCATAGAGATTTGATAATAATTTTAACCCAATTTAACTTTTGGTCCGAATATACCGATTTTACTTGGCGGATTAAATTTCTAGCTGCAGAGGGGGTCCACCAGAACCAGCTAAATTTTGAAAATGGTCTATGACAGAATAAGTTTGGGAACCTCTGGACTAGGCTATCTATGCGTTCAAATGATGTCTGTAAAAATATGTTGGTAAAGTATAATTTTACAGATTGAATTGCTACAAATTTAATCTAGTTATTATTTACAAATATATACAACTGTCTGAAGTTGTTCTGTCAGAGGGGTCGCTCAAACATTTTATTTGTAGCCTTTTGTGTGTCTACGTTTGTGAGGGAGTACGCAGTGTGTAGTATGGTGTGTGTGTGTGTGTGTGTGTGTGTACGTACCGTTGTCCTGACCGGGCGCGGCGGGCGCGGCGGGCGCGGCGGGGATGGTGATGAGCTTTGTGCCCTCGGGCAGCGTGGGGTACTGCAGCGTCTTCCGCGCCTTCGTGTACTTGCGCCGGTCCGCCCAGCGCCTACAGGGATATCATCGTTACGAACGTTTTTTTTTAACTCTCTCTCTAGACATAATTCCAGCATTCGGAAAAAACGAACACAAAGAACATCCAGATACAGAACTAACAATTGTGGATATTACAAATATTTGTTCCGTTTGGGATTCGAGCCTACTACTACATTCGGCGGTGTAATGGCTTACCATTAATATACATACATAGTCTCACACCTATATATCTTTTAAACAATAGGCAGAGGTGTATCACACCCACCACGCAACCTACGGTTTTTGCCCGACCCAGGAATTGTACCCGAACCTCATACTCATCAGTCATTTACTAGCACTACACCACCGACGCAGCCATTTACTTTAGAAATTAAATACTTTATATGATATGCATGAATTATTTGCCACGTGAAGTTCTTAGGCGCTTTTAATTGCTTTTTCAAATTGACTAATATTATAAATTGTTTTGAATGTGAGTTCGTTTGTTACGTATTTACGCCTTAACCAATCGACAGCTTCGCATACACGTGGTCAGGGGCAATAATAACTGTTCAATGTAGAAAATTTATTTTATATCAATAGTCAATAAGATTATACAATACCTCGAGAGATGGCGTTGTTAGATACGGCTGAATCGCGATATGGTTTCGTTACCGTGCGAGGTATGTATATATAGATCGAGAAATTCAATGAACAAATGTTTACGTTTTTGAATTCGAGGTGTATTTATTTAAATATCCAATATCAAAGTATAGTGTGAAAAACAGTAACTATAATAAAAAATAAATACTGTTTGTTCCTCCAAGGGTAGAAAATTTACGTAACATATATTTAGGCGAGCGAAGACGCGGGCGCAATTTTGTTATACATACATACAAACTCATGTGTTCAACTCACCCGCCCGTTTATTCCCGAAGGGGTAGGGTAGGCAAGATTACACCCATATTTCACCATCTCAGTTTTAAATCCCACACAATAGAAAGCCTGTTGTCTTCTATTGAGAGCATTTTCACCTAACGATAGGCCGCGGTGATAAGCGCTAATCTCTGCCACGGAACCAATACCACAAACTATATCGTATCTAGTCTGTCTTAACAGCAGCGATAGCCGAGGGGAGACTGTCGCTCGGGCTGCCACGCTGAAGTCTCGAATACGATACCAAGGCATGCATCTCCGACTTTTAACTTTACAAAGTTATATGCGTACCAATTAGTTAATTACCACCTGCTTAAACTGTGAACGACAACATCGTGAGGAAACCTACATATCTATGAGTTCTCTATAATTTTCTCGAAGAAATGTGAAGTCTGCTAACCCGCACTGGGCCAAGATAGTACACTAAGTCCTAACTCGTCACAAACTGAGAAGAGGCCCGTGTCCAGCAGAGGGCAGTTTATATACAGAGCTGATATTATACCATGCAACACAAGACACACACACATACAAGCTTGACTTTAATATTACAAGTAGTGTACAAGAATACTCACTTGAAATGCATAATATTAACAGTTTTGAATATGAACAACTTCTTGCAGTATTCATTTATCTGCTCTGCATTCAAGTGCTGAGTCTTCCAACTGGTATTGATGGTCTCTACTCTCGGTGGAGGCATCACGATTCCTCCTGGAAGCACCACGGGCTGCCTATTCAGAGGAATCTCCAGTTTTTCCGAGGCCGTTCCCTTTTTTTCGTTTTCAACGATATCATGAGGTTTCTCATCTGATATAGTTGTTGAACTGTTTCTAAAAGGACATTTGGACGCTGATTCACCTTCAAGAATCTCTTCTTTGATTAAAGCAGCTTCTTCTAGCAACATCTCACTCTTTACATCTTCTACGGTGTCTGCAGAACTCTTGTGATGTCTTGCTGAACTGCTGGCGCCAACATTGGTATCCAAGTTAGTCTGGTGTCGGATAGCGTTGGCCCAAGTGCCGTTACGTATTTGTTCTTCTATTTTTTTGTCAATTTCTTTCTGTTTCTCTTCTTCTTCTAAAGCTCTTCTGTATGCGAAGCACGGTATTGCACTTATTGGTATTTCGTGCCGCTGTAGAATGAAAGAAACGATTGGATTATAATTCTTTTGAAGGCACGGTTACAAGAAAAAGGCTCAGCGTAAACGAACCACCGGTGGTTAGTACAGCGAGTCTAGGTGATTCAAAACGTATGAAAGATCATGTAAGCTGCTTATCTCGTTTGCGACGAGCCTTATACTTTTTTATACTTAAAATATTTTACTGCCTTCAATTTACTTCTTTTTAAATATAACCTATAGTAAAATCAAATTAAATCACGCACATAGAGTCAAATACATAATCGCAAAAGTAATGATAATATATTTATTTTACTTTTGTATTTATATTGATTGCCCGTTTCCGATATAGTTTACGACAAATAGGTAGTATTTAAATATATTATATTGTTACGTGCTGGGTTCGAGGAATAAGAATGTAAACAATATGACCGACTAAAACACGTTTTATTCAAACACACAATTAAACTTAAAACACAACACACACTATACTACACTTTTACACTGTAACTGCTTCAAACTTTGTAGTATTTACGCTTCCGTTCGCTCCGATGTATACTTGACCGCTTATGATTGTAAACTGACCCGGCGAGCGCTGCCCTTTTCCCTTTTTTACGCGGTTAAAGCGTTTCTGGCGATTTCTAGAAACGCCATACCCGGTATGTAATCAGTACGAAGAAGATTCGAGAATGTTGCAGCGTTCTCTCTACTCTTCGCGTACCGACAAAAAAAGTAGTTCAGTAAGACGTCAATAGATGGCGCTGTAATAAATTATTAGAAGGAACTGCCGAGTCTTCTCCACAGTGCCGATAGACGCAGGCCCCTGCGTCTATCGGCGCACAAAGATTTCTGGTAGGGTATGCACGCCCTATCCGAAACCTCTGCGAGGGCACTACATTTAATTTATAAATGTTTTTGTGTGTATATATATCTGTGTACAATAAATAAATAAAATATCTTACCAAATTCAATTCAGCGACTTTTCGACATGGCACCATTGATGATTGTGCGTGTGGCCACCATGAATATCCAAATAAGTGAGTGACGGTGAGAACAAGTCACCTGAATGATATCCATTGTGGTCTTGTAGGTATTACAAGGCCGTGAGATGTTAAGAGTGTTTCTTGCGCAAATTAACAAAAATAAATGAACGTAATTACTAACATACTTGACTGTAGGTATTATTTTAATTTTTATAAAGCAAATCAACGCCCCTATCTTTTTTTAAATAATTCTGTGAAACGACGTCGTAAAAATTACAAGATCGTTTTAAAATCATTAAAAGTTCTTTTTCAATTGAAATCATAGACAAATCAGTGAGTCTGCTTTGGCCCTGTGTGTTTCGTAAATATGTATGGATTCTTTTTAAGCAAGAAAATGATAGTTCAGCCGATGCGCTACTAACTGGAATCGTAACTATTAATTTTGCTAATTTGTAAACTTCGGGAAATATGGCTGTTAAATTGTTTGTATGTAAATATTGAATAAGATCAAATATTCCTAACGTTTTTAATTCGTCTGATTTATAAACGCATCGGAGCTCATTCCTAAGGCGATCCGCGTTAAAGGAATGTTCATGCGAATTAATGAGTTCGACGATCGATTGCTCTGGAAAATTATTACAATAAAAATTATAATATTCATACGAAAGTAGGTTGAAAACTTAAGGTCTTTAAAGTTTTTATAACGACTACGACACTCGTTCAAGACATTGTCAATAATCTCTCGTGTGTCTTGTGAACACCAAAAGTACATAACCGCCAAGGCCTTCCTTTCACTTTTTTAATCAGACGCTCGACGGGTGCGCCTGTAATATTGATGAACATTGTCAACACCTCGTTTTTTTTTCGGTCGATCGTAATTTGATTCTAATGTAGAGTTATACTGGACATAAAATTTTGTTCGGTATTGTCGCATAAAATTTTCGAACTCATTAATTTTATTGACACAAAAAACTTTTTTTTTCTGTAATATTTCATACAAAATATCTGTCTCGGAAAATATTTCTGAAAATGTATATAGAAAAATTAAATTCGAATTCTTTTAAATTATTTAAAAAACCAGAAACTAGTGTTAATGTTTCTCCGTCCCATTTTTCGTCATTTTCCTGCATATGGTCAAACATACCTATCAAATTATGAAGCTGTGTAGCAATAACATTAATTGTTCATGAGTGGTAACTCCACCTTGTTTCGGCAACACGAGGTAATTTACGCATTTAAGCATATTCGTGATATTGCGCGGGAAAAAAGTTCGCTAATGCTCGAACAGTACTAAAAAACCGCCTGGTTACCGAAACTCTTTCGAAAGACTTGGAAAGCACACGATCAAGTACATGGGCTGAATACCAAACATAAGTCGCGCGTGGACATTTTTGTCTTATTATGCTTTGAACTCCATTAACCTCTGAAGATAAAACTGACGCCCCATCGTAAGTTTGAGCAACTACTTTATTTAGGCAATTAAATTCCTCTAAAACATTGATAATAATCGAGCTTAAAGTGACAGCTGTCCGATCAGAACTAACATCAATCTATTTTATAAATTGATCTACTACTTGTGAATCGCGAAAATATCTTAAAACGAAAACTAACTGTTCACGACCGCTTAAGTCTGGAACTTCGTCAACTATACCGGCTACAAAATCGGTTTGCGTTATTTCTTTTTTTATCTGATCATATATTACAGATGCGACGCTGGAAATCAGATCATTTTGGGTTCTGTTCGACAATCCCGTGAATGAGCTACTAGATGTCGATTGTAAATGAGTTTCTAAATTACCGTCATATTTAGCTAACAGATCTACAAGTTCCAAAAAATTACCTTTATTATATGATGAAGCGGATTCGTCATGACCACGAAACGCTAATTCTTGTTTACCGAGAAAGCAAACTACGTCAATCAACCGTTTAAAAATATTTCTATTCCTTTCAACTTTTCCGTTTTGCCTTTCAATGTCTAATTTGAACTGTGTATTCAAACTAGACTCTATTCTACCTTTTCCAAACATTTGGAACTTTAAACAAGAATCTATATGTTTCTCCGACGAATTGTGTTTAGAAACAGCTTTGTGAAAATTATTTAAATCCGTATATCTATTATAGGTCCAAAACATTATTTCTATCTTGTTTTGAAAATAATATAAACGGAAAACAAAATAGTTTATTTGTTTGTACACAGCCCGCTAGCTAGCTATAAATTTCATAATACTTTTTATTAAAAGAACGTGTCGTATTATATTTCTGTATTATATCTAATAAGTTTAGATCTAAATCGCGAACACAGCGTCCAAGAGAAATTATTTTATTTTTGTCATCAAAAGACAACGTCGAGAAAACACCAGTTTTTAATTGATTTAAACACACATCACTAACACAGATCTCACAGGTAAAATTTGCCATAATTTACAGTAATTCCGGTAATTTCACTAATTATTTAGTTATCAATTACAAAGCGCTCAAAATCCCTTCGACAGCTCTGTGAAATAATTAATAATGGCGTACGATGCTATATTGCTAAAACAATAGGCCTATAATAAACAACAATTATGATGTTTTTGACAACTATTTAAACTAGTTGGATTATCGTTGTAGGCAGTGCCTTCAGTCGGCGAGCACACACGTGCATTTTACACACACAAGCAAAATATTTGTCTTATAGACAGCGTAATCGATTGACGTTTAAATGTACTGCCAATAAGCACGATTATTTCTGCTTTCAGACACCTCAGTGGTGCGGCGATAGCTTCTCATTAATTTCTATTTAGATCAATAGATGGCAGTGGCACAAGCTAGTTATATTCGCTATAACCTTACGCTGCAATAAGTCAGTGCAGGTGCAGTATCCCGTACGCTGCACTTCCTTCTCTGCTAGACGTGGTGTTCTAGAACGACCACCGCCCACAATGTCATCCAGTGTTGATGCATTAGAATAAGTATATTAAGTGAAAGCTCGGGTCTTCTTAATAAAATCTTAATTCGATTCCCGTATTAGTTACTTTAATTTTTTTAGTTTTTAAAAAGCTATTAGTATTGCCGCTGTTAGCCTTCGCGGAAAGTCGCGTTTGAAAACTGTAAAAAGTGTTATAACGTACTTCGCGACTGGTTACAGACTTTACGTAGAGGCAGTGCTTAAAATCAGTGACGCTCTTTACATACGGCAATCCACGAACCAAATAAACAAGTTTTGATTACGCGTAACATAACGCAGGTGAACGATGCATAAGGCGGTTAGACTGTGAGTAACCTTCTACTTCCTTCCCAAATTCCCTTCACAATTTTTGTTAATAAATTTTAACATTGTGTATTTCAGCATATGATAAACAGTTTTATAAAATCTAAAACTAAATCGTATGAAAAATAACTATACACGATAAAATTTCGTAATAAGTTATCGTAATTAAATAATTTCTTAAAAGAATAATAAGTGAATAAAGTCGTTACGTTTGCTTATATTATTCCAAAATATATGGAATAAAATTTTCATATGATTTGATTAGTTACCTAAGGATTTATATTGTTTGATTTTTATATTTTTACGTGTGTTAAATTTTAAAATGAATCAAGGTCAGATCCCTGTGCCCACTGCAGGCGCGGCAGCTGCGTCTGTTCGTACCGATACGCCGTTATCTATGCAATTGCCGAAATTATTAATGCCGCGTGATGTGTTAAGATTAATTCCTGAGTTTAGCGGTGAAACAAATTTACTTAGTTTATTTTTGCGAAAGTGCGAATATGTTATTGGTAGATATCAAGGAACCTCAGTACGAAATGAATTTTAATGCAAACCATTACAAGTAAATTAAAAGGTAAGGCAGCAGCCCTTATTAGTGAAAGAGGTGACTTCGAGACATACAATAAATTAAAATCGTTATTGGTTCAACATTTTGGCGATCCTAGAAGTAAGGAGTGCGTTGCTATTAAGTTAGAAACCCTAAAAATTAAACAGAACGAATCTTATTTAGAATTTTGTAGCCGTATACAAGATATTCGCGCTATACTTATATCCAAGGTTAATCAGAATAGCAGTGTTACTTTGAGGGAGGCTAAGCGAGTTATTTATAACAATACTTTTCTTAACATTTTTATGTACAATTTACCAGAACATATGGTACGGATTGTTCGAATTAAAAACCCAAACACTGTGGAGGATGCTCTAAAATATGTCCTCGAAGAAGTTAACTTTCAGGAACAGTATAATTTACGAAGTAAAATGTTACAACATCATCAGCTTTTAATTCAGGCAATCCGATACCAGTTCTTACACAGCCACCCTTGTAATATAGTAATAATTTCAGGCCTCAGCCAAACCAAGGTCAATTTATGTTTGGCATACAAAATCAAAATATTATCCGCCCAAATATGCCTAATCAACACATAGGTTTTAAACCACAGCTAGTTCAATTTGGATACCGACCTTCAACACAATTTGGGTTTAGACCCCCGAATCAATACGGATATCGACCCCCAGCCTTACCAGGTAATTGGCCGACAATGCTTGATGGTAAACAACCACAACAGTTTGGATATAGGCCCCCATTTGCGCAATTCGGCAAAAGACCCTCGCAACCTTTAGGCTTTCGTCCACCCAAGCCTTTTGTTAATGACAATGACGTATCAATGAGAACCGCACCAGCACCAGTTAAGCCTACACAAGGTTTACCTGTAAATGAACTTTATACTTGTGACAAACAATATATTTATGACGCCGGTTTCAATGATTATATGTATAATATGTCGACGCAATGCGATTATGATTATACAAATATGTATACTAACGATGGTTGTGTAGATCAGACTCCTGACGCGGATGCGGACATACCGTACTCATCTGAAAATAACAATGATTAGATGACGTACAAAATTTTTAGATGGATACACATCAAATTACCCTGAAATGATAGAACTTAATTATGATGCTAATTTAAAACATCCTTATATATATATTCCTAACATAAATAGAAAATTTATGCTAGATACAGGCAGTACCAGGTCTCTCATAAGTCCTAGAAAAGTTAATGAATATATTGCCGATTCAATATTCTATGAACCATTTACAGTTACAAGCACTCATGCTACCAGTAAACATTTTGAAGTTGCTAACATTTCACTTTTTTCAATTTTATCGAATATGGTTATCATAAGTTTTACATTTATGACTGACGGTAGGTATGATGGTTTGATAGGAATGGACCTAATGTCTCGACTCAGAGCTGACATAAGTTTCAAGGATAGGATTTTAAAAACAAACGACATTAATATTCCCATCATTTATAATACAGACCTTGAATATAAATTAGATCTCCGTACCGAACATAGAGTAAGTCTGCCTGTAAATCAGAAAGATGGTTTTGCTATTTTAAATTATAAACAGTTTCATGATCAAACGTCAGGTATTCTACCTGACGTTTGATGAGTGTGACTCTCGAATGACGTCTTTTAAAAGCTTTTCTAGCTTTTAAAAGACGTCATTCGAGAGTCACACTCGCCTTTGAGTGACCCCGTACATTTAGTGCCCAAAAGGCAGACGCTTCAGGTCAGGTTAAATATAGAATGGTCATAGAATATAGCCAACTCAATGACATTACTATTGATGACAAGTACCCACTTCCTAACATATCTGACTTGTTTGACAAACTTGGTAAAAGCAATTATTTCACCACACTCGATTTGGCTTCTGGCTATCACCAAATTGAGAATGCTGACTGTAAGAAAACAGCGTTTTCTACGCAGAATGGGCATTTTGAATTTCCCCGTATGCCATTTGGCCTCAAAACAGCTCCAGCGACCTTCCAAAGGACAATGGATAATGTTTGAAGAGGTCTAAAGGGTATTCACTGTGTGGTCTACTTAGATGATATAATTATTTATGGCTCAGGAATCGTAGAACACATAAAAAGACTACGATCTGTCTTCGACAGACTACACCAAACAAATCTGAAAGTACAATTACACAAATCCGAATGTTTACGTAAGGAAGTGCAGTACTTGGGACATACTTTGATAAAAACGGACTGAAACCTAACAATGACGAAATACAAGCAGTTCTTACGTACTCCATTTCCGCTTCAAAGCTATTTAGACAATGTTACCAAACAAATTACTGACAGCACACAACGACGAAGTACTGATGACTCTAGGACCATTTCTATATCTGACTCTGAAAGAACAGCCACAGCTAGTCCGATAACTATTTCAGACACCGAGACAGTAGTAGTTCAACAAACACCTGAATATCCCATACCGTCTGAATCTGAATCTACACAAACAATTCATTCAGCTAAAGATTTGGAATCCCACGGCATTCCTATTCTACACGAGGCAATAGATACAAAACCGAATCAAATACTTGTTTTTAGCTGGTTCCGAAATGATACCCAAGTCAGAGATTCATCTAGGAATAATCAAAAGGTATTAGAAGTATTTTTGCCCGTTGACAACCAACCATGAGCTTATCAAAGATTTTCTAAAAAAATATATTAAACCAAAAATTAAATACTTCATTTATTTTGAAAACCCGGCACATAAAAAGCATTTTAGTAATGTTATAATTTCCTTATTTAAGAAAGGTATGGTAAACTTTTATGAATGCACCGAGCGAGTAGTATATGTAGAAAATGAACAAGAACAAAAAGCAATTGTTATTAAATTACACAAGGGCAAAACTTGCCATCGCGGGATTTCAGAAACTATAAAACGAATTCGTCGTAATTATTATTGGCAAAATTTAAATGAGACTGTTACCGCTATTATTAATGCGTGTGAACATTACGAATGCGCTAAACACGACAGAAATCCCATTAAACCAGTATTACAACTTACACAAACCCAGAAGGCACCTTTTCAGGAAATTTTATTAATATATTTAGTATAGAATCTAAATACTATTTAACACATATCGATGCATTCAGTAAATTAGGCCAAGCTATAGAAATTCCATCTCGTTCAACGCCTGAAGTAGTCAGGGCATTATTGAAATACTTTTCTTTCTACGGGTTACCACAAAAAATCATTTCTGACCCGGGTACTGAATTAAACAATGAATTACTAAATGAACTTACAGATTTACATAAAATAAAATTGCATATCACTACACCCAACAACCCAAATTCTATGGGGTTAATAGAACGTTTTCACTCTATGATAATAGAAGTGTATAGGTTAGCCAAATATGAAAGGAAATTCACAGACGCAGCATCTGTGATGATTTATGCTGTTATGGCTTATAATAACACGATCCATAGTAGCACATATTTAACACCTTTTAAACTCGCATTAGGTCACACCGAATTAAATTCTACATTTGACTCCGAATTTGACAAAGCAAACTAATTAAGGACCATAAGAAAAGAACTCAAGCTGTTTATAGATTTATTTCAAAAAGGTTAAATGATCAAAAAGAAAAGATGATAGCCAAGCGGGGTGGAGACGCTCAACCAAAATTAATTAGGATAGCCGATTTTTGCTAAAGCTGTTAATAAAAGACAATCTAAAGTTAAACCAAAGTTCCAAAAAGCTATTGCCACAGGACAAATAGAGCGTAATATCGTACCAATAAAGCTAAAAAATAAAGACACAAAAGTACCTGTTAAAAATATAAAACGTCCTCCACAAGTGGTGTATAGTCCTGCTGAACTGGACAACGATCAATTGGGCTCTCCCAAACCTGGCCCTTCAAGCAGTAAAGAGTAACCAAAATCCTGGTATTCTCCCGGTAAAATTAGGTCAAGCTTTTGTACAACACGATAAATGGTCTATAGTAAAAATTACCAAACTACAAGGTATGAGTACAGATTTGGCTTTCAATATTCAAAAATATTCTGAATTTAGTCAAATGCTACACCCTAATAGCTTCTATATGGATGAATTTATGAATCTTAAAACACAAGTAGAGTATATTCGTAATGAAACTGTAGAAAAATTAAAGCATTAATACCTTCCAAAAGATTTAAACGTGGCCTTATAAATCACATTTATTAAAATTATAAAAGGTAACCTTGACCACGCAGATGCGATTAGATATGACCAACTCATTAATAACATTCAAACAAAAGAGTAGGCAATATCAAATAAATTCACTGTGATAGCTGAAATGGTGGATCATTTCCTAAACTCTATGGAAATCATTAATGAAAATACTAGTAAAATGAACGCACGGATTAAATTAATTGAAGGCCTTGTGAATAATCTTAATACAAGTAATAATCATTTAGCCAGTAACCAGTTTATTGTAAACTTTAGAACTATCTATATAAAAATTGGTGACTTAGAAACGGCCTTGTCTTTTAGTAAATTGTTATCTACATAAAAACTTACCTTAAAAGTGATGAAATCACTTTTATTATTGAAGTACCACTAACTGATAATGTTACATATACTTATTATAAATTGTACTCTCTTCCTATGACTGATGATTCCTTTAACCAAACCCTTGTTATTATTCCTGAGTTTCCTTACCTATTAGTAGAAGGGACAAGATATCGTCCGATTGACTAACCATGCCGAGAGATAACAGCTAAGGAATACCTTTGCCCTGAAAATAATATCGTCCAATACACTGAGGAAACTTGTATTGAACAATTATTGAAATATCATCCTACATAGTCACGCTGTTTTCCACGTAAAATAAACTCAGAATACCTAAAAATCCAAAGGATTGGTCCAGATAGGTGGATAGTTTATTCAAAACATTACCAAGTTATTTCACAAACATGTGGCAATGACAAGACGAAGGAGCGCATACGAGGCACTTATATATTAACTGTAGATGAACAGCGTGACGTTTATATAGAAAATGCCCATATACAAGAACGACGATCTTACTCACTGCCGACGGAATATATGTCAGTACCGATTATCAACTTACCTAAGTTACCGCAAGGATATGCTGACGCCGCAGTAATGGAGCCTGTAGATCTGAAAGGAATAGACTTAGACGACATACGCCATCTAAATTACATTCTGAAAAATAGTGTCAAAAGCGTAAAAAGTGAAACCGAAAGAAATAGTCGCCCTTTTCGTTCTGTACGCGATGGTCGTTTTATTGTTAATAGCCATAGTTACATATAAGTATTTAAATGTAGTAAAAATAATGTGTAATCATTTTTCTTTTGTAACTATTATTACGTGTTCTCGAAAAATATACCTCTTTTTCGCTAACTTCGATCTAAGGGGGGAGAAGTTATATTCACTATAACCTTACGCTGCAATAAGTCAGTGCAAGTGCAGTATCCCGTACGCTATACTTCCTTATCAGCTAGACATGGCATGATATTCGAATGTTCTGGAACGACTACCGTCCACGATGTCATCCGGTGTTGATGCATCAGAATAAGTATATTAAGTTAGTCTTACTTACATAGATTCTGTAAAGCTGGGGTCGTCTTAATAAAAAATCATAATAGTTACTTTTAAATTTTTAGTTTTTAAAAAGCCATTTCGTCGCTCCCGAAATCAAACTAGCTCTTATTATATCTGATAATTTTATAGTGTATTTATTTTTATTCAGCTTGTAGTATTTAGTAAATAGATTTCGATTATATAGATTTACATAGGCCATCGGACTAGGGTATGCAGTGCTTATTTGCTTGTATGAAGCGCACGCGCCTGGATAGACGGCACTAGCTGTAACGATATCGTTACATTTAATGACTGAGAAACGGGGCTACATAAACACATAAGGAAGGATTCCTTTGTGAGTTTATGTGATCCCCTTCAATGAATCTGTACTGGTTATTATTATATATTATAACCAAACTGAAGGATAACTTATGATCAGATGATTATAATAATCATCCTCTCATAAGCTATCCTTCGGTTTTACCCACGTTTACGATTATTGCTTCGGTCTCATAGCTCGTAGCATCATATTACTTACTTATTTCTGGATAGAGTAGTTTTTGTAATGGCGAAAGTGGTATTAATATCTTTTCAATTGTTTCAGAGTATAGGTATCGATCAAAAACAAGTAACTAAAGCTCTCGCACAGGTATCACATAATTTTATACTACAAAGATGAGGTTGTAGTATAAAATTATGAGATACCTGTGCGAGAGCTTTACATAATGTTCTCGAAAATATGTGCCGTTTACAAACACCATTTGACCAAGCTTAATACAGTCACAGTGCGAGGCGGCTACCATTAAGATACCGACTACGTTTTTCGCCTTATAATCCTAACTTATATTATAAATGGGAATGTGAGTTTGTTTGATATGCTTTCACACTTTAACTACTCAACAGATCATCATCAAATTTCGCATATGAGGTACAGAAAAGTAAATACTTTTTATCCAGAAAAATGTACCGTTGCTGAGGGATAGAAAATTGACATAACCTAAAATTACGCGAGCAAAGTCGCTTGCAAAATCTAGTATTAGTATACATTACCCTAGTGTTGTTTTTGCCGAGGAAGTAAGGCTTCGAGAGCGTGCAGACTCGCGTAGAGCGGTGCATGTAGACTGGCATGCCGCTCATGTGCCGCACCATGATCCAGTCCAAGGGTAACACCTCGAAGTGGTTCACGCCTTTCTCTGTGAAATAAATCTGGATGCAGAGTCGTAGCCAGAAAGCCAGTTTATGCAGACACTATTGAATTTGGTTTTATCTTATGCGAAGCGGATAATTCGTTAATCGGGGATTATTATGTTCTATGGTTTCTGCGTGTGACGCACACTATACCTATGAATTGTTGGCAAACTTTTTTTAATATGCGTTTCAAATTCCACTGCTGCGCAAAGTCCTTCCCACTTTCCCTCCAAAGCAGCTAACAACCAATATTTGTTTTAAAGGAGTTAGCTTATCATTATTATCTCATCTCGATACTTTTACATCGCTTCGACCCATTTTGTTGTAAATTTTGCACATTACGTATTAGTTATACGGTCAACTAAAAGAACGGGAGAAGCTAACACATTTTAAATAAAATTATATAATATGAATAAATATGATTGATTGAATGAGATGTATTTTAAATAAAATACATATCACTCTCATTTAAACCACGCAGGTATAACAAAAAAAATAAAATATATTCTTCGTTATCGCTAAATCAATATTTGTTATGAACGCATTTGAATAAATATTTTCAATTCAACCTGTTCAGTACTTATTTTTAGGTCGCAAATCAGCTGAAATAAGCTGGCGTCAGATAATTTAAGTATGACTAGGGCAAACTAGACGACTTAAATTAAAAACACGCATATGGCAAATCATTAATTACATTTGTAATGTTTCGCAGCAGGATTCAAGATTCAAATAAACTGCACTTTACTATACCTATTGAGACATCATTAACAACATAATATAGCATTAAAGAAAGATTTTGAATGGGCTTTTATAGTCCCATGTATCTTATTAGTTTTTGTTAATTCACAATTTAAAAGGTAATATATGGACAGAAAGGTTATTAGGCATACCTTCTGAAACGATCTTCTGGCGTGCCACAAAGGGCTTTTCGTAATGCTCTGTTGAGTTTTACGCGTAAGTCACTATTTATTATATTAGGTATATTATTTTTATAAAAGACAACTCCAGACTGAATACAAGAAATCTAGGCATAACTCGCGTAGGACTTTACAAACATTCCAACAACAAACACAAAGAACACCCAAACTTATAACAACTACTTTGGATCACACAATTGTTATATCAAATCTACAATCCTCGGCGCGGCGGCACAGGTGAGGCTCCCATTTAAACCAGTAGGTACGCCAACCGTGCAGTCAAAATAAATCAGTATAGGAACAAAAATGTTTATCAAGCATACCTTCTAGAACGACCTTTTGTCTCGATATAAAAGGCTTTTCTCTAGTCTTCGGGGCTCCCTTGAGTTCTTCGGGTAAGTCCTCTTCCAACATGCGCTCGATCTCCTCTTCTGGTAGCTCCTCTGATTTACCTACAAATTGTTTGGTAACGCTGTATGGGGCAGGTAATCGGAAGTTTACCCCATTTCTACCATAAATATCGTTACGTGTTAGTAAATTACCCGTGTGATGACTATGATCCTCAGACATAAAAAGCAAGGCTTGCAATACATATATTTGTTTAATAGTGATGATTAATTTACTACCCTAAATTAAAATTGTTACAATAATTTAAGCCCCGTATAGCATAAGATCCCGTGTACCTATTAAGCTATACTTCCATGCTTTCAGAAGACTTTAGGGTAAATAATAAATATTCATAGATACTGGTTGGTCCTTTTGTGATGGTCCTATCAATTATTTATACATAGAAGGGTAGCAGCTTTCAGTGGCCTTTGGACGAGGTTTCCTATATCTTCTACCCAGAATCACCAAATTCCGTTGTTTAGAGCGAATTTAAATGTTGTTTAAAACATATGTTTTCTCTGAAAATAATGGCTTTCAATTCGAGTGTTGCATATTATTTTTCCCATTCGCTTGAGTTAAAATAAAATAACGCGAGAAATATCTTTTGATGGGCAACCTTCTACTTGCATAAAAGCGAAACCTTTTTGGCTATATATCGTTCCTGACTTCAAAGAAGCAGAAGTTCAAATTGAAGATCTGTCCAAAAGCTATGGGCGTTGTATTCTTGGATTGAAAAGTACTGATCACGACGGAAACGTAACGCTGTGTCCTAAAACATAAATAAAGACAAATAAGAAGATAAGACAAAACTGAAGTATATAGGGAGCAGACACGTCTGTCTCATTCAACTAGAGAGGTGGACACAAACTGATATTAATTGATTGCTAAAGGCCAAACAACAGTGAGGAATATCTAAACGGAGAATCTTGCTTTCGATAGGAACAGAGGAATTTCAAGATTCAAGGGAGAAATATTTGCATAATATAGCGATGGACCTACTTGTCGAGGATAGAGCGAAGTGGATGAGCAAGACCGAAAAGGCCGACTCTCACCATGTGGGATATAAAGCCAAGTAGAGAGAAAAACAAAGAGATGACTTACTAAAGGCACATTTAGAGAGGGTATTACAAGAATTATGGTGTTAAGGTGTTGTTTGAAACTAATATAATTAATATCATCAAAAGCTGTGAAAACTCGTACAAAAGCACACTTGATATAAATTCGAGAAGAATTCATACTTAGATAATTTACCTTAAAACTTATTCAATAAACTATAATTTATTGTCTGGATCTTGGATTTCTGTGTTGCGGAAGAAGTTTCTAGACATTCTGTTACTGGCTATTAACAATCATCTACACAATAGCAAGCATAATAATCACCATGTTGTTCTTTTTATCATTATGGGGACCAATTCAAAAGATTCTTTGTCTCTCTCGGTTTTATGTCTCTAAGCTATAATAAAGGAATTTTCCTACCAATATAACATAGAATCATCATTGTATCTACAATTATTTTCTAGCATATCTCAACCCTGGAACTTTGAGAAACCTAACATCCTGGGACCAAAGAATTCTTGGGTGTGCACAACCTACTTGGACCCTCTTTATATACGCCAATGAATAGGACAAATAGCAAATTTGAGAAAATCATGTTTACAAAGTAAATAATTATACAGTGTTAATGCTAAGCTACTTCTGTATTTCTATTATGTAAGGATCTAACATAGTTTCATAAGATTTATAAGCAACAACAACAGCAGGAAGACAAGTAGACTAACTTATATATTATATTGATAATATGAGGATAGGGGTGCATGCAACGTGAGGAGCACCTGAAAACCAGAATTCTCAATAGTTAGTAACCAAAATATTTAAGGAATTGTTTACATGTTTATGTCAATTATTTCTGGCAAATAACTGGTTGGCTATGTTCAATTGGACAACATACTGCAGGAGATATAAGAAATCATGTCAAATGGAACTATAAGTGAAGAGTTAAACCTGGAACAGCTCTACAGATGGAGCAATTTTCACCTGTAGTAGATTATAGCAACATATGTTTACTTTGTGTTTTACAGTAACTAGCAGCTTTAGAAACTTCTTATGGACACAGCACAGTAAGACTCTTTGAACTCATTTAAATCATCTTTACAAAAGACTTACTCTATGAAAGTTGAGCTGCACCAGCTTAAGCAAAATCCCATTTTTTTGGAGTCCCACCAAGCACTTAGCAGTGGTGTCACCACAAAAATTGTCATTTAAGCTTTTCATAAACTACCCTAAAACACTAACTTTATTATAGTCTTTAAAAATAAATATTTTTTTTAACTGTATAAGACAGTAAATGTCATATGGTGTATATAATGATAATTAACCTATTGCTTGCCAGAGATAATATAAGCTGCAGCCAATACACAATTTTCTAATCGTAAACCAAATGCACAGCATAAAACTCTACAACATTAAATTATATACTATTGGGAGATACACAGTTTACCAGCTTTCTAGTATGTACATCATTTGGAACTGCCTCAATACTTCATATATTTAATGTCCAAAACATACCATGCAAGAAGACACATATCAACTAAAAGGACCCAAATACCATCAGACTCATCCGAATTCTCATCATTGCTGTCCTCATCATTTGACTTGACCTCGTCCAGTACATGAAACTGCCGCAATCGTTCAAGATCTTCAGCAGTCACAAAGTTATTAAAATTCCCTTGAGAACTACACCCTTCAATTGGGTCTTTTGTAATGCTACTTGAATCTATTGTAGTTATAGGCGAATCCTTAGTTGCTTCTGAATCTTCTGACTGTGTAACCGTCTCAGGCTTCAACTTCTCATTTATATTACTGGCATTGTCAACTTTACGCTTTTTAGCGGGCTGTTCTTTTCTTTGGTCTTCTTCACTCATATTATTTTGTCTAAAAATAATGTTCTATTAAACATGTTTATGGGTTGAGGTTGAGCAAAGCCAAGCAGTAAAAATATTTTTATATTGTAGAACTTAATGAATCTAAATGCTAATGTTTTAACTGTTACTTTCTGCCTGGCTTTACCCATATTAACAACAATGACACAACAGCAAGAAATAATTACTTTGACACTATGCGCATTACTCTAAAACTAGATGAGTCTATCATATACAACTTGTAGTGAAGTAATTGCTGTAAACACTGTGATGATAAATTTACTGCTAAATACTTACTTAAGCAAGATAATTTACAAATTATTAGTGTTTCTAATGAAGCATTTTATTGATCCTATGTTACACAAATTTTACATATGAGTACACAGTATTATTGCCGATTTATTATACTTTAGACAAAAATTACAAATATAATAATATCACAACTGTCTTAAAATACAGATTTCCAGCAATTATTCTTTGTGTCAACCAACTTCTGCAGATATTTTCACCTTTGAGGTTATTCACATAATCTACAACCCAAAGACTTGTTGAAAGATAGCCCACAAACAGCAATGGCAATAAAAATCCAATGCATATCAACAGTTGGATTCTATCCATCGCTCCGTGTAGACTTTCGTTAATTCTGTGACCGCGTGTATGGCGTGCAATACATCCGCGATGAAAAGCAGAATTGCCAAAGACTAGTAGCTCTGATTCTTTTAATACAGAGGCTGTAGTCAATAGCAAGACCGCAAGAAAACAACCGCATAGGATACCACTTCAGCAGCGCTGTAATCCTGTGTAGTCTGCAAAATAACTTCAGTTTCACTTGCAAAATGGTCAAACCAATCACCGAATACACTTATACATCACAATTATTGACTTCAAGCTTGGTCAACGCTTACATTTCAAATGTTTTACAATAGGTAATCACAGGAATAAGATCTCATTGAAATCTGACCGTTTTACAAGTGTGCATTTTTCGTTATACTTACGTGACCAATCATGCACTCAAAATATAATTATGATAATTATTGGTGAGAACAACTTTTGCCAATGTGAGTGCGTAACTTAATAACTAGATAAAGACTGGTGTGCGTATATTTACTGTAAATAATATTTGTGTCAAAAATTAGATCGCTATTCAATAATCATTACAACACGGCACCACAATTTAGTTTTCTATTAGGGATGGGCAAAAAATATCGATACATCAAAATATCAATTTATTGAAGAAAATTATCGATATATATCTTCGATATTTTTACTCTGGAAATATCGATATTTGATATTTATTTCTGAATATCAAATTCGATATTTTTTAAGAGCTTGTTTATATTTTATATTAGTTTTATAAATAAAAATAATCTTTATTTGCTAGGATATAGTTTATTTTTAAATTTGTACCTGCATATTCTGCCACATGTGGTGTGCAAAATTTCAGTAATTACATTAATACAAATTTAAATAAATGCAAATTATTGAAATTACATATTTATATTAATTAATTAGTAGTATATAATCCAGCAAAAAAACATAATAAAATAAATATACAGCACATTAAAACATTCATTTAAAATAATACATTATAAAAATTCTAACACCTGGCGATGAAAATAAAGATGTATCAGCAGACGTTGCTGATCCCAGTATTAAGGTATGTCATATGGATTCCATATTAAAATTGCAATAATTAAACGTGTGATTGAAAATAAGCAGATTATGAATTTATGTTTTATTTGCTAACTTTCTTAACTATTTTCTTATTCCCAGGTTACTTTTTCAAGCAATAAAGATCCAGCAAGAGCAAGTGCAAGAAGTCATAGAGAATTCTCTAGATTGTGCTAAAACCTAGTCCTACATTCAAGAAGCAAAAAAAGAGAAAACATCCCACTCTTTTGTTTAGAAAGAGGTTCAAGCATTGAAGGTAAGTTTGTGTAGCAGTTGTATAAAATATAGCTTTTCATTAAGTAACTACGAAGAATACCTATTTTATTATAAATTTAAAAGTGATGCATAACATTTAGTGATGTTTCAAATCAAATTAAACATTTATTTGCATAACTCAAGTGCATAAAGTTGGTATATAGTAGGTAGGTATATGTCGGCCTCGATGGCGTAGTGGTTAGTGTAACCGACTGCCACGCCTGAGGTCGCGGGTTCGATTCCCGCACAAGACAAATATTTGTGTGCATGAACATGGATGTTTGTCTTGGTCTGGGTGTTTCTATGTATAATATGTATGTATTTACAAAAAAAAAGTATATATGTATGTTTATCCATTGTCTAGTATCCATAGTACAAGCTCTGCTTAGTTTGGGCTAGATAGTGTTGTGTGTATGTGGTAGAATATGTGGTAGAATATTAGCTAATATAGAACATGCTGAATTATAAACTCAAAAGAAGTATGCAAACAACATTACATTATTAGGTACATGCATCATCAAAATCATAATTGTCTAATCCATTAAAAGTGTCAAATAATAATATAACCATTGTAATAAGTATACTTATATATAACAAACATAGTGTGCATATAAAATTGATTGATACAATATAAAATAATAATCAAAATTTATGTCGCAAGGTTAAATAATTAGTATTAATGTCGAAAAAATTGTGTACTTGTTATGGGTAGATGGCAGCAGTGGCGCTAGTTTTGTGCTGCCATCTAGTGTAAAAAGATAGGTATCAAAATAGCAAGTAGAATAGCCAGAGTTAAGTGTGTCCAAGATTTTTGTATGGGATTGAGTATCTGTACTAGTATAGTATTATATTATCTGTGCTCTGGGTTAGTTGCGTATGATTAATTCTGAACGCAGTTGTTTGATACATACCGCAAGTAATTTTACTTTATTGGCAACACTGATGCTTCCCATTAGCAGAGTATAAATATGGAATATGTTTATACTGTGCCATTAATGACCATTTACAGAGGCCATTTTGTTTTCGTCGAAGTTCATGAGTGTTAATAGACTCGAAAAAATTTGGAACAAAAAAATATCAGGTTGATAAACGGCTGTTATTTTGGTTAATTCACCAAAATAACAGCCGTTTATCAACCTGATATTTTTTTGTTCCAAATTTTTTAGAGTAATAATACACGTTGAATATTATTTTCTTTTACTCGCAGCGATTATCTTGTACATACAATATTATATATAGCTCAGTGGGGAGACCAACAGACTGCAATGCAGTGGGTATCGGGTTCGAACCCACGTCGCGCACCTCTAACTTTCGGAAGTTATATGACTTTTCGAAATTATGTGCGTATTGATTGACAATTATCGCCTGCTCCGTGCCTCGGAAAGCACGAACATCTATGGCAGTCGTTATTGGGAAGTCAGTGCCTTCTAATATCCTGACACTGGACTTAGGGTATAGTTAGCCTTCGGGTTGCGGAGGTCAGGTGGCAGCCGCTCCGTGTAAAAACTGATATCCAGTCAAATCCGGTTAGACTAGAAAGCCGACCCCAAGTGACTTAAGAATAATAAAGGCTAGAGAGAAGATAATATTTTTGAAATTAAACACTTTATACGGATTCTGTCGCGTTGTTTATTTTACTTTATAACACTGTTATTACATAATTTTGAAAACTCTAACACTACTATTATTGAACTTTACTAGTATTTGTGTCCTCTAATTGGAACAATGAGTGTTCATCAAATCATAACTACTGAGGACTTCGGCATAATTAAACATAGACACGTCAGCTGTTTCTGTGGCGAAATTCGAGGCAGTTGCTCTTGTTTTGACGTTAAAAAACATAGTATTGTTAAAAAAAATGCATCTCAGGATTTTACAAACACAGACATAATTGAAAAAGCAACAGCTATTACTACACCGAAATGTTCAAAAAGGAAGAAGGGTTATTATAACAAGAGTGAAAGCGTCGAAGTCGAAGAAAAAAGTTGCAGTAAAATACACGCTATGACAGGACCGTCAGGTATTTTGAGAACTACTGATACATATAATAGAAAACAATCACGTGACATGAAATCAAAAAAGATAACTAAAATGGTCAATGAGAGATAAGGAAAAGAAAACAGAAATAAAACCGTAAAAAGTAAGATGAATACAAAATCTTTTATATCCTCTTCTGAAACTGAAGATGAAATTGTGTTCGCAGAAACTGATGACAGTCCGTTAAAGAATGAGGCAAGTGACTCTAAATCAGAAAAATAAAAATAAAGTAACAATTTTATCAGACATCCGTTTACATCCTGACAATAAGCGATACTTTAATCTGTTACAAGAAAGATCTTTTAGGATTAGTCCTAACCGTAATTTATTTTGGTGTCAGGACAATAAGGCTAGTTCAAGTGATGATGATTGATGAATCTATCTTCGGTTAAAATTTATACACAGAAGAAGAAAATTGTTAAGGCCCTATTTTTTTATATTATGTTGTTTATTATTTATGACAAATGTTAATGTTCAACAAGTTGATTATTTTTTTATAATGCGTTACCAAAATATTTTAAGAAGTAATTATGACTAATGTAATTTTTTAATTTGTTTGTTGATTAATTTTGATAACGGTACCTGCTATAATTATATTCAAGAAATATGTGATTACTAACATCTCTTTTTTTATTTAATTTTGTTTGTGAGTCTGCAGTTATGCAATATTCACAAGAATATAATTTTTATAATTGTATTTTCTGTTATACATATATCACATATTTTTCTTATTCATTTTTGAAGATGTTGAGAGAAAAATAATTATGTGCGAATAAATATGGATTATTCCATATAATGACTTGTTTGCTTTAGCCCATCAAAGTTTGAGACTATAATATTAATAATTATGGGAATGTTATACAGATTGCGTTTTTTTATGAAAGGTTACCTTATTTGTTTAATTTTGATTTGTGAACCGAAACTTGTAGGTAAGTACTTAGGTATCAATTTTTACAAGAATCTCTAATAAAGTTCCTAATTATATCATATAAACCAATGTTTTATTGTAATTTGGCAAACTTTAAAAAAATATTTAAATTTTGATGTTTATATGTTCACTGCGTACCTTGCTTAATAATATCAGTTTCGTCACGTCGAGCCTCAGTGTTGTTTCATATCAATTTCGTTACAAATTTGAAATGTACACTTTTTCTGAGTATGACCCTATAATGCGGGAAAAAGCGGCGTCATTTTTTCAGAGACGTAGTAGCACCGACAGCATTCTGCAAATGATTGCGTCCCGTAATGATTGTCCCATACAGGCACACTGGGTGGGCATCGTTACGGGAAAACTATAATATACGTATACATAATTTATTTATTTTTACTAACATAGTTTGTAAGAAAATTGATACTAACTCATATGGATTATGTCCAAAATAAATGATTTTATTATTATTATAATCTCGGCCAATACGGGCATTGAAGTCGCCTAGGATGTAGAGGCGATCGCCTCTGATGACATGTTTTACTGTCTCGCTCAGTTGGTTATAAAACAAATCGAAGCATAAGCGGAAATAATAGTAACAAAGCCGCAAACTGCTGTTGAGTCTCAAGACCGTAATGCGTTCCGAAATTCCACGTGGACTCTTAATGGCGGATAATAGGTCGTTGCGGACCGTAAACCCAACGCCGTGTTCGCGGACATCCGAGGAGCCTTTTCCTTTCCAGAAAAATGTGTATGAGGACTCGCGTAATAAGCCGTCATCCGGTAATCTGGTCTCCAGCAAAGGGCAGACCGAGATGTTAAGCCTGCTCAACTCTGCATCAATCAAAGCGGTTTTGCGCAGGTCTTGTGCGCAATATAACTGTGAGCCTCCACGGGTGTCTGGGAGGCCTTTCTTTAAAGTACGGACATTCCATGTAGCAATGCGCATGGTTTGGCGGGGCAGTATTTTATTAACGTTTTGTTTACCAGCTGGTGTAAGAATTATCGTCACCAACCATCTAGCCATGAGCTGAGTAGGGAGCACCCTACACCCCAAAGGACCAGACCAGTGACGGGACGGAACGTACTTTATTAACCGGGGACTGCCCGGCTTGAAGCGGGCGGTAACGAATAGTAAGCCTTCGATGGGGTCCTACTGTCAAAAGTGACCCCTAGCGTCGACACTTACGCCCATACGCGAGGACTTATAACTGGTAACTGCCACTTTCTGTGTTGTTACCCACACAGCAAGGCTGGTGTGGGTGGAGTGACCTCTCCATAGACTACGCCGCCTGGGACGAAATTAAGGAAACACAGGGTTGCCCAGTGCCTGCATTACCCTCTCGGCCTCACCGGCTGATCCCACAGGAAAGGCAGGCCAATACGTGTGGAGCCGGGTCGGCTGCAGGAATCTGCCACATATTTCGGGTTGGACCTTATTTGCGTTTGACGGAAATCCCGATCCTAGTTTTATTTCGGAGTTTTTATTCTCCTAGTTGGGTTGCAGCACAATGCTTAGTGGCCCATCTCCCCTGTGGCGGAGCGTTGAAGGGGTAGGAACGCTCGCTAGTAGACATTAGTCGCCTTTTACGACACCTAGTCCGTTGTCATAGGGACGAGTATTTACTAAATGGAACAATATGAGACCCTCGGTTCAAGCGTCTCCACTTTATTTCTCCAATCGCCGTGTCAAATGCTATATCGAAAATAAGCAATGATATTCGGTTAGAGCATAAGCGTAGAGGACAACGTTCTCCAGATTTAACACCAATTGAAGCAGCATCAGAAGCTAGTGAGTCATCTATCTGATATAAACATGAAAAACTAATAACAATTAACACAAATAGTACAGAGGTTCCAAGCTCTGGTAGCGTCCCCAACAAACAGTATTTGGACCAACTATTGCTAGAGAGAAAGTCAGACCCAGTAAAATTTTGGGTAAATTGTCACCATTTCACGCTGGTTCTCTCTGAAATTGCCTTGAAATATTTGATCTGTCAAGCTTCCTCAGTATCATCCGAAAGGCTTGCTTCGGCTGTGAATTTAGCTGTATCAGATATTAGAAGCAGGTTAACAGAGGAGCACATCAAAGAAAGAGTGCTTCTGATGTCCATACCAGATGAATACTGGTTTGAATGATTTAGAATTTTTACTAATAGAGATTAAGGTAGATTAAGGTACATATAACCGCTTGAGCGCGAAATTAAAATTTTATGAAGTATTTTGCATATTTCAGGTTTATCTTAAATTGTTTAATGATACTGAGATTTACGACAATAATTTAAATGTAGCTACTAAATAATATTCATTTTACCTTGAAACACATATATTTTACAAGATTTTGTCAATTTAGTGATCTTATTAGGTTATAATCACATGTTTGACGAAATCTCCGTAGAACAGATGTATTTTAAGTTGAAATCAGTCTTATTTAGTAGCTACATTCCTATTATTGTCGCAAATCTCACTTTTATCGATAAACAATAAAAAATCAAGCTAAAATATGCCATAAAACTGCATAAATTTGGAATGTCGCAGGCAAGTGGGTCTGCGGGAGCGCCATAAATTTTAAATTTTACTAAAGAAAATTGTACCTGATCTAATAATAAAGCTAATAAAACTACAATATATGTTTTTTTCACTGCCGATTTTTTTGGCTTTACTTGAGATAATCGCGCTTTGAGGTAAAAATATCGATATATCAAAATATCGATCGAATCGATTTACTCTGCAAACATCGATATTTTTAAAAACTATCGATACAATATATTTTTTCATTTGCTCATCCCTATTTTGTATATATGTATAATGCACGGCACAAATCGCCGTATTTATTTGATAGATATCTTCGATCCGTTATTGATTAATTACATTGCTTCACTATATACAATAAACGTCAAAGATTGCAATCGCTTCATCAAAGCAAATTAGGCTATACGATATTCATTTGTAAAATAATAAAATGCTTTTTTTACAACAATACGATTAGTACTATTTATAATTAGTGTTTAGTTATTATTCTGGCGAAGAAACTCATACGAAACCTTATGTGTGCCATAACTTTACCGTGAAATTGAACACGGAAGTTCACTGCACAGACATAATATGAGAAGTACTAAATACTGAATGAATTTTAAAATACAGACTTAATAGGTTAAAGCAAAGATATTGTCGTTCTACAATATCTTTGGGTAAAAGCAATGAGAGAAATAAATTCAGCGAAATGTGTCTGATATGCACACACATATAAAAAATACTTCATTTAGGACTGTCGTGAAATAAATTTAACCCTTAATTTGGCGAAGTATCTTATGAGATACATCTAGTTGTAGTTGTCAACTTAGCAGAGGACCACGTTTAGTTGCGAAGAGAATAAAACTCGCGCAAGTTAATTTTAAATGAAAAATGACACGTTTTTTACACAATGCTTCTGTGGAACCAATACCCTTTTCAGCTCTACCTACTGAAGAGATATCAGTGCGTGACTACTACACACAGTTTTTTCTGACGACATAGTTTGCGATATTGTAAATCAGACAAACATGTATTCTGTCCAGAAAATAGGACGTTCCATCAATAATAGCAATCCACATTATTATGGGAGTGGTCAAAATGCCAAGTTATTTGGATTATTGGAGTAATCGTCTCAGATATGCACCACTCGCTCATTTTATGTCATTCAAAAAATATCAACATATTCGAAGATTTGTTTACTTCGCGGACAGTAATGAAGAAAATACCGATAGGTTTCAAAAGGTACGTCCTATAATTGAAAAAGTTCGTCTGAATTGCTTGCGCGCAGCGGTGGAAGAAAATCAATTCAGTATTGATGAGATGACTATTCCTTATAAAGGAAAAAAAGCAGGAAATCGACGTCAGTATAACGCAAGAAAACCTTAAAACTGGGGATTCAAAGCATTTGTTAGATCTGGAATGTCTGGCTACATCTATGATATACGGATTCTGATATACGGATGTGAAGATATATTCCGCGGTATACAATTTACGCAAGAGGAAGAAGCATTGGGCTTTGAAGCTAAAGTAGTTATTGCTCTGTGTCGATCGATAAAGAATAAACCGTGCTTTATATACTTCAACAATTATTACACTTCTCTAGAATTGGTGATGTATCTATTTGAGAAATCATTTAGGAATATTTAGCCTCGGTACGATCAAAGCAAATCGCTTACGCAGATGCCAAAATATATTGATGACAGACAAAGCACTGAAAAAGAAAGGGCTTAACAATAATAAGGTTGCTGTTGTCAAATGGTTTGACAACAAGCCTGTTACTTTGGCAAGCTCTTTCTCTGACGCTTATCCAGTAAAAAAAGTTCCAGTAAAAAGATATTCCAAAGAACACAAAGCTAGGACTGATGTGGATTGTCCCCAAGTTGTAAAATATTACAATACACACATGGGAGGTGTAGATTTGTCGGACATGCTCATAGCCCTTTACAGGACTCCAATGAAAACCAAGAGATGGTACATGTGCATTTTTGCTCAGGTTTTAGATATCTGCATCAATAACGCTTGGTTATTGTACCGACGACATAGTGAACAGAAAAACATGAAAAATACTTTAGGCTTAAAAGAATTTCGTCGTCAAATTTTTTGGTCGATAACATCTAAGAAAACTTTAAAGAAAACTGACGTGACATGACCAAATGATAAAATAAAGAATCCAATCGTAGTTCGGCCAATTGATGATATGAGGTAGGTACGACGGAATGTGCCACCTGCCAAATATAATTTCGGATAAAGGTCGTTGTCGATGGTGCAAAACGGGACAAACAGTGTGTATAGGAAAAAGACCCATACAAATAGGTACTTAAACAGTGAATCTCACCACCATCCTAATTAGTTAGCTACCGTGGGAATGTCTTTGTTTCAGAGAGCCCACGGGATCTGTGACAAGAAACACCTGGGCGCCGAGCTTCAACATGTCAAGCAAGTAAAGACAACAAGCTCCAACAGCCGCGCCGCTGTCACAGACCCCGTGAAAAGCCAGCCACAGTCGAGCGCCAGCCTGCTATACTGCCTTATGTAAGGGGTGTAACTGACAAGATTGGCTACATCTTGAAGCGAGCTTCAATCAACACATACTTCAAGCCGCCAACGAAGATAAGTCAATTTTTACCATCCGTCAAGTGCCAATTACCTTTACAAGATGCAGGGGTCTATAAAATAGATTGTGACTGCGGACTCTCATACATTGGTCAAACCAAGAGAAGCATAGGCACCCGCATAAAAGAACACATAGGTGATGTAAAACACAAACGCTCGTTGAAGTCTGCTGTGTGTGAACATGTACAACAGGGGACCAACCACTACCTGAGATTTGACAAACCACAGATTCTCGCCAAGGAACACCGATTCCTACCAAGGATGCTTCGCGAGGCTATTGAAATCAAAAAACATCCCAATTTCAATAGAGAAGATGGTTGGAATGTACACCAGCTTGGGATCCAGTACTTCAAATAGTCAAACCTAAGAAGAAACAAACCACAGCTAGACTTCATGATACTTTGAGCTCATTCTGCGTAAATAGAAACACCAATAACTAAATTATGTTCGGGTACTTTGAAATAACTACACTGGAACATTGAGACAACTACCATCTTAGTCTCCCCGTGACCATGGCTGCTGAAAAGCAACCGAAACGTCGGGGAAAGTGTAAACCTAAATATAAATAGATTTAATAGTTTAAATAATTTTCTAGCTTATAAATTAGTAAAATTCAATAGTAGTAGTAGTGTAATAGTTTCAAAATTATTTAATACAGTGATTAATAAACAACGCGATAAAATCCGTATATAGTAGTTTAATTTCAATTAAAAACATTCGCGTAAACAGAAGACAATATTATGAACAAAATCGACTTAACTATAATAAGTTATTAAGATGCAAAACATCCACATTATTTTATCAGCTATTAGCAATTTAATGTCAAAAATGTCAAGATAGTTCCATTGTATACTCAATAGAGGTGCTTCAATTAATAAATAATTAAAATAGATGGTCCAATGTCTGATAATACAGGTCAAAGGCAAGGGATCTATGCGTGCGACTATGTATAGGTTATTAGGTACTAATATAGTTATACTGTGGTATAGGTCAGTCTCTCTCGAACCAACAGACTAGTACGGTCCGCTCAGGTGCGCTCGACACGCCACATCAACGCACCGCACCACAGACGGTCCTCCAATATTATCAAAACAGGCTAAAATTGCGTTAGTTGCGGCAACCACAGTAGCTACTACACCTCTCGAAAAGAAGAGAAAAGAGAGAAAAGAATGGGCAAAATTCTACTTAAAAGACAGAATCGTATTACGTATCCCACAAACACGGGAAATCATGAAAAAAAAAAAGTTAAAGTTCTAAAACTTCCACAATTAATCTTTTCCCGTAATATTTACGGCTTCGTGGTCGGGTCACAAGCGCCGAACGGTGCGGTGATTCGACTACACGAGCGAACTTGGTGCGGACCGTACCAAATCCTTTAGAAAACCATCGAACCGAGCGCACTGTCAATAATAATAATGTGCGGCGGACCGCTGAATACACCATCGAATATGGTTCGGAGTGTACCAAGTTCGCGGTGCGGACCGCACCATATTCGATCATCTGTTAATGCTATCATACTTATCAGAGTTCCTACCGCTTTGCCAGTGGTTCACGAGGAATCAAACCGAAAACTTATCTACTTACGTAAAGTTACGTACCTATACAAGACTTTGTCATGGCGCTCGATAATGATAATTTGAAAGTAATAACTGCTTCTTTGCTGTAGGTATATATTATCATTGATAGAGCTAGTGTTTTAGAAATTACGGACTCTTGCATATCGCACACCGGGTGCAATAACGTCGTAACGAATGACGATTTTTTCAGTAGATCGATTTAAAAGTTGTCGTTTCATTCAAATGAAATGTAACTATTATATTATTATAAATTAATGATCAAAATATCGTTTATACTCTATATTTTACAAATAAGGTTGTTGCGGAAAGAAAATGGTAAAGTAAGTGGCATACTTTTATTGTTTTTAATCACAATACCTACATTTATGACGATATTGCACAGAAAGTTAAATTCAAAGCAGAACTTTACTGTGCAATAACGTCATAACGGCTGAACTAAACAAAAAGTCAACACTCTTATTTTATAATAAGATACCACATTTGGTATAATACTTAACTTTATTAGTGGATTCATTCAAAATTATTATCAAAATAAATAGCATATAAAATCGAACAAAATTATCAATAATTTCTTATATTTAAGTACCCGTAATCAGACTTTTATGAGGAACTAACTGGCAAGAACGAAATTTCTAGAAAATAATCAGTTGTTTTTAACGTAACAAACAATTCCAAACTTTTTTAATTTATAACGATTCTAGCAGTCCTAATGTTTTTTTTTGTACTTAGTACCTAATTATTCTTACATTTATTAATCACAGTTTCATTTAAAAATTTCATAAAACTGATTTTACAAACTAAAGTTGGTTATAAAAATGTTCATAATAGCGAGGGACAATATTTTTTTGTACCAATTCTATCAGATCTTGTTTTTTTGTATCACTTATCGGTATATTAGATGTATAAGCAGGCTTTAAAGATATTTCTTGTACATTTATATCGTTTCTTGGCTGGGTCGTATTTTTCCGCAATGACCTGGTTTGCTCGATAATGTTTGCTTTATTCCAATTATCAGTCTTGTAGGTAGTTTTATATTTATATGTATCACAGCCCTTAAGAATTGTTATAACTTTAAACTCCTCAAATCCACGAAATCGTTATAATTTAATTCTCTTATTATAAAGGGTTTTCCTGTCTTCTTTGCGTTTCTGATTAAATGTATGTACTGGTCTGGTACATAAATAGCACCAGATTTTTTAGCCCTACTGACAGATTTCTCAATTACTTAGTGGGCCGCATCTCCTTCATTCTGCGTGTGGCCCTTAATTAAGAATTTATGAGTCACGGAATTTATCTGTAACTTGTTAACAGCATAGTAGTACATACAACATGACCTGAAACAATGGTAATTATTTATTTAATAAACAGTCTAAGTAATTACTTGTTATAACATTATACAATAAAGTAGTTTACTAACTTGTTCTTTTGTTGCCCGCAACAATTATCGGAATACAATATGACATCGTATGGGTGCTTTATCTTACGTTGCTCACATCCTTTGTTTTTGTCGTTTCTACTGATCCGTTGGTCCAGAGGTTCAAACCCTAGTTAGCCCTTCAAAATGTTATTGAGTTTCTCAGTCAAGAAATATCATTAGTCAGGAGCCAGTAGTTAAGCAACCGGCAGTGTTTTACTCTTGTGCTTTGGAAAGTACGTGAAACTGCCTGGGCTAAGTTTGATGTCCTCTCTCTAGTTGTGGATTTTTGGCCTATCGGATTATAAAAGTAAGGAGAGAGTCGACCTATGATTACGCACACATTTACCTCTATAATATGTCGTGCGTAGATTGGTCTCTGTCAAGACCGAAATTAGGTCTAGAGGACATTAGGTACAGTCATTAACATGTTTACTTACAGTCATTAACATGTTTACTGACATAATGGCACGTCACTATTTTAAATGGAATTATTACTAGAACTTAAGCTTTATAGTAATCCACTAAAACGAGTCAATATTTTTAAATATCTGGGGCTCTAATGACCTTCGAGATGACTTAGACATCGAGCGTGAGCGAAGGGCACTGGCTGTCCGTTGCAATATCTTGACCCGTAGATTTGCACGATGCGATGTACAAAACAAGTAAAGCCGACGCTTTTTACAGCGTTTTGCCAATGCTTCTACACGTGCAGTCTATGGGTTAACTACACGCAGAGGACATACAGCGCCCTGCGCGTACAGTAAAACGCGTTTAGGATGTTGGGCTCCCGCGCTATTGTAGTGCGTCAGGCATGTTTACCGAGGCGACAGTAGACAATTTCTATGCAATTATGCGAAAACGATGCGCCTCCATCATGCATAGGGTGCGCAGCAACACCAATAATATCCTCAGCATGATAGTGGACAGGTGAGATTGACTCATTGTTTGTCATTGATTGCAGCTTCATAAGCCTGTTGTGTAATTTTATTTATGTTTTTTATTGTATTTTAATTGTCTTATTAATAAATACTAACACTAGCTTGTAAGTTTTTATATAATACCTACTAACACGATGGATATTAGTCTGAAATAAAATATTATTATGTTATTTTCTAACATAATATGTTAGAAAATACCTGGTCCTTTGGGAGGCTTACACGGAGACATGGGTCCAACGTGAAGAGGCCCTTCGAGAGTTTTAATTAAATATATGGGATGGAACACCGACAGCGGCACTAGCTGCAGCAGGCGCAAGACTATTGCTACGTAGGTATGGATTCTAATATATTATTACGTGCTGGGTTCCACGGATAAGAATATAAAACAATATTACCGACTAAAACACGATTTAATCTATCACACAATTAAATTTAAAACACAACAAACACTATACTACACTTTTCCACTGTAACTGCTTCAAACTTCGTAGTACTTTCGCTTCGATGAACACTTGACCGCTTACCATTGTAAACTGACTCGGCGGTGCGCGTGCGCTCTATTTATACGCGGGTAGAGCGCTTCTGGAGTTTGCCAGAAAACGTCACACACGGCACGCAGCAGCGCGATGATTCGAGAATGTGCCAGCGCTCTCTCCACTCGACTCGTACCGACAAATACGTAGGATATCAATAGATGGTGCTGTAATAAATTATTAGAAGGGACTGCCGAGTGCCATCAGATGGCACTAGCCGTAACAATATTATGGGCTAAATAAAAATGGTAACTATGGATAAAAACGGCGTCTGTCCTAAATACTCCAATAGCATCAATGCAATGGGCAGACGGTGACTCGCCAACTCACTAGATGGGCCCTCTAGAATAGCCACGATAGGCATGCAAGCCAGCAGCAGAGGGCAACACCGGTGCAAGTGGCTAGGGGTGTCGAGCGGTGTGGCGCCGGTTTCACCATCACGGATCTCGTGACAACGGAGACCCGGAGCAGGTTTCCCCGTAGTTATGCCCTTGAAAATGACACTTCCACCCCCAAGCTCTAAGAGGCCCTCCGCTGACCGGCCGACCAAGGCAAGTCAGAGTTCAGAGTCCAACGGGCGCTCTTGAAGTTCCACCCCAGCCAATCAGTAACGGCAAGTCGGGGACGAGGCTCTAATAAAACTGCAGTGTCGCCATTTACATTCAGCTCGCCACAAGCTGCCCTGCGGTTTGTGCGCTTTTAATTAACCTGGTGATACATTTTTGTTTATATCACAAAGCGAAGGTGGTAGTTTAAAAGTTAGTGTGAAATAACGACGGTCCCAGAGGGACTTATTATTATTATCCAAGCTGCGCTGGTTCCTTCAAGCAACAAATCTGTTTTTACCTGGGTGAATGCATTGACGTGGTGGCGGCGAGGTTATGTCGTACTAACCCAGGCACGTCCCGGTTCTACCGACTAAACCTACCACGGTGTTACTCGACATTACGCCTAACCTCTCGGCGAGGCCGCGCGAATCATTCTCACATGCGAATCGCGACCTTGCCTAAACATAACATATCCCTTGGGAAACGCAATTATAGTGCAACACACCACAAGTTGATAGGGGAAATAAAAAATCCATATAAATCATAAACCATTTTTATTTACCGTAATTCCAAACGTTTTCCTTTTATTCTAATTCTAAATAAAACATAAATTCTTTTCAATGATTTTTTACAAGTAAGCAACATTGACTACACACAAAAATCCCATATTTTATCTTATAACCTACGAACGTTATCACAGTAATTTGCAGCGTAGAAACTATAATTTAATGATGTGCTGCATACATTTTTTAAAACTGTTAAGATCGAGACAAAAGCCGCCTTGAAGCCTTTTTTTAATACACTACGATTAGAGGCAGACATTCACAGTCCGTTTCGTGAGATAAAATACATATATTATGAAAACTATCTGATAGTAGAAACTATTTATTATTTTCTTTAATGGACTACTCTATTGCGCTTTCGTTTTGGTCTTGCTTTAAGACTAGGGATAGAACCCTAATTTAATGTATCAGAAGAATGCAGTCAACTGAGTGTGGAAACATGTTAATTATAACTAATCAATCACATTACCCTAAAAACGTTTTAGTTATATTAGAAAAGTATTTTGACATATTGGTCATTTCAATGAGATACACAAATTTTCTACTACATTATATAATACTTTTTTCATATTAATTTCCATGTTTTATTCTATTATATTTGACAAATCTGGATGTTTTAATAACACCAAGATTTCTTAGACTAATACAAATCAGATGGTTTACCACGAGATTAATTTTATTACTATTGTCGATTGTTCTTTCTTGATTAATTCGTTGATTTTGTCGACAGGTGGCGATTACATTAATGTATGAAAAAATAATCCAAAACTTGCTGACATTGACGATATTTTTTGCCTGATAATTTTTCAGGTCTATATCATCAAATAAAATATTTTTATCTAAGGACATTGTACCCAAGGCTTCCAGTAGTTTTGTCATCTGGTTCATAAGTATGACCGCGTATTTCTTTCACACGTTATATAGTTCATATTGGGTTTGTTCAGTACTTGCGCTGTTTGTTCAAAGCTACAGTAAAGAGTATAATTTCTACTATGAGATATTTACATAATATTATTCGGACACAGGATCGCGCTGTCTAGTAGCAGTAGCTGAAATATGTAAACAGATCAATATTATTTTAACAACACAAACCTTTAAAATAATAACCAATATAATAATCAGAAATCTACAGGAATGTGGTTGGTTCTTCAGATGACAATAATTTATTGTTATAAAAAATTACAAGCATTATTGTTAACCTCTAAGTTAAGTTAGAATGCTGGTATTCAGAGTTCACGTCGGTAGCGCAATGGATTCGAACCCACGACCTCTCGATCGCAAGTCCATCTAATTAATACATGTTGATTGTCAATTTTGCCATGTCGTCAAACAATGGTCGTGCATACAAAAACAAGCAATGCAAGAATATTCTAAAGTTTAATAATGCTTTTAGTTATGATAAGTATAAAATTTATTTAAACAAAAAACGGAGATGTTTCTACAAAATATGTGTCTTCCATTTCGGAAGTCTGGCTTCAAACCAATTGATCGAATAGCTAGTGGTTTAAGTGGTCGCCCCGACTCTTTGTGTTTTGAATGTTTGTAAAATCGGCTACAAGCTTTCGCCCCTCTCATAAAAAGACGGAGCCTCATATTTTTGGGTGGATTTTAAGAAGAAACCTAACAAATATCTAATAAGTGGCGAACCTTGAGGGGCGAACGGGCTCGAAACTGTAAAATCTTCCTTATATTTATTTCAATTCTTTCCTCTTTTTCAATAGCAATGAAGAAATTCTAATATTTTGTACTATTAATCGAATGCTAAAACTATTTCGTTTGGTTAATGATTTGTGATAAAAGAAAACTATTTCTATTGTAAAGGTTAATGCATGAAATATATTTTGTTATTTATATAAAGTTTTTTTTTTTGCTCGTCAAGATGTCCACATTTCGCCTGATGGTAAGCAGTCGTGTGGTCTAAGAGCAGCGGCCTCATCATCAGCCTCCACATCGTCTTCATAACAGCCGAGGTGATGTTGAGGTCTCTACTTTGACGGCCTGAGAAGGTGATTTTTCATGCCCCGCTTAAAGGATCCAGGATTGAAGGAAGAAGGAAACACGTGCCTTGGTAGAGAATTCCATGCCTTAATCGTTCGGCTTAGGTATGAGGACCCAAACTTGTTGGTACGCGCTCTAGTCGACTCCACCGTGTAAGGATGGCATCTGAGCCCAGCACGCGTTGTTCTGGATAGGAAAGGGGAGGGCGGGATAAGGTGGAATAACTCTTCAGAGCACTACCAGTGGTATATTCTGTAGAAACATGCCAATGAGGAGTGAAATAATCCCTACGAAGTTGCAGACGTTCCAGTGAACTCGTGACCTCTGGATCTCTGATTATACGGACAGCCCGCCGCTGACAGACAGTACTATATTGTAATGAATATTGCAAAGGTTAAATAAACAAGCCCGTACCCTTCTCATACTGAGAAGATGCCCATGCCCAGCAGTGGGACAGTTTAATACAGGGCTGATATTATTATTAATTATACAAGGGATATTAGTGGTCTATACATAAAATTATAAAAGTTATAACGGTGGCGCGATCCTGTGGTTTTTATTTAGGATACCATTATAGCAGTATTATTGTAATGTTACATTAACGAGAGAGCAATATTGTGATTACGAATGTACTAATTATTACATTACATGTAATTGCAATCGAATGTTCGTTTGATATTCGAATGCGATTCGAAGCAATGAGCAATTTGAAATTCGAATAAGGATTTCTTTCTCAATTTAGTATACAGGGTGTCCGGTAATTAATGGATAACCTGGAAATGTCTTATAGTGGAACTGATGGCCGTTCAGAAATATGAAAGAAAATCTATCCTAACTACTACCTCAGATATGTTTTTTTTTAATTACCGTGTATAACTTTCTTGTATACTACGACCATAAATGAATGAAATCCATCGGCTTTTTGTTGTTTTATTATTAAACACTAATTAAGCTAATAGAAAGACAGTCAAAAGTATGCTATGCTATAATAGCTTGCACATTCTAATATATATTTTTTTTTTTCTGAACGACCTTTAGTTCTACTATAAGACATTTCAAGGTTATCCATTTATTACCGGACACCCTGTAGAACAGGTAAGTTAATATTACTAGTAACTGATGGACTGATGACTGACTGGATTTACGTCAGTAATATGAGTTGGGACACAAATTCACGATTTATTCTAACTGTTTGATTATTGGGTCATCTACTGTGGCTTGTACAGACAGCAACATAAGTAGGTGAGAACATTAAACATACTGTAAAAGTATTTTATAAATTTTTAATTTACAGAATTTTTGGTTTCCTTATCTATCTTCTTATTATTGCTACTATAAAACATTAGTATATGTTATAATTTTGAAATAATAATAATGATGTAAAATCAGGCGTATATTAAACTTTCCCACTGTTAGGCAGGGCCTCTTCTCAGGGTAAGAAGGGGTTAGGCCATAATTCACCTCGTTGGCCCAGTATGAGTTGGCATGACATGCAGATTTCGTCACGATGTTTTCCTTCACCATCATAGCAAGCTATAATTAATACACAGATAGCATGTAAAAGTTGTAGAAGAAAATTTTGAAAATAGAAGACAGAAATTTCGCATGTGTGTCGGTATTAATTTATGTTGCTGACTGTACAACTTTTAAATTATTATTTTTAGATAATCACTGTAAACGTCTGTGAGAAGTTAGTTTCACGGCTAGTAATTAAAAATATAAATTTACAGGCATAGTCATATTAGTATAGCTACAAGACAGGTGTACACCTGGGGCTGGTAGATCTCTGGAAGTAGCAATTTTTTTTCGCTAGTAATATAAGGTCACAATAGAGTTGCTATAAGGCAGGTACACCTGGGTGTGGGTAGTTACTGGCGGTGGTGCGGCGGCTACCGTCGCCGGCGCCGCGGCTTGGGCGGCGGCGCGACGCTGACGCTGGCGGCCTGCAGCTCGGCGCCGAGCGCGGGGCTGGCGGCCGCGCCCGCCTGCAGCTGCCCCCGCGCCTCCACGAAGAACATCACGTCGCGGAGCTGCTCCTTTAGCTCTGATACCTGCACACACACACACACACACATATACATACATACACACGTATACTTCATTTATGACGTGACGAGAGAATGAGTAGTAGAGAATAGTACGTGTATTAATAATATTTCTTCTATGTCTTATTTAGTAAACAAATATGATATACTAGTGGAGTCAATACATAGAAACCCTTTCTCTATGAAATGTCTTAACTTTTTTGCCGAATTCACTTTATGTTAAACAATCCTACATTTAAACTATTTCTTGTTTCTGATCTATTATGTTTCTATATTATTATTACAGCTAGTGCCATCTCTCGGCACTGTGAGAAAGCGCCTGGCCTTCTAATAATTTATTACAGCACCATCTATTAACGTCTTACTGAACTACGTAGCTTAACAGTGCGCGAAAAGTAGAGAGACGCTGGTACTTTCTCGTACTGTTTTGAGGAATATAACGGGACGGCGCGGCGCTTCTTGAAAATTCCAGAAACGCTTTTAACAACGTATACAGCGCAAGGCAAGCGCACGCCAAAGCAGTTTACAATGGTAAGTGTCAAGTTTATCGAAGCGAACGAAAACGAAAATACCACAGTGTTAGAAAGAAAGTAAGAAAGAAAGAAAACAGTTTATTTTGACCTCTATACTGGCATAAAACAAAAAAGAAAACAAAATATAAATTACAAATTCAAAAATAAAAACAAAGAAAACATAAGAATATGCAATTTACGTAATTACATCATACCGCCAGTGCGAGACCAAAAATGGCTCTTATCTCAGCATAATGCTGCAGCACTGTGGTAGGTAGTGCAGCGCTGATTTTCGGATAAGTCCAGTGAGGCCACGGACAGCTACGCTTGCCATATAACATATTAAACATAAATTTAATGTAAAATAAAGTAAATATATGAATATATACTAAAAATGTTTAAATACTGTTACGTGCTGGGTTTGAGGGATAAGAATATAAAACAATTTTACCGACTAAAACGTTTTATTCTAGCACACAATTAAATTTAAAACACAACAAACTCTATACTACACTTTTCCACTGTAACTGCTTCAAACTCCGTAGTATTTTCGCTTCCGTTCGCCTCGATGAATACTTGACCGCAAGTAAATATTGCTTATATTTTGCCTTAAAAGTGTTCAGCGTTTTAACACAGCGTATTGGAGGCGGCAGATCATTCCAGCAACGACTAGCAGCGAATCTAAAACTGCCACGGAATGCCATAGTTCGATGTCTTGGGGTAACCAGAAGATATGCTGACGCTCTGGTCTTAATTTTATTATAGTCACGATACTAGCTTAATTTATCATGTAGGTATCTAGGCTTCTTTGCTGTGATGATGTCAAAGAGCATTGTGGCAAGGTGTAGTTTTCTGCGCGCCTGCATCTTCATCAAATTGCCACTATTCAGATAGTGGGTGACATGTGCCCGGGGTGGTATATGAAAACAGAAGCGTGCGCAAGCATTTTGTACCCTTGGATTAGCCTCTGCGTTCTGCCAAAAATGCAAAAGCGTAGTTCAGCTTAGACAGAACAAGAGATTCGCACAGCATGATCCGCGTGTCAACACTAAGGTAAGGACGTACTCTGTACAGAAGTTTAAGACGAACAAAGCAGTTGCGCACGGCCTCTATAACATGGTTTTCAAATGTGAGCTGCCCATCGAACATTACTCCGAGGTTACGAGCCTTTTCTACCCTCTCTATTGACCTACCATCTACTCTTATGTCCAGGGTGTAGGATAAGGTTTTACTTATGATGTCTCGACTACCCATAACTAAAAATTTTGATTTAGTTGGGTTTAATATAAGTGAGTTTCTCTTTAACCAATCTGTAATCCTTTCCAAGTCCTCATTTAATCTTTTTATTGCTTCTTCAGCATTGTGAGGGTGAACAGAGAGGTACATTTGGAGATCGTCAGCATATAGATGGCATTTCGAGTTTACTAGACAAGTGGTGATGTCAGCACTATACATGATGAAGAGCAGAGGTCCGAGGATAGAACCCTGGGGTACTCCTATTTACACCTGCTGTGGAATATAGGCCATAATATTACCACCACTGTCAATTGCCAACTAAACAAATTGATAGCGATGACTGAGGTAACTATTAAACCAGTTTAAAGTCTCTGGATCACATCCATAACATGCTAATTTTGAGAGAAGTGGCACACTGATAGAGTCGAAAGCGCGAGAAATCGAGGAGAATAAGGGCAGTTGCCATGCCTTGGTCCTGAGCAGCAAGTATATTATCAACAACATCCGCTACAGCAGTAGCGGTACTGTGTTTTTGCCGGAATCCTGACTGAAAAGTAGGTAATATTTTATTCTCTTCGAGATATGTCCCGAGTTGGTTGCAGACAACCCTTTTCAGGACCTTAGACAGACTTGGCAGTAGAGATATAGGACGCAAATCCTTATAATCAGCTGGATGAGATACTTTAGTTAATGGTTTGACAATTGCTGTTTTCCACAGGTCCGGCAATATTGAAGACAGAATGGATTGATTTATGATGAATGTGATTGCTGGTAGTGTTCGTGGAAAGGTCATTATCAGCATCTTCAAAGAGATATTATCACAACCAAGGGCATTGGATAGGCTACGCAGAAGATTTAGTATATTTTCTGGTTTTACTGGTTTTAATTTAAACTTATTTCTGCTAAATCTGTGATACTCATAATATAAAAGTTCAGAATTTGCCACTGTATCATTGCCTGGTACCTCCAGGAAATGTTTGTTAATCCTTTCTGCATCATTGAAATGATCCTTGAATGAATGAATCCATAGGTTTTTGTTTTGGTGACCTCAATGATTGACTTCATGTGGCTCCATAGCTTTTTGGGTTGTTTTATATTATCATTCACATATGTTTTAAAATATGCACATTTTCCACTATGAAATGCAGCTATGACCAAGTGTTTCAATTCTTTGTATAAATTTTTATGGCTTTGGGATAGAGTATTCTTATATAGTGCATGATATTTGTCAGTATATAGTGTAGTGTTTGTTAGTTACAGTATCAGTGACCCACGGTTTAGGCTTTTCTTTAATTAGAGTGGTCTTAATAGTAGCATGTAGTTCGAACAAGGTATGGACTACTATATAATTAAAAGTATTTACCATAAAATTTCAATTGTCTGATTTATCTATATAAACCCAGTCAATGTTATTTAAGTCAATTTCAAATCTGACCAGTAAAATATCCTTAAGCGGCCTGTACGTCACCCATCGTGGTGTGGGTTTATCTATTTTAAAGTTAAGTTTTACAGATATTATAGCATGTTGTCCTAGTTCTGGTATGTGAGATACTGATATTCCACACACTCGAGCATCTGTACAAACTATATTTATAAGTGATTCACTGTGGTTGGCAAAGTGTGTTGGTTGAGTAATGGCTTGCTTAAGGCCAGTGTAATTCAAAAAGTTTTGTAGCTGTATGGTTTTCTATCTGTCATGTTTAATAAATTTATGTTAAGTCTCCTAGCAATTAAATTTTGTCAACATTTGCGAATGATGCTACTGAATCTGTCATTGCATCAAGCCACGGCGGCCTATATGCTGTGTCAATAATAATTGAAACTCATTTGATGCTAAGTCTCAGCGACATCTGGTCGACCTGTGGTGCGTGGAGGTGCGGCACAGTGCGAGCGCGGATACCACAACGCACATAACACCCTACGCCGCCTCTCCGCCCACCGTGTATGTTAGTTGGTCTAGGCGTGTGGCGCAGGCGATAACCAGGAACTGACGATGTACGCCCGTCCTCCCCTTCTTTTAGCCAGATTTCGTTTATTGCCATGATATCCACTGTTGATCTAGTCATAGCAACAATGAACTCTTCATGTCGTGTACCTAGAGAACCTGCATTGAATAGTCCAACTTTAAGATTTTTTGTCTTAGTTCTTGTAAGAAGTGGATATGTAAGTATGATATTAATTGTTTTTCTTGTAAGTGTATCTAAATTATTGTGTTGTATGGTGTAGAATAAAGTAATCAGTAGTTGTTGTTTGTATTGTATATTTATATAAATATGTGAAGTAATGAAGATATGTATGTCGGAACGGCAATACTGTTAGTTGGGACACTAGCGCCATCTAGTGACACAGAAAGGCTTTAAGGCAGAACGCCAGCGACATCTAGCGGCGCTGGGCGGAGTCTACGAGGCGGCGCGAGGGGCGAACATAGCTGAGTCTACGTGTTACCGTCGACCAAGGCACACCTCGTAGAAACTGTCTCGTGTTTCGTAGTGATAAGTGCTCTTAGTGTGAAGTAGTTGTTAGTTGAATTCGAATACAAGGTATCTGACTACCTACGTATTTCTATTAATTGAAACCAACATTTTCTACTGCACGCCCACGTGCTTTGATTCTATAAAATGGCTGATAAGGACTGAATAAAACGCTGCCAATCCGACATGTATGATAACATGTGTTGTAGTTAAGTAATATATAGTATTATATAAAGTAGTGGTGATAATATGTGGTATATATATAGTCAATATGTAGTGATAAGTATAGTGAACAATTGGAAATATTTTATAAAATTTAATAAATATTGTGAAATTATATAATGAATAAATGTTGGACTGTAGTTGTGATATATATTCTTTATGTTTTGCAATTGTTGTGACAACGTGAACATGAGCCTTATCCTGGAAAAGCTGAAATATGTGTGTTTTGGCCGCGCACTGTGATTCAGAGAAACATTAAGATTTAAATGTTGACAAGCTATACAATCGATATGATTATAGGGATTAAACAGTGATTTATACATTTTTCCCTGTAGGCTCTGAACACCCTAAAACACGTGCAAGGTCATCCTTTGGTCGTATGCAGTGGGTGGGCTTTCCATCAGCTCGCTCCGCCAAGATACGTCCGAACTTCGTCCACGCGAAGCGCCACCCGAGGCGGCCGGACGCGGTAAAACAAATATTTATTTGTTTTAGTGAGCCACTCGTCGAGGGAACACCGGCGCGGCGGCGCGTGCAGGCCGATGACGGCCGCGGCGCCGCACTGTGGGCTGAAAATCGACCTCCATAGACATAGAAATGAAAGTTGCTAGATGTTCGTTTTGTTGACGGATATGGCTTCTATTAGCTATTATACACATAACAATGTCATCTGAGCTAACTCCGCACAAAAATGAATTTATTATAAGGTATTTTCGAAAAAAATGTATGGAGCTAGCATGAAAAATCTGAATATCTCTGAACTTGCAAGGAAAACCGTAATATCCTCAGAGATGGTTATAGGACTAATTATTTGTGATTTTTTGACATACTTCATATAACGGTACCTGCTGCAGAATTTTTTTTTAAAATCATCTTATTTTTAATTAATTTTTTTTAACATTAAACGATTTGTTTTGGTGTATAAGTAAAGAAACAACACGTTATATGCATATAATACTAAATCTTCGCCAGTTATTTGTTAAAATATCAAGAAAATTATTTTTGCCTAACATAGTATATATGTTTTAAAACAGTTAATTGGATACCATTACTGAACTTTGCATACAGGTAAACTACTGAATAATAAATTAGCCTTCTAATGAGTTCTGAATAAGAGATTAAGTGATTTGCAATGTCGCACAATGGTAACTACGGATTACACTAATTAAAATCTTACAGGTAAGTACATAAGTAACTTAAATAGTTAATTAGATATGTTACGAGTTCTAAGAAATATTTTCGACAACTGTCTAATGAGGTCGTTAACTAATGTTGGACTGAAATATAAAATGGTTAACATTTTGCATCATAATTTAGTTTATTCTAAGCTTTGTTACCCCTAACATATCACTGTGAAATTTTATAATGGAAAGTTTAAATACCAATTTAGACCTATTCGTTCTTCTAAAATGTAAGAGTACTTCATTTGATCATGAGGTATTGTTTAGTGAAGTTATATCCCGCCTAGACGTTTGTCTTTCCGTTGAAGATCAAGTGACTCTAAAATAATTTTGTCGGAGATTTGTACGAGCTGCATCACAAAGGTGGCAAAAATCTCACCGAATTCTTGATACTTTTAGAAAACAATACGAAATTTGGCTGCAAGCAACTATCGATTGGCCAAGTTGTATAAATTTAGTCGCTCAAGAACCAACTGTTGCTGAGGGATCAAGATCAATCTCTCCAGAACCCTCAACATCATACTCTGTTGGTACAATGACAAAGAGGTCACGAAAACCATTCGAAGATCTGGAAAGCAAACAGAAGAAGAGAAGATCTGATGAGCATAAAACTGACAATCCCAGTGAATTGGCATATACAGCAGCAGCGCGTTTTAAGGAAGAAGGTTGTGAGGATATCGCATCTGTAATCGAATATATGCTGAAACATCCTGAAGCAGCCTCTAAAATTAAGGAAACGCTTAAGCAACCGGTGAAAACTATCTTATTTACACCAGAAAAAGCACTTGGATTACTCCTTTCATTAAAATTATCAAAGTGGCAATACATCACTTTACGAGAGTCAACTATTCGGGAAGGTAGAAAGGATATTTATCCATCCTACTATAAAGTGCAACAAACCAAGCTGGCATGCTATCCTCCGAAGCAATCAGTGTTAGTGACCGATTCATCGGCAAGAATAACCCTTCAAGCTTTACTGAACATTACGGTCAAAAGAATCCTCCAAAGTTTTCCTAACGATGATGTGCAAAATAAGGATTTGAAATTGATATCTAAATGGGGTTTCGATGGTGCGTCAAACCAAAGCCGATACAAGCAGAAAATGGATAGCGATCAAGACGATTCAAGTATTTTCATGACTTCCTTGGTGCCACTAAAACTGACTGATGGAGACAATACTTTGTGGATGAACCCAAAACCATGCTCAGCAATGTATTGTCGTCCAGTTCAATTTACTTTTGTGAAGGAAAGCGAAGCAGTAGTCATCGAACACAAACGACGAATGGATGAAGAAATTAAAGCTCTCATTCCTACAGAGTGCAATAATAGAAACAGGGTGAATCATCACCTAATGATGACAATGATCGATGGTAAAGTTTGCACGTATTTGTCTCAAGCCAGATCAAGTTCATCATGCTTTGCGTTTGAGTGTAGTAACAGCAAAGACCGTATCTTCTGATATATACGAGTTTGGATTGTCATCTCTACACGCCCGTATAAATTGTATGGAATGTTTACTACATATTTCGTATAGACTAGATTTTAAAGAGTGGGCTGCGAGAGGTAACGAGCACAAAGAAATGCTAAGTAAGAGAAAAAAGATTATTCAAGACAAATTTAAAGACGAATTAAATCTATTGATTGACATTGTTAAACAAGGTTCCGGAACTACTAATGACGGCAACACTGCAAGAAAGTTTTTCAAATTTCCCCATAAAACTGCAGCCATTACTGGGTTGGACGAAGAACTAATAAGAAGATTTGCTGTGATTTTACAGGCAATAACTTCCGGGGAAAAAGTAGATATAATTAAATTTAAAGATTATGCCTTCAAAACAGCAGAGAGGTACGTGGAATTATATGACTGGTACTATATGTCATCAACCGTCCACAAATTACTTATACACGGGGCAGACATAATCGAGAAGAATGATGTTGTACCCATAGGAAGTCTCTCGGAAGAAGCATCCGAGTCTCGCAATAAAGATTTTAGGAGGTTTCGGGAACATCATTCGCAGAAAAAGAGCAGGCAAGATTCGAATCATGATATCCTTAATATGTTAGTTGTTTCTTCGGATCCTTTTATAAATGTACAAAGGCCCAAGTTAGATGCCAAGAAAAAGGAGGATTTATTTCCTGAAACCCTCAATTTAATTCAGTTTCAAGAAACTGACTTTGAGTTTCTAGGCAATCTAGATTCTGATTCAGAAATCGACGAGAGTGATAAGGAAAACTAGAAACTTTTTGTGCTTTTAATTATAATTCTATTCAATGTAATTTTTTCATGATCTTTCGTTATTTAGCTTTGGTACGTAACTATGTTTTGAAATTGATTTATTTTTAAATATTTTATATTACTATTCTTGTACCTATTTATATTTTTGCATACTTTTGTACCTATGTTTTGTTTTATATAAATTTTATCAACTATTAAAAAATACCTTTTTATTTTATTTTCTTTTTATTTAATGCCTATTATTAGCGTTAATAAAATAACTAACTTATCGATTGATCTTTACTTTGACATTAGTAGAATTTAATGATTTAAAAAAATACCTTCATTTAGACATAATAATAAAATAATTAGACAGTTGTCGAAAATATTTCTTAGAACTTGTAACATGTCTAATTAACTAATTAGTTTACTTATGTACTTACCTGTAAGAATTTAATTAGTGTACTCCGTAGTTACCATTGTGCGATATTGCAAATCACTTAATCTCTTATTCAGAACTCATTAGAAGGCTAATTTAATATTCAGTGGTTTACCTGTATGCAAAGTTTAGTAATGGTATCCAATTACCTGTTTTAAAACATATATACTATGTAAGGCAAAAATAATTTTCTTGATATTTTAACAAATAACTGGCGAAGATTTAGTATTATATGCATATAACGTGTTGTTTCTTTACTTTTACAATAAAACAAATCGTTTAATGTTAAAAAAAATTAATTAAAAATTAGATGATTTTTAAAAAAAATCTGCAGCAGGTACCGTTATATGAAGTATGTCAAAAAATCACAAATAATTAGTCCTATAACCATCTCTGAGGATATTACGGTTTTCCTTGCAAGTTCAGAGATATTCAGATTTTTCATGCAGCTAGCATACATTTTTTTCGAAAAAACCTTATAATAAATTCATTTCTGTGCGGAGTTAGCTCAGACGACATTGTTATGTGTATAATAGCTAATAGAAGCCATATCTGTCAACAAAACGAACATCTAGCAACTTTCATTTCTATGTCTATGGAGGTCGATTTTCAGCCCACAGTGCGCCGGCCGCAGGTCTGGCCATGGCGCTCGCAGGCCCCGCAGGTCTAGCCGCGGCGCTCGCAGGTCCCGCAGGTCTGGCCGCGGCGCTCGTAGGCCCCACAGGTCTAGCCGCGGCGCTCGCAGGCCCCGCAGGTCTGGCCGCGGCGCTCGTAGGCCCCGCAGGTCTAGCCGCGGCGCTCGCAGGCTCCGCAGGTCTGGCCGCGGCGTTCGCAGGCCCCGCCGGTCTAGATCTGCTACCATCCGGCTCACGCTCTACTCGAATGCCGACTCGCTGCGCAGAGACCGAGTCGCGGTCCTCCAGCGTCACTCCGAGCTTCGTTGCCACGGCCATCACTGTGTTAATTACGTTTTCTCCTGGTATTTCTGGAAAGTCTGAACTGAGTAGCTCTCGTTCACGACCGTTGATCTTTGCCTGCAACCTTGCCACGGTGAGATCGAGTTGGCCGACTTTACTGTCTGGAACTGCGGACGATTGGAACTTCTCCAAAGCCTCAATTTTTGCCTCTAAACTGTCGATTCGCTGGGAGCAAGCCCCATAAGATGCATGAAGATCCGCCATTTCACGACGCCTGACCTGGCGCAGCTCAGACGTAAGGAGTTTAATTTCCCCTCTCAGAGTCAGCTGCGATTCTGGGAATGGTTCGCACTCGTCTTATACACCCGCCGCTGGCACGGCTTGACCACTCATAGGTTTGGAGATTTCTGAGGGACTGTCACTGCCTAGTTCTTTTACTGGGGTTGCGCTATTATCTTCCCTAGGCAGCCTTCTTCTGCAGTCGGGCAAAGCCTATCGCTGCTCAACTGTGCCGATTCAGATAATAACAAACACACAATATGATATCTGTTTGAACACATAGTATTACTACAGACACGCTACCTTTTGTAGATATATATTTACCACACGCCGCGCACTTCGCCATAATTGTTAAAAATTATGTCAGATATACTTATGTCAGACGGCGTGTTCAATTGGCGATATGACGCGCTCTCTCAACAGATAGCACCACCACACTCACCTCCGCTCTATCGATCGATCGATTCTGTTAGTGCGCAAGTGAACCCATAGATGGCGTTGTTATTGTACCTCAAAGCAGTGACGATAGCGCGAGTAATAGTTGCGGTCGTTCAAGCGCGAACACAGAGATGGCGTTGTGCACATTTCACAGTAAACTAGGCTGTATAGTAATCCTGCGCCACGCACAGTTTTGAAACTTTTAAACACTATCACCGCGCTATGCGCCTTATATACTGAACAACACCATTAACAGACGAAACCCTTATATCACTTGTATATTTTATAAACCAAGAGTAGTTTTTAATGTCTATTTATTTCGTAAGTTATAATATAAGATTTTATCTAATTTAATAAACAATTGACACTGCAAACACTGCTAGGCCTTATTTATGCCACCGTCCACAAACCCACAAGTTTATGCTCAATAAAAAGTTTACTTCTAAACAATACCATAATAAAAATACAGAGCTATACAAATAACCGTGTATGTACTAGCTACCGTCCCGTAAGCAACCGGAAAATCTTACTCATCGCGGCAATCCAACACAACATTATTTTGATTTTGTATTTAAAAGACAACTCTCCCACTAGTTTTAATTCTTGAGTCACGGGAGACTTTCTCAACATCCAAACAACGCACATACATAACACCCAGATTTAGAACAAATATTTGTGAAACACACAATTTTTGATTCGTGTGGTGATCGAGCCTAAAACATTCAACTCAATGGCAGGGCGAGGGGATTGCTTAAACCAGTTCGCCATCCGTGCAGTCAAAGTTATTTAGCTGTGATCTTCAGTATCGTGGTGGTATTTCGCCAGCCATCCTAGTCTAGTACAGTTCTATTGTTTTGTAATTATATGTGGTACCTTCACCCAAGCTAATTTATCCCTCTAAATTTATGTGCCTTTTCAATAGTGAAAATATACATACAATATTTATATACATATATGTTTGAAACAGTTAGAATGAAAAAGTGAAGTAGAATAAAACGTGTTTTAGTCGATAATATTATTTAAATTATTATCCCTCTAACCCAGCATTATTATTACTCAATGGACAACCGCACTCCCAAAGCATTGAGTTCTTTCTGAATTCTGACGAAGCAATCATCAAATATTTCAAGACGAAGTAAAAAATGTATATTAGTTTGTGAGATAATCTAATATCTGCTAACCTCGGCGAATATGAGTGTAATACTCTCACAAAGTCACCAGCTATATTTAAGTCCCGCGTAAAAGGTGGCGAACCTATTTCAGTTTAATGGGCACATTTTCAAACACCGAACTGCTTCTCAAAATTTCGTAAAGTAAAATTAAAACCAGTAGAAGACTTTACCCGATCCGGGAAACAAACCCGGGGGCTCACAACCGCATTTTCCTGCATATGAGAGTAATATCTTGATATAAGCTCAAAAGCCTTTCCAAAATTATCGATATAAAATAGAATTGAGCAGTAGCATGGCTTCAGCATTCGTCGGTGAACGCATCTACAATATGCTAGTGAAAATAAAGAATGAAATGAGATATATTAAATATATGGCTTGCCTTATTCTGTGCACACTATTGTAAATGAGATTGCATTAAGTGGTCCATGATTATATTACCTCTTTGACAAAGTTGTCCTCCCGTAGCTTGGCCCTAGCCTGCCACTCCGCTTGACTGCTCGCCAGCGCCGCGGCCAAGCCCCGTTCTTCTGATAACTCGTTTTGTAACGTTGATAGTCTAGAACAACATAATCGAGGTACACACAACGACACATCAACGCAGTGAATCGTGCGAGAGAGTGTGTTATATTTTTGTTATTTTGTCTTATTCACACTGAACGGGACGCGACGCTCTATCCTTACCATTACATCGACACCATTATACACTGTCCCTTTCCGACAATTCTCTATTTTGTATGTAGCGTAGTTATGCGTATATAGGGTGTCTAACTTGATGTGTAGCCGTGTGTACAAGATTAAACACAAGACTATTAATAATAATACATGCCTGTATGGGATAAAAACGAGTAGACGATAGTGAAAATCATAATACCTTCCGCTAAACAAAGCTTATAATTTGGGTAAACATATTTATACATTAAGACTGCGCCGAGCGTAAGACGCGGTTGGACGGAATGACAGAGCTCGATATTCAAATCGGCGCGCGGCCGCCATAGTAAAATTGTATGGAGGATGTGAAGTGCTTTTTTGATAAATATGTATCTTTATTGTCAAACAATAACTTAAATATTTGGGACGGACAAATCTTTATATATATAATTGTGTGTATATATATAATTGAGTTGACAGTAAACTCCGTCTAAACGGCTGGACCGATTTGAATGATTTTTTTTGTGTGTGTTCAAGTGGATTCGAGGATGGTTTAGCCTTCGCCTATACAGGACAACGTCTGTCGGGACAGCTAGTTGTAATATAACTATTTAAGTTTCGTTTAAGCTGTAAAATAGGATAGATTTCTACTGTTATAATCTAAAAATCACTTAATACGAGCTAACGATTTTGCATTTGTCGTGCAAATTTACGTAATTTTGTGGGCGAAAATATTAATTATTTTAAGTTTTTTACACGGAGTAATTATAAACACATTCATTGTTTTGGTAACTGTATATTTTATATTTGTATTAAACAAAAAGTGTTGATTTTATCAACTTAACTGTGACTGCCTGTTTTGGCACATTTCACTCGGCGCAGTTTTAATAAAATTGTATATTTATTTACCATCCTAAATAATATTATAAATATCCTATGTCCTTTTCTGTATACCTGAGTGAATTCGAAATATTATGATGATCGGTCGAGTAGTTAAGGCGAGAAAGCATAACAGACAAACAAACTCACTTTTGCATTTATAATTTTCGTTAAGATAAGATGTTTGTGTGCTAATGCCATCTGCCAGGCGCATTTAAAGACCTTTTACAAACTCTCACAAAAATATAGATAGAACAGTGCTACAATATTGGTACTTACTTGTTAGTGACCTGGTGCAGTTTCTTCTCTAAAGTCTTGTTGTCCCTGGAGAGTGTGGTGACCTGTTCGTTTAATTTTGCCGCCGATGTCTCCGCGGTCTCAGCTCGCAGACGGAGCTTTTCAACTTCAGTCTTATGGTCGGCTTCTAGCCTGCGGAATATAACATTTATGTTTAAATAACTCTTTCTCTATACACCACCATTCATTTTTCTAATAAAAATTCTAAGTAGCCCGTATTTATAAGGTTTCGTTGTTTCAGACCCCTGCCTTCGAATGCCATCGCCAGATCTGTCTTCGGCAATTAGTATCTGGATTGCCGTTCTATTAAATAATGAAAGATAAGAATTAGAGAGTGCTTCTGCACACACAAATATAAACTTCTACGTATCTGCGCTAATCTTAACGGACTAACCACCTGACTTAGTTAAGCTGTCGTAACCGAAATTTAGTATAAATGACATTATTTATATAGATCCACTACATATACCTTGAACAATAATAGGAAATGACGCTTTAAGCACTTAGTACTCCTATAATGTAACCTTGAAATATAGGAGTTACTTCACTGCCAGGGCTTAAAGATACTGATTGTTACGCTAACAGTACAGCTCCTTTAAGCCCTGGGTTCGTATTTGTTGTCATTTTCTGTGGCGGCACTTAATAGTTAAAATTGTTTTTCCAACCCTGAAGCCTAACTAGAAATAATTGTAAAATACTTAAATTATAATTGAGTAGCGATTTAAAAGAGTGACCGTGAGTTTCTTGCAGGTCCTTTACCTGAACCTAGCAACTAACCTAAATGTAAATTCAACACTTCACTAAATTCATAAATTTTTACTTTCATAAGTGTTACTTTGTGACCTAAATGTATTAATGATATGTGATTTTGACTTAGTTTTGAAACGCGGTAACAACGTTGCTATTCTTACAATCGTTTTCTGTATTCAGTGTGTGGTACCGTCAGGAACATAAATAGGTGAACATTTAGCAAATTTAATTCAATACCTATATTTCTGTATTTCTGAATTGTGATCTTTTTCTTTGATGTATTTCTTCATTTATATTATATGCCGATTACATTATATGCCCAAATGGCGGAACACAACTGATCTATAATGAAATTGTGTAACACCTCTGTACTTTCACAATAAAACAATTTAAATTTCTATTACTGCTATAAAATCTAACATTTATTTAATTTGGAAAGAATTGGAAGGTAATTTAGGTCTCGGTAGTGTGTATCGACATAATGCTACTTCCAATGAAGCTTATTGATATTGTTACGGCTAATGCCCTCTGTCGGCACTGTGGGGAAGAGTCGGCGAATTCTAATAATAATTTATTACAGCACCATCTATTGACATCTTACGGAACTACGTATTTGTCGGTACGAGTTCAGTGGAGAAAGCGCTGGCACATTCTCGAACCATCGCGCTGTTGCGTGCCATGTGTGACGTTTTCTGGTAAACTCCAGAAGCGCTTTACCCGCGTATAAATAGAGCGCACGCGCACCGCCGAGTCAGTTTACTATCGTAAGCGGTCAAGTGTTCATCGAAGCGAACGGAAGCGACAATACTACGGAGTTCGAAGCAGTTATAGTTGGAAAAGTGTAGTATAGTGTTTGTTGTGTGTTAAAGTTAATTGTGTACTAGAATAAAACGTGTTTTAGTCGGTAATATTGTTTTGTATTTTTATCCGTCGAACCCAGCACGTAACAATATCATCACCAAAAAGATTACAATGGCAAATAGTTACACTTAACATTTTTATTAATATGTTGCAATAATAAAGAGTGTTACTTAGTCATCCTCTGTTCATAGAACATCCGCTGGCTGTCGAGCTGCTGCGTGAGTATGTAGGTGAACTCCAGCTGCGCCGAGTCCAGCTTCTCGCCGCCGCACGCCGACTCCTCCGCCGTCAGCCCGCCCTCGGCGGCCACCAGCTTGCCGTCCGCCTTGTTCTGGACTAGTCGGTGGACAAAGTTGTCTCCTACGAACGAAATAAAGGCATCACTTTCTAGCTTATGCCTGTGACGACGATTTTGGCACTTGGTATTTATTTTTACATACATAATAATAAAGATTTTACAGAAGGAATAACGTAATAATTTCTTATAAGAGAGATATCTCTCCGACTCACCGACAATTTTGTATTATTAATTGTTAATACTCGACTTCTAGGTGGCGTATCAAGATGAAACATGCGGCAGGATTTTAAGTTAGACGTCTAGCAATACAACTCTGCACACTGAACTCAATTTTGTGCAGTAGTTTTTGCATTGTACGCGTACAAATATACAGACAGATAAAATACAAAATAAGTTAAAAAAGAATATTGTATTTGCTTCTATAGCTTATTATTATATTGACTTCTATATCTATAATAAATACCTCTCACATACACTATTCTTAAATATCTCTTATATACAGACATCAACCAATTAGAATTTTGTACGCCCGAGTCCGAACTCCGATGGAAGCGTAAACTTAATAAAGCTAGTTTACGACCGAAGACGATGACAACACTTATACTCACCAGCATAGTCCCACACCCGATTAGAGCCCAACTGCAAAGCGTACGTGTGGTTCGACGCCAAGAAATGTTTCGCTGCATGACCACCTTCATATCTGCAACAGCAAAAAAACTTTACATAAAGTTCATGGTGTAGTGAACACAAAGCACCATTTTAGCTATATTTCAAGCATTTACTATGGTACTATGTTTGTATTTTATCGAGGTAGATCCTGTTCTTACTCTGATTACTGTAAGACGACTCTCGCATTGTAGTTACTTCGATGAATTTTAATGCAAGGGATTTAAGGAATTCTGATAATACTGATATGTTGAAATTAAACACTTTATACGGATTTTATCGCGTTGTTTATTTTACTTTAAACACTGTTATTACATAATTTTGAAAACTCTAACACTACTATTATTGAATTTTACTACTATTTAAGCTATATATTTTTCTAATTAAAACTATTTGTATTTAAGTTTACACTTTGCCCCGACGTTTCGGTTGCTTTACAGCAGCCATGTTCACGGGGAGACTAAGATGGTAGTTGTCCCAACGTTCCGAAGTGTAGCTAGTTATTTTAAAGTACCCGAACATAATTTAATCTTTGGTGTTCCTATTTACGCAGAATGAGCTCAAAGTATCATGAAGTCTAGATGTGTTTTGCTTCTTCTTGGGTTTGACTATTTCAATGACTGGATCCCAAGCTGGTGGTACATTCCAACCATCCTCTCTATTGTTAATGTTTAATTTTATGTTAGTGTTTAATTTCAATGTATAACATTCGCGTAAACATAAGACAATATTAAATACTGATATGTCTTTATTGTTCTATAAATATGTTTATATAGAACATTGCTGTGTCAATACGGATTTGCGTTAGGCTTTGCTAGCTATAAATAAGTGGCGGTTTCCACTAACCAGGTGAACCGCTAACGCCATTGTCTTTTACAGCGATAATATGCTTCAACAAGCGAACAAAACCTTTTGAAGTCCTCATAGTTGTCAAAATCATTTAAATCCATAATTTTTATATAACCATAACACATATCATTACTGACACGGATTTTTATTTTAAACGACGAGTCGAGGATTAAACCTTGGGTGACATAGTTTTAAATATAATACCAAAATACTACTTGGTTTAGTTTAGCGTTAGTCCGCGTACGAAAAATATTGTTTTTACAGATGGCTCAAATCTGGTAATTGTATTTAGTAAATACGCGTTTTGCAGTAAAGACATTTAAAAGTCGCGGTTTCCAGACACATACGTCTGGAGACCGCGATTTTTAAAATGTCTGCTCGGTTTATATGGCCTAAATCGTCATATCTACGTGTCAGCCTTGAGCTAAAGACTGTAGACTCACCTGCCGCATCCCACGTGTCCACATATGAGACAGATCCACAGCGTGCCGGCTTCCACTCCGTCGAGCAAGCCCTCCGCGACGCCGCTGATGTTCTCCCTCGTCTCGTCGCCGTCTTCCTCTGTTTTATATAAAATATACTTCATTGTTTAGTCGGTCCTCTGGTTTAAATAGTAAGTATAGGACTTAGGACTTCATGATGACCTGGGTCTAAGTTTTCTGTTAAATGCTCTCTATGAAGACTGGTCTATTATTTCCCCTATCTTCAGCACTCGAGTAGGTAGGGTTCGAGGGTAGAACTACGGGTCTCCCCCTTAGTATCAGGGTACTACGGGGTCGGGCTAGCCCACCGCGCCTCGAAAGGCGTGTTCTATCGGCCGCTGATTAGAGTGCGCGGTGCCTGACATTGAGGTTGGACTCGTAGTGGCTATGTGGTTAGCCGCAGAGGACGCCATGTTTGTTGCTCGGCGAGCACGTGGCGTTCGAGCGTCGGAATCATGCGCGGCTAGTGCGAACCAGTCGGTCGCGCGAGGCACGGAGTTGCCTTTAGCGAAGGGGTAGTGTGGTTTTACTGCCACGACGCATCTCGGGTGCTTGCCTGCTCAGCAAGTAAGAGTCATAGCTAGGTGACTCGGGAAATACCCGGCTTGTAGGCCAGAAAGGGTAGACGTATGGATGTACGTCGGGAAGTGAGCGTGATTACAGCTCCGGCACCATACTAGAAATATGGGAGGTGGCTTCTCCGTCGGCTCCAGCGAGGATATCGTTAGCAACTTTCTGAGTTCGCGAGTGGTGAGCGGCATTATTGCTCCGGTATCTATCTGGACTATAGGTAGTGCCACTTGGGTACGAGGTAGCTCGCTTACGAGAACTGGGTTAGGATTTGGGAACAAGACCTGTTTATAACTGGTCCCTGAAGGTGCTTTCAGGCACCGGAAGGTACAGCGGCTCCCACTTATATGCCTAACAGGGGGGAAAGTGGGAACGCTATATCATAAACTAAAGTAGTCTGTAGAGAGGAAGGGTCAGGTCTATTATTATGAAGGACATTTTTCAATTATTTGTGCTTCTCCTGATTGCCAAGAGTTAATTAAAATGCAACCAATAGTCACCAAGGTCACCATCCTAATTATAAGGTAAACCCGCAAAACTGGGACCATCTATCCGTGACAAGACATTGGCTGTGATTACGAAATGTATATGTTTGAAACGATCCATTAAAATTTTGCCACGAATGTGGACGGTGATCAATTGTTGTCAAGTTTTGATGGTATATACACTCAGATGTTCGATTCGCCCCAAGTAGCATTTGGCGAAGCAATTTGCAGGGAGCTGATGTCATGTTCCGTGCCACACGGCACACGGGACGGCGCGCGTCAAAGCATGGTGACTCATCCGCTCTAACTTCTACGCCGGCTCCGGCGTCCGGCACACGGGGCAGCGCGCGTCACTAGGCAGTCGGCGTGGCAGTTAGAGCGGATGAGTGAGCTACCTGTGAGCGCGGCGCGCTCGCACTGGAAGCAGGTGTTGCCGCCGCGCGGCTCCGGCGTCTGCGCGCAGCGGCACACGGGGCAGCGCGCGTCGCGCCAGCGCACGAGGCAGTCGGCGTGGAAGGCGTGCGCGCACTGCACGCTGAGCACGCCGGCCACGCTCTCGTCCATGCGCTCGAGGCACACGGGGCAGGTGGGCAGCTCGGTGTGCGCGGGCGGCGCGGCGCCGTCGCGCGCCCAGTCCGCGCGCGACACCCACGCCATGCGGCACAGCGCGCCCGGCTCCAGGCTGCTGTACGGCACGCCGTCGAACGTCTCGTGGAACGCGCGCGCCGCCTGGCTCGTGCGGAACCTGCGCGCCGACCGTGCCTTTACGCCTCAATATCAATTATCACGACTTAAGTCTCACTTCCTTATCAATTAAATATTTTTATCTAAATTTATTTAAAATTGCTTTCCTTTTATATTCCAAAGTATAGTTACCATACGACCAATAATAATTTATCTATCAAACAGCTAAACCATTTAATACTTATACAGGGTGTCCCGAAACTCAACGATAACCTGGTACCGGGCGTGAGGCCAAAGTATATAAGTTATGAAAAAAATAAGAGAAAATCCATGTCACTTAGTCAAGCGTAAATAGACATTTTGCGAAAAAGTTGAATATTTGACACCTTTAGTCGGATTTTTAAGTACTTGACCACAATTTTTACAATTCTACATTGATTTTTTTAATAATGTAATCTCAAATAACAGTGCTATTAATCGCAACCACAAATCAAAGTAATAAACATTGTTAACTAAGTAAAATAAATTAAGTTTTGACGAGTTATGGCTTATAAAATTATTGTCAGTTAACTTTGACACTTCATGTTGGAAAAATATGTACCATACTACCCTAGGCAAGTTATTTCAAAAGATGGGCCATTTAGTCTAGATTTCAAAATGGTACAACAATTGCCACTTTTCTTGCCAATGATAGTGCTACTTCGTATTTTTTGCGAAGGGACCTCATGGAAACTTTAATCAAAATAAAACGATCATTTATCGTAACACTTTAATATCCTCCTAAAACTAAAGTAGATGCTCAAATTGTTTCCCTCCGGCACGAATACAAGCTCTGTGTCACCTCAGAAATGACCTCTTCACCAGTCGTGCACATCTGCTCGCATTTATTTCTTCTGATGCTGCATCAATTCTTTGCCGCAATTTTATTAGATTTTATATTGGTTTTGAGTAGACTTTTTCTTATACGCATCCCCAGTAAAAGAAATCTACTGGATTCAGGTCTGGGGAACGAGGGGGCCATAAAATTGATCCAAGACGTCCGACCCATCTGTCGGGATATTCTTCGTTTAAATATTCTCGTACAGGCCGGCATAATGAGCTGGGCAACCATCTTGTTAATACCACATTTCTCTGTAGATGTTGAGTGGTACATCTTCTAATAACAATGTCGGCAAATCATTTTGGAGAAAATGCAAGTAGGTGGCGCCATATAAAATTTCAGTCGGCTCAAATGGTCGAATTATTTGAACATTTAAAATTCCTATCCACATGTTGACTTTAAATTGGTACTGGGATCGGTCCTTACGCATCAAATGCGGGTTTCTCATGTGCCAATCATGTAGGCTGTGTAAGTTTAAATAACCATCTCTTTTGAACGTCGATTCGTCAGTCCATAAAATTTTATTTAGAAAATCCGGATCTTCACGAATTTTTGCCAACATGGTTTTGCAGAAAGCAATTCTGGGTGCGTGATCACGTGGTAACAAACTCTGCACACGTTGCACATACGGATGTGATTCGTATCGTTTTAAAATTCGATGAGCGATACTCTTCGGTACTCCCGTTGCAATTTCAATCGCACGTACTGAAGTACTGCGGTCATTTTTAACTTCATTCAAAACTACGTCGTCGTAGTCTCCTCGAGGTCTCCCACCAGACGTACGAGCACTGGGCAATCGTCCTTCCGAGTATGATGCGTGCACATTTTAGAAGACACGATAATCTGGGTATCGCTCCACATTCGGGTACCTCTCGGGGTACAAACTAGCTGCAGCAGAGGCATTACAACGGCACTCACTATAGATAAGATGCATATTTGCATATTCTTCCGGTGTGTACAAATACTGCATGTTGTTCACACACAGTTTGCACAGCACAAAGTCCAGAAAACAAAGCCAGAGTCACCAAGTCGATAGTACGAATGTTACACGATTACGAGAGATGCGCAGTAAACGAAGAAACGATGCGTACTAAATGTTATTATTTTTATTTTATTATGAATGACTCATCAAACATCGGCGTCACTATCCGTCTCACTCATCCTAAAAGTCAAATGAAAATCTGTCTTGCTCTGACAAACAGCATAACTACTATCTATCTCATTTTTAGGGTTCCGTACCTCAAAAGGAAAAAACGGAACCCTTATAGGATCACTTTATTTGTCCGGCTGTCTGTCTGTCGTGTCCCTCGGAGCTGTGAAAAATCAAACTTCTAAGCCAACGCAATCAAAAGATACAGCCGTTTATGCTGCAAAGGGGCATGCCAGTATTAGGCACAGAGGTGCACAAGAATATGGCTTTACTAAAAAAATATATTAATATTTATCCTAGTTCATCCTTGTATTTATTATTCTGTACAAATCGGTAATATTTTCTAAAATATTAAACAAAAAAACGACTAAGCTATGTTATGGAAGTTGCAAGCAAGTACATTAACGTGAACATGTTGCCTTTACACAAAATATGTTGACAGGTAATCAAACGAAATAATAATTTACCATTGGTAGGTATATTATATAATTATTATTTTAATCGTTAATTTATTTTTTGATACAAAAGTAATACAAATCTAATAATAATTATTATTTTTATCTTTGGAACATTGCTTCGATTAACTTAAAGTAATGTCTATTACCAATGTATCGAGGTTTTGTGTTTATTATGGCAACACCATCTCTAACTTGTATGACGCCCAGCGTTGCCAGAAGGTTACATTTCTTACATTTTTCGTAACTTTTGACCCTCTCGCGTAACATGTAAGTATTATTTATATTTAAGGCAATTTTCGTAACTTTTAAGAACAACGAGATTTGTAATACTAGATTTTTATTGCAAACAGTTTACGAACGCATCCAAATTGAACGCACCTAAAACTGGCGCGTCTAAAAAGTATTTTACTCCATATCATACTCAGAGATGGCTCTGAATGAAACGCGCCATGACAAAATGAAACATATTCTGTATAAATTAAAACTTGAGTTTGCTTGAGCGTGTGCGCGTACGTTTCCTACTTTGCGAGTTCGCGCGGTTTCGTAGGTACTTAGCTCGAAAAAGAAAATTTACAGGGCTGATTGTGATTTGTTTTGTTGAATGTTGCGTAGTGTTAATGTTTGTTGTCATAGAACTGTAAGAGGTGCGCGAGAGAAGTTCCGGTGATTACCTACATTTATTGTTTGATAAGTAAATTTAGCGTTAAAGTTTCTCAAATTATCGAGATTCTAGTGCCTATCTTTAATGTATTATTAAGTACCTATTGATGCTGATACGATAATATGAGCGAGCATCTTTTAGGTGTTTGAATAACTTTTCTTTGACCACTCCAAAGTTAGGTAGGTAATCAAAGTTCCGTAAATGATGTAGGTTATTATTGTCAAGGTTCGAATTTCGATATTGTCTTCTATTTACGCGAATGTTATTCATTGAAATTAAACTACTATATACGGATTTTATCGCGTTGTTTATTTAGCACTGTATTACAAAATTTTGAAAATATTACACTACTACTACTATTGATTTTATTTTACTAATTTATAAGCTAATAAAATTATTTAAACTATTAAATCTATTTATTTTTGGTTTACACTTTCCCCGACGTTTCGGTTGCTTTCCAGCAGCCATTGTCACGGGGAGACTAAGATGGTAGTTGTCTCAATGTTCCAGTGTAGTTATTTCAAAGTACCCGAACATAATTTAATTATTGGTGTTTCTATTTACGCAGAATGAGCTCAAAGTATCATGAAGTCTAGCTGTGGTTTGTTTCTTCTTGGGTTTGACTATTTGAAGTACTGGATCCCAAGCTGGTGGTACATTCCAACCATCTTCTCTATTGAAATTGGGATGTTTTTTGATTTCAATAGCCTTGCGAAGCATCCTTGGTAGGAATCGGTGTTCTTTAGCGAGAACCTGTGGTTTGTCAAATCTCAGGTAGTGGTTGGTCCCCTGTTGTATATGTTCACACACAGCAGACTTCAACGAGCGTTTGTGTTTTACGTCAGCTATATGTTCTTTTATGCGGGTGCCTATGCTTCTCTTGGTTTGACCAATGTATGAGAGTCCGCAGTCACAATCTATTTTATAGACCCCTGCATCTTGTAAAGGTAATTGGCACTTGACGGATGGTAAAAATTGACTTATCTTCGTAGGCGGCTTGAAGTATGTGTTGATTGAAGCTCGCTTCAAGATGTAGCCAATCTTGTCACTGACAAAATCAAGATCAAATTTCTATAGAATGTGTGGAAACAAATCAACGATTTTTAATTAATGTGATCTAAACCTCTACGATAATTACATAACGATATTATAAAAAACTAATGCTAGGTTGGTGGATTTGATGTTGTCTTTTTGTCTCCAATTCGCCATATATATAAACAATTTTTTTTTAGTTTTCGTTTTTATATAATAAGCCTGTCTAATAGTCATGTTTTGTGATTTCAGAAAAAAGAACATTTAAAAAAGTATAGAACAAAACTTAATGAAAGCGTTTCACTAGTAAACAATTTAATTTAATTATAATAATATAATAAATCTTATATATAAAATTCTCGTGGCACAATGTTCGTTCCCGTACTCCTCCGAAACGGCTTGACCGATTCTCATGAAATTTTGTGAGCATATTGAGTAGGTCTGAGAATCGGCCAACATCTATTTTCATACCCCTTAGTGATAAGGGTTGTCCACCGCTAAAATTGTTTTTACATCTTTTGGTCAAAACATTTTTTTAGGGCAAAACAACGTTTGCCGGGACAGCTAGTAATATAATAAATTTAACAATAAAGAGAGATGACAAATAATCGTCGATAATGTAAGTCTTTTTTGTTTTTTTGCATTGAGGCGAATTTGCCCTTTATTAACAGCCCTCTTAAGAACATATGGTAAAAAAGTACGTTAAGAGGGTTCTATACATATCGAATATTAGTAGTTAGTTCAGTGTAAAGCTAACAGATGCACCACCTCTCGTGGATTTGGTTCAAACTAATAGAATAAGTTAGGTGCTATACTACATAGTAACAACTGTGAAGATGGCGCTGCGAACACATGAAACTAGAGTCTGTTTTATCATAAGATTAAATACACCATTAGACATCATAGATTCCTTTATATTCCGCCATTTTGCTGATATCAACGAAACAATTTTTTTTTTTTTATGTAACTTACTGCAAAAATGTAACATTTCAGGAAATGAATCGTAACTTTTGACTTAAGGGCCCTGGCAACACTGATGACGCCGTAAATGTCAATATCATTGCTTGTTTTGCAACTCCATTGTGACGTAGTGTTTATTTATTACGGTTAATATCGACGACTTTTACCTATTAGCTATAAAACTGCAATGTATACTGTTTTATTTCATTCCTTATTGATTGTACTTATTAATAAATTAAAATAATGTATAAAATGATATGGCACCTATTTAATATAAATTGTATTGATGAGATATAAGAAGATTTGATAACTTTAAAATCCAAAGTTTTTGTAAATCACTTTTTATGCTACTTAATTATTGGCATTTCTTACTATTATTATCATTAGCTTTTATAGGCGTGCACTGTGGGCCTGAATTACTATGGCGTCTTGGCATGCCCTTTTTCGACACTTGCAAGGGAATCAAAACCTACAGAGTACTTCCCGTGAACTCAGAATCTTGAAAATTGGTACGAAGCAACGGTATCTGTGCTATAAGGCACAGATAAAGGAAAAATTGCGAAAAGCACAAATTTTAGTCATTTAGCAATAAAAATACCATAACTTTTACTTATATACCTACAGGTTTGTACGGAACCCTCGGTGGGCGAGTCCGACTCGCACTTCGCTGATTTTATTTTTATGAGCAGCTATAGCTCACTGCGGAGACCAACAGACTGCAATGCAGAGGGTCTCGGGTTCGAACCCACGTCGCGCACCTCTGATTTTCGGAAGCTATATGACTTTTCGAAATTATGTGCGTATTGATTGACAATTATCGCCTGCTCCGTGCCTCGGACAGTACGTTAAGCCGTCGGTCCCGGCTGCCATGAACATCTATGGCAGTCGTTATTGAGGAAGTCGACACAAAAGATCCCACTGGGTCGAAGTGTCGCTGGTCTGTACTGACAGATCTTATCTTATGTGGGGGCCACACAAGATAATATCTATCTCATTTTACCACTTTTGTTCATTACAAACAATGGAGACGCCGACCTTTTTAAACAAAAGAGTATGAGGTAATTTACCGCCCGGTACCAAGTTATCGTTGAGTTTCGGGACACCTGTATATGCACCATACACATTATAAAATAGTAATTATTTAAACAGTAATATAACTAACGTAAATAAAGCCATGTAGTGATCAGGCGACCCATCCCGCAGTACCCTAACGTGTGCGATGTCCTGCTGACACGCCGCCGCGAAGGCAAGCAGGTCTGGAGCGCCCAGGGCGCCCGGCACTGACAACAGGCACAGTGTCTTGGCTTCCTCTGCCTCCTTCATTTCACTACAATAAATATAATCTTATTAAGTAAATAGAATTACGATTGATAATAGCCTAATAGGATCTGTAAGTTGGGTGTAGTCGACTGTAGATTGTGAAATAGAGGGAATAAAATTTTAGGGCTATTTCGTTTGTTCTAGTTAATCAACACTGCCATTTATTGAATTGTTAAGGTTTAAAATATGATCAGTCAAATATTATATCATATAGATATCTGATCCAACTAATTACTTATGATTAGGTTTGGTAAAGTACTGAGAAAATTCCTTAATATGCTTGTAAGCCAATCTGATAAATCGGCTACCTGACAACCTATGGTACGTACAAATAAATAAATCACCCAATATGCCAATATTTAATATATATATATATATATATATTAAAATATATATATGCTGGGTAAATTTGACCTTAATTTGCCAGGTACCAAAATTTGGCTGTATTTGGTGTTCTACAATGTATTGGGTAGCAAAATCTAGTAAGGCTTTCAAACTTGTCCGTACACTTTGTTGATGCTGACAAACAATTAGTACATGTGAAGGCTGAAAGGCTGTAGAAGTTTATATAGAACATTTTAAAATTTATGCATATGACCATTTAAAACAATATCAACTTACTTTTCTTTATAAAGATGCAAGACACCTTTAGTAACTTCCACAAGAGGATTTCCACAGAAGAAACTAATAGTGTCATCATCTTCAGAGATACTGGATCCTTCCGGAGGGGAACGTCGAGAGCTGGTCGGCAGTATACCAGTGTCCGTATTGGGGCCGGTGAGGACACTGGCATACGTCTCTACTGTTATGGTCTTGGACTCACGATCCCCTCTGTCTTTCTTCTTTTGTTCTTTAGCTGCTTCTGTTAAAAAAAATATACAAGTGTCATTAAAATTATATACTGTCCACTCTAATTCTATTTATAAAAACATGCTGCTGTATTTAAAAAAAAATGCTCTCAATCCCTAGCAACTCCTCTTCAAATTATTTTTAACTCTTCTTTAACTAAGGGCACTTTTCCTTCTGCCTGGAAATCACCTCACGCTGTTCCGATGCCTAAAGGGGGTATTGCAGCCGATATATTAAATTATCGGCCAATATCTATGATGTCAGTATTTGAAAAAAAAATCGAGTCTTTTAATTGTCCTTTTTTAAATTATCACATTAAGATAATGTTTACCATTTATTTTTTAATTCTTCTCCCTTGCCTATATTATGGCTAAGTCACTTGGGGTCGGCTTGTCTGGTTTAACCGAATTTGACTGGATATCGGTTTTTACACGTAGCGGCTGCCACCTGACCTCCGCAGCCTGAAGGCTAACAATACCCTAAGGCTAGACCAGTGTCAGGATATTAAAGGGCACTGTCTTCCCAATAACGATTCATGATTGCCATAGATGTTAATGGCAGCTGGGACCGATGGCTTAACATGCTCTCTGAGGCACGGAGCAGGCGATAATTGTCAATCAATATGCACATAATTTCAAAAAGTCGTATAACTTCCGAAAGTCAGAGTTTTACCGATGATACAGAAATAAATATAGTGTGGAAGTTGTCTTAAAAATTACAAAATGCCATCAATAATTTCAAGTTAGCATGAGTTAGCTGGTTATGAATCTAATATATCTTTCTTCTTTGTTCTTGTCTGTAATATTTGTAGCCTCATACAGTTGTAGTCTATATAAACTGTTTATTTAAAACATCAATATAATTATTATTGTTATGAAAGGATTTAATTCAAACTTTAGCAGTTTTAATTAAAGATTGTTAAGATAGAAGTTTTAATAAAATTCTGATGGATGGACTTAACTGAACTTGTTATTTTATAGATTCATCTTTTAATGACTTTATTTTGTTATTGAGCTTTTGTCAATAACACAATGAAGTCAGTAAAGTTGAACCATAACGTAAAACTGGTGAAGTTTATAATTATCATGTAAATTATAAAAGAGGGAATAGATGTTTAGATTTCTAGAGCAGAATTTGAACTAGCTGCCTTACAAACCAAATTGTCACAACCAACTCATGCTCAGCAAGTAAATACACCCAATGTAGCAATTGTTGTTATAATTAATAAATACTGTCTAAATTTTTTACAATATATAATTGACATTAGAATTTTAGTTTTCCTAATAATTACAAAATGTTGCAAATATTGAGGGCAAAGTGTCGCCGTCATCAAACTGCAACGAGCAGTAAATAGTGCCTATTACAGGTATTCAAAGGCCTAGAACAATCATCACACAAGATTGACCAACGAAACAGTAAAAAAAATTCGGACAGCAAAAGAAAAATCGGTTGTTATTACAAGAAAATAATAGGTTATAGATTTTACCCATTTCAGCAGGATTGTCGCCCATTTCGGGTAGATCTTCGTCAATTTCGATACGCAAAACGCACAAAGAGACGGACATTTACATTAAATTATTTATTCAAAACTAAAAAGAAACAAACTGTTCGACTTCGCCTTTACATTACTTGTGTTTACCAAGAAATCGTTTAATCGCTAATCATCAAACTCAAACAATGCTACAAACTTAGGATTTTTTTGCAAACACAGCACAATCAACAATCAGATGATGTTAGTCCAGACAAATAAAAAATTATCAATACTGATGATTTGAGTAATTACACTCGACATTAGTTGAGACAGCGTATATGAGAAAACAAAGGCTAAAGCGAGATACAAAAATATTTTCACTGACAGCCCAGATACATTTTCACTGGCGCGTTATATTAAGCCCTGTTTCAGTATACTATTGTGACATTGTGTGATGCCCTGTTTCACACATAAAATTCAACTGTCAATGACCAACGTAATATGCATGAACTATTATAAGTTTATAACTCTATTATCAATTCATGAATAAATTATTAAGTCCCAATAAAAGTGTAATATAAAAATACTATTTAGTATTATGGAACAATTGTGTAATATAGTATTTTTTTCTGATTATATAATTACTTACATATTAACATAAGCAATATTTTGTAACCTGTTAAATCCTAATAAATTTTTCTTTGATAACTTTATAATTCAGGTGGAATATTTAATATGAGTACATATGTAAGTGATCCCTGAAAAGCATAGTTTCCGTAAAGTATACGAGGATCATCATTATGTTGTCATGTCATATATGTGGAGGAATAAGTCTACTTCTGTAGGAATAAGTAAGACACATGTATTTGCTTTTATTTACATTATTTAGAAAAACTTTTAGCTATTGCTCGTCTATTTATAATATTTGATATTGGCAAGGATCATTTGATACTGTGACAAAAGACGAGTATCCAGACTTGAATTCTATCTGTAAAAAAGTTTAATGATATATCTTATTTAAGAATACATTGCGTATTCGTCAGACAAGATTCGGATATTATCTGATAGGAAAAACGCAATTGGTATCAACAAGTTTCAAAAGTCTGTTTTAATTGGATGGGAAGTCGAAGTACAAGAAAACAATATTCAATATGGCTACAGATCATACGACGTGAGCTGTCAGCTGTAATAACTTTTGTTTCTTTGTGTTTATTACGCCTTTAAAAATGTTATGATCATTACGTGCTCGCGAATATGGGTGCGAAAGACTCAAAACCATCTTTTATATCATACGAGGATGCAGTGAAACGAGGTACGCGTGGTGTACAAAGTCGATCTAAGTGCGTTGTAGGAATGTGATGAATATCGGTTTATTTTATTTGCAGTGTCTGATAATGAGTTGAGACGTATACGTGAAGCGTTCAAGAGATGTGCCGGTGCGAATGGAACGGCCTTGAGCTTGGAGGCGTTCGTCCATGAAGTGCTGTGCGATGGAGTTCCGTACGAGGTAGCGGAGTGGCTGTACCAGGCGTGCGGCGGGACCAAAAGAGGCATCGCCTTCAGGGAGCTGCTCTGCGGCATCGTAGTGCTCACCAAGGGCAACATCGAAGAAAAAATAAAGTGAGTAGCAAACCTTACTAGCATTGTTACTTGTAAACAATTACATCATAAGATTTATTAGATTATTTATGTGAATTTATTAGCGCCAAATTAACGTTCATAATTGCTTCAAGAAGTCTTGCATACAAATATTTTTCATTTAAATTAACTTCAATAAATATTAAGAAGTTAGTAGTTATAGTTTCTAATTGCTAATTAAATGTAGTTGCTGTGAATATAAAGATAATTTAGTACTATCAGTTTGTATTTGTGTAATAATACACATAATGAGTTGTCAGTTTCGTATCGTAATTTTCCTTGCTGAAGAATGTGAGGTGCTTTGTTACCTATTTGTTCACCACAAGAATAAGATACTTACCTAGATCTTGTGGTTTACAATTTAGATATTCAAGATGTGTTTAGAATTTATATATGTTAAGTGTGTATTATTATACTATGAAGATGGTAGATTTTTCATTTACTAGAAGGATGATAATATCAAAAGAATCGTAATGATTAAATAAAATAAATATATCATAAAATGTAGGGCTTAGAAACAAAGTCAGTAGTCAAAATATACCACTGTTTATATGTCTTGCTCTGTTATATATTTTTTTAATGAGGAACTTCTTAGTTAGATGCTTTCTAAGGAGTTTGCTATTTTCTTATCCCCAGAATATATAAACATGTTGTTTACTCTGAATGGTTATTATTATAACAAGTTTACTATAAATATATATAATTTTATGTATGCTGACCTACCTAAGTTCTTAAACAACACAAAATTATGCATTAGACTAAACTAGAAATAATATGGAGATTATATTTAGTGTTTAACATCTAAATATAAATTATTTAATAGTTGAGTGAGATTATTGTATGCAACAGCTGTAAAACCAGAACTAATCAGGTATCAAATAATCATGAGAACAATATTTCTATAAACAAAGACAACTAAATGTAACCAAAAATAAATTCTGCACTATAATTACTCTATAGATATTACAAATAATTTTACAACTAAATGAAAATGTTAAACCACCATTTTCTTTTACAAATATGCACAATATTGTGACTAAGTTTACATCATACATAATACCTATCACTAACTTCCTGTTAGAATGTTTAAATCATATATTTTAGCATATCCCCACATTTAATACTATGAGATCATCCATTGTATCTCATCTAATGTTTCAACTTATGTATCAAAGGTTTCCCATGGTATTGTTATTTGACATCTTTATTTTGTAAAGATATTCTTTCTGCCTAAAATACAATGTGTTAATATTGTGTTCTATTTTGCATAATCATGCATTTGTTATTATTATTAGTGTTGCATTTCCTAGGAGTTAGGTGTTATTGTGATATGATATTGATTAGTGTTATATTACATGATAGTGCAATATTTATGTCAACTAATATTTTCTAGGAGATTGTGAAAGATATGTATGATTTAAAAATTGTGAAATATATGACTGATATGCAACAAATATATTAGATATCAAACAATAACTTTTATATGTATTCTGCCTCACCTGATACATACTGAACATGGGTTGTGTAGTCAGAATTTACATAGTTATTGTGTCTAAGCATCTTACTAAAGGCTTTTATGTACAGATTTTCTCAGTAACAGTACATAGTCTAGATCTGTGCCACATAGACAATAATAGGTTCATCCCTACTATGTGGGATCTAAAACGAAAACAAAAAAAATCATGTGTAACATTGTGAAACATGGGTATAATACACCATTGCATACTGCTTTTGAGATAAAGACATATAATTATGTATGTTGTACTGAAGATATCTTGCATATATACAGTAAATTACTTAAAACCTAATTCTGTTAATTCACATTTACGAAGGACTAGTTACAAAGTTAAATTGTCCAATTTACTTATGAATTGCATCCTGAATTTATCTCGAATCTTGAAGTTGTGATCTTATTCTTTTATGAACTGTGTGTCCCTGTTAAGGCTTTATTGTTATTCAAAAACTGCATACTTACATAGATGCCTATATCCTTTAGGGAGTAAGGCAGAGGTATATTACACCTGTTTTGCTAGCTATGCTTCAAGTCCCATGTTATTCGAGAGAAAACCCTATAATACAGACCAATTCAAGTATTGTTTTTAAGTAAAATAATTTATTTTCGAGTATAGGAACCAGGCGTTATGATACACCTGCATTATGTTTCTTTCCCTAAAACTGTATAATTGTGAGTAAGTAGTATTAAGGGTTCTATAATCAAAGGGTTCCAATGAGCCTCTTCTCCCTAAACCTATGCCATCTACTCCATATTGAGATTTTCTTATAAATTTTTATTATAATGAAAAGTGGGTTTGCGTCAAGCATGACTACGTTAATTGGTCTTTTGTGAAAAGGGAGTGACTTATAAAATATTCTTCTACATTGTAACTGTAGAAATCAAGTGCTTCTTTTTGTGCTTTGGCCCTTTCGCAGTATGATTATATATTTTAATAAATAAAAGTAGGACTCCGGTCATTGTGTGATGGTAAGGAACTTCAAGTGCGTGAGTACTTCTCGTACTTGGTCAGCGTTTTATATCACAAACGACCTTGACTGCAGCCCCGAACTGACGATAAAACTTATCAAAATCATGTTAATTGTCGTAATTGGTGATTTGTTCTGAGATACAGACATGATAAGAAGATTTATGTATTTATGCGCATTTACATTATTTCGCTAAATTCAGATGATCGCGAGAGTGTGCGAATGTTTCGCGCCTAAACTTTTCAGTTTTTCGGATGCGTATTGCTGCCTTTTACGTGTATTCTTATACTAAACCTTAAACTCGACTTAAAATATGTTTCAACAAGTGTGCATGTAGCTCCTGATGAATGAAACAGAGTTAGTGGTAATCCATTGGAAACATTCGTTGTAAAATTATGGTAAAGAAACCTACCACTATACTACCTAATTTCAATTAAGTCTGTTTCTCCCGAGCCTTTATTATTTCCAAGTCACTTGGGGTCGGGTTTTCTAGTCTAACCAGATTTGACTGGGTATCAGTTTTTACACGGAGCGGCTGCCACCTGACCTCCGCAACCCGAAGGCTAACGATACCCTAAGGCTAGACCAGTGTCAGGATATTTTATGGCACTGACTTCCCAATGACGACTGCCATAGATGTTCATGGCAGCCGGGACCGATGACTTAACGTGCTCTCCGAGGCACGGAACAGGCGATAATTGTCAATCAATATGCACATAATTTCGAAAAGTCATATAACTTCCGAAAGTCAGAGGTGCGTGACGTGGGTTCGAACCCGAGACCCTCTGCATTGCGGTTTGTTGGTCTCCCCACTGAGCTATCGCTGCTACTAATTTCAATTAAGTACACGATTTAGTAGAAAACTTGAAATATTTTCATTTCCTATTTTTCAGTTGGCACAACAAAAATTTGACACATATCATCTCTACGTTACGAATAGGATAGCTACCAATGTATGCAGTCAGCATAAATTGGCCATCTGTGAGTTTGACATAACCTAGATTAGGATCGTTGGTTCTAGAAATATCAGCGCCACTTATTAAATATTTATATACCTCTATTTATAGTCGTGAATCGATATGGCCTTTAATTGGCGATGTGCGATATTGCATTTAATAAATAGGGGCTATTGTTTACTGCTCACCAGAAGGCGCCACTAGCGAGTAAGATCCTGTCAATCCTGTCCCAGCTTTAGAATTATTTAGTCTAGTTTCTAGTGTATCATCCAGGTACATGACAGCATAGAAGACAATGATGCTTCCCTTTTAATTCAACATGGCAAAACGTCAATGATGCCTAGCAATACTTTAGGCAATAAATGCATAATTTTCAAGGTACCTACTAGAGTTTTGCTAAAACAAATTGCAAGCGCTATAACTATCATGCTTCTCGTATAGTAGATTTTTACTTACAAATAAGAGACGGAAAAGATGAGCTTTTGCAAATTGTGGTATCTAAACCTGGTGAAGATTAGCTTGTAGAGTGGCGTTATCTCTGCTGTACATGAACGATCGTCGCCAAATAAACTCTATCTATAACTGTATAGTGCGTTATTGTAGTAAATAGTGCGATTAATACACACTCATACAATCACAAGCTCTGTTAGTTTGAGTATCAGCCTAGCAACTCTTGCTGGCGATACACGCTAGAACTATGTATCTATTAACCACTTATTACCATGCGGGTCGCACGATTGTTTTACACCTTAGAAATGAAAGTAGGTAGGTAGTAAAGGAATCTTTGTATATATGCTCAGGTCTATAGTAATACGGAACCTGTAACGGTCCTTGGTATCAATGCAAGGTCTTGTCTTTTAGACATGCTACGGATGGTATAGAGTTTTAAGCACTCGCCATAGCCATTGCGGCGAGTTCTGTTGGTTGGATTCTACAGGACATAAACAATCGTCTAATTCATAAGATTACTTATGAACATTGTTTTTCGAATATTAGTGATCTCCACTATACAGGGCATAAATTAGTGCAACAGCATTTCGAATAAAGAAATAAATAAAAACCGAGCAGGTACTCAACTTATTGCTTTAACCATAAAATTATTTTTTAGGTTCCTTTGGACGTTGTATGTGAACAACCAAGGCGACAATGGCACATACATCTACAAGCGGGACTTTGCCCGCACTTTACACTTGGAACACACATCACTCCCAGTCACAGCTGGTCACAGAGCGAGTGAGGTTCTCCTCAGCCTCTTCGGCTCAGGGGAAAAGGTCACCTTCGACCAGTTCAGGTCCTGGCTCCTGATACACAAGGATGCCACGGTGCTGTCCAAATGGTTGCTGTCTGAAGTGAATATAGCTCAGGATTTGGAGACACCAACGTTTTATCAGAGCCTGGCTGGTGTCACACACTTGGAGGAAAGGGTAAGTGCTGCCATTTCTTTTATTACATTGATATACAATTGTGTTACCGCCATTTCTTTAAGAGTTGCCACTGCATGCTTAAGAATGTGACAAAGCTGAACATTCAGAAACGGATTATGTTGTTCTTGCGTAAGGTTTAAAGGATTGGGATTAGGACACAGGTGGATAAAAAAACAAGGGTATAGAATACAGGTTTATCTAAGAGGATGCTCCGATGGTTTTGCGGTGTAAATGTGATCATGATACTTGTGCTGACAAGATTGTGTCATCCTTGACTCGCAGCGTCAGTATCTTTTTCAGCAAATTTTCGGTAGCAGCATTGATTTTGAAACTTTTATGCGCCAAAAGGCTTAACTTCTACTGCGTGGTGTCTAAAATATATACTTCGTAATGTGGGATATAGCTTTGCTTATCCATTTGAAATAATAGGCGTTATGTTATTATGTGTCTACGAAGGAAGTGCAGGGAACCCTACTGCCTGTCCTTCATACCGTCTGTTAGCAATGGGCTATTGTCTCGGCGTTACAAATGACAACAATGCAAAACAAATATAAAAATAATGGCGTTTCCTAAAACTTATTTACTTTTGTTATGATGATTAATATGTAGTTATTTCTTCTTTCGTGTCGTAATATCCAGTTATAACCAAGCTTTAGTCACTATCGTGATAAACGTATTATTTTCTTATATTTAACCTGTCAGCTGAACCATATCGAGATATTACCTCATGATAAAAGGAGTGTCGTCTGGACAACTGGCGACGTTCGAATGTTGGTTAATGAGCTAAGTGAGCGCCCTTTTTGGTGAAGCGATATCCATCAGGGCCTACACTTGGCCTTTTCTTGGCTTCTTAGTACGATACAAACTTCGCCTTAACAATGATTAGAAGTCTCAGAACAGAGGTTAATTAAAAAAATAAATCTCGGTGGCGCAGTGGTTTAAGTGGTTGCCACTACGCTGAGTGTTGTTGGTTCAATCTCCGCACGGGGCAAACATTTGTGTTAATCACAAATTGTTGTTCCAAGTGTGTGTTCTTTGTGTCCATTGTTTGAATGTTTGTTATGTTTCCCGTGATACAGGAATTATTCCCAGTGCAGAAGTTGTTTTTTAAAAAGAAACTCTTTGTAGGATATAATCTTTGTCATCACAGTAAAAATATTATATAGGGATCAGGGATGTTGCGGATTTTGAAATTCGCGGATGCGGATACAAAATTTAAAGGCTCACAAAAAATCCAAAAAAGTCCCATTCGATGGAGAAGCTTCGCAATTGCGGATGCGGATGTTGATGAAAATTGTGCATTTTATTTCATAAAAAGTATTTAATCAGTTATCACCTTTGCACGTTCAAGCCTGTTTTACTAAGGTTCATAAATTTTGCTATATAATTTTCTGATGTTTCTTGATTCTCATTTTCACTTGAAGAATCATCGCGCCATTCATCGGCCCTCTCATTTTCTTTCTTGTTGCAACCTGCGCTAAATGTGGATCCGCATTATCTTATCTTATCTTGTGTGGGGGCCAGTCAGTATAGACCGGCGACACTTCGACCCAGTATCGACTTCCTCAATTATGACTGTCATAGATGTTCATGGCAGCCGGGACCGATGGCTTAACGTGCTCTCCGAGGCACGGAGCAAGCGATAATTGTCAATCAATACGCACATAATTTCGAAAAGTCATATAACTTCCGAAAGTCAGAGGTGCGCGACGTGGGTTCGAACCCGAGACCCTCTGCATTGCAGTCTTTTGGGTCTCCCCATTGAGCTATCGCTGCTCTGGATCCGCATTAACAACATCTGCGTTGATTATTGCTGATGCGGATGCAAATGTCCAAATCAATACGGAAGCTCTGCAATTACGGATGCGCATGCCAATATTCGCAACATCCCTGATAGTAGAATACAGTCCATTTTACACGCTTTGCAAATAAGGCGTACGGTTACATAGAAACTCATCTTTATGTATTGTCTTTCTTTTTTGTAATCTCAATTTAACAGAGCACTAATATAGCCTGGAAGCATTAACATAATGAATTATAATGGATTGTTTGTTTACCAAATAAGACACGTCACAAAACCTAAACAATAATCCGTTTATACGGATATCTTTAGCAACATTGCAAGGGTTATCAGAGATCGTTTATATGTTAATTATTGTCCAGTGCGTCATTGAGTTATTTTGAAGGTGTTTTCGCCTCTGGTTACAATAACCATCAACCATTCGGTAGACTGTGAGTCTCTTTGCTATTTACTCTCTCTTTCCGACTATATATCCCACATTGTGGTGGAGTCAGGAGTTATTTTGATAGTTTCCTCCTGCAAGTGATGACTCTGGTTACAATTACTATTAAACATTCGGTAGACCGTGATTTTCTTTGCCTCTTAGTGTCTCATCCCGACTATTTATACCACATGGTGGTGGAGTCAGGAGTTATTTTGAAGGTTTCTTTGTGTAAGCCTCTGGTTACAATAACCACTAACCATTCGGTAGAGCGTGAGCTTCTTTGCAACTTAGTCTCTCTCTGCCCGGCTATTTGTCCTACATGGTGGTGGGTTCAGCCGTCTTTATTTTCTTCTTCCACTTCGCCCTGTCCTTGACGTCATCTTCAGAAGCATTGTATGCCTTCATGTCTTTGCGTAACACATCTGTCCGCGTGGTCTTATAGTATAGTTCCAGTATCTGATTGCCAACGTAATTTGGTGGTCTTCTCCTTACATGTCCATACTATCTCATCCTGCTCACCTGCAGCTTCTCAGCTATGTCGCCACATATTCTTTGCCGCTTAGAATAAAAAGAAAATGGTAGAGTATTTCTTCTGATAGGAATGATTTCGATTAACCGGCGCATGCAGGCGCTATCGATAACAACGATATAAGTGATTCATCGTATTATTATATCAATATTAATATTCGATACGTTGTTTATCTTGCTCGGTAGTACCTTGCTGACCTAAAAGTCTCTTTAAATAGTGATGATTTACTTAAACTATTATGTCGCAGCGGCACACCGGCGACCAGACACAGTAGGTTTTTTAATTATATCTGGCATACCAAGACTTGACAGGTTAAACGTGATGGTATTAATATAATCATATCTGTTATGTCTTAAAATAGTTTATAACAAATTCGCAAAGCATGTCTGTTTTTCTCCCTGCTTACTTCTTCTAAATTACGCTATGGAATTTAATGCGGCTTTCACCATTGTTTATAGAATTTCTTCCGGAAGGTTATATAGGTTTATATAAATAAATTTTAGTTTATTTTATAAATAGTAGAGGTAAGTCGTTGTTTTGTAATCAAGTTGTCAGAAAATTAAATTGTTACGATTCTACGTGTTCATTGCGTCTGTCGATTGAATGTCTTTAAAGACCCACACACACAGAAATGATCCTTAGTGCGTGCGTAGTTTTTTAAAAACGAATAATAAACAATAAATCTGTTGTGAACAAAATTACATATACCTCTATCCAATGAACCCATTGATGCTACTTCGGTGAAAGACTGCCTCCAGGCTGGACTCTGACCCTTAATAAATGGTAATAATTGCGGTTACTATCTCGAATGTCGATATCCGATTGATATTGTATCAGCTGCATAAATAATGGCGGATGTTCTTGTCTGAAACTTAAATAGATATGTATAAACAATCCTTTTTTTGTATTTGAATTTCATCACAAATCATTTTATTACATTAGGCAATGCTATGAGAGTTGTGACCAGCGTTCGTATTTTTGTAAATAATACTCGTCTGTAATGTACTTAATTCTATCCAACGTGACGTCCAGACGTGCGCGACGTGGGTTCGAACCCGAGACCCTCAGCATTGCAGTCTGTTGGTCTACAAACTGAGATAACGCTGCGTTAAAAAAATATATATTAATATTGATAAGTATTTTTACTAAGACTACTTTCTATGTATAAGTATATTAGATTTTGCCAGCGGCTTCGCTCAATTCAGAGAAATTTCATGATGTTCGAAACATATTAAACAAATACAAAATTACATTCGCATTTATAATTTTAGTAAGGACATATGGCTATTTTAAAATTATCTATTTAATAAATCCTTGACTTCTAGGCCTTTTTAAGTTTGTACCATTGCACGTATTTTAGGCCAATCTGTTATCAAATTTAATACAGTCGAAGTGTAACGAACAAAACGCACCGTTACGATTTGAAATTGTCTAATAAAGCATGAGCCGAAATTGTGATTTACGATCAAACGGTGACGCGACAATTGCTCGCAGACAGGCTAGTGTCGATAACTCGACTATTCGCCCATTACTTCTATTGAACATGTCTGCGATGTGGGGCCATAGATCGTGCTCCAACTTTGATACATGTAAATGTTCAGACGCCATGAAGAGCTATTGCTGTTCATGTTTTTCTCTTTTGGCCGACTCTCGAACACCAGAATCAAGACACGATGCCTTTAGCACAATGCTAGATAACCAGTTAATCGAATTAAAAAGTGGCCGTGAGGTTCTTTCAGGTTCTTCTTCTCATAGGCTTAACGCTTTATCTGAATAGTTACTAACGAAAAGGTAACATTAGCAAATTTATTAAGTAAAAAAGTTGCATGCATATAAGTGTTGTTTTGTTGACTTAATAATTGATTTTTGATTTTATAGCGAGGTATTGTACTTGAAGACACCGGTCTGTAATTGCAACAATGTGCAAGTTCAAAGTCATGGTGGGCGGTTTTGACCTCGACTAAGGGCAAGGATGCTTAAGTCAACTTATCCTGAATTATAAATGAATTAGTTTTGTGAACTCGAATATTTAGATTTTCTTAACAACTTATTTGATATTCAAGTTTTTAAGTACCATGCAATTATCGAATAAGTATGAATATTGGTACGAATGGTGACATGCTCGTACGACTTGTTACTGGAAGCATTATCTGTTATTTAATCCTGGTCATGGATGTGAACAAGTATCCGTAGAATTGTGATAGTGCAGATAAGGTGCTAAAGAGCACTCTTGAAAGATTGGGTACTGCAGAGTTCCTAGTCAAACTTAGAGCGGCCTAACGGGTGGAGTCCATTCGTTGTACAGAATATAGGTAGCAGAAAAATAATCTTGCGTTGTCTAGTCATATTGGATTGAGGCTTTTCAAAGTCCGTAGTAAGAAGCTGTCCTGCCAGCGGTGGACGAGGCTTCAATCGTCCTATTTGTGCAGTTAGGAACACGCAAGTCGTACCTTTAGCGTTTTTGACGAACCTATGATACTCTTAACGTTTCCCTTGAGGCAAGCCAAGCTGATTGCCACTTGATTAAAAAAAAACTATTATTGATCTTTTGTATACTAAGAGCAATAACCGAAGCAAACCACGATAAAATTGTCACAGCATTTGCAAATTCAAAACCAAAACATAGTTGTGTTAAATTATTATATGGGATTTATATAAGGAAATTGTGAGTGGTAGCACGAAGCTTAGCCAAGCGTCCTTAACATGGCAGTAGAGTCCCTATCACGTGTAAACTAAAAATGTAGCTCGCGAAATGTGTGTGTACTCATACAGCTCTGCCTACTTCATCAAGATAATAGGGAGTAAGTCTATGTTTGCGTGAATTAAGGCTGTCGAATAAATAGCAACGTGTCATTAGCTTCCAACTGAGTTAAATAATACAATGAGTTCACCGCAGAAGTTCAAAGGGCTGGTATTTGAACCTGTGACCTTCAGTCCGCCAATCGATGCCACAGCACTGTCGCAGCTGTTCTGTCATTGAATACAACGATCAATATAATGATAATACATATTTATTATAAAACGGTAATGATAAGTGATACGTATTTGTAATTATCTTAGGGGTTCCCCGAATAGGCAATGATATTTGCGTAAAGGAAAATTTCTTCCAAAGCAAAAACACTTGGGAATCGTGGCGGCTGTAAACATTAGCGTCAAAAATATGAAGAAAACATTTTGTAAGAGAGGAATAAGTGCACTTTATTAGTCTCAATTATATACAATCACTGGCAGCCTTTGTGCGACTGCTATGCATGAGGTATTGGGTTAAGAAAAGCCCAATTCAAACTGTTCAAATTGAAAACATTATTTTCAGACCATTCGGTCCAGAGAGCGTTAGTAGTACAACGGGATATCTTAAAAACTATGTTAGTAACTTACACACAAATACAAATAAAGAAAATACAATAGAAGCAATAAAAACAAGTCTACAAAATGTACATCCTTATCGAATGCCTCCAAATAGGACTATGGATGTATTCTGCAATAACTCTCAGGTAGTTGTTGGAACTGTTATTCACCTTTCGCATCAGTGACGCTGCTCTCTTACGTATTATGGCGTGAAAGCTGTCCATTTGTGCTTCAGCGAACATCGCTGGTGCACTGCAGAAGCGAGGAAATCCCATCAGTAAACTGAAAGCATTGTTATATTGGAGCCGCAGGGCACTGACGACTCGCTGCTTGTAGCTGGTCCACAGATTGCAAGTATAGAAAGACTCACAATATGCCCTAAATAGTATCTTCTTTACATCTTTAGAGCAGTGGGAAAATCTGCGTGCCAGCATATTACAACAACAACATAATAACACTTTGCCTGGCCTGGGAACCAAGATCTCACTGGATTTCCTGCCAAGAAATTCATTAGCAGCACGGAGTCTGCAATTGTGTCTTGTAGACGGAATAGTCTCGACCTCTATTACGCGGGACCTGAAATCATTTACAACGACTGCACAGAGAGCGTAGTCGTCTAATTTGTGTGATTCACAAATGGTTGTTCCAACTCTGGATGTTCTTTAAGTCCATTGTTGGACGTTTGTAAACTCCTCGGCGACAAAGGAATCATTCCAAGTGCGGGAGTAGTCTTCTATAAAAAACAATGCTGCTTTATTAGTCCTACGGAAATATAAGCGTGAGACTATGTATATATTACATCCATTAATACATATTACAATCGGAACAGATGTTATATTGTTTCGCTTCGTCATAATAGTGCCCATTGTTTAGCATACGACTGACCTGTCCAAGCAAATTACGCTCTACGGAATGTGGGACTATAATTTTATTGTGTCGTAGTAAACATGGTTCAGGCACTTGCGAACTAAACCTTTTAGCAATTACATTAACAACTTGTGATTAAGGATTACTTGACATGTGGTTTACCAGTTTAAATAGGTATTATGTTCGCTAAGTCTGGATAACAATGAGAGGTAAAATGGGGTACGAATTAATTGTCGTGTTGCCGTATTTCGGTGTGAGTGTGGTGTTCTAGAATAATCTGTGCTGTTGTAAAATGCGTGGATTGTTGGTAATGCTTATGTGTTCTGATGGCCCCCGCGTTTTGTGATGTGTTCGATCAAGTCATAGTCAAAAATCATTTATTCATTTAGGACACAAAGTAATAATGGGCGTCAAAGCTTGAGTTAGTGAGGTTTTTGAAGTAACTAAATTTGAGATTAGTTGCCTTTTTCAGGCAAAGGGTTAACCTATTAGAAGATACCTGAAGATACCACGGTCACTGTTTTAAATCGCCATTTAGAATATTTGTATTTTAAAGTTTTAGGGTGTATTGGGTGCCACAACTTGTACATATATGAGTTATACAAATGAACAAGTTGTTGCAGTCATGTACCGTTTATTAGAGACTATTAAAATCTGAAATAAAATAATAATAATAATAGTTGATTCTCACATGGTCGTAAAATTTGTGTGATTTGCAAGTGGTTATTCCGAGTTTGGTTCTTTGTGTTCATCGTTTCAGTGTCTGCAAGCTCCCCGTGACAAGCATTTCTTTTAGGTATCTTATTATTCAGAATCAGAAATTATAATATTAGTGTGGCAGTTATCCTTTTCTAAAGAAAGAAACCTCGCATTGTAAAGTCGGTATAATTAGTTCGGACGTGTTCGAGAATTGTTGAGCATTTTCCTCTCTGTGTTATCCTCATCCGCACATGTATGCGAGACGGTATTTTGGTTAGAAAGGTAACCTGTTGTACTACAAGGTAATCTTATCATTCATCAAGGTTACTAAAATATCTCCCTGGAATAATATTTAGCTGCTTTATTGATATCTTGGCATCATTTTATTATTATGGTAGCGGCTGGCGATAAAGTCTCGGGTTAGTTACGCAGGCCGAACAACTGTTTTGCTGTTTTTCTGTTAGTATATTTACAGAGTCAACATGAAGGATCTAATTTTCTTCGGTAGACTGCAGAAGATCCTCGCTTTTACCAAAGATCAATCTATAACAATGCTGTCGGTATATGACGTACTGCTCTTCTGCTTACCAATCTACATATAAATAGTCAATTAAACTGTCATTTCTGGAACTAATGTGTGCACTAAACAGCAGCAAATCATGTTAATTAGCATAACAAGCTTATATCTCATGCGATCTACTTGCTAGTTTGAGGTTAAGCTGGCATTATGTACTTATGCTACATTAATATGATACAATCCTGACGTAATAGTAAAAAAGTTCGTAAACAAACAACTAAGTTCGGTGAGAAAGACTTGATTTGAATCTGTACTGTCATTGTTATCTGAACCTGTCAAGTCTTGGAATGTAAGGCATGATTGATAGCCGTGTCTGGTCGCCAGTGTGCCGCTGCGACTCAATAGTTTATCTAATAAAAATATGTTTATGCATTTAGGTCGCAAAGTAACACTTATGAACTTCAAAGTGAGACTAACTGAACTATTACGAATGTCTATTAATATTTACCTGTTGCCACGTTCAGAAAGGCAAGGGCGTAGAACTAATGAGGGCTAATAAGGCCACTGTGTTTTAATCACCAATTTTATAATACTGCAAGAATAATTATACCATTTACCTACTATTGAACTGAACACACTCAAGCATTGAAATAAGATTGCAAGTTTTTGCTAGTTTCTAATAGCTGGTATGGCAAAATAGGAGCATCGACTTAGACTCATATATGTATAGTTATACAGGGTGTCCAAGAACCTGGCGTCCAACTGGATTCCCACGATGCCCCAAGTTCTAACAGTACTCAGAAAAATATTTTAAAAAATCCACCCCATGTACTTACAGAATTATACTGATTTCAAAAAAAAAGGGGAAATGAGCACCCTGTGACATACTTTTGAATGCTGTGACTGCTAATGCTGATAATTTCGATATTTCTTGGAGGTTTTGTAATCTAGGGTATTGCTGTGTCTAAATAGAATGTAAAAATAAAGTACTTATTGTACCATTTTAAAATAAAATATTATTTTAACTAAAGGTGATATGGAAAACTATTGAATTTCGCAACTTTGACCGACTGTAGTGTAAAAAAAATGTACCAAAATAGTATGGCAAGTGACGTCAAATTTTGACGCGTTTATTCCTCTTTTTAAAAAGGTATAATACTTACACATTAATTTGAAAAAAAAAATTTTGATAATATTTTTACTCAACAACCCAATTTTTACGAAGTGCCTACCTACTAACGGTAACTGTCGGACCCTTTCTTATCTTAGAAACTGTTATGTTACTACTATTATTTACTTCGGTTCCAAGAGTGAGCAAGAAGGAAATACACACAGGTAGATGGGTTCCCAGTAGAATAAAAGCAAAGAATGTTAGTTTAAAGATATTTTATTACAATAAATGTTCAAAATGTTGACCACCCGCGGCAATACAAGCTCTCACTCTCCTTAAAAAGGACCGCTTTATGTTTCGCGAGTAACTTTTTTGACGTATCACCTGCACTGCTTGTGTTATCTTCTCACGAAGGTCAGCGATGTCATTAATGGGCTTCGCATAAACGAGCTCCTTCATAGTTCCCCAGAAAAAAAAATCCAGCGGATTTAAGTCAGGTGAGCGGGCTGGCCACGGGATTGTTCCTGATCGCCCAATCCACCTGTTCGGGTATTGCTCGTCCAAAAACTCTCTAACGGATACGCGAAAATGTGCTGGACAGCCGTCGTGTTGGAACCACATATCTGGTGGGGTCTCTTCTAGTAAGTTTGGCAAATCATTTTGAAGAAAATTTAAATATGATTCGCCAGTCAAATTCTCGGGCATCTCAAATGGACCAATAATATTCCCACAGAGAATACCGGTCCACATGTTCACTTTGAACCGGTACTGGGATCTATCTTCTCGCATCAAGTGCGGATTTTCCACATGCCACTCGTGCAAGTTGTGTAGGTTCATGTAGCCATCCTTCTTAAATGTAGATTCATCTGACCACAAAATTTTGTCGATAAAGTTTTCGTCTTCTCGATGTTTTTGCAGGATTGTTTCACAAAACGCGACTCGGCTCGGATAGTCTCGAGGTAAAAGACTTTGCACTCGCTGTACGTGGTACGGATGATATTCTTCTTTTTGGAGAATACTGTGTGCTGTGCTCTTCGGTATCCCCGTATCAGCTTCTATTCCTCGCACAGAGATGCTTGGATTTGCCGACACCGCCTCTAAAACTTCATCGCGTATGAAGTCATTTACGGGTCGTCCTTCACCAGCTACTTGATTGGGGAACCGCCCGTCACATAGTGATCTGTGCACATTAATGAAAACTCGATGGTCGGGATATCGCGTAGCCCTCGGATACCTTTCTCTGTAAAGTCTCGCTGCAGCTCGTCCATTACCTCTACATTCTCCATAAATGTAGTGCATATTTGCGTATTCTTGCGGAGTGTAGGTCGCCATGGTAGCACACACAAAACACAAACTGTCCAAACACAGGCAAAGGTCGTCGTAAAGAGTTCGTTTCAAAGTCCAGAGCACAAAGAGTAATCGAGTCCAATAAACAAAGCTTTAAATCGTAGTACGTGATCAATGGTAACAATAAGAGAGAGGTGCGTAGTAACGGCAGGAGGCAGTGACGCGTACTGACCGTACTGTTATCCTAAATAGCACGATCCCAGATAGCGTCACTATCTATCTCACTCGCACCTCTAACCTTTTTCTCCCTCACTCTTACCTGAATAATGGGGTACCATAAAGAAGAACCAGCAAATCGCAAAGATAGTTTCTGTCTTGCTCCCTCCTGTTGTAATAACGAATCACTATGGTGAGATGCATGCACATACCGTCCCTTACGGTCTAACCTGTTTTTTGAGAGGCCTGTTGTTATTTTTATGAGCATACAACAGTAATTCTTTAGAGGTTAGATTCAATTCGTCGTAAATTTTTCTTTCTAAGAATTCTGTAAGACATCGTAAAAATTGGGTTGTTGAGTAAAAATATTATCAAAATTTTTTTTTTTCAAATTAATGTGTAAGTATTATACCTTTTTAAAAAGAGGAATAAACGCGTCAAAATTTGACGTCACTTGCCATACTATTTTGGTACATTTTTTTTACACTACAGTCGGTCAAAGTTGCGAAATTCAATAGTTTTCCATATCACCTTTAGTTAAAATAATATTTTATTTTAAAATGGTACAATAAGTACTTTATTTTTACATTCTATTTAGACACAGCAATACCCTAGATTACAAAACCTCCAAGAAATATCGAAATTATCAGCATTAGCAGTCACAGCATTCAAAAGTATGTCACAGGGTGCTCATTTCCCCTTTTTTTTTGAAATCAGTATAATTCTGTAAGTACATGGGGTGGATTTTTTAAAATATTTTTCTGAGTACTGTTAGAACTTGGGGCATCGTGGGAATCCAGTTGGACGCCAGGTTCTTGGACACCCTGTATAAACAACCAGTGACCATATTGTTGTTGGGGTGAAATCTGAATTACTAAGAGTTTTATTTTTAACTAAAACTAAATACTTTATAGTGCTCCAGGCGGGAACAAACGATACTTTGTTACCTACGGGCAAAGAAAGATCTACCAAAACTACGTTTGTCACCGCATGCGGCACCATAAAGTATTTAGTTTAACTAATTTGAATATAAATATGTAGTTATTTCATTATTTAATAAAGCAAGCTTACAAAACAATGCATTAGTTAGTCTAATTTTATATAGATATTGTGATACTTGTTTTTCTCTTTTCAGTTCATTCCTTTTAAGTAGTCGGGTTTTTTGTTTTTATAATAATTATTTTATTTTCTATGGCTTGCTGAGAATGGTAAAAGCGCAGGTCTGGTGTCCGAGTCTCTCGAAGTGTTATTGGGATTTAGCTTGTGACGATTGTCGTTAAGAGCACGGTTTATCATATTATAGAGAACCTAATCTAAATGCCGACATATATATGGGTTGATAAACTTCAACCTTAGTAAAGATATAGAGCTTTGCTTCTAAGACTAAATAGACAGCACCAATGGAGCAGTAGTTTTAGTGATTTCGTCTCCTCGCGTTCGATCCTCTCATGGGGCATGCATTTATTTTTTTTATTAACTCGATGAAGTATGCTTTATTTCCTGGACCGGGTTTTCGGGCGTTGCCCAAAAGTTTAATCTGCAATACATACACAAATTTTGGCTTTCATTTTAAACCTGATAGATAACACAAGGAAAATTATCAATACGTACTATTATAAAAATGGAGTAAACGTACGTTTTTAATTGTATTGCTTGGAAAAAACGTCGTGCCACTTGTCACCACTTAACTGGAAACCGGCCCTTAGAGGACGATTGAGACCAATGCACTCTAGCAGATTACGTAACGTCGCGCGCGTAAACAATGCACCTATATCCTGTAGCGATACTTGTTGATTGGATATTATATACATATATGTATATATACTACATAAATATATTTATCTGTCAAGTCTTAGAATACCAGACATGATTAAATCTATGGTATCTGGCCGCCGGTTTGCTATCGCGACTCAATTGGTTATACCCTGTCCAATCGTTTATTTTCAGTAGTTTTTACTAGTTTATTCATTGCAAACAAAAATATAAATCTTTTCTTTTTATGATATTAGTGTAGAATGAGATCTTTATAGGTATTAAATAGTATAGTTCTTGAAATTTCGAACTAACTCAATTAGGGTCTCGTGGGACCTCCCTTGGCTTTTATTATGTGATTAAACTGCATGGTTTAAGGTTTGGTAATATTGCAGTTCTTTATAAAAAAATGAAAAGTTTAACTCGCAAGAATTATACAGTAAATATTATTAATTTATTTTTCACAAGTGTTTACCGCGATAAATCTTTCGCAAAGCTCACATTGTGTCATGAAGGTTATCTACTGTATATGGGTATGCAGGTTCATCACTCAATGGTTCTCAGACAGCTCAATCTTAAATGCAAATGTATCCAAAGGTGCAACTATGTGTGTCGTTCCTTTACAGCAGATAGTATCTTCATATTATATGTATATAAAAACTAAGGTTCAGTATGTTTGTGCCCGCAAAACTCGAAAAGTTGACAATGGTTTAACTTTAAATCTATACACACTCATTCATGTATTTCCTCTTAACCACGTATTCCACTCAGCAGTGTAAAACAGGACATTAAATTTGCCAAATAATTATTATCACGAAATGATATGGTCATGAATATTCTATATGCCATATAGAATATTTATGAGCCTTTTCGCTTTTTTTATGGTGAGTGCTCCGAGGAATTGTTCGGACTGAGCCCTGCCGCCTCTTTTCGCCATCGTCCTACGCGACAGAATTTCCATTCCCATCATTTAGATGGCTGGCAGTCCACAACTGTGCGCTTTTCCAGAAATTTTCTGCCTCGCACAGCTAAACTGTGGAATGAACTGTCGCCTGCGGTATTTTCGGACCAATACGACCTACAAACCTTCAAGAAAAGAGCGTACTCCTTTTTAAAAGGCGGGCAATGCATTTGTAACTCCTCTGGTGTTGCGGGTGTCCATGGGCGGCGGTAATCGCTTACCATCAGGCGATCCGTCTGCTCGTTTGCCACCTATACCAAAAAAAAAAAAATATATATATATAGCTCATGGAAAGCGGTGACGACGACGCGTGTTCCATGATTTTTGTTACCCAAAAAGTTCTCAACGCGCCTAAAGAAGCTTTCACTTCAAAAACCTAAGTCAAGAAAGACTGGGCCAAAGAAACTTGTAGACGTACTGTCATGTTAACAAGGGTTTCCTTGACCAGTGGTCGGGGGAAAATCCTCACGTTCGCCGATTACATAACTAAACTAGTCTGATGTGTGTCGCAACGACGTAGAATACTCGTGACACAGTTTCTCTTGACTTGCATACTGTTATTTGGCGTTGCTTGTACATGAAACATGTACGGCTGCACTTGACAATGTGGAGTGCATTGTTTGGTGCTTGGTTGTGGCATGTCGACGAGTTAGTTGTTTCATTATTATTATACATTAAAAGCTACAGGAATGTATAACCGGGTTAAAATATATTGTATGTTAATCCATCTGACTGCACAGATGGTGTAGTGGGTGGGTCCACCTTTTATGGTAGAAGTTTTTATGTCATAATATTATTTTGCATAACTACAGATAGCATAATATTTAATAGAAATATACCTAATAAAATTATTCCAAATGAAATTCTGCTATCTTCATAGTATGCCAAGTGAAATTAATAAAATTATACCATATAATCGTCGATCTAAATTAACGTTATACTAAACGAAATTATACGAAATATTAATTCTGCAAAAGGTAATTATGCCATCTTAAAAGTATGCCATTGTAAATTCGAACATATAAACATTCGGCCAAACAATGTTTATACATATTAAATAATTTTTATACCTTACTAATTAATATTCGTTTAAAGAAGATTATGCCAACTGTGTTATGCCAAATAAGTTTCGGAGCATCAAGATTCAGCCAGATAGAGGAAAACCGTAGTGGGTTAAGTGGTCGCCTCGCCGTTCCTACTGCGCTGAGTGTTGTGGGTTTGATTCTCACGAGAAAAAGTTCTCTGGTCCACGAATAGTTGTTTCGAGTTTGGGTGTTCTTTGTATCCTTTAAATGTTTGTAAAGACTCCCGCGATACAGTACTTATTTATAAAACGGGCGCGGTTATGAAAGAATCTTGGTATACTTAATATAATGTTAGACAACGGGTCTTACTCGCGATAAAGTATTTAAAAGGTAATAAATACCTACTGATTGCCCGACGTTTCGACCTACTTGCATCGATCGTGGCCACGGGTTTTACAGTTGGGTTGGTTGCAAAAAAAGAATCTTGGTATATAGGCGGCAGCTTATTTATAGGGTCCAGATAGCACTGTAGATATAGAACATTAAAAAGCAACCGTTTTGAAATAGTGAATTTTATCGCAATGTTTTAATCCTTCTGTATATTTAGTAACGGTTGCACACTTGTAGATAAACATTGTGACATATTAATACACTGTGTCTTTTTGTTTTATAAGAAGTTTCGTAAGACACATAAATTTCTTCGAGAGATTAAATATTAGGATCAATTTTAGGTAGTCCTAATCCTAATTAATATTATAAATGCGAATATGGCTTTGTTTGTAATTCTTTCCTACCTGCTCAATCGATCATCATAAAATATTGCATACACATTGCCAAGGGTACATAAAAGTATATTGGTTACCTTTTATTCAGATTTTATTTTTACGAATTCGCTATTTGTCAGCGTTGTTGAAAAGAGGCCCGTGTCCAACAGTGGGACAGTTTATGAACTGGCCTGATAATGTTTTATCCCAGCTCCCGTCTGTGTCTTCGCTTGCTTGACCACATACTGAGATAAAAACGTATCCTTTGTGTTTTTGAATATCATGTTATCATGGTCTATCTGTTTGCCATGGTACATCCAAATTGGTTTAACGGCTTACGTGTGATTCAGTAACTTACATCAAAACATCTTAACAAACATTCACAATTAAATTATTAGTAGGGTATTAAAAGTGATGCCTAATTAGGCATGATCATATTAATTCATAGATTATATGGCAGTTATTCAATATGTATTAATTAAACTGATTACATATATAGGTGTTATCTGGTAGATAAGACGCATAATAACTAAATGATTCACGATCTTACTATATAATTGTTTGTAAGGGTAATTTAGTACTTTACATAATTATTAAAGAGAGCACAGATTGCCTCGGTGATCCCGTGGAATGAGGTTACTTCAGTATATTTAGTTAATTAACTAAGTAAGTACTAAAATTTTATAAATGTTTTGATTTAAAATATCATGTTATGATATGAGTGCTCGTTCTTCGCTGAATTGAGTTGAAGTGGTATGTTATTGTTAGAAAAAGATTATCGCCAACTGATATTAAATGTTGGCCGATAATAATGTTATCTGTTATAATCATATTAGATCGAATATCATGGGCCCTTTATGCTGAATGATAAAATATCTGTGCCTCCCTATATTGTCTTTGGAGAAACAAACATTTATTTATCAATGCTTTTTCATGATTAAGGAAGTGTGTAGTTTGTGTTTGAATGTTTGTAAAATTCTTCGCTATACAGTTATTCCTAGAGCAGAAATAGCCTTTTAAAAAAATAAATGAAGGATAAGGTTGTTTGTTATCCTGGACGTTGGAAATGGAAGATATTGCAATATCACATCACACTTCAACAAACAATACGTCTGTCAACTAAATATCATTTTCATACTTTTAAATCTTTCCGCTAGCGTTAACGTTGATATAGAATGGATTTGGTATAAAGCTCTTCTAGTTTTCTACACGTATTTGCTCCTCTCGAATCTTATTACCTAAAGAGATAATCGTTTTCCTCAGCGTCATCTGTCTACGTTATTGTTTAGAAATGTCAATCAAATGCAGGTAGAGATAATCAGGCGCCTAACTAAATATACACTCAACTGGTGTGCTTGTGTTTCTAATAAGTATTTTATTGCCGTTTCTAGCCTACAGCGATTGTTGATTGGCATGTAATATAGAATTTCTGTTCCACGATATGTATAGATACTGTGATTATAACTAAATGCCATAGGATATTTTTAATATTAGGTTTGTATGTCTGACTTCTTTGTGCAGTAGTTAGTAGGCCTTCCACCCGCGGCCTTCACTACGGCGGCATAACTTCGCCGCCCGGTACGCCGGCGGCGGCTCGGATCCGCAAGAATACTTTTCTCACGGATCCGCTCCGCTGCCTCCTTCTGCGAGATGACGTCCTCGCAGAAAGATGCGACCGCTACCCACTTCCTCTCGCTGTCGACTATGGCTTTGATCACAGCCGGCAGCGAGAGGTCTTCTTCCACAACGTCCTGGAGTTCACGACGCTGCACCGCCCAAGCAGGACATTGCTCGAGCGTGTGCTGCGCCTTGTCCTCCTCACACTCGCAGTGGTGGCAGATGGGACTCGGTTCCCTCCTAACGACCTTGTGCAGGTACTTGCCAAAGCAACCATGCCTCGACAATACCTGCACCAGTCGGAAGGAAAGGATCCCATGCTGCCGCCCTTCTTGCAGCTCTAACACCGGCTGGAGGGCCCCAACGGTTCTGAAACCGGGCAGGGCGCCTCCAGCCGCACCTTCCACATTCCAATCATGCCCTGGTGGATTCGATTTCGCGCGCGCTCAATCATTGCCAAGAAGGGTCGACAACCCGTCTCCTCCCGCACCGCCTCACTCACTGCGAACACTTCGGCGAGCACTTCAGCCTCTAGATCCCACGGGGGTGTACCAGCCAATGCGCATGCTGCATCGGCTGATACCGAATGTGTGGAGACCTAGGATTACACCACGCGCGTTAGTTGTCTTTAAGAAATAAGAACTACATTAGTCAGTTCTGCTACAACTACCCGATCATGGCTAATTTCAATATTCTACTTAATAACTAAATATTGCTAAACGTGTAAATCACTTAAAATTAAACATTAGAATATTTCATAGCCTCAAATTAATACTTAAACCAGCACCTTTCAAATTAACCAGCTAACATTAAGTACGAACTGTACTTAATGTTAGCTGGTAGTTCAGTTGTAAATGTTCTGAGGATGCCTCGTGTAAAGCGAAACACGTGTTGAAATATATCATTTGTTGAATAAATAACTGCAAATCAGATAATTCTTGAAACCCTTGGCGTTGCCAACAACATAGCAGTTTGGTATTGTCAATCTTTTTGTATTGCCATCGTTTGGTTGGCCATCTGTAGGACAGTGGTGGTCTTGTTGAGAAACGTGGGTGCTACTGTGAATCATGATACTGTTGGTGACGTAAATTTTTATTAGAGTATTTTGATGACTTTAGAACTACTAGTAACTACGTTGACTTAACACTTTATATGAGAAATATATTACAGGACATTCAACATACAAACATCATAATTATGGTACCCACATTTAAATTATTTGACTATTTTAATCTATTTAATTCGAGAGTTGAAACATTCAACAATCTGCTATATTTAGACAATACTACACATCAGTATGCATATTGCTTGGACTCAAACCTGAATTTGAAGTATGACCATAACATGTTTAGACGATCAGGAGACATAAACAAAAGAGGTATGGCAAACTTATTTAATGATCTTTATCAGTATATATGCGAGTTGGAACAATTTGGTGACTATGGCTACAAAACAACAGCAGATGAGATGGATTCTTTGGTAATTACACCGGATACGTCTACCCAAACAAAATCATTGGCAGTAGAAGAAAATCAACTTTTTCGGGCATAAGAACTTGTACATACTACATCAAAATATCGCTGGGTTAAGGACCAAATCGAATATTCTAACTGTCTGTCTACAGGACCTACTTGACAAGGGAACGAATATCGATGTAATATGTTTGACAGAACATTTCATGATGACAGGACATGAGAATAGTTTCATGATCCCTAACTACAGTCTTGCGACGTGCTATAGTAGATCTAATTCTAAAAGAGGAGGTTCGTGTATCTATATAAAAATTGGTCTCAGTTGTCGTCACATTCCAGTACTGGTAGATCTTTCAGTTTCATCTGTCTTTGAATGTTGTGGAGCGGAACTGGTGGACTACAAGATTATTGTTTTATGCATATACCGTGTCCCTAATCCCTCTAATCTAAATCTATTTTTTGAGAAACTTAACATTGCTCTTACATACATACAAAAACATTATAGTAAGCATGAATTAATAATAACAGGCGATTTTAATATAAACATTTTAAAACAAGATAGTGTAACGTTAGAATTTGAATGTCTTCTTTTGAACTACAATTTAAAGTTGCAACTAAAAGAACCTACTAGGTTAAAATCTCAGACATGCATAGACAACTTTGCCCACAATCTTAAAAGTAAAAGTAAAGCTGAAGTCATAGAACTTGCTTTGTCAGACCACACTGCCCAAATGCTAAAATGTAATGTTAAGAGATTATGTTTGATAAAAAGTTGGAAAATTACTAGAAGGGATTATAGCAAGATAAATATTGAAAAATTTAAGTACTGTATGGGGCAATTGTCATGGTCGGATTTGTTTAACACAACTGACCCTAACATGGCTTATAATAATTTCTTAGATGCATTTGAATTGTTTTACAAACTATGTTTTCCTCATAGAATTATAACTGTGCGCGTACATAAAAAACCAAACTGGGTTTCACGAGGTATAAAGGTCTGCAGTATCAGAAAACGTGAGCTTTTGTGGAAATATAGAAAAGCCCCTACTCCAGCTAACAAAGTTGAACTTATTCAATACACTAAGAGATTTAGAAAAATAATCAAATTAACTCAAAAGGCCATTAACATAAATAGCATAAATAATTCACAAAATAAATCAAAAACTGTATGGCAGCTTATAAATGCCAATTCTAAACAAAATAAACCACAAGAAGGTATAAGCCATATTTTAATTGATGGCAATACTATAAAAAATCCATCCCAAATCTCGGACATTTTTAATAATCATTTCATTGACAAAATTTTACCAATTAATAATTCAATTAAATTTCAATACAAACAATTTTTGACATCTTCACAAAATTCAATGTTTATGCAACCAAGTGAGCCACATCAAATATTAAACATAATTAACTCACTCAAAAATACTATGAGCGTGGGCTATGACGGACTATGCACTAGGGTTATAAAGCAGGTAGCTCATATTATAGCTCAACCCCTTAGCTATATTTTAAACTTAGTTATAGAAACTGGCATATTTGCAGACAAATTAAAAATTACAGTAATTAAACCAATCCATAAAAAAAATAGTAAAGAGGATATTGGTAACTACAGACCTATAGCCCTGGTGCCAATATTCTCAAAAATATTTGAAAAATATATTTATGAGGCTCTTAATAATTACTTGGAAAAGCAAGCGATTCTAGTACAAGAGCAAAAGGGATTTAGGCGTAATAAGTCTACAACTATGGCAATTTACGATTTCTTAAAAGTCGTGATGTCTAATGTAGATAATCGTGTACCCATATGCGCAATATTCATAGATATGACCCAAGCGTTTGACTATGTGGACCATGAAATATTGTTAACCAAGCTTGAGAGGTACGGCATAAGAGGTAACATTCTTAAACTCTTTGAATCATATCTCAAAAACCGCTCGCAGTATACAAAACTGGATAAAGTTGATGTAAACACTAAAAAGGAAGTTTCTTACGTCTCCAAACATCGTCAAACTATGTTCGGTGTCCCACAAGGAAGTATCCTGGGGCCACTTCTATTTCTCTTGTACATTAATGACCTCCCAAAAGCCACATCTAATCCAATAACGCTATTTGCAGATGATAGCACAGTTACAATAAAATGTAATGACACTGACACTTACGAACAAGAAATAAAAAACACTTTAGACGATGTAATTAAATGGTTAGATGCAAATAATTTACGAATTAATATTGCCAAAACTACCCTCATGACTTTCAGTCAACGTATGGCTCAGACTAATTTAAATATTTGTCATGGTAACCAATCAGTATGTGAGACTCAAACTACAAACTTCCTTGGGCTAATAATCGACAATAAACTTACATGGAAACCACATATTGATGCACTCTGCAAAAAAGTCAGTAAGTCTGTTTACGCACTACATGAGCTGGCTCAGATAACAAATGTAAGCTCTGTTGTTACTGCATACCATGGTCTGATCGTTTCGATACTAAGGTACGGTATAATTTTCTGGGGAAATTCTACAAATAAAGATATTATCTTTAAGATGCAGAAGAGATGTATTAGAGCTATGTTTGCCTTAAAAATGACGGATAGCTGTCGTCCATATTTTATAGAACATAAACTTTTAACTCTACCCTGCTTATATATATTCGAAGTGGCTGTATTTGTCAAATGTAATCCAACTCTGTTTATGTTAGCGTCAGATTTTTACAACAGACGTCAAAGAGATGTGTATCGACTTTGTATACCTAAAACTGCTCTGATGCATAAGAGCATATTTCATATGGCATCTCTTATTTACAACAAACTGCCTAAAACAATCAAAGAATCTGAGTCTAATTTGTTTAAGAAAAAATTAAATGAATATTTAGTAAATAAATGCTATTATACGGTTACTGATTATCTAAATGATAAATTATACAATGACATTTAAACAAATTTATATTATTATTATTATACAATTTTAACTTAATTTACAATTTATTCTTTTGCTTTAGTTATAATAGCTGGACATCTATTAATTATTCATCCATTAATTGCTATTTTTATTCTACAATTGACTATATTTTACTGTATGACATTTTATTTAATTTTTCTGATTTTTTTTTTTTTTTATATAAAATGACTTATTTTTCGACTTGACATAATTAATTTATTATACTTTTATCAATGTTTGCATGCCACTACTCTGGTCCAAATACTTGCACCTTTAATGCCATTATTTGTAACACCATTTGTCACAGTATTTCGGTAAATAAATATGATTTTGATTTTGATTTTGATTTTGATTTTGTTTAAAACTATTCGATAAAGCAAAAATGTCAACAATGTATGATAGTTGTGACATTTTAGAAAGAAAGAACGACGGTAAGGGTTTTAATTTTTTTGGTCAAAACTCCCATGAATAAAAGAAATTCAAATCTTAATTAGTATTATATTCAGAATGTGAGTTTGTTATGCTTTTACGTCTTAATTACCTACTTGACCAGTCATGATAAAATGTCGCATACACGTTGTCAGGGGAATAGAAAAGCCCTTTTCCTGTACCTTTCATCCTGAAAAAAATAATGTCACTAACCTAACGTGCATGAAGGTGAGTAAACTCGCGGGCAAAATCTAGTATAATATAAAACGAGATGGCTGTAAAAACCCAGGATTCAACCTCTTCGTCTTCATGTGATGTGATGTTTTTTTTGCATCAGTGTTTTGTTATGTCCCACTGCTGGGCAAAAGCCTCTCCCGTGGACTTCCAAATCACTCTTTTGGTGGATATCCCTGACCTTATGTCCTTGTGACCCTTATATCTGGGGGTCTTTTGACCCATAGGGCCCATATTGCCGATCTATACACCAAATTACAAGTTTATCGGTCCAGTGGTTCCGGAGCTATGCCTGTCGTAGTGACAGGCGTTTTCATTAACCTCTACGAAGAAGACTCGGCGGTTAATATATACATTTTGGCTAATTGGTGCAGCATATGCTAGGCTAAGACTCAATTCCTATTGTATTGGACTAAGTGTCGTGTAACGGCATAAGACTTACATATCTGATCATTTTAATTATATAACCGTAATTTCCAACCAATGAATTGCCGCCAAGGGAAGCCTAATTAATTTTACTAGCAGTCGCCTAGTGGACGAAATTCGACCATAATTGATTTAAATTCTAAGTTTGATAGTTATTAAGGTATTATTGTCTAGAACCCTTCTAATCACATTTAATTTAGATTTTGATCTATGCAGGCTAATATACCTATATTTTTCAAAAAATTTATTATTTTATTAACTGTATTCTTTAATTGACGATATTTGTCGGCCTCGATGGCGTAGTGGTTAGTGTAACCGACTGCCACGCCTGAGGTCGTGGGTTCGATTACCGCACAAGTTAAACATTTGTGTGCACGAACATGGATGTTTGTCTTGGTCTGGGTGTTTTTATGTATAGTACCTAGGAAAGTATTTCCAAAAAAAAATGTATGTTTATCCATTGTCTAGCAATAATAGTACAAGCTCTGCTTAGTTTGGGCTAGATGGTGTTGTGTGTATGTGGTAGAATGTGGTAGAATATATTCCTAAGCTGGCTACTTTGTTTTCTTTTTTCTTTATTACATATAAATACGTAAATATATTATAATATAAATAGTATATAAATAATTCCAATCCGCCCAAAGTTTGCCGGTAAGATATTCCTGATAATTATGTCATACCATAGTTACGAAGAATATGACTACATCAGCCGAACAATGCCGAAATACTACGAACACGATTCGACTGCGTGTGTCAAATGCATGATTGTGTGCGTGTAGTGCTTTTCATTAATTTAATATATTTCTAATGCATATTTTATATAAATATTAGGATTTGCCACTCCTTCTCCATATAAACTTTAACTGTGCCAAATTTCATACTCCTTCGTCCACGCAATTTTCGTAAAAAGGGGTACAAAGTTTTTGCTTCACCTATTAATTTATAGATTATATGTACTAGCGGCAATTAGATACTAACAAAACGTTCGTGTTTCACGCCGAAGTATTACAGGTAGCTATTCGTTATCTGTAGACGTGTTATCGTGACAGAACAGTTGCACTATTTTGTGTGATATCTTACAAACAATGTATGCATGAAATACATTGTTTGCCTGCATACTTAAACAAAATGATTCATATCTATAAAAATACATACCATACCAGCTGACCCGGCAAATGTTGTTCTGCCATATAAATTATTCCTAGATATTATTTTTCTGGATAGGGACACTATAATCGCCTCGCGGTATGAAATGAATACTTTACGACCTATTCTCATATTATATACAAAATTATAAAAATCGGTCGAGCCGTTTTGGAGAAGTGCGACCACAAACACAACACGAGATTTTTATATATAGGTATATGGATACGCATTTTGAATTTTTTTACGTATTCATGTCTATTTCATATTATGTAGCTGTCACCCACGTTTATGATTACTGCGTCGCTTTCGTGGCTCGTAGCGTGATGTTATAATATTGCCTATGCTGCTTCTAGATTAAATATATTTTTATAGTAGCTTTTGGGTTTATTAATTACAAACAAAAATGCAAATCTTGTCACTTAATAATATTCATGTAGATTAGCTTAGAGTCACATTGTATATGCCGACAAGGGTAGATATTACCGTATCACGTAAATTATATATCTATCGGTTTATTGCTTTCCATGGGGTACAGAACTAGCTACCTATTACGTATTCCGTACTGCGGCTGAGCATTCCCGGTCACAAAAACACTGACTATTGATTCGATTCCGGGAATTGAATTCGTCTCTTCTAAATGTACAAACGAGCACGCTTACAGACTTGCCGGCCCCGCGGGGAATAGATAAAATTGGAAGGTTGTAACCGTCGGCCGTACACTTGCAATAGTAGATACATGTTGGGGTCCTGTGTTATAACTTATAAGGTTTCCTGAATTCCCCAAAGAAAATTCTTCTGCTACTCCTAGTCTAGACAAAGTCTTTTTAATATTAGTAAATAATAATAATTCGGTAATAATTATTTATACGATAATTATATTAAAAGTCCGTTCTCTATAGTACAATCTGGTGTTACTGAGCCGTGAATTAAAACCAATGTTTCGGTTTTCTTAATGATAAAGTCAAAAACTAGTCCTTTGTAATAGTTAGGATCAAAAGCTAAGAGTTTTTAATTTCTTATGTAAACCAATTTTACAATCGATTACATGAAAGTGAAGCCAACCCGCACTAGTCTAGCGTGGTGGACTATGGACTAAATCTTCTCACGTTGAGAAGAGGATCGTGCCCAGCAGTGGGACCGTTTATAAACAGGGCTGGTATTATATATAATCATTTACTTGCACTTGGCACTTGGGCAACGGGTTTATAGCATTTGTAAATTTTACTAAAATGTTCAGTACCGGATTAGGTATACTATATAAATATACCTGCGGTGAATTTGTTAAATGACTAACTAAAGTCATATAACAAACTAGCTGAACTGCGCAACTTCGTCTGCTTCATATAAGATAAGAGAATTTACCCCGTTTTTCCAAGATTTTTCATTACTGCTCCGCTCTAATTGGTCGTAGCGTGATGTTATATAGCCTATATAATAGCCTTCCTCGATAAATGGGCTAGACACTAAAATAATATTTCAATACGAACCAGTAGTTCCTGAGATTAGCGCGTTCAAGCAAACAAACAAACAAACTCTTCAGCTTTGTAATATTAGTATAGATTTACAACAGTTTCGCCCACACATTCGCCGAAACTATTTACTTTAAATTACGTATTCATTAGTTTGTTTGTGTTATATTTAGCGACAATTCATTGAATGCCATGTTCAGCTGTTTGAATCTACTTATATAGATTGGGCTCTTGTATTCAACAGTACAACAAATAGTCCTACATATACGAAATAATGTAATCTGTTGAACGTAATAAAAACTATTGAACTGCAGTTATTAATTATAGAAGATCAGTATGGAATAAGGAAGGCGAAAAAATATGTGGCAATACTAGATCATGGTTATGGCTTTGGACTATTTTCTTATTTAGCGTTAGATGTATTGCCATGTACTATTGACAGTTCTTAATAACTTAACTGAGCGCGCATTGTAAACAAAACATGGGAAGATTTGCGCATACTGTTGTAAATATAGTAGAAGGACTGGGGATGTGGTTTATTCGAAATACTGGCGTATGCGTCGGCTAGTAACACGATTATATTAGTCGGCCTCGATGGCGTAGTGGTTAGTGTAGCCGAATGCCATGCCAGAGGTTGTGGGTTCGATTCCCGCACAAGTCAAACATTTGTGTGCATGAACATGGATGTTTGTCTTGGTCTGGGTGTTTCTATGTATAATACGTATGTTTTCACAAAAAAAAAACCCATAGTACAAGCTCTGCTTAGTTTGGGCTAGATGGTAATGTGTGTATGTGATAGAATATTATATTATTACTATTCAGTTCTGTGAAACATAACTCATATACTATGTATTATTAATATGATAGGGGTTACGTTGATCGAGACGCTACTTCATACTCAATGTGTGTTCATGATAATGACTGAATGTAGTTTCTGCTCGTAGAATAGAGAATCTTCGAGAAGTTCTCTTTCAAAAAAGAATTAAAATCAAAGAGACTTGTTTTCATCTTATAAACGGCATAAAGTGAATATAATGATTCCAATAAATTTAATATGTCTTCACTTTTTGTAATCGCTTGCAAAAATGGTCTAGAAAACTCTTAGATTTTGATCCAAGCGGTTACAAAGGACTAATTTTTGACTTTATCATTAAGATAACCGAAACATTGGTTTTAATTCACGGCTCATTAATACCAGATTGTACTATAGTGAACGGACTATTTAATATAATTATCCTATGCGACATCGACCATAAACATGGCATGTTAGCTCTGGTCCAGGTCATGGGAACACCGGCCAAATGTCTAATCCTACCGACCTATATTATCAAAAGATATTTACGCAATATCTACATTGTTTCATATCAATGCATATCAGTAGATTACATACATTAGGATTACATTTAAATATATGTTTAAATCGACCACTTTATACCACTAAAGGCCAAGGATTTTCAAGCTTTTGGGCCAAATTGCAGATTTCTTATATACTTATCTAAAACATGTTAAAATGCCAAACTTATCCTTTATCTATGTCATGATTTTAATATGTATAAAATACACCACATAATTATTTATCTACTAAGAAATATACTAATAAGCCCAACGGGCTATTGATAATAAACGAAAGAAATTGAAAAACCAAAAGAAAATTCATGCCTATTTTTGTTTGTGTATCTGATAAATAAAACGTTGATCCTTAGACAACATAAGCATGCAACGCATCTGATGGTAAGTGATTATCGTAGTCTTGGACGCATCAAACATAACTCATGCGTTGTCAATCATGCAAAAAGATTTCTATGCTCTTTAATAACTACGTACTTTAGACTCTTGTGAAACCCGTGAATGTACTCAGAACATAGTCTTTAATGACTGAACTTGATCTCCTTTTATGATGGGTAGAGACTACCTTTTTGGTGCATTTAGTCTTATCACATTCCTTATACTCGCTAATCGATTTAGTGACCTTATCTAAGCCTTGATCGCGACTTATAATAGTTCAGAAATCGTTTATTAATTTTCTTCCACATGTAATTTCTATCCTCATAGCCTATCTCTTTACAGTAGAAAACGCTATCAGATGCCGTATAAATTTTTATATGTTTGGATAACGTGTAATAGAATACGTATCTATCTGCTAAATATCGAAAGACTTGTTTTCTCTTTTATGGAGAGATTAGGTGTAAACAGAAGTTCATTTATGCCTTTACGATAGAACACCGGGGATCTAGATCTGACAAACTGTGTGAAAGCATTTTGTACTGCCTCCTGGGCAGAAATTTATTTATCAGGTAGAAAATTGTCCTAATCACGAAAAAAGCTGTATTCCGTTGGAGCAAGGTCTGGCAAGTACGGAGGATGACGTATGGTTTCTAACTGCAGCTCCTGTAGAGTTAAAACGGTTTCTCGTGCAGTGTGAGGTCTTGCGTTATTATGGAGCAATAATGGTGAAGATCGATTCACGAGTCGGGGCTGTTTCATTGCCAGTTTCGCCATTATTGTTAGAAGTTCAGCACAGTAATCCGCTGTTATTGCTAGAACAGACCTGAGAAAACTATAGTGAATAACGCCAGAAGAAGAGACCACCAAACAACTACCATTACCTTTTTATTGGTAAGGTTTGCTTTAGGGCACTGTTGCAGCGTTTGATCTGGGTTCAGCCATTGCATTTTCGCTTACGATTATCGTAAAGAATCCACTTTTCGTCACATGTCATAATTCGATCCAATATTCCTTCATTTCTGTACCGATTCAACAAGGCAACACAAGTTTCAACACGTATTTCTTTTTGCAGATCAGTCAAATCATGAGGCACCCATTTGTCATTTTTTAATCTTATTGATTCAATATGACCCAATATTGTAGGTAGGGTAACGTTAAACCAAGCCGCTAATTCCCGGATAGTTTGACTCGGGTCGGCTTTCATCATCTTCTACAATTCAGCGCTATTTACCTTTGTGAGCAATCTTCCACGTGGTTCGTTCTTCAAGTCGAAGTTTCCATTACGAAAGCATTTAAACCAAAAACGCACGGTGCGTTGATTAGCAGTGTCATCTCCAAACGCAGCGTTGATATTGCGAGCCGTTTCTGCCGCGTTAGTTCCACGACGGAACTCGTATTCAAAAATCGGATTTTCGAAGTATCGATCTTTGCCGTCCAAACTGAATAAAAAAAAAAACAATTGAAAGTCGAAAGTCGAACGTAGCACATTTCTAAAAAGAAAATTTTATAGGTATCATGTGAAAAAAGTTTCATTTGAAAATCTCACACTATGAAGGTTTTATGTCAATTCAAAATATATATTACTATACAACGACGCAACTTCATACTTTAACCCCTATAAAATATATTCTTAAAGTTATCTTTCTACGCTTGCTTAATTCCCAAGCCGACATTTGATATGGATATATTTGACCATTAAACACATTATATGTAGCTTAATATATTACTTTGCTTATTTATGACTTCTTGTTTAAAGAATCCTTATATCTATACTAATATTATAAAGAGAAAATTAGATTTTGTTTGTTTTTTTGCAACGATTTAAATCAAAAACTAATCAACCGATTTAAAAATTTTTCGCCGTTAGGAAGCTCACCGAGTAACATGGGCCATAACTTATTTTATTTAAAAGAACTACTGTTACTAACATAACCTAACCTATTTTTACGCGAGTGAAACCGCGGGCAAAAGCTAGTTCTATGAAAAAGAGTGATGAAGTTTGTAGAGACAGTTTTAAGAGTATGTGACATCGAATGGCCTTTTTTGCAGTGGTGGCTTTTAGCGCGGCTGTAATTGTTAAAGTGCTTTTTGCCCGCACTGGATAATGTTCGCATCGAGTTAGTCGTTGCTTTTTTATTGTTATTGAAAATGGATTCAACGTTTTGTGTCAAAGTTCATAGTTAAATTATGGTTTTTAATTAATGTTTCGCAAACAATTTGTAGCCTCGGCATTATTTGCCGCATATTACGAAAATATTGATACATGTATGAGAGTATGTCCTCACCTGTTTTTTGATGTTGTAGTGGAATTAAACACAAAATACACTATGCATTAGTAGTGGTAATGGGGTCTCTTTGCTATGCAAAACACTCAAAATCCTTGTCGAACGAATTTTCTATCCGCATTTTTATCTTTTCAATCTAATAACTCGCTGAGGAAGAACACCTGGTTCTTATTAGATTTTCAAAACAAAGTTTTAATAAATCGATCCATGTTTCCTCTCTTCAATTCATTCTCCAGTTCGAATGGGTAACTTTTTAATAGTGTTTAATCCAAAGACGTATGATATTGGTACTATTTGTAAGTTAAACATTTCGCAGAAATCAACGGCATGCAAGCTACTTTTTATATAGGTACCTACATACATATGTGTCTGGATTTTCCAATCAATGCAAACGTTAACTAAAAAATTATAATAAGCTTTATGACAAGGTCGGTGCTTTTTATGTAACATGTCTATGTGATTGAAAGAACAACGCTATCAATAATTGGGTTTTATTTAAATTTTTATTTTTGCCTTGTTGGTTTTGTAGCATAAGTTTTACACATAAGTTCAAGAACTCCTCCGTCCAAGGCTCCATGGGTCGGTGTGTTACCCGAGGTTTCTGTTTTCTAGAATGTGTTCCCGGTAGACAACATTATCACTTGCCCTGCTCATGTGATCTGATATATAACTGGCGAAATGCGTGCATGTAATACACCTCTACCTAGTCCTTCGGTAATATACAAGCGTGAGTCTATGTATGGTTACAACCAGCCAGCTGTAATAGCGGAATATTATGATGTACATAATAATATCCAAGAAATAATATAACCGATATTAAGATTCTCAGTAACGTGGGCGTGTTCCTTTCGCACACACATATCTAACCACACATATCTATACAAGAGTCTAAAGTAATGAACAAATATTTGTAGGATAGATAAACGCGTTATTTCCGAAGGAATATCTCATCTGTACTCGTGTGTATTAGATAAAACGGCTATATGAATGATACCGCTTTATCTGTTCACCCTTATGGTAAACATTGGAGGAGGGTATCGTAACTTTGAATTAAAGGGGAAGACGTTTTGCTAAATGTGGCGACAGCAGTAGACCGTTATTATACTTGCACTTGATTTGACTCTTACGTAGTGTTCCAAAAGAGTAAGACTAGTCTTTCAGCCCTTTTAAGGATCGCTGCATGACGTCTAAAAGTCAAAAACCTTGCATCTCTATTTTGTGAGCTTAATTCTAAAACGATGAAGATTTAAATTTCTCTCTAAACGAACGAGTCTATTGGAACACTCACCTTACTACACAGTTTCTTTTGTATGAAAGAGTGGTCGTGAGTTTCATCCAGATCTTACAGATCTTTGTCGGCCTTAGCAATCAACTTAAATGTAGCTTCAGCAACATTAGTAAATACACTAAGAAATCGATTTTGATGTTTGCAAGTGTAACTTAGTGACCTAAATGAATAAATTACTTTTGACTTTGACTTACAACGAAGGTGGTAGGAATGCTTTGGTCCTGGATAACAAGGAAGCGGTGTATTACACCAACATTATGCCAGCTAAGGTTTTAGGTATATATAATGGGAACAAGTTTGTTGCCGTTAGGGTTGCCAACCGTACTTTATAATAAAGTATTGTACGTTATTTCGTAAACGTACTTTATGAAGGCAATACAGTACGTCAAAATACTTTATTTTACCTATGTTGACTTTTACAAGAAACAAAAAAGAATGCTCAGCCAAATTTAATAAAATATTAATCTTAATATTGCCATAGATTCTAAAGATTGGTCAAGACGTTCCTTGAAAATAAATATATGTAAGAATATCCTCCATAATTAAAAGAAGTCGGTGCTTTTAAATTCAATTTTATTAATAATTAAATAACTTAATTAACTACGACAAGTAGTTGATGAATTTAATTAAAGGTTACACGGACAAAAACAGTGATCCGTGCACCGAGCGAGCTCAATAAGAACTGTCCCTCGGCGCCGGGCGGACCGGCTTATACAGGGTGTCCAAGAACCTGGCGTCCAACTGGATTCCCACGATGCCCCAAGTTCTAACAGTACTCAGAAAAATATTTTAAAAAATCCACCCCATGTACTTACAGAATTATACTGATTTCAAAAAAAAAGGGGAAATGAGCACCCTGTGACATACTTTTGAATGCTGTGACTGCTAATGCTGATAATTTCGATATTTCTTGGAGGTTTTGTAATCTAGGGTATTGCTGTGTCTAAATAGAATGTAAAAATAAAGTACTTATTGTACCATTTTAAAATAAAATATTATTTTAACTAAAGGTGATATGGAAAACTATTGAATTTCGCAACTTTGACCGACTGTAGTGTAAAAAAAATGTACCAAAATAGTATGGCAAGTGACGTCAAATTTTGACGCGTTTATTCCTCTTTTTAAAAAGGTATAATACTTACACATTAATTTGAAAAAAAAAAATTTTGATAATATTTTTACTCAACAACCCAATTTTTACGATGTCTTACAGAATTCTTAGAAAGAAAAATTTACGACGAATTGAATCTAACCTCTAAAGAATTACTGTTGTATGCTCATAAAAATAACAACAGGCCTCTCAAAAAACAGGTTAGACCGTAAGGGACGGTATGTGCATGCATCTCACCATAGTGATTCGTTATTACAACAGGAGGGAGCAAGACAGAAACTATCTTTGCGATTTGCTGGTTCTTCTTTATGGTACCCCATTATTCAGGTAAGAGTGAGGGAGAAAAAGGTTAGAGGTGCGAGTGAGATAGATAGTGACGCTATCTGGGATCGTGCTATTTAGGATAACAGTACGGTCAGTACGCGTCACTGCCTCCTGCCGTTACTACGCACCTCTCTCTTATTGTTACCATTGATCACGTACTACGATTTAAAGCTTTGTTTATTGGACTCGATTACTCTTTGTGCTCTGGACTTTGAAACGAACTCTTTACGACGACCTTTGCCTGTGTTTGGACAGTTTGTGTTTTGTGTGTGCTACCATGGCGACCTACACTCCGCAAGAATACGCAAATATGCACTACATTTATGGAGAATGTAGAGGTAATGGACGAGCTGCAGCGAGACTTTACAGAGAAAGGTATCCGAGGGCTACGCGATATCCCGACCATCGAGTTTTCATTAATGTGCACAGATCACTATGTGACGGGCGGTTCCCCAATCAAGTAGCTGGTGAAGGACGACCCGTAAATGACTTCATACGCGATGAAGTTTTAGAGGCGGTGTCGGCAAATCCAAGCATCTCTGTGCGAGGAATAGAAGCTGATACGGGGATACCGAAGAGCACAGCACACAGTATTCTCCAAAAAGAAGAATATCATCCGTACCACGTACAGCGAGTGCAAAGTCTTTTACCTCGAGACTATCCGAGCCGAGTCGCGTTTTGTGAAACAATCCTGCAAAAACATCGAGAAGACGAAAACTTTATCGACAAAATTTTGTGGTCAGATGAATCTACATTTAAGAAGGATGGCTACATGAACCTACACAACTTGCACGAGTGGCATGTGGAAAATCCGCACTTGATGCGAGAAGATAGATCCCAGTACCGGTTCAAAATGAACATGTGGACCGGTATTCTCTGTGGGAATATTATTGGTCCATTTGAGATGCCCGAGAATTTGACTGGCGAATCATATTTAAATTTTCTTCAAAATGATTTGCCAAACTTACTAGAAGAGACCCCACCAGATATGTGGTTCCAACACGACGGCTGTCCAGCACATTTTCGCGTATCCGTTAGAGAGTTTTTGGACGAGCAATACCCGAACAGGTGGATTGGGCGATCAGGAACAATCCCGTGGCCAGCCCGCTCACCTGACTTAAATCCGCTGGATTTTTTTTTCTGGGGAACTATGAAGGAGCTCGTTTATGCGAAGCCCATTAATGACATCGCTGACCTTCGTGAGAAGATAACACAAGCAGTGCAGGTGATACGTCAAAAAAGTTACTCGCGAAACATAAAGCGGTCCTTTTTAAGGAGAGTGAGAGCTTGTATTGCCGCGGGTGGTCAACATTTTGAACATTTATTGTAATAAAATATCTTTAAACTAACATTCTTTGCTTTTATTCTACTGGGAACCCATCTACCTGTGTGTATTTCCTTCTTGCTCACTCTTGGAACCGAAGTAAATAATAGTAGTAACATAACAGTTTCTAAGATAAGAAAGGGTCCGACAGTTACCGTTAGTAGGTAGGCACTTCGTAAAAATTGGGTTGTTGAGTAAAAATATTATCAAAATTTTTTTTTTCAAATTAATGTGTAAGTATTATACCTTTTTAAAAAGAGGAATAAACGCGTCAAAATTTGACGTCACTTGCCATACTATTTTGGTACATTTTTTTTACACTACAGTCGGTCAAAGTTGCGAAATTCAATAGTTTTCCATATCACCTTTAGTTAAAATAATATTTTATTTTAAAATGGTACAATAAGTACTTTATTTTTACATTCTATTTAGACACAGCAATACCCTAGATTACAAAACCTCCAAGAAATATCGAAATTATCAGCATTAGCAGTCACAGCATTCAAAAGTATGTCACAGGGTGCTCATTTCCCCTTTTTTTTTGAAATCAGTATAATTCTGTAAGTACATGGGGTGGATTTTTTAAAATATTTTTCTGAGTACTGTTAGAACTTGGGGCATCGTGGGAATCCAGTTGGACGCCAGGTTCTTGGACACCCTGTATAGAGTAGTGGTGGGCGCGTTCGGTGAGTCACGCGCAGCTCGGCCGCTCGATGCACGTTCCACTGACGCTTAGCACGTGGTTTTTCTCCGTGTACCCCCTTGTAGCTAGGCACGATGACGACGCCGACATATATGTTAGATGTTGCTAGAAGCAACAACAAACGTGGTAACAAAATATCAGAATAAATTATACTTTATTTTCATATGTTGTACTTAATTTTTATACCTCAGTAAGTAAATATACTCTACTAGATGTGGCCGCGGTTTCACCCGCATTTATGATTACTGCGCCGCCATCGTGGGTCGTAGCGTGATGTTATATAGCCTATAGCCTTCCTCGATAAATAAGCTATCCAACGGTAAAAGAATTTTTCAATGCGGATCAGCAGTTCCTAAGATTAGCGCGTTCAAGCAAACAAACAAACTCTTCAGCTTTATTATATTAGTATAGATTTCATCAAATTAAGGTGGCAACCCTAGTTGTCGTCTCAGTGCTGCTTCTTCAGAAAAACCCGATAACACTAATTAAAATTGCCCCTTTTTTATTTATGTATTTATTCTGTTATAGATTATTTCATAAATATATTACGTGTTATATTTGGCCGTGGCCTTAAATAATGGGCATTTTAAAATATTATATTTATTACTATTATAAATCATCTGTGATCTTTGAGACTTTTTTTTTTTTTTTTTTTTTTTTTTACGTGGGGGAATGCAATGACGCATATCCCTCCGCGGGGGCGGGCGGAGGGATTATGTCGGACTCGCCGGGGTAAAATAAGATGTTAAAAAGATAATGTACCTCCCGGAATACCGACTAAACCTACCACGGTGTTCCTCGACAAAACCACTAACGACGGGGCCGCGCGAATCACTTTCGCATACGGTCGCGACCCAGCCGAGGTTCCGGCCCGCCGTATGAAACGGCAGGCCCCTACGCAATAAGACCTACCCAATAAGATAGGTACTTACTTAAAAATAAAAGCCCTACTGTCTCCCCCTAAAGGGGGAGACGGACACGAAACAGAGGCGCGCGTGGGAACACGCACGCCGCCTCTCGGACATGGTGCTGAACGGATGGCGGGCAGGCCCACAAAGCCCGCCACCCCCAGGTCAAACCTCAGGGTGGCTGGAGGTCATCTCGCGCCCTCCGGCGCCCGGTTCTGCGGTTGGGGAGAGGGTTTAAACGCTCCCTCTCCCGCTCCGCCGCCTCCTTGATGGAAATCACTTCCTCGCAAAAGGAGGCGACGGCGTTCCACGACCTCTCACTCCGGACCATAGACTGAACTACGGCCGGGAGCGAGAGGGCAACCGATCCGACTGCCGCGATCAAATCACGGCGCTGCGATGACCAGGCGGGGCAAACCGCCAAAGTGTGCAGCGCCGTGTCCTCAATAACGTCGCGGCAGTCGCCGCAGTGGTGACAACCGGGCGTCTCTTGCCGGCGTATACGACACAGGAACCGGCCAAAACATCCGTGGCCAGTCAGAACCTGTGTCAGCCGGAAGGTGAGGGCGCCATGCCGCCTCTCCAGCCATTCCTCAAACACGGGACTTACCGCCACGATCGTGGCGTGCCCGGCACTGGGGTGCACAAGTCGCTCCTTCCAATTCGCCACTAGGACCTGGCGGAGCTTGGACCTCGCCGCCTTGATAGCGGGAGGATCCGGTCCTTCGCCCCGAGCTAGTGCCTCCTGGCGCCAACGATAGAGCGACGCCAGGAGCGCCGCTTCCAGGTCCCATGGCATCGATCCGGCGAGGAGGCTCGCAGCCTCGAACGAGATCGTGCGGTATCCCCTAATCAACCTGACGGCCATGGCGCGCTGTGGTGCACGAAGTGCCGAGATATTGCGGGCCGTCAGCTTGTCTGCCCAAACTGGGGCCCCATATAGGGCCATGGACCGCACGACCCCCTCGTAGAGCCTCCGGCAGGAGGTGTTTGGCCCCCCAAGGTTTGGCAGCAGGCGCGAGAGCGCGCCTGCAGCGCCCCGAGTGATCTTTGAGCCTAAATCAAGGCTCATTGGCCTTAATTTATTAATTTGTTATATTGGCAATATTACAAAATCATTGTTAATCACGCTTAACATTCTGAAAGAGAAACACATTAGGATATAAATTCCCGGAAATTGCTATCATTTTAAAATGTTGACTGCATGGATGGCGTACTGGTTTAATTGATGGGTGTGATCCAAAAATTACACAGGGCAACAAAAAAATACAAAAATTCTGCGGCCTTAATTTTGTTACTGGTTTTAATAAACACCTTCATCAGTCATACCCGAAATTTATTTATACAGCATAGCTCCGGAACCACTGGACTGTAACTTGATGTGCAGACACCTTGGGGTCATCCCGCGGTCGAGGTTGAATATGGGCTCTGTGGGTCAAAAGACTCCCGAGATATAGGGGTCATAAGGTCAGGGGATTTCCACCAACAGAGTGATTTGGAAGTCCAAGCGAGAGGCTTTTGTCCAGCAGTGTGACATTACAAAAAGCTGACGAAAAAAAAGGTTACATGAAGACGGAAGAGGTTGAATCCTGGGATTTTACACCCATCTCGTTCCTAGTGCGGGAGTTGTCTTTTTTAAAGGTTAAATAAATTAAAATTAAATAATCTCTCGTCACTTATTCCCGAAGTGAATAAACTTCACTTACATTTCGCCAGCCATGGTTCTAGTTCTCACGTAATAATTGGCGAGTCTTTTGCCGTCTGCCAGGCACGGTACAAGATGCCGAATTGGTAACGAGATTTTTCTTGATAGAAAATCTGAATAATAATTTGCCCGACCCGGGAATCGAACTCTCAGACGTGCAGGTTTTCTCACGATGTTTTCCTTCACCGTTAAAGCAAGCGATCATTAACAAACTAATACGCACATACTTTCGAGAGCTCTGCTTGGCAGTCCAATGTCCAACGGTCGATAGTTTATAATAGAGAGACAAAAGATAAAATCGGTCCAGTAGTTTTTGAGTTTATTCATTACAAGTAAAAAAATACAAAAGGAAAAAGGAAATGTTTCCTCTTTATAATATATAATTAGTATAGACTAGCTGACACGCGAATATGTTCGCGTGGAAATTAATAAAAAAATTTTTTTTTTGCGCACTGCAATATTTTTCTAAAATGAGCCATCTGCCACTGAAAGTCTCGTCAAAATCGGTCTAGCAGTTTCAGAGATTAGCCGGAACAAACAGCCAGACAGAAAAAAAAATTGAACCGTACCTATATACCGACATACTTTTCATATGCATTTCGTAAAAAGCTGATATTTTGACGCAACTTTTATTTTGACAAACAGACACTAAAATTTCATTTATTTGTATCGATATAGAAGTACCTATAGTCTACCTACGTATTGTATCAGTATCGGTTCACTTCCTGTTCGATGCCGGCCTCGACAACCGCACATTGTAATTGCAAATGTGTCTAATAATATATTACGTTTGCCGTTACACTTGTAATGTAATTAGTTGGATAATTTTATTTGTATGTTACTGCGTTACATATGTTTGAATTTGTAATATACTTGTGTATTCTCTTTATAGTAGATAGAGGACTACCTCCGTAGAGCAGCGGTAATGAATGCGGCTGCTGTGCATGAGGTCTCGGGTTCGAATCCCGGATCAGGTTAGGGTCGGGCCAAAAAAAGTTTTTGTGTTTTTCTGTTAAGAATAGCAGCCCGGAGTTAGGAAGTTAGCAGTGTTAGACACTCCTATGCCTCGGAAAGCACGTAAAGCCGTTGGTCCTGCGCCTGATCTCTCTCCGGTCGCGTCGGATTGCCGTCTCATCGGATCATGAGAGTTAGGGAACAGAGAGAGCACTTGTATTTGCTTATACACTACTACTGTGCACTATAATATCTCCTGCGCGGCGGCCAGTCTCTGTTAAGACTGGCCGCCGCGCCATGACCGAAATTCGGTCTGGAGGACATTATTATTAGTAGATAGAGTATTTGGTTGTACAGTGTAACTTGTTCATGGTTTACGTTAATGGCAACAGCCAAATGTAGTATTCGGTTTGATTCCCGGCATGTTATTGATTAAGCACGCCTAGTGCTGTGGGTTCGAAACCCACACCGGAAAAAAATTGTGTTGTCCACAAATTGTTGTTTCGTTTCCGTTCTTTAAAAGTAAAGTTTGCCGCGATACAGGAATTACACGTAGTAATGATAATCTAACAATGTTTTGGATAGCACGTTTAACTTTAATTACAAATTAAAACACTTGAGACTGCACGACTACACGGCCGTCGCAGTGGCTTACTTGATCATCTCGTCACTTTAAGTCCGCCGGGTTGTGGGTTGCATCTTCACACAGGATAAATGTTATGTGATCTTTATGTCCGGTTTTTCAATATTTGTAAAGTACCTACGAATTGTATTTATTTCTTCTGTGCTACGCCAGTAGCCCGGTTTAATATAAAAATAAATATATAAGAATATCTTCTTGCCGAGTTTTAAAAGACTAGATGGCAGCACTATTGAATAGACGTCCCAGATACCATATCGTGTGTATTACACAATCAACTGCGTGTGAAATAATTAACACCTACATTTTCAAGTGTGCAAATATTTTTATCAGTCATCAACACTCCATGGAAATGATTCGAGTGACTACCATTTAGATAGATAATACGAACGTCCTCTGCGTTGTCAATAAACCGACTTGTATAGCAAACATATTATGTAAAAATAATAGCCGAACTAGTTTTTACCCGAGGCTTTGTTCGCATTAATGTAGATATTAATAATCAATTTCCATTCCTGGGGGCATATTACTCTTTTCCTGGATGAAAGGTCCTTTGCTGTACTCCTGACAACGTATGCAAAATTCCATAATGATCGGTCGAGAAGTTTAAAGCGTGAAAGTTTAACAAGCAAACAAATCCACATTCGCATTTATAAAATTAGATACTAGATGTGCCCGCGGTTTCACTCGCGTTTATGATTACTGCGCCGCTCCCGTGGGTTATAGCGTGATGTTATATAGCCTTATATATGTATGGTTATAGACCGAAGAGACTTCATTAGCCTTTTTTTATATAGTACCGTGATAGTAAACAAGATTATCATAGGTCGTAATCGTGCCGGTACTGTTACGCTCATAGTACGCGCCGTATTACCTATTATTATGAACGTTGCTATGACTGGACGGATAGGAGAATATTAACAATAATGTCACTGACAAGATTGTTTATTTTCTCGGTGACAGTCAAGGTGCTCTTAAGGCTCTGAACTCCTGTAGGGTGGGCTCAGCACTGGTCCTGAACTGTGTTATAGCCCTTAACAAACTTGGCAGGAAAAACACAGTCAGGCTGGTGTGGGTTCCGGGGCATGCAGGGGTGCAGGGTAATGAGGAGGCTGATGTATTAGCCAAGAAGGGCTCGAAGCAACCATCTGTGGGCCCCGAGCCATTCGTAGGTCTCTCTGAGAGCAAGGCAGCTTTGAATGCACATGGCAATGACAAACACATGCTAGAGTGGATGGCCCTTAGGGGTCTAGAACACTCCAAGAAATTCATTGCAATCAGAGCCACGGGCTACACCCGGAAGTTCTGCGGGTACAACAAGGGCTGAATACGCTTGCTCACAGGAGCATTTATTGGTCATTTTGGCACCAACGACTTCCTGTGCAGATTGAAATGTGCACAGGACGAGTCCATATCACACCTGCTATGTGAATGTGACGCGTTGGCCGGACTAAGGATGGGTCTGATGGGATTGGCATATCCGAACCTTGAAGACTTCAGGCTTCTCCCTCTGAAGTGTACGCTGCGACTGATGCAGTACATTCATAGGGAGATAGCTCAGGGATAGACCTCGGGGTCGACACAAAAGATCCCACTGGGTCGAAGTGTTCTGGTCTACACTGACTGGCTCCCGAATTAAGATAAGATAAGATGATTGAACGGATGCCGTTGTAATGGTTTAAACCCATAAATGGTTTAATGAGTGTATGTGATTTTTGTGTTTGTTCACTCCACTACGATATAAGAATATATTAGTGTGCGAGGAGCCTTTAACAGATTATATTGAAATCTTAGTTGATTTATGTCAAATAAGTCTTATTGAGATGTAGGCAGCAATAGTCTGACTAGATCGACTTTCCGTAGTCATTTCCGAATTAAAAACATAATTATCGTCCGCTTTAACGGCGAAGATAAACATCGTAAGGAATTTCTTTATTATGTCCTCGAAGGCGTATAAAGACTGACGATATGTAAATCGATCAGTATAGACTAGCATGACCTTTCTTATACTGAAAATAGGCACGTGTCCAGCAATAGCAATGCTCAATATATTAAAAGAGTTTAAACAAAGAGTTTAGTTTAAGAGTACACAGTCTATGGGCATGTTCACAATATGTTAAAGAGTTTAAACCATTTTCTATCCTTTTCTCCAATCCTACATAAGAACAGATAAGATTTGGTTGACCATTATGTAAAAGAAGAAATATTTATTAGGGTCCCCTACACACAATCGACTTACGCAATAGATGGCCCCTAAGATTGCCATTTATTTTATTGTCTTATCATAATATTCCCCTTGTTATAAATATCAGGACTTTTACGTCGGCATCCATTTATTACGGCGTTGAACGGTTGCTTCATAAATATGAAATAACCAAGTAACATTTTCACGACTATTTGGAAGGGAAATAAAAGATTATTAGGTTGTATTTGATGATATTTGTGTAGACGGTCAACGACCGCGTTTGTATTCGATATTTTGAATGTTATAAATGCGATGGCGTTTCCTTTGTTGTCTTTAAGTTGGGAACGATGGAATTTTTGATGGAAATTAGTGAATGTAGGAATGTTACTCGCTCGTTCCTTTGGCTATTTATAGATGCTTTGTTAACGCAGCATCATATCTGTATGTTACAATAATAATTATTGCTATGCAAGGAAGCGACACTCACTCACATAGCAGTACGACTGGCAGTACTTATGCGTAGCTTACGTATAGCGTCATCTCGTCTCTCCCGCTCGATAATTTTTAGCAGCCCTACGATAATAAGTCCGCTGCTCTCGTAGTAGTAAAGTGTCGGGATTGTGCACACTAAATAAAGGCGGAACATTCCTATAAGCCCAAAAGGCTCTGCTTGTCTTAATAATATACGGGTAGTATTTAAGTGCACATCAATAAAACTAATTGCACATCAGAATATATTTAAAGAGATCAAACTAAGTCGACGGAGCCTTGCTCCGCGGGCTTCTATTTTTTGGTGGGTTTAAGAAGGAACCTAACATAATCTTACCCTTCCGAGACGGAATGTAGTGATTTGAGGCGTATGCGGTGCTCGTTATGCTTCGTGCAATATTTGCTGTGCAATTAGTATTTTTAATGGTCATTATATTTAATCCCTTAATGTAATGCTATATCTAAAACATACAATAAATTATGATATTCAGTCTAGCGTTAAGATATCTTCAGGGTGCTTTAGCGAACTCATCCCTAACATTTGTACATATGTTTGTGATGAGCTAAAATTACAAAATAATGCTAACTTATAATGAATTTCGCATGATATTAATAATATGTAGGTGCATCTTCCATCCTTTATTTGGACTGTTATGTACAGTACATAACATGTGTAAAGTTATTCAGGTCCTTAAACGTTTACACTTCTTCAAAACCTATGAAAAAGATAAAACGGTACAATTTTCTTAACATACTAATCATCTCTTTCGTTGCAGGACATAATTGAGCTCGAAAAAGGGTTCTGGAGTCTTCGCAATGCGGCTCCTACCGGCCAGTTGGACGCTGAGAGTCTTTCTCCCTTACTGTCTCCACCATTACCGGCTGCTGCTGTCGCTGGGGCATTCCTCGCGTTTGACGAGAACAGGGATGGTCATGTGGACTTTAAGGAGCTGTGCTGCGGGCTCAGTGCGGCTTGTAGGGGGCCTAGGACTGAGAGACTGAAATGTAAGTACATATGTATATTTGATACCTATATGTAGCTGTGTTATAAGAAATTAGAGGTTTACAGTTGGAGCGAGTTGGTGTGCTCATACCGCCATATATTTAATAAGCATATAAAAACTTCGAATGGAAACAGTGGTTATTTTAGCTGTAAACAAAGATTAAAAGTATAAATGTACCCTACTTCATCTATATATCTCAGGGGCTTAGTTGCAGAATGTTCACTTCTCAAAATGTCTACAGGTCGCAATATGTCCCTTTCGCAAAAAGTCTATGGTACCGTACACTAGTTTTCTGTCATAAAAATGTAATGTTGTGTGCTCACTCGTTTTTGTGCGATCTTGATACAGGAAGGACACATTTATGATTTAAATCTTTGGTTATAAACAAACAGACCTGTAGTAAAATTAATGTTAAGTATTAAGGCTAGATGCAAGAGTTGTAGGAATGTTATAATTCAGCTTTATTTTTTTGCTTCTTCATTGTTTTATTCGTGATCAAGTCTGACTCACGATCGTGTTCGATTCGCCAGTGGGACAAAGTGTTATTATGTTTTTGTACCAATAAATTCTCAGTAGTAACATGGCATCTAGGATTGCGTTTGGTAAACGTTTATATACCGCCAGTATATAACCGTGTACCAGGCGAAAAAATATCAAGAATGCCGGGGATTTGACCGGGGAAGTACTACTCTCTCACAGAATATCGATGTGAAATAGCAGTATTCCTACTGTTGTCTTTCGTTCGATGAGTGAGAGTGCTGGAGGCCCAATCACCCTCTTTCCCCCTCCCGCTCCTTCTTCTTCCCAATTACTTTTTTTCCTAATGGGTCGGCAAAGTGATGCCTCTGGTGTAGCAGGCGTCCATAGGCTACGGTAACCACTTACCATCAGGTGGGCCGTATATTTGTTTGCCACATAAGTTGTATAAAAAGAAACAAGTGCGCGTATAAGACGAACAACTATAACGTTATCTACGAAGTAATTTTATATTCAGCTAAACAAGCCACTTGGCACGTGTGACGTGTCGATAATGATCCGTGTTTAACAACACGTGCGATCACGACCCACGTACTGTGAACTGACACCATGACCAAGCACCTGTTAATATAATTATACTAGCGAACCGACCCGGCTTCGCACGGTTACAACAAAACCTTAACAAATTACACCTAAACCTTTCTCATGAATCACTTTGTCTGTTGGTGATAATCGCATGAAATTCCGTTCAGTAGTTTTTGAGATTTTCGCGAAAGGATAGAGAGACAGACAGACGCGGCGGGGGACATTGTTTTGTAATATGTGGTGATAGTAATACATATAATTATATATACATACGGCTATAACACTACCGAAGGAGCGATAGCCTAGTGGGTAACCGATGAACTGCCACCCAGACGTCTCGAGTTCCATACCAAGGCGCGCATCTCTGACTTTTCAATAATATGTGCTTATGAAATAGTTACTTGTCGTTTGCTTTAACGGTGAAGGAACACATCGTGCGTGAGTAAACTTGCATGTCTGAGAGTTCTCCATAATGTTTTTGAACATATCTGAAGTCTGCCAACCCGCACTGGGTTAGCGTGGTGGAGTATGGCTTAACCCTTTTCATAGCGATGAGGCCCGTGCCCAGCACTGGGACAATTTAATACAGAGCTGCGATTATTTATAACACACTCAACACAACAACGACGTTTGTGATGATGTGTGATTGTGGACAATATTCAGTTTGATGTATTTGCGGATGAATAGAAAAATATATGTCGGTGTGTAAGAAATATTTTGAAAAATTAGTACGATAGTTACGACCTTAGCTTGCGGTCGTTAATAAATTAATAACACGAGTTGTTTTAAAAAGATTGATACAGTAGATATGAAAACACTTGGACTCGATAAAACCATATACATATGGCTTCGAACCCAACCACTTGCTGCACCGATAGCTTAAGGTCATTACTTAAGCACTACGGCATTCGTGCAGTCATGGCATAATACGAACAACCGTGCGTACTATGAGCGTGAAACATGATAACGATCTATGATACTCTTTGAAATTAAACTACTATATACGGATTTTATCGCGTTGTTTATTTAACACTCTATTACATAATTAAGAAACTGTTACACTACTACTACCATTGAACTTTACTAATTTTAAGCTAATTAAATTATTAAACCTATTAAAACTATTTATATTTAAGTTTACACTTTCCCCGACGTTTCGGTTGCTTTTCAGCAGCCATGGTCACGGGGAGACTAAGATGGTAGTTGTCTCAATGTTCCAGTGTAGTTATTTTAAAATACCCGAACATAATTTAATCATTGGTGTTTCTATTTACGCAGAATGAGCTCAAAGTATCATGAAGTCTAGCTGTGGTTTGCTTTTACTTGGGTTTGACTATTTGAAGTACTGCATCCAAAGCTAGTGGTATATTCCAACCATCTCTATTGAAATTAGGATGTGTTTTTATTTCAATAGCCTCGCGAAGCATCCTTGGTAGTAATCGGTGTTCTTTAGCGAGAACTGTGGTCTGTCAAATCTCAGGTAGTGGTTGGTCCCCTGTTGCACATGTTCAGACACAGCGCAACGCGATAAAATCCGTATATAGTAGTTTAGTTTGAATGAATAACATTTGCGTAAATAGAAGACAATATTATATGATAATCTTGTATAGTATAAGTCTCGAGCCTGCACAATTTTTTGCCTGTTGTGGGGATGGAACAACACTCTGCACTGTGTAGCGGCGTGACGACAGCCACATTAACCACTGTGCTACCTTCACTCAAAAATTTGCCTGGTGGACAATAGTTCAGTGAAGTGCCGCTAGAACTTAAGTGATATGCTTGTAATATTACAATCGTACGATATACAATCTTAATTAGCTGCGCACTATTTTAATTAGGTACATATTTAACAATGTTTCAGCTGTTGTTTTTGTACGAGGAAATTTGTCACTATTCGGTTAATTTTATGCTTTGATACCGATATCTACTTTGTATTAACCTAACTAACATTATAAATGCGAAAGTGAGTTTGTTTGTTTGTTACGCTTTTACGCCTTAACTACTTGATCGAACATCATAAAATTCTCATACACGTTGTCAAAGGGTACAGGAAAAAACAGAGGGTGGGTACATCTAATCCAAAATAGAAACTACTTACTGTTACTAACCTACATTTAAGCGAGCACGTCGCGGGCAAAATATAATGAATTCCTACTTTGTACATTCGATACATCGAATGTTTACAAGGATAAAACTCATATAATATTATAAAACATCACGCTTCGACCCACGGCAGCGGCGCAGTAACTATAAACGCGGGTAAAACCACGGGCACGTCTAGTCCTAACTAATCTTATAAAGCTGACGTGTTTGTTTGTTTGGTTGAACGCGCTAACCTCAGGAAGTACCGGTTCGAATTGAAAAATTATTTTAGTGTTGGATAGCCCATTTATCGAGGAAGGCTATAAGCTACATAATATCACGCTAAGACCAATATGAGAAGAGCATCAATGAAAAATGTTGCAGAAACGGGACAAATTTTCTTATGTGAAGCAGACGACGTTGGGCGGGTATCAGCAAGTTTATGATAAAGTTTATGACGTGGCTTTAATCAGTAGGTACTTTGTACGGCACTTGTTAATTCCACGTGTGTTATTTAAATATATGGAATCTGTTACGACTTAACGAGGCTCCGTTTGTTCATCCTAACTTAATATTATAAATGCGAATGTGAGTTTGTTTGTATGTTTGTTATGCTGTAACGCCTGAACTACTCGACACATTATCATGAAATTTTGCGTTCATTGTCAGGGGTACAGAGAAGGACATAAGTATTCATTTAGAAAAAGTGCACTGTTTCCAAGCAAAGCTTCGAGAAATCTAGTATCTTCATAACATTAGAAATAACCAGCCATAGATAACAGCTTAAGGTTTATAAGATGTATGATATCTATGACGTGATGATTATGTCTCATTGGATTTGTGAGTTGACTATTGCGTGATACTGCCTATCCTCGCAATAATCTCATGTCTTGTCCATCTTCATAATAATATAATTGCTATGTCATTAGATGCTCTATTTCTAGCAGAGGTCGACGTATCTGTGAGCTTGTATATTTTAAACTAGCGCCCCCCCCCCACTGTTTCAACTACATTTGTGTTAACTGCTCCTCTCGCGTGGCTCGTAACATGATGTTGAATAAAAAGAGCCAGGAAGTCTATAACCTTCTTCAAGAATTGGCTATCTAACGCAAAGATAATTTTCAGGTTCGGGAATTAAATTGGCAGTTTAAACAATCTCATCAGATTTCTTTGGTTTATTATTTAGTATTTATTTGTTGAGTGGAAGCTATAGGTCTATAGTACCTATATTAATACTGTGAATTTACTTCTAACTAATAAAAGTGTAGTCATTCCCTTCTAAAAAAGGTTGTAATATAAATTAGAACATTAGTCTAATATTGTCTTCTGTTTACGCGAATGTTATTCATTGAAATTAATCCTAATTTCAATAGAGAAGATGGTTGGAATGTACCACCAGCTTGGGATCCAGTTATTCAAATAGTCAAACCCAAGAAAAAACAAACCACAGCTAGACTTCATGATACTTTGAGCTCATTCTGCGTAAATAGAAACACCAATGACTAAATTATGTTCGGGTACTTTGAAATAACTACACTGGAACATTGAGACAACTACCATCTTAGTCTCCCCGTGACTATGGCTGCTGAAAAGCAACCGAAACGTCGTGGAAATTGTAAACCTAAATATAAAAAGTTTTAATAGTTTAAATAATTTTATTAGCTTATAAATTAGTAAAATTCAATAGTAGTAGTAGTGTAAATTTCAAAATTATGTAATACAGTGATAAATAAACAACGAGATAAAATCCATATATAGTAGTTTAATTTCAATATTATTCTAAGTTTAAATTATCTACAGTTTTAGGATGTAAGCATAATCGAAAGAACGACCGCCAGTCTTAGAGTGGAATCCAAGGCACGGAGATACGACAGTAATCCCTCGAATAGGCATGCTACTTCCAAGATCTTTAATTAAAATTCTTTATAAGGTGTTCTGCAAATGGAGCTCGAGGCTTTGCAATCTAAAATTGTATGAGTCTAATGCCGCCTATTAGGTTAACTAGCAAAAGAAAATATAAATCTAAAGTGCTATGTAACGATTGATTGTTTATTTGGCAATTAGCTTATCATTGAGTAGTAAATAGTAAATAGTAAAATTCAGGTTGAGATCTGAAATTACTGACGCTGGTTTTGACTAGCTCCACAAGCTTTTCGAAAAAATCAGTCTCTTTGTAATGCTTTTGGAACTAGTCATATCATACGTCTCGATAAATGTGGTTATGTTGACTTTATTCTTTTCAATTTAAGAGGAAACCGGTGTAAAGCGTAGAACAGTTGACGTTTTATAAACAGGTCGTCTTTCCTAGTCTTGTTATTCACAAATCTTTGGGGTTGTCCTTTTAAAAACATAGCTGAAGTCCTTACGTGATGTACTCTTTACATAATTAGTCTCGGTAAATCTGGGTTATTATATTTGAGCGTGATTTTAAGCGTCGCTTTCTCGTTATCTCTCCTCGAGAAAGTTTGTCTGGCTGTGATAAAATGAGCGTCTATGTAAATACTGTGATGTGATGTAACTCGTCGTGCTACAAGGTCACGGTACTCGTTTGTATTCATTAATATATATTACCTACTTGCTTTTGTAAGTGTTAATTAATTTACGTTACGAGGGTAAAACGTTTCTGTAATAGGAATTGGGCAAAGGAGTTTAGAGTAGAGTTGGCACAGCCTGATTAACTTACTGTTGCCAAAAAACTACGTAGAGAGGTTTCGAATTTTGTTAAAGATTTCTTACATACGAGATATTGAAATGAATTAGTATTAAAGGTAAGAAAGAAAAGGGTGTTGACCTTTATAGTTTAAATTGTCTCGTTATCTTGTTGTTTATATTTATCTGTGTTCACTGTGTCCGTTTTCCAAGAAAAATAAAAACTATTTTTATCTTTCTTTGATAGTCGACTAGTAGCCAATATAGGGTCGTAGGCTGTTTTATTATTGAACTGCGTGGATCAAAACCAATAAAAGGCTCCTTATTTTCGTTTCGTGGGGATCCCACGTGACATAAAATTGTCTGATTTCCATCTAACCCAAGCATCGGTGTTCTTTCTATACTTTTCATAAATTAAAATAAACTTACTAATAATAATGTCAGTCATATATACATATAAAACCACCGCTAGCGTTTTGTGCGATGATAACAGGTTCTTCTTTTGACTGCTGCTTACCCATTTTTCGTAACAAATGTACACCAAACTTCTCGATAAAACGTCCGACGCGAATACGCAGTAATATTAACAAACTCATAATTACAACGTTATTGTGACAATGTTTAAAATCACAATTCCTTATTAGGCGATCGGAATGCAACGCGAACCCGATCGCTCACTGGCAGGGTCGCCATGTAAGGATGGGAAGAGAAATTAAAGATGTTGTTAGTTCACTGATCAGATTTATTCTCCAGTAAATACAATAGTGATCACTACTTTTATAATAAGATAGACATACGTATTATATATGTATTACTACACTACACTGCCCCGCTGCTGGACACGGGCGTCTACTCTCAGTGTGAGAAGGATTAGGCTACCTATATTCCACCACGCTGGCCCAGTCCGGGTTGACAGACTTCACATATCTTTGTGAGAAATATTGACAACTCTTAGACATGCTGGTTTCCTCGCGATGTTTTCCTAAACTAATATGGAAACATATTTAACTTGTCCCCGTGTCGGTTTACAAATCTGTCATAAAATATCCGTTATCATATACTCCTAACACACGTGGTTAACACGGGTAATTGTTAGCAGTTGACGCATCAAGGTGACGCAAATAATCTGAGTAGCTTACCTTATTCCACCGATCGGGAAAATAGGCAAGGTATAGGTAAATTTTATGACGTTTTCGTTAGTCTAAACTTTCCAAAGGATTCCCAAATGGTGATACGTAGTGATACCTACTGAGCCCAGTCGCCAAGATGTTAACGTACTAGTTCTGAGACTATCGCAACTGCTTATTACAGCCACGGCTTTACTAAAGATTCTCAATACTAAATTTTACTTACATTTCCGAAAAAATAAGAAACTCTTTCTCTGTGAGTAAACCGTGTGTCGCGGGTGACTTTACAAACATTTAAGCACAGGACACAAAGAACAACCATTTGTGGATCACAAAATGTTTTGTACCGTGTGGGATTCGAACCCACAACAGTCGCCGCGGTGGCTGTAGCGCGGCGACCACCTAAACCATTACGTCACATCCGTGCATCTAGTCACTACGTTATCAGTTATGCTACGGCTTCACTATAGTTCCTTAACACTTAATATTTAATTTGCATTTCATATTATATCACTTAGATTTTAGGTTTTACGTACCTACCTTTTAAATCTATACTAATATTATAAAGCTGAAAAGTTTGTTTGTTTGTTTGGTTGAACGCGTTAATCTCAGGAACTACTGATTCGAATTGAAAAATTATTTTAGTGTTGGATAGCCTATTTATCGAGGAAGGATATAGGCTATATAACATCACGCTACGACCCACGGGGGCCGCGCATTTACGATAAACGCGAATAAACCGCGGGCACATCTACTCATATATAAGAGTTACGTTTTAAATTATTCATAGAAGTTGTAGAATTTACTAAATACCAGGTTAAAAACTTAACTGGTAAACTACAGAGTCGTTAATTTTTATTTTCCGTTACTTAGTTGCTCTGAGCACGAAACAGCAGACTTGAAAAAAATGTTGCACGCTAAGGTTTACGTATTTACACGAATATGGCTGTTTACTTAATTTGTAGGTACATTTTTATAGGATCACTTCGGTCTAAATTGTGAACATTAACATTTAAATACTCAACACAATGAATGTATACCGGTATCCCCAAAGGGGTAGGCAGAATTATGTCACGTATGGTCTCATGTCCCACGTGGTAAAGGCAGCCTACACCAAACACATTTATTGACTATTTGCTACTGCTAAGAATTTCATGAGAAATGTGTTTCTATGAGAAACCCCGTAAAACACTGTCCGATTCGGAAAATCAAACCCATTGGTTCATCCGTGCTGGTTGACACAAAGGTTTTAAGTGTTTCAATCAAAGCTTAACTCAATTACGTTAGCAGCAGTGTTTGATTGTCCAGGCAGTTTTAGTAATGACTATACTTCCATATCAAGCTTAGTGTGGAATCATGCTTTTTAAGGAGCGCGCGTCTCTGACAACCGCTTCGTCTTACGCCATCTGTAGACGGTTCGGTCAAGCATATTCCACAACGTAAAAAAACCTTTTATTAAATTTATCTGTTACAAACAATCTTTAGCGCTAAATATACGTTTCTCGTGATAATCAGCATGCAAATTAACAACAAATGAGTAAACCGACGGTTCTTGGAAAAACCTATTTGTATGATTTTAATGTCAGTCGCCTCGGATTAACGTTGTGAAATTCTGTGATTATCTTAATAGAAAAAGTAGATTGTTTTATTCGGTTACTTGTGATTTTTATTTTTTGCTTATTTATTCTTTAAATAGCATACGTCCAAACGCAATTAATAAGACATTGTCCCCTCTTTAAGCCCATAACACAGACAACGGAGGCGATACCGTATTAGAGGCGGTTTTTTGTATTGTTCGATGCGGTAGCGAGGCGTTCGCGGTGGGGATGTCTACACACTACCGCCATGCCTGGAACGTGTTCGCACTGCTACCACTCGGCCTTCACTACCATTCCGCCTTCGCTACCATTCCGCCTTCGCTACCATTCCGCCTTCGCTACCATTCCGCCTTCGCTACCAATCCGCCTTCGCTACCATTCCGCCTTCGCTACCACTCCGCCTCTGCTACCATTCCGCCTCTGCTACCATTCCGCCTTCGCTACCATTCCGCCTTCGCTACCACTCCGCCTCTGCTACCATTCCGCCTCTGCTACCATTCCGCCTCCGCTACCATTCCGCCTCCGCTACCACTCCGTCTCCGCTACCACTCCGTCTCCGCTACCACTCCGCCTCCGCCACCACTCTGCCTCCGCTACCACTCCGCCGCCGCTACCACTCCGCCTCCGCTACCACTCCGCCTCCGCTACCACTCCGCCTCCGCTACCAGTCTGCCTTCGCTACCATTCCGCCTCCGCTACCACTCCGTCTCCGATACCACTCCGCCTCCGCTACCACTCCGCCTCCGCTACCACTCCGCCTCCGCTACCACTCCGCCTCCGCTACCACTCCGCCTCCGCTACCACTCCGCCTCCGCTACCACTCCGCCTCCGCTACCAGTCTGCCTTCACTTTCAGTATGTACTGGGCTTTATTGTGCACATCGGGTCCGAGCGTAGCCTAGGCCAAGAGTTTAAATATTTTTTTTTTGTATTTGTCATGTCTGTTATTGTATGTACATATGTTACAGTTTTTATGTTACAAAGAACAGACATACAAGTTACAGGCATAAATACTCGGCCTTATTACAACATCTGCACGCAAATATTGCTTTTTTTTCTGATTGAAAGCCATTGGCGCTAATATTATTTTGGTAGTTTACTGTTAGCCAAACTCCTTTCCAACATAGCTTTTTATTATGTTCCTATGAGTAGGCACAAAATAGATTGACGCAGATGGCTTGCACAGAACAAACTGCGGAAGCAGACGCACTTGTATGCTCACACACACATACGAATGGTTCTGCGGTTTGTTCTGACGTCAGTGTTCCCGGATCGTATTGAGGCGGCCAACCACCTCTCTCGTTACATTCTAAGATAAAACTTGAGTATATTTAGTATTTGGATGCCACATACAAGTTCTAAAGGCATTCGGTAAAACTTGCTTTGTATGTTATATAGTGCACTGGTTTATCTAGTGAAGTATTAATAATTGTAATCGGATGCAATAGAACAGCTTAAGCTGCCTTAAGCCGTTTATTCGACACCATATGACTGATATCTACTTCTCCCGATGACGCCGTAAAATATTTTATTGTTGCCTTTTATGATGTTCGTGTTATATGTCATATTTGACTTGAAGCGAAACATGATCATTAAACTAGCTTAGGTACTGTTTTTATAACAGAACTAGGAAATACTTACTAATTTTCTCAATTCGAATGGGAGTTTGTTTATTGAAATTAAACTACTATAAACATGAAATGGTCTCCCCGTGACCATGGCTGCTGAAAAGCAACCGAAGCGTCGGGGAAAGTGTAAACCTAAATATAAATAGTTTTAATAGTTTAAATAATTTTATTAGCTTATAAATTAGTTAGTAAAATTCAATAGTAGTAGTAGTGTAACAGTTTAAAAATTATATAATACAGTGATAAATAAATAACGCGATAAAATCCGTATATAGTAGTTTAATTTCAATGAATAACATTCGCGTAAACAGAAAACAATGTTAGGGAGTTTGTTTGTTACGCTTTCAAGCCTTAACTCTATTTAACCGATAGTCATGAAATTTCGTATACACGTTGACAGGGAAACAGTGTATATAGGTTCATCCAGAAAAAAAATACTGTTACTAGCCTAAGCTACATTTACGCGAGTGAAGTCGCGGGCAACATATAGTCAGACAATATTTATATTATAGAACTTGAAAATAAGCCAAATCCTTAAAATGAATTACAATATTTTCCGTCCTTATTGGCACAAAATAGTTAGATACACAGTGCCATCTCAACATCGAGCTAAAACAGAAGAACGCACACATACGCTTTTGAGCTAAGCAAGTTTATGTTTATAATTTCTTCGTCTTTTATCAAATATGTTAGCACAATATTATACCATGAGTTCACAACATTATAGGTAATACCAATTGCATGGTATAATACGTATTGTACCTTGAAACTAGCACGGAAATACATTAGACACTAAAACCGAAACCCATGAAAATTATCCTTGACCTGTTATGTAACAATGAGGGAAAAGTAAAAAGCCTCGTTTGCTTATAGCGAATGACTGCTTGGTCGGTCATTAGATCAAGGTGATGGAAACATATCGAAATAACTTACTGTTTGTTCTATATTTAAGTTCACAAGTTCTACGAAATAATTTTACTAAACAAGCGGTAATGAAGATAAAACTAAGCGATGATGACTAGGGTCAAGTTCGGAAGGAACCACTTTGGTCTTAATATGAAATGTCGACATTCAAGAAATGAGCACCGTTGGTGTAGTGGTTTGATTGGCCGCCTCGCAACTGCACCGAGTGTTGTGGATTCGATCCCCACACTAAACAAATATAATTTTGTGATCCACATATAGTTGTTGCATGTCTGTGTTTTTTGTGTTCGTTGTTTAAATGTTAGATAATTATAATTGTGTTGCGGGACACGAGGGAGTTGTGTTCGAATTATATAAAACGAGATGGGTATAAAAACCCAGGCTTCAACCTCTTCGTCTTCATGTGACCTTAATCACTCTGGTGGTGGATATCCCCTGACCTTGTGATCTTGTGACCCCTATATCTCAGGGGTCTCTCCTACATTCAAACTCGACCGAGGGATAACCCCAAGGTGTCTGTACACCAAGTTACAAGTCAATCGGTCCAATAGTTCTGGAGCTATTGCTGTCACTAACAAGCTGTCACTAACAGACAGACACACCGCCCCACATAGTGTTTTCATTAACCTATTCGAAGAAGATTCAGAGGTTAATAAAACAGAAAAACTCTGTAATGGCGACCTACGCGAGAAAATACTTCTTGCATTTTTTTATGTCTCCGAATTTCCGATAAAGGAAATGAATGACTTTTTTTTTAAGTGTATAGAAACTCTTAAAATTAATTAATACTTGGATTGACGTTAAACTGTGGATTCTCATTTGACCGTGTCATAAGCAAGGCCTGTCGCCATTTGATGGCCCTCCAGTTACTTCAATAACGTTCTTTTGATGTTAAAAAAGCAATGATGCACATTGTCACTCATCTAAGAAATATGACGCTTTGCCTCAGTGCGCACGTAAAGCCATTCAGTCCAAGAGAAACTTAGATTGTATTATAATTTGAATGTTTCTGTTCAGTAATATGTGGTGTAATAGTTACGCCATCTTACATGTAGACACGATGTAATACAGTACAATTTTTACTTTCTAGTCATTCCGGGTGGTCGTTAACGACTTCGGGCTATTAATTTGCATTGTATGAAATAGGTTATGTCTTTAAACAGACAAAATTTATATCTTGGATTTCGATATATTATGTTATTTTAAGATCTAATCTCTTTTTAAATATTTTCGGCTTTGGTATTACGTTTACGCGAAAGTTCACATCCAATTTTATTTTTACGAATTTTACACATTGAAATCAAGCTGCTTAAATGGTTTTAATGGCGATTTATTTTGTAAAACAACATTCAGCATTATACATATTAGTCCGCGTGGACTTAAGTTGCTAACAACTTAAGGTCTTATCTAAGTTCTATCTAGAATAATCCTAAAAATAGTATATAATAAGTTATCTCCTATCTCAGTAGAAGTAAGAATAATCCTTAAAATAGTACATAGTTAATAAGTTATTTTTATAATTATTTGCCTACCTGCCTAATTTGAAGTCTATATATAGTAGGTAATAATATACAAGGTATTTTGTAAAAAATTATAGAGACAAACCACTGCATAATTTCGGCGTTTTAAAAATTTGGTCGCCTGTATGTTTATAAGTTAGTCAGAGTGTGAGTCAAGATTTTTCTTTTTCTATGTAAAGATTGAATTCCCAACCATTCAGTTGCTGCTGCAAAACAAAACACAGCGTCGCGGCCCGATGTCAAGTGTCTCTTGTCGTACATGATTCTAAAAATACTTTCGCATTATTGATCCATTTGTCGCGGGAGTATTTATATATATTGAAATAGCACGTCCATGTTTTCACCAACTATGTTTAGGGTCCACGTCACAACATTTGACGGTTATAAAATTTTCGAATCAAATCCAAGGCCTCACCATATTGTTTTTATCAATTTATATGACAACCGATACTATCATCATCATCACTAATCAATCAATGAATCATCCTTTTGTTGTTCATTGCTAGACAAAGGCTTCTTGTAATTTGCGCTACTGTATCCGGTGGACGGCTTTCATCATTCTGATCAAACCAGCCATCCTTTTCCAGGTCGTAATTAGTCCGAAGTAGCTATATCCATATTTCTTAGGTGTCCTATGTGGTAAACACTCGTTATATAATAATTTAGTTACTGTTTACATATATTTTCTAATAAATGGGAATGACATAACAAGAAAGACAATACATAGAGGTGGTTTTTATGTATTGTCTCTACCAGAACGCCATATTTGTTTACTTGTTTACTAAATGAGGTGTACGTAATATTGACTATTGTGTTACCAGAATACAAATTGTTTATTATTAAAAATTGAGATTATACAGCATCTCGAGCTTTCACATATTAACTATCGCTGAACAGTGCAATCTAATAATATTTTCTTAAACTCAGTACCTATTAATTTTAATGGTATTAAAAGATTTTACAAATTTATTTTTAATAGTTGTAGGTACGTAAGTAATGTTTCGCCGGTTTGTCTGGCGGTACGGAAATGTCAGAGCTATAAAATGATGATAAGTAGATCAATTGCAAAAATTTTAATAACATTCGATTATAAGATCGTATTAAGATTACATATTATTAATTATATACAATTATTCTTACACATACATAATTATTTTTGTTTCATAATCATTAACTACGCATAAAAATATAGTTAAAGCAGCCTAGACGTTTAAATAAATTGAAAGGTGATTATTAATTTCGATATATTATCGTAAAGTTTACTGTACTTGTAACAGTGTATTTGGTTTAGCCCATGCTAGGTAATTTCTTTAGGATTGCTATTACTTGCATGACACAAAGCTTGCACTAAGCTCTTTGTATTGCGCTGCCTCGTTCTTGCGCATGCAATCACATGCTTCAAAATATTTATGGATACAGATTACCCGTAGCGACTGTAGATGTTCATGACGCGCCCGAGGACTTAGTTTCTTCTTCTAGGTATCAATTGACGAATAATTTATTTATTATAAGTATGTAATGACACCGAATGAAGACTACACAATAATGTCAGATGAACATCCGTAGGCAGCTTACTTCTTGAGGAAATAAACTGTTATTTCTAATATAACAAATAAATAAGGACCGCTAGTCAATACCTGCATATTAATGGACTTCCTCCTGACTCACAGTCGAGTGGTAGAAACGCTCTTCACGTGCGCTGTCATCGGATTTCCCACTGTCCTCATAAGCATTCACTTACCTGATGTTTCCGTTTACCTTGCGATTAATGGTGCAATTTATTTATTTCTCTTTTTAGCACGTAGGATTATATGTCTATAAGCATGTCTACGAAGAGTGCGTTAGAGATGTGACTCTGCTTTAATTTTTGTATGTTATAGAACTTAGGCTAATGGCAAGGCTTAGACAGACACAACAGACACATATTTTTCGTACGTATTATTACGTTTATAGGTATATGTCCGGAGAGTTGGATAGTGTCACATCCCGCTAACGTAAAATCTTTGTTTGAATTCTTTTGGTAATAGATCTGACGCTTTTGTGTCTATGAAGCATTATGGGTTTATTTAATGGCTAGGCTTAGGCAGACACAAAGATCAAACAGAGGAGGAAAGACATAGACTTCTCAATAAATATAACGAATGCATATTGCGATTTCGGATCAAGGTGATTGAATGTAATTGATAATCGATTATATCCGTAATTGCTGCATTACCTACCTGCATTCTGTGTTTTGAGATAGTGAGGGGCGCATGGATAGATACTGATTGTAAAGTGCTAAATTATATTCTAGAGGGTAGAGCTTCGTTGCTACAGCAGGGTACCAACTATGACGAACGTTGGCAATAAATACTTGATAAATTATGAATGCGAATGTGTTTTTGGTTTGTCCTTCCTTCGTATAGCAACGAAGTAATAGAATAACATAGCTTTTTGATAGAGATAGTTTGGCCCGTAGAGTGACCTAGACTGTACTTTTAACCGTATATTATTATAAAACATAAATAGGGCTTACGGGCTTAAGCTAGCCATTTGTTAATAACCTCTAATATGTGGGATCTGATGATAGCCATAATGTGGGGACATGTCCACATGATGCATAAACGTACGTCTATTAAAGTAACGTTTAAGGAGGGGCATTGCTGAAAACAAAACCAATCTAACGTCATATTTAATATTGATTCCTTATGCAGCTCCATCGCGTAATGTTTGCTCTGTCTAACAATGCGCCGAGCTATCACAATCGTCTCTCGTTATAATATGGTCACATTTGAATACGACTCCCTTTGTGTAGTGTTGACATGCGTCATAAGGGTCGGCGCACACTGTCAACATTCGCAGTGAAATGGCCGGACGCTCAAGGTCGCCGCTGTGTTGTTTTGCTCATCTTGCGTCGTGAGACTAATTGCGTTTTAAATAGACGCGATTAGGGTTGAATCTGTATCAAAGTGATTCTGGTATATGGGTTTTGGCGAACGTAGTACAAACGGAGGTCGTTTGACATAGCCTCGTTTTTACACTATTGTGTCGCAGCGGCACACCGGCGGCCAGACTCAATTGGTTTTTTAATTATGTCCGCATTCCAACAATTGACAATATACCAATTACTATAGTCTCAGCTAAAAATACTATGACGTTAATTTTAAGATACTACTAAAAGTAATTATGATGTTGAATTTATAGCGAATTTTATAGAGATTTTGTTAGAAAGATATGTATGTAGTTAAAATTTTGAGATGCATACGCAAGCAACCTCACGAACCACTAATTAGCAAATACCGACCTACACCAATGTGTGTTTTATAGTACATACATACATGTATAGATTCACGCCTGTTTCCCAGAGGGGTAGGCAGAGACTACAGATTTCCATTTGCTACGATCCTGACACACTTCTCTTACACGCTCGTCGGTTCAAGGTGCCCTTACCCTGGCGTTTGTCTAGAACGCCTCCGATCTGATCGAGAAATGTTCGCCTAGATCTTCCTCTTGTGACTGTTCCATTCACACTAGCCTTATAAACTTTCTTAGTCTGTCTTTTCTCGTCCATTCTTTCTACATGCCCAAACCAGCTTAACATACCCTTTTCTATTCTTGTCACTATATGCACTTGCATGCCGCATCTCTCTTTAATCACACTATTCCTTATTCTATCTTTCAGAGTCACACCACATATGCCTCTCAGCGCTCTCATTTCTACAGCATTTTTTCTGCTCTTGTGCTTCTTTTGCCATACCCAACTTTCACTTCCATACATACGTGTAGGCGTTAATGGTCCTCTATGTTTTATAGTAATTAATACAAATTTAAAGTAAACAATGTTTTGCGATAATAATAAAGTATTTTCCCATAACCTTGAAAGCCTGGGACATTCCACACACAATGGATACTGATATTATACAGTTTTATAGACAGGCAGAATACAGAGATACAACCATAATTAAGTTCTAAAACAGACTAGCGTGTTACTTTTATGGTACAGAAGTCTTTAAAGGGTCCCAGTTCTGGAAGCGTAAAGAAAATTATCTCCTTATCGACAATGCAATGGCAGTAAGACGAGTCATATTTTAAAACTTTTTACTTCACTGCCTCTGCGCTGAGGACAGACTGCCTAGATGGGACAAAAACTATCGCGTTGTTTACATGTTTGTAAAGTATCCCGCAATACAGGAATGACTCTAGTAGTCATTCCTGTATTGCGGGATACTTTAGGAGTTTGTTTTGCAGGAGATGTCTTATTTTTATTTATTTATTTGGCTCACACAACATGTTTAGTCAAAGACAAACAGGAATGTTTGAAGTAAGAGAATTAGCTGTGACTAGTACATAATATATGATACGATAATATAGGTATAAGTACCTATGTAGATATGTGCAATAGGCTAGCTCCATACAACGCGAGTACAGACGCACTTCCATAATTATCATGAACGCGTATGAGTCTATTTCGAACAAATTCGGTCGAATGTCAATTACTATATATAGCTGACATGACCTGAAATCTCGGCGCACGCGCTTATATGCTGTGTTGGAGTAGATCTTCTATTTTTATGTAATTTGTGCTTCTGTAAGCATAAGATATACAAGTGACAAGTCATTGAGCAGCTGTAGCCCAATGGATAAGGCACTGGACTATAGCACACCGTGGTAAGTTTAGTCGGTAGTATCTGGGACGTTCCTTTTTGCCTGGGTAAGCCAGACATAACCTCTCCGCTCCCCTTTTCCCGCGGTGAGACATGCGTCATAAATTCCGCTCACGAAAAAAAAGAAGTCTAGACTTGCAGAGAGAGTCGAGAGGTCGTAGAGGTCGTGGGTTTGAATCTCACCCGTTGCTCTACGTGACCTCCTAATGCAAGCATCCTAGCTTAGCTGATTGGCTAACAAGAATACTAGCAATCTGTCACCCAATCCATAGTATATTTTTGAACTACATATATATGTATGCAGTGTGTATAATAAACCCTGTCTGATTCTTAAAGGTGTTATACAGTAGCTTATTATGAGTACGTAAGTGACATCCTTTTATAAAAATCGATGAAAAACATTACCCCAGTAAAATTTATTTATTTAAAATAATATGTTAATAGATTACCCATAGCAACATCGACAACTTATTAATCATAATATCTAGGTATTACTAAAGTTCATAAAGGTTCACCGATGCTGCGCCGCGCTACGTCGCGCCTACCTACTTACGCTTTAGAAAAATGCCGCCAAAAGTATGCCACTTTCCACGTCCTTGTCATGTTTAGTAGAGTGTTGCTAGACTGTGCGAAATTTCAGTAATTTAAGGGTAAAAATGCTGGTCAATACTGTACTTAAAAATATTAAGAAGATTACGTAATATTGTCTTATGTTTACGCGAATGTTATACATTTAAATTAAACACTTTATACGGATTTTATCGCGTTGTTTATTTTACTTTAAACACTGGTATTACATAATTTTGAAAACTCTAACACTACTATTATTGAAATTTTACTACTATTTAATCTATATATTTTCTAATTAAAACAATTTATATTTGATTACGTTTTACGATGATAACGTTTTTCTTAAATTATTTTCTTAGCATGTTTGTTAAGAGAGAAACAAACCCTTAATGGATCGGACAGACTTTATTTTACATACTGTATTGATGTCATTAGCAGTAGGTACCCTTCATATTTTCATATATAACCTACTTTTACGCGAGCGAAGCCACGAGCACTCTTGCTCGTGGCTTCGCTCTTGCGCTCGCGTAAAAGTAGGTTAGGTTAGGTTGGGTGCAACAGTTTTTTTTTTAAATAAAATTTATCCTATTTTCCTCGTTTATAATATAGCTTTCCAAAGGTGAAAATGTTTAAAGTTGGTTGAGTGTTCTTTGATCAGCTGATCCACGACATGCAAATAAAATTTAAAGTAAGTGACGTGAAACGAAAAGACTACGTGGGATTAATAAACATCAGAGGTTTTCCTCATTCTGAAATTCCAGACACGTCACAGTGACGTGTGACAACCCTACGCCATGATCGATACGTGCAAGTCGCTTGTTGATGCTAGTGTGTCGTTTGTGAACCTTCGTTTAGTAATGCGACGAATTTCCGACTTATTGTAATTTTATTCATATATCGCTCGGTTGTATTAATTTTATTATTACGTAATCAAATATACAAGGACTTACACATTATACATAATTTTTTGGTATGACATTTATTATTTATCATACATAGTCTTACGTCTATATCTCCGAATGGGTAGACGAAGGTGATAGATCCACATGTCGTTAAGTATGTTTATATTAGATTACCTGTAATAGAGAGCGACCCTATTTTTCTTTTTTTGTAAAGCAATTTGTGTTGCGAATTACTATCTTGTATTCTCAAATAATACGCTTATTCACGTTGGTATTACAACGGGTTGGTTTTGAACCCACGATCTCTTGGTCGCAAGTCAAACGGCGTATGCTGGAAAGGTTAGCTAGAAGTGTATCGTACATCCACATCCAATTGACGTCTACCTGGCAAATTTTCAAACTATGTGCTACTATTAAGAATAGCCTGTTAGAAAGCCTTTGTACAATCAATCAGTCATTTATTATGCCAGCCAAATGTGATATGCAATACTTCATATATACCTAGTTAAGAGAAAAAGCAGCTCTGAGGTTTTTCCCTAAAGGTTTCCTCCATCACTAAAGCAAGTGAAATTAACCTTTTAATCAGAATATATCTTTAATAAGTGCGCGCAATGAGTTCGGCAAATTGTAATCAATTTTAAATTTATTGAAAGTGTGAGATTTACCTCAATATTTTTTTTTATTGGTAATCACTAATCATCGTTAACTACATTGTATTACGCAACAAATAATATATTTTTAAAGAATTTAAATAAGGATTATTTCAGTTACTTTAACATAACCTCCTTACTATCAATGTTACTAAAACCTGCTACATCATTTTCAAAGCCAAGAACAAACCTGTGCCTATACACACGCCTCTCACAATCAATAACATTCCCTTGCAGCAAAAGAAACACGAAAAATACCTAGGCCTATATATTGACTCCTACTTAACATGGAAGACGCATATTGATCATGTAAAATCGAAATTAACAGCCCTCAGTGGATCACTTCGCCATATTGTACGATGTATCCCACGCAACTTACGTATTACAATTTATAATTCCCTTATAAAAACCTCACTTACTGTATCTCATTGAGGTCTGGGGTAATGCTGCCAAAACAAAATTAGTCGAATTACAAGTCGCACAAAACAAAGTAATAAAAATACTACTTAACTACCATTATCGGACACATACTGAAAAAATTTACTGTGAAACAAACCTAATGAACGTCAAACAAACTTACGCATACAGCAGTTGCATTTTTATACGTAAATGTATTAATAATAACGTTCACTCTAACTTAACGTTTAACAAACGCCACAAGGTTGCTAACCGCGCTATTCGTACGCGCCTCGCTAGCTTTCTGGTTTTACCGAGAATTCGCACAAACTATGGTAGAACCACAATTACGTATGAAGGAGCGCGTCTATATAACAAACTACCTACTAACATAAAAAATGTAAGCTCATTTAACGCATTTAAAACAAAACTTGCACAGTTTATCATAGAAAATAAATTATCCTCACTATAGAACAACTTAATTTTAGTGAATGTGTTGAATGGATTTGCGTATGATACAAAATATATCTACATTATAAAATTGTGAGTGTATTAGTGTATTAGTGATGAACAACTTAATATTATTTAAAATTATTTGCTATAATGTAAGTAGTGACGACAAACACATTATTATTATATTCTTGTAGTGTTCTCATGGAAGTGATATGTATATCTTATATGAGAATAAATATCTTTAAACCTAAAACTAAACCTAAACCTAACATACATATATAATCTCACGTCTCTTTTATCGAATGGGTGCACAGACGAGTATTAGACCCACATTTCGCCGAATGTGATTTTAAATTCCCCGTAATAGGAGACGAGCCCATCACAGTCTACCGGGTTTATTTCCAACCTCCGTATTACTGAGAATGTCTTGACAGAATAATCTGATGACTTTTTGTCCGACACGGCCGTCACAATAAGTAAGGCAGTCGAAATAATAATTTATAAATAAAATTAAAACGCTTTTATTATAATATGTTATGTGTGTTTTCTTATTGAAACTTACCTAATCAAAGGAAACGAGACGCTAGACTCTTACAAAAGAGACTACGATTTGTCTTAAGACTGCGCCGAGCGCAATGTGCCAAAACAGGCGGTCACAGTTAAGTTGATAAAATCAACAATTTTTTTAAATACAAATATAAAATATACATTTACCATAACAATGAATGTGTTTACAATTACTCCGTGTCAAAAACTTGAAATAATTAATATTTTCGCCTAGAAAATTAAGTAAATTTGCACGAAAAATGCAAAAGGGTAAGCTCGTGTTACGTGATTTTAGATTATAACAGTAGAAATCTATCCTATTTTACAGCTTAAACGAAACAAAAATAGTTATAATACAATTTGTCTGTCCCAATTATTTAAGTTATTGGTTGACAATAAAGATACATATTTATAAGCAGCACTTCAAGCACTTCAAGTCCTCCATACAATTTTACTATGGTGGCCGCGTGCCGATTTGATTGTCGAGCTCTGTCATTCAGTCCAACCGCGTCTTACGCTCGGCGCAGTCTTAACATGTCAGCCTACGATGTTCCCACTTGACATAACATAGTAATTAATCAAATAAAGAAGCAACTAATTATATACAATTCAAACAATGAATTGGAAAGCGTCTTACAATGTGGCAAATGATTGATTGATACCGATGCCGCTGAACTATGTTTGACACACTTTATTGACCAATTGATATTAATGTTATACAAGCGAAGATATCATTATCACCTTATATCTAGCTCGAGCCGTCTTCGACTATATTAGCGAATATTTATGCAGAAGACCTTGGGCGCATACTAAAATAATTATATTATATATAATTACTTTTGAACAAGTTATATATTTCTGTTGAGACTTGCATTTTAGGTGAATGTACATGGATTGTGTGCAGTTATGTCAGTTAATCGGTTATGAAGAATAAATTGAAAGTTCTTCCTCCTATGAAGAAATTACCTAGACGGCATGTCGTCCCAACTATATAATATGCCTAAAAAACGCTGCAATACACAGAGCACGCCATTTTTTGTGTAATATATTAATATAACACCTTTCAGCTTAACACTGAAAATCTACCAGTCTGTCGTAATAGAAGAGAAGCTGTAGAGAAATTTTAATGGAAAACAATTATATTTTCCTCGTAGTCGTTTAGTATCCGGGTTACCTATATCGAAAAAGGTTAAATACTTTCATATTTTTACCATATGATTTGCAATTTTATTAATTAAAAATATTTACCTTAATATTGTGAGATCCTTTCAACGTTCGGACGTTTAAAGGAGTCTGGCACTGGAATGGTTCATTTCTACATAACACAGATACAGATAACAGATAAACAAGTGTTTAGTGGTCCGGCAAAGGCAAATTTCCGGCGAGTGAAAATCAAAGTCACGTCAATTGATTTGTTTGGCTGTCGCTACTTCAAACAGCACCCTCTAATCTCTTCTGTTAATCGTAATGATCCGTCTCATGTTAGATCTGCGATTGAAACTGGGCGTAAATGTCTCGTGTTCTATGCGAAAATAACCAAGGCAAAATGTATTTACAATATTTCGGCCATATAAGATTGATACGAAACCTAAATTATCCGAAATCAATTGCACCAATAATATACGACTTGCCTAGATATCAGTCTAGAAGCTTTCAGAAATAACATCTTATATGTAACGGAGTCTTTGTTCTTGAAATGATCGCTAAATATAACTATCAGTAGCCTTATCTACATTATTATATTTAGATAAGGAAGCACGACAATACCTACTTATCAGAAGAAAGGTTTGGAACTGTGTCAAACGTTCTATTATCGAGTAATATCAATTTGCTTATTAATATGTATGTATATTATGGAGTGTTTATAATTTTAAGGCTGAGGAAGTATCAGGTTTCAAAAGTGATTTTTTGTGAACGCACAACGGCTTTTCCACTCCTACGTAACGAGCCGGTTTATACCAAATAGAAAATTGCTATATAAAAATCTTTTCTTTTGTTAATGCTATCCTGATGGCAAACAAGAGTAGGGCCTACCTAATTGTAAACGATACCTTAGCTTATGTTCTCTTGCAATACCAGGCTATCATTAGCGCGTTATCGGCTCTGATAGGAATCTCTATAAGTTAAAAGACGGAATTTATGGTAAGGAATAGGAGAGGTAAAATTGTGGGTCACCCAAGTGAGTTTTAATAAGCGGGCAAGACACAGTAACCGCTACTGGTCATAAGATGATTGCCTGTTACGGGGAACAGCCTAGACAAACTGGCTTATGCATACGTCGTCAAATAATTTGGCTCTACCAGTTAAAAAAAATCAAAATCAAAATAAATTTATTCAAATTAGGTTACAAGGTAACTTATGAATGTCAAAGTTACACGTAATTTTTTTTCCCTGTGAATTTACATTTACTGCCACGTTCAGCAAAGCAAGGGTGTGTAGGGCTGATGAGAAGAACGGGCAAGAAACTCATAGCCACTCTTTTTAATCTCCAAGTGTACAATAATATTTCGTTTACAAATCATAACTGTAAGGTGCTGCAACCATTTCTCCATGAACTACTACTCAACATACTCAAGCATTTGATAAAAATTGATGGTAGCCTCTAAAGCAGCAGTATGGTAAATAGGAGCATCCACTTACATGTACATAAATAATCAAGACAAGACGTGATTATAGTCCGTAGTTTAATCTAATTGTTTAAATAAAATGTAGAAGTAAATTATCGAATTCCACTAAACCAGAATACAGAATAAGACTCGAAAGAAAGCTTAACGGAACTGTCCATAATCACGAGTTGTCTTTATTGCACATTCTTCTTGATTAAAATACGACTGAATGTAACAACAATGCAAATCCCAGCTTAAGCAAGGTGTAATATTACAAAAAAAAAAAAAGAAATATATATATACATATATTTAAAAAAAACATAAGTGTTAGTATTGGTCATTTAATATCCTGTGATCTAATGAAAATATTAGTGCCATGGATGTTTGTCATTTAAATAATCATCTATATTATAATATGCTTTAGAAATTAAGCAAGTTTTAATTTTAACTTTAAATTTATTCTCTGGTAATTCTAGAATATTACTCGGGATTTTATTATAAAAACGTATACCAAGACCCATGAAGGAACCATGAACTTTATGTAGACGGTAGAATGGAACACATAATTTATATTTATTTCTAGTATTGATGTTATGTATGACACTATTTTTTATGTATAAATATATATTTTGACGGACATGCATGATATTAAAATAAATATATTGTGATGCTACAGTTAAAATACCTATATTCTTAAATTTTTCTCGGAGCGAGATTCTAGTTCCTAATTGATAAATTGCACGCACAGCTCTTTTTTGCAATATAAAAATACTTTGTATATCAGCTGCTTTTCCCCATAATAATATTCCATATGACATAACGCTGTGAAAGTAACTAAAGTAAACTAATCTAGCTGTATCAACGTCAGTTAATCCACGGACTTTTCTAATGGCGTAAGCGGCCGAACTAAGTTTCGCTGAGAGACAAGATATTTGCGCACCCCACTGTAACTTTGAATCAAGTGTAATGCCCAGGAATACTGTGGATTCTATTGCTTCCAGTACCTCACCGTTCAATGTTATGCTAGGACCAAGATGTTTTACATTAGGCAGTATGAATTTAACACATTTTGTTTTTTTGGGGTTCAGTACTAAATTATTTAAAGTAAACCATTTTGTTACTTGAATCAATGCACTGTTTACTTCGTCAAAATGGTCCCTATTTCTATTTACTTTAAATATTAAGGAAGTATCGTCAGCAAACAGAACAACAAGAATCGTTAGAAAATACATATACGAAAAACGTGACGTTTAAATGTATGTGAGCTAAAAAGTACGTCCACTTTATTTAGTAACAGTCTTTTTCTTTAGCACCAGTACGATCTACTTTAAACTAGAAATATAAATGCATTAAATGCTTCATAACATGTAATAGTAGGTAGCTCATTTACATTAACTTCATATTATCTTGTATGTACACGATAAACGTCGCGATTGCTATCTTTAAATTCTTCACAGCATTACAGATGCTTATTTGCGATACGAAAATATAATATAAAATTGTTTTCTTTTCACACAACTGTTAAGTGTTATGACTAACAGTCTATGAATGTAAGAAAATCTCACTAAAATGATTTTAAGTGCAGGGATTGCATACTTACTTACACTGTCAGTTCATTATTGACGTGGAGTCGAGTGTTGTAGATTCAAAGCCTATACGGGACATATAATTTTAAGATCCACATGTCGCGGTGTTCTTTAGGACAATTGTTTAAATGTTTGTAACGTCCCTTGCTATAAAATATGGTTTAAAAAGAAGTAGTGTTTGAAGAAAACTTTTGTGCCCTTGCAACGGCAAGCTCGGATAAAGCATTGAACTTGCGATTAAGAGGTCATGGTTTCGAATCGCACTCATTACACTACAGACGTGAATCTTCTCCTAACACAAGCATTCTAACTTAGCTTAAGCGCTCAACTATAATAATAATACAGTGGACCTCCGGTAAACCGGCCCTGTCTAATCCGGCGCCCCGTAATCTGACGCCTATCACTGCACATAAAATTTATTTCTGCATATCTTTACTTATATAATGCATGATTAAACAGGTTGTAACTTCTACGCGCCACCACTTTTGCGTTCGACGTATGTAGCTCAATAGAATCTTATCATTTTGATTTGTTATTTGTCGGATTACAAGGTACTCTTTATCAAAAACTGGCGGACTATAGGGGGTATGTGGTAGTACTGTATAATCCGACAAATTCGATAGTCCGACACCGCTCTGGAAAACGTTTGTCGGATTACCGGGAATCTACTGTACTAGTCATTTTCAATCATAATTGATGGTAAACAATAAAAGTACACTTACGACGCACTTGTTTATAATTCTAATCACTTATAACTAACGTCACAATTTTGTTACAGTCTGCTTCAAAATTTTCGACCTGGACAGCGACGGTGTCCTCAACAAGAAAGAGCTTATCGACATGGTCGGGATCCTATGCACCGTTGCCAACGAGAGCTTGAAGAACCAGAGCTCCAGGGCCTCCACACCTTCCGACAGCAACGACTCGGAGAGCACGGAGAAAGGCTTCGACCCTGAAGTGATCCTCGTGAATATTAGAGAGAAGTTGGTCACGGTTCCCAAGAATGGGAGGAAGCCTGTGTTCCAGTTGGGTCCTAATGGTGACATTAAGGAGGAGAAGGAAAGAGAAATAGTTGTAATGAAAGAGGTAAGCGCTTCTAGACTAGATTGAAAATTCATTCATAATATTATCAAATGTTCGTTTATTTTATGAATTTAGTTTTATATGGACAGTTATATAAGGCATGACTGCAACACCTGGTACATAAATGAGTTGTAAAATACTGACATTATAATTTGATGGCGATTTAAAAGAGTAACCTTGAGTTTCTTGCAGGTATCTTCTTAGCCTCAACCTTTTGCCTAAACCTTGCAACTGACACAAATGTAAATTCAGTTAATTTAGTAAACCCACTAACTCCAATTGTTATTCATAAGTGTTATTGTAAATGCATAAATGATTTTTGACTTCCTTATTACAGAAGTATCGTTCGTGAAAAAGAAAACTGTAATGACTATAGTGTCATCTTTTAAAAATTAGCACATGACTTATGTATTTGGTTAGATTTATTCAAAGCGATTGTTTACCACACGTTGCCGTCTCAATTCTAAAAAGGATACTCAGACTTCCATCTTACGATTTAGCTCTCTTTAGATATTACTCTGCATCCGAGCTTACCAGTTACAATTTTCCAGCAGGACGCAGAATCCGAAGGTCTGATCGCCGAGGACATGGCTCTAACCCTGGAAGACTTTTTAATATGGAGCGTGGAGAGCGCAGAATCGTTGGTGTCTCCGTTCTTAGACCTGGTGTTTGAGGTGTGCCATATCGTGCTGGGGTTGAGGCCACAATGTAAACACCAGGAGAGGGATATCGGTGAGTGCACTTTTTCTTAACAATGGTTATCTGTATTTGTATGTACCTAATATTCATTTATGGTGCTGCTGGAATATTCTTGTCACAAAATGGATAGGTACAGAAGGCTAAATCAGGCACCCTACCACTATATATTTTGTACATGAAAATGATTCAAAGCTATGCATTTTGTTAAATGCTGTCTCGTACTTGATAACAGGTGTAACACCATCTCTCTCGGCCTCTGTGCAACACGGAAATTCATGCATGCACACATGCATGCGTCCTGGTGCAACGATTTCATGTCCTTTTTCATGTATCATAGCTGCATAATAATGTAACGATAAAATGGATTTTACCAATTTATCTTACATCCATAAAGTATGATATTTGTACCAAAATAGCGGCACAGTGTAAGTTTAAATGTGCGTGCATCTGTTTTCATGCGGTATATTCAATTAGCCTCCTGTATTTGTGTAATTTGTGGTTTTGTGGTGCGAATTATAAAAGCCTGTGTTCAGCGTATTTAGCAATCTACTAAACTACTACCGGCTAATTGGTATTAAATTTATATATTTGAGAGTTTAGTACAGGAAAACAGTACTAAAATTAATCCGAAAATGAGTTAGCAATTATTTGTATTTATTTATACAAAAGTAGGTAGTTGTTGTAGCGCGATAGCCTTGGATGGTAGGTACCGTTCAAGGCTATCACGCGCATAACCGAAAATAATTTAAATTTATACTGATTAATGCCATTTATTTATATTCGTGTAAGATAAACAAAACCAACTGCATGGATGTCGTAGTTGTTTAAGAGATAGCCATTGCTACTGCTAAGTGTTGTGGGTTCGATTCCCACACGGGACGATCCATAAACACTTGTTCCGAGTCTGGGTGATCTTTGTGGAATGTTTGTAAATATCTCTGCGACACAGAATGTTTTCTAGTGCGAGAGTTGTCTTTTTAAAGAAGAAGATATTGCACTGGCAACACTCAGTACACAGTTATGTAAAGAGATGACGACTTAAACCATACCAACATCCAAATATTCGTCAAAATATTTGAGTATTACCGTCAACAGTACGATAATTATCGCGATAATTGTATACTTTAGCATACGCAGCGTCCCTCAGCTATTGGTGTCAAGTGTACAATGTTGATATACATAGATAACAATGTTTGTTCGCGTTTGTTTTGCACCGTTACGACTACGCAATGTAATGCTAATAATAGCACTGTTACATTGAATTGTATTATATTATGTAATTTTAATTGTATTGTGAGATGATCTTGTCGTTTTTATTGTTTGTTTTTCGTGAACTTGTTTATCGGTTTTGATGATGATTCTTTTTTGTTTATAAACAACTAATGAAGAGAATCGACGCATTTAGAATTAAAGAGTTTTTGAGTTGTGCAGAACTTCATATACATACAATCATCGGACTCAAATCACACCTAAACTCAGAACAATGATTTGTGGATCTCATGAATAATTGTCTCGTATGGCATTCGAACCTAAACAATTCTCAGTGCAGCTTCAGCGCCGAGGCACCAACTTGCGCAAAACACAACTACGCCATCCGAGAAGTAAAAAAAAATCGCTACAAACGGATTATCTCGATTTATTGTGTTGTCAGCTTATTTAAGTTTTATATTTTTCCTGACGTTTCAATAGCGTTGTAATAGAAATATACACGATAAGGCTTTTTTTTAAGTTAATTTATGTTATCATTCGTGTAAACGTTAGACAATTGATGAATGAGGCTAAGCAATCTTTAATGCTGAAAATTTATGGTTGAAGGATAAAATTTGTTTTTATTATTGCTTTGTTGTTCAGCTCTTATAAAACCGGAATGGATCTGAAATTACGAGGGTGCGTTTTTAAGTTCGCGGAATGGAGGGTATGGAAGGTGGTGGGGGTGCTTGTTTAGTCACTAACGTGTTTAGCAACTAATAATTAGTATATATACCGAGTATTATCATAATGAGGTCATTAGTCTTTGAACTATCGTCCCTCAAGCAACTCAATCTGGAAGAAATTGTGAAGTATGGAGAAAATCGAGTTCCGCGCCGTTATAAAGTTCCTTACCAAGCAAGGAAAAAATGTTCAAACCATTTTGAAAGAGATGTCATCTGTATACGGGGACTCTTTTCCAGGAAAAACCATGGTATACAAGTGGCACAACCTCTTTAAGCAAGGCAGGGAATCAATTGAAGACGATTCCCGGCCTGGGCGGTCTGTTGAGGTCACCACTCCAGATCTTATCGAAAAAATCGAAAAATTAATATTGGAGGATGCACATTTGAAGAAAAAACAAATCGCAGAGATGGTTGGAGTATCTGAAACGACCATTTTCAAGGTTCTCCATGATCATCTCGGCATGACAAAAGTCAGTGCAAGATGGGTGCCTAGAATGCTCACACCGCCTCAAAAACAGAAGCGCGTCGAGTGTTCGCGTGCGTTTTTGAGCCAGTGTAATGAAGACAAGGATGGTTTTTTGGAGCGAATTGTTACTGGGGATGAAACTTGGGTTCATCACTATGAACCTGAGTCTAAACAAGATTCCATGCAGTGGCATAAAAAGGGTACACCACCGCCTAAGAAATTCAAGGTATCGCAATCGGCGGGAAAGCTCATGGCGACAGTTTTTTGGGACACAGAAGGAATTTTGTTGGTTGATTACAAAGAAAAAGGTGTTTCCATAACCGGAGAACACTACGCTTCAATTTTAGAGCAGTTAAAAGAGGCAATCAGAGAAAAAAGAAGAGGAAAATTGACCAAAGGTGTCCTGCTCTTGCACGACAATGCTCCTGTTCACAAGAGTCGAGTTGCGTTGGCTGCTTCGCACAAGGTGGGCTTCGATATCATTGATCACCCACCTTATAGCCCAGACTTGGCTCCCAGCGACTATTATCTCTTTCCAAATCTGAAAAAAGAGCTTCGAGGAAAGAAATTTTCAACCGATGAAGAAGTGAAGGATGCAGTTTCGGCGTATTTTTCAGAGAAAGACAAAACATTTTTTTATGAAGGTATTCATAAGTTAATTCATAGATCTGAGAAATGTATTAGGGTTTCAGGTGAATATATTGAAAAGGAAAAATAATTTTGTAATATTATTTCATCCCCTTCTATTCCATTCCGCGAACTTAAAAACGCACCCTCGTAAATCATACGATATCTAATCAAAATGTTCTTACAATTCAAAGATGATGATTTATCCTAAGCTTTGTTAGCCCTTATCTTGATACGGCTTTTATGGCTCAAACTGTGTAATCTACATATACCTATTCCTTTATCATTGTATAGGGACGATATGATATAAAATATTCTGCCGAGCGAAGTCAGAGATTTAAGGTCTAATTACTAAAGCATGTACCACAAAAAATGAGCTTGTTGTTTCTGTGGCCTACATTCGCATACCGATCAATTTAGAGATCGATTCCTAATTGGGTTATGTCATTAAGAAACTTTCAGTACGATAGATCCGTATCAAACAAGATTTTCAGAGTCTTTACTCTGAAATGTATTTGATAGACAGCAAACGGAGTAGTCTCTTATTACGTGTAATATAATTCTGCCCACAATTCTTCTTATAGAGAACTAGGTCTTGCCCGCGGCTCGCGTTAATGTAGATTTATGTTAAGATAGATTTTTAGTAGCCTATATGTTATTCTGATGAGTGATGATATAAAAAATAACACTGTAAAGTTTTATCAAAATTCGTTTAGTAATTTTTGCGTGAAATTTGTTACTCCTTGAAAATTTACTCTAATGTATGTGAGGATGGATGGATGGATATAATTATATCCATCCATCCGTCCTCACAAACTTTCACATCTATAATATGAATAGGGTAGTAGGATATACAGGTGTACCTTCATGTATATAAAATTCTAGAATAGTAAACTGAAATGACACTGGCGCCCGCCGCCAATAATAACTTAATGACTCATATTATATCTCAAGAAGCCTTCACCTCTAGCACCGATACAGTACTCGTAATCAATAGATTTTCCACTAAATACTGGTAAACCACTCCTGAGAAATAATTACTAGTAATGAATACTTGAATGTTAAGCGTTATCACAAGTAGGTACACGATAGTTGTGAGTGGTACATTTTGCTACTGTTTTCATACATTAACGTTGGTATCCACTGTACTGTATCGAGCGAACGTGCTACGATCAAGAATACCTCACCGAATTTAATATAGAAATGAACACTAGAATGTTGAGTGTTATCACAAATATGTACACGATAGTTGTGAGTGGTACATTTTGCTACTGTTCTGATACATTAACGTTGTTACCCATTATACTGTATCGAGCGAATGTGTAGTGGTTTAAGTGGTCGCCTCGCCGCTGCCATTGCGCCGAGTGTTGCGGGTTCCAATCGCACACGGGACAAAAATATGTGTGAACCACAAATGGTTGTGTCGAGTCTGCGTGTTCATTGTGTCCGTTGTTTTAATGGTTCGTGAAGTCCCCCGCGACAGAGGAATTATAAAGAGAGCGGGAGATGCATTAAAAAAAAAAATCTTAACTCATCTAGTTTCTGGTTTCTGGATTGAGAAAAGTAGCAAATCTCAAATAAGTATTCCCAAATATTTTTTAAAGAATCGAGTTCGATCAAACCGCTTTCAACTAAGTATTTACTTAAGTAAAGTATATGATATTTAAATACCAGCTCATATTTCATTACAATTTAGGTAAGCATGATATAGAACCAAAGCAAATGCTTACTAATACTTGAGTACAGTTTGAGTCGTTCTCTAAATGTAATTCTTAACTCTCCTCTACGGGCTTGAGCGTGCGATGTTGGTGTTGCATTAGGCACAGATGTATTCAAATATCATTCAAATACAATTATGTGAATCGCTAAGAACATAGCATCTTGTTGTATGTTTATTACATGTGACAGTAGGGTTGTGAGATTTTGTTACGCTATAGTGTGCAGACATGTTTAATTGAGCTAAACTTCTCTGTTGTAATTAATGGTATCTTTTGTTCTGTTGCGTAACATTTCATATTATATTCATAGCTATGTAACTTTTCGTTAATGTAATTCTAAGGAAAAATACTTAATCACTGGAATTGAGCCTATGCAGAAATACCACCGTTCGTTGTAACATTGCTACTTAAAGAAAGGATATAGTAACAAAGACTTTGTCGTATTTCTAATATTAGTAGGGTTTGCTGTTACCCGGCTTCTGTACGGCAGATAAACATTTAACAGACGTACTTATGTCATCTGCTATGATTGTCTGACTGAATTAACGACAGCCAATTAAATTATGTACCTATTTAACATGTATTTTATTCCGACAAGTTTATTACTTTTTCGGCAACTAATCCCCAACGGATTAGTTTTCTGTGGGATAAGCATATGTTAAGGCAAGCCGGCTCAATTGTACCTTCGCTAAATAATAATAATAATATAATAATATTCTATCACATACACACAACACCATCTAGCCCAAACTAAGCAGAGCTTGTACTATGGGTACTAGACAATGGATAAACATACATATATACAATTTTTTTGTAAATATATACATATTATACATAGAAACACCCAGACCAAGACAAACATCCATGTTCATGCACACAAATGTTTGACTTGTGCGGGAATCGAACCCGCAACCTCTGGCGTGGCAGTCGGTTACACTAACCATTGCGTCATCGAGGCCGACTATAATATAACTATAATATAATAGCTATTTGACTCAAATGGTTAATATTTTATCGAAAATTTGCGTTATACTAAATTTAAAACCAAATGTTTTTAAAGCCGTAAATACGATAGCACACTTTAAAATCTGGTAATGATATATGGAAAATACAGAAAAAGGACGGTCTAATCGTTATTTAAGTGTCCGCGTGCGAGGGAGATAACATCAATTCCTTATTTCTGAATGTAATATATTTATTTGTTCCTGCATTTTGCAACCAATCCTGATATTATTACCACGAAAAGTGCGTGTTAAAGTATCGTGCCAAGTAAAACATTCAACTACTTTATAAGAGAGATATAATATGCTGTAAGAGAAACAGTTGTTTAACGTAGTGAATATATAATTCACAAGGGTACAAGCAATCTGCATAACAAATGTAAAGTTAATAGTGTGTGTAGTGCGACCCCTAACAGATAAGAGGAGTTGTCTGTATAATTGTATTAATTAGCGAGATACGTGAGCGTATGTGGGTCGCACGCGGCCGCCTGTGTGCCGTATACAATACATTTGTTTATTTGTGTTTGACTAGTATGAGTGTTATATATATGTGTTTATTACGTTTAGATATTATATTGACTGCACAGATCTCGTAGTAGTTTATTGGTCGCGTTGCCACTGTCGCAGCGCCGAGTGTTGTGGGTTCGATTCCCACATGGGACAAACAATTGTGTGGTCCACAAATAGTTGTTCCGAGTTTGGGTGTTCTTTGTCGACACCAAAAACAATAACAAACACGAATTATTTCGACCTACTTATTCCTAAAAATAAAAATTACACAGGTCTGGAATGGTTATCCCCTTTCAGTTTTGATGATCGATTTAGATAGATTTTGGGGCGCTAATTACGGGAAAATATTTAAAAAATTCTATCACGTCAGAATTTTTAATTACTAATCATCCTTTAGTTTTGCCAAAATTACCTAAGCCTTCCTAGTTATTAATTAATATTTTTTTTTAATCATTTCTTATTGAACAAAAAGCACATTGAATGGTTGAAGTAGACATTAATGAATGAGTTCTCATAAATTTAGTTAAATAAAATTTTTAATTTACTAAGTGACATACCCTTATTATCAAAAAACTGTTGGATTTTTAAGTCATTTGCTAAAGACTTACTCTTACTAGACTAATTTCTTGTGTTTTATTAATAGAAATTAACTTAAATCGTGAGAAGATAGTTAATGACCCTCATTAATTATTATATTATACTATTAATATTTTTTTGTTTAAATAGCACCATAATTGTTTTTAAAAAAACAGTACGTCAGTGTATTTCGTAACGCTTACTTGAAAAATGTCATCGCGTAAGGGTTTAAACTCTCCGGACAATTTTTGCTACACTTGTGGGCAATTTACGCTGAGAAAACAGCAGCGTAATATAACCGAATTCATAAGTAACGTTTATAATATGTATTTCGGCCTATCAATCGCCAATAAAGATAAACAGTGGGTCCCACATAAAGTTTGTACCACTTGCGTTCGTGAACTTCGAAAGTGGTCAAAAGGAAGAACAATACCTTTGATCTCCTATCGCCTGTGTTATGGAGACAACCTCAGAATCACATTGAAGAACAATTCGGAAAAATGGGATGTTCGATGAGCAATATGTATGTATACTTCACTTCCTTAATTCGCATTTGGACTACTTTCCTGATAATTTGGGAGCTGTAAGTGAAGAGCAAGTCGAAAGATTTCACCAGGATTTGTAGGAAATGGAACGTCGCTATCAGGGAAAGTGGAATAAAATAATGATGGCAGTCTATTGTTGGCTATTAAAGAGCAAGTCGAAAGATTTCACCAGGATTTGTAGGAAATGGAACGTCGCTATCAGGGAAAGTGGAATAAAATAATGATGGCAGTCTATTGTTGGCTATTAAAGCGAGATGATCCAAGTCGGAATTTCAAGCGAAAATCTCACAATCGGCGTTTCCGTGAAAAAAAAGCAAGATACCATATTTAATATTTTTAATTTATTTATTACTGTCCCTTGAATGTTTTTTTAATGTATTAAACTAATGTAATTGTTTCTTAATTGTAATAAAAAAAAAACAATCAGTAAAGTTGCTCTTTTTTTTCCGATTTCATACAAAAGGATTTATCAAAAAAAACTGAGGGTGATAGGACAAATCCGAGTACATATACGTAATCAGCGCACCAAAATACCCCAAGATCAGCAATCAAATCCAAAAGGGGAAAATAAGAGTTAAAATTTGCAGACCTGTGTTATTGATATTACTGCTACAGGCTCCACCTCCTACCTCGTTGGCAGTATGCGCATATATGAAGCGCGATAAAATTCTTACTAGGTTTATTTTAATAGGACCAGACCAATTTGTAAGACTTCCTACTACTACTACATCTAAATCATGCTTTATCCTGCTCTATAAAATTTCTATGACCGTAACAATATACTTAAAATAACTATCTAATTGGTACACCTCCATCGCCGGCCTGTCGCACGTGTGTACACAAACCTGGCCCAATAACAACACACGACATCATTATTTAGTACTGTCCATGTTTACGTTCAACACTTCCGTAGCACCAGACACTGTACGCACACGCGACACAATTAATCGGCCGACGTACCCGCCACAACAGTACGCATTCACTCGCACAAAAACGTTCATTGATGAATTAAACATTCATTATACGGTGAGTCCAGACTGATATAAGTCCAGAACAGCGTTATCTTAAAGGATGGTATTTACTGTCGTCTTGTTAGGTTAGCCATCCATAAATTACGACACAACAATTTGGGGTGACACATGATTTTTAGGGTTCCGTACCTCAAAAGGAAAAAACGGAACCCTTATAGGATCACTTTGTTGTCCGTCCGTTCGTCCGTCTGTCTGTCTGTCTGTCTGTGTATCCCTTTATCTTGGGAACGCGTGAAGGTATCGAGTTGAAATTGAAACGATATGATCAGGTCTACAGTCTCTTGAAGCTGTGAATAAATCAAACTGCTAAGTTAACGTAATAAAAGATACGGCCGTTTATGCCGCAAAAAACGTATATTTCGACACTCTCAAGGGAATCAAAATTTACAGGGTATTTTCCGTTGACTTAGAACTATGAAATTTGGCAAGTAATACCGTCTTATACTACAGTATAGAGATTTGTAATTAAATCATAAAACAACAGTCTTTATGCAAGGACAATTTTTTTTTATAAAAGACCTTCAACAAATTTGTACAAAACCCTCGGTGGGCGAGTCCGACTCGCACTTGTCTAGTTTTTTTATTTACTCCTCAGCCGTCTTTGTCACAGCTGGACAAATTTGTGAGACTACCCCCTCCCTAGTGTGACGTCATATATTTTGTAATTTTATATCGAGAGATTATTGAATTAAAACAGCAGTTTTAAAATTAGTTTTCTTTCCATTTAGGAATTCCCAGTTACCCTCGGGTAAAGCGGGGTATTATTGTACTTCTTAGATGGATTCATGGATGGCCCTCAAGTTAAATATTAGATAGTCCCGATAGTGGATCGTGAATCTTACAGCTATATTTATTAATACTATAGACTTTATATGCATTACAAAGTCTCCAACCTAAATCCTAGAAGAAGACAGTAGGGTATTAGATGAAGCTTTGCTAGTTTTTTTAATTCGTGTTTATTGCTGTTGACCGAGAACAGTTTCAATCTCGTACCGAGAATTTCTTGGCACAGAAAAAGACTTAACACTTTGTCCGACCCATGAATCAAACCCGTGATCTCATGCTGTGTCACCATCGCAGTCAGATTATATCGATAACAAATAATTATTTATGACTTAGCAATTTCAAATGTACCGGATATAAGCACATTATATCTGGTACATTTAAAATTGCCAGTGATCGTTGACATTCCAATGGGGGCTATCGTTTTCGTGCTTATCAGTCGTCGGAGTCACTAGCAATTAAGGTCCTGGTAAGCCTTTAACAGCTTCTGTCAAAAGCCGGCTTTGGTGGTAATATTTGTCGGTTTCTATGGTCACAAAGTGTAGTATAGAGAATAGTAGTGACTATAGAGAATGACGCTTAGAGACCTAATTTAGCAACTCTAGTGGTGTATTTAAGCGCGATGGCTCACATTCCAGCAGGACGGAGTATTGAAATGTGTCCGGTTAAATTCTAGTGTGGTAGTGGGGTTTAAAAACATAGTTAGAGATATATGGGTATTACGTACTACTGCCTATCACTTCGAGAATATATGTACATTCAGTAAACTATATCTTCTAAAGTACACAACACCAAGATCAATCAAACACCAAAAGTACCATCTGTTCCTAAACATGACTTATATCTTTTTACTTTTAATAAAATAATCAGGAAGCAGCGATAGCTCAGTGGGGAGACCAACATACTGCAATGCAGTCCCGGTTCGAACCCACGTCGCGCACCTCTGACTTTCGGAAGTTATATGACTTTTCGAAATTATGTGCTTATTGATTGACAATTATCGCCTGCTCCGTGTCTCGGAGAGCACCGTCGGTCCCGGCTGCCATGATCATCTATGGCAGTCGTTATTGGGAAGTCAGTGCCCTATAATATCCTGACACTGGTCTAGCCTTAGGGTATCGTTAGCCTTCGGGTTGCGGAGGTCAGGTGGCAGCCACTCCGTGTAAAAACTGATATCCAGTCAAATCCGATTAGACCAGAAAAGCCGACCTCAAGTGACTTGGGAATAATAAAGGCTAGGGAGAAGGAGAATACTTATAATAAAATAATGAATAAATATGTCCTTACAAGCATAGCCTAAATTCTGGCTAAACTAGTACTCGCTTATATTGATGTTTTGGTAACTAAGTACGTATTCTTGTCACGAGTGAATATTCTTTGCATGAAAAACGTGATGTGTTTGCTAAAGTGCCAGATACTTTCATATTGTAATATTATATCTAGGAGTATGACGATATTAAATATATGACAGATATTTATTAGAGTTTGCTTTTTAATAAAATACTTAACGAATGTTAATTGCAGTATGTTTTGGGGATGCTGTACTTTTATACTCAAATATGATTTATAAATTATCAGCGTTTAAACTGCTTTTTTCAGTCCAACTTGCTATATAACATATATAGTCTGCAGTTTTCTTATCTAACTAATAGTAATCTTGAAGTCATATGTGTGAATACTTGGCAAACAGATAGTAGGCACATGTGAATGCCAAGTAAACCAGGATGTGTTCTACTTGCTTGCCAAACTTAATCTAATTCTTTACAACGGTTTACGCATTATCCGGTAAAAATTTGGAAACTCTCATACATGTTTACAAACTTTTATATCTGTTGTTTTAGTATAACTAAGTATATTTTTCTGTTAGAAATTATTACTTTGGCATTAAGGACTACTTCAAGTATTGGGGGGTACAAACATTTTTACAGCGGACGCAAATAACAATTAGACTCAGAACATCTATTTGCGTATTTCATCTATAGTAATATTATAAAGCTAAAGAGTTTGTTTGTTAGTTTGGTTGAACGCGCTAATCTCAGGAACTATGGTTCGAATTGAAAAATTCTTTTAGTGTTGGATAGCCCATTTATTGAAGAAGGCTAAAGGCTATATAACATCACACTACGACCGATAGGAGCGGAGCATCAATGAAAAATGTTGCAAAATCGGGCAAAATTATATTATGTGAAGCAGACGAAGTTGCGCGGGATAGCTAGTAAGTTTATATACCGTGTGCGGTTCGAACCCACAACTCTCGTCGTGATAGTAGTGGCGAGGTGACCACATAAATCACTAGGTCATCCGTGCAGGGAATTTAATATTACAATAATGACACAAGGCGACAAAAAAATATATATTTTCTGCGGCATTAATTTTGTTACTGGTTTTAATAAACACCTTCATCAGTCATACCTGAAAAGTATTTACTTTGTATGGATTGACTCTGGTTCTTGAGATAGTCAACATAAAGAATGGTTCCATCAGGACATTAGAACAATGAAAGAAAGCCGATAGGACAGCCATATTATGATGGCAGACTATTGCTTGAGTTTAATAAGGGATTGTCCTGAACATAAACACAAAAAGCTTACAAATAGAGTTTTCCTAATATTTTTTATATGATTTTTTGTTAATAGCATATGTATTAAGTTTTCTTATCGTTATTATATAACCGCTTCTTAAATATATATTTAATATGTATATTACCTCATTGTATTTTTATTTCGACCTTCTTGCAGTCATATACCTAGTTATAAACATAGTCAATATAAAAAATCTGATATTTTCTCGTATTCAGTATACTGAACTTACACAAGATTGACTTCAACTTACCATGCCGCAAAATACCTGTTCCTCAGTGTTATACGTATAATAATCTAAGTTATATATTTTTGTTATTTTACAGTTCTTGGCTGGCTTCGCCGAGAGGTCCAGCGAGGGTATTCGGTGGGGCAGTTCTGGTACCTCATAGCTTCCGAGTGGTGGGGCAGCTGGCTCGGGTACACAGCAGGGGGCAGCACCGACGCGTGCTGTAGGGCGCCGCAGCGACACATCGACGAGGCCATCGTGTGCGATGAGAGCTTCACTACTAATTCTACAGGTTTGATTATTACAAGTTTACTATAAAAAAGCAGTACAAGGAAACTTAACAAAATATTGAAAAACGAACGCCATGTGTACCTAGTCTTTGTACAGCACGCGGTTTACGGAGATTTTATTATGATCAACATTCTTATTCATATTATAGAGACGCGATTAGACTTTATTTTCCGTTAGTATTTGATTAAGAATCTATGCTGTGAAACTTAAAAATACGATAAGATTAAGAGCAAACATTTTGAGCTTTTTTAACACAGTTTGCATAAATTAATTGTAGTGTTTGTGGAATACTTATAGTCCATAAAGAATGTTATCAATTATGAGGTCAACGACGTTAAATACTCATCGAGGTACAGCCTGCAGTCTAGTTAGAACGACAAATTTTTACAACTTACTTAAACCAAATATATGTACTATACTATATACTGGCATTGGGCACGTAGGTTATTTTTCAGATATATATTTCGTTTCTAAAATATGACCACACCTTTCTGTTACAATTGTTTATACTTGGTCTTGTTTGATTCTATAATCAATAGTATTATTTGCTATGTATACCCCACTGTCTCTACAAATCAGTTGGTTGCATCCCGCCCTTCCCCTTTCCTATCTAGAACAACGCGTGCTGGGCTCAGATGCCATCCTTACACGGTAGAGTCGATTAGAGCGCTCACCAACAACTTTGGGGCCTCATACCTCTGCCGAACGATCAAGGCATGTAATTATCTGCCAAGGCACGTGTTTCTTTCTTCCTTCAATCCTGGGTCCTTTAAGCGGGGCGTCAAAGTAGGGACTTCAACATCGCCTAAGCTGCTATGAGGGTGGTGTGGTGGCCACTGCTCTTGAACCTTATGCTTGCTTACCATCAGACGGAGTGTGGTCATTTTGACGAGCAAAGAGAAAAAGAAAGCTATTGATGTATGGTGTTCCAGAGTCCATGGGTTCCCTGCTGTGGCGCGCGGAGACGGCGTCCGTGGGCAGCGCGGGCAGCAGCAGCGGCGTGAGCTCGGCGGCGGCCGCGCGCCCGCACCGCCCCCCCGGGCCCATCGACAACAAGCGCCTCCTCGCGCCTGACTTGCTCAAGGTGATGTATTTTTATTATTATCAATTTTTTGTGAACATACAGTATTGAAGTAATATAAATAAATAATATATATAAAGTATGCTACCAGACTGAGACACTTCCGTTAGAAATCTAAAATATTATTTTGGAAGATATCGAAAGATATTTAAGAATAACAGTTATGAAAAGTAATCTATACTGTTTTTTTCCCTTTGTTATTATCTGCGATCAGTCGTGGAATATGAGCAAATCGGTTGAGTGCATAGTTATAGCATGTCGAGCGTGTCTCCTAGCGGAGTCAGCTACTCATTGTGTATTTATTTTTACTGGATTTCATCGAGTTCCAAGATAACACGCCGCCTTAGTGTCACGTTGTGTCGCCTTAGTGTCTTGTTTTGTTTCACGTTTTGTTTCCATTAACTGGGCCGCTAGGTCATTTGGGTGTTTTGCCAGCCTCTTTTTGTAGCTTGTAGTAAAATTTCGAATTTCTTCTTTTATTGTACTTATTTGCAGATTTCTATGTATTTCGGCATTAGTAACAAACCATGGCACGTTTGACAAGGTTCTTAGCATGATGTTTGAAGTCGTTGCAATATTTTAAGATTTGAATCGCTAGCACTTCCCCACAGCTGAACTTCGTACATCCAACTAGGTTTCAGAATGCTTTTATAAATCAAGAGCTTGTTATCTGTAGAGAGTTTTGAGTTTCGTCCCAATAGCCAATAAAGGTTTTTGTAACGGATGTTGAGTTCATCTCTTTTTCTTTTTATATGCTCTTTCCAGGTTAGGCGTCGATCCAGGTGCATCCCGAGGTATCGTACACTATCACTGTGTTGGAATAAGTTGCCATCAAGTCTTACTAGTGGACAGTTCATTTACATTAAGGCGGGACTTAATGTAAATGTAACCTGTACAGATTTGTTGGCACTTGCTTTTATACGCCACCTGCTCAACCATTTACCAATCTCATCTAGGCCTTCCTGTAAATTTGCAGATGTAATAACGGGGTCTTTGTTACTAGCGAGGATGGCAGTATCATCGGCGTAGGTGGCTGTAGTTATAACTGAGACTTCTGGCAAGTCTGCTGTAAACACGGTGTATAATACTGGGCCAAGAACCGAACCCTGGGGTACACCTGCTATGATCTTCTGGAGAGTTGATGTGGAATTGCCTTCTTTTACCTGATACCATCTATTTGAGATGTATGATGTTAGGAGAGTATAGTAGCTGTGTGATATATTCGATTTAATCTTATAAAACAATCCTTTGTGCCAAACCTTGTCGAATGCTTGATGGATATCCAAAAATGCCGACAAGCAGTATTCCTATAGTTCGAATGTGTTTCTTATTACGTTACAAACTCTATGGACTTGTTCTATAGTAGAATGGTGTTGACGGAATCCAAATTGGTGGTCAGGAATAGTATTGTTTTCTGCGAGTATAGGCATAATTCTGTGTAATAAGATTTTCTCGAACAATTTTGAGAGAATTGGTAATAAGCTGATCGGCCGGTATGAGGTAGCTTCATTAGCAGGTTTACCCAGCTTATGAATCACAATAATATGAGATATTTTCCATATAAGAGGAAAGTATTGTACACGTAAAATGCCATTAAAGAGAGTTGTTATAAATGTTACTGCTTTTTTTGGCAGCTCTTTGAGTATTTCCTTAGTAACTAAATCGAATCGTGGTGCTTTTTTGTCTTTACGCATTTTTATAGCTCTCCATACTTCACGAATAGTTGCTGGTTTTGGTTTTCTGAAATAAAGTATTTATCTATATAGTAGTAATGTTTGACTAATAAAAGTAATTATTAAAAATTTATATTTGGTACTAGACTTTGCCCGCGGCTTCACTCGCGTTAAACTAGATTTTGCCAATGATTTTCGTGGCTTTGCTCGCGTTAATCTAGATTTTGCTAACGAATTTCGCGGATTTGCTCGCGTTAATCTAGATTTTGCCAACGAATTACGCGGGTTTGCTCGCGTCAATCTAGATTTTGCCAATGAATTTTGCAGATTTGCTCGCGCTAATCTAGATTTTGTCAATGAATTTCGAATTCCTTTGACAAGGTTCTTAGCATGATGTTTGAAGTCGTTGCAATATTTTAAGATTTGAATCGCTAGCACTTCCCCACAGCTGAACTTCGTACATCCAACTAGGTTTCAGAATGCTTTTATAAATCAAGAGCTTGTTATCTGTAGAGAGTTTTGAGTTTCGTCCCAATAGCCAATAAAGGTTTTTGTAACGGATGTTGAGTTCATCTCTTTTTCTTTTTATATGCTCTTTCCAGGTTAGGCGTCGATCCAGGTGCATCCCGAGGTATCGTACACTATCACTGTGTTGGAATAAGTTGCCATCAAGTCTTACTAGTGGACAGTTCATTTACATTAAGGCGGGACTTAATGTAAATGTAACCTGTACAGATTTGTTGGCACTTGCTTTTATACGCCACCTGCTCAACCATTTACCAATCTCATCTAGGCCTTCCTGTAAATTTGCAGATGTAATAACGGGGTCTTTGTTACTAGCGAGGATGGCAGTATCATCGGCGTAGGTGGCTGTAGTTATAACTGAGACTTCTGGCAAGTCTGCTGTAAACACGGTGTATAATACTGGGCCAAGAACCGAACCCTGGGGTACACCTGCTATGATCTTCTGGAGAGTTGATGTGGAATTGCCTTCTTTTACCTGATACCATCTATTTGAGATGTATGATGTTAGGAGAGTATAGTAGCTGTGTGATATATTCGATTTAATCTTATAAAACAATCCTTTGTGCCAAACCTTGTCGAATGCTTGATGGATATCCAAAAATGCCGACAAGCAGTATTCCTATAGTTCGAATGTGTTTCTTATTACGTTACAAACTCTATGGACTTGTTCTATAGTAGAATGGTGTTGACGGAATCCAAATTGGTGGTCAGGAATAGTATTGTTTTCTGCGAGTATAGGCATAATTCTGTGTAATAAGATTTTCTCGAACAATTTTGAGAGAATTGGTAATAAGCTGATCGGCCGGTATGAGGTAGCTTCATTAGCAGGTTTACCCAGCTTATGAATCACAATAATATGAGATATTTTCCATATAAGAGGAAAGTATTGTACACGTAAAATGCCATTAAAGAGAGTTGTTATAAATGTTACTGCTTTTTTTGGCAGCTCTTTGAGTATTTCCTTAGTAACTAAATCGAATCGTGGTGCTTTTTTGTCTTTACGCATTTTTATAGCTCTCCATACTTCACGAATAGTTGCTGGTTTTGGTTTTCTGAAATAAAGTATTTATCTATATAGTAGTAATGTTTGACTAATAAAAGTAATTATTAAAAATTTATATTTGGTACTAGACTTTGCCCGCGGCTTCACTCGCGTTAAACTAGATTTTGCCAATGATTTTCGTGGCTTTGCTCGCGTTAATCTAGATTTTGCTAACGAATTTCGCGGATTTGCTCGCGTTAATCTAGATTTTGCCAACGAATTACGCGGGTTTGCTCGCGTCAATCTAGATTTTGCCAATGAATTTTGCAGATTTGCTCGCGCTAATCTAGATTTTGTCAATGAATTTCGAATTCCTGGGAACTGTACTTTTTACCAGAATGGAACCGTTCATTAAAAAAAAAAATCTTTTTTGTATTGTTGACAACATGTATGCGAACAGACTCACATTCGAACTTATAATATTAGTTAAGATGGCTACCTAGACAACTGGCCACTAACATTATTTTTATAGGTGCTAAATAAATCAAAGACAATATCAGTGTCTATAGATATTTAGTTAAATGTTGCATGAATGCTTGACAAAGTTTTTATACTGTGACTGATGCTTCTCAAATTTTCTTGTGACGTTTGTATTTTAACGTTTGCGTGTGTGTGCAGGTGCGCACGCTGACGGGCGAGGGCGGGCACCTGCGGCGCGACGTGACGCTGGCGCAGCACCGCGACTTCGAGCTCGTGCCCGACGCGCTGTGGCGCGCGCTCGCCGCCTGGTACGGCGCGCCCGCACCGCTGCCGCGACAGGTACGTACCACTAGCGACGTGCACGTGCGCACGCTGACGGGCGAGGGCGGGCACCTGCGGCGCGACGTGACGCTGGCGCAGCACCGCGACTTCGAGCTCGTGCCCGACGCGCTGTGGCGCGCGCTCGCCGCCTGGTACGGCGCGCCCGCACCGCTGCCGCGACAGGTACGTACCACTAGCGACGTGCACGTGCGCACGCTGACGGGCGAGGGCGGGCACCTGCGGCGCGACGTGACGCTGGCGCAGCACCGCGACTTCGAGCTCGTGCCCGACGCGCCTAATAGTATTCGAATATCTTTCGAAAGCAATTATACGCATTACTAATTCAAATACCTAACTTATGAAATGTTTATATTGTAATTGAAAACTTATTACTGAAAGTGAAATTATTGCTTTATAAACTTACACTATGTTTTACAATAATAAAATTAAGTTATACTGCAGTAAAATTATTTATATTTGTAGGTGATACGACCCCCGAACTCGGATGTGGAGTTAGAATTATATCCTTTGCACTTGAGGCTTCTACGACATGTGCCGAATACTCAAAGTAAGTGTCTTTAATTGTATCGTTGAATTATTAACTTTTAAATATTAGTTTATAAAATAAGCAAGAAAACATTTATAAGAGTATATCTTGACGTACCCTTTCGTGTATCGTTCAGAGACCACCACCCGTAAAATTACACTAGACGATTTATGGCAACAGTTAATTAATTTTAAACGAAATATTATGCAAAACTAACAAATTTTGTTGTAACTGTAGGAGCAATTAATATATTCAAATTAGTAATGAAAATATCCCTCGCACCGTTACACTTCAAATTGTGGCTACATAATAATTTGTATCGCGTTTCCTTCTCAAGTCATTTAATAGAGGGCTCTATTCTAGTACTAGATCAATAAAGCTTGGTACGCAACGTATGTAGGTATGTAGTAATACCGATACGTCGGCTTGCCGAACCATCGGATCATGAGATTTAGGGAACAGAGAGTGCACTTGTATTTGAGCACATACTTGTACACTATAATATCTCGTGGGCAGATGGCCAGCCTCAGTTAAATTGGCCGTCGTGATCGAAATTCGGTGTGTAGGACATTATATAGTAGTAAGCGCGTGTTGGCGCGTGCGCAGGGCCGGGCCCGCTGGGCGGCGGCGCGGGCGCGGCGCTGTACGGCAGCGCGCCGCTGGCGCCGGCGCCGCCCGACCGCCAGCTCGCCTACACCGCCGCCTTCTCGCGCCTCGCCACCGTCAAGCAGGTAACGTACCCACACATCACAATACGATACACTAACAAACACAAAAAAAAACATTTATTTCATCATTTAGCTTAGATTATTATAAAACATCCAAAAACACTATGATATGTTACTTATTTAGAGGATTACTATCAATCCCCTTTTCTATGAAATGCAGGTAACGTTAAGAATGTTAGGTATATAAATTGAGAGTGCAGGTACCAACATTGGTCCCTGGGGAAGTCCGTTTTTCATATATCGTCACTCTATTATATATTTTTATTTTAATCGTGTTAAGAACATACTTTATTCAATATTATTAATTACCATGTTTATAAAATTGAGTTGTTAGTAAAATAAAATACAGCTTGTGACAAGCTTTTAATATAAACCGTATCAAATGCTGTTTAAAAATCGACAAAAATTACAGATGTGTTTGTTTAATTCAAAGATATATAAAGTGGTATTTGGTTAGCACGAGATTTGCCGAATTGAAATATAACAGTTTTTAAATAAGATAGAGCTTAGCCGTAAGTATTTAAGCCGCTTTCTTCTCTCTCTCTCTCTCTCTCTATCTCTCTCTCTCTCTATCTCTCTCTCTCTATCTATCTATCTCTCTCTCTCTCTCTCTCTCTCTCTATCTCTCTCTCTCTATCTCTCTCTCTCTCTCTCTCTCTCTCTCTCTCTCTCTCTCTCTCTCTCTCTCTCTCTCTCTCTCTCTCTCAGTTTTTATCTAGTGTGATTTAAAGTTAAAACAAAGTAGGGAACTTAGTTAAATGTTAGAGTGAGAAGTATATTGTATAATACGCTAATAAAGCACATTGACTTAAAGCATCGTAGGACAATTGCGAGACCGAATAAACACATGAACTATGTCTACGATAAAAATATTTATCTGAAACTTCGACCGAACGAAATATTAAGAATAAACCTACCGCGAAATATCTTTGGATTTATTACTTTCAAAGTGACAAACTCCGTTGGATCACTTCACTGTTGGTTTTAAGATAATCAAAGCGTTATTTCATGTGGTTCAAGGTACTAATAGTACCAACCGTAAGCCCGAAATTTTGGCATTTATGTTTCATGGTAAACGTACTGGAGGGCAGTACGACGTTACATGTTTGTGTGGGGCCGTGTAGGTGTGCGAGTTCCTGTGCGGTGCGCTGGGCGTGGCCCGCGAGGACCTGCGCGTGTGGTGGGTGGGCGCGGGCGCGCTGCTGCTGGACGACGAGCGGCCCTCGCTGGCCGAGCTCGGGCTCGACGAGCGCGCGCGCCTGCTGCTGGAGCTGCGCAATCCCGACCTCACCTGGCCCGAGGAGATTGGCGCGCTCAGGTATTCGACCGCTCTACCGATAGTGACAGCAATGATACACTTGTACACGACATTTATACATATCGACTTTTGAAATTTGACTTAAGTCACAATCGCAAAAAATTGCGTTTATGTCAAATAGCCTTCCAGCCGTCGATATAGACATACGACATGCATTTATATCAAAACGTAATGATTTAGTTGCAAAGTAAAAAGTAGCACGTTTAATTGGAAACCTTAACGACATTATTTTTAATTTGATAAAGATTTTAAGAAGAAATACATCCAGTCATTATAAGCAGATAAACGCAAAAAAAATGTTGATAGACGGTCAAACGCATGTTATCTACTGGGTTTGGCAGATTTTATTGGCCAGCTAATCCAATCACTTGACATGAGTTTGTTTTTGGGAAGACGTGGATTAGTTTTATAGAATCCGGATCCTAACTTTTCCACTATGCCTAGCGTTAAAATATTAAATAAAAAACAGCAATAAGATAATTTTAAATATGTAATAAAATTATCTTGTTGTGGTGATAGCATGAGCAGTGGCAGCCGAGCTACAGAAAGGCGCGAGACTCTAATCGCACCCAACTTGCCGGGTGCCACCGGCCTGCACAACCTGGGGAACACCTGCTTCATGAACGCCGCGCTTCAGTCCGTGAGTATTGAGCTAATAGACAACATTAACATGATTTAAAATAGTCTTAAATTTTTTACTTAGTCTTATAATTCAATATTAAAACTAAAAAGTTATTGTTCTGAACTTCTAGTTTGTATAACAATGCAAAAGTTCGTTTCTTGGTATATAGAGCTATGTTACATCTAATCAAACTTTTTAGGTATGGAACACTGGACCTTTGACCCGCTATTTCAACTCGGGGATGCACTTGTACGAAGTAAATACCACCAACCCGCTCGGCACTAAAGGAGTATTAGCGTTGAGATACGGCGAACTTTGTAAAGAGGTAAGTTATAGGGTTATTTATTATGATCAATCTGTTCGCTCCATATTGATGTTGAATTAAGCGATATCTTATTAAAATTTTACTGATCATTTCATGTTTGATTAGCCCCATTAAACTTAAATTGATAATGAAGTTGTGGACTATTGTCACACTCATAATTAGCGCTGTATAAATCTTATATGATATATTACGCGAATAATGAAATTAGGAGAGGAGAAAGTATATTGCCTTGAGATACACCTCATACGAATTCTCGTATGAGGTGTACCTCAGGACAATTCCTAAGACAGTGAGAGGATAAGAATTAAAGCGTTTTAAAAATTATTTGTAATATAGTGTCTTGATAGAAGAGAGGATGTTATGACTAACGTGTCAAAAGCATAGAAAGCTTTTTAAAGATTTTAGCATCACAAATGTTATAGAAAATAAATATTCTGATTTTCTAGAAACAGAATGAAATCGTTATTAGCTGTCACATCTTACGGTGTACCCTTTCTCTAATTTCCATATTGACCACTGAATGAGGTGGACTGTTTTGTCGCGACACTCACGACCTGCTTAATAGTTGATATATGGTAGTGATATACCTCTAATCTAGTCTAATATTGTTACAAGGAAAAATCTTTTATTTTTCTGTTGTATAAAATATTTATTACTGTAATGTGTGTTAATTTATACATTAATATAATATAATAACATTAAAAATATATGAAGATCAAAATGATCTCCTTTGGCTTTAATACAGTACTTTAAACGTTGAGGTCAGTTATCGATAGAAACACGCACTCTGTCCATAGGAAAATTCTTCACTGCCAATCTTATGGATTGTTTTAGGGACTCCAAATTATCATGGCGTTTAGAGCATGCCATACTCTCTAAAACTGACCATAGGTCATAAAAATAATCCAGCAGATTAAGATCGGGAACTTAACCACCTTCTGAAGAATTGTATCTTGATACACTTGTGCCGATGTTTTGACACCTTTTTCACAAAATTATGGCTTAGTCACTCCTTATTAGCTAACTCCAACAAACCATTACTGAAGCCGGATAATGTCCACGTTATGCTCTGCTGACTAATTGGGAAGCTTCTATAGAGCTTTGAGCATAAACTCGGTCATACTGCATGTTAAAACATTGCTCTATAGTTAAAAATTTCTCGTGAGTAAATTAAATTCTTCTGACCTCCTTTTGCGTACCACTTTAGAAGATTTTTTGATTTTTTACCCTATTCATTTTTAAATTATCATTAATAATGACTAATGTGTCTATTATAAGCTGCAAGTCCTAAGTCATTTTTAAAATACGCAACATGGTTCTAGGTGCTATATTCATTTCCCGAGATAAAATCTTCGTTTGTTTTCGGACAGGATTTCTTCGAATTATTTCCTTCTCTGCTTTGATTGTATTTTTCTTACGAAAATACGTGGACGGCCACATCTTTTTCTGTCATGAACAGAGGAGGTTTCATTGTACATATCAATAGCCCGGTACACAAACATTCGATTAATACTAAGCGGAGAGAGATTTTCAAAAATTGCATTTGGCTCCATACCTACTTTGTAATGCTATCACAGCAATTCGGTTCTCTTTATCACCCCACTCCATTTTAATATCACACTAATATTCAACACCGATTGTTGCGGCAATGAGAAAATACAACGAATATTCATATAAAAATGACAGATTCCAAATTCAAATGTAATATTAATTTTGTATTTATGGGCAGTCTAAATATTAGCCATAAATAAGAGTCGGTGTGTGACGGTGTGGCGTGTCTGTGCAGGTGTGGTCGTGCAGCGCGCGCTCAGTGGCGCCGCTGCGAGTGCGCTGGTGCGTGTCGCGCTGGGCGCGCGCGCTGGCGGGCGGCGGCCAGCACGACGCGCAGGAGCTGCTGGCGTGGCTGCTGGACGCGCTGCACGAGGACCTCAACCGCGCCGCCGCCGTGCCGCGCGCGCCCATGCACCACCACGACTCGGACGGACGCCCTGACCAGGTACGTGCGCGACCTGCTGCTAGTGCGAGCTGTGTGTCGCGTGTCGTGTGTCACGCTGGCGGGCGTCGGCCAGAACGACGATGGAGCGTCGAGATGAGTTCAACATGCGAGCATCATTCCTGGTGATGAAATCAACCAAAAGTTAAAAAGTGCCTATTTATTTAAATAATGTCTGTTTTTCAGGTGGTAGCAGCAGAAGCGTGGGAGCAGCACACGGCGCGGAACAGGTCCATCATGACGGACCTGTTCTACGGACAGCTCAAGTCCAAGGTGCGCTGCGACACGTGCGGGCGCGAGTCTGTGCGCTTCGACGCCTTCAACATGCTCAGCCTGCCGCTGCCCATGGAGTCCTACGTGTGCTGCGAACTTAGAGGTACGCAACGCCTTGATAAATACGAATGACTTATTTAATATTTTGAACATATCTCCTGTTAGGATACATTCTGTTATATTATAGGAAAGCATGAATTTAATTAGGTTAAAATAAATTCGAATAAAATCGGACCACGAAAGCAAAACTACATGAAAACAGAATTACATATGAATGCATTCAACGATTTTGAATCAAATCGACCTAATGTCAATGCAAATGTTTATGTGGGACTGCATCAATTCAAATTCAATTTCAAAAATCTTATGTGTTGAAGAAGAAGACCGTAGATCGTTATTTTTATTTTATTTGTTTTAGCAAACTTGCAGCTAACATAACAATATAGCAATCGATGTAGTAATTTGACAGCCAAGTCTTTAACCGTACACTAAGGGCTGATTTTCAATCGTCAGATAGAAGTTATTCGTAGGATAAAGTGAAACATAAACTATTTAGAAATGTCTGTCTTGTGTATTAAATACTTCAATTGTTTTACTTTCATATTCTGTCAGATTTTGATGGATATCATTTATCTGACGATTGAACAATCAGCCGTAAAAGTATCATAGCAATTAAAGGATTTTCTCATTAACTCCATCATTACCATATTTTCGTTAAATAATAGTACAATCGTTTTGATTGATTCGTAGTGATGCTGCTAGACGGATCCGTCCCTATAAAGTATGGTGTCCGGGTCAATTCGGAAGGCACCTACCTTGACTTGAAGAAAAAATTATCAGATCTGTGTGGATTGGCGCCTGAGTCGTAAGTATCCTATATTTTTTAGATCTTTTATTTAGTTGTACAAAGGATTACAATTGCCTTATACAGAAATACCAGTTTAAGAAGCCGGCGAAAATATACAAGAGTAGCCGACCCGCGCAACTTCGTCTGCTTGACATAAGAGAATTGCCCCTGTTTTTGCAACAGTTTTCATTGATGCTACGCATCTATTGGTCGTAGTGTGATGTTATATAGTCTATAGCCTGCCTTCCTCGATAAATTGACTATCCAACACTAAAATAATTTTTCAATTCGAACAGTAGTGCCTGAGATTAGTGCGTTCAGCTAAACATACGAACATAAAACTCATCAGCTTATAATATTAGTATAGATGACATTGGTGTCCTTACGGTTCGGCAATTATACAGGGTGTCCCAAAAGAAAGTTTATATTTGTTTAGCTTCCTGCGTGAACGCAACGAATCAGAGAGGCGTGGGGGGTATGTCAAATGGTAGCTTGGCTCTTGGGAATTTAGTCGCTATGGAGCGTTTCTCGGGAGCGGACCGCGCGTTGTGCGTGCGTGAGTTTTACAAAAACGGTGCTTCGGCGACAGCAGTGCGTAGAAAATTTTGTAACATTTGAGGTTTTCGCTACTTAAATAAGGCGCCAAGCATACAACTTATTCGAAAATGGGTGAAGAAGTTTGTAGAGACCGCTACAACATTAGAAAAACCAGAATCGGGAAGACCAAGATCTTCAAGAACGGCAGAAAACATGGAGAGTGTTAACCAGTCTGTTCGTGACGATTCGAAAATTTCAATTTGGAAGCGCGCAAGTGCTTTAAGTGTGCCTCGATCTTCATTACACCGTATTATACACAAAGACCTTAAGCTGCACCCTTATAAAATTCAATTGGTACAAAAATTAAGCCCCAGGATGCCAGCCAAAGGCTTGACTTCGTAAACCAGACAATTGAGCGCTTTTCAACGTTCACTAACATCTTGTTTTCGGATGAAGCTCATTTTCATCTTAATGGACATGTGAATAAGCAGAACTGCCGCTACTGGAGTGCAACGAATCCGAATCGCAAGTATCAGAAACCCCTACATTTGCCTAAAGTGACCGTATGGGCTGCGATGTCGACGCGAGGACTTGCCGCCCCTTATTTTTTTGAAGATGAAATTGCACGTACAGTTACAGTCAATTCGGAGCGTTTTGTGGAGATGTTAGACAACTTATTGGTGCCTGAATTGCAAAACTTTCCTAGCTATAATCAAAGAACATGGTTCCAGCGGGACGGAGCAACTTCACACACGTCCAACACGTCTCTGCCACGAGTTCGTGAAATTTTCCCTGGCAAATTGATCTCTAGGTAAGGTGACAAATTGGCCTCCACGCAGTCCTGATTTAACTTCTATGGGATTATGTCAAATCTAAACTTTACGCCAATAGACCAACCTCTCTAGCGCATTTCAAAGAATACATATATTCATCACGAAATGACAACCATCACAGAGTCGACTTGCGAGCCGTCATAAGAAATTTTAGTTTTCGAATAAATGAGTGCCGTGGCCGCGAGGGTTAACATTTGGACGATATTATTTTTAAGAAATAAATTACCAAATTGTGTACTTTAATTAAACGGATTATGGATATAAACAGATTTTCATTATTTCGAACCCACGTCGCACACCTCTGACTTTCAGAAGTTATATGACTTATCGAAATGATGTGCGTATTGATTGACAATTATCGCCTGCTCCGTGCCTCGGAGAGCACGTTAAGCCGTCGGTCCCGGCTGCCATGAACATCTATGGCAGTCGTTATTGGGAAGTCAGTGCCCTATAATATCCTGACACTGAACTAGCCTTAGTGTATCATTAGTCTTCGGTTTGCGGAGGTCAGGTAACAGCCGCTCCGTGTAAAAACTGATATCCACTCAAATCCGGTTAGACTAGAACAGCTGACCCCAAATGCCTTGGGAATAATAAAGGCTAGGGAGAAGACTAATATTATAAAGCTGAAGAGTGTTTATTTGTTTGAACGCGCTAATCTCAGCAACAACAGGTTCGAATTGAAAATTATTTTTGTATTGGATAGCCTATTTTTCGAGGAAGGTTATATATGCTATAACAACACGCTACGACCTACGGGACCGGCGCAATAATCATAAACACGGGTGACACCGCGGGCATAGCTAGTATTTTTATAAAGATGACTAAGTGGCGCAAATGTGTTTTCTAGCAGCAATTTACTATGCCAAGTGTAATAAATGTGATGATGAGTTATTATAGCCAATGACACTACTTGCCAATTAAGTTCCTCATATTCTAATCACAACTTATTTCGAAGACTGCATTTAAATTTGTGCTTTACAATTGTCTGATAAGACAATCTAGCAGTTAGATCCCTGATAATAATCTGATAATAGATCTGACAATTTAACAGTTTCTCGTTACTACGCACACTTGGTCTAGCTTTTAGTTCCTATTTAGCAGATAAACTATTATCTGCTAGATAGTACCTATCTAATAAAATCTGCTGCAATTTGAGTTTTAATTTTAAGTGTCGTTAACGTTTTTAGGATGTGAATGTAATTATTTCCTTGAAGGCTTATGAAGTCCGCGAAAACGTGTAATTAGAAATGGAATAAATCATTCTGTTAAATATGATGATGGGATTAGGACTAAATTTCGACTTTCAAAAGTCGGCAGGTAACTATGTAGGTACCTACAATATGATATAATGGTCAAAATAAAAACAATAAATAATTAAAGAAATAACACGTGGCTTCTGACAGGCCGATCAACATAACATTTTGTTAACAGATAGTCAAACGTAAGTCAACTGCAGTTTGAATTCGGAATTGAAAATTTGAAAAAAAAAATGGTTGAATTAATTAGCTAATAAAATTATTTAAAATGATTGCCTTTCTGAAACCGAAAGTAAAAGGTAATGTTAACTAACTATCAATTGTATTGTTTTGTACATACTAAGTATCATTATGAAGTCGAAAGAAAATGCTTCGTATTTAGTCCGAGGCCAAAGTTCCGTAAGCATAAACATTATGGTGTTGTGGTGGTTCCATCATATTCTCATTTGAATCAACGTCATGGCTAGAATCGTATGTACGGCAGTCAGGGACACCCAACAGACAGTTGTTTACCGCTTACATAATATTAGCACGTGATAAAATACTAATTGACGTTAGCCAAATGAGTCTATCATACAACTGCAGCCTATTTTAAAAGGTAAGTATATAAATTAGTCATTTACTGCAAAACTAAAATTGTTATTATATTGGTTAGGTAAACATACAGGTAATAAAATACATTTTTGAACAAACTTACTTCTACACGACTGATTTGCTTAATTTATTTGTAGAAGCTTCAAAAGTACGAATGAACATAAATTCCAAATCAAAATTGTAATATATTCTTGGCCTTTGAGCTACATTCGAACGCAGTTACAGGTAGTTAAACTCATGGACGTCGGACGCCGACTTTCTTATTTTAATCTTAAAAGACAATTATCACAGCATTAGGGATCAAGCTCTTAGTCGCGAGGAATTTAACTAACATACAATTGAAGGACACAAAGTCTAGTCTCAGAACCAGCATTTGTGGATTACACAAATAATTGTCCCGTATGGGTTTGTTTCTGTTACTATTTTGTACTAAGTGAACAAGCACAAATCATTGTTAGTACTTTTAAAGGATACTATGCTTTCCCTTTTAATACTAAAATGAATGTGTATTTGTATGAAAAAATACTTATGTATAATTTAAGACACCTTTGTGTTGTGCCCTGCTTATGCCCAGCAGAAATATTAAGAAGCAATTTAAGCCTTTAATTATATGTATAAATTTTGTATAAAACACTTGATTAGATTAGACTTCTTGAGTAGTAGTGCCTCGCTGATTTCAGCATGAATGGGCCGGCTCGTCTGGGGAAAGACTCTCACAGAATATCGACGTGAAATAGCAGTATTCCTACTGTTGTGTTTCGGTCGGTGATTGAGAGTGCCGGGGGCCCAATCACCCTCTTTCCCTCTTCCCGCTCCTTCTTCCCATTTCCTTTCCTAAAGGGTCAGCAACGCGCCAGTGATGCTTCTGGTATTATAGGCGTCATAGGCTACGGTGACCACTTACCATCAGGTGGGCCGGGCCGTATGCTTGTTTGCCACTTTAGTTATAAAAAAATAAAAACCTTTTTTATATTATGAATTCTTTTTATTATCCAGTACAGTTTCCAAAACCTGAATTTTCAAAAGCATTTGTGCCTTTTCCAATTCGTATATGTCGTTTTTATGTTGCATTTCAGTTATCGTCATCTTCTTTTTTAATATTCTTTCTTCTAATTCTTCTTGATATATTTTTTTCTGCAGCTCAATTATTTCTAGCTTGCCTGACGCTAATTTACCAAAAACCTTTTTTGCTCTCTGTTTACCTGTAAAATAAACAAAATTATATCTAAATTATGCCAATAAATGAGCACTTGTAATTTATGAAACACTTAGATATACCTATAGACTGATACTAAAATAAAATTATATTATAACATATTATTTGTCTAGTTAGCAATATATATTATAATAAAAGTCTATTTTGTTATTAAGTTATTTTGTGAAATTTCTTTGTTTTTAGTATATTTCTTTCATTATCTGCATCTCAGCATCCAAAAATCATGTTTTTAGTATTGGCAATCTCATTATCTCAAACAATATTTTAAAATGCTAAGTTTCTATGAAATTCTCTAATTCAAAGCATTGATTGCAAGGAAAGTAAAGTATACATAGGTTCTACATATAATGTCTATTTGCCGTTTTATTTACTTACGTTGTATTACAGGATAAATAATAATTAATTTAGATATAAACACAAAAAATTTAATGATGGCTATTGTTTATATGATTGTCTTTAAGTAGAAGAGAATCATCCTATTGATACTTTTGTAATTATATGTGGCATGGTATTTATCCAGTTATTGAACAGTAACATTTAGAGGATAAATATGTATATTTTTAAACAACATAATTTAAGAAAATATAGACATTTTATTACATTATTTCTAATTAGCAAAAAAGAAAAAGCAGGTCAAAATCGAAACAAAATATATGATATATTAATATGCACTCAGCTTACCATATTGATACTAAATAGTTAAGACCAATTTAATAATGTATTTGTCAGCTTGTGATATGACATAAATGAGAAATTAATGTATGTATAGTATTATGTATTGACAATATAATTAGTATACTTACACAAAGTAGAACGTTTTCTACATTGTAAACATGAAGTTTGCTCCCCAACACTATCCTTTTGTGATCTTTCTTCGATTACGATATCTGGATCTGTTTGGTTTGAAGCGCTGTGTACAGGTTCACTAGTTATTAGTTCTACATGACTCTTAAGTGGATTTTCTATGTCAATAATTAAACTATTAGAATCTGAAAAGAAAACAAAGCTTTTAAAATACCTATATTATGTAAATTTTTATCACATGTATGTAATAATAATTATGGTATTCTTCAATACACAAACAACAACAAACTACACCTAAAATCCCTTCCAGAATAATCTATATATGGAAAACCAACATTTTATCTGTAGAAAAGTCAATAATTAACTTTTATGTTCTCACAAGAACTCACATTTATAATATTAATGAAATATTACAAAATACATTTAAATAGTATATTAAATGTGTTTTGTACTGTTATGTATTAATAATTTCAGAATGAAAGTTTTAAAAATAACATTAGAAATAAACTTTTATCTCACGTGAATGCAATACATACAAATAAAACTAACTGTGATAAAATTTAACTGGGCTATGCACACATTTGATGTAATAATATCAGTTTCATTCAAATCCTTTAATCAGTTGACACATGAGTAAGTATTTCACAGACTCTGACATTTATTAGTATAATAATTTAGAATAGCATTGGTATAAATATATAACTTACCGGGGTCAGAATCATCTGCATCCTCACTGCCTTCTATAGACAATAAAATACACCACACTTTATTCTCCACCGGTGTTAAAGAGGGTGTAACACCATCGCGTTCTGCACGGATCCATTTTCTACGTATATCTTTTTTTAAGGCTTCGTATTTCATTTTGAGATGCTTGGCATCTCGAAAAGTTTCAGTTCCAGAACTGTTAAAATGTGTTTCTATATTTTTCCACGCCCTTTCCTTCTTTTTCCAAGTCACGGCACCGCATTTTTTATTTTCCACTGTAGTTTTATAGTCTTCTATGAGAGATATGAGTTTATCAGTCTCCTCGTGAGAGAAGTTTACGTTTCGCTCTCGTTTCTTGCTCTTCTCCATGATAAAATGTTCTTTATATACCGGATATTTATTTTTAAAATAACAATTACGCTTGGTAAATACTTAACATAACACTCTGTACTTCAGTAGTAGTAACACAACTGACAGATAAAGGAATAGGTTAAGTGCTTCGCTTTGCGATACGTTTTACGTAATACTCCGTAAATATAATAACAATTTATCAAAGATAAAGCTGATATAAATGAAAGTATTTACGAAAGTAATCATATAATACATATATTTACGCATTAATAAATATTATAAATAAAATAATAAGATTTCATTTCATTTGAGAAGTGATTCTCATTCTTTAATAGCTTAAATAGGAACGTAATGTAAAACATGCGGCGTTGCTTAATCGACCTTCAGATAATCCATCTGTCAGATATACGAGCATCGGCTCTGATACCTACTCGTATTTTATCAGTGACCTGAATGGTGAAACACTGATTATCCAGCAGATATTTTATTTGTTAGATAGGTACATTGAACTATATGTTATTTATAAAAGCGAATTCAAACATAAGACATGTTCCACGCGCGGGCAGGGCGGAACGCGAGTTGTTATTATTTATTTAATTCTTTAACAATGTATTACAATTGCGTCTGAATATTATATAGGCAACATAAAAATAATTTAAAAAATATTACATCCATTTAAATTAGCAATCGATTAAAATAAATTACAGCCACAACATCTTATATATAAAATTCTCGTGTCACAATGTTCGTTCCCGTACTCCTCCGAAACGGCTTGATCGATTCTCATGAAATTTTGTGAGCATATTGAGTAGGTCTGAGAATCGGCCAACATCTATTTTTCATGCCCCTTAGTGATAAGGGCTGTCCAACCCAATCTTTTGGTCAAAAAATTTTTTTATGGCAAAACTACTTTTGCCAGGTCAGCTAGTAATGTATAAGATTAATGTGATAACTGATAAATTATGTATAAAAGAAACTACCAAGATGGAGGATAACGAACAGAGTGAATTTATTTGTTATTATAACCATAGACACACATCATATAGTTACTACAAGCATAGGTTACTAGAATTCGCTGCTAGGTGGGCGGTACCATTTTAATAAGTTTCAACAATTAATCTATACTTAATATTATAAAGCTGAAGAGTTTGTTTGTTTGTTTGCTTGAACGCGTTAATCTCAGGGACTACAGGGTCGAATTGAAAAATTCTTTTAGTGTTAAATAGCCCATTTATCGAGGAAGGCTATAGGTTATATAACATCACGCTACGACCAATTGGAGCGGAGCAGTAATGAAAAATGTTGCAAAAACGGGGTAAATTCTCTTATCTTATATGAAGCAGACGAAGTTGCGCGGGTCAGCTAGTACATTATATTACTTACAAGCATTCATAATAATTATAAGTAACTATTATTAATAAAACTTCAACTTTATTAATTGTAATGACCGAAATTATTGAATTAAGTAATGTCACGGTAAAAATCAGATGCGCCATTCTTATGCCGCAGTCATTTCTACCTTCTGGATGTGACGATGATAAGGATAATATTTAATAAATTTCAATTAATACCTATCATTTATTTATTAATATTATAATACTACCCATATGACTTTTTATACTAGCGATATTACTTTGCTTTATGTTCTTAAGTTAAATAATAACTAATAAGTACTCGAAGCTTTATTAAGTTGATTCCTGGGTCGGGCGAAGTGTTATTAGGCTTTTCTGTTAGGAAAGTATTTTCAATTCAAAAATTTGTGCCTGTTGGACTGCAATATGCTCGACTTTACATAGGACTTATACCCTATCCCCTTCGGTGAGATAAAACTTGAATTTATCGATGTATTAGCAAGCGGTTAAACAGCTTAATCACATAATATTGTCTAACGTTTACACAAATGTTAAACATTGAAATTGAACAAATTTATACGGATTGTCTGAAGTTTCCTTGTGATCATGGCTGCTGAAAAGCAACCGAAACGTTAGAGAAAATGTAAAATTTAACCTTAATAGTTTTCATAACTTAGATTGCTAAATAGAAGTAAAATTGTTAAACTTTCAAAGAAATTTTTGTATGTTCGGTATTTTGTTATTTCGTATGAAGAAATTTGCGTATAGGTAGCTAACAGATAAATAAAAAATAGAGAAAAGCACAATTTTGGCTTATTGACTTAATTTAATCATCTATGGTATTGTTTTAAAGTTTATATGAGTACATACAGCGACACATCACTAGACTGTTTGGAATTTGAATTATTAGAAGTTGAACGCTAATGTATGCGATTGCATGAGGTCTCAGGTGCGATTCCAGGGTCGGCCAAAGTGTACTTAGAACTTTATTTTAATAAATTCTTAGTAGCAGCATCGCATCTAGCACTGTTAGCAGTAATAAACCATTTTTAATTTTACTATGCCTGTTGATCGGTATTAGCATCGACCTGTATTCTATGGGAAGTACAGTTTAGGTGCCACGTAATAGATTTCCAGACTTCATGACGAAATGTGTATGGGACACACTTGCCAAGGTTTAGGCGATATAAGCATAAGGTTATATATGTATTTATGTAAATAGTTGTATCGTGCATGGCCAGCTCTCAGTAGTAGTAAGTAACGCGTGCTATATAAAGTGAAGAGTGTAACACTCGTTCGTCAGGATGTTGATAGCGGAGGTGTGCGGCGCGACGCTCGGGCGCGTGTTCGAGGACAAGGCGAAGATCTCGGCGGCCGCGGCGCTGGAGCTGTACGCGTACGAGCTGCCCGGCGAGCGCGCCGACGGCGACGCCAGCGCCGCCAGCGACGCCGACGACGCCGCCGCAGACACCAACGGTAACACGTGCGCTGTCACCACTTAACCGGCCGCGACTGCCCGAATGGGATGTTACAACTACGCGAGATTCGGCTCAAGGATACATTAGTTAATGCGCGCTTACAAGTTTAAGTGAAAATTATATCAAGTATTTTTTATATTTCTCGAATGACGCGACGCATATCGAAGCAAGACAAGCAAGACATCCGTTCATCCGTTTATTGTCTAAACTGTTTTTCAGTATTAGGTATACTTGATTGTGATGTCTCCGCGTGCGTCACCAGCGTTAATATGTGCGCTCTCTCGCTCACGCAACACTTATCAACCGTTTAGATGAAAGTTGTATCTAGTATTTTGTATATCCCTCGTAAGGTGCAGGTAAACGCAAGACATCCGTTCGCCAATCTGTGTTTAAGTTTAATAATGGACTGTGTCTCTACTACGTGCTTTGCCAATGGTAATACATATTTTCTCTCACTCGCGCATCACTATTTTACCATTCGTAGAAAAGAAATATCTAGTATTTTGTATGTATATCCCTCGTATGGCGCAACGCAGATCGACGCAAGACATCCGTTCGATGTCCAATCTGTTTTTCAGTATAATACATGACTGTGACGTCACCATGTGCGTCACCAACGGTAATACATATTTTCTTTGACTCTTGCATTAGCAAGAAAGAAGAGAGAAATATATGGTACCGTACCGAAGTAAACGAGATGTCTAAATATAAGACTGGACAAGGGTGCCGCCTAATGATAATATGCCGCCTAATCATGAAAATACACTAAGGGTAATGTACACACTCGCGCCATACAAACACATTTTCTTATCACTGCATGCGTAACATAAATTTACTGTTAATAATGTATGATTCGGTAATCGCAATATGTAAAATGCTCTTTTTTAATCTATCAATAGGCAGCATGCTAGAAAATCGGTCTGTACGCCGAAGAGCCACTGCCGCCCAAAGGTTTAAAATTAACACCATTTCATAATATCATTGAAATATTTTTACAGTCTTTATTTTCTTAATAAGAAGCTATATAGTTGAACTGAGGTTTGCGTTGCAGGCTGGTGCTCAGAAGCAGTGCAGTGGTCGGAGGTGAGTGTGGGACGCGGCGGCAATACTTCCTCACTCTGCATGCCAGCACTCTTCTGCTTCAAGGTTAGCGTAGCGCACACCCACACGCTCACACACACACGCACACACACACACGCACACACACACACGCACACACACACACGCACACACACACACGCACACACACACACGCACACACGCATACATACACACACACGCATACATACACACACACACACACGCACACATACACACACACACTCACGCGCACACACTCACGCGCACACACTCACACACACACACACACACACACACACACACACACACACACACGCACACACTCACACACACACACACACACACACACACTCACGCGCACACACTCACACACACACACACACACTCACGCGCACACACTCACTAGACACACACGCTCTCACACAGACACATTAACTACACATATACAGGGTGATTTTGAAATCGTGTAATTCCTTTTAACCACGCATTCTACTGGTGATATAGAATAACCCTGGCCATATTTTTTCTTAATTAGAAAATAAAAATAAAAAAATAAAAATGTTTATTTGAACTAAAAATGAGTTACCAACAAAGTAATTACAAAATAGTGTTGTTTAATTTTTACAAACGGTACTGGTCCTGTGTCCCAAACTAGGCTGTAGCCTGTATTTTGGGAGACAGTGCTCAGTCAAAAAGTTTTACGCTAACACAGTGGATGACGTAGTTTTATTGATGTCGGTAGGTCATAAACAAAGGAATAATGGTTTCGGCAAAATTAGAGTACAGATTTTTTTCATGAAATGATTTCAAATAGTCATATTTTAACCACCTGACACAATCTTAATATTTTACTAATTTAAAAATAATAACATTACAATAACTGATGTCGTAAATAATAAGGGGCAATAAAAAGGACCGCCCGTTATTATTTACGACATTAATTATTAATATGTTTTTTTATTTTAATTAGTAAAAAATTAAAATTGCCTCGGTTGGGTAACATTTGACTATCTGACACCATTTCACGAAAAAAACGAAATTTTTCAAAAAAATAAATCTAATTAAATAAAAATATGGTCAGGGTTATTCTATATCACCAGTAGAATGCGTGGTTAAAAGGAATAACACGATTTCAAAATCACCCTGTATACACAATATGCCACATTCACACGAACATACACACATACATGTACACGCTGTTGTTACTTTCTGATTGTTTGTTTATAACAATATTGTAGGTATTATTGCCTATGTCCTTGATATACTAAAAAGGTATGCTGATATTTGAGGGTCATAGCATGTACAACTGATGAATACACAGGTCGAAAATTTAAGAAGACCATATTTTACCTTGCAGCAAAGGCAAGTTTTAGTAGCCCGCTGGCCTCTGACCTGGTTTTAATATTTGTAACAGGCTTAATTTGCTAGCCATCTGCTAGCATAAATCTTTTATACATCACTTAATTAAATTAAGAGGTTCTTAGTAACCTTTTTCTTTAAGCTTCAAATCAACTGTTTTCTAAGAATTATCTATACATAAATTAGAAATTATATTAATTTTTTGACCAAAGTCTTATAGAATTTAGCTCAGTGGGGAGACCAACAGACTGCAATGCAGAGGGTCTTGGGTTCGAACCCACGTCGCGCACCTCTGACTTTCGGAAGTTATATGACTTTTAGAAATGATGTGCGTATTGATTGACAATTATCGCCTGCTCCGTGCCTCGGAGAGCACGTTAAGCCGTGTCGGTCCCGGCTGCCATGAACATCTATGGCAGTTGTTATTGGGAAGTCAGTGCCCTATAATATCCTGACGCTGGTCTAGCCTTACGGTATCGTTAGCCTTCGGGTTGCGGAGGTCAGGTGGCAGCCGCTCCGTGTAAAAACTGATATCCAGTCAAATCCGGTTAGACCAGAAAAGCTGACCCCAAGTGACTTGGGAATAATAAAGGCTAGGGAGAAGAAGACCAAAGTCTTTCGCAGTATTAAATATTTAATAACGTTACTTTCATATTATTCTCGAATACTATCCTCAAATATTATCACACTATTCGAAAAAAAAATTCGTGAAAAGCACCTTCTCAGGCCGTCAAAGTAGAGACCTCAATATCGCCTCGGCTGCTATAAGGACGATGTGGAGGCCACTGCTCTTAGACCACACGACTGCTTACCATCAGGCGGAGTGTGGCCATTTTGAAGAGCAAGCAAAAAATAAAAATACATTATGTGTACTGTTAAAAATATGCACAGCTTTTTTTTTATTTTTTATTTTTACATAATAGGTATAGTTACAGACACCAGATCAGTAATCTCATAGTAATAAATTGAACATAGTAAAGCTTCAAATCTGTAGTCCACTTAAAACTATACACATCGTTCATAAATATGATAACAGAGCTTCAGTTAAATGATGAACAGTAATAAATAATCAGATTTAGGGAATATATAATTATTGAATACATAGATATTTAGTAGGATGCGGTTACAAAATAGTATTTACTAATTGGCAGTAATTAAACGTTTAGGATCTTAAGGGTTTGTACATATTGTTTTTAAGAAGAGAGCTTTTAAATACATTCAAACTATCATTGAAAATATCTATTTGAGAGCATATTCGATTATATTGACTGCACATTCTTGATATTGGGTTATTGTGTGAAACATTATTGTTGCTAGATGATATTACAAAAAGTTGTGGTGTGCGCACAGATCGCAGTGGCGCCTTGAATTTCAATTTTTCGACAAGTTGTGTGTCCGATAAGCCATTTACAATTTTGAATAGTGTACACAAGTCACTCATCCATCTCCTTTGCTCAAGAGTAATCATTTTGAACTCCTGAAGTCGATCATTGTACTCTTTTATCTTACGCCTTAAGCCTAACTTTGAACACAGCGCTCTAACGAATCGCATTTGTATTGCCTCAATTCGATCTATATGAGTCCCATAGATAGGCAACCATACAGAGGAGCAGTATTCTAATATACTACGGACCAGACAGTAATACAAAGCCATCAAAGAGCTAGCTTTTTTAAAAGGTCTCGCATTACGAAGTATAAAAGACAACATACGGTTTGCTTTAGCGCAGATGTGGTCGTAATGAGGCCTAAAGGACATCGTACAGTCGAAAATCACTCCTAAATCACGAACCATATTAACCCTCTCTAGAGCGATATCTTTAATATAATACACATAGTTAATTGGTTTTTTGCTTTTCGTGAATGAAATTACTTGGCATTTCTTAATATTTAGGGACATAGAGTTTCTGTCACACCATTCGACAATAGTATTTATATCGAACTGGAGATATTCGCAATCATGATGGTCAGAAATGAGTCTAAAGATTTTTAAATCGTCTGCGTATGCCAAACATTCACTTTTAAGCTCTTGTAACAAATCATTGATAAATAAAAGAAATAGGAGGGGGCCCAAGTTAGATCCTTGCGGAACACCGGATTTAGCCAAAAAAGGAACAGATTCGTACCCGCTAAAAGCTACTAACTGCGTTCGGTTTAATAAATAAGAAGAAAGCCACCTGTACAAGTTGCCGTGGATTCCGAAATGTTGGATTTTCACTAATAACACAAAATGATTGACGCGATCGAATGCCTTTGAAAAATCTGTATAGATGGAGTCTACTTGCATTCTGTCGTTAAATGAGTCACATAAATAACTTGTGTAGTATAAGAGGTTTGTGACAGTTGATCTGCCAGTCATAAACCCGTGTTGTAGAGGACTTAGTTGGTGCTTTAAGTGATGATAAATATGATTATACACATAACTCTCAAATATTTTGGCGAACCAGTTGAGAATGCAGATAGGACGGTAGTTAGAGACGTCACTTCTGTTGCCAGATTTGTAAATTGGTGTTATTTTCGCGATTTTCCAAAGTTCCGGAAATATGCCCTCGTTTAACGATTTCTCATAAATTATGTGAACAGGTGTTACCAGTGCAGTCGCACAAAGACGAATAAAGATTGGTGGAATTCCATCAAATCCGCCGCTTTTCGTCAGGTCTATACTTTGCAGTTTCTTTAGTAAGTCATCTTTTTGGATATAGAGTTCACCGATAGTATAGTTGAATGTTGGGAAAGTAGGAGTATAACTTTTGTTTATAGAGCTAGAACAGTAAACGGATGAGAAGTAGTCTGCAAAAAGATTGACTATATCACCGCCCGATTCACCTCTTTTATCTTCGTAAAACATAGCGCTAGGGTAATTGTTGGTCACGCGTTTGTTCTTTGTATAGCGCCAAAAAGCCTTAACATTGAGCTTAAGTTCATCCTCGATTTGTTCAATATAAGATTTAAAACATAAACGCGCGATTCTCTTGGATTTTGCTCTCAGTGTAGAGAATTCGTCATAGTCCCTTTGATTTCCGTAACGTTTAAATCTAGAGTGAGCCTTAGTTTTATGTTTAAGCAATGTGATTAGGTTTTTACTGAACCATATTGGGTAATTACTTTTAGAGGCTTTGGTCTTTGGAGTATATTTTTCTATAATCTCATAAATAGTGTTATAGAAAAATTGGACAAAGTCATTACATCCTAAATATAAGGCTTGCTGCGACCAATCTACTCTATCAATATCTTTGATACAACCGTCGTAATTTGTTTTACGATAGCATAATCTTTTGATGGTGGCACTTTGTGTGAAACTGGGAGCGGTAGTTTGCAGAATTACTTCAAATGGCGGGTGGTGTGTATCCTGACGGCTTATAGGTAAAGTAGGCGTAATTCGAATTAATTCTGGCAAATCAGAGATGACCAAATCGAGTATTCTGCCATTACTGTTCGCAATGTAATTAAGTTGAGTAAGTGTCGTCACTTCGAATAAGTTATTTAACAATTTAGCTTTTTCACAGTCGTAATTAAGAGGACATCTTGATTTTGTGGACCACTTGATATTTCCTAAGTTGAAGTCGCCCAAAATACAAGTCATTTTAGAGGCGGAGTCATCAATTATAGAACTACATTTATTAAAAAAATCATTTATACTACTTACAGGTAAATAATCTGGTAGATAGATTACACCTCAGTTAATCACAAAAGATTTATTTACTTTAATTTGTACCCATAGATCTTCCAAACAATCAGTCCACCAATCGCTTTTGAGTTCTACGTGAAACTTCTTTAAATAGGCGATAAGTACACCCCCGCCATATTTCTTGTTAAACCGTGATCGAAACCTAGCGTCACGATCTCTGCGCACAACACAATACCTGTCATCAAATATCTCCGACGACGATACAGTATCATCAAGCCAAGTTTCAGTTAAACAAACAATATCAAAGTTGTTACATAGCACTGCATTATAGATATCCAAAACTTTGCTCTTCATACCGCGTATATTCTGATAATATAGTGACAGATTCATTTTTTAATTACTTGTTACAAAAAACAGTTACCAATGGATTATAAAGGACTAACAGATTAGATTAAGGCTTTCATGGTTTCTAATTAATATTTGCTTAGAGTCAGGAGTTTTCTTAACAAAGATCCGTCCATTTCCTTTGTAAAACAATTTTTCTTTGTGCATAAAAAGTGTCTAGTACCCAACATCAGAAAGTTTCAATCAAACAACACAAGCAACACGGCCAAAGCATATTGTTAATATTGTCCGTCTATGTCCTTATATAAACGTTTTCAATTGCACATAATACGGAGCAAGGCAATAACAACCACAAACTAATACACTTAAAGAATTATTTGCAATGGAAACGTTTCTATTAGCCCTCGGTGATGGCATGTACGTGTAAGTGAAAGTTACCCGTTTAACATTAATTAATTTAAGTTAAATTTAACATTAATATTGATTATAGATGATTGAGGTTCTGTAATAACCACGGAACCTTAAAATATCCAAAGAAAAGTAAATTAAGAGATACTAGTATGTAATAAAAATAAGAGAAATATATAAATAGCACATACAGCTGCTGTAACATACGAACTAAAAGAGTATATTCGATATAAAATCATCTTAGTTTTCAAATTTAATGGTTAACTTCTTGTATATCCCTTCTGGATGGGCAAAAAGTAAGTAATAATATCAGCCCTGTATATAAATTGTCCCATTGCTGGGCACGGCCCTCTTCTCAGTATGAGAGCTTAAGCCATAGTCTAGTCTTCTGCTGGGCAAACAACTTACAAATCTTATTCAGGAACATTAAGGAACACTTGTACTTTTATTGTAAATAACTAACAAGAATTGTTTGTAAATATTGTCCCGATGTTTGTGTCCGTGTAGTCGCAGAACGAACGACGTGTTTATGTTTAACTTGAAGGTAAATGTTCATAGACCACACTAGAGCGCACCGTATCGCCATTTCTTTATTATTACATTCATCCGTATTTTTATATTTTTTTGTTCGTAGATAATTTTATAGTAATTTTCTGTTTTTACTTAAGTTTTGTGACGTCGCAAATGGTAATAATAGACTGAACCTAGATTTAATCATAGGTTAAATTTTACTTTTAGGGAAGCTTGGCGTTACCGTGAATTATTTATTGCAGGTACGATTGAACTCGGCTTTTTAAATGGTATAAATATCAACAAAATAGGTAGTACTGAAACTCATTTTGACATGACAAAAAATAGAAGCATGTTATTTATCTATCGTATCTTGTACTATCTTATCTTACTATCTTTTATTTAATTGACATCTGAGCGTTATTATTGTTAATACTTGCGAATATACTTTTCTCGAAGTTAGCAAGCTAAGTAACGCCTACTCAGTTAAGACTCTTTACTATGGTTACTTTTAACTCATAGTGCAACCATATTAATTTAATAAGCCAAATATCTACCAGAAGCCAAGGTTTTAACCTAAAACTTAGAAATTACTACATAAGAAAATGTAACATAATTACCCATTTCTATTTATTGAAAATTAGAATAGCTGTCAAATTCACTATAAATCTATTGGTTATTGTTTGTGACGTCACTGTTCCAAATATGAATGCATTTTAAAATTCTATAACCGAAAATGATACTTCATATTTTATGGCGTCTACTTTTTGTTCCCTTATAATGGCTTGATACGAAGCAGAATATCATTTGTGTGCGTATTTATTTTACAAATCACCTCATTACCCTTTGTTAAAGATGCTAAATGTGCTGTTCTATTAGATTTGTTCCGTTCAAAATTACATTTCGCTAAATTATCGCTAGATGTGAGTAGACTGTGTACATATACATAATACTGTATGTTTGGTTAATGGTAGTGGCCCCTTTGTAACATTAAATATAAAACCTTGCTTTAATATATTCCAAATTCTTGTAAATAAGCCTTTAATGTAGAGGGCAGGCTTCTAAAGAAATTAAAAGATTAAATTATTAAACGAATTGTACAGAGATTTCTGATTTCAGCCAGCAAACCAGTTTAATAAATATTCATATAAAGTAAATATTGTATGAAATACTGTAAGTATCAAATTTCAACAGCAATTAAGCAAAAGATTCAATTCAAATATTCCTTAATCAAAGGCAGATAATGAACTGAATAACCCCACAAGCGCACTACATAACCAAACAACGATTTCAGCGGTCGAGATCGGAAATTCTTATGTCCCAGAGTCCACCGAACACATTCTACAATCACGCGACGTTCACGGACCACGACTACCGGAGTAGTACCCTGCCCAAAGACTTGAAGAGGGAAACTAACGGGAACAGTTCACCGACCTTGAGCGTGAAGTCATTAAACTTGAAGCCTTCGAGCCCGCGCCTCCCCAAGGTCAAGTTTGGCTCGTCACCTTCAAACATGTGCAAGATGGATAACAGCAATACTGTGTTACCGCCCACGGGGAAGCTGCAGTATTTGGTTGCTGTGCATAGGTGAGCTGTTTGTTCTATACTGGTTTTATGATTGAGATAGAACACAAACGCCTTCGGTTTCAATGATTTTATATTACGAGCAATTTCTCCACGAGATTACAGCATGATACTCCATGCTGTATATGGAGGTTTCCATCAGCTCATAGCTTAGGGGTGCTAGCAACACCAAACCTCACGCGGTAAAGTTACTATAAATCGCCTATCCCATATTTCATAGCGTCTTATATTCCCTCGACCAGGTTCGCCCTGCCTTACGTTTAGGTGTCCATGGATTTTACTATAGGCTTGTTCCCACCAACCGCGATTGCTTCTTTGGTCCGTTGCAGGTTTAAGATTCAGTATATTATGTCTTATTTAAAAATCATGTATTTTATAGTATACAATTTGTTTACATAAAATCTAACCATAAGATTTACTATTATGCATTAATTATAGATGATATCAATCAGTTGTATATTTTCTCTTTGCAGGAAGCAGTGCCGATCTGACGCGTACTTCCTACCCTGGCAACGCAGTAGATCGTCGCTGTTCGGTGTGCCAATCTTGGTTGGGGTGAGGGGAGACAGATCTACGTTGACTGGCAGACAGTTGTATGCGAGGGTGTGGGCGCAGGTCGCGAGGCTACTGAGTGCACGACCTCCTCAACACGACCAGCACAACCATGCCACCGACTGGTAAGTTGGACATGCGACAATTTGCTGTTGAAATTGGAAAACTGTGTGTGTTTTGAGTTTTGTAGTATGTGTAATCTCTGTGATATATGTGTGATGCACTTGATTTTAAAATTTTAGGTTATGAATAAGAAATGTCATCCAATATCTTTAGTCTTCAATCATTAATGACATTTCCACTTGAGGGGGTAGATAAAAATGCTGCCTTTGAAAATTCTGATTAATAGACTTGTCACCTGTCACCGATACTTATGTTTATTGTTTATTAGACAATGCCGATCAAAAAATTGATCAGATACTTCTGTCACACCACTGTCAGCGAATTTTTAACCTAGATAAATGTTGGCATGGCATCCTGCCTTGTACGCTTACGTCAAATGTTTTTTTTTTAATCTATTTTATTTAGAGACTTTTACCTTATAAAGGTATGCCAGCCTCATCGTACCCTTAATTACATTTTCCTCACTTTATACTTGCCTTATTACTATGAGGGAGAGGCAGACAGTGCTGCAGATACCATGTCATAAACACACCTTGCTGCCGCCGATAAAGGTTCTGACAAAATCCTTGTAAAAACCCCAACGTCATATTTATTTATTTAACCAACTATATATTTACAAACAATGTGTTACGTTTAATACCGTTAATCCGAAATACAGTTTGATTTTATACATTTTCATTTGTACAAATATATTAAAGTTGAGAGGTACACATTGAATGAAATTATATAATAAAAAATATTAATTAAATAAAAGATTCCATGTCAGATAATTAAACTAAAAATAAAATAATATTAAAATTAAATTACAAAGTAGGATGAAGTTCTGGTTGATAACACATTGATTAGGTACACCGATTGTCATAATATTCATAATAAATAACAGTCTGATTTTTATTTAAAATTAGAAAAGATTTGAAACCAATTAAATATTGCAAATATGATTATACTATGAATAAATATTATCAAGCAGGCAGCGAATCACAGGTCATCGATTTCATTATTTTAGTTTTGAAAGTAGACAGATCATCAAAGAAAATATCGATGTCAGTTTTAGAAGAACAGGTTTTATTAAAAGTAGTTATCATTCTATTGAGAGGGGCGTGTTGACCTAGGTTTGTGCGACACTTACTAGCAACAAATGTTTTGTTTGGCTTTTTAGGGCGGACGTGCCATTGGCGAGGTACCGCGAGTTTTATTTTGTTGAGAAGGTCTGGAGTGGAACTTGTGCCGTTGGCAATTTTGTGCAACATGCATATATCACTAACAGTTCTCAGTTGTTTCAATGTTGTTAGTTTGAAATAACTTAGTCGCTGTGTATAATCGGATCCGTAAGGGCATATATGGTCTTTGAATCTTAAAAATCTTGTGAATTTACGTATGTACGTTGTATGCACTCCATCCGGGACGTGTGGATTCCGTATATGGGGTTCCAAACGGGAGACGCATATTCTAATATACTGCGTACATAAGAGTTGTAGAGCACTTTCAATGCCTGAGTTCCCCTAAACTCTTTACCCACTCTGCTAATAAATCCTAACATTTTATTTCCTTTCTTAATTATTTTATCTATATGTGACGTAAATGAGAGATCGCTATTTATTTCTACTCCCAAATCCCGTATGTTTTTGACTTCACCTACTATAGACCCATCAAGAGAATAGGCAGATGGTACGGGGTGCTTTTTCCTAGTAAATTTAATGTGGCAACATTTTGATGCATTAAGGACCATGCCGTTAGTTAAACACCAACCGTGTTTAGATCGGATTGAAGTAGGGTGATATCCTCTCGTGATCTAATTTGACGATAGATTTTTAGGTCATCAGCAAATAGGGAGCATCGGCTATGTTTGATACAATGTACACATCATTCACAAAAATAATAAAAAGGATCGGCCCAGCGTGTGACCCTTGGGACACTCCGGAGGTGACATTATATTCCGGTGAATGGTAACCATTCACCACTACGCATTGTTTTCGCCCACAAAGATACGATCTAAACTAATTCAGCAGTTGTCTATGGATTCCGTGTTCTTCTAGTTTTTGCAATAGAATTTCATGGTCCACCTTATCGAAGGCAGAGCTGAAATCGGTATAGAGAGAGTCGATCTGGTGGCCAGCATCAATGGACATTGAACAGATCATCTACGTATGATACCAGATTCGTGACAGTGGATCTATCACTAAGAAAGCCATGTTGTTGTAGGGAGAGTTGTGGTTTAACATGAGATGTCAAAATCGGACACACCAGCGCTTCAAACAGTTTTGGGAATATTGATCAGAGTGATATAGGACGGTAATTTTTTGCATCCGAGCTGTCCCTTTTTTGAATAAGCACAACATTTGCTTTTTCCATAGTGTTGGAAAGATAGAGGTCTCGAGTGATTTATTAAATATTAATGATAAAGGGAAAGCTAGATTTTTGGCGCATTTTCTAATAAATAGTGGGCGTATCTCATCTGGTCATATACGTCACATGTTGATGTTGAGGCACTGTCACTGCCTGCAAGGAGCCATACACGTAGGCACGAGGGGTACTTATAGAGATAGCCTGTGCGTTAGTGTAGAGGTATAGTGATGTGCGTTGTTCCAGCGACGACTCGTTGGGCTACGAGTTCCCGTTCCGCGTGCGCGTGGTGCGTGCGGGCGGCGCGTGGTGCGCGCGCTGCGCCTGGCACAGCCTGTGCCGCGGCTGCACGCTGCCCTCCGACGACACGCCCATCTGCTTCGATGCGCGCGGTACGTACACACCTACACACTTACACATGTACGCACGTGCGCACCTATGCCGCGGCTGCACGCTGCCCTCCGACGACACGCCCATCTGCTTCGATGCGCGCGGTACGTACACACCTACACACTTACACATGTACGCACGTGCGCACCTATGCCGCGGCTGCACGCTGCCCTCCGACGACACGCCCATCTGCTTCGATGCGCGCGGTACGTACACACCTACACACTTACACATGTACGCACGTGCGCACCTATGCCGCGGCTGCACGCTGCCCTCCGACGACACGCCCATCTGCTTCGATGCGCGCGGTACGTACACACCTACACACTTACACATGTACGCACGTGCGCACCTATGCCGCGGCTGCACGCTGCCCTCCGACGACACGCCCATCTGCTTCGATGCGCGCGGTACGTACACACCTACACACTTACACATGTACGCACGTGCGCACCTATGCCGCGGCTCACTGTGGGCTGAAAATCGACCTCCATAGACATAGAAATGAAAGTTGCTAGATGTTCGTTTTGTTGACAGATATGGCTTCTATTAGCTATTATACACATAACAATGTCGTCTGAGCTAATTCCGCACAGAAATGAATTTATTATAAGGTTTTTTCGAAAAAAATGTATGGAGCTAGCATGAAAAATCTGAATATCTCTGAACTTGCAAGGAAAACCGTAATATCCTCAGAGATGGTTATAGGACTAATTATTTGTGATTTTTTGACATACTTCATATAACGGTACCTGCTGCAGATTTTTTTTTAAAAATCATCTATTTTTTAATTAATTTTTTTTAACATTAAACGATTTGTTTTATTGTAAAAGTAAAGAAACAACACGTTATATGCATATAATACTAAATCTTCGCCAGTTATTTGTTAAAATATCAAGAAAATTATTTTTGCCTTACATAGTATATATGTTTTAAAACAGGTAATTGGATACCATTACTAAACTTTGCATACAGGTAAACCACTGAATATTAAATTAGCCTTCTAATGAGTTCTGAATAAGAGATTAAGTGATTTGCAATATCGCACAATGGTAACTACGGAGTACACTAATTAAATTCTTACAGGTAAGTACATAAGTAAACTAATTAGTTAATTAGACATGTTACGAGTTCTAAGAAATATTTTCGACAACTGTCTAATTATTTTATTATTATGTCTAAATGAAGGTATTTTTTTAAATCATTAAATTCTACTAATGTCAAAGTAAAGATCAATCGATAAGTTAGTTATTTTATTAACGCTAATAATAGGCATTAAATAAAAAGAAAAATAAATTAAAAAGGTATTTTTTAATAGTTGATAAAATTTATATAAAACAAAACATAGGTACAAAAGTATGCAAAAATATAAATAGGTACAAGAATAGTAATATAAAATATTTAAAAATAAATCAATTGCAAAACATAGTTACGTACCAAAGCTAAATAACGAAAGATCATGAAAAAAATACATTGAATAGAATTATAATTAAAAGCACAAAAGTTTCTAGTTTTCCTTATCACTCTCGTCGATTTCTGAATCAGAATCTAGATTGCCTAGAAACTCAAAGTCAGTTTCTTGAAACTGAATTAAATTGAGGGTTTTAGGAAATAAATCCTCCTTTTTCTTGGCATCTAACTTGGGCCTTTGTACATTTATAAAAGGATCCGAAGAAACAACTAACATATTAAGGATATCATGATTCGAATCTTGCCTGCTCTTTTTCTGCGAATGATGTTCCCGAAACCTTCTAAAATCTTTATTGCGAGACTCGGATGCTTCTTCCGAGAGACTTCCTATGGGTACAACATCATTCTTCTCGATTATGTCTGCCCCGTGTATAAGTTATTTGTGGACGGTTGATGACATATAGTACCAGTCATATAATTCCACGTACCTCTGCTGTTTTGAAGGCATAATCTTTAAATTTAATTATATCTACTTTTTCCCCGGAAGTTATTGCCTGTAAAATCACAGCAAATCTTCTTATTAATCTTCTGCTTAGTTTGGGCTAGATAGTGTTGTGTGTATGTGGTAGAATATATTATTATTATTATTATATATTAGTTCTTCGTCCAACCCAGTAATGGCTGCAGTTTTATGGGGAAATTTGAAAAACTTTCTTGCAGTGTTGCCGTCATTAGTAGTTCCGGAACCTTGTTTAACAATGTCAATCAATAGATTTAATTCGTCTTTAAATTTGTCTTGAATAATCTTTTTTCTCTTACTTAGCATTTCTTTGTGCTCGTTACCTCTCGCAGCCCACTCTTTAAAATCTAGTCTATACGAAATATGTAGTAAACATTCCATACAATTTATACGGGCGTGTAGAGATGACAATCCAAACTCGTATATATCAGAAGATACGGTCTTTGCTGTTACTACACTCAAACGGTTCATTTCTGTCGGTTTTGCCAGACACAAATAGCATGATGAACTTGATCTGGCTTGAGACAAATACGTGCAGACTTTACCATCGATCATTGTCATCATTAGGTGATGATTCACCCTGTTTCTATTATTGCACTCTGTAGGAATGAGAGCCTTAATTTCTTCATCCATTCGTCGTTTGTGTTCGATGACTACTGCTTCGCTTTCCTTCACAAAAGTAAATTGAACTGGACGACAATACATTGCTGAGCATGGTTTTGGGTTCATCCACAAAGTATTGTCTCCATCAGTCAGTTTTAGTGGCACCAAGGAAGTCATGAAAATACTTGAATCGTCTTGATCGCTATCCATTTTCTGCTTGTATCGGCTTTGGTTTGACGCACCATCGAAACCCCATTTAGATATCAATTTTAAATCCTTATTTTGCACATCATCGTTAGGAAAACTTTGGAGGATTCTTTTGACCGTAATGTCGAGTAAAGCTTGAAGGGTTATTCTTGCCGATGAATCGGTCACTAACACTGATTGCTTCGGAGGATAGCGTGCCAGCTTGGTTTGTTGCACTTTATAGTAGGATGGATAAATATCCTTTCTACCTTCCCGAATAGCTGACTCTCGTAAAGTGATGTATTGCCACTTTGATAATTTTAATGAAAGGAGTAATCCAAGTGCTTTTTCTGGTGTAAATAAGATAGTTTTCACCGGTTGCTTAAGCGTTTCCTTAATTTTAGAGGCTGCTTCAGGATGTTTCAGCATATATTCGATTACAGATGCGATATCCTCACAACCTTCTTCCTTAAAACGCGCTGCTGCTGTATATGCCAATTCACTGGAATTGTCAGTTTTATGCTCATCAGATCTTCTCTTCTTCTGTTTGCTTTCCAGATCTTCGAATGGTTTTCGTGACCTCTTTGTCATTGTACCAACAGAGTATGATGTTGAGGGTTCTGGAGAGATTGATCTTGATCCCTCAGCAACAGTTGGTTCTTGAGCGACTAAATTTATACAACTTGGCCAATCGATAGTTGCTTGCAGCCAAATTTCGTATTGTTTTCTAAAAGTATCAAGAATTCGGTGAGATTTTTGCCACCTTTGTGATGCAGCTCGTACAAATCTCCGACAAAATTCTTTTAGAGTCACTTGATCTTTAACGGAAAGACAAACGTCTAGGCGGGATATAACTTCACTAAACAATACCTCATGATCAAATGAAGTACTCTTACATTTTAGAAGAACGAATAGGTCTAAATTGGTATTTAAACTTTCCATTATAAAATTTCACAGTGATATGTTAGGGGTAACAAAGCTTAGAATAAACTAAATTATGATGCAAAATGTTAACCATTTTATATTTCAGTCCAACATTAGTTAACGACCTCATTAGACAGTTGTCGAAAATATTTCTTAGAACTCGTAACATATCTAATTAACTATTTAAGTTACTTATGTACTTACCTGTAAGATTTTAATTAGTGTAATCCGTAGTTACCATTGTGCGACATTGCAAATCACTTAATCTCTTATTCAGAACTCATTAGAAGGCTAATTTATTATTCAGTAGTTTACCTGTATGCAAAGTTCAGTAATGGTATCCAATTAACTGTTTTAAAACATATATACTATGTTAGGCAAAAATAATTTTCTTGATATTTTAACAAATAACTGGCGAAGATTTAGTATTATATGCATATAACGTGTTGTTTCTTTACTTATACACCAAAACAAATCGTTTAATGTTAAAAAAAAATAATTAAAATTAAGATGATTTTTAAAAAAAATTCTGCAGCAGGTACCGTTATATGAAGTATGTCAAAAAATCACAAATAATTAGTCCTATAACCATCTCTGAGGATATTACGGTTTTCCTTGCAAGTTCAGAGATATTCAGATTTTTCATGCTAGCTCCATACATTTTTTTCGAAAAAACCTTATAATAAATTCATTTTTGTGCGGAGTTAGCTCAGATGACATTGTTATGTGTATAATAGCTAATAGAAGCCATATCCGTCAACAAAACGAACATCTAGCAACTTTCATTTCTATGTCTATGGAGGTCGATTTTCAGCCCACAGTGCGGCTGCACGCTGCCCTCTGACGACACGCCCATCTGCTTTGACGCGCGCGGTACGTACACACCTACACACTTACACATGTACGCACGTGCGCACCTATGCCGCGGCTGCACGCTGCCCTCCGACGACACGCCCATCTGCTTCGATGCGCGCGGTACGTACACACCTACACACTTACACATGTACGCACGTGCGCACCTATGCCGCGGCTGCACGCTGCCCTCCGACGACACGCCCATCTGCTTCGATGCGCGCGGTACGTACACACCTACACACTTACACATGTACGCACGTGCGCACCTATGCCGCGGCTGCACGCTGCCCTCCGACGACACGCCCATCTGCTTCGATGCGCGCGGTACGTACACACCTACACACTTACACATGTACGCACGTGCGCACCTATGCCGCGGCTGCACGCTGCCCTCCGACGACACGCCCATCTGCTTCGATGCGCGCGGTACGTACACACCTACACACTTACACATGTACGCACGTGCGCACCTATGCCGCGGCTGCACGCTGCCCTCCGACGACACGCCCATCTGCTTCGATGCGCGCGGTACGTACACACCTACACACTTACACATGTACGCACGTGCGCACCTATGCCGCGGCTGCACGCTGCCCTCCGACGACACGCCCATCTGCTTCGATGCGCGCGGTACGTACACACCTACACACTTACACATGTACGCACGTGCGCACCTATGCCGCGGCTGCACGCTGCCCTCCGACGACACGCCCATCTGCTTCGATGCGCGCGGTACGTACACACCTACACAGTTACACATGTACGCACGTGCGCACCTATGCCGCGGCTGCACGCTGCCCTCCGACGACACGCCCATCTGCTTCGATGCGCGCGGTACGTACACACCTACACACTTACACATGTACGCACGTGCGCACCTATGCCGCGGCTGCACGCTGCCCTCTGACGACACGCCCATCTGCTTTGACGCGCGCGGTACGTACACACCTACACACTTACACATGTACGCACGTGCGCACCTGTGTCGCGGCTGCACGCTGCCCTCCGTTACACATCTACACACGTACACATCTACACACCTACACACGTACACATCTACACACATACACACATACTCATGTATTATATTTAAATTAACAATAGTATTTACATCTCCAATTATGATTATGGATATGTCCTGTAACATAATTAGTCAAATAAATTCTAATCTTTTGTAGATCTAATAATTGCAACCATCAAGTATGACTTAGCAATATGCACATTTTTTAGACCATTACCTTCTTCTTTCCCTTTCAGCGCACTGACTTTGTAAATATTATCGTATTATTATATTTTAGGCAAACGACATCGATCAAGGAAGCGGTCGAGCGTAGCACCGACCACAATAGACAGTGATGTGCCGGACTCCAACTCACCCATCGCGAAGGCCAAGCTGAACAGGCATGCGTCCACTAGGCTCTCCACCGATGTTGTAGATGTAAGTGACACACTTAAAGTACAAAATCATTGACAAATTGATATTACGAAGATTTTCAGTGCAGTAGGGTTTTTAAAAAGAATTTACGTATTCTAGTTAAGATCGTCATATTTATTGAAATTCCTAATTTATAAGTGTACAGTCCCATAAAACGGCGGCGGCGGCGGCGGCGGCGGCGGCGGCGGCAAGTATCAGCTTGTAGTATATAGTGGAGTGTAGTTGTGGTGGTGTCGCAGGGCGACAGCGAGTGCTGCGCGGCGGGCGGCGCGGCGCTGGGCGCGCTGCTGGCGGCGGCGCGGCGCGGCGCCGTGCTGCTGGCCATCGACTGGGACCCCACGGCGCTGCACCTGCGGTACCAGTCCACCAGGGAGAAGGTTTGTACGCTACACTACTAAAGCAAACATACAGTACGATTCTCCCGTTTGGTCTTTTAACCTGTCGAGTCTTGGAATGCCAGACATGATAGGAAGCCTTTTGAGTCTGGCCATCGGTTTGCCGCTGCGAATCAAGAGCTTAACTCGGTCGTGAGCTCATTCATTATCATTGTCCAAATAAAAACTGAATATATACTATCTTTTACCCCCGGCTTCGCTCGCGTAAAATAACGTTACGTTAATAACAGTCATCATCTTAACCGAAAGTCGTCTGCTGCTGGACATTGGTCGTCTTCCCCAAGGTTTTCCACACAGACCGGTCTTGGCACCCCCGCATCGGCCCACTTTCGGCGACCACGCGAACGAGTTACCAACAGTAGCTTAAAAAAAGTATTGCCTTTGTTACTCGGTGATAATATAGCTTTCTAATGGTGAAACAACTTTAAAAATCCTTTTCTTAGTTTTTGAGTTAAATCCTTACAAACAAACAAAAAACTTTCCTCTTTATACTATTAGTATAGATAACATTATGCGTAGAACAGATAAGAAAAGAAGAAAGACAACTAAAATAAATGTTAAATCAAAGCAAATAGCTGATATCTAAACGTGAAGGTCAAATATTTTTAAGTATATCAATAAATGAGTTTGAATAATGTATTGTAAATGAAACACGAATTTAGTCAAATCAGATCATGATAAGTGCTTTGATAAAAAGTAAGGTTCCTTAATTTATTATGTTAACATAAATATTAATAAAGACTCCAAAGTGTTCGCGAGAGATATGTCTATTGGGAAAAGCCAGGTGATAAAGCTGAAGACGGCAGAATAATATCGTCCAAACCTGGGCTCTTGAAGGAGATCAAGATATTCTATGATTATAACTGTCCACACACTGTCCACCTGTTACAACTCCAGCAACAGATCCTAGAGCTAGATAGATGACCCTACATTATACCGAAGATATCCTGACGTCAGCCTACATGAGATTAGCATGGAAACTGAAACAGTTTAAAAAACAATAAGGCGCCGGGTGATGACTGAATTACAACTAGGCTTCTGAAAGCCGGCGGCGAAACCGCTATGCAGTTAGCAGTAAACCGGTGCATAAACATCAACGGCGAGTTCATCACTCACTTTCGATTTGCCGACGATATCGTGGTCATAACTGAGACCATAAAAAACCTCAGCGTAATTTTGATGTTTTTTGATTTCAATAGCCTCGCGAAGCATCCTTGGTAGGACTCGGTTTAGCGAGAATCTGTGGTTTGTCAAATCTCAGGTAGTGGTTGGTCTCCTGTTGTACATTTTCACACACAGCACTTCAACGAGCGTTTGTGTTTTAGATCAGCTATGTGTTCTTTTATGCGGGTGCCTATGTTTCTCTTGGTTTGACCAATGTATGACAGTCCGCAGTCACAATCTATTTTATAGACCCCTGCATCTTGTAAAGCTAATTGGCACTTGACGGATGGTAAAAATTAACTTATCTTCGTTGGCGGCTTGAAGTATGTGTTGATTGAAGCTCGCTTCAAGATGTAGCCAATCTTGTCAGTGACACCCCTTACATAAGGCAGTATAGCAGGCTGGCGCTCGACTGTGGCTGGCTTTTCTCGGGATCTGTGACAGCGGCGCGGCTGTTGAAGCTTGTTGTCTTGCAGTACTTGCTTTACATGATGAAGCTCGGCGTCCAGGTGTTTCTTGTCACAGATCCCGTGGGCTCTCTGAAACAAAGACATTCCCACAGTAGCTAACTGTTTAGGATGGTGGTGAGATTCACCGTTTAAGTACCACGATCAGCTATCGTATTTGTATGGGTATTTTTCCTATACACAGTGTGGTTCAAAGTATGATCAGGATTCCTGATGACAAGTACATCTAGGAATGCTAATAAATTATTATTTGCCTCTAATTCCATAGTGAATTGGATGTTGTTATTAATGGAATTAAGATGTTCTAGGAATACACTAACTCTATCTGTTGGTAATATTGTAAAAGTATCATCTACAAACCTCTTATAAATCCTGGGTGTGATGGGACAGTCTGTAAAGCTCGAGCCTCGAAGTCTTCCATATATATGTCGGCAACAACAGGCGATACTGGAGAGCCCATTGCCACACCATCGCCTTGCATGTAGAATTTAATGTCCCACAACAGATATTTTGTTTTATTAGGGACAACAAACAACAGTGTATTATACATTACAACAATTTTAGGAGTAAAATGATAGAATTAACAAACACACTGCTCACGACGTTATCCACAGATTACAATGTTATATAGTATAATTGACAGTTAAGACAAACCAAGTGCTATAAATATATACTTATTCGTTACTCAGGTATGTCTTGACGTTAAGAATTGGATAAAGATGTAAGATATTTGCCATACAAATAATTGATAAAAGCTTGTAACGTAGACATTTAAGGTTACTCATTTAAGATTTCCACAATACCATTCTTAAACATATTCTTGCTCAAATATATTATATCGACAGAACTAAACTGTTTGTTGTAAGTGTCGACTAAACGATGCATGGGTGAGCGTACGCCAGAGTTGCTACGACATAAATTGGTGATCAACTTTATCAAATGCCTTTTGGAAATCAGTGTACACTACGTCAATTTGCTGTCTGTTGTCGATGCTCTTGAATAGGTGCGATGTAAAAACTAGAAGATTACTAACGCAGGACCTCCCTCTCACAAAACCGTGTTGTTCCCTAAGAATCACTCGTTGCATAACTCATTGTGTACTAGTTTTTCAAAAAGTTTAGAGAGCGCTGATAACAGTGATATGGGGCGATATGACGAAACATCATTTTTAGAACCGCCTTTATGGACAGGTACAATATAAGCACGTTTCCAAACATCAGGGAATATGCCATGAGAAATACATTTATTAAACAATATAAATAAAGTAAGGCATATTGAATCACAAGTATTTATTGAAATTAAACTACTATATACGGATTTTATCGCGTTGTTTATTTATCACTGTATTACAAAACATCCCAATTTCAATAGAGAAGATGGTTGGAATGTACCACCAGCTTGGGATCCAGTACTTCAAATAGTCAAACCCAAGAAGAAACAAACCACAGCTAAACTTCATGATACTTTGAGCTCATTCTGCGTAAATAGAAACACCCATGATTAAATTATGTTCGGGTACTTTGAAATAACTACACTGGAACATTGAGACAACTACCATCTTAGTCTCCCCGTGACCATGGCTGCTGAAAAGCAACCAAAACGCCGGGGAAAGTGTAAACCAAAAATAAATAGATTTAATAGTTTAAATAATTTTATTAGCTTATAAATTAGTAAAATAAAATCAATAGTAGTAGTAGTGTAATATTTTCAAAATTTTGTAATACAGTGATAAATAAACAACGCGATAAAATCCGTATATAGTAGTTTAATTTCAATGAATAACATTCGCGTAAACAGAAGACAATATTATCACAAGTATTTTTTAGAAATATAGCCGGAATGCCGTCAGGCCCTAGACCTTTAGATACATCTAATAATTTAAGTTCTCTCTTTATTTTATCTATTGAAAAATTTATATTGCTAAGATTGATATCATTATGAGGATTAGGGGGCGGTGGTTCCCATGAAGTTTGATCAAATGAAGAAGATTCAAAAACCGAATGGATATATTTTGAGAATAAAATATTACGAATAGTTGTGGGATCATTTGATGATTTTTGTTCATAATGAACTGAAGAGGGGACAGTATTAGTAGATTTACGGCGACAGTATTAGAGACATACGATCAAAATGCTTTAACATTGGTAGCCACGCTATTTTCTACCTTATTCATGTATGTTTTATAGCAGAAGTCAACCTCTTTTTTAAATATAGCTGTATATTTAGAAAATATTTCATAATCACTAATGTTACCATATTTCTTCCACTTATTCCACGCTTGACTTTTCTTGTTAAATGTATGAATTAAAGATTTAGTAAACCAACTAGGGAATTTATGACTTCAAGACTTATGGAAAGGCGTATGAAGCTTGACAATTTCATATAATTTTTCGTAAAAAGTTGAAACTGCTTCAACAGGAGGCTGTTTTCCCAGTATATCATGCCAGTGAACGGCTCCAATATCACTATTTATAGCAACGTAGTTAGATTTGTAATAATTAAATGAATTCTTACTGCAATATTGAGATATTTATTATTATTATTATTTGTGTTAATTTTCCTAAATTTAACTGTGTTTGTACCTAAAATGCTGGATAATGGGTGTCAGACGGTAAGAGCGAAATATTAAGAGGATGAACCACAGAGTATGTATTACAGCAAAAATGGTCTAGTATACGGCCATTATTGTTTACTAGACTGTTGAATTGGTACATATCCCATTTGTGAGCAAAAGTTCAATAAGTAACGACTGGCACTGGAATAAATGTTATTCATGGCACACCTCATGTGAGATGTTGAATAGACCCACTTGGTCTCTGGCAGGTTAAAATCTCCACTCAGTGCTACATACTCCACGTCGGGATTATCAGTCAAAATCGCTTAAGAATTAATAAAATTAACATATATCTCTTCCGCTGTATTTGGAGGAATATAAGCAGCACAAACAAGTAGATACCTACCATCAGAAGTGGAAATTTTAACAATTACATGTTCAGGTAGTATTACTGGCGGTGACATTGTAAGACTAGATGGCTTTAGCAATTTCGATTTTGCTATTAGAACACCTCCTCCGTCTTTTTTGTTAGTGACAGTGCGATTACGGTCACACCTAAAGACTGAGTACCGGTGGTCGATAAACTCATATTCCGAAATATCAGGTGACAACCAAGTCTCCGTCAGCAAATTGACATCGTACGAATGACACAAAATATTAACATATAGTGTGTTCAGTTTGGTCCTGATCCCTCGGCTATTCTGATAATATAAGCTCAAATTATAAGACATTATTGGACTGCTATTGCAACATAGAATAAATCATGAGTGATGATGATATTAGACTACGTAGTGTAGAATAAAGAAAAAAATAACAATTGATTGTTTAACAGGCATAAACAGGTTATTTTATACAAGGTATCAATGGTATAAATCATTGAAAGATACATCAGAAGAAGCATCTCAATGTAGTAAGCATAGGTATCCTTAATTAGTGACAACGCAATTATATGTTTGGAATAGACACCTGTAAAATAGCTATAATTACTTATAGACATTAGATACGTCAAAACATACCCAGTTATTATAACAAAACTAACAAAAATATATGCAACCATACGGCTACTGAATAGCAAAATTTCTAAAATGATTATATACTTAAAATTAATTTATATCGGCAGTTGCAGGCGGTAAGTACTGGATACCTCATCTTCCGTGCGAATGGAGAAAGTGGACGCTCCTTCGGATTCTTTGACCAAGACTGTAGCGTTTCTGACCTATACGAATTTAAATTTGTTGCCTTTAGCAGCATCGCGGCATTTGCAAAACAACTCTTTGTTTCGCAGCGTCAGGTGTTCATTCATATAAAAGCGGCATGGAGTGCCAGATAGGCCGATGCGGTCAGTAGTCAGTCCTTTAGATAACCTATACGCACTTAGTAGATTATCGCGCATTATCCGGGAGGTAAATTTTACTATAATATTGTTCGGTCGATTATTTTGTACATGTGCATGTGGTACACGGTGGATAGATATTATATCTTTAGGCGTTAATGACATATTTACTGCAGCCCCAATTGACTCCAACATAGTTATTAAGTTTTCGCCGCGTTTTTCAGGCATATTAGCTATTTGAACATTACATTGTCTCATTAGCCAGTTGTTAAGCAATGCTTAAGTAGTTCTGCATATTCATCAGGCATATTGTACTCTCTTAGCTTCCTTTTAGTTATTTCAATACAGTCATGTACAGGTATGCATGTAAATAATGACTGTACATCAAAACTAACCATTGTTTCATTGTTAGTGAGACATAGGTGTTTAATCTCACTCACAAAATGGTATGAATCCTTTACATGTGCAGAGGCAACTCGAGAAGTTGCCTCTGAGTGGTGAGAGTATCTTCGCTACGTGCTGAGCCAGTCTGTAAGTTGGTGTCGATCTGACTCACAATAGGACGTAGGGGAGCGTTTTCCTTGTGTATTTTTGATAACCCATACAGCTTTGGAGGTTTTACGCAAGCTGGTGTTAATTGTTTAACGTCTAGATCTAGTCTTTCGGAATATTTATGTATGATGTCTTTGGTTTTGTTTAATATTTTGTTTGTAGGGTCTGTTTTATCGCGTTTATATGTTGTTTCATCCGAAAATAAATTTTCAATTTTATGTTTATAATCTGCGTTTCCTTTATCTGCACGGAGTACTGTAATATTTGGCCTAGCCCGCAAGTTCTTCAATGCGACGAATTCATCTTTGGGAAGATTCAGTCTGGGCACTTCACTTCGACGCAAGGATTCGACGCGATGAAATGTCCTGACGTATAGCCTCCAAATCTTCCTTTCTTATGTTATTCTTGACTAGGCAGTCCTCGACCTTGCAAATAATGGCCTCATACGGTATCCTAGCCGGTGTTATTGCATAATTTAAACCTCTACTCAATACTTTTTCGGTTGTTTTGTCTAAAGTTTGTTTTGGCAGATTAATAACTGCTTGTCTTTGAGATGACGGCGGCGTGTCATTGGTCCGTGCATTGAGGTTTCGTTTCTTGCTGTTGGCATTTGATTTCGATAATAATTTTTCATATTTTTGAATTTTGTTTGTTTTACACGCATTATATTTTGATCTTTCTCTGTGATTTATAGCATTGATGCATTGTTTAAAATCAAATGGAGTTATTAATCTCTGTATTTCATTAGACAAAATCTCAACGTTCCTATTTATGCTGCGTAAGTCAGCGCGATGTTCTCTGATAACTTGTATTAATAACTTTTGACTTGCCTGTTTTAAGATCTTAGCGCTTCCTCGTATGTCTTTCTTGGCTGATATCTTGACACACGTAGGAATGTGACTGTGATCACGACATCTTTTCAAGAAATTCAAAGATGTTACATATCTTGCGCGCTTAGTTTATATATCTTTTAATTTTGCCGGCGTATTTTTGTTGCTGTTTCCAGTCCGTACTGAAATGAATGCTATGAATGCGCGAATGTTATTCATTGAAATTAAACTACTATACACGGATTTTTTTGTTGCAACGTAATAATAATTAATACCAAATACAAATTTACAAAAGTATTTCACGGAAAATTGCTTTTACCTCGAATTAGTTCGATTTTATCCTATTCATATTGCGCGTCGCTATGACTGAAAGTAAAAAAAAATACTCTAGTGCGTAACCATGGTATTGTAGTAAAATGTTATTTTATTTTGATATTTAAATTATTTACGACTGATATCAATAGAAATTATTAGTTGATTACGTTTGTGAAACAATTACATCATGTTTTGTAGAGATGCTAATTATTTTTAAATAGTCTTTAGTACCATAAGTAATCATTATTTATTTTAGCAATTTATATGAAATGGGCAGAGTTACGTCCTATGAAGTGTCAAAAGGGACTTCGTATTTGAAACAGACTATAGTGAGCAATAGATATTAACTTTCTACGCTTTGTACTATGTTTGTACCTTTGTTACGGGATCGGCGCGTGCACTACACCGCTGCCGCGCCGAGCGGAGCCGAGTGGTGCACGCGCCGCCACGCGCCTATCTCGTGACACCCTGCATGTACATCTACAATATGGGCAGACTTGCAACCTCGCAGCACGGTAGGATCCGTAGTGGCGAGTTAGATAAAACGTGAGTGTATAACGAACGTGTAACCCTTCCAGGCGTGGGTGGAGCATTGGTCGGTGCGCGCGTGTCGTGCGGAGGCAGCACGGGCCGTGGACCTGGCGTCGTGCCTGCGCGCCTTCACCTCCTCCGAGCGCCTGGAGCAGCGCTACCACTGCGCCGCCTGCCGCTCCGCGCAGCCCGCCACCAAGAAGCTACAGATCTGGCGACTGCCGCCCATACTGGTGAGTAGAGAACATGTGACACCGTTACGTGGGTGGAGCACTGGTCGGACCTGGCGTCGTGCCTGCGCGCCTTCACCTCCTCCGAGCGCCTGGAGCAGCGCTACCACTGCGCCGCCTGCCGCTCCGCGCAGCCCGCCACCAAGAAGCTACAGATCTGGCGACTGCCGCCCATACTGGTGAGTAGAGAACATGTGACACCGTTACGTGGGTGGAGCACTGGTCGGACCTGGCGTCGTGCCTGCGCGCCTTCACCTCCTCCGAGCGCCTGGAGCAGCGCTACCACTGCGCCGCCTGCCGCTCCGCGCAGCCCGCCACCAAGAAGCTACAGATCTGGCGACTGCCGCCCATACTGGTGAGTAAAGAACATGTGACACCGTTACGTGGGTGGAGCACTGGTCGGACCTGGCGTCGTGCCTGCGCGCCTTCACCTCCTCCGAGCGCCTGGAGCAGCGCTACCACTGCGCCGCCTGCCGCTCCGCGCAGCCCGCCACCAAGAAGCTACAGATCTGGCGACTGCCGCCCATACTGGTGAGTAAAGAACATGTGACACCGTTACGTGGGTGGAGCACTGCTTATAAACCTAGTATAGTACCCGGGACGCTCCGTTTACTTGGTGTTTTACTTCGAATCCAGGTACGTAGGGGTAGAACTTTTGACAACACGGCTACAATGTCTACGTTATGGTATATTTATGGGCATAGGTATAATGCACGTATAATTTTAATTGCTTATTAAATAAATGTAAGGAGCTGTAGTTAGGGAGTCTATAATAACCAATTTTGATGGATACTTTTATAAAAATGGTCTATTTTCATTTGGAGTGCCACAAGGAAGTATTTCTTATAGTAATTATTATGATTTACTTTTGATTTCTTCTTAAATTGACCCACTATTACATAAGTAGTATGTTACCTTTAAGCCTGTTGTTAGCTTTTCCTATTACTCCTAAATTTTGAAACAGTAAAATATAGTTTAAGGAGTCAAAGGCTAGGCTTAGGTCGAGTGGAAATGTAATAATTAATTTCGTCACGCAGTAGCTCAACATGATAACGTTCAATGTTAAGGTGTAATCTAGGAACACTGCACTGAACTTGACTCAAATTAAAATTATTGATAATCGCTCTCAAGTATAATTAGTGCACCTATTTAGCAATGATGAAACTATGACTATACTCGACCTCGTTAGTTCTTACCTAAGCGATAGATTACAACACGTTGAAATCAACGGAAGTAGATCTTCTGGATTACCAGTCGCAATGGGCGTGCCACAGGGCTCAATTTTAGGACCCTTTCTGTTTCTAGCGTACGTGAATGATTTGCCGTTCTTCGTACAGAATTTGTGCGACATTGTATTATTTGCTGATGACACATCACTTATTTTTAAAGTAGACCGTAAGACACCAAATTTACAGGGTGTTAATTCTTCACTCGCGCAAGTCCTGGACTGGTTCACGGCGAATAATTTTCTACTCAATTCAAAAAAAACAAAATGTATTAAGTTTACATTGCCTAATATAAAGAGTCCTAGCATAAACGTTAATTTAAATAATGAAACAGTAACATTTGTACAATCCACAGTTTTCTTAGGCATTACTTTAGATGATAAAGTTCAGTGGGGCGCTCAAATATCGTGTCTTGCAGGGAGACTTAGTTCAGCAGCATTCGCGGTTAGGAAAGTAAGACAGCTTACT